>CM027869.1:20676848-25541848 GCA_016097605.1 Eucalyptus guilfoylei
AGCATTTTTAACATCATCATCATAAGCACTTAGGATGGCTCAAACTCAGTAGTAGTCTATTAACGCACCTCATTCCAACTGAAACCAAATGATTGCAACATAATGCACATTTAGAATGTCCAAAAGGCCAGGAGTCTCCTGTGATGTAATGAAGAGGAAATAGAGAACCTAAACTCATGGCAATTATCTTTACCTGATCAAGCTTGGAAAGTGAACCAAGCAATGGGTTTCAGCAGGCATATCACCAGCTAGTTTAAGCTGGTACCTTTTCCCAAATGATGGAAACCTGGAAAGAGGCAATACATCAAATCATCACGGTGTAAGTTCAACAGCATGTAATAATCAACATGGCAACTATCAGAGACTTATTCATACTTCTCTTCCTCTCCTTCAAAGGTGATCATGTAGCTCTCAGACCGAATGCAATTAGGAACAATGCCAGGCTTCATACTACCACTTCTGTTGTGGTATGCTTCAACATTCTTCTGATATTTTGCCCTGTATAGTTCGCCACTCTTATATTTCACATGCAATATATCTCTCAAGGGTAAAATAAAAAAAGGCACCGAATCCTCTTCTGAATGTACAGAGAACTATGATACAGCATTTTTCATATTGGTCATATCAGCTGACAAGAATGTCACTTGAAGATAAGAGCCTGGCGCTCATTAGTGGCAGTGAAAATAACATAGCTACGAGAAGGAAGATTCATCTCCATCGACTAGATAACAGTAGCAAGAAGCAGAACAGCAAATAAAGGGGGTTCCATATTAAAACTTCTGGTTTATCTGAAAGCTGAGGCGAACTTGTTATGATGTGGATGAGAATTTAAGAATTCTTAATCTCACGGAATAATGCTAAACATAGAGGCAAACATGTAGTCCTCCCAAAGAAGTAACTATGTTCCCGAAGACCAAACAAAGAGATGAGGCAGAATGGGAAGCTGTGCAAGGCACTGAGACGGAAGGAAGCTGCGGGCTCTAGTTTTCTCCTGGCTAGAAAGCTGCAGAGCTCTACTTACAAGCAGCAGTTAGTCAAATAGTCCACAAGAAGGTTGCCTTTGCACCAATGTATGCATTTAACAGTTCTTTGATCAGTGGAGATCCAAGAAGGCTTAGACCCATTTAGATACAAAATCTTTAGTCACCAAAATAGCTTTCCAATTTTGGCAGCCATGTATAGTTCGATCATCATAAGAATCTTTTGTAGAAGCTCCAAAGAATATGGGAAAAGGATCAACAACCAATAAAAAAAGAGGGTATATATCTATACATTTAAAGACCCATATAACAAGCATCTTACTTCTCATTAGAAAGCAAATTTCCCCCTACTATGTTAGCCGGATGTTACACAAAATCTACATAAGAACATTAATACAGTGTAATCATTTACTTATTCAACTGATTTGACAAAGGACATTTCTTTGGGAAAAGCAGCAGTAGCCAATGAAACCAATTAACAGAAATTTAAACATTAAATGTTAACAAGTAACACAAAGTATCATACATAGAAAGAACATTAAACAATGCTACAAATGGGAATTAAAGAAATAGAACAGCCGGTGCAGGAAGCAACTTGAAACAAGAATCTCAACAGATCGTTATTTCATACCATATGGTGGATGAGTCAGAATTAATACCGAAAAAATAACCCCCGGTTTTAGCAGAAACGATACATTATGCAACAGTTTCCTCACTTTGTCCTCGCTCTCGAAACATAGCTGCAGAAGCAATTTTCACTTGACCACTTATTCGACATAAAAACAGAAAGAGAAGGGCTAGAAATCAGAACACGACCAAAGTCAGTGTTTTAACAAAAAAGGTGCTGAATTAAACTCTCAACCTGCAAGTGCTGCAAGCAGCAAACTAAATCTGCTTGGTTCATCTTCTCTTGCAAATGCGCTTCCAAATCTTCCTGCCCAAAACAGATACCAGCGCGACGAAATCAGTGATAATGGGCAAACATGTCACTACAACATTATGGGAGGAGACACCCAAACGGTGGTTATGACATAGCGCTCTCTCCCGCACAACAAAACCCATCGACTCATAAAGCTAGTTGACGAAAGCTGCTGTCGGAGCAAGCCCGCCACTCCAAGCATGATGAGCACACGAGCAGAATCATCTAATGATGGGCAAGCAAGAAAATTGATGCGAGCGGAGAGCTCACCGTGCAAGGGTCGAGCTCGTAGAAGTCCGTCGTGTAAGTTTTCCTCCAAGCTCTCCCAAGCTTCTCTCTTTTCGCTTATTCCAGACGAAGTGACATCTGCCAAAAAAAAAAAAATTCAAACTTGCTCAACGCCACGCACCGTAAACACGACATCACATCCATCCATGCAAGGCAAGCCTCCCCACGACAAGAGAATGACCAAGTACGGACGAATTACCGATTCCGATGTAGTGACCGATCTGGGCCTCTTCCCACCCTCTCACCTCGAGCCCACCTCCGCAATACAGTTCGCACACCTGGAAACGCCGTCAGAAAGACAGACAAACAAGCAAGAGAGAAGAAAACGTCTCTGATTCAGAAGAAGCAAGCGCGCGCGGCGTGGACAGACAGTGCCGGAACGGGTGTTACCGTGGCGTAGGGATGGACGAAGATCTTGATGAGGGCGTTCCGGCGAACTCGTGGAGGCGGTGGTGAGTCGAGTCGGGCCTCGGAATCGCCGCCTGGCTCATCTCGCGATTCCCCCCGACAGAATTGCAGAGCGAAGCAACTCTCGAAGCTCCGTCTGTCTGCTTCGACGGAGATGGAAGATGGAATTGAGCGAGAGAAAGAGGGTGAATGTAGCGAAGGAGGAAAGAGTATCGGGACTCCAGTGTAAGTCACCAACGGCCCGTTTAGTAACGATTTTATTTCCTAACAATTTTTTATAAGATTTTTTTTTTATTTTGTTGTTGGGAATAATTTTTTGAGACGAAAAAAAAACATGTTTATAACTTTAAAATTCTGAATTAGGATAAAATATATGTTTGGTAAAAATTTTAAATTTTATTTATTTATTTTTAATTTATTTTTTCTTTTTCTTTTTTTTTTTTAGTAGATTCACCGTCCATTCTGACGAGCCAACTAGGTGGCGTCCAACAAGCTGTCGGAGGCCAGCACGGCCTCGGCGAGCCTCGGCCTCGCCCTAGCTTTCAGTGAGGCGGCCTAACGCGGCCATAGTGAGGCTCGAGTGGTCGACCTCCACCTAGCCTAAAGCGGCCAAAGTCTCACCATGCCTCGCCCGGCCATCGAGCTTGGGCCCGGCGAGCCTACGGCGTGGCTTCCGGCATCTCGGAGGCCGTGACGCTCGATAGGTCGCACGGCCGTGATCGGCCAAAGGAAAAAGAAGAAGAAGAAAATGAAAGAAAATGAAAAAGAGAAGAGAGAAAAATTAATTATAGGAATTGTTTTCGGAGACGAAGTTACTAACCATTTTTATTTTACATTCAGAATTTATTAGAAAAACAAAGTTTCTGCCGGCAAGCGTTTTACATTATTATTTCATTCCTGGAATAAAAGAGCAGAAATTTTTTTGTTCAGGAACAAAATTTTTTTTTTAACAACGAGGCCTAAAAGTCGCTTGCTCAGAATTATTTTGTTCAATTTCTTCCTTTTATAGAAATTATGTGTATTTTCACCCTTTAAACTTATATTAATATACTATGCAAATCGGATATGAAGAGTACATCTTTTCTCCTTCAAAGATCTAGACACGAAATCAAGAAAATTTGTTGGCATGAACTACCTGAAATTGACATAAAAACTTTAGTGATTTAAGTTTACGTAACAATTAATGATATGATTTCCATAGAATAACAATAGTAAAATCACACACGAAAAATAAAAAAGAATCTCATCAGAACAATAGAAGTATAATATAAAAAAATCAATAATCTATTTTTTCAATGCAAAAAAGAAAAAGCAACTTTACACGGTATTATCGAACACCTTCTTCTCATTCAAAAATGAACTTGTCAATATATTTTTGTCTAATAAATTAGCAATTAATCAAATAAAGCAAATACAAATCTCCAATTAACAAATATAGATGAAAATGGAATAAAAATAAAATGGAACGTGATAACTAAAGCTCATAAGAGATGTACCTGTGATTGTCATCAACCTTTTGACGGTCATATTTTCCGCTAATAATTTAATGCTTACGCAAATTTAAAAAAAAATTCCCAAAACACAAAAAGCAGAAATTATCAAAGATTTGGAACTCGTGTAACTAAAAGAGGGAAAAGAACACGACCAAATTCAAACATTTAATATGCTCAAACGTCCAAGAGCAAGATTTATAGCTCCTACATATATGAATTTCTAGGATTAGCCTCCCTAAGTAAGCTACATGGAAATTGAGATGTCGAATAACTTTTAGAATATTGAAACACAGACCAAAAGTTAAAATTTTGGGATAATCCAAATATGAAGTCTTGCAGAATTTGTATATATTGAACAAAATCGTGAAAAAAACTCCATTTAGGGAATATTTTGAATGTGATATTGAGTAGAAAATAGTAAAACGATTTCAAAGATACATTTAGCAAAAAGGTTTTTTTTTTTTAAAAAAAAAGATAAGACTTTCTAACAATTGCTAACTTGCAGCACCAAAACTCATTAAAGTTAGTACCTTTTTTTTTCTAACAAACCAATGGTAATGAATGAAATAAGCACAAATCATACGCGAAAGCAAAATGAGCGGAGAGCGCAGGGAAAGCACTCATTGCCTACCATGAAAATGACCGATGCCTTCTAAATTATATAGTCCTATTTTTGAACGTAGAAAAACCTTTCGAAAAGACATGTTCTTTACACATTCATGCATGTATATGATTCCTTCCAATATTTTAATGCGACAAGTGTCCAAAACTCTTCGAATGCCTGACGAATTCCCATCGGATGGGTAATTATTTACCGAATGCCCAAGGGTCCACGCGTCGGTCCGGGTGGTAAGTCCCAACCCGAGCCTTAAGACGAGAAGAACCGACACTCTTTTGAATGACCTTTTGTCCAAAGGACAAATTCGACAGCGCAATATGAGAAAGGACCAAAGGAGAATTCTCTCGAAACGTCATGCAAAATCAGAAGGTGTGGGGACACCCAGATAACCCATTTGTGGAAAGTTGCATAACCTTGGAGGGCAGATTGCGCAGCCGTCATCGAGACGAGCCCGCGATGAGGCCAGGGGAGGAAGACGAAGCAGAAGCAGAGACCCTGGTGGAGGCGGCGCTGAGGGTCCTGAGCACGCCCGACCCCTTCGAGAAGGCCCGGCTCGGCGACTCGGTGGCGGCCCGGTGGCTCCGGGCGCCATACCCCGGCCCTACGACCCGTCCGTCGACCTCCCCGTGCCGGACCGCCCCGCCCGGCTCGCCGATGTAGGGCCCCTCTCGCTCTCGATCTCTGCTCTCTCCGTGCCAAGGAGGCGCCTTTCCTTTTGGGTATCCGCGCGTTTTCGGTTTGGTGTAGTGTGTGAGCGAAAAAATGTGAACTTTGCGTGGGGATGTGCAGGTTAAGCTCGTGCCGCCCGGTCTCATGCCCAAGCTCGGGAAGGCGGGCAGCTTGCAGAGCAGGCAGGCCATCGTGCACAGTCTGGCGCACACCGAGAGCTGGGCTATTGACTTGTCCTGGGTACTTGTCCTTTTTTTTCCCCGGTTTCCTTTTCGACACACTCGTTTTAGCACATGTTCTTTATCTTTAAAGAAATGGAAACTGCTTTGGTATCTAAAATTAGAATTAAGGGACCTCGCTGTTGCTTAGCTTAGCGATATACTGCCGCATGAAGAGTTGGAAACTATGGGGCGAGTGCTGGGCTAGTCAAGGATCACGGGTCAATGAGTAGTGTCGCCTCCGTTGCGAAGTTCGATGATGATCTGCGACACTTTCTTCCCGAGAATTTGTGCAGTCGGGACAGGATTAATTCCGTACAATGGGTGAGGGAAGGAAATAAGTTGTAGAGTTTCTTACCAGATTGGGTTTTTTTTTTTTTTTTTGGGGGGGGGGTGGTGATGATATGCCTAGTAAGTCAGTGTGCTGCCGAATGATTTCCTTCTTTTGGCAGTGTAATCACTGTCTTCTTTGGAAGCGTTCTTTGCCTAAAAGACTCTGGTCAAGTTTGTGATTATTAGTTTATCATATTTCTCATCTTGTTTCCCATGGCACTAGGGGACCCTTTTCCTAGGAATCATTTGATGCTCGAGATTAAAGTCAAAAGTACCTTGGTTATGTAACGAAGAATGGAACTACTTATTTTACTTTTGACCTTGGATAGCTATGCTAACTTTAGTTTCATTCCTGAAGGATATAATTGCTCGCTTTGGTAAGCAAGAATCAATGCCAAGAGAGTTCTTCACTGATTTCGTGAAGGTGGCCCAAGATGAAGGTCGACACTTTACCCTTCTTGCATCTAGGTTGGAGGAATTGGGTTCCTTTTATGGCGCATTGCCTGCCCATGACGGCCTTTGGGATTCTGCCACTGCTACTTCCAAGGATCTGCTGCCCCGTCTGGCCGTTGAACACTGTGTCCATGAGGTGTGTTTTTGGCGTCCCTTCCTCTGAGTATCTGGCCTGCCCCTTGATGGATGCACAGAGAATGTTTGTTTAGGTCATTGCAACTTACGTCACATGGTCCATATTTAGCTGATCAAGGTTCTATGTTTTATAAAGTCCTACCTTTTGGTATATAACATGGCATTTCTCAGAGTGATGAATTCATTCCTCGTTTAGTTTCTTGGAGTGATGAATTTATTCCTCTGTTTTCTGTTTGAATGAAATGATTATGACTCCAGTACAATCCCACATTGGGAGTGGCAGACAGACAAAATTTCCATGCACCGGAAGAAGTGAAAAGGACATTTGCATGTTTATATTTTATTCTAAGATGGTACTACTCTTTCTGTTGTTAAGTCTAGTGCTACTTTTGCCGTCAGGCTTTGGAGTTGATTATGTTTTTTCTATAAACTGTCTTGGTAGCAGCACTTCAGCTATACAACAAAATTAACAGTGTAAGGTTATGATAGGTGATGAAAATAGTCAATTTTGTGAATGATAATGAGCAGACTCAATTTTGTGAATGATAATGAGCAGACTCTGGCATTGATCTCAGGAGGTACTTAAAATTGGGGATAATCAATTTCCAGGCCCGGGTTGAATCCCAGCCTAGAACTGGGAACCAACTCAATGATTCCCGGTTTTGGATTATCAGAAGTGAGAACGGAACCAGTTGGTTCATATTGTTGATGACTTAATTGGGTTTATAAAGAATAAATAAATTATCTTATAATTTATAAGTTTTTTAACTTTTAAGAATATCTTTATGTTTTAAAATGTTGGTTTAGGCTAATCCAGGTCTGAGCAATTGAAGCCTGACAGTCCGGACCCGCTCGAAGTTAAATGAAAAAGGATCAAGGGGCTTGTCTAGGCAAACTAGGTGAACTAGGGCTCTAGCATTGTGTCCAGTTAGGTTCTTTGGGCTTCCGGGGTAAGACACACTTCTACACAGTCGAGTTTTCTTTTTTCGGTAACTTTTATAAGTACAAATATAAAAGTTGTCTTTTGAACACAAAAACTATTTAGTCAAGTGGGTCTAAGACAACCACTGGGTCTGCCCCAGTGGCCACTCTTCCAACGTGGAAGGGGAAGGTGGGGAGTTCGAATCCCCACTTTCTCAAGAGGGTTGGGGTGGGGACGATATAGTTTGAATGTGGGTTTTGACTCACCGTTAAGGCAGGCGAAAGTCGAAAGTGAGAGTTAGAGTAGGAATAGTGTGGGACCGACAAAAAAAAAAAAGTGGGTCTAAGACCATGGTTTGAATCTCTATGGGTGCGGCTTTTCCATAAACAAGGTCAGAAACAGGTTCATAGTTGGAATCCGGGTCTGACCCTACTCAAAATGTCTTTTCTTTAGGAAATTATGTTGATGAATTTTTCCTCATCTTTTCCTGGAGTCATATGTTTCTGTCTCTTGAAAACTGGCAATGATCACAGATCTTAGCACATTAGTCTGGAAATTTGGCACACCAACCGTAGTTATGCTGGGATTAATTCAGAAGTTCTTGTAAGGAGATTCCCTGTCATGCTGTAATGCATTTCTCATGGTTTCTCATTTGCTCACTTAAGTTCTCATTCACATTATGTATGCTTACTTCCTTTTGATGACATTCACTTGGAATCAGGCTAGAGGACTTGATGTCCTACAGCAACAATATCACGATTCCGCAGTGGAGGTAGTGATAAAACAGCTGATCTGCTGCAATGTCAGTTATCCCGAAGAGGTCACACACTGTGCTGCTGGAGTTAGATGGTTCAAGTTTCTGTGTTTGAGGGTCACTGTTCGCCCGTTAGAGAGATTGGGGTGGGAGAAGAGAGAGGGGACAGGGAAGATGCCGATGTTGTTCAGAAGTTTCACGAGATAGTAAAGAACCACTTCAGGGGACCATTGAAACCACCTTTTACTTGAGGATGCAAGAAAAGCTTTGCGAGGTTTGGTCCCAAATGGTACGAACCTCTTGCCTTCAAAGAGGCCAGGCAAGAATGACTGCAATCGATACTTCTGTGAGCTGTAGGTCCATATATGTTTCGTCATAACAGCTCTGAATTTAAGCCTCTATTAGACATTTTGTTCCTTTATGACCAGCAGAGTCCTCACAATTGACAAACATGACTTACAATTTTATAGGTTTCTTTTGTTCTAGAGCAATGCACCAGGAACTGTCCGGCATTTCGTATACACACTTTGATGCAATTGCTTTGCTTTTGAGTAATGAATTCTGTATGATTGGTAACACCTGCCATCCACATGAGCAGAAGTTACACATCCAACATTGTACCGGACGTTTTTCAGTTCTTTTGATGATGCTGGGTAAGATCTGGTTTGGTCCTTTCGACTAATGGCATTTGGCGGAAACTGTGTGTAGCGTCGGCTGTCTTGTCATAGACATTTTTGGTGTGTTTGTTTGTATTTTTTTCTGTTTATGAACAAAAATCCTTGTTTTTTGTTAAAGGAGCGAAAAAAAACAGAAAGCGTGTTTGTTCGTTTTGTTCCGAGAATCTGTTTTTGTTTAAGAACAAAATTGGAACAGAAATAAAAACATGAAAAACTTGTTTTTTTATAAAAACACTTTGGAGAAACAAATTTTCTCTCTTCTGCTTTTCTTTTCTTTTCTTCTTTTTTTCTTTGGCTGTGTCGCGGCCTCAAATATAATAGAGCGGCCCACGTAGATTGAGGGCTGGCGGCCTCACGGAAACAACGGCGAACCTCACCGTGGTTGGGTAGGCCGTCGGCCTCGTCGGCCGATCAGCGATCAGGTGGCAAGTAAGTGACAAACGTGAAAAGAAGAAAAATAAAAAATAAAATAAAATTATTAAAAAATTAAAAGAAACAAAAAAATTATACAAGTTTACTAAACGTGTTCCTATTATTTTTTTTTATTCCATGAACAAATTTACCAAGCGTTTTTTTGTTGAAAATTGTTCCGCAGACGAAATAGTTTTGTATTTGTTTTCACGGAACATTTTTTTTTGAACAACAGTCCTAAGCGCCTTTCTAAGGCAGGCGCACTGGTAGCAACACATTTTTTCCGATTTATGTTCTTTTTTATTTAAAGACAAAAAAAAAAAAAGCAGAAGTTTTGAAGTAAAACATTTGTTCCGGAACAATTTCTCTAATTTTTTGTTCCAAGGGAGCAGGTTTTGAAAAACAAAAAAAGAATTACTTCTTGTTCCTAGACAATTTCTAGAAATAAGTCAATTTTTTTTCTTTTATTTCATCCCCTGCAGCGGCCACCTTCAATGCTTTCAAGCCACCGTAACCCGGTGGTCTCACCTCCTGATCTGCCCGCTTCAGCCCACTCGCCATCGCCGCCCCCGCCAATGATAAATCACAATAATGATAACTGCTCACAGCGACAATGGGCGATCCGTGAGCAAGAATAAAAATGAATAAATACAAAAAAGAATTTGTTGCGTTACGCGTATTTTATTATTTTTATTAAGTGAAAATTTTGTGTAAGTTATTAAACGGGTTCTTTTCTCGGTAGGGCAGAGGAAAAAAAAGAACTTATTTCTTAAAAAAAAAAAAAAGCATGGAGAACCAGAAAGCGTTGTCATGCAGTATTTAAATTCTTACTCGGTCTAAGCTTTGATCCTGATCATGCTGTAACGATCAAATTGGCCAAAAGAATACAATATGCCAAAGTCTTAAGATAGATTATTAAGAATTCTTTATGTGGGCTAATTTCGCTTGTTTCTTTCCATCAATTTTATATGTCAAGTAAGCCGTAACATGTCGTATTTAGTAAGACGTCATCTGTCATCAGATGAAGACGATCGATGATCTCATCCAGACGCCCAACACGGCGTTCTGACGTCGCAACGCAGATAAGGAAGAACAAATTTAGAATGGTTAAGTGAGCAAATTGCAATCCTAATTTGATCAACATTATGAAGCGACCTACTTTATCCTGCGCTGGTGCTTGGATGACAAGATAAAGTTCAAGTGGGCCACCCTAAAATGCAAGCCGATAACGACGGCATGAAAGCTGTTGCTGACGTTTAGAGCGACATCCAAAAAGAAACACGGTCAGAATGGTTCAAGACCGGGGTTGAAAAGGACAGAATACGGCAACAGATGTATATGCTGCATCGACGAATCCTGCGTAAGGCAGAGTATACGTGATCATGTGCATGGCAAGCACATATGAGACGGCACTATTTTATGTTACACCATTTTTGCTTTTCATTTTCTGACCCCTCAGGTTAATGGACTAGGAAACTCCGATGAAATTTAGTAGAAGATGGGGTCCATGCACAGTCAACATGACAAAACCAAAAGTCGGAACATTTCTCTCGAGAAAGCCGAAGAAAGGCCAAAAAAAACAAAGTTGACAAGTACAGGATTGGAGGTGTGCTAAGAGAAAATTCTTCAAGCAATTTCTTCATTTTCCATTGCATCGTACGTTGTCCAAACGAGAGAGAAAAGCAGCAAACCATATCGTTTAAACCAAAGGAAAATGGGAGCTCTGCATCTTGAAAAAAATTCAAAGACAAAACCTTCTACGACAAGATCAATGTACAATTCACCGACCAAGACCAACGCTAACCCAAAGCCCCACTAACCAAGATTCACACTAAGAAAAGGGGGTAAATATGTATTGACATGCAGGAGAAGAATGTACCTATTGAGATCGACAATTGAAGGTTTCACGGGAAAGAAGTTAGTGAGGCGACTTTTGCCTCTCACACACTGCTCGGATTCCACTATACATCCCAACCATCCTTCCTTCCATCGAACGCCCATTTCGCCCGGCCAAACCCCCATACATCTGCGAAAACTTTGCAAGGCAATTGCTCATATCCGGTAATGAACTTTTGTGTTCCGGCTATTACGGCACCCGAGAATTTTGAGGTGTCTATGGCCCACGCCCGACTTCACATACTCGACAGTCCTAGATGAACTGGCATTTGCATACAAGTAATTCAAAGCACATCTTCGCAGTTAAAATACTTGTCCATAATTTCTCTCCCGAGCCTAGCTTGCGGGCTATAGTATTTCTGGAAGGCAAATTGGCTATCAATAAAAGCCGCCCCAGTTAGAATCATATTGTATCCCTCATGCTGCCGTGCGTACCTTTCAGCACGGTATTTCAATGGGTTTCCATTAATTAGACGAGGATAAAAACCAAGCTATCCTGTCCGGATGCTCCCGCCACACCTTGAAACCCGTTCTACGTCCTTCGCATGTCATCATGATATCGTCCATCTAGCTCCAGAACAGCTCGGGTCTTAATCAAAGTCCATTCTAAAACGATTATTCAGTGAGTTTCTCGCCTCAACCTGATTCTCACAGGGACCACCGAATCGAAATCACTCAGATTAGAGGCACCCCTTATTCCATACCAGAACTATCTCCTTCACCGAAGAACATCTAGAATAGTGTTTTACATACATTTTCAAGTTCCATATCCGAGCATCATACGTCATGGTCAATAGGGTGAACTGAGAGTAGTGACCCTTCCATGGGTACGGTTCATCAGCACCATTTCCTCCGTATATGTAATGGACGCCTGTGCACATTAGAACTACTCCAATTGCAAATATAAAAGCAACAACGCATCTGCCAACACACGTGTTGACTTTCACCAACCTCGGAGAAATGGAGGCACCCTATTTAAACGGCTGCAGAATCGTCTCACCTTTGAAGAAAGCATATTTGATCGCCCCCACGCCAAAAATGCATTGCTTTTTTTCCCCAAGCCATGGCTGGACCAGTTCAAAGGGACAATGCACTTCACAGCTCCAAGTACACCAATTAGAATGACTATAACTGCAACTGCTGCAACAGAAGCACATCCGAGAATAAACCTACGAACGGAATACCCAGAAGGTACTAATCTCCATCCATAACCCCAATCCACTCGCCAGACGGGAGTTGCTGCACATCAAGATGATGATACCGAGCACCATTCCAAGCATTTTCTCCCCTTATTGGGCTCCTCTACCCCTAGAGGGACTTGACTTCTTTGAACTCATCTTGGGTGAGGACTTCCACCTTAAAAGTCGAACTCGTCGTCCATAAGTTTCTCCACAATCTTGGCCCACTTTCGGTAAAGGATTCCATTGTGTATAAATGGCCTGCCTCCATTACGAGCCCCCACACTCCTGTAAGTATTATAAACAGGATTCTTCTTGTGTGGTTTCCATGACCAAGCGGTGAATCGCTATACCAGATTTCCAGCTGCCCATTCTTTTTGGAACCGAAACTGCTGTGGTCCGGCAAAGAGCCAAAACTTTACCTTTGTGGTTTATTACAAAGCTATCCACCATGGGCTTTTTCATTACAACCTTTTCCAAGTTTCCATTGCAATGGAAAGTCGAGACCATGATAAACTCGAAGCTGTCCTTTCTCACTGCTTTCAGGCATCATGTATATCTGCAGGAAGGACAAAAGCAACAAATTAGAATGATTAAACTGCCGTTCACCAGTGATGCATTAATCCATTTATAACTCACTACAGTACTAAAAAGTAGAAAGCACAACTTCAAAGATATGATTGTGCATCAAAAGAAATCAAAATCTTACCTGCCCATGATAACTGAAAACATAGGGATAAGAAAGGTGCCAATCCTCATCCAAAGCGATACCCAATTGTTGCCATGTTGCTCCCTTATCAACACTTCTTGAAACTGCTATATCACCTTGCATAGTGATTGAATTCTTCATCTCATAAAATAGGTAAATAGCGTCACCCTGAATCAAAAGGCAAGTTTAGGTTCAAAATAAGCACAAGCCCAAGGTCAAGCATATTAACTAAAAGAAAAACAAAGTCATGCCAAGTTCAAATAAAACATGGGCAATCTGTCATGTCCAGATAATGCTACATGCATAAAACTAAGAAAGAGCTTATTCATCGCGTCAGCATCATTTCCCAACAAATGTATTGAAAGTAAATTTGATGAACTTTTGCTAGAGTCATACGTAACCATTAAATATGCACACAGCATAATTACATGACACACAATCTAACTCTAAAAGTAATTAGCACTTTCACTGAGAGAAAATACCAAATGAAATCGCCAGCTGACTTGAATTTGTTGGCAGAACAGAAACACCCAAAAAAGTCAAACATAATTAAAGGGTGAAGAAAAATCCAAAGTCAAACTCGATGTGAATCGACAAGCCAGTACTCCAATGGTTGACTTGACCACATCCTTCTCCAGTAGATAGATTCTAATGCAAAGGGACAGCCATGAAAGTACCAGTACATAATATGATTGCTAAGTACCCTGATTCTCTTGTCATGTTTCTTTGCTCAAGAACCATCTTATACTGAAGCATCAAATTTTTGGAGCATGTGATTTCATGCACAAATCATCACTATGAGAAAGGGCTAGCAGATCACAGACCTTGATTTACACTTTGCTATAAGTTGTGGGAGAACTTTTCTGGGTTTGCCTGTAAAATTACTCTCTCTATGTCAGAAAAAATCCTCAACCCGTAAATTTTTTTATTAGTCATAAAACCCGGAAATTGAAGCATGCAAAAAAAAAAGTCCACCAACGATCTGCCGTGCCCTACTTTAACCTTATGATCTCCATATAAACCACCATTCACTAATTAAACATTTCCAGCCTTGGATCAAACTTGAAGCCTTGATATGAAGCCCCCTTCTACCATTCTAAATGTTCCATCAACTGGCTGCGGCCAGTTCTCTGTCCACAGGAATCAAAATCAAGGAATAAAATTATATTTTTATTTTTACTAGGAATATCTGGCTCAACAGCACAGCCAAAGAACAGTAATTTTCTTCCCCCAGGACCCGGGCCCCGTCAGAAATGTTGATTGTGTGAGTCCCATGTGGGCTCCAGATGTTGGTCCCACAAAATTAACAGTTGTGATAGACCAGATCCAAATTTTTTTCAGTCTAGGCAAGAACTTCCCCAGAAGAGCAGAATTACCTAGTGCTTTTTTTTTTTTTTTGGTAAAAATTACCTAGTGCTTTTTGTAAAATAGAAACCCAACATTCAATAGAATCTAAAATGGAACTATGAAATGATATGGTTAACATCTGCCAATGTCCCCTGAAACCCGGCTGCATGATAATGAGTTCACAAGTAATGGGAACATCTTAGACATGAATATGACAATTGTACCAATATTTTAATGTTATACCAAGACTTTAGCCTTTTCATTCCGCGAGAGAAAAGAGTTCTGCTTGAGAGTAGCCCAGGCACACTGATTATATAGATTTATATCCAAGTAAAATCAGTAAATTCCGACGTCAGTAAATAAAAGTGATAGCCCCAAAAAATTTAAAGTCAGCTATGGAGGAATAAAAGGAAGACCAGCTTGTTTTTCAAAATATGGGTAATCCAAGTTCAGCAAATTTTTATAAGAACTTAATTTTCCAACGTACAAAAAAATTGATTTTGATCAGGCAGTTCTACATTAAACAACTGTTGTTACATCATCAGAAAGTATGACTTAATAAAAGTTCCTTGCTTCTCCCCTAGACAGTTCTATACATTAAATGACCGTGGTCACACCATCAGAAAGTCTGACTTAATAAAAAGTTCCTTGCTTCTCCCCTAGACAGTTCTACATTAAACAACTGTGGTCACACCATCAGAAAGTATGACTTAAAAGTTCCACACTTCTCCCCTTGATAGAGATAGCAAGAGGGACCACATGCTTTCAAATAAACCAATCAAGTAACACAGCTCTTGCAATTCTTTAGGCTGTAGTTAACCGTGATCAAAGAGAATAAACTGCAACTGCAAACAGGAAATACAATTAAAATTACAACGAAATCAGTATAGGCAAGTTTGGCTGTATTAGAGACCAAAGGCAACATAAACCAAATAGCCTTTATATATAATTCTGCCGTCCAGTCTAGAAACTGGTCCTAACACATACGGCAGGCTATACTGAGAGAGACCATGTGGCCAAAACATCTACTCATCAAATTACAGATAGACACATGATCACACAGAACAGATCATGTGGTCATAACATCTGCACGGTTTACCTCACAATTCACATACATACATGTCAAACCTACCCACCAACGTACACAATCACATACAGCATGCAAGTACATAAAATCAAGATAAGGAAGTTAAACAGATACTACCTGCACATAAAGAAAAGGATCAGCTACGAAATTACTGGGAAAGCCAGCTTCGGATGTAGAAGCGCAGGTCACAACCGGGTTGGCCACTGGCCATGCTGCACCCTCATCCCTCCATATATTCATCTGCACCAGATTTGAAACATAGTAATTCTGTAAGCATTGAAATGTTCATTTAACAAAAAGAATAATAACTTAGGTGCGCTGTGAAAATTTTACTTTTGGCCAGACCAGAAAAGCAGAAATTGTGGAACTGCAAATGTAGACATAATTTAATTTTGGGAGAAGAAACAGAGAGAAAACAGACAGAAACAGGGCTAGATGACGAGTTGACTTTACTTCGAGAACAACTGACACCAGGGGCAAAAAGACAAGAAAAAGGACCATGAAAATGACAAGTTTTCTCGATGCCCATAGTAATCGCAAAGATGAAGGAAGCTGGAAATACGCTGCAAAAGTTAAAAGATTCAAAATAACGCTTAAATTTTAAAACTAAAGCGATGCACTGTTTCACGGGTCTTTAGAATTAAGAATTCTCATCTTCTACGGGAAAAAGAGAGAGAGAGAGAGAGAGAGAGGAGGGAGAGGAGAGGAAAAACCATAAAGGAGAGAACTGAAAAGGCTAGCCGATGGAGATTGCAAGAGATAGTCAAATTTCAGACTACTTGTTTCTAAAGGCATGACGAATCTAACAGCAAAAAACATCGAAACACAAACTCAACACAACAGCAAAATTCGAGCTCCACTTCAAGCAGACAAGAAATGAAATTGCCCATAAGACCCGTCTAAAAGCACTGGAGACAATAGGAAAAAATGTTTAAAAACTGGTCAGGATGATGGTTACACAGTTGAGAGAGAGAGAGAGAGAGAGGAGAGAGAGAGGGAGCGGTTACTGCTTCGATGGGCTTGAGGAAAAGGAGAGTCGCCGTAGAAAACGCCGATGGACCAGGACCCTTCATTGTCCTCCCGGCACCCGCCGCCGGCCGCCGCCCGGGTGGCGACGGCGTAGGGCGGCGTGAAAGCGAGCCACGCGTACAGGGTGGCGATCGAGCCCAGCACGACGAAGCAGCCCAGGAAGAAGACCAGCCCTTGTAGCTGCCGCCGCCGTTCAGAAACAAGCCCCGGTAGTGCTGGTGCTCGCACTTCCACCTGCACGAGCACTTGAGGCTCATGTCGCAGCAGCGACCGTCCCCATTGTCGCCGCCGCCGCCGCCCCCGCCGGCGGGACCCACCACCTGGCTGGACCCCATGATTCCGCCGCGCAGGAGATCTCCCAGGCCGGGCAACCCTCCCGTCGAAATTTCACTCCCGCTCACTATCCCCTGCCTCTGGGCTCGTGGGGTTTCGAGAGAGAGATTCAGCGCAGCAAAGGCGGCGCCTTTCGGTTATCTCCTTTCTGGGTTTTGTGATTTACGCTGTGTAATCACTGATCACGGCCTCGGGTGGTCTCTTTTTTTTTTTTTTTTTTTTTTTGCCTTCCTTCCTCCCTCCCTCCTTCCCTCTCTTTTCTCTCCCTCGTTCGTTCAAAGGTGACAGAAAAGTCGTGGGCTTTTCCGGTTCAGGCTCCAGTACACTTCCACGAGGAGGAAGCCGGCACGATTTATATAGGGTAGAGAACCTCTCTCTCTCTCTCTCTCTCTCTCTCACACTAGCAGCAGATGAGAACTGGAGAATGCGAGTATCTTCCTTCCCACCTTTTCCCTTCCCCCGCTTACGGCTCGCTGGAAAACGTGAATTTATAATGGGCCGATGACGATGATGGTGACGATGAAGAACGCGAAACGTGAAAAGGAAGCGGTGAACAGGGGAACGGCGAAGAGGCGCTCAGTGTCAAGTGTGCGTGCTGCGCGGTCGGAGAAACCGGACTTGACTACGTGCGCGTCGGGGAGGAGAGCGAGCATAGACGGGGAATTTCCGGCGGGCCCCCCGTGCTTTCCGTAAATAAATTTAAAAAAAAAAAGGCAAAAATAAGTATTTTGGCGATTTTAACGAGAATATGTAGATGGAAATTATCGAAAGCTGAAGGCCCGCCGCGTTCGGAGGAAAAAAAAAAGAATTATTGAATTGCCGCTAGAATGTATCGAATTATCATTATTAATCTCTGGGTTTTCTTTATTTTCTTTTTTCTATTGAGACGAATTACAGGGGTGGTTTTTTTTTTTGGGGGGGGGGGTGTCGATGAAAAGTGGAAGCCAAAGGGGTCGCGTATTTTTTTTTTTTTGGGGCTCTATATAGAGTATATAGGTTGATGATATGGTCTGTTTTTTTTTTTTTGGCCTTTTCTGTGATTGCGAGAAGAAATCACGTCGAGTTTAGTCACGCCATTGAGCGCAAGAGCATACTTCCTACGAGAGCGTAGGCCGCCCCCGCCATTGCGCTTGAATCAATCCCGGAAAATTACATATAGGAGGATCTTGCTCCTCGTATTTTTTTCCTCTTAATGCCCTTTTTATTCAACAATTTGAACTATGCACCTTTAATGATCTAATAATCTAAATTACGCACATTTATTTTGAGGCGACATGAGGCTGTAGTCTATCGAGCATTAAAGTGACAAGATGTGATACTTACCAAATAAATGGATGAGCCAATGCCCCTTAGATCAAAATTGACTTTGCGTCCCTCATTTAATCGGCACCTTGAACACGAGAAAATTTGTCCGGTTAAGTCTAAATTTATTATATCGTCATCGATTGATTCTAAATTTTATAATTTGGCCAATTTTGTCCTGAATATTTGCTCAAAATACCAATATTGTCCTTTCGTCGAATGGCAGACGTGGCAGTTCAGCCATTGCTCGTCATCCCACATGGTATAAGCAATTTGCACGCAAAAAAATTAGTTTGAATGATTTTATTGAAATTTTGTGCAAAGATTTAGAACTAGATTAATATGAATATGAAAAACTTAAACTCCTCGGCCTAACACTTCTACTATGTTGCATCATGGGATACATCACTACCACGTTACATCATGGGATACATCACGAGAGCCGGTCACCAAGGCAATGCTTATTGGTTAAGGAAGATAAGAAAAATAATATATTTATTAGAGATGTCTTATGCCGTGGGTCAGATTTAATTTAATGCCCGATTCATTTTCTTTTTATATTAACTCCTTCCATTGGTCATTCTAGAATTAGTCGTGGGGACCTTTTGAAAATGTTAAGGTTAAAGGTTTATCGGCAACGTGGGTGGGAAGTCCCCTCCTCGCTTTTAAAAAGTTCAATTAGAAAACCGAGAAGAATTGGCACGCCCTTCACGCAAATGGTAGAATATATATCATAAAGTTTGTACCTTTCTTAAAGTTATTTGCCATGAATCTTCATTTTCGTTTTGTTTGATAAAAAATTTAATTGTAAAAAATAATAAAAAATGGTCCACACTACTTGAAATTATGGGTGCGTTTATTTTGGAGAAAATTTATCAATATATTTCCTTTTTAAGGTTAGGGAATTCGTTTTTTTTTCTAATTTTAAGCATACCTATATTCTTTGATCAAAAATGATTTTTTTGTTGACCGGTGATTTTTAACAAAATAAATGTGTGGAAGTTCAAAAAATTAATTTTACGGAAATCTCTTTCGCTCAAACAAACACACCCTATGATATATTTTCAATTCGCACGACGATCGAATGGAGATTGATGAATTTTTTCACAATCATAGTAACTTCCTCTTACCACAAATACCTTAAATATGAAGGCATGGGAAATATTTGTGAAAGTTATTACCAAACTTACATGTCTCGACCAATTCTAGATCGGTCCACGTGGGGACTAGGTAGGTTTCTAAGTGAAATGTTAGAAAATTGGCCCAGACTAGTTTGGTTCCCGATACAATGAATACTCTATTCTACTAGAGAATTGACCTTAAAAACAGATAGTAAAATCACTTAAAGTAATATCAATTCTAGGTCGGATTTCTAATCTAGGAACTCTAGGAAATTTATCGATACCTCAATCAGCAAGTCATGAATTGGTTGCATGGTTTATTTCCTATAATGATAGTAATATCACTTAAAGTTAGGTCCACTCCCTTGGTCTTCGGTTCCTTTAACGGGGAACCATCTTCGATAGATTCCAAATTCTTAATGTGAAGAGATAATGTAGTCATAAATAGTAATAATAACCAAGAAAACCACCGCGTCCTTCTATTCAAAGAACGATTGATTTTTTCGAGAACTTTGAAAAAAAGATTTGGATTACCTCTTTGCTTCCGAAACTTCTTTAACTTTCGATCCCTTTGTCAAAGCTCAAATTAACCACTTTCGCCCAAAATTAGAAGTTACTTTATAAAGTTGTCCCAAACTCATCATTATCAAAGCAATATCTTTAACTACACGTCTCATTGAATCGTTAATTCAATCGAATCCTATAAAGACGGTAGCAACAATTAGGGAAAAAATAGGAGCATCTTTGGGGTTAAACTTTTGCCTTTAACTTGGTGCGACGAGACGGAAGACTAGGAATTTCCCTTTTCCTGCCAAAAGCTGGACCTTGCTCCTGAACTAAAGTTCGACCATGTCGCTAAAGACCAAAGGGAAAATAAGCCGATTCGGAGGTTGCAAGGAAGTTTCCCAAGCGACTCTAAAAGTCGGGGAGACCCATTGTGATGGTTTTTCAATTGGCGTGGCTGTCGGGATGTTCACCTATAAACGATACGAGAGTAATTATAGCGTGCATTGCCAAAAAAAAAAAACCCTATTTAGGCAATCTCCGATACTATTAGTTAGAGTAAATGGGGAGCTACAATCCTTGACCCGTGGATGGATGAGTTCATCTTCGTCTCCGTGAGCAATGCATGCTCTATTTTTTTTTTCTTTTTTTTGCAAAAATAGAAACAAGAATATTCGGAGGGAGAGAGGGAGGGAGCATTAAAATGGTTCACATTTCAATTTCATGCAATCGCCATCTGCCAAAGGGGTAAAAAGAAATGGCTTTCCCAGCAAATTTTTGGTCCAAGTGATGAGAATGCGTGTTTCATGTGTTCATTTGTGAAATGTTGTCTATATAGTCACATCGAGATCTATCTCATCATGTTTTGGCAAACGTATATAGTGACATAGAATGAAATCTCACTATATAGCAAAAGCGATCTTCAAGGGACCGCTTTAATGTCGATCATGAATTCTTTTCCCCACTTTTTGAGTCGCCAAAAGGAAGTCGTTTCATTGGTAACGCCCCGTGGCTCGAGCCACTTGCATATGACCACGAGTATAAGTCAAGGGGAAAAGGTTCGCAGTAACACGCTGAGTCGATCGAAAGCTAGCTCTGCTGAGCGCGATTGAACTATGCACGAGAGACGATTTGGGTAGCTCCCGATTGGTGAAGAAAACATTACAACAGCAAATAACGGGACATTGGATTTTGGGAGGGGACCACCAAAGGAGATGAACTTGTCTTTGGGTTTGAGTTGACCAGTAGGAGAGGTGGATCTAATGCTGATTGAACTTGGGGGAGGGCATTTCCGGGGTGGGAATTGAACTTAGGGAGTTTGTCTCATTTTGAATCATGCTTGCTTTTGACCAGTCATCCATCCCACTCTCCTTATCTTCTTCTTCTTCTTCTTCTTCTTATTATGATGATTAATTTGCTGTTTTTCCCTTTTCTTTCTTTTTGGAGGAAGAAATTTCACTTAAGTTGGGTTTATTTCGTTTAAGGGGCGTGCAAAATGAACCACCTAGACCAAACCGAACCTGCTGATTAGGTCCAGTTCCCCGACTCCTAAAAGTGGAACCAAGGTATCCGGACAGTTAAATCAGTTCCCCTTTATTTCCGGTTCAAAGGGGAAATCGGATCAAGCCGACTACATATACTTTAAAAGAAACCAGCTTTTTTTCCCTTCAAAACATATAGTATCAAGTAATGGAAATAAAAAGTAACGCTCCATTAGATCGAACCGTTGGTCCTAGGACCAATCGGGTCCTGGTCCTCAATCCCTAGTTCTAGGGCCACCTTGGAATTGAATCGGATCGTGAATCGATCATCTCTAATTCCTCCAATAAAAAATACCCTATTCACTAATTTACTTTCTCTTTTATATTACCTATAAAACAAAAAAGAAATATTCAAGGAAAATGCAGTTCCTACATGCATGCTACATTCCATACTATAGAAACTATTCACTTCCCACCAGGAGATTTTGAAAAGAAAGAAAAAAACCATGTAGTTTGACATTTTGAAGTCACATATGTTAATAACGAGGAAAATGATCTTGTATACCGGCATGAGTAACAATTGTTCATACTTTACATGATCTTTGCTTGTCAGATGTACCTATATTCATGACAAAAGACATCAGAAACTATAACTTATTCCTTCAGTTGTACCATTTTTCTACAATGAATAAAAAGTCCACTCGGTAAAACTCAATCGCAATAAACTATTATCAGGAGCGAGGCCATCGCACTAGATAGATACAAAAGTTTGATCTGGATTTGGCTTTCAAAGTTTGATCTGGATTTGGCTTTCTGTTCGGGGACTTTGATTATGTTGAATTTGGAACCAAAGCCTAACTCGTTGACGATAACTTGACGACAAAGCCGCCGCCATTGGTGATGGGGTCGACAGGCCAAGATGCACGAGATACACACTAAAGGATAACGCAATTAATATGGAGTGATCTAGAACGAAGAACACATAATGGACACGCCGCTTGGAATTCAAACTTGGCATTTGATTGTCCTCGAAGAAAGTCTCCATCAAAATTAGGGCAAAATTAAATTAAACCCTATTACTTCTTTGACAAGAATGAACATCTAGAAATATTTTAATCATGGAAAATTCATTAATTAATGTACATTTAAAACACGGAAGCTGTTCTGAATCATGATCGTTGGCACGGGCTCAAGGTTCAAATTCAACCGATTCAAGAAGTTGATAGGGAGTTCCACACACGTCTAAGTAGCATGGCCTCGGCACTTGTGTCCCTGAATTATAGAAAAGAAATATACTTTAACTCCATCGTGATAAAGAGTTATTCAAATATCCGAATCTGCCTCTCCAAATCAATAAATCCTCGCCAGCGGCAAGGCACCGATGGGAAAAGAAGCTCTTTCATCTTTATGTAATGGTCCTCGTCGGAGCAGCCAATCTTGAATCGCTGAAGCACGAACAAATTAATTAATTTATGTAAGACCAAAACGCTTCTCCTTTTCTTTATTCAAAAGATTATTTAGAAAGAAAAAGAGGAATATTACTGGACAAAAAAGCTAATGTGTTCCATATCGACGCGCACGATCAGACATTCCTTTCTCATTTTCTATCCCCATTGAAGTTTGAAAACCTCGTTTCTTTGTCTTTTCATTTTTCTCGTGGCATAGATTAAAATTGTTCTTGGGTGTATAGTGGTAGATACGGGGCTGACGATCTTTGGCGTGGTCGAGATTCATGAACCTCATCAGAGCTGTATTAAATCTCTAAGAATTTTTGAATTTTTTTAACGTAAGATTTTATTTAGCTCAAATTGAAAGCACCTTAATTATTTTTAACTAAATTGAAAAACATAAGACACAGCATAAAAAATCATTTTTATTTTTATTTTTATTTTTATTTTGTAAATGGACGTGTGGATCTTTTTCAGTTGTAAATCCCTGCTAAGATCAGCTCTCTAAAGTCCAATCTAACTAATGTCAAATGTATTTTTCAATAAGATCTCATTTAGCTCATATTTTAAAACTTTGGTAAAACAGCTTCCTAATCCCAAATTATTATTAATTTAACTATCGTAATAGAATGACTTAAATACATTATTTTAGTCGATTCATAAGGTTCTAAAAGTTTCTGGATGTCAAAAAGGAAATTTCAAATTTTTTGTAATTTAGAATAAAATATATGCAATCCATTCTCGTGGTAATTAATTATAAGTGAAAGTTCATCTTACATGGAAAGTAAATTTACAAAAAATAAGAAATAAAATGAAAGGACGGCTGGGGAAAGCAAAATATAGAATTTGAGACGTATTGTTACATAGGCATATTAAATAGCTGACTCTAATCCGTGGCTGATTAATTACACATTTCCTACCTTCCGCAGCCAATGCAAAAGCAGAAAGCAGCAGCCAAACATGATTAGGATTGGCTAGAAAACTTTAATTTATATGAATTATAATAATGCCTACGCTTATCGTGCCGAAAATTCCATGTGGACCCTATAACTAGACCTTCCCACGAATTGTTTTTTTTCCTTATCGAAAAACGGCAAGCGATTTATTTAATTACAATAAACAAGTATGCGATGGCCGGTTCTTCTATTGATTGATACCTTTGATGATAGTTTGAACTTGAAGTACGAATGATTCTACTCGAAATTGAACATTCTACTTCGTTGGTAGCTCCCTCGAGCTCCAAATGAAAAAGTTTATCAAGAGTCCTCCAAAAACTTTAAGCTAACTATCCTTTGGCCCATTTTGGCATTATGTAATTACAAATTTCCATTGAGAGTTTTAAAAAAAAAAAAAAAAAATAGTATTTTATTTTTGTTTGCACAAATATTTAATAGAGATTATAAGAAATTAAATTGGCTAATATAAAGCTGATGTTAGCACAAAAAATGACAAACTTTTAGTTATTATTGACGTGTGACGGACTCAGCCAATAAGAGCAGTAGTTTAGTTATTTATGAACATAATTATCAAGAACTTAAAAATCGACAACTTGAAGAAATCAATAAAAAGTAGAGTTAACGAGTCTTGGATGCAACCATCAAATAAGGATATATTAAAGCTTATATCAATGTCCTGACACCAAAAAATGACAAAGTATTCTAAATTGACATGACATCAATACCCACTATTTATTTTGCAATGAAGGTGGGTCCATATCTAGTTTTCTACAGGACAGCTAAATCTTGGTTGGCTATTGCCTAATAGCTAAAATTGCAACTATAGAGCATGTAGAATGGTGTTGTTGAATATCGGGCTGACGTTTGTATTATACTTCCATAAATCGAGTCGATCACACTTCAAAATAATTAATGGATTATTTTGAGTACTTAGAATTCATAACCTTTGAATTTAAAAAAGGAAAAAAAAAAAAAACTTATGCTTTAGTTCAATCACTAGGCATTAGGCATTCACCAACCTTAAAAAACTACAAGTCCAAAATGACCATTAAAAATTGTTCAACATAATGTTTTTGCTTTTGCAAATCAATGTAAGCAATTATGCTATCAATGAGTTGTTGAGAGGGAAAATGCTTATTGATTACCAGGATTATTGATGACTAGAGTACAAATGTTGAAATACAATGACAGCCAATTGTCCAATGGTACTTAGATGAATTTGGATAAGTGCTGGAGGATAAAATTGAAGACAAGAAAGATGTCGATTGATGGTTAAATTCAAGACAATTGAGAAGTCATAACAGCTTGTAGAAAAGATCGACCTTGCATCATGGAGAATGATCATGGAGCAAGAAATCATGGAGATGCAATTGAGTTTAGTGATAATTAAAAAAAATTTTAAACATGATCATAGAGCCTAAAGTCGTGGAGATGTGATTGTAACTTTTAATTCGAATACTTAGTGCTCAAGGGCGATTATGTTTTGTAATAGGCTTGCGGATATTTTAATCTTTAATCCAATGTTTATGAGATCCCTTGAATAATTCAAATACTTAGGGACATTTGTGTTACTTGTTGGGATATAATAAAGGAACTATTTGATTTGGTATATAGTGGTGGAAAAGAGATTTGTTTGGGCAGGCCAAGGCCTCTTCTTTGGTTGGTCTTTCTAATTTACTATATCATATTTCAATAATTTCCTCCAATTGTAGTCAAAGAGAGGAATATGCTTGGTAGCTATACAACTATGAATACCAATCATATTTATACCTAATCAATATCACATGTCAATGATGCCAACAACTTGTAATCCTCGATTGGAGAAAAAATGGGATAATATTAGAGACAAGAAATGATCAAAACATCTATCAAATTTTACCTTATTGATGAAATAAAAAATTACCGACTCTGAAATATTTCATGTCGCGGTCAAGAGAAAGTGGGCCAAAGTAGGAGCAGTTGATTTGGAAATTTGAAGTAATATAACCAATTACTAATTAATGGCTTTTGCTAGTTGGACACATTAAACCAAGGTGATGGGAATTTCAATTGTCTATTTCAAGAGGGAAAGATTTTCAGGCCAAATATGTTTCTCATCTCCTAGATCGTGGCGACATCACTTTTCACAATCATTTCAAACAAATAAAAAAAGAAAGACTCTCGAAAGAATCGAGAGTGTCTTCGATATCATTGACAAGTATGCCAAGACAAAAGTAATATCGAGATCTCAAGACCCGTTTGCTTAGTATAGATAACTACAAGATTCGGCTGTGTACAAAACACTTATAATCATAGGCCGGCAAATTCTTCAAAACCTCCATCTATGCGATGGTTGTGATCATTATTTATTGTTTTTTGTTTTATTATCGTATCATATTATATAATGTTGTATTATATAATATTGTATTTTATATTGTTATAATTAAGCTTATTTAATATTAGTCAAAAGCGCCGCTGGTTAAGTCAGAAGTATCAGACCAAAAAAGGCAAAAAAAAGAAGTCAGAAATAGAAACCTGACTTTTCTGCAAATTTTGTTTTTTTTTGGATCTAGAAGATACCATCAGCATGTACTGTGTGTGCCAACCTCGCATATTAATCAATTAGCCAAGGATTACGTATTAATGTCTTAAATTACATGCTCGATTACTTTGATATCAAACCCCGGACACGACAAATCGTGTCCTCAATTATACAATCGACATAACAAAACGGTATATGTTAGATGGTCGTCACGCAGCACCCTCATCTGCATTATTTGAGTGCAATCCATCCTGTGATCGAATTTGATATACTGAATTCAGCTATTGACCTCCATATGCCTGTGGCCATCTGACTGCAATCCGGTGGAGGATTAGGTGGATCAGGTTTAAGCTATGATCAAATGCATCTTAATTTAAAGCAGGGAAATAAGAAATGGTTTCTGCCTGCGACTTCTTCGTCATCACCAATAACTTCTCTTGAATTATTCAAATTT
Source organism: Eucalyptus guilfoylei (assembly GCA_016097605.1). Taxonomy (NCBI): domain Eukaryota; kingdom Viridiplantae; phylum Streptophyta; class Magnoliopsida; order Myrtales; family Myrtaceae; genus Eucalyptus; species Eucalyptus guilfoylei. Next base: position 20,703,494 of record CM027869.1, read on the forward strand.
GAATTATACGTCCGATTGGGTTGTGAAGAATCCGAGCGGGTCTTACGTAAAAACCTTGGGTGACATTTGGGGAAGGATCGAATGTGTTGGTTATTGTGTCGATTTCCTAAGGATTCAACTTGGGATTTAGTTTAGGGTTTGTGCCGCATGCGAAGCTACGTGCGTCGAACCGGGTTCTGCATGTGGACAGACGACGAGTTGGCAGATTTTACTATTGATTCCTTCCGGATAAGCTCCTCCCGAGCATCTATTCATTTTCTTTTTCCCTCATTTTATTTTGCTAAGATGATTCCGTGTCATTTCCCTTGTCAATTCCACCCTTTTCGAAATGATACAAAAAGAATACTTGTTCGACTTATTATGGTATCCCTAAATCTAACAAAGATCTTTCAATTGTGACGCACTTTACTTTTTGCTCGTACTTTAATAGAAGAAAAGTCCGTGGCTTATGCTATTTTTAGTCGGCAATCTCTAGGGAGGAGTCAATAAATATAAGGAGTTGATGTCCAAGGTAAAAATTGACAACGCCCAATAAAAATTTGTAAATAAGGAGACGATATAAACATTAGTAATTAGCTCGAATAAGAATTGATAACCCAAAACTAATCAATGACTAATTGGACAAAAGTTGATAATAACTCACTCTGATTTTTAGATTTGTAATTTCCTAGAAGAGTTGGAAAATTCAAACATTAATAAGCACTATTAATAAAGTTGATGAGTTAGTACGGAATTTGTAATTTGTAAACTATGAGAAAGAATGATTCGTAATTTCGTAAAATGCTTTTAAAGCGTTTGTGCATTTAACATTTAAAAATTGTTTTCTCAAACAAAAATAAAAAAAAAGTATTTACGCCGAACAATTTTTGAACAAAAAAGCGTTTGGTAAATCTGTTTTAGAAATATAAAAAGAATAGAAACATCGTTTGGTAAATTTGTAATTTTTTTTTATTTCTTTTAATTTTTTAATATTTTTATTTTAATTTTTCTATTTTCTTTCTATTTTTTTTTCTTTTTTCTTTTTTCTTCTTTTTGGCTTCGGTCGTCGGCTTCTCGTCATGGCCGGCCACCGGCCGACGAGGGTCGGCGGCCTCGCCCTTCGGCCACGGCGAGGCTCGCCGGCCCCGGCGAGGCCGAGCTCGCCCACGGACCGGCGCTGGCTCGGCCTCGCCCGGCCACCGCCGGACGCGACTGGGCGGTGGGCCGCGGCGAGGCCGAGCCCGCGGTACCACTGCGAAACGCGCTCGCCGGGATCCGGGCGCAGATCGAGCTCGCCCGGCCGGCGCGGAGGTCGGCCTCGCCTTGGGCCGGCGAGCTCGAGCTCGCTTCGTCCGGCGAGGTCGCCAATGGCTTGTGGCTCGGCCTCGCCGGGCCACCGCTGAGGGCGCCGGGGTCGAGGTCAGCGGGCCCTCAACGGCGTCGCCGGCCATGGCGAGGCCGGCGACCGCCTAAAGAAAAAAGAAGAAGAAAAAAAAAGAGAGAAGAAAATGGAAGAGGAAAAAATGTTCCTAAATTTTGTTCCGGAAACAACAAGAAAACAACTTTTTTTGCTTGTTTAACGTTTCTCGCTGAATGTGTTTCCTCGAACAAAATAATTTTGGAACAAAAACGCGACTAAACGCCGTGTTTTTTGTTCCTGCGAACAAAAAAACAGAAATTTTGTTCCGCGGAATAGAAATAATTTTTACCAAATGTAGGCCTAAGTTATCAATAAATTATCTTGAAAAAATAGAGTCACCAGTCGTTTTCTTTACCGACACATTTTTGGACGCTATTGAACACTTAAAGAAATTTATTACCATGCAAAATAAAAATCCATAAATGTTTTCGCTGAGATTCTACCAACTGATGACTTTTTTTCAGTAGCAAGCCTGTCTAGTTGACATAAAGCTCCAATCATTTCATATGTGGGATTAGATGGACAAGTGACGCACTTGGAATTAAAAACCATATCATGACACATGATTGGACGTTGAACCTCGGAACATTTGGTGCAAGTGCTAGTAATCTAGTCGAGGACTATGGTATTATATAGACTATATGCATTTGGCTTTTTATTTTATGTGATGCAGCATGACATGCACAGGATAGATATATTTAATTTAAGGAAGTATCACCCATTGACTTGAGAATACTGGGATGCAATTTATCTAGTACCCAACGTTAATATATTTATCTTTTCTTAACTCTGTGTTAACCACTTATTATATAAAATCACCAACCTATAGAGACATTCAATAATTTTTTTCTTCAGATCAAGTAACATGATAGAAAAAGTTGGTCAATTAACAGAAACAAATAAACGTAGGTAACTAACTCAAAATAAAAGTTGGAAACCTGAAACTAATTGATGACTTAATTGGAGATATTTCTTTTTGTCAAAATTGAGATAACTTGATAAGTTGGTAAAAAAAAAAAAAAGTTAGTATTTTTACATAATAATTGGCAAATGTAAGACATTGTTAAGAAAAGATAAATAAAAATGTATCGAAGATAAGTAGAGTTGATAAGTAAGAGTTGGTAACTTAACTATTAAGTGGTAATTAATTGTGAGAATAGCTGTTGAGTTACGAAATTTAAGTTTGTAATTTCTGACAATAGTGAATAATAAGGAGCTACTACCCAACCGAAATGAGAGTTGATAACCCAAGATCGATTGATAACTTAATTGGACAAAAAACTAGTGATAAGACATCCTAGTTCAAATTGGTAAGTTCATAGAAGAGTTAATAAATTCAAAGTACTAATAAGTCACTCAAATAAAATCGGTGAGTTGTTGCAAAAACTCTTAATTTGCATACTATATATATATAAAGATTGATAATTTTGTAATCAATGGTATATTTCTAGTAAGTCACATGGATAAAAAAGGTCACGAATCCTTTTCTTTATCAACATTTTTACTTTTCACATCATCCAACACTTGACCACCTCAAAACACATGATTTGATTCGTTTGACATCGCAAACCTTTGGTGCAAATGTGAGTAAACTAATCGGGACTTCTCATATTCTATAAGATATACATTTTCAGCTCTTATTTTACTGCATGTAGCATGGCATGCACATGTGAGATATATATAAAGTAATGGAGTAAAAAATTGCGTGACCCCTCAGATGCATATCTCTGACGATAGTCATCCAAATAACGTTGAACAGAAACAATTCAACTTCGAATATATTAAGGTTTGGTTGAAAAATGATTTTTATAAAAAAAAAAAAAAAAAAAAAAAAAAAAGGGGGGACAGTGCGCATTATGTCCCTGAGGAAGGCTGAACTGGACAGGATATCTCACAAGATATATGTCGAGATTGTATTCATCTCCTATTCTATTATGTTAGATTTTGCCGATCTGATACGATAAAATCTTTCGGTCACTTGTCCTGTTTCAATTTCCATCATCTCATCTTTTGACTAGTAGCTTCGTGCCCACTCCGGCATGCACATAAGGACGTGTGTTATCACGGGGTTTATGTACTTTTTATATACACATAATTTCATCGAAACGATCTTCTATTGTTTGGCTCTTCCAAAAGGATGCGGAAAAATAAATAAAATGAATGTAAGAATGAATGAGCTGCCCTCTCCAGGTCACTTGCATCTGCCAGTTGATCTCATTACTTTTTAACCCAATTCACGAGGTCAGCATCTAATGAATTTTCCTTTTCCAGGTGATGATCCAGGGATTTGGGTAGGGGAGGTAAAAAAATGGAAAAATGCAAATAAAATACGTGCGTGATCCAATTTGGTCGGCTTAGGCCTGGATAAGTGACATTAGCTTTTACTCACTCTCCCTTTTGCAGCCTTTTAGTTTCAGCACAGAAGGGCACGAGGGCAAAAGGGAGATGCAGCACTTAGTGTGCTATAATAATCTCTTCTTATTCTATTCAAAATGGAGATGATTCCAGCAGGAAAGTAGATCAGAGCTTTGGAAAAGCACTTAAGATATCCTTTGCTCAAGTTAAACCCTAGAAATCAGATAGATATATATTTTTAGAGAGAGAGAGAGAGCTAAAAAGAGGAAGAGTGATTTGGGCAACAGGCTGGCCTTCGATTCAAAGTGCTTTTATGCAATATGCGTATGCTGTGGCCGACAAGGCATATTGGGGGTTGTCATGCAATGAGCTACTTGAACTTAGTTTGAAGCTCCTCCGTATGCCGTCACCGTGCACTACGTGGATGATGCATTTCCTATGAAATTCAGGAGTTTTGTTATATACTATCTACTGTTTGGTAAATCGCAGCCGATAAAATTGAATATTTTCATATCCCCATGTTTATTATTTGGTATGAACAGCATATTAACGTCAATGAGCCTAAGAGTTGCATAGAAGAAATGGTAAGGATCTCTCGTGACATTTTTACCTACTTCATTTTTATTTTCCTTTTTTTTTTCTTTTTTTTCCTTCCATCTTTCTTCCATAAAATTTTATTAAATAGTGAAGAATACTAGTAATATCAAAATGACTAAAATATATATTATAAGATAGAAAGAAATGCAAATATATAAATGAAAAATAAATAAATAAAAATAAAATCATTGTTTTTTTTGTTATTTTTAAAATTAGAATTCAAATATTAATTATATTAAAATATTATTTTAATTTTATTAATCTAAGAACTTTGTTATTCGAGAAAAATAACTTTATATTAGGAATATTAGAAACCATATTCACAATTTATCTTACCTTTTTCATGGGATAATTTTATTCAGACGATTTCTATTTTATATCCGAATTTATTCTATTTGTCCTGGGTAGGCATCAAGACAGGATATTTTATCCTGAATTTTATTAACTATCAAATGTAGTCTTCAAGGATGATACATTTCCTATGAACGACGTTCCCTTTTTCGGAGCGAGATTAGTCATGTTTATTTGCAATTTTTTGTGGAGGGGAGAGGAGACAAAACCAAAACTCACTCGAATGACTGAATTTCATTGACTACCAAGCTTAGCCTTCCCATGAACGATGTTCCTTTTTTCCGAAGTGAGATTAGTCGTGTTTATTTGTGATTTTTTGTGGAGGCAAAGTGGACAAAACCAAAACTCGTTCTAACGACTGAATTTTATTGACTGTTAAATGTAGCCTCGAGGATGATACATTTCTTATGAATGATGCCCCTTTTTTCCGAAGTGAGATTAGTTGTGTTTATTTGCGATTTTTTGTGGAGGGAAAGGAGATAAAACCAAAACTCATTCGAATGATTGAATTTTATTCACTACCAAACGTAGCCTTTGAGGATGATATCTTCCTTATGACCAATATTCCTTTTATCTAAAGTGAGATTAGTTGTGTTTATTTGAGGTTTTTTGTGGAGGGAAAGTGGACAAAACCCATACTCATTCTAGCGACTAAATTTTATTGACTATTAAACGTAGCCTTCGAGGATGATACATTTCCTATGAACGATGCTCCTTCTTTCCGAAGTGAGATTAGTCGTGTTTATTTGCGATTTTTTGTGGAGGGAAAGAAACCAAAACCAAACGTAGCCTTCAAGGATGATATTTTCCTTATGAACGATGTTCCTTTTGTCTGAAGTGAGATTAGTCGTGTTTATTTGCGATTTTTTTGTGGAGGGAAAGGGACAAAAACGAAATTCACGTGAATAATGAAAAAGACCCAATGACTTCGAAAGGACTGAGTGCGCCGTATGAGGTGCGGTGGGTTTAACCGTGTAAAAAACGAAAGAAAGACAATGACTATTTCGAATAGGGTCTGAGGAGTTGAAGTTTCTCTTCGAGGAACCCGATTCGAATGGATAATGACATTACAAGCGTAAGAACGACGGTACGCTATTTAGAGCGCAATTTCTAGGAAATTCATTATATGGAACTGCTCTTTTCAAGGGTCAATGTCTGCCTTGTTTATTTTTATTTATTTTTTCCTCTTTTGTGTTTTTAAATTATAATCCGTCGGGGTTTTCTTTGTTCCCAAGAACACGATTTGACCATTGACTGGTGGGAAACCGCTTCGGTCAGTACCTTGGCTTCCAAGTATTTCGAGAACACGAATAAATTTTTATCTTTCGCTGCTTCAAAGGGTTGATCAGCCTAACTTTGTGGACTCTTTATAAATATATTTATTTTATTCTTACAAGACCTACATCAACTGAAACTCCGTTTATTTTAAAAGAAAAAAAAAAAGGATTTGAAAATATTTTTATAAAAATAATCGCTAAAAATAATTAACCAATAACAAATATTTTCATAGTCAATAATAATTTACGTCTAATTATTTTCTTGGAAAATAAAAAAATCATTTTATTCATTTTCATAAACGATAAGAGATCATTTTGAAGAAAATATTTTTTTTAAATCATTCTTTTTTTCAAAATGTGTATAGCCTAATAATAAAGTGAATGATCTAGAATCGTACTCCGAGAAGAGGCGTCAAATTAATGTTCGTTCGTATATTGTATATACGCCCCTTCTTGATGCCGTCTGCTAGCTACCCTTTTTTTTTGGTCGGATCTGCTAGCTACCTGAGCTATAGCTAGTTAGTTTTGAATGACTAAAACTGATCGTGAATGATCATCGAAATGGATACCCTAAAACCCTAACCAAAAAAGAAAGAGGGTCGTTGACTTTATAATTTCATATAGTTTCAACTATAGAGATGTGTCCACCTATACATGTCATGCATACCAAAACCTAAGGTTGCATTTTCTAAAGACAGCGATGCATCAAACGTCGATAGGTTTTTATGGCATACATTAAGCTTGTTGATACGTCTCTCTTCGCAAAACCTCATCTCCGTTAAAAAATTTTGAAAGAAAAAAATATTTAAAAAATTCCCAAAATTGCCCATGTTAACACTAACGTCCGTAATTTTTGGTAAAATCGATTAGAATGATTATATTACAAATCCTCAAAAGATGTAGGTCTAAATTGTCCAAATCAAAAAAAAGTTTAGAATCGAACTGACAATTATACAATATGTCTATAACCTTTTTGGTAATTTTCTCCCTAGACATCGTGTGAGAACGTCGGACTCTTGTTTATGCCGTGTTTGAGGTTTCACAAAGGGAGGCTTCATTCGTTGCTTGACCCCGGACCACTTCATGCATGCTCGTTCCACATGCATTGACTTGGTCTTTTCCAAGGTCGTGACAAAATGTGGGGAAGAACTTGTTTGGGGGGATTCGCACTTGCATTGACCTTCTCTCTCCATTTGGACCTAACCATAACATTTTCTGAATTATGAAGATAATTTCTTTTATTCCGTAGAGAAATTTTTCTTAATTGGGCGTGATGTGTGGTGGGGTGGCCGATATAGACATTTCTCAGCATGTCATACGATATAATGGATCTCGTCGGTTTTGGAAAAAGATTCGAAGGGTCGTTTTGTCGCCATACGACAACTCAAACTACGTATCAAAATGTGAAAAGTAGGCAAAAAACGGGCGATGTAATGGATCTTGTCGGTTTTGGAAAGCAATCTGAAGGATCGTCTCGTCACCATATGACGACTCGAACAAAGCATACAAAATGGGGAAACTGGGCAGAAAATGAGCGATGGTAATGGACCTCGTTGGTTTTGGAAAGCGATCCGAAGGGTCGTCGTAGCCATATGACGATTCGAACTAAGAACAAAATGTGGAAACTGGCGCAAAGAACGATGGACCTGGCCAAAGCTTATCTGGGATTTTTCTGCCTAGATAATGCCTCGCATGGTCGTGCATATCTTCCCTATTAAGCTTGCTCTCTTTGCCTCGCCGGGCAGGGATACACCTCTCTTTCGGTTTAAGCAAGCGGGTCTGATTCAATGTCATCTACTGCGCTTTGACTTGTCTGCATATTTGAACAGATCGATGACGACGATGAACTTGACATGAGTGTCAAGTTGGGAGCCACCCTCGCTCTGATTCTGTAAGTCAAAGTTGAACCGCACCGATACCTACTTCTAAAAGCATGAGCGTGAACCGTCCTCGTGCCTTTTCTCGTGCATTCGGCGTATGAGCCACGGCGTTACCCCGCTTAACAGGTTATTGAACAAGAACGATGCTTCAACGAGAGAACATCAATATGACCATAACAACGTAACCCGGAGATGGAGGAGTAAAGACGCAATCACCGCCACGATTTGACAAACACCACGTCGGATTTTCTTTCGAGTGGATTTAGAACTCGAGTGTGCTCCGCTACCGCGTGGTTCTCTTAGGGTCAAGCCGCTGAGAAAGGAAATCTCCGGCGGAATTCCTAACGGACTTGCTCGGTTGGACCGAGGAGATGAGTTCGAACAAGGCATTGTGACGATTGCATCGCCTTCCGAAGCAAAAGTGCTATGAGCTTTTGTTGACCATGTTTATTGTTGTAAAACTTCTCTGTTCAATATCCTAAATTGTTTCTTGAGAAAAAACCACCAAAAACCCTAAATTTTATCTAATGTGATAAATTTATCTCGAACTTTTCTCGCGATATAAAAACCCCAAACTTTACCAACCGACACATTTATTCCAACTTTATGGCTATGGTTGAAGGGCATTTTCATCAAATTTCTTTTCTTTCCTTTTTCTATTTTTCCTATTTCTTTTTTTTTTCCTTTTTCTTCTTCTCTCTTCCCTCCGTTGCCGGTAGAGGGCAGCTGGCTCAAGTGAGGGCGGCCCTCACCAGCGTCAAGCGAGGATGGCCCTCGCCAGCGTCAAGTAAGGGTAGCCCTTGCTTGGGCGGGGAGGGTGGCCCTCCCTTGGGTCGGGTGAGACTCGCTAGATCCGCAAGGCGGTCCTAGCCGATGCTGGCGAGGGCATTCCTCACCAAATTCGGCCCGAGCAAGGGACGCCTCGCCTACATTGGCGAGGTGAAGGCCGCTCTCGCCTGCGTCAGGCGAGGGTTATCCTTGCTTGACCCAGGGGAGGGTTGCCCTTGCCCGTAGGTGAGGTGACCCTCGCCCGATGCTGGCGAGGGCCACCTTCCCTCTACCATGGCCGGCGGAGGGAAGAGAGGAGAAGAAAAAAGAAAAAGAAAAAGAAAAGCAAAAGAAAAAAATTTAAAAAGTAAAATACGAAAATGCCCTATAGTTTGAGGTAAATGTGTTACGTGAATATAAATTTGGGGCTTTTTGTATCGGGAAAAAAAAAAAAAAATTAGGGTAAATATGTCATGGTTGGTTAAGTTTGGGTGTTTAGGCTAAATTTGTCACATTGGGTAAAGTTTAAGGTTTTTGGTGGCATGTTCCTTTGTTTCTACATATAAAGGCTTGACCATGACATCTTACACTAAAGGGCCCAAGCAAAGAGGCATAGGCTCGATTAACCGCTTACTACAATTCATATGGGCCTAGTCCGACATGTTTAGCCCCTTATCCAAGTCCAATTCCTCTTGAAAACGGACGCATAGGGACCCTAAGATAGGGGTGAGCATAGTTTCGGGGTCTATCTTGGAATTTGATAACCGAACGGTGGGGAATCTATAGGTTCCAAGTTCCAAGGTATATAGAATATGTTTCAGGTTCCAAAAGTGAGAATCTGTTTGATAGGTAGGCTTTCAAGTTTTTAATTGGAGGAACCTAGAACATATAATTTAGAATCTCGAATAAGTTTTAATATTTTTTTCTTATTCCATGTATTACGTGCGATCTTCCGATATTCCATGTCATTTGATAATAAATGTATAATTTGGAAGCACTAGTCCAAGTTTCCATTTTATAACTAAGATTTTTACTTTATTAATGTTCATAATTTTGTGTGTCTAAATACAAGCTGTGATTAGTGAATTGTAATCATAATAATATAGGTGAAACCTTGGTAGATTACTCAACCGACCTTTAAACCTGCAACGGGTAGGTTCTAAGTTACCTCGGGGTATGGAGAGTAGGTTAAGGTTCCAAAAAATGGTAAACTCATTCCAACGGGTAAGTTTCGGATTCCAGACGAAGTCTATACAGAATTTGGAACCGCTCACCCTATCCTCTACCCTGAAAGCACTTTAGTTTCGCATTGGAGAAATGAAAGCTGGATGGAAACTAATACCCGAAGCTCCAAAAGGCCATTAGCATGCTCAATAGAGGAACGGATATGTTGTCGTCGAGCACCTCCGTAGTTGGAAGAGACTCCACTACCGTCGCCACCAACGAGATCAGCGCAACCCGCTGCAATGTCGTTGTGCAGTCCAACTGAAAATACCCGAGAGATGAGAAGTGACGGAGCATCCTACATCGCGAGGACAAATCACCGTGGTCAGATTCGAGATAGACAGAATGAAGTAGCATTGAAGGCCAAAGTGCAATGTCAGCGCACCCTATTGACATTAGGAAGCCGCATAGAACCAAGGAATCCGAAGAATGACGAAATCTACTGTCATAAAGAGAAATGTTTACCATTTTTCCACCACGCATCATTGCCAATGAGATAACCCCCGTTGGGGATTCACGCCAGTAGACAATAGCGCATAAAATCAGTATCAAGACATGGTATGACAGGCCTCTAAACAATTCCCTGAGAGGCACAGATAGACAGAAAAGAAGCTAAGGCAGGATTCCACATGCATCGACTCGGTCTTTCCAAGGTCGTGACAACATGTGGGGAAGAAATTGTTTGGGGGAGTCACATTTGCATTGCCCCTCTCTCAATTTGGACTTGATCATACCATTTCTAATTCATGAAGATAATTTCTTATATTCCGTATTTCTTAATTGGATGTGATGCAAGGTGGGTGGCTGGAATAGAAATTCAGTTTGTCATGTGATGTAATGGATCTCATCGGTTCTGGATAGCAATCCGAAGGGTCATCTCATCGCCATATGATGACTTGAACTAGGCATACAAAATGTGGAAAGTGGGCAAAAAAACAAGCGGTGTAATGGATCTCGTCAGTTTTGGGCAACAATCCGGATGGTCGTCTCGTCGCCGTATGATGACTCAAACAAGCATAGAAAATGTGGAAAGTGGAGCAGAAAAATGAGCGACGTAATGGATCTCACCAGTTTTGGACAGCAGGGTCATCTCGTCGCCATATGCCGACTGGAACAATGCATACAAAGCGTGGAAAGTGGGGCAGGAAACGAGTGACCTGGCCGAGGCTTAACTTAGATTTTCCTGCCTAGATAGTGCCTCATCCGGTCGTGCATATCTTCCCTATTAAGGTTGTTCTCTTTGCCTATTGTTGGGATATACCTCTCGGGATTAAGTAAGTGGGTCTGATTCAATGTCATCTGCCGCGCTTTGACTTGTTTTGCATATTTGGACAGATCGATGACGATGATGAATTTGACTTGCAGTGTCAATATGGGAGCCACCCCTCGCTCTGATTTTGTAAATCAAGTTGAACCGCACTGATACCTACTTCTAAAAGCATGAGCGGGTAGTGCCTTATCTCGTAGCAGCTACATATCCAACGTACAGTCGCATCTGGCGTATGAGCCACCGCGTTACCATGCCGAAAAATTTATCAAAGGAGAATGATGCTGCAACGAGAGAATATCAATATGACCATAGTAATGTAACCCGGAGATGGAGGAGTATAGGACGTGTTTGCGGTCTCGATTTGACAGATACCATGTCGGATTTTCTTTCGAATGGATTTAGAACCCATGTTTGCTCCACTACCGTGTAGTTCCCTTAGGAGCCGCTGAGAAAGGAAATCTCCGGCAGAATTCCTAATGGACTCGCACGGGCAATCTCTAATTTGGACCGAAGAGATGAGTTCGAACAGAATATTGTGACAATTGCATCACCCTTTGAAGAAAAAGTGCTATGAGTTATTGTTGACCATGTTTGATCCATAGTTGTAAAACTTCTCTGTTCAATATTCTGAATTGTTTCGACATATGGGGGCTTAACCATGAGATCTACGCTAAAGGGCCCAAGCAAAGAGGGCTCGATTACCCGTTTACTACATTCGGATGGGCCTGATCCGACATGTCCGCCCATTAACCAGGTCCGTTTCCTCTTGAAACGGGTGCACCGAGACCCTGAGGGCACTTCAGATTCGCATTGGAGAAACGAATGCAGGATGGGAAACTAATAGCCGAAACTCCAAAAGGCCATTAGCATGGTTGATAGAGGAACGGATATGTTGTCATCGAGCACCTCCGTAATTGGAAGAGACTCCACTACCGTTGCCACCAACGAGACCAGCGCAACCCGCTGCAACGTCATTGTCCAGTCCAATTGAAAATACCCGAGAGATGAGAAGTAACAGAGCATCCTACATCACGAGGACAACTTCCCGCTGTCAGATTTGAGATAGATATAGACAATTAAGTAACATTGAAAGCCAAAGTGCAATGTCAACGCACCCTACTGATATTAGGAAGCCGCATATGAACATGGATATGCTACCGGCCCAACTTTTTTTGTGGTTATAAGGAAGTTTTTGGGATCCAAATCTTCTTCCGATTATATCAGCAATACCTGCATAGGCGATGTTAGAACCAAGTAATGCGAAGAATAACGAAATCTCCTGTCATAAAGAGAAATGTTTACCATCCCCACCACACATCATTGCCAATGAGATCACCCCCGTTGGGGATTCACGCCAGTAGACAATAGCGCATAAAATGAGTATCGAAACATAGTATAACGGGCCTCTTAACAATTCCCTGAGAGGTACAGATGACAGAAAAAGAGCAAAGGCAGGATCGCTAAGAAAACGATAATGAACTCACTTATCAAGAGGGGGGAAAGGGGATGATGAACTCAAAATGAATGAGAGAAAGCTTACTGTGGACTTCCTTCTCGGGTGACAGACTTCACAAGTCCTTCATCAGTAGCCAGCGATAACCCGTTGACAACAAGCCTAAAGCAATTCACTAAGGGCACCAAAGAAGCAAAGTAGCGAGCCTCCATGGAGTTGCTATTCTAGAATTAAAGTAATCAGCTGAAAAATTTGAAGCTTTGATCATGCGTGCCCAATAGAATTGATTCGAGTGTGGCTTTGTAAACAAGAGGATTACCTGAAGATCGGCCAAGAAGCCATGAAAAGCAACCCAGACAATATGTGGACTAATTTTCTGCTCAGACTCTGCTTCAGTTCGAAAGGTCAACAAAGCCAAACAGTGAGCTAATTCTTGAAAGATAGTAAGAAACAGGGTTATCTCAATTGCTCGAATGCGATTTTCAGGCAGAAGATGATCTTGCAAGGTATGCTACGACGATTCATACACTATGGAAAAAATTATAAAACATGACCGGACAATTGTCGGGAATTGCATGTGAGACGACATCCTACAGGGGATTCGATAGAAACAGACTCATGAAGTCACGAATGCAGTTGATGAAAGCAGCTAAAATGTTAAATTGCTAAAGGGAGAAGAGATGAGGCTAAAACTTCATCTTTCGTACAAAACAACCAAGTCTTTTACAAAAGACAAAATACATAATGGAAAAACACACCATAACTACCCATGTTCTGCATAAAGCACTACCCATGTTCTGCATAAAGCACTTATCCTACTAACACCTAAAAACTAGGACGACTAACACACATGACTCCACTAACTCTAATAACTAAAAACCAAATCAGCAACACGTGCAAAAGGAAATAACTATTATTTCAACATAAAAACCATTACTTTAGGACAGACCAAGCAGAGACCGGACTTTCTTTTCCAAATTTCGGACGGACGAGAAAGGAAAAAAATAAGGAAGCACATCGGGCGTCTTTCATTCGCATGAAGTGGTCAATCGTAGCGACAGTATCTCCATCATTTTCATGCTCTTCAGCTAGTTATGGCATCGGCGATATCCAAATCCTAAGTCCCGCCGATCCATTCTAAATTCTAATGTATAAGCGTACCATACGAGCTGCCCGAGTTCTTGCAGAAATCAACTCACAGCGCGCTTCTAGATGGAGCGTACAATGAAACAGCAAGTGAGTTCATCCCGCAATTTGCCTACACATGCATTAAGAGAGAGAGAGAGAGAGGGACCTGTTGGATGAGGTTCCGCTGGGTGAGATTGTCGAACGCGAGGACGAGCGAGTAAGCCCCGGCGAGCACGGCCGCGGTGGCTCCGGCGTCCTGCGCGAGGGCTCCGCCGCCGGATCCGAGGACGCACGTGCAGAGCGATCTCCGGGGCGGGCCGCGAGGACTTGCTCCGGCCGCGGCGGGGAAGCGCACGGACGAGGAGAAGCGGTCGGGAGGGGGAGATCCGGGGACGGCCGTACGGTGGCGCCGGGAGCCAGGGACGGAGGCGCGGTGGCGGCGGTGGTGGCTGGCGACGGCAAGGGAGGAGAGGCTCATCCTTCTTCTCTGCCGCGGCGGAGGAGACGAGGCGACGACTGGATGAGTGGCCGGGAGAGAAGGGCCCGAGTTCGCGTCGTTTTGGTCGGGTGGGTTGCTCGGCCGGGCCCATTGGATCGGATCTATTTGGGCCCTCGTGACCACTTGTTTCGATGGATCTAGTCCAATGGGTTATAGAAATAGCCCAAATTCGCCGAACTAGATTTGTCATATGCCCACGATCTTTCATGGTTCTTTTTCTCGTTTATTCAAATACTTTGTTTGTATTGTAGATCTTTTATTTGGAAAATCTTAAAAAGTTGCTAAACATAATATTGTGGAAACTCATGATTAAAAGATCCTAAACCTATTATTGAAAAGTACATTCAAGTCTAGAGCTTTTTCCACCTATGCAATATAAAAAAATGTCATTTTATAAAATTATTGCGCAATTAACTTTTGAATCCTATCAAGCGACTTCTAACTTAGATGACTTGATTGTAATTTTTTCGGGGGAAAAGAAGTCTGAGACTTGATCGTGTTAATCAAAAGATTCAAGACTTGAATGTCTTATGTGCATGAGATAAGGTCTTTTGATGTCCTCCACCCATTTATTGGAAGATAACCACCATAATTATGTTGAACACTTGATTGAATGTTCAAAATAATTTGGGCTGGCTGCTCCTAAGCACTTTTTCGTAACATTCGGTCTCCACGGTGAAGTACAATATATTAGATGTTGAGATCAAATGGCAATGCATTAATTTACATATCACGGAAAATAACATTCGAGATATAGCTTCATCTAATAGATCGCCACACGTTCAATTTGGATGATTCGAAGGCCAAAAGCAAATGTTCTAACCTTAGAATAACTTAACACACGTGGATAGCCCCGTAAAGGGACATCATGTTGATTAGGCATGTAAGAGTGAGATGAATCCCTTGATGTAAAAAAGAATTATTGACATATTATACAATGATTGAGCCCCGTGCACGGGATAAAAGAAAGGCTCGAGAGAGACATGGCAATGATAAAACATTAAGTGAGGCAATCTTACCGAGGCAATAAGAACGCGTTTGGTAATGTTTTTATTCTAAGAAACAATTTTTGAACAAAAATAGTTTTTTATATTTCTATTTCCAAGAACAATTTTTGAGCATAAGAAATACGCTTGTAAGCTGCAAAAAAATTTATATTTCAAGAATATAAATGCATTTGGTAAACTTGTATAATTTTATTATTTCTTTTAATTTTTTAATATTTTTATTATATTTTTCATTTTTTTTTCTTTCTTCCTTTTGGCCGGTTGCGGCCCGATGAGGCCGACCTGGGCGTCGCGAGGTCGAGCCTCGCCAATGACCTCGCCTAGCCATCGAGGCCACTAACAAGGCTCGGCCTCGCCTAAGTGACGAGAGGTCGGCCTTGCCTTGGCTAGGCAAGCTCGAGCTCGGCCTCGCCGGGGGTCGGTGACGCTCCGCGAGGTTGCCGGCCCTTGTCGGTCAATCACCGCCATGGCCGAGGCTAACGACCGGCCAAAAAGAAGAAAAATGAAAGAAAAAAGAAGTGTTTCTCGAAATTGTTATCGAGAACGAAATAACTTTTTCCTACTTCTTATTTCTTTTCAAATTTATTCCCAAGAACGAAAGTTTTTTACTAAACATATTTCGCTTCTTTTTTGTTTTAACAAAGAACAAAAAATTTTATTCCAGGGAACCAAAAAAAAAATTTCCAGAGAATAGAAGCACTTTTTGCCAAACAAGACCTAAATAACCGCTACATTGAGCGTAGCATATGTGTTTAAACAGGTCCCACCTGTTTGTTTTTTTTTTTCAAGTCCCTTTCTCCTCTCTCTCTCCGTTACTTCTTGGTTTGCCATCTTCACGCCTCTTCACCTTTCATCTTCTTTATTTTCTTTTTTTTTTCCTTCTTTTTGGAGGGTCGACAGGGCCATTAGATATGGGTTGAGGACGAACAACCTCCGCATACCACTAGGTAAGGGCCGACAACCTAGTCGACCCCAAGGCAAGAGTTGCGAAGCTGTCACCAGATTTGGCGAGGCGATGCAACTTCAAAGCTCAAATTTCATGGAAGCAAGCTTCACTACGAAGCCACGGACATTCCTCGCACCATGCGCTTCCCCATGCCATCGTCTCTCTCTTGCAAAGCTCAACTTCATCAAGATGTAGTTCCTTGCTGGCTCCCATGGTGAGTCTGGCCTCGCCTAGACCAATGTTGCCACGGGTGGGGTCATGGCGACACTACCGAGTCTCTTTTCTCGAAGAAGAAGAAGAAAAGACAAGCAGAGAGAGAGAGAGGGGTTGCTATTCCCAATAAGGGAGGGAAGAATAAAAGAGAATTTGACAACTGGGTTTACATTGATGCGTGTCAATTAACGAATGAAGTGTCCTACCATTGACATGGAAAATCATACCTACCCTCTAATATCTCCATGGCTCATAAGCCATGTTTGGTTCAGGCCCAAAGCCTCTTGAAAAAGATATTAGACGTTTGACAAATATTTTTGAAAGCTCATTGGTTAAATGTCAACATTAGAAATGCTGAAAGCCTAATGTGAGTCTGAACCTATTTTGAGCTTTCGGCATTTTGAAAATGCAAGTCAACTGTTCATCCGCGTCACTATTCATCTTCATCTTCCTTGATTTGTTGTTTGAGAGTCGGGCTTTTTCGGCAATCGCCACCGCCGCCTGAGGATCACCTTCCCCGATGACCACCATTTGGGGTGGTGCAACCCACGACCTAGGTGACATCACTTGGTTCAGGCCGTCAGATCTGGCCATCGTTCGCAACCAGGTGGCGTCGCCTGGCTCGCGTGAACCCGAGCGCCGCCTAAGGTTGCGACCTCAAGCTACAAGATATGGTCTCCGCGACCTCGGCGGCATCACACGGGTTCGAGCGACCTAGGCAACATCACCTTAGCTCGTTAGATCGGCCTCTACAACCTTAGACGATGGCGTCGCCCCGAGGTCGCACCCCCAAAGCGGCATAACCTGAGGTCGCAACCTCAGGTGGCCAGATCTGGCCGTCCGTTGGTTAGCCGATGGCCATCCTACACTAGATTTGATTTGCAAACTAAAATAATAATAATAATAATAATAAGCTATTTATAAATATGGGTTTTGCCAAATGATATTTATGTTAAAGCTACTTTTCAATGCTATTTGATATTACAATTTACCAAACGGTATAGTATTTCAAAAAATCCCTTTACCGAAGATATTTGCATTTTCCTAAACCAAACGAGCCCATAGTTCTATGGCCAAATTAGGGTAAACGGAAGAAATGATCATATGGGTCAAGGTCAAATTAGTGGAAGCAATCATGCCCCAATTGGTGGGAAAGTTT
Source organism: Eucalyptus guilfoylei (assembly GCA_016097605.1). Lineage (NCBI taxonomy): Eukaryota > Viridiplantae > Streptophyta > Magnoliopsida > Myrtales > Myrtaceae > Eucalyptus > Eucalyptus guilfoylei. Next base: position 20,721,020 of record CM027869.1, read on the forward strand.
CTTTTTATATGTCAAGTAACTCTAAAATATAAATTAATAATATTTTTAAAAAAATCGACAGATCATAAGCTAACTTTGAAAATTAATTAAATTAAAATTATACGGTATTTACCCCCACTAAGTACCAAGTCTTCCGGCGGATAAACCAAACCGAATATCCCGTCTGGATATTTCCTCTCCCTCAATACGCACGTCGTTTTCCCTCCGTCCACTCCCTCGGTGGCAGGGCCCGCCACTCAATTTTTGCATCCCGTTGACCCGCCTCAAAACGGCACGAGGCCCCCCCAAAACGGTGCCGTCGGACGGCCGACGCGTATGATATCGTATGCACAAATTGCCGTTTCTCAGAAGTCAAGCGCAACTGCCATTTCCGTTTGCGCGTGCTTTCTCTCTCTCTCCTCTGCTCACTTCTTCGGGAACTTCGATTCCGGCCATGGAGGAGACGAAGGTGACGTGCGGGTCGTGGATCCGCCGCCCGGAGAACGTTAACCTCGCCGTGCTGGGGAGGTCGCCGCGGCGCCGCGGCTCCGGCGGTGGCGGCGGCGGAGGCGGCTCCGGCGCGCTCGAGATCTTCGCCTTCGATCCCAAGTCCACTTCCCTCTCCTCATCCCCGCTGGTTCGTCTCCTCCTCTCCTCTCCTCTCCTTCCTTCTTCGATAGCGCCGGCGAAGTCGGCATTGCGATCGCCGCCTCTCGTGTTTTTACGCCGCTTGTCCTGCTTCTTTGTCCTTTTTAGGTTGCTCACGTGATCGAGGAAATTGAAGGCGATCCGTTGGCGATCGCGGTTCACCCCAACGGAGAGGATATCGTGTGCTTCGCGAGCTCCGGTAGTTGCTTGTGAGTCTCGCTATGGCAGATTCCGGTCGTGATTTTTTTTTTTTTTCCTTTTCCTAGTTTCGCGCGATTTTTCTACTTGCAGAGCTCTATTCATTTTTGGCACCTAAGCGGTGCTCGAATGTCGCACTTATCTGACTTGCGAAAGCATATCTAAGCAGTTGGATTCTTGTCGGGTTTAGCTTATCGCCATGCTCGTTTGAACTGCCGATTCCCTCTATAGAAACGCGTGATAGTTCAAATCTCGTTGGGCTTAATTCCCTCGTTTGCTCATTTTGTGCTCGCGGAATGGATGACTTATTTAAAAGGTTCCCTGTGAAGTAAGGTGGCATGTATTTGGAAGTTGGGAACCTTACTGACTGTCTAGATGGATTGTCCCCGTCCATGTGCCAGTTGTTTTCCTGAATCTGCTTTCCTTCTTAAGATTGGAAGTACAGGTTTTGGAAGTACGGGTTTTGTTTCACCATACTAATGATGACCAAATTGGTCCAATTCTTTATCATATTAAGAGTTTCCTTTGATGAAATGCTTGCTCAGTCATTTATTTTTTATGACAGTCCAACAGTGAGACCTTTCTGAAATCTGATTTGCCTACTTGTAGGGTTAATTTGTGGCAGGCTCAGTTCAATTTAAATTTACATTTTGAGGCATCTTTTTTCTTTTCATTTGATTTTTTTGGTTCCCTGTCATCTTTTGGGTATACAAGAGGCTTTATAAATGTTGATATATCAGCCCTATATGTCAACTTTGATAGCACAAATTTTCTACTCACTTCCAATGTTTGTCAATAAAGTTTTGCCAAGGATGTATACATTGCTCCCGTTTCACCTATTAATATAATCAAATTCTTGTTAAAAAGGTTGTCACCTTGCTTATGGGAGAAAATCTCTTGCTTGATCGTTGCACCAGTTAGCCACATGAACAGAACGGTTTTGTCCTCATACACTGGATAACTTAAACAATTACTGCATTCTAGAATTCTTTTGATTTTTGAAACTGAAACGTCCAATAGTTGGATTATAGCCATTCCATTACGAATACCCAACTTGTACCCACCCATATTGACCAATATATTTTTATGAATCACATCAATTCTACTCTTACTTCTATTTATCATTATTCTGCATGTACACAATCTACATGGATGAATTCATTAGGCCAAATAATTGAATAGCATAGGTAGAAATATCAGTATTTCATTAATTAAGAGTAAAGGTTCATACCATGCTGACACATGCAGTTGTAGTGTGCCAGGAAGACTATATAAGTCTAAATTTATCATATTATGCACATAGCATCGTCTTGTTATTTGTTTTAGAAGATATATAGATTCCTCTGCCCTGCAATTTGGTTAGAGGAGCTTCTTGAGACGCCTTGACGCCCACAATTATGCATATTGACTTTTTATTTTTATCTTTTTGAATGGGACTCTTTTGGATTTTGAGGTCAGAGAAGACTGAACTAGCCTATCTTTCTAAATGCTTATAATGTATCAATAGCTTAACTCACCTACTTACTTTTTTTAAGTTATACAACTAATCCTATGACATGCAGATCATTTGAATTATCTGGTCAAGAATCAAATTTGAAGCTGTTGACCAAGGAGCTTCCTCCTCTTAGAGGGATTGGTCCTCAAAAATGCATGGCCTTTAGTGTTGATGGATCTAGATTTGCCACTGGTGGAGTGGTGAGCATTTGATAATCTGATCAATGAATTTGATGTATATGGCTAGTGGAGTATCATATCTACCCAATAGGTCTTGATATCTCTTCCTTACCTTCATCATCTGCAGGATGGTCGTCTAAGAATCCTGGAATGGCCTGGTCTGCGCATCATTCTAGATGAACCAAAAGCACACAAAAGCATTAGAGACCTGGATTTTAGGTAGAAGCTGGCTTATTTGCTTGAATAGTTGTGTTTTGAAGGTGGATACTTTGGTTTTATTTTGCAACTTTTTATAGAATGCGAAAAGTTAATTCCAACCAGTATGCTTAAAGGAAATTGGAAGTTTGATGTGGTCGGATTTGTTGCCTACTTTCCAAGATATGAATCCTCTTCTCCCTTTGTTGCACGACAGTCTAGATTCAGAGTTTTTGGCTACAACATCTACTGATGGATCGGCTAGAATATGGAAGGCCGAAGATGGTTTGCCTTGCACTACTTTGACTCGCAGATCTGTATGATTTATTAATTTGAAGGTCCTTGTTTTTATTTTGCACTGTTGGTCCTTTGTTAATCTGTGAAATATTTTTCCACAGGACGAGAAGATTGAACTGTGTCGGTTCTCTAAGGATGGAACTAAACCCTTTCTATTCTGTACTGTTCAAAGAGGTACATTTGTTTGTTTCTCTTAGACAAAATATCATGAGTAAGTGGTCCTCAGATGCCATTTAGCACTTAAAGGCTTAGTTGTTTATATACCATGAGTAAATGGTGTCAAAGCAATTCTGGGAAGGGTGGTTGTGCTGATGTCACCTGCCTTTTTTTTTTCTCCTCTAGTCTGTAATGGCAGGTGATTATTGATTTCTTTTGACTGTACTTGCATATCATTAGGTTTCATGTTCATTGGGCAGGTGATAAAGCTGTTACTGGTGTTTGGGACATAAGTACATGGAACAAGATTGGGCACAAACGACTCCTCAGAAAGCCCGCTGTTGTAATGTCCATCAGTTTGGATGGAAAATATATTGCTCAGTAAGTAATTGAATCATGCTTTGCCTTGCTGCATTGATAGATATATGTGGTGCCTTGTTTTTCTGATTTCTATATTTTACCCTTTTTGTGGTTTGAGGGGAGATGAGAAGCAAAGAGTGTAGACTTTTGAGCATATGCTCACCAAGCACACACAAAATACTTTATCTGTGTGGTTAATGTATAAGATGGAGACGGATGGTTATTGTGCTTCTCCTGATGAATACTAAATACTTGATCGCTATATTTACAGGAGATGTAAAATGTTTGCTGAACACAGACTACTTATTGTCACCAGATATTTAAGGCAGTTTTAATGGAGTTGTACCTTACAGGACTTTGATTTAAATATCCAAGAATTCTTAATGCACCTTTATAAACCATAAATTGAAAGTCACTTGGACATTTCTTGAATAAAATACAGTGGGCCCAGTTTTTTTTTTTTTTTTTTTAATTTTGGTCGGTCAGTGGTCCGATTAAATGTAGTTATATTAAACATACAACTATTTAGTTTTTACCATCTACTTTTGGTCGCCACTATCAGATGCTTAGATGTAATCAATTGGCACTTGGATACCAGCATTTATTCTTTGTTTCCATCAACACTTGAACTATGGATGAATATTCAACCATGTGGCATGTGGTATCTTGAGAAAGTGGATGGTACTTGATCAGAAACATCTTTAAGAGTGATTGTTAGTTTCGAAAGCTTTGGTAAAGTTTTGGGGCGATCATGGCAAATTATGGAATCCCAGTATTTTGTGATGAGGGGTAGACCTGTAATCTTCTTTCTAAAAGTGAAATTATTGAAATGTCTTCCTGAATTTTTAGGGGAAGCAAAGATGGTGATATGTGCGTTGTTGAAGTGAAGAAAATGGAGGTTAGCCATTGGAGCAAGAGGCTACACCTGGGAACCTCCCTTACATCACTAGAATTCTGTCCTATAGAAAGGTAAGCTCCTTAAAGCTTCTTTAAGATGTAGGAGTGAATGCTTACCAGTTTTATTTGTTTTTCTACATTCTCTGCTGAATAGTTTAATTCTCTTAATACTCGAGATGAGAGGGTGTTTCACTCAGAGTAAGAAGAACAGAAGTTTTAGGTTAGAACTCAACACAATTGTTTGGTGGATTAGGTAATTGAGCATTTTATGTTACTGATGCTTATTAGGTCAGCAGCTGCATCTTTATATGTCTTATTGTTTAGAATTAGGAACAAGATCATATTTGCTTGCAGATTTTCAGTGATATGCCACTCAGCGAATTGTTGAATTCCGTACATTGTAGTAACTTTTAAAACAGATTTCAGTTATACTAGTGTGATATGAAGTTCAGAACGATACATATCCCTGTCCTTTTGTTTTATATCTGTACGGTTGTTGACATAGTGTTTGGCTGCACTGCGACACAGCTGTCTCTCTATATATATATTCAGTCAATTCATTTGGTTGGTGGGATGAACTTTTTCAGGGTTGTGATTACTACTTCTGATGAGTGGGGTGTGTTAGTGACCAAGTTAAATGTTCCTGCCGATTGGAAAGGTCTCTCTCTCTCTCTCTCTCTCTCTCTCCAAGACACACAACACGAACACAGCATGGGGGACATTTTTAGCTTGTGTTTGTCAACTGCGCACATAATTATGCACAACTCACAACTCATTTGAGGTATAGATGCGTGCGAAGCACAGGCAAGTGGAAACTTAAAGCTAACCAGTCTCTCTTTTTTATCCCTTTCATGTGCAGCATGGCAAGTGTATCTACTACTTTTGGGTTTGTTTTTGGCGTCTCTTGTTGCGTTCTATATCTTCTATGAAAACTCCGACTCATTCTGGGGCTTCCCTCTTGGAAAGGATCAACCTGCAAGACCTAAGATCGGCAGTGTTCTGGGGGATCCCAAGTCTGCTGATGATCAAAATATGTGGGGTGAATTTGGGCCATTGGATATGTGAGCAAACTGCCGGTTGTGTCGTGCTGCAATTCTCCAGAAGGAGCTGCAGCAGCCAGTGGTCTGAAGAACTCCATTTGATTATTGTTACACTCAGGCAATTTGTTTATAGGTCTTTTTGGAACAAAATGTCCGCCTGGACGTGAACAAGCGGCATGGGACTGACACCGTTGCTTTCATTATAGAAGTCTCATCAAAGTCGAACTAATACGAATTTTGATTTTATGCTTTGCAAGTAATAAACGACACCATACTTCCTCTTTTCCCGACTGCATTTTGGATATGCCATGATAAGGCGAGGCGAGGCGAGGCGAGGCGATCACCCTCAGGCGACTGTAACCATCAGTTGCCTGATCCGTATCCAAACGCTTCACCACGAGAAGGTCCGAAAAGTGACACGGGAAGCCTATTGTAGGCAATGTAATAGTATCGCCGCATGATTTATCTGTATCACGTGATTTTAGATGCATAAGCACCATGCCACCATTGACGACCGGGAAATTTGCATTTTTATTGTTAAGTGGGGGCACATGAAACCTTCTGAATAAGGGTGAGTTGTATATTCTATCCTGCGTGGTTTGGAAATTGGAATCTACATAGTCATACATTTTAAGGTTGATTCTAAGGTCTATTCGAGTTCTGCCTATATTAATAATCGAATTACATCAATCATCACCTTTAATGATTATTACTCAATACTAATCAATCTATCATAACTTATATTTAGACACGTGAAAAATATGAAACATTAACAAAGTAAAAGTCACAATCATACAATGGAAATTTAGACTAGTAGTTCTCTATTAGACATTTATCATCGGATGCCCCCACAAAATTGCATAAAGACATAGATATATATATTAAAAAAAACACACACAAACTTATTCTAGGTTAAATATCCAAGTTTCAGGTTCCAACTACTACAATTAATGGTGAACGATTTCAGATTTCGTAGAGATTCTACTTGAAAACTACTAATTGGAATAAGTTTATCATTTTTTGAAACCTGAAAACCTATTATGTATACTCTAAAACCTCGAACTTACATTGTCACAAATTTTAGGGTCGATTACAGGATCTACTCAGGTTTCACTTATATTATTATTTGAATGATTACAATTTACTAACTATACTTTGTATTTAGACATTCAAAAATATAAATATTAATAAAGTAAAAATCTTAGTCATAAAGTGAAAACTCGGACTAATGCTTTTAGATTATACATTCATTATTGAACAACATGAATATCGAAGGATCACATGGAGATATAGACAAAAAAATTAAAACTTATTTTTTGTTTTAGGTTATAAATTTTACATTCTAGATTCCTTCAACTAAGAAGTTGGAACTTACTTGTCAAAATAAGTTTATAATTTTTTGGATCTTGAAACCTACCTTGCATGGAACTGGAACCTACCTTTGTATTTCTTGAAATCTAAAATTAGATCCGTTCCCATCTGTTTAGTTTTTAGATTCTGAATTCCATCCCGAAAACATGCTCTCCTACGTCCCAATGATTGAATATCTACCTCCCTCTTAAATATCTGCAATGCCCACGGGAAAACAACCTAGAGAGGCCAAATCAGCCAAAAAAGAAATGAAAAGGAAAAATGAAAAAAAGGGATGGCGGACACGTGGTCCACTCACGTAAATATCTGGCAATCGACACGTAGCAAAATATCAAGCAACGTTACAAAATGAATACAAAAAAAAAAGAAAAAGGATTGATAATCGAGGAAATCGGGATGGGCATTGCGGGGAATCCGCGAAAAGGCGCACCCCTTTTTTATCGGTCCTCGCCCCTTTCCTTTCCTGCTACGTACCTGTCAAAACCTGTCTCCTCCTCCTTCCCGAAAATATCACTTCCCCACTCTCTCTCTCTCTCTCTCTCTCTCTCTCTCTGTTTCTGAAAAGCTGATCCAATCCAATGAACTGCCTCCAGAATCTCCCGAGGTCCTCTCTCTCTCGCTCGCTCGCTCGCTCGTTGTTTCTCCTTTGGATCTCGCGCCCGCGCTGCTTCGTCGCGGTGATCGCTTGCTTCGGCTTTCTTCTCTGCGGAAAGTTCGTTTTCTCACCTGCCTGAGTGACTCTGCAGATGCTCGCCCTCGCCGTCGCGCTCCGGATTCGGATGCCCCCGCCACGTCAAGCCGCCGCCGCCGCCGCCGTGCTTTCTCAGGATCACCGTACGTTGCGCTTCGCCTCGCCTCGTTTGTTTTCTCTGCTTTTGAAAAGTTCCGAAAGCTCCCGTCGAGTTCTGTTCGGCTCGCTCTGGACTCCGCTACTCTGTTCTCGAATCTCGAGTACTTAAGATTGAAATGCATTAGTTTAATTAAATATTAAATCATGCTTTATTTTCAGTGGTTTAAGTTTTCAGAACAGTTGGCAGTAGTGATCCTACAAAATCAATCTTACGTGATATCAGAGTCTAAGTCTATCGAAGTCCTGAGTTCAAATCTTTTTAAGCCTTCCCTCCCCAAAAGTTCATGCTTTTACATCTTACAAAGTGAATGGATTGAATCGGTGGTGCAGGGAGCGGTGGATAGTGCCGATCGCCCGAGGAGCCTGGCTTTGAAGGTAAGCGAGGAGGAATCCGCTCGCTTTTTGAGCGGTTGAAGAGCTTGAGATGGCTTTTTCTTTTTCTTTTTTGCTTTGATTATGTTCTGTTCTGTTGCGCGGCTGCTTTTCTTCCTCGGTTCATGTGATTTGCTTTAGCGTAGGCGGTGTCAGGATCTACGCCGAGCACGAAAATGAGCGGCACTGAAGTGGAGGAGGAGAAGTCAGAGGAGTATAGCTCCACTATGACAGAAGCAATGGGTGCTGGTAAGTGTGTACCGGTAATTGGGAATTGTTGCTATTATTTTTTGTTCGATAGAATGGTGACTGAGGAATATATACTGGAAAAGTCAGTTGGAACCTATGGGGTTGCCATATCAATCCTTATGCCTCGTTCTTCACCGCCTGCAAAGAGCCTGTATGACTTGCGGGACTTAATTGTTGTTTTTACTAGTTACATTGGCAGACTAGTCACATAGACCATCCTGTTGTCCTCTGAGGAGGCGGACTTCGCTTTCAGATGGCTAGTTTAGTGGTTTCTTTCGAAATGCCTCCTTTTAAGTTTATGGTACTCTGGATTTGTTTGTGTCGAGCATCTATGCTTGCGACTAATGATTTCTTTCTAATTCAGTCTTGACTTATAGGCATGAGCTAGGAATGAACTACAACTTCATCCGACCGGACTTGATTGTAGGTTCGTGCCTACAGGTGATTTGGATGTCCATCATGAGTACCGCCTAAGTTTCGCTTGCTCTGATTTAGACTGTTTTCTTCTGCTCAGTATACTAATATTCGAAGTTATTCCAGACTCCAAAAGATGTGGACAAGCTTCGTGCTATTGGAGTGAAGACCATTTTCTGCTTACAGCAAGACCCGGATTTGGAGTATCCTCAAGAATTTTGTTTACGGAGATTTGTCTTGAATTAATCATATACATGGTAATGGTGTGACGACAACAATGTATCGTTTAGGAATAAGCACATTTTGTCCCCTTACTACTATCTCCAGATACTTTGGGGTTGATATTAAAGCAATCCGAGACTATGCCGAAACATGTGACAACATTCAACACTTGCGGGCTCAGATAAGGTTTGTCTGGAAAGATTGCTGCTTATGATATATTAAAGCAGTTCTCCAAGAAGCATGAGATTCAATTGGCTTGCCGGAGTCTCTAGCTACGACATGGCATTAGACTTGTTCTTCAATCCATGGACTGCTCACTTTGGGCTCTAAGTCCATCCCATGTATCAACGTCTTTTCTTCTTTTGAAAGTTGAAAGGCAAAAAGAACAGTTTTTGTTGTGCTCTCAGTGCCTTGCGTTAGTTGCACATTCTCAAAATTTGATTTGAGTACATCAGTGGAGACAAGCTTCATTATCATTATGGTGTTGCTTTGATCCATTTGAGAAATAACTGTAAAATTGCTTTGGGAAATGCCTTTTTCTCTCCTAGTTATACTTTATGTGCATTATGTGAAAAATATACAACTGGTGACTTATATAGCAGTTCAATTTGATCGTAGCAGAGATTTTGATCCATTTGATTTGCGGATGCGTCTCCCAGCAGTAGTCAGCAAACTTTACAAGGCCATCAACCGGAATGGAGGTGTCACATATATACATTGTACTGCCGGACTTGGAAGGGCTCCTGCTGTGGCGGTATGCCTGATGTCCAGTTTCTTTCTTGAGCAATTTTATCCACTGGTTGTTTGTCTGTTTTTCTCTCATCTCCTTCTCTCATTGACCACTCTCTTATCGGTGAAATCTTGATTGAACCTCATGGATTGACTAACTGCACATCGTGCCATCCTTCTTACAGATTATCAGTTGTTTGGCTTTTTCTTGCAAGCTAAGAGAACATGATAATTTCAACAGTCTGTCTATCTCATTATGTTCAACTAATATTCCCTTTGCTCTAATTATATACTTCAGTTGGCATACATGTTCTGGGTTCAGGGATATAAACTCGGTGAAGCTCACGGATTATTACAGGTAATAATTCCTTGCAGTTCTTCGGCTAGTAGTGTCAACTTGCTCCTTGTGTGACACACTTATGATTTAAAATTTCGTACTTTGTATGCTCATTTTACTTCATATTGTCTAGCCCTTTTTCCTTGCTACGTGGAAAGTTAAAATTGCTTTTAGAACTATGACAGGATACCAGCAAACCTTGATTTGCTGGTATCTTACTCTATCAATAAAATTCCAGTGGAAGACTGAGATTGCTTTGTGCATTGCGATATATGAGAATGCTTTTTGCACTAGATACAATCGTTGCTAGATGTCACTAAAATTTATTTAATGATGACCGGAAGAAAGCTTATGCCGCTAGGTTACTTGTATGTCTGACTCTTCTTATACTTTTGGACATCTTGCCCATACTTTATTCTATGATGTAACAGTTAGCTTCGAACTTGCTGTACGCCATTACATTGTTGAGGTACCTGGCAGTTGATCTCCTGAGCAAGGAAGTTCTGGAACTTAGATATTTTGGGACTTTGATGGCAGCATTATGAGCATATTTTGCTTTGTACTTTGTTGTGTTTTATCTGTCATTCAGCCAAAAGGAGAGTGTAGTATGGTATGGACAGTCGTGTATTTTCTCTCGAATTCCCTCTTAATCTTGGAGTTATTTTTATCTTGCAGAGCAAACGTTCATGCTTTCCCAAGGTGTATGCCATAAAAAGTGCTACTGCTGATATTGTGAGTTTATTTTTTCTATATTCTCTGAAGTGTTTAAGCATTCACATCCTTCTGTCCTATATGTTGATGGTTTATGTTGTGATTTTCATAGGGGGTCAGCTGTGTTTTGAGAAGTAGACCAAACTAGACTAAATTCACTTTGTTCTTATCTAGAATTAAATGACACCATTTTTTCATTGGAACTAAAAGATGGTGTCTCGTGTTTTGAGAAGTAGACCAAACTAGACTAAATTCACTTTGTTCTTGCTTTTGTCTTGGTGCTGCCAGATCTTCTCTATTAAAGTAATAATGGCAGATAATTTTTACTCCAGATGTTTTAAATGTGCTGTTTTGGCCACTGGAACTTAGTGCTGACATTACCAGTTGCCTTTCTACTTATGGGTTTTATAAAGAAATTGACACAGATGGCTCTTGGAATAAATAAGGGGATCTCCACTATTGCTTACAATTTGTTAACATTCAATCAAATTCAAATAATTGAAATCTTTCATTGCTGTTAATCATGCACATCTTCACTTCCTTTGCTAAAGGAGAATCTCCATGACGGGATAATTTTTCATGCAATTCAGGTTGATGGACTGTTGTTACTCATGACAAGTTCAACTCATTACCTGTTTTCTTGATTAAAGTTTACAGGCTTTAAAAAGAAGCCAATCAGCCTGACATGGCAAGGTTACAACTCTTCCACTGTGGAAGTTTCTGGACTTGATATTGGATGGGGCGAGGTATCAATTTTTCATCTAGTGAAAATTTTTGCAGTTCAAGAATTTAGTTCACTTTGCCAATGCTTCAATTGCGCACATGGATGTAGCTTTGGAAGAAACCAATACCCCCACAGTATTGTCCTGGCTCATGTACTTGATACTTGTAGGGTATCTCGGAATCTAGAATTTTTACAGTATTTGTCTACATTACCCCATATTCCATGTCCTTTTATCTATTGAAAATGCTTATCTGATTGTTGGATACTCCCATATTCCCCAATAATTAACATTTTCCTATCCTGGCTTTTTTCTTATGCTTTTTCAGAGACTTCCTTTGCAATTTGATGAGGAACAAGGACTGTGGAAACTCACAAGAGAACTGCCGGTAAGTATAATCAGACAATGTTCCTGGCTCATAGTAGTCCTGCATTTTGAGTTCACTATATTATTCCTGTTACTCAGTTGCTTCATGTTCCGTATAACTTTTGCACATCAGTTAACTCCAATTTAAAAATGCTAATCAATTTTTTGTCAACTCTGAAAGACCAAGGTTTTAGATTTTTCATGGAAAAGATCTGCCGAATTGCACTTGGAATGATGGCATTAAAATTGACTCTTGCGAGTAACAGGAAGGAGACTACGAGTACAAGTACATCGTTGATGGTGAATGGACGTGCAACGAACAGGAGCTTCTCACTTCTCCAAACAAGGATGGCCATGTGAACAACTATATCAAAGTAAGGTCCAGTCAGTAGCTGCAATGTATATTTGTCTCTAGCTGCTCATGCCTGTCTAATGATTCAATCTTTGGCGGCATGAGCAGTTTAGTACTATCTATTCCACTTCTTCCTCAGTCTGTTGGAAATTTTGTGATTATCCAGATGAATTATGAGCAATTGGAAAATTTTCTTTTGCTTCTTGTCTCCTTCATTTTTAAAATGATATTTGCCTTTATGGATCCGATGGAACTCCGAAACATTTATGATATCAATGTGTTAAATTCTTTCATGCAGGTCCTTGGTGATGATCATAGCAGTGCCGGTGCAGCACTGCGAAATAGGCTGAATGCTGATGATCCTGATCTTACAAGAGATGAGCGTCTGCAAATTCGACAATATCTTGAAGCTTACCCAGATGAAGAGTAAAAAGTTGCCAGCAAGTTAACTCCACGGGCCCCGACCCTTAAGAAAGGAAGAAAGAAGAGTTCTCCGCCGGGAAGAAGCAAGTTCACCATTTCTAGAAGCTATTACACAGGAAAATAATTCTTCTTTTGCAGGGAACGTCCTATATGTATCATATAGATAAAATTAGTCTATCAAATAGTGAAGAAATAAGGAATTTTCAGTGTACGTGACTCGCGAAAGTTCTTTCAGCTTTAGCCCATGAAATAAGATCATGTTTATAACCTGTGTATAATCAGATGCGCTTATGAACTTAGATGAGCACATTTATGAATAAAAATAGTCAAAAGTACAAGTTTTGCATCTTTTGCTGTATGGAAAATCGGACGCGTGGGTCATCCCGTTCTCTCTGTATGCGCATTCCAGTAACTGTCCTCCGTGGATTTCGTAAAGGCCACCCCTGCCTGATCGAAAAGGAAAAAAAATTCAGTCCGATTCGAGCGCGACTGAAATGAGTTCCCTGGTTGAATCGGAACCTTCACTGCCGTTTTTTTGTCAGACGGAACGGGCCATTCACTGAACTTCACCTTGTGGCGTATTTTGCCCCTGAAGTCCATGAGCTATTCTGTTCGTCCTTTCATGGGCATAGAGGGGCATGCAGCTTCTTCCACATAACAAATTGAAGACCGAATATCTCATCTAAATGCAGTGGAGACAAGTACAAGATTCATAGCGTCGAAGTTTGCATCCAATAGTTGAAGTCAATCGAATGATGCAAGGTACAAATATACTTAAACATCAATACATTCTCTCTTCTCTCTTCAGTTGCTTATCAAATGTAGACTACAACAATTCGTACATGTATTTCCTAAGCTTCTGTCGTGCCTAACTAGGCGCAATGCCGCCTTCTTAACCGCTTCTAATTTTATCAGAAGAACCATAAATTTTGTCTCTTCAGAGACATATGAGAAATTGGACCGACACTGAGAACAGCTGTGCATGTTCTTCTTTCGTCCTCTCTCCTTCCTCCTTGCGTCTCATCTTGTCTACTCCTGGTAAAGTTGCCCCCGTCACCGATGCACATGGCACTTGTCGGAAACGGCTTTGGAGACGTTTTTGCAAGTCTTCCAGGTTGCTGCTATGGCATACTGTGAAACCAGCATTGCAGTTCCCCAGCTAATCCACCTGCAGTCTCCAGTTAGCTTAGCATGCACACAATTCACCAGTTTCCAGAGTAATCTTCGGCTGAAAACGGAAGGACTGACTGGGTTGTTATTCGGCATACGGCGCAGAAATGTTCCGCTGTCTATGAAATTGCTTTTCCCTTCTGCTTCTTCTGCTCAGCAACATACTCCCTCACGCGTTGAGCTTTTGTCCTCATCTCCGAAATCAGATTCTGCGTCTCATCAGTTATCTGCTTCGGCAAATAGACCTCCATATAGTCGAACCACTCCCTGAGGCTCATCTTCGAGAAATCTGGGAACTGGCCGCTCTTCCCTGTAGTCTCTTTCGAACCAAAGCCGATCCCACTTCGTACCTCGTTACCGGGCCCAGCCTCAAGAACAAGGTCATCTTCAATCTCGACCTTTATACTCCTTACACCACAACCGTCCTCACCGGAAACTTGCTCTGCCGGGCCAGACTTGTTACTCTCACCCAAAACTTCGCCCTCATCCACCACCCGTTCGGCGTCCTGACTCCGACCGGCGATCGCTTCCCTTTCATCAATTCCATGGACTGACTCTGTACCCAGCAGACCTGCATTCTCTTTATTTCCCACAACATCATCTTGCACCTCTTCCACAGGATCCAACCTCTCCGCTCTCTCCGAATCACCGATTCGATTCCTTCCCTTTGCTTGCCTCGTCCTTCTCGATCTCGTGTTCCTCTCTTTACCTTCGTCCTTTTTTGTTCCTCCATCCTCCAGACCCTTCTCGACTACGGCACCAGCAACCGGATTCTCTTCTTCCTTCTTTCTCCTCCTAGTCCTCCTCGGACTCACTCGCGAGATCCCCGAATTCTCCCTTGCCGTACCCGCATCTCGCGATTCCGCACCACACGCCTCGCCCTCAGACCCTCGCACTGCACTTGCCTCCACCAATTCACTCTTCGCAGACCGAGCTGGAGCTGCTGCTGCCGCCGCACTGCCTCCGGCTCCTGGCAATTCAGTTTTCCCTCCCCTCGCCTTCGGAGCCCTAACACTCTCCGCCCGACTCTCCACCACCGGCCCGGCCGCCTCTTTCTCCGAGTTCCTCTCGTTGGCCCTTCGCCTAGGGTTCCGGCGCAACCTCGACTCGGCCTCCCCGCCGCCGCAGCCCTCTATCTTGACGAGGAAGGCAGAGAGCTCACCGATTTTGATGCAATCGCCGTCGCGGAGCACGTAGGGCGCGTCGGGGGCGAGCCTGGTGGACTCGTTGACGAAGGTGCCGTTGGAGGACCCGAGGTCGGTGAGGGCCCAGGCGTTGCCGTCGTCGGCGGCGGGGGCGGGGCGGGACTCGATGGAGAGGTGCTTGGAGGAGATGCCGGCGTCCTTGATGGCGAGGTTGTTGCCGCGGAGGACGCGGCCGATCCGGACCGTCGATCCGGGGGGGTACTCTAGGGTTTCCCCCTCGCGGGGGCCCTTGGTGATGTGGAGCTTCAGGGAGAGCGACGCCATTGCCGTTGCTGAGCAGAAGAGAGAGAAAGTCTAGAGAGAGAAGGGGAGAGGGAGAGGGAAGATGGAGATTTTGAATTTTTGGGCTCTTTTGAAAATGCTCGGGAGATGGCAGGAAGAGTACAGGAGGTTGCTGATGACGTGCCCCTAGGTCCCAAAAAAAATAAAATGAAAAGTGTTGATTTTGAACAATTTTCTTGTGGATGTTTCGGTTTTGAGGAAATGGCCGGAGATCTTCGACTCGGGGTGTAATTGCTCAAACCAAATACGGTCTGGTTAATTGACTTTTGGTGTATTTTTTACGAAGGGACTTCCGAGTGAAAAATAAAGAAAATCAAAGCATGCAACGTTGTTGTCCTCGTCATTGAAATATGAAGAGAATCGAATCACGAAATTTAATAAAAGTGATTGAAGCTAAAGATAATAAAATTGTTGAAGTGGCCTAGCCAAGCCAATGTTGAGGTCATGTGACCTTAGGCGATCGAGGATCTCGCAACCCTTCTCCTTTGACCATCAGCGAGTGCGTTTTGGTCGAGAAAAATGATGAACCTTGGAAATGAGGGTAAAATAGGAATACGAAAGTATCAATAAGGGCTGAGTTGAAAGAAACAAATTCATTAACCACCAAAGAACATGTTGAACATGCCGAATTGCAAATGTTAGGTAGGAATTGTACTGAGTTTGGAGACTTTTAAAAATGCTAGCTTTACTCGAAAACTTTCGAAAATGATGAATCGGACACCTCGAATTTGGTTCAATCCAAAGCCCTTTTGGGATTGTCTATGCAAATCGCACCCTAATTTTTTATATCTTAAATCCACTATAGCCTACCATAAATTTATAAATACAATTGTTTAGGAAGTGAAGTCATGGATAATTAAGCACCGCCGGATCTATCTTCTTGATTTAATGCTGTATTTTTGCAACAAACCGAATCATCCGTTTGACTTGCGATAAGTCACTTTCTAATGGGTTTAATAGGGAGAGAAATATAAAATGGCCAAATCAATCGGTCCTGGATTTATAGATTCCGTGCATATAATTGTAATAGGAATTTCTATAAAACCCATAAAGATTAAGTTAGTGGCTAACATGCCGACATATTCGGGTGAGTTAGACACATGACACAACCTCCATTTTTTCATTTATTGGAGTGTAAATGAGTTCGGATCACCGGTTCGTATCTTTGCTCACGTTTCGATTAATGCTCCATGAAATATTTTACATGTCGAAATGTGTATATTAAGAATAATCCAATTTCTAATCATGGTGTATTTTTGATGCTATATAAAGGTGTAATTGCGAGCGAGGTTTATCGCATCATTGGACTAAGGGGTCTCACTGTCGCCGAACGAGATAAACCAGTGCACTGTATTTTCTGTCAAATACATATAAGTGGAGGGCACAGAAAGAGAGAATTGGCGTGAGCCCAGCAGAAAATAAACCACTTTTAGTTTTCCATCGAAACAGCAATTACTTTCATTTAAAGAACAATTGTGCCCAAAAAAAAACTCATCCTTATCCCTGAATTTAATTCCACATCATATATTGAAATCTGAGTTCAAAAATCTAATTTTTCTAAACAGTAAAATAAAAATAAGAATCGAAATAAATACATTAGACGTTTAGAAATTTATTATTGAAGGTGCAACTGATTCATAAAACTTTTAAAAGTACATTTATTTTTTCTTTGAAAAGATAGGCGTGGCATCATCTTCTTTCCAATTCAGTCTCTTTCTTTTTCCTTTGAGCTCAAATGGCCACGGCAACCATGAACTTCAAACTCAAATGGCCACGACAGCAAATTTTGACCTCAATCTCGAGTGGCCATGGCCGTGGGTCACTCGAGCTTGAAGCTCGTGGCTGTGGCTAGATTTGGCCTCGAAGAGGAACATCTTTCTCGACCTTCTTTTTCCTCATTCTGAGGTATTGAAAGAATTTATCGTTACGATAGGTGTCGAGTTGATGAAAATGCAGAAGTGAACATGTCGTTCTTGGAAGTGCCAATTGGAGTCGGGTTCTTCTTATTCAATCGACACCTCTTCTTATGAAGCTTCAATAACGAGATGACTGGCATTTTCACTTGCTTTATGCTTCTCTCCCTGGTCGCAGCAAAGCAAAGCAAAGCAAAGAAAACGAAGCAAAATGACTAGCATTCGTCTTCTTTCTTAATGGGGCGAAAAATCAAAGCTCATCGAATTCTACTGAAGCTGAGAAAATTCAACATTCTGGGGAGATTAGTTGGTGATCCGGGAAAAAGAAAAAAATTAAAATGAATTGGATCTTTTTTTAATTCTTTCCCACTTCATCTTCCAATTTATTGGATTTTATTCTTGATATGAAATCCTTATTATTTGGGTTCTTTTCACATTGGAGAGTTCAATTTTTTTTTTTTTTGGACATGGCCACGAGCTTTTATCCAGATCTGGCCATGGTCACTGGGGGCGTCGGAACCGAATTAGAAAATCAAACCAAATTGAATTTTCATATACTTTTTGTTCGGATAATTAAAAAAATAACCGCTTTTTTTATTTCGATTTGCTTAAAATCTCACCGAACTAAAAATTGCTCATCTTCAAAACACTATAATTTATATAATCTCTCTTTTGGTTACTAAAACATCTTCTTAATATAATAAAAAGGAAAACCAAAAATTGAGCCGAGTCTTTGATTTGAGTTCCGATTCAATTTAAATGAAATGCACATTCAAATAATTCGATTTAGATTTCCCAAATATTTGAACCGGAATGAATTAATCTTAACCGAACCATCGACACCCCTAAATTGGCTACGAGCATCATACCCCCCATCAAGCTGTTGGAGCCTCGAGCTTGAGCGACCGATGGCCATGTTCACTCGAGATCAAGATGGAGGGAAGAAGGTATCACTGGTAGGGATGTGCATGGTCCGAGTGGGTGGTTCCTGACCTAGAACCGAGAACTGCCCATTAAGGACCGGTTCCGAAAAATTGGAACCGGGATCCACTCGTTAGTTACATGGATCCACCTGAGAACCGAACCGCTGGTCCGATCCAGTTTCCGGGTGGATTCATGGAATCGGTCTCACAATAATAATAACCGGACCGATTAAGTCCCTAAGCCTCCCCTTGTCATGCCCGAAATCTTAACAAATCTACGTGAACCTGGGTGATTATGATCAAACTTCCATTGTGCTTATTTAAGATGCGGAACTAACATTTCTCCCTCGTCCATCATCCGCCCTCACCCTCGGCAAAATCCACGGTTGGCCACCATTCATCAGCAGAACAAAAACCGCAAAGCATGCCACGCGTATACACACAACCATAACGAAGAAAAGAAGCGAGTTCTGCGTGGATTAATAATTGGGTGGACGGTCCAGGCGGGTTTTAATAAGCGAGATCTGGAGATCAACACCTCTCCATTTGGTGCGCTTTGGACTTTTCTCCCACTTTAATTAATTTTTTTAATTATTTGATTTGAGTTTGTTAATTTGTAATTTCATCTTTTTAATATTAAAAATTAATATATTATTTTAATATAATCGATTCGATCCAGGTGGGCGGATAGATGGATCCGCTCATGGAATCGGGAACCGACCATAAATTGGAATCAGGAACCGGACTGGTTTCTTCAAGAACCACTAGTTCTAGGCGGTTTCGATCCGGTTCCGGGCAGTTCGGGAGGGTCCAGTTCTTTTGCACCCCCTAATCACACTAGACTAAGGAAGAAAAAGTTGCAACATCAGCACCTCTCCCTTTTAAGAAAGTAATTAAAAAAAGTGATACATCAACATCAAGTATAATAAAATAAGAAAAAATCAAAATTTTCCCTTGAGCTTGCATAGGATTTGATTACACCGACAACTTTTAAGAATTTAATTACACTTTTTTTTAAACAACTGTACCCTCGTGTTAAGTATTTAGAATTTTTAATAACATTTTTTAATCTCTCTTAAAAATCTGCATGAATCAAAAATCACTCAATTGCATGTGCAAAGTCGGCAAGGAAAATAATACAAAAAAAAAAAAAAAACCGGAGCAAATCTCAGCTTCTCTTCTTCACTCCGCTCACGTCGTCTCGTCGAGTCGAGCCGAGTCGACTCATTCGAGCCAACCCCCCAATCGAACCTCCTCCTTCAATGGCGACGCCCCCATCTTCCCGATCTCATCGTCTCCGGTGAAGATCCGCCGCCCATTTCCGGTGCGCTTCCCCGGCGGAG
Source organism: Eucalyptus guilfoylei (assembly GCA_016097605.1). Classification (NCBI taxonomy): domain Eukaryota; kingdom Viridiplantae; phylum Streptophyta; class Magnoliopsida; order Myrtales; family Myrtaceae; genus Eucalyptus; species Eucalyptus guilfoylei. Next base: position 20,740,418 of record CM027869.1, read on the forward strand.
ATCGCCGCCCCCACCACCGCCCTCTTATGAACGACGGCGCCGCCGACCCGATCTCCTCCGGCCACGATGGACGACGCCACCCCCACCGCCGCGTCCCCCGCGTCCCACTCGATCCGCGGCAGATTCCATTTCCGGCGGAACTCGAACCCTAGCCCCGGCCCCGACCGCCACTCCCGGGACGGCGCCAAGAGCCTGCCCCCCTCCTCCGATCGCCAGCTGCTCCGGGCCAGCCGCGCCCACCACGGCAGGGCCAACCGCAAGAGCCTCGGGCTCGGGCTCGGGCTCTCCTCCCTCGTCCCCCCCTTCCGGGGCAAGTCGCTGCTCTACTTGGCGATACTGCTCGCGGTGTTCGTCTTCGCGATGGCGTCGATGGTGCTGCAGAGCTCGATCACGTCGGTGTTCAAGCAAGGTGGCGTCCGCCGGGGGTCGGTGAGGGAAGGGCTCAAGTTCGGCAGCACGCTCAAGTTCGTGCCGTCGCGGCAGCTGGCGGAGGGAGGGGGATTGGATCGGGCGCGGTCGGAGAGGAGGATCGGCGTTCGGCCCCCGAGGCTTGCTCTTGTGAGAGTGCTTATCCATCTTCCCGCAATTTCATTTGCTTCTAAAGTCGAAGTGGCCTGTGCCAGCTTGGGAAAGTTTTGATTTGATCTGATCTCGGTTCCTTTCCATCCGTCCTTTTTCCTTAAATCGAAATTTTCTTAATATTTTTGAGGCAATGTAGTTCGAATTGCCGCTTATTGCAATTGGGCATCTCATGCGTTTGGAGATTTTCACTCGTTGCATGCCTAAATGTTCTTCATTGATTATTAACGTATGCCATATTCAAACTTTGCTGGTGCTTCGAGTAATAACGCCTGCCGTGTCGTTTCATGCATTGGCATGAATAAGCTGTGAATTCAAAGCAGCTCTTCTATCTCATCCAATTGGGATTTGATAATCTCATTGTTAGCTGAATGTAGCTATCTGGAATCAAGCTCCCGTTCTGATGGCAGTGCCATTCAGACTCATCCCTTGTGCCTTCAGAAAATACTTAGTACAAAAATTAAGACGACACGGCAATGTGATGGTCAATCTGAAAGACCAAATCACCAGTTATATCCTTCTCGATTGTTGTGCCATGAATGTGATGATGGTCATCAGATGAATTGGTGATTATTTTTTTGCTAGTTCTCGATATTGCTTTACGTTTGGGGACGGTGGAATCTTTCTGTACCATCATCTGCGCCGGTTCATTTGTGTATGCATGTGTTTTTTTTAGCAAACTCATCATCCTTATTGGGTGCTTTGTGAATTTTAGGTTTTGGGGAATCTGAGAAAGGATCCACAGTTCTTGATGCTCTTTTCCGTTGTGAGCAATCTAAAGAGACTAGGTTACACGTTTCAGGTAAACTTATATTTGGATCTTATTACGTTTTAATATTTGTAGAAGCAAATGTTGATTTAAATTTCTGGCTTTGCTCTTGATGTCACCCAGAATTGCCGTCCAGTAAATATAAATTTGGCTACACTGTAGAAATGACAGAATGATGGTCATGGCATGTTCCTTTTTTGAAGTTTTCACTTTTCAATTATTTAAACCCTCCAATGATCTAATGCACCATCCTGATGACATTTCTGCAGATATATGCGGTAGAGAATGGCAAAGCACTTCCTGTCTGGAAGGATGTAGCCAGTCAGATTTCAGTTCTGGGTCCTGAGCAATATGGCCATGTTGATTGGTCAATGTATGATGTTATATATGGCTTTAGTTGGCATTAATGGGCTTCTACAATTTTTCTTACTAATTATTAATAGTTGAACTCCTGCTTACTCTTTACAGCTATGAAGGTATTATTGTTGATTCTATTGAAGCAAAAGAGGCCGTTTCGAGGTTTGTTTCTCTTTTTCCCTTGTTTAAAGTTGTGCTTGTTTTCTGTGCATGCTTAAGTCTGTTCGTATGGTGTTACTTGCTTAACTTTCCCACTCAGTGCGTTACCTGGGAAATCAGATTTTAGGATCGTTTTGGGCATGGATATGATGCTCAACTGCTTTCTGTTGAAGTAAAGATATTAGTAATGTTACTGTTTAATGATCAATCCTGAGTGAAGGATCTTATGCATGCCGATTTCTATTAGATATCAGTAATATCGATGATGACTAAGTGCTATGGTGACAACTTTCCTTGGCTATCTTCATGAATCTTTGGGATTAAAGTAGTCAAGGAATCTAAAGTCTAATAATAATGAATCAAGTTTACTTTTTTTAAGTTCTCTTTCCTCATCAACTCTGAAGTTACAGAGCTAATCTAGACTTAAAGTTGCAGGGATCCTGGTAATTTTCAACAATGTCCAATTTATTAAAAAGCTAACCCATAAGGATGCTTATAAAGTTCAAGTGTGCTTTTAGCATTTTCAAGATAATATATACTCAGAAGACTAAAAATTGAAAAAAGAAGAAGGGAAGAACTATAAGGATACTTTTATAGTAGCAAAAGTGAAGTTTCATTCCTTGGAGTAAAGAAAAAGGGCTGCTTTGGAATGGTAGAATAAAATGCTATGCAGTTACTTCTTCAAAAAGCTCGAGCTGATGAATCAACTAGCTTATGGTGTATGTTGGATATGTATCTTAATTCTCTCTCTCGTGCAAATGGAGCTCTATGGTTGAATCTCAGAACATGAGCATAACTGAGCTGTACTCAACAAGTCGGTAATCAGGAGCAAGAACCCAAATAAAAATTTGTGTGCATGGGGAGTCAAATAGAGTTTAATAGCTGTCAAGAAATCATGCAATTCTGTAAAGCAAATGTTTCTTCTTTGCTTACTCGTGGTTTGGCTTGCATCCATATTATCTTAAACTTCTGCAATAAATTTTTATTTAACAGACCGCACTCAATTTACAATATTAGCATAATAGATGATCTACCCACTGATGAGTGGATTAGGTGTGTTTCGGTGTTTCTGAGTACTGATCATGGACATTTATTATCGTTAATTGTTTCCTATTTTAGTTCGAGTTAACATTATTGGAATTTTAATGAGACGATAGAGAAGATGGATATTTTGACTCTGCAAAAAGCTGATCTTCTAGTTTGACCTGAATTTCGCCTTCTCATCATAAAAACTGGAGACGTTTATCCCAGCCTTTAGTCAAATTTAGTGCTCGGTGCTCGCTCTGTCCGCACACTCGTGTGCCTGTGCTTGTGCATGTGAGGTTTTTTATGCAGGTACAGGGTTGGGGGTCGGGGGTCGGGGGTGGGGGAGAGGGAAGGGGCTGTCATTGGCTCAGATGCTCACACCAAGAAAACATATTTGCAATTGCTTTTGTGTCAGTTACTTTATTTAGTGAGTTTCATATTTCTGCAGCCTCATGCAGGAGCCTTTTTCTTCAGTGCCTCTTGTATGGGTAATTCAAGACGATGTCCTTGCAAAACGCATTCCATTTTATGAGGAAATGGACTGGAAACATCTTGTCACTCTGTGGAGAAACACTTTCAGCAGAGCTGATGTCATCGTGTTTCCTGATTTCACTCTTCCGGTAAACTTGCTAATCTTATTGTTTGTGGTGGTTTTTTACTTCTTTTCGGCCACCTAGGAAGTCCTTTTCTGCAGTGCTTATTATGTCTTCCTGGATCAGATGTTATATAGTGTGCTTGACACTGGGAACTTCTTTGTCATTCCTGGATCTCCAGTTGATGTCTGGTCTGCAGAAAGGTATAGCCAGACTCATTTTAAGCATCAACTGAGGGAACTCAATGGATTCCAACGAGATGATTTGGTAGTTCTAGTCATTGGAAGTTCTTTATTCTACAACGAGCTATCATGGGATTATGCTGTGGCAATGCATGCCATAGGACCTTTGCTGGTAAAGTATGCAAGGAGAAGTGATGGAGGGTCTTATAAGTTTGTTTTCTTGTGTGGCAATTCAACTGGTGACAGTGACGATGCGTTCCAGGTACCTGATTGTTTCCACTCATTTTGCTAGCTAATTTTCAGAAATATCCTATCCTTTTTCATGAATGAGTAAATGAACAAAAGAGTTGCGGTGAAAATGATGTGACCAATTAAATATGTCTTTATTGTGGCAGCATTTGTTTTTAGAGATGCTGAAAGCAAATCCATTGGAGTGTAAGAGAAGTAGCTTATCATGCTCCTGGGTTTATCTTCAAAAAAACTAAGTTACAACTATGAGTTGAAAATAGAATTAATTGGTCATTGTTCTACTGCTTATGGTTTAAAAAAAGACTACAATTTCTTTCTTTTGCTCCCTGCTTCCCTTGTAAACTTTTTCTCCTTGACGTTTCTTCAGTTAGTTGTATGTCTTATGTTGGCCCAGAGGTGATGATAAAATTTGGCGATGCAGACAGTTTGTTGGCATAGATGTGTGACAAATTTCAGAATTGTATATGTTCTTAAGAGAATAATTTGATAGGAGACAGCCATGTTAAATCTGTTGGGCCATTGAGAGAAATTTTGAAAGTAATAAACATGGACACTTCTTTTTCCCTACAAAGGTTGGCATTTTCTTCAACTTTCAAGAAAATGTTTCTCTCTGTGTCTGCTGACCATTTGTGATTGTTGTGACGACTGCTGCTATTGCTGCTGTATTCCGTCTGCCCAGTTTCTAGCATGGTATTGTTATCCGCATAATTAAGTAAAGGAGGGACCAGAGGTAAGGACCTTAGTTGGGTGTTTCTGATGTAGTTTCTCTGATATTTTAGGAGATTGCTTCTCGTCTGGGACTTCTACAGGGTTCAGTGAGGCATTTTGGCATAAATGCCGACGTTGATAGCGTATTGACTATGGCAGACATTGTTCTTTATGGTTCTTCTCAAGATGAGCAGGGTTTTCCTCCATTACTTGTCCGAAGCATGACGTTTGGAATCCCCATTGTTGTCCCAGACATTCCCATTATTACAAAATATGTATGTCTACTTCAGTTCCCCATTGTCATTTCTTTTAATCATGAGGACAGTTTTTCCTCTGGTTCAAGCCAATTTTCTGAAGGACCTAATGGAATTACAGGTTGTTGATGGCGTCCATGGGATACTTTTTCCACAGCATAATCCTGATGCTTTGATGAGAGCATTCTCCTCTTTAATAGCAGATGGCGGACTTTCTGAGTTTGCCATCACTGTTGCTTCTTCTGGAAAACTGCTTGCTAAGACCATGATGGCATCAGAATGCATTAGTACATATGTGAAACTTTTGGAGAATATACTTGATTTTCCATCAGATGCCATTTTGCCTGGTCCTGTTGCTAAGCTTGAAGAGCTGTCATGGAACTGGAATTTATTGGAGGGTGAAATAAATCAGGATGCTGTTGACATGCCTCATGAGGATTTAACACAAGCTGGTGTAGTATATGCTCTTGAGGAAGAATTGACTGACCTTGTGGATCTTAGAAACGCCTCTGAGAATCAAACTGATACTATTGGAGATTTTCCCACAGAAGAAGATTGGGCAGTTCTGCAGGAAATAGAACAAATCGAAGAGTTTGAGAAAGTAGAAAAGGAAGAGGTATGCAATATTTTATATGGCACTTTCAGGATGATCAAAGGTTCTCTTTTGTATTTGCATACTAGATATTTTAATATTTCCTGCTGTTTAAGAAAGAAAAGACATCTGAAAATATGATTCTGTGACCACTTTCAGCTTGAAGGAAGAATGGAGAGAGATCCTGGCTCATGGAATGACATATACCGTAATGCACGGAAATCTGAGAAGCTCAGTTTTGAAGCAAATGAAAGGGATGAGGGAGAACTGGAAAGGACAGGACAGCCAGTATGCATTTATGAGATATACGAAGGGGCGGGAGCTTGGTCATTTCTTCATCATGGTTCTTTGTACCGGGGTTTAAGTCTTGTAAGTTTCTCGAGTCACTTTTATATTTTTATCAACCAGCCTCTTAATTCAATATATTATGTGAACAATGTGAATCTTCATTTAATTAATTGGGCTGATGAAGCATTAGCATTCTTTTTCCCCTCTTTGATGATTTAAGAATTACATAGGACACTGTATTGGTTATGTTGCACTGACATTGCCTGGTGAATTAGCACTTTTAATTCCTTTAACAGATAAGCCAGCGTTGACCAAACTGACATTAACCAACATGTCTGAAAAGAGGGATCAGCATGTACTGCGGAAACGTTTCGAGATGTTTGGTGTGTACAGTTTGAAACTTGGTTTAAGTCGAGAAGCTGAAATAGTGAATGATGAGCATTTTCTGAAGATAAATTGGCGAACCTTTTCTCTTGGCAAAAATAGGTGACTTACTATGGTGAATAATGATGGTCCATGGCGCACACAGAGTATCTTAGTTTCATTTGGCAGATTTCTCCTGGTTCTTGCACGGTCGATTGTTTGTAGGCATAATGCTGTTTTGCCATTTACTCATCCTCAACTTTGCATGGCAGTCAACGAAAGCAAGGAGATTGAGATCAGATGATGTAGATGCAGTCAGCCGGCTTCGTCTTCTGAATAAAACTTATTATCAGGATATTCTATGTGAGATGGGAGGAATGTTTTCCATTGCAAAAAGGGTAGATAACATTCACAGCAGACCTTGGATTGGATTCCAATCATGGCGAACTGCCGGTAGGAAGGTACTCATTTATGTTGCTAGAATGTAGTATTAGTGATAAAATTTTCAGTGATTTAGGTTCCTTGTATCCATGAAGCCACATGGAAGCAGATTTGTTGCAAAAATTGATTTAGCTCTCGGTATCTGCACCATGGGATCTTTTCAAACTTCTATCAACAAATTTTTTTTTTTTGTTGCTGTATGAAAAATCGAGCATCATTTCTTTGCCAGGTTTCATTATCCCCAGAAGCTGAGAAGGTATTGGAAGAGTCAGTACAAGGGGAGGAAAAAGGAGATGTAATGTACTTTTGGGCACGTTTAGACATGGATGGTGGAGTTAGTGGAAGCAATGATGTCCTCACATTTTGGTCTATGTGTGACATCTTGAATGGAGGAGGCTGCAGGTATGTCATGTTAGCTTGAGTAATATTAATGTCTGTCAAGAAATAATGTCTTTGCTGATATAAGGGAAAAATTATACTGGCCTCCTTTCTGTTTTTATTCTTATTTTTCATGCCTTCTTAAGGGAGCCTTGTGCTATAAGCCTATATAACTCATGGGAAGAGGTTTTTTGAGCAATTATTATGTATGCAATGCTTCCGTAATAACTCCCCACACTGGAGAGAACGAGATTGCTTCGAAATTGCTTCGAAATTGCTTCAGGCACTTAAAGTGAGAAGGTGGATCTAACTGTCCAATTTTATAAGTTTGAAGTGAGTGGAGATAGACTTGATTATATTGGTCTTCATACTTTTCCTGAACTGAAAACAATTTTTTACTATCAACTGTTCAATGCAAGAAAAATGTATTTTCTTTGTTTCTTTCAACCAAAGGCAAAGTAAATTTGAACTACTTCAAATTTTACAAGTCCAGTTGGTTGTCCTGCACCTCAGCAGGGATTCTTTTAACATCTTTTACTCAACATTGCAGAAATGTAGATTTCAATAGCTGACAGTGTACCCAAATTCATGCAGAAATGCTTTTGAGCAAGCCTTCCGCAAGATATATGCTTTACCGTCACATATAGAAGCTCTTCCTCCCATGCCAGAGGATGGCGGTTACTGGTCCGCCCTGCATAGCTGGGTGATGCCGACCCCTTCATTTCTTGAATTCATAATGTTCACCAGGTGACATACAAGAGACCATTCAAATGCCTCTTCTTCAGTTTACAGCATTTTCCAGTTTTTGAGTAAGCTGCACAACCCTGAATGTGCTTATTGTCAAATGCGACTTTGAACTGAATTGCAGGATGTTTGCCGATTCTCTTGACTCCTTGCATATAAATTCTAGTGCAACCAATTTCTGTTTACTGGGTGAAACAGAGGCTGAGGTAAGTTATTTTAGTGTTTGGTAATTGCGGTTCTTGTGATATTTGTGAGCACATCTTTTGTCTCTGTTTATTTATTATTTTTTTTTGAGAATTACAAACTGCCGTGGACATTGGAGGTAACTCTGGTTTTCTTTGCTTAACAGAAAAAGCATTGTTATTGTCGTATTTTGGAACTTCTTGTCAATGTGTGGGCCTACCACAGCGCCAGGAAGATGGTTTACCTAGACCCACATACAGGTTCACTCTCAGAGCAGCATCCGGTTGAGCTTAGAAGGGGATATATGTGGGCAAAATACTTCAATTTTACATTGCTGAAGAGTATGGATGAAGATTTAGCTGAAGCTGCCGATGATGGTGACAATCCAAGAGAGCCATGGTTGTGGCCATTAAGTGGGGAAGTGCACTGGCAAGGGATCTATGAAAGGGAGAGAGAAGAAAGGTATAGGCTAAAGATGGATAAAAAGAGAAAGACACGGGAGAAACTCAATGAGAGGATGAAACACGGGTACAAGCAGAAATCCCTAGGGGGATAGGACATGAGCGGCAGCCTCGATTGAGGTGGCCAATTCTAACACGCGAAAGTTTTCTAACACTTCACAGGCTACTCCAGCTTGAAACGAGGAAATGCAGCAGATTGTGGGGAAATTGCTTGATTCATTCTTTTGAAGGCTGGGAAGATCCAGAAGGGCCTTCCGTCGTAAGCTGCAGTTGATTCACAAATTTTTCGAGGAGATTTTGTTCGGTCGATTCGAGCGGCAGGAGGTACAGTTGGTTTCCAAAGAGCGCACACACAAAGTTGAGTTCAAAATTCTTTTCCACCACTCAAGAGGTTCAGTCTTAGGCAAAAATTACTATTCTTTCTCTGATGTATATTCTTCACGATGTCAAAAGGCGATCTTTGATGGAGGGTGTCAGAATTTATGTTCGTTCAAATTTAATTCCAGGTTTCAATTCTTTGACAGCAGACTTAGATTTCTTCGAAATGAATCCCCTCCTTTTGGGGAAAATTTTATGATCCTTCGACATACCTGATCCGGGTATAAACAATTGATCAGTTACTGCCATGTTGGAATTATCGGATTCCCAAAAATTGGATTCGACACTAAATCGAATCCCTAAAACGAATGCGGAAGACAAGCCCGGGAAAATCACGTATCACCGATCCTAAAGCACACCACGGATTCGAATCGCATTGTGTACCTTACAGATTAAACACCGATGCCGATAAGAGGAAGAAAACCGATCTGTTCGATTCGATGACGTCGATTGGCCTTGAAGGAAGATGGCGTCGCCTTTAGCGTTTGTCTTTCTATTGAAGGGAGAGGGAGAGGAACGTACGTACGTTATGCCAAAAGGTACCTTCTCCTCTCTTTTCTCCCTTATATACGTTATCTCCCAAAAGGAATCGTTGCTTCATCCACGTGGCACTAATCTTGTGGGCGGGCTTTTAGGCCCAACATGGGCGGACGGGCCTTAAGCCCATCACATAAAACCATCATCTCCCACTCGCACATGGTGGGCCAAACATGATTCTCTTTACCTCTCTTCAACATTCATACAGGTAAATAATCCGTGCGACCAAAGATACTTTTGAAAAGATTCGTTACATATGTTAGGAATATATAGCAGTTCATAATGATCACATCCCGAGTAGATTTAGTATGCGATTCCCTAGATCAATTGATCACATTTATATCTCTCTTGATCTCTTTTAAACAATGATATATATATTGTATTCACAATTATGATTATCCCAAAGATAGTAATAATTGGTTAACCAGTGAATACAAAACTACAATGTGATTCTCCAAAATCGATCTTCCTCTTTCCTTCAAACTCTCAATTTCAGTTCAGCTTGCTTTTCTAGAAATGTCCAATTAGATCGAATCAACTCATGACCATTGGCAACATCCTAAGATAGCAAACACTAAATAGAAATCTTGAGAATAAGTAAGAGTCATGAGGGGACTAAAAATTGAGGAACTCTTTTCCTCAAGAGTCTCACACGACATAAAAGTTGAGATCAAACTTTTGCCACTCTTATTGGTCGTCTCATGCATATGTAGTATGAAATACGTATTACGGTATTAACTCATTTCCCATGGAGCGTATGTCTACACCTTCAATACCGTACGGATGATAGTTCGAGACATACCCAATGTCTAACTTGAGTTCACGTATCTACTCATTCACAAAATTCATCGAACTCACATCCGGCATTATAGATTTATAAAATAAAATATGTGGGTTATTTTATTTTCGGACATAGTAAGTATTATGTCCTCATCTTAACACTCGTTAAGGCGACATACGTATTTTAAGCTTGAGTTCTCGATTATCACCTAGATAATAAGCTTAAAAACAGTCTCATCTCTATTTATCACACGAAAATAGAGGCGATTACCCGTGTGAGTAGGCTAATCTTATATCTCATCCGACATACTTTCTCAACTTAAAGTAATGCACCGAGCATTAAGATGCATAAAGATCAAACAAAGATTCATAGGCATTAATGATGAAAAAACACAAATTCATCAAATGTGAACACTTCGGGAAATTACAATCCAAGACATCGACTCTACGCAATCCTAGAGATTTCATATGGCCACAAAACACATCTCTAGGTATTAGCTTTGTCATAGGATCTGCTACCATTCTATGGGTAGTATGTACTCTAAGTTCACATCTTTTCGTGCAATCATATCCTTGACAAGATTATACTTGGTATCTATATGTTTGGTCTTGCCATGATATTTTGGATCTTTGGTGTACACTTTTGCTGCTTGGCTATCACGGTTAACCAACAATGAATCTGCAGCACTTCCAATAACACCTAAATGATCCAAAAATCTCTTAAGCCAAACATCTTCTTATCTTCTTCTTGATAATGCCACGAACTCAACTTCTATCGTGGACAAGTCTATACACGTTTGTTTCTTACTACTCCAACATATGGTGCCATTATTCGGTAAGAAAACAAATCCGAGAGATAGATTTCCTTTCATCTAAATCTCCTCTCCAATCGCATACGAATAGCCTTCAACTCGAGATCCTTTCCTTGATAACTCGGCGTATAATCAGCAGTTCCTTTAGATACCTTAGTATTCTTTTAACGGCTTTCCAATGTGCTTGACCCGGATTGGATTGGTATCTACTCACCATTCCAATTGCAAAACATATGTCAGGTCTTGTACACATCACAGGCGTATATAAAGCTTCCAACAAGCACTAGCATAAGGAACATGTTTCATTTGTTCCTTCTATTGTGGAGTCCTTGGACACAATCTGTGGCTCAATCCCTCGCCTTTAGTAATATGAGTATCTATGGGTTTACAATCTTGAAATCTTAACTCCAAGAATGTATGCAACATCACCCATGTCTTTCATCTCAAAATTGGAAGATAACCAATTCTTCACAGTATTAACAAACTCCATATTACTTCCGACAATTAGTATATCATCAACATATAATGATATGATCTCAAATTGATCTTTGGATCTTTTGATATATACACAATAATCCTCATCTATCATTGTAAAGTCATATGCCATTATGGCATTATGAAAACGCATATACCATTGTCTTGACGACTGCTTAAGGCCATATATCGACCTCAAAAGTCGACATACCTTTTCTTCTTGGCCTTTCACTATGAAACCAGCATGTTGTTCCATATATATTTATTCCTCTAATTCTCCATGAGAAAAGCAGTCTTTACATCCATTTGATGTAACTCAAGATCCATACTAGCCACTATTGCCAGAATAATGCGAATTGAGGTAAATCTCATTACAGGAGAAAATGTTTCTTCATAATCAATTCTTTCCCATTGATTATACCCCTTCGCCACAAGGCGAGCCTTATGCCTTTCTATCGAGCCATCAGCCCTTTCGCTTTATTTTGAGAACCCACTTGTTCCCAATAGCTTTGCGTCCTTTTGGAAGATCAACCAGTTCCCAGACTTGGTTTGATTTCATTGACTCCATTTCCTCTTCCATTGCATGAATCCATTTTTCCTTATAAGGGCAATTTAGAGCCTCATTAATATTTCTTGGCTCATCCTCATCTTGTGGAGCAACCATAAAAGTTTCACTTTCAAGGTCAAAACGTCAACGGGGAATATTTTGACGACTTGTTCGCCGTATGGGAGATTGTACACTTTGCATATCATTCCCCATTATGCTCCCACTTGGATTAGATAATGATTATGTTGTCTCATCATGTGGTTGTAATTGAGAATGAGTTGAATTCAATTCATCACTTCTCATATTACTCCCACTTGGACGAACTTTACTAATATCATTATCATGATCCAAGGTTTCAAATAGGGAGTAATTTTCCCTTATTTTGCCCTTCTTAGGAAATTCATCATCTAAGAATGTGACATCTCGTGATTCAAATTCAGTTATACTCCCACTTTCCTGCTCACCTATGAACACATACCCTTTTGAGTGTTCGGAGTATCTCATGAAAATACTCTTATTTCCTCTCGGGACCCAATTTCCCAAATTTGTGAGAGGACTCATGAGTATAGGTAGCACAACCCCATGGCTTAAGAAAACTTAAGTCCGGTTTTCTACCCGTCCATAACTCATATGGAGTGGAAGTAACGATTTGGAAGGCACCCGGTTAAGTATATAGGCGCGATTAACAACGCATCACTCCAAAAAGTAATAGGTAAGTTAGCATGCGCCATCATGGACCTAACCATTTCCGTAGGGTTCTGTTTCTTCTCTCTACAACACCATTTTGTTGAGGAGTATATGGAATAGACAACTGTCTTTCTATTCCTTTTTCATCACATAATTTTCTGAACTCATCGAGATAAATATTCTCAACCTCGATCGGATCTCAATGCTTTTATTTTCTTGTCTAATTGATTTTCTACTAAGTTCATAAACCTTTTGAAACAACTCAATACTTCAGATTTATGAGAAATCAAATAAACATATCCGAATCGAGTATAATCATCTATAAAAGTGATGAAATAAACAGCCCCATGCCTTCTTCTCACATTCATTGAAACACGACGTCGAATGGATTAAATGCAGAGGAAATTCAGCTCTTTTACCTTTTCCAAATGGTTTCCTTGTCGTTTTCCCTACTTGGCAATGCTCACATATAGGCAAATCGACTTTTTCAATGTTGCCCAACAAGCCCTCTTTGGCTAGTCTTTTCATACGTTGTTGGCCAATATGACCAAGTCTAGCATGCCACACACTCACATCATTATCATATGAATTAGGAGATGTGAGAAGGGAATAATAAATATTGACATTACCACAGTCAACATTTAGTACAATAAAACCATCCAGAAAATGACCACAACCATAGTAGTTTGTATCCAAATACAAATCTACACCTCTATTATGGAAGTTCACACAAAAACCAAACTTAACCAACACCAAAACAGACACTTAATTTCGACGAATCTCTGGAGCATATAGAACATCATGTAGGAACAAGGTGCATCCACCACGCATGTTCAATTGACAGGTGCCAATCCCTTTAACTTCAGCTCTGGAGTTATTTCCCACATAGATCCACTTAGTTTCAGTTGGTATCGTCGGAATTCCACGAAGGATTCTCTATCCTTCGCTACATGGTCTGTCGCTCTTGAATCCATAGTCCACAAAGGATTAGACTCAGTTAAGAACACAGAACTTGATACAAAAGTAAAGTTCTGAAAAGTACAAGGGGTGTATACTTTCTTTGGCTCACGACAGTCGCGAGCATAGTGACCCTTCTTGTCACAGTTGTAACACTTCACCCTGGACGTTTTCTTCACTTGAGGACGTTTTCCTCTCTTGTGTTGGTTAACTCTTGATTTCTTGCAATAAGGACTTGATCCTTTGCATTCCCACATATTGAACGAATCAATACGCTTGCGCTTAGAGCTCAAAGCCCTTTTCTGAGCTAGAACTAGCATTGCAAATGTCTATTTTTGACTCAAATGCCGTTAGGCGGTCCTCTACTAGCTCAAGGTGGCGCACAGCATTCTCAAGATCTTCCATAACATGGTCAAGAGCTTCTAATGCTTCTTGCTTTTCCAGCACATATTGAATCTTCATATCTAATATTTCACAATTGTTGCCGTTCATATCAGCAATTACGTTCTTAGTTCTTTGAAACCATCGATCTGAACACATCGGACAATATATGCACGAATAATTAATGCCTATCATTTATGCATCCACTTTGCACAGACCCATCATATCAATGAACAATTTCAAGTAAGGTTTCAGAATCAAAAGGTCACTATGTTTCCAATCATCATCCAAAAATCCTAACTTAAAATTATTATTAATATAATTGTCTTATGCAAAATAAATTCTATGAAGTTACAAAAACTTCTATAAACTACCCACATCAGTCAACAATAACGAAAGCAAATAATATTTGACATCCAATAGAATAATAATGCTTTCACATAATACAACTATCCATTACACTAAGCAATATATATAGAGGAAAAAAAATATCAAAATAGAAAGAGATATTCACATTCAAAAACATCTCAAACTAATCAAAGAAATAAATAGGGAATGTCCCGTCTAATCTATCAGTCAAAATATCTGAGAAATTTGAAGGCACATTTGCCAACCATGGAAAAACTTTTGGAGAGCTTTCATGTCGCCTCCAAGGCGCATTCACTCTGCGCCATGTGGCGCTCAATCTAAGGGTTGAAGTTTTGATTAACTCAATCCTATAGTACTCTCTAACAAAATCTACCACTAGCCTCCTATAACCCGGACCACGTTGACCTCCCATAGCCGATCTAACACCGCTTGCCATTCGGGTGGAAGAGTGTTCATCAAAGCCGGCACCTTCTCAAAATCCGGTATAAGATAACCATTCCGATGATTTCCCATCATCGATTGACCCCGACCACATATGATACTAAATCACCGTCATGCTACCGGTAATTAGCTAACTCGTCATCGCCTTTTAAGTCTTGCACTTCCTCGTCCGTTCTCGGGATTGCATGTATCCGTGCATAACGCATCATAGTTCCCGCAACAAATGCGAACTAAAAATGGATTACTTATAATCCATAATGTACATAAGGAAAATACATAATTTTCCATGATTCTTGCAACAAATGCAGAATTAAAAAATGGATTACCTATAACCCACATAGACATAATTAAAAAAGAAACAAATTCCCTTTTTTTGGGTCAACGGTCAACGGTTAACGGTCGTCGGTCAACGGTCAACGGGCGGCGAGTCGGGCCGGGTCGGACGAACCGACCGGCACGTGCCGCGTGCGTGCGCGGGCTGACGTCACGCAGACGTCAGCCGGCGCGTGCCGCGCACGCGCCAGGATTCCGCGCATGTCGGGTCGGGTCGGGTCGCCGGCCGGCCAACGGTCGTCGGCGATGATGTCATCGATAACGTCATCCCAGTGGTTACCGACCGTTGGGTGACGTCACGGTGACGTCAGCACGCGTCGCTTCGCCGACCGGCGCGTGTGGCGCACGCGCTGGCGGAGCCAGCGATTCAGGCGCGTGGCGCCCACGCCGCGGCTTTCCGGCCGCGTGTGTGGGCGCGTCCAGCGTCTCCGGCGGCGCACGACATGTCGACGGACTCGTCTCGACGAGCTCTTTCACCCTATGTCTTCGAAATTGATTTCAACTTACGTAAACTCGAAAAAGTGGATGAACGGGGCTCGGGTGTCGGGATTTTCGCCCGATCCGTGTCGGCCGATTATTTTCGAGAAAAATCAATCAAAAAACATGAAAAGGGTCGGGAAAACATGAACTAGGGCTCGATACCAATGTTGGAATTATCGGATTCCCAAAAACCGGATTCGACACTAAATCGAACCCTAAAACGAATGCGGAAGACAAGCCGGGAAAATCACGTATCACCGATCCTAAAGCACACCACGTTCGAGCGTACCTTGTTAGCCACAGATTAAACACCGACGCCGATAAGAGGAAGAGAAAACGATCCCGTTCGATTCGATGACGTCGATTGGCCTTGAAGGGAAGATGGCGTCGCCTTTAGCGTTTGTCTTTCTATTGAAGGGAGAGAGGGAGAGGAACGTACGTACGTTATGCCAAAAGGTACCTTCTCCCTCTCTTTCCTCCCTTATATATGTTCCCTCCAAAAGGAATCGTGCCCCTTCATCCATGGGCCCTAATCTTGTGGGCCGGGCTTTTAGGCCCAACATGGGCGGACGGGCCTTAAGCCCATCACATAAAACCATCATGCCATTTCGACCCCGAACCTAGTTCACTCCGTTTAGACGTTGAGAAAGCGGGTAATGTAATACAATCAATCAACATTTATCGAATTTCGAAGATGGTGGAAAGCAGTTCGAACCGCATGTTGTCTGAGAGAGGTGAGAATTTTCTTTATTTCTGCGTGTAGAATTCAGATAGCAACGCGGGTCCAATGTGAAGTCTTTTTTTTTTTCTTTTTTTTTTGGTCGAAGATGTGAAGTCCTTAAATGACTATATCTTTACCCACTTCGGAGCTGAAAATTTTTGCTTTGTAAAATTGCGCGTGTAGAAGACAATTAGTGGATATAAATATAAACTTACAAAGCAGAATGTCTGATGATAACATTAAATGAAACGGTCCGAAAAACGATGAGAGGAGATTCCGCACCGCACGAAGCCGAATTTTATTTACTCCAAATGGGGGCGTCCACCACGACGGGAAGAATTCGACCCCGAGAGATGCTGATATTACAACATTGCCATCGAGCGGCATTCCGTAGCATTTCGGCTGGACGAATAGAGCGCTAAATTTTCGTCTCGTCACTGCAGTGTGCGCAGAAGCTGTGTAGGGTTTTTGGGTTTGGCTTCCCTCATCCTAATTCCTAAACCCTCATCTCTCTCTCTCTCTCTCTTCAAGGTAAAATGAAGCTCTCGCCAGCTGACGATCTCCTGCTCATTCGCTTCCGCGCTCCGATGTTTGCTCCTCGCTCGCATTACTTGCACATGCTTTCGTGAAATGAGTAGATTCTGACTATATGTCGTTTGTGCTCCTTTTTTTTTGGTTTTTGGGTGTTTTGTGATTTTATGCATTTTCAAGCCCAGCGGAATCTCCACTTTATAGGTGCTTTTCGACGTGCTATTCGCCGTCGTTGCTTGATTTTGCTGTTCAATTTGCATGTGGAGGCTTATGTGGTCGCCCCTGCTGCTATGGGTTTTCGTGGCAATTCCCGGGATTCGTTCGTTGTTTTGGTTTTTTTGGGGGAGGGGGAGGTGTGCTTTAGTTAGTTGCCTGTCTCTCTGGAAATTGACTGGCTCCGGTTGAGGCGTCGTTGTCGTTGCGCTTGATCTTGGAGCGAGTTGGGTGCGCAAAAGTTTGAGATTTTTTTTTTTTTTTACGGATTTGTTCCTTCGTGCCTCGCATAATGTAGCGCTGGTTGGTATGTGGGTAGTGTTGTGTGATGAATTGAGAGGGAAAGCTGATGGACCGTTTGTTACTGAGATGAGCCAACGGGATGTGATGTTGTGCAGTGTAATTTGGAGGCAGCCATGGCCGCATTTCTTTCGTTTCTTGGGTTCTTTGGCGGTCAGAAACTTCAACACGATGTGTCGTCGCGCAGTCTGAATTGGAGGCAGCCATCACCACATTTCTTTTGTTTCTTGGGTTCTCTGGCTTATCAGTGTTTGGATGGTTGTAGTTGCTGCTTCCATTACTAGTTGCCAAGCCTCCCTCTCTATATTTCATCTGGCTATCCTACTTTCTCTTCCATCTCTTGGCCTATTTCTTGTAGTCTGATCTATCTTCTTTCTTTGCATGCTAGAGAAGTCTTCACAATTGCACTATTTTACCTTGTTTCTGGTGTACCAATACATTTCAGCATTTAGCTCAACTTCCAGCTTAAATAATCTAAGAGAAATCCCTACATTGAATGTAGCACCTCTTTCTGTCAAGATCATTTCGTGATCGACTTACATATTCATTGCATAAGCTGTGAATCTTGGATGTGAGAAATTGTCTCGGACTGTCAAATCCTTGTTTAACAACATTTGCATTACTGTGTAATTTGGGCTTTTGATTGCCTTCTGCATCCACTGCCCTAGTTTCGATATGCAATTGTTTAATTTGGTGCTCGTGAGTCAATTTAGGTGTGCTTTACTTGTGTCCCTCTAACTAATTCTGCTCTTGATGTTCCTTTATGCAGTTTAAAATCTACAAAGCTGCTGTGCTTACCAAAGTCATGCATGGTATTAAAGGTGGTTGGGTCGGGCAGACATTTGCCTTGGCAAAGCGTAATGAGTCTGAGAATAGTGGAAGAAAGGCTCGAATCCGTCGATCGAAAGAGGAGAGAAAATCAATGGTTGAAGCATTCATAAAGAAGTAAGTGCATCGGCTTCTCTTTAAAGCTCCTCAACAAGCATGATCACTAGCAAAATAAAAAGCAAGATATGAAACCCTGAGTTCTTCCATTTTATAGGATAACCAGTGGTAAAATATTGAGCCTTGGAAGTTCAACCTTTTACCTGATCTATCCTAATATCAACAGGGAATAATTAACTAGTCAACCTGTTTAATACTGGTAGTTTGATGAGATAAGTGAAGAAAATTCTCCTGTAAAATAGCACCAGTTCCAGTTGCCTTCTCTAATAAGTTAGTTTCGTAATTTTTTGGGTCTTTGTCATTTCCCACCCTCATTGCTAAATATCAAATGGTCGAAAGACATAATAATTCTCTACCTCTTTAAAGGTTTTCAATTTTATCCTTACCTTTTAATCCTATCTGTAAAATATCTAACCTTTTTGAATTTGTTTCAAATCTATCACAGTTCCTTCAACATCATTTGTGAGAGAAATATTCCGTTGGATTCAAAATTTTATTTTGGCACTCCTCTTATTTATTTGTTTTTTGTTTATTCGTAAGATTCCCTCCTTCCCCCCTTTTCTTCTATTTCCCAAGTGGGAATAAGGCCTATTGTTTGTTTTCTAATCATGCTAAAAGAAGGATATCAATTTAATTCTAAAGAAAGAAGATTTATCGAGTTGTACTATACAAGGCGGGATATTTAAAGGGGACTAATTTACAGATGTTTAAGTCAAGGGAGAATATTTATCTGGCTCCAACTCAACCATTTTTTATTTATAAACTGTTTATGAAATTTTTGGTATGAAGAGAATGAAAAATTAGGTTCTTCTAAAATAACGGAGTCTTTACTGCAATATCATAATTGCTCAAGGTTGAAGAGGGCAAACAGGAAATCAAAAGACAATTTTTTGAGGGAGTCTAGTGTACAGATAGATTTGATATAATATTGGAATGTGAAAGTTTAAGCTGGGGATGAAATTCAATAGAGGAGAAAAGGTGGGAATTTTTATTGCTATTTGACCATGTCAAAGTCGTCATTTTTTATGGCCTTTGGACATAATGTATTTTACTGCACAAACCTTCTCTTTCTTCAGAGGCGATGATACCATGATGAAATGCCTAGATGGTATGACTAATTCAAGCTGAGTCTATGGTCTCAATTCCTTTGAATCTCTTCTGCTTGATCCATCTTACTGAACTTCAATTTACGAAGACTTCACTCTGCCTGGTCAAAGATGACATGTTATATCTGAAAATTTTCTAACTTTCTACCTCTCAAACTCTGATAAGGATTTGACAAATACTCTGCTAAGTGCTGCTGCTGAAACTCATTCATTAGCAATAGTAAGGAGGAAGTTCCTGTTGTATTTTCAAAAATTTCAAATGGAAAATTAGGCAGAAGGAGGACACGGATTCGTGTATATTTGTCTTTTTCTTTTACCCACAAGTCATCAAACCTCCTTATGTCTATTCAGTTTCTGCTGTGACTACTTTTGGGAAATCATACTGGATGTTATAGTTTACTTTTGGTACTTTACTTTGCAGGTACCAGAAATCAAATGATGGGAATTTCCCTCGCTAAATCTAACACACAAGGAAGTTGGTGGATCATTCTACACTGTAAGAGAGATTGTCCGCGAGATAATCCAAGAAAATAGAGTTCTCGGACCTGCTAAGTTTGTTCAGGATGGGCAGAGCATCGATCAGTTGTTGGAACGAAATCCACTCGGTACAATAGCCACTGAAACTCAAGTTGCTATTTCCCTACCTTCAAAAGAATTGGATCAACAGGCTGACACCAGGGAGCTTGGATTTTTATCTGTTGGAAACTCTAATGGACATCAAGAACCAAAGGTTGAGGACAGAGAAATTGTCAATGGAAGCCAAGTAGACATCAAATTAAAAGAGTTTGATGGATTAGCATCAACAGAATTGCTTGAAAATGGAGTCGAAGAAGCTGGGAAGAATCTTAATGCACTTGCTGAGTCAGCATCTCAATCAATTAATTTGACCAGTGTAGAAGTAGAGACTTTTCCATTGAGATCTGTCAGTAAGCCAAATGACTGTGTAGATCAAAGTGTTGGCAAAGGAAGGAATGAAGCTTCACAAGAACAAAATGTAGAGGCACATCTGGTATCAGGAAGTGACAGTGCTGTGTTATATGAGATGAATTCGCGAGAAAAAACTCATTCAATGGAGGAGAACACGGCAGAAGTTTCAGCTTCAGCTTCAGCTTCACCTGGTCCACTGGGACAAATACCTCATTTAGTTGATGTGGAAGTTGTGGAAGACTTTGCTGATTCTTTGTTAAAAAATTCTAATGGCTCATTTCCCAAGGAGAACATTCCTTGTGATGCTGATGGCAGCATGGATGCCAATGATGCATCAGTTAGTGTTGAAGGATTGAGTTCAACACCTGCAGAATACAAACAAGACGGGAATGCTGCTGGAGTGGAGGTGAACACTTACTTTTCTTCTATGATCTGTTGAGCGTTCATCTGCGAAAGCTCTCGCATGAGAAGATACTTAGACACTTATATAGTGTAAGTAACAAAGTTGCGAATGAATTCAGTGCTAATTATAGGGGGATGCAGTGGAAATATACTTGATACTTAAAATGAAAATGACAGATAGATAACTCATTATTTTGTTGAAGTGTGTGTCGGAGGCTGTGTAGTGAGTGGTCTCTTTTATGTGGCCTTATTCTAGAAATGCTTGCAAAGCCGCCCTCATTTTCTTGTAGTGAAACATCCATGATAAAATGATAGCCCTTTGAAGCATTTATACTGGGGATCTAATAAAAACTTGCCTTTTTACTCTTGGAGATATTTGAACTTTGGGTGTTCTGAAACAGACAGACAAAAGAGATATTCACAGAAAATTGGTTCCACAGGATGAAACATGTCAATTTTTGTATGTAACATACAGATGCATTTGGAAACGTTAAATAAGCTTGAATAGTTGAGACAAATGAGCTTGAGAAACTATCTTTTTGTTGGAGTTAATTGTTAAGCATCTTCATGTCCTTATGGCAAATTACTTTTAGGAAAATGTAGAAATGGTAAATGGTTATAAATGGAGATCTAGATTTAACTTTTGATATGCTTTGGATTTCTGATCTTTGTGGTAGCTGATGAATTTCGAGTTTGTATCAAGGAATGCAGGTTGTGAAACAGATAAATGCCGACGTATGTAAGCCTATTAATCATGATACTGCTAATGAAATGAAAGAGAAATGTGGTATTATCATTTTTACTGTGGAAAATGTTATTCTTTTTGATGCCTATTAGTCAAGTTACTGGAATTTGGCTGATCCTTCTAATGTATTCGCCCTTTCCCTTTTGGCTCACTTTCATAGTGGACAATGGAACTGTGAACATGCAATTGTAAGAGCCAGTTGTTTGTCAATTATGCTGGCCTTTTGTTTGTTGATTGATGTACCATTTGATTTCCTTTCTTGAAATGGCTTAACCTGCTCGTAATTTTCTGATACGAAATCCTTCTCTGGACATTACTGTGTAATGTTTTGTACATTTTTAAACCAATTTGGCACATTCACGGATATGTTGCGAAACTGGCTTTGAATCATTATCCACTGATCAATATTTACATATTTTGGTCTCTGAACTGAAGGAAATGTCTTTACAGGCTAGAAATGTTCCCAGCGGTGTTGATTCTGAAAGCATAGATAGCAATTCCACTCGAACTGACAGTGAGGTGTCATCGCAAGCGCCGAAGCTAAGACCTGAACCTAATGTTCAACCTCATGGCAGCGTCCAGAAAGGAATCAATCCCCCTTAGACAGGATTAATCTGTAAGTATATTATTCTCATTATTCAGAAATACATCTGTTCATTGTGGATTGTTGCACTTTGGGAGAGAGCAATCTGTGATGTTGGAATATATCCTTCCAAAATCATGCTGACTCACTCATAAACCTATGGGATGCATGTACGTAATTCTATATGCCAGCAGTTGTATTGCTAAGTCCGTCGTTTGCAATGTATCCATGTATGTTACCAAATCTTCACGATTATTGACTTGTTTTGTTGGTTTGATTTCTCTTTGGCAGTGAATCATGGGAAGTGTCATCCAAGAATTCTTCCAAGCAGCCAATGAATCCTATATTTGCTGTTATAAGAGCAATTATTGTGTCATTTCTGAAGTTTTGGACTGAGTGAAAATTTTGTTTTCAAGGAGGCTAGTTAATCCTGTTTCTCCACCCCTTGTGGAAAACTTATGGTTTTTCTTGGCTATTATTTTTGTTCTCTCTTTGGAACGACTCGGTTGTAAATTCTGACGGGCTGTTTATTTCTCTGGTGAGCTGGATAATGCCGACGACGTAGTTTTGATGTGCAGAATCAGAATTAGACGAGTTTCTACATCCTAGTATGGCGTGAGACTTGTGAGGATAAACCCCGAAGTTTTAATTCTTTGCTAACCAGGGTAATCTCCAAAGTACGCATGTCGCGGTGAGAACGTTATATAAACTAGAATGAAATGGACCACTAAATCTTATGGATCTTGCATTAGTGTAAGGGCCATGTGGAACCCATCACTTTTGATGGTCCAAGTTCTTCTATGGAAAATAATTTTTAGAAAAACATTTTTCGAATTTTTTGACGTTCATTTCATGGAAAATGAATTAGTTAAGGAGAATGTTTTTCGTTATTAAAAAATACCTTCAAAAGTGAGAAAAATATTTTCCATAATTTCTTTCATCTCACTTTCTTTTATCAAATGCATTTTCATTTTATTTTTATATTTTCTTTTCTTTATTTCATTTTCTTCTTCTTTCTTGGCCTTGGCGGCGCCGATCACTCGAGCCTCGTCGATCTGGGGTGAGGCCGGAGCTCACCAATGGCCGGCCGCTGTAGTTGGCAAGTTAAGGCCAATGAACAAGAAGAAAAAAGAGAGAAAAGAAAAAAGGAAAGGAAAAAATTAAAATTAACAAAATCAATTTTAAAAAATGAAAAACTGTTAAGAATGAGTGCGTGCAGAAGAAGATTTTTTTATTGAATAAAAGAAAACATTTTTTAATTTATTTTCAAATTTCAGTTGATTATCGAAAAATATAATTATTTTTCTGAAAAATAATTTCTTAGAAAGTAATTTTAGGAAACGTCACAGTCTATGCCTTAGTCCATGTATATCTTCACTTAAAAAATTCCTTGTGGCCCAGTCTATGCCTAGATGTATGACGGGTTACTATGGCTAGGGCCTCTTTACTTTTTGTTATGGTATATGCGTGTGGTTGTTGCCTTGGATTCAGCCATTGCCTACGAATAGCTAAAACCTCTTTTAGGGGTTCCTTATTAATGGGTTACATACTCTTTTAGGTGCTTGGAGATGGGGTTCAAATAAAGTGATGGAACCGCACTCGTGGGGATTCTGCAAAAAATCCAAATGACCTCGGTTTCTCTTTTCTTCTGCACAAAACATTGGTCCATCTGACAAAAATTTGCAAGTTAAATCTTAAATTTTTATCTTTTGTTCTGTTGGCAAGTTTTACACCCATATGTCCAGGTGCTTTCTCCTACGATTTAATGCTTGCTCATTCTAGTAAACATCAAAATTTAGTTATCATTTGGTCTTCCTGTTTTCGACTTGGTTCAATTTGGGTACGCTGCATACATATATACTCCACGGCCTTATTATAACCCTAACGGGAGTTACTGCCATTTATCCATAGAGTTGTCAACATCCAGCAATAGACTAGCCGAAGCAAGCAGTCTACCCTACTTACCATATTCAATGCCGATAAAGTTCAGAGCTAACGGCAGATTTTGATGGTTGTGTAGTAGAAGCAGTTGACATTATATTGATTTAGTCACAATTGCAGCTATCTCAACTTATTTTTATTGAGCCTTTTGCATCCCCTCTCAACTGCTTTATGATTGGGTTTGATACTCTCTTATGTCAGGTAGCTACAGGAAATACACAGCTTTAACCACTACTGCCGTAGTCAATACTTTTCTGCTTCCAACAACTGCAACAAATTGAGTTGGGTTCTCCTCATTCACAGGATCATCTTTTCTCTCCAGCTTCGTTTATTGACATTCAGTTCACCTCGGAAAATGTTCCCCCCTAACCAGCCCAAGATAAACTTGCATAATTACGGATTCACACACATCCGTGCTAACATCTCAAGTCCAATATCAGTAATGAGAGAATTCTTATTGAATGATTCATAAGTTAACATCCATTCTCAAATGGTCACCATCTTGTATGGTTACTCTGAATACTTCTTTTAGGGTTTGGCCCATTACTTCTATTCATCGAACTTAAACATGATTCGGATCGGAATGGAATATAGGACAGCAAATAGCTTTTCCTTTGAATCTACAATGGTCATGCTCTTCAATTGCACTTGAATACTTGACCTACATAGCTTCTTATTCAGATCAACAAACTGAGTATCTTACGAAATCGTAATTACTTTGCTGGTCACATGTATTCAATCTTCTGTTTAGACAGAGCTAAGCTCAACTCATGGGATTCTTACAAAGTCAACAAACAGGAGCTGATCCACTTGAGCTTTTTTTCTCACGAACTCAGCTTAAACATTCATACAGAAGGGGCAGGGCCAGGGGTGAGTTTTGAGAAGTCAAGTCAAGATTCTTTTTATTTTAGTCGAAGAAGTCAAGTCAAGATGACCTTATTATTATTTTTATTTTACACAAGATATTGGAACTTTTAGCTCAGTTAATCCTCTTAATTTACTAGTAGGTAAAAAAGTTATATTGATTGATTCATAAGTCAACACCCATTCTTAAATGGTCACCATCTTATATGGTTACTTCGAGTATTTCTTTTAGGGTTTGGCCCATCACTTCTATTCCTCGGACTTAAATATGAATTGGATTGGAATGGAATAAAAGGCAGCAAAATAGCTTTTTCTCCGATTTTGCAGCGGTTATGCTCTTTTAACTGCACTTGAATACTTGACCTACATAGCCTCTCATTCAGACCAACAACCTGGGTATTTTACGGAAAGGTAATTACTTTGTTGGTCATATCTATTCAATCTTCTGTTTAGCCAGAATTAAGCTCAACTCATGGGATTCTTACAAAGTAAATGAAACAGGAGCTGATCCACTTGAGCATTTTTTTTTGGCTTTCCCAAACTCAGCTTACGCATACATATGGATGGGGCAGGGGTAAGTTATGAGAAGTCAAGTCAAGATGACCTTGAAAAAATATTTTTTTTCATATATATATTATTTTACACAAGATCTTGGAACTTTTGGCTCGGTTAATCCCCTTAATTTACTTCCTCCTTCTTTCTTTGGATCCGCAAGATGAATGATCTGGGTTCTTCTTGCTTCTGCAGATAAGAGAAAATAAGCTGCAAAATGTCTAATTTCTTGATCAACCTTTGATGTCTTAAATAATTAAAGGATAACAAAGAGAAGGCGGCTTTTGGAGTGTTGCTTTGATCTGTCTAATCAATCAAACACGAACCCTTAAAAAGGTTGGCCGAGTGATGAAACACCCAGCTAGGATAAAATAGATTTCATGTTCCAGTCACTTCTCGCACGCTTAAAATATTCTGGAGCCCACTTTTACCGCCTTGTGGCACGGAACCTCATTAATGCATGTAGACAGAGTGATTTCCATATGCTTGTGAAAATTAGTAAAATCAAAAGATCCAGATATCTTTTTATAAGGAAGATGTTGCCGGCCTAGAAGTGGATACATCTCGTTGGAGTGAAATTTTCAAATGTAATTAATGTGGTACATGAATGGCCATGCAAATACATGTTGACTGGGACGGACATTTCACGTGCAAAATCTCATTTATTAACCGGCAAAGCAATCAAAATCCATACCCCTTTGTTGTGTGGTGGTTATGTGGTGGGGAGACATTCGCATTCAAGTCTCCCCCATGGAATCCTAGGCATCCTTGACCAGGATCTTGTCATAATCCTAAACCAGCTCTTATACGTTAATCCGGAAGTTAATCAACTTTAAATTTCCCATAATCCCAGAAATTGCACCAATTTTATGCTAAAAAGAAAATGTTCCTCTTTCTCTTATTAGTCTTAGGGTACACAGATGTGCATAAAAAACACCACATTATTTTTCTATTTTGAGATAACCGGATAGTCATTTCGTGTCGTTGTAATAGAAGAAGAGATTATTTTCATAAGCATTGTTTGATGGGAGTAACTTATTTCTAACTTCTTCAAAATGTACAATACTTGTTGTCAATTTGATATCATCTAGAGAAGAGAAGAATTTCCACACGTTGAGGAGGCAACAGAGACTACTAGCGCACCTTCTTATTTCGCTGGTAGCCCTTAAAACTTTTGTCCGTATCTATAATATCATCCTCGAATTTTACAATCAGTTCATTTAAGTCTCATAATTTTGATTGGACATTTTATGCGAGTCGAAAGAACTTAATTAGAAGAATTGAATGTATGGGACCTGATTAAAAAAACTACAGCGAATTTACAGGGATAAAAGGTGGAAATTTTCTTAGTCGACATGAACATAAACCGGAAGATAATAAAGATGGAAAAGAGAAACAAAGAAACGGTTTTCTCAAAGCTGTAATAATTGCTGTGGTCTTTAATGCACTCGAAGACTTGACCTCCAGCAGCTTCCGAAGTAGATCGACAACCCAAAAACTTAGAAAAGCTCTTTCTATGTTTGGTCATAGGTATAAATTTTCTGGTCTGACAATTTCCAATCGCAACTGACACAATCTCCCCTCTAGCTTCGCACGTCAGGAATCCAAAGCTTTGCTTTTCTTCACATAATTGAAGTTTTCCATCGTTGAAAAATCTCCTGCCACGCACCGCGAGTGCCTTGAAAGAGAAATCTGACCTAAACCCATGGAGATCCCTAACCAAGTCGCGCGCGAAACACGAGTCGATTAATGCATCTTCGACGCTCGGAGTACTCTCAAAGGGCTGGGGCAAGCGCACCTGGACAGAAACATGAACGGGGGCCGGCAATTCCGTGTGCATCCATGAGGGATTAATCAGTCAAGTCGAAAGGTTTGAATGTCCGTGTTTTACGAAGAAATGGTTAATTCTTGCATGCAGCTCATGAGGAGCAAGGCCGGACATTTCACGTGGGAAAAGAATCACATAAATAACAATGTCCATCCCCCCTTTCTTGTGCGGTTGCGATGTGATACATTGTATTAAAGTCTCCTCCATGGAATCCTATGCAACCAGCTTCTAACCTGGAACATTGTCATTATACTAAACCATTTGTAAATTATATGCTAATTTGACAGTTGGCTACAATAATTAACGTAAGTAACCCACTTTTAACTTCTTCAAGAGTCGGTAGGATAACTGACGTGTCTCGAGACCTATCCTATAGATATTGATTTTGAACTTTCGAAATATTTGACCTATTCTATAAAATCTCCAAATTGCTTAAGGATTTGGAATCCGTTGATTCCTACTGTGTTTAAAATTCCCTCTGCTACTATGTACTTTTTCGAAACCTTTTTTAATATGTCGATATTTTGATTATTAACACATTCAACATAAGAACATAGGCAGTTACATGTTCATGGTTACCGGCAACATAATCATAATGCGTAATAACAACGCAAGCAAAACATAAAAGATAAACCATTTTGCCGCTTCCGCCCGTCATTCCAACATGTAAAACTCTTGAAGAGAAAAAGGGCAAATCATACATAGGTTTGTACATATCCATTAATTCGAACACTATATAAGGTACCACGTACATTTTCGATGAGTCATATCGTATTATCTAATAAAAGGTTATAGAATTGAGATGACTTGGAACCCACCCCGTACCCATTGGTTCTGAAATTTCAGAGCATGGAGCCTATCTCACGATTTGAATTGAGGTACCGTGTATCTTTTTAACGAGTCATATTATGTATCCGGTGCATGGCATACGGATGAATATGACTCGGGACCTACTCTCGTACCCATGGGTCCCAAAAATTTCGGAAGCACGGAGCCTATTATGTGATTTCGAATTCTTGTCCCTCCTAGAATCTCGTTGGGTCGGTCCGGTCCGGCATAGCCGATACCGCTGGTCTTATAATAGGTGTAAGCCGGGCCATTTTCCAAAGAAGATACACCAAGGAATAAATCTACCAGCAACCAAACCTCTCTCTCTCTCAACACCTTCAGTCGTACGGATCTGGAAATTCCTTTACTACAGAAGCAGGTGCAACCTCCGCCTGCAACTCTCCTCCAACCGCGCGCCCCGATCTCCCTCTCTTCTTCTCGCCGTCGCCGCCGCCGGCTCGACGCCGATATGGCGACCCATCTGGATCCGGAACTGGAATTCGACTCCCCTGCCACCTCAATGCTTGAGGTGCAAGTCCGAGTTGCCGAGGGCGAGGGCGAGGCCGAGGAGTGCAAGACCCCGACGTCCGAGGAGCACAGGATCCCGCCGGCCCTGACCTGCCCGGCCCCACCGCGCAAGGCGAAGGCGAGGACGACGCCGGCGGTCCCATGCAAGAGAGCCCCGCCGCCGTCGGATCGGCTCGAGTTCTCCGAGGCGAGGAGCCGCGGCGAGGTTGAAGGGTTCTTCAGGAGCTGTGAGGAGGCGGCCAAGCGGAGGCGTTTCTTCTGCAGATGAGGCGCGTGGCGCCGGTCCCGGTCGAGACGGACGGCGTTCGGACGACGAAGCGCTTCGATAATTGTTCTCCCTTCTTCTTATTCTTCTTCTTCTTCTCCTCTTTTTTTTTTTCCTTCATCTTTGGAAATTCTAATTTTTTGGGTGAATATAGAAATATTCTTTTGTTGTGCTGATGATGCACGTGAAATGTTTTACTCAAAATTATAGAGAGTGAATTCTACATACATGGAGATAATTATTTTTTTTTGTTAATTTCGCCCTAATTAATTGCCGATATTTACTAAGAGAGTTTGCGAATATCATATTGCTCCTTAAGCAACGAGGCGATCCTCGGACGAGGGTGAGTTATTCATAAATTTTCTCGTATCTGAGTGTCGAAAATCAAGCAATGCTCACATCAACTGGATACCCATGATTCTATTCAATCGCAACCATCGAATTATATAAATCTAATGTGAATTCCATATAAATCAACAGTTGAGATGTACTAGGCCTTATGGCTGGCTCCCGCCACCGCTCCTTCTTTCGCCATTTTGTCCGCTTTTTGGGCTGAGAGAGGGACCCACAAGGCTTCTAAGAAAACGCAGACAAGATGTGGGATCACCCACCAACCAAAAAAACAGCAGATGATGAAAGCCCATGTTTATGACTAAAAAATAAAGAAAAGTGAAACTTTACACACCTATAATATTTAATTTATCCAATTATTTCCCTAGTTGATCTCATGTAGGGCATATGCCGCAGCTTGTTACCGAAAGCGCTAATAAAGCCGAGGCAAAAAGACACCATTCAAAAAAAATAAAAAAATACAGAGGCACATTAGAAAAACATGCACCTAATTATTGTACATCTCATAGCCATCCAGTGGGACCGAACTTATTAAATGCATGATTCGGACAACCAATAAACCGGATCAATGAGACAGATGGTGGATATGATAATATGATCTATTGTAAATGACGAGATTAATGAAGGCGCGTCCCTCAATTTAAAGGAGGAAAATTTACATATGTATATGTTATTTTATTGGAAACTCGTGTCTCGCCTCCTGAGTTCGAATTCTCGGTCTGTCATTGTGTGTGGGCTTGAGTCATCTCGTGACGACGACGTGGTCGCCTCATACATCTCAATAGCTAATTTATCTTCGGCGATGACCACGCATTGTGCTCTCCAGAGTCTAAACCGAGGGACATAAAAGAAGAGCTTCGACGTCAAATGGTTCAACGGACTGGTTCGGTGTTTGGATCGTTCGAATTGAACCACCCGGTGCGAGTAGATGGAAAAGCCGCGCCGGGCAATTCGAGCCGTTCGTATGCAAAGGGATAGGGAGGAGCGAAAGGGATGCCATCGGTGATCAAGCGGAGAACCCATGAGCCTGCAATACATGGCTAGATGGGTCGGGCCAAGCCCATCCGAAAATCCTTGCCCATTCTTGCTTTATCCTTAATAAAAAAAAAGGGGGAAATGACACAAATAATTCTTAAATTTTGACTCAATGGACAATGCAGTTCTTGAACTTTAACTTAATGTGCGATGAGATCTCTGAACTTTTGGTACATGTTCAAACTAGTCCCTAGATTATATGGATATATTCAATGTTGTCCTAATTCGGAATTATATTAAATAAATGGAAAGTTTAGGGATCATAGTGCACGTTAAATCAAAGTTCAGTAATCATTTGTGTCATTATAAAAAAAAAAAAAACCTAAATCCTCTAGAAGAAAAAGCCGATCGGGGCCATGATGTATGAAGAATTTCTCACTTAGACCTAGCCATTTAAAAGAAATTCATCAGGCCTAAATGCATTGTCTGATTGGTAGTCGATGCTTGGGCGGTGATCACTTTTAATGTAAGTTGTCTTCATAAGTATAGGCTAAGTAGTCTAATTGTATAAATTCGACATCTCTGAATCAATTCATTCGAGATATTATCCAAAATTCACAGTTCTCATTTGGCGTACGAGGTAGGCACCTTTCCGAGGTCACCCATCCAGGGTGACAACACAATTTACCATTACGTCGAAATGTGCTTTTATGAGTTAAATCTAGTTATCACATATATATTTCAAAATCATTTTCTCCCTATTGTATAGTTCTGTTTCATTCTTACTCCCTTCACCATTATAGAAGTTTACTAGGAACCACTCCATATCCAGGCTCTCAGGCCTAGACGATCACTTCCCATCCTTATCGGAACGAGTCGTTACAATAAATATGTTCAGTGTGTACTTAATTCACAAATCGACGCTTGATTAATCAAGTTAAGCCAAGCCCAAAGGAAAAAAAAATATTACATTTACAATGATTATATCAAGCTATAATCAAGTTTAGCTAATTGGCTCATAGGATATTTAACAATTATCAAGAGTTCGATTTGGGCAACGTTGGAGGTCGGGGAGATACGACACAAGGACGGGCTACTTGAGTGGTGTAGAAATATCAAGACGAGCTTTGCTCGGCATACAAGTCCGATCAAATCTTGACCATGTCAAAGTTCACAGTGCTGACTAATCAAATGACAAAGGATAGTTCATACATTTCAACGCTCTCTTCTTGCTGGGCCAGTATATGACTGGTCATAGCGGGAATAAACCATCGAACGCGCCGACGACGCTTACGTCTGAGCACGTACTCTCGTCTGACGGTCAAAACTTTCTTCCTTGTTGGGCAAGTACATAGCTCGTTGGAACGGAGAACGTTGGAACGGGGAAAACCGTCGAAAGCACGGAAGCAAGACGTGACGCCTCGGCACGTGCGCGGCCTTTATATACGAGCTACTTCACTCGCACTCAGATTCACAGAGCGAGCGAGCGAGAAAGAGAGATAGAGAGAGAGAGAGAGAGATGGCGTTGACAGAGAAGCAAGAAGTGCTGGTGAAGGAGTCATGGGAGATCCTGAAGCAGAACATACCTGAATACAGCATCCGTCTCTTCCTGCGGTGAGTTCACAGAGAGAGAGAGAGAGAGAGAGAGAGAGATTTTCTTGCTGTTTGTGATTGTGTTTTAAATGGGGTTTTGTCTGTTCATGCATGAATATATGATTCGTGTAAAAGGATAATGGAAGTTGCCCCGCAAGCCAAGAACATGTTCTCCTTCCTCAGAGATTCGGACGAGATCCCCCAGAACAACCCCAAGCTCCAAGCTCATGCCGTGAAGGTCTTCAAGCTGGTGAGCCTCTCTCGAAACCCTTGTTTTCCGGTGCCGTCCTTTCACTCATCGATGTCTCCCGGCCTCCGTTCCTTCTTCCCTTTCCTCTGTGATTTCGCTTACGCCGTCCCGTTGTCGCGCTGCAACAGACGTGCGAATCAGTTATTCAACTCCGGGAATGCGGCGCGGTCGCGATCGCAGGTTCGACCATGAAGCACTTGGGCTCCGTTCACCTGAAGATTGGAGTCACCGATCGCCAGTTCGACGTATGTAACACATGCTTTGGCTCAACCTCCGTTAAAATTATCGTCGTTATAGCGTAGATTACTGTCGGCGAACTCATCGATCTTTATGAACCAGGTGGTGAGAGACGCGCTGCTGAGAACGATCGAAGAGGCGGTGGGAGAGAAGTGGAGCGAAGAGATGGAGGGTGCATGGGGCGCAGGCTATGACCAGTTGGCTGCAGCCATCCAGGCAGAAATGAAGGACGACGCAGCTCCGACCGCTAATTAACCGTTCGGTTTTTTATTAAGTTCACCGTCGCTCGTTTATCGTAAGTATATGATCCTTTCAAGGTATGGAGTGCGCATGAGAGAGAGAGAGAGAGAGAGAGAGAGAGAGAGAGAGAGAGAGAGAGAGAGAGATTTTATATGGTTTTCTGTGTGACGCCCTTGTGAAATATGGAATAATTGGATTTGTAGTGGATTGAGAATTATAGTGGGATCATCTCTTTTCATCTTTGGTGTTATGATTATTTAAGATGAAAAATGAAAAGTCAAATGAACCCTACTACTATGAAAGCTAGAAGTAAGACCTATGACATTTTCTATCCCAAAAGAACAAAATAAGAATCCTCAAGTTGCTTGTGCTTTTGTTATGATATGATTGTTCAACAAACTACCCTGATTCTGATTTTCTTCGATTTGACCTAATGGAGATTATTGTATATTATCTTCATTGGAGTGGTCGGCAAAAATCAGATATCTTCTATTTAGGAAGATCATAAAAAGAAAGTTTAAGACCAAGCACATTAACATATTCGGTTAGACTTATCATCACTTCAAAATTTAAGTCGATGAGATGTAAGCGAACTAAAATAAATTAAAGGCTCCACGCCGCACTAAATCTCCAATGGAGATAGAGGAGAACATGACTCGTTTCTAATTGAGATATGTTTAAGTTCCAATAAGTAACGATGTGAAAATAGAAAATGGATAAATAGGAATTGCCAAACAAGCCCAAACAAAGTAATGGGAAAATTGTCCAAAAATCCTAAATTTATTGCGCTTTTGCTAATTCAGTCTTTAACCTTTTAATTTTACCAATCAAGTCATAAACCATTTTACTTTTTGCCAATTGAGTCCATCCGATTAATTTTAACTAGAAATTACTATATAGACGTTGGTAGTGCTTTATGTAAGACAAGCGGCGAAAGGTCTAACGTGGACAATTTTTAATAATATTTTAATATTTTTGAATTTTTAGATTTGTTTCTTTCTTTTACATTTTGCCGATGACCGGCCAATGACGACAAGGCCTCGGCCACTGGCGACTAGCGAAAGGAATAAGAAGAAGAAAAGAAAAGAGAAAAAAAGAAAGTGGTATTGGTTCTAAACTTATTCTCGGAAACAAAGAAGTAATTGTTTTTTTAACTTGTTAATTTTGTTCAAAATTTATTCCCAAAAACAAAAAAGTTATCAAACGGATTTTTATTTTTTTTAAATTATGGGAAATAAAATAATAGAATTAGATGTTGTTTGATCGATTACCAAACGTACCCCTAATTTTGGAATCTGACCGGATCGAATTGACTGGCTCAATCCAATTCCCAGATGTGGCCAAGATCCAACTGTAGTATATATAAAGCAAGACTTTGGCTCAGAGAGTTGGGAGAGAGGCAATACAGTCTCATCTTTGGGTCTTCTTCATTGACTCTAAATAGAAAGTAAGAATAAGAAAAGCAATAGAGTGCGAACGCTATGGCATTTGGCATTGAAACATGGACTCCAAGGATACTCAAATGCTTCTTTCACACCGCATCCTGTTTCTGTTCTGAGGCGAGAGTCAAGACGGAGGGATTGAGCGAAGGAACAGAAAGAGAAGTCGAGCATTGAGCGAGAGGGGCTAAGAATGGGCTTGACAGAGCAAGACAGAGGGATTGAGTGTGAGACTTGAGAAAGCATAGGCGATTATGGTTTTTGAGAAGAGTGTGAAAATTACACATATAAACCCCAATGTTATGTAATAATAAGAATTATAAAAAAAAAAATATTGGTCCGACTCTGGTGGTTCAGTCTACACCCGAACAAGTGACTAGACTGATTTTTACCGATTCCACATATTCGAAATCGGAAATTGCCCAGGACTAGCTAGTTCGGTCCAATTCCTAGTTCAATTTGCTTCCAATGCTTACCCTTAGCCATAATAGCCCTTGCCTCACACAAAGGTGAAGGCCATTGCCACTCCGCTTGTGGCTGGCAACCCCTAATGGCTCTTTAAAAATGAAGAACAATAAAAAGAAAGAAAAGATTTATTAAAAAATATGAGATTTTTAAATTACAAAAATTATCTATATTAATGCTAATTACACCACATAAAATGATTGATCTCTACATCATCGATTTTTTTTTATCAAAATTGATTGGAATGGCTAAATTAATAAATTATTAAAAATAAAAAAATTAAATGTGCCAAAATTTTTAAAATCTTATGATAAATTGGTCATCGCACGATATTTGAGACTTTTCAAACAATCATTCAACTTGCATGGAACATCTTCAATGAAGGGACTTCATAAGATGCCAAACTTGACTTTGAAATCTAGACAATAAATAACCAAAAAATTAAAAAAAAAAATCAAGAAATCTTTTGGAGGCACGTTCTCCCACTTGTGCCCTCCAAGATCCAAGGCTAGTTACCGTTATAAATACGCCATCATCTGACACCACTAATTCCGAACCGCAAGGACCACATGCCCACGTGGCCACAATCATGCACCTCTACTCCTCCTCGTACGCAACCTCTTCCGATTCGCTAATCAATCCTTCAGCTCACGCCGCCAATTTTTCTCCGCGAAGGAGAGCCCAGTTGCCATCGATCCAGCCAATCAGCAGCTGCCACGTCTCAGAAATTGCAAGAGCCTAAATTCAAAATGCTTATCCGACAACGAAACGCCAATGCCCAAATAGAGACTTCCGGGGGAGTTTCGCTACGATGTTTCGTTCCCTCTTTCGTCGATGTTTTGGATCAATTTCCTTGAGGTTTTTTCAAGTCTTTTATCGACTACCCCCAACAAAATGGACATTTTTGGTTTAGAGCCCTGAATTCAAGAATTTTTTCCGGAGGACACTATCTGGGTTGTTTTTTTTTTTTTTGGTAAAAGGTAAGAAACTATATGTAGGCGAACAACATACAAAAATTTAAGCGCCACTAAAAACTTACACTCTTAATCGCAACAGACAGAAAGAGTGAAAGGGAGCCCAAGTAACAAGCCGAATAGGCAAAGAGCAAGAGAACCAAAGCTAAACAGCCCAATCCAAAGGCCAAGCGCCAAACAACAAACCCAGCAATCCTCAGAAATACAAAGGGAAAGGGTCGAAGAAGAGAGCCTAAGAGAAGGCTAGAAAGCGAAACAAGGCACAGACTAGACGCTTAGGACGAATCAGGTGACTGAGCAAAAACCGAAGGGTCAAAACCCTAACCTTTCTGGAGTCTCTTGTTCTTTGGAGACGCGGGAACATTTCTGAAGGTAAGAGTTCTTCAAATCCGAGATCGTGAAGGATTCTCCACGGAAAATGATGCAATTCCTCTTTTTCCAGATCACATAGCACATAGCTGCAAAAGAGAACCGTGCAATACTGTGATAAAAGTCCTTTCCAACTAAGAACTTAAGCGCCCAGGAGATGGTATCCATCCAAGTTCTATTCCTCCAAGGAAGGTTACACCTGGAAGCCCAGAAGTATGCAAGCGTAGCGGAGTTGTGACATTCGAAGAAAAGGTGGTCAATTGAATCAGGTTGGGCATTGCAAAAAGCACAAACCGTGTAATCAATTCTACCATAAGAGATGAGGAGCATTTGAGTGGGTAGACGATTTTTAGTAATAAGCCAAAGAAGGAACTGGCCCCAGGAGCTATGGCACTATCCCCGGACTAGAGAAGCCCACGGAACACGGTCTCTTTTCGCTCTAATAGTGCTCCAAGCGAAGTAACCGAGAACGAACCGGTTGGATCACACCGCCAAGAGAATTGATCGGGGAGCCGAGGATAAATTCGGGAGGACAATGCCCCAACTATGGAGAAGAGATTTTAGCGTGTATCCCGCATGAGAGAACAGTCCGCCACATTCGCATTGTTAGGAGAGTGTCCAAGGGGCCACAAGGAAGCCAATGGTCATGCCAAAGAGAAACCGAAAGCCCATTACCGATTTTCCAAAAGAAGGAGAGCCGAAAAAACCTTCTGAGTTGTAGTATTTTCTTCCAGCCATCTGGGTTGTTTTTGTATGGAGGATTAAAGAAAATATTACAATGTGAGAGCGGAGATGAAGATCTTTGACCATGAGTAAGTTTATCTCGAAGAGAATAATCACGTAAATTTTTTTTTCCTCGAATTTGCAATCAACACTTCGCACCACTAAACACAAAGATCGCTTCTTTTATTATGTAATTTTGATATTGTCCATCTCTTAAACTGTTAACGACGATAACCATCTTTAGAATTTCCTCTTCTTCCTATATAGGCTACGTTTTGAAAGTCAGTCCATGCACACTTCATATATTTATGGAGTAGGGCTCTAGCTTGGTCTTTAATTTTGAATGCAATTGAGGCACTACCAAATTTAATAGAGGTTAAATAACAACCTTCTCAATATATTTACTTTATCTCTCTAGACCTATCTCTCTTTTCCATAGATTATCTTGAAGACTGACTTTTTAAAATGCATTTTGTTGTGTCTTGAAAAAAAAAAAAGGAGAAAAAATTGAGAGATGAGTTCTTCAATATCTTCTCATTGAAATTGAAAAATCAAATAAGTTAACTCAATAACCTATCAAGCATGAGATTTATTCTTGCAACATATGGGAAGAGTTTTATCTTCCCTTCCCTCTTTTCTTTTAAAATAATGTCTTGATCTAATGAAATTCAGACAGAAATGAAGAAAGAGAAAAGGAGAGGGTCTCCTACTTGTGCCATAGCTTGGAAGAAGAAATTTTAATGGAAGTTGAAAGGACCGGAGCAGAAAAGGTAAATAAGTGAGCTCCAGGGTACCAAAAAGTAAATACCGCGAAGTAAGAGGGCTATCGAAGAAAAAGACTTTTCCTCCGGCGACGGAAACCGCTAAAACGTGCTCCCGTCGCCTTCTCATCATCTCTGCAACTGCAACTACAACTGCAACTGCAATTGCGAACTACTCTCTCTCTCTCTCTCTCTCTCTCTCTCTCTCTAAAATACGCTTGTTGACGTCTCCAAGTTTTCCATCCCTGCATCTGCTGTTCCATTGATGAAAATTGGCTTCCCTGCTCGTTGCTGTCTCTCGCCGGCGTTCTTCGCTCGTGAACTACGTATGTAAATTCGTTGTGCATAAAAATGTACGTGCAAGTGCTCGTCGTCAAATGGATACGGCATTCTCGTGCACGTCGTTGTTTAAAATTGTTTGCTCGTCGTCTCTCTCCTCACGGGCTGACGAGACGAAAAATGCTGGCTGATTCGATTAGAATTAGTTGTTCCTTCTTCATTTTTTGCAGTTTCATGGACGTGGCTGTGTTATCTCCTCGATACCTGTGTCTGCCTTGCCTAATTGGTTGATCAAGCTTCGTTTAATATTCGACTACAAAAGCATCATGTCAGAGAGTTTGGTTGGAAAATTTATCGGCCAAACGCGGTCGAGTTCTTCGCGGCAGGAGGAGGACGGAGCAATTACACAGCTTTGGTGTTATGTGATGAAGCAATCGAACAGCTCTTAACGATTTCATCGTGGGGGCTTGATGTTCAAGGAAAGTAATTCGACGTAATTGGCTTGCTTCACTGCTCGGTGCTTGTCGCATTGTCGCTTGCGATGATGGACTGTGCGTATACTAGCTCACAAGGTATTGACAGATTGTTGTTCATTTTCCGTAATTTTGCGAATGTGACTAGACTATCTTGTCAATGCTTGCTTCAACTGCCCCGTAATCCTAGGCATAAGTCCTTTCTGTGTATACAGTAAAAAAGTGTCTTGCAACATGCTGTTATATTTTTCTTGCACTGCTGCAGAAAATTTGTTATTATTTACGCCATTCTTTGAACATTATATGCATTGAGATCATCAGTCCCACCTTGATTGAGTTCATAGTCAACACAACACCCCCCTCCTCTCTCTCTTTCATGGACATGGTCCCAAGGAGGCATTAGGTCATGATGCAACAATGTTCCCGTAAGGGTGGACTTCTGAGAATAGCTCTTTACCTCCAACATTCATAAAAGCCTCAGGATATCTACCGACAGTTGTCAGTTTATTAATTAGCTCAAGAATATAATTTGTGCTTACCACAGATTCTATATGATGAATCCTGAACGTTGACGTCATCCAGCTTGGCATTGAAATGAACTGGGGAAAGCATGTGCAAGAAGTGTTTCCGCCATTGGTACTTGGTGTAGCAAACTGAATTATTTGAATAAATGCGTCCATTGAGCCAAGGTAATAGGGACTTCTTTTTACTTATGCCTACTTCGGTTGGCGACTCCACCAAAAAAATTGAGTTCGTTTTTATGTTTTTTTCTTCTCTGCTTCAGTTTTCATCTTAACATATGCAGGTACCAAAAGGATGGCACAAATTTTCGTTGTCTATTATCTCAGTGGACACGGGATAAACCATAAGAAGGTTGGGAACAGTGCCAGTCTGGAATGGAAATTGTCAATGATCAGAGACCATATCAAAATCAATCTAGATATCAAAGTATGATGGCCCAAAAGATGTTGAAGGATGCCTGTTTAACTTTATTGTCACGATGGTATGGGGTTTCTCTCAATTAAGAGAGTTTTATCAAACATAAGGTTTCCATTAGTGAAAACTAATGTATTCAAGTTTTCATGGCATTCTTCTTTTAGGGATCATCTAGATCCGGTAACCTTAGAGAGGCGTCAGTCAATCCGGCATACTATATTAGCTCAAAAGCTTCTGCTCCTATTTCATTACAGCTGAAGAAATACAACTAAGGGATGATTTTACAAGTAAGTTCCATAAACAGATAACATTTCCTTACTATTGCTGAACTGATTCTGTAAGCAAACACCAACTTTTACAATATAGTTTGGCTGCTCTTGCATCAAGGTTTCAAGGATTGAATCAATTTGGCAGTAGCCCAATTCAATATCCTTCAAGTTTTCAAGTCACATTGTAGTCAAGAAAACATTCGCGCCAGAGTTTTTAGACAAAATGGTCAAGCTTTTGCTTTTGTCAAAAGAATCTTTCCCCCTGTTCTTTATTCATGCTTACTTGATAGGGGATCCAGAATCACAATGTCTAGAGTCTGACTTGTTCGAATATGTAATGTTAGATTCTGTACTATGCCATTCTAAAGTTCAATTATTAGGTCAGCATGAGTGTACTAAGCTAAGCCACGGAATGGAAGCATGATAATCTCATGGGGACTGGACTTTTGGATTATAATATAGTTCTCTTGTACTCTGACTTTTATGTTATTGAAGACTTTCTGCTACCCCTCACCGTTGGATGTAGACTGTTAAGGAACCATGGAAAAACGTTATGTTGCATTTTCTTTACTCTGTTTGCTTCATTTGATTGTAGTCGAGCTTTCTTCAACCTAATGGCTAAGGACGTGTCTGGATTGGGTTTTACTTTATTTTTGGGGAGCATGCAATCTGATTTATTAGTCGGAAACAAAAGAAAAAACGTTTATAATATAAATATTAACACGTAGATCTGCATATAGTTTTTTCCCAATTTTCTTTTTAGTAATATTTCTAATTTTGGAGCGCTTCTAATATTTGTTAAAGTTTAACCAAACGCGGACTATTCTTATTCACTTGGAGTGATTCAGTAGGCAATGACGAGCCTCTTTTTTTTTTTTAACTTTAATGGGCATTCTAGAGTTCTCGCTTTTCACAAGTGTTATTTCAGAAAGGCAACCTTCTCCTCCTCAGTCATTCTTTTAATTTTCCAAAGATCTATGTGGAGAAGAACTTAAACTATAAGAAGGATAAAGTATTCTTCAAGGGGAAAAAAATGCATGTTTTAAAATTTTCAGTCACTAAACTTACACCTATAAACCACTAACCTATTCTTGAGATATATGCAAGTTCATCCATTTGGTGTTTATTCATAGATTTATAGCTACTTAGTCATCAAGTAATCAAAAAGAAATCAGACTTGGTGGTCGAGAGCTTATTAACGCAGCTGCTTATCTGCCTTTATCTTCTTCCTTTTACAGATGAAAATACAATGTTGAACTCCAAAGACGGGGTTCTGCTACACTCTCCTTCCGGATGTTAGAATGTTCCAGCTCCAGCTTCATAAATGAATTTGTGATAGTAACAACTCCTTCTACAGGGATGACTGAAAAAGATTCAAATTCATTACTGGATGAGGCAAGCATTGACTATGATGATGTGGAAAACAAATCTGATGTGTCTGACAGTATTTTCGTTCGCAGTTAGATATAGGCTTCGAGTCCCAAATTTGAAAGATTGTGGAACTGTTGCACATGCCACCATCTGGAGCAAGGTAGACAACGCTACTCAGAGCTACTTTCCTAGATGATTTACAGGTTTGTAAATGCTCTCTAATAAGCTGCCAACATCTATTCTATTGGGGGGGGGGGAGCTAGTGATTAATTAATCCTAAAGTATGTGAAAACTGGATTTTATGGCTGATATTTCTCTTTTCGCATCGCAGAGGCTGGCGTTCAATTTTCTCTCATATTATATATTTCTTGCATTTGGAAGGGTAGGCTCCAACACGAATTTGATTGCTCAAAAGGTTGTATTGGCCGCAAGGTACTAGAATTGCTGGATTCAGTAGGCACTTGTTCATTTATTGCAACGTTATTGTATACTTAAGCTACATATCGATTTGTCATTTCATATAAAAAAAAAATTCTGTTTGAAGAGTACAATAATATTGTTTTCAGCTAAACAATTTGAAGAAGAATTGGATAAGTTGGCAGATGAACAAAATACTTATAAATATCACCCATATGATCTTGAAAATGCAAATTTTTTTATATGTTGCGTTGGCTTTACTGTAGAGATTGAATAGCGGTATAGGGTATTGTGTGTGTGGCCGCGGGTGCTCACTGAATTGGCAATCTTAATGATATGCTTCGCCATCATCCTAGATGGTGATCCAAGTCAATAAGATTGCCAACGGTGTTCACTAAATTGGCAGTCTTAATGAGACGCGTCGCCATCATCCTAGATGGCGACCGGGTTAATAAGATCACTAGTTTAGTGAATACATGTCCTTAAAGCCAATGAAAAGGGCGGTATTCACTGAACTGGTGGTCTTGATGACTTGGGTTGCCATCATCCTAGTGGCGACCACACACACAATACTTGTATTGTATTCAACCCCTACAATAAAGCCAATGCAACATAGAAAAAAATTCTACGTTTCTGTAATTATATGGACAATTTTTTGGGTATTTTGCTCGTCTGCCAACATATTCAGTTCTTCCTTAAATAGTTTCGTTGAAAGCGGGAGAATATTATTGTAACCCTCAAATCGAATGTTTTTTCTTATGAAATGGTAAATTGGTATGTAATTTAAATATACACCAACGTTTAATAAATGAACATGTACTTACTGAATTTAGTAATTCTATTACTTTGTTGCCAATCCAACCATCTTTTGCTAGGGAACGAAGAAGACCAAAAAGATAACTTCTCTTATCCCTATCATCAACAAAATCAACCTTTAGAGCAATCAGATCTGTTAAAATATGTTTTGAATTTGAGTTCGTTGCGAAATACTCATTTCTGAAAATTAATAAAGACAAGAAAAGGAAAGTAGAAAGAGTAAAAGAAACTATTTCCTATTTCTTGTGGAAGCAACAAGGTGAAGAGAAAAGTCGAAGATTGGAATTGTTGACCAAATCCCATCAAATCAGTTTCCTTATCTGGTACGTACGTGTGGCTTATCTTTATGCATAATCTGCACCTTGCTTGTTGTGGATTGGGAAGAAGACATTAATATATAAAACCAATACCAATATATATATAACAATAAAAGTGGAGTCCTAACTTTTGGACTTTGCTTTGATTTCTACCCAGCGTGGGTTTTCTGCTCCCATGGTCAACTCTTGGTTTATATAAAGAGTACCAAACATCTAGAGTATCAAAATTCGGTATAAGAGAATATTTAAATGCTAAAAATTATAAAAATCATTTAAAAAAAATAGGACAAAGTTAAATTCAGCAAAGATGGTCGGAAATTTTATGTGATAATTTTTTAATAATACAACTCTCCTATGTGGCACGTCGGAGAGTTGAGTCAATGACGAAGAACCAAAACAATGTCATTTTGTCTTTTTTTTTTAAACTTTTATATAAGCATTAATTAAATTTAAATATTTATACTTATAAAAATATTTAAAAAATATATTTTCATAAAAAAGAGAAAAAGGAGGAGGAGGCGGTGGTGAGGGCTGAGCCCTCAGCCGCTTGCAATTTTCATCTTCTTCCTTTTTCTTATAATAATAATATAAAAATAAATTTAGTTT
This sequence comes from Eucalyptus guilfoylei, assembly GCA_016097605.1. NCBI lineage: Eukaryota > Viridiplantae > Streptophyta > Magnoliopsida > Myrtales > Myrtaceae > Eucalyptus > Eucalyptus guilfoylei. The sequence continues at coordinate 20,783,060 of CM027869.1, forward strand.
TAAATTTATTTAATTAATTTTTATATTAATTATCTACCAATGTCAGCAGCAAAATGACATTTTTGCATTTGTCTAGTCATATTACGGTGCAAAATGACATTTTATATTTGTCTCGGTGGAAAATCGACACGTCGGCGTTTTAACTAGATTTTCTTGCCATTGACACTTAACGATCTATTTTTTTTATGATTTTAGTACTTAAGTGTTACTTTGTAAACTTTTGGTACTTAAGTATTCTCTTATGCCAAGTTTTAACACTTCATGTGCTCTTTTGCCCTTATAAATATACTTGGGACTTTTCCGGTGAGCTGAAGTTGATGAAAGAAAAGCCTTTTAGCAGGGGGTGGTCTTATTCTGGCAAAGTGTTTGGCAGGGTTTTCATTCGTACAATTACATCGAGAGCTTTCATGTGTAGAAGCCGATTAAATTCTTGTAGTAAGAATTTGTGTATAACTTTTTCGTAAGATTGAGAGATTATTTCGTGAGGTTATGGAGCTAAACATTACGTGTGTTATTGGATGTAATTGGGGCTTGAGAAACATCATGAATATTTGAGTAACTAGATGATTGTAATCTCTATGTATCATTTGATCTATAGTCAAACTTGTTACCGTTCTTCGTTGATATAGTTCATTCGGACTAAATCACATAAATTTAATGTTCGATTTTATTTAATATTTTGTTATATCTATTTTATTGTTCGATTGCTCGCATAATGCAACAAGATCCTCCCCTTCTAAATGCAAGAAATACATAATCCGAGAGAAAATCGAACGTCGACCTCTGCAATGCATAGAAATATCAACCATAAAATCTAGTTTTCACATAACCCCCCTCCTCCCCCCGAAATAGATGTTGGCAGCTTATTAGAGAGCATTTACAAACCTGTATATCATCTAGGAAAGTAGCATTGCGTAGCGTTGTCTACCTTGCTCCAGATGGTAGCATGTCCAACCGTTTCGCAGTCTTCCGAATTTGGGGCTCGATGCCCATCTAACATACGATCAAATTCATAGACCATAATATGTATTTGCTATTAACTTTAGCATCTGAGTATAAATAATCGAGCAATACTTGCATCAGCTAAGTGCCCACAAATCCAATCAATCATAACTATCGAATCATATAGATCTCATGTGGATTTCATATGAATCAATGGTCAAGATATATTGGGCCCATAAGCGCATTGGGGATTATTCAAGAATTTCGTGGCTCACTCTCAACATTTTTTATTTCGCCATTTTATTCACTTTTTGGGATGAGAGGGACCCACGAGGCTTCCAAAAAAAGAAAGCGGACGAGATGAGGAGATCACCCACCGTAAAGAAAAACGGCAGATGATGAAAACGCTTGTTGATAAATAAAAAATAAAATAAAAAAGAAATTTTACACACATATAATATTTAATTTATTGAATTATTTCCCCAATTAATCTCATGTAAGGCATGTGGCGGTGCCTTATAACGGAAAGTGCTAATAAAGCCAAGGCAAAAAGGAAAGAACCCCTTTAAAAATTAAAAATAAAAATCCAGAGGCACATTAGAAAATCATGTACCTAATTATTGTACATCTAATAACCATCGAATTTGGACAATGGATGGACCAAATCAATGAGACGGATCATGGGTACAATAGTACGATCCATTGTAAATGACGGGGTTAATGAAGGTGTGTGGCCATGTGGTGGACCTAAGAGGAGCCGGTGGTGGCACCTGCCCCTCCTAGGTTTAAAACCCTCCCTAAATTTAAAGGAGAAAAATTTTAAATACGTGTATATTGTTTTATTGAAAACTCGTGTCTCGGCCTCCCGAGTTCGAATTCTCAATCTGTGATTTTGGGTGGGCTCGAGTCGTCTTATGACGAAGACGACGAGGTCGCCTCGTATATCTCGATAGCTATCGGCAATAATCACGCATTGTGCTCTCGAGAGTCTAAACCGAGGTACGTAAAAAAGGAGCTTCGACATTCGATGGACTAGTGCGGTGTTCGGATTGTTTGAGTCGAACCGCCTGGTACAAGCAGGTGGATTAGCGTCGAGTAATTCGAGTCATTTTTGGGTTGGGACAAGCCCATTCCTGCTTTCTCATTTGGAAAAGAAAAAAAAAAAGCCCTTTAGAGGAAAAACCCGATTGGGGCCACGATTTATGAAGAATTTCTCGCCTAGACCTAGCTATTTTGAAAGAAATTCATCGTGCCCACATGCATCATCCAAGCCTGCACGGACGATGGGCGGTCAATAATCAGACAATGATCACTTCTAATGTAAGTTATCTTTATAAGTATATGCTAAGAAAGTAATGTCATGTGACATTCCTAGATTAACTCACTCAAGTTATTATTCCTTTTAACCCATCATATATCAAGCCTCACAATTCCGTCTTTTAGGATATAAGTGAACACTTTTCTAGGAGATCACCCATCACGGTAGTGCTTTAACTTGGAAAATTTTGCCGTTATATAAAAATTTGCATTAACAAGTTACTTTCAATTTTCACATACATATTACAAAATTGTTCTCCCCCTATTTGGTAGATAGTTCGATTCATTCCTATCTCTTCATCATCTTAGAAGTCTATCAGGAATCACTCCTTATCCAAACCCTTTAGCCTCGCGATCACTATACACCCTCATCAAATTATATTGTCACGATAAATATGTTTAGTGCGTACTTAATTAACAACTAATGTCTTGGTTTACGCTTGATTGATCAAGTCAAGCCAGGCCCAAAGAAAAAAATATATCACATTTTACAGTGATTATATATAGCTATAATCAAGTTTAGCTAATTGGCTCGTCGGTTATTTTTACAATTATCGAGAGTTCGATTCGGGCAACGTTGGAAACCGGGAGTTTCAATACAAGGACATGCCACCTGTGCGGTGTAAATATATCAATACAAGCTTGCTCAGCAAATAAGTACGATCAAATCTTGACCAGGTCAAAATTCACACTGCCGACTAATCAAAGGATAGTTTATGCATGGCCAACAACTCCGGTTTTCGGCACGTCAAAGCTGTCTTCTTGTCAACCTAGTACATGGCTTGTCATAGCAGGCATGAACCATCGAAAGCGCTGACGACGCAGACGTGCCATCGGAGCACGAACTCCGGTCTTTGTCAGAACGGACATAAACCGTCGTTAGTAACTGCAAAGGCCGCACGCCCATGTGCCATGTGGCCACAATCATGCACCTCGTACTCCTCCCTCGTACGCAGCCTCTTCCGATTCGTTAATTAATCCCCCCCAGCTGCTCACCACGCGAAGCCTAATTACCATCGATCCAGCCAATCAGGAGCCGCCACGTCTCAGCCATCGCCAACACCTAAATTTCAAAACGCTTTGTAGTTTTCTCCTCATCCTATAGACGAAACGCCAATGCCCAAATAAAAACTTCCCGGGAGTTTCGCTACAATGTTTCGTCCCACTTTCGTCGATGTTTTCGATCAATCTCCTGAGGCCTTTTCGAGTCTTTTATTGACTACCCCCCAGAAAATTGACTTTTTTTCGTTTGGAGCCCTGAATTCAAGAATTTTATGCGGAGAAGACCATTTATTTGTTCTCGGGTTGAGGATTGAGGAAAAGCTTACAAAATGAGAACGGAAATAAATATCTTTGGCCATGTGTAAACTTATAGTGAAGAGAATAGTCATGGATTCATGATCAATCTTTCACGCCACTGAACACAAAAATCGCCTATTCCATTATGTAATTTTAATATTGTCTATCTCGTAAACCGTTAATGATGATAATCTTATTTTGAATTTCCTCTTCTCCCTATATAGGCTATGTTTTGAAAGTCACTCCATGCACACTTTATATATTCTCATAGACGGTTATGGAGTAGGCCTCTAGCTCTATCATAAATTTTGACTAATTAAGGCATTACCAAATTTAATAGAGGTTAAAATAACAACCTTTTCAATGTAGTTACTTATCGATCAAGACCCATCTCTCTTTTCAACAAATTATCTGGAAGACAATTTTTTAAAATGTATTCATTTGTCTCTTGAAAAAAGAATGGGAAAAAAATTGAGAGATGAATTCATCTATATTTTTTTACTGAAATCAAAGAATCAGATTAATTAACTTAATAACCTATCAAACATGAGATTGATTCTTGCAACATATGGGAAAATTTTATCTTCCCTTCCTTCTTTTCTTTTAAAATAATGTCTTGATTTATTGAAATACGGAAGGCAATGAAGAAAGAGAAAAGGAGAGCGTCTCCTACTTGTGCCTTAGCCTGGAAGAACTTACTATAAAAGTTGAGAGGACAGAAGCAGAAAATGTAAATAAGCGAACTCCGGGGTACCAAAAAGTAAATTCCGCGAAGTGAGAGGGCTATCGAAGAAAGAGACTTTTAAAATAAGCCGATCCCATTAAGAAATTCCTCTGGCGACAGTAACCGCTAAAACGTGCTCCTGTCGCCTTCTCATCATCTCTGCAACTGCAAACAACTCCTCTCTCTCTCTCTCTCTCTCTCTCTCTCTCTCTCTAAAATACGCTTGTTGACGTCTCCAAGATTCCATCCTTTCATCTGCTGTTCCATTGATGAAATCGGCTTCCCTGCTCGTCGCTGTCTCTCTCCGGCATTCTTTGCTCGCCGGCGTTCTTCGCTCGTGAACTACGTATGTAAATTCGTTGTGCATAAACATGTATGTGCAAGTTGCTCGTCGTCAGATGGAAACGGCATTTTCGTGCGCGTCGTTGTTTGAAATGCTTGGCTCCCCTTCTCTCTCCTCACGGGCTGATGAGACGATAGCGGCGGATAAGACAAAATTAGAATTAGTTGTTCCTTCTTTTTTTTTTAAAGTTTCATGGAGTGGCTGTGTCATCTCCTCGATACCTGTGTCTGCCGTGCCTAATTGGTTGATCGAGGCTCTTTTTATATTGGACTACAAAAGCATCACGTCAGAGACTTCGGTTGGAAATTATCTACCAAACGCGGTCGAGTTCTTCGTGGCCGGAGGAGGACGGAGCAGCCACGCCACTCTTTGTGTCGTGTGACGAAGCAATTGAACAGCTCCTAAAATTTAATCGTGGGGGGCTTGATGCTCGAGGGAAGTAATTTGACGTAATTCGCTTGCTTCACTGCTTGGCGCCTGTCGTGTTGTCGCTTGAGATGATGGACTGTGCGGCATGTATTAGTTCACAAAGTATTGCCAGATTGTTGTTCATTTTCCATAACTTCGCGAACGTGACTAGACTATCTTGTCAATGCTTGCTTCAACTGCACCGTAATCTTAGGCGGAAGTCCTTTTCGTGTATACAGTAGAAAAGAGTCTTGCAACATAATGTTATATTTTTCTTGCACTGCTGCAAAAAATGTCATTATTTGTGCCATTCTTTGAACATAATATGCATCGAGATCATCAGTCACACTTTGTAATTAGCATTGCATGGGGCGATTTAATGGTATACCCTTTGGTAAAGGAAATTATAATTTGAGACTCAAGAGTGCATAATGACTTTTCATTTAAGTAAATTTATTTTGGGTGACATGGCGACTAATTAGGGGGTGCTTTTTAAGTAGAAATCTATGGGTTGTACAGTGAACCTAAAATTCTGAACTCAACACCTTTTGCTGTCTGAAATTGTTACTAGCCCATTAAAGACACTGAGGAAAGTTCATAGTCCACCTCTCTCTCTCTCTCTCTCTCTCTCATAGCTCTTTACCTCCAGTATTCCTAAAAGCCTCAGGATGTCTCTCGACAGTTGTCACCTTATTGATTAACTCAAGAATATAGTTTGTGCTTAATACTGATTCTACACGCAGAATCTTGAACGTTGATGTCTAGCGTTGGCAATGAACTAGGGAAAGCATGTGTAAGAAGTGTTTAAGCAATTGGTACTTGGTCTGGCAAACTGAATTATTTGAATTAATGTTTCCATAGAGCCAACGTACTAGGGACTTCTTTTTACCTATGCCCTTTTTTGGTTGGTGACTCCACAAAAAAATTTAGTTCGTTTTTTTATGTTTCTTTCTTCTCTGTCTCACTAATCATCTTATCATATGCAGGTACCAAAAGGACGGGACAAACTTTCATTGTCTATTATCTCAATGGACATAAGAAAAACCATAAGAAGGTTGGAATAAGTGCCAGTCTGCAATGGAAATTGTCAATTGTCAAAGACCATATCAAGGTACCAGAATTACTAAATTCAGTAGGCACATATTCATTTATTGCAACGTTGACGTATACTTAAATTCCATATTGATTTATTATTTCATAGAAAAAACATTCTGCCTAAGGAGTACAATAATGTTCTTTCGGGACGATAATATTCTCCTGCTTTTGGTGAAATAATTTGAGGAGTAATTGAATAAGTTGACAAACAAGCAAAATACCCATAAATATCACACATGTAATCATAAAAATGCCGACTTTTTTATATGCCATGACCGCTTTACTGTAAGGTTTCAATACCAGTATAGTTGTTGTGTGTGGCTACTGCTAGGATTATGGCAACCCACGTCAGGATCACCAGTTTTCTCTTTTCGTTGGGTTAAAGGTAAACTGGTGGTCTTGATGACATGGGTCGCCATCATCCTAGTGACGGCCACACACAACAACTATACTGGTATTGAACACATACTGTAAAGCCAACACAACATAAAAAAGAAGGCATTTTTATGATTATATGGGTGATATTTATGGGTATTTTGCTCGTCTGCCAACTTATTCAGTTATTCCTCAAATTATTTCGTCGAAAACGGGAGAATATTATTGTACTGAGAGAATATTATTGTATTCGGACTCATCAAACAAAATGTTGTTTTCTTGTGAAATAGTAAATCAGTATCTAATTTAAGTATACAACAATGTTGCAATAAATGAACATGTGCTTACTGAATTCAGTAATTCTAATACCTTGCTGCCAATACAACCATTTTTTGCTAGGGAACGAAGAAGATCCACAATATAGCTTCTCTTATCCCTATCATCAACATATTCGAGGTGCTGGTGAAGGAGTCGTGGGAGATATTGAAGCAGAACGTTCCTGAATTCAGCATCCGCCTCTTCCTGCGGTGAGTTTAAAGATGGAGAGAGAGAGAGAGATTTTCTTGCTGTTTGTGATTGTGTTTTAAATGGGGTTTGTCTGTTCATGCATGAATACATGATTCGTGTAAAAGGATAAAGGAAGTCGCCCCGCAAGCCAAGAACATGTTCTCCTTCCTCAGAGATTCGGACGAGATCCCCCAGAACAACCCCAAGCTCCAGGCTCATGCCATGAAGGTCTTCAAGCTGGTGAGCCTCTCTCAGAACGCATCGCCCGCATGTCGTGATTCTCTCGACCCCTTTTTTTTAGCACCGTCCATTCACCGATCAATCTCTCCCGGCCTCCATCCCTTCTTCCCTTTCCTTGACGATTTCACTCGTGCTGTCTCATCGAGCTTGAACAGATATGTTAATCGGTGATCCAACTCCGTGAGCTCTTTCGACCGAAAAAAAAAAACTCCGTGAGCTCGGCGTGGTCGCCTTTGCGGGTTCGACCATGGAGCACCTGGGCTCCATTCATCTGAAGATTGGAGTCACCGGTCGTCACTTTAACGTTTGTAACATATGCTTTGGCTCGACCTCCGTTAAAATTGTGACGGCCCGAGCGGCGGTGCACAGAGAGGAGGGATGGCGGTGCGTCCGCGCCTCGGTCCCCGGACGTGCGCAAGGAAGGGGTCCCTGTTTCACATCGCCTAGGAGGGAGTTTTAGACCGCTTTATAATGACTTGGCCCTCTAACTCGTATAACGCGTTTTAAAGCGTAAGAAGTCGGTGTAAAGCGGACAATATTATACAAAATGGGGCCGGGTACAAATGGTATCGAGCCGACTCCCGACCGCGTGTGGGGCGCATCCTCCCAAGGAGGGGAAAGTGGCGCGGGGAGGAGGGATGGCGGTCCGTGCCTCGGTCCCCAGACGTGCGCAAAGAAGGAGTTCCTGTCCCACATCACTTAGGGAGGGAGTCTTGGGTCAGTTTATAATGGTTTGGGCCCCTCTAACCTGTATAACGCGTTTTAAAGCTGTGAGAACTCAATGTCCAAAGCGGACAATATTATATAGTGGAGCTCGGATCGTTACAAAAATCATCTTCTTAGGATAGGTTACGGCCGGCGAACTCATAGATCTTTATGAATCAGGTGGTGAGAGATGCACTGCTGAAGACGATCGAAGAGGCGGCGGGACAGAAGTGGAGCGAAGAGATGGAGGGTGCATGGGGCGCAGGCTGTGACCAGTTGGCCGCAGCCATCCAAGCAGAAATGAAGGACGATGCAATCCCGACCGATAATTAAGCGTGCGGATTTTTATTAATTTCGCCGTCCGTCGTCCGTCGCCGGTATATGATCCTTTTGATGCATGGAGTGCGCGCGCCAGAGATAGAGAGGGATTTGACGTGGTTTTCTGTGTGACACCCTCATAAAATATGAAATAACTGGTTAGTTGTTTGTGGATTGATAATAAAAGTGAGATCATCTCTTTTATATTTGGTGTTACGATTATTTAAGATGAAAAATGAAAAGTAAAACGACTACTATTATCAAAGCTAGAAGTAGGACTTATGATATTTTCTATCCCAAAGGAATAAAATAAGAATCCTCAAGTTCCTTTTTACTTTTGTTATGATATGCTTGTAAGACGAACTAATCCGATTGTCGTTATTTTCGATTTGACCTATGTGTGATTATAGTATATTATATCCATTGGGACGCTCCACAAAAATCAGATATCTTTTATTTAGGGAGGTCATTAAAAGAAAGCTTAAGACCGAACCCATTAACATATTTAATTAGACTCATTATCACTCCAAAATTTAAATTGGGTGAGTTTTAAGCTAGTTAAAATATATTAAAGGCTCCATGTTGCACTAAATCTCTGATAGGGATAGAGGAGAACATGACTTGTTTCTAATAAAGATATGTTTAGGTTCCGATAAGTGCTGATGTGAAAATAGAAAATGGTTAAATATGAACTGCCAAACAAGCCCAAACAAAGTACCAGGAAAATTGTCCAAAAATCCCCAACAAAGCAATGGAAAATTTTTCCAAAAGTCCTAAACCTATAAATAGTGTCATAAACTTTGCAATTTTTTCAATCGAGTCATGAATCTTTTCACTTTCTCACCAATTGAGTTCATCAAATCAATTTTGGTTGGAAATCAATATGTGGACGCTAGTGGTGCCACATAGAATGAGCAACTCTAACGTTGATAATTTTTATAATATTTTAACACTTTTTTGAACTTTTTTATTTGTTTCTTTCTTCTTCATTTTGCTTACGGACCAGCTACTGGCATGGCCACATCTAAGCAAGGCTGGTCGTTTCCTAGGCTAAGGTAGCCTTTCCAAGCATCGGTAGGGCGAGGTTTGGCCTCGCCAAATCTGGTCTAGGTGTGGGCAAGCCTCGGCGAGGGCTCCTCTCACTAGATCTGGCAAGGTCACCCTGGCCTGGGCAAGGGCTCCTATCACCGAGGCTTACCCTCGCTCGACTGGGCCTTGTCTATGGTAGGTGAGGCCAACTAGCTCGACCATTGGCAAAAGGAAGAAGAAATGGGGAAAAAAGAGAGGAAAATTTGGAAAAATTAAAAAATTATTAGTAAGAAATTTGAAAAAAATTATAAAAAAATTATTTATGTTAGCAATATGTGCCACGTAGAACGATTGATATCTACATCGACAAATTTCAGCGAATTCCAATCAAAATTAATCGGATGGACTCAATTGGCAAAATGTGAAAAGGTTTATGACTGAATTAGCAAAATTAAAAGGTTTAAAACTGAATGTAATAAGCTTAGAGTTCACGGGTTGTAAATAAGCAGACTACCAACATCCGCACTGCCACTTCTCCACCCCCTGCTGACTTTCGGATAATTTTCCAAGAGAAATAAGGGAAAGTGAAAAGTAGCCGCGTACAAAACGAGTGTCCATTATTACTTCTATCGAAGGATCGACATTCCAAAAAATATCCATTTCCGTTGTAAGGTGGGCATCAAATGCTAAAATCGGAATGAGAAGTCGGAACGACAAATTACAGGTGCAAACACATTATATTTGAATTTATTCCTTTTTTAACTTTTCTTTTTCAAGCCAGAAAAAGACAAAGGGATTACGATCGTCATGTGCACCTACGCTCGCAAGCCATGTTAGATTCTCATCAATGCAAGAGTGTCATAATGTAGCTAGCCACTTGGACTTTCATTTGATTTTCATACTCCCATTCGAAATTCAGCATTAATTCAAGTAATTAAGATCCGGACGTGAGTTTTCCATAACCATGATGTTGTTAGTTATCAACTCTTTGCCGGTTTAGTTGCACAAGCCGCTTTCATTTGATGAGAGTTTTTATACTTTAATTAATGCGACCAATGAATGTGACTAATCGACATGCTACCAAATAAATAAAACGTCAACCTACCCTCACCTTTTCTCTATTTGAAAATTTCTCAAATGCTTCCTTAAGAAGACTCTGTTATCATAGACTCTCATAATTTTTGAATAGTTCGATTTCCAAAATACTTTACTTGACGGTCATAATAGGGTGATGCCGAGATATTTCAAGGAAAGCACGGAGAGCTAATTAATACGAAAAGATTTCTGGCACGACATAGATTTTTAAAATTATTTTACACAAGTATCTCCAATGATGTCTTCACTTCTTGGGGACGGGAAAATTATCTAAAAAATATTAAATCTATTGTACGATAATCAATAGACTCATGGACCTTAAAGTTTAGCCAATTTAGTAATAGACCTTTTGACGACTAACCAATATAGTTCTTTTGATCAATTTTGGCAAAAAATCGATGACATAGATGCTAGACGTCCAATGTGGAAGAACTGGTGTTGACATGGATATATTGCAATTTTTTCAAATTTCCTAAATTTTGTTTTACCATTCGTCTTCCCCAAAAAGCCCATGCAGCAATCCCCAAGGTCTTTGCAAGGATTGTCGTAGCCTTCACCTCTATGTGCGGCGAGAATCGAGACTAGGGATAATTGGTTCTAAAGTAGATTGATTCACACCTTAGAATAGGGAATTAGATCAGTAGAGACTGAGCATGAGGCATGAGTGGTGAGATGAGAATAGGAAACTAGGGGTATGAGAAGATTGTTGAATTACATACACAACCCCCACTATTTTGTGATAATAAGAATTATAAGAAAAAACTATTGATTTGGTCTAAATGGTTCAGTTCACACCTAAATTGGGAATTAAACTAATTTTTACCTGTTCCACATTTTAAAAATCAGGAATCACCCAAAATAAGTTCAATCCGGTTCTAATACTCACCCCTAACCACAACAGCCCTCGCGTTGCAAATAGGCGAAGCCATCGTAGCTCTCACTTGTGGCCAACAATCCTTCTAGGCTCTTCATGAATAAAGAATGATGAAAACAAAAAATTTATATAATAATGAATTTTTAAAAAAATTATAAAAATGAATCACATCAACATCGCCAAAGCCATCTGTACCACATAAGACAACAAAGATCCACATTATCAATTTTCAATCAAAATTGATCGGAATAACTAAATTACAAATTATTAAAAAGTTTAGGATTACATTTATTGAAAATTAAAAGGTGTGATAATGAATCAGCGATCTATACAAGATTCAAGACTTTTTAGGAGCATCTTAAAAAGATAGGGACTTGATAAAACGCCTAACTTGACTTCGGAATCTAGACAATAAATAACCCAAAAATTAAAAATAAGAAAATCACGAAATCTTTTGGGAGGCACGTTCTTGTACTCGTGCCCCTAAGATCCAAGGCCAATTACCGTTATAATTACTCCATCTTTTGACATAACTAATCACCATCAACTGCAAAGACCGCACCCGGCACGCCCACGTGACCACAATCATGCACCTCGTACCCCTCCTCATACGCAACCACTCCCCATTCATTAATTAACCCCACCAGCTCAACGCGGCGGATTCTAATTACCATCGATTCAGCCAATCAGGAGCCGACACATCTCAGTAATCGCCAATCCCCTAAATTCAAAACGCTTTGGACTTCTCCCCTCACACGACAAACGAAACGCCGAAGCCCAAATTAAAACTGCGGGGGAGTTTCGCTACGGTGTTTTTCGTCCCCTCTTTCGTCGACGTTTTCGATCAATTTCCTTGAGGACTTTTCGGGTCTTTTATTGACTACCCCCGCAAAATTGACGTTTTCCATTTGGGGCCCTGAATTCAAGAATTTTATGTGGAGAAGACGATCTGGTTTGTCTTCTTACTGAGGATCAAGGAAAATATTACAATTCGTGAGCGTAGATAGATATCTTTGGCCTTATGTAAGCTTATCTTAAAGAGAATAGTCATTTGAAATTTACTTTTTCACCAAATTCACGATCAACCCTTCATGCCACCAAACATAAAAATCACCTCTTCCATTATGTGATTTTTAAATTGTCTATTATGTAAATTGTCAACAACAATAATCATCTTTGAAATTTCCTCTTCTCCCTATATAGGCTGTGTCGAAGTCACTTCATGTGCACTTTATATCTTCTTATGGTGGAGGGTTCTAGCTCTATTTTTAACTTTGATTGCAATCAAGGCATTACTGAATTTAATAGAGGTCAAATAACAATTTTTTCAATATTATACTTATTTCAGGAGACCTATCTCCTTTTTTTCAATAAATTATCTCAAAGATGACTTTTTTAAAAAAGCATTCACTTGTCTCTTAAAGAAAAGAAAAGAAAAAATTGAGATGAGTTCATTTGTATCTTCTCATTGAAATTGAAGAATTAGATATGAGTTAACCCAATAACCTATCTCAATTAAAAAAAAAAAAAAAAAAAAAAAAAAAAAACTCAATAACCTATCAATCATGAGATTATTCTTGCAAGTTGCAACACATGGGAAGAGTTTTTATCTTCTCTTCCCTCTTTTCTTTTAAAATAATCTCTTGATTTAATGAAATTCAAAAAGAAATGAACAAAGAGAATGGATAGGATCTCCTACTCCCACTCGAGCCTTAGCTTGGAAGAAGAACTTTTAAAGAAAGGACAAAGTAGCAGAAAAGGTGAACCAACCCAAAAAATAAAAATAAAAAAAACTCCAGGGTACGAAAAAGTAAATACCGAGAAGCAAAAGGGCTACGGAAGAAAGGACTTTTAAAATAAGCCGACCCCCATTAAGAAATTCCTCTGGCGACAGTAACAGCTAACGTGCTCCTTCTCTCTCCCATCGCCTTCGCATCATCTCTGCAACTGCAACTGCAACTGCAGCTGCAAGCTCCTCCTTCTCTCTCTCTCTCTCTCTCTCTCTCTCTCTCTAAGCTGCCGGCGAGGTTGAAGACGAGCGGACGAGCGAGCGAGTGAGCTCCATGAAGTTGACTGAAATTTAGAGAGCAATGTTCAGGCTACACAAGCAGAAGTCCGACGAATTGCGCGAGAGATTCGATTTCCAGCTCTCCAACCTTCAGGCCCTTCAGGTCTCTCTCTCTCTCTCTCTCTCTCTCTCTCTCTCTCTAGAATACGCTTGTTAACGTCTCCAAGTTTTCCGTCCTCGCCATCGGCTGTTGCATTGATGAAAATTGGCTTCCCTGCTTCCTAGTTTTGCCTCGCCGCTGCCTCTCGCCGGCGTTTCTTCCGCTCGCGAACTGCGTATGCGAACTCGTCGTGCGTAAACGCGCGCAGGTGCTCGTCGTCAGATGGAAACGGCATTTTCGTGTGCGCGTTGTATAAAATTCTTTGCTCGTCTTCTCTCTCCTCCCGGGCTGATGAGACGATAGAGACAGATGAGCCGAAATATACTGGCTGATTCGATTAGGATTGGTTGTTCTTTTTTTTTTTTTAAAGTTTCATGACTGTCGCTGTGTTTGCCGTGCCTAATTGGTTGATTAAGGCTCTTTTTCTATTCGAATGCAATAGCATCGTGTCAGAGAGTTTGGCTGGAAAATTCATCTGCCAAAACGCAGTGGAGTTCTTCACGGCAGGAGGAGGAAGGAGCAGTTACGCCGCTTTGTGCTATGTGTTGAAGCAATCGAACAGTTCCTAATGATTTAAACTTTACCGCTTAACGCTTGTTATGTCATTGCTCAAGAAGATGGACTGTGCGCGTGTATTAGCTCCCTAAGTATTGCCAGATTGTTGCTCGTGTTCTGTAATCTTGCGAATGTGACTGGACTCTCTTGTCAATGCTTGCTTCAACTGCACCGCAATCTTAGGTGGAAGTCCTTTTTGTGTATACAGTAAAAAAGTGTCCTGCAACATGCTGCTATATTTTTCTGGCACTGCTGCAGAAAATTTGTTATTATTTGCACCATTCTTCGAATATAATATGCAATCACATTTTGTGACTAGCGTTGCATGGGGCAATTTAATGGTATACTCTTTGGTAAAGGAAAGTATAATTTGAGACTTCAAAGTCGCAAAATGACTTTCCTATTTAAGTAAATTTATTTTGGGTGACATATTGACTGTTGTGAGCGCATTTTAAGTCGAGAAATCTTAATTTGGGAACTGGAGGACACTAAATGAGTTTCTACAGTGAACCTAAAATTCTGAACTCAAGCACCCTTTTCAATCTGAAATTGTTACTTGCCCATTAAAGACACTGAGGAAAGTTCATAGTCAACCATTAGATCTCTCTCTTTTTATTTTTTCTTTTTTGACATGGACAAGGTCCTTGGGAAGCATTAGGTCATGATCTTATAACGTTCTCGTAAACGTGGACTTATGAGAACAGCTCTTTACTTCCAGCGTTCCTAAAAGCCTCAGGATGTCCATCAACAGTCGTCACCTTATTGATTAGCTCAAGAATATAGATTGTGCTTAATACTGATTCTACATGCTGAATCCTGAATGTTGATGTCCCGCTTTGGCATTGAGATGAACTAGGGAAAGCATGTGCAAGAAGTGTTTCAGGAATTGGTACTTGGTCTAGCTAACTAAATTATTTGAATAAATGTGTCCATTGATCCAACGTACTAGGACTTCTTTTTACCTAGTCCATTGTTAGTTTTTATGTTTCTTTCTTCTCCATTTCACACTCATCTTAACATATGCAGGTACCAAAAGGATGGGACAAACTTTCTTTGTCTATTATCTCAGTGGACACAGGAAAAACTATAAAAAGGTTGGAAAAAGTGCCAGTCTGGAATGGAAATTGTCAATGGTCAGAGACCATATCAAAATCAATCTTGATATCAAAGTATGATGGTCCAAAAGATGTTGAAGGGTGCCTATTTAAATTTGTTGTCACAATGGTATGAGGTTTCTCTCAATTAAGAGAGTTTTATCAAACAGAAGGTTTCCATTAGTGAAAACTAATGTATTCAAGTTTTCATGGCATTCTTCTTTTAGGGATCATCTAGATCCAGTATCCTTGGAGAGGCATCAATCAATCTGGCAAACTATATTAGCTCAAAAGCTTCTGTTCCTGTTTCGGTACAGCTGAAGAAATGCAGTCAAGGAACAATTTTACAAGTAAGTTTCACAAACGGATATCTTTTCCTTACAATTGCTGAATTGATTCTGTCAGCGAACACAAAATTCTCCAGTATAGTCTAGCTGCTTTTGCTTCAAGGTTTCAAGGATTGAATCAATTTGGCACTAGACCAGTTCAATAGCCTTCAAGTTTTCAAGTCACATTGTAGTCAAGAAAACATTCGTGCTGGAGTTTTTAGACAAAAGGGTCAAGCTTTTGCTTTTATTAAAAGAATCTTCTTTCCCCTGTTCTTTATTCATGCTTACTTGATAGGGGATCCAGAACCACAATGTCTAGAATCTGACTTGTTTGAATATGTAATCGCAGATCCTGTACTATGCCATTCTAAAGTTCAATTATTAGGTGAGCATGAGTGTACTAAACTAAGCCATGGAATGGAAGCATGATAATCTCATGAGGACTGGACCTTTTGCATTATAATCTAGTTTACGTGTACTTTGAATGTTATGGAGTTGCAGAACCATGTAAAAACGTTATGTTGCATTTTCTTTACTCTGTTATGGAGGACTTTCTGGATTGGCTTTTACTTTTTACTTTTTGCTTAATTTAAATTTTGCAGCACATGCACTTTATTTTTTTTAGTCGGAAAGCAAAAAAACTTTCATATAATGTAAATGTTGACACACAGATCTGCATATAGTTTTTTCACTTTTTTTTTTTTTTAAAAAAATTTAGTAATATTTTTAATTTTCGAGGGAAAGCAAAAAAGCACTTCTAATTTTGTTAAAGTTTAAACAAGCACGGACTATCCTTATTCATTTGGGGTGGTTCAGTAGGCGCTGATCAGCCTTATTTTCTAACTGTAATTGGCATTCTGGAGTGTTCACATTTCATGGATATTATTTCAGAAAGGCAACCTTCTCCTCCTCAGTCATTCTTTTAATTTTCCAAAGACCTATGTGGAGAAGAACTTGAAAACTATAAGAAGGATAGAGTATTCTCTGAGGGAACAAAATGCATGCTTTAAAATTCAGTCACTAAACTTACACTTATAAACCATTAACCTATTCTTGAGATATATGCAAGCTCATTCATTTGGTGTTTATTCATAGATTTATAGCTACTCAGTCATCAAGTAATCAACAAGAAATCAGACTTGGTGGTTGAGAGCTTATTGACGCAGCTGCTCATCTGCCTTTATCTTCTTCCTTCTACAGATGAAAATACATTGTTTAACTCCAAAGACAAGGTTCAGCTTCACTCTCCTTTTGGATGTTAGAATGTTGCAGCTCCAGCTTCATAATTGAATTTGTAATAGTAACAACTCCTTCTACAGGGATGACTGGAAAGATTCAAATTCATCACTTGATGAGGCAACCATTGACTATGACGACGTGGAAAACAAATCTGATGTATCTGACAGTATTTTTGTCCGCAGTGCTGGATCTTCATCTAGTAATTACATGGATAGTCCATCTCATTCAGAAGAATTTGGAAAAAAGGTATTTTTTTTCCTCACTTGGGATATGTGTTCTTCGAGTAGGTTTGTCCTTTCACGTGTCTCATCAGATACATGCATATCCACAGTTCCACCTATGTTCTTCTCATATCTCACCATTTTTTTTCCTTCATTTAGAAACATGCATGTCCAGAACATAATGTTATGGATTTTGCAATTTCTATTTTCTTCTTTCATTGAAGAAGAAGATTCGGTGCTCTCAGGACTGCTTGTTTTGTGAATCAAGCGAGTTTGATATGTATTTGCATGAGCTATATCTCGAGTTGCCTAGGAAAGGTGATGTTGCTTTTGCATGTTAACTGATGACCGTCATGCTGGGTAATAGGATACATCCCAGATGCAAGAATTAGATTTTTTGTGTAGCATTTCCTAAAATCTTGGAGTTTAACTCCCACCAGTTCACCTCTCCTCTAACATTGTCACGGGGAACAATGTTCTCACAGTCAGGTTCGCATCAAAGCTTCGACTCTTTGGAGGAATCCATTGGCAGGAAAAAATTGTCCCCTAGTAACTATCTTATTGGGGATACTTACAGTTTTATTGGATGGCAGGATTCAACTGGATCTAACACTGGTTCTGCTTATGGCTCCAACTCCGGTGATATTCCTGCTAATTCAAACAACTCCTCATTCAATTCAAATGTCCGGAGATCAGGACATTCTTTGGAAAAAGAAAACGGAGAGTTCCGTCGATTTTCACAGCCCTCCATGTCACCCTTGCGCAATGGGGGTTCATCCAAAGACTTGATTGAAGCTGTGGAAGTCACGGTAGAGGAACTTAGGGCAGAAGCTAGGATGTGGGAGAAAAATGCCCGAAAGCTGAAGGTTGACATTGAAAAATTGCGAATGGAGTCCTTGAACCAGTCTGAGCACCAAGAAACTCTCAAGTTGGAACTGTCTGCATCACATACAGAGTGCCACAGCCTGAAGCAGGAAATAGAGCGGCAAAAAATTCTGCTAGAAGATTTGATGATGAAACAAACAGCAATGGACAGTTTGAAGTTACAAGAAAAAGGTGCAGACAATCTTCAGAAAGAGCTGGAAGAAGAAATCAAGTTCCAAAAGGAGACAAATGCCAATTTGGCTTTACAACTAAAGAAGACCCAAGACTCCAATATTGAGCTTGTCTCCGTTCTTCAAGAAATGGAAGATACCATAGAGAAACAGAAGATGGAAATTGCTGATCTTTTATCTGCAAAATCAGAAGTCACTTTAAGTGAAAATGTTTCCACTGAGGAGATAAAATCATATGATGCACGCACACCTGATTCTGTGTTTGCACAACCCATTAGTGATGTGTTTCCACGATTTCATCTGGATGACACCAAAACTTTTAACCTCTGGCAACCAAGATTTATGGAGAAACAGAACTTGGAAAGTGCCATGAAATATCTGCAACCGATGTCGGAGGAGAAAGGAGATAGTGAAATTGACCAAGATTGCAAGACCAAAACAATGGTTGAATGTGAGGCAGAATGGAGAAATAAATCGACTCTGAATGAGGTGGAGGTCGTGAGCATTAAAGAAATGTCACCTGAAGCACTCGATTCTCAAGTCTTTGAGGAAGTCAGTTGTGAAGATGCAAGTGATACCGATCTGAGAAAGGAAATTCAGTCTTTAAAGTTGAAGGTGCAGGAGCTTGAGAAAGACTGCACTGAACTTACAGATGAAAACCTGCAGCTAATATTTAAGCTCAAAGATTTGCACCCCCAGAACATGGCTTCTGATTCAAATATAATCCCAAATGACAGAAAAGAAATCGAGAGTTGTCAGTCAGAAATAGCCAGACTGAATTCAAAAGTATCCGAGCTTCAGGAGGAACTAAAGGAGAAGGAGATTCTCTTCGAAGAATTATCTTGTGACCATAGGGGGTGCATTTCTTTCCGGGATAAATGTGCTGAACTGGAATTGCAGTTGCAATCTCTCAGACATAAAGGTTCTCTTTTTGATGTTGAACCTTGCAAAGGTTGCACAAAAGCAGAAGACAAGGAAATTGAGATTGCTGCCTTGCATCGGCAGTTGGAGCATTATCAAGAGCAGCTTCAAGTTTCAGCAATCACTGTAAAGCAGCTGCAGGAACAACACGCTCTTTGTTTGCCTCAAAATGTTGTAGGTAATTATGCTATATATTATCTAGACATGCTACAGATTATATATAGTAGTGACCTAAAAAAACATGATGATGATACACTGAACAAGCTTGTACATTTAAAAAAATTAATCAAAATAAGAATTGGAGACTTCAAGGATAAAGAGTCAGAAAAAGAAGAATCCAGGCCAAGAACCATGAGTGGAGATGGAACCGGGGAAGACCTTCCTCCCTATGACTTGGAAGAAGACAGAGTCTTGACTCTTGATGAGGAACTCAGTGCTCTTCACATTGAAATGGAACCGAGACTCAGAGATTTGAGTGAAAAGATGCTGGAAATTTTTATTGAGATGGACAAGTTGAAGGCAGACAACATACTCAAGACAGAAGAGGTCAAGACTCTACAGCATCTGCAAAAGGAGTTGGAGACTCAGTTATGTAATTTTGAGCAGGAAAATTCGAAGGTGGATAATAACATGGAAGGTACTGAAAGAGGTAGTGATAGCGACTGCAGCTTTTGTCCTTTGCATGAAGGCAAGATGGTTCATGCTAGCAGCATGGGTCCACAGGTTTCAGCTGACAAGGTTATTGGAAAATGGTCAGAGCTAGAGGGCGAAAAAAATGAACTTGAAATTCATTTATCAGAACTAGAAGAAGAAAACGTACGGCAATCTGAAAGGATATGTGGCCTGGAAGCTCAACTACAATATTTGACTGATGAAAGGGAGTCAAGCCGTTTGGCAATCCAGTTTTCTGAATCTCAATCATCAAATTTCCAGAGTGTCATAAAGAAATTGGAAATTGAGATGGAAGCACAGAAGGTTACTACGAAAAAAAGGTTACAAGAAATTCATAAGCAGTTACTAGAAGCTCAAGAAGAGTGCAAGTATCTAAAAGTTGCAAATACGAAAGTGCAGGCTACTGCTGAAAATCTTATCGAGGAATGTAGCTCACTTCAGAAATTAAACAGAGAATTGAGAAAGCAGAACATAGAGTTGCATGAGCGCATTACTTTCTTGGAAGCAGAACTTGGCGAATCCAATGAGGCCTTTTCTCATCTTTCAAATGAAATTGAAGTTTTAGAAGAAAAGTTTGATTCCTTGCTGGAAGAAAGCACCTTGAAAGAGAAAGCTCTAAATTCTGAACTCAATGCACTTCTTCTTGAAAACAGGAGACTAGATAACATTTTTATTCCGGGAGCCAGAACAGACACTGTCAAGGATTCTGAAGAGGAAACTGAACATCCAGAAAGTATGGTTAATAACATCCAGTTGGAATATGAAGCAAAGGTACTAGGCCTTATTGGGGAGCTGGCATCTTCCAAGAAAAACCAGGAAGTTTTGATGGATGACCATCATAAGTTGATAACTTTGCTTGAAGATGTAAAATCTAATGAAAGCAAACTGAGAAATGCTGCTAGAAGTCTCGCAATGAAACTAAAAGCTTCCGAGTATGAGAGAGTGCAGCTCTTGGAAGAGATCTCTTGCCTTAAGGTTCAGCTACAGAAGATTGAACTGCTTCAGAATGAAGTTTTGGCTCTTAAGAAAACAATCAGCGAGACGACATTCGAAAAGGAAAGGCTAGAAACCTCACACCATGTATTACTGGCAGATTTTGAAGAAATGAAAGTAGAGAGAGAGTCATTTGTTGAGAAGATATCGACTATACAGAAGGCTTTGTCTGAACTAGAAGAATGCAAACATGCTAAAGTTGCCCTTCAGGAAAGGATCTTACGCCTTGAGGGAGATTTAACTGCCAGAGAAGCTTTATTTGCCCAGGAAGCTGAGCTGAAAAATGAGGTTGCTCGGATTAAGAGATCTTATAGCCAGCTCCAGAGGAGAATGAAGTGCCTGGAAGAAGAGAAAGAAGAATGCCAGAAGAGTGCTCGACCAGTGCAGGAGCAGGTGAAACATACGAAGGAAATGGGATATGATATACACAAGCCTGGAAATACAAGTTGTCTTCCTGTTAGCTATGAAGTAAAGCCCCCACTGGTCCGTATGATGAATTCTCCTTTAAAATAGCGTTCTTCCAAATTAACACAGTATGGATTACATTTCTAATACAGCCACGGAATTGCCAGATTAGTGAGGTGCGACAAAAGCAGTCACCTGCAGAAGATATTCAAGTGCAACTCTTTCCGGATGATCAAGGGCATCTAGAAGTAGATCAACTCTGGGAAGAGGTATATTTCACTAGTTTCACGCCCTAGCATCTTGTTATTAATGTTGTAGCCATCGATAAAAGGCTGCCTTACGTTGAGAAATTTGTTATCCAGCTAATTTTGTTTGCTCCATATTCATTTCAGAACAATAAACAGAGAAAGTGCATGGATGACCCAGATCTATCATCGAAGATCTCATTTCTTCAGAATGAGCTGGCTGAGGTTTTAGAGGCCAACGATATGTATAAAATGCAGCTTAAGAGGTAGACAATGGCAGTACTCCAGTTAACTTCCCTCAATTTTCCAGATTTTAATTGTGATTTTAAAGTTTATCTGAAAAGTTCAGCCATTAGAATCTTGGAGACTGAAACAGCAAGCGGTATGCACAGTTTGTCACAAGAATGACACCAATTTTTCTTCTGCAGAAATTTAAAACAACCCACCATAGCCTCTCATGCCTCGAGTTAATTCACAAGTTACATCAGATAATTGGCCTTGTTTGCGACTTTATGAGAAGTCATGCATTCATTTGCTAAAATGACAAGAGTAGATCAATCAATTCTGGGGATGTCTGGCATGCACCGACTTTTCTAAAACTCATGAGCCTTCTTCGTCCATCCGGCTGTTTCTAACTCAAAGATGGCATTTCTTTTCAGTTTGTTGTCCACAAATGATCCCTCACATATGCCGAAACACATGACAGAAGATGCATTGCTGGAGACACAACCAGGGCAGGACAAATCATCACTTGAGGAAGAATTGATACATTTACAGGAGAGCTACCTGCATATGAGCCTCAGATATGCAGAGGCAGAGGCTCAGCGTGAGGAGCTTGTGATGAAACTCAAGGCAAGAAATGCCGAAACGAACTAATAAGCCTGTGCTTTCGGGTGAAGTTTGTCCTCTCTCTTGACCCATTTACTGCTAATTTTGGATCAAGTATTCATCTTCACCAGTTTTAACACAATTTTTTCACACACAAGGAAACAATTGATGTAGTATTTGTTCAGGATAACAAAAAGATACGTGTATAGGAACAGTGCATTAGTAAGTATAGAAGAGAATACAGGAGAGTTTTAGGGACAGTTTCTTTCTGTTGTCATTTGAAGTCCCACGGTGACAGTGATACATGTAAGTTCGGAATTTGCAATTCAATTGGGGCATAATGCATACTTCATTCTCTGAAGCCATATTTGGGCATGATTGGAATCATCATTGTCAATATTTTCTGTACATGAGTCAATGGGACGTTCTTTTTCCCCTTTTTGGAGAGCTTGTCTAGAAAATATACCCACGCTCGTGAAGACAAAAAGTTTCCCTCACTCTACTTCTAATATCCCTGTGAACCATAACCATACATTTCCATGGAGAAGTCTATTTTTTTTTAGGTCGGTCATGGAGAAGATGTCATTATCATACTTCTCTAGTGGAATTTTCATTATTGTGCTTTTCAAGATTCTTGTGTAAGTCATATAGCTTAATCAGATCTACCGATTATTCATCTCCTTCCCCAGACAACTCTTCCAGAACTTGCTTACCGAAGATGCATAATATGCTAAACATCATCAGTAAACTATAAATCTGTTTCAATTTGAAAATGGATTAACGGTGTTCATCTGGACCACAGAGGATCATTCACTTGATTAGGTATACAAATTTTTTAGTACTTTCAGGGAATACCCTGCCTGGACCCACATGCGGAGCCCATGTGAAACTCACAAAATCGACCGTCACAATTCCCCGATCCAGTGGAGTCCAGAGAAGAAATTTCCCTTTTTTGGGGGGTTACAAGTGGAATGCCTATAGGCCTCAGTAACTGAAATAGACCATACTCAGATTGTTCAATTTTGGACAACCGATTATGCCCTTTCTTAATCACTTTTAAGCTACGGCAGTACTGAAATCACCAAACATCTGCGTCTTTCTCGTCTCATTTTGGGAAAGGAGATGAGAGGGAAAAGATTTTGCTATTTTATTTACACATGAATGATGAATTGGCGATGCCATTTTCTTGTTTCCAATTATACACTGAGAAGCGTTCAACATATAATCAGGAGAACAGAAATAAATAAGTGAATACCCCAACATTCTTGGAGCACTGCTTCAACCAAGAGAAACTGGACATGGCTCTACCGAATCTTACCCCGGATTCCAGGTTCTCTTATACACACTTTCTTTCACAAGTGTCAACTGTTTACAGTATGGAGTATGCTCGAACAACCTCAACAATTGGAGCTCTACATAGAGGGCACTTCCCTCCGCCACGAACCAATTCATTTGCGCATTTCAAACAAGTGCACATGTGCCCACATCTGCAAAAGTTTAATCCCATTAAATGAGTGAGTCCGTAGGCAACAGATGTGATCTCTCCCCAGAGAAATCTTGGGCATACAGTTCCTCATGTAAAAGCACAACCTTCGGAAAAGAGAAGGCAAAGCCAGCATACCTGTACAAGAGGGAATCAATGTGGCTGTCACAGCAAACACAACAAGTTCCTTTCCTCACATGAGCCCATCTAGATCCGTCTTCTGATGTCTCGGGACCCAAACCTGCAACATTGCCTGTTGTGTTGACTAGTAAGATGTTAGAACCAAACCACAGGCCTAAACCATAGGACGATAGATAACTCCATGACTATCAAATCAAAAGCGATGTTCATAAGTTCAAGAAAAATCAGGCAATAGCTACTTCAGAAAAAAAAATTAAAGAATGGTGATTCCAATGCAAAAATCAGACCTTTATCACCAGCAAATCTATTTAAAGCTGCTGAGACTTCCTGTCTCACAGATCGCTGCAACTCAAGCTGCATATCCATGCAGGCTTCCAACATCCTTTGCATGTGGCTCATGCCTTGCTGCAGGCGAGCCATGTCTGTTCTGAGATCATTGATCATCTCCCATTCCTGCACCAACCAACCATTTAAAGTCAGTTCAGATTTCAGTATTGCATGCCCAATGGAAACGATATGCTAACAACAAAGCATCCATACAGCAGCAATTTTTCAATCAGCTAAAGATTTTACCCCCGGTTTCCAGATTAAAGCATTGCATAATACCATTCCTCAAACAAGGAAGCTAATTAAGTGACAAGGTAAACTCAACCCTATTCCAAACGTAGCATTAATACAACATAACACAAGACTGCCTTTGAAACAGAGTCAAGAGTTCTTGAGCAACACCAAATGTTTTGATGCCGCTATCCAGTGAACAATTGGTTGCATTAAGACCTGTACCAAAAGAATAACTGAGTACCACCCTATCCCCATGACAACTAGTGAATTTCAAGGTTATAATTCCAGTCAGAGAGGTAAAAACATCAAGATCGAGTTTCTATTGACATCATACTCCAAAAATCCCATCAATTGGAATAAGCAACATAATGCCAACGTGCTTTGAGAAGGTTAACATCACATTATTATAGATATCAGAAGAACTCACAATTTCTGATCGATGCATGCTGTGGCGAGACCATCCAGGATGGTGTAGATCCTGATGCCAAAGTGGCTGTGGTGTGGGTATTGATGGACCTGGATGAACTCTTGGAGGTCTGTTAGTGACATCCACTTGATCTGTCTGTGACTCTTGATCCTGAGTAGGTGAGGCAGGAGTTGGAGTTGGAGCAGGCAGATTTCTTTGCAAATCCCATTCAATGGGAGCACGACCTTGCCTTTCCACATATGACTGTATCAGCTGATCCAAACTTTCACGGAAGCCACTGCGCAGCAGATTGGAAACACTTCTCCTGCATTTTAAAGGATATTAGATTTGATTGAACCCAAAAGGTCCTTAAGCCTAATGGATAAAATATCCATTAAAATATTTGTACCTGCTCAAAAGTTCCCTGAGCTCCATGCTGTAAACGTTATCATCATCGGGAGGATGGAATCTATTATACCTTCTGAGAGGACCAGCACGCCGTGCTCTAGAAGGACCAGCAGACCCTTCCGGCCACATTCCCACCGGTTCGTGAGGGCCACCATCATCATGCCATACACCCTGCGTTTGCTGCAGGTATTGTTCCCCCATATTTGTTGGAGCTCCACGAGCCCAGTCATTGGCCGAATTTGTGGGCCAATTGCCTTCCATATCAGCAATGTTATCATCCCTAAACTCCATATCAGCAATGTTATCATCCCTAAACTCATTAAATTGTGCAGCAGTTTGTTGTTGCCCTTCTCCCCGCTCACCAGCCAAATTCTGTTCCCAGTTGCCACTTTCATTAGATGTATCCTGCCAATTCACACTTTCAGCACCTGCACTGTTTTCGTTGTTTCTTACTCGATCCAATGAGCGGCCACTGTCATTTGCCTGGCTAGTGGATTGTAACGGTTCGTGGTTTTCTTGTTGAACATCCAGTGAAGCTCCAGGAGTCCTCCCATTTCTGGACTCATTGTCAACATCAACAGATGCAGAATCAGACTGCGTATTAGCCTGACTGCGAACAATAGTTTCTAGTCTGGAACGGAATCCTTCCCTAATGAGGAGAGGAACCGATGATGGATTAAAATTCTTAATACTTATCAAATGACTAATAACAATACCAACATTTTTTTACCAAAAGAAGAAAAATAATCCTAAAGAGCGACGAAGAATGTCGCAATCGCTTAAAAATTCTTAAAGCCAACAAAATTCTTCTTTTTTACCTCTAGGGTCATCTCAGGGGAGAAAATCAAAATAGAAAGCACTCTTTCATATTGCACAAAGCCAAGAAGAGTAAAAACACTAACAACCTTGGGAAGATACCACTAAATGTGCATTTTATCTTAATACTCCATTACTATGAAATAAAAAACTTTAATTAAATTTTAAGATCAGCTTTCTATATCAACGTGTCACGGAAGGGGAAGGGGAATGAACCAAGAGGTGGGATATTCTAGACATCCTACTCCTTTTCTGAGTATATGATCTCTAAAACTGTGTTAGAACATTATTTTGAAGTTCAAATTTTTATGTTTTTCCAGTATTGTACTTCTCATCTATGTTTACTGTTTAATGATTAGACTTCTCACAGAAGTTAAAAGTAAAGGGAATGGCTATTAACTAAACTGTAAATCCACTTGGGAGAAAAAGAACAGCTCTATACATATTTTTATCTCTCTATAAGCAAGATAGTTATTACGGAATCTAAGAAGGAAAGGTGGACAACTCACAAGCATTGCAAACAGCTTTCTAACCTAACTGAAAATGAATAATTACAAAACTTTAAGCTTCCTAAACATTTTCAGAAAGATGTCCTACCTTAGACCAGAAACGGTATGTCGTTGTCGCAACTGAACCAATTCACTTGCTGCCATAGAAGGAGGCCTTTCTTCTTCAACTGTTCTTTCATTTCGCAAAAATCGCCCTCGTAGTAGTGACTGAAAACATTAGACTATAACAGTTCAAAAGCACAAAATGCCAGCAAAATTGCAATTAATTGTACAAGAAGAAGCTAAAAGACAATATTACAATTCCATTACAACTCCTCTGAAAGAAATCCACCAACCCACAACAATTCTCTGCATTGCAGTACCTATAAGGACCTGGGAACTGGTAACACTCAGAGATAACCGTCCAATCTAGATCGATCATCTCAATTTAATTCGATTCTCAATTTCTGATTCTTGGCAAGGCATGCAAAACAAGCTAGGGGTAAATCATGACAAGCACAAACAGGAAAACCAAACACGAAAATCCCCCATGCTATGGCAAAATGGGTAATATCTTAACAAAAGAAAAGACCAACAGGCCAAAAAGGAACCCTTATGACATGAATTGGTCAGAAGAAGTTAAGGCAGACAAACTGGACTTCAAGCAGGAAAAGCTCGTACAAGTGTATAAAAGAAAAACTAGAAATTCACTGCCAAGCCACTGACCTGAATACGATTACGGTGAGCAAAATCAGACACAGCCCGATGCTCCAACAAATTCTGAAGTTCTCTTTGTCGTTCCCTCTCAACTCTCACGAGCAAATCAATCAGGGCTTGTCTTCCACGCAAACGGAGCATGTCCCGCCGAATATGCTCTGGTTGACCATCCTCAGTGTCAGCAACAGAACCTTCACGAACTCCATCACCTTGAGTACTTTGTCTTGCTCCCTCTTCCTGATCTTCCCTCCGGCTACCACGAGCATCCCTTCTCTGACTAGTCATTTGCACCCACTCTCTAACAATTCTCACCCTTTCGCGCTCTGTTTCACCAAGCCATTCTGCTCGCGATCTGTTGTCTCTGTGATTACCATTCGAAGAATGGTCACCAATCCCACTCTCCATCCATCCCCGAACAATCTGCCTCACTCTCTCCCTCTCAACGTCACCGAGGTCGGGAGACTGCTCCCTGCTTGATCCATTATCATCCCGACGTTCATTTTGTGTCTGATCATGCGACCAAGTACCATACTCATTCTCACTCTCACTCACATCCCCAACACTTCCCTGCATCTCAGTGCCCCTACTCTCAGAGATATTGGCGCTGGACAAATTTGTGTTGGGCTCAACACTCCTCCGCTGCCTCAACCTCTCCCTCACCCTCTCTCTGGCCCGACTCAGCAACTGCTCATCCTCCAATTCCCTCCACATCTGCAAAATAGACGAAGCCTGAGTGTTCGGCTGCTCAGCAGCACCTTGCCTCAGGGAAGTCGGTGACTGAGACTCCCTGAGGAATGACGCATCCAGCATTGACACAGTCTGCAAACCGGCCAATGCCATTAACTCAGACTCCCTATTTCTCCTCTCAATGGTCGTGATCATTTCCTGGGCCTGTCTAGCAGCCCACCTGCTCAAAATGCGCGAATGGCGCCTCCTCGCAGCCGAGGACTCAGCAAGGTCATCGCCCTCGAGCTCGGATCTCCGCCTCCGCCTCACCAGCTGGTCACCCTCATCATCTTCTTCGTCGGGCGTACGCGTCGAGCTACACGAGGCAAACGACATACAATCGTCCAGGTGGCCCCGCATGAGCTCCTCCAGCCCGCGCTCGAATTCGGAACAGACATCGCCAGCCGACTCGGGCTTTTGCTGAAGCGGTTGAAAATCAGTCATCTTTCACCCCTATCCTAAGCCTTCGCTACCACCACACACTCCAGCTACAACCTAAAAAACGTTCCTTTAGGAAAAACAACTCTGCCCAAGACCCTTCATTTCGCAATTCAAACCCAAAAAAGAAAAAGGAAGCTCTACAATTCACGTAAAACTATCCGTAACCAAAAAAAATAAATAAATAAATAATTTTTACAATTGCGTTCTAAACCGAACCGGAGAATATAAACGATCAGAAACAGTATGCCCTAATCCGAACAAAGGGAGCATGACAACGAGCGGGGGACACCTCACCTGACAAAAAGAAAAAACCCACCAACGTCAAGAAAACCACAATGCGATTCGAATCGGGAATCCCAGAATCCGGAAACGCAGCCGAATTCTCGGATTGCCGCATCGGGGTGATCGAGAAGCTAAAGAAGAACCGATTGATGGCGGAGAAACGACCGGAACCGAAGCGTACCTGCGAAGCTCCCTACTCGCGTCGGCGGTGTCGCGGCGAGAGATAGCAGAACCGACACGCCATTGCAGGAAGACGGAGATGGAAGAGGAAGATGGAGGAGGAAGATGAAGGAGAAGAGGAGCAAATGGAGATTGTGAATTAAGTTAAAAATGCGATCTTTTTTTAGGTTTTAGAGCATGAAAATGGAGAGATCAAATCAATTGAATCGTGTCGCCATTATATAAAGCGGAGAGGAAAACATTTTTACCTGTGAATGAAGAGAGAGAGAGAGAGGGGGGGATGAGGAGGGATTGCCACGTAGGCGCTGCTCGCGTCTTGTAGCTTTTGTCGAATTAGGTAGCGCCACGTCACCCGCTTTTTATTAGGGGCAGGTACGTATTATTAGCCGTAATTCTGTACACGCTGTGAATTCCTCTTCTTTTTCTTCTTCCCTTTTTGGAATTTTGCCTCGGAATGTTTTCTCGCCCGAAATTACCTCCGCACTATTTAGGGAAAAAAATGAACGCTTGGCCAAAAAATTGTAAAAATGAAAGGAAAGGATGAATGGGAGAATGTTGTTTTATCTTTTAAATATGTGGCATTTTTAACTACACCCGATTATATTTGCACCTTCCGTCAATTACTTAAAAGTTTAAATCTAGAAAAACCCAACTTATGAATGTAAATTTGAGTTATCAAATGTCGCATTGATGAGTCGATAAGATTAAATGATTTTAACTTGTGAATAAATAAGCGACGATAAATAAAGAATTGTCAAAGACGTTGGAATGGGAAAAAAAGATTCAATGGATATAGGTAAGTGATTAGTGCACCATATGAGCAAATGGAGATGCCGGCAATGATAAGGGTATATGGATTGGGCCATAAATTGAGCTTGATATCTTTCTTTCATGTGAGTTGAGATCATTATTGATTTTAGAGATGGGATATTAATTTACGAAGTCAAGTACGTCAAAAAAATATAAATTATTTAGGGAATTTACCCTTGATGGAGGGAGGAACTACCCTACGAATAAGGACAAAGGCAATACATCATGCAGGAGAGGATGTGTCTGTTGACCCATCTACACAATGATCACACCTATATAGATTACAAAAGCTACTCTATTTTTCTATTATTAATTTAACTTATCCTTCAGAATATCACCAGATTATTCCTTTCAATTTCCACGTGGAAACTAATAATGGGTCATGTGGTCAACTTTTGCCCCCAGTGCAAGTTCCGAGAGCAAGTGCACAAAATTTGCATCGCATGTGAACGTTTTCTTTAATCAGTACAACCCCACTTTAGGGGCTTTGATAATTAAATTTTATTCTATGCTTTTTGGCGTGAAAAAAGGGGGGAACTTTAATATAATCTAATGTCCTATGCCCTATAAAACAAACAATTATCATACCCCTTTTTTGATTGGAGGGCACAGATTCTTTACCAGCTACTTTTTTTCCCCTGGGAGAAAGTCAAAAGAATGTCATCATCAGCACCATTATTCTAATAGTTTTAGTAATCGATTTAATTCGAAAACTCATATCGGCCAACGCTCTAGATGAGACGTTACATTTAGATAGTGACACGTCGGAGGCACGAGGCGCGGGGAGAGGGGGGGTCCATTAATTTATTTTATGTTATAATCTCAAAACCATGCATAATCTCATTGCATTACATATCTCTTTTTAATAAAATAAAATATAAAACCGGTTTGTAATTACTGGGAGATTATGACTTCTCAACAGTCGAAAAGGGTTATTTATTTTATTAATTGGCCTTTCTTCTTAGTTCATGCTTGACCCACTAAGGTCACGCACCTACATATATATCCACTTTTTCCTTAGCTTTGAAAAGAGACCACCGCATAATTAATGCGTAATTAAATCTTCTCTTTCCCTTTTCGTTACTCCTTTCAATTGAAATTGGTGAGAAAGGAAGCGTGTGAAAGAAGCGATAATTGTTAATTAGATGCGTGGATAGATCTTCCATGGTGTGTAACCTTTGCATCTTCTTTTTCTTTTTTTGGGTCGAATTTGCATCTTATTGTTGAACCGCGGGATACATATTGGGCTTAAAATTCCTAAAATATATTATTTTATTTTAGCAAGAAAAAGAAAGGAAAACCAAAAAAGCATACTTTTAGCCGGGATCACAGTAGGGTTATTAAGGGTTTTTGTGTATTGGGAGATCCAACTTTTTTGAATTACATTATATATATATATATATATATAGGGTTATAAGATTACTTTTACGATGCGTTTATTTCATGGAAAATAAATTATTTAAAAAATATTTTTAAAAAACTATCACTTGAATCACTTAAAAAATGAATGGACAAAAAAATATTACCATTGTCCACAAAAATATTTATACATAAATTGTTTCGATAATGAAAATATTTTTATTGGCTAATATTTTTAAGTGACACGAGAGATCAAGTTAAAGAAATATTTTTCAAATAATTTATTTTTTGTGAAACAAATGGAACTTTCGATTGAACAAATTTTCTTTCTTTGTACACGTGACCACTTTCACCATCGACACACGTAGTTATGTGTGCAATTATTAATTAACTAACCAAGTCAATTGTCAAAAAGGATTTGTGTAAAAAAAGTTAATTACCAAGTTGATGCATCTAATAAGAGGCGAATGAGGCAATAATTGCGAATTCCTATTGTTAAGCCATCATATTCATAACTCTATGACAATGAAACAATAGAGATGAGAGTGCTTGAAGAGGAACTGTGATTCAAGAAAATTAAACTAAAGGGGAAAATGAAGCGAGATTAGAAGTTTTATCTCCCAACAATAAAAATTTGACTTGCTTAATGAGACAATCTCATTAGCACTCAAGAATATAATATCTCGCTATTATATGAATCAATCAACGTCGAGTGTCTAGATGTAATTATTGAATATAATTGTACGAGGAGCACCTAAAACAAAGTTGGTGTAGGTTTTTCTATGCATATCGTCCTGTCGAGTCAATGAAAACAAAATAAATGATTTGTGATTTGACTGTATATCACAATAGAGCTCATGACAAAGCTAAACACAAAATCGCACTTAATAGCGTAGCGCATCAACTACATTTATGAACTCATTACGGACTGAATTAATGAAGAGATCATAGGAATTACCTCCAGTTGAAAATAGTCGATTGGAAACTTCTAGCCATCTAAAATCCCTCAGGTGTTTTGACCAAAAAAAATTCCCAGGTGTCAAAGTTTTTAGACGACCCTCGGAGAAGGGTATATAACATAAATATAATCTTCACAAAAAGAGATTTTTTAATATACTGCTAGTGGTTGAAAGGGTACGGATATAGTATATACAAATCTATTTCCATTAACCCACATAAAAAAGCATAGAAAAGGCCAAATCGCATGGGCACAAAGAGGTACGAATAAAAGTAACTCAAAAAGCTACACGTGAAGGTCAACATCACCTCAGCGATTCAGCGAAGTCATATCCATCCGAACCAATAGGAGCACATGAATGAAAAAAAAATAAGGCAAAGGGGACGAGATACCGAGGGCGATCGCATCGCGCGCACGAACCGCCAAACCCGAGGGCAATTATATGCGTGTGTCCACAGGCGTTATGACAAAAGCACGAATCGGGATGCAGCCATGTTAGGTTTCCCGTCACCTCTCTCTCTCTCTCTCTCTCTTCCGTCCATCCCCATGCATGAAAGCTGTCCTGCCGGAGACCTCCTTGGAGCAAGAAGAAGACTCCATCTCCAAGAAGCCAAGGGAGGTCGTCCCCCCCCCGCGCGCCCATCCTTTTGAGCCGGGATCTGTTGTTTCTACTCTGGGAGAGCTGTGCGTTCACGAGAATATTTGCTCGATGTGTCGCGCGTCTTTGGTCGGGGACGGCGGCTTCTTTAGGGGACAGACCACGTCTCGCTCCGCTTATCTTCCCACCAGCTTTTGGGTTTCCCAGGCGGGAGGGGATATATGTGGAGGATCGGAATCCAATGCTGCAACTTGCAGCCCGCAAGATTGTAGTTTTTATCCAGTTTTCTTTTCTTTCCCTTTTTTTTGCCCCCTAGAGTTTTGGTTTTCTTTTTTGGTTTATTTG
Source organism: Eucalyptus guilfoylei (assembly GCA_016097605.1). NCBI lineage: Eukaryota > Viridiplantae > Streptophyta > Magnoliopsida > Myrtales > Myrtaceae > Eucalyptus > Eucalyptus guilfoylei. The sequence goes on from CM027869.1 coordinate 20,815,775, forward strand.
TCCTTGGGAATGTGCAGTGAAGGAAAGAAGTAGAAGTGCTGAGTGATTCTAGAGATTGACTTGATTTAGGAGCCAATGATGCCATCTTCCTTAGTCGATTCGAGGTCATTAGGGCGATGCTGACAGCTAGTGTGCTATTGATTTTAGTGGATGCATGTGATAGGAATGAACGAGTGTGCAAAATTGAATTTAGTTCTAAATCATTCAATTTTACAAATTGAATCTTAAACCTTTTTTATTTTTTTATCAATTGAGTCCATCTAGCTATTTTTTACCAGAAATTGCTCACGTAGACGTTAGCGGTGTGCAAAGGATGATCAGTGTTGATATGTATAATTTTTAATGATATTTTAATATTTTTTTTGAATTTTGTAGTACTCTTCTGATTTTTATTTTTTTTTGTTACTTTCTTCTTCATCTTGTCAATTGCTAGGTTGATAGGCCTTGCCAGTCATAGGCAAGGCACAGCAATGAGAGGGCGTGACCTAGTAAGAGTCGGCCTTGCTAGCCTCACCTAGGCCAAATTCGGCGAGGCTAGTGAGGCTAGCCCTCACCTAGCAAAGGCAACGTCAAGTGAGGCTGACCCTCGTTGGGCCTCGCCAGCTCGCCTAAACATGACCACCAACACAAGGAAGAAGACAACAAAAATAATAAAAAAATTAATAAATATTCAAAAAATATTAAAATGTTATTTAAAATTATCTACATCAAAAACATTAATCGTGTCATGTAGGATGACCATTTTCCAAGTTGGTGAATTTTGCATTGGTAAAATTTAAAAATGTTTAGGATGGAATTGACAAAATTGAAAAATTTAAAACTAAAATGACAAAAATGCAATAGATTTAGGATTTTTTGGACAATTTTTCTTAGAGTTATGATAAAGATGTTTCTAGGTATATCGAACTAATGAAGGGAACATGCTTGCCCTTGTCTACGTGAAGAATGCCATGTCAAAGACAACATTATCTAGATATACTTGCATTTGTAGAATACTTTTCAAATTGATTCAAATTATTTAAGTTAAGTGATGTGGTAGATTATTATCGTGTGACAAGCCGACTTGCAATCAATTGCATCATTCAATATACCGATTTTGTAAGCCACTATTTATATCGGTAATGTATGTACTGGGTGCACGTGGACACATTCATGATAATACTAGTGGACTGTTTCTCGATCCAAGAGTCGAGTTCATCGATCTTACTACAGCAAGTAAATAAACTAGTAAAAGAAAGTTGCGCGGTTCCTCTTTTGTTGCAACCTCTAGTATACTTTTCACGGGTCGCTTCGGACGTTGCTGTCTCCTTAATCCTCACCTTCTTCCCTATTACCTCAAATACGAATAATTCAAAGGAAACGGACAATTCTGAGGTGATGCCGTAACAAATGGGAATCGGACAACCCACCAGAAAGACACTGTAGTAAAGAGAAGAAAACTATTTGACAACTCAAAAGGGGTCATGGGACGACCTCGTTGTTCGCATGCCATCAACATCATCGCCGATCCTCGCTGTGTTGCAATTCCCGTGTCATCTTCTATTCATTCCCACGGCCGTCACCTCATACTTTTATCTTGAATTACGAAGTTCTAATCGCAACAAATCTCAATTCGGTAAACTTTGACGGGTCTCAGCTCGACTCCTTTGCATCTAAGAGGAGCCAAATTTGCAGTGGTTGATGGAATATGAAATCAATTTTTCAACGCGATTATGGTACTGTACTTTACCTCCAAGAGATCAATTAATTAGTTGCATGATATATGATTGACAGTCAAGCTCATTGAACGAGAGTGACTATAGTTTTACAGTGAAAAGAACCATGGGATCGTGCGATACCGTGCCGTGACTTTTGGGCACCATACACGACGTAAAGGAGATGGGTAACTAACCCGAGCTAGAACTCGGGTCAACGTGAAAAGTCAAATGGAATCAATAGAAGACATAGCATCCACAATCAATTTTATGCATCCAAATTTGTTGAAGAACATTTCATGAAATCAAAAGCCTTCTGTCGGGACATTTCCCTATCCTCGGAAGAGCAGTTATCAGAGTCGACAAACATTCTACAATTGTTCATATCGCATCTCAGGATGTAACCAACAGCATTGTATATTCATATGAACTTCCATTACGTAAGGATCGTGTAATTGTAGTCCATCCCTCATCGATGGATTACGGTAAGAAGTATGTGCAGACGGAAAAAAGCTCACTTCTCCTCGGTAGGAGGGAAAGCAAAATTGACTGCATTATTTAACAACATTTGGAACTGAGACATCCCACAAATGTTGAAACCAATGGAATCTGGCTATGATCATCAAAGCAGTCAGTTTATGCCCACATATCATCAGAAAGAAACTTTTAGAAGCAGGACTCAACTCATTTTCCTTCCAAAGTTAAATGTAAATTCATGAAGCGACATAGAATGCTCTATCTGTGCAGAAAATTAAGATTCAATTTGCCTTTTGTCTCCTTTGAGGCAATTGCAGGGTAATAAAGCTTACATCCGTCATGCCATATTTTAGTCCTTTGTCAGTCTAAGTGCCAGAAAACTCAAATAACTTATCCAATTGAATAACCAAATGGAGTAAAAGAAAGCAGAGATGAGATACAAGTGCCACACCAGAACATAGGAGGGCCTGATTCAAACAGCTTTCACAACATGCAGCAATTTCAATGAATGTATTCTATGGAAAAGGTGAAGCATAATCCATGTGAATGTCCAAAGAAAAGCTAGAACAACGCTATACACAAGAGTTGCTTGCACTAATTTCGGTGGCTAGCCCACGAACTAACAAAAAAAATTGCATATGCTAAACCAGAGCAACCATTGCATCCTACAGGACTGACAACGTGTGCCTGACTCACATAGGCAGCCAAGTTATTAATAGAAACAGTAACATGCGCAGCCTTCTACCATTCAGATTTTACCCGTTCCAAGAGGCTGCCTTGAGGTGTCACCAGAAGCCCACGCTTGATAATCTTTCACAAGCTACACAAGAAGAGAAGCACATGAATATATGAAAAAGAAAAACATTTAAATTAAAAGAATGGCAAAAAGAAAGTGTCCCAAAAGTTTCATTAAATTATCCCAGCCAGGAGGCAGTGGTGAGCCGATATCAAGAACTATCAATTCTTATGGAGAGAGATCTCATAAAATAGCTTGTCTTGGCAACAAACTCACAGATAAATATTCCAGTGACAGGAGAAAGCAACCATAAATTTCATTGGATCACAGTTTAGACATGGTCACAAGAACAATTTACCATCGGTGTATCTGGCAATAACTATGATTTTCCTGCCATTCTTGATTAAGAGACTTCAAGTGAACATCTCAGTATTTATACGCCAGAAAAACTTCTATGGATTTACAGACAAAAAAGAGTAACCCAATAGCACTTACAATTTGACTTCTAGTTATTGGCAAATCTGTGCTCCTCATATTGCAGCTTTTTTGTTTTTTAGCAGTTTAAAGTCAGGACTAGGGTTGAAGTGAATCTAAAGACAAGTCTAAAAGCAAAGATTACTTAAGAGCATATAACTACTGCTCACTCTCTGAGTAGTAACTGTAAGCTCCTCTTCTGATTCCATGGAAGAATAAAGAGTCCTTAATATTGTCAGCACATGAATATTGCGTAGGTACTTATCTCAGAAAGTTGTAAGCGTGATAGTTATCGAGAAGGGACATAGTGCTACAATAACAAAAGCCTCGATGATCACAAGCTAGTGTTTCTTTAGGCTTTAGCTCCTCAGCTGGATGTTCGAGCAGTTTTAAAGGGGTGCTTTGGCATTTGTCTCTTAGCCAGATTATCAAGGTGTTCAATTCTCATTTCATTCTCTCGGCAATGTTGCAAAAAGGTAGGCAATTCATTAGAGTCCGCAGGCAATGATGAATGACTCCATCAATCAGTTCACTTCAATACAAGACTATACTAAGCTACCAGTGCTTTGTGCAAAAACTCTTTTCACATCTTCCGAATTTTCATCTTTCATCTGGAGCCCATCTCCAAGTGGCAGTGGCTCCAGCATGACATTGGACTTGTCTGTAGCTCTGGTAAACGTCTAATCCATATTCTGGGTGCTGCCTCATTCAGCTCACTTCATTCTTTTCCTAGATACCATTCGGATGAACCATAATTTATTCAGCTTGAAACAATCCTTCATGGTGCTTTGTTAATGGATCTGTTGCCATATTCAGCCAAAAGATTTTCCCCTTCCAACATGTCCAAAGTGTCACGAGTCCAAGTTTAAAGCAGCATTACATGGAATAAGTGGCCTCCTAGACCAATTACTCAACCATTCATTACTATGTCCTAAGCTATCCGTTCCAACTGAAGCTAAGCCATGAACTTTGTTGAGTGAGCAGAAATCTCTTAAAAGGCTGCATAGCATAATTCAAGAGAGTAATCAATGCAAAGACCTATGTCAGAGTACCTGCGGTTCCAAAAGTTTAAACGCACAGTTAAGAGATATCCCAGGAAATCAGTGGATCACGGACTTCAATGGGGCACTGGGGCCAGACACCTAAACAGGTAAACCTACCAAGAAACAGTGACCCACTGACATTTGATGGTTGTAAACAGAAATGCCACATATACTGCCCCTTGTCATAGGCCATTGCTCTGACATTTCTCCACCTATATGGATATTGTCATCTTTTCGATCACCTCTAAGGAAAAATATGCACTAAGCTTGCATTAATTAGATACAAAATTAGCATGGTTGACGTACTAAATCCACATTAGCCAGACATCCTCACTCCTTGCACCATCCACACTGCAATATCTTCCATTTATCTTATGTGTGATATCACAAGTTTCTGTACCAGTAAATTACCTTCCTTTTTCTTAAATTCATTTTCCCTGTAGAAGATCCAATCCTTGGAAAATTGGAAAGTTCCACAGGCATCCACACACTGCAATTAGTTTACCACGTGGATGATTTTGCATTACTCTTAAAGGAGGCAATAGTATCGTGTACTCCTAGTTCCCAAGCATTGGTGATCATTTGAAATGGGCATCTCAATAGTTGGTATAATCAGTAAGCCACATAATAGTGCCATTGCACTCATCTTGAAGCAATTTAAACGAAGTTCAGAGAAAATTTTACACACAGTGATCGTAATATCTAAATCAAAACCTGGGTCATAAAGCGTGGAAGCATGATCCTGAGTATTTGCTCGAGAATCTGAGTGCCACTTGATTCAATGGCTTGCACTGGAATAGCTTGAAATGCAAAAGGAATGTCAATGCTAACCTGTTTTTGGAAACAATTTGAAGTATTATGTTAAGAGTCTGCAAGACAGTATAATGTTACAACTAGAAAGGAAATATGGTAGAAGCACCTCAATAGTTGTGTCTGAAGTGAGTTGCTGCAGTGATGACGTCCTTTGATAGCTCTCGCATGATATTCGGTTCACCATAGAAGCTGCATGCCCATACGAAATCAGTGTCAAAGTTCTCCTGGAAAAAAGCATGTATACCTAAATTTAGAGACACCATCCATCGCTTTTGCAATTTTTGAATAAAGAAACCAAATGAAACAGATTGCTAACTGTGAACAACAAAAGACATGGCAATTAAGCAAACAAAGTTGCTCATATAAATTGCCATATCTGATGGTAATTTTCAACAGAGTTCTCACAGTTTAAGCCAAACAAAGTTGCACAAAAAAATCGGAACATGACAATCAAGTTGTGAACATGCTCCATAGTGGAAAGAACATGACAGACTGCTAATGATGAGTAACTTCTTCTTTCAAATGGTTAACATCCTTTCTAGAGTAAACATAAGAGATGCAATGGAGGTGCAGATAAAAAGCAACCAACAGGACGAGTTAATTTATGCGGAATTACTATTGCACTCTTATCATGTTGATCGCATAAGAAGTTAATCTGTCAATCTTCTGCTGAGCTAGCCTTCAACAAAAATTAACCAAAAGTAGTCAAGAATCAGGTGATTTATAACCCAGAAGCACTTCAAATTTTTGGGAGAATTTGAAACAGAAAACTGAGAAACATCTTACCATCAAATTTATCATTCTGAGCAGCAATAATTGGCGAGCCCTCAAGCTGCCAACAGAGGAAAAAGACCGCATTACGACCAAATGCCATACTTATGAACCATGCCTTCCAACATATACACAAGTCAATGTGGAGCTGGAACCTACTCGGCCAATGCCAAATTTTCATAGCTCAAAATTTGTCTATCCAATCAAATCTTGTCTCAGTCGCGCACATGAATCGCACACTGGACAAACCAATCAAATCAGACATCAACACACAACAGAGAGCACACACCTTGCACGACAAAAGCTTAATGCAACAGCCATCGGGCTGCTCTTCCACCCTAACCAGCAAAACAGGGCACACCTCGAACGCGAAGAACTTGAACCTATACACGTAGCACCGGAACGTGTTGTCATCCACTCTCTCGATCCTCTCCGCGTCCAACACCGAGTACTGGCTCGCCGGCAAGCTCATGTACTCACCTGCAAAACCACAAACACCAGTCACGAACTGCCTCGACGACGACTCTAACAACACGCACGCCGTCGCCGGCATCGAATCAGAAGCAAGCTGAAGAAAACTAGAAACAAACTGAAGAAAACTATCTCCGCTGTCATTACTCAAAGGTCGGTCCAGCTGCCTGACGGCGACGGACTCCTTCCTCCGGGCGATGAACCGGGCCTTAGGGTTGGAGGCCGCCGAGACGCGGAGCGGAGGAGGTCGGGAGGAGGAGGACGACGACGAGCCGGAGTCGGAGCCGAAGCCGGAGCCGGAGTCGGAGCCGAAGCCGGAGCCGGAGCCGCCGTCGTCGGAGGAAGCGGGGCGGAGGAGGGCGTGTCGGAAGGAGAGGCGGTTGCGGGGGCCCGCCGCGCGGGGATAGGAGGCGGAGGAGAAGGCGAGGGAGGGAGGAGAAGCGGAGCAGCTCGTCGCCGTCGTCGCCGCCGCCGCCGCCATTTCCGGTAGAGGCTCGGTCGGTGTTTATCGCTCGAGCGGCGGTTGTCGAGAGGATTCAAGCTGGAAGCAGCAGCATCATTGCGAGCAAGGGAGCGGAGATGGAAGAGAACTGAGGACTGTGATGCTGTCGTTAGCTTTGGGGAAGGCAGTGGCCGAGGATGAGTGGCGTTGGCTATTTCTGAAACAGCAACAATTTCTTTTTCTTTTTCTCTTTCTCCTTTGTATTAATTTTTCCTCTTTTTTGTTTGTTTTTCTTTTTGTTATTCCAATTTCCTTGGGGCCAAATAAAATTAATTGGGCTTGATAGGGCCCGAACAGACCAACTTAAGAAGAAAAGCGTGCTTTAAAGTTTTAAACTTAATCCCTTTGTACTCAAAATCAATTCGGCTTAGACAGGTGCGATTTAAAATTCATTTTAATCTTTAACGCGAACTATGATAGTGTGATACGGGGTTTTTACTTACAAGTCTATAAATATGCCTTAATATAATGCGTTCGATATTTTTTTTGGGGGCGAGTGTCTCTTAATGATAAAAATTTAATGAGTTGCTTGCAAATTTTTAAAGTCGTATTTCAAGGTCTTGGGTTATGAGTGTTTAGGGCTTGTTTGGTTCAGTTTTTAGGTACCTTTGGGAGAATGGGGTTTTCCAAAATGCAAATAATGTTTGGTAAAATTTACATTGAAAAACAACTTTGATCAAAATACCGTTTGGTAAAATTTGCATTTGTAAATGACTTTTATTAAATTAAAAAAAAATTGCATTTTTTTTTTAAGTTCGGCCACCGGACCACCGGATTTGGCGGCCGGATGGCCGGATTTGGCCCCCAAACGGTCGCCGGGGTCGTGCGACCCCAGGAGACCTCAGATGACCGTCGCCTGAGGTTGCGCGACCTCTGCGATGGTCACCTGGGGTCGCCTGAGATCCGGCAACGGTCGCCAGGGTCGAGCAACCCTCAGGCGGCGGTCGCTAGCACCTTGCCAGCGTGCGTGACCCCTTGGCCGGCAGTCGTTGACCTTTGGTCAGCTTCTTCGTGAGGTGGTGTGCAGTGTGCAGTGGTTTTGGAGAAGATAAACAGGGATTTGCATCTCGAATATGCAACTTCCCAAAGTACCGCTGGAACTGCATTGGGCTAAAAACCTTTAGAGCCACTTGGAGATGTAATTACATATTGCCAAAAATCGCCCAAAAAAACGAATCAAACACGTTTGCATTTGTCCAAGGGATTTTAAGTCTCGAAGTGCCTTCCAAATGCCTAACTAAACAGGGCCTTAATGCAGTTTATCTTATATACATATATATATATATATATATATATATATAATAGAATGTTTCTTCGTGCTTTTAATGTAGCTTTCAAATTAAAAAAAAGGGGCAAAAATTAGTTTCATCTTTTGAGAAATGAACCCTCGATCATATCTAGATCACTTGTCTATTCACCACTTATAAGCAATATCCTAAGGGACTCCAATGGGTCAGGGTCCTTTTTAATCAATAGGAGAAGCGTGTATAGTGTATACTCAAGAAGAACAAAAGAGCTTCCATCCATTTGGGCTAAGAACAAAAAAGCTTCTATTCATTTGGTCTACCTAGCTGGCAACCAGCTTTCTCCTTAGTCCGTTTCGGTCCGATTCTTTTAGTGTAGATAATTTTTTATTTTAAGGTACGTTTGTTACTCAGAAAAGGAAGGATTTAGAAAATAGTTTCCTAAAAACTAATCACTGGTATCATTTACCAAAATGAATGAAAGGGAAATTTTGTTCATCATCCTTTAAAATTTTAAAACATAAATCATCATAGACAATGTAAGCATTTCCATCAATTAATAATTTCAAAAGATAGAATTGATTATTTTTAAGGAAATTATTTTTCAAATCATTCATTTTTTCACAAAATAAATGGATTTGAATGTCTGGATTGACAACAAACTGATTATTGAGCTTGACATGCATAAAATCTTAAATTGCTTAATCCCCATGTCCTGCTTTCTCGAAACATAAAATCTAAAGAGAAAATAGAAGTGTAAGGATTTGGCCCTAACACCAATCCACCAGACATGATGTGTAAAAGATATGCTTTGCTTCAACAGAGTAAGGCTCTTCTTTCCAAAACTGCTATCGAGGAGTTTAATGGAGAAGAAGTCAATGATGACGACGACATTCGGAAGATGGCCATAGCTCATTTGGTCACTAGACGGGTAAGGTTAGATACAAAGATTACATCATACTCATTTTATGGTACAATTAATATTAAACGATACCAGATCGTAAGGGATTTGTTTTGATTCCAATAAAACGGGTGCATCAATTAATTAGGTACAGACCGATGACCCAATTCAATCCATATGATATCACGCTAACTTTTGATTCGATTCCTCTATCAATGACCAAAAAGTCTAAAACGAGTTTATTCAATCGTTAGCCCATTTGTCCTCTGGACAAAGACGTTGAATTTGTCAAGCCACATTACATTCTCATTAGTCGATGTAAAGATAAAGTAACGATAAAATAACTTAATACTATTCGACCATGTTACGCGCTTTATCTTAGATTCCGGAAGGGGCTGAAGGGCATGTGATGGAGAAGGGACGTGCAAGAAAATGAGCAGCCAAAGAAAAAAAAACAACAATTAAAAAAAAAATTCCCAGAGAAAAGAAAAAAAAAAAAAAAAAAAAAAGAAAATATCCACAGAGGAGGAGAGAGAGAGAGAGAGAGAGAGAGAGAGGAGAAGATAGTTTTTGCACAGGATAGGGCGCGGAGCAGTCCCGGATATTTCCCCCATTTTTTCTTTTCTTTTTTTATGCTTTTAGAGAAGAGAGAAGGGGAAAGGACGGAAGAAAGGAAGGAGAGAGAGTGGGGGCAGAAATTAGAAAAAAAAGAAAATCGAAAAACCGCGACGACTCTCCGCTCACGAAAAACCACCGATTCGCACCGACGCCATTGCCACATCTCTCTCTCTCTCTCTCTCCTTCTCTTTCTCTCTCTTCTGTGAGTTCTCGCTCGTTTCAGCCTTGACCTTCTCCTTCCTTCCTTCCTCCTGCTCTCCTCCGTAGGCATTCTCGAATGTCGCTTCCGGCTTAGCTCACTTTCTCTCTCTCTCTCTAGACACGTTGATTAGGTCGGGTTACCGGAAGCCGCGTCGCCGGAGCCGAGGCGGGATGGAGTCGAACGAGTCCTCGTACGTGTCGTCGCCGGAGCTCGCCCCGAAGCGGCCCTCGCCGCCGCCGCCGAAATCCCCGACCTCAGGTGCCGTTTCCCCTCTCCTCTAGCTGACCTGATCTGCCGCTGTCGCGCGGAATCAATCCGTGCGGGGGGGCGCTTAGTTAGGTTTAGTGCGTGCCTGGTTGGTCTGCGGACGTCGTCGCGATTCCGGATGGGGGATTGGGCGATGGGGAGGGGTGGGGAGCGCGGGTTCTTTTGTTGGCGTCAGATTTCGAGAATGCGGATGCGCGTTTAAACCCTAAGCCGAGGTCTTTGTTTTGATTCCGGAGGTGAATGTAGCGGAGAGGAAAGAAAACCCTTGCGGTTGAGAGTCGTTCGACCTTTATCCGTTTGGGGTGTTGTGCTTGATGTGCTCTGGTTTGTCGGGACCGCATGAATTGTTCATGCAGATGCACGCAGAAATGGTTCGAAGTAGGGGGAAACGAAAGAGCGGCTTGTTTCCCTAACGATCTTATGTATTTGATGCTGCAAAATTTGACGACTTTTTTTCATTCGCATGCTTAACTGTACACGCATGTGGCGATAGTCTAAGGAGATCTTGCATCCCCATAGCAAGAGTTAGTAACTGTTGGCGCTATCCTGTCTTAACGTAATTGGGGGATGACTGGCAACTCCTGTTCGTGCATAAATTATTGCCTCTACGTGATACTGAGCAATCCTTGTTGCTGTTTGCTGAGCACTCACGAAATTTACTCTATAACTGAATAATATTTTTTAGTACCCTTGCTTTGGCTCTAGTTGATTTCCTTGAAGTAACTGATTAAGCTTTATTTTTAGGCCATGAAGAGATGGGTTTGTCGCATGTCATTCTTTTAAATCCAAGATTTTTCATTATTCACGGCCGAAGCCGCCTTTGGGGGGATCATGCTCTTTATGTTAATATCAGGCCTTCGACTTAAAGCAGATAACTGTTTTAGGGCTTAAATCTGGCTGAAAACTTCATGGTGCGCTTTCGTTTTAGTGAAACATATTAAATTAAGCTGTGCCTCTGATTTGGAGGCAGGAAAAAAGCTGTCGATCTGTTGAATAGATGTGAACTCGACTGGCGCCATTCCTCTTTCCCTTACTTGTTTTTAAAGATCCATATGAAGAACTGTTTGGCCGTTGCATGTCAGATCTCATCTCCGAAAATGTGTTGATGAATTTGGAATTACATGAATTGCTGAAGTTGCTAAAAGACATGGTGCAGAATGACTTATAGTCATGTTCATGCGATGCTCTTTCTTATTTTTCAGGCCAAGAATCGTATCTTTTTTCTTCATTATCTAACTTGCCTAGTTGCTTGATTTTTCTAACTGTTATATTGCTATCATGTTGATCAAGATCTTTTTATTCTTGCCGTGGCAGATTCTTTGGAGAAGCCAACATATATTAGGTTTCTTGTGTCAAATGCTGCAGCTGGATCAGTTATTGGAAAGGGTGGTTCAACAATTACTGACTTTCAGTCACAGTCCGGAGCACGTATCCAGCTGTCACGCAATCAAGAATTCTTTCCTGGGACGACTGACAGGATTATCATGATATCTGGTCTAATTGATGATGTGCTGAAGGCAGTAGAACTCATTCTCTCGAAATTGCTAAGCGAGGTAAATTAAGTTAAAAATGCTGTTGTGTTCTATTCTACCTGTAGATTAATGGCATGTGTTTTATTGGTCAGATTAATCTTGAAGAGGGGAATGATGTTGATCCAAGAACAAAAGTGAGACTAATCGTTCCAAATAGCTTCTGTGGTGGCATAATTGGCAAGGGAGGAGCCACAATAAAGTATGTATGCTCTTTTTTGAAGTGTTATAATATCTTATTAGTATGCTTTTACGAGATCATCCCGACAGCCTTTCCCTTGCTTTTCTTTGGGCACTTATGTCATGTAGTCTTTTTTATCTAGAGTACTCGATTTCGTTTTGACTGCTGAGGGATTTTGAAACTGCCAATCAAATCTGCAGGATTGACAAAGGATACTATAGTATCTCTTCTATTGTTGAAATAACTCGAGAGACTGGTGGTTCTTGGCTTATTGGATTTTATGGTTGGCCTTAATTTTGTAAAAGGGGTATTTCCCTTGTATACTGTTTTTTAGTGAACTTGCTCTGCTGGTCAATCATTCTTCTATTCATAGGTTAGTACGGCAACAAGAAAAACATTTGTAATAACAATAAAGCATTTTCCCACTGCCACATCGATCTTCTTATTAATTTTTCATTCTGTTTATGATTCTTGAAAGATCCATACACTTGGTGTACTTCCTCAGAGATTTCACGTGTCTCCTAGGCCTTCTCATTCAGTTTGGACTGTGCCATTTTCACAAGTCACGTCTTCTCACTGGAGTATTTGAAGGCTATGGATTCATAGGGCTAAACAACACTAAGCGACCTTCTCTGATTGTAAATTCGATTGGGAACCACAATTTAGCTTTTCTAGAAGTTGGTTTGCCAGGTTAAATTTAGAAATTCTGTCTCTTTGCTTTCTTTTAAAAGATGGCAGTGTGATCCTTAAGATTTTACATGGACCAACTTCCTGTAAGAAGATGGAATCCATCTAATTAACAGAATGAAACTTGGACATGCTTAAGAAGCACTGATTCTGTGAAAGTGAAATATCTGGAAGTTAGTCGACCGTCATATGCTAGTTGACTGTTTGTACGCATACTCTGAACAGCTGAGGCCTAACTGGAAAATCACTAATATTGTATCTAATATTAATTTAGGCTTAGTTGGAAGTGCTGGATTTATAATAACTGGAGAAGTAAAGCTAAAGCTTCTACTTTTGTATTGGGAGCTGGCTAGTAGCTATAGCATCATACTCAATCAAACCTCCTGAAGCAGTTTAGTTTTCTTAGAATTCTATAAATGTGTTCTCGATTTCCCTTGAAAGACCATTCTGGTTATTTCCAGGTAGACCGATCTTGCTGTGTAAATTCCTGTTTATGAATTCCGACCAGGCTGGGGACCTTTCTCTTTTGTTTTCTTTTGCTGCTAGGACTCCCAAATTTGATGGGGTTTCTCTTTGAATAACTCCTTGCTCTCAGCTTCTGCTTTTGCTGAGAATGGTAGTTATTGTTGTTTGTTGTTGTTGATTTTAGGAGAGATTGACATGTATTATCTGTTACTCATGCATGTTATTGGTACTTAAGAAGAAACTTGATGTTCGTCAATGATGCCGCAGGTGGTTGTGGCAACTTAATATCATGTATGATCGTAAAAGTATCATGTGACAGTGGCTTATCCTATTTTGCTAATTGTATTCCTTCAATTAAATTATTGTGAATTTATTTTCTTGGGTCATATGATGCCTGTTGTTACTGTGATCTATCCGAGGAGATTTGATGCTAATAATTTTTGCTTACAATCAGGTCATTTATTGAGGAGTCCCAAGCCGGTATCAAGATATCTCCTCAGGATAATAATTATTATGGGTTGAATGATAGGCTTGTGACTGTGACAGGCACTTTAGAAGAACAAATGCGAGCAGTCGATCTGATCCTCTCAAAGTTATCAGAAGATCTTCACTATCCACAGTCTGTTAATGTGCCATTTTCATATGCAGGTTTGTCTGAAACTGTTTTATTTAGGATTTAGTGGCTTCTTTTTTGTTGTCACCAATTGTATGTTGCATAACATGTCTTTATTCATTCTTAGGAATGAATGTCTGTGATTTGTCAAATCTCCTTTTTCATGATATTTGCTATGCATCTCCCTGGCATTCAACAGAAGCATGTTCTATTGTTGAATTTTGTGTGCTTCTGAACAGGAAGAGAAGAGGGTTAATTTCCTCATTAAAGAAAAAGTTGGAATGACTATAAGTGGCTATTTTTACTTTGATGAAAAGGAAAGTACTGCTGTCTCATTCTTGAGACAATTGCACCATGCCTATGGCCAACTTTGAGAGATTCTAAACTTCTCTTTTGTACACTACTATCGATGTCATGTTTAGACTACCCAATATGTTATGAGAACGTTGCCTGCAATAAATGTTTGTTGTGGTAGCTGTTCTTGAATATTCTCTTATCTTTTTGAGATGTCGTATTGTTATGGAAATCAAGGGTGTGATGGGCAGTTATGCTAACTGGGAAGTAGTGACTAAAAGTTTTCTGGTCTGGTAGTGTATAGTGAGACTAAGGATGTGATTCTTGTTTGTTTTTTTGTTATTTTAGCATTTTTGAGTACAGCCTTCTCTTCATGTGGTCTTCATTGATACGTGAGAACATTGTCTACAGACTTAAACATGGTAGAAAATTCCTGTGTACTTGTTGTATCTGGTGGGTTTAGTGTTATAAGGTTTGTTGCATGGAGATGATTGGTGGGATCACTCTTTTAGTGGCTTTTCCCAGCGATTCTTCTGAATCAAACAAATATTAGGCCGGACTTTATCTTTTGTAGACCTTCTGTAGAGCCATCTCCCTGTATCTGGTCATATCCTAAACGTACCATGGAGTTGTTTTACCTGCATGAATTGGTTTCACACTAACCTTCAAAGTGTATAAAGGAGATTGCCAAGGGCTGAAGAGAACAAAATTTTGCCAGGTTCTCATCTCTGATATTCTCATGTTCATAGATATGGCTCACGCTCTGGAGCTGGAGTGTTCTCTGCTCATGCTGTACTGCCTTGGCCTCCTCAAATGGATATACTTATTGGTGGAATTTGGGACAAAGTCTCTACAATGAGCAATAAATTAAATCATGAACCACAATGAGCAATAAATTAAATTATGAACCAGTCTTGGAGGAGTGAAAAAAATTCAGAGTTAAATCTTTGATGGAGCGATCCTGACCTACAACATCAAAGATTTTAGCTATCAATTCATAACTATGAAAACGAAAAAGAAAACAGTATATTTGCAGGTCACCTAAATCCTAATTTTTAAATGTATGGATTACCACAATCGATGCATAAGCTATTGTAATTGTTTATTTGTCCAGGCTATAGTATGCAGATTGAAGTGCTGGTTCTCCTAGCTTAGCTAGTGCCTAGGCAACCTAGTAGTGGTTCAATCAGGTGCAGGGACTGGTTTATTGGATATCCTGCATATTTGATGTTTCTGCAATTTTTAGCAAGTTCATGAATGGGCTATTATCATTGTCATAGCAGAGCTTATCCTTTATTGATTTCGATGCTGTTACGGTGATATACAATGAATAGTGAGTTGTTTAACTTGAATGTTTAGGTGTTTACTTCTCCGGTTTTCATGGTAGTCCCTATACACCTGTACTTCCTTCTGTTGCAACAGCAGCATATAATGGGGTGAACTATGGACCAGCTGGAGCTGGAGGGAAGTTTCAGAATAACAAGGTTTGTCCATTTTGATCTTCATGACTGAATTCATTTCTCCAAGTTAACGTAGTGTCATATTGAGTTGCTCTGTGTCACCTTAAACTCTGCATGCACATGGTATGGAGTTTCTTTTCTTTTTAGCTGTGATGACAAGTTCTTGGGGGTGTTAAGAGAGCTCAGAGGGCATGAATTGGCCGCAGTTGGATGAATATTTCTGTAAACTTGAGTTTAGGAAAGTGCAGCCAAGGGTGTCCCAATGCCAATGGCTATCCACACTGCAGGGCCTAGGGGAGCTGATGTGTGCAGTCTTACCCATGTTTTTTTCTCAGAGGATGTTTCTGCATTTGAATCCCTTACTTTAGACCACAATGGAGTGACCTTTTATCGTTATACCTAGGCTTCATTTCAGTAAAGTGCAGCCGAGCCTAAAGAAAATATTAATAAGCTTAGCAAAGTGCTATGTCTATTTCTCGAAATGGGAATTGCATGCTCCATTCCATCAAAGTTTGAATGTCTGGCAAATCTTGGCTGTGTGACTCTAGTGTGTTACTGGTCACTGATGTAACTCAGCAGTTCAGGCTTTTGAGGGGTTAAATGAGTGGGTTGGTTATAAGGCTTACATGAAAAAGTCAGTCAGGCCCTAGTTGGCCCAAATCTGACTGAGCCTGTAATTTGTCGTGCAATTTTTTTATTAGTGAGCAAGCTTTGGTATTATACTTAGTCCTGACCACAGGCATGCCCACCCATTTGAGCAGGTCTAGTCAACATGGTCACAATATCTCTTGTCTACATGTCAAGCTTTTATGCTATTAACTCTGAATGGAAAATTCTAGTAACCAGCTAATTCTCTATGTATAATGGTGCAAATTGATAAGAAAGGTCATATGGGATTTGTTTAATCATGGAATAATGATGAAGCTTTCTGATTGTTCTGCAGGAAGATCGCAGTAACTCGATGACTATTGGCATTGCAGATGAGCACATTGGACTTGTGGTTGGTCGAGGTGGACGGAATATCATGGATATCAGTCAGGTTTGCAGTTGAAAATTATACACTTGGCATTGTGAAAATTCACTTGAGCATTGAATGACATGACAATGACCTTATAGGCTACTGGGGCCAGAATAAAGATATCAGATAGGGGTGATTTCATGTCTGGGACCACTGACAGGTACATGACTTTGATGAGAGTTTTTTTTTTTTTTTCCTGATTTTCTTTCTAATAAATCTCTTGACTATCGGAGGGTTTATGTTATTTTTCTTTACTCGTCTGGAGCAGGAAAGTCACAATTACGGGGTCGCAGAGAGCGATTCGTGCAGCTGAGACCATGATAATGCAAAAGGTTGCATATGCCTCGGAGAAAGGGGTGAATTAGCTCTCAAGTTCCATCCATTGTTGTAGAAAAAAATTGTGGACCATCCTTCAGTCTGTCCACAAGTTCGATGATTTTTTAAAAATCCCTTGTGATCTAATTCGTTGGCAGGTGGTGCACGAGATATCATTGGAAGAGTGAGATCGGGAAGTTCTTTTTGGAGAGTTCGTTTTTTTCCAAATAGTATCTGCTTATTTAAGTCAAAGGAAATTGTTGTAGGAAATTTGTGTCGTTTCTTTCCCCGAATAGAACGATTATAACTCGGCTTTCAAGCAGGTTATTCTCTATCTACAGTGATACATCCTAGAGTTATTGTTTTATGGAAAAACGATGGCAGAAGAAAAGGAGAGAATTCAGAGTACAATTTCTTGCACCTCATATTTGGTTCTGCTCATAGTATTATTTGGCTTGCTCTGTCGAATTGGTCGGTGTAGATGCTGACCGAAGGAAGTGCTGGGTGTGGTGTAAAGCCACACAATGCCTTTTCCTTTAGGCCGAAACCTGTGCAGTGCCTCATTGATTCTCGAATACTTGGACCAGGTTCAAAAAAATCAACAGCTGTCGAGCTGAAGTCTGATATTTGTCCCTCGATTCTTGTTCGTGTTTCAGTGTGATTTACTAGTCTGCGTACTCGGTCCTATAGTCTTACCATCTTAGTATTCTTTCGGAGAATGATGGCCAAAGAATATCGCACTTGAAAAGTCTTAGCTTTTTGGTGATCATTCTGACCGGTACTGCGCTTTTGGTGGCCGATCGTTTTGTTATAGTATTCGACACGAAAGCTTCCAGTTGAAGCGAAGCTGATTGTTCTGTAAGTAAGTAATCGAACTTGAATCAACCTGAACCCCACGGTCAAATAATTTGACAAAGATAATGCTCTTTATTATTAAGAAGGTAAGTTATCCAACAGTGATAACTCTTTTAACGTTCAACAAGTAGAATTAAGTTGGAAAAAAAAAAACCAAAATTACAGGCATTGATTAAACACGAGCAACGTATAGCCACCCCAACGGGTGCATGCATGCAAGCGGCGTCGCGGTAAAGATGTCCCTGCGCCTTTATTATCGGAATGCAAATACCTAGTGTTCTAAGCTCAAACCAGAAGAAATGAAAGTAACTCGTCTTCACGGCGAATCATTGTATCCTCCGCCGGGACCACCACCGTACCCTGAGCCGTATCCAGAGCCACTCCCATAGCCCGAGCCGCCCCCACTACCACCGCCACCTCCTCCACTGCCCCCTCCTCCTCCGCCGCCTCCGCCTCTTCCGCCACCGCTCCCATATCCACTACCGCTTCCATAGCCGGAGCCGGAGCCATAGCCGGAGCCGCTTCCCGACCCTGAGCCTCCACCTCCACCGCCACCTCCTCCGCCTCCGCCACCACCACCTCCACTCCCTATCCCACCCCCGGATCCGTATCCGGAGCCACTCCCCGACCCGTACCCGGAACCCGAGCCGCCAGTCCCTCCACCTCCGCCTTTGCCACCACCACCGCCGCCTCCACCACCATAACCTCCTCCATCACCACCGTAGCCCGAACCACTCCCCGAGCCATACCCAGACCCATATCCCGAGCCAGAGCCGCCCTTTCCTCCACCGCCACCGCTGCCTCCTCCTCCACCACCACCACCTCCTCCACTTTTCTTATTCACCACAGCCTTTGGTATCGACCTAGCAGCAAAGGCGAGGTCCACAAGCAGCAAAACCAAGAATGCAGCCCCAATCACCTTAGGGCTGCCCATTATTTCCAATCTCGCAAGGGACTCAAAGGCTGAGCTAGATTATAAGTGGGATAAGAGAAACGCTTTCTTTTGCAAGCGTGGATTATTCTGTATAAGCCAGTGCTCACAAGTGTTCGTGACATACCAAACTCAAGGGTAGGGTCCCTATTTATAGTGCATGCATATGCGTAAGCTTTCTAGTAACTTCTTTAACATATGTATAAATAATATTTTCTATGATGATGATGATAATGTAAGAGGTACAAGCCCTTACGTTTTCGTTAGTGGTGTTGGTGGTGGTGGTCATGTTGGGATATGGTGCTGGGCTGTCGTCTACTCAGTTTTTTCTTTTTCTTTTTTTCCCCTTTTTTCTTGCAAATCGAAGAATATAATATAAAGTTTTCCTCCACTACTGACTTGATGAAGTCTCTGCCAAGTAAATTCTAGAAGGAAAAATAGGCCGGGGGACCAACAAGAAGTATCCCCTATTCGAGGTCAGCTTGTTCATACTGTCGGAGCAACGCTTTTTTGCTTGATTTTCTGAGCACTATGGTGATTGACCACTAATTAGTGATCACTTGTAGTGACTAGGGTTAACACTTGTCCCTCGGTTTCTGGCCATTTAATTAGTCGCCTATTGACATGTTTTCGATGTGCGATATAAGGTTGCGTTGTGCATGATAGCGGGATTTGCACTAACGGCTTGTTTGAGAGCACGAGTCTTGATCTTGTAGAAAAGCAAGAGATGATTTATACATCGATCCCTTGTTCTTACCCTAAGAAGCTAGCGTTTGTATCTCACAGCATAACCATGTATGGCTTAAATACAAACCCTCCCGCTTCTATTTCTCAGAGCTTCTGTCTACCCACCTTGGCGAACTCGAAAACCTTCTAATGAGATCATTCGCGAAACGCTCGGGAATGGATGTCATTTTCGTTGAAATTGTAGATAAGTCATATAAATAGGGGTATGATTAGAGAGATTAATCATGTAACTCGTTTTCAACGCCACCTTCCGAGGCGCGTATCGTATCCATCCACCGTCATCTTCACCAACTCAAAATTCCTTTGTCAGCATCTGCAACAATGGTGGTCTAGTGCGGTGGTGGTGCCGATGGTCTCGTCTCTTTCTCTCTTTGCTTCACAAGTACGACTGGCGCGTGACAGGTGGCGCCTCTTCTTTCGATCTCCCCTCCTCCATCTCTTCTTCGGCTCACCACGATAGTATGAATGCATGCTTGCACGCACCCTTCTCTCCGGAATCGTTATGATTATCTGATTTCGCGTCCCTTGACTCCTCGGGGTCGCTTCTTGTCGACTTCCTTCTGAGTTAACAATGGTGGACTAGTACTCGTGGCACTAAATCGTGTCTTGCGGGAGTTCGGTGGATCATCATACTCGAAATCTCCAGTTCTTCTTCCGCGTCCAACAGTTAAAAAATGCATAACGCAACTGTCTATTCCGAAAGCTGATGAATTACGTCTTGTATCTAAGTCGTAATAATGTGGTTGCACTAGATTGCTAGCGGTTCTTAAGCTTAGGGATGACAGCATTACATGTTTTTGGGGCAACCAGCTCCGTCCCGAATTCGTCTTGATAAGTTTTTACGATTCTTGAAGTTAGTTCCGAACCCATGATGAGGTTTTCAAACGGGTGCATAATATGAGTTCCCTCGAATTTTACTTTATCTCTCTCAAACGAGTCAATGAATTAGTTTGATAAAAGCAATTTATAAGAACTGAAAAATAGTTTACATGGCTTGAAATAGAAATAATGGTTTGAATGAACAATACAGAGCTACTCAACATCGTGAGTGGAAACGAGTGAAAGTGAGAGAGTAAGGTTATGTCCATTATGACCAATGGAGATCTAGTGTATTTTCATAGATAATCGCATTAACATAGATTAATATACCTAAATCGACTGATTCGCAATATCAATTTGCAAATTGATATGATGGATCACATGCGGGTTGCATGCATAGCTGCATCGAGAAAATAAAAACTATTATATCGCTTAGTGTACCGATATAGAAACCAATATATTTTTTATATTAATAGGGCGTTTGAGACTCTTTGAGCACTCGACTAATCTCTATCGAAATGTGATGGTTTCCCATCCCACACATTGGATAGCTACCTGAAGACATGCGGCTCTGTGCTAGCCCCCGGGGTGGTTGTGGTCCCGAGAGAAGCCGCAAGCGTGGCGATTTGGTCGCATCGAGGAGGATGAAGATGACGGACCAATCTCAATTACCGTGCGCAATAGAACACAAGTTACCAGATCAACGGACTCAAGCATGTCAACCAGAACTGAAGTGGAAGTCAGCCCATTGGGCCTTGCTGTCCCAACCAAGTTTCTAGATCCATCTTCATACATGGGTGGGCCTATAAGGTCATTAGCCCAAAGCCCCAGATGGGCCCACACTTCACATAGACGGGCCTGACTTACCCCCCAACTTGGGCCCACATCGAGAGCCCATATCTCCGCCACGTCAGCGCCAGCTCTCTTCCAGCCAACGAGGCAGCGCTTCGCTTCGTCGGGCTACTGTACGGTCAGTTTGGTCTGCACGACACGACGCTCTCTTCTCCTCTCTTTGACATTTCTCCCGAGGTCCGACGGGGCGGAAACAGATCTAACGGTGGTCCTTCGGGCGGTCGCTTCTCCGGGGGCCCCCGCCACCGTTCGATCTACAAGCCGCCGCCGCCGCCGCCGCCGCTTGGATCCGGTTCTCTGCTCGAACCTCGCCGTCGGATTGGCTTCGGCGACCGCGAATTCTCGGACAATTGCTCGGAGTCTCGGTGAGTCTCTTCTTCGAACTTGAGCTGAATGTGTGCGTATCGTATGTGCAGTTTTTCTGCTGTTGGAGTTCGCGAATGATGCCGGGAATGTGCGATCTCGGTCTATTGGGTTGACCGTGACTGCGAGGGGTGTGATGCAATGCAGCGACTGGTCGATCATGCTTTGCTTGGGAATTAATCTGTTCATCGGAATTCGGAAATTGCTACTTGTTTATATCTGTGTCGACGTAGACGGTGTTTGGATCGGTGTATTTATGCTCAGTTATAATTGGATCACTCTGGGCTAGTGCATTGACTGGGTTTGGACGGCCTTAATTAGACGATGAGAGCTCGATCCTGATTCCGCATTGTGGTCTAGTTCTCCAAGAAGAGTCTTTTATCTGAAGGTTGAATTGAATTATATAATGTGCGCCGGACTCCAGATTAAGGTTGAAATCTTGTGAGGTCTGTGTAGGAGCATATGTAGAAAGAATCATGACATCGCATCAATGAACGGATGGATAAATACTCCACATGATGGCATTGATGTTGGGACATGCAACAGAAGCCTGATAACTTCATTTGGGGAGATCACCAAGGGAGAGCCCAAAATTGAGCTCGTCAAGATGTCCAATTGTACTCACCTTCGTTCAAAGGCTTAAGCTAATGATTTTGGGCCAACTAGGATGTAATGCCTACTCCACCCTAACCACATCCCCAATGTCTGACTTCTTTTGCCTAAATTTTCACACGAGCACCTTAACAAATCTCCCTCACGTGTGAGCCAATTGTGTTAGGTTTGGTCCCCCTTAATCTTGGTATCCTTCCGCACCAACCTTATCTCAACTCGAGAATCTCCATTTTGGCTTCGCTAAGTTTGGCTCACTCTCCCTTAATCTAGGCATCCTTTTGTAGCAACCTTATCTTGACTCCAGGATGTCCATTTTGGCTTGGCTAGTTTGTCAAGATGTTGGTGAGGGAAACATCTACCCTAAGACTCCGCCTCTATTGTCCTCGCCCAACGAAGCTTGGTGATAAGCTGGGAACACCATCTACCACCTCGAATAGGGAGTTACAGAAGAGGTTTTCCTTCTTTGAGATTTTCACCAGACACTGATACACATTGTGAGTGGGCCACTAATCTTCCATTGCCACCATTAAGAGAGATCACCAAGAGAGAGCTCACATCCAAGCTTGCCTACATAGCCACCTTCACTCAAAAGTTAGCCAATTAGTTATGGCCCAGTTATGACTATGTTAACTATTCCACATTACTATACATCCCCGATGTGGACTTCTTTCTCTTGACACCCTCACACATGCACTTTAATAGTTGATTCCTGTCCGTCTAACTGCTCTACGTAGTTTTTTATGTTGGTGCATGTGTGATTAAAAGTTGTTTCTCATTTCTGGACTCCTTTTTACTCAGACTTACAATATTTGGATGATCATATTTATCTTCTGTAATATGCAATATCTGATTCTTGGAAATTTTAAGAGGATCGTGTTAATCTTACCATATAAGTTGTGACTGCAGTCTTTACATTTTATACAGAATAGTAACATGTTCTGACGTTTGATGCTTTTTCTGTGGATGGCTGCAGATATTTTATGGGAACAGAAGAGACAATAAAAGACATGGATATCGACAGTTGGTGCTTGGATTTGGCATATGACCAGTGGGTACCACTTCCAGTGTCAGGGCAACGGCCATCTGCTCGATACAAGGTAATGGCTAAATACCTTTAGAAATGCAAAATATATATTTATCTTACCTAATATTTTTTCAGTCATCTATTTTATGATCTAGTGCTCTTCTTGTGATCTAATGCCGTATCTTGATAGTTATTGTTATCACGTGTGATATAGCATGCTGCAGCTGTTGTTGATGATAAACTTTACATCATTGGTGGGAGCCGAAATGGTCGATATTTGTCTGATGTTCAGGTACTCCACACGCCATTTCCATCCACCCATATCTGATTGATTATATCTTGTATGTCATGCATTTGGTTACTTTTGTAGGCCTTTGATTTTAAAAGTTTGACATGGTCTAGTGTAAGATTAAAGATGGAACCACAAATTGGTAACTGGTCACCAGAAAATCTACTATCCACCTCAGGTCACACTACGGTAACAGCTCTCTTCATAATCTGTTTATAATCTGATTATTCTTTGTATGGCTTATTGGAAGCCTGATGGTGAATTATGCATTTCGTTAGATCACATGGGGAAACAAACTACTTCTCATTGGTGGACACTCAAAGCATGATTCTGATAGTATGCCAGGTATGGTAATTTGGTTTTAAGATTGTTCCAAAGTTGGAGTTTGGTTTTATACATCTTGAATAGTGCACCATGTTCTTGTAGTGAGGTTCATTGATTTAGAATCGCTGCAATGTGGCATTGTGGAGACATTGGGAAAAGCGCCAGTAAGTTATCAACTGCAACTGCTGCAATGGTTTTTGAGTCTTTTCCTAGTTTTTTCTGTTCTTTTTTTTAATATTAAATGGCTTATCCACCTTTAAAGGATAATATTTTCCAGATCATCCAGAATAAGTTTCATCTGCTGTAAATAAGTAACTGAAGTTGGTTTCTGTACATCTTTGGTTTATATTGCAGGCAGCTCGAGGGGGGCACTCTGCATCTCTTGTTGGATCTAAGCTTATAGTCTTTGGTGGAGAAGACAGGAAAAGGCGATTACTAAATGATGTGCACATCCTTGAGTTAGAGACAATGAGCTGGGAACTTCTTGAGGCAACGTAAATGTTTACTCTTGTTGTTGGCTTACACTGTAAACTGTTTTTAAAAAAAAATTACATGGTATCTTTTCATGCTGATAGGCAGACACCTCCAGCTCCCAGATTTGACCACACAGCTGCGGTGCATGGGGATCGCTATCTTGTAGTTTTCGGTGGGTGCTCTCACTCGATCTTCTTCAGTGATCTGCATGTATTGGACTTGCAGACGGTGAGTACTACAGTTCAGCAATCAAAATATCTCAGAATTGTCTTTTCTATATCTCTTCATTGAAGTTATCTGTTGATTTGCTGACTACCATTCTCCAGAATAGGATGGTGTAACTTTATTGCTTACATCTGTTGAAATTACTATACGTTAATGCCGGAGATGCGAATATACCACAGACTATGATGAAAGTTACTGGGTTTATTGAGACGCATAGCTTGCATAGGCGAAGAAGATACGGAGGTGATCTTTGTGGGCTTTAGTCGTTAGAGTATATCGGAGATAGCTTTGTTTTGTTTTTTTTTTAATATTACGTGTACTCATTAGTTGTTAGTCGTTGGTGACCTCTCCAGAGGTAATTGTTGGAGAAATTTCATAAGGAAATATTGAGGTTGGACCTGCGCACAGTTGAAGTAGTTTTCCAGGGACTTAATGTGCTCTTTTTTTAAAAAAAGTGGCAGAATACATATGCATGCGGACTGTAAAAACTCTCTATATCAAGGAACTTGTAATTTGTTATCTGATGTTATTGCCAAGTGTGAAAATTGGGAAATCTCAACAACTAATGGATATCTGCCAAACCAATTAAAATGACAAAACAAGAAAATGAAAACAAATGCTAAACAAAAGAAGAAAATTACAACAGTTTTCAACAAGTAGTACACATTTTGTGAGAAACTAATAGGATTGTACACTTGATCTCACTTCAGACCTCAAACCTTGGGTACGAACAAGCTCACACATTTTGTGCCACTGCATGTTCTTGTCATCCTTTGGGCATCCGTTTTCAAGAAGCCTAACATATTAGGGATCTTTCTTTTGTTGCGTTAAGTTTGAAATTGGAGAACGAAGAGGAGTATTTTTTTTGGCATTGACGTGGGGTGTGGTGAAATGCCTCTGAAATCTCTTCTTCCCGACTTTATTCTCTTTAGCAATCAACAAGGATGCCATGGCTTCTGACTATATGTCTTTGGAGGGTGGTTTCATTCATTGGAATCCAGTATTCATCCAAAACTTCAGGGATTGGGAGCTTTCCTCAATTTACTCTCATTTAAATCTTCTTTATTAGTTCAAAATTGATGATTTCGGGGATGACCAGCTTATAACAAGAAATTTATTGTTATATCATGTGAAACTATCTTTAGAAATTTCTCCCTTGCTTATTCCTCTCTAAAGCAATCTGGCTTGCCCATATACCTTATGGAACCTCCTTCTATTGGATGGTAGCTTAGATTAGGATCCTTGCTGTTGAGAATCTCAGGAAATGGAAAGTCGTCCTCACAGATTGGTGTTGCATGTGTAAGCATTATGGCGAATATGTTGATCATCTCTTTCTTCATTTTGACTTTGATCTTAAGCTTGGAATCATATCCTTAGCTTGTCTAAGATGGTATGCCAAGTCATGCCATCCAGCGTTTTAGCTGATGGAATGGTTATGGTGGAAGCTCAATTTCTAAGGAGTCTTGGAGTGCTGCACCACTTCGTCTCATGTGGGAAATTTTGAAGGAACACAACAAAAGATTGTTTGAGGGTTTAGAATCTCTGGTTGCTTCTCTTTGTACTCCCTTAATTGGATTTGGACATCTTGCTCTGACTTCTTGCAGCCTTGTGATGTTTTCCTTTTTTTTTTTTTTGTGGTCTTTTTTTCTTTCCTTGTGCATTTCTTATTTACTCACCTATCACAAGATTTCCTAAAATTTTGAGGCAATGGATCTATAGAAATAGACGATACATTTTCATTGTATATGACATTTAAATATTCAATATGACAATATATTGCAGAAGGAATGGTCCCAACCTGAAATTCCGGGTGATATGATTGCTCCTCGAGCAGGTCATGCTGGTGTTACCATTGGGGAGAGCTGGTATGTTGTTGGAGGTGGAGATAACAAGAGTGGTATGTAGGACATATTGAACTGAATTGTGGTCGTTCTTCTCTGATCCTCCCAAGTCCATGATTAAGCCCTCCAAATTTTTATGTAATGAGGGTTTTGCAGGTTGCTCGGAGACTTTGATGTTAAATATGCCTAAAATTGTCTGGTCAACATTGACAACCGTGAAGGAGAGAGATCCACTTGCTAGTGAGGTCAATATTCTGTTGTTTTTATTTCGTCTTTGTATCCTGTTCCATTTAAATTTGGTAATTCTTTCAAGAAAAGGAAAAAAAAAAAAGAAAAAACTTTTCATATTTGGTTTGCCTATATCGTGTATATCTAACACAGCTATCTTCTTGTCATGTGCATTTACGAAATTCTTTCTGGTTACTGTCTGATATACCTATCTTTTGTATGCTTGGAAGCAGGGACTTAGTGTTTGCTCGGCACTTATTGCCGGTGAGATATATTTGGTTGCATTTGGTGGCTACAATGGCAAATATCAAAATGAGGTATTGGAGAATATGAATTCTTTAGGTTTAGTTGACTCATGTTGCCTACCCTCGGATGAATTATGATGCAGATTTTACCTTCCCTTCAATTTATCTATGTACAGGATAGTTGTCCAAATGGGTCATAACGTAATTTTGAGAAATTTTTGAGTATAAATGGGAACTTGAGCAGATCAGTTATACCAATTGTATTATTTTCCCTATTTCTATGGAGTTCTAAGAGATCGAAACATGATGTACATGACATTCTTTTTCCCAGTCAAGTTATCGTGGAAGTTTGCTGAAATTATGTTACCTGCGGAAAGCAATATAGACTGCTGTCTGATCATTTCTTCCTTTTGCTTTTCTCGGTGTGGTTGAGATGTGTGATCGTTGTTGTGTTGTTTTTATAGGATGTCTTCTTTTTCTCATGGCCACTTGTCTTGAGATTGATAATCTCAGGACTCTATTGGAACGTGTTATATTTTTCTCCAAATTTGTCAAGTTGATGCATTGCCATTGGAATGGGCATTTCCTGTACTTTTCACTTGAAAAGTTATACATGTGGTAGTCCTTGATTCATTTTGCTGTGATAATGGTAGGGATGGAGATGAAATATGTGGCTTTTGTAGGATGGACATAAACTATGATGTTACCAATATGTAGCTTTTTATTTTAAATCACCAGTGTAAAATGGACCTTGGATTTTAAAAATTTACTTACTAAGAACACACCTGTGTTCATGGTTGTTGCATTCCCGTGAACAATTTATTTCATAATATATCTTCAAGAAGTGATTCTCTTGCTGCTTAGTTTCATTATTGTTGTTACATGTTGATACAGATCGAATAGTAACTTCATTTTCCTTCTTGGTTTTCATGTCTTCCCTTTGATGCAAGATTTTTTTCATGAGACCCAAACCAAGAAATTCTTCACGTCCTAAGATATTTCAATCACCAGCTGCAGCTGCTGCTGCAGCTTCTGTTACTGCTGCGTATGCCCTCGCAAAGTCTGAAAAACTGGATTTCTCCGAAACAGAGGAACCGATTAAGTTAGTTGTGAATAAAAAAGATGTATCAGTTGAACTTGATGCGGTTAGGGAGGACAAGAAAGTGATGGAGTTGTCACTTACCGAAGCCAGGCAAGAAAATTCTAGTTTCAGGGAAAAGATAGAAGAAGTCAACAATACCCATGCTGAGCTCTCAAAGGTGTGTCTAGTTTTTGTAAGATGATAACCTCCTCAAAAGTGATGATGGAAGTCTTTATTTTTTCTGTGTGTTCGTTTAGGAACTTCTTTCTGTCCAAGGTCAATTGGCTTCTGAGAGATCAAGATGCTTTAAACTGGAGGTTCTTCTTCTAACTCTATGCAGTAGCAATATCCATTATCGTCATTTTGTGATAAAACTAAGTTTTGTTGTTCTTTGTGACTTTGTGGCTTATGGTTATCGGTTACGATGATACGCAGGCACAAATAGCGGAATTGCAGAAGGTGTTGGAATCCTTTCACTCAATTGAGAGTGAGGTAGAAGTTCTTCGAAAGCAAAAGTCTGCACTAGAACAGGATATGGAGCATGCTGCAGCTGCCACAAGACAAGGTTCCGGCGGCTTGTTGAGCTGGTTGTCTGGGGCTCCACGAAGTTCATGAAGTTTCAAGGGGCTAGTGCTCCAGATTCGGATCATGTTATGACTCATTGTTTGTATGGTATCTTGAGCAACTGCAGTACAACAATACAGAGATCGGATCTTTGCTAGGTCAAGCTCGTAGATGTTCTGAAGATCTGTGGTTTTTACATCTACCCAACAATATAAATGGGCAAATCTCAGAGTATTTGGCATTACGGATGGGAGAAAATCCTGAGGGGCTGAAGATGGATGGCCAAGGTTCTAGTCTTCTGCCTTTAGATGATCCCATTCTCGTAAAAATTCATTTGGATGGCATATGAGGTTGCTTTCTCGAATCTTTTTGCTGTTCTCTGTTCTGGTCCCATCTCTGCAATCCGGAAATATATGTTCTCATTACAATCAGATCCTGTTACTCATTCATTTGAATTGGGAGATTGTCCTTGTTTGTCATGGATTCCCGTTTTGTCCTGGATCATGTTGTATTTTGTTGTTCCTTTCGAGAAATTTTACAGTCACCTACTTGTGATAAACTCAGCATTACAGACGCAGCATAAACCCTCCTAAAATTGTGAGCTGAAATTTTCGTTACTTGCTGTTTGGTCTGGATTTTGTTGTTATTGCTTTGCTAAATGCGATGAAAAGGACGTTGTGTCAACTAAGTCTCGTACACTCTCTTACCATGATATTTGCCGGCTTAACAGAAACCCGAAGTGGAAAACTCTCCTGGGTTAGGGGAGATGTGAATGATGCGGCACACTGTCTTGCCAAATAGGTTCTTAGGATAATCCTATGCATTTAACTAAAGGAATTTAACTAACAGTCCTTAAAAAAAGCATGATACCCAGATGAAGGAAACTAGTTTCATGGACAATAGATGACAGGCAACTAATAGCTATCGATTGCTATTACTTCAGAAGACGAAAGAGACTTGAATTACTGGATACTTTCGAGCTACATTGCATACTGAACTCCTTATTGGTAAAGCCTCAAGACCGTAGCTAGATCTTGAATAACTACTGGAGTTCTTTCTCTTAATTCAACACACTGGCAATCATCGTCTAACTTCATTACTTCACAATCTAGAATTGAGTTGTTGTTGGGTTTGTGAAATCAGCTGCTTCCTCAAGATTTTCCCCGCAGCAGATTTTGGAATGGTGCTGATGAACCCCACCCTTCTCACTTTCTTGTATGGTGCAACCTGCAAATTTTCAATTGAACATACAGAAAAATCTTACTTTTTGTTCTTTTCTGATGCCGCATATTATTGGGGTGAGGAAGTAGTAGACAGTGACTGATAAGAAACCTGGTCAGCAATGAATCGAATGACTTGATTCTCGGTAAGTTCCGAACCGGATGCTTTAACTACATATGCCATTGGTACTTGTCCTGCTTCCTCATTCTCTAATCTGCATAATATCAGCATTTTGCTTAATCTACATATCATGTACACATAAAGACGCATGTTCACGTGTGCAACGTGCGCAGGCATATGTGCTCGCGAGTGCGCGCGCGCGCAAGAGAGAGAGAGAGAGAGAGAGAGAGAGAGAGAGAGAGAGAGAGATGACATACGGTATGACAGCTGCATCAACAATCTGAGGATGGCTGAGTAGTAGAGCTTCCAGTTCTGCAGGAGCAACCTGTAATATCGTATATAGGATCCACGGGTCAGAATGGTTCAATTACTAGATCATTTGAGCATTCTTTCCAATTTTCAGGTCTCATTAAACTAAATTCTGATCTTCCAGAGGTGCACTATCCCTCAGTTTACATGTTAGATCAAACCAAATTGATTAGCCCGATGAGGTAACTAACCTGATAACCATTGTGCTTGATCAGCTCCTTTATCCTGTCAACAATGTAAAGAAACCCATCTTCATCGAAATAACCGAGATCACCAGTCCTTAACCACCCTTCGGGATCTAGCGTCGCAGTCGTTGCTTCCTCGTTCTGCAGATAACCTTTCATTATTGTAGGACTTCTCAGCCACAGCTCTCCCTCCTTGTTAGGTGGCAAAGGTGACCCGGTTTCGATATCGACAATTTTGGCCGAGAAGTGTGGTAGCAAACTCCCACAAGATCCAGAATGGGCCTTTGCATCCTCATCCAATGCAAAACCAGAGGTTGCACCGCATGTTTCGGTTAGCCCATACCCTTGCCTCAGCTCGACCCATGGGAACTTCTCTCGGAACCCAGCAGTCACCTCTTTGCTCAGTGGTGCTGCCCCAGAACTCACTCTTCGAAGTGACGAGAGGTCACATTTCATGTTACTGGCGTGCTTCACGAGTGCAAGAATCACTGGGGGCACCGCAGGGATGTTATTGACTCGATGCAATTTAATGACATCGAGCATGGCCTGGAAGTCGAATCTCTGCATCACAACTGTAGTGCTTCCTGAGCAGAACGACCCGAGCACGAATAAAGCAAGCCCATAAATGTGGAACATGGGGATGAAGCATAGGAACACGTCGTCTTGGGACGAGGTTGCACTGAGTGACCATTTTAGTACCGAGATGACGGATATCAAGTTCGCATGAGTCAATATGACGCCTTTGCTAGTGCCAGTGGTTCCTGAGGAGTAGAGGACAGCCGCAGTATCCGTTTGAGTCGGCCTTTCTAGGGGAAGATCAATTGGGTCGCAGCGTTCTATGAGTTCTTCCACAGAAAGCAAAGTGCCATCCGATGTTTTGGTTGTTAGCACAGTAGGAAGCTTGGTTGGTATCAACTTATGTAGCTCTTCTGGTGCACATATTGCCAGCTTCGCTCCGGAATCAGCCACTTGCTTAGCTATTTCCAGTGTGGTATTTAGCGGATTAGCTGGAGTGAGAATCGCACCGACTGATAGTATGGCAAGACATATAGTCGGGTAAAGGAGCGAGTTCGGTGCCACCAGGAAGACCACATCGCCTTTTCTGACCCCGACTGCATGATACAATCCATAGGCGAGCGATCTGATGGAGCGGTAGAGATGTGCATATGAGATCTGGCAGTTTGTGGCCGCATCAATCAGTGCGATACGCGACTCAGCAAGAGCATGTGGGAATTGCGAGAGCACGCACGAAGCAACGTCGAGGTTGGGATCGGTCAGGATTTTTTGGCGCTCATTAAGTTCGACGAGAGAGTTGAAGATTCCAGTTCTTGGATCGAAACCGCTTGTTCTATGAACAGAGGGGCTGCGTTGTCTTGTTTCTTCGTTGGGAACAGAGCACCCTTTTTCAATTGACATATTGTACTCCCAACTTGAAGATGGCAAACACTCTCAGAGGCTCAGAAATTCTTTTGGAGGCTGTTCTAATGCAGAAGCAGCATATTTGAGCTATCTCAATTGTCTTTTCAGTACGTCGAAATTAAAATTTGTCATTGTAAACATCGTCGTCCTAGGGACACGACTCGAAAAAAGGACGTTATATGTGATAGCGGCCGGCTAGAGAGTGGGGACCAAGCCGTTGATTCTTCCAAAAATTTGAGAAGATTCTTGTCTGATGCTTCATGCACCGTTGCAGTCAGGCAAACAAGAAACCTTTTTTTACTATTATGCTTCGCATGGCTTGGATTCCATGCCTGCGAATCTGCCTTCTGGGGCTGGCCAGGGACAGATGTCTCCAACCAAATTGAAATCGATGTGGGAGTATCGACTCGGACTAGATCCTTTTAGCAACAAACAATAATAGCCAGAGAGGATTTGATAATGACCTGATCATTTACTGGATAAAGCAACGGCGATTAACGCCTAATCCTCGCGTGAAATATCAAATGCGTGCTGCATATTCTTGAATTGAATATGTCCACTAGTAGGGGTCAACTTGTTACTAAAAAATGGGGGTAAGCATGATTCGGATGAGCCAGTTTAGTAACTGACCTAAGACCAACCCGCATAGTATTGGTACTTAATTTTTGAGGCCAAAGATTGACTCTTGAGCCTGAAACCATGGTTGGTCTAATTTTAGGGTCAACTCGAGACTTAATGATTATTTATTTTATTTTTTGTGTTCATTAAAAAGACAAACATATTATTTCAAATTATATATTTATCAACAATGTGACATTGAGCGACCAAACTACGAATATCAATGTAAGATAATGTAACAATAGAAATTCCACACTTACTACAAGTAGTAAACCACAAAAAGAACAGTGAGGCGAGTGAGGAGATGTTAGAGGTGAGTGGCGAGTGGAAAGGTGAATGAATAGAGGCGAGTGGCAAGGTGAGCGCAAGCGAAGAGAGGCAAATGATGAGGTGAGTGAAAAGAGGTGAGCCGCAAGGCGTGTGAAGAGGGTTTCTACTTTTTTTGGTTGAATTAGAACTGGATTTATTTCTACTTTCTAATTTACACAATAAACTAAATTGCATAAAAAAGAAGAGACCAGAAGAGGAGATACTAGGGTTTGGAGGAGACAAAAACACACGCGCGCACGCAAAATCTAGAGGATCAATGATCAACCTGCATAGTGCAAAATCTAGAGGTTCAGAATCAAGGACCGACCCAATCCTGTTGAAAAAATGCACCAGGATTGGCTGGATTGGGTTGGACCGATGCTCACTGCTACTCGAAAACACATGAAACAAGCAGATTGAAGGGCATTGACCAGATATTGGAACACCAGTAGGAAGCTACTTCCTCCAATTTGATATCCCTTAAGAGGCGTGATTTTGTTGTTCTAGGACGAAGAACACTGGTTCAGATCGGATCTCCTAAGATGCGCAAAGAGGACTCACCGTGCCACGAGCCCGTCATAGCATGAGATCCACTTCACACCAAGCTCTCAGTGCCAATGCTGAGTAGCATCGAATTTCTCCGTCACATCACTCTTCAGGATCACAAGCAAACTCAAGTCAGCTCGTACGTCTAGAACCCGATGGAACTGCTGGGCACAGTTGCTTTAACAGGCTACAGATAGTAGATAAGAAGGATTTAGCTTCATCCAATCGACACAAGATAATACATTAACCCTTGCTACGAAGAGTGACGATAGAACTTAACTAGTTGGCTTTCAATTTCCCACCTAAAAAACCGTAAACAGGAGGATAAAGGAAGGCCTGTGGATATCAATCCACTCGAACGGCAAGCAAAGAACCGAGTAACTCAATGCAACATCATCAGTTAGAACGCCAAACTCATAACCTCCATTGGTATCCCCGGAAGTAGCAGCGGCTCCATAAAAATAAATCATGTGCGACCCCATAACAAAAGGATTGCTCAAGAGATCAATCAGGTGCTGCTTCCCAAATTAACATACTAGAAGGGGGAATAGGCCCCAATCATTGTCTATCTGGTTCAAAGTATTTTTTAGTTCAAGACAGACAAGGGACACAGACAGGCAGGAACACTACAACTACAACGACTTACAAGGTACATCGAACAAGTGGACTTCTGAAGGCCACCGATAGACAACAGTACAACAACCAGGAAGAAGATCAAAGCCATCAAGCAGCAACTAAGCATCTTGAACCTTCCGCTTCAGCTCCTCATTCTCCTTTGTCAGATGCTCGACTTTGGATTGAAGAACATTAGCCATCGACCGGATGCTCAACATTTCAAGCCTTAGTGTTTCCCTCTCAATGGACACCTTATAAATCTCCTCTTGTAAACTGTGGATGAAGTCTAAGCATTCGGGAGGCACTGTTGCATTGAGATTGGCGGGGGCAAAAGTCGAGAGAGGAAGACGAGGTTTTTCTTTTATTTCAAGTGATTCCATTAAAGAATACTCCACCAATGTTGATAATCCACATGTCAAATTCATAGCGGACCTTGCTGTCGTAATGGTAGATGAAGAAGGACCTTCGGTTTTCTTGGGTGAATTTTCCGAACCCGTTGAATCAATTGAGTTCAAATCAATATCTCTCCTTCGTTT
Organism: Eucalyptus guilfoylei; assembly: GCA_016097605.1. NCBI lineage: Eukaryota > Viridiplantae > Streptophyta > Magnoliopsida > Myrtales > Myrtaceae > Eucalyptus > Eucalyptus guilfoylei. Next base: position 20,849,902 of record CM027869.1, read on the forward strand.
GTAATGAAGAAGAGGTGCAGTTTCCCTGTTAGTTGGACATATTCCAGATGGATCATCTATAGTCTCACCCATTGTTTCACTCTTGCAAACAGCCAGAAGGCACTGAGTCTTAGTTGGAAGTTCATTACGGCAAACAGGAGGCACATGAGACGGCATTTCCTGTGGTAATCAAGTGACAATATAAGCGCTCACATAAAAACTCTTCAGATTGCTTATTGATTTAATTCCAGTTGAACAGTCTTGAATCTAGCTTCATGTAAGATTTAATTGTATCATCCCCACAAGTATACAAGGTTTATTAGGGCATTACAAGCAGGGCCCGTCCAACATGACAAACAGGCTGAACAGACCTGGCAGTTTGATTCCAGCCCGTGACTCTTATATCTAGCTCCCACAGGGTCTAGTACTAGAAGGTTTTCCTTCTGACCTTCAGAGCCACCACTTCAAACCAGGAAGCAAACCACCCATTGAACCACTGGTTCTCTCTCATTTATCAAATAATATTTAGAACAAGAATTATGATAATGATAAGGGAAAAAGCCACATAAAACTCCAAACTATGCCCACTATAACGGGCCAATTCCAAAAAAAAAAAAAAAAAAAAAAAAAAACTCCAAACTTTAGATACAATCTCAAATCTGCCTTGAACTTTTTTCTAAAAGATCCCAAACTTTAGGTCTATTCCCAAATTTAACTTGAACTTTTTTTTTTGTCTCAGAAAAAAAAACCCAAACTTTAGGTTTAGTCCCAAATCTGTCTCGAACTTTTCTTTTGTTTAAAAAAAAATCCCGAACTATAGGTCCAATCCCAAATCTACCCCAATTTTTTTTTTTTTTCCGAAAATCATCAATTTTTACTCTAGTCCTATATTTGCCCCCATTAGCCCTCTGTCCAAAAGTTGCAGTTGGTAGTCTCTAATTTTTTATATCTTAAAATGGTTTTATTTTGAAGATAATTTTCCTTGTCGCCTTGCCAATATGTATTTATTATCGATATGAAAGTGCCACATTAAGTTGAGATTAGACCACAAGGTAGATTAAAGAATAGGTTAAGAGTTGGTAACTTTTTCGAGTATAAATGAAGAATACAACCGTACACTTGTCAATTGTCACGTGTTATTTAACTCAGCAATTTAACAGTAAATTTAAATGGAAACTAACGAAGAGTAAATTTATCACAGGTGTACTAGTTTAGGTTAAATTTCATTTGAGATAAATTTGTTACAGATGTATCATTTCTGTATTTGGGCTTTTCATAGTAAAAAAATTAGTAAATTTATCACACGTGCCAGTTTGCAGTTTTATGTGACATTAACCACTTTTTTTAGACAAAACAAAATTTGAGGCAGATTTGAGACTAGATCTACAATTTAGGGTTTTTTCTAAGACAAGAGAAAAGTTTAGGACAAATTTGGGACTAGATCTAAAATTTAGATTTTTTTTTTTGAGACAAAAAAGTTTTAAGCAGATTTGGGATTGGATGTAAAGTTTGGGTTTTTTTTTTTTGGAATTGACCCCCACTACAACACATTTACCCTAAACTTTTTTTTGTGACATCAAAAACCTAGACTAAGACCACTATGACACATTCACATTAAATTTTTTCTAGTGACATTAAAAACCCCAACCTTGCACCTATGTAACTCATTTACCCTCCGTCAATGTTCTGTTAGATAATTTTCAGCCAAAAAAATGTCATTTTTATTTCATTCAAGCCACATGGATGTTATGTCAATACTGTTTGCTTTCCGTAGTTCATGTAGGTAGATTTTTAATGGTTCTCATTAACGAAATTTTGACAGAGGGTAAATGTGTCACAAGAATACAAGTTTGGGATTCTTGGTGTCATGGAAAAAAGTTTAGGATAAATGTATCACTAGAACATAGTTTAGGATTTTTGGTGAATTTTGCCCCAAGATGATGATGCTTATTAGGTGCAGCCATGGAAACTTGAACTCTGGGCTTGAGTATGAACAGCCCTCATAAATCCACCACTAACTCAAGTTTGCTTAACCAAAGTGAATCATGTTCAACATTGCCAGATGAAATTGCCTAAAAAGCAAGGCTTGCCCTCCTCTTTCTAGAGATCATTATTCTGTATCTTTTTTTTTATTAATTATGTTTACAGCTTATGGTCTATGCTGTTCTCAAATATCCCTCACACTCTGAACCTGGTTTCTTGAATTTTTTCCTAAATTTCTTAATTTTTTTTTTGAGGGTTCTTTTTCGGCGATATTTCACTTTTTGCACAAGATTCAGCCCTATTTTTAAAAGTTAGGGTTCTATACTTCATCCTTGTTTTGGAAATTATTTGCCTCGTCTCTGTTGCTTGTTTTCCTAAATTAGTTGATTTGCAGGTAAGTTTATTTGATCATAAATTCTGATGGCTGGTTGTCATATCAGCAAGAAAACTTCAGTTGTTGAATTTCAAATTTTTTGTCTAAAAAAAAGACCAGTTCCTGCGAAGACTCAAGAGCCACCCGAAAGCAGTTTCCCATTCCAATTTTCTGAAACAGGCCCCTGCAGAGTGGTTCCAGGTTCCACCCTTGGAGCTGAACACCTGGACCATGGACTCCCCTATCACCATTTTTGTTGAGACAATACGAAAAATAAAGATTGTGTTGACAGAATGATAATACGTACAGTATGATAATGTAAGAATCAGATTTGGGCAACGCAAACCTGAAGCATGCCATTTCCCTGAGGTACTGCTTCTTCTCTGGTCTCTACACTCGGAACCACATTATCTTTGCCATCCCATTCCTCCTCAACAAAAGGGGCATAACGATGACCAGTTGGTGGCCCTAAATTGGCCTTATGAAATATTCTACAAAGCACATATGCATCCTACACACACAAAACAATGATTAACATGCAAGGACGGCTTGTATAACAACCCCCACCCCACCAAAAAAAAAAAAGGCATCCGATACATTTTTTTCAGAGTCTAACTGGGTGAAACACACAAGTGACTATATTTGTCTACCGATCCAACGATAGAAATAAGGAAACATTCCACCATTTTGCACCTACATTCATTGGTGAACTGAACTGATAAGATGGACATTAAATGTCATAATGTAACTCCATCAAAATTCCATGACCTTAAATTCCTCGCAATTCAATGGGCCAGGTCACAATTTTGAGATATATAGTATAAGTCACAACAATGTCAAGGTTCCACAAAATAAGAGGTTATAATCTACTATCCTCAGCAAATTCCTAGGGGTGAAGGTTGGTTTCAGAAGTCTAACCAAGATAGAATAAACCTATTCTTCTTCACAACATTACTCATTATCATGAGACAGTAATAACTTGAAGTTGTACAGAGGCAAGCTAATAAGCTATTGATTGGACGCCAATTGCCAATATGTACCTTGTAATTACCACATTTTTCCAACTCCTCTTCAACTAGCCTGTACTCATGCATGACCCAATTTGTTCGCTTCCCTTCAGGAGCTCGCCCACTATGGAAAACAAGTGTCTTTTTCAGCCCAACACCACGTGAGTCATGTTGAACATTGCGGTCATTTCCAGTTGCCTTCCAATAACCAGAGCTGGTGGCCCGGTTCATTCTAGCCCCATTAGCATACTTCCTGTCCAATGCACTAAAGAAGTACCATTCTTGGTCCCTAGTCTTTAACTTTGACTTGCCTAATACCCACAAAAGAAAAGGTTATGGAAACAAATGGCAGGACAAGAAGTCATTATATAGTACTCTAGCAATAACACTGGACAACACTAAGTACATTCACAGAAGAAAACTACTAACACGTCTAAATATTAATGAGCAAAGAAAGAATGATAACTGCCAATTAAATTTGCATAATCTTAACTTCCCCAATTCCATATAATTCAGCAGTTATACAACTGAAGAGAGATGAAAGAAGTAAACGCATTTGCAACCTGCAAGGCGCCAAAGAGCTGCAGAATCTAAATTTATCTAAGTCCATGTAACTGCACAAACAACTAAAGATAGAATAAGGAACAACAGAATAATGACCTGCAAGGTCCCAAGGCTCCGTTTTGTAGATATCCACGTCGGCTATCACGTCAAAGCGGAATGATTTGCCACACATTTTGCGTTTAAGATAATATATAACCAACTCTTCGTCTGTTGGGTGGAATCTGAAACCAGGGGCCAAAGCAGTGGAGCTAGTCTTTTGAGCAGATGGAGGTGCAGATATTGCAGATGTTGAAGGTGTTGATGTTTCAGGACCCATATCTGTATATGCAAAAGAAAGGTACAGCTTTACAAGAGATGGACAGATAGAGTTGCATGATCCACTGAAAAGATTCTTTAGTCGTGAGACATTCCCCTCAAAGTCAGTTCTCCCAGTCTATTCTGTAAGTTCACATCTCAAATATTAGTGCAAAAAGAAAAGAACTGACACAAGCCCCATGGCACATATTTGATGCCATCCGTGATATAACAAGATGCAACAAACTTATGCTTGCTCTGAACTTTGAATTTCCAAAATACAAAGCTAAATGCATAAGCATCACTCAATCTTAGGTAGGCTTCCCCCCAAAACACAGCCAGTGCATTTGTAAGACATTTACAAACATCTCTGATAGCATCACTAAGCAATATAATTAGATGACTTAATCTTTGAAGCAGATTCTTTCATTGTATATCAGAACCTAGCACTCACTAATGCAATTAGATGCACCTGAATGATAAAAGATCGTTTGTAAATGCTAGAAGGACAAGCAAAGTGTCTCTCAATGAAAGAGATTCTCGCACCGCCAAGATAGACCAGGAGTTGCGTAAATTAATCAGCTTTACCCCACATTCCGGGGAATTTTTTGTCACAACACCTCAAAATGGAGAAACAGTATTGTTACACTAAGGTTCACTCTTCCAATATATCTTGATTCTCCAACTACAATTTTCCTTTTTATTTTTTGAAATCATCAAAGAAGGGGCTATTCTTTGCTTTATGCTAGCAATAGCAACTTCTCCTTGTTTCCTAAAGTTCTTCCAATATTTTTATACTTGTACTCTGGATAGCCAAGAAGAATCTATCTTCAATATAAAAGTGGTCACTCCACCTATCAATGTTTTCGATAAACTCTGTTCATAGGGCAACTATAACCTTAACCTGTTCTACCCATCGTGGACTTGCTATAACCGAATATCCTCTGAGCTGCGGGGGGAAAATTAAACACATAGTCACCATTATGATTCTTAAAAACCACCATTTTAGAATGTCGTCGGGACTGTGATCAAAACTGTCTTTTTGCCCCTTTGCCAAGAAAGATCGAGTTCCCGAATAAATTAGCAAAATCACATTCCTTTGTTCTCCACATGATTATAATCATCACCAAGGTGAAAAAGTGAGGCCCCTTTTCCCAAAGTTCATACTTTTTTTCACTTTTTCAAGGATCACAGCTCAACATCTTCAGCGAAATCTCACGCAGGGCGATCACAGAAGGGAGACAAGTCATCAGCACAGGAGATAAAACTATCGAGGCAAGAACTTTTCCCTACATAAAACCATCTTATGCAAGACCAATTCTTGAAACCACAACCACAAAGTCCAGTCCAACTCCGACAACAAGAAAAGCAGAGGAGCCAGCAACCCATCACACCAACAGAAGTGGCGATCCAGCGGTAAAAGCCACATGCAGGTCGACATTTCCGACAGACACTCAAGTCCAAGCACGAAATCAAGAGGGCACAATCGGGCAACACCAAAGGACCAAGGAGCCGCAGATTCACCCAAAAGCAAGAAACTTCACCGCCGAAAAGGGCGAAAGAGAAAAAGCCCACAAAACCTAAAGCAAGACCATCTGCTCAACACAACCTCTGCATCAACAGAACAAGGCTGAACTGCTCTAGAGAGAGACAGAGAGAGAACCTTGGAAGCTTCCGGTAGTGGGATGCTGACGAGAGCTTACAAATGAAGCGAAGTGGGAGAGGGGCCAAAAGGGTCGGGCGCAGTTCAGAGAGAGAGAGGGAGAGAAGGACGGTTGGAGTTTACTTGGATGAGAAGAAAGAGAGAGACATTGGAGATAGGGGAGGGGGCTTTGAGGAAGACGAGCCTCGACCTGCAACTGCAGAGAGGATGACAAAAAACAAGAAAGGGTTTTTCTCTTTCTGGACAGTGAAACGCTTCCTTCTGGGCTTCTAGATGGGCCTCTGTTGTGGTGATGGAACTGGAACCAGACAGGACTATAAACAAGTGGAACAGCATCATTGATCTTGAAGTAATTTAAAAAAAAAAAATTTAAAAAATAATCACTTACATAGCTTGGAATGATTAGTCAATGAAGAATATTTTGATTATCGATAACAATTAATGTATAAACATTTCCTAACGATATAACGTGAACTCCATGCAAAATCGAGCAATACTTAAAATAATATGATTTACATAGATGATTTTTATAGTCTATTTAGTGATATTGATAATCGATTCAAATCTTGCGATTTCACTTTAAAAGTACGGATTTTGAAGAGATAATGTGGACTCCATACAATATCAAGCACTACTTAGAATGATAGGTTTTATATAGTGTTATTCTCATAGTCTATTAAATTACTCGATATTTTAGATACATGCACGCTACTACTATCATTTTTACTGTCGAATACACACTTGTTGCAAAAATTACTAATTGACAGTTGAAAGTTAATAATTACCTAACATCAATTTTATGGGCTACTGCTCTTATTACCACATGGATCACAAACTTCTCCCCCTGTTTTAAGAAATATACCTAATGGCAATTCCAATTTTACTAATACATAAAAGAATTTACTAGTTATAAGGATAATTTATCCATATGTGCTTTCGTATACATATAGTTACAAATATTCAAATACACTCACTTGTTGCAAAATTTTCTAATCATGAGTCGAAAGATAGTTACAAATGAATGCTGCTAAATACAATGTTATAATATTCCCAATAGTCTACTTAGATAGGCTAATAGTCAATTTACTAACCAAATACCAAATAATTACCATATATGTACTCATTAATCCTAATATTTGGGGGCGAACAACTGAACCGTTCAACTCGGGAAATGTTCGGTTTGATTCTACTAAGGCCAGTTCTCGAGTGGAACCGGTTTCAAGGCCGATTCTCAGATCTCTTATATTCCGTTTCAAGTTCTTGCTCTCAGATTTGCGCCCCCTCTCCTCTCCTCTCTCAGACTCTCTAGAGTCTCGATTCTCTCTAGCGGGGCCCTTGATCTTTCTCTCTCTTGAGCCTTGCCGATCAGTCTCGTCGACGCTATCTTGCCTCGTCCTTGATCTTGCCAACGCTGTCTCATCTCGTCCTTAGTACCATCGATGCCGCCCCGCCTCGTCCTCGATCTCGCCGATGCCGTCTCGTCTCTCTCTCTCTCTCGATCTTGCGGGTTGCGGCCTTGCCTTTGTCAGTCGGCCATCAATCGGCCCACTCTTAGCCAGGTACACTCTCTTCCTACGTCGGTTTCATTTTCCATTTCTTCATAGAACGTTTCGATTGTGGTAGGCTGTGATTTCGATTTCTTTGTTCTCTTGGCCCTAGCCGCATAGGATTGGTATGTGGTAGCTTGTTTATTTGCCGCTTAATAAATCTAACCCTGCAAGGTCGAATTTCATAATTTGTGGTACTCTCTGATCATGAGGTCGCAAGGCAAGAATTTGCTGACTAGATGACAAACAGAGAATGATGATTTTTCCGGCTAGAGCAGCCACTTTCTTTGAACTCAACAGAGCCTGAAAGTGGTATAGGGACGAGCCAGAATGCTCTGAGCTCTTCTCACCGGAATCATGCCATCTATTTTCTCTTTTAGAGACATTCCCGGTGCAAGGTGAAAGCATTAGGGCTTTGACTGAAAACAAGATAGAAAAGAAAGCGAAAAACAACAGCTTGTTTGGATCAGCAGTATCTCCGTGAATTGTTAAATTTCTTGTAGAAAATTTTTACGTTACAATTACAAAATAAATATGATGCTTGATTCACAAAAAAAAAAAAAAAAAAAAAAAAAAAGAAGCGGAAAAAGATGTAAGCCTGTTCAGGCCAATTTCGAACCAGTTTTTCCATTTTTTTTTTTATTAGCAATAGCTCCAGTTCTTTTCCTTCCAATCAGTGGCCGCTAATGACAAATCCTGCATCAGTCATTTCTTCTCTTCCTATTTTCACTTTTCACTAGTAACCTTGATCTATCCAATTAACCTTTCACTCATTGTAAATTTCATAGAATTCACGCTCTCGACTTCTATTTAGCTCAAAATACTTGAATCCTTATAATGTACCTTAGAAAATCGACATGTAAAATTGCAAATAATAATATAGTAGGTAAATTTCATAAGTGAAGAATTAAAGTAGGTAAATTCATCAACCGAAACAAGCCCTTAAGATCTTGAGAGCTATTCAGGGGCACCTAGTTTAGGTAAATGCAGTCTCGGTTAGTCATCATACCTTATGGAGCTCCAATGCTTGGTTTGCAAGACAATTAGTTTATGGGAAGAAAGATTAAGGAAAATTAGTTTGCAGGACTTGGGATAAAGTTTAATCTACGTGGAGAGAGAGAGAGAGAGAGAGAGAGAGAGAGAGAGAGAGAGAGAGAGAGCATTTGGTAAGTCATCTAGCAAAAACAGAAATCATCATTTTGCATCTTTGGCAGAGATAAGTTCCCATGTATAGATTCTCAAATTTGGTATGTGTGCACTAGAGAGTTAGTTCCAGGTGCACACATACCAAATTTGAGAATCTATACATGGGAACTTATCTCTGCCAAAGATGCAAAATGATGATTTCTATTTTTGCTCTTTCCATTTCGGATGACTTACCAAATTCAAGAAAAAAACCCTCTCTCTTTTCCTCTCCATGGAGATTAAACTTCATCCCAAGTCCCGCAAACTAATTTTCCTTAATTTCACTTTCTTCCCATTGACTAATTGTCCCCCAAACCAAGCACCGGAGCTCTATAAGGTATGATGACTTACTGAGGCTAGGTTGCCTACATTAGGTGCATTCTTAAACTTCATCCCAAGTCCTGCAAACTAATTTTCCTTAATTTCACTTTCTTCCCATTAACTAATTGTCCCCCAAACCAAGCACTGGAGCTCTATAAGGTATGATGACTTACTGAGGCTAGGTTGCCTAAATTAGGTGCATTCCTGAATAGCTCTCAAGATCTTGAGGGCTTGTTTCGGCTGATGAATTTATCTACTTTTAATCTTTACTTATGATTTTTCCTCTGAAATTGAAAATAAATATATTATAATTTGCAAAGTTAGATGTCGGTTTTCTAAGGTATGTTATAAGGATTCAAGTGTTTCGAGCTAAATAGAAGTCGAAAGCATGAGTTCTGTGAAATTTACAATGAGTGAAAGGTTAATTGGATAGATTGAGGTCACTAGTCAAAGGTGAAAATAGGGAGAGAAGAAATGACTGATGCAGGATTTGTCATTAGCGGCCACTTATTGGAAGGAAAAGAATTGGAGCTATTGCTAATAAAAAAAAAAACTGTGGTGGACAAGGCTCCACCACTAGCCAGGATTACTCCAGACAATGGGACACTCCCAAAAAAAAAAAAAAGGGCCAAAGGAAGGCCAACATAGAATTCACTACTTGATGCGGGAAACTGCTTATTGAACTTTAGAACATAATGCAACAATGATTAAACTCTGATGATTGAGTTAATTATCCTCTGAATGCCTCGATTTTTCCACCGCAAATCGTCGGACTGCGACTGTCAAACATCTTTCGCGGACCGGTCTTTCGAGGTATCACGCTTACCGCTCCTCTCGATGGTTAAGCGAATATTTGGCAAGATTTGAATACTTCTTGTCCGCGGTGGCTTCTCGGCTTGCTGGGGAACTGGTTGCGGCGCCACTATTAGTCGCTGTTCTTGTTGCTCGGGTGCTGTTTCCGACGCCGGGCATGCCAAGCTCAATGTCAGTGACGGGATAGCTCCCGCCGCAGAATTCGAGCTGTTCGGTTCTTGACCTCTCGGGGAAAGATTTCGCGGGCTATCAGGTTCAGCAAGTCTGGGTCTCTTGACTGGACAGGCCGGCGTGTTTTCTCTCGCGGATGAAGTCTCCTCCGAGTGTTCGTACGGACGCTTGCCGTCAAACTTGGTCACGAGATCGAGAGTTTCAGAAGGGGCTTCGTTGTGAATAACCAGGGCGAGGGCGTTGGGTGCTGCTTCTGGAGCCTCGTCAGCTGGAGTCGTCTCTGTGTTCTTTCCGTCCGGTCCAAGTTCCTCCACAAGCTGCACAAGAAACATGGCCTCGACGCAGTATGAGGGTTTCCGACATGTGCTAGAAACATGTTTAAGAACAAGACCGAAGAGACAGGTCTAAACGAAATGTCTACACGTAAAAAATATCGACACTTTGAGAGAAGAGCTCATCAGACCTGAAAAGCCGCATAGGCCGGAGCAACGTTGTCGCCATGAACTTGCTCTCCCTCTTCCACGGCGGAGACCGGTGCAGGGCCATTAGCGATCGGGTCGGAGTTGCCTTTCCAAAATAACTTGTAGATTGCACAGACTTCCTTGCCCTGTAAGACAACGGAAAACACTTTGGTTTATTCCTTTCACAAGATAAGGAACGAACGATGATACACATCCAAAACGAAAAAGCCATGTACTTGGGCCACTGGGAGTGTTGCATCCGTCAATCGATACTCGTGCAGCACCCAGTCCGTCCGCTTCCCCATCTTCGAATGCCCGTCGTAGTACACGAGAAACCTCTTCTCGCCGATCACTCGGGAGCCGTATTTGATTTTGTATTCAGGCCCGGTCACCTTCCAAAACCCCAATGGGGTAGATCGATTCACCCTCACTCCTGTCTCATATTTCTTGTCCAGCTTACTGAAGAAAAACCATTCGATGTCTCCTCTAACTTTTCCTGAAAGAGAGGGATGAAAAAACAACCCGATAAGATATTTGAATAATGCTAAGCCTACGTTACGATAATGGGTATTCGGTATGAAAAGAAAAAAAATAGGAGACGAGATCATAAAATCATACAACACAGAGTATATCCACGCCATTAAGCATAGATGAGGGCTGAAAAATGGCGGTCACCTGGTATTTCATAGGGCTCCATATTATAGACGTCAATATCAGGAACCACATCAGTGTATAAAGGTTCTCCGAATACTTTTCGCCCTAAATAATACAACACCAATTCATGTTCAGTTGGGTGAAATCTGAACCCCGGAGCCATGATATGATGGCTATTTAGCGGTGCAACTGAAGATGACACAACATCTAGCGCGAGTGTCAAAGAAGAAGATGCTTGAGAATCCATTTTGAATATGAACAAAGAGGAGATGATCTGTTGAAGGACTGAATGTCCAAGAATCAGAAGGAAGAAGAAGTTACTGTGGAAGGATGGAATGTCGAAGAATGAAGGGGAAGGAGGAGTTTGCAACTTCAAATGCAAGCTATTAGTTTTGTAATGGCAATTGGTCATGCTTTGCGTTGATTTAAATAGGCCCCTTTGGCCTCAACATTAAGCACTAAACTAGTAACTAAGTTGTCCTTATCATTACAACTGAGCGACAACTAAATGCAGCCTTCCAAACATATCTCAAGGCAATATGTGGTAGTCACATGTTGTGCATTTTGAGACTGACGTAATTCCAATGTTTCTCCACAAATTATGAATAATTTCTTTAGTTTTCGAGACATTTCTAGAAAATATTTAAACCGTAGGATAAACTTTATCCATTTAAATATGGAAAATTGACCATAATTTGACATTGCATTTAATGAAGTGTAGCAACAAACTAGTTCTTGTCAGAAGTAGTATTGTCATGTAATAAACTGCAAATGTGCAAACATTTTAAAACAACACAACGAACTAGTGATTGGCTTAGGATTGGACCAATGCCAAGTTTGATTGTTCTTATGGAGCTCTTGTGATCCAATTATGAAGGCAACTCGTTTTCCCTTCTTTTGTAATTATTAAAATCATAATATGTATCTTATTAGCTTACTTATATGGCAATCAAGGTGGATAGACATGGGGTTTGTTACCTTGTATAAAGCCTTTCCTCTTCTGTACAATTCAAAATATTAGTGGTCACCAGAAATGATTGGCTGGAAAAATCTTTCCCAATGTGGAAAGATTTGACCACCACGCGTCGTTCCCAAAATGACACGACTCGTACCTTGTACTGCCTTAATACTTTCTGTCTTCTATAAGAAAGTTGTACTCTCTTCTTTCAGGGTGAACTCTATTAAAAATCCCAAATTACCATCACATATTTATCCCAAATTAAATTTAATTTTAAAAATTCATAATATATTTACTTCAAACTAATTTTCATCTCACAAAAATATGTACTCATCTACTACATTTGTGGACAATGATGTCTAGCCTAGGGTAGAATTGGGTCAGGGATACAAATTTGGATTTTTTTGTGAGACAAATTGCAATTCTTGTCCAAAGAAAATTAGTTTGGGGTAAATGTGTCATAAGTACCAGTTTGAATTTTTTTGTAATAAAAAATTAGTTTAGGGTAATGTGTTTTGAAAATATTGGTTTGAGATTTCTAATGATAAAATTCTTTTTGAAGTAATTTTTCTCGGTGTGTAGTATTATGGTAATCTCAAAATTGTTAGCTCTTCCCTTTTTTCCTTTTCGAGTTTTGACATCCTAAGTTTCATACTACAAATTCGTCTTAAGACCATATATAGCACCTGCCAAATTCTGAGTTACCAAATGCGAGTAATTTTTCTCGGTGTGTAGTATTATGGTAATCTCAAAATTGTTAGCTCTTTTTCCCTTTTTCCCTTTTCGAGTTTCGACATCCTAAGTTTCATACTACAAATTCCTCTTAAGACCATATATAGCACCTGCCAAATTCTGAGTTACCAAATGCGAGAAAGCAACTCACTCTCCACCGTCGATTAATTTGTCATCTCAAGGCTTGCATACAACTTTTCGTAATTCCATATTCGCTTACTAGTTTCCTTAGTTTTACTTACTTTCCACTAATTAATTGCTTCCAGAACCGAACATTCGAGATCCCAAATGATTACGGCTACGTTTGGTTTGCTTTTTTGGGGAAAATCTTTGGAAAATGTAAAAACCTTTGAGCTACCGAGCCTCACCTCGCCTTGCTTCGCCTCGGGTTGCTTCTTGGGCCTGCTCCTTGGCTAGTGTCGCTTGATGAGCCCTTTTGTTTGGGATCGTTTCCTCCAAGGGCAACTCAACAAGTTCAATTTATTTCTTTTTACAGAGATGGTCAGGGCTATGGTTTCTACATGCATATTAGGCATGATAAAGTCATATGATTCATTTCCTGCCCGAACAGAATACAAAACAAGAAATTTCTTCACTCCAGTGGCATGCCAGTCCTGTTTGATCAAGCATTCGGATCAATTTATTCGCTCTCCTTTGAGATGCTTCTTGTCCAACTTGGTGAAGAAGTACCATTCCAGGACTCCTTCGGCCTTACCTGGAAAGGAAGAATAGAAGCAAAAGTTCAATATACAAAAACAGAAATCTCTAATGAAAAAATAAAATTTTGCATTTATTTGGTAGAAAATGAACGACGTAGAAAATATTTTCCTAAAAATGATTATTTATATCACTTATAAAAATGAATGAATGAAAAATATTTTCATCATCCGCAAAAATATTTATAGACATAAATTGTTGTTTAAAACGAAAATATTTTTCATCGACTAATTCTTTCAAACAATAAATTAAAAAAAAAAAAGTTATCTAAATCATTCATTTTCCCCAAAATAAACAAAATCTAGTACTTCCCAAGGCTCGATTTTGTAGATGTCGATGTCATGAGCAGAATAAGATTGTGATATTTTTGCCTTGAATGATATGTGATCAATTCTTGCTCACTTGGGTAGAAGCTGTCCTCAGGAGCCGCAAGATGATCATTTTTCATGTGGAGATGTGACCACAACATTCATTGCAAGAAGATGATGCTTGAGGAATCACCTGTGGATGTGAAATGAGAAGATATGACATTGATTGAAAATTGAAAAAGATAAATTTTGATTATAGCTGCTGAAGGGATGTTTACTTTCAGTAGAAATGATATATTTTTGGGTCGATCTGGTTGGTTTAAATAGGCCGTATAGGCTTCGCTTGTTAGTGCCGGAATCGGTAGCCGTTGTTGTTGCCTGAAATAGCATACCCAACCTTACAAATATAGCTGCGTATGTATCTGATTTGTATGGTAGATTCAAATGTTTTGTGGGTCCTAAAATCTGTTTTCTAGTGGGCAAACTTTTGTTGGGAACATCCCTATAAATTTTTTTACAATTCCAAAACTGTTTTTTGTACTAATATTTATCATGATGAGTGCAGATGATAAACTTGCTTTACAAATGTTAATGATTCCTTTGTATCAGCAAAGACAAGAAATTAAACTATGATGGTTAGGGTGAACAAGCACCAATGTGAGTGGTATTTCATGGTGACTTGGAGGAACTTATATCAAGCTAGTGTTCTTGAGAGTATTTGGTTACTAATAAAGGTGGAAGGATCATTGGTCATGTCATCACACGTCATTTTATTGGTATCGTCATTGAAAATCGTCAATCAACTCATTCTCAATCTTTAGGTGTTGATAATGAATATCGGATTGTGCAAATGAGGAGTTAACAATGATGATGGTGAGATATGCTTCTCAATATGACCGTTAGCGACACAAAAATTGCCGTTAAAAGTATTAAATTCCATAGCTAAAAATTGGGAAAAATATCTGAAAAGCAATGTTTCTACTCTTAGGCAATGTGACAACTGTAGCACACCATTTTAGGAAACCTACAGATGTAAAAAGAAGTAACTATATGAGCAATTCTGATTTTAGCATAGGTCTCTAACGACTCTAGTTAGATGGGTCTCTCTAAAGGTCTCCAACAATTGGATCGAAAACTTCTATAAATGAGTATTAGCAAAGCTTAGAGGAGTTTGGACCGGAGATTTTTTGTAGTTGTGCTTTACACTAAAAAATTCTCAATGTTGATATCTCTGTGTAAATTTTGGCTTTAAAGGTAGATAATCTAGGGTAAGTGTGGTTGCAGTTATCGGCTCTTGATAGTGTAATCTATTTGCGAAATGAACAACATGTGCTAGTGATAACTTGCGGTGCTGATTACTAGTTAAATCTAGCCATTATTAGGCTGTTAGCTGGAGAATAACGTAAACTTGGATATAAAGTCAAACTACACTATAAATTGTTGTGTGATCTATTTTCAGTGTTCGTCATTTGCTTTATCCATTAACTATCATCACGCCCACGGATCAACTCATTATTAATTTGATCTGCTGATTGTTATTATGTCACGAAAGATTTTAGTATCTATACTCAATCTATTCAATCCCTTCTAGATTGTTCTATTAGCCCAACAACTTTATCACATACTTTACAAATGAGGAATATCTATACATAATAAAAAGCGTGGTGATTATGATCGCACTCTGTAAGAATGTGCAGTCTAGAATGAGTAAGGAGCTATTTCCTATCGTGTGATTTCGACAAAAATAGAAAATTACCCAAAACAGGAAAAATAGGAGGTATGGCTAGGAAAAAGGTGGATACAGCTATCAGAAATGGTTTTGAATCCCTTACCTTATAAACATTGATTTTTTTTTTCTGTTTTTATGATTATCATGACATTGGCCTAAGACAAAGAATCATAGGAAAGTCAATTTATTAAGTAACCATATATATGAGATATGGACCGGCAATAAAAGGCATGTCATGGTCCAAATCCGAGATAATATTAATAATATGGTGGAAACAAATCTCAGCTGTTTTTGAAAAATGTAATTAACTTGTTATTGATTTGAGACACCAAGCAAATTGGGCTTGATCTAGTACGTAAATGATGGAATTATTGTAAGTTCCATGCTGGGTCAATAAAAGGCAAGCCTCGCTTAATTTGTCTAAAAATATCTGAGACACAATTTTTTGTGATGAAACTTTTGCAATTTTTTTTTATATTTATATTATCCACATTTATCGCCAATTTTACAATATATTAGATGAATAGTGACAATTTTATTAATTGCTCTTTCTCATAGTGCACATAAAATTTTTGCTAAACATTTTGACTAATAAAGCACTAAGGTAAGATATTTACTTATGTTTCTAGCAGCATCTATTCAACTCTCGTAAGGTTGTTAAAAATAACAAGAGTTGATAACCTTTATGTGTAAAATTCAATCTAAATTCTTCACCATTTAATTGAAGCAATCTAGTAATAAACCTTTATAGAAAAGTGAGATTGATTTTTACACTTTTTAATCGGCCCAATCAATCCTAAATCTCTATCCAAAAAGCAATTAAACCCTAAATTTAATGTTGGAAAGTGTGATTTAAGAGTAATTAGAAAAGTAAGGTCATGAACAAGGTACCTCCGATCCGAACAACTGCAGCAAAACCGTACGTGGCCTTGCGTTCATGAATTGCCAGCCGATTGATAATAGAGCGTGTGGTCGGAAAGAGTATTCCCATCTTTGTCGTCGAATCTAACATTAATCGCAATAGGAATTTCAGCAATCTCGTTATTAATCCCGCTTTGAAAAGGAGATCGATGACATACTTCGTTTGAGAAAGAGGCAATTAATGGCATAGTTCACTTACTTGAGAAAGACAATAAGCGGATGAATCCGAAATACCCGAGATTCGGCCGAAGCATGCTAAACCGGAATAAAATCTGGCATCGATGAAAATATACAGAAAAGAAGTGTGTAATCCCAGTGCATTTCATGATGAAGAATTATTTAACCATTTATATGCTTTGCACGATAATTACGTAAAGTAACAAAGTACTGCAATTTCAATTACAATTAAAAATACGTATAGTCAACAGTAATATATGTATAATCACGAGAGAAACAAATAGTAGATGGGGATGCAAATAATTTCATAATTATTTATAACAGTTTGAAGTAAAATAATTGGAAAAATGGAAATAATAGATGACATAAACATAGGTGTTGACTGAAAAATGAAAGTGAAATCTCGTTTTCGAGCGAGACATTTGGGAAGAGGTGGCAGGTGGTCTTGCGTGTTCATTGCATGTCCGACACTTATGATGGCCAAGTGGCGCCATTACGTATGCGTTGTTGGAATTCCATTCCACCTTCTTAGTTTTATCATCGTCGCACTCTCCAGCGCGTGAGGGAACTCGCTTGTTATAGACGATTTTAATCGATAAATATTCAAATTTCTTTACGCATTTCGATTCTAAAAATGTAGAGCATTAGCATACCCCGTCAATTGACAAAAATGGTTTCACACACCACCATTTTATTATAAAAAATAAATAATAATTTCACTACTATATTATAACTATTTACAAATTATGTTAAGTGAAATCATATCATTTCCGGAACTCGTTTATTTTATAAAAAATAAGTTATAAAAAGTATTTTTCTATTAATAATTACTTTTAATACTTACTAAAACAAATAAGTAAAAAATATTTTCATCGTACAAGAAAATGTTAATAACAAAAATTCTTTTCATTGACTAATTATCTTAAGCATTATAAGCAATTAATTTGAGACAAATATTAATCAAAATTATTCATTTTTCGCGAAACAAGTCAAACCCAAATATATAATCAATCTTCCCTTAGTAATATTCATCATGACCAACGTTTTTCTTTTGGGAATCGCATTTTACATATTGATACAGACATTAATGAAATTTATATTAAGGAAAAGATCCGCGAGTTTAGAAATCTTAATGATATGAATTTCGCAGAGTTAATTCATCGGATCCCCTGTCGAGTCATTATCTAGATATACTATTCCAAGTATAGTCGAAAGTTTGAGAAACATAGGAAAAGGGCCAAAAAAAGCCCTTTAGACGTTGTCGCATCATAATCAATTTTTGATTAGCAAGTGGACAGGACATTAAATGCCAAACGACCGGCGCGTGGATGCGCGTCCTCGGTTCGAGCGCCGCGAGCGCGCCTGCAGAGAGGCGCGTGGACCCGCGCCAGCAGAAAAAACACTCGAGGCAAATCAAGAAACATAAGAAAAAAAAAACGTTCAAACAATCAAACGGACGTTTGTCCATTGCTCGAACCTCTGCGCCTTTGCAATTTTTCCGGTCGAGGTGATGCTGTCGTGCTCCTGCGAGATTACTACTCGGGAGGAATTGTCATCCGCAAGGCATTCGCTACGCTCCAACCAAGTGCACTGTCGCTTACCACGGAGGAAATTTCCCGCTGGTGACGACGGTTTCGTGGATCATGGGGGGTTTCTTGTTTCTTGAAGTGGTGACCAGCTGATGGAAGCTGAGGGTGGTGCAGTGAAACGCAAGGAAGATTTCTTTTTGTGTGGTTTTTTGTGGTTGGGGGGTTGGAAAGAATCATGGGTTCTTCTGGGAAAGGCTGCAGCAACAGTTTTGATTACTCGTTCAAGATATTGGTGACTGGGGATTCGGGTGTTGGCAAGAGCAGCCTTCTCCTCAGCTTCATCTCTAATTCTGTTCATGATCCTTCTCCTACCATTGGTACAGTACAGTCTCTCTCTCTCTCTCTCTCTCTCTCCGGTTACACTTTTCTTTTGGCCTATGATTTAATACTCATCTGTTGTGCATTCTGGCATTAAAGAAAAGTCCTTTTGATCAATAATGACTGAGGAATGATCCTCTTGTATGTGTAAAGCCCTAATTGTAGTTGCTTATCTTCACTTGCTCTGTGGTTATTCTGTTGTTCTTCACGCTTTGGTTGCTTGAAACTGTCTTTTATTTTCTTCAGGTATGGTAAATGGTTAGTAGAATCAGTCCTCCTTTCTTTCTGTATGATTCTGTCCCCTATCTATTGCCTGTATGAGTAGCTAGGATACATTGAATTGGAATGGTCATGGATTTTCTGTTAAAATTATGGCCAGGACTGGGATCTCTCTGGCTTTACTTCTTATGTCCCATATTGCAATCAGGTTTGTAGCTTTTGTAGCAAGCAACTATTCGGCCATCGTGTTGAGACTAGTACTGAGAATATGCTAGTCCCAACAATATGAGTAAGCAAAGTGGAGGATTGGTCTGATATTGGATACTAGCCATTTGGGTGTGGATTGAAAAACTCCATTTTCTTTGCCTTAATGAAGATGCATTTCAGTGTTGACAACATCAGTGGTGAAATTGGACACCATTTTCAGCAAGAAAGTGTCTGTTCCTTTAGACTCGCATCCTCTTGGTTATGGTATTGAATGTGATTGAGCATACTCCACGTCTGGCATATCTAGTGTGATTGTATCTACCTCTTCTTGTTGGCAATGGGAGTAGGAAGCAAAATCTCTAATTTCTGGTTTGGGGAAAAAAAAATCCAGGTGTGGACTTTAAGATCAAGCTTTTGACTGTTGGAGGCAAGAGATTGAAGCTTACAATTTGGGATACTGGTACTGCCAACCTCTTATCTCTTTTTTTAACCAGTGCTCTGTTAATTACAGTTTTTAATCAATCTTGACTCTACTTTTACTGTGTTTTTTCAACGTGAACCTTTCCCTATTCTTATTACTTTGAGAGACGCACCTGTCAAACTAGGCATAACTATCCTCGCCATTTCTTTATTGGTCATTTGAAGAAAAATTCAGCGTGCTTGTTGGAAAGTTGAGACTTTCAAATTGGACCAAATAAAGTTTTTGTATTTTGTGAATGTCTTTTCATCTTCATGGTCATTCACCCTGCATATGGCTCATTGATGAATTCTCTGATGTCACACAAAGAGGTTTGGTTCGCTGATTGTGATCAATATTAACTCTTGCTGAGTGATGGTGGATTTGGAATTCAAGATAAACTAGCAAGCCTTCCCTTTTTTTGTCATTATGCGAGTCAATAGCAGTTTCGGTTATTAATAATCATTATCTGGTGCAGCTGGACAAGAGAGGTTTGGGACGTTGACAAGCTCATATTATAGAGGGGCACACGGAATTATATTGGGTGAGCCACTATGTCCTTTCAAGTTGTGGAGCTCTGTATTTCGTAGTGCCACTCTGTTTAATCTCAGTTAGAAAGTTATATCCTCTACTGGATAATTTCCTGGACTAAATGGGTATACTTGCTGAGTGAAATGTGATGTGAGGCATAAAGACTATAGTAGAACATTCAGATGAGAAGATAAGTTGTTAGCATACTTTATCATGATATGCTTATGGCTGTATTTGTTCTGCTGATTTCAAAGCCTAATATATGCTTGCATGTAATCTGATCTAGTTTATGACGTGACGCGGCGAGAGACTTTCACAAATTTGTCTGATATATGGGCGAAAGAAGTGGATCTTTACTCTACAAATCAGGACTGTATCAGAATCTTAGTTGGGAATAAGGTTGATAAGGTCAGCTGATGCCCTCAGTTATGGTCTTTGGCTCTCACTGATGTAATCTTTCTCTTCGATAGAAGAGAAGTCACCTTGCTTCTGATGATGTGATAATTTCAGGAGAGTGAAAGGGCTGTAACAAGGGAAGAAGGAAGAGATCTAGCTCAAAGACATAGATGTTCGTTTCTTGAATGTAGCGCAAAAACTAGAGAGAATGTCAATCAATGCTTCAAGGAACTTATACAGAAGGTAAGCTGTCCCAAAATTGCACAAGTGAATTTCCCACATCCATATTGTGATATCGGGACTTCTTCAAGTAAAAGAAAATGCTTTGCTTGAAATGTCTATCAATAATGAACAAGTTCAGGTCGATCAATGTGTTCCACTGGCGCATATATGCTGATATTGTTAACATTAATCAACACAGATGATGGAGGTGCCTAGTATACTAGAGAAGGGATCTGTGGCAGTGAAGAAGCAAATTCTGAAACAGAAAGAACTGGATCAACCGCCTCACCAAAGCAGCTGCTGTTCGTAGATAGAATTGTTTGGCATACAAAAACAAATAGGTGATATAGACATACAGAATCGATACACATGTTGAACAGAAGATTTACTGTTGCAGGTACATTGTGAATCTGGTGGTATAGGTATAGGTATAGGTATAGGTATATTTTCAGAGTCTGTTGATCTATTGCTGTGCTATACTTATGTTTTGTAAATAAAAAAGGTTTTATTATTCATAATCACGTGCTTTTAATTTATCTAATCAAGTCCTTCGTAAACCAAATCGGGCCACATCTAATTCATGGAGCCATTGAAACTGCGTTGTAATGTGACATGAATAAAATTTTCCAGTGTGGACGTCTACATGCGTGTCCACCTTGCCTAAATTTTGTCCACATCATAGTCTGACATTGGCTAAATTTTTACGAACGCAACTACATGGGTATCCGCATGTTTTATCCAGACGGTGCTTTTGCAAGTTCTTTGCAGGAGATTTGCTGGTTTTGGTTACGAAAGCTGCAGACTATAATTGCAGATATGATGTATAGACAAAGTAGTCCTTGTCGATTAGAGGTTTAGCAACTTAAAACTCTGCATGATACTTGTGAATTGCACCTTTCTGTATAAGATAGGATTTTGAAAGAACACAGGTGAAAAAAAAATGGGCCGGTTCAAGAAATTTCTTGCCCATATCTCAAATGGGACCTATGATCTTCCTCATCCTCTTCTGCAACCGTGATGCTATCAGCCAAATGCCAAAATATCTATGATTGTTTCGCAGTCTTCATTGAATTATTACTCAAATTGCGCTGCGAGAAACGTTAATCTAAGTTACAGCTCTACTAGTATAGGAAAATAGACTACAATCTTTGGTGAATGCTATGCAGGTTGTTGCTGATACTGTTGTTGCATGGTCAAGGACGCAAAATGACAATCATTCTTATTGTGATTTCACAACCTGCATCGTGTTCATCGATGACATGAAGAGATGAACTATAACCGAGTCAACAGGCAGCGTCACATAATAGCCCCATACAAAAGAGATAGAGAACAGCTTTACATGCATCTAAACGATTTCTCGAAGGTTGTGAAATACAAAGATCAAAAATGATGCTCGTGCCGGCTAGAATTCTACGAACCTTCGTGTCTCAACTCCAATTGTCACTATTAGCTCGTTCACAGCCCTCACCTGTCCTTTTTTCTTCTGTCTCTTTCCCTGATCTTAGTAAGCTCCACCATCTCTCGGTTTCACACTTCAAAAACAAAGGAAAGAACATTCACGCCGTGTATATAAATAAAAGCTAAACCCTTTTCTCATCTTCGTATAAGTCACGGGAAATAACCCAGGTGGGAGTTGCGTTCCGCCGCTGCGATGGCTTTTTCTGGCCAGCTTAGAGGGTGGATCTTGGGCGCCGCATTGGTGGCAATTCTGTCCACCACGGCTGGGGCCATCGACATCTTTCTGGAATGGCACGTGGCCTTCGACACGACAGCCAAGCCGCTTACTCTTGATCAACCGGTATGAACGCCGCTTGGCCACTACTGCTTCATTGCATGATCTTAATTTACAACAAAGCCTCTTGTCCTCCGGCTCTATCCCATTGGAACATACATGTCCCCCCGTGATAATCTGGATCACTCCAATTTCCGTGCTTTTAAATGTATGTTTCAGTCTAGACATTTAGCGGATGTTCACAGACAAAAGACCGAATTGAATCTGCATAAAAGTCCACACAAATCAAAGTAGTAAGTTTAACTGTACTTTTGTATTCCCTTGGACATGGATGATACACTGCAATTTCCACAATTTACGTTTTCATCAGTAAATCTTTCAACTCGTGGTTCTAAAATGTAAAGATCAATGTTTCACATATATATGTTCAGGTCATTACCATCAACGGAAAGTTCCCCGGCCCGTTGATCAATGCGACGACCAACGATTTTGTCCACGTCAATGTCTACAATGACCTGGATGAACCTCTACTCTTCACATGGTATGAGTACGAGTGATGCATAGAATACCCTGCTAGCTCGATCCTTTTCTAGGGACATTAGCTGAGTTCCTACTGCATATCCGGGAGCAAAGATGAAAAACTGGTAATGTTGGTTGCAGGAACGGCATACAACAGAGGCTCAACTCGTGGCAGGACGGGGTTTCAGGCACCAACTGCCCTATACTGCCTGGCACGAACTGGACTTATGTGTTCCAGACCAAGGACCAGATCGGCACTTTCTTCTATTTCCCCTCCATCAACTTCCAGAAAGCGGCGGGAGGTTATGGAGCGATCCGCATCAACAACCGCGTAGTCATCAGTGTGCCCTTCCCCAAACCCGAGGCGGAGTACGACCTTCTCATTGGAGACTGGTATTACGACAGCTACAAGGTAATGCCATTTCTTTTGTTTTTGTCATTCCAATTCTTCCTTCATTGAGCAGTTCTGAAGAATTCTTATGGCATCACCCTATATAATTCCATCTAACATGCAAATGCAACATCGAACTTACAGTTTTATTCATTCTGGCAGTTAATCCGATCTGTGATTGGTGACTCTGAGGTCTTATATCATGGAGTCCCCGATACCATACTAATGAATGGAAAGGGGCCTTATGGTGGCCCCTTTTCGATCTCATACGAGTCCTTTAATGTCACCAAAGGTATAATCCTAAAAGAATACGCCAATACCGTATTTGTGTGTTTGCAATGAAAATTCCAGTTAGTCCTCTTAAGTGTGAGTGCTGTATCTGAAAATGTTCATTCTATTCTTTATGGCTACAGGGAAGACCTACAGGTTCCGAATATCGAATGTTGGCACTACATTTAGTTTGAACTTTAGAATCCAGAATCACTCCATGGTAATAGTGGAGACGGAAGGGTCCTACACTAACCAAATCACGGTGGATTCCCTCGACGTGCATGTCGGACAGTCTTACTCGGTCCTTGTAACGGCTGATCAAGATGAAGCGGATTACTACATGGTGGCGACTCCTAAAATGTTCAGGGTCAATGATTTGAGCAGCCTTGCGGGCATCGGAGTGCTACACTACTCCAATTCTGTCAGCCAAGTCGGTGGGCCTTTGCCGGCCGGGCCTGATCCGTTTGATTGGAATTTCACAGTGACTCAGGCTAGATCTATAAGGTAAACGGATCCCACAGTGAATACCTTGCCAGTTTTGTTACTAACCCCTGATCATCTGACATGCTTTTCTTCCAAAATTTGTCATCAATTTTGTTTGATCTTTCAGATAGAACAACCTTAGGTTTGCATTGTTAGACATGAAACGTTCCTTTTCTCTCAGTATCTCACCAGAACAAATTCCCTGATAAATGCGGATATAGGTGGAACTTGACCACTGGAGCTGCCAGGCCGAACCCGCAGGGGACTTTCAATGTGTCAAATGTGACCTTGGCACAGACCTTTGTTCTGCAGAACTCCTTTGGAGAGATCGAAGGTTCAGCTCGATATGTCGTCAACAACGTATCGTACTACACCCTCAATACCCCACTGAAGCTCGCGGACTACTTCTGCAACGGATCGGGAGTTTATCAGCTAGGCGCATTCCCAACTAGATCAGTCAACGAGGACGCCGCATACGGAATCTCAGTTGTGTCGGGGATCCACAAAGGGTGGTTGGAGATCGTGTTCAAGAATAATTTGGATGTCATGGATTCATGGCATCTCGACGGTTTCGGTTTCTATGTTGTTGCGTGAGTACTATAGTAGCATCAACAATTGAATCTGCAAAATCAGAATATTGAAGCTAGCTAGGCTGAATCTTATGTGATCAAACGATGCTTATGGAAGAAAGCTCGCGAAATGTTTCAGGTTTGGTCTCGGAGACTGGCATGAAGGCACTCGCGCCGGCTACAACCTGTATGATCCCGTGGTCCGGTCGACCACACAAGTGTACCCAGGAGGTTGGACTGCAGTGTACGCCTTCCTCGACAACCCTGGAATGTGGAACCTCCGATCACAGCATCTCCAAAACTGGTACTTGGGTGAAGAACTCTATATCCGGGTCCATGACCCTGACCCGAACCCAGCCAAGGAGCAGCCTCCACCGGATAACCTCCTCCTTTGCGGTTAGTACAAAACATCACCTTAATTTTTTTTTCTTTTCCTCTTGATTTCAGCACAAGTTAGCTCTGATTGTCTGACAATGGGAGCTCAGTGATTTGCTTCGAATGAGATTTGCAAATTTCCCGTTGCAGGAATATTTGGTGAATCCGGAGCACCTGCACCTGCACCTGCACCATGGTCATGGTGGTGATGATCATGTCAAAGGATTTTAGCAGGACATACCACGCAACAGATAATTGATTTTCATGATTCGATGTTGCAGTATATTTTGGTTCCTGTATGATCTTTTAATAAGAGAGAGACGACGACGGAATTGTAAGGGGGTGGCTCTCCCACCATTGTTTCACCTTTCATTCTTAGGGATAGTCCAAATGACGATCTTGCTTGACAGCAGACAAATTGATAGTTAATGATTAAAATATCAGAATTTTTTTTCCCAAAGAATGGATTTACTTTGAAGTTTTCGCTATAATTTAAGCATTCCTCGTGTCAAAAAATTAAAATTTTATGTGTGGGTAACTCTATATGCACGATGTAATAAATTTCAAATGCTGTAATTGTAAATTTGTGATTGATAAATTGTTTGTCTAGTGACAGTAATTAAATTCCAATCCCAATACTGTGTTACCAATATTTATTTGATCTTTCACAGAATATCAATAATTTCGATAAATTATCATTATTTATTTGCCAAACTTAAAATTACATCGAAGTTGTCAACTTTTTTACGAAATTACAAGCCTTCATTTGAGCAAGTTACCAAATTTGTTTTCAATAAAGTTACCAATTACTTTCTTTCTAACTCTTATTTGAATCACCTGGCAAGTTTGTTTAATGCATTCCGGATAACTAGCTTTTCTAGTAATTTATCAACTTTTATTCAAGTTGCCAACTCATATATCAAATCAAATTAACAAAATCATTTAAGTTAAATTATCAACCCTTACTTATATTGCTTTCCAACTGATTTGGTAGTCTCCAAATTACCACTATTCTATTATTTTATCAAACTTTTGTTGAAGTTACCAACTTTATATAAATTACCGACTCTAGCTAATTACCAACTTTTCTATACTGAAGTTGTCAACTAATTTTAGGTTATCAATTTGTATTTGAGTCGCTAAGCATATTCATTCAATCGACTCCAAATTATCATCCTTTCTAACCCTTAAAATGTGTTCCTATGCTTATTAAAGTTGATAATTTTCTAGAAGAGTCGGTAACTCTAGTGGAATTTGATAAGTTTTTGAAAGAATGAGTTATTCTGAATCGGTCACATAGACATTGGTAAAGCGACTCAAATAAAATTGAAAAAATACTCATATTCAAGAAACTCACTAGTCTTAACCACACCAATAAATTAATTTTGTGAACACATCTTTGTTTTTTCACCCTTGTCAAAGACACCGAATCCCAATATTGAAAAAAAAACTTTATTTTATTGAGGGAAAACTTTGTAACAGATCAACTCAAACTGAAGAGGGGGAAGTCCACCTTAGTTTGTGAAAAACCCACTAATGTGATGGATCCAATGAGACGAGCCAAACTCAAACAAGTGCGCTCAACATAAAACCATCTCCGTTCAGCGGTGTATGAAATCAAATTCGTGTCACGCGTACCATTCACACGCACAAGTTTGTTCCTTGGTCACTGAACTGATCGCCGTTACCTTGGAACCATGGCATATTCAATGATGACCTCACAAAGAAAGAACCACCTTTTGCTAAATGAGAAAGAGGACATCCCCAGATTATAGCACAACTGCTCAACTTAATCTGTACCCACTTACAAGCCTCACAAAACTCTCTCTCTCTCTCTCTCTCTCTCTAATCTCATGTGGTTGAGTGAGACACGCACCCACCCCATCAATAACAGCTCATGCCACTTAAACAATGCCGGCAGAAAAGATTAGGTGCCTTGTTTTTGTCCTCATTAAAACTCTCGTAGTTGTCCCTAATAGATATTGTCGCCTAACCAATGCTAGCTGCACCACACAGAAAACTATCAGCGACCAATCTCTCTTAACTGCTTCAACGTGCTCGTGTATGAAAAAAGGGTTTTAGGGTAATCAATGTGAGGTCGACAGGCTTAAAAGGCTTTAAACCATGTAAGCTAAGCTTTTAAGTTATTTCATGTTCTAGGTGATAGGACAGAAATAGTAGATTTACAACATTAAATTTTTGTATTTGGTTTTAGCCCTTTTTCATAATAATAATAATAAAAAAGCTTCTAAGTTAATTTATATCTTTCAGTTTTTCTATGAGAGGAGATAAGATAGAACCCTTATGAATTTAGTGAAGTCGGATCATCCACTCGGACTTTGGCTTTGCTAAATTCCCTGATGTTGCGAGGTTCGCACGTATTTCACGGATTGGAGTTTTGCTTTCTTGCTGTATAAAAATATGAATATCTGGTGCATTCCTTGCAGGCTGGGCTAGGCCTGGATGAGGAAAACAAGTGGGAGAATCATGCAACATGAAGAAAAAAAATAAAATAGCTCAAAAAAGAGGAGAAATTTTCATGCGCTTGCTTGTAATAAGAGGAAAAGGACAAGGGATGGATTCAGGGAAGTGCATTGTTCAGTGTCCTTCCTGAAAAACGCACACATATTCTATTCTTGGAGAGAGAGAGAGAGAGAGAGAGAGAGAGAGAGAGAGAGAGAGAGAGGCTTGCTTGGGGTTGTCACAAGCACCAACCAAAAGTGGTGGCTTAGGTTTCATTGTTTAGAAAGCAAGAAAAGCCTCTCTCTCTTTCTCTCTCTCTCTCTCTCTCTCTCTCTGATCTGGACGTTCACATTCTTGTTACCTACTGGAAAACAACAAAAAGTTGATCATAAAGAAGCAAGAAGGGCGAAAAAACAAGAGAAAAGCCGGTTCTGTGCTATCATGCTCTTTACATGAATGACCGGCAAATTTTGCTTTCGGACAGAAGAAACTGACGTCCATGCAACAGCCCAAATCAAGATACACATGTAACCAAAGAATCAACTGAATATCTCTGTAATTTCTTAAATCTAACATGTAACATCCCCACAATTGATGACAGGAGATCTGGATAAATCAAACTTCGGATGCTCTACAGTCCATCGGAAAATTAACATGGACCCGTGCGCGTGGTTTTCTAATCTGTGAACTGTGATTGACTTAACCCATCACCTTAAATTAATTCTTGCTCAGTAATGGCAATCCACGACTGCGGGGCCCGAGACAAAGATTGGAGGATGAGATTGCTTCTGATGATGATGCTGTTGTTTGGAGCTCAAGAGAAACAAATGATCACGGTTCTCTTCTTCTGGGGCTGGGAGGTTGAGATCCAAATCAAGGGACAAGAGCCCGTTGGCGCTGAGCCGCGTGGATTCATCGTCGGATTCTAGCTTCGCCCCGACAGCAACCGGGGGGCGGTGTCGCCTCATGTGGCCTCCCAAGGCCTGGCCCGATGTGAACTCGGTGCCACAGATGGAGCACTCATGGATCTTGGCCTGCTTCTTGCAATTACCATTGCTCCCGTAAATGTTAATACTCCCAAGAGAGAAAGTCGAAACTTTCTTGAATTCTCCTTCTTCTTGTTCCGGCGAGGATGGCAAGAACATGAATTGCTTATACAGCGGTGGCTTCTCTTCAGCCGCGGCTGTTGCCAACTTCAGCTTCTTGTGGCTCGCCCGATGACCACCTAGGGCTTGGAAGGAAGGGAAGGTCTTGTTGCAAGTCTTGCACTCATACACACAATAGCCCTCCAAGTACCTCTTGCTCGTGAATTTATTGCTATTGTCGTGGTCTTCTTGAATAACAACCCTTCTCGAGGGCTCTTTGGATTGGCCTTGAGCTAGGAGGATCAGGCAATTGGCCATGTCCTCCTCTTCCTCCGTGCAGCCGCCGGGGAATTTGGTAGAAGTGGAGGGAGAGAGGTCGGCGGCCTTGTCGCTCTCGCTGTTGTCGACACAATCGCCCCCTTCGGAACTCATCGGCGATCCAGTGCTCACAAAAAGGATCGGCGACTGCGGTCTCTGACGCTTGGTGCGCTTGCCCTTGACGATGATCTGGGTGTGCTCTTTGGGACCTCCAAGGGCTGCTTCTTCTTGTGAGGGTTCCATGGTATGCTTCTTCCACTAGAGAGAGATAGAAAGAAAGAGAGAGAGAGAGAGAGAGAGAGAGAGAGAGAGAGAGAGAGAGAGAGAGAGACTCCTGAGGAGAGGGATGGGAAGTCTTAAGTTATATTTGGAGTCATGTTGGGATGTGATGACACCACCAATGGAACAGTAAGTTGTGTGAATTAGTCCGCCTCAATCTTTTCTTGAGTTTCCAACACCCTTTGAAGTCCTATTTTATACACTACCCGATTTCTATACTT
Source organism: Eucalyptus guilfoylei (assembly GCA_016097605.1). Classification (NCBI taxonomy): domain Eukaryota; kingdom Viridiplantae; phylum Streptophyta; class Magnoliopsida; order Myrtales; family Myrtaceae; genus Eucalyptus; species Eucalyptus guilfoylei. Next base: position 20,879,103 of record CM027869.1, read on the forward strand.
GGACATCGACACTCCCCCCAACACCCCCACACCCCACAAAATAGCTAGAGAGAGAGAGACCCATAAAAAAAACCACCATAAATCGAAACAGAAAAGATGCAAAATTAGGAGATGGGTGGTGGGCTATCATTGAAGAACTGGTGGGATATAAATTTTCGTGCGCGAGGAGAGGGTTTATTAATTGCAAATTCATGTGTTGTCCCCCCGCTTGACACTCTCTTTCTCACACTTTGCCAACTCACTCTCCTTCGCAAAAGGGTTAAGAAACAACCCCCCCACCGAAGCTTCATTCGTGCAACCATCGATATGAGCTTGCAACTCCCACCCCACATCACCTAAACTATGTGCACTCCACCCCTCCGAAAGAAAGTGCCATTTGCCCGGTTTGGCCACCCAATTTCAGCATCATTCAGACAGACACAAATCTCGGTTTTGGTAGTCCAAAAAGTTTGTCTAATTCTTCTGTGGACTACAGGAACATAGCTCTTCTGAGCCGTGTGTTTGCGCCCAAGATATCCTCGGGTCGGTAGCCCATCACATGCCCGTCACGACATCCTCATTTTGCTTAGGAAGGGGCCACAAAAAAAAAAAAAAAGGCACGATAATTCGAATTTGAGATATTTGATTCTAATGTCGTATCTCCTCCAAAAAAAATTAGATCTGGTACATAAAAGGAGGGGGTGGACGACAATGTGAATCTCACCATTCTTCACTACCTTTTAACTTTCTCAACACCAACCACACTAAGAATTGTTCTCGTCTACCGCTCCCACGTTACTGAATTCATTGCAATCATTGATGTTGACTTGATATGAAGCGGCTTTGTCGACATGTTCTCTTTCGAAGGAAACTATGCAAAGTGCCCGTGGTTGGTGCTGTTCCAGTAAGGATTCGAGAGATATTATGCGCGGGCAACCGAATTCCATCATTCTATTCTTGAACGAATCCGCCATGTCGTGATGGACTCTACTCATGCCATGGCATTAATCACGAGTGCACATGATCTTGCACAAAATCGATGGATTTATAGTCCTCGAATTACCGTTCCACATAGATTGGGTAGTAAAAGCCTGACCGCTCGATCTACAATCCAACAGCGGATTGAATTACATAGAAAAATCATAGCTAAATTTGAAGATAAATGTGTGGTGGACATTGGAAGTTTCGATTTTAGCCTCATTAGGGATTTGGCGTGATGCATGCATGGTTAGTTAAGGATGGACTTCCTTCCTTGGCGTGAACAATTCCTTCTTTGTATTTAATTATTGATCGGGTCGTGGAATGTGTGAAGAACGTAAGTGGCCACAGCCACTCCAGGAAGTGGGTTCTCCTCCGAAGCAAAGAATACCAATTTATCATGAAATTTTCTACCATTCCTCCACTAATTTAACCATATATGCAATATACATGACAAAAAATCAAATAAATGTCCTGGCTTTTCTTTTTAACGTGGGGGCTATGTAGCTACCTGCAAATAAGCTTGTTGGGTAAGTTTCTACTTCCATATTAAATGAAATTGACATATTGAATAAACATACATGATACTATAAGTGAGAACCCATAAGTGAGAACCCATAAGTTTCTATCAGAACTTGAAGAGCCTTGCGTGATGAATTGTGAGAGTTTGATGGCAGAAATTGGCTTGGAAAGAAACCGTTGACATGAGTGCCCAAGACAATAAGCAACAATATATCCACCGAATACGCATAGAACCGACTCTTCCATTATTTTATGTCTTTCTTATTCTATCTTCTGCTTCCCAAGGCATCCATGGAGAGAGAGAGAGAGAGAATAAGTAGCTTCTGCGCCACTCAATACAAGCATGTTGGTTGCAACTAAGCAACCGCAAGGCCTCAGGTTTAATAACTCCCCCAACTATGACAGGAATGTGTAAGAAAATGGATTGAATGTATTCTATGGCCTAATTCTTTAGTCAACTGCAACACCTCGTCTCGGTCCACAAGTAACTGCACAGCAGCAACTCACAGAAAAATGAGCACGAAATTATTGTCAACATAAATGCTCGTGACCTAAGTCGGTAAACCCGACTGATCAAGTGCACGAGAATCATGTGAAACCACATCCTTCGTTGTATGCCCTATCGTAGTTGGTCGATCTCATTAGGTTCTTCCAAGTACAGAAATTGATCGCGGATTGGACGTTCCGATTGATTTGGTCGAGGTTGTATCTTTATAATCTCAGTGTGACAACCAAGCATTTTAAGTTGAGGTGAACTGCATGGGTCAATAGAAAGGTGAGCTATGCAATAGATGGCCCTATTGATGAGATACCAATGACATCTTAACTAGCTTAACACATTTCAATTCAAGGGTCGCAATCTTTCAAATCATCAGTTACCTTGATCAAGCATCCTCTTACATAATTATATAGAAGACTAGGAAAGAAAAACAAAGGGCAGCCTTCACTGTGGATACAACTACAAGAAGCAGAGGGGGATCCAGACATCACCTCATCTTTGTAACTATACCATTTCCGGTTTTGAAATCGCGTTTTTTTCTTTTTTTTCCCTTCACTGAAGTTGTATTGGAACTGCAGCTAAGCAATTCAGTGACAAGTTGTTGCCAATTATGCTGGAACTTCCCACAATAAGCAAAGTTAAGGAGGAGTTGGCAGGAAAACTTCAATTATTTCCCTAGATTCGTTGCAATCAAATAAATAAGAAGTGGCAGAATGCATAGAGAGTGAAGTGGGTGGGAGTGGCCAGTGAGTGCTCTTGATGTCCTCCTCTAAAGAATTTTCCACATTCATGAATATTAAAGTGCCAAGCAAAGCAACCCCATAATCCTGTATAGAGTTGACTTGAGCACCTTGCATACCCAGCTTACAGCGACAGCTGATTATTAGAACAAGAAGAGCCCGTCGCCAGTGGATATCCTATATTTTAATCCATCTCCTTCTTGGACAAGCACATCGATATCTTCTTTTCTGCAGATCCGCAGACGTGTAGACTTCTCCTGTTATACCAATGCCATCAGGCAAGCGATGAGATCGTATAAACTCCTTGGATTTTGATTTGTCGTACACTTTCGAGAATGAGATTAGATCTATATGGACCTAGTGGTTCACAAAGATTGGATTAATCGCTACCCTCTATTATGTGGAGTCTGCGTGAATCATGCGAGAATCATCAGTTGTCGCTGGCAATGATCCGCGAACCATGTCGTCCCATTTGAAGTGAAGACTTCCCCAAAATACTATAGCATCCCCTCCCCCTACACGAAGGTTTTGCCTCCGCCGCTGTGCCCAACATCATGTTCCCAGTACCCATGAAGATTTCTGTGAGTAGAGTTGCTTTGGAACCTTTAATTAGGGAATTCTCTTACTTGATGGTAGCGACAAGGCATTTCAGATCTTCGATCAAAACATCACGGGTAATTAGAACTAATGTTTGAAAGTTCATCCAGCATATCAGTCGTTCACGGCACAAATACGGGAAAAACCCTGAAAGAGACTAGTGAAATGTCGACAAATGACAACAGTTAGTCCTTGCTAGGTTGATTACTTCTATGCAAGTAGATTTTATATTGAACTTCGTAAATATAGAGCTTGCTTTCGGGATAAGGACTTGATGCCAACTCCACCGATTTTAGCTTCAAACCACTCGTTTAATCAGGAAAAAGTCTCTTTCACTTGGCTTCCACGAGCAACTTGTGCAACCTCATCAGCCGCTCGACAGCTAAAGCAAAAGAACCTTAGAAAAATTGGGAGGAGAGTACAGATGAGATTTAACTATAATATTATTTAAAAACAACGCTGTTATAACAACATAAATAGCATTGTAATAGTTCTATACTCGACTCCCCCCAACCTTAGTATGGCTGACAAAAATTGCATACTACCCAGTATCTATTCCGCGGCCAATGACCATGACAAGGAGTTCCCCGGCTGCTTTTTGTTGTCATTATCATCACGACAGCTTTTTAAGGGTATACTTCTTTTGCTTCGATTTAAATTAGCTGCAGAGAGAGTGAAGTATGTCCTGCAAGCTCTGGCCGATGAAACTTTTCACAAACTAACCAACTCACCATGAAGTGATACATCAGGCGCCTCATTGGCCGCACTTAAAAGTCAAATATTTCTTGGCTCGATGAACACAGATGTGGTCCTTGCGGGGATGGTAAAGCACACTGAGGATGCCTCAAAGCTTGAGCTCTTCACTACCTCATCAGTTGACATAACCTGCGTCACACATTGAAGCCATGAGTCTTAACAGAAATTAGCTGTTTCAACAAAGCATAATCGCAAAAGCACACTTATTAGATGTCAAATCATGGCTTTCCAAATTCGACAGCGCAAAAGATAAACTATAGAAACATTAAATATTCAAGGGGGCAACTCTATCGTGGAGATTCAAAGTAACTTCAAGTCCAACTTCCTTACCTGTACAGGATGTAGTTGAAGGGTTTTTCCTTGCAATGCTGGGCTAGCAAAAGAAACCTCGGATGGGCCCGCGTTGATAACAATGGCAATGTATGAATAGCTGCCAAGAACAAATTTCTATGAGATCGAGCAATTACATGTGGAGAAGCAATATTTGTATTTCACTTTCACTGACATGGGGTCTAGTTGAGTCAATCCCGGGACACCTTCATGGCCATCTTCAATGCTCATCACTATCACACCAGGGATTTGTGATGGACCAGTATTGAGAAAACGCAGGCGTTCCTACAAAATTCTAAGTGCATAAGAACCCACAAGCCCTTTCTTTTGGTCTGCACATTTCAGGACTCTTTACAATCACATTTTCATTTTGACAACCCAACATGTCAATGACACATCTGCCAGCTAATTACTTCTTAGTGATTGACTTATAATGAATTTATCCATGTTAAGCAAAAGTCAACCTTGTTGCATCAATTAATAGTAGTAGCCAATTAAACAGTCAGCTGGAAAGTGAGGATTTAAAAGAATTACAAATGTAGTGCATTTGAAAAAGTCTGCAGAAGCCATAATTATGCCCTTTTCTTTGAAGAAGTACCATATTTATTTCATCCATTCATAAGCAAAAAGTTTCATTCATACTATCGCCATCAGGAGGGAAAACCCATGAAAAAGAAGAGCTCATCTACAAGAGAACCTCCACGTCTATTAAGGTGAAATAAATTTTAGAAAACCAGAAAACAATGAACTATAATATATAGGACAGAATTGTTAACAGAACTCAAATTTACAAAATATTTCTGAAAAGTAAGTCATCCGCTGCTCCTTTACTTTCATGTATTTGTAAGCACGCGTGATCCAAATTCAGTACATTTACTATCACAGTTTTCAGTTCTATTTACATCCCTCCACTTATGAGATAGTTCATATATATGCACAAGTCACCTACTACCAACAGTGTGGTACCTTTTTTTTGGCCAGAAGTACATGGTACTTCGCCTATAACTCACCTGGATAGCATTTGCAGTCTTCAAACGGAAAAGGGGTGAAGAGTACCTAATGCGTAACACATTCAAGAAATTATCCACAGCAGCAAGGATATTACTCTTTTGAGGATTGAAGGATGGATCTGCTAGTCTTGGTTTAATTCTGGGAAAGAAAAACAAGAAAAGGAAAACAATTATGTGAAAAGCAAATTCATGTTAGCATGTGCAATGGCTCAAATGGGAGAATAAGAGCAGACATCAAGGCGATTTAAATCAAGCAACAATTTGGAACTCTAATTAACTCACAGAGGCCAGTTTTTCTCATTCTTCTCTTTTGGAGGAAGACCGACACCCCAATTATTATCATTGTAAGTGAAGTCCAGTCTGAAAACAATAATAGTAACACATTCATGTTAGATTAAGAAGAGAAATATAGCAATTGGCATTACAGCAATTTCAGCAAATACTAATTTCTTCTCATCATAATTTACATTCAGTTGAAAGTGGATCATTTATAAAGAAAGTGGAAAGTTGACAGTGAAGATTCAAACTTCACCTGTTGAACCAGTCACCAGAGTTGTAAGAATCGCGATCAAGTGATTTGGACCGTAGCAACTCATCACCACAATGGAAAAACGGGACACCCTGAGTGAATTACCATGCAAGTGGATACTTAAGAAAAGAGTGTGATAAGCATACACAAGCATTTCAAAGAGACATGAGTCTCCAAATGTTTGTTATCCTTCAAGATTCACAGCATCAAGCTGTGTAACATCACAAAGAACAGGAAAGTTCCTCAAAAACCTGTGAAAGTGCAATTATACTTGTTGCTAGATGATTCATCCTGCATCTCTCGTCCACAGAAATTGACATAGGAGTCTGAAAGTAGGGGAAGCAAGATTAGATGAAAAATCAAATTTAATAAGTCAAGTAGCAGTTTCCCCTGTTTCTGTTTGGCATACATGTTGGGGAAATTCTAAGCTACCAAAAAAAAAAAAAAAAAAAGAGATAGTCACTATAATATGCAAAAATGCAAACTGCATACCTTCAAGCTCACAATGTCAAATAGGGTCTCATTGTCATGAGCAGAGACATAATTAACCTATTAGAGCAATAAATGGTGTCAATGCAACAACTATTAAACTGCAAAATATTGGAAAGACTCATCGTATCAGAAACTTGAAATGTGATGGAAGTTCTTGCAGATCATAAGAACATCAAGAGTAAGAAATTTTTTTGGATGTGTTTGCATTGAGAATGATATCGGATATGCATTTGGGGAATACTGGGAAATAGCTATAGACAAACAAAGTTTTCAGCAGAGAGTATATCAAATGGTGTTGGCTACCAACTGCATGTAGAACCATGAAAGTAAGCCCTACTCTGTAGCATTATCCCAGGCAATGTAAGATTTCAAAGACAAACCATTTTAACACCACATTTTGTTAAGACTGTAATTCCATCCAGTATTCAGGAGATAACCCTCCATTGCAGTCATATATTATACAAAATCACAAGCAAAAATAGATCAGCATCTTTTTCTCAACTCGTAGTATGCATATAATTTCATAATGTCTTTGCTACATGCAACAAACACAAATCTTCCCAATCGATGAGATTTCTTTCTCTTTATTTTCACAAAGATGACATCCATCCTATGAATTTTATCTTAGTAATTCTGCCACCTGCATCTTGAATAGCAGAATTAAGAAGAATCATTAATTTCATGTCGTTATTGATATCTACCATCTTGACAGAAGAATTTAAATGAATAATGCAGGTAAAAACTTTAGGCTTAGGAGAGATGAGAAACCAGCATGAAGAAAGAAATGGAGATTTCTTACTGTTTCAGTGGGGGACAGAGCATATGCTACGGGACTTCCATCATAAGTTAAAACTTCAGACCCTTTTACCTGAAAATCGATTAGCTTCGTGGCTATTAATAATCCTGAAAGCAGTCAGATCCTGGTCATGGTATCTGTGTATACCTTTGAACAACTTAGAGAAATAATAGGCAAGTTGGCTTATTTCCTACCCAAGGAAAATTTAGTCAAATGAACAACAGCAATTAGCTGAAATGCAATAGATGCCAAGAAATATAGAAACAAGCTAAAAATGTGTCCTGGCAACAAGTTTTTGAAGTACTGTAATTCATTTTCTACAAGCAGGCTCCAGTGATGAATTATTCACTCAAAGACAGATGCCTATTATAGAAGGTCCCAAGACACCAGGAGAAAAGGGAGATCCTACAGCTAAACACATACCTCATTGCCTTCGTGATTAGTGAAGACATAGTCCCTCAAGTTTGCTGCCATCCCAACCTGAGAAATGCAAGGTTTCTTATGTTAACATTACATCAGAATCAGATAAAAAGGATTTAGACAATAAGGGTCATGTGGGCCAGCAACTGAAGTCATCCCTCCGATGCTTCACCTGGCTATATCTCCTATTTTTCAACTTGGCACAGCCGTACGCTATCACATCTTTTGATATCAAAAGTATACGCAATCTAGTCCTTTATGCTCATTTTCTGGTCATTCTGTGTAACATTACATCCTCCATTTTAAAATGGATGGCATTCCCTACTCAACTTAATGCAACAAAGCAATTTCGCAATACTTTTTCAGTTTGTGATATTAACTCAATGGGATAATGACATAAATGGTCCCTAAACTTTGACCAAATGTGCAATGTGATCCATGAACTTTTAATCTGTTCAATTTGGCCCCTAGACTTTACCCCAATGTGCAATGCGGTCCCCGAACTTTTATTCATTTTATTTCCTGAACTATGTGAAGATGTTCAATATTGTCCTTCCATTAATTCAAGTTCAAGGACAACTCTGAACATCAGGGACCAAATCGAACATGTACCTAAAGTGCACGGACCACATTGAATAATTTAAAAGTTCAAAGACCAAAATTATACATTGAGGTATAGTTCAAGGACCGCATTGAAAAATTAAAAGTTTTGGGACCACATTATACATTGGAACAAAATTAAGGGACCATTAGTATTGTTTTCCCTAACTCAATCAATAACAACAACTTGAAAGCACGATAACCTGGATGTGATCCTTTGACAAAGCAAGCATGAGCTTCTCTTTAGCCTGTGTACCGTGGTCATAACCATTATGCTGCAGAAAGGAACTAATCAATTGAAATAAACTAGATAATCTAATTAATACATACAGTACATAGAGGCCGCATCTTTCCCCTAAGAATCAGCATATGACAGAGGAGCAATTACAACTCCTATTAAATATCCACTCATCCAAAATAGTAAGTCGGGCCTTAAGCAAGATAAAGCAGCTTTCTGTACATGAGATTATCAACACTGTAATATATAAGTATAAATGAAAAGTGAAATATGGGGGCATAAAATTTCGGCAGTGGAAGACTTGCAAGAAACTTTAATTTAGAAAAATTGACAACATGGCATCAGCCAGCTTGGTCCAGGAAACTGAAGATAACACGTCGTTAACAGCAAGCTGATAGAACAAGAATATTTTCCATAATTACTTCAGAACCAAAGAAGAGTTCAAGTATTTTTCAGAAAAAGTAGTTCTCCACCAACAGATTGCTATCCCAAATTCCCTGTTTCTGTAATTTAAATGAATCTTATATACATATACTCCCTTCACTTAATAACTTAAACTTTTGGAATACGCATTCCAACATGGTACTTGAGTAAGGTTTTACGCCAAGTTTATTTGGTGTTTGTGGCTCTCTATTTGTCAATCCCACGTCCCATTTTCATTGCAAGTGATCTCACATTGCTTATCTAATGAGATTTAAAAGGGCCATACATGTAGTTTCCCTCTACTGAATAGCATAACATTTTGCATTCGACAGCAAAATCCAATAAACTCAAGATTAACAAGATAGAATTAGCAGTTAAAGAAATCATGTCCAAATTGAGAACACTGTTCAATATCTACCTGCAGGAATAAACCAGTTGCAAATCCTTGCTGAAGAGGATGACCAAATGGAGATCCTCCAAGAATTGCATCTCGAATTCGATCATTAAAACTGATTAACATTGCCAGATGATTAGTAATTGACATTATATGTCTGCATCTATGCACAGATGCTTCCGCCTATCTAATATAGTTTGTGCATGTATACATTAATGTCTACATGTACATTAACTTATTTATAGACAATGTAAAGTATTACTACCTCCCAATTCCAGTTCCACAAAGATTGAACTGAGAAGCATTAATGCCCCTTCCATTTTTGGCAACTTCACCAAAGTCCCATCCTTCACCATATCTAGTCGATGAAAGCATGTACTGTTATTAAGTAACAGTCTAAACCACTAGCAGAGAGGAAACAAGTTTGTGATGAGAAATAATTCCAATTCACAGTTTGATGAAACTCCAAACCTACATATATATACAAGAACCGTCAACTCCATCCCTTTCTTTTGATAGTCCATGGAGTGCAGCTTTGGCCCTGAGCTGAAAAGAAGAGGCAAATTGGTCGTCTGTTTAAATCTTGTACAATAGCATAATACTGCTGTGAATTTGTGCAAAATTAATTCATATCTAGCAGTTGCAGCCAGCACATGAGATGAGTCTTGAACAAGAATGTGTTATATGATTAATAATAATCATTATGGTACTTTTTTTTTTTTTTTTTTGGTGATCCAAAATAAGAACCACATGAAGGAAGTATTAGATTCACATCTTGAATGCTTCAAAGCTACCACAACCTTATTTAGCAAACTCACTAAGCCTGCCACTTTCTTAGTGGATGGCATTTTCCGTATCCATTCTCGTTCCATACCTTGACCCATTGAACACCACATGCTAGGCAACTATGGACATCTCTTAGTATGGTCACTCAATGATCTTGCTTATAATGTGGTCTCTCTTGACACACATCTGACTCAGCAATGCATGTGTAACACCAAATAGCTGTATGCTTGAAGCAAAGTGAAATCATAGTTTATTCAAAGCATATATCCAACTGAGCTAAGCCATAGAGGTCCACTAAGTAATCCATAAAATAGGAAAAATAACAGAACCAGTGCAATTGGCATATATTCTCAAAAGAATACTTTACACACCCCGTATAAATGGGGACCAGAAGGTATATGAACAGGGATGGAGATGCAAAGTGGCATACCATTGTCCGTTTCATAATGTGACCCATGAGGTCAAAGCGGAACCCATCAACCTAATAAAAGAGGCATAATATCAAATGGCAGCAATCCTAAGACTTGATGTGTAGATGAAAGATGTGAGCTTGAAAAGCTGTGATGTAAGAAATTCTAACCTAGGCTTACAAGACCACTAAATGCGATTGAAAGAAAAACGATTCATTGCAACCAAAAGTTGAAACTCAGAATCTGTCATCAGAGTTAGACATAATTGTCAGTCACGACTTGTCACCTTATAATCAACTGCCCAGCATAGAAGATCATCAATAATCAACCTCTCCACCATGAAATGTTCGCTAGCTGTGTTGTTGATGCATGTACTATTCTCAATAAAACCATCAGCATTCCTCCTCAGGTAGTAACCTGGAACAATCTACCAAAAAATAAAAATAAAGCTTCGGCATGGCAAAGAGGAGGTCACCCAGAAATATGTGTTGAAATATTGTTCGACATCGTTTGATAACGGGTCCTAAATGCTCTTTATATTCACGTGGTCTCTTTCCACCTACTAGCTTAAGCTTTTGGGTTGAGCTTTGTAACATGATATTAGAGCCAGCATTCCCTTACATGAAGGTGCGTATTAAAAAATTCCATGTGAATGTGCATAGTCAAATTTGCACGTGCAGCTCGTAATCCAACTTGCACGTGAGAGGAAGTGTTGAAATATTTTCCCATATCACTTGACAACGGGTCCTAAATGCTCTTTATACTCATGTGGTCTCCTTCAACCTATTAGCTTAAGTTTTTGGATTGGGCTTTCTAACAATATGAAACTTCTTTGTAATGTGAAATGTAATGCTCAAAACAGACCATTTAAGGCTTGAGACACCATTTAATGGTGTAAATATGACAAAAACTACCTTATCAAGAACAGAATTCTCATCAAATGGTCCACTTGCATGCAAATGATTGTAGACAACATCCATTACAACTCGAAGGCCTATTTTGTTGAGTGCCTGCAATTTGCAATTAATCATATGCAGAAAAAACCATTAAAGTGAGTCTTTTTACCAGTGATACTACCATCTCCATCGCATGAATGATCTATATATGACACTGAAGCATGGATTATATATCAGTAAACAAAGAAGATCCAATTTTCAGACCTGAACCATCTTTCTGAACTGCACTGTACGGGAGGGACCATTGGGGTTACTGGCATAGCTTCCTTTTGGGACACCCCATAGGACAGGATTGTACCTGCACATTATTCAAACAAGCAAAATAATGATTATCACTGCAGTAGTAAGATTTAAAGGAGAATCCAGTACTTGGAGACTTAAGTTGCAACCAGAAGGAAAATAAATTTTTCTTGGAGATGAGAGAACGGAAGGAAGTGGGAAGAGAATATCCTATTTTTCTTATTCGGTCACTCAAAAGAAGCTTATAATGAATTACAGGGGGTCACCAGAAATCCCTTTTTATATGACCGTGGGGAGAGCCCACTCTGTTCTTGCTTACGCATGTTGCGGCGTAAAAACTCCTTGTGGGGGTAAAGCAGGGGCCACACAACTGCAGCCAGGTAAGTCCGTGGTAATTACACAAAAATGGATTTGAACTCGGCACCCAAAGGTGGGATTGAAGTAGCATCATCACTCATGCATCACCCCGTGGGGCAATTGCAAGAGATGAGGATTGAAAGCCTCATCAGCCGGTTCCCACAAGGGGAGCCTGAGAACCTAGCTACCAACAATTTATTTTGAAAATAAACTATTTTGACCTTCATGGTACTTTTCATTTCCCTTCATTTCCACCCACTTTTCGAAGGACCTCTAAACCTACTATTAGCGGTCCCTTTCCTCCTATTTCCCTTCCCTATGGAAATTGCCACACAACAAGTTGTTTCCTCCTTCACCGATTTATGTTCTTATCATCTCACTCCTTCAATGAAAAAATGGCTAAATGGCTAAATCTCAATAAAATTTCAAAAGAAATATATTCATAAGACTAACGGTTGCCCATCAAGTCAAGGATACAACATCCTGCTGCTTATAAGTTTAATCACAAACAGCGTCCAATGCAAACCCTCGCTCACAATCATCCTACCATACCCCCCCCCCCTCCTTTTCTTCCTCTTCTCTGAGGCACCAGTAGTTGTCTCCAGCCCTTCAACTCCTTCAATAGAATCGTTTTGTTGTCACCCAATTAGTGTTGAACTTCTGAACAGCTTCAACAAGATGATGCGCCTTCTAATAGAAGATGAGTAGCTTCTCCATCACTTTTTCTAGACCCAGGGGTCTATCTACATTGATCATAAGCACTTTTTACAAGGCTGATCCACCTAACATTGATATCAGCTCTTTTCTAGGAGATTATCAATGCTAACGGAATCAGCATGGGATCCCTTTAGGATCTACTCCTGTGTCTATATATCGATCCATTGGTAAAGATACATGCACTCGATGCCCCACCCAAGAAAGAGACCCAAGTCCTAGTAGCCCTGCTAAATGGCGATTCTACATAGCTTACCCCCAATTATAGCCATCTTCACTTTGGATTGCTGTGATTTGAAATTGCTGCTCATCTGAGTCAGGGGGTAATATTTCCAGCTTCTTGACATCTGCAAAAGCCTTTTATGTCAAGAGAAGGATGATGTGACATAAGAAAAATTAAGGTTATTCAAGTGCAAAAGCATAAAAGAGCAGATATTCTCAATTGGTTTGTCTAAAAATTGAATTGTCTCACAAATTTAAAAGAGAAAAATATAGTGAATTGTCGAATTACTTTCGACCTACAATGACATGGTAGAGTAAGCTGCTTGAAAGATCGAGCATGAGAAAGGAAGAGAACACCATATAATATGGCTGGATTCCCACCGAGACAACACTTTTACTTGAAATGCTTTCACAATTTACTGCACTAAAATCTTAATTGTTCTGAGTAGAGTTGGGCAGGGCATGATTTGGGATAAGAAATTACGACAAGTAAAAATAAGATCTTACCAACAAACTTCCATTTCTCTTTCTCGTCATCCACACCAGCAAACTGGAAAGTCGGCAGGAGATGGACATGTGTAATGCCAGCATCTGATAACTTCTTTAAGTGCCGCATACCAGCTGACTCCTTTTATAGCAAAAAGTGATGAGCATTGGCGGAAATAGTTAATTCATTTCACTTTGAGTCAGTAGTGACACAGAGTCTCATTCACAATCAACTACTAGGAAAAATACAACGGAGATTTACATTGCCACGTTTCCACTCGCTCCTTTTGTCCCATTCTTGGCTTAAACCCACTGGAAGAACATTAGCAGCAACATCCAAAGGAAGATTTACCGATTAGGCTCTTTATCTCTCTTTAAAGAAAATACATGACTGCCCCAAAATAGATTTTAAAGAGTGACTGATGATGAGAACAGCAGTTTCTTCGTGAGAGTTGAAGCTCTATAGATGGGCTAGGCAAGAAGTTCGTGACAACAAAAATGATTGTTGTAAGGGCCAGCAGCAATAAAGAGTCGGTGGTTTAAGGAACCAGCGCATGATTGAGATTGAAGGATGTAGATTCTAGAGAGAAATGATGATGACAGTGAGGAGCGCAGGGACCCCCCTCCTCAACTTGAATGTCATTTAAACAGAGAAGTCCTCTCTCTGGGACAAAATATTTGCATAAAACAGTGAAAAGGTTTCTGGATTTAGGACTATGTGAAGCAACCAATCTTATTAAACAAAGTAAAACATATTATCTTGGATGCAAATGCATTCTAATTGCCGATCTTCTTCCATTAAGTGCCCCTCAATCCTAGTTGATTTTGAGCTGACAAAAAACCCTCTGGAAATTGGACGATGCAATCCAAGTTGTATATTAAAAAAAATTAATCCCTATTCTGTTAGCTGTAACAAAGTAGAACACATTCAAAGAAGAAAGGATGGATTATGATTACAAGAAGTCACCTGCAAAGTAAATGCCTCATAACCACCACGAACGTCAGGGGAAACTGTACCGTCATTGGCACTGCAGTGGCAGTAGATACAACCGAGATGAGCAGAAGCACTGGCAAAAACTGCAGTAAAGTATATGAGGAGGACAGCACACAAAATAAGTAACACAGGTTTCAACAATTATAGTACACCACAAAATACCATCGGAATTTCCAACATATCTGGATGAGGTTGTCATGAAGTATATACAATGAATGTATCACATGCACATGTCATTAAGCACAAGATTAATAACTATTAAGCTCAAAAGAAGATGAAGCAGTCTCATGGCACAATTAAGGCAGAGCACAGAACAGCACGTTCAAGCAATAATTATCTCATGCAAGAATTTGCAAGTAATATGTACCTTAATCTTTTAAAAAGCCAAAGTATAATGAAATAACTAAAGGCAATATGATGAGCATCAAGAGGAAAAAACAGAGTAAACTTTTGAATCAACCTGAAATCCCTTATGTGCAACTCATAAATACTGATATCAGCAAAGGATTTAATGCAGGGCTTCTCATCTGCCAATTTATCCCATTCTTCAGGTTTTAAAGCTTCAGATTTGAGATTCACCAGTAATGTCCGCCGACCATTTGATGATAGACTGTACCAACCAAAGATTGCAATTATCACATTCCAAAAAAGAACTTAAAATTCATAATGATGTTCAGACTCAAACTACACGTTGATGGAACCTATGCAGGCACAACTAAAGGAAACAGCCAGCATACCCTCTGGAATAAGGATCATTTGCATAGCATTTTTCAACTTGCAAGGTGGTCCAGTGATAAACGCAGACTTCATACACATAGTAGCATCCTTCCCAATCTTTGGGCCCTTTAGCCGTCCAGACACCTTCAACCTCCTCTAGGGGCACAATTTTGAATGGATCCCCACCCAGTGGTTCCCTATAAAGAAAAGCTCGTACTGTCTACTCTAGAAAGCAAACAGGAGGAAATAAGAAAACACCTTAGCACCAAATCAAAATTCAATTACACATCAAACACAACAAATACTTCAAGATAGACATACTTGAGCTGTTGGAGCCCAAAGGTAAAGAGAGATAGCTTCGTCTGAGAAAACTGCTCCTAGAGGACCAGTGTAAGCAAATAACTCATCAAGGACACCAGGTAACTGCAAACCAGTGGCCTCGCAGCATCTTCCATTAGCTGTTTCATGAGAAGAGAAATAATACAGGCCAATTACTTCTGACCCCACCAATTCATAACAGGCAATAGGTCTGGTGTATTTGTCTTGGTTAAGCATAGAGTTACAAGTCAAAGGTTGTGAACCAAAATAATTGAACCAAAATAATTACACGTCAAGCCACCTGCCTATGGAAATGGGAGGAGCATCACCTAGCAGACCTTTCGTACTTAATGAGAAAGCAAGAATAGTAAACTACATTCAGGCCATCACCTGTGAAGCATCATTGGCTGCTACAAAATCGTAATAGTACGAAGCTACTCCAAAATTAAAACTGCAGAGAAAACAATGACGGGCAGAGACAGCCTTGACAATG
Source organism: Eucalyptus guilfoylei (assembly GCA_016097605.1). NCBI lineage: Eukaryota > Viridiplantae > Streptophyta > Magnoliopsida > Myrtales > Myrtaceae > Eucalyptus > Eucalyptus guilfoylei. The sequence continues at coordinate 20,895,099 of CM027869.1, forward strand.
GCAAACAAATAGTTTTGCTTGGCAATATATATACTTTATCTGTCTGACTCACGTCTAAATATGGCAATAGCTAATTGGCATTTGAGGAGAGTTTTGCCATCCAAAGCAGGAGGGAGTTCACAAGCTCCATAATCTTGAATATGTGGAAATTTTTCAATTACCTAATATCAAAAGTGCAAGAAATCGTTAATGCTTATAAGAAAGAGCTTAGCAAGGATAATCATTTGGTCAAAAAAAAAAATGGAGTTCACATCTGCAGGAAGAGGACCAGCTCTTCTGAGTTTTATCTTCACATCATAACCTGCTATTATGCAGAAAGAATCAGCTTCTAGAAGAAAATTGAGTAGGCTATAAATAAGGATTTTCCCAAACAAAGATTAAGATGGTTGAAGCCAATATTTAGTAGGATGCGGACCTTGAATGCCATCATCTGTAACAGCTAATGAAGCGCATTTACTGGCATACAAGAAGTAGGAACCATCTTCAATGTCCACATTCCAAGCAATCAAAGATTTATTAACCCAGTAAGCCCTAGAGTGGAGTAGGCTATCCTGCAACTGACCATCATCCCAGGATATATCAAAAGTATAAATTAGCAAGATACCTTCCATATAAAAATAATGCATAGAGAGACATACAGGATTATACCAAAGAAAGAAAAAATAATACAGAACACACTTCTCATGGTACTTATTCCTTTAACTATATCCATGCCTAGGAGGCCAAATGTAGAAAAGCTACTTCACTAGCAAGTAAAACCCTACCAGAGGGTTCCAACAATCATTACAAAACTATCATCTTCTGCGGATATCTTACAGCAACAACTTTACCCTGATCTCTAAAGTCAAATGCAAATTTTCAATCTCCATCTGCCCACCCAGGTCTATATGCAGATTAGCCTGAACAGCCATTCTTTTCGCATCCTACTCTTAAGGAAGGAAGGCATTACCAGGCCAATGCAAATTCCCAAATGCACTAGTATATCAGATTTGGGACAATGCTTGCCTAAGTTCCCAGACATTAACCAAAAAGAAAAAAATTGTCCCATTCCATTAGCTTGACCAATTACCACTTGGAAAAGAAACAGAATTGGTGCTACATTCAACACCTCTTTTAGCATTTTCCAATGTCAAGGGCGGATTGAGGAACTGAGGGAAAAGAAACCTGTTTGCTAGAATTTCATTCATTTGATTATTCAAGGGTATTGCCCGGACTCCTTTCTCGATGTCTGTAACATCTACCAAGGAGTCCAGGTGGCTCGAATCGTATATCACCTTTTCGTCGCACTGGTCCGCCCTCAGAATATAACAACACCCCCGCTCTTAGTCGCACGTAAGGGAATAAGGTTGTGTCCTCGTTCCAGAAGTCACAAAATCTACTCTTTTTGTCACCTTCCAAAAGCTACCATCACTTGCAAGGGATAACTAAACTGCAAATTCATTAACTCTCTTTTTTCCTTTCTAAAACTTAAGGAAATTTAAGATCACCCTCGGCTTTCGTTTTATTTATTAACATTTTTTACGCCTTGTCCAGCACTCAATTTAAGCTGCCACGGACTTCCGGTTCCATGAAGAAGGAAATTACAAGACCAGAGTGGCTGTGGGCTAAATCTTGAAATATAGCCAAAACCAAAACGAGGGTTATGGTCTCAGAGAAGAGAAAAGGTTGAACCTGAGACGTGGGACTGTCTTCCTGAACGGACATGGAGGAGGAGCAGCGAAAGGGGTGTCTGTAGAGGGGTGGGGAAAGCGATGGGAGAGCGAAAGTGGGTCTGCTTTTGGTGGCAAAAAGATGGAGTCTTGGACATGGAAGACGCCTGTGATGGCGAGTTGGTGACAGCGGGATTGGAAACGGATGGCAGTGGAGCAAGGACATCTGGGTTCGTCTTGCAGAGAGTCTAGCTGGAGAGATGAAGAAGCTGGCACTGTGGATTTGTCACTCTTTTATCTTCTTCTTTTTTGTATTTCACATCACTTATCTTCCTTTTTTATTCCTTTTTCTCTTTCTTGTTTCCTTTTTTCCTGTGTTTTCTTGGTCTTCAGATCCAAGATAAATTGGAATTTTCGGATAGATGGTAGATTATAGATTAATTTAGCTAATACATGAATAGATATTACATTTGATGTGATTAAATTATACTTAGAACCTAAAGTCGATCATCATGGCAACTTCACCTTTTAAAGTCCGGAAATGATAGTTATACTATTTTATAATGCAATTCAATTGATTTCTTTAGCTTTCCATGATAACATTTGATGAAGTGCCTAAATAATCAATCTTTAAACACACAATATAGAAAAGTTTATACAGTCCATTTCAAGGATATTCATAACATTGAAGATTTCAAACAAGAAGATTAAGGAATTGCTCAATTCCTTAGCTTCCATCAACGAATGCACGTAATAGGTTTCCAAGACAAATAATTTATGATGTCTCGTAATGAATCAATCTTTATGAATACAATACCAACATACCGGAAGCATAGATTTCTCATTTTATGATCTCAAAATCCAAATAGAAGAACTTGAGACAGCGATAATAATAACAAGCTCCCTTTTTAATCGCTTCAAAAGAGTATAAGTGATTTCCGTCTAAAATCTCTCTACGTGAACATCGGTTAATCAAGCCTAATTTTTGAAGACTTAATATTATATTTAGCCATTTTTTTAGTGTCATCTTGAATTCATAACGTAACAAGATTCACGAATTGATATAATTGTTTATCCATTATAATTGCTAAAAAAAGAGGACGAATGGAAACGGATATAAATTACAATAAAACAAACAAGATTTTGTGTGAAGTGACTAAAGCTTCACAGACATTATCCATCTAATCCGTCGTAGAATGTTGGAAGCAAAAGCCCCCCTTCCCCTGTTGCACATAAAGAACGGTGCAAGAGGGTAGGTCTTCAATTGAAAGCGCGTGGGACCTCCTAATCAAATGTATAATCCTCGCTCAGCAGCATGTGCGTCCCCATGATAATGCTCATAAACCGTTCAAAGAAAGCAACCCTCATTACCTTTTAGCCTCAGCTCCTATAACAATCCCTCTCTTTTGACTTCTTCCGGAGATGATGATTTCCTCCTCTTCATGTGACAATTGGAAAACTCTCCTGTTCTCGAAAGATTTATCATTCAAAATCTCCAGCCTTATCAATTAATTTATCAAGATAAAGCATTTTCTCTGCGGGCCGATACCGCTATCACGAGAATACTCTTGAAAAAATTATTGAATTGTGATATATAATATTCCCTATGCCTGTGAGCTCATTCAATATTGGGTAGATTTTCGCAAGAGTGTTGCTCTCGATTGAGCGAAGACCGTTGCAGTCGGTTGTGCTTCTGGTCATTATAATTCTGTAGACCTTTTTTGCTGGACTGGATCAAACATAAAAAAGATTGAAGAGATTCTGAGATGGTTGCACCATAGAATCATTGTCATTTCTCAGTGATAATGCTTTTTCTCTAAGTGATATTAAATTAGTGAAGTCATGATGGTGGTGAAGTCCAATTAGATGCACTTTTAATGGCAGGCACCAAACATGGAAGGAAAATCCCTGGGGAGATTTATGATTGCATGTCATGGCCTCACACACTCATCATCACCATCATTCGCTTTAACACATCCAACAGAAAAGCAGAAAAGCAAGTAGTGAAAGTCATGGCATTCTTCTTTTTTTCCCACACCAATATCCAAAGAGGGTCTCAGAGTCCCAAAAGTTGTATTCAGAAGTTAGCAGAGCCAGTACATGGTGGCATTAGATGACCCCCCCTACTAATCTGAACAAGTTATACCAGAACTCTATACACACATATATCCACAATTAGTACACTCAATACTGAACAAGATTGTCTATTTTCATCTCGGAATGAAAGTTAAAGATCCCTCTTTCGAAAATCTAGGAGAGACTTAGTCTACTTCTAAAGTGAAGCAAAAGGGCCACCCATTTCATCATGCTAGGAGAAAAAAAGAAAAAGGGCACACTAAAGTTCTAGTTTTTAGTAAGCACTTTGCTCTTCTATCAATGTAAAATGAGCTTCTGATGCTTGTTCTTGGGGGATTCCGAGGTTTCACTGCATTCCGAACTCCTCTTGTTACCGAAACGGCCATTGAACTTTGCGCTGGAGCTCGGAGAAGGAACGGCCACAGGAGGAATCTCGGTAGAGTCAAGTGGTGGTGGTGGGTGCTCCCACTGAGGCAGGGGACCTGCGAGGAGAAGCGTCTGGAGGAGCGGCCCGGCCTCCATCACTGCCTGCAATAGCTTCCCTTGGGGCGGCAATGGCTTCTGGACCACAAATTCTGGGGCCACTGTTGGCACTGGTGTGGCCGACGGTGGCGGTGGCGGTGATGGGGACAGTGGAGAATTACTTACTCTGGAGGAAACCAACATTGCTTCATCGTCACTACTGGAAGTTTTGTGTGGCGATGGAGCTGCCACTAATTTCGGTTGCACTTTTCTGCTTAATTGTTGTTGGAGGATAAGTTTCTCCAATTGCAGCTCCTTACATCTGGATTGAGACTCATCCCTCTCTTTCATGGTCCTGGTCAGCAGATCCTTGATTTGAATTATCTCCAGCTCTCTCCTTGTGATGTCCTCCTTGGCTGAGGCAATTGTGCTCTGCAGCTCCAAAGTAGCGTACAAGAAAGCTTGCCTCAGGTCCTCCATGCCCTACAAAAAGATTGAATTGCGAAAACAAACACCCTTTAGCACAAACCTAAGGAAAAGAAACAAGAAACTTTGTGACAGAGTGAGTACCAGGCAATGTGAATTACATGACCAGGACACAAAGAAGAAAGACGCGAATTCCATGGCTCTTTCTTGTAATTCTCCTTACCTCTTCCTGGAAGCAGAATTCCCAGCTAAATGGGCTGCATTGGTCTTCCATGGATGATGAATGGAGTCTGGTGTGAGAAAGAGTCGAGTGAAAGAATGTCTAGTGTGGTTTTTCTGGAGGGGATGCTCGAAATGAGGGTGTGATCTTCGCTACTTATCAGAAACGGGATCCTTTTTTTTCCACTGTTGGGCACTTTCCTCTCATTCCCTCTTTTCGCTCTTTTCTTTTCATACCTAAGCTAAGGGACATGTTGAACAGCAACAACGCCACAAGGCCACAAGGGACAAAAGGACAATAGGACATACTCTACACCTTTGGAAGATTATCAGTAGATTCCATTCTGTGTACACATTAGCCAAGAATGTGGCAGCTTGAGCATCGACTGTTCCTTGATCTGATTGTAGCATCTTTAGCATTGCTGTCCCGGCACGTGCACCTCAAAAAGGAAGTTCCTACATCATGTTATTGATGCCACATGCACATATTCCTCAATCGATCCAAAAGAACATAAGACAAGGGAGTTCATTCTACTTTAACCATACCCTTTTGCACAGCGCCAGTTGATAGGCTGAGGCAAGGCGGGGAAGTAAGTGAAGCCTTGATGGCTTCCCTTTCTGCATTTTTCTCTGCAGAAAATGGAAGGACAAACCACCAAAGAAGATATTAATTTCCCCGAATTTAAAAAAAAAAAAAAAAAAAAAAGCTTTATTTCTGTTTAGTTTAATTGAGAGACTTTGTTCATCGATACAGTTCATTGTCAGACTAGTTAAAAGAATGTTATAACAATGATCTCCTTTTTTAGAAAATTCTCTCGTTTGTGCAACAAAGTCATACAGCTTTCTATACACACTTGAAGGGATTAGAAATTAAGTATAATTCAAGGGGAAGATTACACGAGAAGTCCTAAATTTTGTGTATGGAATGCAATTAAATCCTAAACATTTTGATTGGTTGAGTTAAGCCATAAACTCTTTTTAAAAAATGCAATCAAATCCTTTTTATAAATAATACCCAAAATTATGTTTATGTTACTCAAAGTACTTGCGTCGCATCTTGAATTGCAAAGTGCAACATAATTTTGGGACTTGATGTTGTTTTTTGGACAACGGTTGACGACTTAATCAAAGCCAATTGAAAGGTTCAGTACTGAATTGCGTTTTTTGATAAAAGATTTATGACTAAATTAAACCGATTGTAAAGTTTAGGATTCAATAACAATCCGCACATATAATTGAGGATTTGCGGTGCAATTTCTTCTCATTCGCGAGCGAACGAAGCCGTCTTAACGCGTTTTTTTAAGGGGGAATGAGTGTTTTTCAACGAGCGCGGTGATCCTGATTGGCGAAGTCCCAACAGTCGGGTGAACAAAGCAAGCCATTGGCTGATCCCAGTGGTTTTTTCTTGAAAGAGATCGGTGCCAAAGATTTCTTTTTGACTCTCCTGCAGGAGAAAGATGCAACATGAGAATCCCCAATTCTTCATGCATTAGACACATACCCGATTCTTTGACTCGGAAAAAGGCTTTCATCTTGTAATTTCCACCTCCCAAAGAAAGAGCAAATTGAAAACCCCATCTCACTTTTTTTCACTTCATTTTATCCTTTACTAGTAGGTTATCTCTGTCGTCAAAATGGGTCTTGATAAACTCCTAATTACTTCCATTTCCCGCTAAATTTCGAGGGTTCTTGAATTTATTTCCCCTTTTAAAAAAAAAAAAACAATTTTTCTAAGGATGCTTTTTTTCCTCTCTTATTGGTACTTTTATGAGGATGAACGAAATTGTCACGATTCATACTGTACTATAGCATGTGAAACTCGAAACTCGATTTTCTCATTAGTAGAAAAGTAGGCGATTTTTTCTACAAATGCAATCGAGTGTGTATTTTGATGCATGCAGCCTACTTCTAAAATCGTCAGTCAGAGATGTGAGGCAACAGAAATTTCCCACCAAATCTTTTTTTTATCAAAGTGATCATGGTAGGGTCCTTAGGGACGCCCTTTTTCAGGACAAAGTTATCTTTAAATGGCAAAAGGATAACGGATTGTATTTCCATCAACTCAACGACAACAACAAAAAATCAAAAATAAAATAAGAGATTGTGCAATCCCTCCTTAACATGGATCCAACACGTGTAATTCATCTATGAAATTAAGTAACATGATCTTTTGTCATAGATAAATCATTTGCCTAATAAATCTACAATGTCACCAACGTCGTTTTAGCCCTTTCCAAGTTACTTATTCCTTCGACAAATACACATAACATTAACAAGATCTAATAGCATCCCACGCCCCCTCCAAATCAAATAAATAAATCGTCAGTACATCATCGGGGTCATTTCCAACTTTAAATATTGCATCGGGGCCTCGCGCATCAGTACATTATCATCATATAGAATCTAAGGGGGCGAACCTCTATTTAAGATTTGGGGGGTGGGGGGCGCGATTAAAGAATTCGGTACGAAATCGAAAGCCTTTTTCGGGGCAAATAATGTCGTTTGTGGGTGGGCTAGACGCGGCATTGGAGGTGCGAAAAAGAAAAGTGTCGGATGGCTTAAAGATGCGATGGAAATGGAGGTGCCTTGTTTGTTTCTTCTTCGCATGTGAGGTCGTGATGTCCCGCCGGGGCCCACGTGTCACGTCCAACGTTGTAGGGGGCGGAGGATGAGGAGGGGAGGATAAGGGACGCGGTCGGTGGTTGACTATTTGGGACGCCCCCGAGGGGTTGGATTTCTTGAATTAAATGGTTCGAGATCAAACCCAAAGGGAGATTGGGCCTTGAAATTCGATTTTTAGTAAAGAACGGACCTTTTTGAAAAAAAAAATTTAATACACGTTGAGCCCAATCCATGGTCCGTCTTAACGCAACTCGATGCGTCTAATCAAAGTGCAATTCTAGAACGAATTCAATGGGTCATCACTGGACTTGAATAAGACCGTGTGAAGTTGATTGCTGAGCTAGGCTTTATCTGACTCGCTCTTGATCATATTTAATCTCGATTCTATCCTGAACTATTCTTCTTCTCTTTTGTTAAAAAAAATAAAAATCCTCAACTTTCTCTATAGTCCCGAATTTATCCTCACATTTAAATATCACTATTGATTTTTTCCAAATTATCAATATCAGAAGGCTACTATTGTTCCGTCTAAATGCGATGGTATTGGTGATTCAATGAAGACGCGGTTCTAATAATAGCCCTCTAAATGGCCCCTAGTATTGATAATTTTGAAAAAATTAATGGTGATTTTTCCACATGAGGGCAAATTTGGGACTACAATGAAAGTTTGTGATTTTTTTTTTTTAAAGAAAACTTGGGGCTAAAGTAGGATTGGACCTAAAGTTTGGAGCTCTTGAAGGAAGTAAACCCAAAAAGTTATACTTGTTTTGAAGTACGAATAGGCACCTTACTTTGATTAGCTATTGCGAAGAACATATTCCCACAAGAATATCACGAGCCTCTTTTCATCTAGCGTTGACCCAAACGAACGTGAAGCCCACATGGCAATCATCAAGGCCCATGTCTGCAATTAACAGCCCAAACGACCAACACCATAATTGATGGAAGTTCTAAAACCGGTTTAGCGTTGCAATACGAAAAATTAGAAAATGAAATAAAAACCATTCAAACACCAAGAAAGTTAAAGAGAATAGCTATGCTTAGATCGGCCATTTAAAGAAATATTTTTAAAATTGCAAAAAATTTAAAGTCCATTCGTTTATTTGAAAATAATTTCCAAAAAATATTTTCTGAATTTTCTCAAATTCGTTTACGAAAAATGAATTGTTTGGGAAAAACATTTTCCATATAGTAAAGAAAAAATGCTTTTAAAATGGGGAAAAATATTTTCCACTTTTGAGGAATGGAAAACATTTTCTTTACTTAGCTCTCTCTTATCTCATATCTCTACAAACCCAATTTCTTTCTTTTTTTTTTTTAATTCTAATTATTATTTTTTTTCTGTTTCTTTTTTTCTTTTTCTTTTCTTTGTTTTCCTCCTCTTCTTCTTCTTTCCTAGCCGTTAGCCAACCACGGCCATAGGCAGCCTTGAGCTCGAAGCTCGCCAATCCGCCAAGGCCCAAGGCCAATGAGCCTCGATACAACGATCACCATTAGTTCATGCAATAATCCTCAAGTGTTCGAATAAGGTTCTTCCGATGGCGGAAGGCAATCTCAAGAAGCAGCAGGCAATGGTGAGTTTCTATCTTCGGTCCTCCCTTTATTGTCCCTTTGAAGTTGAAAATTTGGTGTCGATTTTGAGGTCGATCCTAAGGTTTTAAAGGTTTCATTTTTTATTGTTGATGACTGCTTTTGTGAGGCTCGTGCTCATTAATCTAGCAAGCATCGAGATCACCGGCCTTGAGCCTCCCTAGATCAGCGAGTGTCAAACTTGACGTTTGCACTCGTCACTTTGGTGAGGGGCGACCCTAAGTTCGCTAGAGGTGGGCAAGCCTCAAGCTCGCCGACAAGCTCGAGGCTCACCTGTGATATGTCGTTAGATCGCCAGCCATCACTATCGCCGCAACTAACGACTATCGCCAGCAACTAACTGAGAAAGAAGAAGAGGAGGAAAACAAAGAAAAAAAAAAAAAAATAATTTAATAAGTTATTTTTAAAGAATATAAATTATAATGAAAAGTTGATTTTTAAAAATAAAATAAGAAAATAATTATTGAAAAAGAGTGTATAGAGGAAAATATTTTCCTTATCTAACAACACAAAATATTTTCCACTCCATTTTAAAGTTTTATTTGAATATCAAAAAACAAGTACATTATCCTTAAAAATAGTTTACTAGAAAATATTTTCTAGAAACACAATATTTGATGTGAAATGAATAAACCCTAAAGTTTTTTTTTCCCAAATACAACTAGTTTTTGGTATAGTGTAATTGAAAAGTGTCATGAGAATCAATTTTTGTTTAAATGTTGTTCGGAAAAAAACCAGACTTGTAAAAAACTTAAGGTATATACTTTAAGTAAATAAACAAAAGAAAATCTACTTTGTGATTGTTGGACGCCAACGAGCCAATATGGCCAGATTTGGCACTAGCAACCATGGCCTGAAATTTAGGTGTCCCCCGATGAGGGTCATTGGTATTGGATTTGACTTGTCGAGGTAGATTTGTTTCACTGGAGTTCAAATATGACATCATCACCGTCATGCATTGGCGAGAGTAAAATTGAAAAAAAATGTATTAATATGAAATGTTCATGGCTCAAAATTGGAAGACTTTGAAAATACAACTTTTCTCCCAAAGCCTTCTCAAAAATTTGTCAAACAACTTAACATTTGTCCATAGGTCTTTAAAGCTTCAAAAGTCATTCTTAAAACCGAACCAAATACTTTGATGACATTATAAGAATAACTTTAAAACGATAGTTTTCACTATATATCAAATTAAAAATTATGTTTTCAACACCACTTCTAGAGACCTTTTTTTTTTTTTTTCATAGAGACCTTGGAGAAGAACTACTTTTTTTTGGTTTTTTCTTTTGTGAAGAGGAGAACTACTTGGCATGAAAGATAAAGCTGTGGCGGGGGCACAACTTGTTACTTTTGTCTTTCCAAAAAGTCATGAGCATTTCTCCCGATCGAAGCAAAAGATTACATACTTTTGGCACATATAAAGTTAGATTTCGTGCAGGACCCACGATATAAATTTGCTTTCTCTAACAATAATCATCATCGTTAAGACAACTTGTTAACCGACCAAAAAGAAAAAGACAACTTGTTATACCTGTCTGATCATTAACTGAGCAATTTTAATGCATGCCCATCATGTATTTGCTATTCGATCTAGCTGGCGGTAAGATTTTCTGCCCACAAGAAAAGAAAAAGAATAAAATATATATGTATGTGTGTGTGTCTATATATATATTATATATTCTTTAGTTGTGTTTATTTTATGGAAAATAAGTTATTTAAAAATTATCTTTTTTAAAAAATGATTGCTTCCATCACTTAGAAAAATTTTAAAAAAATTATTTTAAGCGTTTACGAAAATGCTTAGATATAAATTGTTGTCGAAAATGAAAAAGCTTTCATTAACTAATTATTTAAAGCAATAGAAACGATCATCTTTAGGATATTATTTTCCAAATCATTCATTTCCCTTAAAATAGATGGAGCTTTAATAAATTGACCGTTTAAGACTACATTGCATGTACTCTACATTTATAATTTTATGGCCTCTTTTCAAAGCCGATTTTGTTGAAAAAAAAAGAGAAGAAGAAGACAAACTGCAGCATTAAGAAAAGAAATTCGGACTTTGGTCATCGTTTTGCTTCTTAATAAGTCCAAATTTAAATTACTTCTCAAGATTCCAACTCCAATCGGAAAAAGTTGGAAATGAACAAATTTAAATTAAAAATTGCGGATTGCATTTCTTGTTAATTTCATTTGTGCAAGTTAATGTATGAGACTGATTTGGTTACGTCAGATGTTAACATGACTCACTTTTTCCCTTCAAGCTGAGAGCAACGGGCCAATTGGAGAAGGCAATTGAGTGAAGGAGACATGACATGATTTTCCTTCAATCTCAATTCAAGTCAAATGAAACATTTAATTATGATAATTATGGTGAAAAAGAGTGGAGGAACTAGAAGAGGGCATGCCTGCCTAGCAAAGACAAAATAGTATAATAAAAAATAAATAAAACAAAAAAAGGTTAGGTCCAGGAAATTAGAAAGTGATTGATCGGGTCACACTTTATGATTCTTTGACTTCCCATGGAGTGAAGTGGTTGGTTGCTTCTAATGTCATCCGAGACTTTAAGTTGGTAATAATTCATGTGATAACACATTATACTTGATCAACTTTTCATTCCAAACCGGGATCATGGGAGCAGCCCAAACATTTCCATACAATAATGGATCAAGCGACCCGGGACGACATGTGACCGGTATTGATAACGGTTCCAATTAGCCGACGAATTACTATAAATTGGCTCGTAATAGGAGCTACCCTCTATCCATTTATTTTCCTTTGGCTTCAGTGTTCAAGTTACTAAAGGCAGCGGTGCGATTGTTGTGGTGGGGATAGTTGACCGGTGGTTAGGGCTTGTTCTTGATGGTGGCACTTGCCCAATTTCGGTTTTGACTGTTCGGCAGGGCCGATGTTGTTCCGGGACAAGCCCATGTTCGAACTCAGGCCTACTTCATCGCTTTTTGAGAAAGCATAAGGACAAAAACTGAAAGATTTTGTTGACGATTGTTCGAAGGATATTTAGATAATTTCAATCAATGGTTTCCTTTCCCGTCACGGGAAATAAATTTCTCGAAAATCGAATTTATTTCAATGCGGAGACGCTCGTGAACGCTGTGACCAAAGGACCAATGAAGATGATGTGGGGTAGAGAAACGAAGGAAAAAAATGCTCTGAAATTAATGCAGCAAGTAGAGCCCCATATAATAGTCACCTGGGCCATCCGTACCACATGCATTCACTTTGCCCTTTTTCCTGCTGATCAAGCGTTTTTTGTAAACTTAAATCGAATGTTGCCGGCATCGCACAGGAGCGAGCCCGGTGTGATTCGAGCGTCGAATCAAACCAAAGCAAAGCAGAAAAATACGTCTTGAAGAAAACTAGAAACATAACCAAACCGGATAGTAGTTAATAAGCAAATCGAATAGAATAGCTTTTTCATCTTTCAACTTTTTCCAATTTTGCGACGTTGAACTCACTAAACTAGATTAGAAGGAGCATTAGGCATTCACCTTCTTTTGCCAAAACGTCGTGCCTCGATGCACTTTCGATTATAGAGTAGAGGGTAGGCCAATGCAACCACACTACTCATGGAAACTCCCTTTTTTTTTTTTCATTTTCTTTTTGTTCTTTTGGCTCTATTCAGTATTTGTTATGCATGCGCGTGAAAATATTTTTCTTCTTTTCTCCAATGTTTCTACAATGTCAATAATTGCAATGATAATAGAGCACCATGGTTGGTGATAGTGTACAAAACCAAAATGATTAGTAAAGACAAAAGGATGGAGGTAGCTGATGAATGTGCCGGTGGCGCGTCGCTCCCAAATATCATTCCAAAGTACTCAGTGTCCCCTCCATTGGACCCATTGGACCCATCCACCGCCGTCGGCAGTGGCGGCTCTGGTGGTCCTGTCTAGTCTAATTACACACGCCGTGGACTACTTATTATGATTATTTCACATGCAGTTTTTTTAAATTTCGTACATTTTCGTAACAACCACCTATTTGGTAATTGCTTTGATGAAAAATTGTATATAAAATAAAATATCGTTAGTTTCTAAAGAATAATTACAAAGTCTAATGTAAACTCTCTCATTTGGAATATGCTATTAGTACGTGAGGAGATTGAGTTAGTAGAGTGTACCTGAAATTTCACCGAATCTTCATAAATTTCCTACTCGCAATCACTAGAGGTTGCTTTACAATGTACTTCAGTTATCTGCATAAGATTTTTATTTCTCCCAGCATCATCAACAAACAAAACAAACATAGTGGATAAGGGCCCAAATCCCCTTAGGAAAAATATTTTATGTTTGGCAAATATTTTTAAAAGCTCATTCTGAAAGCCCAATGTAGGTCCAGACCAGTTTTGAGTATTGAGCATTTTTGAGATGCAAGTTTACTCTTTATCATTGTCACTATTCATCTTCTTCCCCATTCGTCTTCTTCTTCCCCACTTGAGAGTTGGGCTTTTCTCGCAGCCGCCGCCGCTGCCACCCGGAGGTCGCGTGTCCCCAGTGACCACCGCTTGCAGTGGCATGACTTGCGACTCAGGCGGCGTCGCCTGGTGCGCGCGAGTCAGGTGACGCTGCCTGAGGTCGCAACCTCAGGTCGCCAGATTTGGTGGTCCGACAGCCAGATCTAGCTTTCGCGACCTCAAGCCGCTAGATTTGGCCGTCTGGCAGTTGGTCAACGGTTAGCTGATCGCCAAATTTGATTTTCAAACTTAAAAACATAAAAAAAAAAATAGCAAAAACTAATTACAAATGTGAGTTTTGCCGTACGGTGTTTATGCTAAAGTTATTTTTCAATACTATTTGAGATTGCAATTTACCGAACGGCGTAGCATTTTGGAAAATCTACCTCAAAGATATTTACATTTTCTCTAAGTTATTTCCACAAAATTGAACCAATTGGAGTCGAAGAAAGACCGAGCTCAGTTCTACATCTCAGTACCATCATCACACAAGTCTACATCTCATCATCATCATCATCGTCACACAAGTCCCAAATCATCTCCCCAAACTCCCCTCGCGCAGGGAAACAACGAGCGTATCACCTTCCGCCCGCCGCTCTTCTTTGTACGCTCCTGGTTCGCATCCTGTGGTGTCAGCACCGCCTCGCTGAACTTGTAAGAAAATTGCAGGATCCCCGGGGCTGCAGCTCCACGCGGTACCTCATCGCCGTGGGATTCCCGTCGCCCTGCCGCTCGAGCAGCGTGTTGACCGGCACCTCGACACTGGCGACCTCTTTGGCGTCGCGGAGGCTCTTCTCGGTCATGATCTCGAACACGAGGATGAGGTCGCCGGCGCTGGCCGCTGCCTCGTCGACGGGGAAGGCGAGGCGGTCGAACCAGCGGGGGTTGGGGCCACCGTTCTTGTGGACGGAGGTCCTCTGCTTGTTGCTGCCGCTGAGGGAGACGATGACGTAGGGGTCCATCCTGTGCAAGACTTCGAGGTGGACATCGCCGTCACCTCTAGGGGGTTGATCCCCATGTGTACTGCTCGAAAACCTTTTGAAGAAGATGATGGTGAAAACTGATGGTTTGCAGGGAGGCTTTCTCGTTTCTGTAGGCTATATTGGCTCGAAATAGGAGCTCAAGTTACTTGTGCTGGGGATAGTTGACCGGTGGTTGGGCATGGCCGATGTTGTTCCGGGGACAAGCCCACGTTCGAACTCAGGCCTACTTCATCGCTTTTTGAGAAAGCATAAACGACAAAAACTGAGAGATTTTGTTGACGATTGTTCGAAGGATATTTAGAGAATTGCAATCAGTAGTTTCCTTTCCCGTCACGGGAAATGAGTTTTTCGAAAATCGAATTATTTTCAATGCGGAGACACTCGTGAACGCTGTGACCAAAGGACCAATGAAGATGATGTGGGGTAGAGAAACGAAGGAAAAAAATGCTCTGAAATTAATGCAGCAAGTAGAGCCCCTTATAATAGTCACCTGGGCCATCCGTACCACATGCATTCACTTTGCCCTTTTTCCTGCTGTTCATGCATTTTGCAAACTTAAATCGAATGTTGCCGGCATCGCACAGGAGCGAGCCCGGTGTGATTCGAGCGTCAAATCAAACCAAAGCAAAGCACATAAATACGGCTTGAAGAAAACTAGAAGCATAACCAAACCGGGTAGTAGTTAAGAAGCAAATCGAATCGAATAGCTTTTTCATCTTTCAATTTTTTTCTAATTTTGCAACGTTGAACTCACTAAACTAGATTAGAAGGAGCATTAGGCATTCACCTTCTTTTGCCAAAACGTCGTGCCTCGATGCACTTTCGATTATAGAGTAGAGGGTCGGCCAATGCAACCACACTACTCATGGAAACTCCTTTTTTTTTTCATTTTCTTTGTGTTCTTTTCGCTCTATTCAGTATCTGTTATGCTTGCACGTGAGAATATTTTTCTTCTTTTCTCCAATGTTTCTACAATGTCAATAATTGCAATGATAATAGAGCACCATGGTTGGTGATAGTGTACAAAACCAAAATGATTAGTAAAGACAAGAGGATGGAGGTAGCTGATGAATGTGCCGGTGGGGCGTTGCTCCCAAATATCATTCCAAAGTAGTCGCTCACCCCTCCATTGGACCCATTGCCTCCGCTGCCGTCGGCGGTGGCTGTGGTGGTCCCGGCCCCAGAAAACCCCGGATAAGATATGCCGCTGTTGTCCCTGTGAATGAACAAACCACGGAAAAAGAGAGAAAATAAGGGACCCTTCTGAATGAATCATAATCAAAGGACAAAGTCCTGACATCAGGCTAGAGGAATTAAACAAAGGGTGATGGATAAGGTGGTAGGAACAAGGTTCAATCTAGCTTGAATAACAACAGAAGACATTTATAAATTGCAGAGTGCAAGATCCTAGTGGTAGGAGTAAGGTTCAATCTAACTGAACTGGAAATTTGGCTGCATTGTCTTCTTAAAGAATGCTCTGTCCCAGAGGGAACCTTCCCTCACTGCTATGCTCATCTCAAAACTCAAGTGCAGTCAAATTGATAATACTTTGATACAGACGCTGCAGAAAGAGAAGTGTATATTATTGAACCAATCACTCAAAGTGCTCTTGCTTTTAAATGAGGAGACGCGCATACACTAAATTATGGCCAATTGCAGCAAGGCGCAGTTCCATTATAGCAATGGGACCATCCTAGGTTCTATCAGTCTGTGTCAGCCCTGCTTTTCTCTCTCTGCCTAATCAAGCAGGTTCATTGACTTTTCTCGCATCATTCAATCGCCATTGATAGGTCTCCTCTGTCGAATGTCATTTATCTGCAACCTAACATAGAAGACTCCAGCTACCCATTCCAAGTTCTAGGAGCAGAGAAACTGGTAAATGACCCGGGTCGAGGCAAAGCATTCGCCCGAAAATCCCATGGTTTCGAAACAAGATGCGGCTGATGAGAGTCGGGAGGAGGCAACCATCTCTCTCCCTCTCCCCTGTTCAGGTGTGTTCAGAAACAAACCTTCACAGCATGGCTGGGGGGACATAACGGTTATAACATTGAACATACCAACGTGAAAAGTAGCTGAGTGTAGAATAGGAGAATAGGACGGGGAACAAGGTCACTAGGACGAAAAAGCTTCTCTCTCTCTTTTTTTTTTCAATTTTATTATATGTAACGGGTACCACAGCTGGTTGTCTCTGTCTAGTTCATATCAGATCCCCCCAGCAGGTGGGTGGGGCCCACAACGCGCATCCTATGGTCCTACCTAATTAAAAAAAATGCAATTTGTCATAGGCAGGTCCCACGAGTATTGGCTGGACAGCAGATGCAGGCGACTATGAACCGTGTACGCTCCTCGCTCGCTCAACTCACTTCCAACCCCAATACACACCCAAACCCATACGCCCTTTTCTGTGACTTTCCTGAGTGGGCAAATGACATTTTCTTTGACTATAATGAAGCAAGCCCCCAATTAGACCAGATAAAGGAAACCAAAGGAAGAAAAAAATGGCCTCCTTTATCAAGGCCTCTTGCACTTAGAAAGTCCTTTTTATCCGCCATGCTCAAAGTCTCGAGCTTTTGACATGGAGACACCGGTTTCCAGCTCAAACCCATATGCCAGAAAAAGCTAAAAAGCATCTCATCTTGTCCTGTATACTATTCCTAGGCAGAATTGCCACATGGGTTGGGTTCACTTTACTATACAAGCCTGGATGTCCATATCGCAAAAGCTACTCATCAGCTTGAGTAAGCCTTCTCATCAGACAAGGGATTCTACTCCAAAAAATTTGAACTTGTCAAAACTTAGGAGAAAATGGCGTGCAATTTGCCCTGTCTAAACAATACCGGGGAAAAGATTATGCATTTTTACGTCCTTTCACCTATTTTTCTCGAGGCAATTGTCGCTGAAATCAGAGATTCGAATTGGTAGAATAAATTCTAGGACTTTTGATCGCAAATCAATGCGATGATGAAAGCATGCATTAAATGGACTCGGATATAGGTTTCGACTAGCATGCCTAGGGATTGGTCAAGAATCGCTAAATGGCCTACTGAGAGAAAAGGGTAAAAAGTAGTGGGCAAAAAGAGGATTTACTTCTCCATTTGCATAAAACAAAGAAGAAATCACTGCAAAGGACTGCAGATTATTGATGAACTGGAAAAGGCACACAAGGAAAAGGACAATTGACCTAAAAGGCTGTACTGTTGGCCCTCTCGAAAGATTCTCTAAGCCCCGCAAGATCACGTGCAAAGATAGAATGACAAAACAATAAAACAAAGCTCACCATAATGTCTGTAATAATACTATATGCAGTGGAAAGTTTTTATCTTTTTTATATCGGTAACTTTTCATGATGATCTGGTGATTAGCTCCAAATGAGATTCCATCGAAAAACAACTTGCTCTCCTTGTTGGTTAAAAGGTCATGGACCAACAAGAGCAACTGGGAAAGATAAAGTGACAGGGTTCT
Organism: Eucalyptus guilfoylei; assembly: GCA_016097605.1. NCBI lineage: Eukaryota > Viridiplantae > Streptophyta > Magnoliopsida > Myrtales > Myrtaceae > Eucalyptus > Eucalyptus guilfoylei. The sequence goes on from CM027869.1 coordinate 20,913,062, forward strand.
GCGGTCGCCAATGACTTTATCAGGAACGATTGCAAGGTGTTAAATCCGGATTCATATTCGGTCCATTGTAGTTTCAAAACAAAGAAATAAATAGAATATCTCTCTCCTGAGAATTATGGATCCAACCGTTCCAATTGGTAGATGCTTCCAATTTGTAGAGCATCACACAAATCGGACATTTAAAGTGAAGGGTACCTAAGCAAAAGCTATCAAGATCTAACAAAAGACCGATCAGATAAAGAACACACAATTTGTTCTCTATTCCAAGAAAATACTCCTGGAAGAATGCAATTTACCCGAATCTCTCAGATGAAAATGCATTTGTCAAGAGCTGTATTCAAGTATAAATGGGCTTGCCAAATCTACTTGACAGTTGAGATAGATAGTTGAAAAGCAGAAAGCACCAGTACACCTCAGCGTAGAACTTATTTTTCTACTAACTAACAATGAACTCCACAAAAATCCTAATCTGGATCATGTGCCAATAAAGTATGATACTATCAAAAGTTACCATAATTTAAAGCTTTGCCATGACAAACCAATGGAAAGCTTAGTAACTTGGTGCGACTTTGTATAAAATGTGTAATGTAATCTTTTGAACTCGATGTCAAATGATCATATCCCCATTCTTGCCCCTAGAGTAATATGAGATTTTATGGACCACCACTAATTGTTCAAAAAGTTTGAACTGTGTTAAATAAATGCGTGGTTTAATATTTATATATTCTAACAAATGCAAAGCAGCCTTCTAATCAAGATTCGCCTTCTAATCTAGATTCGGCATCCGAGACTGAGCTTAGCAGAGTAAAAAGAGTCAATTTTGAAGCAAATAATAACTAACCAAAATGCCGGGAAAAGAGCAGGCAAGGAAGAGAGGGAGAGTGTACCTAGGATCGCCGAAGACACCGGCATTCATGGTCAACTGGTGGATGAGGCCGGCGGACTTGGGCTCGAGGCTGGAGGCCTTGGAGTACTGGGCGCTGAGGCCGACCCCGGACGGCACGAAGAAGGCGCCGTTCACCATGATGTCCCCTCCGTCCGCCAGTTCCAGTCCACCCAATCGTTCTCCTCCGTGTCCACGCGCTTCGTCACCTGCATTGGGATAGCGTCACTGGGGCCTATCGATGTCAAATCTTTCGCCTCATAACAAACATATCAAATCCCCGGAAAGAAACGTCCTCCAGATCCGAAACAAGCGCATCCTCAATGTGAAACGGCTCGAAAACAATTGGGTCGAGTTCAGTACCAAAAGAAACTCTGCCGGTTGCATGGCTGTCAAGCACTGATAAGACCAGAGTCGATCTATCGGACGAGACGGACCAACCAAAGCTTCCACGTCGAGTACCAGGCTGGACTAGTGCAAGGACAGCGGCGTCTGCTCCCCACGCGCCGTCACGGCAAGTGGGGAAACACTCCACGTCGCGCACAGACAGGACACCCGTCCCCATCAAGGCGCAGATAAGCTGAAGTCAAAAAGGCTCGACGACCCACACCCCTTCGTTTTTCAATGCTGCAAGTTTACCTCGTCTTGTGTAATGCAAAAGGGTCTCAAAAATCGTTTTTTTTTTTATAAAAGGTAAGTATATATATAAGCTTTGAATAAATATATAAAAAAAATTCGGCACCAAAACTCACGCTCTAGCTGTAAAAATCGTTTCTTTCTTATTAATCGGACTTAAAGAAATTGACTGAAACTGCTCCTGACGAGACGCACGAAAGTATCAAAGCACGAGAAAGGAATCATTTTTTTATCCCGAAACCGCCCCTCGCCCCCACGCGCGCGCTCGCTCGCTCGCTCGCTCACCTCCTTGGCGTCGGCGTCGACGGGCGCCGTGTAGCGGTTGCCCTGGCTGTTGATGGTGGGGTTGGCGCTGCCGCCGATGGCGTACATCTGCCACGCCGTGAAGTCGTTGTTGACCACGTGGATGTAGCCCCGCCGGCACCGGGGCATCCGCTGCACCAGCCCCTCCCCGAAGTGGTTGAACGCGATGGTCACCTGCATCCCAGAGTCCGGGGCGTACTTGTCGTCGTGGCCCAGCAGCATCACCTCGTTGTGGCGCGCGAAGTAGCTGTTCGATATCGTGATCGCCGTCGAGCCCATGATGGCGTCGATCAGCCCGTCGGTGCAGTGCCACAGGGAGCAGTGGTCCACCCATATGTGCGACGCCCCGAATATCGATATCCCGTCCCCGTCGGACCGCCCGCGGAACCCGACGTGGGTCGGCGACGACCGGATGTTGGTGTTGCCGGAGGGCTTGCAGTCGTGGACGTGGATGTTGTGGATGATGATGTTGGAGACGTCTTGGACGGTGAGGCAGCCGTGGCCGGTGATGTCGATGTTGTGCCCCCGGCCGTCGATGGTCTTGAAGCTGTTGATGATGAGCTCGTGCTTAAGCCGGATCATCATGTCGGCGGAGAAGATGATCCACAGGGGCTCCTCCTGGAGGACCCCGTACCGGAGCGTCCCCGGCTGCGGGTCCACCACGTCCGAGTCCGAGGAGTCGGTCACCACGTAGATGCGCCCGTCACGACCCCCCAGCGCCGACTGCCCGAACCCGATGCCGCAGTCCGCCAGGCGCTGCCGGTTCGAGGCCCAGTCCGGGTCACACCGCCAGCAGTCGTCGATGGGGTTGCCGGTACCACACGAGGAGGACGAGGACAGGAGTCTTCTTGAGATGGAGGCATTCAGTCTCCTGCAAAGATTAAATTGCAAGGAAGGTTTTTGCTTGGTTCGAAAAATGTGGAAGGAATAACTTGAGAAAGAGCTGGTAAGTTTTGTTTTTTCTTGGAAGAGTTGAAAAGAGGGCTGCGAGGCAAGAAATGAGGGCGTTTCCCACAATTTCCTTTAAAATGTGGGAAAATGGAGAACGCTGGGATGGGTTCTTTGCCCCTGTTTTTTGCCCCTAGCAAATGGCTGGGACTTGAGAATGTACCGTGTAAATGCTCTCTGCTTGATGAGCTCAAAAAATGAGCTGAATGTGGCCAAAAAAGGAAAATGGGATGCGAGCAGATGGACGATTCCTTGTCATGGAGAAAAAAAAAAGGAAACAAATCTTTCGAGGAAGAAATATCTGGGGAGATATCTCTTTTGAGAAAAAGAAAGGGGAAAATATCTCAGATTTGAGATTTGGGGGAGAAAACAGAATGTGGGTCAAAAAACAGAGTGGGTCTATTGGCCTGTCCTCGGCCAGAAGGTTTCCAGGCCTTAGAAGACATTGCATGGTGTGTGGATGAATGCAGATGAGGATTAGAGCTTAGAAATACCTGTGCACATCTTGTACTACCGCTTCAGGGTCCGGGTGTTGGTGAGGGAGGGTGAGATTCAGAGCAGCCGAGAGTGTGAGAGAGATCAAGACGATGCACGCAGGGAGAATGCAGGTGGTCGGGAACAACATTTCTATCCTCTCCAAGGGACGACAAGCAATAATGAGGCAAATGGGGGAGGCGCTGTTGCCGCTAGAGCTGGTTGTTTGCTTCTCTAAAGCTCAAAAGGACCCCCCCGAGAAAAAATTAGAGAAGAGAAAAAAAGAAAGGACATTTGCTTTAGGGAAGCGGAAGCTACATATTCATGGGAACTTGTGCTGGGGAGGTGGCTTTATAAAACAGAGCTTAAACAGGAAATATAGGAAAAATTATGCGCCGCAAAATTGCATTTTATACTTTCTTGCGGTCGGGGGTGGGTTTTTTTTTTTTACCTTTTTTAAGGGGCTTTTCTATTTCATTTCAACAAGGAGAAAGGAGGCGCCATGAGAGCTGGAATGAGGAGAAGAAGACAGAACCGCCCCCCCTCTGTATCTCTCTACCCTAATCCTCTGTTTCTTGCACGACCCTCTCGGTCACTCACATTCCTACCTTGCTTGTTAATTATTCTACACAAATACTTAAGACAAACCAAATTGACAGAGAGAGAAAAACGAGAGAGAGGGAGGGAGGGAGGGAGAGCATATCCAAATGGATGAGCAAGTCATCTCCTTTTTATCTTGCATGAGGGATGGAGATTCTTTGCTCGGGTTCTGCCTCCACAATGTGGACAAAGAACTTTTTCACTTTTATTCTATTGGGTTTTCTTTCTTTCTTTCTTTTCTTTCCTTTTCTTTTCTTTTCTTTTGTGCGAGTGAAGGTTTTGTTTTTGATGATTTCTGGGTCAGATTCTTCCTTTGATTCAGTTAAAATTTGCTTCGCGGAGGTAGAAGACGAGGCTGCTCTGGCAATGGCTGCTGCGGATCTGGTATAAAAGAGGTCCCTTTTGCTCTCTTCTTTTCCCCATTCTTTTTCCGGAGACTACTACATAGAGGAGCAAAGGCACAGCGTTAAAGCCTGCTATCGTCAATACAATGTCCTGCCTTTGCCTTCTGCAAAAGGCTCCGTAGCGGCATAAATATTAAATGAGCCAATCTATACATATATTTCTTCTTTTGATAATCCGAAACACTGGACGAAAGAGATCTAACAGACAGTCTGCAAGCGTTTTGACCATCTTACAAGTTTAATGAACTCGGTTTAGCTCGGATATATTTTATCTTCACACGGTATCTTTTAATCGGCAATGGTGTCTTCTTTCAAAGGACCCATTGTGCGAAGCACAGGTCAGCCTAATAAGAGGGCTTTCACCTGCCTCTCCCACCTTCACGGCATGGGTAGTTACTATGCTTACCTATTAATTCTTCAAACAACTTCTGAAGAAGTTATGGTGGAGTCTACTCTTTCTAGGGGTGTCAATGGGTCGGGTCGGGTCGGGTTTTGTTGTTACCCGACCCGACCCGAAACACAATGGTCACACACTGTGACCCGACCCGAAACACATTAGACCATCTAATGTGTTTCGGGTCGGGTCGCTTTTTTTTTTTTTCTGGGGTTGGTTAAATCCTTTTAAAAGCTCGAGAATTTGAGGCCGCAGTTCTTCGTCACGAAGCTTCTCAATCTTTTTAGATGAAGTATAGTGTTAAACCTGAGGCAAGCATATGTAATGGTGACATGAAGAAAAGTCCCCATATTTCTGTTTAGCTTGACTAATCGATTTAAAGCAGCTTTCTTCTGGGTGCTTGGAACCAATGCTTCTGTCAAGGACTGTGCTGCTTTGTTAAATTCAACCTGCATAGACACATTGAAGCCTTTAGCACAACCATCTATTGTATTGATATTCCCACCATAAACCTGCAGACAATGGACATATAAATAAATAAAATGACGTGAAACCTAAGACAACATAAAAGGAGAAGTCCATGAATAACCTCGATTGTTTTTTTCTTGTATAAAGCTTCATAACCATGTTTGTCTAATTCAGGGGCGAAAAACTCCTCGAAATGATCACTTTGAACCTGGAAAAGAAAACATATCTGTTTTCAATGTACCAAACATGCCAAAAAGGGAGGACAAAACTAATAGTCGATCTCCATTGACGCATGAGGAGGAGGCCTAGTTAACATTCTGTTCTTCCAAACAAAGTAAATCTGATCAACATACATCCTCTTACTATAAACTTGGATGAACGATGGACCGAACTAATTGACTCCTAATGCAATGGACTCCTACCCCGTAAAAATAGGGATGATAAACTATGAAACCCTTGGGAACACAGAGCAAACAACAATCCCTCCAAACTAAAGCAGAAACTGAAAGTCTTGGTTCAGAAAATTCTTGTGGATGGATAAACGCTCTTCGATTGGTTTTACAGAGTTAAACGCACGCATTGTCTCTTTAAGCTGTTGCAGAAGTGGCCATCATGAAGACAGCAAAAACTTGGATGAACAGAACAAAGCACCAGGCAATTTAAAACTAAACTACGCACCTCACAATGTAATGAGAAATGCCCTTGTTTATATTGAAACAACAAGTAGTGTACATCAAGATGAAATCTAAGAAACAGAAGCCTGCGTGAGAGAACATGGAGAGCAGACGACGATGCGCCTAATTTTTCTCATACGCACATTAGTCCGAAAGCCCTATCGTTCATCCAAGTTCAGCTTGACTTCTGAGAGAGAAAAGATGCTCTCTCAGAAGTCAAGCTGCCGAATCTCTTCTTTCTTGGCAAACACCAATTACACAAATCCGACGGCAACTCTCCGATTCTTGTTCAGCTTCCTAAATCCAACTCCACCAGACGACTCACCCCATTTCCCGAAATCATCCAAAGCTAAAGAAGACGACGCAGAGAGACCCATCAATCATTTTAGCTATAAATTTCGGCAGAACAAGAACTGTCGCACTCGCTCGACATGAAAACCAGACAACTCGCAGGAAACAAAACAAAAACGAAAACCCAAAATCAAGAAGCAGCGGATCAAACCTATATAGAGCGTAATCGAGGACTACAGGGGAGAAGCGAACCTTGAAATTCCACTGGAAGCTGTATCGGAGCTCGGGGTCGAGAGCCGACTCGTCCTCCTCCTCGGCGTCGCCGGCAACGATCGACAGATTCGGCGGCGGCTAGGGTTCCGGCGTTGAGACGAGGGGTAGCGACGGCGACGGCGAGGCGGAGGTGCGTCGACGGATGACAACGATTGACTGATTCGGCAGCGGCTAGGGTTCCGGCAGTCGTGAGCGACGTCGGAGAAGAAGGTTGAGCCGAGAAAGATACGTGTTTACTGTTTAGTGTTTATGTTTGCTTATTTGGATTGGGGGGTTATTGTGTTTCAGGTCGAAACAATGTTCCAACCCTACCCGGCCCTAAACATATATTGTTTGCTTGTTTTATATTTGTCCCTTAAACAATATCAAGACCCAAAACAAGTATAGTACTTGTTTCGTGTTCAGGTCGGGTCGGGTCGGGTTTTTTCGACACCCCTAACTCTTTCCACTCGAGAAAGTCCCTTAATTTTTGAGTATATTTTTATCTCCCGTGGGTAGAAGAGAATATCTCCGAATTTTACGTCCAAAAGTTTGGACGAAACAGTTTAAGGATATACTCGCGGTCCAAAGCTCGATTAAGCCTAGATTTATTATCCGTACCATGTGAGTGATTTAGACCTAGAATTAAGCAGTTTGCATATAGGTCGTGGAATCTAAACAGGCAATTTTGAGCTAAAAATCCTTCACACCATTCCTGTGCAACAATTAAAAGAAGATATTGAGTCGAGAAAGATAAATATTATTGTTAACTACGGACCTCATATTATTATCAACTACAAACCTCATTTTCTTTATTTTATGACGGAGGAAGAAAATCCACGCAAGGGATATCTAAATTGCTCGAATGTTTTTTCTTTTTACCATTTGATTTCGTGCATGTGATCGATAAATTATCGAGCGCTCTCGCAGCATCACGTTGACCATTCATCCGAGAAAACCCCTAGTATTGTCAAACTATTTTCTTTGAAAATAAAAAAATAAAATTTCACGACCCAATTAGGTGATTTTAATCATTCGGGTGCTCCGAGAGCATCACGAAATCCACAGATGCTGTTGGGCTGGACCGGGGGCAATTCGGGTCCTCGGGTCAATCAGATGGGTCTCGGCCTTACCTCCATTTGGATCTGCCCTACGAGCCACTTTGCATGAGATTTGACTCTACCTAGTTTGACTAATAACGATAAGAAAATAACTTGAAAATCCTTTGTGGTGATCAGATTACAATTGGAATGATCTCATCTAACTTGACTGCCGAAGGGATTCAAAATTCATAAGTTATCCAGGGTGTTTTCTTTTTCAAATTTACCCTGTTTCGACCAAGATTCAATAACAGTTATCATCTTAATAATCAATCCGATCGGCTACTATTGAGTTTGTCAAAATCCCTGAATTAGATGAAGCTTTAGAATGTGATCAAGAACATCTGCTGATAGAAATCTTTGAGGGCAAAAAACAAAAAACACAAACGAACTAGGAAGAGGAGACTCGTGCACATTAAGCAACTCGTGTTCGCACTAAATCGCAAGCATGAAAAGCTTAAGTGGAAAAAGAAGAAGAAGATGGGTTCGTTGCCTTCACTTGATCCTTTTCACTTTCTATCTTTTACATTCTCAGGGTCGTCGATGCCGGCATTGCTCAACGCAATTCCCTTCTCGTTCTCGCTTCTCAGCCATCTGATCTCTATACCTCTTGTAGAGGAAAAATAGATATGTGTTGAAACCCGTGGAAGATGCAAGTTCCCAGGGTAGCATGCTCGCTCGGAGAAAATAAAGTAAATGAAAACAAAAGATTAGCTTTTTCCACTTAGGTAATCTTGAACTTAACGCCTAAGGTTTCTGCTATATCAGGATATTTCCATCACGAGGAGCTCATTGATGATTGACGATATCAATTCGATAAAGCTTCGACACAATTCTCTTCAGATTAGAACCAAACAGTTCGAAGCTAGGTATGTGAGTTGTATCATATTAGCATGCCTATCGAATCTTGTTCCTCTTTGCAGCTCTACCTGGCTAACGAGTTTCCAAATTGATTCCGCACTCATTTTCTTTTCCCCTACAAATTGAAGAGCTCCATATAAAAATAATTGATGACTATCAAATTGTATTCCCCATACAAGAATTTGGCTTGCCGTTCATCATATGATAGGGTTGAAATATTTCATCTGCTTCTCTAATTGTATCAAACTAAAGTCATGCAAATGACAAAGGATTCTCAATCCAGGTAGGAGCCTCTTATTATATGACTGTATATGTATACCCAATAATAGCAGTCTCGAAAGGCTCGTCGGACTAGAGATGAACCACTACACCGGCGATTGAGCCCGCAGCGGCGGCGACACTGATGATGAGGCAAGCTACACTGAGAATTTGGAGGCATATCCATTTGGTGCTCCACCTGGGGATCTCCTTTTGGGCGATGAACATCTCAACCGGGAAATAAACCATCAAAGGCCAGAATCCCAGAGCACCGACCAGTCCCATCGCGTCGTCAAAGAACGGAAGCAGCATCGAGATGGCGGTGGTTACAATCACAAAAATTGTTCGGCAAATCAGCCGGAAGCCAAGTAGCGTGTAGTTTCCGAAACCCCGGACCGGGATTTTGTTCTCCTCGGTGATTAATCGGCGGCCTGCAAACTTTCTCTCGGCGTATTTCTCCATGGAGGCGAAGAGAGGTTGGGCGAACATTTGGTAGGCGCAGATGAGGTGGATCACAATGGCGAGATTCGCTATTGCGACGAGCCAGTAAGGGTTGAAGAACCTGAAACCCGCGAGGAGGTGCCCAGGTGCTGAGTCCCCCAATGCGGCATAGCCCACGCAGCCGCAGAGCATGTATAATAAAGTTATGACCGCCACACTTACCGACATGGCCTTCTTCATCGTCTTGGCCTCCCCTCTGGGGGAGGGGATCTAATGGTATCCTGTTTTGCACATCACCATGATCAATTAATTACCACAGCCAATGATTAGAGAAATTAGGGGTGTTTTTCAAAAGTCTAGGGGTAGTTTCTTTCATACAACTAATAAATAGGATCGCATGAATTTACTTGAATTTCGATGAGGTTGGTGAAGTATGAGTAGGCAAAAGCAATGACACCTAGAGCCTGGAAGGACCTCCATATCATTTGGGTCTGAGTGACAGCGCCAATCCTTGACCCACTGAGACTTCCTCCGAATTTACCATTTTCTAAGAGATATTTGAGAAAGACATGATATGAGGGTTAGTGTTAGGTTTGCTTCTACTCGATCTTTCTAGTTTACTTTAATGATCACATAACATGTTCATACACAAAAGAATTGACAGCATGAAAACTCGCTAGCTACCTATGACTTTTGCAATGCCGAGGCCAATTCCAATGGTCAAGTAAATGGACGACATGACAATGCCACGATGGGGAGCCACCACGACTTGTCAAAGTCTGGGATTTGGGACAGAATGATCTCGATGACCCCGAATATGATCATGTACATATTGCTACTCGTGCTACAGCGACTTTTGTCATTCTTTATGTGGAAGTAGACTGATTCAATGAATGCCCTGTCCGCTCAAAAACCCAAATTAAGATGAAACTCATGCGCCCCTAATTAACAACTTTAGCAATAAATTTTCTTTTTAATCTATATGGTGTGGAAGTTGAATTCCGAGTATAATGAAATTCACCACTCACGTCATGCTTATGGAAGCTGCATTAGTGTACACGATGGGAACTCCAAAATGGTGGAGGTACTGAATCAGTCCACATAACTTCGCGTTTTCCCAACCTGCGAATATTAGAAAAACAGAAGACAAATAAGATAATTCAATCAACCAAATCAAATGAAAGGGAGCATCTTAACGCGAAAAGATATGGTGGGTAGAACGACATATATATATATATATATAGTGTATTATTACCGAGAATGGCCCGGACAGCACGTTTGTAAGTGCTGTTTCGCTCTCCACGGACAGGGTCGCCGATGCGGTAACAATCGGCCAAAAGGGCGGAGGTGTACAGAGTGATGATGGAGAACATGAACGTCACTGCCAGCCCGGCAATCCACCCGAGCTGTGCCGTCGCCCATGCCAGAGACAGCACTCCCGACCCGATCACAGCCGCGATAATGTTAGCAATGGCCGTCCACACGGTCCCTGGTTTGAACCCAGAACGGAAAATCCAACTCTGGAGCCGTTAAATATTGCAGAAAAAGCAACCTCTTTTCTCAAGTAGACAGGAAATTAACTAACGTGCCTTTTTAAGAGAGTGAAGAGCTCCAAAACGCAGTTCGGGGTTTGCCCCCTTTTTCTACCAAAACAGACGACGACTCAATTTCATATGGCGAAAAATAGAAGAAGGCAAAACCACAGAATTCAATGCAGCATGGCAAAAAACATATGCCTAAGCTTTAAGCCCATTTAGAAAAAAGAAAAAGAAAAAGGGGTTCATGCGGAAGGAGATTTGGTAAGACTCCGTAGTCTTTGCTTTTTGCTGAAATGAAGCCCCCAACTCAGTTCGACGAGAGGATGCTACTACGGAGTTGGAAGAATCGTCCGACTTGTGTGGAGGAAGGAAGGAGAAGGACCGGGCTGTTTTTCGAGAGGAGAAGATGGAAAATTTGGAGATTTAACCATTACCAAAATGAGGCCCGATACACGAAAGAAAAAGAGGTCCTGAAATATTCGTGTCGGGCCGAACTGCTTACTCTTTTCGCATTCCTAATCCAAATAAACATTTTCCGACTCTACTCCTTCTGCGATTCCTTTGGATTTCATTTGAGGAGAGAAATGCAAAAGATAAAAAAACACAGAGTTTTCAAGTGCTCGTGTCTTGCTCACTCACCAGTTCGCCTGCAACGGCCATCGTCGTCTCGATCCAGCTCGGGCGAAACCTCAAAAGGAACTTTGTTCTGGCTCATTTTCCTGTCACCGAAGATCAAATGAACCCGAATTTAGTAAGTAGCTCAGAAATATCGTCATGATCGTTGGGTGTCAGAAGCTGTGAAAAGCTGTGAAACAAAGACTATAAAAGCGAGAGACACACAAACATACAGAGAGTCTGCGTGTCCCGAGAGATATCGCTAAAATGACTTGGAGGACGAGGCGCATTTCTCCATTTTTATAGAGTCAGACCAAGGGGTGGTGGGCTAGGGCCCACGTGGCGGGGTTCCAACACCTCCCCTCTGTATCGCTCTACCCTAAAATCCTCTGTTTCTTGCACGACCCTCTCGGTCACTCACAGTCCTACCTTGCTTGTTAACTACACAAATACTTAGACAAACCAAATTGACAGAGAGAGAAAGACGAGAGAGAGGGAGGGAGGGAGGGAGGGAGAGCATATCCAAATGGATGAGCAAGTCATCTCCTTTTTATCTTGCGTGAGGAATGGAGATTCTTTGCTCGGGTTCTTCCTCAACAATGTGGACAAAGACTCCTTACCAAAAAGAAAAACAATGTGGACAAAGACTTTTTCACTTTTCTTCTATTGGTTTTTCTTTCTTTCTTTCCTTTTCTTTTCTTTTTTTTTTTTTGTGCGAGTGAAGGTTTTGTTTTTGATGATTTCTAGGTCAGATTCTTCCATTGATTCAGTTAAAATTTGCTTCGCGGAGGTAGAAGACGAGGCTGCTCTGGCAATGGCTGCTGCGGATCTGGTATAAAAGAGGTCCCTTTTGCTCTCTTCTTTTCCCCCTTCTTTTTCCGCAGACTACTACATAGAGGAACAAAAGCACAGCGTAAAAGCCTGCTATCGTCAATACGATGTCCTGCCTTTGCCTTCTGCAAAAGGCTCCGTAGCGGCATAAATATTAAATGAGCCAATCCATACATATATTTCTCCTTTTGATAATCCGAAACACTGGACGAAAGAGATCTGACGGACAGTCTGCAAGCGTTTTGACCATCTTACAAGTTTAATGAACGCGGTTAAGCTCGGATATATTATCTTCCCACGGTATCTTTCAACCGACAATGGTGTCTTCTTTCAATGGACCCATTGTGCGAAGCACAGATCAGCCTAACAAGAGGACTTTCACCTCCCTCTCTCACCTTCACTGGCATGCGCAGTTACTATGCTTACCTATTAGTTCCTCAAAGAACTTCTGAAGGAGTTATGGTAGAGTCTTCTCTCTCCACATGAGAAAGTCCCTTAATTTTTGGGTATATCTTTATCACCCTTGTGTAGAAGGGAATATCCTCAAATTTTACATTTGAAAGTTCAAACGAAACAGTTTAAGCACATACTCAGATTTGAAACTCGATTAAGCCTGGATATATTATCCTTGCCATGCAAGCGATTTTGGCCTAGAATTAAGCAGTTTGCACACAAATCGTGAAATCTGAATGGGTGATTTTGAGCTAAAAATCCTCCACACCATTCTTGTGCACCAATTAAAAGAAGATACCGAGTCGGGAAAGATCAATATTATTATCAACTACGAACCCCATTTTCTTTATTTTATGACAGAGGAAGAAAATCCACACAAGGGATATCCAAATTGCTCGAATGTTTTTTTCTTTTTTCCATTTGATTTCGTGCATGCGATCAATAAATTATCGAGCACTCTTGCAGCATCACGTTGACCATTCATCCGAGAAAACCCCTAACATTGTCAAACTATTTTCCTCAAAAATAAAAAAATAAAATTTCACGACCCAATTAGGCGATTTTAATAATTCGGGCGCTCCAAGAGCATCACGAAATCCACAGATGCTATTGGGTTGGACTAGGGGCAATTCGGGTCCCCGGGTCAATCAGATGGGTCTCGGCCTTACCTCCATTTGGATCTGCCCTACGAGCCACTTTGCATGAGATTTGACTCTACCTAGTTTGACTAACGATAAGAAAATAACTTGAAAATCCTTTCTGGTGATCAGATTACAATTGGAATGATCTCATCTAACTTAACTGCCGAAGGGATTCAAATTTTATAAGTTATCCACAGCGTTTTCCTTTTCAAATTTACGCTGTTTCGGCCAAGATTGAGTGACACTTACTATTTTAATAATCAATCGGATTGACTATTATTGAGTTTGTCAAAATCACCGGATGAGATGAAGGATCGAAATCTTCGAGGGCAAAAAACAAAAAACACAGACGAACCAAGAAGAGGAGACTCGTGTACATTAAGCAACTCGTGTTCGCACTAAATCGCAAGCATGAAAAACTTAAGAAGAAAAAGAAGAAGAAGATGGGTTCATCACCTTCACTCGATCCTTGTCACTTTCTATCTTTTACATTCTCAGGGTCGTCAATGTCGATAGGGGTGTGCATGGTCCGGGTGGGCGGTTCCCGACCTAGAATCGGGAACCGCCCGCTAAGGATCGGTTCCGAAAAATTGGAACCGCGATTCACTTGTTTGTTGCATGGATCCACCTGGGGACCGAACTGCCGGTCCGGTCCGGTTCCCAGGTAGATCCATGGAACCGGTCTCACAATAATAATAATATAACTTTCTAAATCTCACAATGAGAACTCTTCATATCAAGTAATATACTAGAAACCAAAAGGCAACATTCAAAGACCAAAAGAAAATTCCATGAACCATATAGTCTCCTTTTCTCATATTAGGTAATAATACACTTGTTTCTTGTGTCTAATTTTCATATATACACTGGGCGCTACAATGGGTAGTGAAAATTTAATACACGATAAAGAAAAGGAGGAGGACATTTGGAGAGAGTATCCATGCAAATTTATAGCTGCAGAGAGAATACACTGTCAACGACCCAAGAAGACAAACTCTTTAGTAGAGAGAGAGAGAGAGAGAGAGAGAGAGAGAGAGAGAGGTGGGATGGGAGTACAAAGATGATGTTGATGACGCACGTAAAAAAGAGAAGGGGGTGGTGTTGGAGATTGAGACTGATGACTGACGGCTGATGACTGAGAGATGAAGGGAGGAAGGAGTAAATGTAAATCCACTCCGATTTAGCAAATAACTAAAATCAAAGACAAGAAAGGCCAAAGAAAAGAAAAAAGAAACCGAGAGAGAGAGAGAGAGCTATTTCCATAAAGTCCCATTTCACCTATCAAACCCTTTGTTATAAGTTCAGTTTTTAATATTAAAAATTAATCGGTCTGTCCGGATGGGCGGGTGAACGGATTCGCCCATGGAACCGGGAACCGAACTAGTACCTACCGGTTCCCATAAATTAGAACTGTGAACCGGACCGGTTCCCTCAAGAACCACCGGTTCCGCGCAGTTCCGGTCCGGTTCTAGGTGGTTCGGGTGGATCCCGGTTTTTTTGCACACCCCTAAATGCCGGCATTGCTCAACGCAATTCCCTTCTCGTTCTCAGCCATCTGATCTCTATACCTCTTGTAGATGTCCCCTTGGTAGTACTTCCCAGTCCTCACGACCAAAACCAGCAAGACGAGCGCGCCAAACGCGTTCACACCCGCCAGGACGCTGAACGACGTCCGGTAGCACCACCTCCCGACGCAGGTCACCTCCTTCGTTGCCAATCGCGTCAGCCCCCTGGCCGCCAGCTGCCTCGTTGCCTCCTCGTCAGACAGCCTCCCCACGACCAGCACGTTGAGGATGTACGACCCAAGGGGGCTCGCCAGCTGCCTGCAGTTGAACAGCGTCGAGTGGTACTTGAGCCCGAAGAGCTCGGAGATGATGATGAAGAGGAGCGTGAGCTGCGCGCCGTAGGAGAACCCGATGAAGAGGGACGCGACGTAGACTGACCCGGGGGCCGGGAACGCGACGAGGAGGTCCCCGACCCCCAACGCGACAAGCGAGAGCATCATGATGACGGTGCGGGGCACCTTCCACTTGTCGTATATGATCTCCGAGACGAAACCGGCAAAGACCCGGCCGAAGTAGTTCCACACGCTCACGAGGGACACGAACGTGCCGATCGTGCGTTGCGGATAGCCTGGGGACTCGCCAATCTGGCCCAGGCTATCGACCGCCGTCAGGCTGCATCCCAGGCCACAAAACGTCGCCACGAGGAGAGTGATCATGTCCAAGCTCGAGAGGGCCTGCATGATCGTGTAGTCCGCACCTCTTTCCGGTGGCTTGAACACATCGGCACAGCACGAAGTGTCATTCGGATTGGCACCCTCTTGCTCTTCTTGCTTCCGCGGATCAGTCGCATGAATTTCCAAATCACGAGCTGGACTGAAGGCGTTATCATCAGCAACTCCCACGGTCGCCGTCGTTGGTTTCTGTGCCTTCCTCTGCTTCCACGTGGCCCACTCCTCCCTCACCGCGATCCCGAGAGGGAGGAAGGTCAAGACGGAGACGGCGACCTCGCTGGCCACGTAGGCCCAATGGGAGAAGCTGACCTACTTCTTGGCGATGGTCAGGGCCATGATGACCAGCGCGAGCACGACTTGGATGGCCAGGTACTCGTAGAACACCTTCAGCTCGTTGGGGTGCGTCGACAGCTTCATCGTCCGGATGGTGTACACGAAGACGATCGAAATCACCGCCGGCAGCCAACCGATCAGGAGGATGAGGGACTTGGAGTCATCCCCATATCCCCATAATGGCGTAGTAGAGCTGCGTCATCATCGCGCCGCTCTGCCCCATTAAGCCCTTCACGAGACGAGAGAAAGCATTTCGCGCATTCGTTACGTCGCCGATGTAAATATTTGACGAGAAATCAGCTGTCCGTGAAGTACCTTCATCAAGTCGAAAATGATGCCGCAGCTCTTAGGGAAGTTCTTGACACAGGTGACGAGGGAGCCCGTGTTGGCGAAGTTCAGGGAGTTGGCGCCGATGTAGATATAGACGCACACCTGCCAAACCTCGGGGTGGGGGACGCGAAGGCTGACGGTGAGCCAGATAAGGAAGTAGTTAGTGAAGCTCATGGCAGAGCCGACAAGGAGGACGAACCATGTGGGGGTGACCTAGGTGATGAGGCCGGAGAGGATGCCAACGTTGGCGCCGAGCTCCTTGCAGGAGGTGAGGAGGTCGTCACGAGAAGGTACGAAGTGTGAAAAAATGGCATGCGGAACAATCACTATTTTAAAAAGAAAACGTGTGTTGGAAAATGTTAATATATATATGGAGAGGTACGAAGCATGGAAAAATTACATATCAATTAATAGCTATTTTTCCACATTTTGTATCTCTTCATGACAACCGCTTCTTTAGTAACCACATTGATGAGAGATGATATATAAAAAGAAAGATCGTTCATTTGCTAAGGGCAATCACAAAATCTAATGCAAACCTTCACCATCAGTACACGAGGGTATTGAATTAGTAGAGTGTACCCATAATTTCGCCGAATCTCCGTGAATTTCCGAAGAACAATGGCTAGAGGGCTATTTTACATTGATCTTTTTTTCCGCATTTAATTTTTATGTCTAATATTTGGTATCATAGCATGCTTAGTGCCTCTGCCTTATTTTTGTCGATTTTTTTTTTTCGGGGCTTTTTATGTGAACGGTAATTCGGCCATTTTGGAGTTAAAAGGAAAATCGTCGATTCCAGCCAAATTTCAGAGACCTACCACTCGACTTCAGATCGGTACAATTGCACCACCATAAGGAAGAATAGCCATAAGTTATTTTGGCATATTAGTGTTTGCCAAAGGTTAATCAGGCGGTGAAAGTCGCAGTGGTTAAGGATTTGCATTTTGGGAAATTTTCACTTGATTTGGGGCCAATTTCTTAGTCATTTTCACCAAAACTTGGACCTATGTGGTCATGCCGATGTGTTCTTCGAAATTGATCATTTATTTTGGTATGAGATGGGCTGTCGGAGAAGTAAAGCGAGAAAAAAGCTTCTAAGCACGCGGAGGAAGAAGGTGCGTAGCGCCACACATGCCGAATTGCATGTGAGTGGGATCCACATGAGCGAAACTGTTGGTGTGTGGCGCCCATGCGCGCGAAATTGCCGCGTGTGTGCCGCACGCCCGCTCGGTGAAGCAAGCGCGTGCTTTGCATGTGCCTAAGCAGTGGTCAAGGCGCGTGCCATGCAAATGCCCGTTAGCCCCTTTTTCTGTTTATTTACCGTTTTTCCCTCCTTCTTTGCTATTATTACGGTTTTGCCCTTTGCCTAATTTATTTCTGTTTTGCCCCTTGGTGCATTTATTTACTATTTAGCCTTTTCATTTATGAAATTAAATGTCCAATGATCCATATATTTTAATTAATTAGAGAGTAGCCACAACATCTTTAATTAATGAAATTATATATTAAGAGTCTCCGGCTCTTATTTAGAAATGGACATTGATTATAATTAATTATATTAATATGATGCAATGGAAATTTTCATTATATTAATATGATTAATTAGGATGAAATATCATACTATTTTTCTTAATTTACCCACAGGGATTAAAAAAAAGTATATAATATGGTAGTTTCTTAATAGTGTAATTATGAATCTATTTAAATTAAAAACTTAGCCCACGGGTAGTTTTTATATTATGTGATTCATATTTGTGACATATTTACATTTATAAAACATGATTTATGAATATTTTGCCTCGTATTTTGTGACATAAGCATGATTGTTTGATATGCAATTTTGCAACCTGTAAATTTCTCTGAATTTATGTATGATGTTCTCTTATTGAATGGTGAAAACTATAAAATTTGGAAGAAGTTAGTTCTTCTTCAATTGGGGTGGATAGACATTGATTATGCTCTAAGGAAAGATGAACCACATGCTCCCACTAATTCGAGCACTACAGTTGAGATAGCCTTTTATGATCAATGGGAGCGGTCCAACCGCCTTAGTGCAATGTTTATAAGGGCTAAAACTATATTCTAGTATCCCTGGTTCGATTGCTCAGCATAGCAATGTTAAGACTTTGTTGGAGGCCACCGTAGTTTGAGACTTCTGAAAAGGCGCATGCCATGACTTTAATTTTGAAGTTTTCATCATTGAAGCTCACCAGTGTCAGAGATGTGCGTGAGCACATCATGAAGATGAGGAATATTGCAACTTAGCTTAAGAACCTTGAGGTTGAGATATCTGAATCTTTTCTTGTGTATTATATTTTGAACACTCTCCCACAACAGTATGCACTTTTTAAGATCTCTTACAACACACATAAGAATAAATGATCAATTAATGAACTCATGACCATGTGTGATCAAGAGAAAAAAAGACTGATTATGGAATCAGGAGAAAGTGCTCATTTGGCAACAAAAGGAAAGAATAAGAGTCATGGCAAGCAAAAGGGAAAGAGTAAGATACCTCTCCAAGCTGACATTAAGAAAAAATCCAAATGTTTCTTCTGCAAAAAGAATGGACATATTAGTAAGGATTGCGTTAGATTTAAGGCTTAACTTGAGAAGAAAGGTAATCCAATATCTTGTGTTTATTATGAATCTAATATGGCTGATGTGAGTCACAACAGATTGATTCTAGATCTATAATCCACATTTTGAATTTTTTGCAAGGTTTTCAAAACCACAAGAAACCAGTGGGAAGTGAACAAAGCATTTATTCGGAAAACAAGATGCGTTTGCATGTGGAAGTTATTAGGACATGTTGACTAGTTCTCAATAGTGGCTTTGTTTTGAATTTGGAAATGATATTTTTTGTTTCTAATTTCTTCAGTTTCTTTGGATTACTCTTTTAACTTTTCAGATTCAAACTTTTGTTTATTATTTAAATTTGAAATTGTTGCAAGTGGTACTTTGTCCAATGGTCTTTTTTGAATCAATTTACAAGACAATGTCCATTATAATGCGATGTATGTTCATGATAATGTTGGTATGAAAGGATGTATTGTGAATGAAGATTCCTCTATGTTGTGACACTGAATATTGGGACATATCTCCGTAGATAGAATTAAGCAATTAGTAAATGATAGAGTACTTGGTACTTTAGATTTTATCGATTGTGAACTCGTGTGGACTGCATAAAGGGAAAACAAACCAACAAGACGAAGAAAGGTGCCAAGAGGAATACATAAATATTAGAAATCATACATATGGATATTTGTAGTCCAGATATGGGCTCGTATTGTCAGAAATACTTAATCTCTTTCATAGATAATTACTCACATTACACGTATCTCCACTTGCTTCATAATAAGTATGAAGCGTTAAATGCCTTTAAGGTATTTAAGGCGGAAGTAGAGAAACAATGCGGCAAGCAAATTAAGACCGTAAGATTAGATAGATGTGGGAAATTTTATGGTAATACATTGAAGATGGACAAGCACTTGGTCCATTTGCAAAAAAATTTCAAAAGTATGAGATAGTTGCCCAATATACCATGCCTAGTTCTCTGGACCAAAATTGTGTAACGGAAAGAAGAAACCGAACTTTATTGAATATGATGCAGAATATGCTCAATGGCTTTAATCTTCCTAAGACCTTGTGGACTGAAGCATTTAAGACGACAATGTACATATTAAACCAAGTTCCAATCAAGGTTGTCCTAAAGACACCTTTTTGTTTAAAGGTTGGAAACCAAATTTACGACATGTACGCATTTGGATCTGAAATGAGAATTTACAATCCACAAGAAAAGAAGTTAGACCCAAGGAACATTAGTGGATACTTCAATGGATATGTTGAAAGGTCAAAGGGATACAGGTTTTATTATTCATCTCACACTACTAGGATTGTGGAATAAAAAATTCGCCAAGTTTCTTAAAAATGACTTGATTAGTGGGAGTGATTGATCAAAGGACTTTGTTCTTAAGAAAGATCATTCAAACTCTCAACCTTTCACCTCAAGTATAAGGTTGGTTATTATTCATAACCCCCATTTAGTTCAACCATCTACTGAACAATCAATTGATATTCCACAACCCGCTGATATTAATATAGTAGATCTAGCTATTCAACAATTACTAGAATCTACTGAACAATTAGTTAATCAAGACGCTCCTCAAGAGAATGTTGACGCAATATTAAGAAGATCTACTAGAATAAGTAAATCAATAATTCTTAGTGATTACATTGTGTATTTACAATAATCTGACTATAATATTGGAGTTGAGAATGATCCTGAAATGTTTTCACAAGTCATGGGTGGTGATAAATCTAATTTGTGGTACAATACCATGAAGGAAGAGATGAGTTCTATGGCATCTAACAAAGTCCGGGATTTGGTTGAGTTGTCTGATGATGCGAAGGCCATTGGTTATAAATGGATCTTCAAAACCAAGAAGGATTCATTAAGCAATATCGAAAGATATAAAGCTAGACTCGTCGCCAAATGATTCACTCAAAAAGAAGAAAATCTAAAAAAAATTCTCTTCGTGTTGTTTTGGCATTTGTTGCCTATTTTGATGTGGAATTATATTAAATGGATGTGAAAATGGCGTTCCTTAATGAGAAGCTAGAAAAAGAGGTTTACATGAAACAATCTAAATGATTCTCCTCTAGTAAAGGTAAGCATTTGGTGTGCAATCTTTAAAAAATTATATATGGCTTGAAACAAGTATCTTGCTAATGGTACTAAAGATTTCATGAGGTCATTTATTCGATTTTGTAAATAATGTCATGAATTAATGTATATATCAGAAGGTTGGTGGGAGCAAAATTTGTTTTCTTGTGCTATATGTGGATGATATTTTACTTGCAACCAATGATGATGGGTTATTACATGAGGTGAAACAATTTATCTCTAAAAGTTTTGACATGAAGGATATGGGTGAGGCATCTTATGTCATTGGCATTAAGATCCATAGAGATGAATCTTGAGGAATTTTATGACTATCTCAAGAAACCTATATCAATAAGATCCTATAGAGATTTCGGATGAAATATTATTTATCAAATATAGCACCTATTGTGAAGGGTAATAGGTTCAATTTGAATCAATGTCCGAAGAACGATCTAAAAGGGGAACAAATGAATACATTCTATATGCTTCAACTATCGGAAGCTTAATGTATACTCAGGTTTGCACTTGTCCTAACATCGCTTTTGTTGTGAGAATGTTGGGAAGATATCAAAGTAATCCAAGTATGGACCACTGGAGAGCTACAAAGAAAGTGATGAGATACCTTGAAGGTATCAAAAGTTACATGCTTATGTATAGGCGGACTGACAATCTACAAATAATTGGTTATTCGGAAGCGGACTTCGCGAGTTGTGTTGATTCTCGATAATCAACATCTGAATACATTTTTATATAAGCTGGTGGAGCCATGTAATGGAGGAGTGCAAAGCAGACTTTGATTGTGATTTCCACTATGGGGGTTGAGTTCATTTCTTGTTTTGAGGTTACATTGTATGGTGTATGGTTGAAGAGTTTTATTTTTGGGTTTAGAATTGTTGATTCTATTTCTAGGTTATTAGGAATATATTGTAATAATTCAGTTGAAATTTTTATGGCTAAAAATACCAAATGTGGTAGTTGAAATAAGCATATCGACATCGTGTATTTAATCATAAGGGAAAGTGTTAAGGAGAATAAAGTGGTCGTAGAACACGTTACCATTGAATTAATGATAGCTGATCCTTTAACTAAGGGTATGCCACCAATGAAGTATAAAAATCATGTAACTAGTATGGGAATTAGTCACATAATGTGATTTGTCATCATATGGATGATTTTTGTTGTATGAAACTCTTATTCTGTTGTAATGTTAATTCTTAATTTTTGGCATACACATTTTGTTGTTTATGAGAATAGCATTTATCTTTGGTTCTAGAATAAACATAGGGTTCATTCATTAAAATGTGTTATCATCTATAGGCTGACACTAAAGAAATAAGATGTATTGTGATACATGGAATATACAACTTGTTCTTTGAGGACATGTCATTATGATTCATGAGTTTTGTTTTTTTTTCTTTAAGGATAAAGTTTTAGTGGATTGGTTGGATAATCCATATGATGAAAATATTGGAATCAAGTGAGAGAATGTTATGTTATATATATATAATGTGATCCTACATTTTCGAACTCACATTTTTTCTTTAAAGTAGCGATTATTTCACATGCAATTTTTCCATGCTTTGTACCTCTTTATGACAACTGTCCATTTGGTAACCGCCTTAGTGGCAGACAATTTATAAAAGAATCGATCGTTCATTTCTTAAAAGCAATCACAAGGTCTAACATAAATCCTTTCATTTGGAATACATCATCAGTATGCGAAAGGATTGGGTTAGTAGAGTGTGCTTGTAATTTCGCCGAACCTTTATGAATTTCCGACGAACAATGGTTAAAGGTCTGTTTTACATTAATCCTTTTTTCCGCGTTTGATTTTTTTGTCTAACAGAGGGTTGACTGGTCATAGCTGAGGGTGAACTTGATGTCCTTGGAGTAGATGCCGAAGAGGTAGGTGGTGCTGGCGCCCACCATTATCAAGAAAGACGCGAACATCATGAACCACTGCCCCTGCAGGACCTGAAGGTGCAGTAGCCTCCGCCGTCGGTGGTCGTCGCCATGGGGGAAGAAAGATCGTCGTGAAGCTTTAGGATATATCTGAGCGGCTGAAGGAGGATTGGGTTTTATGGTGGAGATCATTGATAAAGATTTGAAACAGAAATGACTTCGTTAAGCGGATAAGGCCAGAATATATTTTATCGTCCGTTGTTGATGGTTTGCAGTGTTGTGCAATGTGCATGTGCATGCTGAGTTTCACGTAACTCTTCGTAACTATAGAGAGATGGTTTGCGACCACAAAAGTTAACAGTACTGTTAGTCTTGAATAACAGACGGTGGCTTTTCCACCACAAATTTTCACAAAGAAACCTGTTGACTTGTTTAACGGTCTTTTTTTTTTTTTTTTTTTTTTTTTTTTTGGAAAAATCAAGATTGGAAAGTCTCATTGTGAGGAATTTCTTCAAATTCCACTAAGTGAGATTTCTTTAATATGAAAAAAGAAAAAAAAGTATAAGGAAACAGATAATTCTAGAGCAAATTAAATATCTAAACATAGATAATTACGAGCATCAATATTATCACTAGAAAAAAATTGGATTAGAAGAATCAATTAAAGTTCAAAGACGAAAAAGTACTTGAAATATTGACTTCGAGACTAACAACGAACTCATTATACAATCATATGGCTCATCATTCTTTTCACTTAAATCAAGTTATTTTATAAAGACTCTCTAGTGACCTAAAATCAAGATAAGTGATATTAGCTATATATAATAACATATGAAATAAAGACAAGATCAAATCAATATATGAATAATGATTTAGTAGATGAAAAAATTACCTTGTTCATTCGAATCTCATAAATGAAGATGTGTAAGGACCTAAAAAATTACACAATCAATCTTTGATCACATGAATCAAGGCCAATTTAGAATTTACACTAATTTAATAGAATCCTATACAAAGTTTACTTGATGTAGTACCAATCTTGGTTCATTGAGAAAACTTACATGACCATGTGAGACTTGACCTTACTTCATTTCTTATGGATTAGAGGTCAATTTATTTCTTCAAATAATGATAAGTACTAATGATAATTGAAAACCCCTATTCTTCCTTGATTGAGAATAGCTATGATGATCTATCTAAGCCAAATTCTTAAGTAAGTGAAATTCATTGAAATTCTCGAGCGGCAACAGCGGTCAAGCGATTAGTGGTTGTTTTCTTCTACATTTCTTTTGTTTTATAATTGTTGATTAATTATTTCGAAAGCAACATAAGATGCCAAGGTATCACATCGCTAGCTAATGGATTAGTCGATCTCATTAGTATTTTCAGTTTTACTTTGTTAACATAATGACCAATTTGAAAAAAAAAAATAACATTGTTTAGCGTGCCATTATCCTTTATTTTAGCTTTCTTTGTAGAAGTAAATAAGGTATGTGTATCTTATAAAATTTATATTTAAATTCATCTACAAGTCCTCCCAGTTGCCAAGAACTTGTAAAACAAATATGTAGTGAGAAATACACTGTTATTAAATGTAAACGACGGTACCGTCGTCTTAGCAAAGTTAAAATATATATAGATATATATATAGAGAGAGAGAGAGAGAGAGAGAGATGGTTCATTCCATCGGGTCCGATGAAAAAAATACCCGCACCGTCTCCGTTTGGATTGGAGCGGATAAAGCCCACAATCCATGAGTTCCTTTAGCTATGGAGGGGTTCGGATTTCTTGACCCGTCATCAAGTGGATCCAGTCGGGTCGGCCCATCAATGGTCAAGAGCCCGTGGGTCGTGGAGGATTGGGTATGCAGAGTCCATGATGGAGTCTCTTTCGTCTGGGCCATGTTGCCTTCATGGGCTCGCGAGAGCTCCCTTGAGTAAACGTGCGACCGTCCCGACGAGTTTCTTAAAGATGCTAATTAGGATTAGGAAATTATTTAATGATTGATTAATATGAAAAATAAATTATTGTTTTTTCTGTGAAGGGATTAGGGGAACCTTCTTGTCCTTGAAATCTTAAATCAAGCAGGTTTTTGTTTGTCATTGGATTTAATTCAACTTGACACGCCAGAAGAAAACAACCTTCGGTCCAACAACATAGAAATTAGTGTTAATTGCACTGGTGTTGTTGAGTAGTGTTTCTAGGACATTGACTAATGTTATTTGATTAGAGGGTACCTCGATATTCTAATCATCCATACCGTGGCTTCCCTTTATTTGATCACTTACTATGTATGCTTGAAAAATTATGTTCATAAGTAAACTGGACACGCTTGTTAAATTTTACATGATGAGGAAATTTACGTTTTCAAAGCGTTATCACGAGCAAAATCAATACATTGGGAGCCACGAAAAATATTTTAGTCGATTGTTTAACAAGTGTTTATAAGGAACTTGATAATGAAACCCATCTTCAATATACTCATTTATTTAAACTCATCGAGAGCCGGGCGATCTAAAATCATCTTACTTTATCGACAGCAATACCTAAATGTGGGGTCATGAAGAGACGCCGATGGTCTTGTGCACGACTTGTCCATTGGCAATAATTAGCAGTAAGATCACAACGTTTTCGTCCATTCATCGGACTAGTTGTATTAGAATAATGGATTATTAGTTAGGTTCTTTGACCTGAACTTCAAATGTTCCATAAGTTAGTCAAATTGCACGGCCTCAAACTAGAACGGCTTCATTCCAATCCGACATGCATGCACGGATGGATGAACTAGTTGCAACCACAATCGATAATATCTTGATATTAACAGATTCAAGCGGACCAAATTCCTTGTAAAGTAAATTACAGAATGACGGTGAAATTTTATATTTACACAGAAATCCATGTCACCAACAAAAATCTTCTCATCACTCAAAAGATAGGTCAGATTTGCTTCTTGAAAATCATCCGTGGGCCACCTAATTAACCTCTTCTCCAAAGTAGCAAAAGAGAAAATTAATTGTTTAGGCGTATTCTGCGGATGCATGCGAAGGCGATGACATCGATGTAAGAGTTTACCTAATTTGGACTACATTAATTGATATTGTAATTTACCGTTTAACATTTACCGTTTACGGGTTTGGTCTAAGGTGAGATAGAAGATTTCTTAATTAGTCTAATATGGGCTGGCTAGTGTGGGCGAGTTGGCTACCGTAATGAGGACTCACTGGAAACTCTATAAATAGTGCTCAAGTCTCTCCTCTAACCCTAATTCTCACATGTATCCTCACCTAAGGAGTGTTTACCTAACACTAAACGTGAGGGGGTTGCCTCATCGGCTAGTGATACGGAGGGCAATAGAGGAGAAGGACTTATGCGTGGAACATTGTGTTTCCGCTCGCTTCAAGTACAATGGATCCTAAAACAGTGCGTAAATCTTTCTGATCTATTATGCATGTTCTTGTTCTAGTTATGGAGATCTTGGGGTTGCGTAATTTGCATCCAACATGTGGTATCAGAGCCTCCATAACCCTAGAACTCGAATGCAAAGGATTTTGCCCTAATTTGTGATTTTTGAGATTTTTCGTAAAATAAAAATATAATTAAATTATATATTCGGACTGGAATTGGTGATACGAGCAAAACCGTGGGAGACGCGTCGCCGGGGGGGGCCCCACGCACCCCCACGCGCGGCCAGACGCCGCATGGGCGTCGAGCACGCGTGGGGCGCGGCTCGCGCGTGCGAAGCACGCGGGTGCTGACGTCACGTGACGTCAGCGACCCGGACCCGGAACCGACCTGATCCGGTTCGCGGGTACTGACGTCACGTGACGTTAGCGACGTGGAGCCGGCCCCGACCTGATTCGATTCCCGGGTGATGATGTCACGATGACGTCATCCACCAGGACCCGACCCGACCCGGTCAACCCTTGACCGGACCGGTCAACTGGTCGGACTGGGCGGCTGGACCGGACGGTCGAGCGGGAACTGGTCGGACCGGTTTTGACTGGCCATTGACGCTCGCGCGTGGGCTCCACGCTCCGCGCACTCAGGTGGCGCGTGCGGGCGCGTGGGGTGTCGTATGGGCGCGTGGCCGGCGGCGTTGGACTCGTATGATTGTCCTCTATCTTGTGGTGTATTTTTTTTACATGTTTGATAATTTTATGGATGTAAAAATACATACGGAACCCTAAATACGTGTTTTTTTAGTGTATTTTTTGCGTATTTTTCTTGTATTTTTCTGTGATTTTGGAAATACAGTCTTTGGGTTACCGGTATGTTATCACATGAACTTTATGAGTGTTATTCATTAATAATATACTATAAATTTTATATTTTATTAATGAATAAAGTAATGTAATTAGCATGATATGTGATTTTAGTGATTTACTGCCCCTGTCACTAAAGTTAAAATCACATATGTATGGTTTATGTGAGATGTAATTTTATATCCCTAGCACGAGAGAGTTTCAAATATTCAATTGAGTTGTGACCGTCAAAGTGGCACACTTGATTGGGTTTGAGAAATTTCGGTCTCGTATATTAATTGGAATGTCTCCCGATCTAATGCATAGTCATACTCCCAAAGGGGGTGATTGTGTATTAGTTCATGGAGGGATACATGATAGTGAGGTGGAGGAGTGACTGATCCTAATGGTTCATATGCCCAAAGGTGATGAATTCACGAAAGATTGGAATATATTCTCATAACCGCTATCATGTGGGGAGTATACAATTGCATGTTATGTATTCTGCCCAAAGGTGATTATGTAATTTTGCATGTAACTCTCTGGATGTGTACTTGTTCGTCAAGTTACACAATGCTCATATGATGCTAATTATATATAATCTGTTTGTTTTTACAGTCACTTTTTTCTGTAAACGGTAACTCCGTCACTATTGAGGTTCTTGCTAGTTCAAACTTTAAGAAATGGAGAGAAGATTTTCTGTTTGCTATGGAGATGGCAGATGTTCATAATACTCTTACTGTCGATCGACCGCGATCTTACGCGAGAGTACGTGAAGCTCGAAAGATCATTTTACTGCCTTGGAAAAGAGCAATAGAATTTGCTTATTGTCAATGAAGCGTTCCATTCAGGAACACTTGAAAAGTGGTTTGCTTGCGTGATCGCACCGCTAGGCGCGATGATGGAGGCTTTGATGGCTAGAAATCGTGTTTCACCTAATGTTGAGATAGGAACACACTTGCAAACATTATTTACTATAAAGTTTGATGGTTCTGGTGGAGTTAGAGATTATGTTATGAGGATGGTGGATTTGCAGACAAAGCTTGAGACTCTAAATGTTGTTATTCCCACTGCTTGCATTGTGCATCAAGCTCTAAATAATCTTCCTCCTGATTTTGGGATTATCAAGACTAATTATAATTCCCAAGATGAAACCTGGTCAGTTAATGACCTGATTGCAAGGGTGGTGGCAAAGGAAGAGAAATTGAAGAAAGATAAAGGGCATATTGCTCTTTATGTTTCTAGTTCGGCGATGATAAGGGTAAGAAGGTGAGAAATTATTCTCATAAGAGCAATTCTGAAGTTGCTGGACCTTCCAACTATAAAGGAAATTACGAAGGTGCTGGACCCTCTAACAGCTTTGGGTCCTAAGAAAGCATTCACCAAGAATGATGGTGTTCTTTGCTACTTTTGTAGGGAGAGAGGACACGTAAAGAAACACTGCAACAAATTTAAGGCTTGGTTGTCTAAGAGAAACAAGAATGAGCCTAAAGGTAATAATTCTTTGGCATTTGTTTATGAATCCAATCTATCTGAAGTCCCGACCAATTCGTGGTGGCTAGATAGTGGTGCAACTAATCATGTTGCATTTACCATACAGGGGTTCATAAACCGAAGGACGCCAAATCAGGATGAATTAAAACTCACTGTTGGGAACAGCGTTGGAGTTGATGTCGAGTTCGTGGGAGATGTTATTTTGATTTTAGATTCTGGTTTTAGGATGGTGTTGAGAAACACTTTTTACGTACCTTCTTTTAGGCGGAATTTAGTTTTAGTATCTTGTTTGGACATGTGTGAATACTCTTTTGAAATAAAGAGTAATACTATTTCCATGTTCTATGATTCAAATAAGATTGGGTGTTACAATTTATCCAATGGATTATATCGATTGAGTTTATCTCCCAACGACATGTACGTTGCTTATTCAGCTGAAAAAGTTGTTTCCAAAAGGCCTCTACCTAAGGAACAGTCTTATGCGTTGTGGCATAAACGTCTTGGTCACATCTCTAAAGAAAGAGTGGAAAGGCTTATGAATGCTGACATATTGCCTACTCTTAAAGGTGATTTAGAGGCGTGCATAGACTGTTGTAGAGGTAAGATGACTAAGATAAAGAAGAAATCCGCCGTACGAAGTTCTGACTTGTTGGAGGTTGTTCACACTGATATCAGTGGACCATACACGGCTATTTTGTGCAGAAATTTTTATTTCATCACATTTATTAATGACTATTCTCGATATGGATACTTATACTTGATTAAAGAAAAGTCCGAGTCTCTTGACAAATTCAAGATTTTTCGGACTGAAACAGTTGGGAAAAGTTATAAAGATCGTTAGATCTTATCGTGGTGGTGAGTATTTTGATAGGCACGGTGATGCTGGGCAACTTAAAGGGCCATTTGCTAGATATCTAGAGGATTCTGGGATAGTAGGTCAATTTACTATGCCCGAAAGTCTTGAACAAAATGGTGTAGCTGAAAGGCGCAATCGTACTCTTATGGACATGATGAGAAGTATGATTAGCAGGACCAATTTGCCTAATTTTCTATTGGGTGAAGCTTTGAAAACAGCTTTTTATATTCTAAATCGTGTTCCTACTAAAGCAGTCCCATTGACTCCTTTTGAATTGTGGACTGGACGTAAGCCTAGCTTGAATCACCTTAAAGTTTGGAGATGTCCTGCAGAGGTGAAGTTATATAATCCGACATTGAGTAAGTTGGATTATAAAACTACTTGGTGTTACTTTGTATCCTACCCAGATCATTCAAAGGGGTATCGGTTTTATAACCCTAATGGAGGTACAAGAATTGTTGAATCTCAGACTGCAAAATTTCTAGAATTTGATGTAGCTGAAAAGGGTAGCTGCTCACAAGCTATCGAAGATGATAATATGGTGGGGATTACTGGATCCCTGTCTCATCTTGTGCAAACAATTATGGAGCCTCCTGCACCACAAACTGAGCCTGTTGTGGCTCAAGATCCTGTTGTTGAAACAGTTCCTGAAGAAATTCCTCAAGTCCCTCAAATTCATAATGAGGTTGAAATAGCTCCACTTAGAAGATCAACTAGGGAAAGACGTTCAGCTATACCACCAGATTATCTAGTCTACCTAGGAGAGCATGATTATGATATTGGTTGTGTTGTCGATCCGGTGACTTATGCGGATGCCATCTCATGTTCTCAATCAGATTTATGGCTAGATGCGATGAAAGATGAGATGTAATCTATGAAACACAATGGTGTTTGGGAGCTTGTTGAATTGCCTGAAAGTTATAAACCTATTGGCTGCAAATGGGTATTCAAAACTAAAAGGGATTCCAAAGGAAAGATTGAAAAGTTTAAAGCCAGACTGGTAGCTAAGGGTTTCACTCAAAGAGAAGGAATAGATTATGAAGCAACTTTTTCTCCAGTTTCTTCTAAAGATTCCTTTAGAGTGATCCTGGCATTGGTAGCTCATTTCGATATGGAGTTACACCAGATGGATGTTAAGACTGCTTTTCTAAATGGAGACCTTGATGAAGAGGTTCATATGGTGCAGCGTGAAGGTTTTGCAGCAGATGACTCAGGTAAGCTTGTTTGTAAATTGTAAAAGTCTATTTATGGCCTTAAGCAAGCTTCTAGACAATGGTATTTCAAGTTTCATAGTGTTGTCACTTCCTTAGGATTTATTGAGGACAAAGTAGATCAGTGTATATACACCAAGGTCAGTGGGAGGAGATATATTTTTCTCATACTTTATGTGGATGATATCTTGCTTGCTAGTAATGACATTGGTTTACTACATGAGACAAAGCGGATGTTATCGAAAAATTTTGATATGAAAGACCTTGGTGAGGCGTCCTTTGTTCTTGGCATTGAGATCCATAGAGATCGTTCACGCCGTTCATTGGGTTTGTCTCAGAGGGCATATATTGATCACGTTTTAGAAAGATTCAATATGCAGGATTGCAAACCAGGAATTGCTCATGTTGTTAAGGGTGATAAGTTGAGTCTTTCACAATGCCCTAATTCAGATTTTGAGAAAGCTCAAATGATGGATGTACCTTATGCTAGTGTGCTTGGAAGTATCATGTATGCTCAAGTTTGCACTAGACCAGATATTGCTTTTGCAACAGGGCTTTTAGGTAGATATCAGTCAAATCCAGATCATGATCACTGGGTTGCTGCCAAGAAGGTTTTAAGGTACTTAAAGAGAACAAAAGATTATATGCTGTTACCACAGGCCGTTGCAGCGTGGATGGTAGAGCCTTGGTCCTCCACCGAGGAGGCCAAGGTTCGAAGCCCCGCGGGTGGAGGCCGAAGCGCTGTGTGGTGACTTAAGCGTGGCGTCGGGGTGGTGGTTTCCCCGCTAGCGACACCTGGGGGTTTACGTGGCGGCTGTCGGCCAAAGCGGTTCCTCCAGCTCCAAAAAAAAAAAAAAAAAAAAAAAGATTATATGCTGTTTTATAGATATGTTCCAGACTTGCAACTAGTAGGATATTCAGATGCAGATTTTGCTGGTTGTCAAGATGATAAGAAGTCGACGACAGGATACATATTTATTTTGGCAGGAGGTGCAGTATCATGGAAGAGTGAAAAACAGAAATCCATATCTTCTTCTACCATGCAAGCGGAGTTTGTAGCATGTTTTTCAGCTGCTACTCAAGCTATTTGGCTCCGGAACCTCATTAGGGAGTTATCAGTTTTTGATTTTGTGGATAGTCCCATACAGCTATATTGTGACAATAACTCTGCAATGTTGTTTATTAATAACAACAGAAGTCTCAAAGGGTCTAAACATATGGAGGTCAAATTTTTTATTATAAAGGAATTAATG
The DNA here is from genome assembly GCA_016097605.1 of Eucalyptus guilfoylei. Lineage (NCBI taxonomy): Eukaryota > Viridiplantae > Streptophyta > Magnoliopsida > Myrtales > Myrtaceae > Eucalyptus > Eucalyptus guilfoylei. The sequence continues at coordinate 20,944,652 of CM027869.1, forward strand.
CAGAATGGTGACGTTGCAGTAAATTATATTCCTACAGATGATATGATAGCAGATCCACTGACTAAAGGCCTACGCCCGTGTGTATTTGATCGACATGTCATTAGCATGGGCCTAGGAGCATCTTGGGATGCTGTTATTTAGTGGGAGCTATGTTTTATTTTTCTTTGAATAAAGTTTACATCTGTTTTTTGCATTCAATAAATATTTTTGAATGGATTGTTATTATGTTGAATATATATATTGTTAAAAGTCTCAAGGTATTGCTAAATCCTTGAGTGAAGGCTAGGGGCATCCGGTTATTAGCCTTGTGCATATGTCTTGTGATTCATAAAGAAAGGTTAACCGTAAGCATAAGACATATGTGGGTTCATTGGAACCATAAAGCATTCTCTAGTGGCACAAGTTTTGTGATGCCTAAAGTTAAGAGAATGGTGACTGACAAATGGGATTTCTCTATGAGAGATGTTATCCTTTTGCCACACTACCATATTGAATCCATATCAATAAAGTTAAGAACATTTGTGACCATAGAAGGCTCTGTGTGTATACATGCAGTTACCGCTATGATTCGGTGTTTAAGACTTTATGGGATGGGATTGACTATTAAGAATTGTCTCTAGACCAAAGTGTACACATACAGTACGATTTCAATTAATATAGTCCAAGTGGGAGAATGTAAGAGTTTACCTAATTTGGACTACATTAATTGATATTGTAATTTATTGTTTAACATTTACCGTTTACGGAGTTTGGTCTAAGGTGAGATAGAAGATTTCTTAATTAGTTTAATATGGGGCATTAGTGTGGGCGAGTTGAGCTGGCAGTAATGAGGACGGCTGGAAACTCTATAAATAGTCTTTCTCTCTCTAACCCTAATTTTCACATGTATCCTCACATAAGGAGTGTTTGCCTAACACTAAACGTGAGGGGTTCTCATTGAAAAATGATACGGAGGCGATAGAGGAGAAGGGCGCTTTGGAGCGTGTGTGTTTTTGCTTCAAGACAATTGGATCCTAAAACAAGGTGCGTAAATCTTTCGATCTATTATGACGTGTTCTTGTTCTAGTTATGGAGATCTTGGGATTGCGTAATTTGCATCCAACAATCGACTCTCTCTATCCCTTTCTCCTTTCTTTTAGTTGACAGAAACAACAAAGCACGTGGGGTTTGGTTGGGACGTCTCGATCAAAGGCTACAACTTTCCTTGCTTTCACATGAGAGACGACTTATAAAATCAACGGATAGAATCTTGACTATCATTAATCTAGCAATTAACCCCATGAAAAGACAAGTTTAAACATTACAATAATTGAAGTTTACTCCATTGGAATGATAATCTGAGTTAATATGCATAAATGTGATAATAAGTCCTACTATATGGAAAATGCGCAAAAACCCTCCTCAACTTTTGTAGTTTAACCATCCATTCCATGGCTGAAAAACACCAAAGCACCCGCAGCCCTTGTCCTCGGCGGTGGCTGATCTTGCTCGCCGCCCCTCCCCACCCCCATCCACCCTATCTGAGGTCATGGATGACCCAAGATCGAGGTCGCCTAAGCGGCGATGATGCTCGATCTAGATGATCGACACAGGGATTGTAAAGATCAGTCATATTCATATTCCCAAAATTTCTTTCTCAATGTATTTTTCATTAACCGTGTCATTATTTTAGTGAGATACCAACTCTACAATCCAATTCACTGCCATAAATTACAAAAAGAAAGCAACCGAAAGGAAAAAGAGACAAAATCGAAAGGTTAGATCGCTATTTTGGTCCATGAAACAAACGCGTCCATGATAGTGATTACACAGGAAAAAAAAAAAAAAAAAAAAAAAAAAACTGAACGCGGCGTCATCGGCTGACGCCTCCAGTCTAATTACACATAGAAATCGGAAAAAAAATAATAATTACGCACAGAAAATTAAAAAAAGCGCACATCAGACACCGGGGACTACCACCACCGAACCTGGGGTGACGCTGGCGTACTACAGATTAAACATAGCGGACAAAGCAAGAAAAAACTCAGTTTTATATATCAAGAACATCATCTTACTTCTCCTCTGCGGCTTCCGGCCCATCCGCTGCGGCTTCTGACCCGTCCTCTGTGTCTTCCGACTGCACCGCGCCGAACAACCCGCTGGTCAACCCGCCGGTCAACCCACCGGTCAACCCCTCGGTCAACCCGCTAGTCAACCCGCCGGTCAACCCATTGGTCAACCCGCTGATCCAACCCTGCCCGCCTCTCTTCTTTGGAGGCTCCCGCTTTGGGGCCGGCGTATTTCCACATCCCCCCGGCAGCTCCTCGCCGAACTTGTAATTAAATTCCAGGGCCCCCTGGGTCTCCCCGGACGACAGACTCACACTGTAGCTCATTGGCTTGGGCTTCCCGTCCCCCTGCTTCTCGAGCAGCTCCGCGATCGGCACCTCGACCCTGCCGACCTCTTTGTCGCCGCCGTGGGTCTTCTCAGTCATGATCTCGAACACGAGGATGAGGAGGTCGGCGCAGGCCTCGTCGACGGGGAAGGCGAGGAGTTTGACCCACCTAGGGCTGGTGCCGCCGTTCTTGTGGATGTGGGTGTGCTGCTTGTGGTTGCCGGAGACGGAGACGATGACATAGGGGTCCATCCTATGCATGACGTTGATGTTGTGGAGGTCCTTGGCAGACATCACCGTCACCTCCAGGGACTTGATCCCTATGTCTACCGCTTGAAAACCTTTTGAAGAAGATGAAGGTGAAAACCAATGATTTGCAAAGTGCTTTTCTCGTTTCTAAAGGTTGCTACTGAACGAGGTTCGTGAAGGGTGGCTTCAAGTCCTCTTAGGACCGACCTCATTCTATGGAAAAAGGGTGGCTTAGCTGGCCGTCACTTTTACTCAATTTTTATATTCTTATTTTTTTATGTTTTTTTTATTGTCAACTTAAATTGAAAAATAAAAAAGTAAGAGGATTCACACTATCAATTTTTATGAATATGATGAAAGAAAAATAAATTAGATACCGAAATATAAATAATTACAAGTCGAGCCACAGATTGGAACGGTAGGACATCGAGGATGTTACGAGGCAGCTCGCTTTCATGTGGGGCCCGGCTAGCATTGAAAAAAGAAAGAAAAAAAGGACAGAAGTTGAAAAGAAATTGGGCCTTCTGTGTAAGTGTGGACATGGGTGCACTGCTCGTAGTCGTCGGAGAGGGAGACGATGACATAGGGGTCCATCCTATGGAAGACGTTGACGTCCTGGAGGTCCTTGGCGGACTTCACCGTCACCTTCAGGGACTTGATTCCCATGTCTACCGCTCGAAAACCTTTTGAAGAAGATGAAGGTGAAAACCAATGATTTGCAGAGAGCTTTTCTCATTTCTGAAGGCTGCTACAGAACGAGGTTCGTGAAGGGTGGCTTCAAGTCCTCTTAGCACCGACCTCGTTCCATGGAAAAGGGGCGGCTTAAATGACCGTCACTCTTTGAATAGAAATTGGATTTCCATCTTTTACCCAATTTTTGTTTTTTTTTATTTTTATTTTTATGTTTTTTTTATTGTCAACTGAAATTGAAATATAAAAAAGTAAGATGATACACACTATCAATTTTTATGAATATGATGAAATAAAAATAAATTAGATACTGAAATATAAATAATTACAAGGCGAGCCATAGATTGGCATGGTGGACAGCGAGGATGTTACGAGGCAGCTCCCTTTCATGTGGGCCTCGGCTAGCATTGAAAGAAAAAGCAAAAACAAAAGTAAAAAAGGAGAGAAGTTGAAAAGAAATTGGGCCTTTCTGCGTAACTGTGGACGTGGGTGCGCTGCTTGTAGCCATGGGAGAGGGAGACGATGACATAGGGGTCCATCCCGTGGAAGACTTTGACGTCCTGGAGGTCCTTGGCGGACATCACCGTCACCTCCAGGGACTTGATCCCCATGTCTACCGCTCAAAAACCTTTTGAAGAAGATGAAGGTGAAAACCAATGATTTGCAGAGAGCTCTTCTCGTTTCTGAAGGCTGCTACTGAATGAGGTTCGTGAAGAGTGGCTTCAAGTCCTCTTAGCATCGACCTTGTTCCGTGGAAAAGGGGCGGCTTAGCTGGCCGTGTCTTTTTGAATAGATATTGGATTTCCATCTTTTACAAAAAAATTCTTTTCTTAACTTTATTTTTATGTTGTTTTACTGTCAACTTAAATTGAAAGATAAAAATGTAAGAGGATTCACACTATCAATTTTTATGAATATGATGAAAGAAAAATAAAATAGATACCGAAATATAAATAATTACAAGGCAAGCCACAGATTGGCATGATAGGACAGCGAGGATGTTACGAGGCAGCTCACTTTCATGTGGGGCCCGGCTAGCTTTGAAAAAAAAAAGGAAAAACAAAAGAAAAAAAAGGAGAGGAGTTAAAAAAAAAAATTGGGCCTTTCTGTGTAAGTGTGGACGTGGGTGCGCTGCTTGTAGCCATGGGAGAGGGAGACGATGACATAGGGGTCCATCCTGTGGAAGACGTTGACGTCCTGGAGGTCCTTGGCGGACATGACCGTCACCTCCAGAGACTTGATCCCCTTGTCTACTGCTCGAAAACCTTTTGAAGAAGATGAAGGTGAAAATCAATGATTTGCAGAGAGCTATTCTCGTTTCTGAAGGCTGCTACTGAACGAGGTTCGTGAAGGGTGACTTCAAGTCCTCTTAGCAGTGACCTCGTTCCGTGGAAAAGAGGCCGCTTAGCTGGCCGCCACTCTTTGAATAGAAATTGATTTTCATCTTTTACCCAATTTTTCTTTTCTTATTTTTATTTTTATGTTTTTTTTTATTGTCAACTTAAGTTGAAAAATAAAAAAGTAAGAGGATTCACACTATCAATTTTTATGAATATGATGAAAGAAAAATAAATTAGATACCGAAATATAAATTGTTGGAATATAATATGCGGAAATGAGAGGATCTTTGCATTTTCGTCAACGTGAAATCATAGAGAAATTATCGAAAAATAATGAGGGCATCGTAAATTTACGTGGTTCGATTTGAGATTTTATCTACATCCAAGGGGAGAATCAACAGCAAATAATCCACTATAATCGGATAATCAAAGTTTACAACTTTGTCACGCGCTTGAGTATTGTTGCGACCAAAATTTCGAGTGTGAACCACCTAGGGTTTGGCTAATGGATTGTTAAGCCTAAACTTAACTCGGGCTCTCCCAAACCCATACTAATTCGCGACTTAAGTTCAAATTTCTTAACATGCAAATGAATTTTATTTAGGAGTCGTCACTAGTCAGTTTACAGTAGGTCAATTAGACACTTAAGTAAAATAATGGGAGGATTATTTTACTCCTACGAATCAGAGACTTTAGGTACGGGGACTTGATTATACTATACTTTTATTGCCCTTTCGGTACCATTTCATTTTATTTTCAAAAATATTTTTGCGGCGCAGTTTGGATTGATTTTAAATCTATTTCCCTGACACGTTAGGTGATTATACGGGTGCACAAACCGCCAATTTAACACCCAAGAAAGTAATGAATAAATTACGGATTTACCTTGTAGCAATGAAAGCATCTAACGTTGTTATGTCGAAATTTACATCAACAACCCTAGATATGATTTCTAATTAACATGCAATTTTTTTTCACTTAATTAATGAGAATCATGCTTTATGCAATGCAATATAACTAAATGACCTAATTCTAATGACAGGCAATTTTTAATTAAATGGACCTAGCATCAATCACTAAATGACATGCATTATCTAATTCTATATGACATGCACATGAATCTATCCTAGAAAATGAAACTAATTTATTCTAAGCCATTTTTTGTATTTTTTTTATGAAATTCGAAATTAGAAAAATGTGAAAATTATCTAGCTAGAGTAAGATTCTATCCAACTTATATTAAAGATTAAGTCAAGCTAAACCCTAATTTAACCAAGATATTATCTTAACTTAGTAATCTCTAACCTAAGATGCAGTTGATCTAAAAAGATTAATCTAAATGCCTTAATTCTACATGACATATGCATGGTGATTTTTTATGTTTTTTTTTATAAAATTCGAAATTTAAAATTGCCACATAATTAAACATGCAACTTAAATTAAACAAAAACTAACATCCTAAATGAATGCATTTTTTGGATTTTTTTTAAATTCAAAATGAAATCCCTATTCTAAATATACAAGATAACAAGAAATATTCTAAAACAAACCTAATCCTAACTCAAATATTTTTTGGAATTTTCCTTTTAACAAAATAAAATTGATTCAACTAACATGACGATAAATCGAGATAAGATAGGATCGATATCCACAAATTGGCGAACCATATCTCGTGAATGAGATTGGGTTGGCCATTTTTAAATCAATCACGAATCGAATCTTGGACGCGAGATCGGATTGACGATTTTGCAAGTGATTGTGAGTCGGATTTCGGGTGTAAAAATCGGATTGTCAATCCATAATTTCAGAGGCAATCTCATGTTGGAATCTCAATCATACATTATGAATAATTCTACTAAAAAAATAAATAACATAAAAAAATAGAATAAAGCAAATAAAAAAAAGGCTACCTAATTAGATTTTCCTTTTTTTCTTTTCTTTCCTTCCACGCACGGCTTGCGGCCTTCGTGGTGGGTGCACCGTCGGTTGGGTTGCCAAGGGGTTGGTCGCCGGCGTTCCGGTGAGGGGCGGCGACAAGGGCGGAGCCGCGGCGTTAGCGCGGGGGGCTCGCGGTAACATCGCGGGCGGATCGCGGATGGCCGCGAGAGCTGCTGGACGTCGGAGCAAAAGCGAGCTACTGGTGGCAGCGAGGAGCTTGGCTGCTGGCGTCGTTGGCGCTTGGGCAGAGGTGGCGACAGCAAGCTAAAGCGAGGCCTGGACGGCTGCAGGGGGTCATCGCAGATCGGGACAGCGGCGGCTTCGTCAGGCTGGTGGAGCGGATCGGCAAGAGCAGCGGCTTCGCGCGCGAAGCAGAGACTAAGGCGCGATGGATCAGGGGGCTGCTGTTGCGTCAATCGAAGGTGGAGGCTGGTGTCGGTTGCAGGTGAGATAGATCCGGCGGTAGCAGCAACGTCGCAGGGGGAGCGGCGAGAAGGAGTGACCAGAGTCGCAAGTGCTGCGTGCGGCGTCGTTCGGGGGGCTCAGAACAGAAGCAGCGGCGAGCGAGTGGGGGAAGCCGTCGGGAGGAGCAGAGGCATCGTAGGGACTCGCGGGTGAGGTGATGGCGCGAGCTCGCGGGTGTGGGGAAGCTCGGACGACTGACGGAACGCCGGCGGTGCCGTAAGCCTGGTTGCTGGTGCGCGGCGAGGGGATTGGGCAGTAAGGGGACACCGGCAGGGGACCCAACGAAGGAGAAGAACAGTAGCCTCTATTTTTTTCTTTCTTTCTCTCTCCTCCTAGTGAGAAAATATTGGGTACGTGAGACGCTCCAACCTGGCAAACAAGAAGGCGGTAGGAGGACGACACGTGTCCTCGTGTCAGGCACCATTTTGAAAAATTTTCGGACGGGAGACTGAGGGTTTTCTCTTTCTTTGCGCCTCTCTCACCTCTGCAGATCGTCTCTCTCCCCGTTCTCCTCTCTCTCCTCTCTTTCTCTCTCCCCTCCGCCTCCGCTAGTTGCTCCCATCGCCCCCCACCCTGACGCCGTCGCTGCCGACGCTCCTCCGCCTCCCTCTCGCGACGTCCACTCTGCTCTCTCTCTCCCCCTCCGCGAAGTCGTGCCTCTCTTCCAGCGAAACACAACGCCGACGGCCCTCCACCGCCTCCGCCGGTTGCCTCCGTCGCCCTCGACTCAACCTCCGCCTCCTCCCCTGAACCCGACTCTGACACCGACGCCCCTCCTCCTCCCTCTCGCGATCTCTAGTCTGCTCTCTCTCTCTTTCATCCTCAAAGTCGCGCCTCTCTTCCAGCAAACCCCAACACCGATGCTCTTTCGCCAGTTGCCTCTGTCGGCTTCTTGTTTGATAGGCTGGAGCGTCTCACGTACCCAATATTTTCTCCGCGTTGAGGCTCGGGCAAGAAACTACCTGGTCCGACAAAGCTCGTTTTTCTCGCAATTCATGTGAGATAGCTCTAGTTTTCCGGTAATGAAGCCATCGCCTTTGTTCCCTGTACGCACTGTAGTACTGTTTAGCATAATCTTTTTTCCTATAACCAGTCTTCTTTCTCGCGCTTTACTACGTTCACTGCTTCGTTGCTTTTACTGCTGGTATTTCGACCACTTTGTGTGGCTCAGTGTATGGGCTTCTCATGACAAGATGGGAAGCTTCCCATTGGGACTCCTGCTCCGTTATTGGTGGGACACTTCTGAAAGAGAGTAGAAATTGAGAAAATGGAAGCATGCGTCTCTCATTCGCATGAATTCTTGATGGGCAACTGACCAGTGTTCGCGGTTGCGCCCTTCGTTGGGGGGTTGCTTCGCGTTGAATTGAAGCCATGCGTCGGAGGAATTTTGGGTTTCTGTCTTTTCTTAAGGGCATCTTCTTCTTGGGGGTTTCTGAGGTTGGTGGCTTCTCTCTTCACTTCAGATTCTCTTGCCATCGGATTTGCTTGTGAGGTCGCTGGTATGGTGAGAAGAAGGGAATTATACGTCCTTGAGTTGTTGATGTTCTTGAGGTATTTAGCATCGGTGACTCGGTGTAGACAATTCGCGAATTGGTTTTGGCTTACATTAGGGAGCAGAGAGAATCTTTTCATTGAGAGAAGGAGAGAGAATAAAATGGAGGGTTTCAGCATCAAAGTTTTGTGGCTTCATGCTGAATTGAATGGAAGGGAAAGTGGAATTGGTTGAAGTTGGAAACTGGAAGTAAGAGTGTGAGATGTGCTACTGATGGTGATTTGAAATTGCAATAAGGGGAATCAGTGAGAGTATGGGATTGAAGAGTGAATAAAATGCAATGGAATGGGGCTAGATTCTTGATTCTTTTTTAGCAGTGGCTGTGAAGAAATAACATGGAAAGGTAAAGGAAGTAGGAATAAAATATCAAAAGTACTTTCTCATGTGTATCATGAGAGAAATCCCACCTGCATGAGAAACGAAGGGGCATTCCTTTCCTTTGCTGAACCAAACAGCAGAAAGGGGATAGGCATGTCACTGTCCATTCCCTTCAATCAAATGCATTAGTTGAAATAGTGGCATTAACATGAATTTTTTCCCTTTCCCTGGAAAGCTGCTCGCTAATGGCTGTTACTTTGGGATCTTGCAATAGTATTTATTTCCAGAGATCTTCAAATTATTTACAAGAGATCTTCAAATTATGTTCCTACTTATATAGTTTTTTGCATTTATTATCATACTCAAAGAGTAATAAGAGAAATTCACTTTGTCCATGATGCAATTAACATAAGAGTCCTGACGGTTATTTTTCACACTTGTAAGAATAGATCCACATGTATCTAAGTGCACCGATACACCTTGTAAATTTGCAAGCCTTCTTTCTCATTAAGATCCTGGAAAACTGCCCCTTTTTGCTTGTCTAAGGATGCGAGTTCCCTTTTAAGATCATCCAATGTCAATTACAATCAGATCATGATAAATGCAGTGTGACGCATTAGTAATATAGCTTCAGAATAATTTCTAAATGAAGTTTTCCAGTAGTCCTAGCCAACACAAAAAGATGCTCTGGTTGCCCTTCAATTCTGCATAGCGAGAAAGCTACAGAACATAATTAACTTGACAACATGCAAGAAACTAAGACTCCCCTAAGAAGAAATTCAATTTCTGGAATCAAAAACAACTTTTCGCACAAGCCAAGCCTCCGCTTTGATAACGCTAGATAAATCTAGTTCAGTTCTAGCAGATAACCAGCAAAGCTCACAATCAACCTAGCCTTCAAAATGCATCGGCAATTATACTCCGGTAGTTACGAGAAGTCCGAGAACGAGCAACAGCAAAGGAGAACCGTGATACATGGAACCTGTGGAAGGGATCAAAGCATCAAACAACGCCACACAAGTACGCAAACAAGCAGCTTCCTTCCTACAGAGATCGAATGGAGCCGAACCTGCGTAGGGAGACATCGCCTACTGCTTCAACCAGTAGCCTTTGCTAACTGCAGGCGGCACAAACAAGAAAAACCAGAAATCGTATCAGAAAATGAACCTCCAAGATTTCAAGGGAGGAGGGGCGGGGATCGGGGATCGGGAATCGATCGACGGAGTGAAGAGAGGCGGCGTTACGGCGAATGCTGGTGAGAGGGGTGGAGACCTCGGGGCGGGTGGACAGGCGGAGGTTCCTGGGGAGGTAGACGAGGGCGAGCCGGAACGCGACCGACGCGACGAGCCATGTCCAAAACCCCAAGCGCGCGCACTTCTACTTTTTCGTCTCCGTCTTCTGCTTCGTCGCCATCGCCGGCGCCGTCGAGCTCGTCGTTTCTCTCTCCTCCATTTTTGCTGTCGTGGTTCAACGCGTTGGTGTCGAGCGCATAGGCGGAGGCGGAGGCGGATGAGTCGGGGGCGACAGACTCCGACGCCGACGGAGGCAACCGGCAAAGGAGCGTCGGTGTCGGGGTTTGCTGGAAGAGAGGCGCGACTTTGAGGACGAAAGAGAGAGAGAGCAGACTAGAGATCGCGAGAGGGAGGAGGAGGGGCGTCAGCGTCAGAGTCGGGTTCAGGGGAGGAGGCGGAGGCTGAGTCGAGGGCGACAGAGGCAACCGGCGGAGGCGGTGGAGGGCCGTCGGCGTCGTGTTTCGCTAGAAGAGAGGCACGACTTCGCGGAGGGGGAGAGAGAGAGCAGAGCGGACGTCGCGAGAGGGAGGCGGAGGAGCGTCGGCAGCGGCGTCGGCGTCAGAGTGGGGGGCGATGGGAGCAACCAGCGGAGGCGGAGGGGAGAGAGACAGAGAGGAGAGAGAGGAGAACGGGGAGAGATACGATCTGCAGAGGTGAGAGAGGCGTGAAGAAAGAGAAAACCCTCAGTCTCCCGTCCGAAATTTTTTCAAAATGGCGCCTGACACGAGGACACGTGTCGTCCTCCTACCGCCTTCTTGTTTGCCAGGCTGGAGCGTCTCACGTACCCAATATTTTCTCCCTGCTGCTAGACGTCCCTGCCTCTCTGCCCTCGACTGTTCTGCTGTACCTTCTCTTTGCCCTTGACTTTTCAAACGAACATGGCTTTTGCTCCCTTTTCTTTTGTTGAATTTCTTTGATCGAGAAAAGCCCCTCTCATGAATTGTGGCCGTATATTATATGTGTGGCCCCTCTAAACCCTATGCATTTTACCTATTTATAGGCCACAAGTTAGGATTTTAATTTTTCCAAATCCATATCTACGAAAAATTCCTTTTTCCGAACGCAATATTTGATTCTCCAAGCGCAATATTTTTTTCTTGATACAATTCAGGATTGCAAGAGGATTCTTTTTAAATTTGAAATCCCGCACAAATAAATCCGTAAAATCTCTCCAAGGATAAGGGCGTAGATTCTTTCCTTCGCGCTAAATTTAACTCATCAAATTAAAGCTTCTAAACCATTAATTTGAACCCATTTGTCACCGGCCCATCGTAAATGCAAATTAAAAATAAATGTATCTAAAACTACATGCTATGCAATTAATTATTATTTTTTTAGGGGTTAAAATCAATCCCTGATTTTTTAATGCAATGAATGACTAAACATGTCGCCAAAATTTAGGTGTCAACAAGTATTTCCCACACCTAGATTTAACCCAAAACCCAAAGTTTTTATAAATAACTAACTCACTTGAACATAAACTCACGGCACAAAATTACCGCGCGTTCAAGCTCAAAACAAAACACTCTACGAATGCTAAAATCAAGAACTCCAGCGTTCGTCTTTGGTCCACTTTCGTAAATCTTCGCGTTCCTTTGGAAAGCTTCACGTGGCTTAAAGGAAACTTGCGGCTCTTCAGAAGCAGCGTGGGCATGTAGCTCTTTCTTTATTTCGTAGGGTTTCAACAGTCCAAAAGAAACCTCCTGGAGACTTCAGCACTTTATTTATAGGGATAAGTGTTGCGAAGTCCAAAACTTGTCAAAAAATGCAATTGAGTCCAAAACTTGCAAAAAACGCAATTAAGTCCTAAAACTTGTGAAAATGTTTCAATCGAGTCCTACAATCGACACCTTTAGCTTTTTCTGTTAAAAATGCCGACGTGGCATTTTAAATAATTTTTTATTTTTCACGTGGATTTTTTAATTATTTTTTATTCATTTAAAAAAATTAGATTTAAAAACTAAAAAATTAGATTTATTCATTTTATCTTATTTTCACCAAAAACTAAAAATAAAAAAATTAATTTTAAAAATTGTTTAAAAAAAAAAATCAATGGCTCCTCTCCCTTGCCACCGCCGCCACCCATCGCCGGAGGGACCGAGCGACGATCGCCGGCCCCGGACGGGGTGGCCGGCCCCGCCGCCCCCGCGAGGGCCGACGGGCCCAGATCGAGGCACCCTCGCCCGAGCTTGGCGAGGCTACCTCGATTTGGGCTCGCCGGCCCTCGGGGGGCCGGCGAGGCCTCACCCCGGCCGAGCGAGGGCGGGCCACCCCACCCGTGGCTGGTGATCGTCGCCCGACCCCTCCGGCAATGGCCGACGACGCGGCGAGGGAGAGGAGTCGCTAATTTTTTTTTGGATAAGTGTTTGAAGTCTAAAACTTATTACGAAAATCGCATTTCGATCCTAAAACTTAAAAAAGTGCATTTAAGTCCTAAAACTTATCAAATTGTTTCAAACGAGTCCTAAAATCGACGCCGCTAGCCTTTTCCGTTAAAAACGCTGACGTGGCATTTTAAATAATTTTTTATTTTCCGCGTGGATTTTTTAATTATTTTTTATTCATTTTAAAAAAATTAGATTTAAAAATTAAAAAATTTAGATTTATTCATTTTATCTTATTTCCACTAAAAACTAAAAAAAAAGTTTAAAAAATAATTAAAAAATACACGTGGAAATTAAAAAATTATTTAAAATGCCACGCCAAATTTTTTTTAACGGAAAAGGCTAGCGTGTCGATTTTAGACTCGTTTAAACAATTTGATAAGTTTTTGGACTTAAATGCACTTTTTGCAAGTTTTTTGTGACTAAAATGCATTTTCGACAAAGTTTTTGGACTTCTTAATACTTATCCATTTTTTTAAACAATTTTTAAAAATAAATTTTTTAACTTTTATTTTTAGTTTTTGGTGAAAATAAGATAAAATGAATAAATCTAATTTTTTATTTTTTAAATCTAATTTTTTTTAAAAAAATAAATAATCCACGAGGAAAATAAAAAATTATTTAAAAATGCCACGCGTCAAGATTTTTAACTAAAAGCGCTAACGGCGTCGATTTTAGACTCGATTGAAACATTTTGATAAGTTTTAAGACTTAATCGCACTTTTGTAAGTTTTTGCGACTTAATCAGTATTTTCATAACAAGCTTTTTGACTTCAAAAGACTTATCCCTTATTATATGTGCGCCTTTGACCTGGGCCCACTTTTGGCTTCTTTCTTCGGCGTGGAATATGTGTGTGCCCAGAGTCAAACATTTGACTTTGGGCCCCACATAACTAACCTTATTCGGCCTCCTCCTGCAGACGAAGAAGAAAACTTTGCTGCCTTTTTTTTGTTCTATTTTATTTCCTCTTTTGTAATCCTTCATGGAGTCCAACGAAGTTTATTCTACTTGGGAAATCTTTATCAGCAAATTTGGTTTAACAAATCGTTATCCGAATTCAAATTCGAGGCATTAATTTAACATAAATAATTACAAGGCAAGCCACAAATTGGCACAGTAGGACAGCGAGGATGTTACAAGGCAGCTCGCTGTAGCACGTGCTATTGGCTGGGTCTACTTTCATGTGGGGCCTGGCTAGCATTGAAAAAAAAAAGGAAAAAAGAAGAAAAAAGAAGAAGAGAAGTTGAAAAGAAATTGGGCCTTTTTGCGTAAGTATGGATGTGGGTACACTGCTTGTAGCCACTGGAGAGGGAGACGATGACGTAGGGGTCCATCCTTTGGAAGACGTTGACGTCCTAGAGGTCCTTGGCGGACATCACCGTCACCTCCAGGGACTTGATCCCCATGTCTACTGCTCGAAAACCTTTTGAAGAAGATGAAGGTGAAAACCGATGATTTTCAGAGAGCTTTTCTCGTTTCTGAAGGCTGCTATTGAATGAGGTTTGTGAATGGTGGCTTCAAGTCCTCTTAGCACCGACCTCGTTCTGGGGAAAAGGGGGCGGCTTAACTGGCCATCACTCTTTGAATAAAAATTAGATTTCCATCTTTTACCCAATTTTTATTTTTATTTTTATTTTTTTATTGTCAACATAAATTGAAAAATAAAAAAGTAAGAGGATTCACACTATCAATTTTTATGAAATAATTACAAGATGAGCCACAGATTGGCATGGTAGAACAACAAGGATGTCACGAGGCAACTCACTGTAGCACGTGCTGTTGGTTGGGTCTCCTTTCATGTGGGGACCGGCTAGCATTGATAAGAAAAAAGGAAAAACAAAAGAAAAAAATGAGAGAAGTTGAAAAGAAATTGGGCCTTTCTGTGTAAGTGTGTGCGCCCAAAGTGAGGAAAGAGAAAGAAAACCACAGCCTACTGAAATAGAAGAGAATAGAAGAACAGAAAAGGGCTGCAACTTTGTGATCTCGATTCGAAGGCCAAACGTTAACAGAATCGGCTCAAATTTAAGTATATTGTTCGTGAGACCGAGGGCTACGAGTTGATGATTTTCGTTTGTCGAGAACCGCCTTCGAATTCTCTCATTGCGATTAGGGTTTTCTTACTTTGAATTTGTTTATTCACCTATATGTGATGAAATGAGATTGTAATGTTGATATTGAACCTCTAGTGTGTGACTATAGAAGAATACTTTGTGTATCTTGCTATTCTTGGTGATTAGTGGATGTTTTTTTAGTGGTCCGTGATTTTTCCTGTATTATGTTTTCCATGTTAAATCATTGGTGTCATTATTTGTTTTGTCTACTTATCATTTCGGCATTATATTTGCATATTGTGAGGTTATATATTGTTGATTGTTGTTGGGGGTTAAGAGAATTTCAATTGATTTAGCTTTGGGAGAGAAATTAATCCTGAATTGCGTTTGACTAGTGGTGAATTATTGTCCTCGGGTTCTCCCCAACAGGTGCAATGATGGCACGACACGAAGAGCAGCTCTTCGTGGTAGATCAACAGGAGCGTCATTACGGGCTCAGGCCGTCACGGTGGTAAGGTGTTAACGAGGGATAACAACTCAGGCTGTCGCAACGAGACTAAAGCAGTAGCATTGTTGGGAGGATGCCGCGAATTTACGAGATGCTGCAAACTGAATTGGAAAAGGACTAGATCTCGCAAGAAGGTCCAGGGACCTACAAGAAAAAAATTGAATATGGCAAAGGACCAGTTGGTGCATGATTGAGTGCTAGCTGACAGAAATTGAAATAGAATGGAGAGGAAGACTGCAATTCTGTATTTCTGTGTATTTTTTTGTACACGTTCACTACTCTATATGTAATACAAGAGTAAAGTGTAAGACAGGAAAGAAATAAACAAAAATATACATTGATTCTAATTCCTATTTTACCAAGTCAATTACCGATTAAATGAATCAATCATTGAAACTCAGGATCGGTATCTCCTAAGATATCAAATCATATTTCCAACACTCCCCCTCAAGCTGGTGGCCTATATATATCGAGGACACCTAGCTTGCTCAATAGGTATGCATATTGTCTTTGACACAATGGCTTGGTAAAAATGTCTCCAGGTTCTTTGCAGTTCCTATTCCTTTCATTGTGATGATCCCTTCTTGAATCTTGTCTCAAGTGAAATGACAATCGACCTTTATATGATTAGTCCTCTCATGAAAGATTGGATTGGCTGCTAACTTGAGTACAGCATCATTGTCACAAAATAATTCACTAGGTCCATCGACTTGCACTCCAAGATCCGCAAGCAATCCTCATATCCAGATTATTTCGCAAACAGTCTTTACCATAGCCCGATATTCTGATTCTGCTAATGATAGTGATACGGTCGACTGTTTTTTTTTTTTTTCCATGAGATAAGATATTTTCCCAATTTGATACAAAAACCAGTGAGGACCTTCTCGTCATCAAACAAGTGGCATAATCTGTATCGCAATACGCCATCATTTTCCTGTCGCAATCTCGAGATAGAAAAATACCAAGTCCTGGGCATCCCTTCAAGTATTTCACCACTTTCAAGGCTGCATTCATATGGGACTGCTTTGGCTTGTGCATGAATTGACTAAGTGTTTGTACAACATAGCATATAAATGGTCTTGTCATCGTGAGCTAAATCAATTTTCCAACAAGCCGTTGATATTATGATGGATCTTCAAGTAATGAATCCTCAATGGAAGAAGATGACCTCGAATCATATTCATGTGTCGTTAACTTTGCATTCTGCTCAATCGGGATAACTATCGGTTTGCATCTTGACAATCCTATTTCAGAGACTATTTCCAAAATAAAATTTCTTTGGCTGAGGGATATTCCTTTGTCAGATCGAGCTATCTCAATGCCGAGAAAATACTTAGGAGATCCCAAGTCTTTGATATGAAAAGTAGAATGCTAATAGCTTTTGAATGTTGCAATAGCCAGTTCATTATTCCCCATGATAAGAATGTCATCAACATATATTAAAAGATAAATTGAGGAGGTACCATCAGTTCATGTGAACAGGGCATAATCATGTCTGGAATGCTGAAATCTCGCGTTGGTTAATGCGGCAGTGAACTTGGCATACCATTGCCTAGAAGCCTGTTTGAATCCATATAGGGATTTGCGAAGACGACACACACGAGATTCCCCATGTCTACGTAATCCCTATGGAAGCTCCATGTAAATCTCTTCATCCAAATCTCCATGTAAGAAAGCATTATGGACATCCATTTGATGCAACGGCCAATTGTGGAAAGCAGAAATGGACAAGAAAGAGTGAACGGTGACTTCTTTGGCCACGGGAGAGAATGTTTCATGATAATCAAAGCCTTCCCGTTGCGTGAATCCTTTCGCAACTAAACGAGCCTTGTATCGCTCAATGGATCCATCTGCCTTAAATTTGATTTTATAAACCCATTTGCAACCAATAGGTTTTCGTCCTACCGGTAATGGAACAAAATCCCAAGTGTGATTTTCATTGAGGGCCTTCAGTTCGGCTTTTATAGCATGCTGCCATTTGGGGTCACATGCTACCTTAGAGTACGAGGACGGTTCCTGTTCTTCAGAAATTCTACTAATGCAGCACATGTGTTTTGGTGATAGTCTACTAAATGAAACATAAGAAGATACTGGGTACTATGTACCTGAACAATTCAACGTAGGATATATATAATCTTTTGTCCATGTAGGAGGTCGAGTATGATGTCCAGAACGTCGAGGCCGCTCAATTCTGGTATATTATGATATTACGGGAGATGACCTTTGATGAATCATCGGCGAAGAAGTCACTGAGGAATTTGATGAGGAATCCTTCTCAGGTGAAGAAACTGGTGAGTCTTCCGATTTGAATCACCCGTTGTCGTCGACATATGCTGTTCTGGTGCAATAAGTATATATTGAGGTTGGATAGTTAAATCTTCTTCTGACAAGAAAGGTCGATGATTAGATTTTGAGGTTGAGGACAACGATGCAATTTCTTGGAAAGAGAAAATATCCTCGTGGAAATAACATCCCTACTTACAAAGAAATGCCTTGTAGAAATCTCCATGACGCGATAGCCTTTTTGTAGAGGAGGATATCTCATAAAAATACACCAAATAGCACGAGGATCCATTTTACTTCGATGGCCCAAATTCGCCGCATAACACAAACACCCAAAAACTCGAAAATGATCAATTACTGGTTGCTTTCCATAAAGCAATTAAGAGGGAGTCCATCCATCGAGAATTCTAGTTGGCATGCGATTAATTAAATAAGCTACCATGACCACACAATCACCCCAACAAATTTTAGGTATGGAAGCTTGATATTTTAGAGCTCGACCTACCTCTAAGAGGTGGTGATGTTTTGCACTCAACAATCCCATTTTGTTGAGGTGTATAATTACATGAACTCTCATGTAAAATTCCTCAAGAAGACAGGAAAGAGTCACATTCCGCAGAAAAGAATTCACATCCATTATCAGTGCGAATCTTCTGGACAGGTTTGTTGAATTGATTTTTAATGAGAGAAAATTCGACAGTGTTGAAAAAGTCTGACTCTTGGATTGCATAAGGAAAACCCAAGTAGCACGAGTATAATCATCAACAATGGTCAAGAAAAAAACGAGACCCATCACGATGTGGAGTGTGGTAAGGTCCCCAAATATTCATATGAAGTAACAAAAAAGCACTAGTGGATCTAGATGTGCTAATTGGAAAATTTGTCCGAGACTATTTTGCTAATGGGCAAATTGGACATTTAGGATAAGGGAATCGCGCGGTATGACCCAAGCGTTGATGAAAAATAAGAGTTTTATTACTAGCAATGTCATTACAAGAAATGCTTTTACTGAATAATTCAAAGTCCTTTTGAGGATTGATCCAAAAATATAGCCATTTTACAATACTACCCAAGCCCATCAGTCTGCCGATCAAAAGGTCCTGAAAGAAGCAATTATTGGAATTGAATATAGCATGACAAGAATTATCCTCACAAGCTTTTGAGACTAATAAGAGATTGAACTCGAAATCATGAATGAATAGGACATTTTTTAGAATAACATCTGGACGAAGGTGGACAATGCCAATTTTGGTGACATGAGTGGTATTTCCATTAGGTAGACGTACAGATGCTGAAGAATGTGGCCTCTTTTGAACACTAGAAAATAACCGCTCATTGCAAACTATGTGGTCACCGACACCTGAATTAATTATCCATGCATCAACTGATATTAAATTTGTCTTGTATAGAGAAGTACCGAGAGACTTGCAGCCTTATCATTTATTGTCAGCTGACTTAATGCCTTCATTATATTCTAATACTGATCTTGGGTAATTATTTGATTCGCCCCATCAATCCTTCGTGCCGAAACCTGGTAAGCAACAATTTATTTTTCATTTTTATCCTTATCACCTAGCTTTCCATATAATTTCCAGCACATGTCAATAGTATGATAATGACGCTTACAATATTCACAATATTTACCCTTATTTTTTGAATTTTGCTTAGTAGTTTTCATGGTTGACGTGGCATTTCGTGAGCCTCCGGATACCCTATACGCAGGTGTTGTCATGGCCAAATACGGGTTGTTTGTTTCAGCTAGGTTGACGGTCGAATAGGGACCATCCGATCTTCTCTAATGTGGACCGTTGGATTCAGGTGAGTGGATTAGTGAATAGCCGTCTGATCTTCTTCCATCCCAGCCATTCATTCTCAAACTAGGGTTTCCACCCACCCCAGCAGCTACAGATTGTCCGCCCCCTCCTTGCCCAAAGCCCTCGATTTCTCCAGCCATCCCACGATCGCCATGGGCTCTGTGCGGCGTCTCTCCAGATCGAAAGCTTGTTTGGAGGGCAGCAAGGGCAACTCCTTCGCCCGCTCTACCATGCTCGATTGTGGTTTGCTGCTAGCTTTCCTCTTGGACCGCCAATTGGTAGATCCAGCCGAGCGATGGCATCGGGTCCATCGCCAAGATCTATGATTGAAAATGTGAGTATCTGTCGTTCAAGATTAGTAAAAAACGAGTCACTTTCTCCCTCTCCTTGATTGCTCGTTATTGTTGCAACGTGGTTTCGGGACCCTCGAGGCATTCCTTGACCGCCTCAAGCTCATTCCAGAGAGCCGAGAGCCGATTGAAACAAGCGGCGATTGATTGGTTCCCTTGCTTCAATTCCGAGATAGCTTAGGTGATGGTAAAAAGCTTTGCCATATCAAGCTACTCGTACATCTCTCGAATGTTTGCCCAAATTGTCTTTGAGTCCTCGATCGATGGTAGCCCAGCCGCAACATCCAGAGCAAGACAATTCCCAATCTAGGTACGAACTAATTGATTGGATTTTTTTTCAATGGCGTTGCAACCGTTCATCGGTCGGATAGGGGACAGCTCTATCAAGGAAGCCGTCCTTGTCCTTCATCACCGGTGCTCGCTAGAGGTCTCGAGCCCAGGCGTTGTAGTTGTATGGTTTGGTAAGCTGCATGTTGATGAGTCGTAGCTCCAGTCTGTCAGCCGGCGACGTGTAGAGGGGGTTTCTGGGCTCGAGACGGCTGTTGTTGACAGGGAATGCGTAGGGCAAAAAATCGAGTTGGGGAACTGGGTAGGGATTCATCCCCAGACTCGGTGGGATGGATCCGAGTCCAAGACCCGTCCTTGTCCAACCCGATCCATCATTCAGGTGATTCTCTTGCGAAGGCGGTGTTAGCCCATGCCCTCCGGGCCGAATTCTGGAGCCTAGTGCATTCTCCTCTCCAAGTGAGCTTTATTGGGCCCACGTGTGGCTAGGCCCAGCGGCCCATTGGCCTTGAAACGAATACCAGCCAAAGTGAGGCCATTGAATCAGCCCCTGGATTTGAATCGAAGCAGGTGAAGTCGTAACTGATGGCTAAGCAGGTACTATGTTTTCTTCTATTGGATCAACTAGTGTTGGATTCAAGACTTGTTGGGGTGAGTTGGGGGTTTCTTCAATTGGATGGTTTGTGAAAATTTTTCCGACACGGTAAAAAAAAAGAATTCCTATTCGGTGGCTGGTTTGTTTCCAGGGTTGATGTTGCAACAACAGACTAGAAAAGAACCAAAAGGCAATTTGGGGTTGCGGAAGCTCAGGCCAAAATAAAGTGCTCTGATACCATGATAGAAATTGAAATAGAATGGAGAGGAAGACTGCAATTTTGTATTTCGTATTTTCTTTTACACATTCACTACTCTATTTGTAATACAAAAGTAAAGTGTAAGATAGGAAATAAATAAACGAAAGGGAAAATACCACAAAAAATCCCAAACTTTGTCCAAAGTGACAAATTTACCTCAAACTTTTTTTTGTAATGTGAAAAACCCCATCGAGGGCATTTTTGTCTATTTTTTCTGTTTTTCATTTTCCTTTTTCTTTTTCTTTTTCTTTTTTTCTTCTTCATCCCTCCGCCAGCCATAGTGAAGTCGACGGAGGGAAGCCGGCGTCCGATGAGGGCTGCCCTCGCTTGGGCTGGCTAGGGGCACCCTCGCTAGCGTTGAGTGAGGGCGGCCCTCGGCTGGGTTAGGTGAGGCCTCCCTTGCCAGATCTAGCAAGGGCACCCCTCGCCCAATGCCAACGAGCGCCTGGTGAGGGATGCCCTCGCCCGACGCCAGCGAGGGCGGCTTTAGCCAGCTTAGGCGAGGGTGACCCTCGCTCGACGTTGGCGAGGGCAGCCCTCGCCGAACACCGACTTCCCTCCGCCATGACCGGCGGAGGGAAGAGAAAAGAAGAAAAAAACCGAAAAAAAATAATAAAAAGAAATTTAAAAAGTAAAAAGACCAAAATGCCCTATAGTTTAGGGTAAATGTGTCGCACGACGGAAATTCAAAGTTTTTTGCGTCATAAAAAAAAAAGCTTGGGGTAAATGTGTCACAGTTGACAAAGTTCAGGGTTTTTCACGTTACAAAAAAAAGTTTGTGGTAAATCTATCACTTTGGGCAAAATTTGGAGTTTTTCGTGGTTTTTTCCCTAAACGAAAATATACATTGATTCTAATTCTTATTTTACCAAGTCAATTACCGATTAAATGAATCAATCATTGATACTCAGGGTCGGTATATCAAATCATATTTTCAACACTAGCTTTGTGAGATGAAGCTAAGTCGAGGAACGCCACTAGAGATTCCAAGTGCCAATGAAAGTAATGGTGGTGATGCAAACGAGACACAAAATGAACAATGCAACCGAAGATACTAATCATGAAAGCGTCATGATACGGATAAACATAAAAATTGCATCGATTACATTAACCATTTCTTTTTAGTATGTGATAATATTTTTTTGTAATAATTTATTTTTTAAAATTTAATTTATTTTTTCTTTAATCATATCTATGAGAGAGAGAGAGAGAGAGAGAGAGAGAGAGAGAGGACTTAAGAGTTTTTTTTTTTTGGTCGGTCCTACTCTAATCCTACTCTAACACTCACTCTCAGACTTTTGCCCTTGCCTTCTTACAGGGCATGGGAGTCGAAATCTACTCCTGAAATGAAATCGTCCCCACCCCAATCTTCCCTGAGAATGTGGGGATTTGAACTCCCAACCTCCTCATTCCAAATTGGAAGGGTGGCCACTGGAGCGAACCTCCGGTGGTTGATGACTTAAGAGTTGACTTGGGGTCTTTTAAAGGAAGAAGGTTTAATGCATAGGAGATTCAAATAGGAAAGCAAATTTAAAGATTACTCCAAAGGGTGTGAAACCAAGAAAAGTGGAAGATGTTTCATGATGTTCTCCACTTGAAATTAATTACGGTTTCGACCTGATTTGTTTCTTAGGAATAATCCTTGGGCACGTGTCCTTCATACTTTGTCGAAAAGGAAATAAATGTGGGACAGCTTGATTCACATGCTATATATGTCCCCAGCCACCACTATCTATTGTGGATGAATGATTAATTAATATCATGTATCGATATCGTGACTTAATTTCCTCGGCGCTATTTTAGCCCTTTTTTTGTTTTCTGCTTTTCTCCCAAGTCGCACGTCCGCCAGACTGCCGGCCGGGGGATGGGACGTGTGACGGCGAGCCAGATGAGGAAATAGCCAGCGAAGTTCATGGCGGAGCCGATGAGGGGGACAAGCCACGTGGGGGAGACCTAGGCGATGAGGCTGGAGAGGACGCCGACTCGGGTGCTGAGGTCCTTTGAGAGCTGAGGAGGTTGAGGGCCGACCGGCTGTAGCCGAGGTGGACCTGTTGTCCCTGGGGCAGACGCCGAAGAGGTAGGAGTGGCGTCGGCGCCCGCCATTATTAGGAACGACGCGAACATCATGAACCACCGCCCTCGGAGGATTCGGAGGACGAAGCTGCAGAATCATCTGCGACCATCGCCACCGGTGGTGGTCGTCATGGGAAGATCGCCGTCTCTTGGTATGGACGGGTTCGAAGTTCTTGACCCGTGAAGGGTCGGGTGGATCTAGTTGGGTCAGCCCGTCAATGGTCAAAAAGCCCGTGGGTCGTGGAGGGCTGCGTATGCAGAGTCCACGATGGAGTCTCTTTCGCCGGGCCATTTTGCCTTCTTGAGCAAACATGCGACCGTGCCGATAAATTCCTAAAAGATGGTAATTAAGATTAGGGAATTAATTAATGATTGATTAATGCAAAAATTATTTGTGGAGGGATTAGGTGAACCTCCTTGTCCTTGCAAGTGCAGCACAAAACAGTTTCGTCATTAGATTTAATTCAACTTGGCACGCCAAAACAAAACAACCTTCAGTCCCCCCACTTTGGAAATAGTGTCTAATTGCGCCGATGTTGTTAAGCAACAATTCTAGGAGATTGGCTAGTGTCATTTGATAAGAGGGTGCTTCAATATTGTAGCTGAAGATACCACAATTTCTCTTTACTTAATCGCTTATTATGTATGTTCGAAGAATTTTGATCAAGAATAAAGTTGAGACGCTCGTTAAGTTTTATTTGATGAGAAAATCTATGATTTTAAAACGTTATCATGAGCACAATCAGCGCATTGGGTACCGCTAAAAATTCCTTCATTGGTTTGTTTAACAAAATGATTAGTAAAGACAAAAGGATGGAGGTAGCAGATGAATGTGCCGGTGGTGCGTCGCTCCTGAATATCATTCCAGAGGGGTCCCCGTCCCCTCCGTCAGATCCACTCCCTCCGCCACTGTTGGTGGTGGTGGCTGTGGTGGTCCCGCCCCGAGAAAACCCCAGATTAGATATGCCGGCGCTGCTATCCCTGTGAATGAACAAACCGCAAAAGAGGAGAGAAAATCAGAGGCCCTTCTGAATGAATCGTAATCAAAGGACAAAGTATGACAGGCTAGAGGAATTAAACAAAGGGTGATGGACAAGATGCTAGGAACAAGGTTCAATCTAGCTGAACAACAACAGAAGACATTTTTAAATTGCGGAGTGCAAGATCCAAGTGGTAGGAGTAAGGTACAATCTAGCTGAACTGGAAATTTGGCTGCATTGTCTTCCTAAAAAATGCTCGTCCCAGAAGGAACCTTCCCTCACTGCTATGCTCATCTCAAAACTCAAATGCAGTCAAATTGATGCTAGCCTGATACAGACACAGCAGAAAGAGAAGTGTCTATCATTGAACCAATCGCACGCACTTACACTAAAAATTAGGGCCAACTGCAGCAAGGCGCAGTTCCATTATAGCAATGGGACTATCCTAGGTTCTATCAGTCTGTGTCAGCCCTGCTTCTCTCTCTGCCTAATCAAGCAGGTTATTGACATTTCTCACGTCATTCAATCGCCGTTGATAGGTCTCCTCTGTCGAATGTCACTGATCTGTAACCTAATGTGGAAGACTATAGCTACTCATTGTGCGAAGCACAGGTCAGCCTAACAGGTGGGCTTTCACCTCCCTCTCCCACCTTCACCAGCACGGGCAGTTACTATGCTTACCTATTAGTTCCTCAAACAACTTCTGAAGGAGTTATGGTAGTCTTCTCTCTCCACCTGAGAAAAATCCCTTAATTTTTTGGTATATCTTTATCTTCCTTGTGTAGAAGGAAATATCCTCGAATTTAAAGTTCAAACGAAACAGTTTAAGCACATACTCAGGTCCGAAACTCGATTAAACCCGGATATATTATCCTTGCCGTGCGAATGATTTTGTCCTACTCAGGTCCGAAACTCGATTAAGCCCGGATAGATTATCCTTGCCGTGCGAGTGATTTTGTCCTAGAATTAAGTAGTTTGCACACAGGTCGTGAAATCAAAATGGGTGATTCCGAGCTAAAAATCCTCCACACCATTCCTGTGGACCAATTAAAAGAAGATATTGAGTCGGGAAAGATCAATATTATTATCAACTATGAACCTCATTTTCTTTATTTTATGACAGAGGAAGAAAATCCACACGAGGATATCCAAATTGCTCGAATGTTTTTTCTTTTTTCCATTTGATTTTGTGCATGTGATCGATCAATTATCGAGCGCTCTCGCAGCATCACGTTGATCATTCATCCGAGAAAAGCCCTAGTATTGTCAAACTATTTTCCTCGAAAAAAAAAAAAAAAACAGAATTTCACGACCCAATTAGGTGATTTTAATAACTTGGGCGCTCCAAGAGCATCACGAAATCAACAGATGCTGTTGGGCTGGACTGGGGGCAATTCGGGTCCTCGAGTCAATCAGATGGGTCTTGGCCTTACCTCCATTTGGATCTGCCCCATGAGCCACTTTGCATGAGATTTGACTCTACCTACTCTGACTAATGACGATGAGAAAATAACTTGAAAATACTTTCTGGTGATTAGATTACAAGTGGGATGATCTAATCTAACTTAACTGCCGAAGGATTCAAATTTCAGAAGTTATCCACAGTGTTTTGTTTTCCACAGTGTTTTCCTTTTCAAACGTACCCTGTTTCGGCCAAGATTCAATAACAGTTAATCATCTTAATAATTCATCTGATTGACTACTATTGAGTTTGTCAAAATCACCAGATTAAATGAAACTTTAGAACGTGATCAAGAACGTCCGCTGATTGAAATCTTTGAGGACAAAAAAC
Source organism: Eucalyptus guilfoylei (assembly GCA_016097605.1). Classification (NCBI taxonomy): domain Eukaryota; kingdom Viridiplantae; phylum Streptophyta; class Magnoliopsida; order Myrtales; family Myrtaceae; genus Eucalyptus; species Eucalyptus guilfoylei. The sequence goes on from CM027869.1 coordinate 20,970,245, forward strand.
AATAAGACGAACCAGGAAGAGGAGACTCGTGTACATTAAGCAACTCGTGTTCGCACTAAATCGCAAGCTTGAAAAACTTAAAGAGGAAAAAGAAGAAGATGGGTTCGTAACTTCACTCGATCCTTGTCACTTTCTATCTTTTACATTCACGGGCTCGTCAATGCCGGCATTGCTCAACGCAATCCCCTTCTCATTCTCAGCCATTTGATCTCTATACCTCTTGTAGATATCCCCTTGGTAGTACTCCCTAGTCCTCACGACCAAAACCAGCAAGACGAGCGCCCCGAGAGCGTTCACGCCCGCCAGGATGCTGAACGACGTCCGGTAGCACCGCCTCCCGATGCAGGTCAGCTCCTTCGCCGCCGATCGTGTCAGCCCCCTGGCCGCAAGCTGCCTCGTCGCCTCCACGTCGTAAAGCCTGCCCACGACCAGCACATTGAGGATGTATGACCCGAGGGGGCTAGCCAGCTGCCCGCAGTTGAACAGCGTCGAGTAGTACTTGAGCCCGAAGAGCTCGGAGATGATGATGAAGAGGAGCGTGAGCTGCGCGCCGTAGGAAAACCCGGGGAGGAGGGAGGCGACGTAGACCGACCCGGGGGCCGGGAACGCGATGAGGAGGTCCCCGAGCCCCGACACGACGACGGAGAGCATCATGATGACGGGGCGGGGCACTTTCCACTTGTTGTATATGATCTCCGAGATGAACCCGGCGAAGACCCGGCCGAAGTAGTTCCACACGCTCACGAGGGACACAAACGTGCCGATCGTGTGCTGCGGGTAGCCCAGGGACTCGCCGATCTGGCCCAGGTTGTCGACCGCAGTCAGGCTGCATCCAAGGCCGCAGAAGGTCGCCACGAAGAGTGATCATGTCCGGGCTCAAGAGGGCCTGCATGATCGTGTAGTCCTAACCTCCTTCGGGAGGCTTAAACACATCGGCACAACACGAAGTGTCATTCGGATTGGCAGCCTCTTGCTCTTCTTGCTTCCGCTGATCAGTCGCATGAATTTCCAAATCACGAGCAGAACTGGAGGCGTCATCATCAGCAACTCCCACGGTCGCCGTCGTAGGTTTCTGTGCCTTCCTCTGCTTCCACGTGGCCCACTCCTCCCTCAACGCGATCCCGAGGGGGAGGAAGGTCAAGACGCAGACGTTGGTGTTATTGAGTAGTGTTTTTAGGACATTGGCTAATGTTATTTGATAGGAGGGTACCTCGATATTCTTGTAAAAATAATAAACTAACAAGATGAGAATGAGTGACAATTGCTAATAAGTGTTTTTGTGTTTCAGCGATAGAATTTTTGTTACATACTTCGGCTATGTAGGGTGATGCCTTTATATAATACAAGCTAGGGTTACATAATTAATGAGGGACACGATCATGATCTCTTCTTTTTGGAGAGACTTGATTCTGCTTGATGAGCAAGTGGTAGAGAGATTGTAACTGAATCAAGACACGTCGTCGTGATCTCTTCTCTTTGGAAAGAATTGATCTTGCTTGATGAGCAAGTGGTGGAGAGGTTGTAGTTGAATCAGGATACGTCATCGTTTCCTTTAACAATCCCCCCGGCAAGCTAATGTGGTGGAACACATGGTAAGCTTGGACTATAGAAGTTGAAAGTGAACTGTGGAGGGCCCTTTGGTGAAGATATCAACAGGTTGATCGATAGTGGAGATGTACTTTGGCGACCCATTCTTACACAAAGTGGTAATCAATTTCCACGTGCTTTGTTTGAGCATGAAAGTCGGATTCCCTGTCAGATAGATGGCCGAGATGTTGTCACACCAAAGAACTGGAGGGCCTTGCCAAGAGACATCGAGATCGCGTGAGAGAGCCTCGATCCAAATGAGTTTAGTAGTAATGTCGGCTAAGCCTTTGAATTCAGCCTCTGTGCTAGATCGGGTGGCCATCTGTTGCTTACGGAAACTCCATGAGATGAGATTTGAGCCAAGGAATATGTCAAAGCCGCCAACTGACCGTCTGGTGTCATGGTCCCCAACCCAACCTGCATCAAAAAAAGCATGGAGATGGAAATTACGGCTACGGGTAAAGAGTATGCCATGGCGCTGCGTGCCGCAAATGAAGCGCAATATGCGTTTGACAAACTACCAATGAACCTCTATGGGTGCATGCATGAACTGACAGGCGGTGTTGACAGGAAAGGCAATGTCGGACCGAGTGAGAGTAAGATACTGCAATGCGTCCATAGTACTACAATAAAGCCGCGAGTTCGAGAACAGCTCACCATAATGAGTAGATTGAATATCCGAGCTTGCTACACATGGGGTGGTGATAGGCTTCGCATCCTGCATTTTTGCTCGGGCAAGAAGATCCACTGCGTATTTTGTCTAGTGAAGAAGAATACCATCCGAAGTGCTTGTAGTTCGATCCCAAGAAAATAATGGAGTTCACCAAGTCTTTCATAGCAAATTCCTTTTGTAGAGACTCTAAGAGAGCAGATAATGGTGCTGTAGAGGATCTTGTAATAATGATGTCATTGACATAGACGGGCCAGAAGATACTGTATTGGACCATATGTAATATAAACAGTGAGGAGTCAGCGGTAGAAGCTACAAAACCAAGGGAGATGAGAAAATTACTGAGACATTGATGCTAGCCACGAGGAGCTTGTTTCAAACCATAGAGAGATGGTTTTAGGCGGTAGACATGATGAGGATGGTGGGGATCAATGAAACCTAGTGGTTGATCCATGAATATTTCTTTGGTGAGATGACCATCGAGAAAGGCATTCTTGATATCTAGCTGCCAGAGTTGCCAACCCTAAGAAAATGCAATCGTGAGGATTGTGCAAACCATGACATGTTTCACCACCGAGTTGAAGGTTTTATTATAGTCGATTCCCTACTATTGATGAAAGCCCTTTATGACTAATCTAACCTTATATCGTTCAATAGAGCCATCTACACGAAGCTTGACCCAAAAGAACCATTTGCAGCCAATGGGCTTACAGTGCTAAGGAGATGCTGCAAGCTCCCATGTATGATTTTTTAGTAGTACGGTGTACTCTTCAGGCATAGTTGCCTGCCAATTCAGGTTTTTTATCGCCTGACTATAACAAGATGGTGCAGATGAGACTGCTATTGAAGTGGTGAGTGCATAGGTGTGATCCTTTTGCACATGTCAACGGGGAATGGTGCCGTCTCGAAGTCTGGTCACCATGGTGGTGGGCTGGCGATGGTCTGTAGGATAATTTCAGTGGTAAGAGATGGCATTTCTAGTTGCAATTGGAAAGATACTAAGAGGGAAGTTGTGAGACTGCCGTAAACAAGTGTCGACATGTGGGATGCATTGATCCTCGGTTCCTGCAAATGCATCAGTAGGAGAACATAAAAAGAGGTAACTCCAATGATGCTGGTGAAGACACATTCGATGTTACATCAGTGACGGGAGCAGCAAATGGAAAAACAGTCTCATCAAAAATGGCTTCTACAACTGTGTAGAACTGTTGTTGTTGTGGAGCATAGCGGTGATAGCCCTTGACACCTGAGGGATTGTCCAAGAAATACACCGATGTGACCTAGGCTCCAGTTTGTGCTTGGCATAAGGTTGTAGGTTCGGGTACACAACGCAGCCAAAAATCTGAATATGGTCAATGGGTGGTGCAGTAGAAAAGAGTACTTCATAATGGCTGCTCTGCTGCCAAACGGGAGTAGGCAGTCGATTGATAGTGTGAATTGTACTTTCGAAAGTAAAATCCCAAAAATGAGAGGGAATAGAATGTTTATGTTTGTGCTCCGCCGAACCATTTTGAAGGGCCAGGCAAAGACAGGATGTCCATTTATAAATGCCACACTCCTATGACAATTTATTAAAAGATGCAAAAAGAAATTCTCCGGCTCAGTCACTTTGGATGGCTTTAATTCGGGTATTGAGTTGGTTTTCAACAAAGTTTATGATCGCTTATTTTTTCTCCAAATTTTATGAATTATTGAAATAGAATTGAATTTGTCAAATTGAATAATATTAATAAATGGCGGATTAATGTTTTTAGTGTATATTCATTCTAGGCTTTTTTTAATTAATTATTTATTTATATATGAATTTGATTCAAATTAATTTGATTGAAATAATCATAAAAATAATAATTCAAAAACAACGATCACTCACGCCAATGAAATTATCTGCTTTTGATAAAAACGTATACGTCGCGTGTCGTGTTGTGTTGTCATCTTCTTTTTATTATTAGCTGGGTCTATTTTTCAAATGAGGCCCAGCTAGAATTTTAAAAAAAAAAATGAAAACAAATAGGAGAGAAGCTGAAAAGAAATTGGGCGTCTCAGCGTAAAATGAGTCAACTTTTGAAGCAAATAATAACTAAGCAAAATGCCGGGAAAAGAACATGCAAGGAAGAGAGGGAGTGTACCTAGGATCGCCGAAGACGCCGGTATTCATGGTCAATTGGTTGATGAGGCCGGCGGACTTGGGCTCGAGGCTGGAGGCCTTGGAGTATTGGGCGCTGAGGCCGACCCCGGACGGCACGAAGAAGGCGCCGTTCACCATGATGTCCCCCTCCGTCCGCCAGTTCCAGTCCGCCCAATCGTTCTCCTCCGTGTCCACGCGCTTCGTCACCTGCATTGGGATAGCGTCACTGGGGCCTATCGATATCAAATCTTTCGCCTCATAACAAACATATCAAATCCCCGGAAAGAAACGAGCTTAAAACAGGGATTCTGCATTATCATGGCAGGAAAATTGTATTTTTAAACTTTCTTTGTAGCAGAGGGTTTGCTGGGGTTTTTTTTATTTCATTTTCAACAAGAAGGGAGGACACCATGAGAGATGGAATGAGGAGGAGAGAGAACCACCGCCCTCTCTCTCTACCGCAATCCCCTGTTTCTTGCACGAACCCTCTCAATCGCTCACATTCCTACCTTGCTTGTTAATCATTCTACACAAATACTTAGACAAACCAAAATGCTAGAGAGAGAGAGAGAGAGAGAGAGAGAGAGAGGGAGGGAGAGCATATCCAAAAGGATGAGCAAGTCATATCCTTTTTATCTTGCATGAGGGATTGAGATTCCTTGCTCGGGTGGTGGTAAAAGATGTTGCTGCTTTGCTAATGGGTTCTCCTTCCTCAACAAATGTGGACAAAGACCTTTTTCGCTTTTCTTCGACTGGGTTTTTCTCTCCTTTCTTTTCTTTTGTGCGAGTGAAGGTTTTGTTTTTGATGATTACCGGGTCAGATTCTTTCATTGATTCAGTTAAAATTGCTTTGCGGAGGTAGAAGACGAGGCTCTCTAGCAATGGCTGCTGCGGGTCTGGTATAAAAGAGTGTACCTTTTGCTCTCTCCTTTTACCCCTTCTTTTTCCGGAGACTACCACATAGAGAAGCAAAAGCACAGCATAAAAGCCTGCCGTCGTCAATACGATGTCCTGCTATTGCCTTCTGCAAAAGGCTCTGTAGCGGCATAAATGAGCCAATCTATACATACGTTTCTTCTTTTGAAAATCCGCAATCCCGGACGAAAGAGACCTAACGGACAGTCTGCAGGCGCTTTGACCATCTTACAAGTTTAATGAACTCGATTAAGTCCAGATTTGTTATATTCGCACGGTGTCTTTTAACCAACCCGGTTGAAAGACACTGTCCGAAGTACAGATTAGCCTAGCACGAGGGCTTTCATCTCCCTCTCCTAGCTAATACACTGGCTTATCATTTTTTCAAACAACTTTCGAACAGTGGAATCTACCCTCCCACTTGAGAAAGTCCATTAATTTTTGGGTATCTTTGTATTTTCTGTGCAAAAGGAAATACCCCTGAATTTTACGTCCCAGATTTCAGACGAAGCAACTTAAGGACATACTCATGTTCGAAACTCAATTAAGCCCAGATTTATTATCTGTGCAGGTGGGTGATTTTAAATTAAGTAGTTTGCACACAGCTCGCGGAATCCAAATGGATGATCCTAAACTGAAAATCCTCCACCACACCATTCCCGTGCACCAATTAAAAGGAGATATTGAGTCGGAGAAGATCGATATTGTTATTAACCACAAATATTGGTTCATTTAGAAAACTTACATGACCATGTGAGACTTGACCTTACTTCGTTTCTTATGGATTAGAGGTCAATTTATTTCTTCAAATAATAAGAAGTACTAATGACAATTGAAAACCCCTATTCTTCCTTGACGGAGAATAGCTATGATGACCTATCTAAGCCAAATTCTTAAGTAAGTGAAATTCATTGAAATTCTCTTGAGCGACGACAACGGTCAAGTGATTAATGGTTGTTTTCTTCTACATTTCTTTTGTTTTATAATTGTTGATTAATTATTTCGAAAGCAACATAAGATGCCAAGGTATCACATCGCTAGCTAACGGATTAGTCGATCTCATTAGTATTTTCAGTTTTACTTTGTTAACATAATGACCAATTTGAAAAAAAAAAAGAAAAACATTGTTTAGCGTGCCATTATCCTTTATTTTTAGCTTTCTTTGTAGAAGTAAATAAGGTATGTGTATCTTATAAAATTTATATTTAAATTCATCTACAAGTCCTCCCAGTTACCAAGAACTTGTAAAACAAATATGTAGTGAGAAATACACTGTTATTAAATGTAAACGACGGTACCGTCGTCTTAGCAAAGTTAAAATATATATAGATATATATATAGAGAGAGAGAGAGAGAGAGAGAGAGAGAGATGGTTCATTCCATCGGGTCCGATGAAAAAAATACCCGCACCGTCTCCGTTTGGATTGGAGCGGATAAAGCCCACAATCCATGAGTTCCTTTAGCTATGGAGGGGTTCGGATTTCTTGACCCGTCATCAAGTGGATCCAGTCGGGTCGGCCCATCAATGGTCAAGAGCCCGTGGGTCGTGGAGGATTGCGTATGCAGAGTCCATGATGGAGTCTCTTTCGTCTGGGCCATGTTGCCTTCATGGGCTCGCGAGAGCTCCCTTGAGTAAACGTGCGACCGTCCCGACGAGTTTCTTAAAGATGCTAATTAGGATTAGGAAATTATTTAATGATTGATTAATATGAAAAATAAATTATTGTTTTTTCTGTGAAGGGATTAGGGGAACCTTCTTGTCCTTGAAATCCCAAATCAAGGCAGGTTTTTGTTTGTCATTGGATTTAATTCAACTTGACACGCCAGAAGAAAACAACCTTCGGTCCAACAACATAGAAATTAGTGTTAATTGCACTGGTGTTGTTGAGTAGTGTTTCTAGGACATTGACTAATGTTATTTGATAAGAGGGTACCTCGATATTCTAATAATCCATACGGCGGCTTCCCTTTATTTGATCACTTACTATGTATGCTTGAAAAATTATGTTCATAAGTAAACTGGACACGCTTGTTAAATTTTACATGATGAGGAAATTTACGTTTTCAAAGCGTTATCACAAGCAAAATCAATACATTGGGAGCCACGAAAAATATTTTAGTCGATTGTTTAACAAGTGTTTATAAGGAACTTGATAATGAAACCCATCTTCAATATACTCATTTATTTAAACTCATCGAGAGCCGGGCGATCTAAAATCATCTTACTTTATCGTCGGCAATACCTAAATGTGCGGTCATGAAGAGATGCCGATGGTCTTGTGCACGACTTGTCCATTGGCAATAATTAGCAGTAAGATCACAACGTTTTCGTCCATTCATCGGACTAGTTGTATTAGAATAATGGATTATTAGTTAGGTTCTTTGACTTGAACTTCAAATGTTCCATAAGTTAGTCAAATTGCACGGCCTCAAACTAGAACGGCTTCATTCCAATCCGACATGCATGCACGGATGGATGAACTAGTTGCAACCATAATCGATAATATCTTGATATTAACAGATTCAAGCGGACCAAATTCCTTGTAAAGTAAATTACAGAATGACGGTGAAATTTTATATTTACACGGAAATCCATGTCACCAACAAAAATCTTCTCATCACTCGAAAGATAGGTCAGATTTGTTTCTTGAAAATCATCCGTGGGCCACCTAATTAACCTCTTCTCCAAAGTAGCAAAACAGAAAATTAATTGTTTAGGCGTATTCTGCGGACGCATGCGAAGGCGATGACATCGACTCTCTCTATCCCTTTCTCCTTTCTTTTAGTTGACAGAAACAACAAAGCACGTGGGGTTTGGTTGTGACGTCTCGATCAAAGGCTACAACTTTCCTTGCTTTCACATGAGAGACGACTTATAAAATCAACGGATAGAATCTTGACTATCATTAATCTAGCAATTAACCCCATGGAAAGACAAGTTTAAACATTACAATAATTGAAGTTTACTCCATTGGGATGATAATCTGAGTTAATATGCATAAATGTGATAATAAGTCCTACTATATGGAAAATGCGCAAAAACCCTCCTCAACTTTTGTAGTTTAACCATCCATTCCATGGCTGAAAAACACCAAAGCACCCGCAGCCCTTGTCCTCGGCGGTGGCTGATCTTGCTCGCCGCCCCTCCCCACCCCCATCCACCCTGTCTGAGGTCATGGATGACCCCAGATCGAGGTCGCCTAAGCGGCGATGATGCTCGATCTAGATGATCGACACAGGGATTGTAAAGATCAGTCATATTCATATTCCCAAAATTTCTTTCTCAATGTATTTTTCATTAACTGTGTCATTATTTTAGTGAGATACCAACTCTACAATCCAATTCACTGCCACAAATTACAAAAAGAAAGCAACCGAAAGGAAAAAGAGACAAAATCGAAAGGTCATATCGCTATTTTGGTCCATGAAACAAACGCGTCCATTATGATGGTGATTACACAGGAAAAAAAAACCGAACGCGGCGTCATCGGCTGACGCCTCCAGTCTAATTACACACAGAAATCGGAAAAAATAATAATAATTACACACAGAAAATTAAAAAAAGCGCACATCAGACGCCGGGGACTACCACCACCCTGGGGTGACGCTGGCGTACTACAGATTAAACATAGCGGACAAAGCAAGAAAAAACTCAGTTTTATATATCAAGAACATCATTACACACAGAAAATTAAAAAAAGCGCACATCAGACACCGGAGACTACCACCACCGAACCTAGGGTGACGCTGGCGTACTAAAGATTAAACATAGCGGACAAAGCAAGAAAAAACTCAGTTTTATATATCAAGAACATCATCTTACTTCTCCGCTGCGGCTTCCGGCCCATCCGCTGCGGCTTCCGGCCCATCGGCTTCTGGCCCATCCGCTGCGGCTTCCGGCCCATCGGCTTCCGGCCCATCCGCTGCGGCTTCCGACCCGTCCTCTGCGTCTTCCGACAGCACCGCGCCGAACAACCGGCTGGTCAACTCGCCGGTCAACCTGCCGATCAACCCCTCGGTCACCGCGCCGGTCAACCCGCCGGGCAACCCGCCGGTCAACCCGCTGATCCAACCCTGCCCGCCTCTGTTCTCTGGAGCCTCCCGCTCTAGGGCCGGCGTATTTCCACATCCCCCCGGCAGCTCCTCGCCGAACTTGTAATTAAATTCCAGGACCCCTTGGGTCTTTCCGGACGGCAAACTCACGCTGTAGCTCATTGGCTTGGGCTCCCCGTCCCCCTGCTTCTCGAGCAGCTCCGCGATCGACACCTCGACCCTGCCGACCTCTTTGTCGCCGCCGTGGGTCTTCTCGGTCATGATCTCGAACACAAGGATGAGGAGGTCGGCGCGGGCCTCGTCAACGGGAAGGTGAGGAGTTTGACCCACCTGGGGTTGGTGCCGCCATTCTTGTGGACGTGGGTGCGCTGCTTGTGGTCGTTAGAGAGGGAGACGATGACATAGGGGTCCATCTTATGGATGACGTTGACTTTCTGGAGGTCCTTGGCGGACATCACCGTCACCTCCAGGGACTTGATCCCCATGTCTACCGCTCGAAAACCTTTTGAAGAAGATGAAGGTGAAAACCAATGATTTGCAGAGAGCTTTTCTTGTTTCTGAAGGCTGCAACTGAATGAGGTTCGTGAGTGGTGGTTTGAACTTTCAAGTCCTCTTAGCACCGACCTCGTTCTGGGGAAAAGGGGTGGCTTAGCTGGCCCGCACTCTTTGGATAGAAATTGGATTTCCATCTTTTACCCAATTTTTCGATATACACGCGTGACGTTAACTAGATCCAACAGCATTCCGCGCTCCTCCAAATCAAATAAATAAATCATTGGTACATTGTCGGGGTCCTTTTCAACTTTAAATATCACATCGGGGCCTCGCGTATCAGTACATTATCATCATATAGAATCTAAGGGGGAGAACCTCTATTTAAGATTTTTTTTTTGGGGGGGGTTGGCGATTAAAGAATTCAGTACGAATTCGAAAGCCTTTTACGGGGCAAATAATGTGGTTTGTGGTTGGGCTAGACGCGGCATTGGAGGTTTTTTCTTTAAAGAGATCGGTGCCAAAGATCTTTTTTGACTCTCCTGCAGGAGAAAGGATGCAACATGAGAATCCCCAATTCCTCATGCATTAGACACATACCCGATTCTTTGACTCGGGAAAAGGCTTTCATCTTGTAATTTCCACCCCCCGAAGAAAGAGCAAATTGAAAATCCCACCTCACTTTTTTTCACTTCATTTTATCCCTTACTAGTAGGTTATCTTTGTCATCAAAATGGGTCTTGATAAACTCCTAATTACTTCCATTTCCCGCTAAATTTCGAGGGTTCTCGAATTTATTTCCCCTTTAAAAAAAAAAACAATTTTTCTAAGGTTGCCTTTTTTTCCTTTCTTATCAGTACTTTTATGAGGATGAATGAAATTGTCACAATCGTACTGTACTATATAGCATGTGAAACTCGAAACCCGATTTTCTCATTCGCAAGAAAGTAGGCAATTTTTTCTAAGAATGCAATTGAGTGCCTATTTTGATGCATGCAGCCTATTTCTAAAATTGTCAGTCAGAGATGTGAGGCAACGGAAATTTCCCACCAAATCTTTTTTTTATCAAAGTGATCATGGTAGGGTCCTTAGGGACTCCTTTTTCAGGACAAAGTTATCTTTAAACAGTAAAAAAGATAACGGATTGTATTTCCATCAACTCGACAATAAGAAAAAATAAAAATCAAAGAAATAATAATAAAATAAAATAAAAGATTGTGCAATCCTTCCTTAACATGGATCCAACACGTGTAATTCATCTATGAAATTAAGTAACAAGATCTTTTGCCATAGATAAATCATTTGCCTAATAAATGTACAATGCCACCACCGTCATTTCAGCCCTTTCCAAGCTGTTTATTCCTATAAAGTGGTTGCTTTTAATGTCATCCGAGACTTTAAGTTGGTAATAATTCACGCGATAATACATTATACTTGATCAACTTTTCATTCCAAATTAGGATCATGGGAGCGGCCCAAACATTTCCGTACAATAATGGATCAGGCGACCCGGGACGACATGTGACTGGCATTGATAATGGGTCCAATTAGCCGACGAATTACATAAATTGGCTCAAAATAGGAGCTACCCTCTATCCATTTATTTTCCTTTGGCTTTAGTGTTCAAGTTACTAAAGTTATGTGGTGCGATTGTTGTGGTGGGGATAGTTGACCGGTGGTTAGGGCTTGTTCTTGATGGTGGCACATGCCCAATTTCGGTGTTGACGGTTCGGCAGGGCCGATGTTGTTCCGGGACAAGCCCATGTTCGAACTCAGGCCTACTTCATCGCTTTTTGAGAAAGTATATAGGACAAAAACTGAAAGATTTTGTTGACCATTGTTCGAAGGATATTTAGAGAATTTCAATCAATAGTTTCCTTTCCCGTCACGGGAAATAAATTTCTCGGAAATCGTATTTATTTCAATGTGGAGACGCTCGTGAACGCTGTGATAAAAGGACCAATGAAGCTGATGTGGGGTAGAGAAACGAAGGAAAAAAATGCCCTGAAATTAATGCAGCAAGTAGAGCCCCCTATAATAGTCTATGAAGCATGGACAACATGCTTCCGTGTCCTGTCGGACACGTGTCGACACAGTCGGACACGCGGTCAACGCGTGTCGGATTTTCCGACACTTGTGAGGTGAGGGCCGCCACTGTGATGCTGCGATGGATCCGATGAGGTTGTAGCTGCGAGAGAGAAAGGACCAAAGGCGAGAGGAAGAGGAGAGGAAGGCGGTTGTGCGGCGAGCGGCGAGGAAGTGGGTAGTGCGTGCGGCGAGGAGCGGCGAGTGGCGAGCGGCAAGGAAGGGGGTCGTGCGTGCGGCGAGGAGGGAGGAGGAGAAGAGGAAAGGGCGCGAGCGGCGAGGAGGAGTAAAGAAGCTAGGGTTTATGAGAAACTCAAAAATAGTTAAAAAAAATGGGAGTCTGATGATGGGTACGAATTTTGGGGGAAGGGAAAGTGACAGGGACAGGTGGGGGAAATGGACAATGGTGGGAGGGAAAGAATAAAAAATTAATTTGGGGGTTGGGGGAATCGACCTTAGGAGGGAAAGGAAAATAAATTTCGGGGTGGGGGGAAATCGATAAGGGAAAGAAGAGAGCGAGATGGACTTTAGTGGAGATTTTTTTTTATCGGAAAAATAAATAAATGAAATTAAAATATAATTTCAAAAAATAAATATACTGAATTTGAATTAAATTAATTAAAAATAAAAATATTTATTTAATATACAATATTCCCCAACATATCTAATTTCTATTTTTAAGAAATAACGTTAATCGACGTGTCGGTGTCACACAAGGTCCCGCGCTTACATAAATAATAGTCACCTAGGCCATCCTTACCACATGCATTCACATCACATAGGAGCGAGCATGGTGCAATTCGAGCGTCAAATCAATCCGAAGCAAAGCACATAAATACGTCTTGAAGAATACTAGAAACATAACCAAACCGGATAGTAGTTAAGAAGCAAATCGAAACGAATAGCTTTTTCATCTTTCAATTTTTTCTAATTTTGCGACGTTGAACTCACTAAACTAGATTAGAAGGAGCATTATGCATTCAACTTCTTTTGCCAAAACGTCGTGCCTCGATGCACTTTCGATTATAGAGTAGTGGGTAGGCAATGCAACCACACTACTCAGGGAAACTCTTTTTTTTTTTTTCATTTTCTTTTTGTTCTTTTCGCTCTATTCAGTATTTGTTATGGATGCGCATGAAAAGACTTATTCTTTTTTCCAATGTTTCTACAATGTCAATAATTGCAATAATAATAGAGCACCATGATTGGTGATACTGTACAAAACCAAAATGATTAGTAAAGACAAAAGGATGGAGGTAGCTGATGAATGTGCTGGTGGAGCGTTGCTCCCAAATATCATTCCAAAGTAGTCACTATCCCCTCCATTGGACCCATTGCCTCCGCGGTTGTGGTGGTCCTGGCCCCAGAAAACCCCGGATAAGATATGCCGCTGTTGTCCCTGTGAATGAACAAACCGCGAAAAAGGAGAGAAAATAAGGGACCCTTCTGATTGAATCATAATCAAAGGACAAAGTCATGACATCAGGCTAGAGGAATTAAACAAAGAGTGATGGACAAGGTGGTAGGAACAAGGTTCAATTTGGCTTGAATAACAATAGAAGACATTTTTAAATTGCAGAGTGCAAGATCCTAGTAGTAGGAGTAAGGTTCGATCTAACTGAACTGGAAATTTGGCTGCATTGTCTTCTTAAAGAATGCTCTGTCCCAGAGGGAACCTTCCCTCACTGCTATGCTCATCTCAAAACTCAAATGCAGTCAAATTGATGATACTTTGATACAGACGGTGCAGAAAGAGAAGTGTATATTATTGAACCAATCACTCAAAGTACTGTTGCTTTTAAATGAGAAGATGCGCATGCACTAAATTAAGGCCAATTGCAGCAAGGCGCAGTTCCATCATAGCAATGGGACCATCCTAGGTTCTATCAGTCTGTGTCAGCCCTGCTTTTCTCTCTCTGCCTAATCAAGCAGGTTTATTGACTTTTCTCGCATCATTCAATCGCCATCGATAGGTCTCCTCTGTCGAATGTCATTTATCTGCAACCTAACATAGAAGACTCCAGCTACCCATTCCAAGTTCTAGGAGCAGAGAAACTGGTAAATGATAGATATTGCTCTGGAGTAGATGGAATCCCCATTCTGTTTCTTGGTTCTGAAAGCATTGCCCGAGAGAATCCATTCAAGCTACACTTCAAACCGGAATTTGGAAAATTTGACTTCATTTAGAGTAGCCACTGATCCTCGCATGGATCTGAAGCTAGCATCGACATGGTCAAAAGGAAATATAGCACTGTGCATTCTTTGGAGGATCTAGATCTCAAGTCCTCACGCCTGACCGCGGTTCACCAGGTACAATCATAGCCATGAAATGTGACTAACCCCAGCCTATGCTGACCTGGGTCGAGGCAAAGCATTCGCCCGAAAATCCCATGGTTTCGAAACAAGATGCGGCTGATGGGAGTCGGGAGGAGGCAACCATCTCTCTCCCTCTCCCCTGTTCAGGTGTGTTCAGAAACAAACCTTCACAGCATGGCTGGGGGGACATAACGGTAATAACATTGAACATACCAACGTGAAAAGTAGCTGGGTGTAGAAATGAGAATAGGACGGCGAACAAGGTCACTTGGAGGAAATTTCAATTTTATTATATGTAACGGGTACCACAGCTGGTTTTCTGTCTAGTTCATATCAGATCTGCCCAGCAGGTAGGTGGGGCCCACAACGCGCATCCTACGGTCCTACCTAATTAAAAAAAAATGCAATTTGTCATAGGCAGGTCCCACGACTATTGGCTGGACAGCAGATGCAGGCGACCATGTACTGTGTACGCTCCTCAATCACTCAACTCACTTCCACCCCAATACACACCCAAACCCATACGCCCTTTTCTGTGACTTTCCTGAGTGGGCAAATGACATTTTCTTTGACTATAATGAAGCAGCCCCCCAATTAGACCAGATAAAGGAAACCAAAGGAAGAAAAATGGCCTCCTTTATCAAGGCCTCTTGAACTCAGAAAGTCCTTTTTATCCGCCATGCTCAAAGTCTCGAGCTTTTGACATGGAGACACTGGTTTTCCAGCTCAAACCCATATGCCAGAAAAAGCTAAAAAGCATCTCATCTTGTCCTGTATACTATTCCTAGGCAGAATTGCCACATGGGTACGGTTCACTTTACTATTACAAGCCTGGATGTCCATATCGCAAAAGCTACTCATCAGCTTGAGTGAGCCTTCTCATCAGACAAGGGATTCTACTCCAAAAAATTTGAACTTGTCAAAACTTAGGAGAAAATGGCGTGCAATTTGCCCTGTCTAAACAAAACCGGGAAAAAGATTATGCATTTTTACGTCATTTCACCTATTTTTCTCGAAGCAATTGTCGCCGAAATCAGAGATTCGAATTGGTAGATAAATTCTAGGACTTTTGATCGCAAATCAATGCGATGATGAAAGCATGCATTTAATGGACTCGAATATAGGTTTCGACTAGCATGCCCAGGGATTGGTCAAGAATCGCTAAATGGCCTACTGAGAGAAAAAGGTAAAAAGTAGTTGGCAAAAAGAGGATTTACTTCTCCATTTTCATAAAACAAAGAAGAAATCACTGCAAAGGACTGCAGATTATTGATGAACTGGAAAAGGCACACAAGGAAAAGGACAATTGAACCAAAAGGCTGTACTGTTGGCCCTCTTGAAAGATTCTCTAAGCCCCGCAAGATCACGTGCAAAGATAGAATGACAAAATAATAGAACAAAGCTCACCATAATGTCTGTAATATTACTATATGCAGTGGAAAGTTTTTATCTTTTTTATATCGGTAACTTTTCATGATGATCTGGTGATTAGCTCCAAATGAGATTCCAGCGAAAAACAACTTGCTCTCCTTGTTGGTTAAAAGGCCATGGATCAACAAGAGCAACTGGGAAAGAGAAAAGCAGGCACAATGCCGAAGACGAATTATACCCCCTTCATAGGGACAGCTAAAGTGACAGGGTTCTGTGGTCACCAATGACTTTATAAGGAAGGATTGCAAGGTGTTAAATCCGGATTCATATTCGGTCCGTTGTAGTTTCAAAACAAAGAAATAATAGAATATCTCTCCCCTGAGAATTATCGATCCAACCGTTCCAATTGGTAGATGCTTCCAATTTGTAGCGCATCGCAAAAATCAGTCATTCAAAGTGAAGGGTACCTAAGCAAAAGCTATCAAGATCTAACAAAAGACCAATCAGATAAAACACATTATTTGTTCTCTATTCCAAGAAAATACTCCTGGAAGAATGCAATTTACCCGAATCTCTCGGATGAAAATGCATTTGTGAAGAGCTGTATTCAAGTATAAATGTGCATGCCAAATCTACTTGACAGTTGAGATAGATAGTTGAAAAGCAGAAAGCACCAATAACACCTCAGCGTAGAACTTATTTTTCTACTAACTAACAATGAACTCCATAAAAATCCTAATCTGGATCATGTGCCAATCAAGTATGATACTATCAAAAGTTACCATAATTTAAAGCTTTGCCATGATGAACCAATGGAAATCTTAGTAATTTGGTGCAACTTTGTATAAAATGTGTAATGTAATCTTTTGAACTCAATGTCAAATTATCATATCCCAATTCTTGCCCCCAAACTAGAGTAATCTGAGATTTTATAGATCATCACTTATTGTTCTAAAAGTTTAAATTGTTAAATAAATGCATGGTTTAATATTTATATAACAAATGCAAAGCGGCCTTCTAATCTAAATCTTGGCATCCGACACTAGCTTAGCAAAGTAAAACGAGTCAAACTTTTGAAGCAAATAATAACTAACAAAAATGCCGGGAGAAGAAAATGCAAGGAAGAGAAGGTGAGTGTACCTAGGATCGCCGAAGACACTGGCATTCATGGTCAACTGGTTGATGAGACCGGCGGACTTGGGCTCGAGGCTGGAGGCCTTGGAGTACTGGGCGCCGAGGCCGACCCCGGACGGCACGAAGAAGGCGCCGTTCACCATGATGTCCCCCTCCGTCCGCCAGTTCCAGTCTGCCCAATCGTTCTCCTTCGTGTCCACGCGCTTCGTCACCTGCATTGGGATAGCGTCACTGGGGCCTATCGATATCGGGTGCGTTTGGGAACTGCTTTTGGGAAAAGCCTTTAAGGAAATGCAAAGGCCTTTGGTCTAAAGGCCTTTGGTGAAATGCAAAAACTGTTTAGTAAATTATAATTGAAAAGCGCCTTGAGAAGTAATTTTGGGAAAACGCTGTTTGGTAAACACATATTTGTTGGAAGTCCTTTAATGCGATTAATTTAAGCTTTTATTTTTTATTTTTTAAAATTGAAAACAAAAATAATGAATTTTTTTTTTATATTTTTGCACTAAGATATATATATATATATATAAGAGATATATTAACAAATTCAATTACTATTTTTTTTTTTTTTTTGCACTGAGATATATATATATATATAATGGATATATTAACAAATTCAATGACTTTTTTTTTTTTTTTTTATTTTTGCATTGAGATGTATATATAAAAGAGATATATTAACAAAAAGAAATAGTAATTTCATTATAATAAACATGATTACATATGCATCAAAGAAAGAAATAGGTTTTCATTGAAAATTACAAACATCTTCCTTAAGTATTTACTAAACTCATTGCTATTTGATCTTCGCTTGTAATTCACGAAGTGTAGGTTCTATCAGTTCCCATCCTTCTGGGTATTTGACACGGTTGGTCTTCACTTTCGGAATACTTATACCTGCAACAAATGCAAAAAGTAAAAAATCAGTGGATCCATCCTCTCAACTTCCTTCTCACCTCTAGATTGACTGACACAAAGTTCCCAGGAACTTCCACATATCAGCATTAACACAGCACATAAAGTGTTGTCTCACTAACAAACAATTTCCTCAAAACTCTTCTTTAACATGCCTATTTTTTGAAACACTGATATGAATTGTCTTCTGGGGAAGATTTCCTGAAAGCATTCGTAATAAAGCATTGCAGAAAACGGCAGGGACAATGATTGCAGCACAAAGAATGACTAGACAGCTAAAGTGAATGCGTTCACAGTAATTTCCATGGAAACCCTGCCCTAGCAAAATTTACTTTCCATTCGAACCGTAAGCGACATAGCATACATCTTTTTATGGCCGAATCAAAAATAGAAAACAGATCCTAGGATGCACCCAATAAGTAAAGGAATAGCACAGAAACTAGATTATCAAAGTTGCAGCCTAAAAGCATCTCATCCAGTAAAAAATGGAGCTCAAACGGAGGTAGTCATTGAAACTGTCACCAATTTCCGACTTGCGACCTTTCAACTGGCTAAACACATTTTTCACATTGACGGGGTTTGTCCTCTACTTTACTAATATCATGACTCCAATTTAACCTGGAAAACTGTCTTGAATTTAACTGGCTAAAGCACCTTTGCGGAGCCGACACACGACAATACACAGAGCCCAGCAAAAGGGAACAACCGAGGACGGTGCACTCTCCGTCCTCGGCGCTTCAACCCAATTCCCCACCACCACATGGCCCAAGCGGATTAAACCTACGGTTTTTTAAGCCCATAACTCACCACTCTAGCTATCTCAACATGGTCTTTCACACCCCAATGCACGCCCGCAGCCTCCTTCCCCGGTAAACTGAGGACCTCCAGAAACTTGCACACTTGACACATTCAAGCTTCAAATTAAAAGTAACCCGTGCACAACCACAAGCTATATGCGGCCACCATGCACCACCATCCACAGACAATGCCATCAACCATCTCTTCCGAGCACCGCTATGAGCCATCAAACATTTTTTTTTAAACAAAAACCAGGCAGAACAAATAAGCACAAGAGCTATAAAAACCAGAATGCTCCTTGGTTGAGACATTTGATCAAATAGTTCAACTGCAAGCCCTTGGTTTAGGGCATTGTTTCCAAAATGCCACAACAATCGACAGTGGAAGCAATAAAGAGTAACGGAGATGCAAATTGAAGGTTCTAAAGTGCCAAGATTGTTTCCTCCACCTAAACATCAAAGCAGATGAACAAGGTCTCCTAAGTTCCAATGCTACAGAGCAAAGGTTCATAAATGAGATCCGTCAGTCCTGTCGTGCGAAATCCTTACAAAGAGTTTATGTCGGAAGAAAAATGACACATCGAAGTAGGACTCACTCGACCAATTTGAACCTCAAAAACCCAAAGAAAACCTAAAGAAAAATGACACATCGAAGTAGGATTCACAACCCAGAAAACCCAAAGAAAACTCCTCCGCAAAACAAGCGAAACGAAACACTCACGGAAAGATCCGGTCAAAACTCAAACTAGCGCAGCTCATCAGCTCCCGTCCCACTAAAAACAGCTCGTTCGCACATCAAATCGCGCACAGATCTAATCACGAGCACCGAACACGCACACAACACTTCGAAGAAAGAAGAAAGAAAATGGGTAATCCTTCAACTGCGACTAACGACTAATAAGCAGAGAACACGCCAGAAACCCAAAACCCAACTTCAAAATATCGACGCCAGAAACCCAAAACCGGAATTCAACTAGGCACGAAAGAAAATGGAATCGAGAACTCACCGAAGCAAAAAGAGAGTCCGGTGTTGGGTGGCTGGCGACGGTGGTGGCCGGGGCTCTGACGGTGACGATGGTGGCTGGGCTTCGACGGAGACGGTGGTGGCTGGTTCCAACGGTGACGGTCAGGGTTGGCGGTCGTGGAGTTGAAAAGGAGCGGTGGAGAAGATCGGGGAGAGAGAAGGCCTTTGGACGAGAGAAGCGAGACCCCGTAGAGGCAGGCGGCGACAAAAATTAGGTTTTTCAAAATGGTCAAAGTTGGAATTTAATAAATTTGTGAGGGCAACAAAGGCAAAACAAAACTTTCCTTTAATGAGCCTCCAGCATGCCGAAAATGCTGAAAAGCCCAAGGCAGCCCCCAACCTGCCTTGGGCTTTCAACCTTAAAAATGCTAGCTTTGCCATTAAGTCCCTTCCAAGGTTTTTTCCCAAACACATTTTTTTTTGCCCAAAGGGCTTTGGACCCCCAAAGAGCTTTGGGAAGTGGTTCTCAAACGCACCCATCAAATCTTTTGCCTCATAACAAACATATCAAATCCCCGGAAAGAAACGCCCTCCAGATCCGAAACAAGCGCATCCTCAATGTGAAACGGCTCGAAAACAATTGGGTTGAGTTCAGTACCAAAAGAAACTCTGCCGGTTGCATGGCTGTCAAGCACTGATAAGACTAGAGTCGATCTATCGGACGAGACGGACCAACCAAAGCTTCCATGTCGAGTACCAGGCTGGACTAGCCCAAGGACAGCGGCGTTTGCTCCCCACGCGCCGTCACGGCAAGTGGGGAAACACTCCACGTTGCTCACAGACGGTACACCCGCCCCCATCGAGGCTCAGATAAGCTGAAGTCAAAAAGGCTCGACGACCCACACCCCTTCTCTCGTAAAGATCAGATTTTTATTAATGAATCCGACAGCGCCTCAAAACACTCACTAACTTTTCTTCGTTTTTCAATGCTGCGAGTCTACCTCGTCTTGTGTAATGCAAAAGGGTATTGTAAAAATCATTTCTTTATGATTAATCGAACTTAAGAAAATTGACTGAAACTGCTCCTGACGAGACGCACAGAAGTATCTTAGTCACGAGAAAGGAATCATTTTTTATCCTAAAATCGCCCCTCGCCCCCACGCTCGCGCTCGCTCACCTCCTTGGCGTCGGGGTCGACAGGCGCCATGTAGCGGTTGCCCTGGCTGTTGATTGTGGGGTTGGCATTTGTTGAGTAGGTCACTCCCAATTGGAGAGGCCAATGCAATTATTTATATCTGTAGTAGAATATGTATAGTAGTGAGTATGTAAAAGGAAAAAAAAGGAGAAAAAGAAAAAGAAAAAGAAAATATCAAAAGAGATCGAAAGATAAATCAACATGATCTTCCACATCCAGAAAATTAAGGAGATTGGGAAAGAAATCAAAGTGATATTCTCGGATCTACAAAATCACGAGATATTAGGAGATAAATCTACGTGATTTTTATATTCCAATTGGGATTGCATTTGCTCCTATATAAATAGGAGTTCTCCTCAACGGAGAAGTGGTTACACACAAAAAGCAAGAATATCATAGCAGCGTAGTGGAAAAAACAGTTTTCTTCTTCCAAGAAAGAGAGTCATCTTTGAGTGAGTTATCCAGTTTGTGAGAGGTTCAGATCCACAAATTGAAGACAGCGAGAGATCCACCTTTGGGTGAAGTTGTATCCCATTATTTATCATAGTGGAAGTTTGAAGTGGACTACGGTCCCGTGGTTTTTCCCTTCGCCTTGGAGGGTTTTCCACGTTAAAATTCTGGTGTTATTTATTATTCATCTTTAATGCTTTCAGTTAATATTTTATCCTATTTAATTTTCATAGAAATAGTAGCGGGAAAATTATCTTGGCATTCTCTACAAATATTTTTCCCAACAAGTGGTATCAGAGCGAGGTTGCTCTATTTATTATTTTTCTGGGCAGAATTAAATGGAAGAAAATTTTGGCAGCATGATAAAATTGACTGCATTCAATTATGCAATCTGGAAACCAAAGATGGAGGATATGCTATACATTAAAGATCTTTGGAGGCCAATTGTGATATCGACGGAGGTACCAGTACCAATGTCTGAGGAGTCCGATCCTGTAATGGAAGCCAAATTGGCATCGTCTTCTGGTGGCAAACCAACGACAATGTTCGAAAGTGAATGGATGGTGCTCAATCGGAAGTGTGCCGCTCAAATCTGACAATGGATTGATAAGAGCATTTTTCAAAATTTTGCTAATGAACATGATGCTAGTGTTCTTTGGCAAAAATTAGAGATAATGTACACAAGAACAACGGCGCAAAATAAAGCAAATCACATGGGCGGCTCGTGAATCTGAAATACAAAGACGGGAGCAGTGTCTCGGAACACATGAGCGAGTTCCAAGGTATAGTAGACCAACTAAATTCTATGAAGATGACATTAGATGATGAATTGCAAGCATTACTGCTGCTTAGCTCTTTGCCAAATAGCTGGGACACACTTGTTGTGTCGGTCGGCAACTCGGCTCCTGACGGCAAGCTTACCATGGACGTGGTAAAAGATAGAATGTTAAATGAAGAATCTCGGCGAAAAGAGAGTGGAGTCAACCCTGCGTCCGAGGCTCTTGTCATTAATCGACAAGAAAATCAAGAACGGAGAGGGAGAAGCAAAAGTCGAAACTTCCGGAATTAGCAACGAGGAAGGTCCCAATCCAACTTTAGACGAGACAAGAAGTGCCATCATTGTGGTAAATTGGGACACTTCATCTGAGAATGCAGAAAGCTAAAGGCAAAAATCAAAGAGTCATAACATCAACAAAGCTAATGAGAACCAGAAGAATGACACTGCAAATATTGCAGATGAGGTGATCATTATTCAAAGTGATGATTCCATTAATCTTGCATCCCAAGATTCGACATGGGTAGTTGATTCTGGCGCATCCTACCATGTCACGGCTCGTCAAGATCTTTTCACATCTTACACCATTGGTGATTTTGGACTCGTAAAGATGGGAAACGAAGGTACGTCCAAAATTATTGGTATGGGTAATATTTATTTGGAGACTAATGTTGGATGTAGGCTACTACTCAAAGATGTGAGGCATGTTCCGGACATACGCCACAATCTTATATCTGCCGGCAGGCTTGATGATGAAGGTTACATCAATTTCTTTAGTGATGGAAAGTGGAAGCTCACTAAAGTAATTTGGTGGTAGCCAAAGGAGAAAAGACTAACTCTCTCTATATCACACAATTCAAGCCATGTAGAGGAGAGGTGAATGTAACCGGAAAAAGGAGTCACCACCGAGTTATGGCATAAGTGACTCGGACACATGAGTGAGAAAGGACTTAAGATTCTCACTAGAAAGCAACTTCTACCCGGAATGAAAGGTACACCGTTGAATACTTGTGTCGACTGCATTATGGGAAAACAACATAGAGTAGCATTTCGCAATTCCCACCATCTAGAAAAGCTGAAATTTTAGATTTGATACATACTGATGTATGCATAATGCAAATTAGAACACTTGGAGGTACGCTTTATTTTGTAACATTTATTGATGACCACTTTAGAAAGGTGTGGGCATTTGCCTTGAAAACTAAAGATCAAGTGCAGGAAATCTTCAAGCAATTTCATATGAAGGTTGAAAGAGAAACAGGCAAGCGATTGAAGTGTGTACACTCAGACAACGGTGGCGAATACCGAGGACCTTTTGAAGATTATTGCAAAAACCTTGGGATCAAACTAGAAAGATCCGTACCAAAAACACTTCAACACAACGGTGTCGCAGAGCGGATAAATAGAACCATATGTGAAAGAATCAGATGTATGCTCTCCAACGCAAAGCTACCAAACCACTTTTGGGGTGAGGCAATGAGAACGGCAGTTGATTTAATCAACCTATCACCTTCAGCTCCACTTAACAGTGATGTACCACAAAGTGTCTGGACTGGTAAAGATGCTTCTTATGACCACTTGAAGGTGTTCGGCTGTAGAGCATTTGTTCACATCCCGAGGGATGAGAGATCAAAGCTTGATGAGAAATCAAAGCAATGTATTTTTTTGGGGTACGCACATGAAGAATTCGGCTACAGACTCTGGGATCCTGTTAACCGGAAAATAGTCAGAAGCAGGGACGTTGTATTTCTTGAAGATCAGACAATCGAGGACTTCGAGAAGCACGAGAAATCTTCATCAACGGACGAATACTCAGTTGATCTTGGCCCAGTCGCTCCTCCTATCAACAAGCAAGTTGAATCTAGGATTGAAGGTAAGACTACTTCAACTGAACTTGAACCAATTGTTGAACAGGTCCCAGCAGAACCTCAATTGAGGAGATCAACTCGTGAACGACAATCTAGTCGTAGATATTCTCCCAATGAGTACGTGATGCTCACTGACGGGGGAGAACCAGAGAACTACCAAGAAGCTGTATTACACGAGCATAAAGAGGAGTGGTTAAAAGCTATGCAAGAGGAGATGAAATCCTTAGACGAAAATAATACTTATGATTTAGTCAAGATGCCACAAGGAAGAAAAGCTCTCAAAAACAAGTGGGTGTTCAGATTAAAGACTGAAGAAGGTAACTCACAGCCACGATATAAAGCAAGGTTGGTTGTGAAGGGATTCGCTCAGAAGAAAGATATCGACTTCGATGAGGTATTTTCTCCTGTAGTTAAAATGTCCTCTATCCGAGTTGTCCTAGGCTTGGCAACAAGCTTGAATTTGGAGGTCGAGCAACTTGACGTGAAGACCGCATTTTTACATGGAGATCTAAATGAGGAGATCTACATGGATCGGCCGGAAGGTTTCAAAATTAAGGCAAAGAAAATCTTGTGTGTAGATTGAGGAAGAGTCTTTACGGGCTCAAGCAGGCACCAAGACAGTGGTATAGAAAATTTGATTCCTTCATGGAAGAAAATGGGTTCAACAAAACTACCGCTGATCACTGCGTTTTCGTCAAGAAATTTACTTATGGTAATTTCCTCATTCTTTTGCTTTACGTTGATGACATGCTATTTGTTGGCCAGGATAAAAGTAAGATCAACAACTTAAAGAAGGAATTAAGCAAGTGCTTTGCGATGAAGGATTTGGGACCCGCAAAACAAATTCTTGGGATGGAAATCTTGCGAGACAGACAGAATCGTAAACTCTGGTTATTTCAAGAACGGTATGTTAATAAAGTTCTTGAAAGATTTAATATGAATAAATCAAAAGCAGTTTGTTCTCCACTTGCAAATCATTTCAAACTTAGCTTAGAGCAGTGCCCAAAAAGTGAGACAGAAAAGAAGGAAATGGAAAAAGTCCCTTATGCATCGGCGGTTGGCAGTCTAATGTATGCGATGGTATGTACGAGGCCTGATATCGCCTATGCAATTGGTGTGGTAAGTAGATTTCTATCCAATCCTGGTAAAGAACATTGGACAGCAGTCAAATGGATATTCAGGTATCTTCGTGGTACATCTAATAACTGTATATGCTTTGGTGATGGTAAAACTGTGTTAGAAGGTTTTTCGGATTCAGACATGGCATGGGACATGGACTCAAGAAAGTCTACATCAGGATATCTAATGACTTTTGCAGGGGGGGCAGTTTCATGGCAATCTCAACTACAAAAATGTGTTGCCTTATCTAGTGCTGAGGCAGAGTATATTGCGATAACGGAAGCATGTAAAGAACTCTTGTGGATGAAGAAGTTTCTACAAGAAGTGGGCTACAACCAATAGGAGTATATCTTGTATTCAGATAGTCAAAGCGCAATACACCTCAGCAAAAATGCAACTTTCCACTCCAGATCCAAACACATTGACGTTAGATATCATTGGATATGTGATGTGTTGGAAGAAAAAGCCCTACAGCTAAAGAAAATACACACCGACAACAATGGCTCAGATATGATGACAAAATCTTTATCTATAGTGAAGATGCAAACCTGTCAAACTTTTGCAGGTTTGACACCTTCTCCAAATTGATCGTGAGGGGGAGATTTGTTGAGTAGGTCACTCCCAATTGGAGAGGCCAATGCAATTATGTATATTTGTAGTAAAATATGTATAGTAGTGAGTGTGTAAAAGAAAAAAAAAAAGGAGAAAAAGAAAAAGAAAATTTCAAAAGAGATCGGAAGATAAATCAACGTGATCTTCCACATCCAAAAAATCAAGGGAGATTGGGAAAGAAATCAAAGTGATATTCTCAGATCTACAAAATCACGAGAGATTAGGAGATAAATCTACGTGATTTTTATATTCCAATTGGAATTGTATTTGCTCCTATATAAATAGGAGTTCTCCTCAATGGAGAAGTGGTTACACAGAAAAAGCAAGAATATCATAGCAACGCAGCGGAAGAAATATTTTTCTTCTTCCAAGAAAGAGAGTCATCTTTGAGTGAGTTATCCAGTTTGTGAGATGTTCAGATCCACAAATTGAAGACATCGAGAGATCCTGGGTGAAGTTGTATCCCATTATTTATCATAGTGGAAGTTTGAAGTGGACTACGGTCCCATGGTTTTTCCCTTCGCCTTGGAGGGTTTTCCACATTAAAATTCTGGTGTTATTTATTATTTATCTTTACTGCTTTCAGTTAGTATTTTATCCTATTTAATTTTCACAGAAATAGTAGCGGGAAAATTATCTTGGCCTTCTCTACAAATATTTTTCCCAACAGGTCTGCCATATTGCGAAAAAACGAGCGATCGAACAATAATATAGACAGAAGAAGAAAATATATCGGACACCAGATTTACGTGATTCGGTCGTAAAGACCAAAGTCCACGGGGAGAGTAGTAGCAAATTTCACTATAGATCAAGCGATACAAGGAGATTACACACTCAAGTCATTCAAACATTCTTCCGATGTTTTCCAAGCCTCAATTACACCCAACAACGCATGCAGTGTTTAGCCCCGAAATTCCTCAAGAAATAATCTCTTAATCTCACGAAGGAATTACACGCAAATGTTACCACAAGATTTAAATTAGCTACAAATACTAATCTTTCTTGGATGTAATTCACGGACAAGAACAATTAAAAAAATTCCTCCCAAGCACTCGACGACTAGACGGCGCTTCAAGAACACTTCATGATCAACCCTCTTCAATCCACGGGCACAAGTCGATATATATATAAATGAGACATTTATTCTTTTGCCAACTTGATTTTGTTTCCTATATTGCCTGATTTTATCCAAAACATATCTATGTATATTTTAAACAAAATCCAAGTCAAGTCAAAGTTGAACTTTCATATTTCAATGACCAAATCAAGTTGATCTTCGGATCTTCTTTGCTTAATTTCGAACGTGCGCAACATATCCAATTCGGAATATTCGGAATTTCACATTGTATTCAAACTTGAGACATATTTTAACATGACACTCCGTGAAGCTGTTGTTAACCACGTGGATGTAGCCCCGCCCGCACCACGGCATCCGCTGCACCAGCCCCTCCCCGAAGTGGTTGAACGCGATGGTCACCTGCATCACGGAGTCCGGGGCGTACGTATCCTTGTGGCCCAGCAGCATCACCTCGTTGTGGTGCGCGAAGTAGCTGTTCGATATGGTGATCGCCGTCGAGCCCATGATGGCGTCGATCAGCCCGTCGGTGCAGTGCCACAGGGAGCGTGGTCCACCCATATGTGCGACGCCCCGAATATTGATATCCCGTCCCCGTCGGACACCCCACGGAACCCGACTTTGGTCGGCGACGACCGGATGTTGGTGTTGCCGGAGGGCTTGCAGTCGTGGACGTGGATATTGTGGATGATGATGTGGGAGACGTCTTGGACGGTGAGGCAGCCGTTGCCGGTGATTTGGATGTTGTGCCCCCGGCCGTCGATGGTCTTGAAGTTGTTGATGATGAGCTCGTGCTTAAGCCGGATCATCATGTCGGCGGAGAAGATGATCCACAGGGGCTCCTCCTGGAGGACCCCGTACCGGAGCGTCCCCGGATTCGGGTCCACCACGTCCGAGTCCGAGGAGTCGGTGACCACGTAGATGCGCCCGTCACGACCCCCCAGCGCCGACTGCCCGAACCCGATGCCGCAGTCCGCCAGGCGCTGCCCCTGTTTTTTGCCCCTAGCAAATGGCTGGGACTTGAGAATGTACCGTGTAAATGCTCTCTGCTTGTTGAGCTCAGAGGATGAGCTGAATGTGGCCAAAAAAGGAAAATGGAATGCGAGCAGATGGACGATTTCCCTGTCATGGAGAGAAAAAAAGAAGACAAATCTTTCGAGGGAGAAATATTTGGGGAGATATCTCTTTTGAGAAAAAGAAAGGGGAAAATATCTCAGATTTGAGATTTGGGGGAGAAAACAGAGCAATGTGGGTCAAAAAACAGAGTGGGTCTCTTGGCCTGTCCTCGGCCAGAAGGTTTCCAGGCCTAAGAAGACATTGCATGGTGTGTGGATGAATGCAGATGAGGATTAGAGCTTAGGCATACCTGTGCACATCTTGTACTACCGCTTCAGGGTCCGGGTGTTGGTGAAGGAGGGTGAGGTTCAGAGCAGCCGAGAGTGTGAGAGAGACCAAGACGATGCACGCAGGGAGAATGCAGGTGGTCGGGAACAACATCCCTATCCTCTCCAAGGGACGACAAGCAATAATGAGGCAAATGGAGGAGGCGCTGTTGCCGCTAGAGCTGGTTGTTTGCTTCTCTAAAGCCCAAAGGCTTTAGACAAAACCCCCCGAGAAAAAATTAGAGGAGAAAAAAAGAAAGGACATTTGCTTTAGGGAAGCGGAAGCTACATATTCATGGGAACTTGTGCTGGGGAGGTGGCTTTATAAAACAAAACAGAGCTTAAAAGGTAATTATAGGAATAATTATGCGCCGCAAAATTGTATTTTATACTTTCTTGCGATCGGGGGTGGGTTTTTTTTTTTTTTTTTTCTTTTTTTAAGGGGCTTTTCTATTTCATTTCAACAAGGAGAAAGGGAGGACGCCATGAGAGCTGGAATGAGGAGAAGACAGAACCGCCCCCCTCTGTATCTCTCTATCCTAATCCTCTGTTTCTTGCACGACCCTCTCGGTCACTCACATTCCTAGCTTGCTTGTTAATCATTCTTCACAAATACTTAGACAAACCAAATTGACAGAGAGAGAAAGACGAGAGGGAGGGAGGGAGAGCATATCCAAATGGATGAGCAAGTCATCTCCTTTTTATCTTGCATGAAAGATGGAGATTCCTTGCTCGGGTTCTGCCTCAACAATGTGGACAAAGACCTTTTTCTCTTTTATTCTATTGGGTTTTCTTTCTTTCTTTCTTTCTTTCCTTTTCTTTTCTTTTCTTTTGTGCGAGTGAAGGTTTTGTTTTTGATGAGTTCTGGGTCAGATTCTTCCATTGATTCAGTTAAAATTTGCTTCGCGGAGGTAGAAGACGAGGCTGCTCTGGCAATGGCTGCTGCGGATCTGGTATAAAAGAGGTCCCTTTTGCTCTCTTCTTTTCCCCATTCTTTTTCCGCAGACTACTACATAGAGGAGCAAAAGCACAGCGTAAAAGCCTGCCATCGTCAATACAATGTCCTGCCTTTGCCTTCTGCAAAAGGCTCCGTAGCGGCATAAATATTAAATGAGCCAATCCATACATATATTTTTTCTTTTGATAATCCGAAACACTGGACGAAAGAGATCTGACGGACAGTCTGCAAGCGTTTTGACCATCTTACAAGTTTAATGAACGCGGTTGAGCTCTAATATATTATCTTCGCACGGTATCTTTCAACCGACAATGGTGTCTTCTTTCAACGGACCCATTTGGGCGAAGCACAGGTCAGCCTAACAGGAGGGCTTTCACCTCCCTCCCACCTTCACCGGCACAGGCAGTTACTATGCTTACTTATTTTAGTTCCTCAAACAACTTCTGAAGGAGTTACGGTAGAGTCTTCTCTCTCCACATGAGAAGTCCCTTAATTTTTGGATATATATTTATCTCCCTTGTGTAGAAGGAAATATCCTCAAATTACGTCTAAGACGAAACAGTTTAAGCACATACTTGGTCTGAAACTCGATTAAGCTTGGATATATTATCTTTGCCATGCAAGTGATTTTGGCCTAGAATTAAGCAGTTTGCACATAGGTCGTGAAATTTGAATGGATGATTCTGAGCTAAAAATCCTCCACACCATTCCCGTGGACCAATTAAAAGAAGATATTGAGTTAGGAAAGATCAATATTATTATCAACTACGAACCCCATTTTCTTTATTTTATGACAGAGGAAGAAAATCCACACAAGGGATATCCAAATTGCTTGAATGTTTTTTCTTTTTTCCATTTGATTTTGTGCATGTGATCGATAAATTATCGAGCGCTCTCGCAGCATCACGTTGATCATTCATCCGAGAAAAGCCCTAGTATTGTCAAACTATTTTCCTCGAAAATAAAAAAAACAGAATTTCACGACCCAATTAGGTGATTTTAATAACTTGGGCGCTCCAAGAGCATCACGAAATCAACAGATGCTGTTGGGCTGGACTGGGGGCAATTCGGGTCCTCGAGTCAATCAGATGGGTCTTGGCCTTACCTCCATTTGGATCTGCCCCATGAGCCACTTTGCATGAGATTTGACTCTACCTACTCTGACTAATGACGATAAGAAAATAACTTGAAAATACTTTCTGGTGATTAGATTACAAGTGGGATGATCTCATCTAACTTAACTGCCGAAGGGATTCAAATTTCATAAGTTATCCACAGTGTTTTCCTTTTCAAATGTATTCTGTTTCGAGCAAGATTCAATAACAGTTAATCATCTTAATAATTAATCCGATTGACTACTATTGAGTTTGTCAAAATTACCGGATTAAATGAAACTTTAGAACGTGATCAAAAACATCCGCTGATTGAAATCTTTGAGGGCAAAAAACAATAAGACGAACCAGGAAGAGGAGACTCGTGTACATTAAGCAACTCGTGTTCGCACTAAATCGCAAGCTTGAAAAACTTAAGAGGAAAAAGAAGAAGATGGGTTCGTAACTTCACTCGATCCTTGTCACTTTCTATCTTTTACATTCACGGGCTCGTCAATGCCGGCATTGCTCAACGCAATCCCCTTCTCATTCTCAGCCATTTGATCTCTATACCTCTTGTAGATATCCCCTTGGTAGTACTCCCTAGTCCTCACGACCAAAACCAGCAAGACGAGCGCCCCCAGCGCGTTCACGCCCGCCAGGATGCTGAACGACGTCCGGTAGCACCGCCTCCCGATGCAGGTCAGCTCCTTCGCCGCCGATCGTGTCAGCCCCCTGGCCGCAAGCTGCCTCGTCGCCTCCACGTCGTAAAGCCTGCCCACGACCAGCACATTGAGGATATACGACCCGAGGGGGCTCGCCAGCTGCCCACAGTTGAACAGCGTCGAGTAGTACTTGAGCCCGAAGAGCTCGGAGATGATGATGAAGAGGAGCGTGAGCTGCGCGCCGTAGGAAAACCCGATGAGGAGGGAGGCGATGTAGACCGACCCGGGGACCGGGAACGCGATGAGGAGGTCCCCGACCCCCGACACGACGAGCGAGAGCATCATGATGACGGGGCGGGGAACTTTCCACTTGTTGTATATGATCTCCGAGATGAACCCGGCGAAGACCCGGCCGAAGTAGTTCCACACGCTCACGAGGGACACAAACGTGCCGATCGTGTGCTGCGGGTAGCCCAGGGACTCGCCGATCTGGCCCAGGTTGTCGACCGCAGTCAGGCTGCATCCAAGGCCGCAGAACGTCGCCACGAAGAGAGTGATCATGTCCAAGCTCAAGAGGGCCTGCATGATCGTGTAGTCCGCACCTCTATTGGGAGGCTTGAACACATCGGCACAACACGAAGTGTCATTCGGATTGGCAGCCTCTTGCTCTTCTTGCTTCCGCTGATCAGTCGCATGAATTTCCAAATCACGAGCAGGACTGGAGGCGTCATCATTAGCAACTCCCACGGTCGCCGTCGTAGGTTTCTGTGCCTTCCTCTGCTTCCACGTGGCCCACTCCTCCCTCACCGCGATCCCGAGGGGGAGGAAGGTCAAGACGCAGACGGCGACGGCGCTCACGACGTAGGCCCCACGGGAGAAGCTGACCTGCTTCTGGGCGATGGTCAGGGCCATGATGACCAGCGCGAGCACGACCGTGATGGCCAGGTACTCGTAGAACACCTTGAGCTCGTTGGGGTGCGTCGAGAGCTTCATCGTCCGGATGGTGTACACGAAGACGATTGAGATCACCGCCGGCAGCCACCCGATGAGGAGGATGAGGGACTTGGAGTCGTCCCCATAGATGGCGTAGTAAAGCTGCGTCATCATCGCGCCGCTCAGCCCCACGAAGCCCTTCACGAGACGAGAGAAAGCATTTCGCGTATTCGTTACGTCGCCGATATGAATATTTGACGAGAAATCAGTCGTCCATGAAATACCTTCATCAGGCCGAGCATGATGCCGCGGCTCTCGGGGAAGTTCTTGACGCAGGTGACGAGGGAGCCCGTGTTGGCGAAGTTCTGGGAGTTGGCGCCGACGCAGATGTAGACGCACATCTGCCAGACCGTGGGGCGGGGGATGCGACGGGTGACGGCGAGCCAGATGAGGAAGTAGCCGGCGAAGTTCATGGCGGAGCCAACGAGGAGGACGAGCCATGTGGGGGCGACCTCGGC
This sequence comes from Eucalyptus guilfoylei, assembly GCA_016097605.1. Classification (NCBI taxonomy): domain Eukaryota; kingdom Viridiplantae; phylum Streptophyta; class Magnoliopsida; order Myrtales; family Myrtaceae; genus Eucalyptus; species Eucalyptus guilfoylei. Next base: position 21,002,310 of record CM027869.1, read on the forward strand.
CATGAGGCCGGAGAGGACGCCGACGTTGGCGCCGAGGTCCTTGCAGGAGCTGAGGAGGTTGAGGGTCGACTGGTCGTAGCCGAGGGTGGACTTGATGTCCTTGGAGTAGACGCCGAAGAGGTAGGTGGCGCCGGCGCCCGCCATGATCAGGAAGGACGCGAACATCATGAACCACCGCCCCCGGAGGACCTGGAGGGCGAAGGCGCAGCAGCCGCCGCCGTCGCCGCCGCCGACAGTGGTCATCGCCATGGAAGAGAGATCGTCGTCCGAAGGAGGATTCCAATGCGGACTTTGGATGGGTTTTATGGTGGAGATCATTGATAGAGATTTGAAACAGAGAAGATTTAGTTAAGCGGATAAGTTCAGAATAGATTTGATCTTCCGTTGTTGATGTTCATTCCATCGGGTCGGATGAAAGGAAAAACCCGCACCCTATCCGTTTGGTTGGATGCGGTCGGGTCGGCCCATCAATGGTCAAAAGCCCGTGGGTCGTGGAGGAATGCGTTTGCAGTCCATGATGGAGTCTCTTTCGTCTGGGCCTTCTTGCCTTCTTGGGCTCGCGAGAGCTCCCTTGAGTAAACGTGCGACCGTGCGGACGAGTTTCTTAAAGATGCTAATTAGGATTAGGAAATTATTTAATGATTGATTAATACGAAAAATAAAAATAAAAATAAATTTGTGAAGGGATTAGGGGAACCTTCTTGTCCGTGAAATCCCAAATCAAGACTAATCATTGGATTTAATTCAACTTGACACGCCAAAACAAACAACCTTTGGTCCACCAACATAGAAATTAGTGTTAATTGCGCTGGTGTTATAGAGTAGTGTTTTTAGGACATTGGCTAATGTTATTTGATAGGATGGTACATCGATATTCTTGTAAAAATAATAAACTAACAAGATGAGAATGAGTGACAATTGCTAATGAGTGTTTTTGTGTTTTCAGCGATAGAATTTTTGTTACATACTTCGGCTATGTAGGGCGATGTCTTTATATAATACAAGCTAGGGTTACATAATTATGATATCTTCTTTTTGGAAAGAATTGATTTTGCTTGATGAGCAAGTGGTAGAGAGATTGTAACTGAATCAAGACACTGCGTCGTGATCTCCTCTTTGGAAAGAATTGATCTTGCTTGATGAGCAAGTGGTGGAGAGGTTGTAGTTGAATCAAGAGACGTCATCGTTTCCTTTTAACACTCCCCCCAGCAAGCTAATGTGGCGGAACACACAGTAAGCTTGGACTATAGAAGTTGAAAGCGAGTTGTGGAGAGCCCTTTGGTGAAGATATCAACAGGTTGATCAATAGTGGAGATGTACTTTGGCGACCCATTCTTGCACAAAGTGGTAATCAATTTCCACGTGCTTTGTCCGAGCATGAAAGTGGGATTCCCTGTCAGATAGATGGTCGAGATGTTGTCACACCAAAGAACTGGAGGGCCTTGCCAAGAGACACCGAGATCGCGTGGGAGAGCCTCGATCCAAATGAGTTCGGTAGTAGTGTCGGCTAAGCTTTTGAATTCAGACCCTGTGCTAGATTGGGCGGCCATATGTTGCTTACGAAAACTCCATGAGATGAGATTTGAGCCAAGGATATGCCAAAGCCACCAACTAACTGTCTAGTGTCATGGTCCCCAACCCAACCTGCATCAGAAAAAGCATGGAGATGGAAATTACGGCTACGGGCAAAGAGTATGCCTGGTGTTGCATGCCGCGAATGAAGCACAATATGCGTTTGACAAACTGCCAATGGACCTCTGTGGGTGCATGCATGAACTGACAGGCAGTGTTGACAGCAAAGGCAATGTCGGACTGAGTGAGAGTAAGATACTGTAATGCGTACATAGTACTACAATAAAGCGGCGGGTCCGAGAACAGCTCACCACAATGAGTAGATTGAATATTTGAGCCTGCTACACATGGGGTGGTGACAGGCTTCGCATCCTGCATTTTTGCTTAAGCAAGAAGATCCACTGCATATTTTTTCTGGTGAAGAAGAATACCATTCGAAGTGCTTGTAGTTCGATCCCAAGAAAATAATGGAGTTCACCCAAGTCTTTGATAGCAAATTCCTTTTATAGAGACTCCAAGAGAGCAGATAATGGTGCTGTAGCCTGTAGGGGATCTTGTAATAATGATGTCATCGACATAAACGAGCAGGAAGATACTGTATTGGGCCGTATGTAATATAAACAGTGAGGAGTTAGTGGTAGAAGCTACAAAACCAAGGGAGACAGAGAAAATTACTGAGACGTTGATGCCAGCCACGAGGAGCTTGTTTCAAGCCATAGAGAGATGGTTTTAGGCAGTAGACATGATGATGATGGTAGGGATCAATGAAACCTAGCAGTTGATCCATGAATATTTCTTCGATGACATGACCATCGAGAAAGGCATTCTTGATATCTAGCTGCCGGAGTTGCCAACCCTGAAAAAATGCAATCGTGAGGACTGTGCAAACCATGACATGTTTCACCATTGAATCGAAGGTTTCATTATAGTCGATTCCTCGCTATTGATGAAAGCCTTTTACGATTAATCTAATCTTATATCGTTCAACAGAGCCATCTATACGAAGCTTGACCCAAAAGAACCATTTGTAGCCAATGGGCTTACAGTGCTAAGGAGATGCTACAAGCTCCCATGTCTGCTTTTTCAGTAGTGCGGTGTACTCTTCGGCCATAGCTACCTGCCAATTCGGGTCTTTTACGACCTGACTATAACAAGATAGTGTGGATGGGACTGCTATCGAAGTGGTGAGTGCATAGGTGTGATCCTTTTGCACATGTCGACGGGGAATGGTGCCGTCTCAAAGTCTGTCACCATGGGGTGGGCTGGCGGTGGTCTGTAGGATAATTTCAGCGGCAAGAGATTGCATTTCTAGTTGTAGTTGGAAAGATACTAGCGGGAAGTTGTGAGACTGCCGTAAACAGGTGTTGACATGTGGGATGCATCGATCCTCGGTTCCTGCATATGTGAATCATCAGGTTGCAAATGCATCAGTAGGAGGACATAAAGGGGGAACTCCAATGATGCTGGTGAGGACACATTCGATGATACATCGGTGACGGGAGCAACAAATGGAAAAACAGTCTCATCAAAGATGACATCTGCAACTGTGTAGAACTATTGTTGTTGTGGAGCATAGCGGTGATAACCCTTGACACCTGAGGGATTGTCCAAGAAAATACACCAATGTGACCTGGGCTCCAATTTATGCTTGGCATAGGGTTTAGGTGCGGGTACACAGTGCAGCAAAAAATCCGAATATGGTCAATGGGTGGTACAGTAGAAAAGAGTACTTCACAAGGGCTGCACTACTACCAAACGGGAGTAGGTGGTCGATTGATAATCTGAATTGTACTTTCAAAAGTAAAATCCCAAAAATGAGAGGGAATAGAATGTCTATGTTTGTGCTTGGCCGAACTATTTTGAAGGGCCAGGCAAAGACAGGATGTCCGTTTATAAATGCCAGAGTCCTACGACAATTTATTAAAAGATGCAAAGAAATTCTCTGGCACAATCACTTTGGATGGCTTTAATTCAGGTATTGTGTTGGTTTTCAACAGAATTTAGAAAGACTGCGAAAATATGTAAAAATTGATCACGAGAGTTGAACACGTAAAAGCCAAGAAAATTTGGAGTAATCATCGATAAAACAAACATAATATTTAGGGAAAATACCACCAAAAATCTCAAACTTTGCCCAAAGTGACAAATTTACCCCAATTTTTTTTGTGACACGAAAAATCCCAAACTTTTCAAATTGTGACACATTTATCCCATCAAGAGCATTTTTGTCTTATTTTTTTTATGTTTTTCCTTTTTTTTTTCTTCTTCTTCTTCTCTCTTCCCTCCGCTAGCTCTGCCATGGCCGGTGGGGGGAAGCCAGCGTTCGGCGAGGGCTGCCCTCATCGGTGTCGGGCGAGGGTCGCCCTCACCTGGGCTGGCTAGGGTCGCCCTCACCCGACTCCGGCGAGGGCTTGGCAAGGGATGCCCTCACCGAACGCCGACTTCCCTCCGTCGGCTCCCTCCGTCGGCTCCACCATGGCCGGCGGAGGGAAGAGAGAAGAAAAAGAAAAAAAGAAAAAAATTTTAAAAAGTAAAAAGACCAAAATGCCTTATAATTTAGGGTAAATATGTCACATGGATAAAAGTTCAGGATTTTTTGCGTCCCAAAAAAAAATTTGGGGTAAATGTGTCACGGTTGGCAAAGTTCAGGGTTTTTCACGTCGCAAAAAAAAGTTTGGGATAAATTTGTCACTTTGGGCAAAATTTGGGGTTTTTCGTGGTTTTTTCCCTAATATTTATTATTTTGATGAGATGTTATAGGAGCCTACCCCCAATGTCAAAATGAACTACTTCTAGGGGAACCTTGGATCTATGAAAAGTGGGAGGATGACGATGACGATGACTCTTACCAGATGCACATGTCGAGCAAGTTGATTGAACAACTGACGACTTATTAAACATGCGAGAAATAGTAGAATATGTAGCATTGCCTAAACGATGGTGCCAACGGACAAGAGAGCTGGACTAAGAAAGGTAATAAGTTGAAAGAGAAAGCTCGGACTGATCCGACAGTTGATAGAATCCCTGATTAAGGTTCCCTTGGAAGAGAATCTGACCCGTACGGCAGCACTTCACAAAAAAACAATTAGGTGAGTGTTGTACTTTAGCTAGTACGTCCATGATGGGATGCAATTGGATCGCACCATATCGTCTTGATATACTACGATGAAAGGGTACGAAGGGAGATGTATAAGAGTCTCCCGAAGACAACCGTTGGAGGTTGTGGTTGGCAAAACATACGCACCAAATTTCTCTCCCTTTCCATCAAAGAAGAAGAAGGCATTCCATTTCAGTTTTGCAAGAACAATCGGCATTTACGCCGTGGAAATCGGGTGCTTTCCTTGTGATTGCATCCAAACTAACGTGAGGTAGTGTTGTTCGTGATTCATTCGCAATTCAGTGTTCGTTCCGGGGCTATTTGCTGTTTGCGCATCGAAATCAGGTAAGTCGTCTTCCGCCGACTTGAATTCCATCATTGATATCAGAGCCAGGTCGTGATTTCTGCCTTGTTTTTCATTGAATTTTCGAGTTTATCATTTGATATCAAGATCAAGAGTATGAAATCTACACTGTTTGGATGTCTAATGGTCGGAATTGCCATATGAATTATCGAAAACGAACCGAAATGAAGAACGGGTTCGGGGTCGCGTGCATCCGTGTGGTTTTGACCATTTTTCGAAATATTTTTTTCGGTCAAAATCAATTTTTAAATACATAGGGTGAAAGTACTCGTCGAGACGAGTCCGGAGATGGGTTGAGCGCCGCCGGAGGACGTCGGACGCGCCCAAACGCGCGGCCAGAAGCCGCTGCGCGTGGGATCCACACGCCGAACGCGCTAGGGACACCAGCGAACCAGCGCGTGATGTCACGCGCTGGTGTCAGTGAACCAACGCGTGAGCGTCACGCGCGCGTCGGCGAAGCGACCCGTGCTGACATCACATATGACGTCATCCAACAGTCGGTAACCGCTTGGATGACGTCATCGAAGACGTCACCACCGGCGGCAGTTGGCCAACCGATCACCGGCCGGCGACCCGACCCGAGACCCGACCTGAGGTTGACTCGACCCGACCCATCCCGACTGTTGACCGGTCAACCGGTCGAACCGGTCACCGGTTGGACCGGTCGGATTGGTCACCGGTTGAACCGGTCGGACCGGCCAGGAGCCGTTTGGCGCGCGGCGCGTGTGGGCGCGTGAGAGGTCCGATTGGAGCGTGGTCAGTGGCGTTTGGTTCGTATGGATATGCTCTACACTGTGGTATATTTATTTTTTAATTTTGAATTTTATAAATGTATGAAAATGCTTATGAAACCCTAAGTACACGTATTTTTTGGGGTTTAATGCATAGTTTATTCATTTTCAGCTGGTTTTTTTTTTTTTTAAAGTTTTAGGAAATACAGTAGCTAGCTTGTATGAAAATGATATCAAATATGCTGTGTAGAGCTTGGTTCGATGATAGCATTTATATAGTTTAATATACTTGCATTTTTTCTAGTTCCAAGAAAATTCGAACAATAGTAGGAAATCCTAGTTTTTCCGTTACATGCTGAATTGCGTTTATAATTATAGTTACAGCATGATTATTTTTTGTACGTTGGTTCACATCATGCTATGTTTTTGTGTTAATGGAAAAATATAGAAATTACATGAGGTCATGTAATTATTTTTCCCAGTGGGAGTTCGTAAGTTGTTAGAATTCGAAAGAGTTCTCACCTAGAACTTAAAATTTGCGCAAATTAAATTAATTAATGATGATAGAACAATTGAACATAGAAGTTGATTGGGAACATAGTGACCTTTTGCTTCTGTGTCTTTTGTTGAATTATCATTAATTTAGTTTGTCTTTGCTGCAAATTAAATATGTGTGTAACTTTAAAAGGTGTGCTAGTATTGATTATGTGTTTATTATGTCAATGTGTTATAGCAATTGATTATGGCTTCGGCATCCAAGACCATTGTGGCTGACCTCAATAAGGGTGAGAAGCTGAACGGTGACAATTATGATATTTGGCACCGAAAAGTTCAGTATATCCTTGAGGAGCAAGATGTTTTGGAAACCCTCAACCACACCGTGGATGAACCTGAGCATGGAACTTCAGCTCAACACAGGAGAGATCTAGAAGCTTATCAAGCTTGGAAAAAGAAAAATAGCATTGCTCGCATCACGTTGCTGAGCTGTATGTAAGATGATCTCATGTGTGAGTTTGAAAGTTATGAAAAAGCTCAAGCTATGTGGGTTGCCTTGAAAGATAAGTTTGGGGGTACATTTGCCACTAAGCTGAGGAGACTCACTATCAAGTTTGACACATTCCGAAAGCGCCTAAATATAATGATGAGGCAGCACCTTCGGGAGATGTCAAACATGATTCGTGAGTTGAAGTCGGCAGGTCACTCCCTTACTGATGAACAGCAAGTTCAAGCTGTTATAAGGTCTCTTCCTGACAATTGGGAGCATATGAAGATCAATATGACGCATAATGAGAATATTGTCACTTTTGATGATATTACTCGTCATTTGGAATTAGAGGATGAGCGCCTAGAGGCTGCGAGATCCTCTATCCATGCTTATGTTACTGAATCAAGTTTGCGCAAAGCTTCGAGCTTCAAGCGCAAAAGGAATTCTCAATTCAACAATAAAGGGAAGAAGACTGATCAGGCACCTAAGATGGCTAAGACCTTCCAACGCAAGAAGCATGGTGGGAAGAAGGATAAGGCCAAGATGAAGTGCTACAATTGTGGCAAGATGGGTCACTTTGCTCGTGAATGCACTGAGCCGAAAGAGGTACCCCATTACTCCATTACTTTAAGTAATGCTTTTGTTTCTAGTACTGTAATGCTTGCTAAATCTCATCCAATGTGGACTGTAGACTCAGGAGCAACAGACCATATAGCTAGAGACCGAGAAGCATTTGAGGAGTATCGTCGGATACAGCTTGGAAAAAGGTAGATATATGTTGGGAATAACTCAAGAGTTGAAGTGAAGGGTATCGGCACATGTAAATTAATTTTACGTGATAGTCAAAGCCTATTCCTACATGATGTCATTTATGCTCCAGATATTCGACAAAACTTGGTCTCCGTAGTTGTTCTTCTTAGCTTAGGTTATGTATTGAATTTCCATGGCGATTGTGTTGACATTTTGTATGGAACAGTTTATTATGGTTCAGGTCATGTATCGAATGGTTTTATGGTGTTAGACATTGACTATGATCAGTACAATATTAATGTCGATGGTTGTTTTTCTTTAATTGCATCTTCTAATAATGTTGAGATTGATGCAAGTACTTGGCATGCTAGATTAGGTCACATTGGGTTGCAAATAATGCAAAGATTAGCTAGAGAAGGCCTTTTAGGGTCACTCACTAATGTTGATCTACCTATATGTGAACATTGTCTAGCGGGAAAAGCAACTAGAAAACCATTCGGTAAAGGGACTAGAGCCGAATTTCCATTGCAACTCATACATTCTGACATTTGTGGTTCTTTGAATGTGAGGGCGAGGCATGGAGCCTCATATTTTATCACTTTCATAGATGACTTCACGCGTTTCGGTTATGTCTTTCTAATCTCCCATAAGTCAGAAGCATTAAACTGCTTTAGACGATATATAATGATGGTAGAGAATCAGTTGAACAAAACAATAAAGGCATTGAGAACCGATCGCGGACGTGAGTATCTATCGAAGCAATTCAAGGCTCTTTGTGATGAAAATGGAATTGTACGTCAATTGACTATTCTTGGTACTCCACAACAAAATGGGATAGCTGAAAGAAGGAATATAACCCTATTGGAAATGGTTAGATCTATGATGGCGCAAGCAAATTTACCTATCTTCTATTGGGGAGATGCATTATTGACTGCTGCCCATGTACTTAACCGAGTGCCCTCAAAATCGGTCACTTCCACTCTTTATGAATTATGAACTGGTAGGAAACCAGACTTAAGTAGTCTACGTCCATGGGGATGTGCAGCTTATGTTCATGATTCTTCCCATAAATATGGCAAATTAGGTCTTAGAGGGAAGAAATGTATCTTTATTAGATATTCTGAACAGTCTAAAGGGTACATGTTCATAGGTGAACAAGCTGATGGAAGTGTGACTGAAATGGAGTCACGAGATGTCACATTCTTGGAGAATGATTTTCCTAATAGAGGTGAGACTGATAAGGATTTTCAATTATATGAGATGGAAGATCCTAATAACACACCCACTAATGTTATAGAGGGAAATGAAGATTTACCTCAACACATAAGACCTAGTGGGAGTGTTGCCTGACAAATCGAATTCAAGAGAAATTCAATTGCGTAAAAGTAATCGTAAAAGCATTGCCCGTCGTCGTTTTGAGATTGAAGGGGAAGCATTTATGATTGCTCAAAAGGACGATGCCGAGCCTAAGACTGTTCAAGAGGCTCTCTCATCCTCTGATAAAGAAGAATGGAGAAAAGCTTTAGGAGATGAAATGGAGTCAATGAGGGCAAATCATGTCTGGGACTTGATTGATCTACCACCCAATCGCAAGGCCATTGGAAACAAGTGGGTCTTTAAGATTAAGCGAAGGGTGGATGGATCTATTGAAAAGTATAAGGCTCGTCTTGTGGCGAAAGGTTATACTCAACAAGAGAGTATAGTCTATGAGGAAATTTTTTCACCAGTTGTAAGGTTTGCCTCAATACGCCTTATTCTAGCCATCGTTGCACATTTGGACCTTGAATTACATCAAATGGTTGTAAAGACGGCATTTCTCAATGGAAAACTAGATGAGGAAATCTATATGAAGCAGCCAATAGGTTTCATAGCTAAAGGTCAAGAGAATAAAGTTTGCAAGCTTCATCGCTCAATATATGGTCTTAAGCAATCATCTAGACAGTGGTATCTTCGTTTTCATCGAGCCATAACCACTTTTGGTTTCACGATGATCAAGGAAGATCTCTGTATATATGTCAAGCGGTCCGAAGATAAATTTGTGATTTTATCACTTTATGTGGACGATATTCTATTGGCTGGAAATGACAAGGTTTTGGTTATCACCATAAAAGAATGGTTGTCCTCTAATTTTGAAATGAAGGATATAGGAGAAGCTGCTTATATATTAGGAGTTAAGATCGAAAGAGATCGATTAAGGAAACTCCTTACTTTATCACAAGAGTCTTATTTAATGAAGATTTTTGAGCGTTTCAATATGCAGCATTGTAATCTCATTGATACCCCTGTCATGCAAGATGAAGGCCTAAGTACTGAGATGTGTCCTAAGACTCCGGAAGAAATTAAAATGATGGAAACTGTTCCTTACACTAGTGCGGTCGAAAGTTTGATGTATGCTATGATGTGTACTCGACCCGACGTATGTTATGCCGTGGAATTGGTGAGCCGATATCAATTAAAACATACTGGAAAGTAGTGAAGAGGATCCTAAGATACTTGAAAGGCACTATGGACTATCGACTTTGTTACCAAGAGAGTGATTTACGCCTATTATGCTATTTAGATGCTGATTGAGGTGGAGACCCAGATGAGCGTAAATCGACTTCTGGATATGCGTTCTTGCTCAATGGCGGTGCGATTTCTTGGAATAGCAAGAAACAAACATGCACGGCCTTATCTATGATGGAGGCAAAAGTTATTGCATGTTCTGTCGTAGTGCAAGAAGCAGTATGGCTAAAACGTTTCTTGGAAAATTTAGCCATTGTCACTGAGGTTCCAAGACCGGTAATAGTTTATTATGATAGTCAAGTAGCCATTGCCTATGTGAAGAATCCTAAGTATCATGGAAGGACGAAGCACATTGACATAAAGAACAACTTCATCAGAGATATTGTAGCGCAAAAAGAAGTGATCCTACAATACGTTTTAACCAATAGAATGGTTGTTGATCCATTTACGAAGGCTATTCCTAGAGACATATTCTTGACCCACACGATGTCACTGGGATTGCGTAGAATGTGATATGTGTTATTGTAGAGGATTATTGGTTTATGTATTTGTGAACATATGTATTGTACTTGTTTGTTTATTAGTAACTTGATATTTTATCAATAAGTACGAATATAGTATGAGTCTAGCACAAGCACACATATATTATTGGAAGGTATGTCAACAGGCAATGATTGGCTCACTCACACGAGCAATCGCCTCAAGTGCTATAGTTAGCACGTTGAAATGAGACGTTATGTACAAATAAATGCTGAAGAGCAAGTTTGGTACATAAAATATGTCGTCTTGATTGGAGTCAAGATGAGATCTATGATTTGTTTATAATAAGATCGAACATGATAGTCCCACAATCATGTATGCCTGTAAGATGCCGGATGCGAGTACTTAATTGGGCACTATAGAAAGTGAGCTGATATAACACTCGGGCTAAACATGAGTACGTGAGAAGCTCGTGACTATGTTTAAGCTAAGATCCGTATAGTGGATATAGTTAATAAATGACATACGCTCTTATAGAAAGAGAAATCCACTATAACATGTAATTCATACTACATGTGCATTGTACGACCGACAAGGGAATGTGAGTAAAATTATCCCTATTTACTCATCATGTGAGTCCTTGAGGTAATTTATAATTTACCTCATTTTGTGTCCTATGTTATTTCTGACTATGTTCTTGAAGTTAAAGATCAATGTTGCTACTTTAGCATGTTATCGGCGGTCATGAATGGATATGGCCTTATAGGACGTGTCTAGGAAAGCAGTTATTCTGAAATGGAGAGAGACATAAGTGCGAAGGAAGACTATTGTTGTTTTACATCTATCATATGTATTTACTGGTCAACCAATTATATCGCATTTATGTGGTTGCGGATATAATTGTAAATATATGGTGTTTTGATAATAGTCAAGTATAGCCTTTAAGGGATATGTATACTTGGACTGATGTAACAAAATATGTCTGGGGCATTGTGAGACATCGATTGTTTATTTCTTTTCGGGGTTGTAGCCATTATGTCATCCATAACAGGTGCATAATTTGAGCTCCCAAGTGCAGGTGTACTCACTGGTCGCACGGCTTACTTGCTAGTATGAATTTTTTTGTAAAATTGATGAATGTTGAATGCCTTATATTCTTGATAGAGCTCTATCAAGCCCATCATGTCCGAGTGGGAGATGTTGTACTTTAGCTAGTACGTCCATGATGGGGTGCGATTGGATCGTACCATATCATCTTGATATGCTACGATGAAATGGTACGAAGGGAGATGTATAAGAGTCTCCCGAAGACAACCGTTGGAGGTTGTGGTTGGCAAAACATACGCACCAAATTTCTCTCCCTTTCCATCAAAGAAGAAGAAGGCATTCCATTTCAGTTTTGCAAAAACAATCGGTATTTACGCCGTGGAAATCGGGTGCTTTCCTTGTGATTGCATCCAGACTAACGTGAGGTAGTGTTCTTCATGATTCATTCGCAATTCAGTGTTCGTTCCGGGGCTATTTGCTATTTGCGCATCGGAATAAGGTAAGTCGTCTTCTGCCGACTTGAATTCCATCAGTGAGAAAAATGAAATCACAATTGTTTTCCTGTGAAAATTGATGAATGGAAAGAGTTTTTCTTTATAGAGGGAACAACTAGGACATTAGACAACTGAAAATTATGAGAAACAAGAGTACCCGTATGAGTTATCGGGAGGCTAGACCCGTTACTTATGATAACATGTTGGTTGCCTGTGTAAAGCTGAAAATAGGACAATTGAGACAAATTATTTGTGACGTGGTGTGTGGCACCGGAATCTGGATACCACGGGTCCTAAAAGACTGACGGTGGTGGTGGAATTTCAGCAATGTGGAGTTGTGGCCGAGCCTAAAGATTGTGGTGGAGACCCACGATCACGGAACACATTGGCTCGGTGCCCAAATTGATTGTAAAGTTGACATCGAACACTGCCCCTCCTTTGATTTTTGTAATTGCTTGCATTTGGTAAGTAATTTTGGGCTAAATTTCATGAGCCAAAGTGCTGCCCATTTTGCGGAATTTGTTGCCCAGGCCGTGGTGACCTGTTCACACGAGAAGGAAGCTATTGAGGTGCTTGGTGTGCTGTCCGCGTCATGAACGCTGCTGGAGTGGAGATGATGGTCTCAAGCAAATCAAGTCATGCCTCATGAGCCAAGGGCAGCCCATGTAGAGACTCACCTGTAAGGGATGGTACTGGCTTTGAACGGAGATCGACGCTGCTAAATTTTGATACTCCGCTCCAAGTCCCCTGAACAGGTGAGTTTGATATTCTTGTGAAGAGATGTTCTCGCTGATCGAGGCAAGTTGATCAACAAGGAAGGCTACTTGTCGTAGATATTCCGTGATTGTTTGATTTCCCTTGCGAAGAGTCTGAAGTTGCATTTGTAGATGTGTGGTGCAGACACTATTACTGCTGCATATGATTGAGCCAAGAAAAACGACACGGCTACTGAAGAGCCTAAATTGGAAAGCTGTGCAACGATGTTGGCGGTTGTGGAATTGAGAATCCACCCCAAGGCAATTTGATCTCTGGTAAACCATGTTTCATATGCTAGATTTGGTAAACTTTTGGCAACACCATCGTGGAGGGCATGGTTCAATTCTGTCCACAATTGACAGGAGTCGACTGGCCCGTAGAAAGAGAAGGAGGCGTGCCTTCCATATGATGTAATTGTCTCTGGTTAATTTGATACCAACTACAAGGCATGTGATTGATCCAGATGAGCCCCCTGTGGAAGGGATGAGAGGACACGATGGGACAACATTCTTGATGAGGTCTTTTAGATTAGCAACACTTGGGATTTGGTTACTTGTTAATTGATTGCTAGCAGTTGCGTTTGGGGAAGATAGGGGTGAATCTGATTTGTTTTCCCTTAATACTTTCGCAACATATGACTCTGATACCATGTAAAAATAATAAACTAACAAGATGAGAATGAGTAGCAATTGCCAATAAGTGTTTTTGTGTTTCAGTGGTAGAATTTTTGTTACATACTTCGGCTATGTAGGGTGATGTCTTTATATAATACAAGTTAGGGTTACAGAATTAATGAGGGACACGATCATGATATCTTCTCTTTGGAAAGAATTGATTTTGCTTAATGAGCAAGTGGTGGAGAGATTGTAGCTGAATCAAGACACGTCATCGCGATCTCTTTTCTTTGGAAAGAATTGATCTTGCTTGATGAGGAAGCGGTGGAGAGATTGCAGCTGAATCAAGGTACGTCATCGTTTCCTTTAACAATTCTAACTATCAATACCGCGACTTCCCTTTATTTGATCGCTTACAATGTTTGCTCCAAAAATTATGTTCATGAGTAAGCCAAACACGCTCGTTGAATTTTATGCGACAAGGAAATTTACGTTGTCAAGGCATTATCACGAGCACAATCGATGCATTGGGAGCTGCGAAAAATTCCTTAATAGATTGTTTAACAAGTGTTTATAAGGAACTCGATAATGAAACCCATCTTAAATAAACTCATTTATTTAAATCCATCGTGAGCTGCGCGTTCTAAAATCAGCTTACTTTATTGAAAACATTACCTAAGTGTGGGGTCATGAAGAGACGCCAATGGTCTTGTGCACAACTTGTCCATTGGCAATAATTTGTAGTAGGATCACATCATTTTCGTCCATTCATCGGACTAGTTGCATAAAAAAAATGAATTATTAGTCAGGCTCATTGGCCTGGACTTCAAATGTTTGGTAGGTTAGTCAAATTGCACGACCTCAAACCAGTCGGATGAATGAATCGGTTGCAACCATGACCGATAATATCTTGATAGCAATAGATTTGAGCGAACTGAATTGCCCGTAAAGTCAATTGCAGGATAACGGTGAAATTTTATATTTGCACGAAAGCCCATTTCGTCATTAAAAATCTTCTTATCACTCGAAAGATCCATCAGACTTGGGCCACCTAATTAACCTCTCCTCCAAAGTTAACAAAAAAGAAAAAGGAATTGTTTAGGCGTTTTCCACGGACACACGTGAAGGCGACTACCTATGCGTACTCCGAGGTCCACTTCAAGTCTAATATTTCAGAAAAACAACGGGCCCGACATGTTCAAGAACCCAGGAAGATGAAAGATAGTCATTTCCGAATTGAATATATAAATAATATTTCGAAACTAGAAGGGATTGTTTTACTCAAAACCCTAGATGCACCAAGGAAAAAGACGAGACAACTAGGGTCATCCCCCATCAAGAGTGGCAGATGAGAAGGTTCAACCTTCAACGACTGATCAAGACCGTAATCAGTCAAAACAACTGCATCCGGAATCCAGATCTACACGGCCTTCCATACTTACTCTGATTAATCTTCTTCTTCTCCTAAGAGAGAATCTAGCCCTTCGAGTTGTTACACGACCACAGATGGAAACTGCGTCATCTTGTATAGAAAAAAAAAATTACGGTTCAGATTGATAAAGCAAATCTCCCATGATACATCAATCTTCTACAATATGTGTCAATCCCATTGATTGAGCCGATCTTTCACAATTTGTGTTTTTCCCGCTCATGTACATATTATAAATATAATACAAATCTCCACTCTGATTAGTGTGCGATCAAGCTCAAATTCATACTCTTTTATGGTATCAGAGCTTTGCAATTTTTTTTTTCATCTTTTTTCTCTTCTCCACTACAATGTCTTCTTCTACATCCTCCAACTTCTCCACTACAATGTCTTCTTCTACATCCTCCAACACCATTACTGTCTCAAACACCATTACTGTCGTCAACTCTTCATCCTTGTTATCCCCCTCCCAACCGCCCTTTGCTCTAGGCAATATATCTCATGTCTTCCAAATCAAGCTAGATCGCAACAATTACCTTATGTGGCGAGCACAATTTCTTCCTTTATTTCATCTTCATGGGTATCTTCGGTTTGTGGATGGCTCATATCCTTGTCCGCCACCCACTATCATTAATGCTGATAATACTGTGATCGACAACCTGGATCATATTGCATGGCATTATCAAGATCAACTCATCCTCTGCTGCATCCTCTCCACTCTTACTGAATTAGTTTTCTCACACATTGTCAGTCTTGAGACTTCTCATGATGTCTGGACCTCGCTTGAGAAATCTTATGCTCCTCAATCTCAAGCTCGCATAATGCAGTTAGAGTATTAGTTTCGATCTCTAAAGAAGGGCTCTCTTTCCATGGAAGCCTTTGTTCAAAAAGCCAAGAACATTGCGGATCAACTTTCTGCCGCTGCTCATCCCACCTCCGATTTCCAATTAGTTCTCAACATCCTCGGTGGCCTAGGTTTGGAGTATGATGCATTTGTTACCTCAATCACATCTCGTCTTGATCCACTACCTCTTGATGACTTCCTCGGCCTGCTTTACAATCAGGAAGTTATTCTTCAAAGCCGCACCACTGAATCTCCAATAAAGTTTTCTCCAACTGTGAATGTTGCGGTCAAATCATCTGTTGCCCCGAATCCTCCCTCCAATGGTCGAGGACGCGGTCGAAGACAAGGACGCAATCGAGGCCGTGGTCGCAATTTTTATGAAGGAGGTTCCTCTCATTCTTGATTCATTTGTCAAGTTTGTGGTCGTGCAGGTCACTCAGCTCTCCAATGCTATCAGCGATTTAATCCTAGTTATAAAGCTAATAGTGACTCTCCATCTACAATGTATGCATCTTCAACTGGTGAGTCATTTGATCCATACTGGTACCCAGACTCTGGTGCCACTCATCATCTTACAGCTGACATGGAAAATTTGAACATTCGAAGCAACTATTCTGGCACCGATCAAATCCGTACTGCAAATGGGTCAGGTTTGCAAATATCACATATCCGTTCTTCCATCTTATATCCTCCTACTAGTTCTTTTAAACTAGGAAATGTTTATCATGTTCCCTCTATCAAGAAGAATCTATTATCAGCCTCTCAATTTACTAAAGACAACGATGTGGTGTTTGAATTTCATCCTACTTTCTGTTGGGTTAAGGATTGATTCTCGGGGAACCTCCTGCTCAAGGGCCAGCATAAGAATGGACTTTATTATCTTAATAATGCACATACCACCAATAAGGTCCCTCTGCAGTCAAATAAATCACCACCAGCTCCATCCTGCTTCATTGGTGAACGAGTTTCTGCTTCTATTTGGCATGAGTGTGACATCCCGATTTTCTAATTCTATTTTCAGTTAATTTAGATGGGCATTTCATCTTTGCATATATAGTTCTTTCCTTGAGTCGGCCACTCATGTGAAACCTAATCTATCAGGTGAAGCCGTTAAGAGATTTTAATGCATAAGACTCGAGAATTTGACCGGGAAACGACTCCTCGACCAAGCTGACCTGCAAGGGTCATTGCGGCACAGTTATTTGGGTACCCTGTGTCCGTATTTGAAACCTTGAGGTTACCTCGACAACCGAGGGTTGTCAATGTGTCAAAGATGTACATTGTGGCTTGAGATTGATCAACCACAGGTCGAATGCATGAAAATTTCTAAAAGCCACTCGGTAGGTCAAGACGCGCTAGTATCGTGCCAGAGTGAAATTAACCGTGAAATTGTGACTGAATTAAGAAATTGGAAGTCCTGGGGTGTCACATATCTTATGAGAATCATGGATTAATTTTATGGACTTCAATTGAACTCCATTGGAAGGGAATCAAATGGAATTTAAGAAATTATGGTACAAGATTTCATGCCCCGGTGGAAAAGGAAATTGCAACCATTGGAGTAAGGTTGTGGGAGATTGAGTTAGTGGATTGTGACATCACAAGTGATGTCATGGAGTGGAGCAAGATTGGCTAGGGTGGTGACACTTTGAGGGTGGAGATTGAATCCCAAAAAGGTGGGATGTCACTTCCCTCTTGTCTCCATCATCTTCTTCATGGAGCTAGGGGGGATTTCGAATTTTGGGGAGGAGGAGAACCGGTTGCAGCAACCTTCGTCCGCCCTTCGCCGTTCGTCGCCATCGCCGGAGCCGTCGCGGTCGCCGTTCGTCCGCGTGCCCGCGCGCGCGCCTCACCGCCCCTTCGCCGCTTCCCCTTCGTCCGCCCAAGCCTCCATCCCGTCGACCAAGCTGTCACAGCCGCCCGTTCGTTGACACCAAGGTCGCCGAAGGCCCCGCCAAGCCGCCGTGAGCCACCGCTCGAGCTGTCACCTCTCTCTTCCGCCGGTTTCGCGTCCAACCAACCACTGTGCCGCCCTCCTCCGAGCTTGGTCAGTAGCTGGAAGTTCCAACAAGATCTGGTTCTTCAAGGCTTGTTTTGGCCGCCTTTCGGTTCTTATTTGGTGTCACTCCGTGTAGGTTTGTCAACCGCCTCGCCGTTAGCTTCGCTGGAGACTCGTCGAAGAGCGATTCCGGTGAGTTTAGCTCACTAAATCTTGATTAGAGGGTTAATGATGCCTTAAGTGTGTTTAGCTTAGGTTGATTGAAATTAGGTGGTTAAATTAGTTTATTTAGTTGTGGATTAGATTATGGTATTTAATTAAGTTAAAGTATGTTTAGTTTAAAGTTAAGTAGGTTTATTTTAATATAAGCCTTGATGTGACTTAAAATAATTTATTTCTGATTTAAATAAATGTTTCGAAATTATTGGATTATTTAATAATATATTCCATTCCGGAAAAAAAAAAAAAACTCAAAAAATTATTTTTGACCTCAATTGCTCAGAATTTCATGCTGATCACTGCTATGTGTTTAGAATTTAAATTTGATGAGTGGTTGATGCGTATTGAGTGTTGATTGCGAAAAATATGGATTTTAGTTAGAAAATCTCAAGTGTCGGGTTTGGCACCGAAATTGGATTTTTAAGGATTAATATTGTAATTGGAGTATTTGAGTGATGTGCAAAGTGCTTTGGGTTGAGTATGAGTTGTTGTGTGATAATTAAGAAGAATTGTCTTGAGCTATTGAACTGGAATTGCCCCTATATGGGATGCCCCATACAACGGATGCGGATCGCAGTTGATTCTGGGCCCATGCTCCTTCGGGAACGCCGTCAACGTACTGACGAAGTCGCGCTCCAAGGTGGGGAGGCGATGCCTGGCTATATGTCAGTAGATAGCCGAACTGCGAGTAAGCTATGCCCTTATGTGGCAGTGAATGATAATTGGAACGCTTGATGTGATTGTGAATTATGTGAAATTGATTGTGTTCCAATGGTTTAAGTCCTTATTACTACCTGTGATCAAGTGATATGAACTGTACTAACCTGCAGGAAAGAAGTAAGACGAGGTAAGTCTTCTGTGCTGTGTGGCTAGACCACTCTTGGGCGTGTTTTCTTTCTAATAGGGGTTTAGGAGGGGTGAACTTGCTGAGACAATGTCTCACCCCGTCGTAGGCCAAAATTACAAGACCGTAGATGGCAGGACCTCCGGAGCGTGATGCTATTCCCGTGCATATCACGAAGCAGGTGCACACTTTTGCTGATCCTGGCAGTCATTGGGTCTACGAGCTGATTAGGTCCATTGTCTGGAGCCAGGAGGCTGAGTTTGTCAGGGTACCTCATAGGTACAAGGCATGGTTCCGCTTTTGGGCTAATGGTTTCAGGATTGGCCCCCTTGACAGTTTTGATATCCCACTTGTTGTGACGGAGGCCATTTTAGGAGAGGGAGTAGCCGACCTTCCCGATGGAAGGGTGGAGGACCCATCGTCTCCGGAGGTTGATCAGTCAGAGGCTGGATCGACGAACGAGTCCGACTAGTAGTCCTAGGACCGTTCTTTCTTTTTGGTGGATCGATCCCTTTTTGTTGATTGATCCCACTTTTTGGTATATATGTAATCTGATGTGATTATTTGGAATCATGTTGTGTGATAAAGAATTGGTTTCCTGCTTTCCCTATCCCGTGAGTTTTTGTCAAGGGTTTTGTTATTACGTCCCGCTTGCGCATAATATAATTAATTGGGGTCGGCGACACTACCTGGGAATGTCGCATTTGCATGACCATGGCAGGTTGTTCACGTGTCTCGGGGTTCGGGGCGTGACAACCCAGTTTAAGTGGTATCAGAGCATGGTCGGTATTTGGAGTGATAAGGAGTGAGGGAGTCATGGGATAGTCGGTAGGAGAGACCTTTAAATTGTTGATGCATGTGGTTGTTAGCTGGTTGTTAGCTTGTTGGTGAGGTCACTCAGATTCTAATGTGGTATTGGAATTGGAAAGCAGGTATCTATATTGAGCCTGTAGCATGAGTGACCGAGAGCCGAGAGATGCTAGGAAGAGAGCAGCAGGCCCTGTGTTTCGGGGTGGGCCGCCGTTGAGGGTCAGTGCCCGAGGTGCCCTAGGTAGAGCGCAGGCTGAGGCCAGCGCGAGTGGTGCAGCATCGCCTTCAGTCGATGCTGGGGTAGTAGCCCCTGAGGATCCAAGGTTTACTGGGATTATGAGGATGCTTGAGCTAATGGGTGACAGAATGGATCAGTAGGCCGCCACTTCAGCCGCCGCTACCGCCGCTGCCACCAATGCCGCTAATGCCGCCAATGCTGCTGCCGCCACACCTGCCGACGCCGTACCAGTCGTCGAACCTGAAGTAGAACCTGTTGAAATTCCACCTAAGAACGTGGCCGCTGGGAGGCCTAGGCATAAGTTGGTAGTGCATTTTCTAAGGTTGAATCCGCCGACGTTCACGGGAGTAGGGGATCCCAAAGCTGCAGCACTATGGGTTCAGGAGTTAGAGAATGCCTTTGAGTTATTGATGTGCACCGAAGCAGAGAAGGTCGTTCTGGCAGCCTATCAGTTGAGGGAGATCGCAGCTACATGGTGGAAGACTAATAAAGGGATAGTGTTCCCTGAAGGTGTAGTTCCAGAGTGGAATGCTTTTCTTGAGGCCTTCAATGAGAAGTACTTTTCTGATTGCGCTAGAGAGGTGAAGATGGCGGAGTTTCAGCGCCTTCGCCAAGGTACAATGACAGTCAACCGGTACGAAGCGAAGTTTGTTGAACTGTCGCAGTATGCCCCTGAGTTAGTTCAGAGACCGTCAAACCGAGCTCAGAGGTTTAGAGATGGGCTTCGACCGGAGGTGAAGAGCTTGGTGGTGCCACTAGATCTGAAGGAGTATAAGGACATTTACAAACGGGCCCAGCTAATTGAGAAAGACCAGAATGAGAGAGCTGCCGCATCTGGGTCGCGGTTCAATTTGAATAGAGAAGGTAATCGGTTTGGGAAGAGGCCGATGTCTGGAGGAAGATGTCCTATTCCACTCAACAGGAAGGGTGGGATAGGGAAACCATCGCCGAACCATCATGGGGTGTGTCGTTCATGTGGAAGACGACATGGTTCAGCCCCGTGTCCCTCTAGGACGGGTGCATGTTATGAATGTGGCCAGCAGGGTCATATAGCCAGGAATTGCCCTAAGAATCAGATGGGACAACGTCAGTTGCCACCGCCGCCACCGTTGGGTCAGAACAGAGGGATCACACCGCAGATCATGCCGCAGGGTGGATTGAACCGACCTCCAGCTCAGGGAAGAGCGTATGCGATCACCCGAGGACAGGCGGAGGATGCGCCTAATGTGATCACAGGTATGGTCTTACTGAACGACCAACCCGCTTATGCTTTATTTGATCCTGGAGCTTCGCATTCATTTATAGCTGAAAGATATGTTAAGTTGATAGAATTAATTCTTGAGTTGTTGGAGTCCGTGATTAGCATATCTACGCCGTTGAAGGATAAGGTGTTAGCTACAGTGGGTTGTCTGGGTTGCAAGTTAGTGATTGGTGAGCGAGAGGGGATGATAGACTTGATAATCCTAGCCATGTATGATTTTGATGTAATAATTGGCATGGACTGACTCACCAAGCAACGAGCTAAGATTGACTGTTATCGCAAGGCGATTCAGTTTAACCCGTTAGGGGGTGAGAGTTTCGAATTTATTGGGAGTCGGGGAGGACCCTCGGTTTCATTAATCTCATCGCTCAAGGCAACTCGCTTGCTAGGCAAGGGTTGCCAAGGTTACTTGGCGACTGTTGTGGATACGACAGTGGAAGAGTTGAAAATAGAGGACATCGCAGTGGTACAAGAGTTCCCTGACGTGTTCCCGAAAGAATTACCAGGTTTGCCGCCAAAAAGAGAGATAGAATTCGTGATTGAGCTAGCCCCTGGGACAGAGCCGATCTCTAAAGCTCCTTACCGGATGGCCTTCTCAAAACTTAAGGAACTAAAGGTGCAGATGCAAGAGTTGTTGGATAAAAGATTCATCTGTCCTAGTGCATCACCTTGGGGAGCACCAGTTCTGTTCGTGAAGAAGAAATATGGTTCCTTGCGCTTGTGCATCGATTATTGACAACTCAATCAGGTGACGATCAAGAATAAGTATCCGTTGCCTAAGACCAATGACTTGTTCGATCGGCTTCAAGGAGCGTCGATATTTTCTAAGATCGACTTGAGGACGGGGTATCATCAGTTAAGGATCAGGAAGGAAGATATACCAAAATTGGCGTTTCGCACTCGATACGGTCACTATGAATTTACTGTAATGCCATTTGGATTGACGAACGCCCCAGCTGCTTTCATGGACTTGATGAACCGTGTGTTTAGGTAGTACTTGGATCAATTCGTAATAGTTTTCATCAACGACATCTTGGTGTACTCGAGGAGTACTGAGGATCACGAAAGGCACTTAAGGATAGTACTCCAGACTTTGAGGGATAACGAGCTGTATGCCAAGTTCAGTAGGTGTGAGTTTTGGCTAACTCCTGTGGCTTTCTTAGGTCATGTCATCTCCGGGGAAGGAATCTTAGTGGACCCAGCAAAGATTGAAGCCGTAATCAATTGGCCAAGACCGACTATAGTGACAGAGATCAGAAGTTTTCTGGGTTTAGCAGGGTATTACAGACGGTTTGTAGAGAGGTTTTCAATGTTAGCATCGCCGATGACAAGACTGCTGAAGAAGGAAGAAAAGTTTGTGTGGTCAGATAAGTGCAAGAGTAGTTTCCGAGAGCTTAAGCAGAAGCTAACTACTGCACTTGTGCTTACTATTCCATCTGGTCCAGGAGGATTTGAGATCTATAGTGATGCGTCATTTAAAGGATTGGGTTGCGTATTAATGCAGCATGGTAGGGTCGTTGCATATACGTCCCGTCAGTTGAGGACTCATGAACTAAATTATCCGACGCATGACTTAGAACTCGCAGCGATTATCTTTGCCTTGAAGATTTGGAGGCATTATCTGTGTGGAGAAAGATTCCAGATCTTCACTGACCATCAGAGTCTCAAGTACTTATTCTCTCAGAAAGAGTTGAATATGAGACAGCGTCGATGGATGGAGCTCCTGAAGGACTATGACTGTGAGATTTTGTATCACCCTGGAAAGGCGAACAAGGTTGCCGATGCACTGAGTAGGAAGTCTTCAGTTGCACAGATGGTACTCAAGGAATGGGGTCTAATTGAGAGAGCACAAGATTCGAGTTTCAAGTTTGAGGTAGGCCACCTTTCAAATCTTATGGCCACTCTCAGAATTGAGCCTGAAGTTCAGATCAAAATCAGAACGCTTCAGCAGACAGATTCAAATGTTCAGAAAATCCTACAAGAGGATGCAGAGAAAAGGAAGGCTGACTTTCAGATTTCTGAAGATGGAACATTGAGGTTCCAAGGACGATTAGTTGTACCTGACGATGTGGAGCTTAGAGAAGAGATTTTGTCAGAAGCACATCGTAGCAGTTACAGCATTCATCCTGGTAGTACCAAGATGTATCAGAATCTGTGTCAACACTACTAGTGGTGTGGTATGAAGGCGGACATCGCCAAGCATGTCGCTAGGTGTTTGACGTGTCAGCAGGTGAAAGCTCAGCATTGCAGACCGGGAGGACTTCTACAACCCCTTGAGATCCCAAAATGGAAATGGGAGCATATCACGATGGACTTCGTGACAGGACTACCGAGGAGCCAGAGAGGAAATGATTCGATTTGGGTAGTAGTCGACAGACTGACGAAGTCGGCTCACTTCATTGCTATTCGAAGGGACTTGAGTTTGGATAGACTCGTAGACCTGTACGTGCGCCAGATAGTTCGTATGCATGGAGTGCCAGTTACAGTTACTTCAGACAGAGACCCGAGGTTCACCGCCACTTTTTGGAAGAGCTTGCAATCCGCTTTAGGAACGAAGCTGCAGTACAGTACGGCCTATCACCCGCAGACTGATGGCCAGTTTGAGAGGACAATACAGACTCTCAAAGACATGCTGCGAGCTTGCGTCTTGGACTTCAAAGG
The DNA here is from genome assembly GCA_016097605.1 of Eucalyptus guilfoylei. NCBI lineage: Eukaryota > Viridiplantae > Streptophyta > Magnoliopsida > Myrtales > Myrtaceae > Eucalyptus > Eucalyptus guilfoylei. Next base: position 21,026,010 of record CM027869.1, read on the forward strand.
AAGCTGGGAGGAACAGCTTCATTTGGTCGAGTTTGCCTACAACAACAGTTATCAGCAGAGTATTCAGATGGCCCCTTTTGAAGCGTTGTATGGCAGAACGTGCAGAACGCCAGTGTGTTGGGAGGAAGTCGGGGAAAGAAAGATCACCGGTCCAGAGTTGGTTCAGCAGTCAGTGGAGGCAGTTGCAGTTATCAGAAACAGATTAAAGACCGCTCAGAGCCGCCAGAAGAGTTATGCAGATAAGCGTCGAAGGCCATTGGAGTTCCAAGTTGGTGAGCACGTCTTTCTGAAGGTGTCACCGATGAGAGGTATTTCCCGCTTTGGCAAAAAGGGGAAGCTAAGTCCGAGGTACGTAGGTCCTTTTGAGATTTTGGAAAGAATAGGGACTCTAGCGTATCGTCTTGCACTACCGCCGAAGCTAGCAAAAGTGCATGACGTCTTTCACGTGTCGATGTTAAGGAAATATGAACTTGATCCGACAGGGTGTCGTACGTTGAAAGCCCGGTTCAGATCGTGGATCGCAAGGAGCAAGTCTTGTGCACCAAGACTATTCCGTTGGTCAAAGTGGTCTGGCAACACCACGACACTGAAGGAGCAACTTGGGAAACCGAAGATTCGATGAGACAATTGTACTCCCACCTTTTTGCTTGAGATTTGTAGTGGTTTAAATTTCGAGGACGAAATTTTTATAAGAGGGGAAGAGTTGTGACATCCCAATTTTCTAATTCTATTTTCAGTGAATTTAGATGGGCATTTCATCTTTGCACATATAGTTCTTTCCTTGAGTCGACCACTCATGTGAAACCTAATCTATCAGGTGAAGCCGTTAAGAGATTCTAATGCATAAGACTCGAGAATTTGACCAGGAAACGACTCCTCGACCAAGCTGACCTGCAAGGGTCATTATGGCACAGTTATTTAGGTACCCTGTGTCCGTATTTGAAATCTTGAGGTTACCTCGACAACCAAGGGTCGTCAATGTGTCAAAGATGTACATTGTGGCTTGAGATTGATCAACCACAGGTCGAATGCATGAAAATTTCTAAAAGCCACTCGGTAGGTCAGGACGCGCTAGTATCGTGCCAAAGTGAAATTAACCGTGAAATTGTGACTGAATTAAGAAATTGGAAGTCTTGGGGTGTCACATATCTTATGAGAATCATGGATTAATTTTATGGACTTCAATTGAACTCAATTGGAAGAGAATCAAATGGAATTTAAGAAATTATGGTATAAGATTTCATGCCTCGGCGAAAAAGGAAATTGCAGCCATTGGAGTAAAGTTGTGGGAGATTGAGTTAGTGGATTGTGACATCACAAGTGATGTCATGGGGTGGGGCAAGATTGGCTAGGGTGGTGACACTTGGAGGGTGGAGATTGAATCCCAAAAAGGTGGGATGTCACTTCCCTCTTGTCTCCATCATCTTCTTCATGGAGCTAGGGGGGATTTCGAATTTTGGGGAGGAGGAGAACCGGTTGCAGCAAGCTTCGTCCGCCCCTTCGTCCGCCCTTCGCCGTTCGTCGCCGTCGCGGTCGCCGTTCGTCCGCGTGCTCGCGCGCGCGCCTCGCCACCCCTTCGCCGCTTCCCCTTCGTCCGCCCGAGCCTCCATCCCATCGACCAAGCTGTCACAACCGCCCGTTCGTCGACGCCAAGGCTGCCGGAGGCCCCGCCAAGCCACCGTGAGCCACCGCTCGAGCTGTCACCTCTCTCTTCCGCCGGTTTCGCATCCAACCGACCACCGTGCCGCCCTCCTCCGAGCTTGGTCAGTAGCTGGAAGTTCCAGCAAGATCTGGTTCTTCAAGGCTTGTTTTGGCCGCCTTTCGGTTCTCATTTGGTGTCGCTCCGTGTAGGTTTGTCGACCACCTCGCCGTTAGCTTCGCCGGAGACTCGTCGGAGAGCGATTCCGATGAGTTTAGCTCACTAAATCTTGATTAGAGGGTTAATGATGCCTTAAGTGTGTTTAGCTTAGGTTGATTGAAATTAGGTGGTTAAATTAGTTTATTTAGTTGTGGATTAGATTAGGGTATTTAATTAAGTTAAAGTATGTTTAGTTTAAAGTTAAGTAGGTTTATTTTAATATAAGCCTTGATGTGACTTAAAATAATTTATTTCTGATTTAAATAAATGTTTCGAAATTATTGGATTATTTAATAATATATTCCATTCCGAAAAAAAAAAAAAAAACTCGAAAAATTATTTTTGACCTCAATTGCTCAGAATTTCATGCTGATCGCTGCTATGTGTTTAGAATTTAAATTTGATGAGTGGTTGATGCGAATTGAGTGTTGATTGCGAAAAATATGGATTTTAGTTAGAAAATCCCAAGTGTCGGGTTTGGCACCGAAATTGGATTTTTAAGGATTAATATTGTAATTGGAGTATTTGAGTGATGTGCAAAGTGCTTTGGGTTGAGTATGAGTTGTTGTGTGATAATTAAGAAGAATTGTCTTGAGCTATTGAACTGGAATTGCCCCTATATGGGATGCCCCATACAACGGATGCGGGTCGCGGTTGATTCTGGGCCCAAACTCCTTCGGGAACGCCGTCGACATACTAACGAAGCCGCACTCCAAGGTGGGGAGGCGATGCCTGGCTATATGTCAGTAGATAGCCGAATTGCGAGTAGGCTATGCCCTTGTGTGGCAGTGAATGATAATTAGAATGCTTGCTGTGATTGTGAACTATGTGAAATTGATTGTGTTCCAATGGTTTAAGTCCTTATTAATACTTGTGATCAAGTGATATGAACTGTACTAACCTGTAGGAAATAAGTAAGACGAGGTAAATTTTCTGTGCTGTGTGGCTAGACCACTCTTGGGCGTATTTTCTTTCTAATAGGGGTTTAGGAGGGGTGAACTTGCTGAGACAATGTCTCACCCCGTCGTGGGCCAAAATTACAGGACCGTAGATGGCAGGACCTCCGGAGCATGATACTATTCCCGTGCATATCACGGAGCAGGTGCACACTTTTGCTGATCCTGGCAGTCATTGGTTCTAAGAGCTGATTAGGTCCACTGTCTGGATCTAGGAGGCTAAGTTTGTCAGGGCACCTCATAGGTACAAGGCATGGTTCCGCTTTTGGGCTAATGGTTTCAGGATTGGCCCCCTTGACAGTTTTGATATCCCACTTGCTGTGACGGAGGCCATTTTAGGAGAGGGAGTAGCTGACCTTCCCGATGGTAGGGTGGAGGACCCATCGTCTCCGGAGGTTGATCAGTCAGAGGCTGGATCGACGAACGAGTCCGACTAGTAGTCCTAGGACCGTTCTTTCTTTTTGGTGGATCGATCCCTTTTTGTTGACTGATCCCACTTTTTGGTATATATGTAATCTGATGTGATTATTTGGAATCATGTTGTGTGATAAAGAATTGGTTTCCTGCTTTCCCTATCCCGTGAGTTTTTGTCAGGGGTTTTGTTATTACGTCTCGTTTGCGCATAATATACTTAATTGGGGTCGGCGACACTACCTGGGAATGTCGCATTTGCATGACCATGGCGGGTTGTTCACGTGTCTCGGGGTTCGGGGCGTGACAATGAGCGCTTGGGTCATCCATCTGCCCACATTACTTCTTTAGTCATTTCAAAGCATGGCATGTCGATATCTTCGTCTTCCTCATGTAGTTTCTGTGAATCATGTCACTTGGGCAAGTCGCGTCATCTTCCCTTTACTAGATCATCAACTACTTGTAATGCTCCTTTGGAAATACTTTATTCTGATCCATGGGGACCATCTCCTATTACTTCAGTGAATGATTTTCGTTATTATATCATTTTTATCGATGCTTATAGTGGATATGCATGGCTTTTTCCACTTACTGTGAAATCTGATGCACTGTCTACTTTTGTGCAATTTAAATCCCAAGTGAAAAAATATTTCAATTGTAAGATCAAGGCCCTTCAAACTGATGGAGGTGGTGAGTATAAGAAATTTGATCCTTATCTTCGTCTTCATGGCATCCTACATCGTCTTTCTTGCCTGCACACGCAGAAACAAAATTGTCGAGCTGAGCGCAAACACCGTCATATTGTGGAAACTGGCATCACATTGCTTACCCGAGCTTCTGTTCCTTGTATATATTGGAATGATGCCTTCCTCATTGCAGTCTTTCTAATTAACCGCATGCCTACTTTCACAAAGCTGATCAGAGAACCCGCAGCAAGTAGAAAAAGAGAAAGAAGGAAGAGAGAAGGAATAGAGAGAACGAGGAGAAGGAGAACGGAAAAAGAAACAAATAGAGGGCTGTAGGTTACTATGTAACAGAAACTCTACAACCATTGTATTCATATTAAATATAAATTGTATATGATCATAATACCCTTATGTAAGTAAAAAAGAAATAAAACTCTAAAAATTAAAAATAACTCAATTAAAGTAACTTAACACTCCCCCTTAAGCTAAAGCATATAGGTCACCCATGCCCAGCTTGGAACAACCAGCAACAAAAGCAGGACGAAATAATGCTTTGGTGAACATATCAGCAAGTTGATCTCTAGAGGCAACGTAAGGAGTAGCAACCAACTTCTACTTCATAGCATCACGAACAAAGTGACAGTCAACTTCTATATGCTTAGTTCGCTCTTGAAAAACGGGATTCCCGGCAATATAAATAGCTGCTTGATTATCACACATCATATAAATAGGTTGATTAATAGAAAATCCAAGCTCCTAGAGAAGAGATTTCAACCACAACAATTCGGCCACAGTATGTGCCATAGCACGATATTCAGCCTCCGCACTAGACCTAGCAATGGTAGTTTGTTTCTTGCTTCTCCAAGTAACCAAATTACCACCAATAAAGGTGCAATACCTAGTCGTAGACCATCGATCATATGTTGACCCAGCCCAATCAGAATCAGAATAGCCAACAAGAGTGGAAGAACCGTTAGGTTTATAAATTAGTCCCTTACCAGGAGAGCTTTTAAGATATCGAAGAATGCGACAGACGGCATCCCAATGAGCCTTCTTACGTAACTCCATAAATTGACTCACCACACCAACAACAAAAGAAATATCAAGACGTGTAACAGTAAGATAAATTAGTTTCCTAACCAGACGTCAATATTGTTGCTTGTCTTCAATTTTATTTCCATCATCAACTCCAAACTTTTGATTTGGATCCATAGGAGTATCAACTAGCTTGGAAGCTAGTGTACCAGTCTTAGACAAAAGATCAAGAACATACTTTCGCTGAGACCAATTAATACATTTTTTACTTCGTAAAACTTCAATACCCAGAAAATATCTAAGGGTTCCCAAGTCTTTAATCTGAAATTGCTGTTGAAGAAATGACTTAACCTCATAAGTGCATATCACATCACTACCAGAGACAAATATATCATCCACATATACCATAAGAATGACCACCCCCGATTCCTTCTTGCAAACAAAAACAGAATGATCTGAATAACATTGGTGGAAACCACATCTGGAAATTACCGAACTGAATTTTTCAAACCATGCTTTTGGAGACTGTTTCAACCCATAAATAGCCTTATGTAGCCAACATACTTTACTACGATTCTCTCCCTAAGCAACATACCTAGGAGGTTGCTCCATATATACTTCTTCAGACAAATTGCCATAAAGAAAAGCATTCTTGACATCTAATTGATATAATGGCCAATCGAAATTCACATCAAGAGAAATAATAACACGAACAGAATTGAGACGTGCCACAAGCGAAAAAGTCTCAAAGTAATCCACCCCATAAGTTCCAGTAAAACTTTTAGCAACGAGCCGAGCTTTAAGATGCTCAATGGAGCCATCCGGATTGTACTTGATAGTGTACACCCAACGACACTTCACCACATCTTTCCCAAGAGGAAGATCAACTAATGACCACGTTTGGCGAGACACCAGAGCTTCCATTTCCACATCCATAGCTTTCTTCCACTCAAGGCGAGACAAAGCCTCAGTGGTAGAAGTAGGAATTGTGTGAGTTTGTAATGATAGAGCAAAGTCACGATCAAGTACCTTTGTGAAGGGCAATTGGAAGATCGTCCAGACCAGGAGACAAGGGGGAAGATTGAACGGAGGGCATGGAAGAGCTGGAAACTGGTGGTGCCGTAGACTGCTTTCGCCGCTGATACACCTGCAAGGGAGAATGTACTAGAGAAGAACTAACAGAATCTAAAGGGATAAGATGTGGGATAAGAGGATCAACTACAATGTCAGTTGAAAACTCTTTACCCTCAATAGAATAGTATGGCGTGCCCTCGAGAAAAGTAACATCAGCACTAACATATTGGGTACAAGTTATTGGATCATAACACCGATACCCCTTTTGTGTACGTGAATACCCGAGGAAAATACATTTAGTGGCATGAGGATATAGTTTATCAGAACCGGAATGTAGGTTATGAACAAAACAAACACACCCAAAGACGCGCGGGGTAAGAAGGAATAACGACTTGTCAGGAAATATAACACCAATTGGCGACTGATGATTGAGGACAGTGGAAGGCATACGATTTATGAGATAATATGCAGTAAGGATAACAGCACTCCAAAATGATTTTGGCACACGCATATGAAATAAGAGTGAACGAGCAATTTCTAGAAGGTGACGGTACTTTCTTTCGGCCACACCATTCTGCCGAGGGGTATAAGTACAACTTGTTTGATGTATAATGCCAAGATTAGAACAAAACAAAGAAATTGATTTCTGTGTATATTCTAGAGTATTATCTGTTCGCAAAATTTTAAGGGATGTATTAAACTAATTAGTAACTTCACGATGAAATAATTGGAAAACAAGTAAAAATTCAGAACGATCATGAAGCATATAGAGCCATGTTAAACGAGAATAATCATCCACAAAAGTAACAAAGTACTTAAAACCATTTCTACTAACAATACGGGAAGGTCCCCAGATGTCTGAATGAACAAGTTCAAGTAAAGTAGATGCACGAGAATCATTACAACTAGGAAAAGAACTACGATGATGTTTCCCAAGTTCACAAGCTTCACACTCAAGAGTAGAAATTGATTTACACTCAGGAATTATTTGTTGTAACTTAAATAAAGATAAATGCCCTAAACGAGAATGCCATAATAGGGGGTTAATAGAACTTGCAGCTAGACTATTGGCATCTGCAGTAGAGACACCATTCAAATGGTAGAGTCCATCACGTTCATGCCCTCCACCAATCATCTTCTTTGTTTGAAGGTCCTGAAAAACACAATAAGATGGGTAAAATGTAACTGAACAATTAAGAGCTTTAGTTAACTGACTAACAGATAACAAATTTAAAGGAAGTTGGGGAACATGTAAAACAGAGGACAAAGATAAGGAAGGTGTAAGTGAAACAGTCCCTAATCCAACCACTTGAGTCAAGGAACCATTAGCTAAAATAACTTATGATGAAGGACTAGAGTTATGGTGGGAAGAAAATAGTTCTTGCTTACCCGTCATATGACTAGAAGCTCCCGAGTCAATGACTTAAGGAGTGCTAGGAGACAAAGTGGAGAAAGATGCCATGTTACCTGTATATGCAAGAGTGGCAGTGGATGAGAAATTGGAAGTCTTTAGTTGTTGGACACGTTTGATGAGTTGTGCAACCATATCATCTTGAGTCGTAGACTCAGAAGAACTACCCCGAGGTGGGATAGATGGGTTCATATCGATGTAAGACACATTTCCAGCACTCCCTTCAGACACAACAACATTTGTAGTAATTAATCGTTGAGCCCGCTCAAGCTTGCCATGCTTGGCCCAACAAGTGTCAACAATATAACCGGATTTGCCGCAGTATATACACTGACGGCTATCTCAATCAGAACTTTGTCCACTACATCCACCACCACGACTACGACCTCCCCCGAAACCATGACCTCTATTGGAAAAACCACCACGACCACGACCACCACTACTAGCCACAAATCCTTAATTGTCTTTCGATGACATAGAAGACAGAGGGACAATGTGCTAAATTCAACAAAATGCTTCCTTCATAGAAAGAACTCTCTCTCTAACAAGAAGTTGACTCTTCACAGGCTGTAAATCGGCATTCAAGCCAGATAAAAACTTGGCCACTTGAAATTCAGCTCGCTGTGTCTTAAGTCTCTCAAGGTCAGTAGTGGTGGGCTGATAAAGATTAAGTTCTTCCCACATACCTTTCAAAGCACTATAATACTCTCCAAGAGACTTGTCTCCCTGTTTAAAATTAAAGATCTTCTCATATAGTTCATAAACTCCGGACATATTTTTGTCTTGTGAGTAACTCCCTATAAGATCATCCCACACTCCCTTAGCAGTTGTGTGGAACATGACATTAGCAATGATGGATGGTTCCATGCTATTCCATAACCACACCTATCATTCTCTTTCAACCAATCACTATAGTCTTTAGAATTTTCAATAGGAAGGTCTGTAGTAAGATAATGGAGTTTCCCTTTGGCATTAATATAGACCTTCACAGCTTGGGCCCATAACAAGTAATTGGAAGATCCATGTAATTTAATAGTTGTAATTTGAACATTGACACTATCTGTAAAAGCCTTAGTATCACTCATGATGATAGTCTCAATATAAATATATCTACCACTTAATCAAGAAGGCTGAAACTTTAGTGCAAGAAACAAAACAACAACACTAATGTATAATCAGATGTAATTGGCTCCATCAGTTAACCAAAGGGAACCTAGCAAGATCAATCAACCATAATCAATGAAGTACTCTGATTCTTGAATCCACTGATCAGTAAGTGTTGTAATCCATGTTCACAAATCGAACTTGATGAATTTGATATCTTCTAATCTCATACATATTGAGACTCAAAGAGAAAACCGATAAAAATTGCAGCTTTAGGTGGTTGCGCACCAGAGAAAAAGTAGGGTTACTAGGGGACTCTCAAACCAGCAATAGGATCAATAGGTAGTTAGACCTGTTCTGATACCATGTCACAAAGCTAATCAGAGAACCCGCAGCAAGTAGAAATAGAGAAAGAATGAAGAGAGAAGGAATAGAGAGAATGAGGAGAAGGAGAACGTAAAAGAAACAAAGAGAGGGCTGTAGGTTTCTATGTAATAGAAACCCTACACCCATTGTGTTTATATTAAATATAAATTGTATATGACCATAATACCCTTATGTAAGTAAAAGAGAAATAAAACTCTAAAAATTAAAAATAACTCAATTAAAGTAACTTAACACCTACAACGGTCTTGAGTGGATTGTCTCCTTATGAGAAATTGTTTGGCTAGAAACCTGATTATTTACAATTGCGTGTTTTTGGATGTGCATGCTACCCTTGTCTGCGCTCTTATACTCGCAATAAACTTGATGATAGAACAATGCAATGTATCTTCATTGGCTATTTTCCTCATCACCATGGCTATCATTGTCTTCATCGTAGCATTGGCCGAATATATGTCTCTCGCCATGTGATTTTCCAGGAGAACTTCTTCCCATTTGCTAAATCACAATCTGGTCAATTGTCATCACCATCGCCTAGTTCTCCTGTTTGCATTAGTTATTCCTCTACTAAGCCCCCATAGTTTCAAGGGGTGTCCACCACAACATCAACTCCATCAAGTCCATCTAAAATCATGGATGACTCCTCATCACATATTTAGCAATCTTCTAGATCCTCTTCTCCAGAAGCTCCACCGTTACAATCGTGAGGTAGAGAGAACGTGAGGGTCGGACACAAAACAATCGTGAGGTAGAGAGAGGCGTGAGAGTGCAAGAAGAGTAATGCCCGCGGCCCTCGTGAGTAATCTCGTGCGGAATCTTCAGCGGCGACCGCGAAATCAGACGAACGAGCGATGGAATCGAAGCTTCCGAGCTTACCCAACTGCCCTGCTACGAGCGCAACGCAAGCGTGACAACAAAACGGTGGGAGGCGATCTTCGAGGTTGGGATGGCTGATCTCGGATGGACACCGAAGAGCAACTCGCAAAGGAGACGGTGAGGGACAACGGAACGAGGCGTGAGGCTACGGGAGGCTTTTAGGGTTTTCTATTTAGAAAAGGGCAAAAACGGATTTTGGTTAATAAATGAGGGTAAAATGGGCAACTGACATATTTTCTTTAAACAAAGGCCTTAGCATTCCGAAAATGCTACTCTCAAATGCACATTGGACCCTCCATTCCCCTAAAACCCGTTGAAGCCCCTTGCATCTCCCCAAAGTCCTCAAAAAATTGAACCAAACACCACTTGCTTTTGCCCAAACCCCTTTACAACCCCAAAGCCCCTTCCAAATGCTGAACCAAACAGGACCTAATAGTCCTAAAAAAAAAGCATGATACCCAAATGAAGGAAACTAGTTTCATGGACAATAGATGACAGGCAACTAATAGCTATCGATTGCTATTACTTCAGAAGACGAAAGAGACTTGAAATACTGGATACTTTCGAGCTACATTGCATACTGAACTCCTTATTGGTAAAGCCTCAAGACCGTAGCTAGATCTTGAATAACTACTGGAGTTCTTTCTCTTAATTCAACACACTGGCAATCATCGTCTAACTTCATTACTTCACAATTTAGAATTGAGTTGTTGATGGGTTTGTGAAATCAGCTGCTTCCTCAAGATTTTCCCCGCAGCAGATTTTGGAATGGTGCTGATGAACCCCACCCTTCTCACTTTCTTGTATGGTGCAACCTACAAATTTTCAATTGAACACAGAAAAATCTTACTTTTTGTTCTTTTCTGATGCCGCATATTATTTGGGGTGAGGAAGTAGTAGACAGTGACTGATAAGAAACCTGGTCAGCAATGAATCGAATGACTTGATTCTCGGTAAGTTCCGAACCGGATGCTTTAACTACATATGCCATTGGTACTTGTCCTGCTTCCTCATTCTCTAATCTGCATAATATCAGCATTTTGCTTAATCTACATATCATGTACACATAAAGATGCATGTTCATGTGTGCAACGTGCGCAGGCATATGCGCGCGCGCGCGCGTGAGAGAGAGAGAGAGAGATGACATACGGTATGACAGCTGCATCAACAATCTGAGGATGGCTGAGTAGTAGAGCTTCCAGTTCTGCAGGAGCAACCTGTAATATCGTAAATAGGATCCACGGGTCAGAATGGTTCAATTACTAGATCATTTGAGCATCCTTTCCAATTTTCAGGTCTCATTAAACTAAATTCTGATCTTCCAGAGGTGCACTATCCCTCAGTTTACATGTTAGATTAAACCAAATTGATCAGCCCGATGAGGTAACTAACCTGATAGCCATTGTGCTTGATCAGCTCCTTTATCCTGTCAACAATGTAAAGAAACCCATCTTCATCGAAATAACCGAGATCACCAGTCCTTAACCACCCTGCGGGATCTAGCGTCGCAGTCGTTGCTTCCTCGTTCCACAGATAACCTTTCATTATTGTAGGACTTCTCAGCCACAGCTCTCCCTCCTTGTTAGGTGGCAAAGGTGACCCAGTTTCGATATCGACAATTTTGGCCGAGAAGTGTGGTAGCAAACTCCCACAAGATCCAGAATGGGCCTTTGCATCCTCATCCAATGCAAAAAAAGTGGCTGCACCGCATGTTTCGGTTAGCCCATACCCTTGCCTCAGCTCGACCCATGGGAACTTCTCTCGGAACCCATCAGTCACCTCTTTGCTCAGTGGTGCTGCCCCAGAACCCACTCTTCGAAGTGACGAGAGGTCACATTTCATGTTACTGGCGTGCTTCACGAGTGCAAGAATCACTGGGGGCACCGCAGGGATGTTATTGACTCGATGCACTTCAATGACATCGAGCATGGCCTGGAAGTCGAATCTCTGCATCACAACTGTAGTGATTCCTGAGCAGAACAACCCGAGCACGAAAAAAGCAAGCCCATAAATGTGGAACATGGGGATGAAGCATAGGAACACGTCGTCTTGGGACGAGGATGCACTGAGTGACCATTTTAGTAGCGAGATGACGGATATCAAGTTCGCATGAGTCAATATGACGCCTTTGCTAGTGCCAGTGGTTCCTGAGGAGTAGAGGACAGCCGCAGTATCCGTTTGAGTCGGCCTTTCTAGGGGAAAATCAATTGGGTCGCAGCATTCTATGAGTTCTTCCACAGAAAGCAAAGTGCCATCCGATGTTTTGGTTGTTAGCATAGTAGGAAGCTTGGTTGGTATCAACTTATGTAGCTCTTCTGGTTCACATATTGCCAGCTTCGCTCCGGAATCAGCCACTTGCTTAGCTATTTCCAGTGTGGTATTTAGCGGATTAGCTGGAGTGAGAATCGCACCGACCGATAGTATGGCAAGACATATAGTCGGGTAAAGGAGCGAGTTCGGTGCCACCAGGAAGACCACATCGCCTTTTCTGACCCCGACTGCATGATACAATCCATAGGCGAGCGATCTAAAGGAGCGGTAGAGATGTGCATATGAGATCTGGCAGTTTGTGGCCGCATCAATCAGTGCGATACGCGACTCAGCAAGAGTATGTGGGAATTGCGAGAGCACGCACGAAGCAACGTCGAGGTTGGGATCGGTCAGGATTTTTTGGCGCTCATTAAGTTCGACGAGAGAGTTGAAGATTCCAGTTCTTGGATCGAAACCGCTTGTTCTATGAACAGAGGGGCTGCGTTGTCTTGTTTCTTCGTTGGGAACAGAGCACCCTTCTTCAATTGACATATTTGTACTCCCAACTTGAAGATGGCAAACACTCTCAGAGGCTCAGAAATTCTTTTGAAGGCTGTTCTAATGCAGAAGCAGCATATTTGAGCTATCTCAATTGTCTTTTCTGTACGTCGAAATTAAGGTTTGTCATTGTAAACATCGTCGTCCTAGGGACACGATTCGAAAAAAGGACGTTATATGTGATAGCGGCCGGCTAGAGAGTGGGGACCAAGCCGTTGATTCTTCCAAAAATTTGAGAAGATTCTTGTCTGATGCTTCATGGACCGTTGCCAGTAAGGCAAACAAGAAACCTTTTTTTATTATTATGCTTCGCATGTCTTGGATTCCATGCCTGCGAATCTGCCTTCTGGGGCTGGCCAGGAACAGATGTCTCCAACCAAATTGAAATCGATGTGGGAGTATCGACTCGGACTAGATCATTTTAGCAACAAACAATAATAGCCAGAGAGGATTTGATAATGACCTGATCATTTACTGGATAAAGCACCGGCGATTAACGCCTAATCCTCGCGCGAAATATCAAACGCATGCTGCATATTCTTGAATTGAATATGTCCACTAGTAGGGGTCAACTTGTTACTAAAGAATGCGGGTAAGCATGAACAGGGTGAGCCAGTTCAATAACTAACCTAGGGACCAACCCGCATATTATTGGTACTTAATTTTTGGGGCCAAGGATTGACTCTTGAGCCTGAAACCATGGTCGGTCTAATTTTAGGGTCAATTCGAGACTTAATGATTATTTATTTTATTTTTTGTGTTCATTAAAAAGACAAACATATTATTTCAAATGATATATTTATCAACAATGTGATATTGAGCAACCAAACTACGAATACCAATGTAAGATAATGTAACAATAGAAATTCCACACTTACTACAAGTAGTAAACCACAAAAAGAACAGTGAGGCAAGTGAGGAGATGTTAGAGGTGAGTGTGGCGAGTAGCAAGGTGAATGAACAGAGGCGAGTGGCAAGGTGAGCGCAAGCGAAGAGAGGCGAATGATGAGGTGAGTGAAAAGAGGTGAGCCGCAAGGCGTGCAAAGAGGGTTTCTACTTTTTTTGGTTGAATTAGAACTGGATTTCTTTCTACTTTCTAATTTACACAGTAAACTAAATTGCATAAGAAAGAAGAGACCAGAAGAGGAGATACTAGGGTTTGGAGGAGACAAAAACGCGCGCGCGCGCACATATATATCCGGATTGGATGAACTTCAAACTCCCAGGATCAATGATCAACCTGCATAGTGCAAAATCTAGAGGTTCAGAATCAAGGACCGACCCAATCCTGTTGAAAAAATGCACCAGGATCGGCTGGATTGGGTTGGACCGATGCTCACTGCTACTCAAAAACACATGAAACAAGCAGATTGAAGGGCATTGACCAGATATTGGAACACCAGTAGGATCTCATGCTCACTGCTACTTAAGAGGTGTGATTTTGTTGTTCTTGGACGAAGAACACTGGTTCAGATCGGATCTCCTAAGATGCGCAAAGAGGACTCACCGTGCCACGAGCCCGTCATAGCATGAGATCCACTTCACACCAAGCTCTCAGTGCCAAATGCCAATGCCGAGTAGCATCGAATTTCTCCGTCACATCACTCTTCAGGATCACAAGCAAACTCAAGTCAGCTCGTACGTCTAGAACCCGATGAAACTGCTGGGCACAGTTGCTTTAACAGGCTACAGATAGTAGATGAAAAGGATTTAGCTTCATCCAATCGACACAAGATAATACATTAACCCTTGCTACGAAGAGTGACGATAGAACTTAACTAGTTGGCTTTCAATTTCCCACCTAAAAAACCGTAAACAGGACGATAAAGGAAGAGCTGTGGACATCAATCCACTCGAACGGCAAGCAATGAACCGAGTAACTCAATGCAACATCATCAGTTAGAACGCCAAACTCATAACCTCCATTGGTATCCCCGGAAGTAGCAACGGCTCCATATAAATAAATCATGTGCGACCCCATAACAAAAGGATTGCTCAAGAGATCAATCAGGTGCTGCTTCCCAAATTAACATAATAGAAGGGGGAATAGGCCCAAATCATTGTCTATCTGGTTCAAAGTATTTTTTAGTTCAAGACAGACAAGGGACACAGACAGGCAGAAACACTACAACTACGACGACTTACAAGGTACATCGAACAAGTGGACTTCTGAAGGCCACGGATAGACAACAGTACAACAACCAGGAAGAAGATCAAAGCCATCGAGCAGCAACTAAGCATCTTGAACCTTCCGCTTCAGCTCCTCATTCTCCTTTGTCAGATGCTCGACTTTGGATTGAAGAACATTAGCCATCGACCGGATGCTCAACATTTCAAGCCTTGATTATCTTGCAAGATCATAAAATGGTCTTCTCTTTTGACCAGCAGCTCGGAAGGAAATGTCGTTCGTATGTCATTTTCACACATAAAAACCACTTCTTCTTTTTCTATTAAATTGTCTTGGACTCAATCGTCCAATCATTGAGCTAATCGTGACTGCATGAAACAAGCATGAACCACCAAATTTCGTGTAAGCCTACCCTTTCAGTATCCCCAGCACGACGCCCCCGGCTCTCCGGGAAGTTCTGGACGCAGGTGACGAGCACGCCGGTGTTGGCGAACGCCTGCGAGTTGGCGCCAATGCATATGTAGAGGCACATCTGCCACACCTGCGGTGTCATGATCCGCTTGGTCACGGCGAGCCATATCATGAAGTAGCCGAAGAAGTTGAGGACTGCCCCAATGGAGCGCACCACCACGGCGGCGTCACCTCGTTGATGAGCCCTGAGGGGATCCCGACGCTCCCGTCGAGGTCCTTGAAGAAGCTCAGCAGGTTGAGGGTGCTCTGGTCGTAGCCGAGCGAGGTCTTGATGTCCCCTGAGTAGAGCCCGAACATGTAGGTCGCCCCCGCGGCTGCCATGATCAGTAGGCTCGCAAACACCATGAACCACCGTCCCATGATGACCTGTGCTGCCAGGTGCTTCACGTCCAAGAGGCCCGCAAGGCCTCTGCGCCCTCCGGGGGATCCGGCGACCACCATTGTATGGCGTGTCTCGGCTCTCTCTCTCTCTCTCTCTCTCTCTCTCTCTCTCTCTCTCTCTCTCTCTCTCTCTCTCTCTCTCTCTCTCTCTCTCTCGGGCGTGAGAGGGTTAGAGAGAAGTTACAAGGACCTTCTTGTTAATTACTAGACTGGTGTAGTATTGGGACTTAGGGTTATATATAGAATTAGATCTGAAAAAGTGTGACGAAATGCCTGCGCCTGCAATTTTGGAAATATAGAGAGAGAGAGGATTTAAGTGTTGACTTGGGGTCTTCTAAAGGGAGAAGGTTCGATGCATAGGAGATTCACATAGGAGAGCAAATGTGAAGATTACTCCGAAGGGTATGAAACCAAGAAAATTGGACGATGTCTCATGATCTTCTCCACTTGAAATTAATTACGTTTCCGACCTGATTTGTTTCTTAGTAATAATCCTTCGGCACATGTCGTTCATACCTCGTCGAAAAGGAAATAAATATGGGGGACAGCTTGATTTTTTATTTTTATTTTTTTGTCGGTCCTACCCTAATTCTACTCTAACACTCACTCTCAGACTTTTGCCCTGCCTCCTTGTAGGGCGTGGGAGTCGAAACCCACTCCTGAAATGAAATCGTCCTTACCCCAATCCCCCCTGAGAAGATGGAGATTTGAACCTCCCACCTCCCTCTTCCAAATTGGAAATGTGGCCACTAGGAGATAGCTTGATTCACATGCTGTATATTTATATATGTTCCCCACCCCCACTCCCACCATGTGTTATGGATGAATAATTAATTTATATCACATGTCTACAACGTGACTTTATTTCCCCGGCGCTATTTTAGCCGGTTTTTGTGGATTTCTGCTTTTCACCCAAGTCGCGCGTCTGCCAGACCGCCGGCCGGGGCATGGGACGGGTGACGGCGAACCAGATGAGGAAATAGCCAGCATAGTTCACGGCGGAGCAGATGAGGGGGACAAGCCACGTGGGGGAGACCCCAGCGATGAGGCCAGAGAGGACGCCGACTTGGGCGCCGAGGTCCTTGCAGGAGCTGAGGAGGTTGAGGGTAGACCGGTTGTAGACGAGGTGGACCTGTTGTCCTTGGAGTAGACGCCGAAGAGGTAGGGGTGGCGCCGGCGCCCGCCATTATCAGGAACCACGCGAACATCATCAACCACCGCCCTAGGAGGATTCGGAAGACGAAGCTGCTGGATCGTCCGCCACCATTGCCACCGGCGGTTGTCATCATGGGAAGATCGTCGTCTCTAGGTACGGACCGGTTCGGAGTTCTTGACCCGTGAAGGGTCGGGTGGATCTAGTTGGGTCAGCCCGTCAATGGTCAAAAAGCCCGTGGGTCGTGGAGGGCTGCGTCTGCAGGGTCCACGATGGAGTCTCTTTCGCCTGGGCCATTTTGCCTTCTTGAGTAAACATGCGACCGTGCCGACAAGTTTCTTAAAGATGCTAATTAAGATTAGGGAATCAATTAATGATTGATTAATGCAGAAAAATTATTTTGGGAGGGATTAGGAGAACCTCCTTGTCCTTGCAATCTAAGTAGCACTGACACTGACATGCGACACGCGACACGACACGATACGACACACCGACACGTCGTTTTTCAAAAAATAGAGAATTCCGAAGGACACGTTGGATATTAAATATATATTTTTTATATACGTAAAAAATTATCATTTTTATGTTTATTTCAATCAAATTAATTTGATTCAAATTCATAAATAAATAAATAAATAAGCCTAAAATAAATTTACACTAAAAACATTAATCTATCATTTATTAATATCATTCATTATATCAATTTGACAAATTTAACTCTATTCCAATAATTTATAAAACTTGAAGAAAAAACAAGTAATCTACATTCTGAACTCGCATGTTAAATATATTGGAAGATGAGAAAAATAACTTAAAGGATGAATTGTGTATCACAGGAAATGATAGTCAAAAGAGGAGAAGATTAGGTTTTTCTTCTTTCTTCATTTATTATTTTTATTATTGTGTTTTATTTTTTCACATATATACATTTTGAACTCTCATGTATTAAAAATTTTTAAAATGAACCTCGATATCATAATCACGTGTCGAAAACTCGTATGTTGGAATCTTGAGTCGGAGAGTGTCGGAAAAATTGACCAAGTGTCGAATTTTCCGACACGTGTTGACCAAGTGTCGGAGAGTGTTCGAGAGTGTCGGACACGTGTCGAAGTGTCCAACATGACACGAAGGCTTTTGAAGAGTGTCAGTGCTTCATAGCTTGCAATTGCAACACAAGACAGTCTTGTCATTGGATTTAATTCAACTTGGCACGGTAAAACAAAACAACCTTTGGTCCCCCCTACTTTGGAATTAGTGTCTAATTGCGCCAGTGTTGTTAAGCAGCCTTTCTAGGAGATTGGCTAGTGTCATTTGATAAGAGGGTGCTTCGATATTATAGCCGCAGATACCGTAATTTCTCTTTATTTAATTGCTTATTATGTATATTTGAAGAATGATCGAGAGTAAACTTGAGATGCTCATTAAGTTTTATGTGACGAGGAAATCTATAATTTCAAAATGTTATCATGAGCACAACCGGCGCATTGGATACCGCCAAAAAATTCCTTGATCTATTTGTTTAACAAGTGTTCACGAGGAACTTGTTAAGAAAATACATCTTAAATATACTCAATTTTAATACCCTAATTCATGAGCTTGGTGTTATAAAATCATCTCATCTTATTGTCAACAATACCTAAACGTGGGGTCATGGAAAGACGCCAATGGTTTTGTGCACAACTTGTCAATTGGCAATACTTTGCAATTGAATCACATCATTCTCGTCCATTTATTGACTAGTTATAAGGCTCATTGATATGGACTTCAAATGTTCGATAAGTTAGTCAAATTGCACAACCTCAAACTAGTACGGCTCCTTCCCAAGTCGGCGCCTGCGGTTGGATGGAGTGGCCGCAACAATCACATTCATTAATATCGCGGCGATGACAGGTTCAAAAGAGTATCGATCGTTTGTAAAATGAACGTGAAATTTTATGTTTATAAGAAACTCATTTTGCCATTAAAAATCTTGCCGTTACTCAGAAGATTCATTAGATCTCGTGCTCTTGAAAAATCATCCTCCGTGGGCCACCTAATTGACCTCCCTTCCAAAATAACAACAAAACAAGAAAGAATGGCTCAGTCATTTTCTGTGGACAAGTGTGCAGGCGACGGCCAATTTATGTCGCTGGTGTGTACTCCAAGGTCGACTTCAAACCCGATATTTCAAAAAGCACCGGGGGCCGGCGCATTCAACTTAGAAAGAAGGAAGAATAGTCAGTTCCGAATCGAATATACAAATAATATCTCTAGTGTAATCGAATCAAGAAGGGATTATCTTTACTCAAACCCGAGATGCGACCGAGGGAAAAGACGAGACAAGTAGGATCCCCCTTTCCTCCCCATGGAGACTTGCGGATGAGAAAGTTCAATCTTCAAGACTTCAATGGCTGATCAAGACCGCAACCAGTCAACAACAACTGTATCCACATGACCTTTCGCTACTTGTTCTTAAATTAATCTTCTTCTTCTTCTTCTACCAAGAGAGAGATTCTAGCCCTTTAAAATTCTTACACGACGGCTAAGGGAAATCCTGTCATCTTGTACAGAAAGAAAATCTTGCTGTACAGATCGAGCGCGTGCGCTCTGTGTTCCGTCTGAACCGTTTACCTTAAGCGCGAGAATAACCATAAGCAATAGTGTCGATTCCGAGTCTTGATCTTTCTAGGATGTCATACAAGATAAATGGCTGGTTTCCGAAAATGGAGCAGTCTGGAAAACGGGTCGACCATGGATTACATGCAAACACACTTCTTAACAAATATGCAATCAATAAGCTAAACGGAAATCGTGATCAAGCGGATTATACATTTCTTCGCGACATCTTTGTTTTCCGCCGTTCATGTAATCTATCATTTTGCATTTTTGTACGTGTACATCTCTGATCAATCTTTCTGCTAATAACATTTAAAGAAATGATTGCATGGCAGTCTTTAATATACTGTAAGAATAACAGTCAATTCTTGACAATAAAAAATTAAATTACAAATAATTATAAATTGTTACAAGATTCATTTTTTCAAGAATTTCTGGTTCACAATAGATTATTATTCTCACAATACCCCCAGAACTGTTTTGCTAGTAAAATGTACAATTTAGTGTGATGTGTCCGATTCTCTCTGCCCACCTCTTACCTCCGTCGTGGTCGCTGTCGTCGTCATCGTCCCATTATTCAAAGCCATCTCTGTCTCGGCCGCTTTTGCCTCCTCCCTGAACTTCTTGTAAATATCACTCCTGTAAAACTTCCTCGTCCTCAAGACCAAAATGAACGACACGAACACGCCGAACAACGTTGCGAATGTGATTATGAGAAACGACAACTGATAACACTTGACCCCGGTGCACTCCAAGTCCTGGCCGGGTTGTCGGACACGCCCTAGTGCGGCCAACTGTTTCTTGGCTTCTTTATCGTACAAATGACCGGCTACTCTAACGTTGAGCAGATACCCTCCGATGGGGCTCGCCACAGAGCCAAAGTTGTAGAGAGTCGAATAGTACTTGAGCCCGAAGATTTCGGATATGATTGCGAAGAGCAGTGGCCACTGCGCGCCGAAGCAGAAACCGATGATGATGGATGCGAAGTAGAGGCCGTTCGGGACATCGAATGCAATCAGGAGGTGGCCAGCACATGAGATGAGGAGGATGATTGTGAGCATTAGCGTGCGTGGGAATTTGTACCGTGTCAGGAGGATCTCAGAGACGAAGCCAGCAACGACGCGTCCGAGGTAGTTCCATATGCTGACGAGGGAGATGAACGTGCTTATGCTCTGTTTCGGGTAGCCAAGTGATTTCCCGATCTGGCCCAGGTTGTCGATGGCCGTCAACGTCCCTCCCAAGCCACAGATGGAGGCCAAGAAGAGGATGAACATATCTATGCTAAAGAGAGCTTGGAGTATGGTGTAATCTTCACCTCTGTGCGGTGGCCTGAACGCAGTTCTCCAGCAAGAGGGTTGCTTTTCCAGCTGTTCTCCGCCGTTCAACACAGCAGTAGGGGGTGCCGTCTCCAGGGGAGGTGGTGGCGGAGGGAGGGATGTTTCCAGGTTCGGCTTCTCCATGGTGATCTCGATCGGAGACGGGTCGTTTAGGGCTTCTCTCTTCTGTGCCCATAGTTTGTATTCCTCGATGACGACGATGGCGAGTGGCAGGAAGAGCAAGAAGAGGACGCAGGCAGCGGAGAGACCGTACTCGGGGCGCGTGAAGTTATTGAAGTGCTTCTCGATGACGATCATGATCATGAGGAAGGTGGCCAGGCCGAGGGAGATGTAGAGGAATCTGTAGAAGACCTTGACCTCGTTGGGCTGGCGGACCACTTTCATGATCCGGATGGTGCGGAGGAAGGCGAATGATATGGCGGCTGGCAGCCATCCGATGAAAAGGATCAAGGCCTTGGTGTCTTTGTAGTAGTAGAACGCATAAAATAGTTGCGTGATGATTGCGCCGCTCAGGCCGACATAGCTGCCCAAAAAGAGTTTAGAGAAATTGAACGATTATTCGATATTATTCTTTTTTTTCTTTTTTAATCAGTGAAAGAAACTTATTAGGCAATTCAAGGGACAGAAAGTTCTCAAATTTCTTTCATGCCCAGGGTATGAGTTTAAATTTGTATCTCCCTTTTTGAAAATAAGGAAGTAATGCATATTGCATGATTCTACCGATCATGTGGTTGAGTATACGCAACAAGTTAGAAGATGCATGCAATCGAAACAAGAAAATTCACAACTTGAAACAAAGAGCAAAACTTCGCCGCGTATATAAACCAAGACATGTCGAGTGAATTAAT
Organism: Eucalyptus guilfoylei; assembly: GCA_016097605.1. Lineage (NCBI taxonomy): Eukaryota > Viridiplantae > Streptophyta > Magnoliopsida > Myrtales > Myrtaceae > Eucalyptus > Eucalyptus guilfoylei. The sequence continues at coordinate 21,047,526 of CM027869.1, forward strand.
TTCAAAACTTGTAACTTGATTAATTATCTTGCAAGATCAAGAACTGGTCTTCTCTCTTGACCAGCAGCTCGAAAGGCAATGTTGTTTACGTATCATTTTCACACATAAAAACCAGTTTTCGTAACTTGTGTTTGATTCACTCGTCCAATTATTGAGCTAATCATGAATGAATGAAACAAACGTGAACCACCAAATCCATACATAAGGTTATTAAATTTGTGTAAACCTACCCTTTCAGTATTCCCAGCACGACGCCCCGGCTCTCCGGGAAGTTCTGGACGCAGGTGACGAGCGCACCAGTGTTGGCGAACGTCTGCGAGTTGGCACCAATGCATATGTAGAGGCACATCTGCCACACCTGCGGCTTTGCGATCCGCTTGGTCACGGCGAGCCAGATCATGAAGTAGCCATAGAAGTTGAGGAGCGCCCCCATGGAGAGCACCACCCATGGCGGCGTCACCTCATTGATGAGCCCCGAGATGACACCGACGTTGCCGCCGAGGTCCTTGAAGAAGCTCAGCAGGTTGAGGGTGCTCTGGTCGTAGCCGAGCGAGTCCTTGATGTCCTCTGAGTAGAGCCCGAACATGTAGGTCGCCCCAGCAGCCGCCATGATCAGGAAGCTCGCAAACACCATGAACCACCGGCCCATAATGACCTGCACCGCCAGTTGCCTCACGTCCGAGAGGCCGGCAAGGCCTCCATGCCCTCGGGGGGATCCGGCGACCAACATTGTATGGTGTGTCTCGGCTCTCTCTCTCTCTCTCTCTCTCTCTCTCTCTCTCTCTCTCTCTCTCTCTCTCTAGGGTGGGAGCGAGGGTTAGAGAGAAGTTGCAAGGACGTTCTTGTTAATTACAAGACCAGTCGAGTAGTGCTATATATAGAATTAGATCTGAAAAAGTGTGACGAAATGCTTGCGCCTGCAATTTTGGAAAGAGAGAGAGAGAGAGTTTGTGGGGAGGGAATGCGTTTCTACAAGGACTTTAGAGTTGACTTGTGGAAGATGAAAAGTGAGAAGTTTTAATGCATAGGAGATTTAAATAGAAAAGCAAATGCAAAGATTAGTCCAAAGGGTATGTAACCAAGAAAGTTGGACAGTGTCTCTTGATCCTATGCACTTGAAATTAATCACGGTCCCGATCTGATTGTCATTTCTTTAGTAATAATAATCCGGCACGTGGCATTCATACATGATCGAAAAGGAAATAAATATATGGACAGCTTGGTACACCTACCGTGTGGAGCGGATGAATAACCCATGTCACATGTAGATATCGTGATTTTCATTCCCCCGGCACCTTTTCAGCAGATTTCTTTCTTTCTCGAAATTAGCGAAATTCATTTTATAACATTCGCAAATTGCAAAAGTTTAGCTTGACCTCGTGGGACAGTAGTGCTGTTCACATCAACTTTTGATCGGACAACTTTGCAAGGGGGCGTGTCGATGGAGTACTTTGGAGAAAAATGGGCCGAAAATTTTGTCCGTTTCCTAACCTTTTCATTGGGTCAGTCGAATCGGTTGTTTTCAGAAAGGGGAAAAGCTCCCAAGTCTAAACGAAAGAACCGTGTGATTTAGTTATGATAATTTCTGCAAATTCCGGTCACTTTTATTAGAAGTCCAAAAGATATCAGTTTGAACTAGACACATCATGAGGAGATAAGCTGCCCCTATCCCTGACTGGGATGGATCCCCAGCATTCCCCTTGCTCCTGTTCTCCTGTGCACGAGTCCAAAAGGAAAGAACAAATGCAAGCAGGCCAAAGATAAGGAAAATAACAACAATATTGATTACGGTTTCCTCTTTGAAAAGAGAGAGACGTTCTTAGTTGGCTCAATTCGAATTTTTGTGAGATAATTCACTTTAGATTTATATGGCATGTTTATCATAGTCCAAATCATGAAATCAAGATCTCGACTCTGAGTCAATCAGATTACATTTACGCGGAACCAGACTTACCCGATGCAGTTGCTGTGTTGTCTTTTTACATAAAGATAATGATCGTAACGAGTATGAACTGGAAAATCAAAATCCAGCAGGGACGTTGAATCTAGGCTATGGACCTAATTCTAGCAACTGCATTACGATGCCGGTGGTCCTAGTTGGAGAGGGGGTGTTGTGACCACTTGGTGGGATGTATTTGGGTAGGGCTCTTATGTCTTTTTTTTATTTTCCTTTTATCTTAAGGGCTCTTATGCCTGTTGGTGCTTTTAATGTTTTGTTGGCTTTTGACCCCACGATCAGCATTGCCACGGCCGCGTCTTCAATGCCGGAGTGGGACGGCCTTAAATGACCACATGCGACAACCTAGAGAAGATGTAGAGGAAGGAGACGAACGCATGTGTGGAAAGATCACTTGCTTGCTCCAGTCGATTGAGAGATAAAAGCTTGGCGAGAGCCTATTTCCTATGCATGTGTTGAAAGATCACTGCTCTAGTGAAAATTTGTCAATGCACTCCCCTTTTGGCATTCTACGTCTCACTTGAGAACCAAACTGAGCCGAGGAAAGCAATGAATCGTGACCCCAAACCGGATGGCACATCTCTATTTGGATTGATTGAGAAGTTAGCTTGATACTTGAGAGCCAACCCTAGATGTCTTAACAGCGAGAACGCCACATAAAATGTATGAAACAAAAAACTCTCATGATTAATCAATTCAAATATCGACTAAATACTTTTCTTGTGACAATGAAGTTGACTTTAGCTACTTGATGTCAAGCTGGCAAAATATCTTAACTTGATAAGAGAAGTAAGACGCAAGCGGAAACCTTAGGTTATAGGACCATTTATGACTCTGTTTGGACTCCATAAAAAAAAAAACAAACCTTTGTCTTGTGTCTAATTCATGCACATTTCTATTTTCAATCGCTAGTCGAATCTTGTAGCGTGCATATTTATACTTTTGATCTCTCATCTCTCTTCAAAGCAGGAAAAAGTAACCTTAGGTAACCCGTTTGCCTACACTTATCCTTAACTTCCAAGATCTATTTATGGTCTTCCCTCTCAAATTCGAACGTGAAAGGCATCAATCATATAATCTTCTGAAGATTACGAAAAGATCATATACGATTCTACGTATTGATTTCTAAATATATAAATGGAATGATCGAATACAAATCAAAGTGCGACTACCGTAAAGTCGACAAATACTCAGTTTCGAGATCGGAATCACCCAAAATAATATAAAATCTGGTCTCCACGGTTGGCAAGATTCACCACATCCCAAAGCAGGCATCATGACTTTTGGGAATATCATAAGTCCAACGTGCAACCCAAAAAAGAAAATGCATTTATTATCATTATTCCCCCTTCCAAAATAAGAAAAAACAAATAAATAAATAAATTATAAAACACATCAATTCATGATCCTTGAAGATTCAATTTCCCATAAGGACAGGTCATCGTAGTTTGCACCTCGGACCGGGAAATAATTTTGGTTGGTCATAGGACAAATAAAAAGAAATAAAAAAAGGGAAAATCGGAGGGTATTTCGATATGCATGTAATAAAATAAAAATAAAAATTAAATTAAATTACGACGTAAGAAAATGACTTCCACGCTTATATGAACTCGGGGAGTCTTCTCTCCTGGGCAAGTTGCAAAGACAATATTCTACGGCGCCTCACCCTACGCGGGCCCGGGCATGTATTTGAATTTCCTAGCCAGTCTCCATCCTAGTCAATCTGCATCCCACTTTTCTAAAAAAATAGTTTATTTGACAGATAACCAACTAATTATTATATATTATATTCATGAGTTGTATATTTCTCTTCTTTTTTTTTTTTTTTTTGAACTAGTAAACCATTATTCTAATAGAAACCTAAGCACAAATAAGCTATAAGAGAGAAAAGAATCGTTTACAAGTTTTAATGAATGCATTTGGTTTAGTTATAACTTCATATTTGTCATTACATTATAATCTGTGATTTTAATTGATCAACTTTCATTTTATTCGGTAAATCTAATAATTCACTTTTTTATTAAATTTTCATGCTATCATTGCACGATTTTCTAAAAGATATCATAAAAAATATAAAAATATGACAAAGATTTCTAAACATTTATTATTATTATTATTATTATTATTATTATTATTATTATTATTATTATTATTATTATTATTATTATTATTATTATTATTATTATTATTATTATTATTATTATTATTATTATTATTATTATTATTATTATGCAAATTCAAAAGAAAATGCTCCCTAAAACATTATTTTGTGGAATATTATCTTTGCCTTGATTACATGAAACAATTAGCCGTTGATAAAGAATAGAAAAAGGTAAGTAATAATATTAATTCAAGAGTGGGGCTGATAAGGAATAATATGGTCAATTCAAGATGGTACGAGGATGTTGAAAGCCAAAAATGGGGTGGAAAAAGCACGAGGGTTGTTTTTAAAATTTATGGATTATTGCACAATCACTCTCTAAATTGTAGCTTAATGTATAATGTCATTCCTAAATTTTTTATTTATTCAATATGGTCCTTAAAATTTAGCCTAATATGCAATATCATCCTTAAACTTTTGTTAAATTTTCAATCCAGTTCCTAGACTATATGAAAATATTCAATGTTTTTTGGTAACTTGAATTGATTGAAGGATAATATTAAACACTTTTATTTAGTTGATGGATTAAATTGAACATTTACAAAAAATTTAAGGATCACATTGAACAAATTAAAAGTTCATTGACCGTTTGTATTATTTTCCCTTATTATTGTTGTTATTAATATTGTTGTTGTTGTTGTTGTTGTTGTTGTATGATCAACATCATCATCATCCATTTTTCAAAAGGCATAAATATTTTTCAAATCCTAACTAGAATATTTGTTAACGTTTTCAGTGTGCCCTATTAAAAGACAGTAAAGCATAGATAATATCAATGTTTGCACGTTAGTTACAACATATATTAACATATCTATAATTTCAAGATCCAACTATCTGGCGATTTTACGATATTTATTGTTCTTGTCTCTAATTTTAATACCACGTTCTACCCATCTTTCTCGACCATGACGTATAAGATTATACTTCTTTAAGTCATTCGAGGGAAGAACTCGCTGACTATTTCCAAGCGATTGAACCAATTGAAGTGCGATCTTTCCTCCCCTCTCATTTTCGTGAACATCACACCATCAACAAACTAACTGATCAATGATTCTATACATTAAAAGGGCGAAAAAATTAGGACAAACCTCGAGTTCATGAATCAGCTCGCGCTAATCAATATTATCCCGAATCAATGAATTTTCCTCTCCAACCGATTACGCGCCCATCTTTGTTCATGGGAGTAGGTTGGAGGCCATGCTTACCTTGTAATCACGTTAGTAACTAATCTTATGATGCTGCTAACACGACAAGAAATCCTGCGATTTATTAAATGTATCGGTCTTTCTCCGTGGCTTTTATATAAGTGCATTAGAGCCCTTGCTCTTAATCTACGATTCTACAAAGACAGGTGGTCCAGCACTCTTTTGTGATAAGTCCCATCTAATGTGAAAACTAAGCAAACTATGAATAGCTTAGGTCGAAAGTTGACTTGGTTTTCTTTTATGATTTGAAAAATAATTATATTGCGCTATGCATGTGAAATCGCCGGATGACACTTGCAAAGTTGACAGCTTTCTCATTTCACAATGCTATATGCTATTATCACCCAGAGTTGACCACAAACCAATCAATCACATTGCTAAATAATTGCTTATTCCTTTTGCTCGCTGGTTATGCTAATGCCAATGCTACCTAGGATCCTCTTCTTTTGATCGCCATTACATGGGCCTCGCTCTATTCATGTGCCAGTACAACTGTATAGGAGTAAACATCGAATGGTCAACTATGCAACGTTAGTTTCCACACCTTTTGTGGACGTGGATTCTGCATCTCATAAGTACTCCTTCTGATATGTCGATAAATCTTGATGGTCGATTTATGAAAATGAAGTTGTCATCAATCATGAAGATCTATCGAAAAACCGAGAGAAGCACTGTATAAGGGTAAAGAATCATCCAACATCTATATGTAATGACCCGAATCTGACTCACAAGGGCCTAATCATCGAATACCCATGCAATGACCTGCAAGTGTCGAGTCTTCAACTTGAGTATGTTGTCAATCCAACAATTAGCTTACAAGGGAGTGATATTGAAGATACGATAACCTATCTACTATGTAAATTCATTAAGTAGGGCGACACTATATTCCAATGAGTCTTTTAAAAATGCTAATGGGAATCTATCATGTCACATAACTACGCAAATTTTAACTAATTGAATCTTAGTTTGTATAGTATTATTTCTCAGTCATCTTCTTCACAGGACCTACCCATTTCTCTCTCTCTCTCTCTCTTCTCTGCGTGTTTTGAGTAGTCTATGGGAGCTGAAGTCTTCGTCAATGGCTGCCCACCATCTCTGATAATATCCTTTGGGGACCAACCGCTTCAATTTGGACTCGCCTACGCGTCCTCCATCGCCGTGCGAGATCTCATGCACTTTTCAAAGCAAACATCAATCCACTTGCGGAAGCTGAATCTTCAAAAGCTTTGACAGAACAAGAACTGTGGCCGATAGCCATGCCAGCTCATTAAACTGTCGTTTTCCCAAAGTATCGAGTGATCTCATCAAATCAAACTCCTCTCTCTTTCCCTCTCACTCACTCTTTCCTTCCTTTGAACGACCACCTCCTAGTCAACGCCCAAAACCTCCGGCGGTATTTTAAATTACCTATAATCGAATTTTGCTTTAGATGAAAGGAATGGAAACTAAGGGATAATGATATAAATGATCCTTAAATTTTGGCTCAACGTGCAATATGATCCATGAACTTTATCCCAATGTGCAATATGGTCCCTAAACTATGTGAAGATATTTAATGTTGTCATTTCATTAATTCAAGTTTAGGGACAATATTGAGCATTAAATTGAATATATACCAAAAGTTCAAAGTTCATATTGAACAATTTAAAAGTTCAAGAATAACATTATGCATGAGACTAAAATTCAAAGATCACATTATACATTAAGTCAAAGTTCATGAACTATTTATGTCATATTTTCTGAAAAATAAAGAAGAATATATATTTATATATTTTATATAAAAGAAGATAGAAGAAGTGTCAAGCAAATTCATCATCATCCATACGTTTCATTAAGGTCAAGCTTCACACATTTCTTTTTTCTAGTTTCGGCAACTTTAATCAGAGAGTCCACACCTACGTCAACCCCACGTGAATGCCGCTAAATTCCAAATTAGATTAACAGTCAAAGTCGCTTGGTATGGTTTCACACTCTTGTTTCATAAATAATGATAATATACATTCCCGCGCCCCAAGAAAATTCTTCGAAAATGACACAATTCATGAGTGAAGATCACGTCTCAAACCGATACATCTTCGTTTTTTATTCGTCGTCCCCGAAATGGCTTGTTCTCAATTCAAAGCTTTATCCCTCTCCTGCTTGTGTGGGGAACTACTCCTCTTTCACGGGGTATTGGGAGAACGGAAAGGCCCTTACCTCGTGCCGACAAGTGGGTATCATTTTTCTCGGTTGCATTATCTGGAGTTGATGGAGATGTTGGCGCAGATTCTTGAAATCCCAATAAAACGGGGAAAAATGCACGTGTTGAATATTTTAGAAAAATAAATTTCAATCCTTGAAGTGGTCGGCATTTGATAATACTATCGCATTTTAAGAAATAGAGTATTTTGTTTGAATTATTAAGGTTGTAGGTTTAAGGCTTATGTTGCGTCTGGTTTGGGATTTTGAAAATCCTTTGAAAAAAATTTAGAGTGTTTGGTAACCATCCTCAAGGGGCTTTAAATGAAAGCTGGTATTAGAAAAGCTGAAAATTCAAAGTAAATGCAAACCGGCTTTAAGGTTTCAATATTTTTGAAATACTGAAAGAAGAGTTAAATGATTTTTTGGCCCTCATTGCTACTATTTATCTTCTTTGCAAAGGTGGCTGGAAAGGGTCGACAAGATCAGATCTCACCAGCGAGAAGTCAACAACAGTCGCTTGGGTAGTGCAACCTTAGCTGACGGGCTGGCTCGCCAATGGCCTGAGCTGTTTGCTGGAATTAGTGAAGGGTTTGATTTCTTTTTAATAAAGAAAAATTACAACCAAAACACTTTGCAAAAAAAAGAAAAAATTACCGAACATTTTTCACCCAAAGTTACTTTATAAATGATTTTTTACCAAACGTAATTTACACTTTTCCAAACTCCTCTAGGCCGAAGGTCTATGTATTTTTCTAAGGAGCCTTCAAAATGCAAAATCAAAGGCACCATTGTTTCATTGTATTTGGATGATTTTCTAATTTTTTGATTCCTCCACCAAACTTTATTTACTTTTGTTGGCCAATCTCGACCAAATTGATTGGTATCAATAATTACGTTGATGACGATGAAATCATTTCTAGAAGTTCAATGCCAAAATTTTCAAAAGATGACCTGATGATGCGACTTTGTCCACCCATCACTCATTTGATGGATGAATTTTAAACGAAATTTGTGTTCACAAAAACCCTCAACTTTTGTAGTTTAACTACACATTCCATGGCTGAAAAACACCAAAGCACCCGCAGCCCTTATCCTTGGCGGCTGCTCTCGCTCACCACCCCTCCTCGCCTCCGTTCACCTATCTGAGGTCATGGATGACCCCAGATCGAGGTCACCAAAGGGGCGATGGTGCTCAAATCTAGATGATCGAATCAAATTTTGTAAAATCGGTCACATTTAGATTTCCAAATTTCTTTCTTGATGTATTTTTCATTAATTGCATCATTGTTTTAGTGAGATACCAACTTTATGATCCGATTCACTGTCATAAATTACGAAAACAAAGCAACCGAAAGGAAAAAGAGACAAAATTGAAAGGTCAGATCACTATTTTGGTCCATGAAATAAAAGCATCCAGTCTGATTGCACAAAAAAGATAAAATAAAAAATAAAATAAAAGGCGCATATCATACATCGGGGACTACCATCACCGAGCCACGGATGACACAGTGTCACGAGCCGATCGATTGCTCTCGATCACTCCTCGATCACACGTAGGCTGACCCGTGCGGCCTTAAGGTTTTACCCTTAAGCATCCTTTCAACACTCGACTCACAAGGGACTTTTAGAGAGAGAAACTTCTTGAGAGAGAAGCTCTAGTTTTATATATCTTGTGAATGAAATACAATGAAGGGAGGAGACCCCTTTTATACAAATATAAGGCAAACCGTATCCGTAGATCTCCCTTAGATCTAACGGTGGAGATTGCACATCCCCATCTACCAACTACCGGCATTAATTACACAACTACCAGCTACTCGCATTTATATCATATGCGTACAGATACCAAGAATACTATAAGTCTCAGGACTATCAGCCAAGGGTAGGATGTGTCATGCCCGTTCCGTAGAAACCTCTTGGACATGCTTTCATTCGGGCCGTGACATTCTCCCCCACCTAATCAGGCGACACCCTCGTCGCGTCTTCGGCGTGAAAGGCTTCGATCTCCTTTCTGAATTGCCAAAGACTTTCCTTAGGCTCCCAACTTGCTTCACTCTCCAGAAGACCCCTCCATCAGACCAAGTACTCTCGCTTGGCCGCGCAATATCGCTTCCATATGACTCGATCCGCCAAGATGCTCTCAACTTCTCGATCATACGAGGTCTTTGCTCCAAGCGGCGCCCGTTGCAACTCTCCTCGATCCGGTCTTCTTCATCAACTTGGAAAGGTTTAAGCATACTTACATGGAAAACTGGATGTACCTTGAGTTTTGGTGGTAGCTCCAGCTTGTATGCGACATTTCCAACCCGTTGTAGCACACGAAATGGTCCTTCGTAATGACGGATCAACCCCTTGTGCATGTCCTTGTATTGAAGAACCACGTGCAGCTTGGCCAACACTTGGTCTCCAACTTGGAACTCCACGTGCCGTAGCTTCTTATCCGCCCATTTCTTCATGCGCTTAGAGGCTTTGTGTAGACACGCCCTTGCCAAGTCCGCCTGTTCTTGCATGTTCTTGGCGAACTTGTATGCGGGCGGACTACTCCCCTGGTAACCCGAAGCGATTGCGCTCGGGGTGTTTGGTTGCTGCTCAGTCGCAACCTTGAACGGACTCTGGCCGGTCGACTCGCTCCGTTGCAAGTTGTAGGAGAACTGGGCTACATCGATCAGTTTTGCCCAATTCATTTGCGTCGTGCTCACATAGTATCGGAGGTAGATCTCCAAGAGTGCATTGACTCGCTCCGTCTGACCATCAGTTTGGGGATGCAAACTCGTCGACATATTCAGCTCCGACCCCAGCAACTTGAACAACTCGGACCAGAAACGTCCCGTGAAGCGAGGATCCCGATCGCTCACGATTGTTTGTGGCACTCCCCAATACTTCACCACGTGCTTCATGAACAGTTTGGCCGCCTCCTCGGCCGGGCAATCCTTTGTCGCAGGCACAAAGGTTGCGTACTTCGAGAACCTGTCAACCACAACCATTAGAGTCCGACACCCTTTGGACTTTGGCAGGTTGACGATGAAGTCCATGGAAATGCTTTCCCATAGACGAGTTGGAATGGGAAGTGGCTCCAACAAGCCCGGCGATGACCGTTGCTCCAGCTTGTCTTGTTGGCATACTAGACAAGTCTTCACCTACGCCTCCACGTCGTCCCGCATTTGAGGCCAGAAATAGCGATCCTCGACAAGGGCCAACGTGCGGTGGATCCCTGGATGACCCGCCCACTTAGAGTCGTGGCACTCGCGCAAGATCTCCTTCCTCAACTTCCCATGGAAGGGCACGTACAGCCGCCTTCCCTTGGTGTAGAGGAGCTCGTCCTCACACCAAAACTGTCGGGTCTTGCCTTCCTTTGCATACCCGATGAGGGCTTAAGCTCTTGGATCATGCGTCAACCCCTCCTTTATGCGGTCGACCAAAGAACAACTCGGTCGACTCACCGTGTGGCTCATCAGCTCCGTCTTCCGACTCAACGCGTCCACCACGGAGTTGGCCTTCCCCGGCTTGTATTCCAACGCGTAGTCGAACTCTGCTAGAAAATCTTGCCATCGAGCTTGCTTCGGACTCAACTTCTTCTAGGTCTGGAAGTAACTCGTGGCCACATTATCCGTCTTCACGACGAACTTTGACCCCAGGGATAGTGCCTCCACGTCCGCAGGCAGTGGACCACCGCGGTCATCTCCTTCTCTTGAACGGTATACCGTCGCTTGGTATCATTCAACTTCCAAGATTCGAACGCCACCGGATGACCATCCTACATAAGCACACCACCGATGGCATAATCCGATGCGTCAGTCTCTACCTCATAGGGCTTGGTGTGGTCGGGCAACGCCAACACCGGTTCTTCCATCATAACTCTCTTCAACCGATCGAAGGCTCTTTGGCATCGATCCGTCCACTCCCACGCCTTTTACTTCTTCAGTAGGTCCGTGAGTGGCACGGTGATGCTCGAGTAGCTTCGAACGAACCGTCGATAATAATTGGTGAGGCCCAGGAATGACCTCAACACCGGTACCTTCGTCGGCGGCTCCCATTCGACAATTGATTGAATCTTCGCCTTGTCCATCCGCACATGTCCATCCCCGACGATGTGTCCCAAGAACGGAACTTCCTCTTGGGCGAAAGCACACTTCTCATGCTTAACGTACAGCTCGTTCTCGTGCAAGACTTGGAAGACTTGCCTCAAATGTTCGACATGTTCTCCTAACGTTCGACTATAAATCACAATATAATCTAGGTAAACCACTACAAACCTATCTAGGAAAGGGTGGAGTACCTTGTTCATCATTGTGCAGAAAGTAGCCGGAGCGTTGGTCAAACCGAACGGCATTACGAGGAACTCGTAGGAACCATACCGCGTCACACAGGCTGTCTTTGGCTCGTCCCCTTCAGCGATCCGAACTTGATAGTAGCCCGATCGGAAATCCAACTTGGTAAACCACTAAGCTCCACCAAGTTGATCGAAGAGACCCACAAGTGGAATTGGGTAACTGTTCTTCACGATCAGCTTGTTCAGCGCCCGGTAATCGATGCACATCCGAAGTGACTCATCGTGCTTCTTTTGGAACAACACTAGCGCACCGAACAAGGCTTTGGACGGCCGGATGTAACCCGCGTCGAGCAGCACCTTGAGTTGCCTCCTCAACTCTTCCAATTCGAGAGGCGCCATGTGGTTAGGCGCCATGGCAGGCGGTCGAGTGTCAAGCACTAGCTCGATCCGATGATCCACCTCTCTCTTGGGTGGCAACTTCTTCGGCAAATCCGAAGGCATCACATCCTTGAACGAGTCGAGGACTCGAGCTGCTTCCGTCAGGACTTTCTTCCCTTCACCCTTGTCGTCCTCGATCTTTAAGGCTGCTAGGAAGGTCACTTCACCCTTCCTTGCTCCTTTAGTGAGTCGTATGGCCGAGATCATCTTCCGATCGCGGTCTGACTCACGATGGACCGGAATCACGCATTGACAATTCTTGTCCAACACGCATATACACTCGGCAAACAGAACTACAACCGCATGGATTCTATCTAGAAATTTAATTCCAATGACAATATCGTAGTCGTCAAGTGGAATTACCTCTAGAGTTTCCTTGCCCTTCCATGACCCGAGTTGTAGCTCCACGTCCCTCGCGACACCGATTGCAGGGACTTCCTTTGAGTTCACCGTCTTGAGCCAACCGGCTCCCTTCTCAACCCGTAGGTTAAGCTTCTTCGCGACTTCCTCCGATATGAAGATGTCGGATGCTCCCGTGTCCATGAGCGCACTCATTGTGGTCACTCCAATCTTCACGTCCACGAACATCAAGCCTTTAGGCTCCTTCACCTTCTTGGACTTGATGGTGCTAAGGAGTCGCAACGATCCCAACCATGCTTCCTCCCTTGGCTCATCCTCTTTGCAAAGAGCAGCCAACTTGGCCTTGTTTGAGCAGTCCCGTGCCATGTGTGGACCGTCGCAAAAGAAGCAGCTATACGAGCGTACCTTCCTTTGTCCTCCTCCGTTTTGCCCTCCATGAGCTCGGTGAGGACCATTTTGTGGTCTAGCTCCAGTCGGGCGGTTGTTGAATCTTCCCCAATCTCCCCCACCAGTGGCTCTATCCCTTGGACGAGCGTTTGGTCGGGATGTGGAAGACGACGCCTTGTATTCCACGAGCGATTCGGCTACGGTCATAGCCGTCGTAAGATCTCCCACGTTGAACCGCTTTAACTCTTGCTTGGTCCATGGCTTAAGACCATTCATGAACTGGTGGTACCCTTCAACTTCATTCATCGAGGGGATTTGGAGTAGCAACTCCGAAAACCGCTTGATGTAGTCGCGTACACCACCCTTCTTCTCGAGACGCTTCAGCTCGTCACGAGCTTCCTCCTCCGCATAAGCGGGAAATTAGTTCCGTCGGAACTCTTCGACGAAACCAACCCAGGTCGTGATAGGATTCCCACACCTATCATCCGACCGACGACGCCACCACAACAATGCACTATCAGCTAAATACATCGATGCAGTGTTTACCCGTGTTTGGTCGTCGTTGATTCCCATGGCCTGGAAGTATCGCTCCATGTACCATAGAAAGTTGTCAACGTCCTTGGCCACCCGCGAGCCCCGGAATTCCTTTGGCTTCGACGTGTCCACCCGTGGATCTTGCACGGTGATTACCCCGTTCACACGTGCAGCTTGTGCTTCAGCGAGCTTACCCATAAGCTCCGCTATCTCCGCGCGCATGGCCGCCATCATGGCCTCCAAAGGTTCGCACCATTGTGTGAGTTCCTCCTGTAAGGTCCCCAGCAACTCGTGGCGGAGTTCTCCCATGCTGGTCTTGAGCTCTTGCACCTCGGCAACCAGCTCCTCTCTTCCGACGTCGACTCCGTCCACAGTCTGGGTCAAGTCATCGACCAATCCTTGGACATCGGTGACGAACAGCTCTAGCTTCGTCATGCGATGCACAAGATCCCCCATTGAATCCTTCAAACTTGAAACACCACGGGTCTTCTTCCCCTTAGCAGTAGCCTTTTCGGCGTTCCGCCCACGATCAACGCAGTCACCACCCATGGCTTACGCCTCATCAGATCGTGGATCAGCCATTGCACTTGTGCTTGGATCAAAATCAGCTCTGATACCACTTGTCACAGGCCGATCGATTGCTCTCGATCACTCCTTGATCACACGTAGGCTGCCCCGTGCGGCCTTAAGGTTTTACCCCTAAGCAGCCTTTCAACACTCGACTCATAAGAGACTTTTAGAGAGAGAAATTTCTTGAGAGAGAAGCTCTGGTTTTATATATCTTGTGAATGAAATACAATGAAGGGAGGAGACCCCTTTTATACAAGTATAAGGCAAACCATATCCGTAGATCTCCCTTAGATCTAACGGTGGAGATTGCACCTCCCCATCTACCAACTACCGGCATTAATTACACAACTACCAGCTACTCGCATTTATATCATATGCGAACAGATACCGAGAATACTCTAAGTCTCGAGACTACCAGCCAAGGGTCGGATGTGTCATGCCCGTTCCGTAGAAACCTCTTGGACATGCTTTCATTCGGGCCGTGACACTAGCATACTATATATCAAATATAGCAAGCGAGAAAATATTAGGTGGGCTGACCACGCCAAGTCACCGTACGCCTACCCAATAAGGAGGAGATGCGTGGCTCCAAGTGGATTCGTAGCCCACCATTATTTTTTGTCAAATTTTTGCCTCCCCCTCTCTCCTCATTAAAAAATCATTCGTCCTTTTGCCGGGCCCACCATTATTTTTTAGAGAAGGTTTCACCTCCCCTCTCTCTCCTCATTAAATGCTTTGTCCTCCTCTGCATGCTCCTTCTCCCGCTCGCACAAAGAAGCGACCCTTCCCTTCTCTCTCTTTCAAAATTGTCTCCCTCTGTTCTGCACATTTTTCTCCATCAAAGCCGCGCGACACCCGCCCTCTCTCTTTTTCAAAAATCTCTCCCTCTCAAAAGCCCGCTGGTCAAGAAAAAAAAAAATCCCACCAGCCGCCTTCAAACTTAGTCACCTCCCCCGTCGCCACCAGGAGCACTCGCTCCCTCTCTCTCGCTCCTATGAGCCCCACCAGTCATAGCTGTGTCCCGAACTCTGACTGTCTCCGCCTCCACCTCTTCGTCAGGGTCGCCTTGCGATCCTAACTCTAGCTACTCGATTTCGTGTGGAGGAATGGCGAGTGCGGACTGTGATCATTTGGTCGTCCTTGGCATCAAAGCGAGCTGCGACAACACCACAGCTGTCGTTGTGAATGATCTCTCTTGCTTCAAAGAGTCCCTTCGGTCGTAGCATCTAGATCCCAACCTCTGACTATGGTCGTGGTCGCCTCATGTCCTAACTCCAGCTCCTCGGTTTTGTCGAACTAATTCCAAACTTGGGAATCCATTCACAACACGTCCACAAAACATACCCAGTAGGAGATGAAAGGGAAAGAAGAAAAAAAACCCAGAGAAAGCATAAAACAAAAATTGAAAACGACCAATTAAGACAACAAGGAGCGAACTTGAAAACGCTCGTCATCGGAGATTAACGACCCTCCTTCAACCCATGTAATTGAAACCCAAACCCCCCCAACCAGTTGACCATCGACCAAGAAACAGATAACCCAGAAAACCACCCAAAAAAAAAGACAGCAGGAAAAAACCTCAAACACCTAGAAGGAAAGACTCGCCACAGAAGCGATTGCCCAATCGAATGAAGGATGAAAGGAAATGTTGAGACTCGCGAAGCAAACCCGACTTACCCACGAAGTTAATCAGCAGCTCCAATTCGATCACTGCCTCTCCCCCCCCCTCTCTCTCTCTCTCTCTCTCTCTCTCTCTCTCTCTCTCTCTCTCTCTCTCTCTCTCTCTCTCTCTCTATACACGCAATTCAAGAAGAGAGGAGAGGACCGAGACCCAGGGGGTCAAAAGTAGGACTAATCGATTCCGGTTCGATCCGGTTCCACCTCCCGATTCGGTCCGATTCCGAGGTGGAACTGGAACCGGACCGAGAGGACCGCTTCCCATATTCTAGGACTGGGAACCAGACCAACCGACCGGTCCGGTGGAACTGATAAATTTATTGTTTTAGGGCAAAAATAAAATGGAAAATAGGAGAAATTAGAAGGGATTAAGTTTTGTTTCTTAAGAAATTTAAAAATATTATATATATATAATTAATCGATCAGTCCTAGGTTAGTCCAGTTCCCACCTTGGAACTAGGAACTGGACCGACTGGCCACTAGTTCTAAAAGTGGGAATTGGGAACTGGACCGTCCTCTTTGGGAACCGCCCAAAACCGGCCTATCCAATCCGGTCCGAACAATTCCCAGTTCAGGCGGTTCCCGTTGCACACCCCTCGTTAAAAGCATGATAGAGCAAAAGAACTGTGGCTTTCTTAGTTTGCAAAGTGACTTCATTTTTCTTGGCGAGAAACCTTGCTCTTCTACCACTAGTTGCATACAATTCTTCCATGGCAATATTCAATATTGACATTAGTCATTGCTCATACAAAGAAGAGCCAAGAAAAAGAGAAATCTATAAGGGAACTCTCTTTCCATCGGGTTGAATATTGAAAACAGCGTACGTGGACCAGGTCCGAAACTTCATTTCAAAAACTCATGCATGAGTTACACCAATCTGTTCCCGATAGAACATGGCAATAGTCAAGAGAATGAAAGCCAGTCACGAGAAACCAAGATGAAATTTACTTACATTAACAAATGAATATTTCATCCGTCAAATGTTTATAATTCATACTTCAACTACTAAGCTCACAAGACACAGACTTGCGTTCGCAAAAGAAATCTCAATGAAGAAACAAATCCAACATGTTTTCTAATGTAGAAGAATGACATTGGCTCGATCTTGTTCGAAGAGGACCCTCCCGACTTTTGGCAACCCTGAGAATGACATCGCCATCTGCACTCGCTGTTCCTCCACACAAAACCGAGGAGCTAGAGTTAGGACCAGAGGCGACCACAACCACAGTCAGAGGTCAGGACATGCAAGATATGACTGGCACGGCTCTTAGGAGCAAGAGAGATCGTTTACAATGGTGGCGGCGGTGTTGTCACAACTCGCTTCAATGCCAAGGACGACCAAATCATTGCCATCCGCGCTCGCTGTTCCTCCACACGAAATCGAGCAGCTAGAGTTAGGACCACAAGGCGACCCCGACAAAGAGGCGAAGGCGGAGACGGTTAGAGCTCGGGACACAGCTACGACTGGCGAGGCTCAAAAGAGCGAGAGAGAGGGAGCGAGTGGCTCCTGGCGGTGACGGGGGAGGCAACCAAGCTCGAAGGCGACCAGTGGACTTTTGGGAGTGATAAATTTTTGAAAAAGAGAGAGGACGGGCATCGCACGGCTTTGATGGAGAAAAATACGGATAACAAAGAGAAACAATTTTGAAAGAGAGAAGGGAAAGGGCGCTTCCTTGTGCGAGTGGGAACAGGAGGATACAGAGGAGGACATGGCATTTAATGAAGAGAGAGAGGGGAGGCAAAACTTTCTCCGAAAAATAATGGTGGGCCAGCAAAAGGACGAAGGATCGAATTTAATGGGAAAAGAGAGGGGAGGCAAAAATTTGATTGAAAATAATGGTGGGCCATGGCTCCACGTGGAGCCACGTGTCGAATCCTCATTGATCCGGCATAGGGTGATTTGGCATGGTTGGCTCACTTAATATTTTCTCGGAAAAAGTAGGACAAACCTCACTTTTATATATCAACAGCATCATCCAACCCGCACACCGTGGCTTCCGACGTGTCCAACAGTTGAGTGTGTTTGGTTCGGCGATTTAAGAGCTTTTTCGGTCTTGAAAGTCGTTGGAAATCTTTGGGCTTTTAAGTAACTATTTTGAAGTAGGCACAGTGAAAGTTAGCGTAATCTTTAGTAGGGACTAGTTTTAACCTTTCAAAGCATTTAGCTAAATTATGAAACTTAATTGTTTTTTCCAAAACTATCATTACTTATTCTTCAAATTTCTAATTTTGCCCTTGTTATTTTTTTTCTAAATGCAAAATAATGCTAAAAAAATCAAAATTATATAAATACTAAAAAAATAAATATATTTTGGTCTTTTTTTAAAATTATTTTATATATTTGATTTTTTTAGCATTATTATCAAAATTTATATGTAAAAAGTTACATACATTATTTTTTTCAATTTTAAACAAATAAAAAATAAAAAATTCCGACGAAGAGTTTGGTCCTTTTTTTTTTAAAAATTATATATATGCATTTGATTTTTAGCATTATTTTCAAATTTATATTTAAAAATTTGCATATATTATTTTTTCAATTTTAAACAAATAAAAATTAAAAAAAATTCGACGAAGGATTTGGTCTTTTTAAAAAAATTTATATATATGTTTTTTTATTTTTTTAGCATTATTGTCAAAATTTATATTTTAAAAAAGTTGCATACATTATTTTTTTTTCAATTTTAAACAAATAAAAATTAAAAAATTCCGATGAAGGGTTTGGTCTTTTTTTTAAAAAAGTTTATATATGTATTTGATTTTTTTTAGCATTATTGTCAAAATTTATATTTAAAAAGTTCTCTACATTATTTTTTTCAATTTTAAACAAATGAAATTAAAAAAAAAACCTAATATTAATCACGCAAAGGGCTTTTCAAATGTGTTTTCTATCAAACGACATTTTTCTCAAAGTTGCTTCTCAAAGTATAGTTTATCAAACATCATTTGCATTTACTTAAAGTCCCTTAGGCTAAACTGCTTTGTATTTTCGTAATGAATTTTTAAAATGCCGAACCAAACGCACCCAGCATGTCCCCAAATTGCTCCCCGCGAAGAAACCTGCACAACAGCCCCAGCCCGCCGCTCTTCTTTGGAGGCTTCTGGTAGGCAGCCGATGGGTCCGAGTAGTAACCGTACCCCTGCGGCGGAACACCAAATTCCTGGGGCGGAGAGCCGTATCCGGGCGCGGCATTCGGCAGATGCCCATACCCCTGTGGCGTATATCCACATCCCGCCAGCGGAGGGCACGGTGCCGCCACGATGAACCCCTCGCCGAACTTGTAAAAAAAATTCCAGGACCACTTGGGCCTTCCCGGATGACAGCCTCACGTTGTAGCTCATCGCCTTGGGCTTCTCGTCGCCTTGCTGCTCGAGCAACTCCTCGACCGGCACCTCGACCCTGCCGGCCTCTTTGTCGCTGCAGACGATCTTCTCAATCATGATCTTGAACTCGAGGGTGAGGAGGCCGGCACGGGCCACAGCCTCGTCAACAGAGAAGGCAACTCGGTGGCCTCAGTGAGAGCTGGTGCCGCCGTTCTTGTGGACGGGGGTGCGCTGCCGGTAGCCGCCGGAGAGGGAGACGAAGACATAGGGGTCCATCCTGCGGAAGACGTTGGCGTCCTTGAGGTCCTTGGCGGACATCACCATCAACTGCGGGGGCCTCATCTCCATATCTACAAATTCGTGGGAATTTGTGCAGGGGAGGCGGGTTCTAAATGAAAACAGAGCTTAAACAGGGATTATACAATAATTATGCGCCGCACTGTAATTTATACTTTCTTGCGGTAGGGGTTGGGAGGGAGGGAGAGCATATCCACAAGGATGAGCAAGTCATCGGGGGTGGTGATAAAAGATGTTTCTTCCTTTCTTTTCTTTTCTTTTGTTTTGTCCGAGTGAAGGTTTTGTTTTTGGATGATTACTGGGTCGGATTCTTTCATTGATTCAGTTAAAATTTGCTTCGCGGAGGCAGAAGACGAGGCTCTCTCGCAATAGCTGCTGCAGATCTAGTATAAAAGAGGCCCCGTTTGCTCTCTCCTCCCCCAACCCCCAACCCCCCCCCCCCCCCCCCCCCGGGCTTCTTTTTCCAGAGACGACTACATAGAGGAGCAAAAGCACAGCGTAAAAGCCTGCTGTCGTCAATACAATGTCTTGCCATTGCCTTCTGCAAAAGCTCTATAGCAGCATAAATGAGCCAATCTCTATATATATTTCGTCTTTTGATAATCCATAACAATGAAAGAAAGAGATCTGACCGATAGTCTGCAGGCGTTTTTACCATCTTAGTTTAATGAACTCGATTAAGCCCATATTTATTATCTTGGCACAGTGTCTTTTAACCGACCCGATTGAAAAATAATATGCAAAGCATAGGTAGACCTAATAAGAGGGCTTTCACCTTCCTCTTCCACTTTCACCTCTTCCACTTTCACCGATACGGGCAGCTACTATACCGGTCTATTAATTCCTCAAATAACTTCCAAATAAATTAACAGTGGAGTCTACCTTCCCTATCTGAGAAAGCCCTTTAATTTCTAGATATATCTTTATCTTCCTTATGCATGAGAAAGTACCCCCGAACTTTACATCACAGAGTTCATACGAAACAATTTAAGGGACATATACTTGTATCCAAAACTCGATTAAGCTTAGATTTATTATCTGTGAGAGTGATTTGACTTGGAATTAAGCAATTTGCTATAGCTCGTTAAATCAGAATGGGTGATCGTAGCTGAAAATCCTCCACCACACCATTCCAGTGCATTAATCAAAAGGAGATATTGAGTCGGAGAAGATCGATATTGTTATCAACTATGAACCCCATTTTTCTTTTTTTTTATGATAGAGGAAGAAAATCCACACAAGGGATATCCAAATTGCTTGAATGTTTTTTCTTTTTCCATTTGATTTTGTGCATGCGATCGATAAATTATTGAGCGTTTTCGTAACATCACGTTGACCATTCATTCGAGAAAACCCCTAGTATTATCAAACTATTTTCCTCGAAAAAAAAAGTACAATTTCACGACCCAATTCGGTGATTTTAATAATTTGGGCGCTCCAACAGTATCACGAAATCCAAAGATGCTGTTGGGCTGGACTAGGGGCAATTCGGGTCCTCGGGTCAATCAGATGGGCCTCGGCCTTACATCCATTTGGTCTGCCCAACGAGCCACTTTGCATGAGATTTGACTCCACCTACTTTAACTAATAACGATAAGAAAACAACTTGAAAATCCTTTCTGCCGATCAGATTACAATCGGAATGATCTCATCTGTATAACTTAACTGCCGAAGGGATTCAAATTTCATAACTTATCCACAGTGTTTTTCTTTTTCAAATTTACAGTGTTTTGGCCAAAATTCGATGACATTTATCATTTTAACAATCGATTCGATCGACTACTATTGAATTTATTAAAATCACCGGACAAGATGAAATTTTAGAACGTGATCAAGAGCATCTGATGATCGAAATCTTTGAGGTCAAAAAACAAGAGCACGGACGAACCAGGAGGAGAAGACTCGTGTACATTAAGCAACTCGTGTTCAGACTAAACGCAAGCACGAAAAACTTAAGGAGAAGAGGGAAGGAAGGTGGGTTCGTCACCTTCACTTGATCCTTGTCACTTTCTATCTTTCACGTCCTCAGGATCATCAATGCCGGCATTGCTCAACGCAATCCCCTTCTCGTTCTCGGCCATTTGATCTCTATACCTCTTGTAGATGTACTTCCTAGTCCTCACGAGCAAAACCAGCAAGACAAGCGCACCAAACGCGTGCACGCCCGCCAGGATGCTGAACGATGTCCGGTAGCACCACCTCACCGCAAGCCGCCTCGTCGTCTCCTCGTCATACAGCCTCCCACGACCAGCACGTTGAGGATGCACGACCCAAGGGGGCTCACCAGCTGCCCGAAGTTGAACAGCGTCGAGTAGTACTTGAACCCGAAGAGCTCGGAGATGATGATGAAGAGGAGCGTGAACTGCGCAACGTAGGAGAACCGAATGAGGAGGGACGCGACGAGGAGGTCCCCGATCATGATGACGGGGCGGGGCACCTTCCACTTGCCGTATATTGATCTTCCGTAGTTGATGGTTTGTAGTGTTGTGCATGCTGAGTTTCACGCAACGCTTCGAGACTATAGAGAGATGGATTTCATTCCATCAGGTCCAATGGAAGAAATACCCGCACCTGTATCCGTTTTGGATTGGGGCAGATAAAGCCCGCAATCCATGAGTTCCTTTAGGTATAGACGGGTTCGAATTTCTCGATCCGTCGATAAGGGTGATTATGATCCAGGTTGGGCTAGTCCAATAACTAATTCAAGGACCAACCCACACAGTGTTCATTCCCAATTTTTAGGACCGAGAATTGACCCGATTGAGTCTAAGACCAAGGATTGGACCAACCCTATGGGTTCGGTTTGATTCCAAGATCAACCTAGGACTAACTGACAACTTTTTTTTTATTTTTTTAATTCTTTAAAAAGACAAACTTATTATTTCAAATTATATATCCATTAATAGGGGCAAGCTACAAGACGAGCAACGAAAGGCAAGCATTGCTCGCAAGCGAAGAGAGTTTCTAATTAGGACTTTGTTTCTTTCTAATTTACTTGGTGATGAACGTTGAGCGGCGAGTGGCAAGGGTGTTGAACGGCCAGTGGCCAGCAACGCAAGCATTGAGCAGCGAGCGTCGAGCAGCACAAGCACCGAGTGACGAGCGTCGAGCGGCGCGAGCATTACGCGGCCAGTGTCAAGAGGCGTGGGCGTTGAGCGACGAGCACCGAGTAGGCCGAGCATCACGCGGCAAGCAAGGCAAGGTTGTTCGCAAGCAAAAAGTTTCTTTCAAATAAAAATTGAAGAGGATAAAGAAGAAAGAAGAGAATAAAAAAGAAAGGAGAACAAGTGAACTTGAGAAGGAGGATGTCATTTGATGCCATTTGATGCTGTTTAAATTAGGTTTACTAATTAGAATAGATATGAGAATATTATATATAATATATAATATAAATAGTCTTGTTCGAGTTGGACCAACCCTAAATTTCTAGATCGATAACCAACCTCAGTATAGTATTAATCTAAGGATCTGAGATCAAGAACCAACCCAATCCCCTTAAGAACTGGATAAGGACCGGTAGGGTTGCCGGTCTAGGGTTGGTTCAGGGTTGACCTTGGACCAATGATCGCCCCTACTCGTCAATGGTCGGGTGGATCCAATCAGATCGGCCCATCAATGGTCAAAAGCCTGTGGGTCGTGGAGGATTGCGTTTGCAGAGTCCATGATGGAGTCTCTTTCGTCCAGGCCATGTTGCCTTCTTGGTTTCGCAAGAGCTCCCTCGAGTAAACGGGCGACCGTGCCGACAAGTTTCTTAAAGATGCTAATTAAGATTAGGAAATTATTTAATGATTGGTTAACACAAAAAATCAAAAAAAAAAAATTGTGATGGGGTTAGGGGAATCTTCTTGTCCTTGAAATCCCAAATCAAGACAGGTCTTTTTCTTTTTTCTTTTTTGTCATTGGATTTAAATCAACTTGGCATGCCAAAACAAAACAACCTTTGGTCCACCAACATGGAAATTAGTGTTAATTGCGCTGGTGTTGTTGAGTAGTGTTTTTAGGGCATTGGCTAATGTTATTTGATAAAAAGGTACCTTAATATTCTAACCATCGATATCGTGACTTCCTTTATTTAATCGCTTACTATGTATACTTAAAAAGTCATATTCATGAGTAAACCGGACACGCTCGTTAAATTTTAGAACAAGGAAATTTAAGTTTTCAAAACGTTATCACGAGTACAATCAATGCATTGGGAGCTGCGAAGAATATCTTACCGATTGTTTAACAAGTGTTTATAAGGAACTTGAAAACGAAATCCATCTCAATATACTCATTTATTTAAACCCATCGTGAGCTGCGCGTTTTAAAATCATCTTACTTTATTGCCAACAATACCTAAATGTTGGGTCATGAAGAGACGCCAATGGTCTTGTGCGCAACTTGTCCATTGGCAATAATTTGCGGTAGGATCACATCGTTTTCGTCCATTCATTAGACTAGTTGCATAAGGAATAGAATAATGAATTATTAGTTAGGCTCTTTGACCTGGACTTCAAATGATCCATGAGTTAGTCCAATTGCAGGACCTCAAAATAGAACGGCTCCATTCCAATTCGACATGCGTGCACGGATGGATGAACTGATTACGATCACAATCGATAATATCTTGATAATAATGGGTTCGAGTGGATCAAATTGCCTATAAAGTCAATTGCACAATAACAGTAAAATTTTATATTCACAACGAAACCCTTTTTGCCAATAAAAATATTCTCATCGCTCGAAAGATCAGTCAAATTTGGTGACTTGAAAATCATCCGTGGGCCACCTAATTAACCTCTCGTCCAAAGTAACAAAAAGGAAAAGGAATTGTTTGAGCATTTTCTGCAGCCACACGTGAAAGCGACGACCTATGCGTACTCGACGGTTCACTTCGAGCCCGATATTTCAAAAAACGTTGGGGCCGACATATTCAAACCTTGGAAGAATGAAAATAGTCAGTTTCGAATCGATTATACAAATAATATATGTAGTGTAATTGAATCAAGTAGTGATCATGTTGCTCAAAACCCTAGATGCACCAAGGAAAAAGACAAGTAGGATCAGGCCCCCATCAAGACTGGCAGATGAGAAGTTTCAACCTTTGATAACTGATCGAGACAGTAATCAGTCAAAACAACTGATCCGGAATCCAGATCTACACGGCCTTCCCTACTTATTCTTGATTAATCTTCTTCTTCTCCCAAGAGAGAATCTAGAGCTCCGAGTCCTCACACGACCACAAATGGAACCTGTGTCATCTTGTACGGAAAGAAAATTTTATGGTTCAGATCGAGCACGTGCACTCCGAGTTCCATCCGAACCGTTTATTCTAACCCTTCGCGTTAAGCACGAGAATAACCATAAGCAAGAGTGTCGATTCCGAGCCTTGATCTTCCTAGGATGTCATACGAGATAAATGGCCGGTTTCCCGAAAAATCGAGCCATCTGGAAAACGAGTCAATCACGGATATACACGCAAACACACTTCTTAACAAATACGTAACAAGTAAGCTACACGGAAATCATGATCGAGCGGATTTTACATTTCTTCACGACTTTGTTTTCTGTCGTTCATGTAAGCTATTGTTCTCCATTTCTGTACGTGTACATCTCCGATCAATCTTCCTGCTAATAACATTAAACCCCCAAAAGGTACAATTTATTGTGACGTTTCTGATTCTCTCTGTCAACGTTTTACCTCTGTCGTGGTCGTCCCATTATTCAAAGTCATCTCCGTCTCGGCTGCCTTCGCCTCCTCCCTGAACTTCTTGTAAATATCACTCCTGTAAAATTTCCTCGTCCTCACCACCAAAATGAACGACACCAATGTGCCGAACAATGTTGTGAATGTTATTATGAGAAACGCCAACTGATAACACTTGACCCCAGTGCAGTCCAAGTCCTCGCCGGGCTTCCGGACAAGCCCTAGTGCGGCCATCTGTTTCCTGGCTTCTTTGTCGTACAAATGACCAGCCACTCTAACGTTGAGCAGATACCCTCCTATGGGGCTCGCCACAGTACCGAAGTTGTACAGCGTCGAATAGTACTTGAGCCCAAAGATTTCGGATATGATTGCGAAGAGCAGCGGCCACTGCGCACCGAAGCAGAAACCGATGATGATGGATGCGAAGTAGAGGCCATTTGGGACATTGAATGCAATCAGGAGGTGGCCGGCACATGAGATGAGGAGGATGAACGTGAGCATTAGCGGGCGTGGGAATTTGTATCGTTTTAGGAGGATCTCAGAGAGAAAGCCAGCGACGACGCGTCCAAGGTAGTTCCATATGCTGACTAGGGAGATGAACGTGCTTGTGCTCCGAGCCGGGTAGCCAAGTGAGGCCCCTATCTGGCCCAGGTTGTCGATGGCCGTCAACGTCCCCCCAACGCCAAAGATGGTGGCCAAGAAGAGGATGAACATATCTATGCTAAAGAGAGCTTGGAGTATGGTGTAGTCTTCACCTCTGTCCGGTGGCCTGAACGCCGTTCTCCAGCAAGAGAGTTGCTTTTCCAGCTTTTCTTCATTGTCCAAGACAGCAGTAGGGGGTGCCGTCTCTGGGGGAGGTGGTGGTGGAGGAAGGGGTGTTTCCAAGCTCGGCTTCTCAGTGGCGATCTCGATCGGAGCCGGGTCATTTAGGGCTTCTCTCTTCTGTGCCCATTGTTTGGATTCCTCAATGACGACGACGGCGAGTGGCAGGAAGAGCAAGAAGAGGACGCCAGCAGCAGAGAGACCATACTCGGGGCGTGTGAAGTTATCGAAGCGCTTCTCGATGATGATCATGATCATAAGGAAGGTGGCCAGGCCGAGGGAGATGTAGAGGAATCTGTAGAAGACCTTGAGCTCGTTGGGCTGACGGACCACCTTCATGATCCGGATGGTGCGGAGGAAAACGAATGATATGGCAGCCGGCAGCCATCCGATGAGGAGGATCAAGGCCTTGGTGTCATGGTAGTAGACCGCAAGGTATAGTTGCGTGATGATGGCACCGCTCAGGCCGACATAGCTGCCCAGAAAAGTTCAGAGAAATTGAACGATTATTCGAGAGTCCATAACTTATCAAACCTAATTCTTATATCTTTCTTTGAATCAAGAGATTCAAGAGATCAGGAAACATATTTTGTTCCAACAAATATGTAGTCGGACTTAAGTTAAAGAAGAAGGACCATGACAATGATGGCCTAAACACAAAGTCGGTCAATGCAAGAAATTCTTTAGGCAATTAGGAGTAGTTCATCAAAGGACAGAAAGTTCTTAAATTTCTTTCATGACAAGGGTATGAGTTTATAGTCGTCTCACTTTTTGTATAAGGAAAGAATGCAAATTCCATGACCAATTTACCATACTATTAGAGTATGCACAAAAAGTTAGACGATGCATGCAATTAAAACGAGAAAATTAACAAAGAATATAGTAATAAAGAGCAAAACTTTGCAGCGTATATAAAGAGCAAGGCAAGTCGAGTGAACTAGTACTACAGCTTGTAAGTTAATTTGATTATCCTGCAAGATCGGGGACTGATCTTCTCTTTTGACCAGCAGCTCGGAAGGAAATGTCGTTTACATGTCATTTTCAAACATAAAAACCACTTCTTCTTCTTTTTATTAACTTGTTTTGGACTCACTCGTCCAATCATTGAGCTAAGCGTGACTGAATGAAACAAGCGTGAACCACCAAATTTCGTGTAGACCTACCCTTTCAGTATCCCCAGTACGACGCCCCGGCTCTCCGGGAAGTTCTGGACGCAGGTGACGAGGGCGCCGGTGTTGGCGAACGCCTGCGAGTTGGCTCCGATGCATATGTAGAGGCACATCTGCCACACCTGCGGCGTCGTGATCCGCTTGGTCACGGCGAGCCATATCATGAAGTAGCCAAAGAAGTTGAGGACCGCCCCGATGGAGAGCACCACCCACGGCGGCGACACCTCGTTGATGAGCCCCGAGGGGATCCCGACGCTCCCGCCGAGGTCCTTGAAGAAGCTCAGCAGGTTGAGGGTGCTCTGGTCGTAGCCGAGCGATGTCTTGATGTCCTCCGAGTAGAGACCGAACATGTAGGTCGCCCCGGCGGCCGCCATGATCAGTAGGCTCGCGAACATCATGAACCACCGTCCCATGATGACCTGCGCCGCCAGGTGCTTCACATTCGAGAGGCCCACGAGGCCTCCGCGCCCTCTGGGGGATCCGGCGACCACCATTGTATGGCGTGTCTCGGCTCTCTCTCTCTCTCGCTCTCGGGGGTGAGAGTGAGGGTTAGAGAGAAGTTACAAGGACCTTATTAATTACAAGAAGTGTAGTATTGGGATGTAGGGTTATATATAGAGTTAGATCTGAGAAAGTGTGACCAAATGCTTGCGCCTGCAATTTTGGAAATAAAGAGAGAGAGAGAGAGAGAGAGAGAGAGAGAGAATGCTTGCGCCTGCAATTTTGGAAATAAAGAGAGAGAGAGAGAGAGAGAGAGAGAGAGAGACTTAAGAGTTGACTTGGGGTCTTCTAAAGGAAGAGAGAGAGAGAGAGGGAGAGAGGACTTAAGAGTTGACTTGGGGTCTTCTAAAGTGAAAAGGTTCAATGCGAAGGAGATTCAAATTGGAAAGCAAATGTAAAGATTACTCCAAAGGGTATGAAACCAAGAAAATTGGACGATGTCTCAAGATCTTCTCCACTTGAAATGAATTACGGTGCCGACCTGATGTGTTTCTTAGTAATAATCCTTCGGCAATTCACATGTTGTATATTTATACATGTGCCCCCACCATGTGTTATGGATGAATAATTAGTATCATTTGTCTATATCGTGACTTTATTTCCCCGGCCCTATTTTAGCCCTTTTTTTTTTTGTTTTCTGCTTTTCACCCAAGTCGCACGTCTGGCAGACCGTCGGCCGGGGGATGGGACGGGTGACGGCGAACCAGATGAGGAAATAGGCAAAGAAGTTCATGGCGGAGCCGATGAAGGGGACAAGCCACGTGGAGGAGACCTCGGTGATGAGGCCGGAGAGGACGCCGAC
Source organism: Eucalyptus guilfoylei (assembly GCA_016097605.1). Taxonomy (NCBI): domain Eukaryota; kingdom Viridiplantae; phylum Streptophyta; class Magnoliopsida; order Myrtales; family Myrtaceae; genus Eucalyptus; species Eucalyptus guilfoylei. The sequence continues at coordinate 21,075,870 of CM027869.1, forward strand.
TTGGGCGCCGAGGTCCTTGCAGGAGCTGACAAGGTTGAGGGTCGACTGGCCGTTCCTGAGGGTGATCTTGACGTCCTTGGAGTAGACGCCGTAGAGGTAGGGGTGGCGCCGGCGCCCGCCATTATCAGGAACGACGCGAACAAAATCAACCACCGCCCTCGGAGGATTCGGAAGACGAAGCTGCAGAATCCTCCGCCACCATCGCCACCGGCAGACATCGTCATGGGAAGATAATCGTCTCTAGATATGGACGGGTTCGGAGTTCTTGACCCGTGAAGGGTCGGGTGGATCTAGTTGGGTCAGCCCGTCAATGGCCAAAAAGCCCTGCATGCAGAGTCCACGATGGAGTCTCTTTTCGCCTGGGCCATTTTGCCTTCTTGAGTAAAAATGCGACCGCGTCGACAAGTTCCTTGGAGATGCTAATTAAGATTAGGGAATTAATTAACGATTGATTAATGCAAAAAATTATTTGTGGAGGGATTAGGGGAACCTCCTTGCCCTTGCAATCGCAGCACAAGACAGTTTCGTCATTGAATTTAATTCAACTTGACACGCCAAAACAAAAAAAACCTTTGGTCCCCCCCTCCTTTGGAACTTATGTCTAATTGCACCGGTGTTGTTGACCAGCCTTTCTAGGAGATTGGCTAGCGTCATCTGATAAGAGGGGTGCTTCGATATTGTAGCCGCGAATATCGCAATTTCTCTTTATTTTATGGTTTTTTTTTTTCCTTTTTCCTTTTCCAGAGGAACCGCTTTGGCCGACAGCCGCCACGTAAACCCCTTACAAAGACGCTAGCGCAGGACCCACCACCGCGCCACACGTAATACACCTAATGGTCCTCCTTCTAACTGCGGCTTCAACACCGACATTTCCTTCAAAGCTAGGGAAATACCTCGAAAATGAAAACCCGCCTTGCGGTGGTTCTTTATTTGATCGTTTTACTCTGTATGTTCAAAGAATTTTAATATAGAGTAAACTTGAGACGCTCATTAAGTTGCATGTGACCAGGAAATCTATAATTTTAAAGTGTTATCACGAGCACAATCGGCGCATTGGGTACCACCAAAAATTCCTTCATCGATTTGTTTAATAAGTGGTCATGAGGAACTTGTTAAGGAAATACATCTTAAATGTACTCATTTATAAACCCTAATTCGTGAGCTTGGTGTTCTAAAGTCATCTTATCTTATGGTCAACAATTCCTATACGTGGGGTCATGGGGAGACCCCAATGGTTTTGTGCACAACTTGTCAATCGGCAATACTTTGCTATTGAATCGCATCGTTCCTGTCCATTCATTTGACTAGTTCTAAGGCTCATTGATCTGGACTTCAAACATTGATAGGTTAGTCAAATTGCACGACCTCGAACTAGTACTGCTCCGTCCCAAGCGGTGCGGGCGCGGATGGATGGAGTGGCCGCAACCACCACATTTAATAATATCATGACGACAACGGATTCGAGAGAGAACTGATCGCTTGTAAAGTCAATTGCAAATGATCATGAAATTTTATATTTATGCAAAAAAACTCATTTTGCCATCAAAAATCTCGCCGTGGTTCAAAAGATTCATCAGATCTCATGCTCTTGAAAGCCATCCATGGACCATCTAATTGACTCCCTTCCAAAATAACGACAAAACAGAAAAGGATGGATTAGGCATAGCATTTTCTACGGACAAGTGTGAAGGCGACGACTAATAATATCGTCACAGCGTACTCCAAGGTCCACTTCAAGCTCGATATTTCAAAAAACAACCGGGGGGGGGCGGGCGTATTCAAACTCAGAAAGAAGGAAAATAGTCAATTCACGAATCGAATTTAAAAATAATATCTTTAGTGTAATCGAATCACCCCCCTTCCCCCGGCCTTTTCTCCTCCAATCTCTCCTCATGGAGACTTGGGGATGAGAAAGTTCAATCTCCAAGACTTTAATGGCTGATCAAGACCGCAATCAGTCAAAAACAACTGTATCCACATGACCTTTCCCTACTTATTCTTAAATTAATCTTCTTCTTCTTCTTCTACCAAGAGAGAGATTCTAGCTCTTTAAAATTCTTATACGACCGCAAAGGACTGTCATCTTATACAAGAAGAAAATCTAACTATACAGATCGAGCGGGTGCGCTCTGTGTTCCATTAAGCGTGAGAATTAACATAAGGTAGATTGTTGATTCCGAGTCTCGATCTTCCTAGGATGTCATGCCAAATAAATGGCTAGTTTCCGAACATTGAACCATTTGGAAAACGGGTCTATCATGTATTACATGCTAACACACTTCTGAAAAAATACGCAACAAGTAACAAGTAAGCTAAACGGAAATCATGATGAAGTGGATTATAAATTTCTTCACCCGACGTCTTTGTTTTCCGTCGTTCATGTAATCGTTTTCCGTCGTTCATGTAATCTATCGTTTGCCATTTCTGTATGAGTACGTCTCTAATCAATCTTTCTGCTAATAATAATTAAAACCTCCAAAAGTTACAATTTATTGTGATGTGTCTGATTCTCTCTGCCCACCTTTTACCTCCGTCGTGGTCGCTGTCATTGTCGTCGTCGTCCCATTATTCAAAGCCATCTCCGTCTCGGCTGCCTTTGCCTCCTCCCTGAACTTCTTGTAAATGTCACTCCTGTAAAACTTCCTCGTCCTCACCACCAAAATGAACGACACGAACGCGCCAAACAATGTTGCGAACGTTATTATGAGAAACGACAACTGATAACACTTGACCCCGGTGCACTCCAAGTCCTGGTCGGGCTGTCGGACAAGCCCTAGAGCGGCCAGCTGTTTCTTGGCTTCTTTGTCATACAGATGACCAGCCACTCTAACGTTGAGCAGGTACCCTCCGATGGGGCTCGCCACGGAGCCAAAGTTGTAGAGAGTCGAATAGTACTTGAGCCCGAAGATTTCGGATATGATTGCGAAGAGCAGTGGCCACTGCGCGCCGAAGCAGAAACCGATGATGATGGATGCGAAGTAGAGGCCGTTCGGGACATCGAATGCAATCAGGAGGTGGCCAGCACACGAGATGAGGAGGATGATCGTGAGCATTAGCGTGCGTGGGAATTTGTACCGTGTCAGGAGGATCTCAGAGACGAAGCCAGCGACGACGCGTCCAAGGTAGTTCCATATGCTGACGAGGGAGACGAACGTGCTTGTGCTCTGAGTCGCGTAGCCAAGTGACTTCCCGATCTGGCCCAGGTTGTCGATGGCCGTCAACGTTCCCCCCACGCCACAGATGGTGGACAAGAAGAGGATGAACATATCTATGCTAAAGAGAGCTTGGAGTATGGTGTAGTCTTCACCTCTGTCCGGTGGCCTGAACGCCGTTCTCCAGCAAGAGGGTTGCTTTTCCAGCTGTTCTCCGCTGTTCAAGATGGCAGTAGGGGGTGCCGTCTCCGGGGGAGGTGGTGGCAGAGGGAGGGATGTTTCCAAGTTCGGCTTCTCCGTGGTGATCTCGATCGGAGACTGGTCGTTTAGGGCTTCTCTCTTCTGTGCCCATCGTTTGTATTCCTCGATGATGACGATGGCGAGTGGCAGGAAGAGCAAGAAGAGGACGCCGGCAGCAGAGAGACCGTACTCAGGGCGCGTGAAGTTATTGAAGTGCTTCTCGATGATGATCATGATCATGAGGAAGGTGGCCAAGCCGAGGGAGATGTAGAGAAATCTGTAGAAGACCTTGACCTCGTTGGGCTGGCGGACCACCTTCATGATCCGGATGGTGCGGACGAAGGCGAATGATATGGCGGCCGGCAGCCATCCGATGAGGAGGATCAAGGCCTTGGTGTCTTTGTAGTAGAACGCATAAAATAGTTGCGTGATGATTGCGCCACTCAGGCCAACATAGCTGCCCAAAAAAAGTTCAGAGAAATGGAACGATTATTCGAAATTATTCTTATTCTTTTTCAATCAGTGAAAAAAACTTGTTAGGCAATTCAGGGGACAGAAAGTTCTCAAATTTCTTTCATGACAGGGGTATGAGTTTAAACTTGTCTCTCCCTTTTGGAAATAAGGAAAGAATGCATTATTGCATGATTCTACTGACCATATGATTGAGTATACGCAACAAGTTAGAAGATGCATCCAATCAAAATGAGAAAATTCACAACTTGTGATAAAGAGCAAAACTTCGTCGCGTATATAAAGCAAGACATGTCGAGTGAATTAATTTCAAAACTTGTAACTTGATTAATCGTCTTGCAAGATCAAGAACTGGTCTTCTCTCTTGACCAGCAGCTTGAAAGGAAATGTTGTTCACGTATCATTTTCACACATAAAAACCAGTTTTTGCAACTTGTCTTGGATTTTTTTTTTTTGTTCGATAACTTGTCTTGCATTCACTCGTCCAATGATTGAGCTAAATGAATGAATGAAACAAGCGTGAACCACCAAATCTATACGTAAGGATATTAAATTTGCGTAAACCTACCCTTTCAGTATCCCCAGCACAACGCCCCGGCTCTCCGGGAAGTTCTGGACACAGGTGACAAGGGCGCCGGTGTTGGCGAACGCCTGTGAGTTGGCGCCGATGCAAATGTAGAGGCACATCTGCCACACCTGCGGCTTCGCGATGCGCTTGGTCACGGCGAGCCAGATCATGAAGTAGCCGAAGAAGTTGAGGACCGCCCCCATGGAGAGCACCACCCACGGCGGCGTCACCTCGTTGATGAGCCCCGAGAGGACCCCAACGTTGGCGCCGAGGTCCTTGAAGAAGCTCAGCAGGTTGAGGGTGCTCTGGTCGTAGCCGAGCGAGTCCTTGATGTCCTCCGAGTAGAGCCCGAACATGTAGGTCGCCCCGGCGGCCGCCATGATCAGGAAGCACGCGAACACCATGAACCACCGTCCCATGATGACCTGCACCGCCAGGTGCCTCATGTCCGAGAGGCCAACAAGGCCTCCACGCCCTCGGGGGGATCCGGCGACCACCATTGTATGGTGTGTCTCGGTTCTCTCTCTCTCTCTTGGGGGTGAGAGTGAGGGTTAGAAAGAAGCTACAGGGGCGTTCTTGTTAATTACAGGACTAGTCGTATGGTGTTATATATAGAATTAGATCTGAAAAAGTGTGACGAGATGCTTGCGCCTGCCATTTTGGAAATAGAGAGAGAGAGAGAGAGAGAGAGAGAGAGAGAGAATTTGTGGGGAGGGACTGCACTTCTACAAGGACTTTAGAGTTGACTTGTGGAAGATGAAAAGTGAGAACTTGTGATGCATAAAGATTTAAATTGAAAAGCAAATGCAAAGATTAGTCCGACGGGTATGTAACCAAGAAATTTGGACAATGTCATCTTGATCCTGTCCACTTGAAATTAGTCACGGTTCCAATCTGACTTTTATTTCTTTAGTAATAATAATCCGGCACGTGGCATTCATCCATAGTCGAAAAGAAAATAGACATATGGGACAGCTTGGTTCACCCGCCTTGTGTTGTTGATGAATAATCCATGTCACGTGTGGATATCGTGACTTCAATTCCCCGGCGCCTTTTTAGCCGACTTTTATTTTATTTTATTTTATTTTGCCTTTCGCCCAAGTCGCACATTAGGTTTTCTTTCTTTCTCGAACTTAGCGAAATTCATTTTATAACATTCGCAAATTGCAAAAGTTTAGCTTGACCTCGGGGGATAGTAGTACCGTTCACATCAACTTTCGATTGGAAAACTTTGCAAAAGGGGATGTCGATGGAGTACTTTGGAGAAAAATGGCCCGAAAATTTTGTCCGTCTTCTAACTTATTCATTGGGTCACGCGAATCAATTGTTTTCGGAAAGGGGAAAAGCTCCCAAGTCTAAACGAACGAACCGTGTGATTTGGTTATGGAAATTTCTGCAAATTCCGTTCACTTTAATTAGAAGTCTAAAGTTGATCAGTTTGAATTGGACAGGTACATTATGAGGTGATAATGACAATATTGATTTGGGGTTCCTCTTTGTAAGAAAGAAAGACGTTCCTAGTTGGCTCAATTCTAGTTTTTGTGGGATAATTCACTCAACATTCATATGACATGTTTGTCATAGTTCAAATCATGAAATCAAGATTTCAGTTCTGCGTCAACCAAGTTATATTCACGCTGAACCGAACTGAGCCAGTGCGATTGTTGCGTCGCCCCTTTACATAAGGATAATGATTGTAACAAGTATAAATTGGAAAATCAAAATCAAGCAGAGATGTTGAATCTAGGTGATGGACCCAATTCTAGCAGCTGCATTAAGACGCCGGTGGTCCTAGTTGGAGAGTGGGGGTTGTGACCACTTGGTGGGTTGTATTCGGGTAGGGCTCTTATGTCTGTTGGTGCTTTTTATGCTTTGTTGGCTTTTGACCCCACGATCAGCATTGCCTCCGCTGCGTCTTCAATGCCGGAAGGAGACTGCCTTAAATGACCACATGCGACAACCTAGAGAAGATGTAGAGGAAGGAGACGAACCCATGTGTGGAAAGATCACTTGCTTGCTCCAATTGATTGAGAAACAAAAGCATGGTGAGAGCCTGTTTCCTATGCATGCGTTGAAAGATCACTGCTCTCGCGAAAATATGCCAATGCACTCCCCTTTTGGCATTGTACATCTCGCTTGAAAACGGAACTTAATTGGGGAAAGCAATGAATCTCGACCCCGAACCAAATGGCACATCTCTATTGGGACAAATTGAGAAGTTAGCCTGATACCTAAACCCTAGATGTATGTGCAGCAGGATCGCCACATAGAATGTACGAGATGATAAACTTTTACGATTAATCAATTCAGACTATTAACTAAATACTGCTCTCGTGACGACGAGGTTCACTTTACTTGCTCGATGTCAAGCCAGCGAAATATCTTAGCTTGATAAGATGAGCGAGTCGCAAGCCAAAACCCTTGGTAATAAGACTGTTTATGATAGCATTTGGACTCCATAGAGAAAACAAACCTTCGTCTTGCATGTAATCCATGCACATTTCATTAACTTCCGAGATCTATTGTATAGGCTTCCTTCCCAAATTCTAAAGTAAAAGGCATTAATTATGTAAACTTCTGAAAATTATGAAAAGATCATATGTAATTCTACACGTGGATATTTGGATATATCTCTGAAATGGTTGAATCAAAGTCAAAGTACGACTATTGTGAAGTCATCAAAAAAAGTCAAATTTTACAGAAATGAGTCACCCCAATGAGTCGTAAGACGTTAGAACTGGCACGCAGATTTGTTAGTCTCTATGGTCGGCAAGAATCGCCACATCCCAAAGCAAGGCATCACCACTTTTGCCTTTTGGGCAAATCGTAAGTCCAACATTGAACACAAAATAAATGCATTTATTTTCATTGTCCCCCCTCCCAAAAAAAAGAAAAAACAAATTAATAAATTAATTATAACATACATTAATTCATGATCCAAGATTCAGTTTCCCTCTAAGGACAGGTCATCGCAGTTTGCACCTCGGACCGGGAAATAAATTTGGTTGGTCATAAGACAAATAAATAAATAAATAAATAAATAAAGGAAAATTGAAGGGCATTTCGATAGGCTTATAATAAAATAAAATAAAATAAATTACGATGTGAGAAAATGACTTTCACGCTTGTTTTGACTCGGGGGAATCTCCTCTCCCCGGCAAGCTGCAGACAGAATATCCTACGGCGCCGGCCATGTATTTGAATTTCCTAGTCAATGTGCATCCCCCTCTTCTTAAAAAAATAGTTTGTTTAACAGATAACAAACTAATTATTGTATTCATGAGCTGTATATTTCTCTCTTCTTCCTCTTCTTCTTCTTCTCTTTTTATTTTTATTTTGAACTAGCGAGCCATTATTCTAATAGAAACCTAAGCACAAATAAGAGAGAAAAGGATCATCTACAAGTTTTAATGAATGCAGTTAGTTTAATAATAACTTCATATTTGTCATTGCATTTGGTCTAATAGTTCATTTTTTTATTTAATTTTCATGCCATTATTGCACGATTTTTTGAAGGATATCATCAAACAATATAGAAATATGACAAAGAATTTTGAACGTCCATTATTATTATGCAAATTCAAAAGAAAATGCTCCCTAAGACATTATTATGCGGAATATTATCTTTGCCCTGATTACATGGAACAATTAGCTATTGATAAGAAGGAGAAAAAAAAAGGTAAGTAATAATCTTAAATCTAAAGTGGGACCAATAATGGATAATGTGGTTAATTCAAGATAGTATGGGAGCATTGGAAGCCAAAAATGGGGTGGAAAAAGCACAAGCATTGTTATTATTATGGATAATTACACAAACGATATCTAGACTTTAGCCCAATGTATAATATCATCACTGAATTTTTTATTAGTTCAATATGGTCCATGAACTTTAGCCTAATGTACGATATCATTCCTAAACTTTTGTTAAATTTTCAATCTAGTCTCTAGACTATATGAAAATATTCAATATTTTTTAGTAACTTGAATTGATTGAAGGATAATATTGAACACTTTCATACAGTTCAGGGATTAAATTGAATATTTACAAAAAATTCATGAACTACATTGAACAAATCAAAAGTCCATGGACCGTTTTTATTATTTTTCCCTTTTTATTGTTGTTGTTGTTGTTATCGTCATCGTCATCCATTTTTCATAAGACATGAATATTTTTCAATTCCTAACTAGGATGTTTGTTAACATTTTTAGTGTGCCCCATTAAAAGACACTAAAGCATAGATAACATCAATGTTTACATGTTGGTTACGACATATATTAACATATATGTAATTTCAAGATCCAACTATCCGGCAATTATTCAATATTTATTGTCCTTGTCTCTAATTTTACTACCATGTTCTACCCATCTTTCTTGACCATGACATATAAGATTATACTTCTTCAAGTCATTCGAGGGAAGAACTCGCTGACTATTTCCAAGCGATTGAACCAATTGAAGTGCAATCTTTCCTCCCCTCTCATTTTCGTGAACATCACACCATCAACAAACTAAATGATCAATGGTTCTATATATTAAAAGGGCGAAAAAGTTAGGATAAACCCTGAGTTCATGAATCAGCTCACGCTAAATAATATTATCCCGAATCAACGGATTCAATGTTCCTCTCCAGCCGATTACACGCCTAGCTTTGCTTATGGGAGTAGGTCGGCGGTCATGCTTACCATGTAATCACGTCAGTAACTAATCTTATGATGCTGCTAACACGACAAGAAATCCCGTGATTTAATAAATGTATCGGTCTTTCTCCGTTGCTATTATATAAGTGCGTTAGAGCCCCTGCTCTTAATCTACATAGACAGGGAACCTTCCTTGGTCCAGCACTCTCTTTCAATAAGTCCCATTTAATGTGAAAACTAAGTAAACTACGAATAACTTAGGTTGAAAGTTGATAGGTTTTCTTTTATAATTTGAGAAATAATTATATTGCGCCTATGCATGTGAAATCGCAGGATGACACTTGCAAAGTTGACAGCTTTCTTATTTCACAATGCTAAATGCTATCATTACCAAGAGTTGACCGCAAACCAATCAATCGCATTACTAAATAATTGTTTGTTCCATGTGGTCGCTGGCTACGCTGTTGCTAATGCTACCTAGGAATCCTCTTTTTTTAATTGCCGTGACACGGGCCTCTCTCTATTCGTGTGCCGGTACAACTGTATAGGAGTAAACATCGAATGGTCAACTATCCAACGTTAGTTTCCACACCTTTTGCGGACGTGGATTCTGCATCTCACATAATGCTCATTCCGATATTTCGATAAATCTCAATTGTTTGATTTATGAAAATGAAGTTGTTAGCAATTATTAGGATCTATCAAGACACCGAGAGGAGCACTGTATAATGATAAAGGATCATCCCACATCTGTATGTAATGACCCGAATCTGACCTACACAGTCCTAATCATTGAATACCCGAGCAATGACCCACAAGTGTCAAGTCTTCAACTTGAGTATGTTGTTAATCCGATGATCAACTTACAAAGGAGTTGATACTAAAGATATGACAATCTGTCTACTATGTAAATTCATTAAGTAGGGTGGCACTCTATTCAGGTGAGTCTTTTAAAAATGCCAACGGAAATCTGTCATGTCATGTAACTACGCAAATTTTAACTAATTGAATCTTAGTTTGTATAACATTATTTCTCAGTCGTTTTCTTTACGGGACCTATGTTAATCTGACAATCGACTTACAAGGGAGAGATATTGAAGATACAACAACCTGTGTACTACATAAATTCATTAAGTAGGGTGGCACTCTATTATGGTGAGTCTTTTAAAAATGCTTGCGGGAATCTGTCATGTCACGTAACTACGCAAATTTTAACTAATTGAATCTTAATTTATATAGCATTCTTTCTAAGTCATCTTTTTCACGGGACCTATGTTAATCCGACAATCGGCTTATAAAGGAGTGATACTGAAGATACGACAACCTGTCTACTATGTAAATTCATTAAGTAAGATGGCACTCTATTCTGGTGAGTCTTTTAAAAATGCCAGCAAAATTCTATCATGTCACGTAACTATGCAAATTTTAACTAATTGAATCTTAGTTTGTATAGCATTATTTCTCAGTCATCTTCTTTATGGGAACTATGTTAATCCGACAATTGGCTTAAAAGGGAGTGATACTGAAGATACAATAACTTGTCTACTATGTAAATTCATTAAGTAGGGTGGCCCTCTATTCTAGTGAGTCTTTTAAAGATGTCAACTGGAATCTGTCATGTCACATAATTACACAAATTTTAGCTAATTAAATCTCAATTTGTATAGCATTATTTCCCAGTCGTCTTCTTTACGGGACTTATGTTAATCCGACAATCGACTTACAAGAGAGTGATACTAAAAATACAACAACCCATCTACTATATAAATTCATTAAGTAGGGTGGCACTCTATTTTATTGAGTCGTTTAAAAATGTCAATGAGAATCTGTCATGTCATATAACTACGTAAATTTTAACTAATTTAATCTTAGTTTGTATAGCATTATATCTCAGTCGTCTTCTTCACGGGACCTACCCATCCCCCTCTCTCTCTCTCTCTCTGCGTGTTTTGAATAGTCTATGGGAGCTGGAGGAGTCGTCAATGGCTGCCCACCATCTCTGATAATATCCGCTGGGGACCAACTGCTCCAATTTGGACTCGCCTACGTGTCCTCCGTCGCCATGCGAGATCTCATGCACTCTTCGAAGCAAACATCAATCCACTTGCGGAAGCTGAATCTTCAAAAGCTTTGACAGAACAAGAACCGTGGCCGATAGCCATTGCGGCTCATAGAAGTGTCGTTTTTCCCTAAACATCGAGTGATCCCATCATATCAAACTCCTCCTCCTTCCTTTGAACGACCACCTCCTAGTCAACGCCCAGAAACCTCCGGCGGTTTTTTAAATACCAATAATTGAATTTTTCTTTTGATGAAAAAAACAGAAACGAGGAGATAATGACATAAATTATTCTTAAATTTTAGCTCAATGTACAATATAATTCATAAACTTTATCACAATGTGCAATATAATCCCTGAACTATGTGAAAATATTTAATGTTATCATTTTATTAATTCAAGTTTACGGACGATATTGAGCATTAAATTGAATATATACTAAAAGTCCGAGTTCATATTGAGCAGTTTAAAATTTTAATAATAACATGGCACATTGGCTAAAATTTAAATATTACATTACATGCTAAGCCAAAATTTAAGGATCATTTATGTCATTTTTTTTTTTAAAATAAAGAAGAATGTACTTATTTATATATTTATATAAAAGAAGATAGAAGGTGGGTCAAGCAAATTCATCATCATCCATACGTTTCATTAAGGTCAAGCCTCAAACATTTCTTTTTTTCTCTTTTCGACAACTTTAATCAGAGTCCACACCTAAGTCAACCCCACGTGAATGCTGCTAAATTCCAAACATAATTAATAGTCAAAGTTGCTTAGTTTGGTTTCACACTCTTATTTCATAAATAATGATATTATATATACACGCGCCCTAGAAAGTTCTTCGAAAATAATTTTCCACAAACCCGAAAATGACGCAATTCATAAGTGACGATCACGTCTCAAACTGATGCATCTTTGTTTTTTATTCGCCGTCCCCGAACTAGCGTGCCGACAGGTGCGCATCATTTTTCTCGGTTGCATTATTTGGATTTGATGGAGATGTTGGCGCAGATTCTTCAAAATCCGATAATATGCATGTGTTGAATTTCTTAGAAAATAAAATTTCAATTCTTGAGGTGGTCCGCATTTGATAGTACAATCGCATCTTGAGATATAGAGTATTTTGTTTGAATTATTGAGGTTGTAGGCTTAGGGCTTAGGTTGCGTTTGATTCGGCATTTTAAAAATCCCTTGAGAAAAATTTAGAGTGTTTGGTAATCATTCTTAAGGGGCTTTCAAGCTAGGAAAGCTGAAAACTCAAGGCAAATACTTAAAAAGGGTTAAATAATATTTTGCCCCTCATTGCTAATGTTCATCTTCTTTGCAAAGGTGGCCGGCAAGGGTTGACAAGGTCAAATTTGACTAAGGAGAGGCCGATGAGGTCGCGCAACCGCCCAAGTGATGGTTGCCCCCAAGGTCATGCAACCTTAGCCGACCACTGCCAGCACCAAACCTGACTTGCCAGCAAAGGGTTTGATTTCTTTTTAATATAAAAAAAAAAAAAAATACAACCAAGACCCTTTACAAAAAAAAAAAAAAAAAAAAATTATCAAACACTATTTCACCCAAATTTACTTTACAAACGATTTTTTACCAAATGTAATTTGTGCTTACTCAAATTCCTTTAGGCTAATGATTATTGTATTTTCCCAAGGAATTTTTAGAATGAGAAATCAAACACACCCTCGTTCCATTGTATTTGGATGATTTTCTAATTTTTTGATTCCTCCACCAAACATTATCTGCTTGTGTTGGCCAATCTCGACCAAATTAATTAGTATCAATAATTACAACGATGACGATGAAATCATTTCTAGAAGTTCAACGCCAAAATTTTTCAAAAGATGACCTGATGATGCGTCTTTGTCCACCCATCACTTATTTGATGGATGAATTTTAAACGAAATTCGTGTTCACATTTCATAGGTTTACAAAGCATCTCTAATCTAGCAAAATCGTAGCATCATAACTGATGGGACTGACCAAAAAGAAAAAAAGGTTGCAATTGACGTCAGTAGGCAGATTTTTTTAGACGTCAGCTCAGAATTCTAAAATTTTCAATTAGCCTGATATGATATTTTAGCAAAAATAACTTCTTCTTTTTTTATGACCAAGGGACCGCTGGAAATCACTCTTCGGGAATCACACGATCCTCCGATGCTCAGTAGCACAAGTGGGGTCTTGCCGCAAGCCGCTATTTAGACGTAAAGAGCACCAGAGGGTCGTTCGCCGCAAGTCGTTATTTAGACGTAAACTTTCGGGGGGCTAGCCCAATAAACCACCCCTACCCCTAGGATCCCCACTTAAGTCGTGAGCATCCAAAGATTCGAACTCGTTCCCTCAACAACAAGGTAATGAAACCCAACCATCACGGCTACTTACGGGTGAGTTAACAAAAATAACTTTAGTCATGATTAATAACAAAAAAAAAAAAAAAAGGATACCATTTCTATGAGAACATCTAACTACTTTATAAAAAGGGAAGAGGTGGAATTTCCCAATGTATTCACTCAAGCGATGGGAAATGAGGAGATAAGTGTGGAAATAGAATTTAAGGTTTTGAGAGTTGTTTAGTTCAGGATACCCGAGGTTTTAGGAAAGTCACAATCAGGCCTCGAACTTGCCGCCGATAGAATCTAGGCGTTGGAAATGACACGTGGCTAATGTCCAGATACTCCACGTGGGCTTTCCAACATTTGGATTTCACCGATAACTAGCTTGAGACCTACATGAATCCTTTTTGAAACCTTAAGTCCTCAAATTGAACTAAACAAGTATTAAAATCGATGGAAAATATTTCATGAAACTCGGGTCAATCAAGTCTTCAACTATCTTTTATATCTCCCTAGGGAGAAAAATTGGCCATTTTAAACCATTTAAGAGCAAAATTGTGAGTCACGTTATAAACCGTATCCATAAAAATCTGTTGCTACAAGCAGTTTTCACCTTCACTTTTAAGTCCGCTAAACCAAGAACGTATGTTGGGGAAATTCCACTCGCCATTTGTAAATGATTATTTTTCAAGCATTGGGACGTCCACTTTGCCATTTATTTGATTGTCTACATCTAGTTTGCTTGTGCTGCGTAATGATTATTGTTCATTGTAGAGTTAGCCCCCCACACGAGCCCCACGAAACCCACCAGCGAAAAGCACATGGTTGAAATTTAAAACCCTAGTGGTCATTTCCCACTTTAAACCACCTCATGCATTATTTATCTGCAATTATTTCCAAAGTGCATCGGCATCGATTGTCTTCTGGAGGGGCATAATTCGACGTTTGAAAGAGAGACCGACTTCCACACTTTTTTCACTTAATGATTAAAATAGCCATTGATGTTATCTTCTTTTGCGAGGAAAAAAGAAACACCCTCTGGTTCGATTTTTAGTATTCGATTAAGAAAATGATATAAATAATTTATAAACTTTGATCCAATATATAATTAGGGGTGTGCAACCAGACTTGTTCTATCTAGGAATCGGACCAGACAGCCCAAAAAGAAGGTCTAGGAATCGATCTGAAATTGGTGCAAGGACAGGTTCTTAGTAAATATCCACCCAAGAACCAGATCAAACCGCCCTATTTTAGAATCGGTTTTATAAGTTCAAAAACAAAAATTTTAATTTCTTTTTCCCCTAAATACTAGTCTCAGTACTCTCATCCTTTGTCTTTCCTCAAAACTCCTCGCTGGTCTTTCCTCTTCCCCTAAATTTTTATGGTTGAATGGAGATTGGAGTTTTATAGTTTATGTTTTATGTTTAAACTTTTTATTGTTTATGATTGTACATGACTACATGTGCATCTTATAGAGTATTTTTTTCTAGCAAATAGGGACTTTATGTTGTTCATCTTTTATTTTGAATAGTTTTTTTGCTCATGACTTCATATGATTTTGCTGTAAAAAAAGAATAAAAAAATAGAACAAAGAGAGAGAGAGAGAGAGACTCTTGGGTAGACCCTAGAACCAGACCTGAAGAGAACTCGTTCCAGACAAACAAGATAGGTTCCAAGATCCAAAAATTTGGAACCGGCTATAAATGGTAGATTCTAAGTTCCAACTCTAGAATCTACCTACCTTGGACCCGATCACCTCTATGTACAATATCATTCCTACAATTTTGATTTGTTTAGTATAATTCTTGAACTTTGATCCAACAAGCATTATCATCCAAGAGCTTTTAATTTATCAAATGCGATCTATGAAATTTGGTCCAATGTTTGATCGATCCCTAAACTTTGAAATATTTATGGACTATATTGAACATTTACTAATAGTTCGAGAATCACATTGAACAAATTAAAAATTTAGAAATAACATTATATATTAGGTAAAAGTTCAAGGACTATATTGCATAATTAAAAATTCAAGGACAACATAACACATTGGAGTAAATTTAATAAATCATTTGTGTTATTATTCCTATTCAATTTAGACCTAATATTGGACCCAATTGTTTGGGCACGAGCATGACGAAAAAACCGAAAACTAAAATTCAACATGAAATGATAGAGAAGGCCTAGCTATGCGGATTGGGCTCAAGGAGGAAACAGCTTGTCTAGGACAATCCATTTGCACTTCTGGTTGGCCCATTTAAGTTCGGGGTTTTTATTTCTACATAAGGCATCTATGCTTAGCCTGGGCTTGGCCACGCAGATCCTTTCAGTCGAGCAAGAATTTTGACCTTACCAAGCAACTTGTGAAGTAAGAGCTTAATATCGTGATTAAACTCGGTTCGAATTCAGCTTAATCCGATATCATTAAAGATTCAAAGATTTAACAATTCACATGGATGAGGATGTATTAGAATTATTTTTTTGACTTGACCCGTAATTATAAGTCAAAGTGTGAAAAATTTATAAATTTTCGATCTAATTATCAAATTTAATATCAGTAATTGGCCAAATCACCAAAAAAAGAACATACAAACTTTCATTTGGAGGACAAATGAATCCCCGACTTTTTAAACGACCCAAAGGAACCCACGGACTTTCACTCGAGGGACAAAAAAAAAACAACGTCAAGTTTAACGTCTATGCAAACTTTATTTGGCACCTGATGACGCGACTAATAGTGCTGGTGCATGCAAAAGGCAATGTCTGCAAGAGAGGCAAAAGATGAGGCGGACAGGTTTGCGATTGCCAGGCGTTGTTGGTTCTCTCGAACATCATCCGTTCTAATTCATCTTAATTGGGACAACTCCATCGATGTACACTTCAGGAGATCGATGCAGCTCTTTTATCTACTAATATGTCTTTTTGAAACGTCACTTTTAGTCACGTTAAATGCCACTTCATATTTCTTGAACCAAAAATTAATGATAAGAGTTATTCCATCCTCGAGGGGTGCCTGAACGGTTACCCTCTCAATCTAGATATGATAGATTTGTACTAAAATCATAACGCTTGATGCCCACACACGTTATCCAATTGATGGATCTAACTTGATGTATGTGGACTGAGCGATTGGCATGCATTCACAGTGATTAATCCACTCGAAAGATTTAGTTCCTCCAAGGTAGATGTTAGCAACATACCCACTTAGCGTCGTCCATGAATTTTTAATTTGTTTAGTGCAGTTTCTAAACTTTTGGTAAATGTTCACTTTGTCCTTAAACTATATAAAAATATCTAATGTTATCCTTCCATTATTTAAATTCAAAGACAATATTAATTATTTTCATATATATTACGGACGAAATTGAACATTCACAAATAAAAGGGAATCACATTAAACAAATTAAAAATATGAAGATGACATTTCACATTGGATTAAAGTTCATAAACGAAATTGCATATTGAGCTAAAATTTTTGAATTATTTATGTCATTTTCCCTTTAATATTCATTATAGATCGATCTAATATTTTGGCCCAAAAATTCGCGCACAAGCAAGACTAGAAAAGAATAGTAAAAATTGAACGTATAATGATAGAGAAGGCCTAGCTATGCCGACTGGGGTCAAGGAGGGAACAGGTTACATGGGCCAACCCGTTTGCACTTCGGTTCGGCCCATTTAAGTTTGGGCTTTTGATTTCCATAAGAAGTCTCTTTGCTTAGCATTCTTGTCTATTGGCTTGGCCATCCACGTCCTTTCGTCGAGCCCGAATTGGACCTTACTATACAGCTAGTAAAATAAGAGCTTGATCACTTGGAAAAAATTTGGATATCTTCAAGGGCCAAAACAGTCGAATTAGGCTCGTTCCAGATCATTAAGAATTCAATATTTGATAATTCATATCGATGAGGATGTAGAAGATCTATTTTTTTTACTTGATGTATAATTGTATGCGAAAGCGGAAAAGATTAGTGAGTTTTTCAAATTTTATTATTGAATTTGAATATCAGTGACCCCTTAATCACAAGAAAGGATCCCCAACTTTCACATGGTAAGACAATGACACCTCGACTTTTCGAATGACCAAAGAGAATCCATGAACTATTTCTGAAGGGCCAAAAATATCCAATGTTAACTTTATAGTCCGTGCAGTTGACATAACATATGATGACATGACTAAAGGCGTCGACATGTGTCGTAAAGAGATGTCCACAGGAGGCAACATATGTCCTGGACACATCAATAATAGCTATATGAGGCACCACTTGTCTAAAAGGTCGTCACTTTTAAATTTCCTCTTAATTGGGACAAATTTGCTTCAAGATTATTGCAGCTCTAATGCATAACATGTTGCCATCTGTCGTATCACTTGCCAAATTCTATTTACGATGAGTGCTTTTGTCTCTTGAGTAAAAATTCATAAATTTTGTTGGATCATTTAAAAAGTCAAAACACTATTATTCTACATAGAAAAAGTATAAAGTAAGGGGTATCCCGATTACTTCAACCGCTTCTTAGTCTTAATTCGCACTAATGCATGAGCCCCGAAATCATCCGACCTAAGTCGAAGCGTTGAGATTGCAATTTCGCCCTTTGGGTACCCAAAGTTCAGTTCAAAGTCAAGGCACGGTCAATATCCTCGTCACCACACGCTACCGAGACAGCGAAATCTCCAAAAAAAATAAAAAATTGCAAGTTGGGGGGAGAAAACTAATGAATAAATTAAAATAAAAATAAAAATTGAGAAAAAGGGAGGATTGCTCGATTTGGACGGTAAGGCGAAGGCCACGTGGCCCCCACCCAAGTGGCCTCTTGCGGGTGGGGTGGTCCCCACTACATGCCACCCCACGAAGCAACACTCATGCCTAAGCAAGAGAGAGATTTTATTATATAAATATCAACCCCCCTTTGACGTTTCCATCGATGTAACGTTTTTTTTTTCCTTCTTTTTATTATTTTTTTACTAATTTCCGGAAAAAATTAAAAATTAAAAATTGTCGCCCGGATGTTGACCGACGGACCGGGACAGGTCCAAACTTGTGCGCGGTTGAAGATTAGGAACGCATGGTTCTCCTGCAAGTCGTTATCTGTCCAAAGTAACGAAGTCGTGGGACGTGGAATTTTTTGCGTGGTTTCAACTTGGAGATCGGATTTAGAATCCGCGATCGATCACGTCATAGTCGCGGATCGATCGGTCGATTGAAATTGCGCTTCGATTCACATCAATTTAAGTGGCGCAATGATTTTCTTTTTGTTACTATAAATTTGAGGTGAGTTTAAATTGCCACCTTCGATTTATCTTTGAAGAATTAAGAATTTGTGGTAAATAATTCTAGAGAACATCATATCTAAACACTATTCATTTAGTTATTTTTCTTGTTTTAATATATTATGGTTGTTAAAACTTTCAGAGTGAACCATCGTTCGTTCGGCATTGATACGGTAGCATCCACATTGTCCATATGAGTTTTTTATCCTTTTTTCTACGTCCTTTGCGCTTGATTTCGATACTTTTACTTTGGACAAAATAACAGATATTTGACATCATCTTATCAAATGCTTTGATTGTATAGGTAAGGTTGGCTTCACTAATTCTGTAGGCCATGCTCCTAATAGATATCTAGGTAAGCTTCTAAAATGCTAATTTGAATTCATTATCAAAATAAAAAATTCATTTCGACTTTTTAAGAATTATGAAAAAAAGTCTTGGGAACTTCAGATGCTATTAGTTTGCATAAAGTTAATATTACAAAAAATCACAATCTGAATATTTGCGATAAACTTATCCAAAATCTAATTTTCAACTACAAAAAACCCTAAACTGATACATCTGAACAAATTTATTATCCATTAGTTTCTTTTAAAATTTGATTAATATAATGAAAAATCATAAACTGGTAAATTTATGATAAATGGAGATAAAATTCCAAACTAATACACACGCGCAATCGGTTACGCGCGTCATTTGACTACTGATTTGATAGTAAAATTTGATAGAAATTAATAGAAATAAATTTCTTATAAATATATTAATTTGATGTCTTTAATTTGTGATGAGTGTATAAACTTTTCATGAAATTAATCTTTCTCGATATTTGCAATATTTGGGGTTTTTACGGGATCAAATTCGGTGGCGTGCAGCCGCACGGAATTTGTAGAGTTTGACAAGAGACAAGTCGGGGAGCACAAAGAAACGAGGTGGGCAAAATGAAAAGAACGGGCATGGCGTCATGGTCGAATTGGAAGGTGACGTCACCGGCCCGCTTTATGACGTTAATATCCACTTTGATTTTCGCAACTTTAGGGGTAACTGTAGGCGACGGTAGCGGACAAGAAGCCTTTCCATGGGTTGTCTGTTGCTGTGGATAAGCTCGAGAGCTCCGGGGCGGGAGGGAATTTGATATTTCATATGGTAATAAAATATATTTTTCCGGGGAATCTTTTCTTCTTTTTTTGGGGGGCATATGTTTAAGTGACGACAGATAAAAGGGCTCGAGATATTTTATAAGAATCATTAAAGGTATGACCTTTTATGGGTCCAATTTTTGGGAGATTTTTCTTTTTAATTTATCTATTTCATTTTCTTGCCTTATTCTCAATCACAAAATCAATATAGATGTGACCGAGAGAGAAAGAGAGACACGTGGAGATATATGTTATTCAATCTTAGGGATGAGATCTACACCACAAGCCAAGCGGCGGCGATGATCCAAGGCGAAGAGGAGAATACGAGCTTGAAGCTATCGTGTCTCTCAATCCCAAGCTCGAGATTTACCCTTGATGGACCTTCGCTTGGTGCTTCTCCGCAATCTTTTATAGTGTTTCTTCTCAAAACTCATGGAGAGTACTGTGGAGACATCTCCTCGGGAGGGTCTAATGTGTACTATCTCTAATGGATTAAAGAAATATACAAGAGAGAGCTTTTAAATCCCGAGTTGGCGAACTATAAACACGGGTCTATGGTGACCATCATCAACCATGGTCGACCAAACTCCCCAACCATGATGGCCAACTAAAAGGTTCAAGACTATGGTTGATCTAGAGAACGAGTTTTCATCCTCCCTCGAGTCATTTATTAAAATCGGAGACCTATTCGAAACGGACAATTCGTATGAAATTGATATCGAAATAAATATACATATTAAAATCGCATTCTTAACATTGCTTGATACAATTTGCATCCCAATTGACGTAATCTCTATTATCCCATAAAGGAGGACCACTTGGATCCATCATAAACCAGATAAGATAAAAGCCGAAAATCAAGCGAATAAACTAAATGCTAGATCGTCCGAACCGTCGGCGCGAGAGATCCAACTTCCTTTGCACGCGAATTTCATTGGTTAAATCCTCCAAACAAATCTCACGAGGCCACGCGGGTACGAGCCGATAGGAGCTGACTCGTCAGGAGAAAGTCTGCAATCTTCCGTCAATTATAGAGGGTAGGGGGGGGAACCATTCATGAATTATTCGGGGCAGTGGCCTCTTGCGCGATTCCGACATTGTGTTTTGGAACCGCGTGCGAATGATAGTGTTGTCTGGCCTCGCGTCACGGTTCGAGTGGGGGGTGAAGTCACTAAAGCCTCCTTTTGCTTTCGCGCACGTTTGTGCGCATTGTTTTATGACCGTGCATTGCATTTGCCCTGGATTCCTCTCTTTACAGTCTTTGTTTAGAATTTCGGTTCATGATTTGACGAATAGTACAGTGATCAAGGTTCGGATGGGGTTGATGTAGCTTAGTTTATATGGAAAATTTGTCTAAAAAGTTATAAATTTATTGCCGGCCAAGCGAGAGCCAACAACCCTTGTCAGTCACTGGATGAGGATCGCGAAGCCCTCGCTAATCGTAGGCGGGAGTCGTAGCCCTTGCCTAGATCTAGTTAAAAATGGCTACGAGTGAGGATCATGGCCCTCCTCAACCAACTCTTGCTCAATGGCCGATGATGATCGGCTAGCCTTTGTTGAATTTGGAAAAAAAGAAAAGAAAAGAATTTATAAAAATTGTCGATGTTAGTATTGACCATGTTATATAAAATTACTAACGTTTACATCGGCAATTTTCAATTAAAATTGACTTGACGAACTTAATTAAATTTTAAAATTCAATCGATAAAAGTATAATAGATTTAAGACTTCTCAGATAATTTTCCCTAATTTATATTAGCGAACTTTGGTCTAAGAAGTAAACTGTTTGCTTGAGCCTGCCTAATTTGCACTTCGAGTCTTGTTGGCTAGGAGAGACGCTTGGTTGATGAATTGATAAAACTTATATTGAAGTGAAGTGAAATGATTATAACTTTGTCATTTAAACTCCATATAGGTGGAAGTAATTCGAAATCTGACATTCAAACTTGAGTGTAGATCAACTTTTTTCATTTTCTTAGCTTGACCCCATCTCGATTGATATTGTATAAATGAAACAAAAAGAAAAACAAAATCTTCAAATGGACCATCACCTACAAAGATATGGGTACCTCAATCAAGATCTTTGCCTCGAGCTTTCAAAGATAAAGATACATGAACAGTCATTTGATTTGCTCGCTCAATCATCTCGAACTCGGTGTTCAAACCTTAAAGAGGCCACAGTACTCAACTGGAAAGTCAATCAACTAGTAATAGATATCACGACCTATCAGTCCAAGCACAACTTCACGCGCGTACGTCCAATATACATCCATCGTTTCTAGCCCTGTATTCGATCGATTATTCCTCTGAATTTCGACAAAACTGACGTGACGCCCGACGTCTAAAACTAGGGAGGCAGAACTCTCCAAATTTCTAGATGATCGAAACTTTCTGACTCGGATTCACCGAACTCGCCATAATTCACCGAAAGATTTTCAACGGGGGGGCGTGGAAATTTTTACCCCGGGTGTTCCATGACTCGGTGACACGGGTCGGACCTGCTCAGTGACGGCAGGTCGGTTCCCCTGATTGGCTGCTGTCCTAAAGTCAAAAAACTAGGTTGCGCGGGAATATTCCCGAACAACCCCGACGCAAGAAAAGAAGAAGAGATTAAAAAAAGGAAATAAAATAAAATAAAAATAGGTAATAGGAAGGCACGTGCGAGGAAATTGCATAGAAGCTCCCACGCGGTGGGACGCGATTGGGGGGGCAAAATTATCGGGGGGCAAGCGGCACGTATCGCGAGATTTCAACGGCGGTCTCGAGTTATGGGAAAACGGCGAGATATCGCGGGTGGGGGTTGAGGGGGAGGTAGATATTTTTTTCCAGCATTGGTTTTGACGGACCGAGATACAATACAACACAGCGTGGTACCAAAAAAACCGGCGGGAGTTTTTGTTTTGGACCCCCCTAAAAAACATCACAATCCCCACCAAGACACTCACCCATGAAAAGGGCATGCTCTAATTTGCCTTTACTCGCGTCTTCATTTGCAGGGGGGAAAAAGTACGAACTGTACTAATAATATGATACCGGCACAATACGTACTATAATATCTTATTTTTTTAATAATATTTAAGATATTAAATCACGTTAGAGCGATTCATATCTTTTTAGACTCTTGTTTAATTTTACAATCATATATATTCACACTTAAACTTTCGGAATAGTTGACGATTGTTTTACATGATTTCTTATAACAATTTAAAAATTCGCGCCTTGAGCAGAGATAACGGAATTGTCACAGCGAGCGAGCATTGCCATGTTGGGGGTTGAACTTGCACTGCGTCTCTATCTTGCTTGAAACATTAGAGTGTAGAAAAGTGTGTCTTGTGGACGATGTGTCGAGCATTGCGCTAATCCCAAAATAATAAATTGCCGTCCAAAATATCATGTTCATTTAAGAATTTTTAGTAGGGAGTAGTATCGTTATATACAATAACATCAAGATAATAACAAAAAAGAAATCACAACCTAAAATCGATTGACCTATATCTCGTATTATTTTATTCTTCGAGACTTTTTGGATGATAGAGACATTTGCTATTTAAAATGATTTTGGCTCTCTCTCGTATAGAGATAAATTAATACTCACATCAGCCATTCTAACCAAGTTACTTTCTTGTGATATAAATAAAAAAAAACAAATTTGTATTGTACCAAATTCGATTAGAACGATTGTTATCACTAAATGAACTCACGGTAATGGAGAACTCCTCCTCCCATGGACCCCATTGCATTCTTAACCCCCAATTCAATGCAGCCAACATGAGCTTCACGAACTACCTAATCACGATTTATTTTGTCCATCAAATTTGCCGCGTAAATGAATTGCTTCTAAATTCCTAACTATTGCATGTTGGCTTCTTTCCCTAAAAAACCTCAAATTTTGGGTCCAATTTAAATTTTGTCCTGAAGTTTTGTTTTAGTCTTAGAAAAATCATATACTTTTACTTTAGTTCCAAATCCGTCCTTTAGTGATTTCTTCAAAGTTATCAACGTTGGTGTTAGGGCCACTTAGGGAGTTATTATCAGGCCTGATATCTTTATCAATACCCTCATTTTCGTATTGAATAATAATAATATTTTAATGTTGATGATTTTAAAGAAATCACATGAGGATTTTTAAATAGAGGGTCAATAGCAGCAAATTCAGGACTAGAGTAATAGTTCGTGATTTTTTTTTTGTAAAATCGAGACCGAAGAGAAAGTGTGCTTAGAATTCGAGATATTTTAAGGAATCGAGCCTATGGTGGGAAGATTTTTTTTGCACTCTATCTTGCCCCCACTCTTTTTTGGGTCGGACTCTATCTTCCCGTTAGGTTGTCTATTTAAAGCAGAAGTCTTGCCTTTCACCTGATGTTGTTGATTAACTCCTTCGACGAACCGCGATTTAATCGTTTCTTTCTCCCCATCAAAACAGGCCAAAAAAGGCACGAGATACTCAGATTTTCCCGAGAATCCAACGACAGAAAACCGAGGAACCGCCGGGAAAACATGAGAAGAAAAAGAAAGTGAGAGAGAGAGAGAGAAAAGCAGAGGTGGAGGAGCTCGATCTATGCCCGCTTCTTCCCCCCCCAGGTGGAATCTCCCAGTCTTTCGGCTGATTCAGACCCGCATCGGAGCAGTGAAAAAGCCAGCTTTTTGAGCGGCGAAGAAAAAGAGAGGAAAAAGTTTTACAGCGCAGAGCCGGGGGCGCCGTCGACATGGGGATACTGCAGGAGGACGCGGTGGTGATTAGCCCGGCGGGGAACGAGAGCGACACGACCGTGATCACCGTGAACTGTCCCGACAAGACCGGGCTGGGCTGCGATCTGTGCCGGATCATATTGCAGTTCAACTTGAGCATTTGCAGGGGAGGTGAGTGAGTGAGCTAGCGAGCTCGTGAGCTTTGGCTTTTGCGGGCAATGTTTTTTGGCGGAGGTCGAGGTTCTTGCGGGATGACGGGTGGTTTCGATCTTTCTGCGAGTTGTTTCTTGATGGGTTTGTCGTGTTCTTGATCTTTCGCTGCGCCTTTTTAAAGTTAGCTTATACTGAGGTGGAATGGTTCATTTAGAACTAGATAAACGGTGGGATTACGGTTTATTTTGCATATATTAAAGCGCTCAAGATTGGAATCTTATGAATGAACCGATGAGCTGCTGTGAGATTCATATGTTTTGTCGGCTTTTTTCGAGCTTATTCGTTTTGGGATCCTGGGTTTTCTGGGTTCATTTTGGTAGTTTATGTTGCTTCATTTTTCTGGAGAATCCATCGAAAAATGAGATTTTGCTCTGTTTCTGTATTACAGATTTGACCACGGACGGGAAATGGTGTTATATATTGTTTTGGCTGGTGGGGAGACCGACGACTCGGTGGAATTTGTTGAAGAAGAGACTGCTGGATGCGTGCCCTTCGTACTTCTTGACGACAGAGATCGAGTACTACAGGCCCGTGATAAAGCAACCGAGGCCGCCTGATGTGTTCCTATTGAAGTTCTGGTGTTCATATGATCGCAAAGGCTTATTACACGGTAGTACTTCTTTTGCCGAAATTTTTCTTCTTTCTTAGCTAATGACACGGAATAAAACTCGGATTGATTTTGGGTTGGTAGTACACGGCGTCCGCATTTAAGTAGGGGTGTCGTGGCTCTTTTATCAAGCAAAATCAAGCATCGTTTATGATTCCATTGTAGAAATCGTTATTGTGATCCCTTATACGTTGATCTGACTCCTTGTCTTGTTCAAACAAAGGAAGTGCGTCCTGTAAATTGAAATATAGCTAAACAATGATCTAATGAAGTGAAGCTATGAGATTTCCCTTATCAGGGTATGAGGGAAGAACTTCTGTGCTTGCTTTTGTTTTAGATGGGAAGACGAAATCACCTCAAACATCTTACCCACCTACTGTTCAATCTACATAACAGAAAATATAATCAACCTATCTTTCAGAAAATATATTGGTATTTACTACTAACATCATGATCTACTTTGTTTCTCTTACCTGCAGAGAGTCTAAAGGTCTATCGCTTAAAGAAGTTTCAAGTAGAGAACTTTCTTTTATACTAATCAGTGTCTTTTGTTTCACCGGCAGATGTGACAGAGGTTCTGTGTGAACTGGAACTGACGATAAAGAGAGTAAAAGTATCCACAACTCCAGATGGGAGAGTGATGGACCTCTTTTTTGTGACAGACTCCAGGTTTGTCATCGCCAGTTGTTCCCGCTTTCATTTGCTCAGTTAATGCGTTTAGCCAATGCAGTTCTATTGTTATCCTTGAGTACCTCGATCATTTGGAGAAAAATGTAGAAGTCAAACTCTTTCTGACGACATTTTGTAGCAATAGCATCAATTTGAAATGCCTTTTGTCGTGCTTCAGCTGACTCTTTGGGTTCAAATTCATAATCAAAAGCATCAAACTGTTATGTGTGATGTGAAGCCTAGACTTATAGGTAGTTATAGTTAATCTTGCTCATGTATGAACTGAAGTGAAGTCTGTTAGGCTTGTCACCTGTATGTTGACTGCCTTCTTTTATTATAAAAGAAGTATAAACCTTCAGTTAAAGATTTATCTAGCGGCAAGAGCGGGAGTGCTCTCTAGGAAATAAAAGGCAGCATTTCCAGTGTCTTATTCTCATACCTGAATCAGAGAGCTACTTCATATGAAGATGAGACAGGAGGAGACGATCAACCATTTGAGAGAAGTACTAGGGGACACGATGGTGAGTTGTGAGATTGAACTAGCCGGACAAGGAGTCACTGCATGCTCACAGGGTTCTCCATTTCTTCCTTCTGCAATTACTGAGGAAACTTCCAGTTTAGAGCTGCTAGATGGGAATCAGAGCAGTTCTCATTTCTCTAACCCTGTATTTGTTTCGATGGACAACTCTCTGAGTCCCGCACACACGATCGTTCAGATCGAATGTCAGGACCACAAAGGCCTCATTTATGATATCATGAGGACGTTGAAAGATTTGAATATCCAGGTGAATAGTATAGTTTTTAAGGGCTTTTGTGTTGATCAAGCTATTTCCCACTTTCTAGACACAACAAACCTGCAACAAAGGCAAGCACTTTTATTCTTATGGATTTTCTCCCGTCTTCTCAGATCTCTTATGGAAGGTTCTGGGCGAACTCTAGAGGGAACTGCGAGGTAGAGTTTTTTACAATGCATGCAGATGGAAGCAAGATTGTTGACCTCACCGAGCAGGACGACTTGAGCGCTTGTTTGAAAAGGGAGCTGCGAAGCCCCCTCAAAGTGGCTGTGGGTAGCCGAGGCCCAGAGACCGAGCTGCTGGTTGCAAACCCAGTTGAATTATCTGGAAGGGGTCGCCCTCTCGTGTTTTACGATATTACCTATGCTCTGGAGAGTCTTAATACCCGAATATTTTCGGTAAATATTCCGATTACTTTGTGATCCTGCATAAATATCAAATACGCTTTACAAATCTCTTTTGATCCTTATCATCTCAGGTGGAGATAGGACGACACATGATATGCAACCGGGAGTGGGAGGTTTATAGAATCTTACTAGATGAAAGGGATAGTTCGTGTGTGCCTAGGAAGAAGATTGAAGAAGGCGTTAGAAATCGATTGATGGGTTGGGATAGGGGGTAAAAGTATGGTACCGGTTGTCTTCCATCACTGTACAGCTATGTCTACTTCTTTGGCATCTTTCCTAGTCTAGGTTCTCCAACTGGAATGAGTGTAAATAGTGTAAAGCATAATGTGAAATGGTAAGCTGTCAATTTACCCTCTCTAGCTTTTATTGTTGGGAAAGAGATTGCAACATCAGCTGCATCTCGGTCTCACGTAATTTCTTTCAACTTCTCTTTTTTGCCCTCTCAAACGCAGAATCATAGCATGAATACAACAGCACCAAAATTTTGCCTGGTTTAGTAGCAGTTAGAGTTGTTTATCAGTTGATGAAGATAGTGACATGCCCTTTAAAGCAGAAGCCATGTACTCTGAAGTTGTGGTCCAGAGCGTGACTAGTAAAAAGTACTCCCAGAATTTGGCCAACAAATTGCGAGGACTATCTGTACGAGTGCGTTATTTCGGACTTTTTGAGTTATCGAAAGGCTGAACTTTCGAAATTGGTTTCGTACAGTGGAGATAAATGGGTACATCATTTTCCATTACACCAATGTCTGAGAGGGCAAGGTTTTAAACGTTCTATTTAAGATTGCCTGTGTCAGCACGGGCGCGCGCATGGCCGTGCAAGTGGTAAGGAAGTCGCTCATTATGACAGCATCTACGATTTTGTTGGACAGCTACTTGGGGCACAGAAGGATTTTGCTGCTTCACAGACCGTTGGGGAAGAGGCAACCGATTGAGGGATTTTAACATGGACACACTCGGAAGGAATTTTGTTATTCACCTAGGAATGTCACCACTCGACAAACCTTGATTGTATGAACAAACTGCAGTCTCTCTCTCTCTCTCTCTCTCTCGGAGGCACGTGCTGATGCGTGATGGGGCGAGTAATTCCAGAACGGAAATTTTTTCTTTTGAGATTTTTCTGATTAAGTATATGGAATAATGTATTCGGGGAAGAAATGAAGGGGAATAAGAAAAGATAGAACAATCTCCTTCCAAGGTATAAAGGCCAAGCCACAACCGAAGATGAGGATCGAGATCTACAAAGTTCACCACCAAGGCCTAAAGCTTCCACTAGTCAAGGATAAAGGATTTCGGGATAGGAGAAGTTCACCACCAAAGCCTAAAGATTCCACCAGTCAAGGATAAAGAGCTTCTTGGCTCACCACCAATGAGTGATTTACGCTCCAAGGATAAAGAGACCGAAATGAGTTATCTACTCTTCGAAGATGTTCACTCAAGCAGAGGAAATCTCATAATTTTCATTCATCAAATTCATATCTTCTTACATTGGATAGTTTTCCCCTGTTTTTAGGAGGATTTTAGACAGGAAATATAAAAACAGACTTTAACGACCTAGGAACTTAGACCTTTGACTCTTGAAAACTACATAACAATAAAGACACCTAGGAACTTAGGAAATGCATTTATTAGCACGGGAACTTGCATTCTCAAACCTTCAGCCTTCCAAAATTGACCAGAAAATAACCTTCTTGAAACTTCATCAATTGGTCATGCAAAACATCTAAAATGACCTCCCATCGATAGTTATTGACATACCACAAAGTATCGATAAGTAATTGACATCATTCATTCAAAATAATCAATTGAAGCACATGATACCAAATTTTTTTCTTGGCTTTGATAAGCATCGATGGTTCTGAGTTGATTGATGGAGCTACGTTAGATGTTCTTGCATCACGTGCGCCTCTGCTGACACGGCCAATCTTTTATTAGAACGTTTGAAACCTTGCCCTCTCAAAGATTGGGGTAATGGAAATGATGTACCCATTCATCTCCACTCTAGGAAACCAATTTCAAAAGTTCAGCAACTTCCTTACCAGTTGGACAACCATTGCTAGGGGATGTGCGGAAGAGGAACTGATTTCTACACAGGATCGTCCTTCTTCCTGCCAAGAGATCAGTTGCCCGACGAGTTCTCATCCACCACGGACAAGGGATGGTTCGTGGAAGGAAGGTATGTCACGAAGGTATGTCACGAGGAGATTTGCGTTCGATAAGGTGATAGACATCCTCAAAGATAGAGCCAGAAGTGAATGCGTACCAAACCTGACGGCTGCCTCTAGGGTGACATCTGAGTCACCCAAACTCTGTGTTGATAGACTCGTTCAACATGAGATTGAAAATGGAGGAGCCCTCGTCCAGGAACACTATCGGCAATCTTTCGTGGTCTGCAACTTCAGGTGTCGACTCTGCAAAGACAGAGATAGGCCTACCTGACTTGATGACCATGACAAGAGAATCCATTCAGAAAATAAACGGCGATTACTTGAATGCTTTAAAGGGAGATCAGGAGTGTTCGATGATTTACAATGGCACAAAGCGCATGCTTGAAAACTTCTCCCTGGAAAGCCCGGATTCATTTGGATTCAGCAGCTGGCGCAATCTAGGCTACAGAGAGACGGATTTCAGGTGTGGAAAGCCTGTATGGGTCGGAATCAGGGGAGCAGAAGCATCGCCATTCAGGAACCTTGTCAATTTCCTGTAAACTCGACACGGTCTTGGAATCTAGGTGTGGATGACCCTGGATGAGCACATACTGTCAGCACCGGAACTAGACGAGGAGCTCCTTGCATTCCCGTGAGCGCAAGCATCCCGAGCGTGCAGCCAGGTGAGCTCCTGATGTTTATGTTTTCAAAGTGTTTCCTTTTCGCAAGAAATTATAGTGACTGCGAGCACTACGCTCCGCTCTCGTAACATGTGGATGGAATGAACAGTGAAGAGGGAGCCTTCTGAGTTCCAACGTTCTTGCATCAAAGTACGAGTTGTGCACGAAGAAGACACGCCAATGGGGGTCGCGAAATAATCCACACTGTCGGTATCCTCGCATTCATCTTGCCCGAACTCGAAGCAAGACCTGCCTCCCGAGGTTGAGCTTCCCTCGGTTTCCTTCATTCACAGGAGTGGTGATGAGTGGTCAGTGGTCACTCTTAGCTTTATTATTTAATATATATTAAATTGAGAACAAACGAACCAACCCCCGTTGCTGTGGTGTAGTGGTTATCACGTTAGTCTTACACACTAAAGGTCTCCAGTTCGATCCTGGGCAGCAACAATTTTGTCTCCTATTTCTCTCTTTTCTTTTCCCTTTTTCGCAACGCCCATTCCGAGCTTTTTCTTTACGTTCTTGAACAAAAACAAAGCCTGGAAAAAAGCGTCAAATTGAGAGAGAACAAATTACCCATAAATCTACTTTACATGCTTTTGGATTAAATCATAATGAGAATTTTTCTGTCTACTTTTTATTTTCATTTTAAAAAGGTCTAGATCTAATCATCCTTTTTTTGTTAAATATAACCTTCAAATGAATAATGAGAATATGATCTTACAATTTACCTTAAAACAATGCGCCATTATCGGGTAATTTGAAGTTGCTATAGAAAAAGGACTTGAATTAGTATATGACAAAGGTGGATCAAACTAAGGGTGAGGAGAAAAATAAAAAGAAGGAGAAAAAATTCCGACCTGCCGGATTCGAACCAGCGACCTAAGGATTACTATGAGTGATACCCACTACAGTCCTCCGCTCTGCCAACTGAGCTAAGGTCGGCTTGTTGGCCGATGTTCGCATAAAAAATTATAAAAACAGTTATGAAATAATTTGTCACGTGCTCCTCGTTTGTGGTAGTCTGGACCGTCTGATCATTCTATGCGTCTCCCCTCTCGAGACCGAAGGGTTGTCACTTTGACTTTTCTAACCTTCTCTCTACTCTTCCAAGCTTTCCTACCAAAATTTTATAATGTCCAACGCCTAACGCTCCTAATTGCCTTTGAACGGAAGATGGCCCTCGGAAAAATGTCTCCCCAGCCTATTTGTAGAGCTCTTCCCATATCGGGTTTTGAAATTTCCATGGGGTACGAAAACGACATCACTAGGCGTTAAATTGATCAATATTAAGTCTAATTTGTTTTTTTTTTTTCATTTTTTGGGTAGGTGAAAGGGCAAATGTGAGACCAATATTCATAATCGTTTCTAGACTCTACTTTGGAAGGTCCGTCATTTTAGGTAATGTTTGATTTGAGCCGTAACTTTTTGCTTTTCTCATGGAAAAGTGGTGTGCCATGCCATCAACACGAGAGGTATATGACTTGTGTGACCTCTACTCGAGTTCTGAATCCACGATCTCTTGAGAAAAATAAAAACAAGGGAGTTTGAACATTATACTTCTCCAAACATGCCGACCGTTTTATCGGTATCGTGTGTTTCAAATTGTCCGTTTCAAATCAAGACAAGAACATATATATAAACGAAGAGTCGTGAAAAATACAATTGGAAAATGACACAAACGATATGATACAGGAAGCTCCATTTCGGAAGTAACGTAAGATTGATTAATCAAATTCAAAGAGCTTCCCATTGGTGAATCAAATTCAAAGAGCTCCCCACTTAGCATTTTACCTCTGGCCCTTTGGCTGCGGATGGCATGGCATCATGGCATATGTCAGAACTTGCAAAAGGCGTTTTTCCTTCTTTCGGTAAAAGCACCACCAACCGCCGCACCCTACATTCTTGCCTCAATTAGGTAGAGGGCGTTTCGGTCATTTCGCCATCGAGCGGAGGGGCCTTATCCGCGGATAAGTCCACGGCGGATCCACGTCAGCAAGAGAAAGACGGGGAGAAGAGAAGCGGGAAATGCGGGCCCCACTTTCGAAAACGACACCCCACTTCCCTCGTTATTACCGAAAGCCCCCTATAAATATTACCCCCACTTCCTTCTTTCCTTTTTTTCGCTCTCTCTCTCTCTTCTCTTCTCTCTTCTCTCTTCTCTTCTCTCTTCTCTCTTCTCTCTCTCCGTCGGTTCGCGTCTCTCGCTCCGTTCTCTCCCTCCGGAAAATCTCCAGAGGGGCGCGCGCATTGGTGGTGGGCTCCGGGGAGGAGGAAAGGGTAAGTCTTGGGTTTCCTTTTTTCCGTCGTTTCATTCTGGTTCTTGCTCGCTTCCCTCGTTTCCGTCCGTCGAATTTGTCGGCTGGAGTTCTTGTTGGTTCGCGGACGTGGTAATGCCTCGATGGTTTTGGGGATTACGAGGAGGGGCGGATTGCGTGTGTGCGAAGATGGTCGGTTCTTTCGCATGCAGGTTCTTGAGTGTTATGGGGAATCAAGAATCGATCTTTTCTTTTTTCACTTTTACAATGGGCACGTGTTTCACGTTCTGGTGGGTAGATGATGTCTTGATTGGGAAGAATGTGGGGACATGGTTGAGGTGGGACGTATTGGGTAGCTAGCGAACGAAGTGAGAGAGGGACTCGGAAAAATCTTCTTTTGGAGCGTTGCGATGGAGGGTTGGGAATGGTATTCTTGATCTTGGAAGGAAGTGGATCGTTATCGGGTAGCAAAGATGATTTGCCGAGGTTAGCAATGTCATCGATGTATGTGCCATTTAAACGGGGAGGCAGAATAGGAGAGAATTATAGTTGCTTGAATAAGCTGAGAAGGGAGGAGCGGCATTTGTTCTGCTGGGATTGAATTTTAAGGGGTGAGAGCATTTGTGGACCAGAATCCCTCGCCAGCGAGCTAAAGCTGCTTTAATATTGACTTTCATGATGCTGCAGTAGGATAATTGGGAACTCTCCCTCAAACATTGTAAGCAAGTTCTTGCCATGATTGGTAATTGTAACATTAGTTTTCTCCACTTTTTTTTGGTAAGTCTATTGAATGTAGAAAACACAGGAGGCAGTTGTTGATCGTATATGTCTTCTTGTGCTATAAGACGCAAATTCATTTGGTATCTGTAATAAGCCAAAAAGGCTACTTGCCCGTTACTAGGCCACAGGAACATGTTACAATAGAATGTTAATGCTCCTCAAAGTATCACTCGAGTTATAAAAAATCTCTCAGCTTTCAGTGCAGACTCGAATTTATTTTATAGATTGCATTGGATGCGTGATTAATTGAACATGCTTGCTTGTTGTTTTTGGCTTTTGTGTAATTAATGACATGAAGTAGTTACTTTATGCAGAGCAAGGTAAATCGAAATATAGTTGCATTTCAAGTGGTGTCATCCATTGACAGAGCTGTGGATCTTACAAGGGAAAATTAATCCTTCACACTCCCTGTCTCCATAGAAAGGGATGGTGGTTCTATTTCCCCAATCTTATGGATATCACTACTGGGAACTCCCATTCCAGTGAAAAGCAGGCTGTGGAGTCTTGCAAGTCTTTGGAAGAAGGAAAAAAGGCTGTAGGAAAAGATGCGGACACCTCTTTGTTTGTCAATCACGGTATAGTGCTCTCCCTAGATGGTTAAGGTTACCTTGAGTCATTGGTGTGAATTTAATATAAGGTACTGTCTGTTGTGGTCTCACTAAGAGAAAAGCAGTTTCTCAGCTTTGCTACATGACATAACCACATAATGTAGGTTTGGCAGTTCGAGTTTGGAATGAAACAAGTAGAGCCTTTAGTCCTGACTATCAAATCGCATTAATTAGGATCAAACATATTGCAGAATCTCAATATGAGATGCTTCATCTTCTCTTATCTAGGAATGAATTTCATCAACCTCTGGCCTTTCCATACTTCATGTAGTAGTAGTAATTGTCAGAAGCTAATTATTTTATTGGTCTTAGATCATTTATATGTCATATGTCTCTGTTTTTCTTTAGAAAGAATCTTGTTGATGGTAAGTGGTGCGAAGAAGCTGGCAGAAAAACTTGTTAGAACTTTAGAATGTCTCTTTAAGGAGTAATCAATGATCTATCTAAACTGTCATTTTTCTGGGATTTACCTAGACTGGCTAACATACCCAACGGTAGCCAGTGGGGGAGAGTGGAAAGAGGTGGGAGCTTCTGTGGTCTGCCACATGTGAAAGTGGAAGATGCTAATTTTCACAAACATGTTTAGAAGCCATCCCCACTTAATAACTCGAAGTGGCCCTGTAATTACTCGGTTTCGCCGGTTGAGTTACAAATAACCTAAAAGGATGCTGCCATGGAAGTCAATCAATATTCTTTGTAGAATGCCTGTGATGGAACTTCTTTTACCCTTTTTCGTTCTTTAAGATGATCTTATTAATGATAGATAGATGCAACTGACATCTGCAAATGGAAAATTTTTCTTTCTTTTGAAGGAAAAGGTCAAAGCATATCAAGTATAATCTTCTGCATTAAAGAGGATTATTCGTAACGTTTTGAACATTTGGGCCTCCACAAGAATATACATGTTATCAATTGAACTGAATCACAGACTAGTGCATCATTAACTTCATGCTGTTTATTTCCGATCCATATTGGCTACTCATACGCTGGCATACCTGTGTATGGCTCTTTGTGCTTATACAGAAGCCTCATACTAAATTATTCTGCGGAAGTAGATCTTAGCTAAAACAAGAAAGGAAATAGAAAAGTTTTATTGTGTGAATCTTATCAAGGTGTTAAGATTTCACTAGTCATCTTTTGGCTGGTCATGTGGGGTTGGTATTAATGTGGTCTTTAAGTAAAATATATCATGTATATTTATTGCAGCGGCAGTAGCTTGGCATGAGAGTAGAAGGAAGTGGGTTGGAGATCAGACTCAAAGATCAACAAGAATGGTCAAGGATGAAATTATAAGGTACTGAAATTTCAGTGGTGTTACAACTTCTCACAAATAACTTCTCTAGGTTGGAGTTGCACAGTGATTTTAGAGTGTCCTTACTTTATTAACCATTAGGGTGGTACTGAATGGTCTGTAGAGCTTTTTTACACGGGTTGGAAGTGGTGTTGCCTGTTTGTGGAGGAAGAGCGCCCTTCTTTTTTATTTAAAAAAAAAAAAAACCACCAGTGATTTCTGCATATGCATGCGGCTTTGATACCGCCTTTAATGATATGGATCAGATAGACGATTTAAGGTATGTATTAGTATTTTGATCTTTCATACGGATCGGGATATGAAGTAAATGCAGAAATATATGTGTGACTGACCTACTTAATATAAATATGAGCTAGTCCTGCAATATGTTAGATGCCTATGTGCCATGTTGGATAAGATAAATGAATACTCCAATGCTCCAGCTGTAGCAGTAGAAGAAGTTAGAAAGCATTCTTACGTTTGAATTCTCGGGCTTGAATGAAAAAGAGCTGCTAATGACTCATTGCAAAGGGATGTTCCAGCAGTACTAGAAAAACTTCTCTGCACCATGCTTTTGAAATTGCTGGTTGTCATCTAATTTGATAAATGCTAAACCCGTCCCAATTGGTATCTCTTCTTTTACGATGTCTTTTTACTCAGTATTGAGAAGGTGGTAGTATCTAGCCTTGCCACTGTGAACTTCTAACAGTGTGAAGGATGTCGTAGTACCAATTAGACAACTTGGATGCTTAAGTGTAATCTCTTATAGGGATTATGTTTCTTGTTCTCTTTATAGCCTTTCAATATCATTCTTCGTTTGTGTTGTGCCTCTGTCAATTTTCACACCTGCTCTTCTATATACCAGGGTGATTGCAAAAACTAACTGTAAACTGTTACTGTTGTAATTCAGCTGGTCCACAACTTACGAGGAACTTTTATCAACTAATGAACCATTTTCTGAGCCCATTCCTCTTCCGGTGAGACTAATTTGCTACCTTTTCTTCTTTAGATAAGTAGAACATGCTACAGCTAGGGTTCTATGGAAACTTACTTGATGTACGCATGCTTGCAGTTGACTTGTTACTCAAGAAATACATTAGCGTATACCTATAAAGAAGCTAGATGTAAGATATGCTTCATTTCTCATGTCTCATGCATTGCAAAGAGAGATTGCAAATAATTAACTTGCTTGAAGAAATCTTGAAGAAATCTTGTTCTGGATTCGGTAAATTACTAAATGCTAACGTAGTGGGATGTTGAATATCTTGCAGGAGATGGTTGATTTTTTGGTTGATATCTGGCATAGCGAAGGCCTCTATGATTAGACCGTGGATCTTTCTTGTCAATCTGTAACGTGATGGAGTCAATCGGGATAGGAAACACTCGAATTAATGGAATATTACCAAAGGTCAAGGAACTCAAAGAGTGATTTGTCCATTTAGTTATCAGATCAAGCCATGGATTTCCTTAGACGACCATTCATTCTCACGGTTCTTTCCCGACATTAGTCTGAGATACTAGACATTTATAGTTTAGTGCTCCATTCTAACCATTATTCCTCAAATACTGGGGACTCACTAAATGACAGCTTTGTTGGATCGAACTATTGGTTGTAATCACCTAAATTTGTATGTTGGAAATGAATAATAATCTATGTTCCTCTTATCAATGGGTGGCCTGACGGTAGAATCATTCCTATGGATTTGTTTCGAAGCTATGCCACCATGCCGGAATGCTTGTCCCTCCATTCGTCTCGAATGTTCGTGACATTTGCAGGTCAGTGGGTCCTCTTGATTTCGTTAGAGGACCTTATCTCGATTCAGGAAAAGGGACGACCGTCCGCGAAGCCTCCTTGAAACCGACCTCCTGTGGAGTTTGAGGAAGATGCACAAGAAACAACCGCCAGATGAAACCAAAGCCATTACAGAGGAAGCCTTAATGACCAGAATTGACATCATGTGATTCGTGCGTTAACGAATTGACAAAGTAGCTTCGCCGTCCTTTTTCTTGAATTGACTTGTCCTGGTTACCTTTTCTTTTCTCAAGGGATGATGATGCAATGCGGATCGCTTGGGGGCTAAGAATTGTCACGGGGATTTTATTCTTTGCAAAGCTTTCTCTTTTCTCTTGGCTGCGTCACCCATGCCGTCAACCGGCCCCCTCCATTAGATTAACGAATTTTTTAGTTGTGTCCAACGACGGGTCAGTCACTGGCTAATTAATTGAGAAGTCAAGTTCTTAATCGGGTCGATTCAGATTGGTAATCCAGAGCCACGTGTCCGAAACGAAAACGACGTCTAGCTTGCGTATCGTTCGAATCGACATTTCTCGAGCGCAAAACGACTCCCTCCCTCCTGAAAAATGGAGCAAGTCGCACGATTTGCGCAAATTGGTTAAAAAAAGAATCCGACCCGAAAGATGGTTAAAGCCCCACATAGATCTAACCGCCGTCGTGAATTGACCCGGAAAATAAAGTTTAAGCCGGGGCATAGATAGATCCGACCGTCGCGAATCGTCGCCTTGCCTGAGCTCGGCCGAGGCTTGCGTGCACACACACTTGCAGACGTACACTCCTCCACACGCAAGCCCCACCCCCCAAGAAGAAGAAAACCCCGAAAAAATAATAAAAAAAGAAGAGCTCAAAAAAAAGAAATATCTCGAACGCCAAAAAAGCGTCACTCCACTACCTTCCCCCCACGTTCGAGCCCAAAACGACGCCGTTTCGAAGCCACAGCCAACCGCTCTTCCTCTTCAAGCTCCGAATTCTTCGAGCACGTATAAAGGCGCAAACCCCCCACGAAGCGCAACCACCATTCCGACTTTCAGGAAAAAAATCCGATCGTCCGCTTCCACTTCAAGCAGAGGAAAAGCGACGACCTCGAAACTCGCGAACCTCGCGATCGGGGGGAAATCCCATCATCGCCGGCGAAAGCGATCGCGGCTCCGTTGAAGGGGAAAATGGAGCGGCTGAAGCTCGTTTCTCTGTTCCTCGCCGCCCTGCTGCTCGCGCCTGCTTCCGCGACGGACTTGCGGGACCTCAGCTTCGCGCAGTCGAGCTTCCCCTCGGTCCACGCCGAGCAGATGATCAGGCAGCTCAATCTGTTCCCCAAGGAGGACGTCAACGTCGGCCGCGGCGGGGTAGCCGGTTCGGCGCCCGGCGGGAAGCGCATCGTGGAGAAGCGGTTCAGGTTCCCTAACTTGGGGCTGGAGTCCGGGGTTCCCGTCGAGGATCTGGGTCACCGCGCCGGGTACTATAAGCTCGAGCATTCTCATGACGCGAGGTAATTCTCGTGGATTCTCTCTCTTTCTCTTCTTTTTTTTCCTTTTTTACCTTTGAAGGATTCCTTTGTTTCCGGTTTGATGGGGGTTCGGCGTGATGTCTCGCTTGACTGTCCTCGATCATGGATTTTTGTCTGATTTTTGGGTCTATCAAGCTCATGTTGATTTGTAATATCAGAAGGCCAAGTCTTGTTGTTTTCGGTATCGGAGGTTATGAGTTTCGATTTGGGATTGCTAGTGATGTGATGGCTTATCTATTGCATGTCGTGTTTGAGAAAAAGGTGTAGAAATTTGGTGGATACTTAGCTGTCTGTGTACCGTGTAGTTGCGTGTTGTTCTGTCTGTGCGAAATTTTGCTTTGATTCAATGCTTGATATAATGTCATGGCTTGGAGCCTTGTTGCAAATTGTAACCTGTTTTCATGTTCATTATATTCTCGGTGTAATGTTACTTGTGGTCCTTGTACTTTTACTTGAAAATCAAAACTTTTGTGGGATTAGAGAAAATTAATTTAAATTAGGATTTATGAGAGTTATGTAGACTTTTTTACCTTATCAATTTGTTAAATATTTAGTAATATACTACTATTATTGGAAAGCTTGTATGAAAGTTTCCGAGTGAGGGATATTTTGGATTTGCTTTATACTTTAGAGAGGTGATGGATTGAACTTACCGAATGATGTGAAGCAGATTTAGTAATGGTTTGTGGTTACACTTAGCTAGTAAATATCCTATGAGCATGTGAAAATTTGCTACCCAGTAGATTTGTCAATGATTCGCATATTGCTTCCCGCATCAAACTAACTTGGCTTTTGGCGTCTCAAGTCTAGCTGTAAAACTTGTTTTTAATCTTGTTGCTTGTTTTTGGTAGGATGTTCTACTTCTTCTTTGAATCACGAAGCAATGAGAATGTTCCTGTTGTTATCTGGCTGACTGGAGGACCGGGTTGCAGTAGTGAATTGGCTATGTTCTATGAAAATGGTCCCTTTGCCATTGCAGACAACATGTCCCTTGTTTGGAATGAACATGGTTGGGACAAGGTATTGAAGAGTATTTTTAATTTTCGGTTTTTATAAACAGTTGCTACTTGGGAAGGATTGTAAATGTGTTGCATCGTTACAATCTTATTCTATTGTATCCTTAGCAACTGATATGATCTCGACAATGTTTTTTTTAGGCTTCCAACCTGCTTTATGTTGATCAACCGGTTGGGACTGGCTTCAGTTATACCTCTGACAGGCGTGACATCAGACACAATGAAGATGGCGTCAGTGATGACTTGTATGATTTCTTGCAGGTCTGTAAATTCTTTTGACTTCTATTCTACCAGAGTTATTGGCACTGTGGATGCCAGATTTTTTGGAGAAGATTCGATCTTGAAAAGATTCGTAGCATTAATCTGAAACTTAAACAGTACCACATACCTTTTCTTTGTTTCATTAAACCTAACAAAGAAACAGGGGGCTTCAATTGAAACCATATAGACTTTTGCATTCTTTTGACTTGAAGAGCTCTTGTTCTAGGCCTTCTTTGCGGAGCACCCTCAGTTTGCAAAGAATGACTTCTATATTACTGGAGAATCATATGCTGGTCACTATATACCTGCTTTTGCTGCTCGTGTTCATCAAGGAAACAAAGCTAAAGAAGGAATTCATATAAACCTAAAGGTAGGGCTGCCAACTTCAACTTGCACATCATTGTGGTGGTTGGTTAAATTTTTTGTAAAACTAAAACCAAAATGTCAAAACAGGGATTTGCTATTGGCAATGGCCTTACCGATCCTGCAATTCAGTACAAAGCTTACACTGACTATGCATTGGACATGGGGATTATTAAGAAATCTCAGTATGACCGTATCAACAAGATTGTTCCAGTGTGCGAAATGGCTATAAAGCTTTGTGGTAATGACCCTGATCTTGTTGGGAAATTCTCCTTTCCACTATCCATTCTTCTTCTTCTTCCCTGGCTACCATTTTAATTTTTTGGACTAGTTTAATCTATTATTGCTAAAAGAAATTTGGCTACTCTCTCATTCTGCTGCAATTACTTTTCTGATGCTCATAATGAAACTTTCTTGTCTGAATACACTACTTTCAGGTACTGATGGTACAGTCTCTTGCATGGCTTCGTATTTTGTTTGCAATACCATATTCAGCAGCATCATGGCACTGGCTGGTGACACCAACGTAAGTTTATCACCTTGTGTTTTTTCAGGCATTTTGGTGGTGAATTAGGGTTTGTTTTCCTATGCTTTTTTCATTTGTTCTCTCCTGTTGTCTATGATCCCATAGCATGTCATCAGTTAAACGTTTGAAAATCCAAGCTTGATAGATCTTAGTATTGTTCTTTTTTTTTTTTAAATTAAGAGATCATAGTTCTGAATTTTTTTCTTGTTCCATTACCTGATATAACCATTTATTGAAGAAATGAGTTTGCACTTTCCCATTTTTCATGTTCATAAACTGGAGGTTATAGAACAATACAGATTGAAAGCAACTTTAGACCTTGTGCAAGCATGGAGAGTAGAGGAAGGTATCAGAGATAATGTAAAATTTGATGATTTTATTTGGTCCATTGCAGTATTATGACATCAGGAAGAAGTGTGAAGGGAGCCTATGCTATGACTTCTCCAACATGGAAAAGTTCTTGAACCAGAAACCTGTCAGAGATGCACTTGGAGTTGGAGAGATAGATTTTGTATCGTGTAGCCCGACAGTTTATCAGGCTATGCTGGTGGACTGGATGAGGAATCTGGAAGTTGGAATTCCTACACTTCTCGAGGACGGAATTCAATTGCTAGTCTATGCTGGAGAATATGATTTAATCTGCAACTGGCTTGGTAAGTTATCT
Source organism: Eucalyptus guilfoylei (assembly GCA_016097605.1). Classification (NCBI taxonomy): domain Eukaryota; kingdom Viridiplantae; phylum Streptophyta; class Magnoliopsida; order Myrtales; family Myrtaceae; genus Eucalyptus; species Eucalyptus guilfoylei. Next base: position 21,117,007 of record CM027869.1, read on the forward strand.
CTAACTACTTCCAGTGGTAGGTCAAGCCAAATCATTTCATCTCTTGTTGCTTATTGTATTTTTGTGATCAGGTAATTCGAGATGGGTTCATGCCATGGAATGGTCTGGTCAGAAGAAGTTTGTGGACTCTCCTGAAGTTTCCTTCGAAGTTGATGGATCAGAAGCGGGAGTTTTGAAGAGCCATGGCCCTCTGAGTTTCTTGAAGGTCTCTCTCTCTCTCTCTCTCTCTCCCCCGTGTGTGTCAAATGTCAGATGGAATAATTTTGGCCATTCTAAGCTGCATGGTCTAATTGACACCAGGTGCATGATGCGGGTCACATGGTTCCAATGGACCAGCCGAAGGCTTCACTAGAGATGCTGAGAAGGTGGACTCAAAGGCAAACTCTCTAACACTGGAGCTGACTCAGAGACCTTGGTGGCTGAGATGTGATTCTGTCGCTTGCACATCAGATCTCATGGGAATAACTTCTTAAAGAGTTCTATTTTCTTCTATATGTGCCTGTAAATATCTCCTCTTAATATGTTGTGCTTTCAGACTCTTTAGAGGCCCTCCGACATAAGATGGTATGGTACATTGTTGGGTATTTGAGATGGTTATGTTAATCTCAGATGGCACTAGAATTGGATCCTTGTCGCATGTTTTAAAGTGAAGGTAAAGGAAGGTATATGTGCTTTGCTGTGAGTTCTTTGATGATATCATTGCTCGATGTTTTTGGTGAGTCCGTTGGTTGCTGTGGAGTCAGATTGGAACGAAGTTGAATGTTTTTCTTGGACCGTCTTTGGCTAGGGCCATAGCTTTTTTCGTTTATGACTATGTCGTAAACAAACGCGCCCCATCCTTACTTGCCCTGGTTGCAGCGCATATGATCTTAATGGCGCATCAGGAGGAGCCCCAGCCACCCTCGGTTATCGATTGATTGCAACTTTCGCCTTTTAATAACTTCGAACAACCAGTGGCTTCTAGGTATCTATTATCTACTACGTGCTGTAGTAGGATTGCTCTCAGCCCTTCTTGCCCGACCGGCCAATAAGATTATTGGGCATTGGTTGTCTGGTTCTCTGGATTACGTGGCTCTAATGCATTATCCTGTTCTCTGGATTCTATGGTCCTAATTAACTAGGATTTAAGAGCAATGTCGCTCGGAGCACATAATGATCATTTGCTGCTTGGTCTGTGAAAAACGTACCGGTTACCAGGACGGCCCTTTTTCTCGCAATGGATTTTCACTGGGGGTGAGAGGGTGGATCAAACAAGGCTCATTCAAGCAGTGCACTCAACCGGGTGAAACAATTGCGTGTAATCCAATAAAATCAAATGTTCCCACGGGAAGAACCGTACTTCTCATGCTCGAAAGGAAAGCTAGTCACCCAAGAGGAGTAACAAAAAGATAGAATAGAAAATGAGGGAACCGGTGGCTTTGAGCTTGAACGTCTTTCAGCTCTTGTTCACGACCCAGCTTCTATTGAATCAGCGTAAGGAGATGTCGATGAGGGTACAATATAGAAAAAATTAGCTTTGGTTCAGAGCTGAAGGAGTTCGATTAGGCTGGTTAGATCGAATTTCTGCTCTTGATTAACTTAAGGTTCGAAAGAAGAAGCCGGCAGCAAAGGAAGTAGCAGCAATGCTTTATATAACTGCTTTTAGAAAGAGAGATTCATCCCCTGCTCTGTGAGAAAAGGGAACTCTTGGAGAAAAAGAAGCCGCGGAGGAGACTTGACAACAAAGTCCCAGGTGAAAGCAAAATCGAAAGAACGATGGTGGATCATCATAGGCATTGTCCAATAGCAAACTATTGCCCACTAATCAAGTTTCACCAAATGAAATTTATTTATATTATCTGTATTATAATATGTTCTTCTAAAAATTGTAATAATTATTATTTAACATGTAAATTTTACTATAGTTGCTGCGTTGCCTAAGGACTATATAATCTTTTATCTAGACAGATTTTTCTGGAAGAATTATTAAATCTAACATTCCGTAACTAGAGCGTAAATAGAAACTAAAGTCTCTTAGCTCCCGGCGCCGGTCGCCGGCCGGCCACCGTCTCATGTGACGTAACCAATCAGAAGAAGATAAAAAGAGAGGGAGATGGCGAAGGAAAGAAGGATTCGAGTGGCCATGGCGTCTGCTCTGAGCTTCTCCCTATACCCTCCCCTTCTCTCCAGCAACTCGCTCTCCCTGCTTCCTTCGCTCCCGCCTTCGCCTTCACCTTCACCTTCACCTTCACCTTCTCTCAATTCCCGGCCCTCCCGAACGCTCGCTTCTTCGAGGAAGCTCACTGCTTTGAGGCTCCAGAACGGTATCCCGAGAGCGTCCGCCGAAGGTCCGTTTTCTTTATCCCAGGATGGGTCGACGTGCGAAGCGTGGGATCTCTCTAGACCTTTTTTTGGCTTGTCCGTTCGTTTTCTTCCTCGGTTAACTCTCTCGCGCGTCGGCCGTGGTCTCTGAATTCTTTCCTTTCTATGTCTTGCTGAGCTCTTAGAATGTTTATGCTGTGAATTGCTTGAGAACCTGATGCGTGCTATCGAGATCATTCTATTGAAATGGATTGCCTTAGTATATAAAGAAACGTATGAAATGTCATATTGCGCGTTTCCGAGTGCTAGATGGGGCACTTGTTGGTCGTTTCAGCTGGTTCTCAGCTTGAACCAAATGGAACTCCAATCCAGTGCTCGGCGAAAATACCACTGGGGCTTATGATGCGATGGTTTTTCTGGTCTCTCGAATTTCAGCATTGTGCCAAATTGTAATGTTGGGGGTGAGAGTGGTTAAGCTGAAGCATTGAATCTTACCATTATAAATAGCCAGTGTCTCCCCTGTTCGAGGGAACATAAAAGTGGACAAGGCTTAAACCTCCGATCTCTTACTTAGAAGATGAGAGTTATCATCAGCCATTGTGCCGTCTATACTGGGTGAGCAAAAGATGATGGTTAAGTCGATGCATTTTCTTCGATGGACTTTTCTTGTTTACTAGCTCTTCATAAAATGAAACAGAAAGATTGTCAATCCTAGTTCTTTTGTGTCTTACAAACTTGGGTTTGGGAAATTTAGAAAAAACAATAAGAATAATTAAAGCTTGGACCAGAGAACACATGGGGACTCTATGATGGCATATGAGTAGAGAGAGAAGTCAGGCCAATTCTTTTGAAATCGAGGCAGAAGCAGTGGATTTTGAATGATTTATTATACCAGATTTTTACTGGTATATTGCGTCGTACAGCAGCATCTGCTACTGCTGGGATAAGATCCAAGAAGAAGCCATTCCTGACGACAATTTTAATGCTTTCTCAGTCTTGACTTTCTAATAGGAGCGTTGCCTATTCACATTGATTTTTGTATTACAGGAGTGCCAAGTGAGTTGGCTGAAGATTCAAAGTTCGTTCCTTTGAATGCTGAAGATCCTAGATATGGCCCCCCTGTAAGTTCTGGTTAGTTTTCTGCATCACCGCGAGTTCTTTTTCACGGCACATTCTTACGCAGCATTATTGATTCATAGGTAGCATTAAACGAGCCACCATGAATTTGTCTTGCATAATTCCTCAGCACCTACCTATCTTAGTAGCAACTCATACAGCAAAACTGTGAAATTTTGGATGCATGGAATTACAGAATGAAACTGAACTTCTTACTTTGAAACTTGATGAACATGTCTGATTTTTCATCTTGTTCTTCTCGAGCAATGAGATTACCTTGATGTTTCAAGAAGTTTGAATTTTGCAGGCTTTGTTGCTAGTAGGCTTTGATGCAGAGGAGGCGGGAAAGGTATGAATCTCTGTTAATGACTCTCTATGTCAAGTTGGCCCTTCTTCTTAGGTAGAGGAGGTTGAAACATCTTTCTCAGAAGTCCTTTGGTTTTAATATCATATACTATCTTTAGTCCGTGTCCTGTGTGGGTGAAATTCCTTCAGAAGGTATGAGGGAATCTGCCTATTATTAAAGTAACTTTTCTTTTGGTGTTCTACAATTACAGATCCAACAACTTCTGAAAGAGATGGATGGCGAATTTCTACAGGTATCGTAATTCAGTGTTCTTTATGGCAGTTGCAACTTTTCAAGATGTATTTCCTACTTTCTTTTCATGTCTCTTTAGTGTAGAATAAAGGTAAATTGTTCACGATGCTGCTTTAAAATGCTGACAAAAGTGAGAGTAGGCTTGGAATTCCACCTATGCTCGGACAACGTTTTCACAAATATTTGATAATATTGGATGATTTCATACTTGACGTCCATTTTCTCTGCTTTTAACCAATTTTTCACCAGATGCAATCCGTTGCATCTATGTTCTTTCCCTGAATTGAAGAGAGGCAGGGCTTGTTGAAAGAAGATAATTTGACATCTGCCAGAAAGCAGGATCATGCCAACAGGTTTTATATGCCTTAGCTGATTGATCCTTGCCCTTGGTCTTGCAGATTGTGTACTGCACTGAGAGTATGGTTAATCGTTCACTGTGGGAAGCGGTGCATACAAGACAGCCTGATTTGAAGTCAATCAAGGTAAATATGAAGAGCCCTGTCCACGTTACGGCTTTTTTGATAAGTTTAATGACCTTCTATATGGGTCGAGCCATTTTCCTTCATTGCCACGCTTCTCTTTCTCCATCAAAATGAGTGCATCAGTTTCCGCGGCACAAAATTGCTAAGAAAATATCCACTGATTTTTTTGTTGATGTGGTGATGAATGGGGGTGAGCATCGGTTCAGGGTTGATTCTGGACTGATCTTGGATCAGCTCAATCCTGTCGGTCCTGGTCCGATTCCTAAGGGGACTAGGTCGGTCCTTGGTTCTGGGACCATTGGACCCTACACTGTGCGAATTGATTCTCGCTCCTGAGAGTTTAGGGTTGGACCAACCCCGTAATAGATAATATATATTATATGCTTTTGTTTACTCTAAATTTCAGCGCCTTGTCCATGTAAATTAGAAAGTAGAAAGAAACCTAGCCCTAAATAAAATAAATAAATAAATAAAATAAATAAAAAAACCCTCTTCGCTTGCCTCGGCCTTGCTCGCCTCGCTCACCTTATTCAACGCTCACCTCGTGGCTTGCCTCTCTTCACTTGCTTCTCTCCCTCTGTTCACTTGCCTTGCCACCCGCCTCTATTCCATCGTCTCGCATGTTTGTTTATGGTTTATTGCTTTTAGGAAGTGTATATTTTTTTGTTGTTATCTTATCTTATATTTATGTTTGATGTGTATCTGTTCATAGTTTAGTTATTCAATATCGCATTGTTAATTAATATGTAATTTGAAATAGTATGTTTGTTATTTTAGGGAATGCAAAAATGAAATAAAAAATAATCAGTTGTTCTCGGTTTGACTTTGGAACCGGACCGGACCCATAGAGTTGGTCCAATCCTCGATTCAAGGCTTAATAGGATTGGTCCTCGATTCCAAAAATTAGGGACCAACACCGTGCGGGTTAGTCCTTGAGTTAGGTGTTAGATTGGCCAAACTTGGACGGTGCTTACCCGTATTGATAAATATTGGAGTATCCTCATACTGTCTTCAAACAGCTTCTCAGAACTACTGTCATTCCTTACAAAAAGGTTCTAAAAGGATTGAACTGTGTAGCCCTCGTATTGCTCAACGAGTCCGCAGGTTACAAATTACCAACTCCTATTAGCAACCCTCAGTAGATTTGGCTGTAGAATCACAAGCAAGCAGTAATTTACGGTTTTATTCTGTTCTGTTCCACCTTCTGTTATTCGCACTGATGCATCATCACTTTTTTTTTCGCAGGTTGCGAAGAATGTTCCGCGTATTTGCTTCTTGTCGGGTCTCACTGGAGAGGAGCTGATGATGTTCATTGATGCCTTTCCCGAAACGGGTATAGCTTCGTTCTTCTTCGACTGAAGGCTGTTTATTCATTTAGTTAAAACCATTCACGTTGGAAATACTCAGTACTTTTGTCTGCGGCTCTACTCATTGTAGATCAGCTAGGAAACTGTCTTGTGAGACTGAGCCAGTTACTTAAATTTGGTCATGCGACTATGGAGTCTGCACATTTTGTTTATCCTCATTCATGACATCACACATTACCATATGGCACACTGTGCCTTGGACCTCGCAGGATTGGAACCAGCTGTTTTCGCAGCTCTTGTTCCCAACAGCGCCAATAAACCTGTACAGGAATTGATAGAAGAAATAATGGGAGATCATGAAATGCTTGTAAGTTGATATATCATTTCATAGTCTTACAAGAATCTTTAGTTTTGGTTCAGTCCCTCAGTTTGATGGAGGCATATTTGATCCTTTGCAGACTGGAAAGCAGAAAGGTACGGGCTAAGCATGTAAGAATCGCTTTGAAGGACTGTGACCATCATTGGCGTTAGCGCATAGGCGGGCGGGCAAAAATGTTTACCACAATAACAGATTGTCATTTCATTCCTATTCAAATACCATGACATGGAGTACTGTCACCTGCTTTCTGCATCTACTCCGAAGCTGTGAAATCAATACATAATCACTCAGCCTAAATAACAACACGGTTCTTTGTTTGAAGAACACCAGCCTTCGGCGTAAAGAAAGCCCTCTATTGTGAGCAATGAGCTCTCGTTTAGAAGATAGGGTTTCAAGAGGATAGACAGCGTAAATTGCTTTTCTCACTAGTCATAAGGAGTCTAAAGCCAACATGTAGTCTGTCTCAAGTGCTCTTGACTTTGAAGATTTCAACCCTTTTCTTGCCTCACATCATCTGGCAGATTGCTTTGTAATCACAATGTGTTCAAATCCAGATGGTTGACAATAACTTGCAAAAAATTCCTTCTCATTCTACATCATCATCTGTACGCTAAAGTTAACTATTGAAAACCACAATCGATAGTCTACATATGGAAAGGAACCAGGCTATCCTCCTTTTCCAATTATAAAGGACACAGCGTATTTTGTCTCCCAAATGTCCTGCACAAGCATCCTTTCTGTAGCAAATTCCCTTTTCCACCCAGCCACATCAGCCAATATCCAAGATTACTTAATCAGACTATTTTCAGGCAAGACCCCTGAAAATAAACCAAAGCAAGATTTAAGAAGAAGCCTAAACATGCAGGACCATATGCCTGTGTGCAAGAATGCATGTAGGAGAAGATGGTCACTGTGACAATGAATATGGGCTGTTAGCAACAGACTTGGACCACACTACATATAAGGTTATCTTATGACCCAACTCAGAAAGAATCACAAACCACAAGATGGATCCTCGCAGTATTATATGTATGCATGTGAGACGGAATTAGAGATAATAATCTAGGAAAGCCACAAAAAGAGTTGAGAGAGAAAGCCAGGTGAAAGAGAACTTGCACAGTTCCTCCACAATCTGCTGTGATTTTCACACTATCATCATACTTCCTTCTCCAGGCTGAACTCTCATAGCTACATTTTCCTTTTTGGCCACAACCTACCATACCAACATTGGCAGGCGATGACATGCTTCAGGATTGCCGATATAACAGCCATCGCCTTGAATAACTAAGCCTTCACAATATCCTCTCACTCGAATGTTAAAAAGGAAGGTGCTCATCTTCAACAGTGACTTGTCAAATGCAAAAGACTACAGCCACGTCACCTTTAGATCGCACCACCATAAGAGCAAGATTAGAGAAAACCTAACACAAGCTTGACTACAGTATGCATGGGGGAGCACCAAGTAGCTTGTTTTTACAATGGACAATGCATCTTTCTTGAGTTTGAATTGCAATCATCTGCAGTACATGCGGCGTGGGAAATCACCTACTCATCAGCAAACACAACCACCCAATTTCAATCCGCAAAGGCAAAAACTACTTCATACCGCTTCATCATCAGTAATTCCTTCATCTCAATGCACCAAGCATACAATCTCTAGCTCCAACATCATTCTAACCAGATAGCAAGTAAGTGTCCAGAGCCTGACTATACCAGGAAAACCATGAAACAGAGGACTTCAACCCATAGCTTGATTCGAAAAACCAGATGGTTCTACTTAGCAGATAAAAAGAAACAGAGACATACCTCCAAGAAGGTTGAATTCTACAAAATCCAAGCAAAGTCAAGGCCTCACTCTCTGCAAATTCACTCATCCTCCTCATCACTCTCGTCACTGAAATAGCTCACCTTTTTCTCCTTCCTCTCCTTCACTCTCTCTCTCTCCTCTCTCTCACTCCTCAACAATCTCTCGTCCGCGCCGTCGTCCACCACCGAGGCCCAATTCTCCTCCTCAAATACCTCCCCTTCATCATCTCCACCACCACCGTGGCCGCCGCCGCCGCCGCCGCCCCACTCCTCCCTTCCGCCGCCGCCCCTCCTCCCCTTCTTCGGGGCGGGCCTCTCTCTCGGCCCCAGGATATTCTTCGGGCACTCGTACGACAGGTGCCCGTCCTCCCCGCACTCGTAGCACTTGCTCTTGTCCTTGTAAACCCTCTTCTTGATGAACTCCGGCGCCCGGCCGTTGTCGATCGCGATCGACGCGGCGACCTTGCGGCCGTTGAGGATCTTGCCGTGCATCTCGGCGGCGGCCCTCTGGGCGTCGGGCTGGGAGACGAACTGGACGAACGCGACGCCGCGGCTGCGGCGGGTGGTGCGGTCCTTGAGGATGGTGACGCGGGCGATCTTGCCGAAGGTGGAGAAGAGGGTGTGGAGGTCGGAATTAGTGAGGGAGAAGTCGAGGTTGGAGACATAGAGGGTCGACTTGGAGGGGACGAGGCCGCCGGATGAGCCGCCGCCGCCGCCGCCGGAACTCAGGTTCCTCCGGCCGTGAGCGGCGGCGGGGTTGGAGGTCGACGGCTGAGGGGGAGGTGGAGCTGAGGCGTACCGGTAGTAGAAGGTATCGTCTTCGTCGGAGCCGGAGTCGGCGCGCCGCCGCTTGTTCGTGGGCTTCCCCATGATCGCTCCTGCTTCGCGGTTCCCCACCCTTTCTCCTCCGCCGTCTTCGTCGCCGGCTCGATATACTCGCGGCGAGGCGCGGGTTGGGCCCTGGGAGAAAACCCAATTAGCCTCCGTGGGCCTAGCCCAATGTTATGGGCCTAGCCCATTAAACATGGGCCCTAGACTAATGAATATGGGCCGAGTCCAATAATTATGGTCCGAGCCCAATGAATATGGGCCTAGAATTATGGGCTTCCCTCGCCGGCCCATATAGTCGGCCCAAACGATCCTCGTCACCGTCTGTTTGTGTTGTTGGAGCTTCTGGGAGGTACCTGTCGTCGGTTGAGGAGGAAAAGGTGAAAACATAAGGAAAGAGGCAAGCACCTGCCGAGCGATGATGGCCCTCGCTTTTGGATGTACGCTCGTCGTCGTCGTCGTCGTCGCGACCGTCCGCTGATATCGCGGGAGATTGCCGGAGATCTCGAAAGGGTCTGTTCTCGTCACCGGTTTCTCTCCGATCGGCGGCTCGGGCGGCCAATTTGATTGGGAGCGCACTCGGAAAGACTGCGCCTTTGAGGTGAGGATAGAGATCCCGAATCTTTCCCGTTTCGTCTTGGGGAATTGTTCCTATTGACGTGATGTTTCTCCGATTGACTGTGCTTTTAAAGTTTGGAGTTCATGGGCTTCTCGGAAGGACGAAGTTTGAGTTTAGTACTGTGCGGCTGCGATTGAAGGAGTTCTTGAGGAGCTCGTTCTATCAAGATTTGTGATTGATGGTGTTGTTGATTCGATTCTCTGATCGTTTTGATGATTGTTCGTGTCGTATATTGGACCGTTTAGAGTTCGGATGGGTTGAACATAGTTATCTTTTATTCGAATGGGCACCCCTGGAATTGTGAAGGTCTAACTGTGCAGGCGCGTCGGTGAATGTTTTACTGGGGTTTGCTAGGATAAGTTGCGAATGGCGACAAAATATTGGTCTTGGTGCTAGGTGTGCTTATGGCTTTTGAGCACTGTGAAAAGAAGTCATTCAGCTACTATTAGAGGTTTCGCAGGACTAACTGGAAGGTCATGATTGTGCTAGCTGCTATGACGAATTGAATGCACTATCTTTGTGCGATCGACACAATAATCTCGATGGGAAGGAAAGTTAATGAAATTTGCTAGAGTGAGAATCACTTCCATGTATTTACTCTATACATATCCAACCAGCATGCCTTGCCATCTCACAACCATTCTAAAGGTTCCCTCCACAGGTTGCCCTGTAGTCATTATATTGGTTCTCAAGTGTACGTGTGTTGCTATACCATTTTCCTAGTTGGTGACACTGATGTTACTTGTCAGTTGTGACCTTTGACCAATTGGCAGTTGAAACTGAAGGATATACATTTTTAGGTTCTGGATTACTTCTTTCGTTTTTCCTTTTTTGGCTGAACCTGGACTATGTAGATGCTGGGGATTAGGCACTATATCCTCAGAAGACATCCTTCACTATACGTTGTTGATCCATTAATTCTAAATGCATGGCCTTCGAAATTTTGTCTGACAATATCCTGTTAAAGTAACGATTTCATTCCACTCGGGTTCCAGGTTTTCCAAGTGCAAGTGGTGAATCGACATGGAATTTTAAAGTTGCAATCCGAATGGCAATAGGATCTGAAGGACCCTGAACAACTTAAATCTGATAAAAGCACTGACTTATCAATTTGGGATTGGGATTCAGGTCTAACACGGGTCCCAGATTGCCTTAAAATGAAGATTAGGTCTAATTCCTCAAAGAAACTGATGTTCTGTTTTTTGTTGTAAAAGTTCTTGATATTTATTCTGTGAGAGTAAGTGCTTGCTTGTCTGCAACTGGCAGTTTTGCCATTTCTCGAGTCTTTTCTTTACTTATTTCTTGAAATATTTTCCTTGTGTAAGTCCTTGACCGGACTAGTGATGATTTTCATTCACCTTCGACAAGATGCATGGATTCTCCACTGTTGATGGCTTTGTGGAGATAACTGAAAGCTTGGCAGAGATGATCAAGTATGTGGCAAACGAACCTTCAGTGGGGCTATTTTACATTCTGCAGCACACTCAAAATGCAGTGCCCAATGTTGTTAGTCTCAAGAATAATGTCGCAGGGAGATCACAAGCGACCAATCTGCATATGGAGGACTTAGAAGATTCTATTACAATGATGAGGTCAATGAAGGATTGTGGGTTCCCCATTGTTGATGACATGATTGGTGATATTAACAAATCTCTAGCAATTGTATCAGCGAAACAGCCTAAAAGAGGATTGATACACAGCCAAACCTCGGGTTTTGAAATGCGAAGAATTAGCTCATCAGGGCCAACCACTTGGGGACGATCTACCTTTTTTGACCCTCAAGATGGTGAAAGGAGTGGAAATTACTTTTCCAATGTTCTAAAGTCAGCGAAACAAAGGGCGAGCAATTTTAAGTGGTCTAACCTTGATTCCCAACATCCTATTCAGACGCAGGGTGAGAAACATTTTATTTATACTGATGGACCATTGGCAGTTGGGGAAAACAGCTCAAGTTCAACTCTGCCGGTGGTTGAGTCTGATGAACTGCCATTATCAAGTGAAGTTTCTGAAGAACTGCAAGAAGAGAAAGAAGGAGAAAGCCACACTACTCTCCACTTGCCAAGTGATAATTTATTGACGGTGCCAGAAGACTTCGAGAGTTTTAGAGCTAATAGAGAAGCAAAATTGGAGGAGTGGCTGGGAGAGACTGGTCACCATAATAATTGCAATGGAGCGACTAATGGGGAACCAGCTTAGCTTGATCTGCGGCTGTTTAAAATAACCACCCCTGTACATTTTATTACTAGGGATGTAAATATCAGTCCAGATGGTGATCGCTATTGACTGATTGCTCGCTTTGAAAATAGATTCATCACTGTGGTCTTTCCAGAGGGAGCGCAGCTAAACTTACAGATGATTCAAGGCTCTCCTACAGAGAACAAGATTGCTTTCTGAAGGCAGTTTTAAGCAGCATCGGCCAAGCGACTTATTAGCAGCGACAGTTGTCCATGTATTCAGCTTCTGTTTTAGTTTCAAGGGTCCTACATTGCGTCTTATCGATTCCAAGATGTGGAGACTGCATCAGGACTCTCCCAAAACTGAGCTTTTTCTTTTATCTTCTTGTGAAGTAGGTTGTATATTTCCTGGCTTGCTTATGACAGTTTCTCCTTTGTGAGAAACTTTTATGAGTGAAGTGATGTATCTGTAGCTTCTTCTGGAATAAATTTCCATGTACTTATACCGGTTTTATTTAATATGAGACAAGTAGTTAAAACTTTTCCAAAGAACTGGCGCGCCAGGCAGACCTCCTTATCCTTGGAGATTAACATAAAATTCAAGATGAAACCGTGGCAGGAAAAAAAGTGCCGCCCATGGTGCAGATGCAACAGAGTGTGCTGCAACTCCCCAATGAGACCTTTAGCAGGCCTTTTCTTGAACCTTTCTTTCGTTTGTGGCGAGAATAGGCTGTAAGAATACTTCAGTACTAGTCTTTGGTGTCCATGCAGACTAAAAATGTCACACACCGACTGCGCGACTTTATTTGGCCTGCATTTTCGGGTTCTATTAAAACATTTTCATCTCTCTAGATCTTTAAGATGATCTGTATTCGGAGGATTAACCATTTCTTGAGAAGTGAAAACTCGTGTGTGCAAAGTGCGACCGAAAGAGAACCTTGCACCTACGGGACCAATCCATTCGGCCAGATTTGCCTTTGATTTTCATTTTGACTCTGCTCTGATGGCCCAGGAAACCAAATGATCTTGCCCTCCGGGAAATTGTCCTGCCTTACCCTCCAGCTACATCTGGCTGAGGGATGGAACGTTACCTGCGTTTGCGGTCTCAGTCGAGCCAGTTACAGCGGGCCTCCTTTCACCAGTCTATTTGTCTAGATTCTGCCTCAAATACAAGTAATACCTCGCCCAGAGCAAAGCACACATGACCCCCCAGAAAAAAGGTACAATTCAGCACCGAATAAAACAGTGGAATATTTCCCTTTGGTTTAACTAACAGTCACTTCTCAAAATAAAAAAAAAGGTCTTCCACATAAAACCGATGCGAATTCCATAATAATTTCCAAACTGGCATCTGCCTAAATTGAACAAGTATCTGATGTATTTACATTAGTATCTGGTGCTTCATAAAAGAAAAGGGAGTCTCCTTTCTGGTACGCCTAGAGGAATATAGCTGAATTTCACCAATGAACACTTTGGAAACATCGAAATTTCTTTGTTCATATGCCTTTACTTTTTCCAAAAACGAGCATGATTGTTACAGCCTCGACAAAAATAGAATAAAAAAAATCTAAGTCCTGCTTCCTTGAGGTAGTAAAGGGTAATCTCACTCCATCACATGATTGGCAGCGGTCAGTACTATCAGCGGCAATAAGAGGTGCCGCATTTGAATATTCCCAGTACAACAAGGATATACAGGCCTTCATGAAGACATTTTCTTAGCAGGGCGGCAGAGGGGAGGAAACTGGTTCACAAGCTGTTGCTTCAGAATGAGTTTTGTAACACTTTTTCATCTGCTAGTTCACAAAGCCTAGCCCCAATCCATTTGGAGCTTCCATCAGTCATGCAAATGTTGGTGATCCGTGATGATTAACCAACAAAAACCAACATTACACAGCTCAAGGGACACCAGCATCAAAAGCAAGGCCATATAGATGCAAAGCACAACCTGTACAGAGATTTTGAGGATATGAGGATATAACCATGCAATAAGAAAGAAGGCAAGATAAAGAGCCTAGTCAGAATCTGTCAAATTATCCAGCCCCAAACCTTTCCCCACAGAGTCAACATTTGAATGTGACAAAAAAAATTAGTATTTAAATGAACCTGACTAGGCTGAAAATGCTAAAATTTAATAGTACTAAAACCAGTTGATCCAGTAGAACAAATGAAAACCCGACTATACAAAGGCATTTTGCATCTGGGTTCTCTCTGTTTTCCATATAGATTCCAGACAGGCCCATTAACTTGACGATGTATCCACACATGCAGGGTGGCTAACGTGTTGTCTAGGTGCTGTCTCCTTCTGGCACTCCTTTCCTTAAATGTCTCAAATGAAAGACCAACAATATGGGGGCAAGGAAGTAAGCTGTGAAGAGGCTGGTTCCTAAAATAACCAAATTTGCATAAGCATACTCTAAAGGTCGAGTAGAAGATCATGCAGAAGAACAGATACTAAGTTCAAGAACAAATCAAGGAGGGAGGCCATAAGATGGAATCAAAATTCACCAAATTCATGTGTTCTCAATATAGAAAGACGTAAATACCTGCCCCAAAATCACAAATTAACTGGTCATCGATGTATGTTAACTTCTTGACAGGAAGCCGCAGGCTCAGCCCTTATGCTAGGAATATCATAATCTGAACTGCAATTCAAAGTCAGTCAGTTTCTCTTGCATTTCCTTTCATAGAAAGGGAGAAGAGAGGTAAATGCTCCACTGTATTTGATTTGTGTCTCTCAAGAATTTATGCTATTCAAATGGTTCAGTATACACAAATATCTCTAAAAACTTTCTGACAAAACGGTGCCTTCGACCTCTCGAAAGGAAAAAATTGTGGTAGAGAAGAAGAAAGATAACAGGTTAAACAAAGAAAAGCCAAGGTAAGCCAGGAATTCAAGTTCTCAGTTCTCAGCCAACAATCAATGACCGTCACTCAAAAGCCAACTAATTTTTGGAAAGTTGCAATATTCATATTACATCATGCAGGCAAGGAAGAGCCACCCACGCAAATTTACACAAACACACCATGTCATGATACTCAATTTAGGGACTAATTCTTGGTAAGTAGGAAAATTCATATTAAATCATGCAGACAAGGAAGAGCCACCCACTCAAATTTACACAGACCATGTACTAACGCTTGATTAAGGGAATGAGAAATCATTGCAAAAAGAGTGATTAAAATAGTGGCAGAGGATAACTCAGTAAATAATAATCCACCAGATCGCCTAGAAAGTAGAGAAAGAAAAATCCTAGATAGAAATTGCAGTTAATTTTGACTAATAACTGAGAGTCTCCATAAATCCTACAATCCACACCATAAACTCTGTCCATCAGCTATTTTGCTAGAAAAAAAAACTTATCATTGAATTAACAACATTTATGAAAGAGCCCACACAGCTATGGGACTTTCCAGGGAAAGTAAATCAGACTTTTAATTCCTGAAGCATTTGGATTTGTTAGATTATAAAATCCGGAACAACATCAATTGCAAATAAGTGAAAATTGTTAGTGACTATAGTTACCAAAATGAATAATGAAACAGAAGTACCAAAACCATCCAAATGGGAATGTATAAATGGGTGATCTCACCATTCAACTATCTGTGAGGTGTACGCTTTCTTCTAATTGCTTCGTTATGTTGTCATGAACTTGCCCTACAAAAGAATGATATTCTTCTGATATAAGTTACCATAATGTAAAAAAATTACAAGTATGCCATATACAATGAACCTTCTACTCAATGAAACAACCCTCTCTCGTATTCATTGTTTTCAAACCCATAATGAACCAGTCAATATAGCCTGTTGAACCATGAACCACTAAAAAGTCATATCCCACTAGACCATTGACCGTGTATGGGAGGAAGCGTTTCGATATGGTATTGACCCAGTTCAGCAGGTCAAACTGAGGCAATTGCATTTTTTCTAGAGTTATCAAGCCAATCAGATATATATTACTCCCCAGCAGAAGCCAACAATTACTAATAAGAAAGTATATGTCTAAGCGTTATTTGCAAGAAAAGGGGTTTTTGACGTGTGCTAGGCACTCCTTCCGTTAGCAAGACAAGCATTGCAATCACTAAAAAATTAATGATATTTTAACAAAACTTTAACCAGCAATTCAACCAGTCGAGCTGCTAATCCGTCTCAGCACCACAAAAGAGTTGCCAGTCACGAGACATTGAATTTTAAAACAGTGGCTACTCAATAGTATCCATCCCCACTAAAAGAGAAAAAAATAAGAAGAAAAGAATTATAAAGTGAAGGGACTTATGCAACAAAACGATAAATCCCAACATCTATAGTATGTATAATGATAATTGACTCCTAGTATTGACTAAGCCTATGAATCTATAACTTGTAGTTGGCCCAATAAATTATCTATAACAGGTAATAGTAATTTCATTCCTACTTTTAGGTACCGGTGCCCTGGAAAGATATGCTATTGTGCAATATGAGTGATATGTGAGTAATGAAGTTTCTCTTTTCCTATCTCTATCTCAATGAGACGAAACAAAAGATCTTATTTTATGTTAACTAATTATTGGAGTAAGTCTTGAACAAGCTCCCCGAGTCTCGACTATAATTTACTATTTCCTTTTCTAGCCAATTCTTGAAATGCCATACATATGCCTTCTTGACAATAATCTGTTCTTCAATCTGTAACCAAAATATAATACACCAAGACAAACTATACAACTAAAATCCTTTAATCTAATCATCCCACAAGACCATGAACCAACCCGGTAATGGAAATTGACTACATAGAAGATCCCCACCTTTTTGACAAGAAAGCTAAGAAGAGCAATCAGCAAAATTGTGGAGTGAAAAATGACATCGAATTCCATACATTGTTATTTCATGGATTTATCATACAAAGACTAATTTACATTTGAAACATCGATAAAGGGAAGTTGAGAGTTACACATTCTAGCGGGGGACTTGAACACAATCCAACCTTTATTCTTCATTCATGTTGTCTTATAACCCTTTATCGTGTTATGTCAACTCATATGTGTTCATTCCAATGATTTTGTTGTTACTCAGTACCAGAGCACTAGGCAACGTATTCTTTTGCTCAATTAATTCCCCATTTTTTTAGTTTTCTTTATTCCACTAGTTCGATAGTTTGATCTTTTACTTTTTTAGTTCTGTATTGCTTTTTTGAATGTCGTAGCAAGATTACACTTTATCAACATCTTGACTTTTCTCTGATAGGAAAGAAATCACACGATGCATAATGTAGATACAACTCTTAGCCAAATGAGTCATGTTACTTTGTCAATAAAAATGAATATAAGAGAGACTTTCCCTTATTCAGCCTCACAAAGATAAGCAAAATGCAAATAGTTTTCAGGCAACTTAACTTTTAGGTTCTCAACTTATTCTGCCAGGTACGACCAAAACATGAGGTTGATGAGGGTTCAAGATAGACGAAAACCCAACTCCCTTGCTTGGTTAACAAGAGAAAAACCATTGGAACAGGATTGAGGACTTTATTATCACTCCCCTGACATCTAGTGACAGAAAACGAAGAGGAAAGAAGATAATACCCGAATGAAACTTATCCCTTCATCATGATTTCTAGGTGGTGGGATTATGAGAGGAATTAGCAAATGGAACTGATAAATACTAGAAAGGAAAATGACATTTCTCCATAATGGACAGACAATCATTCTCTAACCTCACTTTCTCTCTCAATTCCATATAACCAATTCTAATCTCATTGCATTATGTTTGTCCAATTCCCACCAACCAAAGAGGAATGGAATGGAGAAATCGTCAATGTATGCAACGACATATATCCTTTCAATCTCAGCATTTCAAGAAAACAGAAGTTTGCAAATCGACAAGCTGATACATAAGACAAGTGCTAATAAACTTCATGTATAGTGCACCCATCAACCCAGTAAATAGGTGAAATTAAGAACTGAAAACAGACGAGTACTGAAGAAACGTTACCAACCAAATCTAATTTCCCAGGTAGGAAGGAGGTTTAATCATATGGTGAATGTGACGAATGAAATTATTGAAAAGTATGTTAAATGAACAAATAGAAGATTTATTTTTGAGCCACAGACTGTTTTGCTCACGGAGGTCTACATCTACCTGTCTCAGATGGGCCAGGAGTGGCTTGAGGAGCGGCTTGATTTGTGCTCCCAATATCATGTGTCACCTTACTGCTTTCGGCATTTAAACCAGGAAGAGCTCCCTGACCTCCACTTTTGCCCACTATTTTAGCTTTTCTGAGGTATTTTGAACAGAAAGATTGGAATTATTAGACATGTTTAGCTATATCTAGCAACATAAAAGCAATTGGAACTTGAGCTAAGTCTAAGTGTTGTACCTGATAACTTTTTGCTTTGGAGCACGTCTTTTATTCATCAATGTACCTTCCAACAATCAAAATAGGTTTCACCACCAGATTTTTATATGAAAACCACCAATCTTTTGATAAAGGTCCAATTGCTCACCTGATTTAGTAGCCAAAGAAACTGAAGCAGGTTTGCGCTTGCCCCTTTCAGCTTTAATGGAAGCGATCACAGAATCAGCAGCAGGTCCTAAACCTTTCCTCCCTACCAGTTTTATCCCAAGCTTTTCAGAAAGATGATAAGACCTCATCTCATCACCTCCTCTCACTTCTCTCAGCTCAAGAGCCTGTTGCTTTGACAACATGGTGTAAATGTGAAGTTGTTGTTGCTGATTAAAATGTGACTGAAGCTGTTGAAATAGTACTTTATTGGAATGCTGGTCTGACTTCAGACCATCATGAGCTTTTTTACGAGGCTCACTAAAAGTCACTCTCAAAATTGCACCAGAGCTGGGATCAGAGTTCTTCTCATAAATGACAGCAAAGCTCCCAAATTCCAAATCAGGTTCCCTGAATAAGTCAGCTAGAATGGAAGCACAGGAATGGGCATTCTTTGATGGAGTCTGGTCAATCTTTTTCTTTGAAGCACGAGCATTAGCATGATGAACCATATTAGCAGCTTCTCTCAGCCCAGTCAGAAAGGCCCCGTGCATAGTTGCAGGATACCTTCTGGTAGTTGCCTCCCCAGCAAAGAAGAGCCGTCCATCTCCCACACTTTCAGCTAAAATATCATAGTCATCTCCAGAGGCCCCTACCGCCACATTAGAGTAGGAACCTAGGCTAAGTGGATCACCACCCCACCTGGTGCAGACAGTTTGGATAGGATCTGGTACCTTAATCCCCTGTGGTTCATAGATACCTGCACTCCCGGATCATAACAATAAGTGAACAGTCACAGATAATTATCTACACAAGAGTTTGGCTTCATTTCATCAGCAGCCCAAGAAACCAGCCACAGTACACAAAATGCTCTCCCCATACCAAGAGTCTGTCTTTGATCCAATAACTCCATAAGATTAAGGAAAACAGGATGAAGGCAGAAGAAAAGCTAGAAATGGTGGCCGCAGGATGTTATTGACGACTTGCTTTCTTAGTTTACATGGAAGGGGTTGAAGCAGCAGACACTTTGCTCAAACTAAGAGATCAAGCCAACATTAGCAAATATTATTTCGCAGGGACACAAACTACAATAACAAACGGGCTAATTGCAAGTGTCATACGATAAAGGAGAATCAACCTACCAACATTATTTACTAAGCTATCAACCATCATAGTGCAAAAGGAACCTAGTCTTGTGAATAAGTATTCACTAATTAGAGCATTCAACCTCAATACACTCATTATCTATTCAAAGTGACCTACAACAAACTTGCAAGTGCTTCCTGGAGGTACTAAACAAATGATAGGTCAGCAAGCAATGAGTTGCTGAATTATGCTCTTTAAGCCATGCCATAAATTTCTTACACTTCAAGACAGACAACAGGCTAAATAAAAAGTTCTCTGAGTTATATTAGAATCTAAAACTACTTAATATGTCAACATCAAATCTGAGCCATAGTTTATCCAATTTGCATGTTATGAGATCCATCATTTTAGTCAGGATGTTATTTAAATGCAGCCATAATGCATATAGTTACCTCTGACATCCAATATAATCCATTAACTACATAATATGTCAAGTCCAAATACTAGCCATAGTGTTTGCACATTGCATACTATAATTTCTATGTATTCCTTTTTTTCCAACAAGTAATACATCTTCTGCTGTTATTTTGGTCCAGCAATCAATTTATTAGTCAACTAAAAAATGCCCATGCACCTTCTGTGTCGACTCATGCATGCATGCATTCTCTTCTGCACATATGTGATAATTTGGGTAATCATCTTAATGGTCCTAAAAAATTAGACGAGAGTACGTCAGGTAAACTTAGGACTAGGAAGGTCCATAGATTGAAAAGAAAAGAAAAGGAAAAAAAAGAAAAAGAAAACAGAATCTAAGTCACCACATAGATTCAAATGATCTAGTTAGATTGCTCTACATTCTAAGGACAATCATATATTTTGGGTAGAAAACATATCTGTAACTGAAATATTCCGATAACAACTATACCAAAAGTCCATGATATAGTTTTCGAGACTATGAAGGATCGATTACGCATTCCACTCTTTCCACAATTTTTTTAGAACAAGTTTTTGCACTCATTAACTGGCCATTAATAAATTGAAATCAGACTCTTGTAAATAAAGCAGAATGGTTGATTTCAAAAAATTAAAGGCTGTTACCCTTGAGAATTTGAAGAACCCGCGTCACCGCATCAGTAGGAGACATGCTCTCAAACTTATGTGCAGCTTCCCCAGCTACTAATGCAATCAAGAGAGGACCACCAGCAACTGTTGCGTAGCTATAAAACAAAAAGAACTCCCCACGGCGGCTTGGATCGTCTTTTAGGTGTCCAAAGGTGTCAAGATCTGTGCCCCAAAACACATGAGGAAAAAGCATTGCAACCTTATTTAGCAGCCCAAATCCCAGCCTCTTTATCCCATCAAGCTTTCTCTGAGGCAACTCAGGAATAAACTTGATAGACCCACTTTTCAGAACACCAAGAGGAACAGTACAAAGAGCCATATCACCCTCAAAAACCTGGCTACCTGCCATGACTTGCACACCATCATTGCCATATCTGATAGTATGCACAGTTCTCTCGTACAAAATTGGTACATTCTCAGCCAAAGCCTGAACCAGTCTTCCATTCCCTCCATGCAGAAAACAATGATCACCTCCCATATCATAAGGATCATCCTGGTCCCAAAATGCAAGGGAAAGCTTTGAGAGCAAACCTGCATTAGCATATTCCAAATTGGCAAGATGCCAATTGAACAAGTTCATTTCCTCAGCATTTTCAGCATCCCCATAAACCGGCCTAAACGTTTCCAGGGCGGATCCAAGCGAAACATCCATCGACACCTCTCCCATTGACTGCCTAAGCCTACTAGCCTTATCCAAGAGACGATTAAAAGCAGTCTCAACCTTCATGTCGATGTCGGGGTCAACCGGCTTCCCATCCACCCTGTAAAGAGGGCACTTGTCCCTCACCTTGTGAAGTGGATGCCCTAGCTGCCGAGCAACAATCCCAAGGGGGTTCCCCAATGTCCCAGTCAATACACTTCCCCCTAGATCGGCAGCAGCAGATAACTTGTTCCCACCCTCCATCTTCTTTGTATAAACCCTCCCACCTGCCCTCTTCCTACCCTCTAAAACTGTCACCTTAAAACCAACCCGCATCAATTGCCGCGCTGCAGCCAATCCTGCAAGCCCGGCACCGACAATAATCACGCTATGCCTGCTCGGCTCCGCTGGATTCTTCTCTTTGATTGCAGGTGGAACCCCAAAATTAATATACCCATGAGAAACCAAGTAATCATAAGCAGAGTCCAGTAGAGAAGCGCACTGTTTAGGAATAACATCCGCGAACATCTCCTTGGTAACCCAATTGGACACGTTCTCACGCCATTTCGCAATGATGTGGTTCCTAATCAAGATATAATTAACCTGCTCGATCCCGCCGACCATCGGCACGACGCCGAAATCGATCTCTTCGTCGGTGAGCGAGTCGGCCGGGAACCCAGCCGTGAGCGCGATCAAGGCCTCCCCCGTGGACTCCCGATTGATCACGATGATCTCATCGGAGGCATCGGGGACGGAGCTAGGGTTCCCGGGAGCAGGCTTACCCGAAGCCGACGCGGAGGAACCGGGAGTACCGGAGGGCAAGGGAGGGAGCTGGAGGGGGGCGACGTTGCGCTGCGACCGGCCGCGCCTGCGCTTCTTGGGGACGGTGAAGGAGAGGAGGGGATTGTAGGCGGAGGCGGAGGCGGAGGCGGGGCTAGGGTTTTGCGGGGAAGGGGGATCGGGAAGCGGCGGGGGAGGGAGAGGGGTGGGGCTGGGGTTCGGGAGGGGCTCGAAGGGGTAGAACTCGAGCGGAGGGAATTCGGCGAACGGGTCGGGCGAGTCGCCCGGAGGCTCCATTTCCGCCGTCTCTGTCCTCGCCCTGCGATTTCACAGAGAGAGAGAAAGAGAGAGAATTGTATGGTTTTGGAGGAAGAAGAAATGAGAGAGGGAGTGAGGAGTGGCGACTGAGAGGAGAGCGGAGGCGGCGGCGGCGGCGGCGGCGGTGGGGGTTTTTTCTGTGTGCTCGGCCGAGGAGAAAAACATTTGAACGGTTTTAGTCGTTAAGTCCGTTAGAATCCGAGGCGGTCGCGCGCTCGAAAGGGGGACGTGGGGGGCAACCTCGGGATTCGAGGCTCTCTTGGTCCGAGCCTTTTTCGAAGATGTTCATTTGAAGATGTTGGTGAGACCATGTCGGATATTCGACTGGGTTTCGAAAGAAGCCGAGTCCGATTAGATGTTTTTAATCGTTTTTGGGTGACGAGGTCCAGTGTCTCGGTTGCTTGTGCTGCGATCTTGAGTCCGTTCTCGTTATTTATGTTATTTTTGGCGAGATAAACGGAACTTTGAAATTTACAATTTTTTTCGCTACTTTTGCTGGCCAATGGGTGGAACGTTTAGGTTCCCTTCCGATATAAGAGTATAGAAATATGCACTTTTATCTATCTTTATCTTTTTAGCATCAAATCAGTGTCTACATTTGTTCCTTGGTTCTTTTTTCTTTGTAAGTAAAATGTTCTTCTTTCCCCACCGACCCATCATTACAAAGACTGGTAGCAATATGGGCAGCTGCTGAAACTCTCTTATCCAGATTCAAGGTTATCAACCTCGCTCGCACTGAAAAATGAATGTACTTACTTACACCGTGTTGTGCATAAAACGAGAATGATATGAAAAGCTTTATCAGGGCAGAATGGAATCTTTATATTTGATAAGCCAAGAACTGTCCATATCAAATATGGCACATGCACAGGAGCAACAGCAGTTAGAAAGCAGATTTAGGTAAAAACGCACGACCCAAGGGTAACATAACTTGGCACATCACTCGATATTGCACAAGCTTGGCCCAATTAGCACGCGAAGCCAGTGCATGGACAATCCTTGTGCATTACCTTTTAGCAGTAGGCAACGGATGAATAATAGGCTCGACCACACCAAGACATGACACTGGCTTATGCACAATGGTTGGCAAAAGAGGAGGAGAAGATAGTAGAATTAAAAACCAAGGAATCAACTGGAAATCACAAATTAAAATACTAGCAAAACATAAAAAGGGAATATGGGCAAGTGGATAAAGAAGCCCTACAAAATCAATATACACTATGGTACAAGAAAGTTATTTTCATGGACGGTGTTAAGATATGATCTCGTGTCCAATTCAAGTCTATGATTCAATAAATAGATTTTTGATTGCATTATGTGCAGATATTAGAAGAGCATGTTCTCACAAAAAATGGACAAAAATTAATTTCGTAAGTCCTCCAAAAGAAGCTAAAACTTCTTGCAATAGAAATTGCTGACCACGAGTTTCCTCTTCTCCTCAATATATACTCAGCCAGAAATGCTGCAACAGAGATGACTCTACCAGCTCTTAGAATTTTCCATCTCTGGTATGAATGTCAATCGACTGCAACTGCCTCCCATGGTATTAATCTTCAAGTAATAAATAATGTAGCTCACCAGCAGCTCAGAGGGCAGGAAGCAAATGCTCAAATTCTCCTTGACAATGAACATCTTTCACCATTTGTCATTTGAGTGTTCTTGCAGGAGAATTTCAGAGAAACTCAATCCAGCATAAGCAGTGACTTCTCAGCTCTTCCAACCCAGTGCCTGAAGGTCAGCTGGTTTCAATTCAACATGTTTCCCGAGCCTGAAATGATAACAAATTAGACAAAAAAGTTTTAATGAATCTCACTACCTGGAAGGTAGTTAAATGAAGAGATAACATAACTTCATTCCCTGTAGAATGTGCTATAGCAAAAGTTAGAGCTATCAGCAATGACTGACTGATATGAAAGTATCATCGCACGCAAAACATGCATTCGTAAGTGTGCTCATGCATGAAATGCGTCAAGAATGAAATAGTGTAAATTGGACACACAGATGACAAAGGGGTAGGGTTAAGAGGAGTCACCCAAGATCTGCCGGAAGTCTGAAACTACCAATTCGGACTCGCTTTAATGAATAAATCTGGAAAAGCAAACAAGAGGTAAGTTCTTTTCCATGAAAATATGTTAGCATCTGCGGAGAAATTATTATGTGGTCTATAGACTAAGTGGATCAAGATCATTCGAACCATTAATCACGTGGGTCCCACCATCACGCCCACACGATCAACAGCCTAGATGGGCTTAGTCTACAGACCATGCATATTTTTCCGCATCTGCAAAAATAAGTTTGTTCCCCAATCGACCAATCTAACCTCAAGTCCAGCATTTTTTATAAGCTCTCTGACTTCATGGTTCCTCCCTTCATGGACCTGGAGATGCCCAACAAGGTGAATAATGTTATATGACATTAAAGCTACTCAAGGCAACGAAAAGAAGATTGATTATAAAGACAAAAGACGATTTAAATTGTTTGGGTTTTCTCATTTTGTTGTCAATAGAGTTAAGTGTTCCTACACATGCCAATACTCTGCAATTTTCATCTCGCCATGATGTGGCATATAAAGCGAACGAAGTCAGAAACAGAAATAGAAGTATTTTGCATTTTCAGCACTGAAGATGAGAGAATAAGCACTTCTATTTCAGCTTTCAGTATCATTGATTCAGTTAATCTAAACTATTTTTCCTCCGTCTATTCTTTTGACAAATATAGATTGCTTCCAGACATGAACAAACTACTTCCAAGACTTTGGCATCAGGAACACATTAAAAAAGAAGAAGAAGAAAACAATGAAAGAGAGTGCAAATTCTCACTCATTTTCTTTCAGCTAGAAATGTGTTTGGAACTGAATAACGTATTTTTTGTCACGATATTTTAAAGAGACAAAAGGTACCACAATCCGAAGACGAGGTCTTGGATTCTCTGGCTGCTTTGGCAATAACTCCACAGAGTCTGGGATGCAGTGAGTTCCATCGACAACTGTTCCCTGACTGATAGCTATTAAATGTCGCTTGTGCACCTCACCATCTACTGCTGCAATGTATCTGCAATTCAGAAACAAAACCGAGGTCAACTCTCAAGTATGGTGAAATGGAAAAGCAACAATTTAAACTATTATAATTCTCACCCATATGATATATTTTATTTTAAAAAAAACAAGCACATGGAAATGAAATTCCACAGATTTGGAATGCAAACCCCAAAGATTGAGAACAATATCCATAGCATCACGCAATTTTCTTCTTTTCATTGTGTAAAACACTTACTCCTTAGATAAATTTGCAGAAGGATGTGAAATTTTTTGAGCAAAATCTCCTGCAAAACGTAGCACATGGAAAAGTTTAACATGATCCATGGCACCTTAAACTCAAAGAAGCTTCACGTTCACGTAGGAATAATTTGTTGCAGCATCTCCTTAACTATCATACCATCATTAGTCACAATGATCAAGCCAGATGTGGCAACATCGAGGCGGCCAACAGTGAATAGTCGGGGTTTGGGTAGTCCAGGATTTTTCTTGCCCTAAAATCAAACGACATTTTTTCTTTAGCTTCCAAAAATGAATAGAGATGATATAAATCACAGATTTTATAAGAACTCGAAGCTCCCGATGAATAAGTCTCAGCAGATAGATAAAATGTCTAGGAAAAATCCTTCGAGCTGCAAAGAACAAGACAGGGCCCTTCCATTGACATTTGGACTGAGCTATGAGTATTTTTTCAAGGCAGAAATATAGGGAAGATAGAGTACATAAATGATTAATAAATAGAAAATGGCACTCTGTCAGGTATGGATATACAGTACCAAGATCTTCAGATAGTCGTCAAACAGCTCCAACACGGATTTAGACTCTTTCTCCCCGGCAGAGCAAATGTATCTGTCCGTATTTTCAGCATCAACTTATGCCAAAAGAAAGGAGAAAATAACCTAATAAAATGTTCCAGAATAAGCTATAGTGTTTAGCGTTAGCTGCAAACCCTTTTGGCTTGTTCAGAGCAAGGTAGACCTTCTGCGGCAACCTTTTGGGCAGGCGATTCCCATTAACATATATGACATCCTTCTTAGGATCAACTCGCGTCTGCATCAGTAAAATTATCTCAACAGCAGAAATAAACAAATGGTTGAAGATGAAGTTATCTCAATAACCAAGTTTTGCCTTTGATTATGATAACTTTTGTCCTCACTTTGCAAAACCACATTAAAAACATGTCATCACAGGAAGCTTCTAGCACTTCCCTTCAATTTCTTTTTGCTCCACTCTTGGAAGAACTACGAAAACCCAGAAAAATAATACCTTTTCAGTTCTTTCTTTTCCCCTCCTTGTTGGTGGGGAAAGCTAGAAAGAATTTCTTATGGACTATAGCTGGCTATCAAGTTCAGTCGCGATTGCCAAGAATGTTCTCTCAAGACCAACTTATGCACAAATGACATAATTCTAGAAACAACAAGAAGGAAATTCTTTCTAAAGGGAAAGAGGAAAATGGTAAACGAACACTAACGGTAGGAGCTGACCTGAGGGGTATTACACACAGAGCCATTAACGGTGACCTTGCCTTCGAAAATGAGCTCCTCACTGCCCCGTCTCGATGCCACTGTCAACAGCAATATCGCGTAAATTCCAAAACGATTAGAACATCTCAGCGTCTTTCCACTAGAAGGCACAATCCATTTCATAAAAAATCTACAAAAGAAAAAGTATGGAAAAAAAAAAAAAACTCCACGAAGACATATATCAACCAAAAGCTCTCACACGCATATTCGCAAACACATTAGCGACACTTGAGCCAAAGCAGTGTACACCAGAGTCAAGAAAACCATAAACTCGTTTGAATTACCCCCGGCGGCAGCGAGGACCTTGCTGAGGCGCTGCGGGGCATCCCCGAAATTCTCGTTGTAGAACCGGCGCGCCGCCTTGGAGTATTTTGGCTCCCCGCCGCCCGCCGCCCCCGCCGGCGCGGCAGTCTTCTTCGGCTTATCCTTCTTCTTCGCCTTCTTCTCCTGGGTGTCGGCGTGGGCGAGGTCGTGGACGAGGCGCGCGGGGGGGTGAGACTGGAGCTTGAGCTGCCCGTCCTCGCCGCGGACTATCCAGGGGATGAAGAGCTGCTGCCCCGCGCCGGAGACGAAGTCGACGCCGCGGGAGCCGGAGTCGGAGCCGGAGCCGGGCCCGGGCTTCGGCTTGAGCTTGGGCGGAGCGAAGGAGATGTCGAACTGCAGCGGAGGGGAGGAGGGAGACGGGGAGGGAGAGGAAGAGCAAGTGATGATGACGCGAGGCGCGAGGGAGAGGGAGCGGGCGGGGCGTCTCGGGAAGTGGAAGGACCTGGAGAGGGACGACCACGAAAGGGTCGCCGCCATCGTGCGCGGCGGTTGGGTTGCGCGGGAGGTCTGACAGGTCAGCTTCTACCGGAGGGAGGGAGGGAGGGGTGGTTTTTGACGGTGCCCGATCGGCCGGAGGAGGAGGGAGGAGGAGGGAGGAGGGAGGGGCTATCAGCTATCCATTGTATCCAATGCATTCGATATCGTTCGCGCTCCGGTTTGGATTTCGTCGGAGAGATGCCTGGCGATTTTTGCAAATGCCATTTGTTTTTCAATATTTTCCAAGGGCACTAAATTAGTTATAGAATCTTGAAGCAGACTTGGATAATGATTACTTATTGAAATAATTATATAAATAATTTATAAATTTTTAATTTGTTCGCTATGATTTAAAGTTTATACGTTTTCAATTTAATCATTAGACTAGATAATTTAGGAACTAAATTGAATTTGAGAATATAATAATCCAGAAATTAGATTCAACAATTTCCAAAAAAAATTAGAGGTTATATTGAAAAAATTAAACATTCAGACATAATATTATACGTTAAGTTAAAATTTAAGGTTCACATTTAGCAAATTAAAAGTTTTTGGATAATATTATAGTTATATCAAAATTTATAAACCATAAACCATATATGACATTTTCCTTAATTCATTACATGCGTCTTGTGTACAACATCGAATGGTGGTAATTTATCTGGTCCATGATGAATTAGTCCCAATAAGAATTCTCATAGCTTATGATGCATGTGTCACGGGCCGATCATTCACTCTCGATCACACATAGGCTACCCGTGCGGCCTTAAGGTTTTACCCCTAAGTAGCCTTTCAACACTCGACTCACAAGGAACTTTTAGAGAGAGAAATTCTTTGATGAGAGAGAAGCTCTGGTTTTCATATATCTTGTGAATGAATTACAATAAGGGAGGAGACTCCTTTATATACAAGTATAAGGCAAACCGTATCCGTAGATCTCCCTTAGATCTAACGGTGGAGATTGCACATCCCCATCTACCAACTACCAGCTACTCGCATTTATAACGTATGCGTACAAATACGGTATCGCTCGCCCCTAGGAGAATACTCCAAGTCTCGAGGACATAGGCCGAGGGTCATCATCGTGTCACGCCCGTGCCATGGAAACCTCTTGGGCATGTTTTCTTTTGGGCCGTGACATTCTCCCCCACCTAATCTGGCGACGCCCTCGTCGCGTCTTCGGCGTGAAAGGCTTCAATCTTTTTCTTGAACTGTCAAAGACTCTCCTCGGGCTCCCAACTGGCTTCACTCTCCGGAAGACCCTTCCATCGGATCAGATACTCACGCTTGGCCGCGCAATACCTCTTTCGTATGACTCGGTCCGCCAAGATGCTCTCGACTTCCCGATCATACGAGGTCTTTGCTCCGAGCGGCGCCCGTTGCGACGCTCCTCGATCCGGGTCTTCCTCATCAACTTGGAAAGGTTTAAGCATACTTACATGGAAAACCGGATGCACCTTTAGCTTTGATGGTAGCTCCAGCTTGTATGCGACCTTCCCAACCCATTGTAGCACGCGAAATGGCCCTTCGTAGCGACGGATCAACCCCTTGTGCACGTCCTTGTACCGAAGGACCACATGTAGTTTGGCCAACACTTGGTCTCCAACTTGGAACTCCACGTGCCGTCGCTTCTTATCCGCCCATTTCTTCATGCGTTTGGAGGCTTTGTGTAGACACGCCCCGGCCAAGTCCGCCTCTTCTTGCATATTTTTGGCGAACTTGTACGTGGGCGGACTACTCCCCCGGTAACCCGAAGCAATTGTGCTCGGGGTGTTCGGTTGCTGCCCAGTTGCAACCTCGAACGGACTCTGACCGGTCGACTCGCTTCGTTGCAAGTTGTAGGAGAATTGGGCTACGTCGATCAACTTTGCCCAATTCACTTGCGTCGTGCTCATGTAGTGTCGGAGGTAGATCTCCAAGAGAGCATTGACCCACTCCGTCTGACCGTTGGTTTGGGGATGCAAACTCATTGACATGTTTAGCTCCGACCCCAGCAGTTTGAACAACTCGGACAAGAAACGTCCCGTGAAGCGGGGATCCCAATCGCTCACGATCGTTTGTGGCACTCCCCAATACTTCACCACATGTTTCATGAACAGCTTGGCCACTTCCCCGGCCGGGCAATCCTTTGTTGCAGGTACAAAGGTTGCGTACTTTGAGAATCTGTCAACCATCACCATTAGGGTCCGACACCCTTCGGACTTCGGGAGGTTGACGATGAAGTCCATGGAAATGCTTTCCCATGGACGAGTTGGGATGGGAAGTGGCTCCAACAAGCCCGGCGACGACCGTTGCTCCAGCTTGTCTTGTTGGCATACCAGACAAGTCTTCACATACGCTTCAACGTCGTCCCGCATTTGGGGCCAGTAATACCGATCTTCAACGAGGGCCAACGTGCGGTGGATCCCAGGATGACTCACCCACTTCGAGTCGTGGCACTCGCACAAGATCTCCTTCCTCAACTTCCCATAGAAAGGCACGTACAACCGCCTTCCCTTGGTGTAAAAGGAGCTCGTCCTCACACCAGAATTGTCGAGTCTTACCTTCCTTGGCATACCTGATGAGGGCTTGAGCTCTTGGATCATGCGTCAATCCCTCCTTGATGCGGTCAACCCAAGGACAGTTCAGTCGACTCATCGTGTGGCTCATCAGCTCCGTCTTTCGACTCAACGCGTCTGCCACGGAGTTGGCCTTCCCCGGCTTGTACTCCAACGCGTAGTCGAACTCTGCTAGAAAATCCTACCATCGAGCTTGCTTCGGACTCAGCTTCTTTTGGGTCTGAAAATAGCTCGTGGCCACGTTGTCCATCTTCACAACGAACTTGGATCCCAGGAGATAGTGTCTCAATGTGCGGAGGTAATGAACCACCGCGGGTCATCTCCTTTTCTTGAACGGTATACCGTCGCTCGGTATCGTTCAGCTTCCGTGACTCGAACGCCACCGGATGTCCATCCTGCATAAGCACACCATCGATGGCATAATCCGATGCGTCAGTTTCTACCTCGTAGGGCTTGGTGTGGTCGGGCAACGCCAACACCGGCTCCTCGGTCATGGCTCGCTTCAATCGGTCGAAGGCTCTTTGGCACCGATCCGTCCACTCCCACGCCTTCTCTTTCTTCAGTAGGTCCGTGAGTGGCACGGTGATGCTCGAGTAACTCCGCACAAACCGTCGGTAGTAGTTGGTGAGGCCAAGAATGACCTCAGCGCAGGTACCTTCGTCGGTGGTTCCCATTCGACGATCGATTGAATCTTCGTCTTGTCCATCCGCACATGTCCACCCCCGAAGATGTGCCCCAAGAACGGAACTTCCTCTTGGGCGAAAGCACACTTCTCGTGCTTAACATAAAGTTTGTTCTCACGCAAGACTTGGAAAACCCGTCTTAGATGCTCGGTATGCTCTTCGAGCGTCCGACTATACATCACAATATCGTCTAGGTAAACCACTACAAACCTATCTAGGAAAGGGTGGAGTACCTTGTTCATCATTGTGCAAAAGGTAGCCGGAGCGTTGGGCAAGCCGAACGGCATAACCAGGAACTCGTAGGATCCGTACCGAGTCACACAGGCTGTCTTCGGCTCGTCCCCTTCGGCGATCCGAACTTGATAGTACCCCGATTGGAGATCCAGCTTGGTAAACCACTGAGCTCCACCAAGTTGATCGAACAGATCCGCGATAAGCGGGATAGGGTACTTGTTCTTCACAATTAGTTTGTTCAGCGCCCGGTAGTCGATGCACATCCGGAGTGACCCATCGTGCTTCTTTTGGAATAACACCGGCGCACCGAACGGGGCTTTAGACGGCCGGATGTAACCCGCGTCAAGCAGCTCCTTGAGTTGCCTCCTCAACTCTTCCAATTCGGGCGGCGCCATATGGTAAGGCGCCATGGCAGGCGGTCGAGCGTCAGGCACTAGCTCGATCCGGTGATCCACCTCCCTCTTGGGTGGCAGCTCCTTTGGCAGCTCCGAAGGCATAACATCCTTGAACGAGTCGAGGACTTGGGTTGCTTCCGTCGGGACTTCCTTCCCTTCACCCTTGTCATCCTCGATCTTCAAGGCCGCCAGGAAGGTCACTTCACCCTTCCTCGCTCCTTTGGTGAGTCGTATAGCCAAGATCATCTTTCGATCACGGTCCGACTCACGATGGACCGGAATCACGCATTGACTACTCTTGTCCAACACGCATATGCATTCGGCAAAAGGAACTACAACTGCATGGATTCTATCTAGGAATTTGATTCCAATGACTATATCGTAGTCGTCAAGTGGAATTACCTCTAGAGTTTCTTTGCCTCTCCATGACCCGAGTTGTAGCTCCACGTCCCGCAACACCGATCGCAGGGACTTCCTTCGAGTTCACCGTTTTGAGCCAACCGGCTCCCTTCTCAACCCGTAGGTTAAGTTTCTTCGCGGCTTCTTCCGAGATGAAGATGTCGGATGCTCCCGTGTCCACGAGCGCACTCATCGTGGTCACTCCGATCTTCACGTCCGCGAACATCAAGCCTTTAGGCTCCTTCGCCTTCTTCGACTTGATCGTGCTAAGGAGTCGCAACGATCCCAACCGTGCTTCCTCTCTTGGTTCGTCTTCTTTGCAAAGAGCGGCCAACTTGGCATTGTTCAGGCAATCCTGCACCATGTGTGGACCATCGCAAAAGAAGCAGCTATATGTGCGTATCTTCCTTTGTCCACCTCCGTTCGGCCCCGCATTAGCCCAGTGAGGATGAGGGCCGCTCGGTGGTCTAGCTCCAGCTGGGCGATTGTTGAATCTACCCCGATCTCCCCCACCAGTGGCTCTATCTCTCGAGCGAGCGTCTGGACAAGATGTGGAAGGCGACGCCTTATACTCCACGAGACGAGTGACTCAGCTACGGTCATGGCCGTCGTGAGATCTCCCACGTTGAACCGCTTCAACTCTTGCTTGGTCCATGGCTTGAGACCACTCATGAACTGGTGGTACCCTTCAACTTCATTCATCGAGGGGATTTGGAGTAGCAACTCCGAGAACCGCTTGATGTAGTCGCGCACACCACCCTTCTGCTCGAGACACTTCAGCTCGTCACGAGCTTCCTCCTCCGCATAGGCGGGAAAATAGTTCCGTCGGAACTCTTCGACAAAACCACCCCAGGTCGTGATAGGGTTCCCACACCTATCATCCGACCGACGACGCCACCACAACAATGCACTATCAGCTAAATACATCGATGCAGTGTTTACCTGTGTTTGGTTGTCGTTGATTCCCATGGCCTGGAAGTACCGCTCCATGTACCATAGGAAGTTGTCCACGTCTTTGGCCACCCGCGAGCCCCGGAATTCCTTTGGCTTCGGCGTGTCCACCCGTGGACCTTGCACCGTGATCACACCGTTCACGCGTGCAGCTTGTGCTTTAGCGAGCTTACCCGTAAGCTCCGCTATCTCCGCGCGCATGGCCGCCATCATGGCCTCCAAGGGTTCATACCGTTGTGTGAGTTCCTCCTGTAAGGTCCCCAGCAACTCGTGGCGGAGTTCTCCCATGCCGGTCTTGAGCTTTTGCACCTCGGCAACCAGCTCCTCTCTTCCGGCGTCGACTCCGTCCACGGTCTGGGTTAGGTCATCGACCGATCCTTGGACATCGCTGACGAACAGCTCCAGCTTCGTCACGCGTTGCACAATATCCCCCATTGGATCCTTTGACACACCACGATTCTTCTTCCCCTTGGTAGCAGCCCTCTCGGCGTTCCGCCCACGATCAACGCAGTCATCACCCATATACCACTTGTCACGGGCCGATCGATTCACTCTCGATCACACGTAGGCTGACCCGTGCGGCCTTAAGGTTTTACCCTAAGCAGCCTTTCAACACTCGACTCACAAGGAACTTTTAGAGAGAGAAACTCTTTGATGAGAGAGAAGCTCTGGTTTTCATATATCTTGTGAATGAATTACAATGAGGGAGGAGACCCCTTTATATATAAGTATAAAGCAAACCGTATCCGTAGATCTCCCTTAGATCTAACGGTGGAGATTGCACCTCCCCATCTACCAACTACCAGCATTTATAACCAACTACCAGCTATTCGCATTTATAATGTATGCATACAAATACGATATCGCTCGCCCCTAGGAGAATACTCCAAGTCTCGAGGACATAGGCCGAGGGTCATCATCGTGTCACGCCCGTGCCATGGAAACCTCTTGGGCATGTTTTCTTTTGGGCCGTGACACATGCGTCTTATTTCCTCCTCTTAACTCATGACCCTGTCTTATTTCTACAATGCGAATAAATTTTTGCATAACATATTAACAAATCGTGGCCGACCAGACAAGATAGTATAATAAATAAAGATTGAAAAGGCCAATTTTGTTTTCTCCTATGTATAACCCTGTCGATACGGGACAGTGAAGATTATCTGTCGTATGCCTTCATAATCATCTGTGCATATCCTATTCTAGTGCAACGGAATCCTAAAAACTCACAGATTCTTTCATTTTCTTTTCACTAGTAACCTTTCGAATCGTGCCGGTAGATCCCGGACTTGTAGAATATAACGTGCAGAACGCAGGAGGGAAGTCAGAAATTGTGAATACCAGCAAATTGCAGATACTAGATGATAAAAAAAAATTTATTACTAGCGAAAAATCTATGGGGCCAAGACTGTTCGAGCCCAACGCAGCTTTGACCTCACTAGAGTGAAGCCCCAATTTATTAACTCGAAAAGAATCAGAAGTGTAATTCTGGCCTTCCAATGCATGAAGGAGCTGGTTACAAAGAAATAAACAAATCACAAAAGAAAAGTTAAATATATCCTTCTCGATTTGTCATGAAAAGTGACAAAGTCAAACCCACACTGTCCCCCAGTCAGTCAGAATCCTGAAACAACAGGGGCAATTCAATCCATCAGACTTGATCTAACCCAAAAACCCATAAGAACTTCGAAACGCTGAAGCGACAAATGGAAAGGAATGTACCTGTTACTTGTGTTTCCCATCATGAAATTGCGCGTTTCTAGACGACTTGAAAGTTTCCAAAAATTCTTTTGCCTTCTCTAGCTCTTGCTTCTTCCTTGACTTGTCCCATTGGTGCTCTGTCGAGAGTATCTCGATGACTCGAGGCAGTGCCCGGCCGGCTGCATCAGTGTCGAGGAAAGCGAGTCTTGATCTCCTGGCGAGAAAATCAACAGCAGATTCACAGTACTCGTACCGAGCACAGTACGCGACTTCAGCCTCTAGAAAAGGATATCCATGTGCCAGCCTCTTCCCCAAACCTTCATCCTAAAAGTAGACAAAAGAGAATAATGTGAGAACGATCCATGAACTTGAAGATCAATCACCCGATATGATGAACTAGTTGAAGATTTCAAGATTTCAAGTGTTGAGATCGACAATCAGTACATAAAAATATCAAAATTGGCTATGCTCGATAACATTTTTGAGAAAGGCTGCCACAAAAAAAAAGGCAAAGATAAAACAGCAGAAGAATTTACTGGATTCCAACAATCTTTAGTTGCAAAAATAATGAGTTTCGAATGCTGTACATATATTCTTCAATATGGTGAAACTAAAACCAAACAACTATAAACTAACATAAGACCAGAAAGTATTCAAATTTTTTCAGCCTAAAGCCATAATCAGCACTGCAAAGCCCTTGATGTGGCAGGTATCAAATCATAGTCACACAATCAAGCAACTAGCTTTTGGGCTGTTCCTATCATCTTCAATGGCGATCATCTGGAATCGCCGCTACCGAACGATATTACCACCGGAACCTCCTTGTCTTAGTATGTTTGCTAGAGTTATGGCTCAAAACAAAATCAGGGAATCATTATTCAGATTTCCATAAGAAATTGCCAGGAAATATTGACAGTCTTCACATTATCATCCCTCAAACATTGTTATAGACACTAACAACAGTCATCTCAAACCACGTGTATTAAAGCAGTAGTGCATAACTCTTTTCTTCAGGTCAATTTTCTCAACCAACTAATGCCTGTTAGTCCTAACTATGTCAATAAAACTTCTAGAGGTCACAGATGATGGAGGTACCAGCATGTATAAGGATTAAAGTCTTCTAGTATTAATAGGTAGACATAATTCTAAACTGAATCTTGGCAAGAAGTTAAACCTGAGCTATAGCTGCCACTCTTTCAGCAAAAGTTCCATATGCACGAGACAAATGCTTGGCTACGGCAGTGTCCATCACCCCAGGAACAACTTTACCACCATATGACCTTTTCATTCGTACATATTGCTGAGCAAGCACTGTAAAAAATGCAGGATCCCATCCTTCTCCCCCAACCAGTCGGAGGTTGTTAGTAATACATTCATTGGCCGGCTTTAGCTTTCCAGACCGGATAGCTGCATTAACTGCATCTTCCGCCATGCTGAAATTCATTACATCAATATAAATACTAGCTGATGGAGCTATGGAAACAACGATTGCTCCACAACAGCATCAACAAAGTACAGTAGCTGAATCTAACGAGGATTAGTTAAGGTTCTATAGCTAGTCAATGAATTTGCCATTAGTTGGTAAAACCACAAAAAGAACCATGAAACTAAAAAGGTACCTCCGATATGTAGTCCACTTTCCACCTGTGATGGTGACTAAACCAGGGTAATCTTCACACACAACATGATCTCTAGATATGCTCTCAGTGTTTTTGGCTGAGGGATCGACTGCCAATGGACGGATACCACTCCATGCAGAGAGAACATCTGTGCGTCTTACCTAAATTAGGCAAAAATCCTTCAAATCCTAGAAACAAGTAAGATAAATGGAAAAGAACCAAAGAGCTAAAAAAATCAGTAGTATTTTCGTGCTTTCTAAGATCAATCAATAAAATTCTCAATTACAAGTAGTGATTACTATGCCTAGACATTCGCTCAGCTTTTGACACATCTATTATTAGTTCAATCAATACTACCACTCATTACCAACCCAAAGTATGAAAGTTTAGACCACTTAACCACTTAATGTAAATCGTGTGCTTCTGTACGAACAAATTCCAGCACAGCATATAATCTTCACTTCCTAAAACTGAAATCAGATCTCACATGACAGAAAGTTATGGTTCCACTTTCTGCAGGGAAAAAGCTGATGAAATAATGTTAAATAAAATGCTCCATTTTGTAATATCATCGACATATGTCAACCATCATAAGTAAAGGATCAATTAAACAAACTTAATTCCCAGGAACAAACAACGTTGCATTAAGATGCAGAAACTAAAACAGGTAATGCAACTCCACCTTGACATTGAGATAATCACAGATGGCATCAAGTATAAACTGAATCTCATCTTCATGAGGTTCAGGTAGCATTGTGATTGGAGTGTTAGAGTCTGTAGTGCCTGCGACAGTTCTCCCCAACCATGGAAGCATGAAAACAACTCTTCCATCTTTAGTTTTAGGAACAATCAAGCCCATGCCTTCTGGAGAGTAGTAGTCAGGGAGGACAATGTGTACACCACTGCTGGGACAGATCATTGGCTGTGCATCTACTTTAGCCATCTTCCTTACAGAGTCACAAAATGGGCCAGCAGCATTGACAACAACTTTTGCATATGTGTCAAATTCTTGGCCTAAGTACAGAGGTCAGCAAGTCATTCCACTAAGAATGACTAGAACTATGAGGGAACATCAATATAATACTGAAGGAACAATTACTAAAAAAAATGATTAAGAAAACAAACTGCAATAATGGAAAACATAAGGAATTTGTTAATTGGAAGAATCCTGAATTAAACTCTAGTAAATTTTTAAGTTAAAGAGGTCTGCACAATTTCAGGTTAGAAACACAAATCTTCCATATGAATATTTTTGAAGAACATGAGGTCATATGAATGGTCGAAGTCTGGATTTACACAAAAAACATGAGATAAATGAAGATTCTGAAACACAGTCTGTATCCTTTGTGATCAACTGTAATCAATTATCCGGTTCACAATCCCAATCTTCCTAGATGAATAAGCGAGAACATCTTCACAAATTGATTTAACACTATAAAATTAGAAAAATTTCATCAATTTGGTAAGAATTTTCTTTTTCCCGCAAGACATTTACATATGAAAACCACACTTCTGCATCGGATCAGATGTACTAAAGGACAAAACCATCAAATGGCAAATCTGGTCCCCAGATGCAGAGCTGAAACCCATATTACTTACTTCAAAGGACAAAACAAAATGTCATTAATGTACCTGATAAATTGTCTCGAATCCTTGCACCAATTATTCGATCACTGACTTCATCCTTAAGAAAGGAAACCACTTCCGCATAGTTGAGAACTGCTGCGCCAGCTAGGGCAGCCGTACATGCTAATCCAACATTGAGCCTAGAGTCATTCATTTGCCCATCATAGTAGACCACTGTCCCCTTCAGTACTCGGTCCTTGCCTTTCCTTGCAAGAGTCGGGAAAAGTTCTGCTGACTCTTGTGCAGAATAATATCTAGATAAGTGCAAAAGGCGCGCTCCTGCTACCAAATCGTATAGTTTCAAGCCCATCCAGTAGTATACAACCTCAAACCAGTTAAAGCACGGTGTCATGCAGGGTAAAGCATGGCACAGGTGTGGGGCATTATCAATGACCTGTTTTCGCTCCTCGAGTGCATGGAAAACTAGCCTCAGTTGCCCATAGTCGAGATTGAACACAGCCTTTTCAAGGTATCGAACCCCTAGAAAACAAGATTATTATGAAACGAAGATCCAAGCTTCGTTTAGAGAATTTTAATACAGGAAGTAGGACAAGAACAGGGGAATGAGCGATGAGCTAAACAGAATGTACGATGCAATTGAAAGGATTCCATTCCCTTAGATAGTCTACGACCTTAAAGCATATAAAATTCAGCTTCACACCAATCGAAACGCACTCAATTCCTAGGTGCAAATATTCATGATCGGTGCACGCATCCAATCTCGTCTTAGTTTGGATTCAGTACCTCCATGGATCAGCTTCGTCGACCGAGAAGAAGTGCCGGACGAGAAATCCTCTCTCTCAACGAGTCCAACGCGCAGTCCGCGAGTGGTGGCGTCGAGAGCGACGCCGCAGCCGGTCGCGCCGCCGCCGATCACGAGAATGTCGAGCGGGTTGGCGGAGCTGGCGCCGATGAGGGCCGATTCCTGGACTGCTCGCGGCGGGACCGCGGCGCTGGGATCGAAGATCCTCCGCCTCACGGCGTCGAGGGCGGGCCCGCCGCCGCGATCGGAGGACGCGACGGACGGAGTCAGGGAGGTGCAGGCGGCGGCGGCGGCGGCGACGGTGGCGATGCCGGCGAGGCGGCGGAGGCGAGTGCCGGTGGTGGCCATCGGGGAGCGGTGCGGTGGTGGCAGCAAGAACGTGAGAATCAGTTATGGTGGGAGATGATGAGGAGGACTTTTCCTCGGGAATCGGATTATTCAGCGGATCTTGTAAAATTACCATAATACCACTTTCATCCCACTTATGTTACAAATAACTGAATAATGTATTATCGTGAAGAACGGATATATTTTCCGTTTCTTCCTTTTTTGAAATAATACAGTGGATAATTTTAAAAGATCTTAACATTATTTATTTTTCATTAACACCATGAAATCACTATAACATTAAGAAACTACACATATATAAATTCAACAGTGAATATTAAAGGATTAACTTATACTGATGATAAATTTAAGAATAATCTTTTATATATGTCCCGTTTTTACCTTTTGTAAAACTTAACGGAATTTCGGATTTTCCTCCTGTCAGAAACGAAACTTAGGATTGATTTCCGGAAAAACAGGACCACCTTTGTTCTTCTCACTAACCCGTGACGTGCTCTAATTGTGATCGGCTTCGGATGACAGCGCGAGTGTTTACGTGGCGGGAAAATCTGAAGTTACTGAACAAGTGAGGGACCTGAGAGTAATTTGAAAGCAATTCAGAAAGCTTGGTGGGGCCCAAGGGACCAGGTCAGGGCTCGTGAGTCGCCGCCCATCCCTTCCCTCTTTTTATTTATTAGTGCTTTGAAAATGGGCGGTCCGACGTTGAATGCGGAACTACCGGGGCTCGCTAGTCGCCGCCCGTGGCGCTGACGATCACGACGCACGTGACGATGAGAATTTTAAATGGTCCGGAACCTTTCTAGTGGAAAGTTCCGGCGGTGGGATCGAGAGCTTCCCTTCCGTCGTTTTTGCTTGTTATGTCTCTGCGTTTTGTACGACCCCAATGAATAAAGCGG
This sequence comes from Eucalyptus guilfoylei, assembly GCA_016097605.1. Taxonomy (NCBI): domain Eukaryota; kingdom Viridiplantae; phylum Streptophyta; class Magnoliopsida; order Myrtales; family Myrtaceae; genus Eucalyptus; species Eucalyptus guilfoylei. The sequence goes on from CM027869.1 coordinate 21,156,564, forward strand.
TCACGCCCCCTCCAACCCCCACCCTGAAAAAGTTTTCGAAGAAGTTGTTCTTGAAAAAAAAATAATGACATCTTTCGGTCAACCTGAAAATGAATTAGGAAAATAATTTCTTCGTTTGGTAAATAAAATCTAATATAATTTTCCTAAATAGATATAATATACGAGCGCTAGTTTTTACGCATAAGCAGTTAGAAAACTGAATACGGGCACTAGGATTCCGAATCTAGCCTCAGTGGGCCCCGACCTAGGTGCTGGGGACTTTAGTCTAGCTTTGATGGACTCAGGTGCCAAGGACCGAGGCATAGACTTTACGTTCATGATCCCCAACCTCGGTGGACCTAACCATGGGTGTCAAGGACTTGAGCTTTGGCACCGAGATCCTAGACTCGACCTTTTATGGACTTGGGCACAATTGTTAGGGTCTTGAGCTTAGCCTTGATTGAGTAAAGCGAATGTCAGCATCCTAGACCCAACCTTAATGGACCTGAGACCTGGGCATGAGCGCTAGGGCTTTGAACACAGACATCGAGGTCTCGAGTCTATAGCCTCGATGGACACAAGTATTCGTGCCAAGGACTTGGGCCTGAGCAATGATGTCGTGAGCTCGGCCTCGATGGACATAAGCTTGGGTGCTAGAGACCCAAGCATCGGCATCAGGAGCAAACATTGAGATTTGCATGTCTATTCGTAGAATTTATGCTCAAAGTCTCAATATATAGTTGTACATTTAAAAAATGATTTCCAATTTTTAAAGAACAACACATTTTCCTAAATTTAAGCAAAAAAATTTCATTGATATGATGGAAGACGAGGAAGATGTCTTCATAAAAAATATTTTTTTGCAAAATAATTGGAACCTCTGGAGTGATTAGTCCTGAGGTAAATGGCACCCACCATAAAACCCGTGATTGGATCGGACAAGGTGGATTCCTAGTTCGTAGAACCAAGAATTGACTTTGTGCACCAACAAATCGGCGGTGTTTTTATTTTTATTTTTTTGGGTTTCTTCTATGATACCTACCAAGTGCACAACATATTGATTCATTTGATCTAACAAGTTTGCAGTCTTTTTCCGAAGTTAGTGACTCAAAACACAAAAGCCATTTTCAATTCATTTGTTATATGGATTTTCCCATCTTATCCATTGAAAATAGTAAACAGTTATATGGCATACAAAAAGCACATGGTCAATTCGCAATGTCGTAAGCTTTGTACTAGCATTCAATGGATATACATGAGACAATTATTTTAAAAAATCATAAACCTATTACGATAATCAATTTAGGCACAAACTTTTTAGTTTGACATACATTTTTTGAAAATTTGCCAATTCAATCTAAACCTATTATTTTGATAATTTGCCGGAAAGAACTATATTGGCAAATTTCAAAAGGTTTAGTCCTAAATTGACAAATTGTCAAAAAGTTTAAAATTGAATTGATGCGATTGAAAAAATTTAGGTTTAAATTAGCACAACTTAAAGATTTAGGACTAGATTAGACGTCGTAAAATAAATTTAGGATTTTTTGGACAATTTTTTCAATATATATGTTGGTTGAACGTGACATGTTGCAACAATTAGCTTGCTATGAGACTGTTTGTCCATGCCACGAAGAAAAAAAAAGGGCATATTACGAGCAAATTTGATTCGGTTCTGCACCGGGAATTGGGAACTCGACCCTACAGGACCCACACAAAATAGGCTATTTTGGTTCGGCTCTGTCTAGTTTGATTCCTCGAATTGGACTGGGACCGATGCACGCCTCTAATGAGACAAACTGAATCGAATATGATAGAAGGATCCATGAATCACCCAAAAAGGCGCAAAAATACCATAATGAATGGTGTCAACGGTTCGGTTTTTCAAAAAAATTGAACCGAACCGAACCGTTAAGAAAAATTCCGAACCGAACCGAATGAGACCCGAACTAAATTGAAATTTTGGTTCGGTTTTTGATTTTTAGCTTTCAATTTTCAGTTTTTTTTTTGTTTTTTTTTTGTTGTATATATTTTTCGTTTCCAAGAAATAAACTCTTATCGGTTTATTGGTTCGATTTAATTCGAACCAATAAAAAGAAATTCAATTTTTAATGAGAACCGAATTGAATGAAAATCGAAGTTTCAGTTCGGTTTTTGACACCCCATTAATGATGGTCTACCTACAGGCAACCCGGAGGAGGCCCATAAGGAGGAGCCAGTCCAGCCCGTCAAGCCGACACGAAACAAGCCCAGGCCCGTTACCAGCCCGGGAGAAGCTCGAGACGATCGTCGTCGTCGTCGTCTTCCCTCTCCCCTCGTCTCTCTCCGTCTCTCCTTCTCCGACGAGGCTCTGCGGCTGCTGCAAGGAGGCGACTCGGCTCTCTTTCGCCCGGCTCGGATGGCGCAGATACCGCACCTCGACAATGCTCCCGTCAACCTCCCGTCGATCAGGCACTCATCGCTCTCCCGACTCGCCGTCGATTTCTTCATCATCTTTCTATCGGACTTTGCTCATTCGCATCGTGTTTTTTTTTTTTATTTTTTGGTCGTCGTCTAAAACCTGCTTCGTTCGTCGGAATCAGGGATCAGTCGCAGAAGGAGCTCATAACCATCCTGAAAAACGTGAGTCCTTCCGTTTCGAGCTCGATTAGGCGGCGCGGTCTGCTTTTTCTTCTTTGCAATTTCGGCCGTTTCCGGCATGGAACCGCGTCCGGCTCGTGTCCGCTTTCCCGCTTCCTTAGCGCCGCGCTTGCTTGTGTTTGAAATTGGAGCTTTCTTTTTCGTATGTTGACTCGTTCGAGTTTGGCGTTGTCTCAGATCCGGGGGAGGAAGTGTCTGGTCGTCGATCAGAAGCTCAGTGGCTCGCTATCTCTAATTATCCAAACTTCGCTTCTCAAGGCAAGGATGTTTGCATGTAGTTAATGGTCGATGACTCTGTTTGTCTGGGGAAAAGACACCGCAGATAATGAATTCATCATTCGAATCAAGGCTTACAATGTTTGGTTTGCTTGGAGGCAGGAACATGGCGTGGAGTTGAGGCATCTTTCCGCGGAACCAATTCAAACCGAATCTACCAAAGTTGTTTACCTCGTTCGGGCTCAACTTGATCTCATGAAATTAATATGCTCGCACATTCACGGCGATCAATCCAAGGGGTTTCAGAGGGAGTACTATGTTTATTTCGTTCCTCGCCGGGCTGTGGCTTGTGAGAAGGTTTGAAAATTTGGCATCTTTGCCATGCACTAAGGATGAGTCGACTGCTAGTGATACTCTCTTCCGAGTGTTTGGTAAAGTTTGTTCAATCATCTCATCTGCTGTGCAGATTTTTGAGGAGGAAAAAGTTCATCAGTTGTTGACCATAGGGGACTACCCATTATACCTCATTCCCATGGACGAGGATGTCCTATCATTCGAACTGGACCTTGCTTATAAAGTAAGGATAAACTCTAGTTCATTAGCTGATGTGTGCCAGTCCCAGAATAGAATTCCTTTTGATAAGATTGTCTACTTACTCCCTTTTTCTCACTTTCTCTTTGATAGGAGAGCCTAGTCGATGGTGATACGAGCTCACTCTGGCATATTGCCAAAGCCATTCACAAGCTTGAGGTGCGATTATCATGCATACCATATAAGAAGCTTTTGAGCTTCGGCATTTACTTTTCTCCTTCCCTGTACTGGTTGCGTTGGAAATCGAACCTGTTGTGATGTTGCGTAATTTGATTGACAGTTTGCTTTTGGGCTGATACCAAATGTCAGAGCTAAGGGCAGAGGCTCAGTACGAGTTGCTGACATACTTAATCGGATGCAAGCAGAGGAACCAGTCAATTCGTCTGATGTAATAATGCATAGCTTTTGTAAGCTTAGTGGTACTTTAGCCATACCATCTGTTTAATTTCGTGTATTTGTCTTCTCGACTATTATTGCAGATCGTGGTGCCGGAGATAAACACTCTTATTCTTCTTGATAGGGAGGTAATTATGGTTCCGAGTTTATTTTCTGTTCTTTCGGGGGCGAAGCATTATGAAGTGCAAGAACACAGATATTCCACTAACTTGGGAGGATCAGCTCTGGCAGACTTGTAAAGATTTAGGAATCAGATCAGACTATTTTTTCCCAATTTTAGGTTTACGGAAGATGAATTGTCTTATATTCAGTTAAATGTGCTCCTGAATGCGCTACGCAAACCATCTACAGGGGGGGGGGGGAATTATTTTGCTAAGAGCATCCTCATCAGAGTTCACACGACATTAACTGCAAGATCATGTGGTTTCACGAATTCCATTTAAACATGACACCAATGTCTGATTGATACTGGAAGTGTGATTAAAAGCTTAACTTTTTGGTTGCAGGTTGACATGGTTACTCCTATGTGTTCTCAGTTAACCTATGAAGGGCTCTTGGACGAGGTAAATTGACTTATTTGGTACTTTTTGCAGTCTCTAAAAGGGTACAACACCTTACTTCAGTTTAGATGCATAATTAGCCACTATAGTTCCACTTAATTGTGTACACAGACTTTCATTATATTTTAGTTGTAGTCACTGATTTCATAAATACTCAGTGCATCAATTGCAAATCAATTAAAGTTAAATGCATTTGGTTGGAGAAATAAAAAATCAAGAATCCAGTTGCAGGCTGCATCAAAGTACAATGACCGCTATTGGGTTTTCCCCAAAGAATTAAGTGTATATGAGATATCAGAAAATTTCTCAGAAAAAAATTAGGCTGAAACTATTTTGATAGTTCAGATTGGTTTATCCAAAAGAATGTTAATGAGCTATATTGTGATTTAGAGAAAGTAGTTGCAGTTGGTTGTGCTCTATATTTCTTTTCTGAAATATTTTTGGCATTTGCCAAAACATGAGTTGTTTGACCTTCTGATGGTTGACTGTGGACATTTAGAGCATCATATACCAGCAAATGTACTATAATAGCTATGTGATCACATTCAGAAGGCAAGGTGCTGTTTTTCCTTTGTTGTTGTTTCTGTAAGTTATCTCTAATACTTCCAATTTTGGCAGTTTTTACATGTGAACAATGGTTCAGTGGAGCTTGATGCATCTATCATGGGTGCTCAACAAGAAGGCAAAAAAATGAAAGTTCCGCTCAATTCTAGGTAAGATCTATAGCTTACCACTGCTGCGGCTGTTATATCCTCAGCTGAGAGATACTGTTTGGATGAGACTGTGCCATCCTAGCATTTGATTTGTGTGGCTCACTTTTGAGAAGCACTTTTTATGTGATCCACTTCCTTGTAGTTCATATGACTGCTTATACATTGCATGTTTTGTTTGTTATGAAGGGTAGTCACTTCATTGTTCCTTGTTCATTCTTAGCGGGGAAAAAATTAGAAATAAAGTATGTTGCATTCATGTGTTTGTTGGTTTTCACTTCTCTTTTGCTTGGTAATGTCAATGGTTTATCCATCCTTCTTTTCAGTATTCCTTGATCCAGTGACACTGTTTGTGTTTTGAACTTTAGTGACAAGCTTTTCAAGGAGATACGGGATCTCAACTTTGAAGTTGTTGTCCAGGTTGACTTATCATCTTGTTCTTTATGTTGCCTCGTACTATGATGTTACTATCTTTGCTTTGAGGTCAAGTCCTTGGATGTTCCATGTCTTAGTTCCAACTGCAGTTTGCTTGCAGGTTTTACGTCAAAAAGCAACATCAATGAAGCAAGATTATACGGAGATGACAACGACTGTAAGTCAACTTGGTTCTGATCACATGTGCCTACGTCCCACAGGCCCCAGAGATCTTCGACTTCTAGTTCCTTTTTCAGCAGACAGAATGCGATAGCCTTCGTGCATATATTTTATAGCTGCAATTGTCTGTCACTAGAAGTGTTTAGTTCATGTAGCTTGAATGGCATAAATGGGTAGAAATTTTAGATTGCAACTGAATGTGTTCGGGGCATTCTAATACTCCTGTGAACAGTTTGAGGGATAATCTGAAAAGTTTTCTGACACTGCATACAGAGTCAGACAGTTTCGGAGTTGAAGGATTTTGTAAAGAAGCTGAATTCACTACCTGAAATGACTGTAAGTACTGTTGCCTTTTATTTTGCTGTTTGCTTATTTTCTAATTGCTTGAATTCAATTATAATATTGTGCTTTCTTTTCTCTTTTCAGAGGCACATAAATCTTGCTCAGCATTTATCAACTTTCACATCTAAGCCATCATTTCTTGCACGACTTGACATGGAACACACACTGGTTGAGGCTCAGAGTTATGACATGTAAGCTAATTCTTTGAATGTACCTCTTATCATAAACCTAGCATGTTCCTTCTTTCGCATAAGTTCTATTTTATTATTTTATTAAGGTGTATATCCCCTTGTAATGAAAGTTGCATTTTACTCGGTTTTAGTGGCTAAGTATTCCTCTTTAGGCAAGGAAAAATGACATCTTTTCTCCTGACTTACTCTGATAAAACTCTCAAGTCCAAGGTCCTCCTCTGCCCAATATATATGCATCCTCATATATTCATCTTCTCTATAATGTTTTGGTGTCATATACTCTGATTTTAATTGCTATGGAGGATGTATGGCTGTTGATATCATTCCATTAGACATAATTCTGAGTGATCCTAGTTCTTCCATTTGGCTTGCCATTCCAATAGAATAAATTGGTGGGACTGGTATTTCCCTCTACATGTACAACCATAGATAGTTACTGGATTGAAGTGAGAGAAATTCATCGGTTTGAAGAGGAATAGATTGATTTTGGATGAGTGATTCTCTTTTCTCCTTTAGATTTCTTTTTGTTACCTGCTGCCGGAGTTTTCTCATACTAAACTTTCTTTTTTGTTATCTGTTATATAATATTCACATGCAGTTGCTTTGAGTACATTGAAGAAATGATCCATAAGCAGGAACCTTTTGTCAATGTCCTACGAATGCTCATACTGTTCTCTATTACAAATGCGGGGCTGCCTAAGAAGCATTTTGATTATTTAAGGCAAGTATGACACTCTTATACCAATTGTGAGCTCTTTGTCCTTTACACTATGGTTGGGAAGATAGAGAAAGGGTGGGGAAAGAAAATTTGAGTATGAAAATCTTATTTTCCCTCTCTCCCTCCCTCTCACAAAGAAATTTCAAAATCTCTCTCATTTTCCACTCCAATTTTCATCCCCTCCCCTTTTTCTAACTTTCCAAGCAGAACCTCGATATTCCCATGTTTAAATTTGGTAGTATCATTTATCTTGTTTCAGGAGGGAGCTACTTCATAGCTATGGTTTTGAGCACATGGCTACACTGAACAATTTGGAAAAAGCTGGACTGCTGAAAAAGCAGGTATGATGCCTTCACCAAGTGCTTTTACCTCTAACAAGGTACTCAATTAGAAAATATTGATTGGTCCGTATTCTCCAAAACTGCAGGAGTCAAAGAGCAATTGGCTGACAATAAAACGTGCTCTGCAGCTTGTAGTTGATGATACTGACACAGCCAAGTACTATCATTCTTCATCTCGTTCTCTGCTTCTAATTTTCCACATAGATCATGTCGTGCTGTTACCATTGATTTGTACTTCTTAGCTATCCTCCTTTTTCTCTTCATGATCATCTCGTTGCACTTGTGACTGAGCTTTGAAGTTACTCTATTTTGCAGTCCTAATGATATTGCCTATGTATTTTCTGGATATGCGCCGCTTAGCATTCGGCTTGTTCAGAATGCTATTCGATCTGGTTGGTGAGTCTTTATCTCATGAATCTCACATATATTTTGTATTCGGTGAGCTAAATTGCTTTTTTAGCTTCTGTTACATCCATTCTATTTCTTGCTTTAATCTACACAAGCCTTGATGGCCCAAAAAAACAGAAAGAAATCTGCTTGAGCATTTCTCAGTTTTGCTTGCAAGTTGAAGTCAATGATGCATGGAGGTCCTTTTGGGTTGTTAGCTTAGAATAATTTTTCTGTGGATCCTCACGACAATTCACATGAGTAGTAAACAAAATGTAAAGATTTCATTCTTGCTTTTTTAATCCATTGAAATTCTTTGAGTTTCATGCTTCGGTAGGCCCGTGAGAAGTAGGAAGTAGCATTTCTGGTGTCAGAAATTGAAGAGTTTCACATGGTCATTTTAAATAATTCGATCTGACTACTCTCTTGTTAAATACCGTCCAGTTCACATGTAAATAAACATATACATGTGCTTACTATGTCATTTAGTTGTTCTTACCTTATTACTAGCAGCATTTTTATTATCGTGCACGAGTTTAAGGTTTTAGTATTAGGAAATAGCGAATATCATTGTCCTGGTTTAAATGCTAGACATTATAATGCTAGTCATTATGTACTAGCTGATAATGTCTGTTTTCCTTGGGGATTACATTTAATTGGTTGTAAACAACTACCCGTATGCTTTAACATCCCAAAACCAAAGGCCCAGCCCATCATCTCCCAAGTATTTTATACTTTTATATTTTTCGGAAGCTCACTTCAACCACTTCTTACTCAACAATTTCTTTTATGCCTGGTGTACAAAAGTGCTTGCTTGCTCTGATACCTTCTGAGAAATCTTTGAACTTCAATAATCATGACTTGTAGGCGTCCCATTGAAGAGATCTTGAGAATGCTACCAGGACCCCATTCAGAATTGAAGAGAGTAAGTACTATTTTAAGTTTCTTGCATACTGCTATTTGTTCACTTCATTTTTCTCTCGGTGATTATGTTCATGCTTCATATTCTAGCTGTTATTGGATGATTTCTTTGGCTCATTTTGTAGTTCTTATCCTAAGAGACCATGTGCATTTGCATCATCACTAACATGTGGATGCTAATCCTGAACCTTTGTGTAGTTTCATGGGTCTACTTGAGATTTATTTGATGGTCAACTATTGAGGGCCTGTGTGGTCGTGTTAGTTTGTCTCATATTCTTTCTGCTTTGTCTGCAGAGTAGGTTTGCAAGCAGTCAATCATATGATTCGTTGCAAGATGCTTCGGTTGACAAGTAATTTCCTTTTATTTTCAAACTATATGGCTCCGCTTAAATTGGCATTTTTTCTTTATATTCCTTTTCCCAATTTGTTGCCACAAGATAAACTTTGGTGTTATGTTTAAGGTAACATTTTATATTTCCAGCATGTAGTTTGGGATTTTGGTCAAATAATACTTAGCTTTTCTGATTGATTTCTTTTTGAATGGTTAGCTTTGTTGGACTTCTATTCTGACTAAGTTTGCGGTATGATTACTACTTTAGCTAGCAAAATAAGTTGATCTCGTAGTTGTTTTATATGTATAAACTTAAGGATGTACTTTTCACTCGAAGGAGGAGGCTAGTATATTATCAAGGGACTGGATAATATGCGGAACTGAAAAGTTATGTCTACTCCTATCAATTAAGAGATCAGTGAAAATTAAAACTCATTTTCCTCTTTCCTTTAGTGGAGAGTTTAATGATGCTAGAGGAGGTATCTTCATGATCAGAATAGTCTGGTTGTTTACCATGAATGCTGGATGAGAGTTTGTTGTTTCTTTCTTTTCTGAGTCTCCTTTGCCTCGATCCACTGTGACAGTTTTATGATCGGTTTAATGATAAAGAGCAGACATATGCAAGTGGTACTTTCTTTAGAATTGCTCCATAATTAATGCTATAACTTTTACATTTATGATATCCTGGTGCAGCCATAGTTCTTATGAAACTTCTTTTAATTTGCTAGAGTGACTGGAGGAAGACGCTCCCTGGTACTTGTCGTTTTCGTGGGAGGGGTAACATTCGCGGAGATTTCTGCTCTACGATTCCTCAGTTCTCAGGTGCTTGTTCTCAATTTTGTTTGTTAGTATTTTCTTGTAGATTGAACAGATAAACTTTGCAATTCTTTTTAAGACTGTAATCGCTGGCTGTTAAGTGGGTCAGATTGGTGTACTTGAAGCTGCTAGTTTTAAAACTTCAGGCAGAATCTAACGCATGAAAGAGCTGTTTTGTCAAATCTAATTAGTTTATGTCACTTCGTTCTCTATGTGGCTTTTCAATTAGTGGTTGGAACATTAAAGATGGAAGTATGAAGTTGGCTACAAGTCATGCTATATCTTCACGATGATTTCATTACAATAAATATTCCCTTGTTTTGCCTGCAGGAGGGGATGGCATATGATATAATCGTGGGCACTACAAAAGTAATCAGCGGTCAAACCCTGACTGAAACATTTGTCCAGAGCATGGGTTGACCGGTGATTCCTTTCCCCGCTGATGTCCAGTCATACTCTTGTGTAGAGTTTTGCAATTTTTGTGTTGTTCAGGTGACGTGAGATTTCTTGATTGACCGGTTTTCGAGATCACGTTGTAATTTATCTTTCTTCTGGGCACTCAGTTTTCATCTGATCATGTGAGGAAGAAAAGAATGTTAACCTTCTCTTCAGAGAAACTGGATTGCTAAAATCGTCATGCTAATATGAGTGGAGGTGAGAGCGCTCAGGCGCAGAAACAATAGGGTGCTACTCTGATCTTTGAATGTGATTCAATCACCATTGTGAGACCAAGTAGATGCCATGATTCTTTGCTTTGAATTACAGCTGGTGTACGAATCAATCCCGCCATATTTGTGCCATAGTATCGTGATCCGCGATATATGGAATGAGCCTATTGGAACGGGCTCCATCCTGTCTCTGCTTTTCAGCTTCCCCCTTGTCCAGCCTCGCCGCTGTTCATCCTAACAAAGAACCCTGCCATACATTCTAGCTCACTCGCTCTCTGCTTTTCGATATACAATTAGATGGGAGGAAGAAGAGTTTGTTTTCCTTCCATACATTCATTGAAAGGAGTATGCTAAAACCTGAAACAAAATTCGGTTTTCAAAGGAATCTTAAGTATCAGACGTATTCTCTCGTGTTTCGTTTCAAAGGGAGAGGGCACAGGAGCAAAATGCTGCTCTGTTTACTTTCCCTTTACGAGAAAGGACGATTTTACTCATCCGGAATTTCTTCCTGCTGTATGACCGCCTCAGTCACACTGAACGTGTTCTGTTCGGCCATGTCAAATTCAGCGAGTTCCAAAGTATTTGTCCCGAGGAAAAAATAGGCTTTTTACCTTCTCTCGCAAGCGGCAGTTGCGGAGGCAAAAGGAAAAGTAACGTCTTTAACCATCTAAGAGGGCCCAGAAATTTCATAGTCGAGGGTAGAAAAATTGTGGACCGAACCTGTCGTGCACCCTGCTTTGCAGGTGTCAATTATGTACATGATGAAAACAGAATTATTACATGTAAGACTTTCTTTGCCGACATTCTTCCCTGTACCTTACGTTTCTTTAAACCACTCCCAAAACCACTCTCACCAGACACATATGTCACAATTCAGGAGCCGTCTCGGCTCGTTGGATAAGCTCCAGTAGAGTCCCGGCTTTTCTCTTGGCGCGGTCAGTGCCGCTCTCCATTAGTTCCTTCAGTACCTCCTCTGCTCCGAGATCTTTCGCAAATTTTAGCTGCTCTACATCACCTGAGCACAGAGACCAAAGCACTGCCGCCGCATTCTCTCGATTCCGGGGCGAACCAGTCCTTATAACCTCCACCAACACAGGGATGGGCTCGGCTTGGCTGATTGCTATCTTTCCTTCTGGATGGCTCGCAAGGATTGCTAGAATTGCCAATGCCTCATCCACCATCCCACCGCCAGCATCCTTCAGCAGTCTCATGAGCGGACCCACGATACCGGCCTTTATGGCCCTTGCCTTGTTCCCTTGATAGATTGAAAGATTAAAGATTGCAGTAGCAGCATCCTTCTTCCCTCTGGGAGTGCCTTCGCATAGCAATCTTATAAGGGCAGGGATAGCCCCGGCTGCTCCAATGGCCACCTTGTTCTCATCAATTACCGATAAACTGAACAGGGTGGCTGCTGCATTTTCTCTTGCCTCCATGCTTCCATTTTTCAGCACATCCACAATGTCTGGTATAGCCCCTGCATTTACTATCGTCCCTTTGTTACTATCGTTTATAGAAAGATTGAGCAGGGCAGTAACCGCATGCTCTTGGGTTCGGGAATCTGTTGAGGATAATAGATCAACGAGGAGTGGAATCGCTCCCGCCTCCGCGATGCACACTCTATTATCTGCATTCCTCTTTGCAAGCAAGCGGAGCTCCCCCGCAGCCCCTCTTTGTTGCTCCGGATTCCCATTGGCTAGCTTCTCTAACAAGGCATCAATAGCGGCCCGATCGCATTCAGAAGCAACGCGACCAGATCTTTTGTTTCTGCATTTTTCCTGCTTTTCTGGAAGCTCAACGCCATTGCTCTCGCACCATAAAGCGATCAAACTCTTCAGAACATAATTAGGTGTTAAGGCTGTGTGCAGTAGTGTCTGCTGGGTTTTGGGACACGTCTTATGCCCTGCATCAAGCCACCTCTGGATGCACGATCTTTCATATGTCTGTAAAATAAGAGAATCTATATGATGACTACAAAGGGATGATAGCTAGAGTGGCATGAAATTATCAAAATGCTAACCATGATATACCTGTCCAGTGGATACTATGACCGGATCTTTCATCAACTCAAGGGATATTGGACACCGGAAATCATCCGGAATAACAGGGGATCTGTGCTTTATCAAGCCCTTCTCACTCGCAGAGGCAGCCACTTCAGGATTTTCCCTGATTACAGACTCCTTCAACTTCCTAAGCAGCCACACCATCCTCTCTGAGCAGTCTGCTACCTCACCACCACTGGAAATAATCCAGTTCATGGATAGCAAGCGATTCTCTCTTTAGATCATTTAAAGTCTTCAGTTGAAGCTTTTCTGAGAGCCGTTTCAGTACTGCTAGATCTGGTTCGTTTTCCTTTTGAGCTATATCTAAGTCCATCACCAGCTGTAAATCAGGCGAGTCCATTCTTTCAGTTGCCCTTTTAAACTGGGCATGCACCAGTTCAATCTGCACAATGTCAACGGAACTTCGCTTTGAAATTCTATAAATCAACATATGTGACGCATGACTTTTTGCAGAGTCATTCCCCCTTTTCCAATTTACATCACATCAGTGGGGGGAATACTACACCTTTTCCTCAAATTTTAGTCCAAGCATTGAAAATCAGTGTGCTGTATGACTCGATCACATATCCAATTCATGGAAGAACTAAATCAGACAAAGAAAATAAGATATAATTTAGTTCATATGTTAAAGTCGGAAATCTTACCTGTTCTCGAACTTCCTCTGATATATCTAGACTCTCATAGGGGATCATACTCAAAGCAGCTTCAATTTGTCCTGTCAACTGATGGAATTTCACAGCGCTCTTGTCAATTTGAAAAGCCTGGAGCACGATACATAAAAAAGAAAAAATGCTTAGCGAGAAAGAACAACCTACATCAACTGAAGATTTCATTTCGGTAACCAAAAAATGATCTACTGTTGCTTATTATAGTAAAATACTCGAGTTAGATATGAATCAATGGAGCAAAAGAAGTGAAAAAAACAATATATATATATATGATATGACATCCTCAGTTTTCTCGTGTCGTGAACATTGCAGCTGCTAGAAAATGATGCCCCTATGTTCAATCGGAGAATAAAATCTAAATTTACGGCAAGCAACTAATGATCATGAAGTTGCGCCCCTACTTTCTTCCTTAGCCTTAGAGGCAAAGGAATTTTAGGGTTCAAAAGTTTAATGGGGGTTACCAAAATTCGATTTTTTTCGAATTCTCATCCACAAAAATAAGCAACTCCACACACCCTCGAAGCACACAAACTGCAATCAAGCATCGCAAAACCAGGCCTAAATGATCAAAACTCAACTAATCATTGCAAAGCCGCTCGCGAAGCGCGATAAAGCTAGAATTCACATCCCACCCCTTCCAAATTCATCAAAACTCGAAATTTCGCCGACCAAAACCATCACGACTCGAAGCACAATTCAATCATCCGGAACAATCCCCTCGACCACACCACTCGGGAACAACGGGCACCCTTACCTGGTACAGCTTACTCCCTTGATTGACCGACCTCAGCACCACCACGGCGGAATCCAGGGCAGCCCGCAGCATCTCAAACCCTCTCCGACCTTCCTCCCCGACCTCTCCCCCCGCCACCGCCGTCCCTCAGCTCCTCGAACAGGGGGCTCAGCAGCTTTATCCTGCGCACCAGGTTGCCGTACATCCGCTTGCAGCAGTTCCTGCACTCCGGCAGGCCGGCGATCTCCTTGATCGACTCCACGAGCCGGCTCGGCGAAGCCTCGTCGCTCCGCCGATCCTCCGTCTCCATCTCCATCGGCGGCGGCGGCGGCTACAAAGGACCGAGAAGCAATCCAACAGAACAGCAGCAGCAGCAGCGAGAATCAGTTGCGGGATCGAGCCGGGACCGACGGATTCGAGGTCAACGGGAGAGAATCGGAGGGGAGGAATCCGGCGACCGGGGCGCAATTCGGAGCTCGAATTGGGATTCGGAAGAGAAGAGGAGGAGGTGGAGGTTGGGGAGGAGAGTCGTAGGCGGCATGCTCGGAAGGATCACCGAGTCGTCTCCTCCTGTTTTTGTTTGCTTCCTTTCCTTCCGGCTGTTTTTTGACTGTTGCCATGATCGCGACGTGCAGAGAGAGAGAGATGGAGGAGGGAAGGTAGCGATGACGTCACCTATGACGGGAGCACCTCGGAGCCGATTTTACATTTTGGCCCCGGAGATTTCTTTTTCTTCTTTTCTTTTTCTCCTTTTTCCTTCTATTTTCCCCCTCCCTATTCTTTTTTTTTTTTTTTGCATTTTGCGTGACTATCCGAATTTCGGCGCATAGTACGGTTTTTCATTTATAAGGGTACTAGATATTTGGAAAGTAATCCGAGTTAATCCGATAAATCCAACGCTACATATTTTTTAAATTGTCTTTTGATTTCTCATGTTGTGAAATAATCTTTTTGAATAAATTCGATTGGTTACGACGAATAAATCCTTGACATTTTTTTATTTGTGAAGAATGAGTCTTTAAGTCACGATATCATCCTCTTTTAAACCAGTCAAAGAAATAATATTCGTGTCAGATCATTTATAAGTATTTTTTTTTGCGAGAATACATATAATTTGTAAGTTGTGAGGTCAGGAAAAAATAGAAAAATAATTTTTCGAATGTTTTTTATGAATGATTTCTTTCCCCAGACCAATACAATTGAAAGCAAGATACGAGATCCGATTACCATGTCTAGCCTGGAATTAAGCGTGTGCTTGTCGAGGACTTTGCCCAATGACAGTTATCCTAGATCCGGAAGTCAACTTGATCTTTCCTCGATGCCTTTCCCACACGCGCACGAAAAAGGAAAAGATTGAAAAAAAGAAAAGAAAAGAAAAACCCAAAAATGTTTGGGGGAGGGGCTCTTTCGGAGAAAGGAGAAATGGAGCCGCGTGGCGACGTGTGAAGGCGGCCGGCGGGCACACGTAGACGGAGACAATGTCGTCGTGGCCGGTGATGTCGGACCCAGTCCAATCCGGTGCCGTAACGTGGACGGCAGTCAAAACATCGCTCGGTGGGACCCCTCGTGTTATTCATCTCTAGATTGATTGTCATTAGGGAAAAACAAAGGAAGCAATCTCCTGGAGTCGGTAAGATAGGTCCTCCCGTACACGATAATCATGCGCCAATTTCGGGCGGAGAAAATGCGAAAACGAATTACGGAAAAATCATTTCTCATTGACATTAACCAACTAAAGGATGACAAGAATCCAAGATAACCATCATGATGCCTATTAAAATCTTCGAGCGATCTCTCGTGCACATTTAAATCGTACATTTTTTCAACCTAGCTATTCATTTCATCACGAGAGGTTTTATGCAAAGGACATGTCAGATTCAATGAGGATTCGCGGGTTACCCGCCTGCCAGCCCACCTAATATTTCTCTTATTCTGTTCTTTTTCAAATGAAAGACATTGAAAACCAACTCAATTGCTAAGGAAAATAAACAAATAAATGGGGGGCCTCCTCATGACATTCGAGCGAATGGAAAGAACGGGAGGAGGAGAAAGTCATACAAGTGCAACGACAGGAGGAGAGAAGATGTGGTGGAAGATTATGGTTGGCGTAGTTGCAGCTGGCCATTGATCACAAGTTCATGGGAGGACACGAGATTTAGCTCAAGATTAGGTGGACATGACATTTGCTTCGAATAGACAAATGGGAAAGGGACTTCGACGCGCAGGCATTATTACTTCATGTCGTGACCATTGGTTCATGGCCACTCCCATTATTGAGATGAGGAAGTAGGTGGCATAAGCGTAACATAGATTAGCCCCTGATTGCACTCGAAAACAAAAGCGCAACGAGATTAGATTAATAGGGGTTTGAAAGCTTTTGCGATTTGCAGCCACGCAGCGGCCCTGAATCTTTTGGAAGCTTTTGGGTAAGGAAAGAGTTCGTTTTCGAACCTTCATCTGGCCACTCTTGAATTGAAAGGAGAGCGACCACTGTCGAAAAATGGAACTTACGGAAAAAGGTAGTTGCGTTTCGTGTCATGATATACACGGAGACAGGAAGACGATTTCGTTTTCTTCTTTTAGCCATGCAGAGAGATCAGATGCAAGGGTGCAGTTGTTGCATATACTAGAGGCATCTTCATCCTCCTATCACATCAATACTCACGGAACTCCTCTATCGTTTTTATCAAATTCAGGAATGACAGAAAGGCAAAATGTAGGAAGTTCAAGTTCAAGCAGCATTCGAGTTATAATCAGGCTAGTAAAGGTCATTATGAAGTTCGAGTATGCCAAGCAAAATCGTTGGCCACATCGGTCTGAATCACCACTGGGTTTCCTTTCCATGTCACATTCACAGGCTTCTCTCCGGTACAATTGAGGATTGATCCTCTTACAACTTATGTGAAGTGATTTCATGGAAAAATGAAAGTCACTGTCGACCAAAGAATTCCAGGACAGGAGGTATACATTGGGATAGATATTTTACATCACCGCCGTTGAAGACTCCAATAACATCATCTGCGGCTTTAAACACGGTATGAACTTCCCAATCATGACGGTGTTGGACGTGGAAGCCGCTTGGCAATTTCCTGAGAGCAAAAGAACAATTTCAATATATAGTACTTAGAAACTGCTATAATACTTTAATAAAAAAAATGATTTGTGCTCAAGAGGAACATCGCATGACAATTATTATAATCGCTTGATGGATGAAAGAATGGTGCCAGCAGTACTCCACTAGGTTTTGCTAAAACAATATCGCCACCACAAACCAAATAAAGATTCGTTTTATTAATATTCAAAGAATTTAATCAACTACATCAATCATTACTTCAACATTCCTTCTGATAACAAAAATCGATCAAGATTGGAGCTGAGTGAAGCAAAGGAACAAATCTATCAGAACTTTGACTTCAATAACAGCAACAACTACTACCATATAATGGAACGAGACAAATGCTAATGGGGCAAATCAAATCAAAGATGAATATAGAACAAAACCATGTTCTTTACATAGAACTGCTAGAAGTTTACGAGGGCCATAGAAGTATTTATGAACACGAGGCATATTATCAATTAAACCATGCCATAATTCTTATATGTCAGACATATATACCTCAAACAGCTGATTTATATTATCTGCAGTTTTAGCAGATGTCTCAATGAAAAACATGCCGTTCTTCTCAGCATAGTCAATGCCATCCTACAGGAACAATGACAGCAATTTCCTGTGTTAGCAGTTACATTTGTGGAAGAAGAATCCCTATAGACATATATTCCAGAGTATAACCAATTGCAGAGTGTCACACTCACTTGGACCGTCACTTCTCTATTCTCCTGAAGGTCAGCTTTATTTCCAACCAGAGCCATAACCATATCAGGGCTTCCATGTTTTTGAAGCTCCTATGAAACAAAACTATACATTGTATATGAACAGAATCTTCATCAAATAGATCAAAATAAAACTCCATACTGAAAGGAAAGAGAGAAAATATCAGGTCAAGAGGTATTAAGAGTACAAAGTGACGGTTACTGTAATGGTATACTAATATTTCGGCACACGATCAATACCATGAGATATTAAGAGAGGAGGATAAAACTCCATATTGAATATAAAGAGAGGAAAATCAGGTCATTAGATATTAAAAGTACGAAGCGATATTACTGTAACAGTACACAAGTATTTAGGGCTCACAGAAAGTGTTTGTGTGTGTGTGTGTGTGTGTGTGTTGTGTCATCAAAGGTGGAACGAGCAGCATCAGTAGCACCCAGTTTTCCACTTGATTTAACCATACTCTAGAAGTGAAAATACCTAGCTACCTAACTTCTATTTATATTCATCCAACCAAAAGAAAAGAACTTCTAGATATATTGGCCTGGCATTCTATTTCAATGTCTTTTGACGTCCCAGAGTATATCCTTACTTTACATGCTTTTCTTTCTCTTTCTTTTTCTCAACTCTAGATGCACTCAAATTGGTGCAGAAACTCACTAGAACAACCTAAATCATACCATCATCACAAAGACCACATCGATATTCCACGAAAAAGGGTCATTATGGAACTTAGATGATCTTGACAACACACACATACACACACAAAGACAGAAAACCCAAGTCTTGGCTTCCACCACAGAGATTATTTTCATACCATACATCATTCTGTCAAAAACATCAAAGATGGTAGTAGCTATTCTTTTTAAAACCCAGTCAGTGTTATTCATCCCTGCAAGGTTTTTGAGGATCACTCTCCAACAACTTCCACCAAAATTCACCTTAAAGGAAAAGGTAAACAGGAAAGTATGCATTAAAATATCACTGCTGCAATCCCCAAGCCCCTACCTTTACCCAGTACTGAGCTTTTTGAAATGATTCCGGGCTTGTTATATCATAAACCACTACTGCAACTGCAGCACCCCGATAGTAAAGTGGGGCCAGGGCAGCATACCTGTATAAGGAAAACCAGTAAATTCTTCTCTCTGTGTTCAGGATAGATAAATGGCTGAAGGAAGTTTCCGTCACCCCACTTCTTAAAATATGAAAATTCAAAAGAAAACATATGTTGCACAATTTAATACCTCTCTTGACCAGCAGTGTCCCATATCTCAAACTTAACTGTCGTAGAATCTTGCAAAGCTATGGTCTGTGACAGGAACGATGCTCCAATAGTTACCTGCAAATAAGACCCAAAAAACCTGACTATTACAAATCAAAATTTCAGAAATCAAGGTAAATGGTTAAGAACAGAATTAGGAACTCCAAAAAAATTAAGAATGAAATTGCCCGAAGCCTGAACCAACTGAAATGGGCAAATTATGAAAAGTATGGAATTCCTTGCCTTAGATGTCGGATCAAACTGACCACGCACAAAGCGAAGTACAATGCAACTTTTCCCAACACCAGAATCCCCTAGAAGTACAAGCTGCAGACATGATAAGGAGGTTAACGACATCAGGATTGGTTGAAGGCTATATATCGTCGCACTGAATATAAATGCTATTGTGAGCTTCCGAACTAAGAGAAACACATAGTGCAACTCACATGCATACCATGTCTATGCCCTCTTTCTGGAGTTGGTGGAATTTTTTAACAGCACATCCATGTTCTTTTTTGGGTGGGGGAGAAGAGGGAAAATAAGAGGAATCAGATTCTACCATTTCCCCTCGAGATATATTTGCAACTGGGAGAATTGGTCTGATTTAATCAGAAAATTCGTTCAAGTAATGTAAAGTGCAGTGCTCAGAAATATGGAGATCTTCTCTTATCATCAGTAGAGTCCAAAGTTATTGGTAGAAGTGTTATATTGGACAACATTAGTTTGAAAGAAACTTGTACAGGCAAACAAGGACATGAAGACTTGATCCAGAGAGAAGACTAACAAAGTAGAGTAAAATGGGTAAAAGATTTGGGTAGCCAATCCCACATAGTGGGACAAGGCTTAGCTTGTTGTTATGGTTGTGACAACGATCCTGTAGATGACCAATCCAGAGAAAAAGGATTTTAGTAGATTGGAATAGCTTAGTAAGACCAACTGTAGTCAGTATTCAGTAAAGTCACATATAAGACTGCCTTTCCTAATTCTACTCCAAGGACTAAATGGCATTAGAGGACTACTTAGTGAAACGGTATCTCTGCGATTGTGTATGTGATGCAGGAACAGAGATTGCTCTGTGCCAGCTAACATGTAGAATTTACATCTTAAAGGTAATGTAGATTCCCATTTACATGGTCACGATAGTTTAAGACCACAACAGCTGACAGACTTTATAAACTTAATGACTCCAGAAGGCTTGTCAACACTGAAACTAACTACTAAACTGACATAGCCTTGATGTTGCTATGCACTTCTTTAATGAACTAATGTCGCGTCTGGATAAGAAATGTTAGATGCCTTCATGATATCAACATACTGCATTGCGAATAGATACCCCAAACAAGGATGGTATTAGCATGATTGCGAGGAATCAAGAAAATGCTAAAATATGAAGCGAATAAAGCAGCAATGACTTATGAGGATGTTGCATATCACGCCACCATAATCCAACTACGCAGGAGACTTCTAACCAATCGAGGTCATCACCTTAATCACACCAAGTGCTACCTAGAAATAAGATTCCATACCAGCAGAACGACCAGACAAGAAAGAAAGAAATGATCGCACGTAGCAACCGCACCTTAACACGCAGGTTCTTCGCGTCGTTCACTGCACCGTTCTCCGAATTGAGCCCGCCCAATCTCCCAGAAGCCCTATCTGCAATAACCCGAACGTCGAGCCAATCAAGCACAGAGCCGATTCACTAACTAGAGGCGTTCATCAAATCCCCAATCTCGCAGCTACCGGGCAAACAATTCCACCCATCGAATTCGCCAAACCCTAGCCGCGATCTACACACTCGACCACTCCCGATATAAAGCAGGACAGACGCCACTCCAAAAACGCGGGAGAACCTCCCGAGACAACCAACGGTATCCACGCAGGCGGAGGAAGGGCCCGGCTCGGCCGGAGCTCGAGCTCGATACGGCTCGCCGCCGACGGGACCGTCGCGAGGAACGCGCGCGCGGCCGGGGACCGGGGATTACCTGGAAGCGAAGAGGAGCAACCCATGGCGGCTCCGACGAGGTGAATCCGGCGGACGCTCAGATCGGCGGACGCGCGGGAGCTCGAGAGAACCGCGGGTCGAAATCGAAGGTCGGCGTGCAGCGAGCGCGAGCGAGACGGAGAGGGGGAGGAGGACTGGAGTTCGTTGGAGTATCGACGGGCACGAATGAAAGGTAGTTGGCGTGGTGGTCGTCGCTACGGGATCACTTCCTCGCGACGACATGTCGTTTTGGCGTCGGACCTCAGATTTTTATTATCTTCTTTTCCCGTTATGAGTATAGTCCAAGATATGTTTAGGATCCATTTGATTCGATTTTGAGGAAATAACTCTGCATTTCCTCATAATGGCCTAGAATGTATTTGCCAAACATCTCAATTTTTTTTTTCTGAAAAGCTTAGAGGCTCATGGCCTCTTGGTTAAGCCGAATTAAATGCATTCTTAATACTTATCAAGAAAAGTGGATCGTTAATGAAATGAAAGTTAAAGACACCTAAAAAATTGTGGGGCTACATGGAAGAAGGGTGTGATTAGTTTGACTCCTTGATTATGAATGGTTTTGATGATTAACGAATGAATAAATACCAAAAAGCAGAGATAGCTGCTAGAAGAATTTAGAGTGATGAGCTTTAGGGGACGAAGATCCATGGTGCAAGTTTAATTAGGCTTATCACGATGAAAGCCAACATGAGAAAGGCTCGATTCATGCAGGCCCATGGGCCACGAACAGCCCATAAGTCGGAGATGGTTGATGCACTCGAAATTCAAAATGGGCTAGGAAGGGGAAGTTTGGTTTGGACTTTGGACATGGGACGTATCAAAGCTAGCTCAATGGAAAAATCAAAAGTATTTCCAACTTCATGTTTTTTTCCCTTTGCATTTTGGCCCCTCTTCCCTTCTCCATTCCAAAATTCTGCCCTCACCCAAAACGAGATGAAACGAGTTAGTGTCGACACTTGAGATCACGTCTCGAAACTAAGGGGGTGCATGACAAACTATAGTTTCTGCGTTCCAGAAAACATTTTTTCTATTCCGCACTGCTTTTACGGAATAAATCCATTTGATAAACTTATTCCGTTTTTCTATTTTTTTGGAATAGATTTCATTCCGAAATAGGTTTGGAATAAATCGAAGATAAATTTTCTACTTCTTTATTTCTCCGGAATAGAAATCGAAATAAATTTTTTTCTCATTTTTTAGTCAACTGTCATTCATTTGTTGCCGCGACCACCGTCCGTTGGTCGCTGCTTTCGCCTACGGCTGCCGATCACGCCGCCCACCGATCCGCTGGTGTCCGAAAGGAAGAAATTTTGTGTCATTATCAAACAGTTATTTTTGCTTAAAAACTCTTCTAGAAATATAAATAGAAAAATCTATTTTTGTTCCATAAACTATTTTTAGAACAGAATGGTTGTCATGCGCGCCCTTAAGACTTCAGGGCGTGGAGGTGCAATCAGATCAATAAAATATGCATTGTTGTTACACATATGAGATCGTTCATATTGAATTTTACCATATGAATAATGGGATAATTATGTAAGTGGTTCATGAACTTTGGGCAATTGTGTAATGTAGTTTCTGAACTTTTAATTTATTTAATTTGATTCATGAACTTTAACTCAACGTGAAACATCGTCCCTAAACTTTTAATGTGCTTAATGTGGTCTATAAACTTTTGATATGTGTTCAATTTTATTAATGAATTATATGAAAATGTTCAATATTATTTATTAATTTGAATTAATGCAATGACAATATTAAATATTTTTATATAATCTAAGAACTAAATTGAATATGTATCAAAAGTTCAAAAACCATATTGAACAAATTAAAAATTTAGAGACGATATTACATATTAAATTAAAATTCATGTACCATATTTAACAAATTAAAAATCCATGAATTATATTGCATATTAAGCCAAAATTTAGATATTATTTACATTATTTTCTTTTCAAAAAATTTGTTACTAGAAGAGTACCAAAATGTGCAGGGTTTTTTTTTGGGTCGATCCTATTTTACTTGTACTCTAATTTTCACTCTCAAACTTTCGCCTTATCTTTTTACAGAACGTGAGAGTTGAAAATTATACTTGATACTAAATCATCCTCACCTTAATTCCTTAGAAATTGAACTTTTCATCCTCTTCCTGTATAAGAAGGGGGGCCATTGGGCTTAGTGGTTACAGGGTTAGTTTTGATATTGCACTCTTCTGCGCATGATTTCAGAAAACTCAAGTTATTTATATCTATATTTCTTTTTCTTTGAGGTTTGAACATGAGAATGAGGTGGACAGAAAGGTGACATGTTCGGGCGATACTCGGAGTTGTGATAAGACTAACCAACTTCCCAGGAGACAAGCCCACCTGAAGTCATGAGACTTTGGAACTGGTCCAACGTACGTAGGTCATGTCTAATGTCGATGCTTCACTCTCTCTCTCTCTCTCGCTTTCCTTCTCTCTTTATCTGCACAGAAACCCGATCCTCTCGACTGCGTTCGTGT
This sequence comes from Eucalyptus guilfoylei, assembly GCA_016097605.1. NCBI lineage: Eukaryota > Viridiplantae > Streptophyta > Magnoliopsida > Myrtales > Myrtaceae > Eucalyptus > Eucalyptus guilfoylei. Next base: position 21,180,024 of record CM027869.1, read on the forward strand.
GCTCTCCGCCACCGCAATGGAGTCTTTTCTAGAGAGAACCGGACCCCCCAAGAAGCAAAAATCAACGAGTCTCGCTCACACGTGATGGGATAAGAATTTGGAATTTGCCTTTCTTTCTGTGGCTCGAGAAATATGAGGGAAAAAGAAATCTTACCATCCTTTGCTCGCCTATAATGTATCGATTAAAACACCTGCGCAGCACAATTTTAAATGTAAATCAATGTAATTACATAGATAATGCTATGCTCTGTAGTTTATTTTTCGGATTTGTGATAGGATTGGTTGTCATTTGAGAAGTCGTGTTTTCAATCGGAATGATAGATATGAAGAGGGGCAATGTGCAGATTTCGATGGAATTCCAAATTTTTGTTTAACGTGGGATGATGGTGGTGGTGAAATGAAAGATTTTATGGGGTCGTGTCAATCATGGTTGGAACACGAGAACACGAAGAGAAAGCTTATCTTATCTCTTTGGTTAGATGCCTTTCACATCTCCAGCTATTTTCCAATCACCACCCACTTTCTCCTTTTTCATTCTTTTTTTGCTTGCTTCTTGGTACATGTTCCATTATTACAAAACTTATGGAGGACGAGCACCAGTCAACGTTATTTGTCATGAAGAAGAATGATAATGTTTTTGGAGTGGCCACTCATTCAAACTTTGAACGGTTCGCACGTGCACATGAAAAAAATATTTTTGAAATTGTGTACTTTTTGCGAAATATATACATAATAAATGTAGAATTTAGAGTTTGCTAAAGTCACTAATAAAGCTCCACCAACATGAAGATAGAGGAAATTATCTAAAAAATCTTAAACTCTGAGGCTCCCTTCATTTCGCGGAAAATAATTTCTGAAAAAATATTTTCCGGATTTTTCAATATTCGTTTAACTGAAAATGATTTCCTTAGGGAAAATGTTTTCTATCAAAGGAAAAATGTTTTCTAAAGTAAGGGAAAATGTTTTACACTTTTGAAAAGTGGAAAACATTTTTCTCACTTGATCCCTCTTACCTTACACCTCTACAAATTCTCATTTCCTCCTCTCATTTCTTATTCTTCTTCTTCTTTCCTTTTTTTATTTGAATTATTTTTTAATTTTATTTTTATTTTTTAATTCAAATTATTTTTAATTTCCTTTTTCTTTTTTCCTTTTCTTTTCTTTATTTCTCATCTTCTTCTTTCTTGACTAGTTGTCAGATCAAGTGAATCTCAAGCTCGTCGATTTCAAACTCGCGTTCGTCGATCTGGCGAGCCTCAAGCTTAATGCTCGCGCTCGCCAATCTGGCGAGTGGAAAATATTTTTCTTACCGAACACCGGAAAATATTTTTCGAAACATTTTCAGGTTTTAGTCGAACACCAGAAAATATTGTCATTTTCCTGGAAAATGACTTCTGGGAAAATATTTTCCGGAAATGGTTCATTTTCCGCGAAATGAACGAACCCTCAATATATGGCAACCAATTTAGTCCTAAACCTTTGGACGACTTGCCAATTTGATTATAGACCTTTTAATTGTATCAATCTAGTCTTAAAATTTTTAATGACTTGCCAATTTAGTTCTAGATCTTTTTAACAATTTGTCAATTTAATCATTTCAATTAATTTTGGTGGAAAATAGCTGTTATGGGGATCTAGTAGTATAGTCGGCTTTGATGTGCACAATTTTTTTAATATTTTTCTGAATTTTTTCATAACTAGTTTAAATTTTTTTTTCCTTTCTTATCTTTTTTTCTCTTAACTTCTTCCTCTAGCTAGTCGGTAGGCCTCGTTGATTGGCCAAAGTCAAGGGCCGATGAGGTTGATCTCACTGCCCTTAGGGGAGGTTGACCTCTTAATGGTTGGGCTAGCGAGACTCAACCTCACCCAACGACAGTGAGGTTGAGCTTCGCCAAGTTGGCTCACTCTCTCACCAACTCTTGCCTTTGGCTGGTCGCCAACCATCATTGATGGCCCATAACTAACAAGAGGAAGAAAGAAAGAAAGAAAATTTAAAAACTTGTCTGCATTAACGTTGGTTTTGCCATGTCAGCTATTTTCAATCTAAATTGGCTAGTTTTATTAAATTTACGAATCGTTAAAAGATTTAAGACTAAGGTGGCAACTCATTAAAAAATTTAGGACTAGATTGATATAAATAAAGGTAGAGCATGGAATTGATAAGTTGCAAAAATGTTTAAGATTAAATTAAGTTATTTAAAATATTTAAGACTAAATTGACTATCACAAAATAGGTTTAGAACTTTTGGGACAATTTTCCCCGTAGAAAGGAGACAAACATTTCATTATATTTCTAAAATTGACTGACTTATTTTATTTTTGAGCTCCGTTTGTTTTCAAGAAAAGTCAATATTTCTAAAAGATTTTTCCCAATATGTGATCATTCATATCACTCAGAAAAAATGGCTTAATACAAAACATCATCATTACTAATAAAAACATTTAAGTGTGTAGTATTATAAATAATGAAAGCATATTTTTGTCGATTAATTTGTCTAAGTGAAGTGATTGTTGATTTCTCAATCGCGATATGGAAACCAATCCGATAAATCATCAAATTATTACATGAATGGAAGGAAAGGTCTAGAACCAAGGATATATACTGATCATGTTGGTCAAGTCATGGTGGAATTTATCATCAAGACCAAAATCAATATAAATATCTACGAACAAAATCGGAAGTGACCGATTGAGCCATAGAGAGATCCACAAATGAGATCCGATCGGTGTAATTAGATTGAATCTTCTTCTTTTGTTTTCTTCTCCGAATCGAATCGAATCGAATTGAGAGAGACTTTGACAAGATATTTATGGACACATACGCCTGTAGTGATTTCATCCATCACGAGCTCACCAGTGGATCCATCCATTACATGCCCGCCAATGGCCCTCTTGGCTTACACCGAGTTGTCTGGCCACATAAATTTAATTCTCCATTTATTTTGTGAAAAATAAATATTTTGATAAATATTTATCTAAATATAATCACTCGTATCACTGGAAGTAATTAGTTAAAGAAAAATATTTTCAGAATCAATAATAATTTATATCTAAATATATTCGGGGACAATGAAGATATTTTTTGTTCATTTATTTTAGTAAGTAACATAAGCGATCAATTCATTTTTCGCAAAATAAACAGAGCCTAAGACTCGACCATAGTTAAAAGTTCAATAGCAAAATGATAATTCTATATCGAAACAAGCTTTCATGCAATGATATTAATTCATAGAACCTTTTTCACAACTTATAATAAGTGTAATCACATTTCAAATAATAAAGCGATGCTTCACAATACAATGATAAAACTATTTTTTACGGGTTACTACCTTTCAATAAGTACGACCACATCCAACTCTTATCCATCGCATTTAATTCTTTGCAATTTTATTTCTCACACTAGTACGTTGATGAGGTCGTCACTATGGAGAGACCACAAAAATATATTAAAAAAAAAAAGTTGAAATTCTTTAATTTTAATCACAACCAAATCTGGGATATCGTGATTGGTTTTATTCATTGCTTCATCCATGTAAATAACTCTTCTATGACATTTTTCCTTGCAAGTTCTTTGGTGGATTATCCCTTGATAACAATGAGTGGGGAAAATTATAAAGAAAGTCCTAAATCTATTATACGGATACCAATTTGATCATAAACTTTTAAATTTGTTCAATCTAGTTCTAAATCTTTTGACAGTTTGTTAATATAGTAATTTCGATTAATTTTAATTGGAAATTATTGACGTGGATATTTTCTATAATTTTTTAAAAAAATTTAGGATCGAGTTTACATTTATACAATAGTAATGTCTGAATTAGCATTCTGGCCAGCGACTTCCTTGCAAGTTGCTTGGTAGATCGTCCCACGATAGCAATGGGTGACATGACTAAAAGAGGGTTGATGGGTTATGTGGTGTGGGTGAGAAAGGGACCTTAGCATTTCGAAGGGTACACACCCATGGGGTTTGCCATGTGAAGGGCAACAGGAGGAAAAGAGAGAGATTGATGAGTTCCTTGCCTCTCTTTTGCGCAAAGAGAAAAAGAGAGCCGTGGCCTCTTTTGTCCCTTGTTAAGGTGTATTCACTTCACCCACAACTTCCTCTCACTTTGCGCGTGGCAACGCCTTCAATCTGGTCCTACAGGTCGGGGAGGAATGATACGATGCCAATATCAAATATGCATGCACGCATGAACAAGGACTAACACCATAAAAAGGGCAAACAAACAAATGAGGAAAGTTGATAATGACACTACGAGGTCTTTGTGCTCGACTCATGGTGTTGTGAACGTGTGTTTGTGTTGTGTCGCAATTATTCCGCTTCCTCCTATGTTGGTGCCAATCGTTTCATCATTTGAATTTTTAGTCAGGATAGGACTTGATAGAATAAATATAAATTTTAGAGATTTTGCTTTATCTCATTCACTGCTTGGTGAATCACAGTAAATAAGACAATTGTTGTCATATTTTATCATGTCCATTATTTGATAGAAACTACATATCAGTGTAAATGGACCAAAAAATGCACAAACGAAAACGGTAAGAGTTTTTCACGATTCCTAAAGAAATCGCAAATGCACAAATAAAAGACAGCCTCCAGTAGTCAATCCATGATTATCGTATGATCTTAACCTTATATATAGTAAAGGAGTTCATTGCAGCATTCCATAACCATCACAAGTTTGACTATGACAAGAAATGTAAATGGGCTACAATGACATCAATGTTAATGATATAGATCGGCCTGAATGCCAAATCTAGTAAAAGAGAAAAATCATGATTATTCCCTTTGTGATTCCGAAAAGTATAGTGCTTTGCCTCTCTTACTACTTTCTTGAAGTTTCAATGTGAACTAGAGAATTACAAAGGAAAATGAGTTTCAACTCATTTGATACTATTGTGAACCTTCGACTTGAACTAGAGAATTATAGATAAGAAAGCGCTTTGATTCTCTAATCGACTCTCATGTTGTTTTGGTGGAGCTTTGATGTGAACCAAATAATTACATAGGATTCGTGAAACTTTAAAGCGCACCAGAGCCATAGAGCAAAAGGAGAAAGAGATGGTAAGGTTTTTTTTAGAACCCCTTACCATCAAGAATTAGAAATGTCATTTTCAAGTTTGAGTTATTGTATGAAATTTAGGTTGTCCAACTTTACTTTTTTACTTCTCTCTCTGTTTTTGTTTTTGTTTTTTTGTTTCCCTCTCTCTCTCTCTCTCTCTCTCTTGTTTCTTTTATTATTCCCTTTCATCATTTTTGAATATTTTTTATGAAATAATAAAATCTAGTAATATACATAAAATATGTAATAAATATAGATACATATTTTTTTTTTGTCAATCCTACTCTACTCCTATTCTAACTTTCATTCTTAGATTTTTGCCCTATCTCCTTGTAGGGTGTGAGAGTCGAAATCCACATTTGAAACTAAGTAGTCCTCACTCTAACCCCTCTTGAAAATGTGGGGATTTGAACCCCTCATCTCCTCGTTCTTTAATAAATATAGATACATTATATAATAGAAATAAATTCAATTATATAAATGAAAATAAGAACAAATTAAATTAAAAAATTGTTGTTAATTTTGTTTTGTTTCCTAATTCTCTTTTTGTATTGGAAGTTTATATTATTTACATTTTTTTAAAGTTTATATTATTTACATTTTTTTAAGAAGTCTATTAATCAAGAAAAAAAACTTTTATACTATATACATAAATAAATTCTATCCATATATGAGATATTTTATCTAAGTGATATCCTTCTTACATTCGACCTTACCCTATTTTGAATAAGAACCAAACAAAAGATGTGGTAAGTTTATCATATCCCCAACTTTTATCCTGTCCTCTAAATGTAGCCTAAACTATTTTCGCTCTTATCCAGTCCTACAGATCAGCGTAAGGACATTCTAAATTATCGATAGCTATTTTACTTTTCCTCTTTTACTGCTTCTTTCCACCATGTCCCTCCTTTCCACAACTCCCCCGTGCGCACCGTCAAACATCACCTTAATCAGGGGGAGATAGGGTGAGAAGATTAGGTTTAGCGCTTTCCCCTAGAAAAAGGTGGAACTTAATCATTTTGACGTAACTTAACATGGGGCCGCAGTTATCCTGAATTTAATGAGGATCCACATCTTATATGACTATATTGGCACATGCATGTGGAATTATTAGATGATTGAATGTTTACAGCTAATATTTCATGCCGACAAAAAGAAAAAAATACAAACACATAGAGAGAGCAAGAAAGATTCCGTTGATCCTAAGATATAAATCTCTAAATTAGTTCATTCGGATATAATCAAATATGTGAAAGAAAAAAAAAGCAACCATGTCAATAATGTACATAAATGTTAAGCCAATAAATTTTGGAAAATATCGACAATAAATGGCTACTTATATATTTAGTGAATACCATTCACCTAACCCTAAGCAAAAATACCAAATGTTATTTTCATAACTATAATTGATACGAATGTTTAAAGTGGTATTCAAAGTAAAATTATGGCGTAAATTTGGAATTTTCGAGGATAGAGAAATATAAGTCATTTGTTCCACATATATATTTTTTTATTACACTTCCCACGAGTGTCACGATTACCCCTTTTTATGTCAGTGCAATAATCAAAGGTCGACACTGTTGTGATCAGACAAGTGCTCGATCTAGCTAGCTTTTGCAGTCTCCAATTACTCTTTCCCACCAAATGCGACTGCTTTCATTTCTTTCCCTTTTCGCTTTGTCCCAACAATTATATACAAAATATAGCAAATAGAATTTACACGATTGACTTGAAAATAATTATGAGAGAACTAGTTTAGGTTACCCCGAGAAAAGGCAACGCAAAAGAAATAAAAAATAAATAAAGAATTGTGCAAGTGTATAGTTATTTTATGAACCATATGTTCGTGTAATATTGATGATTATTTTTCCTAATTGAGCAAAGACCCCACATTACAGTCAAATCAAGTCAAACCAAAATGTTGTTTTTATACCGTTCTTTGGTACCACTCCTGTATTATATGGAACACTTAAGTTTGAGACAATCATTATTTTACAATAGCTTTTGAATTCTCTCCTCGCAATTGGCTTACATGTCGGGTCCCTGTAATTGAAAAAAATTAGCAAGGAATTATATGGAGGCAAGTCATTAATTTATTTTTAGATTAATCATCAAAAACATTGATTATGTCGTTCTCTTTATTTTTTGTAAAAAAGATTGAAATAACATGATGACAACATACCATTGGAAATTTCCTTTTAGGAAAAATAATCAATTGTTACAATTTTTTAGGAGGAAAAAGAAGAAATGGAAAATGCGCTATCGATCACTGTGTTGAAATTTTGTACGATGCACACTGTTCTAAATATCTTGCTGTCTGCTCAGCCCTGGAATAGCATTTCTTCATCTCCTTGGAAACATTGCCTTTTACATAAAAGGACGTGTGAAGATGGATCCTTTTCTTAGACCCAAAAAAAGAAAAAAGAAAAAGGATGGATCTTTTTCACTGATGGTTTGGATTTATGAATTATTTACGGCATATGAAGAGCAGAAATTTAAGTTTTAAAATTTATATTGTTGATCTGACGATGAAAAGGCTGAGCCAAAAATAAAACAAATGGAAGGCGCAGAAAGCATATGTGTGAAAGGACAAACGAGATATAGTATAGTATGACAAAAAAAAAGCAGAAAAAAATTACTGTACAGATCCGATGCATCGAGTTCGTATCTATATGACCTAGCTAGTTGATTAAATCCAACGAATCCTGTGTCGAACGCGGTGAGGGTCAAATGAATGGTTTAGATGGATTCAATGTAACCAAGTCTTTGAGAAGAGATTAATGAAAATGAGAACAGATATAGCATCTTGTTGTCCTTCCTTCATTCATACCAGAGGATCCAATGCTCGGTTCTGCTGGTATGACTTGATGGAATTTTTACATACATGGCACTTTTCGCTGACCGGTTTGTATTGCAAATTCATCTTTTCTTGTTGTATGTAATTATCATAAGCATCTTTCTATACATAGGGACTTAAAAACTGATGACATAAATCTCGAATCAAAGCGTGATTTCTTGGTATAATTCCACGTTATTACAAGTTTCCCGTTGGTCATCTAACTCGTGCAAATAGATCTGTGTTACTCGAAACGAGCCAATGATACTCATCATGCATTCATGGTAAAAGTAGAAGAACTTGAGACATGCTCATCCAAATATATACTAATATATCTTGTACATATCTCTTGATTTTCTGGGTTTCCCAGTATGATATGCTTATATACTACAACAGTCTTCTCTCTGCGGGTGACTAGAAAAGAAAATTATGCTTGCTGCATTTTTTGATTATATGAGTGTGTATATACGCGAACACCTGACTCCGAAATGGCAGCAAATGGACCAAAAATGGATTCAGTACGGATCCAGAACGGATCCAGCTACGGTCAAGTGTCGCCGCAGTCGTGCCAACAGATGAGCATGGCGACGCAGCGGCGGAGGATGTAGAAGCGCGCCCTCTGCTCTTTCACCAGCTGGCTGCATCTCCTCTTGAACGACCCGCACGAGCCCCCGACGTGGCGGTCGCAGAGACTAGGGTTTTGCTGCTTCTTCATCTTCTTCTTTTCTTGATGAACCGATGTTGATGATGCGGACGACGACGGCGACTGTTTGGTAAAAGAGAGAGTGGAGCAGCTCCAGTTGTTGATTTTGAGTGGTTTCTGGTCGCCCACAGAGACAGAGAGCCAGTGAGAGAGAGAGATTCTCTTTACCAAATAAGATAAGCTCGTAAACCTATTTATAAGTCTCGTGAAATCTTTTGTCTTTTTTCGGTCATACTCATGAGATCTTTTCTTTTGGCCAGAAGTCTTATAAATCTTTGCCTATGGAGTTTTCCTGGAAAGATGGAAAAGACAATGTTGACCTTTTATTAAAACAAAAGGCTTGCTTAGAATTGAGTAAATCAAAGTCCATAAAGTGTAAACTAGTAAAAATCACCTTATGTTGTAGGTGGAGCCATACTTGATATGCATAAATAAGAAGATTTGAATGTATCTGTGAGATTAACCGAGTTAAAAAAACTTGAATATATTCCGTGGTATGTAAAAGAGAAAAAAGGCCAAAAAAATAAAGAAATTCAGGCAATGACTTTGTTTGCATTGAATATTTACAAATTTTGGTGAGTCAAAATTACTAGTAATAGTAACTTTCTGCGCACTAACTACAGATTATAATAAAACTTTACTATGCTATTAACCGCTTTTATAAGTAGTGGAGAATTTAGAACTCCACAATTCCAAAGTTCTAAATTCTCCACAATTCCATTCAATCAGCAACAAAGGAGGAAAAAGAAATAGGGAAATCTAGGCCATAAAATCCAAGCATTGTAGAGACGTAAGCCCAATGGGCCAAAGCTTGCTCGGCCCCCCATCTTCTTCATAGTTCATAACCCTAGGACTTGCTTTTGCGCTCCGGATTTTTAACTAGAATACAATTGAATATGATAGGATATGAAATCCAACGAATTTTACTATATTCAATCAATTGTTTGGTGATTGCAATAATAAAATCGGATATATTCATATTATATTATATATTATTTAGCATAAACGCCTATATGAATCACAAATTTTACAAATGGAGATTGTAAAAATCTCTCATGATACTCTTTTCTACTTATTTTATTTTACTTTATTTTATTTTTTATTTTCCTCTCTTTTTTAATCAAATTTTTTTGTAGTTCTTTCTTCCCATTCCAACATTCTCTAATAAAATTTTATTGAATAGAAAATTGTATTAATATATCTAAAATACTAAAACACCTAAAATATCTTATAAATATATGGTATATTAAATTTATATTATAAGATATAATTAAATTCGAATACATGAATAAAAATAATATTAAATAAATAAATAAATATATATATATATATATTATGTTTTGTTATTTTGAATTTCTTATAGGGAAAATGTTACAAAGAGTCCCTAAACTTCTACTTAATGTGTAATCTCGTCCCTAGACTTTTCATTTGTTCGATTTGGTCCCTGAATTATCGATAAATGTCCGATCTAGTCTCTAACTATTTGAAAATTGACCAATTTCGTTATTCCGTTAGTTAAAGTTAACGGAATTGGCTTACATGGCTTTTAGTCTCTTAAATATAAAATAAAAAAGGACATGTGGAATATCCACATGGAAATTACCTTTAAAATAGGTCAAATTGTGGCCACCATCCAAAAAAGAGATACAGAACCACTTCTTCTCTCTGCTTTTGTGATTAGTGCTCTCATCTCCAGCTGACCCCTAATTTGTTTCATTTTTAAAGATATATACTCACTCATAATTTTAGTAATCCAACTTAGTTTCATGTCATCACTTCACGGTTTGAACAAACGGAAAGACTAGATGAGACATTTGTTAATAGTTCAGGAACCAAATTGAGCAAATCAAAAGCTCATGAATGAAATTGAATATTAGATGAAAGTTCAGGACTATTTCTGACATTTTCCCTTTCTTATATTAGAATTCAAATGTTATTTATATTGAAATATAATTTTAATTTTTTAATTTAAAGAAATTTGTTATTTGAAAAAAAAATTATTATTATGGATATAAGAAATCTTATCCACTTTTATTTCACCTCTCCCATAAGATAATTTTATCCAGTCAATATCTTATTTATATATGACTTTATGCTATTTTGAGTAGGCACTAAACATAAGATATGATAAATTTTATTTTATCATGGATTTTATTTTAACCGCCAAACGCAGTGTGTAATGACATTCCTAAAATTTTAATTTATTCAATGCGGTTCCTAAAATTTGGCCCAATGTACAATGTCGCCTCTAGTCTAGACTTTTAATTTATTCAATGTGATTTCTAAATTATTAGTAAGTATTTCAGGGATCACACTGAACATAAAGCCAAAGTTTATAGGCCACATTAAACAAATTATATCTTAGACTGAAATTCAGATACTACATTGAACATTATACCAAAGTTCATGGACCACATTGAACAAATTATATATTAGACTAAAATTCAGATATCACATTAAATAATTAAAATTTCAAGGATTAATTGCACATTGGATCAAAATTCAGAGACTATTAATGTCATCTTTCCTTCTATATAAACTAGCTACATTCAACCCTTAAAAAATGCTACTTAAATTAGACAAAAAAAAAAAAAAGGTTTACTAGAAGTTATCTTGTGAATAGAGTAATTTTGGAGAAATTTTTAAAAAAAATGCTAAATGTATATTGCATGATAGCCAATTCAGTTCTAAACATAATTTAGTTCTAAATCTTTTAATGATTTGCAATTTCAATTATGCCAATTTATTTTTTCTTGCTAATTTTGGCAAGAAATTACTAACATAGTAGTTTAGTCTGCATTGGCCGTCCTACCTTATACGAACGGCACCATGTTCGTGATTTTTGGGAAAAATTAATTGAAAATCTAAATTATCAAATCTTGAAAATTTTTATGATTGAATTGGCAAATCATCAAAAGATATAGGATTAAATTGATACATTTGAAAAGTTTATGATTAAATTGACCGCCATATAATAAATTTAGGATTTTTTGAATGATTTTTTCAAAGTAATTGTTAGCTACATATAAGGTTTATAGGTCAATTTTGAGTTGTTATAACAAATATTATTGTCATAATAATTACACATCAGGGTAAAGACACGGTTATATGTATGTGCCGTCGGGCTGATGGGGTATTACATAGGATGATTCACTAAAGGAAGAGGTGAATAATAATCTTATTTTTCCCAGCTCAGTAGCTATAGCTAGGAAAATTATGAACAAAAGAGTAGTCAAAACAATAATAGTTTGACAAAACAAAAAATTATAATAGAATCATTAATCGTCAATAAATGAATGGTCAAAAGTTCTCTCTTTCACGGCAAGCCTGAAGTATGAAACCTGCACGACCACCTTCTCCTCCTCGTCCTCCTTGTAACTAGTTTCTATACATATCTTATTGCGAGAGGCAATTTAAAGTGGGAAGATTATTAAGTAATCCGACTTATATTAGCCGACTTCATATAAACCGTTAGATCATGCGACGACCATTGGAAGTAGGTTATTCGTCTTCGAAATAAAATTTAACCACTCATTTGTAGGCATAATCATGAGATTCACCCTAATTAACTATGAATAAGCAGTCTCAACTGTATTGCTTACTTGATATCATTTGATTCCAAGCTAAACTTTGCATACATGTGATCACATATATACACACACATGGAGTAATCAGACGACTTGTGTCTCCTTTTCCTCCATTATTGTAGATGTTACATACATAGTGGTCATATCACATGCAACAACATATAGATAGGAATGCTGGTTTCTTGACATGAGAAACTTCAGCCTCCACATTGCACTTTGATAGTCTTCACGGGCTCTTGATGTCATTGCTCGGAGAACAGGCGGAGGACGACCCAAGGGGTTGGTAATTTATGTATCGGCTAGGAGCAGAAGTATGCCGAAGCCCTTTAGGCAAGCAACTCTTGACGCCCTGACTGCCATCGCCACCGACGCTTGTTGAGCTTCCTTTCGGGTCGAAACTTGTGTAGCCCGGAGGTGCAGGTTTCAATGGACGCATGGTAGCCATGGAGGTAGTCACAAACAGGGTGGGACAAGATAATAGGAAGAGGAAGAGGAAGAACAGGAGAGCAATGGCACGAGACATTGTGATATCTCTCTTTTCTTTTGTTTTTCCTTTGCAGATGACTTTGAGATTGTATGGAGGTTGGATGAAGATGGAGAGATGCCTTTAAATAGAGGATCGTGAGAAGCACAAGGCTTCAGATCTGGTGCCAACTCAACCCTAGCCAAAAAGCAATATCGTGGAGATAGCCTTTTTTCACTTCACCCTTTTGACTTATTGCAAAGTGATGATACTCGTGCCCATCATTATCGTCCCATGATATTACTTTACGTCCTTCCGAAAGTCAAAACATGCACAACACAATATAATCCTGAAAGTGAGCGTTTATAACCTATGAATCAATTTCAATAATGGAGCAAAATATGTAGAAGTGTTTGTCCGGAGAAAGCAGGTCAAACTCTCGGAAGTCAACCGATGGCTAGCGTGGACGAATGATATGCCGACACGTGGGAGGGAGTAGCTCACCGGTTTGACCGACCAATTAGGTGGAAAAATCTACCCACGTTAGCAAATCGGGGTCACGTATCTTGATGAAGGGATGATCTGGATGGGGGGAGTAAATGGGCGCGCAAACTAGAAAATCTTCTGGGCAGGCGGAAATCGGCAATAATTCAACCACAACGCCGCACAACCACCACGTCATAAAATCTAACACGACCACCAACGAAGGATTACGAGCACCGCCACCACCACCACCTCGTCACGTCCTCCTAATCGCCTCTTCTCTTCACGTGATTTCGCGACAGCTAGAAAATGTAAACTACGTTGTTTGCTAATGCTGATCCAATGGAACTATTTGCAAATGGGCTGACGATGTGTCTATAACACATTGCTTAATACTATTACTTCCGTTGCGCTTAAGCCGGCCCTTGCACACGCAAGATAGGTTGTGGACAAAACCATATTACTGGAATAACCAGTGGAAAAAGAAAAAAAAACAGAATAATAGGCAGCAGAAAAAGTAGGAAAGTGTTGGAATTCAAACTATTAACCTTTGCTCCAATACCATGTTACACTAACCGTTTTTCCCAAATGTTTGTTACGATCTGCCAACAATGTATTTATAGCAGATTATTTATCGATTTGACATATTTGACATATGGCTTAACGATTTTTTTTATTTGAAATTTGGCAACGTAATAGGGGATGGAAACTCTAGTCGGTTGTCTTGTAGAATTCGATTTTCTTTCTCTTGGATACAGACAAGTTGATTAAATACAACTTATTATTCCATACCAATAGATTTTCTTCAAGTGATGTTAAAATAAGATAGCATCAGGCAATTGGATTATAATCATTCCATTAATAAAAACCAATTGTGGGTGGAAACCTTATCTGATCCATGAGGTCGACAGTGCAACCTCTGTGGATTCGTGTGGGATTAATCGAATCGAAGGGCTTCAATATCTTAAGTTAATTAGAAAAATCAAATTGCTCCCCAATTCAAATATGAATAATTCCGTCGGACTAAACATGACATCCTATGTTAATTGTTTGGATTTGGGAACTCATCACATGGGCCGCCTCATGGAGATGGGCCTCTTCTGTGTTTGTATAGAGCTTCATCGCATTGACAACCTAAAGTATATGAGAATGATTTGGTCCAATTTAATCTTTTGCAGCCGACTGGCTTTTTTTTTTCCCCTAGATTTTTCTCCTGGAACATTATTAATTCAGCTTATTAATGGCTTAATTAGTTATGACAGAGATCATAAAATAAGCAAACTCTGAAAGTCCATGCAACTTGCTTTTGACCGATAAATAACCCATCTCGCCTTTCAACATTGATATCGATGGATCTTGGGTTTAGGCAGAATGATTCATTTTTACGAAAAGTACAAGATCATGTGACCGACACAGCGTCAACTTATTTTTAAAAATTTATAAAAGATTGCCTTAATGGCAGATTGGCAAAAGAACGCTAGTTTAGGGTGAGCATAAAAAAAACTCGGACCTTGTTAGGCATTTAATGGCAACATAGTCCAGATATCCCTTTAGAACTATGCGTTAATACATTGTTTCAAGATAAGCTATCGTAAATTCAAAAAATATGCTTAGACTAGGCACTTATTCATGGCGGAATTAATGACTACCTGATTAAAGAAGTCTCCCCATGTCATCACCCTCGTACAAACCTGCTTGAAATTCGAATGGCTAACATTTGCAGGAGTCGCCCAAGTGACTAAAGTTTGTTCATTGCACAATTCATAGAATCACCACCGTGCACCTACACTACTAACAAACCTAATTTTCGAATCGGTCGTACCCTTTAATGGACTACAATATACTTATTTTCGATATCGAAAAAGTAAATTAAAAAAAAAAATTGGATAGTATTATAATGCAATATATCTGAGCAAGTGCATCAATATTCGATCTGGCACGTGAACAGCGCACATTAAGAATCCTGTTGCATACCTGTCATGTGATCTTACATTTTAATTACACATTATGTAGGAGGCGAGCATGAGACCCTGACCACCTCGAAATCAGAAAGCGCATACTCTTTTGTGAAAATTGTGAGATCAGCGTGCCTAGATAATCAATGAGACACGTAACTTATGCACTTTAGTCAGAGCAAATTCGCAAAGGCCGTCTCGTTCATAATCATCAAATAATAGATATAAATTTACACATTGATTCCCGATGCAAAAAAGTAAAACGAAAATGGGTATTATATTAATTAGATATCTCTAGGCAATTAATGACAAATCTCATACTCTCATGTCGTTGTTCTCTTGATAAAAACAATATGCATTCATCTTCTATATGGCCCGGTGTGGTGTGCGTGAAGAATCCAATTGCGTCCTTGTTACGGAATCTTACACTTTGATTGGTTATGCAGAAAGCACGGTGAGATCTGAACTGTTTCAAAATTGAGAAGCATGCACTTCTCGAAAATAGTGAGATTCGTCTGCCTAGGTAATCGTTGAGAACTTATGCACTTTAATCACAACAAATTCGCAGAAATTGTCTCGTTCATACTTTACAATCTTCGACTAATATATATTATATATATTATGCTCAAGATTTTAAGATTAGGTGTACCTAAACATTTTCATCGTACAAGAACAAAAAAGGTAAGTAACCGTTCAGCCATTGTCCGCATCTGCTTAGTTGGCCTGGGCTGTAAATTTGGTGGGAGATCATCATCATCTATTTTTTAAATGGCGAGGATATAATATAAGATACAACGGAAACATATTCTCCACTGGTACCGTGCAAACGACGCCGTCTCGTACAAGTCATTTTTGTCCTTTAATCTCTCGGGACCAACGCCTAAATATATATAATTTTTACCTGTCACTGCGGTTGGCCCCAACCAATGAGCAAGAAGATACGTAGTTTCTCTTATATAAAACCTATTTTCCAATGCGAAGTCCAAAGATTCCAAACAACTCCGGGCCACCATCTATCTGCACAATAAATTAATAAATCAATAGATTATTACTCAGTGTAACTATACTATATTATCTATGCAAGTCATTTACAAAAGAGATAATTAGGACTCGCATAAAAACGCAATAATTCAAGCATATTTTCGCATATTTCTTAATTATGAGCTTTATCAGGGATAATTACACAAATAATATGTAACATTTGTCTCAATATGCAATGTAGTCTGTGGACTTTTAATTTGTTCAATATAATCAACGTAATTTAGTTTAATGTGCATTGTTGTCCATGGATGTTTAATTTATTAAATATAACCATTGAACTTTTGCTACATGTTTAATATAATCTTGAACTATATGAAAATGATGTTATCAATATACATTGGACTAGTTCAAGTTTTCGCCCCATTCATCAAGGAATATTTTGGTTGCTTTTGGTGGATTGCTTACTACTACGTTGGATCGGATGCAACCCGTGAAGGCACCATTTGTTACTATTGGACAAATTTCTCCTCATGTTTTCTTCTTCTTCTTTGCCATAATGCCCATTTTGGGATGAATTGGAAGAGGAATCACTAATTCTTACACAGATGAGACTGATCACACTTGATTAGTTCACAATGCTCCTTTATGTTAGAGCATAGTAGCTCTTGTGTTCATGGACTTCATTATAAAAAATTAAAAGTTTAGTGACCATATTGTATATTGAATCAAAATTTGGAGATCATTTGTGTCATTTTCTCACTTTATTACTAGTCACATCATTCTTGTTCACAAGGGAACAATGAACATTAGTATAAAAAAGTACCATACTGATAATGTGAGCTAAAGTCACAAGCCATAATGCAACTCATGTGTGTGCATATCTGGATCGAACGTTATTTTATACACATCCGACATTACATTGGAGCATATGTATCATTTATATTGAATATGTTTAACCAAAAAATTAGATAAACTATTGAAAAAAAAATATATTAAACCACACACCGAAGTATGTGTAGACATAAGGGGAAGAAAAGGAATAAATCGAAGGCATGAAAAGGAGCCAACCCGGGTTCAACATAGGTATTATTAACGTACGGATTAAGGGCAATAATGTAGTGCTAATGGCCCACTGTTTCGAAGGAACCAAAGCAATCAGGAACATAAACCACTCTTAACAAAGCATGGGGCGAAGAACAATTCGTGACTCTCGAAAAAGGAGGGGTCTCATCTTGATTAACGAGGTGAAAGGAGCTTAATTAAAGTAATCGCTCCATAATTAGGAAAGCTCGATGCTTTTCCACTGAGGACGGAAATGGGCACTTGATCGCAATGTTATCTCAACGGAAAAGATTTCTTATCATCCATTGAATCACCATTGTCGAATCAGGTTGGAGCCGACAAGATAACAAATACGCGCTGTTGAGTCAGATTGAAGCAGACAGCAAGTCGGCGATCACATGAGCTGATCATCATCGTTCCCGCGAATCATGTGCCGTGATGATTTGGAGGTAATCGATGATACGACAATTTCCTATGCACTGACTAGTTGGAGGTAATCGATGATACAACAATTTCCTATGCACTGACTAACAATTTTTTAAAAAAAATCTCGTGCTTGAAATATTTAGTTGGAAAAAAAAATATGAAAATTGATAGCTGTTCATTATGTGAATAGGAGAATACGAGTGATGCTTGCATCGTCATTGAAAAATCTATGATCGAGCTCTCATACATGTCCAAAGGATGATATAACCCTTTAATGCATGTAACTAGAAGTTACCAATGAGGAAGTACATTTACTCACCTAGGATTTCTCAAATCTCAACATTCCAAACATCGACCGTACCCAAATTAAATTCATTAAATATCCTTTTCACCCCCAAAATATTATCGTAAAAAAATCTAACAAGGAGACCACAAGTGTAAATTAATTTAAGATTTACAGTCTTTCGATTATGTTACTGTCCTAAGATTCGAGAAAGACATGAAAATCTGGAACCATAGGTGAATGTTTCCGAGTGTCTATCGCCTGTTGCGCACGAAAATATTTCAGCGCCACAATCAAGTGATTTCATAAACCAACGTGGAGATTCGTCACAAACCTTAGATGAGATCAATAGGGCACGAGCTTAGGAGAAGATGTAGATCCATGATCCAACTCCATATTGTCATCGATTCGAACTTTGAAAGACGGACATGTATTTTGTCTTATCAGCTCGACCAGGACCAGAAAATTAATCAATCTTCTAATGACTGCTTTACCCACTAATTAGGACGGCGCGATTATTCCAATCTTGTGGGTCATCGCGCTGTCACTTGCTCCTTCACCGCATAAGACCTCCCTCTCTCGGAGAACCTTTCTTCTCTTTCGACTGTATGCACTGGCCAATCAGTTACCTTCCTTTTTCGTTTCGATTTTGTTTCATCGTAAAGATCGATGTTCTCCCCTGTCTTGGTTAGATGAAGCTTCCTTCGACTAGTCTTTTGATTGGTTGGTGAGCTATAAACATGGACGTCGCCGTCATTAATTGAGCTTGCATAAGGATGACGTGCTTGTAGCTTATGGACACCAATCAGAGATGCGGTTGAAAGAGAATATAATCCTTATTTCAGTTCTAGTGTCCCTTAATGATAATCGAACGAGATTTTAAAGTCGCCCACAGGCCTTTCGCTCAAACATTGGCTGATTGCACCGGACTAATTGGGTTCTCAATCCTGCGATATACCGAATGAAGAAAGGTAAATCAATCTAGGTAAATCAATCTTAATGATTTCGTTTAGGAGAACATTGTGTGGAAACCCTAGTGACAAGGTTGCTCAAGCAATAGGTATGTATCTTCCTCGCCCAACATCTAGGTCGTTGCAATTGACATACTCTCACCCAAAGAACATGGACCTATATGTTCAGAGAAATTGTTCGGGGTGTGTGGAAAGAGGAGGCCGCGGCATACCCTAAAAAATTAGCCTAGTGCTGAAAGAATTCCTGACACCTCATATGCCTTAAAAGACATAATGAAGATACCTTTCTTCGATATTTTGTTTTTCCAATCCACGAAACGCCTCATATCCAGTGATTTCTATGCAGAACAGCTCTATTTGCAAGGTCGAAGATTGTCATTTCCTCGATGGAAAAGGAGGAGGAATTTCGCGGGCCTTAAAGGATCTACAAAGAGGTGCTAAAGCTGTACAAGGTTGTTGGCCATGAGTGGGGCAGGCTTTCCTCCGTGAATGAAAAGACAGCTACAGATCAACAAGAGTGGGGTATTTCTCTTTTTAAGTCTCTTGGAGCCGAGTAACAATGCCGAACCATCAAATTATTGATTCAAGTATCTTGCAAGTTTGCAACCCAAGTACATCAGCTTTGGCATAAAATATACCGACTATACTTTCGCATACAAATAAATAGACGGTGCTTTTGCACGTTACAAGGAAAAGGCTCTTTGGTAATGTAGCGAACGGCTTGGGAGCGTCTCGATGGGTAATGATGCAACGGGTGGGTTCAATAATTACCCATTTTGGATAATCTTAATTTGTGGAGAAGAAGGGTGAATTGGCAAGCTTGTAGCCTTGGTAGAAGGATTGAAGGGAGCAATTGGAGAGGAGGGAAAGGAAAAGTGGTCATTGACTACTTGAGTTGAAAAATGGCAAAGCCATCGAAGTGGTTGGTCTTGACAAGGGGCTAGACCATGCATAATTTCTTCATGGCCTTAGATGTCTGTGGAAGAAAAAGAAGGGCTATGTAGTTTTATGAGGCTAGCCAGATGTCAGTGGAATCAAATGAGATGATGAACAAGAAGTCAAAGCTTGATGACGATTGGTAAGAAGCTAAAAGCTTTTAAATTTTCCCCGGGAAAGGGGGAAGACTTTGAACAAGGAGATCGTTTTCTTGAAGGAGAATGATTTTTATAATGACGGAGAGGAGACTTTGGTTGATTATGATTCAATCTAAAATTAGGTCAGTGAACTTGGATGAAGCGATTACTAGTGGGGTGGAGATTGTTTTGCTATTTGACACATTAAAAAGAAGTAAATTGTCACGAGAGGATTTTGAATTCAAAGGAAAATTCAATATAGAAATATATCATATTAAAGCCCAAAAAAGAAATTTGTTTGCCATACCAAAAATACTGTCTAGATGATTATGGATAAAATTGGTTATTAAAGAAATTATAATTCATTATTCCGAAAGAAAAAGAAAATTGATTTTTCACAACTGGAACAATGAAATTTCAAATTTTAGATTAATAGAGGGAAATGACCGTAAAATGACTTTTTGTGAAGATTGCTGAGAGCTTTTTGTGCCTTTGGAATTTTTGTGAGGAATGGAATGACAAATTCAACATATCTCATTACCGTTAATGGTGATTCGTCTCAAGTGAAGATTCATGTCATAAGACCTATTAACATCTTTAAAATTGTTCCTCTTTTAATAATTAAAATTATCTAATAAATATTAATTAGCTTATATCAAAATTTTAAGTTATGAAAAAATAAATGCTACTTTTGTTACTTCCAGCTAATTAATATTTATTTAACTATGTCATGAATGAAAGATGTTAAGTATTGAAAAAGGGGTTTAACTAGCATTCACACATGAGAAATATTGTTTAATGGAAATAACATAAATAGACATTTATTATTTGACATAATAAAAGTTTCTCTTATCGAGAAACATTTAGATACATGAAAAACAAGTTAAAATGATTTTATTATATATAAATGAAAGCAAAAAATAAAAATCAAACCAAATGACACCTGAGTTATTTAGGAAATTCTCAAAGTAGTGAGTTTGATTTCTAGAGAAAATAGAAACCATGGACAAAAGAAAAGAAGAAAAAGGAGGGTTGATAGTTTTTCTCTATGATCAAATGGATGGAATCAAAATTAGGTAATTATGCACTTATAGGAAGTGAGAACAGAGAATTTGGTGACTATTGAATCCATTTATTCTCAATGACGTGATAGACTAGTCATTGTCGAAATGACGTCTTCGAAATGCACCATCTTTGCAAGTGGTGTACCTATAAATGATGTTAACAAGTTGTTTCTTTCTCTCTCGAATCATGTCTCGTCTTGTTTTCCCCAATCATCATCGCTTACACATTTAAAGTAGCCCAAAAATCATCCCTTACACGTCGCGCCACTTTTTTATTGCAAAATCTATGAATAACAATTACAAAGTTGTATTATCATTAATGGATAAATCAATGATACGGGAGACCTTCAAAAGGGTACTTTCAAGAAAACTCAGATATTTACTTCTCTAACATTCTCTTGAACATCAACAAAACTGAAAGGTGCTCATTTTTTAATAAGATTAATTTTTTATGTTGAATAATAAATAAGTAGTCAACTAGTTATTTTTATGGTTGGTGTGTCCACGCAACGTAGGAATAGGAGATGGCCAAGATGTATTGTACACCATATTATGACATGAAGATTGAATCACAAAGAAGAGAAAAAGAAATTCAAGATTGTCATCATTTAATTTCTAGGTCGAATTCATCGGCAGAAAAAAACTATGTAGTGTCTGACCTTCTCCACTGCATTGGAGAATTATGGCGAGAGGGAAATCGCCAGACGCAAGTGTGGTCGCTGTCATTTTGGGAAGAAGTGAAAAGGAGAGAACCTCGAAAAATAAAATTTCAAAAAAAAGAAAAAGGAGAGAAGGAAAAAGAAGGAAAAAGAAGGAAAAAAAAGATGGAAAAGTTGGACGCAGCCACATCGGGTTGTACGGACGGACCCCATCTCCGATGGAGAGGTGGGGACTTGAAGGAATCTCTCTGACCCTTTCGTCCTTTTTGTTTGATAGATTGATTGTTCCAACAATTATTTCTTGACATGTATCCTATACTCAGATCTCTCCATCTTCGTCAAAAGTAAGTTGGGCATAATCCTTTGCTAAAATCTTTCATTTTCCCAAAAGGAGGATGTAATATCATGTAGTATACAATATAGACATTACCAATAATTTCACTTATTTTGTAGTATTTCACATTCTTTATCAGGGGTCTAAATCTATTAATAGAAATTATGCGATTGCAATGAACTTGATTTATTCACAATAAATCTTCTCGTTTTTTAGTAAAATGTTTTAAAAAAATGAACAATCAATAATAAATTATATTTGTTCGTAACCGGTTTCATTTGATTTTGGTGAAATTTTTCATTCTAATTAATATAAATTGAATAGTCAAATTACATAATTTTTTAAAGTAAAATATTTAAAAAGTAGAGAAATGGGAAGGTGGTTGGGTAGTGGCACCATCAACAGCTTTTGTCAGGGTTGAGGACCCTCATTGAAGCAGTGGCAAGGGTCCTCTTGAGAGGGCAGGATGATCCTCTCCAAATGCGGGCGAGGGTCACACGGCCCCCGTCCTATCCATGGCTTGGATTGCATGCAAACCTCACTGGCTAGTCGAGTGGATCATGCTGCCCTCATGGCGATGAGCAAGGGTCGGCTACGAATGTGATACTAGCGACAATTAATCAACCAAACTAAATGATGTTAAATTAACGAGTTAAGAAAAGCCAAAACAAGATAAATATGTTATTGAAAAAAAAATTTAAGAAATCTAAAAGAGATATTATTAGAAATAGTGTGTTCTGCTACCAACGAATGTTTTTACTAAATATATAACAATTTACCTCAAATGAGAGTCATTTACTTATGATAGATATGTTTACCAAGCATAAATAGCTTTTATTTAGAATGATGGGTAACCTAATCTCTAGATTAGAAAATAGACAAAGCCTAATGGTTATTTTTTTGTAAATGGCGAGAGATCCTATCTTGTCGTTAGATCACTTGATCGTACAAGCTTGAAGCTCCTGGTATTCTTGCTTCTCGTGTCTTTATTCTTTGTTCATCATGCAGCGTGATTACAAATTCTTTAACAATGGAAACATTATCTCAATAATTGATAGTGACAAATTGCGGGTCATTAACATGAACTTAGACTCAGTCATCGGTGGTCATTCCATTAAAATATTGATAAATGCGCAAGCGGAGATAATCCCTTGCGCAATCATGAAAACATTGAACTTTTAGATAAAAAGAACCTTAAAATAGAAGTGGCTATACACCAGAGTACTTAAAAATGAACTAATATGATCTTCTTCTTATCTAAAATGGCAAATATTGCTAAGCTTTTTAAGGATATTGCTCGATTAATTTCTAACTTATCTAGCTCTCAGAGAGAGAGAGAGAGAGAGAGAGAGGAGGGGAGGAGGAGGAGGAGGAGGAGGAGGAGGAGGAGGAAAGAGAGAAACCCTAATATGATCATCCTGTTGAAGAGTTTTATAGAAAAAAAAAAAGTAACCAGAAATATATAAAAAAAAAAAAAAAATATGTAAGTAACTACACATTCACAGATAGATTATTGACAAGTGGAAGAAACATACATGCTGATCATTCAAACCAACTATGAATCTAAATAATGAAAAGGATCCGTGAAGAATAGCACTTATCGGCAATATCTTATAACCAGTCCATTTGGTTAGGAAGCAATCAAAGAGGCTTCTGGGGGTTTAATTACACTTTCTGTTCTTGATATGATCATGATGGCAGAATGATGAGTCGATGATGTCTAAGAGGAAATCTAGGTAGAAGTACGGATGACTGAGTTTATAGGTTTTGCGATGAATCTCAGCCGAGCGTGTCGAACATCAATGGTGGAACAGAGGAGGCTGCTCTTGGACAAAACGATAATCATGAGCAAGTCCTACTTCCATCCTCACATCCTCAAAAAAGACAAACTATATGCCAATCTCATCAACTTGCTCGCCTTATACAAATCCATTATTTCGACAACGAAGGTTTGACAGCAATATTGACATGATTGCTAGAAAAGCTTTCAAAGCAGTTGAATGATCGTACGTTTGACAAGGCGAATTTCATGTATGCTAATTATATCAACCTGTAACTTCTGATCTTGACAGAATGGATCCACGAATGCTTATTGGGAAACTTACTCTAGGCCCTTCACGTGTCCTGTATCGATTTTACCTTTTCTGAAGTGGAGTTTCGACGTGTTTTCGTCCTCATTTTTGAACCGCTTTGCTGAACTACGTTCGTTAGTGCTTGCCTGTCCATGTCTTGTTGGTGTAGATCTTGTTACAACTTAAATTACACCTTAAGAATTTATTATATTGTTTTTACTTTGTTTCATGACTCATGAGAGATAGTATCATAATTTTAATATTTTCGCTGTACTAGGATAATATATTTGTATGGGCCATGTGAGGAAAAGAGAACCATATTATGAAAAATGAATGATCTAAACAACCGTCAAAGAATTAGATTTGATGAATAAGGGATGATAGTAGTTCTCCTTATATTTTGATATTAGGGTCTGTTTGTTTAATAGAAAATAAATGATTTGAAAAATATTTTCTAAAAAATGATCTCCTGTATTACTTAAAAATAATTAATCAATAACATATATTTTTATTATTGATAATAATTTATATCCAAACAATTTCATAGATGATGAATGTATTTTACTTTTATTCATTTTTGTAAATGATAAAGTTATTATTTTTACGAAATTATTTCTTAGATAATACATTTTTCGCGAAATAAACGTACCCTTAACTCATCTCTTAATATCAGTTCCCGACATAATTCCAACGAGGATTTGTTTAATGGTGTATTTTGGGCTTGGAATCTCAAAGGAATGACCTTTCGCTGTATCGCGCTTTGATACAATAAGGTGGATATTCTTAAAAGAAATCCGGTTTTGCACATAAAGGTCATCATTTCAAGGGACAATTCTCTTTTTCATTTTTGTTTTGTTACAACAGAGTATATTTGTTGCATCATCACATGGCAATGGAGCTAATTTATGAAAAAAGCCCATCATTTCGTGCTGGCCACATTTTTTTTTTTAATTCCACGTTGTCAATTACGTATGTGATTGGAGGAGAAATGCAGGTGAAGGAAAATCAAGAGTCTAATGCGTAGACACTGGACCACACAAATCATGAACATGAAGATGCCCTAATGAGAACTAAACTTGGTGGACCATGCACACAATTTTTTAAATATATTTTTTTTCAAGTTCTATTTCCCTAAAATATATAACGAAGTTTCGTTCCAATTTAGTACAGTAGCCGTCTTCCCAAATTCAGAAGGAAAAGCAAGGCTGGTTGTCCATAATCCAGTTGCAACTCTTTTTTATTTTTTTTCCCCTAAAAAAGATAGCTTTACTTTCTTAATCACATGGGGATAATCAAGTACATAAGTTGATAATGTCAAGAAAAAGTCTCGCTCAGGTTGCAATTTGTTTTTTTATTCTTAGTAAACAAAATTAAAAATGCTCTTTATATATGAACCTGTGTATCCTCATGCAAGAACAAGAGAGGGAGAAAAGAAAAAAAAACATAAAATGACATAGTTGTGCGTATATAAGCAACTGTGTATCTTTACTCTTCTTCACCATCACCCTTCATTCCCCGTCCTCATCATCCTCTCTCTCCCTCCCTCCCTCCCTCCCTCCCTCTCTCTCTCTCTCTCTCTCTCTCTCTCTGTGCTGATGCTCCTTATCTCGCCCGCCACCTCCGATGTTGCTGTTCTCTCTTTCATCCCTTTCGTCGCCACGGCAGCCACCACAGCATCCTCAATATTCTTCTTCTTGCTCAGGATCTTTTTTCCCCTCGATGGAGGCCAAGAAAAGAGAGATCATTCTGTGCTAAGAATCACCATTGATGTGTCTTTTATCACATGGATTTTATTCTCGGCCAAATCTTTTTGCCATGTCTTTTCTTCCACTGATCTGTTGTCGTCCTTTTTTCCTTTTACTTTACCCCATTTTTCCCCGCTAAAAGTTTTGGGATGGAGTTTTTATTAGCTAGGGCTTATTTACAACATCGAAGACATTGACATTAGGAATCTTTGAAGCTTTTCCCCTTTAATTTCCTGTTCTTGACACTACTCCGGACCATAGTTCTTCCTGTTTTTCTTTTGCTCTTATTCCATATGTTTTTATCTCTCGTTTTTTTGGGAAACTTTTATTTCCATCTTCAGAGGGCCAAATATTTCGCTGTAGAAGGTTTGTCAAAGGATCCGCAAGCAGCAGCTCACAGTCATTTGTTTGCAGGTGCAGCATCATCAAGATTCACACACGATTTCACGGCATAGGCATGAATTTTGCCGACAGAGATTAAGTATTGAGAATCTTGATGATGCTGCATCAGCAATCGATGACTAGTATCCCATTATCCACGGCCCTAGGTTAACTTATTGAGTATTTGAAGAAGTGTATACATGTCTAATTTCAGGGCCTTTTCTTATCCTCTGGATATAAAATGCCTTATTAGACTGTAACGACGTGTTCATATATATTTCTTTCCTCCTGTCATTTCTAAGTGATTAATTGAATTAGTGGATGTCTTGTACATTCACCAATTAATTGCAGCAACGCCAAAGCAGCTAGCGTGCGTAAACACAGAAGGAGGAAGTGCTCAGCCAACGAGTGATCCTGAAGTTTCCTTGGCATAAAGGGTAAGATACTTACTATCCTTTGTAATCTGTGAGCAGTAACCTAGATTAATTAACCCATGTTGCGCATAATCTGTCATACAAATTCAGTGCCTTAGCGAAACTTTTGATTTTTATAATGAATGCATATATAAGATGAGAAAAATGTGGTTTTGAGCGCTCAATTACTGCTTTTAGGACTTGCAACTGCAAGTGGTTGAAGCATAGACCAAATAGAGTTTTGAATTGCAAAATAACATGATTGTCATCTTGATTAAATTCGATTGGCTTGTTCCGCCACATATTATTAGGTGGAGCCATTCCATATATGCTTCATTTCTTCCTATCGATGGCAATGTTTGTTGAGCACATTAAAAAATTTGTCAAAACAAGATTGTTTTCGCTAGTAGATAGGATTTGAAAGATCTCACTCTAGTAGCTCAACTTATAGGAATTTGGATAACATTTTGTATTTTGAAATTGAATTATCTTCATAAAAGGATGAGTTAATCTTTTTTATGAAGAAGACTTATTTCTTTTGCCTCCAGCAATGCAGCTGCCAACTTCTATATCTCTAGATCGATCTTAAGTGTGGTAACAGGATATTATATAGACAATATTTAGCAACTGTCTTCTACAAAAATAAATGAGATATTGTTCGCCTGCATAGAAGATAAGCCAAAAGGAAGAGGGAACTTGGCACCGAATTGCGATGTCTCTCATTTTTCAGAGCCAATTAACATTAATTTATCAAGATTAGGAGGTTTTTGTTCATGATTATTACAATCTAATTTCTCAATTGAATTTCTAGGGTGGAAAATACATATCTTATTCGGACTAGCCCCTCAAAAGTTTATGCATTCTAATTCTAGAGTTGTGTTTATTATTTATATGTTGTACAAGATTTCATTGCATATGCTGGATTTCTTGAAAAAGTATATCTAATTTGAGCTGGCTTAGCCAATGTTGCACTGAGAGTACCCTTAACTAAGAGCTAATTAGTATCACATGCCACTCTTTTATATTAGAAAGGTGAAGCTTAGAAGAATTAATTAAAATCCTCTTTCAATGAAAACGGGGTTAGAAAAACGACTGATTTCAAGAAACAAATTTAAGATGCAACTATTGCGTCAATGGCATATTTTGGGAGGCACTAGCTCTCGTGCAGGGGGAAAGGAGGAGGAGAAGAAGAAGAAAAGTCCTCTTTTTGTGGCAATTGACAGATGAAATTTCCCCCCTATGCTTGAGGTCCACACTTCACATGGTGGGAGGAAGAAAAAGGCAATGATGGAGTACAACTGAGCGATCGCACCAGAGAATTAGTGTAAGACGGGAAGATATTTTCCCGTGTACTTTCAGAAATTGTGCATGGGTGGATTATTGTGGAAACTATGATTCTCCTAGCTTTTCGAGGATGTGATATCTACTTTTTTGTGTCTCATCGATCCTCCTAGAATGATTTCAGTGTATATTCGTATGTATGATGTGAAAAGTTAGTTCTCTTCCAATAATTGATTTCCTCACGTTTTTGCACTCTAATATGCTCTATGTATATACCGTCGTGTGAAATTTGGAGATGTTCTGGAAACCAGCATATTAACTGGGGTGCAAGACTACCACTATGCAAATTAATGGTGTAGTGTCTGCTATCTCTTCTTGTTAACAAAGTTTGAGTTAGGGTTTTCGGAGTCAGGACCATAGAAGATTTTCATCTTTGTGGTTTCATTGATTAATCGTTTTCTTATTCTATCCAGGCCCCTGTCGACTTATTAAACCTAAAGTAGCTATGAATGTAATTAGCTTAACATATCTTGATTTTCAAGGGGGAAAAACAAAGGCCGTTTTAACGTTCTTTACTATTGTGCTGAGTGCGTTCTTGTGGTTCTGGTTTTGGGTCGTTGGTATCTGTTGTCCTGTGTTCTGGTCCGCCGTGTGCTGTTCATTTACACAGATGTGGTCAGAAGATTAGCAGGCCATATCATTGGAGTACCTTCTTTTGGCCAGTACCCTCGATTGAGCTTCTTCCTCTCCCTTGTCGAGTCGAAGTCTGTCCAGTTCACGCCAGAAAGTAGGATGTTTGTGAGAAATTTCTTCCTCGAGACTGACAAGTCGGGGCTGTAGCTTTTGTTATTGTGATAAGATTAATTCATGCCGTGTTCTCTCGGGTCAAATTACTCAACGGCAGGTCTTCTGAGTCTTTTGACAAAGTTCCTATCATGTATCTCATCTACTGCAGGCGAAAAAAGTTATTTACAGATGGAATATAGTATAAGATGTGAAAAAAGCGGTCCTCTCCTGCTGCATCTCCATGGCTCCTCACCGGAAGCTGCTCATCCTCCAAGAGTATATTTGCGATCGATTGGCCCCCGTCCTAGTTGTGCTGTATCACTCTCTTTTCCCTCAACTGTTACCTTTCTGGAAACCCTACAAAAGAAGAGCAAGCATGGCAGGATCCTCTTACCATGTCCATGCATTCGGACAAGTACGCCTTAGACGAGGAGGGTTTTACATTGGAGGAAGGACAGATTGATCGAACCATCATCAAGAAGCATTTGGTCCCGATGACTTGATTGTCTGTAATGGATGCTTTAGGATGCGTGGTATAAACAGCAGTTTTCATTTCAATCTCCATTCAATCGACCATACGTATTAATTATCTTGTTAATTAACCCTTTCTCTCTCTCTCTCTCTCTGTTTTTTGGGTTGAAAAAGCATTCGTAGCATTCTCATTTAAGTGAAAATTTGGATAGACAATGAATGGACTTTAGAACACATCATTTCCAAAAGACAGGTTGAGGGATAAGTAACTTAATTAATTGATAAAAATTTATTTCGATGGACCTTCACGACCTAGTCCACTACTTGATTACTCTCTCAATCAAGTTTGTCTTCCCGAGCTTAGATTGCTCGAGTTCCTTGGATTGCATCCCACAATGTATGTGTTTTTCATATTCCACCTAAATTGTCAGCCGTGCGTAATTAGCATAAAGATTAATCAACCGTATTATCGGTGCATTTAATATATGTCGCTTTTGTCAAACAAGTTTAGATACATTGTCGGCCACTTGGTCAAATATGATAGCGTCTGAGATTACTAATTTGCGACTGCTATTATATCGCCGAATCTACACCGCTAGTTTTGGCGTGATGACTTCGAAGCCTCATCTTTTTTGCCTTTTCTTTCCTTTTCACCTCAACGTATACCTTTTATGACAAAAGATCGCAGGACCCCATCTGAATTTACCATCCTTTTCCCCCCACCCTCCCTTCCATGGCCTTCGCTCTCTCGTACAATGCTTCCACTTTTCTCGAGATGGAAACGACTCGGTTAATTAACGTGGACGGCTAATCGATCGATCGATCGATCAAAGGGGCGGGTCCGCACGACAGGGGCAATGATGCACGATGGGGACGGACGTACGAGGTCGAACGATACGGTCCCCACCCCGAAGATCTCCCCGCGCCATCCCATCTCTCTAGTGGCCTATTCAAGAACGATGCTCCCAAAATAGAACGATGAACCGTGTCGCGGATGCTTTCACGTCTCGTGTTCGGACCACACGACCACGTCGACT
The DNA here is from genome assembly GCA_016097605.1 of Eucalyptus guilfoylei. Lineage (NCBI taxonomy): Eukaryota > Viridiplantae > Streptophyta > Magnoliopsida > Myrtales > Myrtaceae > Eucalyptus > Eucalyptus guilfoylei. Next base: position 21,210,153 of record CM027869.1, read on the forward strand.
GAGAGACTGTCGTTGGCGCCCCGCTGCTCTGTTTTCTTCTCGGTTGATTGATTGATCCTAGTCGATGCGTCGCTTGTGATGAGACAAAAACCTTCTGCTTTCCTTCACCATTTATCTGCTCGTTCAAATCAGGTCCATCGTGGCCATCGATCGTGGGAGCCCTTTAGAATTCGACGGATCGATGGCTGTAATTGCACACGGTCCCACAAGTTATGGTCCACACACTGGCTTTTCCTCCTGATATTAGCTCCTTTAAAGCGTTTACGAGCAGATAGTTGAACTCGATCATGATATCAAAGGATAGATCAAGAGTTAACATTTTAATACATTTGTATTATGCCACAAACATGGGTATATACATGTCGTGGTTTGTTTTTTTAGGGCCTCTTTGCACTTGGGAGGGAGCAGCGGGAAATATAATCGAGAAACATAAATTATCAATTCCCGGGAAGCCATGATCTAAGCACAAAATTAGTTTTCATGGAGATCACTTGCTACCACCGTATAGTTCTTGCTCTCGTCCCTGCTCTGCTACGTAGTACGTATCTAAACAAGTGATCCGTGCTCAAACACCTTGCTTTAAATCTTCATTAATTCGTGAACCCTGCTTTGGCAAAGTGTTGTATTTTGTCAATTATTCTTCTTTAATTAGCAAGTAATCTAAAGCCATGCAAAGTTCTCTCCCCCGGTCCAAGAACAACGGGGTAAATAGTGGCCCAAGCCCATCCCAAATGCCAAAGCCCAAGCCCAAGAAAACTGGTGAAAAAACAGCTTCTGGTTTTACTCGCCCATCTGTTCAGACGTCTCGCTTCCGTCTGTTGCGAAGTAAACTCAAGAATTTCTTCGACTCGAGCTCATCTTCCGACAAACATCGTTTCCCGCGATGGAGTGGAAGAGATTCCTGTCGATTCCGATATTCGCCGTGTTTCTTCTGATGGGTTTCGTCTATTACGTCACCTTGTTCGTTTCCATCGAAGATTGGGTCGGTTTGCGGAGCTCGGACGGATCGTTCCACGCCTTGGTCTTCAGTTTGTTGGCTTTCTACAGTGTTTTCGCGTTCTTCGTCTGCGTGCTCACCGACCCGGGACGTGTTCCTTCTTCTTACGTCCCTGATGTCGAAGATAGGGAGCTCTCAGATCAAGAATTCAGGAGAAATGTGAGTTCTGTCGTGTTCGCGAGTTTACCCATTTCACAAGTCAATTCGATGCTTACGTTGTCGTTGCTATTGGGGTATGTTGTTCGGTTTCAGTGAGGTAATTGGTTGAGCAGATTAGCTTTTTGACTTATGCGTCCTGCATATTCAAGAATGGAGTACTAGATACAGATACGTATATGCTTACGCTACACATTGGATGACCCATAATATTTCAAATTTTGAATTGGTTTATAGTAAGTGAACATTGCCATTGGATTGGGTCATATGCCTGTATAGCTCATTGTATTAGGTTTTGTTTTGGCTTTGGTCTGGGATTGATTCTTGCGAACTCTCTAAAAGAATTTTACTTTGTGTATTCCCTTTTTATGGCATTTTGAGGGCATTATTTGTTTGCTTGATTATGTGCATGATCGTGTAATCAATCTTTCTGGAGAGGTAATGATCAAGTGCTGCTGTCAGGTCAATCTCTTTCACCCGACGAGATGATATGTTTCCTTGTTCGTCCAGTGCAAGATATATGTACATACATACTCAGATATATGCGGATGGTTTGTTGTATATAGATGTGTCTGTGTTTCATATCAAGCTTATATTGAGTTTCCTAGTTTTAGAAGAAACATGCATGGATGAGATGCAAAACTTACTTTTGAGGTTCTGATATGGATAAAGTATCTATTTTTTGTCTCTTTGAAATCTTACGAAACAGACATTTTGAGGATCTCATACCAGTCTCATTTGAGTTGTGTCGACTTTATAATGATTTCTGAACCTTTTTGGTTCTGCTTATTCATCTACTTTGAAAGCATTGGTATCTCTCGCCCGCAAAAACTTAAACTAGGGTAGGGGGTTTTCCCCTCTGTTTGTACTATTTGTGCCTATAGTTTTGATCACCCAAAACTTCAGATGATCCATAAAAATTTTATAAAGGAGGGTTATAAATTTGATTCAGCCAAAGAGTAATAGTCTGCATACATGATCTATGGCCTCTGTATCTTCCCCTTCTGGTATAGTAGTTAGTAAAGCTTAATGTGTGAATGCCCTGAGGGGAGGGTAATTAATCTAGAGCTGTCATGATTTTTGCGTATGGGATGCTTCCCCTTCAGAGCGAGTTGGTATAGGGAACCATATCCTCTTAATTTCTTTGCCAATGAAGTCTTCTCTATTTTCTGAAAAGAGGATCTTGAGATGATGGGTTTTAAACTTAAAAAAGATTTGCAAGGGTCATTTGTGGAAATGATGCGTCATGACTCTTTGTCATACATGAGCTCATGTGGTTGGTTATGGGGATATTTTATGCGGCATACACTGGAGTCCCTGCAGTGTATAGACGATAAACCATATCCCTGTTTTATTAGCTCCACTTTCATGAATTTTTCGGCAAAATACTGTATCTTTTATGGAAGAAAATGGTAATTTGCCTTTTGATCTATTTAGCAGCACAAATTGTTGCCTGTAGTCCTAAATTGTTGAAAGATGAACAAAAACTGATAGGTTACGCATCAAAGGAAATGTGAGATTTGCTCTACATTCAAGCCTCAAAGATGTCATCATTGCCGAACCTGCAGAAGGTGTGTTTTGAGGATGGTAAGAGTGGCTAGTGTAATTTCTTCTAAGAAATATTTGACATTTCAAAAAATTTCTACAGATTCTAAGAGGTAAATTTTGGTTCCTTTCAACAAATCCTTGGCTGCAGGATCATCACTGTCAATGGATCAACAACTGTGTTGGTTACTGGAACTACAAGGCCTTTTTTATACTTGTCTTCTTTGCTACTGTAGCAAGCATCTATTCAACGGTACATTCTACTTCACCTCATTATGTGACCATTAAATAGGCTTCCTCAATCACTGATGGACATAACCTTCCTGAGATTCTCATCCATGCTTTCTGTATGATTAGGTCATCTTTATAGCATCTGTTCTCCAAAAGGACTGGGAAGTTTGGGGACAATCTCACTCCAAGGGTCTTTATGTAAGTTAGAAGCTGTCTGCTTCATCGGGTTATGCATTGATGGTAATAGTATTAGTCAGTTCATCGCAATAAATACTCAATTTGAACAGAGCTTAATTAGATCCTTGTTTTGTTGGTGGAGTTCACCTTCATCTACATGGTGTATTTATCTTGCTGTTGATGAGGGCTACATGAAATTTCATGTATAGTTGTAAGATCTCCTTCTCCAGTGAAAAACATTAGCTCCTTATCCTAAGCTGGTTTATGTATGTGCTGCGACACAAGGTTCTTACTATTGTTCTTTTCTATAAGTACACGTAATTATTTTTCTTGACACTGCCTCAATGAGATAAACCATATGTGTGCACTGTGACCATAGTGACTTTCTTTGGCACTTGATAGAATGTTTTTTGTTAGCATTGTTCAATAAATAGACAATGGACCTCATTCTATGATGCTCCATGCTCTTTCTGGTGTGTGCACATTGTGACCATTGTTGTAGTTTCTGCTTTGCGAAGTTCTTCTTGTGCACAATGAGGATTTCGGGAATTTAACAAGAAATTATACTTTCCTCAGGTTGCGTGTGGGGTACCTGTGCTTGGCCTGAGTATGACACTGGGTTCTTTGTTGTGCTGGCATATCTACCTCATGGCCAATAACATGACAACCATAGAGGTACTTGTTCATTTTTTTTTAGCATACAATGTAGAGAGTTATGTTCTCCTTCCAATTAATTTTAGAATTATGCCACTGGACACTTCATCAGTATTATGAAGGAGTACGAGCGCAATGGCTGGCAAGAAAATCTGGGCAGAGCTATCGTCATCCGTTCAACCTTGGTGTTTACAGAAACGTGACATCAGTACTCTCTCTCTCTCACATCGTTTAATGACTGTTTATATTTGTGTCAATCTGATCAATATTCAATTAAAGGATTGAGTGTAATCGAGGAGCTCTTCTCCCTTGTTTTAGGTCCTTGGCCCAAACGTGCTAAAATGGTTACTCCCAACAGCAGTAAGCCATTTAAAGGACGGTATCAGCTTCCGCGTTGCACATGATATGAAGCAGACAACATGAAACAAGATTATCAGGCAACCTATTCAATTCTTCTTCCCTTCCGGAGTTGGAACATTGTCGAAGAATTGTGGCAGAAAGTGGAGTTCCATGAGCTCAAGCCTGTCTACTCGGATGCATACAATCTTGCAGGAAGACTTGCAATTAGAACGTTGGTATACATGCGGAATAGCAATTCTTTGCTGTGTAAAATGGTCGAAACATGGCGCGTGCTGCTGCAGGTATTGCTACTGTCAATATTCTTTACTTGTACATGAAGGTCCTTTTTTTTTTTTTTTTTTTTTTTTTTCTTTTTTGGTTATCATATATATTTGCGCTTCATTACTTAATGCAACGAATATCATGATAGGCATAAGATACGGGATAATTTTGTTATGGGGATTTTGTTAGCAAGTGTCATCGGGGCATTGGTTAAGCATACAGGAGAAAAGTTTCAATTTCCAATGCACTGAATTCCCAATTTGTTGGAACAGTTAATGCATGAAAATCACTTCACAAGTGTCTCACAAGTGTCTCGAGGCACCTGTTAGCAAATTTCTTTTTGCGACGCGCGAATTTCATATGCCGTGACACTTCTCCGTATGCAAAGCCACCTTTGATTTCTGTATTTTATATTATTGATAGGGGAGATAACTCTGGCGATTCAAATGCATCTGTCCAACCAGAAGTACCAAATTGCAATGGAGCGACTCTTTCTTCTTAATGGGGGATGTCGCTCGTTCAATTCCTTGAACTGGCACCAAAATTTTTTAATCAGTCTTTCCGGACAAGTTCATGTGTCGAAACACCGGAAATAGTCGGGCCACCTAATTCTCATAGGTCAGTACGAGATCGCGTGTTATAATCCTTATACAAAATCAACTAAATCTTCATGTCATTTTGATTTATATTAATCGAGGGTTCGTATTTGGTTTGTTTTGTTTTGATTCAACCATTCATCCATCCCTGGTCAGAAAATCAATAAAAAGAGTGTAATGTGATGGCGGAGTTTTGTGTTGAATCGTGCCTCTCAACAGCAACGGCCCGTCAACAGGACACGCCACAGGCGGAAGCTCACGTATGGAGACGATTGCGCCGTGAATTGCGCCAGTTGGAAAAAGACATCGCATGGTTTTCACCATGCCCATCGTATATATTAACCATTCACTATCCGTTTCTTTACAATCTAAAGCGGGAGGTGCCGTAAAATTTGAAAAATTTAAGGATACGCTTGTTTTTATAAATAATGAATAATTTAAAAAATATTTTCCTAAATATGATTATCCGTATCACTTACAAAAGTGAATGAAAAAAATATTTATTGTCCACGAAAATTAGTTAGATGTAAATTATTTTCGATAATGAAAAGAAATTTGATTGGTTGATTATTTCAAATGATATAAATAAGCGATCATATTTAAGAAAATAATTTTTTGATTATTTATCTTTTCAGTGAAATAAATAGAGCTTAAAAGAATCTCATTAACCCTTTTCAAAATTCCTCTCGTTTATTAGATTGATGCGGGGTCAAAGTGTGATTTCATCTTTTTGTTAGGTGTGTGAATAGTGAAGGGCGTATTTATAAGTGAAAATGATTGCGTGCGATGACCAAAGTCAAAGGGCAAAGATGGGGAGAATACTTCATATGCAGACGTAATCAATGCGGTATGCCCCAAAAAAGGGACGTAATCAATTCGAATAGAGATTTTTCCAAAACATTCTTTAACACATGTCGACGGGCTGATCGCGTTCCATGTTTTAGGTTAATTAGTACAAGATTAGTTTGTTAAAAATATCTGTTTGTACGGGGGGGGGGGGGTTTTTAGGGTTTACCAAGTCTTTTAAATTTGAGCCCACCCCATTGTAGTACTCTTTTTTATGTCGCTTCTTTCCTTTCTTTCTTCTCTGAAATCACCAACTTGGGTGTTTTTCAGAACTTATATATGAAAATCCTAAGTGTCAGTTCGTGATTAGTAATTACTTTAAGATTGGTCATTTAAGAACCGCGTTATTCCGATGATTTCTCCATTTTTCTCACAGAAAATCAATGCCAATAAATTATTCGTTAACGTTAGTTCCGTGGACCTCACGATTTTGTACTCACGGTAGTAATCTTATCAAGACTTTTCAAATACCGGAGGCTTTAGAATCAAAAGGCTAATATCACGAAACTTCCCAGTTTTTGGTCAATCCAACGCGGTGGAATTGAGAATTTTTCCTCTATGATGGGTCTGAAAGAATTCCTCATGGCATGCGAACGATATCCAAAGGATTGTCCATTAGTTGAAAACATCTGTACTTGCGAAAACTTACTGGAGAAAACAAATGAATGTAGACACAAAACCAAAGGAAAAGATGAGGAAAGATGGAAGTCCACAACGACAAAATATGTCTGAACGCCGGCGAATAGTCCTCGTCGTGGTGACGACGTGGTCCTCCCTACGAATCCCACTAAACCAGCCGCGGCTCTGTCTGTCTCTCTCTCCCTGTTTTGCTTCTTCCTCCGGAGTTTGACCCCGTAAGCTCCACATGGACTCTCCTGCCAACTTGCGAACGTGTTCAAATACAAAGGACAAAGCTTTCTCCTTTCCCTGCAAAAACCCATCTCTTTCCTGAACAGTTCTTGCAAAAGGACGAATCTTCTCCTCCCTCTGCAGGAACCCATCTCTTTCTTGGACAGTTCTTGCAGCCCCTCATCGCCAATGCGCTGAATCTTGCGCCATCTCGGGTACCTTTTGCTCTGCGCTGCTGCTTGATCTCGAGATCAGTGCTCCGACCAAGGAACCCCAGAAGAAAGATGAGCTCGGAGAAGCTCGGGATCGTCGAGTCCGTGTCGTTTTGGTTGGTGGGTGTTCTTGCTTTGAGCTGTGTGCGATTCGTGCAGTGTCAAGATTTGAGTGACTACAGCCAAATCGACAACCCTGCTGTTCTGCCCCTCCTTACTCAACTCGCCTACGACCGAATTTCAAATGTCACCACCAATCTTCAGTATGAGCTCAATAAACGGTCCAGCTTCTGCGTTAGGAATCCGTCAGTACTCTCTCGCTCGCTCTTCTTGCTGTTTGTCAAATGAGGATCATAAGAAATGGGGAAAAGTTAAATGTCTAATCTTTTCTGGTGTAGGATTTCTACGGAGAAGTTAAAACTGTGACTTTGCGCGTGCTTTTTCTGAGCAAATTAAAACTTTTGACGATTCTTGATTGTGCTTTATTATGCTGCGTCATGGACTTTGTTTACTTCAACTTAGGTGCACTGTTCTTGGATAAGTATGTTTAACCAGGTGAAAAATGTTTCATTGCCCTAAATGCAATTGCAGAAGTTCTGATGTTGATTTGTCAGACTGTTGGGAGGGTTTGTCCTCATGTTTTTTCTTAACAAAATTATCTTTCTTGGTATAACTGGGTAGACCTGTAACCGGATTATATTTAAACCCATTACGATGTCTCCATATTTCAGGTCAGATGATTGGAACAGAGCTTTCAATTTTTCATCTAATTTGGACTTCTTATCCTCTTGCATTAACCAGACTAGAGGTATACATCATTTATTTTACCCTCAAGAATTTGGCAAGTCTATTGCTTCTTGTTTTTTGTGATTCTTAATCTAGAATGCCTATTGCGATTAAGTTGAGTTTGATTGCTGTAATAACTGATGTTCTTTAGTTTCATCTTTTGGATTATCATATCTCGGTTGAAGATAATTTTGTAACATAGAAAAAATTGCTCTAAATACCGATGTTTGTGCAATGACAGGGTATTAACATTCCATTTTGCAAGTTAGTTGCTGGATCCAAGAATCTACTGACATTTTCCTGTCAACGCAAATTTTTTGTTCTCATCTGACATGATGCTCCCCCTTGATGCAATAGGAGATATTGCTCGCCGTTTGTGTACAGCAGCAGAAGTGAAGTTCTACTTCAATTACCTATTTCAAACTTCAGCAAGCAGTAATTATCTGAAGCCCAATCAAAATTGTAATCTCACTACCTGGATTTCTGGTTGTGAGCCTGGATGGGCTTGCAGTGTTGGTACGGATCAATCAGTCGATCTGAAAAATGCACAAGATATCCCCACAAGGACTGATAGTTGTCAGGCTTGCTGCAAGGGATTCTTCTGTCCTCATGGTCTTACATGCATGATCCGTAAGTGTCCTAGGCCTCCCACAATCTTTAGCAAATTTTTCTATCATAAGATGGAATCCCGACTATCTGGCCTCACTTATACCTGAGTGACTGTTCCTGTAGTTTCTCCTTATGTTATTGAAATGGGATAATATGATGTTGACCTCTAATTTTATTCCCCACAGGAAGCATGTCCATAGAATTGACTATGGTATAAACGCATAATCCTTTACCATTCATATGTTTGAGCTTCTTGACCATCCTGGAAGCCAGCAGACAGAAATACAATATTTGTTCCTTATTCTTCTGTTGAACATAAAATTAGTTAGCTTCTCGTTTATGATGCAATTTAAATTTGTTTCATGACTTCTTTGGTCGTACAAATTCTGTGATTGAAAAGTATTCTTCTCTCACTTATGAGCTTTATCTTTATCGACTCTTACAGCCTGCCCACTTGGAGCTTACTGCCCACTCGCAACACTCAATGCATCGACTGGCATATGTGAACCGTAAGCTCAGCCTAGTTAGCAGTGTTTCTCATTTTTATTTTTATGTTGCCCAAGGTGCCAATAGAACTTTATGCTACTATAATTTGCAGCTATACCTACCAACTACCCCCAGGGAGGCCAAATCATACTTGTGGAGGAGCAAATATTTGGGCCGATGTTGGTAGGAGCAGGGAGATTTTCTGTTCATTGGGATCTTCCTGTCCAACTACGGTGGAAGAAGTCACATGTGGTAGTGGGTATTTAATTTTATTCCAATGCTTATTTTCATTTTTTGGGTTTATCTCCACAACGCTCTCTACCTTCAATTGGATGTGACTCTGATTTATCTGTATTATCGTTTTCCAATATCGATCTCCCATCCAAGTTATGGCCTGTTTCTTATTTCTTTCATTTTTTCACATTACCGCAGACACTATTGCCGGCTGGGATCCACGTCTGAGCAACGTAAGTTTTTAATGGAAGTGGATTGATCGAGGGAAATTAAGCATTCGAAATTGAATATTCCGCATTTGGAACTTCGATTTTGTTGTGTTGTGGGTTTACACACTTCTTGATATCCGTATTCTTTGGCAGCTTGCTTCAAATTGGTTTCTTGTGATTCAAACACCGTGAATCAGAACATTCGTGCTTATGGGATTATGCTTATTGTAAGTTTCTATACACATCTTGAGCATCTCTTTAGTATCTCCTCTTCTCGTATTTTTTATAATGCCAGATGTCTGATCATAATGTCTTCTCTTTCCTGAAATGTGTCATCTCGAACATTATCAAACCATTCACTTTTGCAATCTCCAGATCATTTACTTTTGCTGGATGTTGGTTTTGTTGTTACGTATTTTATTCTTCCAAGACATTATATTTGCAACCAACAATTTAGGCGTTGAAGTTTCTGGCTATGTTCATGCAGGCTGCTTTGTGTACTTTCCTACTCATCATCTACAATTGTTCCGACCAATTACTCACTACTAGAGCGAGGAGGCTAGCTAAATCCAGGGAAGCAGCTGCAAGAAGTGCAAAAGAGACTGCCAAAGCACGTCAGAGATGGAAAGCTGCAAAAGAGGCTGCAAAGAAGCATGCGAGTGGGTTGCAATCTCATTTATCACAGACATTTTCCAGGAGAACAGATGCCGAGCGGTTCCAAATTTTAAATCAGGATAGTCCCGATGAAGCTTATGATTTTTCGCCAGCTGATCACGCAAGGAGTACAACGTTGCCACCGAATCAAAGAAAGAGGGAGAATATCGAACTCATGCGGACAATGCATGAAATTGAAGAAGATAGTTTTTCTCACAATCTTGAAGATTCTGATGTGGGTAGCGTGTATAAGAATAAAAAAGGGAATATAGAGAAAGGTAAAAATATGCATACTCATACCCAAATTTTTAAGTATGCATATTCTCAACTTGAGAAAGAGAGAGCTCAGGAACAGCAGAACAAAGATCTTACCTTTTCTGGAGTAATTTCGATGGCCACTAATCCTGAAATTAGGAAAAGGCCACTTATCGAAGTAATATTTAAGGACCTAACCCTCACTTTGAAAGGCAAAAAGAAGCATCTTTTAAGATGTGTTACTGGAAAACTAAGGCCTGGGCACATTGCGGCAGTCATGGGTCCATCAGGGGCTGGGAAAACATCATTCCTATCTGCATTGGCTGGAAAAGCTATTGGTTGCTCAACTACTGGTGTAATCCTGATCAATGGGAAGAAGGAATCAATCCACTCGTACAAGAAAATTACTGGTTTTGTGCCACAAGATGATATTGTCCATGGAAACTTGACTGTGGAAGAGAATCTCTGGTTTAGTGCAAAATGCAGGTATGGTTCAGTTGATTTGCTACTATTACTTCAAAAGAATACCTTCAACGTACATTATAGAAACACTTTCTTGTAAAATTTTGCTAGAATTTAGATCATTAAAAGAAACTAAGAGCTTGTCATTCTTGGGTCCCATATCGGATTGAGTTTTAGCTTGAATCAAGAACATACTCTTCATACCTCATTACGCATCTCATATTTTGGAAAATAAAAAGGCTAAGAAGTTTCTTCAATTATGTTGCATTTCTTATTCTAGGATTATGCAGGGAATTGTTGATGGAAAATGTCCATCTTTCACATGTGAACATGATCTTTCACACCACTTTGCCTCATCGAACCTTAATTTTATGCTTAGCTATGGTGGCAATACTCTTAAACTGGTAATTCTTTCTATATTTTCATGTGAAACCTGAAGACTTCCTGCTAAGATGCCAAAGGCAGATAAAGTGCTTGTTGTTGAGAGAGTTATTGAGTCCTTGGGGTTGCAATCAGTGCGAGATTCGCTGGTTGGAACAGTCGAGAAGCGAGGGATCTCTGGAGGCCAGAGAAAGAGAGTAAATGTTGGCTTAGAAATGGTGATGGAACCTTCACTTTTAATTCTAGATGAACCAACGTCTGGTCTGGACAGTGCATCCTCACAGCTGCTCCTGAGAGCACTTCGACATGAAGCACTGGAAGGGGTTAACATCTGCATGGTGGTTCATCAACCGAGGCAAGTTTCTGCAAGAATTATCAAATTACCGTGCATAACCATTGTCATGAAGATCTATGATTTGCAGTGTTCATAAGGATACCTAGTGAAGCTGCAATTATCGTTAGGAATGTTCTTAAAAGAAAGTCTCAATTCTAGGCTGCCTTGTTCTTGTGTTGTTATATAAATAAAAAGGAAAAATTCTTCTGGTAACTGAACAACGTTTTTGGGTGCAGCTACTCACTGTTCAGGATGTTTGATGACTTAATTCTGCTGGCAAAAGGGGGCCTAGTTGTCTATCACGGTCCGGTGAAGGAAGTTGAGGAATACTTTGCAGGAATTGGCATAAATGTGCCAGAGCGAGTAAACCCTCCAGATCACTTTATTGACATTTTAGAGGGCATCGTGACTCCAAGCACAAGCTCCGGCGTGAACTATAAAGACCTTCCAATCAGGTGGATGATTCACAATGGGTATCCGATACCTCCAGATATGAAGGATGATGCTGGAGCCATTTTGTCCAGTGGAGGCGCAGGTATAGTTGTTGGACTTAATGCCCCTAGAGTTGGAACTGAGGAGCAATCTTTTGCTGGTGAAATATGGCAAGATGTGAGGACCAATGTTGAGAGGCATCGGGATAAGATAAGACTCAATTTCTTGAGGTCGAAGGATTTATCTCATCGGAAAACTGCAGGAGTAATCTCACAGTACAGATACTTTGTTGGGAGGTAAGAAATATTAATCAGCAGAAAAAGTTCTGGATTTATGATTCTTCTACACGAGTCAAAAGGATGGAGTTATATGAGTTAAAATGTGTATTGTGAACTTGAAGTTTCTGCTTGCATAGTTCAAGATGGTTTTACTGAACAAATAACCCAAATTAAAATTATTTTAATTTACTTTCTATTCAAGGCTTGTCAGTGAAAATCTTGTGTCTTTTCATAATCATCCACTTATTGGTCTCGTGGAAGGCTTGTACAATGATTGCGAAGTTTTTCTCATTTCTATGTTGTTGACATTTCCAGGGTTGGTAAACAAAGATTACGTGATGCTAGAATACAAGCAGCAGACTATCTAATCTTATTACTTGCTGGAGCCTGCTTAGGAACACTTGCTAATGGGGGTGATGAATCATTTGGAGCTGCTGGTTATACTTATACCATAATTGCTGTCTGTAAGTTATAAGTTTCTTGAGCACTCATTATACGTCTGTCTTTATTTGACTTTGTGATTGTTAATATTGACCCAGCGACTCTTACCTTCAAGAACATTCGTGATGTTCCTTATGTAACTTCTTGGTTGTACAATTATATGGCATGTTTCTGCATTGTGCTTGATACTAAAGGTGATTGTTATTTGTCTTGCAGCCCTTCTGTGCAAAATCTCAGCTTTGAGGTCACTTTCTCTAGATAAGTTGCAGCACTGGAGAGAAAGTTCTTCTGGGATGAGCAGCTTGGCTTATTTTCTTGCAAAGGACACTATTGACCACTTCAATACAGTGATCAAGCCAGTGGTGTATTTATCGACGTTCTATTTCTTCACCAATCCGAGATCTTCCTTTGCTGATAATTATACTGTTCTTCTGTGCCTTGTATACTGTGTGACTGGTATTGCCTATGCCTTGGCCATCTTCTTTGAAGCTGGTGCTGCCCAGTTGGTAAGTAAAATTCACAATATTCTATTTTGTTTTCTTTCTTCTTCTTTTTTTCCAGTAACGAGAAACTCTATGATCTTACGCCGATAATGCCCAATTTACTTCTTATATGTCACACGTGCTCCTGATGATTGCAGTGGTCAGTTCTACTTCCCGTCATTTTGACTCTCGTCGCAACACGGAATAATGGTGGTATTTTGAAAATCATATCCAACTTTTGCTACCCTAAGTGGGCTCTGCAAGCATTTGTAATTGCAAATGCTGAAAGGTAATTGTCAACTGATGCACTGTTCCTTTATCCCTTGACTTCACAGCATTATTCGATGGTCGAACAATGTTGAGAGACTGTTGGATCTTACAAAACGGTAGCAAACATCCTCATAAATTTGTTTATACATCATACTAAAAAAATCCTAGAAACAAATGTTGATCGTATTGCTTATTTTTTCGCTGCAGATACTACGGTGTTTGGCTTATTACCCGGTGTGGTGCGCTTCTCAGTAGAGGCTACGATCTTAATAACTGGGGTACATGTATATTTATCCTCATCTTCATCGGCGTACTTAGCCGTGCCATTGCCTTCTTTGGCATGTTGATCTACCAAAAGAAGTAAGTTCAAGCGGCGATAACCTTGTCATCGTCAGATCTCTGCACACAGAACGATTCGTAGCTTTGAGCAGTTTTAATCGGGCCAAATAGTTAGAAAGGCGCAACCCCTTGGAGAGGAGGGTTTCTCTGGATCGTTAGCTTTCTCAAAATTGCTTCATCAGTTTCTATACCGAGTATATGAGGTTGGCCATCCTCTGCGAAATTGGTCCATCCTCATTCTTTATCTGATTTGGGGAAAGCTGCTGCTCAGCCATTTTGTACTTTAAATCTTTAAGAAAGTTGTGCTGGTACAAAGTACATAACATACATACCCCTTTGATATTATATAGAATGACGATTAGTGCAATGGAGGTGCAGGATCTTAATTCTGGAACATGAAACCTTACTACTGCATTTATTTTGGAAAAATACAAGTTTCTTTGGCATCAAAAGAATCCAGCACAAGGAATTACAGATGTTCAAATATTCAATTTAAGGAAATTTATGCGTGATTAAACATGCAATCTCAGGTGGGAAAATTAGATGGCCTCCATCGATGATGAGCTAAAAGTAAAGAATTTGGTTTTGAAGGATGCAAAGATAATTTTCTCGAACCCATTTAATCTCTAAAAAAGAAAGATGCCAGTGAAACATATGGAGCTCTACGGGCAACTTTGCAAAATCCAAGAAATTCAAGAGTGGGAATGCCAGAATAGTGCTAGCACTGCCAGTGTATAGCAGAGCTAGCTATTTTTTTTTTTACCCTTTCCTATTTCATAGTTCATATATCTGCACCTCCATTAGCAAATATTCAATCGATGCGCAAAATCATGTATTCGCAGCATGAAATTTCTATCACCGATGGCATTTAAAATGTTTCCTGTACAGTAGTGTGCTCTTCCCTTGACCTTTATGGGTACAAAAACCAACCGGTCTAGTAAAATAAGCAGTGAACCACTTGAGTCATACATTGTATATCAAAGGCCAATAAACAAGAGAATCCTTGTTGCGTGGTCCCCAAGAATATGCCTCGAGAAGCTTGAACTTACTATGTGAAAGGGCTCCAACGTATGATCATGCCAATTGGTTATGAAGTTTCAGTCATTTGGACCAAGAAAACTGAACCGCTAAGGCAAAATTAGGCTTGTAACCAAAACGTCTCCAGAAGTCCTTCGAGACTCAGTGCTTGCAGCATGGCATGGTATCTGAATCTGAATGTGGAAATCGATAGAAAAGACAGTCTCTGCTCATCAGGCATATATCAGACTAAAAAAACAAAAAAGCACCGATTATGCAAAGTCGAATGATCCTCAAACATACAAAACATGGTATCAAGACCCTCTCATCAGGCATATATCATACAAAACTAGGCCCTCTCAGTACTAGATTCCAAGTTGAATGATCCTCAAACAACCAAACGTAAGAAAATTCAAACATGGTATCAAGACCACCAATTCCTGACCATAAAAGGAGTTCATCCTTTTTTTTGTCATAGTACCAGATATAATTAATCACATATTACCTGAAAAGCTTCAAAAATTTCCCTATTTTATATTTATGCTCTTGAGAAGTAAAGCTGGTATGAAGAAAGTAGAATCCAAGAAGAAGAGGGCCTACAATTACCTCATAGTAATTCTCATTTCCAGATGATATCGCCCATAAATTTAAGAGCTGGAACACCTCTTATCTCTACATCAACAAGAGGTGCCTGAATTAGATTCAAGCCAGAGAGTTCTGGATCATTTTGGATCATATCAAGAGCTCGCATCTGATCCTGAAATATTCAAGGAAGTTTTTAGTCAGCATCTGAGCATAACTTTGATAACCGCTCAACTAATAACCCAGCAACTAAGAAGAAATCATTTCCTGGGATTGAGGAAACGGGTTACCTTCCTTTTCATCATGCAAAACTTGCAATCTGAGGCAGATGGAGGAAGAATCTGATTAACAATCAGCCTCTTGACCGGAACATTTTCTTTCTTCAGAGATGCACGCAACCGGGAAGACTCGCTTATTGCCATCACCTACAAAGAAAGAACCAAGAGATATATGACCAGAGTTCAACCGACTACGTTAGATATCTATAAGAAGAGAACGGAAATTAAATAACTGATCTAATTAGCTTTTTTTCTTTTTTGGAATTGAATTCTACAAGTAGGGTAGACTTTATAGAGTTCATTACCGTTGGTATTGTTACTATGACAAATTCTGTTGAATCTGTGTCACGGAAAAGCTCACGAACTTTCACCATTCTTTCCCTTAGACGCTCCAACTTGTTAGCCTGAATAACAAGATATAACTATGAATCATTCCGATTAAAATATCACAACAAAGACAAATAGTCCTAAATTAAGCATTTCTTCACTTACAGCATCCTGCTGCTTATTTTCTTCCTGGCCAAAAACAGATTTGATGGCAGAGGTAGCTGATGAAATTTTTTGCTTGAGCTGTAACAGAAGAAATACAGAAATTTGAGAAGGAGCCCATAAAACATAGATCAAAGTCCTATTGGTTTTATAGAGCCTAATGATCGAAATCTTTATTTTTTATGCAGAGTTGCTCCTATACTTTGTGAACCACAATAAATGCAACTTACAAGTATAATGAAAGTAATATCACAGAGTCAGGGGAAGAGTTATCATCAAGAAGGAACAACCAAAAGTATTTGGCGAAAGCCATCTAATTCACCACAACCTGTTCATGAGTGCTACTTACCGAGATACATTAACACACATTATTTGTTGTTCTTAGTTTTTGTTGAAGGTCCTTTGCATCTTTTTTTTTCTTTCCCTAATCATTTGACAAAAATGAATCTAATTCAAATTGAATAGCCAAGGAGCTGGGAGCCATTCACAAATTCATATTCTTACCTTCAATATCTTGCCTATTGATTGATCCAGAAAGTCGGGCAAAGACAACAGCCGCAGAGTATGACCCTGTTGAAAAACTGCCAATAAGATGATAGATCTAGTGATTGAGAAAAATTGGCTGCTCAATTTCCCTACCGTGGGTGCAGTATCAAATATGATTCGCGTAAACATGCTATATTCTGGTGATTCAAGGAATTGCATCACCTGGAACAATTTAAATTTCAAAATCATTAAATATGTGATGGATATAGTTAAGAAATTACTAAGCTATGGTGCAAGGATCTTCTGAAAGAGGAGATAAAACCTTCGAAATTGCAATTGCTTCATCCAGTCCAGGTGGTGGTGTATCAAGCAGCTCTCCCAGCTTAAGCTCACCAAGCTTGAAAAAGGTCAACAGAGCCTCATTATAGTTACAAGATCACACAATTTCCAGGGGACTGATTTTCTATTGGTCTTTTGTCAAAAAGAAGCTCCAAACACAAACGATCAAGTGACTTCTATTCAAATATCACAAATATTAAGAAGTAACGATTTGTCAGACTATAGCAGGAGGCTTCTAAGCAAGGGAACAATTAACCATAGTCTTGTATCAACTTGAACTCAAATGGAAAGACAAGTGAAGATGGTTATGTTGGGCTAACCATACAGAAATGGCAATTTTTAGAGCGGCAAAAAATATAAAGAAAAATACGCTTACCTGTTCCACAAGCATTCCGAGGCCCATTCCATCCATGAAATCTTTAACCCCAGTTCCACCATTTTGCTGACTTGCACTACGGAACTCTTCCCTAGCTTTTTCGGGATTTATCTTCATTAAAAAATTAAATTTAATAGAACACTAGATCGCATCTTAGGACACACAACATGTACCATTGGATATTTCCCCAATCATATGCCATTGCTACATACCTCGAGAGCAAAAAGTGGATAATCAGGTCCTTCAACACGTATTAGCACACCCCCTGTTAAATCCTACATATCGTAAATATATAGAAATGCAGCATCAGCTACTAGCACAATTGGGCAAAAAGTAGCAGTAAAGAAACTAAGAAAGTACCAATAGGTTGAACCTGCGCAAAGGAATCACTCAAAGAGTGGGCTGGATCAGTTGACACAACAAGAGTGGGGTGTCCATTGTTAGCAAACTTCACAGCAAGTGATGCAGCACAGCTCGTCTTACCAACACCTCCTTTCCCACCAAGCAGGTAATACTTGCGCTGAGTCCCCGAAACCATCTCATCAAATACTGCAACACCTTCTGCAGGGGCTGCCACTGCCCTCACTGAAGAAAGATAGGAAAGATGAAACAGAAGAGCATCAATGCAGAGAAAGTGCCTCTCCATTGGACACAAGAGGTTACAGGAATTATTTGTATCAAACACCAATGAGAAAGCATGTTATCTTCCTAAATATTATCCCCAGACTTAAGGACAATGACTTTCCATCACGCGAAGACAGATTCTATCCTCCTTCACAAGGTCTGAACCTGATCTGACATTCAACATTCAGTAAGAAGAGTTCAAGGACTTCAGAGAAGAACACAATTAAGGAAAAAAAAAAGTACCTAAATTTTTTTTTCCTCTTTTAGTTTAATCTTCAATGTACCACTTCACACGTTCATAGACTGTACTCCTTGTGTGGAAGTACTTCATCTAGCTGTGTAACTTGTGAAAATACAAAACAATTCCCAGTTATTTTTCACGTTCATTATGAATATGCAGATTCACATGCCCAAATATCTGTAGATCAGATTCTCATGCATTATGTTAGCAGAATTAATCATCCATGCATTTGATTCGAGGACATTTTACTATACAATTGGTACTGGTTCATTATCACACAGAAAGATTCTTGCACAGACGCAGAATGAGTTGTAAACCAATAAAGACAGTTCTTTCAGTGCGGACACCAACTTCCATGGAATACCCGTTTTCATACATATGGCATTTAGTTAGGAAGAAAAGGAAAAAACTAAAGCTGAATTCATCCCTTCTTTTGGCCAAACAAAGTAAAGGGAATTCTTGAGCTCATTAGCTTGATTAATAAAAGAATGCTCCAGCTGTCATTCTTCTAATTTCATGGGTAATGCACACCAAACCTCCACAGTGTTTACTCATAAGCAAGTACAGCAACCAATACACCAGAAAACCGTCTGCTCCACACAACCATTGAAAAATCCAAACTTTGCAGATCAAGATTCCAGGAACACAACCAGTTCTTACGACAAGCCGCCCAAACACAGACGCGGGAGGTTCTTTTTAGCTCAAACAGGGGAATTCACAACTAGGGAATCACTTAGATGAAAAATCCGATTAAGCCCAACCGTTTCTTGAGCTTTCGGCGAAGTGGGCACCGATTGAATTACCTCGAAAAGGACTCCTCCGGCTCTTTCCAGCGATGGAAAGTGAGACGAACTTGTTGCGGAAAGGATTCGTCGGTGCTAGTGTTTTGGGAAGATGACAAATCGGTTTAAAGGGTTCAATGGAGGTCGTGGGTTTGCGAAAAGCAGGTGAAGAAAAGGAGGGTATACATGGAGCCGTCGCCATATCGTCCCTTCCTTCTTTCTCTCTCTTCTGCTAAGGAGCGAGGCAGAAAGTCCGAGAGAGAGTCCGACAGGACCGCGCGTGCGCTTCCTCTTCTAGTATGCCCCGAAAAAGAACCAGGACAGATTGTGCCCGGCGAAAAGATTGGGATTACTCGAGAGCTTCTTCTTGATATTTTACCCAAATAAAAAATAAAAAATAAAAATCCTCTTGCCAAGATAGATTCTCATTTATAGTTGCTGTTGGGTGGGTTGGTAATTTACCGAATAGTAACTCATTATATCCTTTATTCCCGAGAAATTTGAAACAGAAATCTATTTGATAATTTCTTTATTCACGAAATTAGATTTGGAACAGAATTAAGGAGTAAAAAAAAAATCGATTCTTTTTTCTTGAAAACAATTCCAGAATCAAGCCAATCAAAATTTTCTTTTTCTTTGTTATGTTCTTCTTCTTCCACTACTGTCATTGGTTGCCGACGATTGGTTAGGCTAGTTTCGGCAAGTTCGCCAAAGGCTCGCCCAGCCACCGGTGAGCCTCACTTGGCTGAGTGAGGCTCAACCTCACTTAGATTTGGTGAGGTCGAGCCTCGTTGGCAAGTGGGCGCCCTCGGCCTTGTCATGACAAGGCCTCTTACCCAACCAAGGCTCGGTCGAGGAGGCTTGGCCCAATCGAGGTTCGGTGACCTCATCGCGAGGGCCGGCAACACTCCGGCGAGGTTGTCGACCCTCATCTAGTCGATCGCTAGTCATTCCGAGGCCAGCAATCAGCCAAAGCTCGAAGAAGAAGAGAAAGAAAATAAATAAATAAATAAAGAAAATAAGAAAATAAAAGTAATAAAATTATTAAAATATGAAAAGAAAATTGTTTGAATTATAAATTTTGAGAACGGTCTGACAACACAATATTATTTTGGAAATAAAAATTTTAAATAATTATCAAAAGCCTTCAAATACTTAAAAATTATTCCCAAGAACAAAATTAAAAAAATCATTTCTAATCGAAATTAGTTTTGGAAATAGAATAGTTACTAAACGCACACATTTTTATCTACAAATACTTTTTTTATTGATGCCAATAGTCTAATAGGATAAGTTCATAATCATAATTAACATGTATATTTATTTCTAGAGTTAGAAATCATCTTTTTTAATCTTTCGTAGTTTTTTTCTATTTGCTTACTATTCCATCAACTAAATCTTTCATTTTCTCCGTCAATGAATAATATGTTAAATTAACAAAACGAATTTCAATCAACAATTCATAAATCATCACGGGAATGTAGCTAGCTATGTCGAGTAGGGAAATATAGTAGCTTTGCGCGCTTGGAGTGAGTTAAGGGTGAGTGAAAAATCCACTGCTGCGTTGGCTGAGCTCCGTTCAAGCTTTTCAAGTGGCTGCCAACACAGGAGCCGTAGTTGAAAGGCTTGAGTCTCAAGAATACTCTACTTGGAAGATTTTAAAGTATTCAAAAAGACTTTCACACTCTTAAAAGAGGATTGCCTGATCATCACGGCCACTTCTTCTTAAATCCATTTTTTGGTACAGGAAATGGATGCACCTCCCACTGAATACACATTATATGATCGACGCCGTCACTGACTCACATTCCGACTGATGAATCAATGAATCGCATAGCGAAATGAGAATTGAGAGACAAGGATGGTAACAAAGCTACTATTCTCATAATATCAGCAAAATCGCACTGAAGAGGCTTCAGTAATTCTACCTTACAACCTGAAGCAACTGCCAACAAGTGATATGATCAAGATTCAAAATTTTTCTAAAGGCAATACATCTGCGATTCACACAAGCAATATTCGGAAGCATTCTCAATTTCTGGTTCCAGCTAAATCCTCTAGAGTCAAATTCAAGGTATCGACAGACCCTTTCCTGACTTCCTCTCCTTGAGCAGCCAAGAAATCCTCTATGCTCCCAGGCTCTCCAAACCACCCAAGCCGATCCGCTATCAGGTGTAGATTATTGCAACCGCCGCACCTAACCACAACTACACCTTTCTCATACGATTCACGACAAGCCGTCTTCACCGATCTCGTTTCACAAACCTTGCAAGTAAAGACCAGGGCAAGATCATGCCTTGAAGAAGTTTTCAAGTTGGATATGGCGGAGTACTTGACTTCAGGATTGTCATTGCTCTTCAGTTCATTTGTAAGGGAATTGTTTGGCTTCCTTTCACTGACTTCTTGGTTTTTCAAGTCCTCATTGGCCTCTGCTTGAGTCTTCAAGCCTCTTTCAAAAAGATTGTATCTACTGAACAATGCACTAGCGGAAGGAAGAATATGTCGTGAGGCTTCTGCAATGGGAAAGTGGTGTAAGTAGCAGCAACAGCAGAAGTAAGTAAGAACATCAACAATGATGGCTGCATTCAAGGATGATCTGAGACAACATTAATCTAGCGTGTGAGAGCTTGCAGATACAGATTGATTAAGAATGCATTCGAAAATATCAGGCAATGGAGAATGACACTGGGTGGTGGGTGGGTGGATAAAGGATATGCAGATCAATAGGGGACGGCTAACGTTCACATCCATTGCAGGTTAATCCAATCAGAAAGTTATAGAGAAGATCTAAAAAAGAGCTTATCATATGTCTTTGTAAAAACGAAATTTTCCTCTACATATTATGGTTCGTACGTCCACCGCCAATCTGTGACCTCTCAAGAGTGAGATATCCATTTGATTCCCAAAGCAATCAAATAATTCGACACTGCTCATCTCCACAGGTTACCAGGCGCAAATCCCTAATGTAGATCTCCGTAGCAGCATCTCATCTACTGGCTTGCATCAAGTAAGAGTAAGAGATGTCTGATCAATACAGTCCATTCATCCAGTCTTCTCAACAAGCATACGTGCCACAACTCAACAATATTGCATATTCAAGAAGCTGTCCTCCTCTCCATCAACAAACAGGTAGTCAATTAGGGCTCTAATCTGATGGAACAGCATCGCTAATCTTTCATCCTTCTGTGAAATGCTAAGTCTGTCTCGCTTTCAATCAATAAATTAGATATGCCGAATCCTACCTTCCTCCTTCACTTATCCCAAAAGTAGGATCCTTCTTGATTTCCCTAACTCCGACAAAATTTACATAAACAAAACAAAACGCTTCAAAGTAAAAAAAAAAAGGGAAGGACTTCCCAGCCATGTCCATGGGGCGACATCGCTGCCGCATCGTTTTCCCACAATAATACTCTCAGTTCCCTCTCCTAAAAGCAATCGAAGAGCTCAACGTGAACATCCTCTGGACAAGGCAATCGAGTCGTATAAAAGTCTCATCACCCATCAGTTGAACATGATCATCTAAGCCCTGAAAACGAAACTCTCATCAATACTCAGACGCGACCCTTCAGTTCCGAGGAAGAGATATAAACCCAGAACCAAGAACGGGACAAAAGCCACCGACTTTAAGCGATCCTCGCTTACCCATTTCCGCAAACAAGACGAGACAAAGATCCAAGCCCATCGAAACCCAACCAAAAGATCAAATCGCGTGCGGGAAACGGAGAAGCGAAAACAAGCGCACGCATCCGGATCGTCGAGGAGAGAGAAGGGAATCGATGCTCGACGGGCATCGCCGCGATTAGGGTTTTGTTCGTTCTTCCCGTTGCGTGTCCATGAACGACGCACGGAGCGAGAGGGAGACTAACCAGCGGGAAGGAGATTCTGGGCACGATCAGCGGCGAACAGGGAGAGGATCCGCCTCTGCAGCATCTTCCCAGCACCAGCGGCCGCCATGGGAGAGCCGAGCTCGGCTTCTTCAACCGATTGATGGTGGGAATTTGGGACGGGGATAACCGAGTTTGGTTGAGTCGGGTTGAGTCGGCACGAGTCGGCTCGGCTCAATTGGCTCCACGAGCTGGGTCAGGCGCGCGGATGATAATATATTTCTCTATTTAAAAAAAAAAAAATTAGATAGGCTTAGAATAAAAATTCATATGGTAAGTAATATCATTTTTCTATTTTTAAGACAAATTTTTAGTTCAAAAATAGATTTTGAATAGATATGTTGAGTAGAAATTATCTTTGACCACATTTTCCTTGTGACATTAAGCTTAGTTTAGTTTTGAGATCATACCTTACATCACCAATTCCTTTTTTATTCATTTAATGTCCTCATGACTTATCCTAAGATATCTTCTTGTAGCGAATCCTATTAAACCATTTGTACCCTACTTATTGAGGGCCACTTGAAGCATTTTTATTGGAACACACAAATCCTCCTACTGATAGGCCTAATGATTAAAAAAATGATATTTATTCCTCCTCCTTAATAACTCTTGAGTACTACCTTGGCTGAATAAGTGAGATTTCAAGCTTCGAAGTAAAAATCTCCACTCCATTAACGTCCAACTACCAACCTTCTTCTTCGATCTTTCATTTCCAAATTCCGTGAGTAAAAGCAAAGGTTCCACACTTGTGTTATCAAAGCTTTTGCCTTAAATCTTTCAAGTGTGAACGAGGTGACTAAAGTTTTAAGTTATCGAGTCATTTTCAAGGTAAGTGACATCCTAAAGACTAAGTAAAAATGAACTACTTAGTACTTTTGACTTAGTTGTTTGATGGTTGTCAATTTTAGTCTGAACTTGATATTAGGTTCGAGAAAGTTATAATGATTTCACGTTGAATCTTTGTGTTCATATGATTTGACTCAATGAATTTTTATATGCCGAGGTTTTTATTAATCGACTTCCATGAAATCTGAAAGTATGAAAAGTGGAGAGGGAGAGATTAAACTAAAAAGTGATATTCTTGTAATTTGGCTAAGTAATCGGTTCGCTCGTTAATCGTTATTGATTATTTTGGCTTTCAATGTTCATGTTGAGTTGTTGATGTTCACATTAGGTTATCGATTGCTACTTGTTGATTATTTGGATTGTTGAGGTTCGTGATGCCGATTTTCTAAGAACTTTATCATTACTTGCATGAGAAATGGAAAAAAAGGTAAGTTACTATTTTTGTATGTGATGCACAAAAAAAGAAACGGTGATTATATTTTGGAAATGATTTGCATAAGATGATATCATGTATAGAATGTTGATTCTTTAGCAACTATGCAAAGAATAATAAATAAATGTTGTCATGTGATTATATATGAAAATCATTATAGTATGTTTTGTTGCCCACATAGTGGCGGGGGTGATGCCCCGGAGTTGGGATGCCATAAAGAGTCGGTATGCCTCAAGAGTGTTTGGGATGCCTCAAAGTTGAATTACCCTCGAGTTGGGATGTCCTAGGACTATTAGGGATGCCTTAGAGTGGAAATGTCTTGATACTGAGATATCTCGGGAGTCGAGATGAAATGAAATGAGATGAGATTACTGATATGATGCATGACCATGTGCATACATGATTGTTAATGTACTAATCGATGATAATTATGCATCACAGTGTGTTGTGTTATTTATTTGCATTCAAGTGAATAATCTCATGTGCTATTATTCACGGTTTCCATCAGACATAACATGCTAAATAAGCAAGTGCATTTATTTATTCAATTAATTCTCATAGTTAATTTGTATGTAAATGAATCGTTGTGCTTTGCATGTACCGGGTTGAGTAGTGAGATAATCTCATACCTTAGAGTTATGGATTTCATTAATTGAGCTTCAGCTCACTTTTTTATTTTTTAGATATGTAGAATGGATCTCCCACCACCATTGCTTTTTGGAGCTCCTATCCATTTTGACCATGTTTTTTAAGATGTGCTTGTATACCTCTACCATATGGGTTGATGTAGGATTTTTAGAAGGGATTCCCCATCAATTTGTCTTGTCATGCTTGAATATCAACGATGAGTTGGACCGTTAAGGGGTTTCAACGGCGACAGCAATACATGGATGGGCGAAGTTGTCAATCCATATTAGATAGCTTGACTCTTGTATAAGTAGCATCTTTGGTGCAGGAGTGCTATGTTGAAGCTAGGTGACCCTCATCCTTCCTAGGAGTTATGTACTATGTGTTTTCCTTGAACGTCATGTTATAATATTGTTGTTAATATAAAGAAGGTGCATATACATTTTATTAAACTCTTATAATTGTTTGATATAGGATATCGTGAATGCTTTAATGTGTTTCCGTATCTCATAATAAATATTTGAGTTAAAAAAAAAAAGACAAGTATTACGCATGACGTATCGGGGGCGTCATATCAAGCGATCTTTGTAAGATTTCAATAAAGATCATATCAAATCAAACAAAACATTTTCATAAAGAGATGATATTAAACCGAGAACAAAGTCAAGCTTGGGAAGCATTTTTGATATGATGGACAATAATGATGCTGCAAAGCTAACATAAATTCTAACAAAAACAACTTAATCAAAAGTTTCAGCGACATGGCCTCCTGTATGAATTATCAAATGGTTTTGACTTTTTTCATCTAATATCTCTATTTTTTCTAGCCTAGTGTCGCTGTAGTGCTATTTATCGAAAGAAAGTGTATGTATTAGACTACGAACATTCGAGTAGTAAAAGGGTTAGCTTGAACCGGAGCGTTTTTATTTAAGATGAAATGGGGACAAGAATTACATTTTGTTGATGTGGTCTTTTTAGAATGGTTTTTTTTAAAAATAAAATTGAAAGCTGAGAAAGCATAATTTTACTTTTTCCGTTGCAAAATTTGAGTAGTATATGATGATGCAATTATGATTACAATTTACTCATTATCTTTTCATTTCAAAGAGGAAAGTATGTAATGAGTGATATTCTTTAATTTATAGGGATTTCCTAGCTAGATAATTATCAAGGTAAAAAATGACTGATATAATGGGAAACCCGTCACATATTAACCTATTTGAGTTCTTTAATTGTTTTTTAATAGTTAAAAAAGAACTATAGCTTTAATTATCATAACTACATCTTTCACCTTTTTAATTATATATCCTATAATATTCCGATATCTTGTTTAACTAAAGTTCAACCACAATTTATGGGAGAGGTTTCGCGAATGGTAATTTGAACAACATTTAAACAATAAAAGAAGTGTGATTAATTATCAAATGCGTTTAATATATTATCAAGAAAACTGGTTTTGCCAGTACAAATTTTGTTAGGTTGGCTTATGTACACTTTCTTTCTATCAAAATAAGATTTCAAAAAGACAGAGATGTATGCGACATTCTATAGACAAATCATTTGATATTTAATAACAACAAATATCATTAAACTTTCTTGCTACGCGTATAAAACGAATATCTTAGTAATGTTATTCACAGTAGCTTATAGAACAAAAGTAATTCTTTTAACATCAGGAAAAAAAATATAATAAAAAAACTCTAGCCGGTAATATCATATTGTATGAAACTCCAAAGATTATCTCCAGATGAAGAAAAGGACGCAAAGTAAAAAAAGAAGAAGGAGAGAAAGTAAATGAGATGCAGTGCACCTTGAATTATTAATATTACCTTTGCTGTTGAAAATGCAGTTTGCCAAACAAGTTGTTGACTTGATCTTGTCCACCGACGTAATATAAGGTACCCCCGAAAAATAAAAAAAGTGTTTTAAAACTCATGAAGTCCAAATCAAGATATCTTTATTTTTTATCCTATCTTACCCTAATTCTCAACTATTTTCTCAAATTTTTGCCCTATTTCATTAAAAACGTGAAAGTCAAAACTCATAGTTGAAGTTAAACGTCCGCAACATAATCTTCCTGAAAAGTCCCGCCTTTCTCTTTTTAGGTAAGAAGGGTGGACACCAAATGTTAAATTAAGATAGTTAAAAAAGTATTTTAGCTGACGGGGACGTCACTACGGGGGAGAAATGCTCGGTAGGTGCTGGTTTTTTCGACAAGCGAGCTTCACAAGCAACGTGAGAATAATAACAAAACAACCTTAGAAAACAAATTCTTTGTTAAATCCGAATTGAAAGACCCTGTGAAAAAAATCCTGCGTATACACAAATCTCTAACTTAAAAAATGTATGAGAAATCTATGGTCTGGACCGACCAAAAGATAAAGCGAGCCTATCACCGTCACCTCGGTGCCATGGAGACCGAGAAATCCTGGGGCAGGGCAAACCTCTCGCCCCACTTCTTGGACTCCAGATACAACTTCGAGATCCGACCCGCGACCCGACCCATATCGGGCCGCTTCTCCGGGTCGTCGTCGACGCACTCCAGGGCCAGCTGCACCATCTTCACGGCGACCTCCACCGGGTACGAGTCCTTCAACCTCTTGTCCACCCACCGCCTCACGCCCTCTCCCACCGCGTCCCTCGCCCCCTCGATCACGCTCGTCCTCCTGTACTCGCCGCTCTCTCTGTCGAAGGAGTACTTCAGCGGCTCTTCCCCGGACAGCAGCTCGAGCACGACGACCCCGAATGCGTAGACATCGGACTTCCGGGTCGGGGTTCCCGTGGAACGGAACTCCGGCGACATGTAGCCTCTCGTTCCCTCGAACTTCTTCACGCCGCTGTTGGTCCTCGTCGGTCTGGATGTGTCCGGGGACCACGGAGGCTCGGCCTCCTCCACCACCTCGCCGCACAGCTCCGCCGTACCTAGTGGAGAACGCCAGTCGAGAGTGTTGATTGTTAAGGAAGCAATCGTTTTTCTTTATCCTCACAAACAAATGTAGTAAACGAAAAATCCAAAGGACAGAACGACATAACCACAGCCTGTCACTTCTAACAAATATACGTCACGCCTTCTCTCGTATCATGCTTTGCCAGATGACCAAACTTGATAAGATGTCAAGAAACGTATAAAAATCTGCATGTGAAATATTTCTTGGATCTCCTATTTTACAACAAATTGTCGAGACACGTTGTATAAAATTGATATCGAACTTCAATGACACTTTCGTAAGATTTGTTTTTCATCGGAAGACGCAATCGATAAAACAATGAACAAGATTCGTGTGGGAAGGTCAACGCACCGAAATGACAGATCTTGGCGTTCAACGAATCTTCGGTGACGACGATGCTGGAGCTCTTGATCCGGTTATGGAGGAAGCCGGACCCGTTCACCCCCGTGCAGTGGTGGATGTACTCCAACCCATGAGCCACGTCCGTCGCGACCTGCATTCTCGAGGCCCAGCTCGCGAGGGGCGAGTAGCCCGAGTTGACCCGGTTCCTGAGGCAGTCGCAGAGGTTCGCGCCCTTCACGAACTCGTAGACCAGATACACATCGCTCTCCGAGAGCGACGCGCCCACCAGCTTCGCGACGCTGCTGTGGTGGCTCCTGCAGATCGCGGCGAGGAGCTCGCGGAGGCGGGGGAGCCCGACTGGGCGGCGGAGCCTGCGGCGGAAGACGGCGACGTCCTGGCCGCGGAGGGAGCAGCGCCAGGCGGAGGAGGAGGGGGAGAGGCGGCGGAGGAGGAAGTTGCCGGTGGCGGAGGAGAGCTCGGAGAAGGGGTATATGTGGGGGGTGTCGCGGAGGTGGTGCTTGAGGTAGTCGGGGAGGGAGTAGGGCGGGGTGGTGGAGAGGGAGGACGACGAGTCGGAGCCGAGGTGGCGGCGGCGGAGGTTTTTGAAGAAGGAGGAACTGGTGGGGCCGGAGTTGACGGTGAAGAAGGTGGACGATGATGGGGGGTCAATTGAGGCGGTTTTGAAGGAGGGAGAGCGCGGTGCTCTTGAGGATTCGGATAATCTTCTTGAACTCCTCTTGTTGGGTTGGATCGAGTCTGTGGATTTTCTTGATCCGCACATGAGGGGGAGAGAGGGAGATTCCGAATGGCCGGAAGCAAGATTTGCCGTCGCCGGAATTGCAAGAGAGGAATTTCGTCTTCAGGGTGGGATTAAAGAATCCGAGGATCCTCGATTCTCGGTGGGGGCATCAGAAACGGAGGCCCCCAGTCAGCAGCGGGGGGAGATCGAGATAGAATAACCTCACGGCACAAGAAATGGTGGAAGGTTTCGTTTCTTGCGTAGCCTTTTATCCTTCCGCTTTCGATTATTTTAATCCATTATTCGTTCTTCGGTCAAAGCTTCTTTCTCGTCCGACTTTTGAGTAATCCGTTTCGGGTGGGAGGCGGTCGTATTTGGCTTCACATCTCATGCGGAGGAGTTAAGTCATTGTCAGCAGCTGTTGCGCGGCGTGGTCTGATCATGCGGAGTTTCACGGTATTGTCGACCTGGATTGATACAAGTTGGCTAGGTCAAAGGGCTTTTCTCTAGACCAAAACAGGAAGGGTCAACATCCATTTTCGCATTCCGGCGCAGACGATATAGGCAAATCCCATCATTTTATACCCACTGGCGGAAAAAGAAAATAGTTTGTACCGTCTTCTTTGGCCAACAAATTCTGTGATTGTCTCGGAGTTGGGTGGTCGTGTTCTTTCTTTATAGTTTCTATTAGTACAGAGCCGAAGGTTCCTGTCCTAACTCTGATACCAACTCCGGCACATCCTAACATTATCCAACGATGAAGGCGGGATTAAGGAAACCATGTGTTGACCTAACCGCAGACCGTGATGTGGGCAACGTAATGAGCAGCTCTACCATTGAAAGAACGCTTCGAAACAAGAGAGCTTTCGCCCTCCGCCTAACCCATTAGCCAGGGAAGAAGTCAGAAGACGAAGTCCCGATCGTGAGGGCGATCCAACGGTTCATCGACGGAACAGGACAGGGTGTCGAACCTGAAATCACGTCACCGGAAGTGCGTTGACCACTGGAGGCCAGTGGGAGTGGCTACTGTTACTAGTCAATTACACCCCCAACGATGTCATCATCAAGCAGGCCTCCGACCGGGTCCGACACCGGCAAGGGCCGGGAGAAAGTCCGAGGAGATTCACCCGAGTACCCAAAAGGCCAACGCAGAGACAAAAGCCCAAATCATGAAACAGAAGAAGAAAGGAACAAGTCCATGCCCAATCCAGACTTCACTTCCGAATTGAAAAACCGGGGATTTCCAAACACACTGAACTGCACTAAATACACTTTGACGAAGAAAGCCCAAACAGGCAACTTCGAGTTCATTCGATATTGACTACAGAAATTGACATAAACAGCACACTCGCCGACCCAATTTGCGACAATCCCGAAATTCCTCAACGAAACAACTGATCAGATTAGACCCTAACTAAGAAACACAAAAACCACAACTTAGATTTTCATCTCGCCACATTAAAAATGTGAACTTTTCTTTCTTGGGCGTCGTCATCTTCTTCAGTAATCGATGTTGGCATACGCAGAGAGGGCCTCTCCGGTCAGCCTGCAAATCCTCCAGTCCTGCAGGATCTTCGCCCCCATATCCTCGTAGAACTTTATCGCGTTCACGTTCCAGTCGAGCACCACCCACTCGACCCTTCCGTACCCCATCCTCGCCGCCTGCCCCGCCACCGCCGTCAGCAGCATTCGCCCCAGCCCCTTCCTCCGGTAGCACTCCCTCACGAACAGGTCCTCTATGTAGAACCCCGGCTTCGCCAGGAACGTCGAGTAGTTCGGGAAGAACAGGACGAACCCAGCCACCACGGCGCCGCCGCCGCCGCCCTCGGCCCCAGCCCCGGAAGCGAAGATCTCGGCCTCGGGGTCCTCGATGGGGAGGTCGAGGTTGATCGCGTGGACGACCGGGGCGAATGCGGGCACGCCGGTAGGGTTTTGCGGCGGCGGCGGGGGGAGCGGGGCGAAGGGAAGGTGGGAGACCTCGAGGAGGAGGACGGTGAAGGACTGGAAGGGAGGGGAGTTGAAGAGGGTGGAAGAGAGGGAGGCCTCGGTGGCCGCGCACTGGTCCGCGAGGCGCTCGAAGACGGCCATCTGGTAGATCATCTTGTGGATGTGGGGGACGTCGGACGGGACGGCGAGGCGGACGCGGGCGAAGAGCGTCCGGCGGGAGGAAGGGGGAGCGATCTCCGGCATCGCGGGGACATCGGAGGGCGGCGGAGGCGGGGCGGCGGCAGCCATGGCGGTGGGTCGGTTTCTTGCTGGGGAGATTGATCGCAAGGTGTTTGCTTTTTGGCGCAAGAGTAGGAGGAGGTGATGGGAGGAGGTTCTGGAGGGATCGAGAAATTGGGGGGGGGTTATAAATAGGGGACGTGGGGACTCGGGAGTGGGAATTTTTTCATTGGAACGAGGGCATTTCGGTCATAACGCAAGACTAGATGTGAAGATGCGAGGAGCGGAGGCAGTAGAGAAGAGAAGTGCGATCGAAAGAGAACTCTTCGTTGGAGAACATTTGTCATGTTAATCCATCGAAGATATATAATTCAAGAGCATCACTGCCTTGATCGGATAAGAACTCTTCGTTTGACCACATTCTGAAATTTCTGAAAATTTCATCTTCTTGTGTGCACGAATCATCTCGCCAAAAAGAGAACAGCATACCGGATTTATGGCTCGCATAATCATCAAGACTCAGGTAGACAATCATCTAATCAAGCAAAATCATCACCGCGATGCGCGGGTTATCTAAGACAATCGGGAGCCTCCTTTCGAGTCATATAAGCCGACAATATACCATATTTTGCATCCCCAGTCAAACAGGATCAGCACGGAACGAATAAAATTGGTGTGGAATTGACGATAGAGATGAGGAGATACAAAGGATTCAAACAATCAGTGCACTGGAACAACTAGAGCGCCCGAATTGACAGACTTCCTACCCTACCTCTATGAATACTGTCACCCATTCCGATCCTACTGTAACAATCAAAAACTACGAACTGATTCTCGATGCCACTTTTTGGCGCTCGCAGAATCACCTATTCCGTGCCCAATTTCACATATTTTACAGATACATTCCCGGCCTACTCAGGATATGTAGCTAGCAAAAAGTCAGCTCACGTAATGACCTGTCTTCCTCCTGTGGCGGCTGAAGTCGGACACGAACCTAAAAGAAAGCCCGCACCCCTCCACCTTACACTTGTATGGCCGCTCCCCTGTGTGTACCCGATGGTGCTCGGTCCTGGCCCACGCCCACTTGAATGTCATATTGCAACCTTTCCACGGGCATTTAAGTGGCCTGTCATCCTCGTGGACGCGCTGGTGAAGTACTGCATACTTGTGGGAGCTGAACCTCTTTCCGCACCCTTCGACTGGGCACCGATTACGTTTGTGCACCATCAACTCAGCCCTTGTTTTAAATCTCATCCGGCAGCCATCCATATCGCACCTATGAGAGCCACCCCTCTTCTCTTTTTTATCATCAAAAGAGACAGTTTCTTTTCTAGGTTTAACTTCTTTTCTCGATTCCCTAGCCTTCTTGGCAGGACTTTCATATCCTGATGAGCTGATGCAGTCACTTCCATTGGTTGTGTCTTTTCCCGCTCTTGACCTCAAACCTTCACAGGGACTTCTGATGAAGCCGCTGCAGTTAAGTTGGTCTTCCGCTATTGTCTCCAATTCACTCTTTCTCTTCCTTCTCCGTCGTGTTGTTGATACTTGATCTACTTCAGTGGACTCCATGGTTTGTGGCTCCCTATCATCCTGGCAAGGAGGGTCTTTGTGATCGGTCTCACCATTGCTGTCATTGGAATCTCTTTGAACATGAGAACATCCTTGATCAGAAGCAGCACTCTGCTGATCCATAATTTCAACAGAACAAATTACAGGGTTCTCATCACCAGTTGCATTTGCAGTCCGGTCTTGTTCTGGGGACTTACAATATGCACTCCCATAGCTCCTCCCTTGTTCTTCTGAAGAGGTTGCTTCTGGAGCTTCTGTGCATGCTTCAATGAGAAGAGGAACAGACTGGTTGACTGTCCTGTGAATTTCATCTTCTTGCTCATCACTCCCACTGCAAACGTGAGGATGTGGTCCCATTGGAGCACCACACCGAGTTGCTTCTGCACATGCAACAGCATTACCCTTAACATTGTGACCATCTTTCAATTCTAATAATGCTGTTTCCTCATGTACTTCACAACCTGAAGTCAACTTGGCACATAAACTGGATGAAGGGCTCCGTGCATCAGGAACTGCAGCAACTTCTGAATCGTTGACAACATCACTATCTGAAACTTCTGTTGTTTTGGTCGCTTTTACTATGTCGAGATTTTCTCCAGATTCTTTGACTGTAGGAAAACAAGAGTCTGTGCTAACCAAAATCTCATTTAGCCCACCTAAATTTTGGGAAAACTCATTTTCACTGTGCCTTTGAGAAATATATGTAGCTGACCCGACAGATTGTTGCTTTACATTCATCTCCTCTGAAGCTTGATTTATGATCTGCACTTCAACATTTCCCACGTATGTAGTGACATTGGCAAGTGAACTTGCAACTTGTGCAGGAATCAAATCCAAGGTCAGGTCTGTAGTTGCTTCAAGAACCTGGATTTCATGGCTAACATCACCCAATCCAACAGGGAGGTCTGCAGTTTCGCATACAGGACTTTCTGTGCCACAATAGGTATTATCTGTCTGATTATTTGATTTCAGATGTACTTCTCCAGCACTGGCGAGTGAGACTTCTACTGGCTGCTTATCATAGCTGCCATGGCTTCTGCTAGTTCCAGTAGAACTACCAGATTTAAACTTGGCATTCCTTCTAGTGTATTGAAGAATTATTTCTTCCTTTCTGACAGCATCACTGTCCAACTTGTTCCTCGATACTTCGTGATCCTTTCTTTGAAGGGTCTCACATGGCTCGCACTTCTCTGGAGTACCTAACCTAGTCCTCGTACGAGATTTCCTGGACTTCCATTTAAGATTAAAAATAGTAGATGGGCTATCATCACAAAACAATCCACCCAATGTTAATGCATGTTGGACTCGATTTGATGGGGAATTCTTCCTCGCCTTTACACAACACCGCAAGTTAATGCCCAGCTTTGAGGTCCAGTCATCGTCTCTGTAACCAGTGCATTCCTGATCATCAATCGCAAGGTCTATCAAGTTTAGATCTTCTTCTGAAGCAGGGTCAAATGGAATATCCTTGTACTTAAAAGAAACACCAATCTCCTCGGCAATGGCACCAGCATATGCCTTCATTTTCTGATAGTCTGCAAAATCAGAATTTAGAGGGAATCAATATAGTAACTAAGCCAATGGAGTGTGCACTTCCACAATCATAGTGAGAGCACAATCTAGATAGATGGCTTCCATTGCCATGACTATCATATGGTATCATAGACCTCTGCAAAACTCTGTTGTCATTTAAAAAAAATGAAAATCACTCAAATTTATCTGAAATTAAAACGTGAGTTACTTTGTATTTTCACAAATAGATTACAAACTCAATCCTATCAACAAGACAGAGATAAGAAGCCAATTTTACCGGAATGGCAGATCACAAGCACATTTGCTCCACCTTTGGACCGCAAAAGCTCCTCTGTTTGAATTGCATGTTCCAAACAAAAGATTCGTGGTCTTCGCGATCCACCAGAACTGCCCATACCCTTTTCTGAGTCTGTGCTTGATGGTACTTGCAATTGCATTAGAGGTGAAGCAGTATCAGAAATATCTGACCGGTCCTCTGCAGAAGAAAGGACGATAACACATCAAACACTTCAAGTTAACCTGTTGAGGTAAAGTAAAATACTCAAAGTTCAATCAGTTTGCTTTATGTTCCTCGTAATAAATAAATACACAATAAAAGAAAATTCTTTTTGGGTTTTGCATAAGAGACATGTGCTGTGGGCATTGGGTGGTTGTTCTGAGATCAGAACAAACACCTGTTAGTCTGCATAAGAGCTAAACCCCACAGCAACAAGCCTTGTGTCATATGTGCCAAAACCATGACTAATAACTCTAAAATCAGCGATGGCATAAAAGGGTATGGGAAAAAACATGTATAATAGCAAAATTCTTCAACCAAGGTTCGAGTTACAGGAATAAATGGGAAACTGAGACGAAAAGAAATGCTGGAGTATAATTTACCGCAGGTTTGTTGAGTATAATGTTTTGTGGGTAGCAATGCTGCTGATGCTGTTTCGGACGGTTGTATCACAGACATAAATGGGAAACCAAGAATTCCGCAAGCTACACAGGGCAACGTTCCTGAATCAACTTGAAAATCAAACAATAAATCGTCCTTGTCCACATATGAATCATTCAGAGCTTCCATGAACATTGTCATCTCTTTAAAAAGATTGATCGAGCTATCATTTCCAGAATGGTGGCGTGAATTCTCTTTTTCTGAGGAGGAAATGGCAGCAGTTCCATCAGGCGACTGAGATCCTTTACTCAAAGAAGGTAGCATATGAGGGTTCCATATTACTGCATGTATGGTAGACTCCTTTCTAAGCAGAGAAGATAATAGGTCATTCTCATTCAAAATGTCTTCTAGAAAGGCTTTTTTCACAGATAGCTCTCTTTCTTCTCTCAGGCGGTCTTTCAGGCGAGAACTTCGTGCCCCAGGTATCAAGGACATTGGAACTCTGGCATCAGAAGAAAACATTATCACTTAAGTAACTACTACGCATAGATATTCTTCTTTATATGCATGAGAATTGAAAGCACAAGCTGACCTTGAAACAAAAGACATGGTTAACAGGTAGAGCAGCTGCTGATGAGAGAGCATGGGCAGATAATTCATCGCAGCTCTACGTACAGCAGCTTCCTTCGCAAATCTAAGCCATTGAGGGGTTGCAAAGTTAGCTGCTTCACCGCAATTAAAACCTACGTTTTGGAAAAGAAAGGACCAATATAGTAGCACATAAAGACAAGAATATTGGGCTGAAAGAATTTGAAACGTCCTGAAGTTAAAAAATCGACATTGAAAATGTGGCAATAAAGGATATCAACAACCCAAGTCCAGAAACTCTATGGATGCAACAATTATTATCTAGATTGCAACTAACAACTAAAAAAAATAACTTCTGTCAGACAACATCTGTTATGAGAACGTAAAAAAGAAAAAACAACGTAACCTTCAAATGTACAACACATAACTAAGTGCGAAAATACTTTATATGCCAACTGGCCACATCCTAATTCATCTTGACAGTATGAAGAGTTTTGCATAAAATGATGAAGAGAAACCTTGCAGCCAAACCCAACCAATAGGAAAGGATAAAACTATAACTTTTACTTATGTTTTTTTTCCCAGCATAGTTCCATAGCCAAAAGGGTAACACTTCAGATCCCTTCTGTCTATGTAGATAAACCATCGTTCAGCCAGATATAACAAGGCAGTTCTACTGTGTCTGACAGGTTCAACCACACAATTCCATACTACCGTGCCTCAAAGTATTAGATGAGATTCATGTTTTACACAATCGTGACAATCCATGGAATTGTGATTCCAGGAACTTGCCCTCTGCATCTAGTCTTTAGTGACTTCATGATATCTCATTTCCCCAGTGGCAAGTAGGTAACAGATCATAGAAATGATGAAACAAAATGAATATTACTACTTCTCAACAGAATCTTGTTAATTTGCAGACAAATAACGGAGCAATTACCGTGGCTGAATCCTATATGATAAGCCCTTGGAAAAGTCACCACAAATTCACCCGGATTCTGTATTAACCTTGAGAAAAGCAAAACAAGATAACCACATGTTAGTAATCTTGCAGAACCGCAACTCAAATGCAACACAACCCACTAAAAAGAAGGTAAAGGAAAACAAAAACCGACCTGCAACAAGGAATGCCAGCCGCAACAATTACATCAGGTGACAGAAGAGTTGTCTTTTCACCCAGAAGTGAGAGAACAGCTGGAAATGAGAACTGAGCCGAGGTTAGATGACTTTGCCCATGTGATGTAGTCCATGTGGCTTAATACATCACTCAGATTCCATTTTGTTGGTAATGAAACTATATCATTTTTGAAAGGCCAAATAACAGCTTAACACAAGATCAGGACAGACAAATGTATCCCTAAATGGCAATTTGCAACACCACAACATACAAAAGAGTGAACCACATGACTTTAGCATCTCAAAACATTCAAATTGACGCAATCCAATCAGGTTGATGTCAAAAAGACAGTTACTTAGTTTGCACACCTCCTGTATACAATTATGCAGCCCTGGAGCACAGAATAATCAACTCATGCATTGGAAGCATTAAATCAGCAATTTAGTTTCAATACATATGGTCGGTATACAGCTTTTCACATTTCATCCTTCAAAGTTGACATGAACCTTTTTGTCTGTGTAACCAAATATAAAGAAAAACCATACCTAAGCGATCCATATTTCCCCCATAAGCCTCCTTGCGAAGAACTTCCTCAAAAGAAAACGCATAATCTCCGGGGACAGCGTACCAGGTCTTTGGAGAGCCCATGTGAAGGAAATTCATGCTATGAAGCTCATGATCTTCAACATGCCAAGCAAACCAGCTGAACAGCATACCAATATAGATCATTGGAGAAGTAACGCCCGGAATATCATCTGGCATGAAGCGCGTAAGTGATCCAGACGACCTTGCAATCACTTGTAAGTTCCAAGGACTATTTGAAAGTTTCCAACCTGCAGTACCTTCAAGTTCATTGCTACCAGAGTTACTTCTACGACAGGCTCGTGAAGTTTCCTCCGTCGTTAAACCGGATTGAGATGTCGATGATTTATGTGTCTCCAAACCTAAAGAATCATCCCCATGAGACAAATCTTTGGTTTCACTACGATGAGAATCTTTTACATTATCTACTTCATGGTTCTTGGAATCAGTTCCTTCTCTATGCCTATGGTAATCCATCTTCATCCTCCTACGTCTATGAAAATAGCGAAACCGACCATCCTGTTCTCCAAAACCAGACCCGGGTACATCGTTAGCATATTCCACATATATAGGCTTCTCCGAAGCCGCCTGCCAAAACAAGGCTTCTACAACCTCAGGAGAAGCCTCCTTCACCATACCCAACTGGCTACGCGCAAAAGCCCTCGACTTCGCCTCAAACTGTTCCAAAGTATACATCTCGCCACTCTGCCAGACTTGCTTCTGGACTCCCGAATGAGAATTACTCCCCGGCCCCTTCGTCCTCTTCGCACTCTGACCCAATTCTTGCTGCCTCGTGGTGAACACCGCCTTAGCCTCCCCGTCGGAGCCGTTGTCCTCGGACCCCGGCTTCCTCAGGGCATTCTGCGAGCTCCCGCCTGAGCCCGAGCCCGAGCCCGACCCCGACCCCGACACCAATTCGGGGCACTTCAGCAACGACCTGTTCAGGTTCCCGAAGACATACTTCTTCGCCGGCCTGGGCAAGGGCGGGACGATCTTGCATATCCCAAAGGCGCTCGCTTCCTTCTCGATTTTCGATATGTAGGCGATGGGATCCGCGAACTCCGTGTCCGTCGGGCGAAACGTGGGCGCCAGCGGCAAGCCCTTGAGCCAATCGGGGATTTCCACATTACCCATGGACGAATCAACACAGAACAAGAAAGGGAAAAAACACGCCTCCGCTACGAGAACATACCGGCGGGCGCGGCGCGGCGCGACGCTCGAATTGAGCAGCAAAACGCGTCGACGCCGGCGCGGAAGCGAGGAAAAAAACGAGCCGGCGGCGGCGGGTTATCGGAACCCTAGGCGGAGCATTTCCGGCACCGAATCGACGACGACCCCCTCGCTCCCGTTAACCGAAACTACCCCCCGCCGTACGGAACTTACGCGGAGCAGCTCGAGGGGGCGGCGAAATTGCAGGAGGCCGCGCGCGGCGATTGCGAGAGCGTTTTCCGGCAGTTGAACCTCCGGCTTCGCGAATCGGCGAGTCGGATTCCCCCCTTCGCGAGCGAGAGAGAAAGAGAGAGAAAGAGGAAGAGGAGGAGATTAGGAGTGTTTAAGGTTACGAGTGACGTTCCGAGAAGCGGCGCAGGTTAGCCGCGTGCGGGGGCGCGGGTTATTGTGAGCCGGGGGGGCGGAGGGGACGCACGGGTTTTTTTAGTCTTTTGAGGGAGTGGTTTGCAATTTTGCATCGTCCTTGCGATTTGATAAAACCTTTTTTGCCGCGAGTCGCGAGTGAGGCCACGCTCCCCTGCGTCGCGTCGCACGGTAAAGCCAGTCGTTTTGTTTTTAGAATTTCTTCTTTCTATTGAGCTACCGGATGGTGGCTCCTCGAGACGAAATGGGTCGCGACTTTCTAAATTGCGGGATGTCGAAAAGCACGCAAAAATTAAAAATTTGTGATTAACGAATGGAATTTGTTGTTTTCCAATCTGATGACCGACCGTCGGAAGGATTTGAATTATTCGCCGCACGAAAAAGAGTTCGAAAGTGATGCCTGTGGTGCTCAACATATAGGGGACACGTTTGAACTCTGCATAGCTTTAGGGGTGATGATCCTTTGCGTTGACTCACGGGAAGTGAGACGTCAAATCTTGGTGCACTTCCACATCTAGGGATGTCCAAAATTGGACATTGATGACCCCAGGGCAACGTTAGTCAAAATTCGATTTCGGATGATACTCGATCTACTGGTTTAAGCGAGGTTGAATATAATTAATAGCGCCACACACCATCGAATCAATTGATCGATTATGTCACACTATGGTTCTTAACCTCAAAGCCGCAGGCCCATAACATTATTTCTAGAATATTGTCGGGATGACGAAAAAGAAGAAGAAAATAGCTTGTAACTCAAATTCACAAAATGACACAATTAATACGTAGATTTTTTAAGACACCTTATAAGTATTTGTCGCGTCGTACTGAGCATCAAATTTTGTAAACCTTCTTTATATCTAAGGCATTATGTTGTGGGTTTTGCTCATACACCATGTGCTCTTGGGGAAATTCACTAATTAATATAGATCCGGCTCTAGCAAGTGAGCCACACACAAAAATGAATAAATAAATAAATAAATAAGAATCTTTAGGCATCAAATTACTTGCAAACTGTTGCTTGAAGATTTTCAACAAAAGTAAGAAAATCAAGGAGAAATGGATCAAGATAACAGATTGTTACTCCACATTATTAAAATCAAGACAACATAATATAATTAATTTCGTCACCTTTTTCACAGTATGCATACAATTTACCTGAATTGACCACAAAACGAACACACCTTGCCTTCACTCGAGGCTAGTACATGTGTGATCACTTTGTGATGGGGTGAAAAAAGTTCAATAAGGCATAAATCATCTAGAGATGGTTAGGGCTCAGGGGAATCTTTTTATCAACCCCTCCCCAACCCCAGCCCCAATCCTCAAAGCCATTCGGTTGCGCTTTATCGCAGGCTTCGATACATGCTGTTGCGCATGCCTGCTCGCTCCGGCCTGACTTTGCACAAGACGGCATGCACTCTCGGACGCACTCCGGCGTCGCAAACGTGGTGCGTGCCATGAGAAGCACGGCGATCACCGTGATGGCAAAAATTGTGCTCCTCGTCGCCATTATCCTTTTTTTTTTTTATCTCCCCCCATCCTTTTGTTTAATTGGATTGCAAAATGATGGCTTTGAATGCTATGGATGAAACCCTAATGGGGTTTATATAGAAGGGACTAAGTCTAAACTGAATGTGTAAACAACTGCGCTTGCCAAGAGGGAAAGGCTTGTTATTGCCGTTGCAAAGATGACTTTTCTGTGGCTTGTAGAAGATCATGGAGACGGATAACGGATTATTATGGAGTTGCACAAGCATCTCACTTTGTCTTTGATTTTACTTTATTTTGTTGGGAAGCTCAACCGGCCTTTTGAATTTACCACAAAGGCTTTGCCCGTATAAAACCATATTATTTAGATTGGTAAGAATTCCCTTTTTCGGTTTCGTTGGGGGATTAATATAGTCAAATCCCAAACTTTCAAAGGTACAAATAAGTTCCAGAACTTATTTGTTTTGTGCAACGAAGAATTGTTGCTAGTTTGGTCAATTTAAGTAATGAAAAATATTGAAGTGACATTATTATTATTATTTTTGCACAAAATGCAACAATGAAAGCAAAAAAGGACAGAAAAAAAGCCAAAAAAGTCATCTGAGCAAGTACCCACAAATTTTCAAGAATCAAAAAGCTATTGTCTATCTTTTTTTAACACTGGTCTTTTGGCAAGTTACTAAAATTTATCCGCACAAAAGAAAAGAAATACATATCCTTGATTACAAGATAGTTGAATGTTGCTATTGTTATATATATATGATCATCTCACTTTGTCTAGTTCTACGATTTAAATAAGTTTAGATGAATCATATATATATTAAGTGATTTGTCATCACGAGAAAAACTCGA
Organism: Eucalyptus guilfoylei; assembly: GCA_016097605.1. Lineage (NCBI taxonomy): Eukaryota > Viridiplantae > Streptophyta > Magnoliopsida > Myrtales > Myrtaceae > Eucalyptus > Eucalyptus guilfoylei. The sequence continues at coordinate 21,251,093 of CM027869.1, forward strand.
CATCCCATGAACATAGAAGGTAAAATCAATCCCCTTATCGCTTGCATTTACCATATTATTCCGAAATATAGGGCTATTGTCAACACATATAGAGAGGCCTGTTCGGAAAGACAACATTAGAATCACGGTCTTTCGCCGTCCCTAACCAAAATTGTTTAGAAAGAGTAAGAACACGTCAAAGTTCAATCACCCGCTTTGATCTATGCGTGTGTCCATCGATCTCCAGAGGGAGAGACAAACCCAAAATTCACTTTCGAAAGCGGTCAATCGAACGGAAGAAGAGCAAGCTATACGCTTCCCCATTTGGTTGTGTTCACCGGCCAGGCAAACCCAATTTCGAAGACATGAAGCAAGACACATTGAAAGCGCCGTATGAGGTAGAGAGAGAGACAGACGCATTGACATCCGACCACTCTAAGGATTAGGAATTATTGGAATTGCCCATGTCTGGGGAAATCCGTTGGCTGTTTTACATTGGAGTGATGTGTCTAAACGAGGATCTTCCACTTTCTGTCCTTATCTGCCCTAGACAACTTGTCCCCAGGAAGCTGAAACTGTGTGCTCTTCTGCACTAATGCTACACAAGGGAACTTTCCACAAAAGAGAGGTAACCAAATGATGGAGTCTGTCAATGACTCAGAGAATTCAGTGATACCAGATACGCACCCATTACTCCACATTCAATCTCCAATATGGACCTCAAACTGAGTGGAAAGATCAAAGGTATCCATGCTTGTGCTTTCGACAGCTTATTAGAGACTAAAAAGTGGGACTGTACTACCTTTGAACCAGTCGAGGTTCAGCTAAACTTGAACATAATCTGCCATCACATGATATGGCGGCCGACCTAACATCCTTATCAATCTATCGATTACACAAGATGCACGAGGTTAAGTTTGATACAAACTCAATTAGTTATGGTTTGATAATAGCGAAGCGCACAAAAGGGCACGGAAGGCAATGTGGGTTTACCGTCGAGTTAACAACAAATAGAAGTTCAAACGTGGTTACCTGCTTTCATCAACTTCAACTTGAATTCTACCTCCAACTTTCAGAAAAGTATGGATTCTCTTCTTCAAGATCCCTTTTTTGATGACTCATGCTCCATATCTTCCAACACGGAACCGCTCGTGACTCGACATCCACATGTGCAAGAGTTGATTAAAGTAACATGTAATGGCATTGATACCTCATCACATTGGAATTTGGAACCCTTTGGACATTAAGAAGCGATTCGGACATGCATATGTGCTCGTCACTTCATATTCTATACCAAGAACTTGGAGGGAATCTCTCTCTCTCTCTCAATGCATTGCAACTTTTATTTTACGAGTTTTCCCATGATCTCACTGCCTTTTTGTTCCCGATTCCTACGGTTTCACTTGATGGGACTTATGCATAAACAAACAACAATCTTTTTTATTATATCATTTGAAACTTTTTATTATGAAGTTCATCATGCCCAGCAATCCCTCCGACACTCTCTTTTATTATATTATTTAAAACTTCCAAAAGGGTAGCAAGATGTCTCATTATCCATCATTGAAATACCATACACTCTTTGTACTCTCCTATATAAACCTTACTCTCTCCTCATCACATTTTCTCTCTCTCTCTCTCTCTCTCTTCTCTCTCTCTTCTCTCTCTCTCTCTCTCTGACATGACGATCATGAAGACCAAGTCTCTTAAGAAGTTCGTCTCCAAGCTGAGAATCTGTGGAAGTGGCAAACTCTGGGCATGCATCTCTAAAGAAGGTTGTTCCATTCCAAAGGACATACCAAAGGGTCACTTGGCAATCTACGTGGGGGAGGAATGCAGCAGATACATCATCGATGTCGCGTTGCTCGAGCACCCTCTCTTCCGGTTACTACTTGACCAAGCGGCCGAGGCTTTCGACTTCACCACCCCAGCCTCGAAACTGTGCATCCCGTGCAACGAGAACCTCTTCCTCACCATCCTTTGCTCCGCGACCTGCAGCCCCAAGTCCCCCATCCATAGATCTTTGCTCTGTCTCCGATCGATTCTCCCTTTGTGTGCATCCTGGTTTAATTAGTACATAATATGACCATCCAGGAATTGTGAGTTTAGTTTGGAGAGCTAGTACAAAGATTTTTTCTGAGATTAATTAGCTTGAATTTAGCCGTCCTGTGTAATTTCATTTTTTCTTGTATTAAGACGGGACTGCGCGTTGCAAGAAGGGGCTCAACATTCAAGCTCGCTCTATGGTTTCTCTTGGGCCGGGCTCACCTAATTCTTGAGATTCTCTTCGGCTTTGGGGCCATAATTTTGAGGTTCGAACGCTGGGAATCGACCGTGACATGTCCTAAATAGATCCATGTGACACTTCGGTTTTGCTAGCTAGGTTACCATTTTGGGCAGAAACCTCCTCATGGATTAGGCCAAGTGCATCGAGGAAAATCCAAAGTTGTGATATTTGTCTAGGAACGGTGTCTCATAATAATTGCCAATCATAGAGTTATCCTACTCTCGAGGCAACCCCTCAATTTGGAATATATGTCCCATCCCAAAAGATTTATTGCCTTTTCAGGCCAACCCACATAGAAATTCATGCTCGGTAGGTCAACCTCTTCCAAAAGTCATGCCAAAGAGGTTGGTCGGGCATCATTCTAAGCCTAAGCAAAGATAAGCAACTTTAACTTTTTTATACATGTGGAGCCCTGAAATGATATGTATTCATTTAATTAAAGTAATGTGACAAACTAAATCAATTACGGTGCATATATTATATGAATGTGTTTTCACGTTATATAAACATGTTCCTTTTCATGAGCTTAGATATAATATTGACTTTTAATACGCAACCCACTTGATCGAGTAAGAGAAGTCCACACAAATTCCTAATGAGGGTAGCTCCCTTTAAGAAATACATGTTCATTTCGATTCTACATTTGGTAGGGTCAAGTTGGGAGATACAATAAGATGTACCTGATAACAATTAGCTCACAATCCAGAGCAAATGTCGCAATCCTTTATAAGAATGAAGAATGTAACGAAATGTATGTTGTATAATCTTTTCCTTCACGCGTATCAACATTATTGTTACACTGATGAAGTTCCAAGTACAAATATACATAGTGGGGGGGAGGGGTGGTGTTTGAATAAGAAAGAATTGAACAAAAGACATAAGAGACATTACAATTTTAACTGTAGTTTCTCGACCATGAAAAACTCTCTGGCTACGTTTAGTCGTCTGGATTTCTAACTAGGATAGGACTAGATAGGATATGATATGAAATCCTGAAATTTTTCTATATCCTATCTACTATTTGGTGAATTGCAGTATTAAAATCGGATATATTCATATCCTATCATGTACATTTATGCCATTGTAAATGAACCTAAAAGTTCATAAATGGAGATGGTAAAAATCTCTCGTAACACTATTCCTTAATTTATTTTTATTTTTATTTTTATTTTATTTTTCCTATTTTTTAAATTATTTTCTTTATTATTTCTTTTTTCCCCTTTTATCATTCTTTAATAAAATTTTATCAAATAGTAAACTGTACTAACATACCTAAAATGCAAAAATACCTAAAATATATATTATATAAATATATAATTTATAGATTGAATGTTTATTATAAGATAGAATTAAAGTTGACTATATAAATTAAAATAAGATTAAATGAAAAAAATTATTTTTAATTTTTAATTTATTTAATTAGAATTCAAATATTTATATTGAAATGTAATTTTAATTTTGTTGATTTAATAATTTTCTTATTTGAGAAAAATAAATTTCTTATTATGAATATTAAATTCTATCCACATTTATCCCACTTCCCTCAATGGAATAATTTTATCCTGGTCTATATCCCACTTATATCCGATTTTATTCTATCCTGAACAAGCAGCAAACGTAAGATAAGATAAATCATATCTTATCCCGAATTTTATCCTAATTACCAAACGCAACCTCTAAGTACATACCAAGAATAGGGCAAATTAGATTATGAGGCGGTCTTCAGGATTTGGAAAAATTCCTAGCAGATGGGAAGTGGAGCACCATCCCAGTCCCTCAAGCACTCCAGCAAAGGATCGATCAGCTTGCCCTCGCACATGGCGGAGAACACCAGATCAAAGTCCTCGCCCGGCGAGCCAACCTTCTCCCCCGTGAGCAAACCGGTCCCGAGCTCTTCCCTCACGAACCTGTACAATGGGTACGACCTGCACGCCCTGATCTTGTTAGCGATCGCCGAGTTCCCGCTCTCGAACTGAGCTCTCGCGTTCTCGACCTCCTTCGGGAGGAGTGCCTTGAGCTCCTCCTCGAAAGCCCCAATCTCCTGGAAGATGGAGGTGCTGGGGTTCTTCTCCCGGTCGACGTCGTCCAGCACATGGTCCACGAGGACCTGCCTCAGCTTCTGCATCAGGGGGTACGTGGCGCTGCAGGGGTCATCAATGTAGGCGAAGACGTGCTCCCGGTCGACCACCTTGATCAGGTCTTTCTCGCTGAACCGCGACGGGTGGAGCTCGCCGTTGGACCCGACGAAGAGGACCTTCTTGGCCACTTGGTTCACCGTGATCTTGACCACGCTCTTGAGGTTCTCTTCCAGGTGCCTCAGGTCGATGGCCTGGCACAGGGCGACCAGGAAGGTGGAGGACATGAGCTTCAGCACCTCCACGGCCTCGGCGGTCTTCCTCGACGAGATCAGGCCCAAGGAGTTCACGTCCTGGTTGTGTTGCTCCGCGCTCTGGACATGGTTGGTCACAGGGTTGGCAAGGAACTGCAGCTCCGAGCAGTATGAGGCCATGGCAATCTCAGCTCCCTTGAAGCTGTAATCCAGGCTTGGGTTCCGTCCCCCGGACAGGTTAGAGGGCAGCCCGTTGTTGTAGAAGTCGTTGACGAGCTCGGAGAACTGCGCGAACATGAGCTTGCCAATGGAGGCGATGGCGAGACGGGTGTTGTCCATGGAAACGCCAATCGGGGTCCCCTGGAAGTTCCCTCCATGGAGAGCCTTGTTCCTGGAGACGTCGATCAGCGGGTTGTCATTGACAGAGTTGATCTCCCTCTCGTTCATTTTGGTGGCGGCCCTGATCACTTCGATCTGGGGGCCGAGCCACTGCGGGGACGTACAGAGCGCGTATCGGTCCTTCTTCGGCTTCTGGAGAGGGTCGATCTCGTGGAGCTTTTGAGCGTCCTTCACGTAGGAGCTCCCATCCAAGATGTGCTCCATTATAGCTGCAGCTTCAATTTGTCCGGGATGGTGCTTGAGCTTGTGGGTCAAGTGGTCGGTGAACTCCGGCTTCCCTTGCATCACCTCGGCGAAGATGGCCGACAGAACCTCTGAGAGGACGGCCAGGATGTTCGCATCGAACAGAACAATGGAAGCGAGCCCAGACCCGACTGCCGTGCCATTCACGATCGCGAGGCCCTCTTTGGGCTGCAGGTCAAAGAACCCGTGCTCGATCCCGGCAAGGCGGAAGGCCTCGATGGCGTTCAGGGACTCGCCGTTTGGCCCGACCGCCTTCGAGTTGGGCCTGCCCGTCAGAAGCCCGGCGATGTAGGACAAGGGGACCAGGTCGCCCGAGGCCGTGACCGTACCCCTGAGAGGCAGGCACGGGGTGATGTTGTGGTTGAGGAGCTTGGCCATGGTCTCCAGGATCTCGAACCGGATGCCTGAGTAGCCCTGTAGGAGGGTGTTGATCCTCACAAGCATCGCGGCCCGGGTCGCCGAGTGGGGCAGCATGTGGCACGACTCAGTCCCGTTGCCGAATATGCCGGCGTTCAAGAACCTGGCCCGATCGAAAAATTTCGTCAGCCATGTATTATTAATTATAGCAAAGAAAATGTGAATCTTGATTTAGACACTTATTTAATTAAAGCAAATGTAAGTCTCATTAATTGAAAAATGAGAAATTAGGTATTCAAAAAGTAATTATTACGGGTTGTCTTTGAAATTAATTAATCTTCTCCCATTTTATTTTTGGTTACCTAATATTTCAAAAATATAGAAAATTTGATTTTTTGGCCTTCGGGTTGATACTTGCACGTTTGGGTATATATCTTTTATGGAAAGGAAGCTTAGCCGCAGATGACAGGTGTTAATTTTAAATTAAAATAAAGGATTTTACTTGATTTTTTTTTTAATATTCTTGTAGAAATTTGGATGTGGAAGATGGGGTGATAAGGACGGGCTAACTGGTTGTTTTATTTTATTTTCTGCTGGTGGATCTTTATCAGGAGTTTGAACAGAGCAAATATATTGAAAATTCCTTCTTCTTTTTTTTTTTTTTTATAAATTGTTGCTTGTACGCTTAATAAAAAAATGTTGATGTGCCAATTGGTACTATTTTCTCCTGCCTCATGTGAGGCTTACGAATAGTGTCTACACATGTAAAAAAGAAAAGAACAAAAAAAGCTCGAGGAAATGTCTCTGAAAGTAGACTAATCTCTTACGACTCTTGACTAGCGAGTTAGGATTGACTAATTTTTGGCGTCTTATAAGTAATTCGTAGAAAATAATTTGATTAAAAAGATACGAGAACTAGATAAATTTCCTAAATATTAGGATTTTCTTCTTCTAGTTATTTATGCTAATGAATTGGCCATTCTCAAAGTGAGAATGACTTTATTATCCTAAATTTGCAACATTCTTGTCCTCTTTTCTCATTAAAATCCATCTAACAAATTGCTAATCTAACATTTATAACCACCTACTACACGAAGCCTATTTCTCAAAATCATTCGGTTAATTTCCCCCTTTAGTCCACACAAATACATTTTCTTTCTCTTTTCCTTTTTGAAGTTCGCCCTGAGAAATTATATAACTATGTGGACGAATGTTCAAATGGATTCAATAACATATGTAGGGTGAAATTTGCTATCGAGGACAGGCCCCATTAAAGCGACAGACACGAAATAAAATACAGAATCTAGGCAAGACATTTTATGTAACACGACAGCATTAGATAATTAATTTCCTGCCGGCCCCAATTTATGCGTCGACTTCAAAGTAATAAAACCGTCTACCTAGATTTAGAAGCTGGCACGTCACCAATACAACCCTACCTACGCCCCTCCCACATAGAAACATAGAGCTAATTTTCCTCCACGTACATAATTTCACAACACCACATAAATGAAAAAGATAAACAAATAAATCGCGTTCAAGAAATGTCTAAGATAATAAAAGCAAGTATTATCGCACCCATCTCCTGAAATCAGCATTTTTTTTTTCATTATTTGATTGCTTAACAAGTATTTTCGATATATCTGCGAATATTTGTTAATATATCTGCGAATACTTGTTAATAAAAACAACCGAATGAGAATTTAAAGAAATATATTAAAGTAGCACTTTTCTTTTTTTTCCTTTTTTTTTTTTTTTACCTTATGAGCTCCGTCTGCAGAGCACCACCTTGCTTGGTCCGCCTATGCGAGGTGGCGCCGAAGCCGGTGGTGACCCCGTAGCTGTCCGTGCCGTTGCTCATGCTCTCCATCACCCAGTCGCTGCTGGCCTTGACCGCCGCCCGGGTCGCCTCCGATAGCTCGACCGCCACGCCGGCCTCCCGCCCCGCGATGGCCGCCACCTGTGCGATGGTCAGCGTCTCACCGCCGAGGCGGACCACAGGCCGCCGGGACTCCTCGACCATCCTTTTCACCTCATCGAGGTGGCTCCCCGTGAGGGCCGCGGCAGCCGCACCCCAGTTGAGCGGGTCACCGCCTGCCCCCGCGCAGAGCCCGAGCCAGCCCTTGCCGTTGCACGCTGCCGTGTCCATGTCCATCTTCGCGCTTGTGTGAATGCGAACGTCTAGAGCGGCCGAGAGCCCGAGAAGAGGAGTCAAAATCGAGCGAGGAGCGAGCGAGCGCGAGATCGAGGTGAGGGCTGGCGAGAGAGAGGAAGAGCGCGGTGGCGTTTTTTGTGTGTGTTTTGCTCTAAAGGAAATTCACATGCGCTAAAGAAGCTAGTGAATTTCCTGAGTCTGTTCACCTACAAATCGGACGTTTAAATAGAGGAGAGGCCCGCCCGCCATTGAGTGTCGAGTAGGTTAGGCCGACGGGTTAGTCGACGGGTCAAAGCTGGTTTCCGAATTGAAATTCTCGACCGGGTGGAGATTTTGAATTGGGAAATCATGGGAGAAAGTGAACCGGTGTTTGGTGTCGTTTAAGTGATGATTAGGCACGTTTACCCTGTTCCACCAGGCACTAACAAGAAAAAGAGAAAAGACGAAGAAATGAAAGCGCGGGCGTTTACCCGTCAAAGGGGTGGTGGGGGAGGGAGGCGTGGATTTTGGCTGCCGGGGGTTGGTGAGAGCCAGAGGACTCGGTGGACGAACGAAATCACCACGTAAACGGCGCAAATATTTTCCTTTTTCTTTTCTTTATTTTCTTTTTTCTCTCTCAAGTTTCTTATTTGAACTACGTTGCATTAGACATTAGACAATTAATGCGTTTTGAGAATTCGCTTATGATGTCACGTTCCTGCTATTCCGGATCGAACGGAGATCTTCCCTCTAAGTAGCGATTTCAGGTTTTTTTCTCTTTTTTTTGGCAGGCCGAAGCTGGTTTCCGAATTGAAATTCCCGACCGGGTGGAGATTTTGAATTGGGAAATCATGGGAGGGAGTGAACCGGTGTTTGGTGTCGTTTAAGTGATGATTAGGCACATTGACCCTGTTCCACCAGGCACTAACAAGAAATGGCCTCCCCAGTTGGGGAACAATGAGCATGGCTCTCGGGTTACAAAAAAAAAAGATTTTTTGTTCCTATGAACGAAAGTTTTATCAAACACGTTTCTGTTATTTTTTTATTTATTTCTGGAACAAAAGAAAAAAAATTATTTCGGGGAACAGAAACAATTTTAAACAAAAGGGCATTTCTGCAGTTACCAAGTGCGTTCTTATACTCAGATTTTGTTCCCGGGAACAAAAAAATAAAAAATTATTTCTGTTAAAAAATTATTCATTGAAATAAACGTTACCAAACGCGCCCTTAATAATTAACAAATTGTTTATATTTCGCATGATGCTTGATGTTAGCAAGGGACAAGCGTGCCGAAGAATTTATGTTTTTCACTAGTAAACTAAATTTATTATCTAAGTGATGTAATTTATTAATAAGACGAGCTTGCTTATTTGCAAATAATTAAAAGAAAAATCTATTCCCTTTTTTTCCATTGTAATTTAAATTACTTAGATTCCAAAAAAAAAAAAATCATAGATATAATGTGAAAGTCTCGAACGCTTCAGATTAAAAAAAAAAAATCAACATTTGTGGACCGTAAAATTTTAATTGAATAAAAATTAAAATTCAATGCAATGACAAAATTCGATGCAAACTATAAATCTCGATGTAGTGCCATGCTTATCCAAATTGCTTAACAAGTGCGTTGCGTACTTTTTAACGTAAGTCATAATGAAAGTCATGGACATTTGTTTTATATGAGTAATTCAATTTCGAGATACTAATTGTGTAGAACACAAAGACAATCGAAGCATTGAAGGCATTTACCTCTTGATCACAATTGACTATACTTTCAATATCTCGATAATTTATTAACCTCACATGTATTGACCCTTTAGAACACTTAATAATTAATAAATTGCTTATATTTCGCATGACACTAAACACTTCAATGATAGCAAGAGACAAGCGTGCTGTCACTTGTAAACTAAATTTATTATCTCAGTGACGTAATAAGATGAGCTTGCTTGTTTGCAAATAATTAAAAGAAAAAATGTATTCCTTTTGTTTTTCCACCGTAACTTAAAATACTTAGATTCCAGAAAAATCATAGATATAATGTCAAAGTCTCGAACGCTTCGGATTACAAAAATGCAACGTTTGTGGACCGTAAAATTTAAATTGAATAAAAATTAAAATTCAATCCAATCACAAAATTCAGTGCAAACTATAAATTTCGATGGAGTGCCATGCGTCATAATTTCAACTCAAATGGAAGAGTATGAGGACCTTTTTGTCTTCACATATACTGAAGAAAGATTTTACGATGGGATTCCTTTTTCTATTTTGACTTTTGCCCAAGAAAGAAACTGCATTTACATATTTTTTTTTTCCTTATTCCATGACCATGTGGGATGTTATTGTTAGCAACATAGGACATACCAACCCACCCGTAAGCAGCGCAGTTGGTTAAGATATCTCTTCCAATGAAGGAAGTCAAGGGTTCGAAACCCTGCATTTTTAGCAATTAAAGTGGGGCCCTGGTGGTGGGTTACTGGGCCAGTTTCTCCTAAGGTATAGTTGTTGTTGAGCCTCTACCGCGGAGGCCCATGAGACCCCAAATCGGCATAAACTGACAAGGGCAGGCTCCGACGGATCCTCGGTCACAAAAAAAAGAAGACATAGGACATACCAAATAAAATGTCAAATGAAAATTCGATTCCTAAGGTAAACTCCGTTGTGGAATCGTGGTTTCGAGGAGTTGCTGGTAAAGACAGAACTACCTTATTTTAGGAGTAGGCCGTGAAGCTATATAAAGAGTAAATATGCCCAAATTGATTATTAAATGAATTTAGGAATGACCATATTTTTGAATTTGTTGACCGTATTAAACCAAAAAGTCATGTTCCAAAAATCCCATGTTAAGTTGTTGACCCAAAAAGAGTAAATCCCAAGTCAACTAAACTCCGTTGTGGAATCGCGATTTCAATGAGTTGCTGGTAAAGACAGAACTACCTTGTTTTGGAGTAGGATGTGAAGCTATATAAAGATTAAATATGCCCAAATTGATTATTAAATGAATTTAGGAATGACCATATTTTTGAACTTGTTGACCGTATTAAAACGAAAAGTCATGTTCCAAAAATCCCATGTTAAGATGACCTAAAAAGAGTAAATCCCAAGTCATGTCCTTCTTCGTTACTTCCCGAAAATGAAAAGATATTCAGAAATTTGGGTAATGGTGTAACTATAATACTTGACTAAGTTATAAAACCGTAAGTTCCAATGCCGTTTTTATCTATTTGCATGAAAAGATCCACTTCATTTCGCAAATCATGTGCGAGTCAGGTCCGTGCTCACAAGGGAAACTTTCAAAGAACTCAGTCCCAAATTTTGAGACGAAGTAAATTAAATTAAGTGAGATTAGCTGGGGATTAATAAATCCCATCCATCCGATCCAAAGACTGGATATCATTACCCTTTTGTCCCACCACTTTCGATCAAATCGCCAGTCTCTGTCATCTTAGGGAGACGGTAGATAGCTTTTCAATTCAGATGCGGTCAGACCACGTTTTGAATGCGGACATAGGCCAAAGAATTTATTAAAGTCGTGCTTACCAATTACCACCAACCCCGGAGTAAATAAAGGAAAATCGATGGAAGAAAAGAAAAAGAAGACAACGCCACCTACCACCTAAATCGCAGTTCCTTCGAGTAGATGAAGCCCGTAAGAAATTTACATTCGACATAAAAAGGGTGACGCAAATATTCGATCGGGTCCTATGAACAGATAGCAGTAATTGGGCGCGAATGTTTTCCTGAGTTTTATTAATTAATATGTGTTTCGGTAGCTGGAGTCGACCGGCGTGCAGCTAATCACCAAGACTTGATCAAACCATGGCCAAACCGATACATAATTTGTGGATTCAGCCAGCAATTGTGTTAAGGGGTTAGCTTATCCTCTTGAGATGGCCATTGGGAGCATGAGCCTATAATGTTACTGTGGACCTTCGCTATTTGAGTCGGGATGACTAGCTCTTACAGTAGAGATTAATTGAGAGCCCAAGAAGTCTTGTGTGTTTTGTCTTTTGTATGAAAAAGATCAACGGAAAAAGATGTGATTGCGTATGATCACGTCTTCATCACATGTCGCGCAGAAAACATATATTGGATGAGTTAGGAAAGATACATAAAAGGTGATAAAAAATAATACAAGTTGGTAACTTTAACGGGAAATTTGGAGGATTAAATAAAAATAAATGTTGGTAAATAATTCGAAGAGAGTTGGTAAACCAAAACTTAAAAACTTAATTTGACAAATTAGTAAATCACACTAATTTAAGTTATCAATTTCATAAAAAAAAAAAAAAAAAGATTAGTGAATTCAAAGCATTAGCAAGATATACAAATAAAAATAGATAAGTTTGTACAAAATTTGTAAATTTGCAAATTCTAAATAAGTTGGCAATTCCATAAAGTTGTTGGTAAATTTACCAACACCTTACTTGAAAAAAAAAAATCGATGACCATTGTTTTCACCAAGGAATGGTTTTTAAATTTGCCACTATGATAGAAAGATTTCGTAGAATTGAACACAAGACAATAGATTTTTGTGTTCTTAGAAGGTGCATCTTAAACTATTAATCAGTTTAATGATGTATATAACTTCGTTATAAATCCGGTAGCTAAGTTATGTGAGATATACTTTTAACACTCCAACTTCGATGTACTATTAGAATTTTCAATATGTAGATACAAGATACCAGGTGGAGGAGGCATCTAATCCCGAGTCCCAGCTCCTTCTCTGCATTTCATAGTCTTTACTTAGAAAGGCTAAAAGCTAATCACTACTTCAACCAACTAAAACAAGAACCTCGCAATTCTTAAGTGTATCTTATATATATGTATGTGTGTGTATGGACGAGGTTTTGGGTTTTTTTTTTTCAAGATTAAATTTATTATTGAATTCTTCAACCTGGGTTTATTTAGATCAACCTTTATTCTGGAGCTAACCTATAAACAAGGGAAGTTTTTCTAGACTTTTGACTAATATGCACGTGTACATGCTAGTATTATCAACGAGTTCCTAATGTTGGGAATTTAATTGTGAATTTATTTTGTCCCTCAACAAGTTGCAACCTTGGAAGAATCGAAAGGGTGTCTCCATCCATCAGGTTTCTTGATAAGTCCAGAAGAAAATGGGAGTTTATGTGCTTATTATATATGTATCTTAGGTACTTACTTGTAGATTTATACTTAATATGTCAAGAAAATCCGGATCCAGTTAGATTATATGCACGTCAAACCCTTCTTCGTCTAGAAGCCCATATCGGAGAAGTAACTTGCAAGAAAAAGGAAGAGGTATTAAAATCATAAAATAAAGTGGAAATAGCATCTTTTTAAATAAAATGGTTAAATTGACTAATCTCTTGTGTTTTTTCGAGTCTTGATTTGGTAGTTGGAGTCTCGAACCGGGAGTCACCCAAAAGTGCAGCTAATTACCTGGACTTAATCAAACCATGGCCAAACTGATACCTAATTCGTATATTTGGCAATTTTGTTAGCGTTAGCTTATCCTATCGAGATGATGGTCAGGAGTATAAACCTACAATAATGTACCATCAGGCACTATTTGAGTTGAGATAACTAGCTCATTTAATGAAGATTAATCGGGAGCTCAAGAAGTCCTGCATATTTTGTATGGAAAAGATCGATGGAAAAAGATGTGATTATGTATGATCATGTCGCATGTTGTGGATAAAATATGTATGGAGGAGTTAGGAAAGATAAAACGTCATAAAAGATAATAAAAGTTGGTAATTAAAAAAAATGGGTAAGTAACTTGAGTGAGAGTTGGCAATCCAAGACTAGCTGATAATTTAATCAAAGTAGGTTAGTGATAATATTTGAAAAAAGAGTCGGTAAATCACAAGAGTTGCTAGGAAAAGAAAAGTTTAGAAACGATAAGAAAAGTAGGCAAATTGAAAATTTAAACAACTAGAGTGTGGTAAGTAATTCAAATGAAAGTAGGCACTCGATACTATGTGATAATTTAATGGAAGAAAAGTTGGTAAATCAAGCTAATTTTGATTGGTAATTTTTGAATGAGTCTTATAAATTTAAAAAATAGCTCCAAGACAAACAAACTTGGTAACTTTAACAAGACAATTGGTAGATTAAAAAAAATTAAATATTCATAAATAATTCAAGGATAGTTGGTAAATCAAATTTAATTTGACAAAATTTAGTAAATAATACTAATTTAGCTTATGAATTTTATAAAATAGTTAGTGAATTCAAAGCATTAGTAAAAGGGAAAATTTTAAAAAAGGACCCGAAGTGCTCTTATTTTTTCAAATAAGGGCCCAAAGTAGATTTTATTTCAAATAAGGATCTGAAATGGCATTGATTGTTTCAAATAAGGGCCTGAAATGGTTTTGGTTGTTTCAAATAATGACCTAACTTTGCCGGTCACCAACCCACTAAAATTTTCAATCGGTTCGTCATTTGGTATTTTTCCCTTTTTTTCCTTTCTTTTATTTTTGTGGTTCTTCTTCTTCCTCTTCGCCGGTGGACCAACGAAGAGGAAGAAGAAGAACCGAAAAAAAAAGGGGAAAAATGACAAATGACGAAAATACCGTGATTTCCGGAAAGTTATTTAAAACAGATATAGCCACTTCAAATCCTTATTTGAAACAAACATAACCGCTTTAGATATTTATTTGAAACAATATTCACTTCAGGCCCTTATTTGAGAAAGTGATGGCACTTCTAGTTCTTATTTGAAACAATATCCACTTTTGGCCTTTATTTGAGAAAAAGAGGGTACTTCGGGACCCTTTTTGGAATTTTCCCTTAGTAAATATGCAAATAAAAGAAGATAATTTTGTACAAAATTTGGGAATTTGCAAGCTCCAAATAAGTTGGTAATTTCTAAATTATGTTGTTTCACTCTTAAAAGAAGATAACTTTGTCTTTCCCTTTAATGGGTGGTGTTTCTACCCTTTTAAGTAAAATTATGTTGTTTCACTCTTAAATTCAGGATTTAAGAAGAGCATATGGGTATTTGGACATGCATAAGTAATTGTCGGAACATCTTTTTGCAGAATGTGCTTATTACATCGAGTGGATCTTGGAAGCTTGGTGGATTTGGTTTTGCCATTTCCTCAGATCAGGCCACCGTGGATTTATGTAGTCTGCAACTCTTTCATTATTTTGTGTGTGGATAACTCAATAAGATGATGAGTGAAGGAAACTGACTTTGTTTTCATCTCTCTCTTCTTTGGGACATAACCGTTGCACATTCCTTTTCTTATTTTGATCTCACAATAGAGGTTGGTGAAAGTTACTTATCATTTTCCTTTATTCACGATGATTTTACTCATCTGACTTCAAGTTAGTGACTGATTGTGTTTTTGTAGTTTCTCCCTACTCGATTCTTGTTCTCTTGCTATCCCAACCATTCTTGGTCTAGTACTTGGTGATGTTAAACTGTGGAAATAGACTGAAAATTCTCTTGTATGCAAGTCATGACAGTATTGTGTGGCACAATTCTCACATTTTGTTCAGCATCTTATTGCGAATATTAGTATGATGGCAGTTTGGTTACTTATGCCAGCTTTTGTAATGATCGTGCAGGAATATGATGTTGAGGATTCTGTTCTGTCTTTTGCAGTCATCACTCAATTGCACTGCTCCTAAAGTGATCTGGTGCAAAACGGCTTCAGCTGGGTGTGCTTCTGATATATTTAGTTTTGGATGCTTGCTTACTACTTAATTGCTCGCAAAGCCTTTGTTTGACTGCCATAACAATGTCAAAATGTTACTTTTCTTTCGAACGCTGGGCTTGTCCTTCCATCTCTTTGTAACCCAAGTGTGTGCCGTTTAGGTGGATTGGTGGACACACATATTTATATGGGATCTCTCTCCATGTTGCTCTACTAATGAGTTTTGCTTTTGGTGTGCTATACGCAGTACATGAATACCTTGACATACTTAGCAAATGAAGCTTCCTCAACCATTCCTCCTGAGTTAGTTCCCAACTTGCACAGAATGCAGCAAATGAATCTTTCAGGCCTACAGCACTTGATTTTACAGGTCCTTACTTGATAACGTTTTGTGGATTGATTAGCGTATTAGCCAAGAAGGGGAGATTTACAAGTTCGAAGAGACAATGTAATGGCTAATGAAGGCAAATAATTGATCTTCACTTTATGGTTTCTGGTTATTTGTACTTCGGGCAGTTGGTACGGCTTAGGTATCTTTTATATCCTATTTGGTACGTGAAGGGAATGGTAGTTTTTGAATTGATGGATAGATTCTCGGGTTACTCCTTGATTACGAGATAGTTGAATTTTGCTATGGTATATATATAAAGTGATTTGACGTCATGAGTTTTCGTCACGAAGAAAACTCGACATCCCATGAACATAGAAGGTAAAATCAATCCCTTTATTGCTTGCATTTATCATATTATTCCAAAATATAGGGCTATTGTCAACACATATAGAGAGGCCTATTTGGAAAAACAACATTAGAATCACGGTCTTTCGCCATCCCTAACCAAAATTGTTTAGAAAGCGAAAGAGTAAGGACACATCAAAGTTCACTCATCCGCTTTGATCGATGTGTGAATCCATTGATCTCCAGAGGGAGAGACAAACCCAGAATTCACATTCGAAAGAGGTCAATCAAACAGAAGAAGAGCGAGCTATACGCTTCCCCATTTGGTTGAGTTCACCGGCCAGGCCAACCCAAGTTCGAAGACATGAAGCAAGAAACATTGAACGTGTGAGGTAGGGAGAGAGACAGACGCATTGACATCCGACCACTCTGAGGATTAGGAATGATTGGAATTGCCCATGTCTGGGGAAATCCGTTGGCTGTTTTACATTGGAGTGATGTGTCTAAACGAGGATCTTCCACTTTCTGTCCTTATCTGCCCTAGACAACTTGTCCCCAGGAAGCTGATACTGTGTGCTCTTCTGCACTAATACTACACAAGGGAACTTTCCACAAAAGAGAGGTAACCAGATGATGGAGTCTGTCAGTGACTCAAAGAATTCAGTGATACAAGATACGCACCCATTTCTCCATATTCAATCTCCTATATGGACCTCAAATTGAGTGGGAAGATCAAAGGTATCCATGCTTGTGCTTTCGACGGCTTATTAGAGACTAAAAAGTGGGACAATACCACCTTTGAACCAGTCGAGGTTCAGCTAAACTTGAACAGAATCCTCCATCACATGATATGGTGGCCGACCCTAACATCATTATCAATCTGTCGATTACACAAGCTGCGCGAGGTTAAGTTTGATATGAACTCGATCAGTTATGGTTTGATAACAGCGAAGCGCACAGAAGGGCATGGAAGGTAGTGTGGGTTTACCGTCGAGTTAACAGTAAATCGAAGTTCAAACGTGGTCACCTGCTTTCATCAATTTCAACTTGAATTCTACCTCCAACTTTCAAAAAAGTATGGATTCTCTTCTTCAAGATCCGTTTTTTGATGACTCATGCTCCATGTCTTCCAACACGGAACCGCTCGTGACTCAACATCCACATGTGCAAGAGTTGATTAAAGTAACATGTAATGGCATTGATACCTCATCACGTTGGAATTTGGAACCCTTTGGACATTAAGAAGCGATTCGGACATGCATATGTGCTCGTCACTTCATATTCTATACCAAGAACTTGGAGGGAATCTCTCTCTCTCTCTCTCTCTCTCTCTCTCTCTCTCTCTCTCAAATGCATTGCAACTTTTATTTTACAAGTTTTCCCATGATCTCACCGCCCTTTTGTTCCCAATTCCTATAGTTTCACTTGATGGGACTTATGCATAAACAAACGACAATCTTTTTTATTATATCATTTGAAACTTTTTATTATGAAGTTCATCAGCGAGCGGCGGCCCTTGGCCCGGCCAGGAAGGGCCCGTGAGCCCTCGCCCCCGATCTAGGCGAGGGTCGCGAACCTCAGCAGGTGGCGGCGGGGAGGTGGTGACGGCGAGGGCTCAACCCTCAGCCGCCCCCACCTTTAATATTTAATATTTAGTTTTTTAATATTTGTATTTTTTAAAATGTTGTAAATAAATTTAGTTTTAAATTTAATTTTATTACTTTTTATATTAATTTTTTACCACGTCGGCGTCAAAACGACGCCATTTACACTTGTTTCGCCAGAAAATCGTCACGTCAGCATTTTGGCCGGATTTTCGCCGAAGTGGTACTTAAGTGATTCATTTTGCTCCGATTTTGACACTTAAGTGTCACTTTCCTAACTTTTGGCACTTAACTGTTCCTTCGTGCCAAGTTTTGGCACTCCAGATTGTTAGAAAAAACTTCTTAATTATTTTGAAGCTGACAAAACCTTTCCAAAAGTTTAGTCTGAAGACTTGCAGACTCAAGTGTTATAGTCTGAAGAACTCCAGACTCTTCCGTCAAAGTCTGAAGACCGCTAGACTTTAATCTCAAAGTCTAACCATACTGACAAGTTCCAGACTAAAGAGTAAAGACTTATCCAGATGCGGGTTTATTTTTAAGGATTCGGTTCGTATGGTTTATAGAAGATCTTATGGTTGGATATAGCATCTTATGATCAATTATTCTTATTGGAATCAATTCGGATCATCGGATATCTTGAAAGGAAAAGTATACTTGGAAGGTTCTACTTATGGAAACTAAGATCTTGATTGTATGGGCGAGCAGGATTGATGGACTTTCATCACATTCCTAAAACGACTCGAGATCTCCTTGATTGATTTTGTTCAACGGGTAGATTGGAAGAACTCATTTGGAAAGTGCCAACGGTCGTGAAGGCATGAAGGAGTATTTAAGGCTAATCCTCAAGTTATTCGAAGTAGTACGTGAAAAAAAAATTTCGAAGTCTGAAGCTTTCTAGTTCTTTGCTATTTCAATTGTCGAGCTTAATTTGTACTCAAAAGAGAGAGCAAACACTTGTGAGACTTTGAAAGAGTGTAGTAAAGTTTCTACACTGTGAAGTCAAAGACGTGAGATTGTAAAAACTCTTTTGATTTATGGTGAAATCCAGCCAGTAGGTTGTCGGTGCGGGAGAGTGGACGTAAGCTTGATTTAAGCCGAACTACTATAAATCTTATTTTCTATTCTCTTTCCCTGAACTCCTTATTTTAATTCGTAACTTTATATAACTGTTTATAATTGATTACATCGTCTAAAGACAATTTATTTTCAATAAGTCTTGCGAAACTTTTAACACTTATTCACCCCCCCTCTAAGTGTTTTTACTAGCCCTTTCATAGATGTCCAGCACTCCTTGAGATTCTCTTCGGCTTTGGGGCCATAATTTTGAGGTTCGAACACTAGGAATCGATCGTGACATGTCCTAAATAGATCCATGTGACACTTCGGTTTTGCTAGCTAGGTTACCATTTTGGGCAGAAACCTCCATGTTGAATTATGTCTCAAGTTTGAGCCCGTTTGACAAATATGCATAAGTTTAGCCTAATAAACAAAGTCCAGGGGAGACTTTGTGATGTCTTCGAAAGTTTGTTCCAGCATTATTCCTATCTCTATGCGTAGAAGGAAGAAGCCAAGTTAGCTGCATGGGGTTTTCTTTTTTTACGTTCTTCAAGCATGCAAGCGAAGTCAGAGGAGAGATTTTCGGCCAGCAAATTCTTGAAGAGAGATTGTCTTCTACCGAAAGTCTTCTGCCGAAAAGGAGGGCATCCACAATCCAATATTTTTCTGCATTAAATAAAGGACCCACCACCTGCTGGAAGTGCATGAAGAAGCAAGCATGAAATAAGGCTAAAGGGTTGATCGTCTATTTCTTCTACGTCATTAAATGCATGCACATGGCCATGTGTATGCATGCTCGTAGAAAAAGCTGGCCAACACTTGCTGCTTCCACCGAATCCTCTCTTTCTTTTGGTCATCTTTTGTGGGCTTCTTTTGTATTTTATTGATAAAGAAAGAGGGAAGACAAAAGCTATTCTACGTGTGTCAGTGCATGCATGGTCATACGCTTGCTTCTCTCCATGAACAAGAAATTCGAAGACAGCCGCCCACCTCAGTTCACGGTTATTTTCAAGGATCATAGGCGCACGTTTGTTGACTCTCTTCTGCCTCATTAAATGCTTACCCATGCACATGCACGATCTGCATGCATGCCTACAAATATGGTGGGCGTTCGGTGCCGATTGTGGGCTTGTCTTGTGGGTGCCTGCGCTGCATTTAATGAGGCCATTTACTTTCATTTTTTGTCTTGTTTTCTGCCCTCCTCGCTTAAAAGGAGAAGACGTCCGAAGATGCAAGATAGAGCAAAAGAAAAGAGCTCGGCAGAGAGAGAGAGAGCAAAGAGCTCGAGAGAGAGTGAGAGACTTAAGCTCTGAGAGGTTTGTGCGCAAGTCGAGTCCAGTGAGTTGAGTTGTTAAATACCGTGGGTATTGGGTGTACAGTAGGGCTGGGAAACACTTGAGTGCATGTGTGATTGTAATCCTGTAATTCTCCGATTTATAGTGGATTATTTTGCTGGCTCTCCCCGTGGACGTAGGTTCCGACATTCGGACCGAACCACGTAAATTTCTGGTGTCCTTTTATTGTTCCTCGTTTTATTTCGATCGATTTCTATAGCTCCCGACATAATTGCAAATTATACGATCCGCTTCCGCTGCGACGCCGATTTACAACAATTGGTATCAGAGCTTTGACTTTGCAATTATGTCTGGAGCAAAAGTAGAAATTGAGAAATTTAACGGGAGGAACAACTTCGGTTTGTGGAGTGTCAAGATGAAGGCGCTATTAACAACTCAAGGATTAGCCAAGGCATTGGAGGGCAAGGCTCAGTTGCCCGAAACAATGCGAGATGCCGAAAAGGACGAGCTAATGGAGAAGGCCAAGAGCATCATCCTGTTGAACTTATCGGATGAAGTGCTAATAGAGGTGGCCGAGGAGGAGGATGCCACAGCGTTATGGGCTAAACTCCAAGCCCTCTATGTAAAGAAGGGTTTGAACAATCGCTTATATATGCTGAAGAGAATGTTCCAGTTCCGATACACTGAAGGTACGTCCATTAGATCCCACCTAGATGAGTTTAATAAACTCATGATGGACTTGAAGAATGTTGGCAAGATTTTAGATGATGAAGAACAAGGCATGATGTTGTTGGCGTCTCTACCGGAGTCATGGGAGCACTTTACCGACTCCTTGTTACAGGGGCGTACTACGATTACCTCAGAGGAGCTAAAATCTGCCCTGTTTTCAAAGGAGTGGCAGAGAAAGTTGCGTGGTGACAGTCTAGCGCAAGATGTAGCGCGTGGACTGGTGATTCGAGGTAGAGACCAACATCGGAGGCCCAGCAACAGAAGCAAAAGCAAAAGTAGGTCGAAGTCGCGACATAGAAAATCAAAAGGTCGCGTGAAGTGCTTTGAATGTCACGAGGAGGGGCACATAAGAAGAGATTGTCCAAAGCTAAGAAATAAAGGCGGTTGGCAAAATGCCACAAGCAGTGTGGCGAATGTTGCCGAGGAGAGTACTAGTGATGCCGAGGCTGTCCTATGTGTATCTACGAGTTCGTCAGGAGACGAATGGGTGCTAGATTCTGGATGTTCCTATCACATGACTCCTCACAAGAACTGGTTCACTACCTACCAGACTGCAGATGGTGGTAGAGTTCTTTTGGGGAATAATGCAGCTTGCAAGGTTGTCGGGATAGGAACAGTTCGGATCCGAATGCATGATGGCGTAGAACGGACGTTGACATAAGTAAGGCACGTACCGAATCTCAAGAAGAGCCTTATTTCTTTGGGAACACTCGATGACCTCGGGTGCAAATACACAGCTAAAGGTGGAGTGCTGAAGATCTCTCGAGGTGCCCTGACAGTGATGAAAGGGAAGAAGGTGAATTCTCTCTATCATTTACTAGGAGAAACCGTGATCGGAGTTGCTGCAGTTTCATCAGGTGAGTCAGACTCAAATTTGACTCAGTTATGGCATATGCGATTGGGACACATGAGTGAGGCAGGCATGACGATGCTGAGTGAAAAAGGGGTTGCTGAAATGTCAGAAGACAGGAAAGCTGGACCTGTGTGAGCACTGCATCTTCGGGAAGCAGCGCCGTGTTAAATTTGGTACAGCTCTACATTCAACCAAGCAACCGGTCGAATACATTCATTTAGACGTTTGGGGGCCGTCTCCAGTTCCATCAAAAGGAGGTGCCCGATATATGCTAACATTCATCGATGATTACTCAAGGAAGGTATGGGTGTACTTCCTGAAGCACAAATCCGAGGTATTTGATCGGTTCAAGAAATTTAAGGCATTGATTGAGAAGCAGTCAAGTAAACAAATCAAGTGCCTGAGAACTAATAATGGCATGGAGTTCTGTGGTAAAGACTTTACCGAGTTCTGCCAAAAGGAAGGGATTGTGAGACACCGCACAGTTCTCGGGACACCACAAACAACGGCGTAGCGAACGGAAGAACGAACTCTACTTGAGCGAGCTCGGTGCATGCTTTCGCATGCAGGACTGGGCAAGGAATTTTGGGCCGAAGCAATAAATATGGCGTGTTGCCTGGTTAATCGATCTCCATCTTCTGCTATCGAGTGGAAGACTCCTGAGGAAGTATGGTTGGGGAAACCTGTTGATTACTCCGGATTACGAATATTCGGATGTCCTGCGTATGCTCATGCAAGAGATGGTAAGCTTGAGCCGAGGGCGAAGAAGTGCATATTTCTGGGTTATGCACAAGGGGTGAAAGGCTACCGGCTGTGGTGCACTGATCCCAGATCACCCGGTTTTCTAATCAGCAGAGACGTGATCTTCGACGAGATTGCAATGCTTCAAAAGAAGAGTCTTGAGACTCAACTAGCAGAGCAAACAGATCGTGGTGTCAGAAGTGAGGTGGAGATTCGGGCGGAGTCTCCAAAGACCTCAGAGGTAACAGAGGAAGAGATTGCTGATGAGGCCACAATTTCTGAAGACGGTGATATTGAACAACCAGCAGAGCCACAAAACAACATAGCCACGGGCAGACAAATGAGGCAAATTAAACCGCCGGTACGTTATGGTTATTATGATATTGCCTATGCATTAACTGTAGGTGATGAGGTGGAGATGGATGAGCCTTCATCCTATTCTGAGGCGATGGCTAGTGCTGAGTCATCACAGTGGCTAGAGGCTATGAGTGAAGAAATAGAATCACTCTATCGGAATCAGACATGGGAGTTGGTCAAAGTACCCAAAAGTCAGAAAATTGTCGGATGCAAATGGGTCTACAAACGGAAAGAGGGCATTCCCGGTGTAGAGGTAGCCAGGTTCAAGGCAAGACTTGTTGTGAGGGGGTATACTCAACGAGAGGGCATCGACTACAATGAAGTGTTCTCTCCTGTGGTAAGGCATACCTCTATTCGTGTATTACTTGCCTTAGTTGCTGCACAGGATCTTGAGCTGGAGCAGCTAGATGTGAAAACGGCATTTCTTCATGGTGAATTGGAGGAACAAATTTACATGAAGCAGCCTGAGGGATTTGCTATTCCAGGTAAGGAAGACCATGTTTGCTTATTGAAGAAATCCTTGTATGGATTGAAACAATCTCCTAGACAATGGTATAAGCGTTTTGATGCTTTCATGACTAGTCAAGACTATTCGAAAAGTCAGTTTGATAGTTGTGTTTATTTTAGGAGATTGGAGGATGGGTCTTTGATTTATTTGCTATTATATGTTGACGATATGTTGATAGCAGCTAAACATATGTCTGATATTGATGTGTTTAAGCGGCAGTTGAGTGCTGAGTTTGAAATGAAAGAATTAGGTGCTGCTAAGAAAATATTGGGTATGGAAATTTTGCGTAACAAGGTTGCAGGAACGTTGCGTTTGTCTCAAAAGAAATATATTGAGAAGATCGTGGCACGTTTTAATATGCAGTCAGCAAAATCTGTAAGTACTCCTTTAGCCGCACATTTTAAACTTTCTAACAAGTTATCACCGCAATCTGAGAAGGAGGAGGAACATATGTCCCGTGTTCCTTATTCTAGTGCAGTTGGTAGCATTATGTATGCCATGGTATGTACTAGACCGACATTTCACAAGTGTAAGTGTTGTCACCGTTACATGAAGCACCCGGTAAGACTCATTGGGAAGCCGTGAAATGGATCCTCAGATATCTAAAGGGGACATCAGACGTTGGCATTATGTATCGGAGGAACGTCAATGGCAATGAGACCACAGGGTACGTGGACTCGGATCATGCCGGTAACTTGGATGATCGCAGATCGTTAGCAGGGTACGTGTTTACGCTTGCAGGTGGTGCAATAAGTTGGAAAGCGTCTTTACAAGATGATGTTGCATTGTCTTCGACTGAGGCGGAGTACATGGCACTAACCTTTGTTACAAAGGAGTCGATATGGCTAAGGGGTTTGCTCTCGGACCTTGGACTGGAGCAGAAAAGTGTCACCATACATTGTGACAATCAAGGTGCGATATATTTGGCTTATAATCCAATATATCACGAGCGAACGAAATATATTGACATCAGGTACCATTTCATCCGAGATGTCATAGCGAAGGCTAAAATTGTTGTGAAGAAAATAGCAACAACGGAGAACCCGGCAAATATGACGACGAAGCATGTTCCTTCAGCAAAGCTCGAGCTCTGTATGAGCTCGATTGGCGTCTGTAGAGTATGAGCGCCCATTGGGGCGTTGGGAGAGTCGAGCATGGAAAATAATCATTATAACTTGGCCTCAAACGTCGAGCCAAGGTGGAGAATTGTTGAATTATGTCTCAAGTTTGAGCCCGTTTGACAAATATGCATAAGTTTAGCCTAATAAACAAAGTCCAGGGGAGACTTTGTGATGTCTTCGAAAGTTTGTTCCAGCATTATTCCTATCTCTATGCGTAGAAGGAAGAAGCCAAGTTAGCTGCATGGGGTTTTCTTTTTTTACGTTCTTCAAGCATGCAAGCGAAGTCAGAGGAGAGATTTTCGGCCAGCAAATTCTTGAAGAGAGATTGTCTTCTACCGAAAGTCTTCTGCCGAAAAGGAGGGCATCCACAATCCAATATTTTTCTGCATTAAATAAAGGACCCACCACCTGCTGGAAGTGCATGAAGAATGTGCGCAAGTCGAGTCCAGTGAGTTGAGTTGTTAAATACCGTGGGTATTGGGTGTACAGTAGGGCTGGGAAACACTTGAGTGCATGTGTGATTGTAATCCTGTAATTCTCCGATTTATAGTGGATTATTTTGCTGGCTCTCCCCGTGGACGTAGGTTCCGACATTCGGATCGAACCACGTAAATTTCTGGTGTCCTTTTATTGTTCCTCGTTTTATTTCGATCGATTTCTATAGCTCCCGACATAATTGCAAATTATACGATCCGCTTCCGCTGCGACGCCGATTTACAACACTCCACATGGATTAGGCCGCATGGATTAGGCCGAGTGCATCGAGGAAAATCCAAAGTTGTGATAATTGTCTGGGAATGGTGTCTCATAATTGCCAATCATAGAGTTATCCTACTCTCGAGGTAACCACTCAATTGGGAATTATGTCCCATCCCAAAAGGTTTATTGCCTTTTCGGGCCAACCCACATAGAAATTCATGCTCGATAGGTCAACCTCTTCCAAAAGTCATGCCAAAGAGGTTGGTCAGGCATCATTGTGGGACTAAGCAAAGATGAGTAGCCTTTAACTTTTTTATACATGGGGAGCCCTAAAATGATATACAATCATTTAATTAAAGTAACGTGACGGACAAAATCAATCACGATGCATATATTGTATGAATGTGTTTTCATGTTATATAAACGTGTTCCTTTTCATGAGCTTAGATATAATATTAACTCTTAATACGCAACCCACTTGATCGAGTAGGATAAGTCCACACAAATTCCTAATGAGGGTAGCTCCCTTTAAGAAATGCATGTTCATTCCAATTCTACATTTGGTAGGGTCAAGTTGGGAGATACAATAAGATGTACCCGATAACAATTAGCTCACAATGCAGAGCAAATGTCTCGATCCTTTATAAGAACGAAGAATGTAACGAAATGTATGTTGTATAATATTTTTCTTCACGTGTTTCAACATTGTTGTTACACCGATGAAGTTCCAAGTACAAATAGACATCGTGGTGGGGGGGGGGGGTTTGAATAAGAAAGAACTGAACAAAAGACATAAGAGACATTACAATTTTAACCGCAGTTTCTCGACCATGAAAAACTCTTTAAGTACATACCAAGAATAGGGCAAACTAATTATGAGGCAGTCTTCAGGATTTGGAAAAGTTCCTAACAGATGGGAAGCGGAGCACCATCCCAGTCCCTCAAGCACTCCAGCAAAGGATCGATCAGCTTGCCCTCGCACATGGCGGAGAACACCAGATCAAAGTCCTCGCCCGGCGAGCCGACCTTCTCCCCCGTGAGCAAACCGGTCCCGAGCTCTTCCCTCACGAACCTGTACAGTGGGTACGACCTGCACTCCCTGATCTTGTTAGCGATCACCGAGTTCCCGCTCTCGAACTGAGCTCTCGCGTTCTCGACCTCCTTCGGGAGGAGTGCCTTGAGCTCCTCCTCGAAAGCCCCAATCTTCTGGAAGATGGAGGTGCTGGGGTTCTTCTCCCGGTCGACGTCGTCCAGCGCATGGTCCACGAGGACCTGCCTCAGCGTCTGCATCAGGGGGTACGTGGCGCTGCAGGGGTCATCGATGTAGGCGAAGACGTGCTCCCGGTCGACCACCTTGATCAGGTCTTTCTCGCTGAACCGCGACGGGTGGAGCTCGCCGTTGGACCCGACGTAGAGGACCTTCTTGGCCACTTGGTTCACCGTGTTCTTGACCACGCTCTTGAGGTTCTCTTCCAGGTGCCTCAGGTCGATGGCCTGGCACAGGGCGACCAGGAAGGTGGAGGACATGAGCTTCAGCACATCGACGGCCTCGGCGGTCTTCCTCGACGAGATCAGGCCCAAGGAGTTCACGTCCTGGTTGTGTTGCTCCGCGCTCTCGACATGGTTGGTCACAGGGTTGGCAAGGAACTGCAGCTCCGAGCAGTATGAGGCCATGGCGATCTCGGCTCCCTTGAAGCCATAATCCAGGCTCGGGTTCCGTCCCCGGACAGGTTAGAGGGCAGCCCGTTGTTGTAGAAGTCGTTGACGAGCTCGGAGAACTGCGCAAACATGAGCTTGCCGATGGAGGCGATGGCGAGACGGGTGTTGTCCATGGAAACGCCAATCGGGGTCCCCTGGAAGTTCCCTCCATGGAGAGCCTTGTTCCTGGAGACGTCGATCAGCGGGTTGTCGTTGACAGAGTTGATCTCCCTCTCGATCATTTTGGTGGCGGCCCTGATCACTTCGATCTGGGGGCCGAGCCACTGCGGGGACGTGCGTAGCGCGTATCGGTCCTGCTTCGGCTTCTGGAGAGGGTCGATCTCGTGGAGCTTTTGAGCGTCCTTCACGTAGGAGCTCCCATCCAAGATGTGCTCCATTATAGCTGCAGCTTCAATTTGTCCGGGATGGTGCTTGAGCTTGTGGGTCAAGTGGTCGGTGAACTCCGGCTTCCCTTGCATCACCTCGGCGAAGATGGCCGACAGAACCTCTGAGAGGACGGCCAGGATGTTCGCGTCGAACAGGACAATGGAAGCGAGCCCAGACCCGACTGCCGTGCCATTCACGAGCGCGAGGCCCTCTTTGGGCTGCAGCTCAAAGAACCCGTGCTCGATCCCGGCAAGGCGGAAGGCCTCGACGGCGTTCAGGGACTCGCCGTTTGGCCCGACCGCCTTCGAGTTGGGCCTGCCCGTCAGAAGCCCGGCGACGTAGGACAAGGGGACCAGGTCGCCCGAGGCCGTGACCGTACCCCTTAGAGGCAGGCACGGGGTGATGTTGCGGTTGAGGAGCTTGGCCATGGTCTCCAGGATCTCAAACCGGATGCCTGAGTAGCCCTGGAGGAGGGTGTTGATCCTCACGAGCATCGCGGCCCGGGTTGCCGAGTGGGGCAGCAGGTGGCACGACTCGGTTCCGTTGCCGAATATGCCGGCGTTTAAGAACCTGGCTCAATCAGAAAATTTCGTCAGCCACATATTATTTATTATAGCAAAGGAAATGCGAATATCGATTTAGACACTTATTTAATTATAGCAAAGGTAAGTCTCATTAATTGAAAAATGAGAAATTAGGTATTCAAAAAGTAATTATTACGGGTCATCTTCGAAATTAATTAATCTTCTCCCATATTATTTTTGGTTACCTAATATTTAAAAAATATAGAGAAATTGATTTCGGCCTTTGGGTTGATACTCGCACGTTTGGGTATATATCTTTTATGGAAAGGAAGCTTAGCCAGCACTTGGCAGCCCTTCACGAGGGGACCATTTATACCGCAGATGACAGGTGTTAATTTTAAATTAAAATAAAGGATTTAACTTGATTTTTTTTTAAAATATGCACTTCTCGATAATTACAATTCCCGAATAACGTATTATCGCACCCATCTCCTGAAATCAGCATTTTTTTTTCATTATCGATTGCTTGACAAGTATTTTCGATATATGTGCGAATATTTGTTAATATAACAACCGAATGAGAATTTAAAGAAATATTTTAAAGTAGCACTTTTTTTTTTTCCTTTTTTTTTTTTTTTTTTTTACCTTATGAGCTCCGTCTGCAGAGCACCACCTTGCTTGGTCCGCCTATGCGAGGTGGCGCCGAAGCCGGTGGTGACCCCGTAGCTGTCCGTGCCGTTGCTCATGCTCTCCATCACCCAGTCGCTGCTGGCCTTGACCGCCGCCCGGGTCGCCTCCGACAGCTCGACTGCCGCGCCGGCCTCCCGCCCCGCGATGGCTGCCACCTGTGCGATGGTCAGCGTCTCACCACCGAGGCGGACCACAGGCCGCCGGGACTCCTCGACCATCCTTTTCACCTCATTGAGGTGGCCCCCCGTGAGGGCCGCGGCGGCCGCGCCCCAGTTGAGTGGGTCACCGCCTGCCCCCGCGCAGAGCCCGAGCCAGCCCTTGCCGTTGCACGCTGCCGTGTCCGTGTCCATCTTCGCACTCGTGTGAATGCGAACGTCTAGAGCGGCCGAGAGCCCGAGAAGAGGAGTCGAAATCGAGCGAGGAGCGAGCGAGCGCGAGAGAGAGGAAGAGCGCGGTGGCGTTTTTTGTGTGTGTTTTGCTCTGAAGGAAATTCACATGCGCTAAAAAAGCTAGTGAATTTCCTGAGTCTGTTCACCTACAAATCGGACGTTTAAATAGAGGAGAGGCCCGCCCGCCATCGAGTGTCGAGTAGGTTAGGCCGACGGGTTAGTCGACGGGCCAAAGCTGGTTTCCGAATTGAAATTCCCGACCGGTGTTTGGTGTCGTTTAAGTGATGATTAGGCACATTGACCCTGTTCCACCAGGCACTAACAAGAAATGGTCTTCCCAGTTGGGGAACAATGAGGATGGCTCTCGGGTTACATCACGGGAAGGAAGACCTCGGAAATGCATCATTGGAGGAATCTAATAAGTAATATCAAGACAAATTCTTTTAATGACGATTTTAAAGGAAAAAAAAGATACGAGTGATTGATTTCTTTTAGGCTTATTTCCTTTCATTTCGATATTTCTTTTGCTCAATATTTCTGTCTTTTCTGGTAAAATGTTTATTTCCCAATTTGGCAATTTACTTTAATCTTTGAAAGGAAAATGATTTTAAGGGCACAGACCAAAAATTGATTTAAAAAAAAAAATCCATGAAATTGTGACCCCTAGAAATTAGCACTATATTACTTTTTCTGCTCAAATTACTTGTGCTCTTCTCAGTATTTTTGAAGTACAAGTGGGATTATAAAATGGTCTTATCTGACTCCATGGTATTGACACGCTTTGCATGAGCCCGCGTCGTGCGGTCACCAACCCCACTATTTGACTATTGTGCTCCCCAAATTCATTGAAACAATCCATCTCATCATCATTTTGCGTAGGAACTCGTCATATCCTCTGATTTTTAATATATGTCCAGAGCCATCCTGCGCGTTTTACTTGTACGCATTCCATTTTTGACATATTCTTTCGACAATTTTTATGAATTGTGCGGTCCGATAACATATACCAATGAAAATTATTATCGTGTTTGTGTCCATTCTAGGTCGGTTGGGTTCAGGACTCCGTTGAGGCGGCATGGCGAGTCCGTGAGTCCGGGGTGCCAAGTCTTTTCGAAAACTAGTGGAGCTTGCAATAAATAAAACACTCCGTCTTTGCAAAAATTAAGAAATGGGTTCCGACAATGTCATTCGGGAGAGAGCACGATCTTATTTCTACCAACCAAACCAATGCACCAACCAATGCGGGTCCTCCCACTGAGAAGAGGAACGGATAAGTCACAAAGCGGGTCCCAAAGACATTTTTTGATGAACAATTCAATAGAAATAAAATAAGTAAAGTTTCTACGAACCAACTTCTTTCTTAATATGTACAGTTGATACTCTCGAAATAGAATATTTTCTTATTAAATTTGCTTATTAAGTGCGCCGGGTACTTTTTAACATAAGTCATAATGAAAGTATTGGACATCTATTTTATATGTGTAATTCAATTTCAAGACACTAATTGTGTAGAATGCAAAGACAATTGAAGCATTGAAAGTTTTTGCAACTTGATCACGATTGACTATACTTTCGATATCTCGATAATTTATTAACCTTGCATGTCTTGACCCTTTAGAACACTTAATAATTAACAAATTGTTTATATTTCGCATGATGCTCGATGTTAGCAAGGGACAAGCGTGCCGAAGAATTTATGTTTTTCACTAGTAAACTAAATTTATTATCTAAGTGATGTAATTTATTAATAAGACGAGCTTGTTTATTTGCAAATAATTAAAAGAAAAATCTATTCCCTTTTTTTTCCATCATAATTTAAAATACTTAGATTCCAAAAAAAAAAATCATAGATATAATGTGAAAGTCTCGAACGCTTCAGATTAAAATCAAACATTTGTGGACCGTAAAATTTTAATTGAATAAAAATTAAAATTCAATCCAATGACAAAATTCAGTGCAAACTATAAAACTCGATGTAGTGCCATGCTTATCCAAATTGCTTAACAAGGGCGTCGGGTACTTTTTAACATAAGTCATAATGAAAGTCATGAACATTTGTTTTATATGTGTAATTCAATTTCGAGATACTAATTGTGTAGAATGTTGGAAGATATGCGATCTTGTGCAATATTTTTTAGGATTTAGATTGATATGCCAGATCAATTAATATCAGTCTAATATCGGAATTGATTTTGTAATATTCTTTATTTCATTTTTCTTGTACATGCCTAGTGCTATAATTGTAGAGCATTGTACACTATTTGATCTATAGAATAGAATATACAAAATTTTTCCTACATTTTCCCTTGTTCTTCCTTGCTTTCTTTCATGGTATCAGAGCGGGCTTCACTTCTGATTCAGTTTCAGCTTTCGCACCTCTCCTCTTTGATTGCCTGCCGGTATTTTTGAAGAACACGCTAACGTGCAAAACAAAGTTAGCACTCCGGCGTAGAAATCAATTTCTGAGGAAAAAGAGCAAGTGAAGAAAAGGAACATCTTACCATCACCATGGTAAAAGATCAACCACCATCTACTGGAAAGCGTATCATAGAAGAAGAACTCAAAACTCTACTGTGAACTTACCTACTAAAGCTGCCAGATTCCAAGTCCAACCAAATGCGGGTTTTTTTCCATGGAGCCCGGTCTGGGGTAACCCATTCCAAGCCAATCCACATCGGGTCAGGCCATGGCGGGTCAACCATACCAGTGGGTACCCGATCCTGTTCAGCCCAGCCCATGGTACTACGGGCCAAGCCCAAGTACTCCATGGCCTAGAATTGAAATTTCCAAAGACAATGTCCAGCCCAATAATGGCTCGCCAGACGAGGCAAGCGCAGATACTGGGTCTAGAAATCAAGATGCGATATTATCCAGTGGGTCGCTTAATCCGGGTATGGGTTCAAATACCTACCCGACAATAAGACCCAAATTCTTGCCGTACCCTCTCTCAGTCGTCTCGGGTCGGCCAGAACTCGGTGATCCATTGTACATATCTACCGCCGATGGACCGAAGATACGATTCATCAGTCAACAACTAAGGGGATATGAGAACTACTCAATCTGGGCTGAAGAATTAAGTCGAGCCCTTGTTACTAAAGATAAAGAGGGATTTATCGACGGATCTATTCCCGTTTCGACAGATGAGAGGATGGCGAGATAATGGAAGAAGTGTAATCAACTAGTAAGAACGTGGATTGGGAACTGCATCAGTCCAGAAATTGCAGCCGGACTTCCTTCCACAAAAGATTCGAAAAGGATGTGGGACAATATACGGGAAATGTATGGAAAATTAGACCGTGCAAATTTTTTTTTTCCTTGACCCAAGCACTTTCTGAATTGAAACAGAGGAATATGAGCATCACAACGGTTTTTAATAAGTTATCAGCTCTCTAGAACGAGCTGGAGGTTGGTAGAGGAGAAACTCGAAGGGCCCGAGGCCACTTTGCAGTAGTACAAAGCGATATGAGACAGAGAGAAAGTTACCCGTTTCTTGCTCATTTTAAACAACTCTTACTTGACATTCAGATCTCAGATCTTAGCCATGGAACCCATGCCATCGCTCGACTGTATTTTCCAGTTGGCCGTCCAAGAAGAGAGTTAGAGACTCACGACTGAAGGGCTAGTAAGAACACCTAGAGAGAGGGTGAATAGGTGTGAAAACAGATTTTGCGAAATGTAATGAAAAACTTTACTTTTAACCTAAGTCTGGTTGATTACAGGCTTTGCAGAGGGAATCAGACTTTACAGCTATTTTAAAAACGCAGAAGTATATTGCAGTAAATAAAGTAAATGAGTTTAGGGAAGAGAAAAGGAACACATAATTTATAGTGATTCAGCTTAGATTAAGCCTATATCCACTCTCCCACGCTGACAGCCTTTTGGCTGGTTTCCACTATGAATCAAAAGAGAATTTACAATATTGTAATCTCGACTTCTCAGTGAAGAGTCTCTACTGCTCTCACGAAGTCACAATGTAAGTCTCTCTCTCTTTTGGGTACAAATTTGAGCACAATGTAAGGAATAACAAGTAAATGGAAGCTTCAGACTTTGGAATTCTTTTTTTATGCACTCGGTTGAACAACTGGAGAGGCCTCCTTAAATACTCCTTCGTGCCTTCTTGAACATTGGCACTTTCAGAAGGAATTCTTCCAATCAACCCGTTGGACAGAATCAATCAAGGAGATATTCGAGCCGTTTGAAGATTATGATGAAAGCCCGTCAATCCTGTTCGCCCATACAATTAGACTATTGGTTTCCATAAGTAGATTCTTTCCAAAATAACTTGCCTTCCGAAATGATTTGAAGTATCTAAATTGATTCCAATAAAGATAACCAATCTCGTAAGTGATATTTCCAACCAGAAGACCATATATATCCTGTACGAACCGAACCTTTGAAGAAAGAAAGATAATCCCGAGTTTGGTTAAGTCTTCATTCTTCACTTGTGTTTAGTCTGGAATTTGTCAGAGTGGACAGACTTTTGTTGTAAGATAGACTTTGACACAAAAGTCTGGCGATCTTCAGAATAGAACTTAAATAAGTTTTGTCAGCTTCAAAACATCATAGGAGTTTTCTCCAACAACAACAACGAAGCATGCGAGAGGAGTAGAGTCGTTGGCCTTGGTTGCTCGGGGGACGCTGCCCTTGGCTGCTCGCTATGAGAAGGGAGACCAAAACCAAAAGACTCCAGAACAGGGCATGCGGCCAGAAGAGCTAGGGTTTGGGACAGCTTCAGATGCTTTTAAAGTGTCTGAAATGGACGGTCCAGATCGTGAGGCGCAATCGGACGACTTGAAAGGGCCCAATTCCTCATCAGGATCGGACGATGGGCACATGGCTATTTTTAAAGGATCCAACGGTCCACATTTTTCCGCAAGTTCAAAGGCATATGGGCCAAATATAAAAGGGAAAAATAAGTTATTTTGTGAATACTGCAGGCGACCCCACCACACCATTAATAATTGCTGGAAATTGCACAGCAAGCTTGGTGAAAAAGGAAAATGGGGGAAGGAATCTTCAGTAGTAGCTTATCAGACCTCAGGTTCAAATAATGATTAGCCTATCACTCAAGGGCAGTATCAACAGCTTATGCAGGCATTGCAAAAAATGGACATTTCCAACAGAGGAAGTAGCTTCTCAGGTATTTCTCATTACTTGATAAACTCTATTTCCCGAAATTCTTGGATAATCGACTCAGGGGCTAGTGATCATATTGTTTGTGATAAGGGCTTCTTTTCCGTTATTCATGAAAATTTAAGTATTCCTGTTTCTGTAAGATTGCCAAATGGAAGCATTACCTACGTGACCACTACAGGAATTGTCAACCTTAGCCCTCGAATAACACTGAGAAATGTCCTCTATGTTCCAGATTTCCAATTCAATCTGATTTCTGTGTCTAGAGCCTGCAAGGAAAAATCTTGTCGTATTTTCTTCAATGCTGATATCTGTTTTTTTCGGGCCTTTTCGACTAGGAAACTAATGGGCTTGGGTAATCTTTCCGACGGACTATTTTTCTGGACTAGCATTCCAAGAACTTTAGATTTATCTCAAGTTTCCTTCAATAAACAATCATTATGTAATGTCACTACATATGATAAAAATTTCCTTTTGCATTCTAGAATGGGCCACAATGCTTTATTTCCTTACTATAAGTGTCATATTTGCCCACTTGCAAAACAATCACATGCACCCTTTCCAGTTAGCATGAGTGATTCCACTAGTGCTTTCTCGCTAATTCATGTTGATGTATGGGGACCGTATCATACACCTAATCATGATGGGTCAAGATATTTTCTTACTATTGTTGACGACCATTCTCGAGCAACATAAATCTTCCTCATGCAAACTAAGGGTCAAGTTTTATCTCACTTAAAGGAATTTATCTCTTTATCAAAGACCCAATTTGGAAAATCTGTCCAGTAGACTAAGACAGATAATGGAAGAGAATTTTTCAACCATGAATGTGCATCATTATTTTCATCCTATGGCATCTTGCATGAAAGTTCGTGCACATACACTCCACAACAAAATGGAGTAGTGGAAAGAAAGCATTGACATATTCTGGAAGTGGCACATGCCTTGAAGTTTCAGGCCTCTATTCCAAATAATTTTTGGGGAGATTGCATGATCATGACAGTGTACTTAATTAATCGGCTACCAACGAAGGTGTTGATTGGTCGAAGCCCTTTCAAAGTCCTTTTCCGAAAGAAGCCAAAAATGGATCACCTACGAATTTTTGGGTGTTTATGCTACGTCACTACGACAGGCCCTCGAGACAAAATGAGTCTTCGTGCCCAACCGTGCATATTCATGGGATATCCAAATCTTCAGAAGGGGTATTGTGTGTTTCAACCCTCTACAGGAAAATTCCTCATAAGTAGAGATGTAGTCTTCCACGAGGACATGTTTCCATTTGCTGAAGATTAGTCCTCAAAGGAAAACGATCTCAATCCTTCTCGAGCTATTTTCCCTGAAGACGATATATCCAAGGATCTTGATTATGTTGTGATAGGAAATCCAGGAACCTTCAACAGTGCTTCCACAAGTGATCGGACTACTGCTGAGGACATTTCTCCAAGATCTAAGGATGCAACTGCTGAAGAAGCTCCAAATCTCATGACGGCACCACCTATGGAAGAGCCTCTACCATCACGTCCAGATCCTCCTCGACGTTTAGGGCGTATCACATGCCCGCCAACCTGGGCTAAGGATTATATTTGTGCCACACACAACTCACCAGGTATTCATTATCCCATCTCTTCCTATGTCTCTTTCAATCAATTGTCTCCGGAACATAGACAATGTATTAGTTGCATATCTGAAGAAAGGGAACCGCTAGTTATGATGAAGCATCTGTGGATCCACGCTGGCAAAAGACCATGGCAGCAGAATTGCAAGCATTAAATGACAACCATACATGGGATCTTGTGGCTTTACCTACTGATCGTAAGGCAATGGGATGCAAATGGATTTACAAGATAAAGTTTCAGGCAGATGGATTGATTGAATGATATAAAGCTCGATTGGTGGCCAAAGGGTTTACACGGCAAGAATGATTCGACTATCACGAGACCTTCTCTCCAGTGGCCAAAGACGTCATGGTCTGCTCCTTCCAATCGGTTATGGCTTCCTAAGATTGGTCATTACACCAAATGGATGTCCACAATGCATTTCTCCATGGTGATTTGGATGAAGAAATTTATATGGAACTTCCTCAGGGTTTATGGAGACAGGGGGAGAACAGAGTATGTCGTCTCCGCAAATCCCTTTATGATCTCAAACAAGCATCCAGGCAATGGTATGCCAAGTTCGCGAATGCTCTCACAACAGCAGGTTTCAAACAGTCTAAATATGACTACGCTCTTTTTACATGGACAAAAGGTACGTCATCCATATTTTTAATGATATACGTTGATGATATACTAATTATGGGTAATGATGCAATTGCCATAAAGAACTTCAAGGAATACCTGCATTCGACATTTCACATAAAGGACTTTGGATCACCCAAATATTTTTTGGGAATAGAAATTGCTCGATCAGATCAAGGGATTTCCCTCAGTCAACGAAAATTCGTGCTAGAGATTATATCAGAAGCAGGTTTATCGGGAAGCAAACCGACAATTGTTCCAATTGAACAAAATGTCAAGTTAACTACGGTGGACCATGATGAAAGAAATCTCCAAGATGATCCTGTTCTCAGAGACTTGTCAGGTTATCAAAGGCTGGTAGGAAAGCTCATATATTTGACCATGACTAGACTAGATTTATGTTATGCTGTGTAAACACTCAGTCAGTTTATGCATAAGCCAAAGCAATCCCACATGAATGCCGCTCTAAAGGTTGTTAAGTATTTGAAGAAATGTCCAGGACTTGGAATTCTTCTTTCAAAAAGATGCAACATGGAGATGACAGCTTATTGTGACGTTGATTACGCAACTTGTCCGATGAGCAGGAGATCAATTACAGGATTTTGTATCATGCTGGGGAAATCTTTACTTTCTTGGAAGACGAAGAAGCAGCCAATCGTGTTTTTATCTTCAACAGAGGCTGAATATCGAGCTATGGCGAAGACCACTTGTGAAATAGTGTGGCTGCGAGGCTTGCTTCAGGACCTTGGGGTGCAAACAAAGGGACCCATCATGTTGTTTTGTGACAACGATGCATCACTTAAACTTGTGTCCAATCCTATAGTGCATGAAAGAACAAAGCACATAGAAGTGGACTATCACTTCACTCAAGAGAAGATTCAAGAGGGGCTAATCGAAACAAGAGGAATTGGGACTATAAAACAGCCTGCAGATATCTTCACCAAACCCCTATGTCAGGGACAACACGCATATCTACTAATCAAGCTAAGTGTCTTGGACATCTACAAGCCACCAGCTTGAGGGAGAGTGTTGGAAGATATGCGATCCTGTGCAATATTCTTTAGGATTTAGATTAATATGCTAGATCAATTAATATCAGTCTAATATCGGAATTGATTTTGTAATATTTGATATACATAATAGAATATACAAAAATTTTCCAACGTCTTTCCTTGTTCTTCCGTGCTTTCTTTCATAGAACACAGACAATCGAAGCATTGAAGACATTTGCCTCTTGATCACAATTGACTATACTTTCAATATCTCAATAATTTATTAACCTCGCATGTATTGACCCTTTAGAACACTTAATAATTAATAAATTGCTTATATTTTGCATGACACTAAACACTTCAATGATAGCAAGAGACAAGCGTGCTGAAGAATTTCTATTTTTCACTTATAAGCTAAATTTATTATCTCAGTGACGTAATAAGATGAGCTTGCTTGTTTGCAAATAATTAAAAGAAAAATTTATTCCTTTTGTTTTTCCACCGTAACTTAAAATACTTAGATTCCAAAAAAAAATCATAGATATAATGTCAAAGTCTCGAACGCTTCGGATTACAAAAATGCAACATTTGTGGACCGTAAATTTTAAATTGAATAAAAATTAAAATTCAATCCAATCACAAAATTTAGTGTAGTGCCATGTGTGATAATTTCAAGTCAAATGGAAGAGTTTATGAGGACCTTTTTGTCTTCACATATACTGAAGAAAGATTTTACGATGGGATTCCTTTTTCTATTTAGACTTTTCCCCATTAAAGAAACTGCATTCACATAATTTTTTTTTCCTTATTCCATGACCATGTAGGATGTTAGCAACATAGGACATACCAAATAAAATGTCGAATGAAAATTTGATTCCTAAGCTAAACTCCGTTGTGGAATCGCGGTTTCGACAAGTTGCTGGTAAAGACAGAACTACCTTGTTTTGGGAGTAGGTCGTGAAGTTATATAAAAATTAAATATGCCCAAATTGATTATTAAATGAATTTAGGAATGACCATATTTTTGAATTTGTTGACCGTATTAAACCGAAAAGTCATGTTCCAAAAATCCCATGTTAATTTGTTGATCCAAAAAAAGTAAATCTCAAGTCATGTCCTTCTTCATTACTTACCAAAAATGAAAAGATATTCAGAAATTTGGGTAATGGTGTAACCATAATACTTGACTAAGTTATAAAACCGTAAGTTCCAATGCCGTTTTTATCTATTTGCATGAAAAGATCCACTTCATTTCGCAAATCATGTGCGAGTCAGGTCCGTGCTCACAAGGGAAACTTTCAAAGAACTCAGCCCCGAATTTTGAGACGAAGTAAATTAAATTAAGTGAGATTAGCTGGGGATTAATAAATCCCATCCATCCGATCCAAAGACTGGATATCATTACCCTTTTGTCCCACCACTTTCGATCAAATCGCCAGTCTCTGTCATCTTAGGGAGACGGTAGCTAGCTTTTCAATTCAGATGCGGTCAGACCACGTTTTGAATGCGGACATAGGCCAAAGAATTTATTAAAGTCGTGCTTACCAATTACCACCAACCCCGGAGTAAATAAAGGAAAATCGATGGAAGAAAAGAAAAAGAAGACAACGCCACCTACCACCTAAATCGCAGTTCCTTCGAGTAGATGAAGCCAGTAAGAAATTTACATTCGACATAAAAAGGGTGACGCAAATATTCGATCGGGTCCTATGAACAGATAGCAGTAATTTGGCGCGAATTTTTTCCTGAGTTTTATTAATTAATATGTGTTTCGGTAGCTGGAGTCGACCGGCGTGCAGCTAATCACCAAGACTTGATCAAACCATGGCCAAACCGATACATAATTTGTGGATTCAGCCAGCAATTGTGTTAGGGGTTAGCTTATCCTCTTGAGAAGGCCGTTGGGAGCATGAGCCTATAATGTTACTGTGGACCTTCGCTATTTGAGTCGGGATGACTAGCTCTTATAGTAGAGATTAATTGAGAGCCCAAGAAGTCTTGTGTGTTTTGTCTGAAAAAGATCGACGGAAAAAGATGTGATTGCGTATGGTCACGTCTTCGTCACATGTCGCGCAGAAAACATATATTGGAGGAGTTAGGAAAGATACATAAAAAGTGGTAAAAAGTAATACAAGTTGGTAACTTTAACGGGAAATTTGGAGGATTAAATAAAAATAAATGTTGGTAAATAATTCGTACAGAGTTGGTAAACCAAAACTTAAAAACTTAATTTGACAAATTAGTAAATCACACTAATTTAAGTTATCAATTTCATAAAAAAAAAAAAAAGATTAGTGAATTCAAAGCATTAGCAAGATATACAAATAAAAATAGATAAGTTTGTACAAAATTTGTAAATTTGCAAACTCTAAATAAGTTGGTAATTTCATAAAGTTGTTGGTAAATTTACCAACACCTTACTTGAAAAAAAAAAATCGATGACCACCAAGGAACGATTTTTAAATTTGCCACTATGATAGAAAGATTTCGTAGAATTGAACACAAGACAATAGATTTTTGTGTTCCTAGAAGGTGCATCTTAAACTTGTAATCAGTTTAATGATGTATATAACTTCGTTATAAATCCGGTAGCTAAGTTATGCGAGATATACTTTTAACACTCCAACTTCGATGTACTATTAGAATTTTCAATATGTAGATACAAGATACCAGGTGGAGGAGGCATCTAATCCCGAGTCCCAACTCCTTCTCTGCATTTCATAGTCTTTACTTAGAAAGGCTAAAAGCTAATCACTACTTCAACCAACTAAAACGAGAACCTCGAAATTCTTAAGTGTATCTTATATATATGTATGTGGGCAGAAAAACGCTTCAAGTACCATAACTTAGCACAAATGAACACTTAAGTGCCATAACTTACGAAAGTGACACTTAAGTGCCACATTTTAAGAAAAGTGGGACACCTGAGTGCCACCTCCGGCAAAGTCGGCTGAAAATCATACGTGGCAATTAAATATTAATATTTCTCGCCGAGGTGGCTCGCCGGAGAGCTGACTCAGCTCTAATTTATCCAAAATGACGTCGTTTCTATAGTTGGGCAAAATAGAGCCCTTAAATAAGCCAAAACGACGTTGTCTCCCCATTGCCCTAAATCTAAAACGCTAAATCAGGCAAAATGCCATTGAAGTGCTGGAGCTCTAATCCTGAACCCTTATTCAATTTGCCCCAAATTCTACAGTTGAATATTGGAAATGGAGAGCAAGACTTTCAGCAGTGGCTCAAATTTCTCTCGTTGAAGCCAAGGAGAAGGTGAGTGTTTTTGTTTTTGTGGGTTACCAAGTCCAAGAAAAACATCGTGGACTCGAATGAATCCCGGGATAATATTCTATGGATGTGCCTAATACAGAAAATGGTCGAAGTGCAAATATTTCAAATGGGCAGGCTCTGGCAGATCCTCGGTCACCAAAAAAAAAAAAAAAACATAGGACATGCCAAATAAAATGTCAAAAGAAAATTCAACTCCTAAGCTAAACTCCATTGTGGAATCGTGGTTTCGATGAGTGGCTGGTAAAGACATAACTACCTTGTTTTGGGAGTAGGTCGTGAAGCTATATAAAGATTAAATATGCCCAAATCAATTATTAAATGAATTTAGGAATGACCATATTTTTTAATTTGTTGACCGTATTAAACAGAAAAGTCATGTTCCAAAAATCCCATGTTAAGTTGTTGACCCAAAAGAGTAAATCCCAAGTCATGTCCTTCTTCGTTACTTCCCGAAAATGAAAAGATATTCAGAAATTTGGGTAATGGTGTAACTATAATACTTGACTAAGTTATAAAACCGTAAGTTCCAATGCCGTTTTTATCTATTTGCATGAAAAGATCCACTTCATTTCGCAAATCATGTGCGAGTCAGTCCGTGCTCACAAGGGAAACTTTCAAAGAACTCAGCCCCGAATTTTGAGACGAAGTAAATTAAATTAAGTGAGATTAGCTGGGGATTAATAAATCCCATCCATCCGATCCAAAGACTGGATATCATTACCCTTTTGTCCCACCACTTTCGATCAAATCGCCAGTCTCTGTCATCATAGGGAGACGGTAGCTAGCTTTTCAATTCAGATGCGGTCAGACCACGTTTTGAATGCGGACATAGGCCAAAGAATTTATTAAAGTCGTGCTTACCAATTACCACCAACCCCGGAGTAAATAAAGGAAAATCGATGGAAGAAAAGAAAAAGAAGACAACGCCACCTACCACCTAAATCGCAGTTCCTTCGAGTAGATGAAGCCAGTAAGAAATTTACATTCGACATAAAAAGGGTGACGCAAATATTCGATCGGGTCCTATGAACAGATAGCAGTAATTGGGCGCGAATGTTTTCCTGAGTTTTATTAATTAATATGTGATTCGGTAGCTGGAGTCGACCGGCGTGCAGCTAATCACCAAGACTTGATCAAACCATGGCCAAACCGATACATAATTTGTGGATTCAGCCAGCAATTGTGTTAGGGGTTAGCTTATCCTCTTGAGAAGGCCGTTGGGAGCATGAGCCTATAATGTTACTGTGGACCTTCGCTATTTGAGTTGGGATGACTAGCTCTTACAGTAGAGATTAATTGAGAGCCCAAGAAGTCTTGTGTGTTTTGTCTAAAAAAGATTGACGGAAAAAGATGTGATTGCATATGATCATGTCTTGATGATTTGTGTCTAAAGCGCCAGATGGTGCAAACTTATCTCACAAACAACAAAGAACTCGACAAGGCCTGTTCTCGCCAGAAGCTAAAGATCAAATGTTCCAAGCAAGATTGTGATGGTTCATGGGGAAAATCGTCCAAGAAAAAGAAGCATTTTAAGACGCTCTAGATAAAGAAATCCAGACATGGATTTAAGCATTTCCGGAGAAAGAAGAAATGGCGATACATATGTAAAAGAAAAGATCGCTCAGGCCACAAGAAATCAAATCGATGCTTCATCTGCAATCAGAAATGACATTTTGCCAAAAATTGTCCCCAAACAAGAAAATGTCAGAATCATCTGATACATCACATAGAGAATGAAACTAGAATTTATCACATTCACCAAGAGTATCAACGGAGGAATCTCCGTTCAAGTACCTTTGGTACATAGTATCCTTTGGCTTCTTGTGTTTCCGTTGAAGTTTTGCATATGGGTCTACCTCGTCGGGGGAATTTGTGCAATAAGAACATTGACAAAAAGGATCCCAGAAGTAGTGACCATACTGGTCTTTGTAGTAATGGACAGGGTGTCCATCACTTTTGAAATATTGAACAAGCTTTTTTGGATCTGGCTCGAAATTAACTTAGGAACACATGGTTCAATCATGAAGAGGGTTTGGAAGATAGGACTTTCTTCCTTTTCCTTGCCAAATTTGATGGAAATAGTGCCATCCTTCTTTCTAACAAATTTGGAGTACGAGAACTGGAAAGGTTTATTGTTCTGATGTAGCTTTTCATGATTGGTCATCCATGTCTCCGAAAGGAGCCTGGCCAACTTTCCTTTGAGATCTATCTAGGAACATGAATGCAGGATGCTTGATAATTCTACATGAAAATGAATAAAGCATCTTCATTTCCATTGTGGAAATTCAAATCAAGAGCATGGTTCTACACTCGATAAACCATCTGATAATGCAGTGTTGCTGCGACAGAGTCAGCAATTTGAGGAGCTCCAGTGACCTGGACTTGGACTTTTAGAAAGGAAAGTAGCTGGGGGTCTGAA
Organism: Eucalyptus guilfoylei; assembly: GCA_016097605.1. Classification (NCBI taxonomy): domain Eukaryota; kingdom Viridiplantae; phylum Streptophyta; class Magnoliopsida; order Myrtales; family Myrtaceae; genus Eucalyptus; species Eucalyptus guilfoylei. Next base: position 21,293,863 of record CM027869.1, read on the forward strand.
AGAGCTATATTGAAGTTTTGATATAAGGTTACAAAGACTATTCCAACATTCAAAGTGGTTTGGACAGTACCAATGCAAGCATGCTGGTATTCTACGAACCGAGTATCCAATAACGCTCATTGCCACAAGTGGTAAGCCCTTGCGGCCATGAAAAGTAAGAGCAAGACGAACAGCTCCGTAATGGACATGAGAATATCCTTGTTGAATCCATTGTTTGGGAAACTCTGGAGGAATCTGGAGAGTAACAAAATATTCCTTCTCAATGGTAGGAATAGGATGTTGATCGAACTTGGAGGACTAGACATACTCCTTAACTTCCTTTGGAGTTTAATGGATGAGTTGTCGAATGGAGCGGATGGGAGAAAATGATGAGGTGGGTTTAGCAAAAGCGGAATAGGGGTTCATAAGGGGAAGTTGAGTTTCAGAGATCTTAGTTTCATCGCTAAGAGAGACTTCATAGCGATAGTCTATCTTAGAAGCATATGAAACACGGAAATTTGAAGGGGTTGAAGAAGATGGAGATGAGGCGAGAGAGACGGGTGCTTCTATTATTTCTGGATTAGTCATGATGTGATGAGATCTTCTCAGCATTGGATTCACCTACTGAGTGCATGGAACGGATATTATTACAAATGAAACCAGGGCTCTGATACCATAAATGGACATAGACTTAGAACTAGGGAGGACGAAGTTAGATTCCTGCAGGTATGCCTTCCCACGGTGGGTGAACCTCTCCCGTTCAAGCCATTCAGGGACAGCCTTTTAGCAGAATACCACTCTAACCTTTAGTTTAGAGCCTAGAGACACTCAGAGATGTCAGGATGATAACGTTTCTAACTATCCGAGCTGCATTTCTTAGAGGATCCTACTAGGCTGGAGAAGAAGGAGTTTAGAAAGCCATCAAGAGTTTCACAAAACACTCACTTTACTTCAAGGGACTCTGCCCAACACATTATATCCTCCTTGCCTTTTATAGACATTAGGAGGTCACACACAAACAAGGACCAAGTCACGGGTCCAAAACATACAGAGGCTCCAGAAATTTCCAGTAGGGAATTATTTAGGTGATATGAACAGTAACAGTGAACAGTGATTTCCCTAGCCTACTACTACAATAATGCTACAGTGACTTGCTACAGTGATCTATTATAGACCACTACAGTCAGCGGTCTCGTCCGTCACGAGCATTGTAGTCATAGTCTGAATCATCAGAACTATGCATTGTTGCAAGAAGATGTTCTTCATACTTTTGCTCAAGTCCTGCAAGTGAGTCTGGTGAGAGAATCTGGTTTGACGAGGATGCTTCCTCTTGATTCTAGGAGGAGCTTGTAATGTCGGCAAGAATGTTTAGCTGAGGCCAATTGGATGGCTGAGCATAGTAGGATGTGTCCATGCCTAGGGATAAGGACAAAAGTCATTGATCATAGGGGTCTTGGGAAAAAGGACCTCCTCATTGTGCATAGGGGTCTTGAGAGGACTATGTAGGGTCATCTGTATCTGTCATTTCTTACTCCTGTGATGATGCATGTCTAAATTCATCGAGTGCTTGATTGGCTTCTAGTGCTAGGCTATAATGATCCCATGTAGTAGGTACATTATAGTTCCATGCATCTTCAGGAATGGTTTTATTTTCTTGGCACAAAACTCTTTGGAGTTCTCGGTATTGGTGTTCACAGCAACCAACAAGTCCTGGAAAAGATTTGTAAATTCGAGCTTCTGTGCTATGCGATTGAGGTTTATAGGATTTGGTTCCTATAAACTGTGGGGCATTGGTAATGCTGCCATTATTTGTGACAAAAGCCCACAGACGTCGGAAAACCAAAATAGTATGGACCTCAGGGTTTGGTTGGGTGGTTCTCAATTCTTTCTGCAAGAGATGTTTCCAGTGAGTGGGAGGATAAAACCAATTAAGGAAGTCTAAGAGATTTCTATCACTCTCATTTTCAATGTTTCGATCGAGTCCGAATATCCTGGTGAGGTTGGCAATGAATTTTCTAGTTGGAATTTCAATAGCTATTATGGTACTTATTGGTTAAGTACCATAATAACCATCAGAGTTGATCAAGGAAATCATCTTCCTTCCATATTAGAGGATGTATGAACGGATAGTCCGAATTTAATCCAAAATGATAGAGAATCGAACCTCCGTTGAGTCTGAACAGATCTGTGTGGCATTGCCACATGAGGTTTTCCACATTTTTAGTGAGGCTGTCATTCTGGATTTGTTCAATGATCTCCTGGGGGTATCGCTAACTTGGCCAATTTCGTATTCTTTCAATTTTGTACTTTTCATTGTGATGAAGAGTATGGAAAGCATGCCTCATGATGTACATGTTGATTTCTGCTGGTGCTTTTGGTCTTGACAAGAAGTCAACAAGCACATTCTTCTTCTCGACAATATGTTTGGTTTCAAAAGAGTATTTTGAAAACCATTCAGCCTATCGAAGCAGTTGAGAATTTGGAATTTGCTTCTGTTTAAACTTGGTCATCTGGGGAAAATATGCCATGTCTAATTCTACTAGGAAGTGATAGTCGATGAGATGGAATTCGAACTTTTTAATTCCATTTTTCACCACCAAGATTTCTTTGAAAGTGGAGTGATAATGCATTTCAGCCTGGGAAAACTTACCACTTTTGTAGGCACACAGATGTCTCTTACCATCAATTTCTTCGAACAGGATGGCTACCCAATATTCATTACTGACGTCAGTCTGGAGAATTCTCTTTCCTGTTGATGGGATTTGTAATGGAGGAAGAGTCTGCATTATCTCCTTAAGTTCAGCAATTGCTTTAGTTTGAGAATTTCCCCAAGGTGGGGGATTCTTATTTAGCATTGATTGCAGTGGAATCAGTAGTTTCGCAATATTTTGAACAAAGTCTTTGAGATAATTAATTATCCCGAGAAATTGTTGAACTTGCTTTGTCGTGAAATTCTCTTCAGGAAATTTCAACAATTCCTGAGCAATATGCGGCCATGGATAGTATGTTCCTTTATTAAGGTGCATACCAAGAAATTCAATTTCTGTCTGGGCAATATTCATATTTCTTTGAGAGAGCATAATTTCATATTTTTTTCACAATTTCTGCAAACTGCCCAAGAAGTTGGTAGTGAGATTCCTCATCAAGGTTGTAAAGCAGGATGTCATCAATGTATATTACTGCGCTTGACAATATTGGTTGGAAAATTCGACACATGGCCTTCTGGAAAGGGGATGGTGCAACCTTTAGACCAAAAAGAAGAACTTTCTATTGAAAATGTTGGTTTGGGATACAAAACCTGTTTTGGGTCTGTCTTCAAGATGGATACCCAATTGCCAAAATCCAGCTTTAAGATCAAACTTATAATAGATATGGGCTTTTGATAATCCGGTGAAAATGGAATTTATGAAAGGTAGAGGAAATTTGTTATCTTGAAGAAAAAGGTTAAGAGGTTGATAGTTTATTACCAACCACATCTTTCCTCTATTTTGCTCGGCTCGTTTGTTGACATAGAAGGCTTCACAAGCCCATTGAGAATTTGAAATTTCAATAAGACCTTGTTGTAGCAGTTCCGAGCATTCCTTCTGAGCAGCAATCAGATGTTTTGGGTTCATTCCCATGTGACTCGCCCTAGTTGGATTGATGTCTTCATTTTTCTTGAAGGGAAGACGAACAAAGAATTTCGAATTTTTCCATAAAGGATGAGAACATTTTTGAGCGAATTCAAAATGAGATTCAGAACAGGATTCTAACAGCTTCTGCATGATTGGATCTAACAAACTCATTTGAATGGAAAAAAAGTCTTTGGATATTGACAAATTCAAAGAATTGGTCTTTATACTTAAGACATTTTCTAGGAATAATACGAAGCTGAGAAATCTAAGCCATGATGTCCCAACCAATGATCAAATCTTTGTTGGGGAGACTGGATCCGAAGATTTTTGTGGTTATAGAATACTGGGGAAAAAACTGGACAGTTATCGGAGTGGTTCTTACATTCGTAGAAAAGGTATCTCCTGAGGCATAATTGAAATATCGAACGCAAGAAGTCCAATATTCTTCAGGAAGAACCTTAGTGTCTAAGATTGAAGAACTTGCACTAGTATCTATGAGAGCAATGACAGTGATAGGTTTGGCAAACTTGGAAGTAAAGATTTTCACAGGAAAATAAGGACAATGAGTTTAGCTTGAAAATATGTCAGGATCTTGTTCCAAAGAAGTGAGAAATATGTGAAAAATGTCTTTAGAATCTGAATCTGAATTAGTCTCACTAGGAGTTTGGTAACAAGGAATGACACAAAGAGTTTGTTTAGATGGTTCTTCATTCGTAGAGAATAAAGATTCGATATCATCATTTTTAAGAGAAATACCAGTTTCATTCTCTATATGATGTATCAGATGATTCTGACATTTTCTTGCTTGAAGACAATTTTTGGCAAAATGTCCTTTCTGATAGTAGATGAAGCATCGATTTGATTTCTTGTGGCCTGAGCGATCTTTCCTTTTACGTAGGTATCACAATTTCTTCTTTCTCCGGAAATGCTTAGATTCATGTTTAGGAGAGGGCCCGCGAGCCCTCGCCCAAATCCGACGAGGGTCGAGGACCCTTGCCCGGCCAAGCCAAGGGCCACCACCCACTAGGGGTCACCTCAGCGGGTGGCGGCCCTTGGCCCGGCTGAGCGAGGGCCACCAACCTTCACCCCATATCAAGGCGAGGGCTCGCGGGCCCTCGCCGCCAATCGGCTAGGGTCACCGACCCCTGGCCAAGGCCCGACGACCCCAGCCAACCCTCCTCCCTCTATCGCCGGCCTTTCCCAACGACAAAGAAAGCAACTTAGTCCTCGGCCGCCTCCCTTTTTTTTTTTTAATTTTTTTTAAATATTTTTATTTTTACTTTTAAATGTTTTAAATAAATTTAATTAATTAATTTTTATATTAATTTTTTACCACGTCAGCACCAAAACGACGTCGTTTTGCACTTATTTCGCCGAAAAATGGATACGTCAGTGTTTTGACCGGATTGGCACTTAAGTGATCCATTTTGCTCCGATTTTGGCACTTAAGTGTCCATTTGTTCCAACTTTTGGTACTCCAGAGGTCCGGGTGTCGATAATAATTGAAAAAAGAGTCGGTAAATCACAAGAGTTGCTAGGAAAAGCAAAGTTTAGAAACGATAAGAAAAGTAGGCAAATTGAAAATTTAAACAACTAGAGTGTGGTAAGTAATTCAAATGAAAGTAGGCACTCAGTACTATTTGACAATTTAATGGAAGAAAAGTTGGTGCATCAAGCTAATTTTGATTGGTAATTTTTGAATGAGTCTTACAAATTTAAAAAATAGCTCCAAGACAAACAAACTTGGTAATTTTTGTTGACACCTAAATTTTGGCGACCCAGTCATTTATTTATTGCATAAAAAATTATGGATTAATTTTTAACCCATAAACAAAAATATTAAACGAAATTGCATAACATATAGTTTTAGGAGCTTTTATTATTAGGATTGCATTTGCGTTGGATCGGGATGGATTTGATGATTCGGAACCCGTTATTTTCTAATGACCAAAAATTAAAGAATTGGCGATTTGATATTCTTGGTGATATGATAGAGGATTTTTTGTATTTTTATGCAATCTATTCATATATCCTCAGAAAGGGCAAGTGTGACAAGGAGATATTACGAACTCATCTTCACAAGATTTGTAATTCGAGAAAATCCTATTACAATCTTAAATCTTTAGGTGGAGAATATTCAAATAGATGAGGAAAATAAAAAAGATACATTGCATTCGGGAGGTTATAGGCAATCTTTGTGCCCATTGACATGAAAAGGAAATAAAATATTCAGTCACTCGCCTATAAATTGGCTCACATACGGACAAAAGAGGGAGGCCACACAATTCCATACACGGCCACCATTGGGAGAGAGCCATCATACAGAGGAGAGAGAGATAAGAGCGTGTCACGGCCAAGCCCATCAGGGCTATGAACTTGATTTCATCCGCTCGCTGCACCCCACCTCCGATGCCTAAGCCCTCCACTACGGGTCTCACACTGCCCTTCCTCTTGTTCAAGTGACGACTTGCTACTTTGACTTCTCGCCCGTTTTGACAAATCTATTGCGTCACTGGCTGTGGAGTTCTCTGCACCCACGAAGACGCAGCCGCTTCTTGGTCTTGGCCACGACGCTACTGCCAATACCCTATCGGTGAACGCTGCCCGATGCTATCCGTCTGCGAAGACAACGTTCCTGCTAAATCCAACTCCGGGATGCCCCTGCTGTCCTCCTCAACCCGTCGTGTCCCTGCTGCTTTCGGGAGCCAAGGAGCTGTTAAAGATTCCTCTTGCTCGTGACGAGGAGATCGCTGCCTAACTGAATTAGCGACGTTTTTGTGCTTCTATTTTGCAGGTGTTCGACGAGTCTTAGTCACATTGACGACCAGTCCTAAGACTTCCAACTCTCCACCACCGGTAACGGTCCTTTTTGTCGTTTGTCCGTAAAGATATCTCCACCTGTAGCAAATCCCCAAAGTCAAGTGCTCTGGGGGAAGATAATAAAAAGGAAGAAGAAGAAAACATTAAAAGGGTGAGACCCATTCACGAAGGAAGTGTACGTTCGTGGACCCCCACCAAACTAAGAGCCATCACCATCTGCGCCCCCATGGCCTCATCATCACCATCACATGCAGAAGACGCCAATTTTTGATGAAGAAGTGGTCAAAGTGGATTGCCCGGTCAAAGTATCAAGTCTTCAGTGGAAGCTCGGACAAATATAAATTCACGAAGAGATTTGAATATTGAGAGTCGAGGTACGCATCTAACTTGGTGGCTCACCAGCGATCCTAAGCTCAAAGGCTGCCGTCCAGTCCGCGGTTGCGAGTTGCCATCCCAATTTGGAAAACGTTATCCGCGTGATATCGAGAGCTAGTTAAGATTCTTGATTGACTTGATTTTCTCATATTTTATTGCCCGATCCATGGGATTGCAATTTATTTTGAATATTTGTTCGTTATTGCCATATCCAAAAATCTTTTGAATTCTTATGAATTTGGAAATTTCCCTAATCTCACAACGTGCATACGATTGACAATCTGATTTCATGCTCAAAATAGGACTCGCAGTCGCACGGAAAAATCACCAATCTGATCTCACTCTCGAGATATGATTCGTGATTTTGTTTAAAATTGGCTAATCCGATCTCATGTACGAGATAAAATTTCGTCGATTTATTTCCAAAATTAAATGGACATGGATGATATCTCACCTGATTTGTTGCCGTGCTGTTATTGGTGCCTTTATTTGATTGCTCCCGTAAAAGAAAAACCCAAAAAAATATATTTGAGTTAGATTAGGTTCATGTTAGAATATTGATTATTTTGCATATTTAGAATAGGAAATTTATTTATTTCGATTTTTTAAAACAAATAAATAAAAATAAAAATAAAAACATTGATTTAAGATGTTAGTTTTTTTCATTAATTTAAGTTGCACGTTTAATTATGTGACAATTTTAATTTTGAATTTCATAAAAAAAGGAAAAAGAAAAAACTAGGATTAGGACATTCTTTGCACGTCATTGCATATTAAGATAAGATTGCATGTTTAATTTTATTTTCTAATTAATTATAGGTTTAGATAATTTTTCCTAGATAGGTTGCATTTTAGGTTAGGGATTACTTAGTTAAGATAACGTTATAGTTTAAATTAAGATTTTGCATTAATCTTTTCATATCACTAGATTATGTCATTTAATAAATGTCGCGTGACATATAGTTTGCATGTTAGGTTGTGTGTTGCGTGTCATTTTAGTTAAAATAATTGTGTACGTCATTGCATTGCATTGCATGTAATTTCTAGGCTTCATTTAAATAAAAGAAAATCTTGAAAAAAAATTGTGTGATTGCGTGTTAATTAGAAATTATATCTAAAACTGTTGATGTGAATTTTGATCTAACATTACAGATGCTTTCGTTTTTGTAAGGTAAGTCCCATAATTCATTTATTGCATTATTTGGGTGTTAAATTGGTGGTTTGCGCACCCGCATAATCACCTCACATGTTAGGAAAGTAAATTAAAATCAATTCAAACTGCCAGCAAAACATTTTTTTTCAAAATAAAATAAAAAAGGTATCGAAAGGGCGTTAGAGAAATCAAGTCCTCGAACTTACAATCTCTAGTTCACAGGGGTAAAGTAATACTTTACTTAGGTTTCTAATCGATCCACCAAAAAAATAGATTAGTGGTGACTCCTAATTAAAATCAATTGCATGTTAAGAACTTGAACCTAAGTCGTGAATTGGTATAGGCTTGGGAGAGCCCGAGCTAAGTTTAGGTTTAGTAATTCATTAGCCAAACCCTAGGTAGTGCACCCGATGTTAGGTCGCGACAACTTTAACAAGACAATTGGTAGATTAAAAAAAAATTAAATATTCGTAAATAACTCAAGGATAGTTGGTAAATCAAAACTAAAAATTTTTATTTGACAAAATTTAGTAAATAATACTAATTTAGCTTATGAATTTTATAAAATAGTTAGTGAATTCAAAGCATTAGCAAAAGGGAAAATTTTAAAAAAGGACTCGAAGTGCCCTTATTTTTTCAAATAAGGGCCCGAAGTGAATTTTATTTCAAATAAGGATCTAAAATGGCCTTGATTGTTTCAAATAAGGGCCTAAAATGGCTTTGGTTGTTTCAAATAATGACCTAACTCTGCCGGTCACTAACCCACTAAATTTTCCAATCGGTTTGTCATTTGGCATTTTTCCCTTTTTTCCTTTCTTTTATTTTTTGGGTTCTTCTTCTTCCTCTTCACCGGTGGACTGGCGAAGAGGAAGAAGAAGAACCAGGAAAAAAAAGAAGAAGAAGGGTAAAATGACAAATGACGAAAATATTGTGATTACCGGAAAGTTATTTGAAACGGACATAGCCACTTCAAGTCTTTATTTGAAACAAATATAACCGCTTTAGATCCTCATTTGAAACAATATTCACTTCGGGCCCTTATTTGAGAAAGTAATGGCACTTCTAGTCCTTATTTGAAACAATATCTACTTTGGGCCCTTATTTGAGAAAAAGATGGCACTTCGGATCCATTTTTGGAATTTTCCCTTAGTAAAATATGCAAATAAAAAAAGATAATTTTGTACAAAATTTAGGAATTTGCAAGCTCCAAATAAGTTGGTAATTTCTAAATTATGTTGTTTCACTCTTAAAAGAAGATAACTTTGTCTTTCCCTTTAATGGGTGGTGTTTCTACCCTTTTAAGTAAAATTATGTTTATTCCCTCTTAAATTCGGGATTTAAGAAGAGCATATGGGTATTTGGACATGCATAAGTAATTGTCGGAACATCCTTTTGCAGAATGTGCTTATTACATCAAGTGGATCTTGGAAGCTTGGTGGATTTGGTTTTGCCATTTCCTCAGATCAGGCCACCGTGGATTTATTTAGTCTACAACTCTTTCATTATTCTGTGTGTGGATAACTCAATAAGATGATGAGTGAAGGAAACTGACTTTGTTTTCATCTCTCTATTCTTTGGGACACAACTGTTGCACATTCCTTTTCTTATTTTGATCTCACAATAGAGGTTGGTGAAAGTTACATATCATTTTCCTTTATTCACGATGATTTTTCTCATCCTGACTTCAAGTTAGTGACTGATTGTGTTTTTGTAGTTTCTCCCTACTCGATTCTTGTTCTCTTGCTATCCCAACCATTCTTGATCTAGTACTTAGTGATGTTAAACAGAGGAAATAGACTGAAAATTCTCTTGTATGCAAGTCATGACAGTATTGTGTGGCACAATTCTCACATTTTGTTCAGCATGTTATTGCGGATATTAGTATGATGGCAGTTTGGTTACTTATGCCAGCTTTTGTAATGATTGTGCAGGAATATGATGTTGAGGATTATGTATTGTCTTTTACAGCCATCACTCAATTGCATTGCTCCTAAAGTGGTCTGGTGCAAAACGGCTTCAGCTTGGTGTGCTTCTGATATATTTAGTTTTGGATGATTGCTTACTACTTAATTGCTCGCAAGCCTTTGTTTGACTGCCATAACAATGTCAAAATGTTACTTTTCTTTCGAACGCTGGGCTTGTCCTTCCATCTCTATGTAACCCAAGTGTGTGCCCGTTTAGGTGGATTGGTGGACACACATATTTATATGGGATCTCTCTCCATATATGTTGCGCTACTAATGAGTTTTGCTTTTGGTGTGCTATACGCAGTACATGAATACCTTGACATACTTAGCAAATGAAGCTTCCTCAACCATTCCTCCTGAGTTAGTTCCCAACTTGCACAGAATGCTGTCAGCAAATGAATCTTTCAGGCCTACAGCACTTGATTTTAGGTCTTTACTTGATAACGTTTTGTGGATTGATTAGCGTATTAGCCAAAAAGGGGAGATTTACAAGTTCGAAGAGAGAATGTTGTTGGATATATTATTAATATAGTCCAAAATAATATGTTCACATACAAGCCTAATAAGTAAAAGCATGGTTATTTGGGTCCATATGGGCCGGAGCCCAACAACGTGCATATAAAAACTCTAGGGTTTCCCTACGCTGGAGATAACACTGTTGATCGTTCCAAACTTGACGTCTCTTGGTGTAATACTTCAAGCAACTGCTTCTTCTCTCTCAAACCTATTACCTCCAACAATCTTGAAGTATTAGGTTCGTGTGTCGAATTTGTGTCGGATTTGAGCGAGTAAAGTGTCTTCTTGAAGATTTTGTTAAGACGAACTCGCAGCTGTAATTTACTTTATATTTCAACGGTGATATTGGCTGGGATCTGAGTTTGAAGATTCAGGTGACCGAAATCTTTAATTCAAAAACCCAAAAATTATAGCCAATTTTATAGGGTGAAACCACTTGAGCTTTGTTCTACTCGTCGATATGAACGTTTTGAGTGGTCACTCATGTCAATCGGAGGTTGGACGAAGAAGTTACGGCACCCGGAAATTTCCATCTAAATTTATAGCGAATTTCGGGAACGAAATTTCTAGCGAATTTTGGGGGTGGAAATTTCCAACGAGTTTTAGCGATAAGGGCAATCCATCTTAAAATGGCAAAGCGTAGTCCTTATGATATTATAAAGCTGCAATCATTTGATGTTAGAAGAGTTATTCGACTTTGAGGCTCTGAGGACTCCAAGGTGCACTCTTTCTAACACTTTGTTCTGATTAAAATGGCAAAGCGTAGTTTCTATGATATTATAAAGCTGCAATCATTTGATATTACTGAATTTCATGGCTGGAAATTACATGTTCAATTTGACATAAAAGAACGTGACATATTCTATACTGTATTAAGTGATTTTGCATCTACCACTGAAGATATGGATGACTATCAATGGAACAAAAATAAGGATTTTTGTAGAGATTACTTGTTGAACTCTCTAAATCCTAATCTAGCTATGACTTATAGTGAGTATAAGACGGCGAAAGAGATATGAGATCATTTGAACGCTCAGTTCCAAAAACAAGAAGGGCTCTCTAAAACTCTCCTAGCGGAGAAATTTTTTGACTTTAAATTCACTATGAATTCACGCATCACCTCTCAGTTAGTTGAATTTAAGAACATGAGGAGCAAGTTGAAAGATGATAACTCTGATATGTCCAATAATCTCTTTGTCGGTCTTGTATTGAGTAAACTACCAACTGATTGGAATTCTTTCAAGACTGAAATGCACAGACTGAAGGAACAGATGGGACTGGAAGAATTAAAGAGGTATATTCACATTGAGGATCAAAATATTATTAGGAAGAGTTTGGAACAAGATGGACAACAAAAGTCAATTGCCAACTTAGTTTCACACTCCAATAAACCTCAGAAAAAGTCCAAGTCACAAAAAGGTGAATCCTTTTTACAGTTAGAGGCCAAAAAGACTATCTTCAAAAAGAAGAAGAAAGGCAAGTGCCATAACTGTGGAAAGTGGGATCACTGGGCAACAGAGTGTAAGTTGCCGAAGAAGCCAAAGAATGACACACCATAAAATGAAGCCAATATGCTAATTAGAGGATCTGAACCTCGAGCCTTCATTGAAATGATGAAGAATGGAAAGGCCAGCGTCTCTTATGAGTGGTGGTTGGACAGTGGTGCTACTTGTCATGCTACAAATGACAAGAACTTACTCATTGAGATCACAGAAGTGAAAGACACTGTGGAAAATTGCAATGGTGGTGAGGCAAAGGTGACTCATGCTGAAACTGCAAATTTGATGCTTTTTTCAGGTAAATTACTAACTCTGAAACATGTTAGAGTAGTACCTTTATTTAAGAAGAATTTGATATCTATGAGTTTACTTGATAAAGCTGGTATGTCTTTTTCAACTATGAATGATAGAGTAACTTTATCTGTTAACTCATACTATTTTGGTTGTGCATTCATAGTTAATGGTATATATAGGTTGATTTTAAATGCTGATAGTATAAATCATGTGAATTCTACTTTGATTGATCCGAAGTTGTTACACAATAGACTTGGACATGTGAATTACAGGAAAATGCAACATCTAGCTAAAACTCACAACATTCCAATAGATACTTCTATTCGATTTGATAAGTGTGAAGTATGTGCACAGGCTAAAATCACTAGAAAACCCTTTAAGTTAGTTTCTAAAAGCACACAACTTCTTGAGCTAATACATTCTGACATTTGTGATTTTAGAAATTACATTACTAAAGGTGGTTGGAAGTATCTAATAACATTCATAGATGATTTTTCTAGATATTGTCATGTCTATTTGTCGAAATCGAAAGATGAGGCTTTTGAAAAATTTAATATTTTCAAGTCTAGAGTAGAAAATCAACTCAACTTGAAATTTAAGAGGTTTAGGAGTGATAGAGGAGGAGAATATACTATGTCAAGGTTCAAGGAATTTTGTGCTTCAGAAGGTATAATACTTGAAATCACTGCTCCTTATTCACCTTAATCAAATGGTGTTGCAGAGTGTAAGAATAGAACGTTAACTGAAATGTTAAACTCTATGTTACTTACAAATGGCATGCCTTCCTCCTAATGGGGAGAAGCAATTCTAACTGCTAATCACATTTTGAACAGGTTGCCGCACTCTAAGTTGTCCATGACACCTTATGAGATATGGCATAAGCGCACTTGTAGATATGATACTCTTGAGACTTGGGGCTGTATTGTTTATGTAAGTATACTAGATCCTAAGAAACCTAAGGTGGGATCTAGAACTGTTACTTGTGTATATCTAGGTAATGTAGAAGATAGCGCTGCAAATAGGTTTTTAGATCTATCTACTAAAACAGTGATAGAATCTAGAGATGTAGTGTTTTTCGAAAACAAGTTTCTCAAATATCAAGGCTTGAATGTTTTTGGATCTACAGATATGATTTCAAAATCTCCTGTAGAATTTGAAGCAGGCCCTTCTGACACTAATTCCACACAATTGGCTATTGAACCAACTCTAGTTAGAGTATCTACAAGAGAGAGAATTCCCAAAAGTTTTGGTGAGAACTTTGTTGCTTACCATCTTGAGGATGATCCATTCTCCTATTAGGAAGCAATGAGATCTAGGGAATCTCTACTGTGGGCAGAAGCCATAGATGATGAAATGAGCTCTATGCTGCAAAATCACACTTGGCAGCTAGTAAATTTGCCAAAAGGGGCTAAAGCTATAGGCTGTAAATGGGTGTTGAAGAAGAAACTGAATAGTGATGGATCAATAGCCAGATACAAAGCACATTTAGTAGCTAAAAGTTATAAACAATAGAGTGTAATAGATTATTTTGATGTCTATTCACCTGTGTGTCATCTATCAACTATAAGAATTCTTCTTGCTTTGGCATCTATTGAACACTTTGTAGTGCATCAAATGGATGTAAAAATAGCTTTCTTAAATGGGGATTTAAATGAGGAAATTTACATGAAACAACCGAAATGATATGTTATGAAATGTCTTGAGGACAAAGTTTGTAAATTGAATAAATCCTTGTATAGTCTTAAACAAGCACCTAAGATGTGGCATCTTAAATTTGACAAAGTGGTAAAGAGTTATGGCTTTCAGTCTAATTATTCAGATAAATGCATTTACCATCATTCTATGTCAAATAAGATAGTCGTCATTTGCTTGTATGTTGATGACATGTTAATTCTTGGTTCCGATCATTCTGTAGTGAGTGACGTGAAAGCTACTTTAGCTAAAGAATTTGACATGAAAGATCTTGGTATTGCTAATACCATTCTTGGTATGAAAGTAAGCTTTAAACGGCAAGTCATCTCCCTTAACCAGACTCATTATATTGAGCAGCTACTTTCTACTTGGGGATACGATAAGTGTAAACCGAGTGAGACACCATGTGATTATAATAATAGATTGAGTCCTAATGAAGGGACCAGCGTTGATTAGTTAAAGTACTCGAAACTGATTGGTAGTCTCGTGTATGCTATGAGTTGCACTAGACCCGACATAGCTTTTATAGTTGGCATGCTGAGTCGTTTTACTAATAATCCTAGTAAAGAGCATTAGGATGCCCTCAATAGGCTAATGAGATACCTTAAAGGTACTAAAGATTATGCTCTTTATTATTCTGGTTATCCTTCAACTATGGATGGATATTCTGATGCCTCATAGTGCTCGGATATTGGAAATAGTAAGTCCACTAGTGGATATGTATTCACTTTGAGTGGAGCTGCTATTACTTGGAAATCCAAACGACAAACTTGTATTGCATTGTCGTCTATGGAATCGGAACTTTTTGCTTTAGCCTCAGCTGGCGAAGAGGCAGAGTGGATAAAGAATCTGATTATGGATATTCCTTTGACTTGGCTAAAGATTAATTCTTTAAGCCTATTCTATGATAATCGAGCAGCTGTCCAAGTCGCCAAGAATTCTCTCTTTAATTCAAAGAGAAGACATGTGACACTGAGACATGCGTTGTTGAATTATCTGAGAGAACAAGGGGTTATCACCTTGATCGATGTGAGATTGAAGGATAACATAGCCGATACTCTCACCAAAGGTATGCCTAAAGATCGATTATTCAAAACAGCGGGGGAACTAGGGTTAAAGACTATATATACAAGTCTTAACTACCATTTACTTACCTTCTAATTATGTGTTTTGAATTATCAAATATTTCTTTATTGGTTACAATGATAAGCATAGTTTATATGTTTCATCGATGTTCACAGTTGCTGACTAATTTGAAAAGGATGAGTTGTCTCATTCCAAATTTGATGAATATGACTTTAACCTAATTCAAATGTTCTATTTGGGAAAATTGTGTCATTCCAAACTTGATGATACAATTCAACTAGATTGGACTATCCTTTTTTGGTTAAATGATCTCATTCCAAACTTGATGCTAGATTATTTGACTTTAAGAAATCAGTAACTGTGACATTCCAAATTGAAACATAGAAACAATTGTTTATATAAGAAGCCTATTGGTCTTGTTCTTAGTTGAAACTTGATATTACATGACTATGGTCGTGTTCTTTGAAACTAGACAATAGTTATTCTCCTACAAATAAACTTAAGTTGATGGCTCTTTGTAAATCACATTATTTAGGTCTTGTTCATAATTTATGAAACTGGCTTTATGCTTATGACATGATATTATGATAATTTATGACATCAATATATGTTCTTCTTTGCCTGATGGAATGGTGCTAAGTTTTTATTCAAATGATTGAATTCATGATAATATGAAATTCATATTTGACATTCTACAGGGGATGGCAGAGATGGAGGAGAGCTTAATGAGTGGAATCCTAACCAGGATGACCTACTTGATGAATGAATATATATTATTTAAAGCGTGTAGGGACTTGACAGTTTACCTGCTATTGCCTATTTTGATGAAGTCCATTTACTTGAGACTTGCATTTTGCTATTTCTATTTTATGGACATTATTATGCTTGTTTCTTATATTTGTATGGCCTTGGACTATTTTGACTGGCCAACTTATACTTGATTAATATGCATATATTGGTTGTGAACTGAGTCTGAGATTTATTTTGGGATTTGGATTTTGTTAATCTCATAACAGATTCATGATAAGAATGATTCACTTATTTAGATTGCATATGATGATTTAGTTTAATACTTTACTGCTGGAATACTCTTTAACCGATCCGAGTTGATTGTCTTGAACTGAATGTGGATGATTCATGTTTGTCTGAACATTACACTGACCACCTTATTGGATTGTGCTGTATGGTGAACATAGGAGGAGATTGTTGGATATATTATTAATATAGTCCAAAATAATATGTTCACATACAAGCCCAATAGGTAAAAGCATAGTTATTTGGGTCCATATGGGCCGGAGCCCAATAACGTGCATATAAAAACTCTAGGGTCTCCCTACGCTGGAGGTAACACTGTTGATCGTTCCAAACTTGACGTCTCTTGGTGTAATACTTCAAGCAACTGCTTCTTCTCTCTCAAACCTATTACCTCCAACAAATGTAATGGCTAATGAAGGCAAATAATTGATCTTCACTTTATGGTTTCTGGTTATTTGTACTTCAGGCAGTTGGTACGGCTTAGGAATCTTTCATATCCTATTTGGTACGTGAAGGGAATGGTAGTTTTTGAATTGATGGATAGATTCTCGGGTTACTCCTTGATTACGAGACAATTGAATTTTTCTATGGTTATATATATATGATCATCACTTTATTTAGGTCTATGCTTTAAATAAGTTTAGACAAAGTGATTTGTCGTCATGAGTTTTCGTCACGAAGAAAACTCAACATCCCATGAACATAGAAGGTAAAATCAATCCCTTTATTGCTTGCATTTATCATATTATTCCAAAATATAGGGCTATTGTCAACACATATAGAGAGGCCTATTCAGAAAAACAACATTAGAATCATGGTCTTTCGCCATCCCTAACCAAAATTGTTTAGAAAGCGAAAGAGTAAGAACACATCAAAGTTCACTCACCCGCTTTGATCGATGCGTGTGTCCATCGATCTCCAGAGGGAGAGACAAACCCAGAATTCACATTCGAAAGAGGTCAATCGAACAGAAGAAGAGCGAGCTATACGCTTCCCCATTTGGTTGAGTTCACCGGCCAGGCCAACCCAAGTTCGAAGACATGAAGCAAGAAACATTGAACGTGTGAGGTAGGGAGAGAGACAGACGCATTGACATCCGACCACTCTGACGATTAGGAATGATTGGAATTGCCCATGTCTGGGGAAATCCGTTGGCTATTTTACATTGGAGTGATGTGTCCAAATGAGGATCTTCCACTTTCTGTCTTTATCTGCCCTAGACAACTTGTCCCCAGGTATCCATGCTTATTCTTTCGACGGCTTATTAGAGACTAAAAAGTGGGACTATACCACCTTTGAACCAATCGAGGTTCAGCTAAACTTGAACAGAATCCACCATCACATGATATGGTGGCCGACCCTAACATCCTTATCAATATGTCGATTACACAAGCTACGCGAGGTTAAGTTTGATATGAACTTGATCAGTTATGGTTTGATAATAGCGAAGCGCACAGAAGGGCACGTAAGGTAGTGTGGGTTTACCGTCGAGTTAACAATAAATCGAAGTTCAAACGTGGTCACCTACTTTCATCAATTTCAACTTGAATTCTACCTCCAACTTTCAGAAAAGTACGGATTCTCTTCTTCATGATTCGTTTTTTGATGACTCATGCTCCATATCTGCCAACACGGAACTGCTCGTGACTCGACATCCACATGTGCAAGAGTTGATTAAAGTAACATGAAATGGCATTGATACCTCATCACGTTGGAATTTGGAACCCTTTGGACATTAAGAAGCGATTCGGACATGCATATGTGCTTGTCACTTCATATTCTATACCAAGAACTTGGAGGGAATCTCTCTCTCTCTCTCTCTCAAATGCATTGCAACTTTTATTTTACAAGTTTTCCCATGATCTCACTACCCTTTTGTTCCCAATTCCTACGGTTTCACTTGATGGGACTTATGCGTAAACAAACAACAATCTTTTTATTATATCATTTGAAACTTTTTATTATGAAGTTCATCAACGGGCGACGGCCCTTGGCCCGGCCGGGCGAGGGCCCACAAGCCCTCACCCCCGATCTGGGCGAGGGCTCGAGGGCCCTCGCTGCTGGTCGGCTAGGGTCGCCGGCCCCTAGCCAAGGCCCGGCGACCTTGGCCAACCCTCCCCCCTCCGTCGTCGGCCTTCCCGGCGGTAGCAAGGAGGCGGCGGTGGCGAGGGCTCGACCCTCGCCACCCCTTCCCCCCCTTTTTTTTAATATTTAATATTTTAAATTTTGTATTTTTTAAATATTTTAAGTAAATTTAGTTTTAAATTTAATTTTATCAATTTTTTATATTAATTTTTTACCACGCTAACGTCAAAATGACGCCATTTTGCACTTATTTCGCTAGAAAATCGCTATGTCAGCATTTTGGCCGGATTTTCGCTGCAGTGGTACTTAAGTGATCCATTTTACTTTGATTTTGGTACTTTAGTGTCACTTTCCTAACTTTTAGCACTTAACTGTCCTTCCGCACTAAGTTTTGGCACTCCAGATGTCCGGCACTCCTTAAGATTCTCTTCGGCTTTGGGGCCATAATTTTGAGGTTCGAACACTTGGAATCGACCGTGACATGTCCTAAATAGATCCATGTGACACTTCGGTTTTGCTAGCTAGGTTACCATTTTGGGCAGAAACCTCCACATGGATTAGGCCGCATGGATTAGGCCGAGTGCATCGAGGAAAATCCAAAGTTGTGATATTTGTCTGGGAATGGTGTCTCATAATTGCCAATCATAGAGTTATCCTACTCTCGAGGTAACCACTCAATTGGGAATTATGTCCCATCCCAAAAGGTTTATTGCCTTTTCGGGCCAACCCACATAGAAATTCATGCTCGATAGGTCAACCTCTTCCAAAAGTCATGCCAAAGAGGTTGGTCAGGCATCATTGTGGGACTAAGCAAAGATGAGTAGCCTTTAACTTTTTTATATATGGGGAGCCCTAAAATGATATACATTCATTTAATTAAAGTAACATGACGGACAAAATCAATCACGATGCATGTATTGTATGAATGTGTTTTCATGTTATATAAACGTGTTCCTTTTCATGAGCTTAGATATAATATTAACTCTTAATACGCAACCCACTTGATCAAGTAGGATAAGTCCACACAAATTCCTAATGAGGGTAGCTCCCTTTAAGAAATGCATGTTCATTCCAATTCTACATTTGGTAGGGTCAAGTTGGGAGATACAATAAGATGTACCCGATAACAATTAGCTCACAATGCAGAGCAAATGTGGCGATCCTTTATAAGAACGAAGAATGTAACGAAATGTATGTTGTATAATATTTTTCTTCACGCGTTTCAACATTGTTGTTACACCGATGAAGTTCCAAGTACAAATAGACATCGTGGTGGGGGGGTTTGAATAAGAAAGAACTGAACGAAAGACATAAGAGACATTACAATTTTAACCGCAGTTTCTCGACCACGAAAAACTCTTTAAGTACATACCAAGAATAGGGCAAACTAATTATGAGGCAGTCTTCAGGATTTGGAAAAGTTCCTAACAGATGGGAAGCGGAGCACCATCCCAGTCCCTCAAGCACTCCAGCAAAGGATCGATCAGCTTGCCCTCGCACATGGCGGAGAACACCAGATCAAAGTCCTCGCCCGGCGAGCCGACCTTCTCCCCCGTGAGCAAACCGGTCCCGAGCTCTTCCCTCACGAACCTGTACAGTGGGTACGACCTGCACTCCCTGATCTTGTTAGCGATCGCCGAGTTCCCGCTCTCGAACTGAGCTCTCGCGTTCTCGACCTCCTTCGGGAGGAGTGCCTTGAGCTCCTCCTCGAAAGCCCCAATCTTCTGGAAGATGGAGGTGCTGGGGTTCTTCTCCCGGTCGACGTCGTCCAGCGCATGGTCCACGAGGACCTGCCTCAGTGTCTGCATCAGGGGGTACGTGGCGCTGCAGGGGTCATCGATGTAGGCGAAGACGTGCTCCCGGTCGACCACCTTGATCAGGTCTTTCTCGCTGAACCGCGACGGGTGGAGCTCGCCGTTGGACCCGACGTAGAGGACCTTCTTGGCCACTTGGTTCACCGTGTTCTTGACCACGCTCTTGAGGTTCTCTTCCAGGTGCCTCAGGTCGATGGCCTGGCACAGGGCGACCAGGAAGGTGGAGGACATGAGCTTCAGCACATCGACGGCCTCGGCGGTCTTCCTCGACGAGATCAGGCCCAAGGAGTTCACGTCCTGGTTGTGTTGCTCCGCGCTCTCGACATGGTTGGTCACAGGGTTGGCAAGGAACTGCAGCTCCGAGCAGTATGAGGCCATGGCGATCTCGGCTCCCTTGAAGCCATAATCCAGGCTCGGGTTCCGTCCCCCGGACAGGTTAGAGGGCAGCCCGTTGTTGTAGAAGTCGTTGACGAGCTCGGAGAACTGCGCAAACATGAGCTTGCCGATGGAGGCGATGGCGAGACGGGTGTTGTCCATGGAAACGCCAATCGGGGTCCCCTGGAAGTTCCCTCCATGGAGAGCCTTGTTCCTGGAGACGTCGATCAGCGGGTTGTCGTTGACAGAGTTGATCTCCCTCTCGATCATTTTGGTGGCGGCCCTGATCACTTCGATCTGGGGGCCGAGCCACTGCGGGGACGTGCGTAGCGCGTATCGGTCCTGCTTCGGCTTCTGGAGAGGGTCGATCTCGTGGAGCTTTTGAGCGTCCTTCACGTAGGAGCTCCCATCCAAGATGTGCTCCATTATAGCTGCAGCTTCAATTTGTCCGGGATGGTGCTTGAGCTTGTGGGTCAAGTGGTCGGTGAACTCCGGCTTCCCTTGCATCACCTCGGCGAAGATGGCCGACAGAACCTCTGAGAGGACGGCCAGGATGTTCGCGTCGAACAGGACAATGGAAGCGAGCCCAGACCCGACTGCCGTGCCATTCACGAGCGCGAGGCCCTCTTTGGGCTGCAGCTCAAAGAACCCGTGCTCGATCCCGGCAAGGCGGAAGGCCTCGACGGCGTTCAGGGACTCGCCGTTTGGCCCGACCGCCTTCGAGTTGGGCCTGCCCGTCAGAAGCCCGGCGACGTAGGACAAGGGGACCAGGTCGCCCGAGGCCGTGACCGTACCCCTTAGAGGCAGGCACGGGGTGATGTTGCGGTTGAGGAGCTTGGCCATGGTCTCCAGGATCTCAAACCGGATGCCTGAGTAGCCCTGGAGGAGGGTGTTGATCCTCACGAGCATCGCGGCCCGGGTTGCCGAGTGGGGCAGCAGGTGGCACGACTCGGTTCCGTTGCCGAATATGCCGGCGTTTAAGAACCTGGCTCAATCAGAAAATTTCGTCAGCCACATTATTTATTATAGCAAAGGAAATGCGAATCTCGATTTAGACACTTATTTAATTATAGCAAAGGTAAGTCTCATTAATTGAAAAATGAGAAATTAGGTATTCAAAAAGTAATTATTACGGGTCGTCTTCGAAATTAATTAATCTTCTCCCATATTATTTTTGGTTACCTAATATTTAAAAAATATAGAGAAATTGATTTCGGCCTTTGGGTTGATACTCGCACGTTTGGGTATATATCTTTTATGGAAAGAAAGCTTAGCCAGCACTTGGCAGCCCTTCACGAGGGGACCATTTATACCGCAGATGACAAGTGTTAATTTTAAATTAAAATAAAGGATTTTACTTGATTTTTTTTTTAAATATGCACTTCTTGATAATTACAATTCCCAAATGACGTATTATCGCACCCATCTCCTGAAATCGGCATTTTTTTTTTCATTATCGATTGCTTGACAAGTATTTTCGATATATCTGCGAATACTTGTTAATAAAAACAACCGAATGAGAATTTAAAGAAATATATTAAAGTAGCACTTTTTTTTTTCCTTTTTTTTTTTTTTTTACCTTATGAGCTCCGTCTGCAGAGCACCACCTTGCTTGGTCCGCCTATGCGAGGTGGCGCCGAAGCCGGTGGTGACCCCGTAGCTGTCCGTGCCCTTGCTCATGCTCTCCATCACCCAGTCGCTGCTGGCCTTGACCGCCGCCCGGGTCGCCTCCGACAACTCGACCGCTGCGCCGGCCTCCCGCCCCACGATGGCCGCCACCTGTGCGATGGTCAGCGTCTCACCGCCGAGGCGGACCACAGGCCGCCGGGACTCCTCGACCATCCTTTTCACCTCATCGAGGTGGCTCCCCGTGAGGGCCGCGGCGGCCGCACCCCAATTGAGCGGGTCACCGCCTGCCCCCGCGCAGAGCCCGAGCCAGCCCTTGCCGTTGCACGCTGCCGTGTCCATGTCCATCTTCGCGCTTGTGTGAATGCGAACGTCTAGAGCGGCCGAGAGCCCGAGAAGAGGAGTCGAGATCGAGCGAGGAGCGAGCGAGCGCGAGATCGAGGTGAGGGCTGGCGAGAGAGAGGAAGAGCGCGGTGGCGTTTTTTGTGTGTGTTTTGCTCTAAAGGAAATTCACATGCGCTAAAGAAGCTAGTGAATTTCCTGAGTCTGTTCACCTACAAATCGGACGTTTAAATAGAGGAGAGGCCCGCCCGCCATTGAGTGTCGAGTAGGTTAGGCCGACGGGTTAGTCGACGGGTCAAAGCTGGTTTCCGAATTGAAATTCTCGACCGGGTGGAGATTTTGAATTGGGAAATCATGGGAGAAAGTGTGGTGACGTTTAAGTGATGATTAGGCACGTTTACCCTGTTCCACCAGGCACTAACAAGAAAAAGAGAAAAGACGAAGAAATGAAAGCGCGGGCGTTTACCCGTCAAAGGGGTGGTGGGGGAGGGAGGCGTGGATTTTGGCTGCCGGGGGTTGGTGAGAGCCAGAGGACTCGGTGGACGAACGAAATCACCACGTAAACGGCGCAAATATTTTCCTTTTTCTTTTTTTTTTCTTTTCTTTATTTTCTTTTTTCTCTCTCAAGTTTCTTATTTGAACTACGTTGCATTAGACATTAGACAATTAATGCGTTTTGAGAATTCGCTTCTGATGTCACGTTCCTGCTATTCCGGATCGAATGGAGATCTTCCCTCTAAGTAGCGATTTCAGGTTTTTTTCTCTTTTTTTTGGCGGCCGAAGCTGGTTTCCGAATTGAAATTCCCGACTGAGTGGAGATTTTGAATTGGGAAATCATGGGAGGGAGTGAACTGGTGTTTGGTGTCGTTTAAGTGATGATTAGGCAAATTGACCTTGTTCCACTGGCCACTAACAAGAAATGGCCTAACCATTTGGGGAACAATGAGGATGGCTCTCGGGTTACATCACGGGAAGGAAGACCTCGGAAATGCATCATTGGAGGAATCTAATAAGTAATATCAAGACAAATTCTTTTAATGACGATGTCAAAGGACAAAAAGATACGAGTAATCGATTTCTTTTAGGCTTATTTCGTTTTATTTCGACATTTCTTTTGCTCTGTTTATTTCCCAATTTGGCAATTTACTTTAATCTTTGAAAGGAAAACGATTTTAAGGGCAAGACCAAAAATTGATTTAAAAAAAAAAATCCATGAAATTGTGACCCCTAGAAATTAGCACTATATTACTTTTTCTGCTCAAATTACTTGTGCTCTTCTCAGTATTTTTGAAGTACAAGCGGGATTATAAAAGGGTCTTATCTGACTCCATGGTTTGATACGCTTTGCATGAGCCCGCGTCGTGCGGTCACCAACCCCACTATTTGACTATTGTGCTCCCCAAATTCATTGAAACAATCCACCTCATCATCATTTTGCGTAGGAACTGGTCATATCTTCTGATTTTTAATATATGTCCACAATCATCTTGCGCGTTTTACTCGTACCCATTCCATTTTTGACATATTCTTTCGACAATTCTTATGAATTGTGCGGTCCGATAACATATACCAATGGAAATTATTATTGTGTTGGTCGGGTTCAGGACTCCGTCGAGGCAACATGGCGAGTCCGTGAGTCCGGGGCGCCAAGTCTTTTCGGAAACTAGTGGAGCTTGCAATAAATAAAACACTCCGTCTTTGCAAAAATTAGAAATGGGTTCCGACAATGTCATTCGGGAGAGAGCACGATCTTATTCCTACCAACCAAACCAATGCACCAACCAATGCGGGTCCTCCTACTGAGCAGAGGAACGGATAAGTCAGAAAGCGGGTCCCAAAGACATTTTTTGATGAACAATTCAATAAAAAGGAAATAAGTAAAGTTTCTACGCACCAACTTCTTTCTTAATATGTACAGTTGATACTCTCGAAATAGAATATTTTCTTATTAAATTTGCTTATTAAGTGCGCCGGGTACTTTTTAACATAAGTCATAATGAAAGTCTTGGACATCTATTTTATATGTGTAATTCAATTTCGAGACACTAATTGTGTAGAATGCAAAGACAATCGAAGTATTGAAAGTATTTGCAACTTGATCACGATTGATTATACTTTCGATATCTCGATAATTTATTAACCTTGCATGTCTTGACCCTTTTGAACACTTAATAATTAACAAATTGTTTATATTTCGCATGATGCTCGATGTTAGCAAGGGACAAGCGTGCCGAAGAATTTATGTTTTTCACTAGTAAACTAAATTTATTATCTAAGTGATGTAATTTATTAATAAGACGAGCTTGCTTATTTGCAAATAATTAAAAGAAAAATCTATTCCCTTTTTTTTCATTGTAATTTAAATTACTTAGATTCCAAAAAAAAAAAAAAATCATAGATATAATGTGAAAGTCTCGAACGGTCAACCATACCAATGGCTACCCATTCCTATTCAGCCTAGCCTATGGTACTACGGGCCAAGCCCAAGTACTCCATGGCCTGGAATTCAAATTTCCGAAGACAATGTCCAGCCCAATAATGGCTCGCCAACCACAGATGGGGCAAGCGCAGATACTGGGTTTGGAAATTAAGATACAATATTATCCTATGTAGCACCAACACTCTCCGAGAGCCTTCGTGTCGTGTCCGACACTCCGACACGTGTCTGACATCCTTTGACACGTCCCGACACGCTCCGACACGCAGTCAACGAGTGTCGAAAAATCCGACACGTGGTCAACTCTCTCCAACACGCTCCTACACGTGAGTCTAGAATTCTGACACGCAATTCCGACACGCACGGGGTCAATTTTAAAAATTTCTAATACTTAAGGGGTCGAAATATAAATATACAAAAAAGAAGTAATAAAAGAAGTGATAAAAAAAATGCTATAAATATACACGCACGGGGTCATTTTTTTTTTTCAATGTTTTTAGAATTGTTTTAGTTTTTTTAAAAGTCTTTTACTATGAAAGAAGTAATAAAAAAAATGCTATATATGATAAATAAATAAATTTAAAAATATCATTTCAGCATTTTTCTTTAAACAATATTTTTTTCCTCTAAGTTTTATGTATTATTGTAACAAATTAAAATAATGAATGATATTATTTAATATTTTTCGTGTAAATTAATTCTAGGCTATTTTTATTATTATTTATTTATGTATTTATATATATAATATATTTAATATATAACACGTAGGAACGTGTCGAAATTCTCTATTTTTAAGAAATGACGTGTCGGCGTGTCATGTCGTGTCGTGTCGTGTGTCACGTGTTCGTGTTGGTACTACATAGGTATTATCCAGTGGGTCGCTTACTCCGAGTATGGGTTCAAATACCTACCCGACAATAAGACTCGGATTCTTGCCGTACCCTCTCTCAGTCTTTTCCGGTCAGCCAGAACTCGGCGATCCATTGTACGTATCTACCGCCGATGGACCGGAGATACGACTCATCAGTCAACAACTAAGGGGATCTAAGAACTACTCAATCTGGGCTAAAGAATTAAGTCGAGCCCTTGTTACTAAAGATAAAGAGGGATTTATTGACGGATCTATTCCCGTTCCGATAGACGAGAGGATGGCGAGACAATGGAAGAAGTGTAATCAACTAGTAAGAACGTGGATTGGGAACTGCATCAATCCAAAAATTGCAGCCAGACTTCCTCCCACAGAAGATTCGAAAAGGATGTGGGACAATATACGGGAAATGTATGGAAAATTGGACCGTGCAAAATTTTTTTCCTTGACCCAAGCACTTTCCGAACTGAAACGGGGGAATATGAGCATCACAACAGTTTTTAATAAGTTATCAGCTCTCTGGAATAAGCTGGAGGCAGCAGAGGAGAAACTCGAAGGGCCCAAGGCCACTTTGTAGCAGTACAAAGCGATACGAGACAGAGAGAAAGTTACCCGTTTCTTGCTCATTTTAAACAACTCTTACCTGAGATTTAGATCTCATATCTTAGCCATGGAACCCATTCCATCACTCGGCTGTATTTTCCAGTTGGCTATCCACGAAGAGAGTCAGAGACTCACGACAACGAAGCATGCGAGAGGAGCAGAGTCGATGGCCTTGGCTGCTCTCGATACGCTGCCCTTGGCTGGTCGCGGTGAGAAGGGAGACCGAAACCAGAAAACTCCAGAATAGAGCATGCGGCCAGAAGAGTTAGGGTTTGAGACAGCTTCAGATGCTTTTAAAGTGTCTGAAATGGACAGTCCAAATCGTGAGGCACGATTCAACGACTGGAAAGGGCCCAATTCCTCATCAGGATCGGACGGTGGGCACGCAGCTATTTAAAAGGATCCAACAGTCCACATTTTTCCGTGAGTTCAAAGGCATATGGGCCAAATATAAAAGGGAAAAATAAGTTATTTTGTGAATACTGCAAGCGACCCCACCACACCATTAATAATTGCTAGAAATTGCACGGCAAGCCCGGTGAAAAAGGAAAACGGGGGAAGGAATCTTCAATTGCAGCTTATCAGACCTCAAGTTAAAATAATGATCAGCCTATCACTCAAGGGCGGTATCAGCAGCTTATGCAAGCATTGCAAAAAATGAACATTTCCAACAAAGGAAGTAGCTTCTCAGGTATTTCTCATTGCCTGATAAACTCTATTTCCCGAAATTCTTGGATAATCGACTCAGGGGTTAGTGATCATATTATTTGTGATAAGGGCTTCTTATCTGTTATTCATGAAAATTTAAGTATTCCTGTTTCGGTAAGATTGCCAAACGGAAGCATTACCTATGTGACCACTATAGGAATTGTCAACCTTAGCCCTCAAATAACACTGAGAAATATCCTCTATGTTCCGGATTTCCAGTTCAATCTGATTTCTGTGTCTAGAGCCTGCAAGGAAAACTTTTGTCGTATTTTCTTCAATGCTGATATATGTTTCTTTCATACCCTTTCGACTGGGAAATTGATGGGCTTAGGTAATCTTTCCGACGGACTATTTTTCTGGACTAGCATTCCAAGAACTTTAGATTTATCTCAACTTTCCTTCAATAAACAATCACTGTGCAATGTCACTACCGATGATAAAAATTTCCTTTTGCATTCTACAATGGGCCACGGTGCTTTATTTCCTTACTCTTAGTGTCATATCTACCCACTTGCAAAACAATCATGTGCACCCTTTCCAATTAGCATGAGTCATTCCACTAGTGCTTTCTTGCTAATTCATGTTGATGTATGGGGACCGTATCATACATCTAATCATGATGGATCAAGATATTTTCTTACTATTGTTGACGACCATTCTCAAGCAACATAAATCTTCCTCGTGCAAACTAAGGGTCATGTTCTATCTCACTTAAAGGAATTTATCTCTTTATCAAAGACGCAATTTGGAAAATCTGTCCAGTGGATTAGGACAGATAATGGAAGAGAATTTTTCAATCATGAATGCACATCATTATTTTCATCCTATGGCATCTTGCATGAAAGTTCGTGCACATACACTCCACAACAAAATGGAGTAGTGGAAAGAAAGCATCGACATATTCTGGAAGTGGCACGTGCCTTGAAGTTTCAGGCCTCTATTCCAAATAATTTTTGGGGAGATTGCATGATCACAACAGTGTACTTAATTAATCGGATGCCAACGAAGGTGTTGAACGATCAAAGCCCTCTCGAAGTCCTTTTTCCGAAGAAGCCAAAAATGGATCACCTAAGAATTTTTGGGTGTTTATTCTACGTCACTGCGACAAGCCCTCGGGACAAAATGAGTCTTCGTGCCCAACCGTGCATATTCATGGGATAACCAAATCTTCAGAAGGGGTATCGTGTGTTTCAACCCTCTACAGGAGAATTCCTCATAGGTAGAGATGTAATCTTCCATGAGGACATGTTTCCATTTGCTGAAGATCAGTCCTCAAAGGAAAACAATCTCAATCCTTCTCGAGCTATTTTCCCTGAAGATGATATATCCAAGGATCCGGATTATGTTGTGATAGGAAATCCAGGAACCTTCAACAGTGCTTCCCCAAGCAATCGGACTACTACTGAGGACATTTCTCCAAGATCTGAGGATGCAACTACTGAAGAAGCTCCAGATCTCATGACGGCACCACCTATGGAAGAGCCTCTACCATCACGTCTAGATCCTCCTCGACTTTCAGGGTGCATCACATGCCCACCAACCTGGAATAAGGATTATATTTGTGCCACACACAACTCACTAGGTATTCATTATCCCATCTCGTCCTATGTCTCTTTCAATCAATTGTCTCCGGAACATAGACAATGTATTAGTCGCATATCTAAAGAAAGGGAACCAGCTAGTTATGATGAAGCATCCGTGGATCCACGCTGGCAAAAGGCCATGGCAGCAAAATTGCAAGCATTAAATGACAACCATACATGGGATCTTGTGACTTTACCTACTAATCATAAGGCAATAGGATGCAAATGGGTTTACAAGATAAAGTTTCGGGCAGATGGATCGATTGAACGATATAAAGCTCGATTGGTGGCCAAAGGATTTACACAGTGAGAATGATTCGACTATCACGAGACTTTCTCTCCAGTGGCCAAAGATGTCACGGTTCGCTCCTTCCTATCAGTTACGGCTTCCCAAGACTGGTCATTACACCAAATGGATGTCCACAATGCATTTCTCCATGGTGATTTGAATGAAGAAATTTATATGGAACTTCCTTAGGGTTTACAGAGACAAGGGGAGAACAGAGTATGTCGTCTCCACAAATCCTTTTATGGTCTCAAACAAGCATCAAGGCAATGGTATGCCAAGTTCGCGAATGCTCTCACAGCAACAGGTTTCAAATAGTCCAAATATGACTGCGCTCTTTTTACATGGACAAAAGGTACGTCATCCATATTTTTAATGATATACGTTGATGATATACTCATTATGGGTAACGATGCAATTGCTATAAAGAGCTTCAAGGAATACCTGCATTCGACATTTCACATAAAGGACTTGGGATCACCCAAATATTTTTTGGGAATAGAAATTGCTCGATCAGATCAAGGGATTTCCTTCAGTCAACAAAAATTTGTGCTAGAGATCATATCAGATGCAGGTTTATCGGGAAGCAAACCGGCAGCTGTTCCAATCGAACAAAATGTCAAGTTAATTACAGTAGACCATGATGAAAGAAATCTCCAAGATGATCCTGTTCTTAGAGACTCGTTAGGTTATCAAAGGCTGGTAGGAAAGCTCATATATTTGACCATGACTAGACCGGATATATGTTATGCTGTGCAGACACTCAGTCAGTTTATACATAAGCCAAAGTAGTCCCACATGAATGCCGCTCTAAAGGTTGTTAAGTATTTGAAGAAATGTCCAGGACTTGGAATTCTTCTTTAGAAAAGATGCAACATGGAGATGACAAATTATTGTGACGCTGATTACGCAACTTGTCTGATGAGCAGGACATCAATTACAGGATTATGTATCATGCTGGGAAAATCTTTACTTTCTTGGAAGACGAAGAAGCAGCCAACCGTGTCTTTATCTTCAGCAGAGGCTGAATATCGAGCTATGGCGAAAACCACTTGTGAAATAGTGTGGCTGTGAGGCTTGCTTCAGGACCTTGGGGTGCAAACAAAGGGCCCCACCATGTTGTTTTGTGACAACGACGTAGCACTTAAACTTACGTCCAATCCTATAGTGCACAAAAGAACAAAGCACATAGAAGTGGACTATCACTTCACTCAAGAGAAGATTCAAGAGGGGGTAATCGAAACAAGAGGAATTGGGACTACAGAACAGCCTGCAGATGTCTTCACCAAACCCCTATGTCAGAGACAACACGCATATCTACTAAGCAAGCTAAGTGTCTTGGACATTTACAAGCCACCGGCTTGAGGGAGAGTGTTGGAAGATATGCAATCTTGTGCAATATTCTTTAGGATTTAGATTGATATACCATATCAATTAATATCAGTCTAATATCGGAATTGATTTTGTAATATTCTTTATTTCATTTTTCTTGTACATACCTAGTGCTATAATTGTAGAGAATTTTACACTATTTGATATACAGAATAGAACATACAAAATTTTTCCTACGCTTTTCCTTGTTCTTCCTTGCTTTCTTTCATAGAACACAAAGACAATGAAAGCATTGAAGACATTTGCCTCTTGATCACAATTGACCATACTTTCAATATCTCGATAATTTATTAACCTCGCATGTACTGACCCTTTAGAACACTTAATAACTAATAAATTGCTTATATTTCGCATGACACTAAACACTTCAATGATAGCAAGGGACAAGCGTGCTGAAGAATTTCTTTTTTTCACTTGTAAACTAGATTTATTATCTCGGTGACGTAATAAGATGAGCTTGCTTGTTTGCAAATAATTAAAAGAAAAATTTATTCCTTTTGTTTTTCCACCGTAACTTAAAATACTTAGATTCCAAAAAAATCATAGATATAATGTCAAAGTCTCGAACGCTTCGGATTACAAAAATGCAACATTTGTGGACCGTAAAATTTAAATTGAATAAAAATTAAAATTCAATCCAATCACAAAATTCAGTGCAAACTATAAATCTCGATGTAGTGCCATGCGTGATAATTTCAACTCAAATGGAAGAGTATATGAGGACCTTTTTGTCTTCACATATACTGAAGAAAGATTTTACGATGGGATTCCTTTTTCTATTTTGACTTTTCCCCAAGAAAGAAACCGCATTCACATAAATATTTTTTCCCTTATTCTATGACCATGTGGGATGTTAGCAACATAGGACATACCAAATAAAATGTCAAATGAAAATTCGATTCCTAAGCTAAACTCTGCTGTGGAATCGCGGTTTCGATGAGTTTTTGGTAAAGACAGTTCGTAAAGCTATATAAAGATTAATTATGCCCAATTTGATTATTAAATGAATTTAGGAATGACCATATTTTTGAATTTGTTGACTGTATTAAACTGAAAAGTCATGTTCCAAAAATCCCATGTTAAGTTGTTGACCCAAAAAGAGTAAATCCCAAGTCATGTCCTTCTTCGTTACTTCCCGAAAATGAAAAGATATTCACAAATCTGGGTAAATGGTGTAGCCGTAATACTTGACTAAGTTATAAAACTGTAAGTTCCAATGTCGTTTTTATCTATTTGCATGAAAAGATCCACTTCATTTCGCAAATCACGTGCGCGTCAAGTCCGTGCTCACAAGGGAAAACATTCAAAGAACTCAGCCCCGAATTTTGAGATGAAGTAAATTAAATTAAGTGAGATTAGCTGGGGATTAATAAATCCCATCCATCCGATCCAAAGACTGGATATCATTACCCTTTTGTCCTACCACTTTCGAGCAAATCGCCAGTCTCTGGGGAGACGGTAGCTAGCTTTTCAATTCAGATGCCGTCAGACCACATTTTGAATGCGAACATAGGCCAAAGAATTTATTAAAGTCGTGCCTACCAATTACCACCAACCCCGGAGAAAACAAAGGAAAATCGAGGCAAGAAAAGAAAAAGAAGACAAGAGAGAAAGGAAAGGGTCGCCACCTACCACCTAAATCGCAGTTCCTTCGAGTAGGTGAAGCAAATATTCGATCGGGTCCTATGAACAGATAGCAGTAATTGGGCGTGAATGTTTTCCTGAGTTTTATTAATTAATGTGTGTTTCGGTAGCTGGAGTCGACCGGCGTGTAGCTAATCACCAAGACTTGATCAAACCATGGCCAAACCGATACATAATTCGTGGATTCAGCCAGCAATTGTGTTAGGGGTTAGCTTATCCTCTTGAGATGGCCGTCGGGAGCATGAGCCTATAATGTTACTGTGGACCTTCGCTATTTGAGTCGGGATGACTAGCTCTTATAGTAGAGATTAATTGAGAGCCCAAGAAGTCTTGTGTGTTTTGTCTGAAAAAGATCGACGGAAAAAGATGTGATTGCGTATGATCACGTCTTCGTCACATGTCGCGTGGAAAACATATATTGGAGGAGTTAGGAAAGATACATAAAAGATGGTAAAAAGTAATACAAGTTGGTAACTTTAACGGGAAATTTGGAGGATTAAATAAAAATAAATGTTGGTAAATGATTCGCAGAGAGTTGGTAAACCAAAACTTTAAAACTTAATTTGACAAATTAGTAAATCACACTAATTTAAGTTATCAATTCAATAAAAAAAAAATTAGTGAATTCAAAGCATTAGCAAGATATACAAATAAAAATAGATAAGTTTGTACAAAATTTATAAATTTGCAAACTCTAAATAAGTTGGCAATTTCATAAAGTTGTTGGTAAATTTACCAACACCTTACTTGAAAAAAAATAAAAAATCGATGACCATTGTTTTCACCGGCGAACGATTCTTAAATTTGCCACTATGATACAAAGATTTCGTAGAATTGAACACAAGACAATAGATTTTTGTGTTCCTAGAAGGTGCATCTTAAACTATTAATCAATTTAATGATGTATATAACTTCGTTATAAATCCGGTAGCTAAGTTATGCGAGATATACTTTTAACACTCCAACTTCGATGTCCTATTAGAATTTTCAATATGTAGATACAAGATACCAGGTGGAGTAGGCATCTAATCCCAAGTCCCAACTCCTTCTCTGCATTTCATAGTTTTTACTTAGAAAGGCTAAAAGCTAATCACTACTTCAACCAACTAAAACAAGAACCTCGCAATTCTTAAGTGTATCTTATATATATGTATGTGTGTGTATGGACGAGGTTTTGGGTTTTTTTTTTTTCAAGATTAAATTTATTATTGAATTCTTCAACCTGGGTTTATTTAGATCGACCTTTATTCTGGAGCTAACCTATCAAGAAGGGAAGTTTTTCTAGACTTTTGACTAATATGCACGTGTACATGCTAGTATTATCAACGAGTTCCTAATGTTGGGAATTTAATTGTGAATTTATTTTGTCCCTCAACAAGTTGCAACCTTGGAAGAATCGAAAGGGTGTCTCCATCCATCAGGTTTCTTGATAAATCCAGAAGAAAATGGGAGTTTGTGTGCTTAATATATATGTATTTTAGGTACTTACTTGTAGATTTATACTTAATATATCAAGAAAATCCGGATCAAGTTAGACTATATGCACGCCAAACCCTTCTTCGTCTAGAAGCCCATATCGGAGATGTAACTTGCAAGAAAAAAGAAGAGGTATTAAAATCATAAAATAAAGTGGAAATTGTAAGAGTTTTCCTAATTGTGGACTACATTAATTGATATTGTAATTTACCGTTTAACGTTTACCGTTTTACTGGGTTTAGTCTAAGGTGAGATAGAAGGTTTCTTAATTAGTCTAATATGGGATGGCTAGTGTGGGCCGAGTTAAGCCTGGCCCGTAATGAGAGGGACTGGTTGAAAACTCTATAAATAGTGCTCAAATCTCTCCTCTAACCCTAATTCTCACATGTATCCTCACCTAAGGAGTGTTTACCTAACACTAAACGTGAGGGGGTTGCCTCATTGAGCCAGTGATACGGAGGGCAATAGAGGAGAAGGACTTGCGCGTGGAACATTGTGTTTCCGCTTCCGCTTCAAGTACAATGGATCCTAAAACAGGTGCGTAAATCTTTCTGATCTTTTATACATGTTCTTATTCTAGTTATGGAGATCTTGGGGTTGCGCAATTCGCATCCAACATGTGGTATCAGAGCAACCATAACCCTAGAACTCGAACGCATAGAATTTTGCCCTAATTTGTGATTTTCGAGATTTTTTGTTCAATAAAAATAAAATTAAATCATAAATTCGAATTGGGCTCGATGAGACGAGCAAGTTGGTCGGCGGCGCGTCGCCGGAGGAGGCCGGACGCGCCCCCACACGCGGCCACGCGCCGCCTGGGCGTCGAACGTGCGCCGAGCACTCAGGCAACGCGTGTGGGCGCATGGAGACTTCGATCAGCGTGGGTGGCGGCGTTGGATTCGTATGATCTTCCTCTACGTCGTGATGTATTTATTTTATATTTTTGATTATTTTATGGATGTGAAAATACATACAAAGCCTTAAATACGTGTATTTTTAGTGTATTTTTGCGTATTTTTCTTGTTTTTTTCTGTGATTTTGGAAATACAAGTGTTGGGTTACTGGTATGTTATCACAAAAACATTATAATTGTGTGATTCATTAATAAAAATTAAATTTTATTGTGAACTAAAGCTGGCTTAATGAGATATAACAATTATGGGATAGTATTTGAACTATGTATTGAGGTCATGAGAAACAGTAAAAGTTATGGAACTTTTGTTGCTCAAACGTAGTTATTTATACGCATCTTGATGTATTTTTGTTTCTTCTGATAACCTTTGAATGATGGACGTCTTAAGAACTCATGACTAAATTGATTATATTAATTATCACATCTGCTGAATGTGGGTAATGTATGTCAGTTAAGTTATTGTATATTTTACCTAAATTCATCTGGTTACTTGTTAATGTCTATCAAGTTGAGCATTGATTTATGGTTAAGAAGCATGACAACATTTACGCAGAGCAATAATATCTACTGTTAAATTTTAGATATTTGGTTATCTGGTTTTGACTCAATTTATAGGCCACTAGTTGATGTAATGATAATTTGTTACTTAAAAATAGGCTAAAAAAAAAAATCAGCTATTGGCCTTGGAATCATGTTTTGCCTTATAAAACTCATGATCAATAATTGATCAGCTATTAAGATTGTCAATCTGGATACTCTATATTGCTATTGATGTTAACTTATGAGGGATCCTTTGGATCGGCATTCTTTTTATGTTGTTTTGGTTATCAGTAATCGGGGTGCACAAGAGATGCTTTCTTCTATATTATGAGAAGTTTCTTGTGTTGCTATGATCGGTGATCTCATTGAAATCTGACTTTCAGGTTCTTTATAAATAGATATATGATTATTTTTATAAAGCAATATAATTAGCATGATATGTGATTTTGGTGATTTGATGCCCCTATCACTGAAGTTAAAATCACATGTATATGGTGTATGTGAGAAGTAAAGTTTATATCCTTGGTATGAGAGAATTTCAAGGATTCAATTGAGTAGTGACCGCCAAAGTGGCACGCTTGATTGGGTTTGAGAAATTTCGGTCTCGTATGATTATTGGGATGTCTCCTGGTCTAATGCGTAGTCATACTCCCAAAGGAGGTGATTGTGTATTAGTTCATGGAGGGATACATGATGGTGTGGTGGAGAAGTGACTGGTTCTAGTGATTCATATGCCCAAAGGTGATGAATTCACGAAGAATTGTAATATATTCTCATAACCACTATTATGTGGGGAGTGTACAACTGCATATTATGTATTCTGCCCAAAGGTGATTATATGATTATGCGTGTAACTCTCTGGATGTGTACTTGTATGTCAAGTTACACGGTGCTCACATGATGCTAAATATATACATTGCTTGTTTTTCAGTCACATTTTCTGTAATTTATAACTCCACTATTATTGAGATTTTTACTGCTTCAAATTTAAGTTGTGGACATATGATTTGTTGCTTGAGAAAAGAGCAATTGAATTTGCTTACTATCCATGAAGCGTTCCATTCTAAAACACTTGAAAAGAGGTTTGCTTGCGGACTGCACTACTATAAGATGATGGAAGCCTTAGTTGCTTATAATTATGTCTTATTTGATATCGAAATTAGGACACATCTGCAAAAGTTGTGTTTAAATCCTAATGATATATACATCTCGTATATGGTTAAAAGGTTGTTTCCAAAAGTTTTCTATTTAAGGAAAATGGCCATGATAAAGAATAAACTGGTTAAAAATTAGTCTTGAAGGTTGTCAGGCCTAATAGTAGCAGTAAGTATTTTGGCAAGTATGACCATACTGAATTACTTAAAGGGTCTTTTGTCAAATACTTGGTAAATTCTAGGGTGGTAATTTAATTACTATGCTTGAAAATCCTAACAAGAAGATTTGGCTAAAAGGCATGAAGCACCATAATGAACATGGTGATGAGTATGGTAAGTAAGACTAATTTATTCGATCTTCTGTGGACTAATATTATGAAAGTAACTTTTTCAAATACAAAAGATGTCTCTTATCAAAGTTGTTTCATAAACTTCTTTTGAGTTATAGACTGGGATAGACTGCTTGAATCATATTAAATTTAGAGGTGTTATGGAAGTGAGATTATCTAATCCAATTTTAAGTGCGTTGCAATTTAGATCTACTCGGAATTATTTTGTATCTTATCTAGATTGTGAAGGGGTATTGATTTTATGACATTAAAGAAGGTACAAGAATTATGGAATTACATATTTTAAAATTTCTAAAGATCGATGTAATTGTAGAGGATAGCTGCTCTCAGACTATTAAAGATAATAGTATAATGGAGATTACTGTGTTTTTGTCTTTACCTATACAGATAATTATGGAATCTCCTGTACCATAGGCTAAACTTGTTGAGGTTTAAGGTATTATTCTTGATATAGTTTATAATGAAATTTCTTAAACCTCTCAAGTGCAGAATGAAGTAGTTGCAACTTTATTAAGGAGATTTGTTAGAGAAAGATGATCAATTATACCATCAAACTATATAGTCTATTTGTGAGAGCATGATTACAATATACATTACATGGTTGTTTTAGCAACTTATATAAATGTCATTTTTTGTTCTTGATTAAGTATGTGATTAGATGCCATAAAAAATAATAATAATGTTTTCACTCTGAAAGAGGGGTGGATAGTTTATAATTAAGAAATAAATATTTCTTTCTATTATTTCTTTAAAAGATTCTTTCAGAGTGAACATGGCATTAATAATTTATTTTGATATGAAGTTACGTCAAATAGATACAAAATCTATATAGTGCAACTTGATGATTTTGCAGCAAATTCAAGTAAACTTGTGTGTAGACTGAAAAGTCTTAATTCATGGTCTTAAGCAAGTTTCTAGACAATATTATTAAAGTTTCGTAGTGTTGTTATTTTGTTCAATTAGGAACAAAGTAATTCAATATACTGCAAGGTTAGTGGGAGGAAATTTATTTTTTCTCATACTTTATGTACATAATTTTTTTTTTTTGCTTACAAGTTGTGACTTTGAGACATCTTATATCATTTGTACTGAGGTCTATAAGGATTGTTTTTGCCATATTATATTAGATTTTCTCAGAGGACATTTGCTGATTGTATATTGGAAATATTCAATATACATCATTGCAAGCCAGGAATTGCTCCTGTTGTTAAGGGTGATGGACTAAATCTATCACATTGTCCTTATTTAGATATTGAGAAAATCTGATTAAATGGTGTACCTTGTGTCAGTGCACTTAAAAGTATAATATATATGCTCGAATTTGCACTAGACTAAATATCGTCTTTGTGACGAGACTTTTAGACAGATATCAATCAAATCCGGATGTGATTACTTTGGGTTGCTGCCAAGAAGGTTTTGAGGTATTTAAAAGAACAAGAGATTATATGATAATTTATAGACATGTTTAATTTTTACAGTTAGTAGGGTATTTAGATGTAAACTTTGCTGGCTGTTATGATGACATGCGATCGATAACATAATACATATTTATGTTAGCAAGAAGTGTAGTAAATAAAGTTCTATGTCATCTTCTACTATGTAAGCAGTGCTAGTAACATTTTTTTTTTAGTTTGTTACTTGGGCTATTAAGCTCCTAAATCTCATTAAGGAGTTAACCGTTTTTAATTTTATGGATTGCCCATACGGTTGTATTGAGATAACAAATTTGTAGTATTATTTATTTACTACAGAGATCTCAAGGAGTCTAAATATATATAGTGGTCAAAATTTTTTACCAAAAGGAAACGATACAGAAAGGTGACGTAATAATATAATATATTTCCACAGATGATGTGATAAATCACAAATTAGTGTGGACTACATTAATTGATATTGTAATTTACCGTTTAACGTTTACCGTTTTACGGGGTTTGGTCTAAAGTGAGATAGAAGGTTTCTTAATTAGTCTAATATGGGCTGGCTAGTGTGGGCCGAGTTAAGCCTGGCCCGTAATGAGAGGGATTGGTTGGAAACTCTATAAATAGTGCTCAAATCTCTCCTCTAACCCTAATTCTCACATGTATCCTCACCTAAGGAGTGTTTACCTAACACTAAACGTGAGGGGGTTGCCTCATTGAGCCAATGATACGGAGGGCAATAGAGGAGAAGGACTTGCGCGTGGAACATTGTGTTTCCGCTTCCGCTTCAAGTACAATGGATCCTAAAACAGGTGCGTAAATCTTTCTGATCTTTTATACATGTTCTTATTCTAGTTATGGAGATCTTGGGGTTGCGCAATTCGCATCCAACAGAAATAGCATCTTTTTAAATAAAATGGTTAAATTGACTAATCTCTTGTGTTTTTTTGAGTCTTGATTTGGTAGTTGGAGTCTCGAACCCGGAGTCACCCAAAAGTGCAGCTAATTACCTGGACTTAATCAAACCATGGCCAAACTGATACCTAATCTGTATATTTGGCAATTTTGTTAGCATTAGCTTATCCTATCGAGATGATGGTCAGTTGTATAAACCTACAATAATGTACCATCAGGCACTATTTGAGTTGAGATAACTAGCTCATTTAATGAAGATTAATCGGGAGCTCAAGAAGTCCTACATATTTTGTATGAAAAAGATCGACGGAAAAAGATGTGATTGCGTATGATAATGTCGCATGTTGTGGATAAAATATGTATGGAGGAGTTAGGAAAGATAAAATGTCGTAAAAGATAATAAAAGTTGGTAATTTAAAAAAAAATTGGTAAGTAACTCGAATGAGAGTTGGCAATCCAAGACTAGCCAATGATTTAATCGAAGATAAGTTGTTATGTCACTTTAATTAGGTTAGTGATAATATTTGAAAAAAAAGAGTCGGTAAATCACAAGAGTTGCTAGGAAAAGCAAAGTTTAGAAATGATAAGAAAAGTAGGCAAATTGAAAATTTAAACAACTAGAGTGTGGTAAGTAATTCAAATGAAAGTAGGCACTCAATACTATTTGATAATTTTTAAGAAAAGTTGGTAAATCAAGCTAATTTTGATTAGTAATTTTTGAATGAGTCTTATAAATTTAAAAAATAGCTCCAAGACAAACAAACTTGGTAACTTTTGTTGACACCTAAATTTTAGCGACCTGGTCATTTATTTATTGCATAAAAAAGTAGGGATTAATTTTTAACCTATAAACAAAAATATTAAATGAAATTGCATAACATATAGTTTTAGGTGCATTTATTATTATGGGACAAAGTACGCCCCAAGTGTTAAAACTTAGCATGGAGGGACACTTAAGTACCAAAAGTTTACAAAGTAACATTTAAGTACCAAAATCGGAACAAAATGGATCGCTTAAGTGCCAATCCGGCCAAAATGCTGACGTGGTGATTTTCCGGCTAAAGAAGTGCAAAACGACGCCGTTTTGTTTGCTAATGTGGTAAAAAAATTAATTAAATTAAATTTAAAACTAAATTTATTTAAAACATTTAAAAATAAAATAAAAATATTTAAAAACTAAAAAATTAAAAAAAAAAAAAGGGGGCAACCCTCAGCTGCCTCTCTCTCTCTCTCTCTCTCTCTCTCTCTCTCTCTCTCTCTCTCTCTCTTTTTTTGTTTTAATTTTTAGTTTTTTTAATATTTTTATTTTATTTTTAAATGTTTTAAATAAATTTAATTTTAAATTTAATTTAATTAATTTTTATATTAATTTTTTACCACGTCAGTACCAAAACGACATCGTTTTTGTATTGTCTAGCCACGTCAGCGTGCAAAACGACACCGTTTTGCACTTGCTTCGCCGGAAAATTGCCACATCAACATTTTGGCCGGATTGGCACTTAAGTGATCCATTTTGCTCCGATTTTGGCACTTAAGTGTCACTTTCCAAACTTTTGGCACTTACGTATCCCTCAATGTCAAGTTTTGGCCTAGGTTGCACCAAAACGGACACGCAACACCCGACACAACACGACACGATACGCCGACACGTCATTTTCTCAAAAAGTAGAAAATTTCGACACGTTTTGACACGTTATATATTAAATAAATATTTTAATATAACTAAATAATAATAATAAAAAGAGCCTAGAATTAATCTATACTAAAATCATTAATCCTACATTTGTTAATATCATTCATTATTTTAATTTGACAAATTTAATTTCATTGTAATAATCCATAAAACTTGGAGGAAAAAATAAGTAATCCACGTTCCACTATTAAATTTAAAATTTAGCAATAAGAAAAAAAAAAAAAAAACAATCAACATTCCATCAGGTGCGTGCGACTGAGAAGAGTCCAGAAGTAAATTCGTTTTAGCTTTTTTTAAAATTTTTATTTTATTTTTTTCATATATTTATATTTAGACCCCAGAAGTATTGAAAATTTGTAAAAATAACCCCGTGCGTGTCGAAGTCATGTGTCGGAATTTCTAACTCGCGTGTCGAAGTGTGTCGGAGGCAGTTGACTGCATGTCGGATTTTCCAACACGCGTTGACCGCGTGTCGGACACATGTCAGAATGTCAGACACAATACGAAGGGTCCGAAGAGTGTCCGTGCAACCTAGGTTTTGGCACTCTAGGTGTTCGTACCTCTATTATTATGATTGCATTTGCGTTGGACTAGGATGGATTTGATGGTTTGGAACCCGTTATTTTCTGATAACCAAAAATTAAAGAATTGGCAATTTGATATGATATGATAGAGGATTTTGTGTATTTTTATACAATCTATTCATATATCCTCGGAAAGGGCAAGTGTGACAATGAGATATTACGAGCTCATCTTCACAAGATTTGAAATTCGAGAAAATCCTATTACAATATTGAATTTTTAGCAATATGCAATAAAAATCGGTGGAGAATATTCAAAGAGATGAGGAAAATAAAAAAAAATAAGGAGGTTATAGGCCATCTTTGTGCCCGTTGACATGAAATGGAAATAAAATATTCAGTCCCTCGCCTATAAATTGGCTCGCATACGGACAAAAGAGGGAGGCCACACAATTCCATACACCGCCAACATTGGGAGAGAGCCATCATACAGAGGAGAGAGAGATAAGAGCGTGTCGCGGCCGAGCCCATCAGGGCTATGAACTTGCTTTCATCCGCTCGCTGCACCCCACCTCCGATGCCTAAGCCCTCCACTACGGGTCTCACACTGCCGCTCCTCTTGTTCAAGTGACGACTTGCTACTTTGACTTCTCGCCCGTTTTGACAAATCCATTGCGTCGCTGGCTGTGGAGTTGTCTGCACCCACGAAGACGCAGCCGCTTCTTGGTCTTGGCCATGACGCTGCTGCCAATACTCTATCGGTGAACGCTGCCCGATGCTATCCGTCTGCGAAGACAACGTTCCTGCTAAATCCAACTCCGGGATGCCCCTGCTGTCCTCCTCAACCCGTCGTGTCCCTGCTGCTTTCGGGAGCCAAGGAGCTGTTAAAGATTCCTCTTGCTCGTGACAAGGAGATCGCTGCCTAACTGAGTTAGCGACGTTTTTGTGCTTCTATTTTGCAGGTGTTCGACGAGTCTTAGTCACATTGACCACCAGTCCTGAAACTTCCAACTCTCCACCACCGGAGAGTGCTCTGGGGGAAGATAATAAAAAGGAAGAAGAAGAAAACAGTAAAAGGGTGAGACCCATTCACGAAGGAAGTGTACGTTCACGGACCCCCACCAACCTAAGAGCCATCACCACCTGCGCCCCCATGGCCTCATCATCACCATCACATGCAGAAGACGCCAATTTTTTATAAAGAAGTGGTCAAAGTGGATTGCCCGGTCAAAGTATCAAGTCTTCAGTGGAAGCTCGGACAAATATAAATTCACGAAGAGATTTGAATATTGAGGGTCGAGGTACGCATCTAACTTGGTGGCTCACCAGTGATCCTTAAGCTCAAAGGTTGCCGTCCGGTCCGCGGTTGCGAGTTGCCATCCTAATTTGGAAAACGTTATCCGTGCGATATCGAGAGCTAGGTAAGATTCTTGATTGACTAGATTTTCTCATATTTTATTGCCTGATCCATGGGATTGCGATTTGTTTTGAATATTTGTTTTTTTTTTTTTGGTAAGGTAAGTAATTATATTGAATATTTGTTCGTTATTGCCATATCCAAAAATCTTTTGAATTCTTATGAATTTGGAAATATCCCTAATCTCACAACATGCATACGACTGACAGTCCGATTTCACGCTCGAAATACGACTCGCAATCGCACGGAAAAATCGCCAATCCAATTTCACACTCGAGATACGATTCGTGATTTTGTTTAAAATTGGTTAATCCGATCTCATGCGTGAGATACGATTTGTTGATTTATTTCCAAAATTAAATGGACATGGATGATATCTCGCCCGATTTGTTGCCGTGCTCTTCTTGGTGCCTTTATTTGATTGCTTCGGTAAAAGAAAAACCCAAAAAAATATATATTTGAGTTAGATTAGGTTAATGTTAGAATATTACTCGTTTTAGAGTTGTGTTGCATATTTAGAATAGGAAATTTATTTTTAAAATAAAAAATTTAAAAAAAATTAATTTAGG
Source organism: Eucalyptus guilfoylei (assembly GCA_016097605.1). Classification (NCBI taxonomy): domain Eukaryota; kingdom Viridiplantae; phylum Streptophyta; class Magnoliopsida; order Myrtales; family Myrtaceae; genus Eucalyptus; species Eucalyptus guilfoylei. The sequence continues at coordinate 21,336,622 of CM027869.1, forward strand.
ATGTTAGTTTTTTCATTAATTTAAGTTGCACGTTTAATTATGTGACAATTTTAATTTCAAATTACATAAAAAAAAAAGGAAAAAGAAAAAACTAGAATTAGGGCATTCTTTACACGTCATTGCATATTAGGATAAGATTGCATGTTTAATTTTATTTTCTAATTAATTATAAGTTTAGATAATTTTTCCTAGATAGGTTGCTTTTTAGGTTAGGGATTACTTAGTTAAGATAACGTTCTAGTTTAAATAAGGATTTTGCATTGATCTTTTCCTATCAATAGATTAGGTCATTTAATAAATGTCGTGTGACATATAATTTGCATGTTAGGTTGCATGTTGCGTGTCATTTTAGTTAAAATAATTTTGTACGTCATTGCATTGCATTGCACGTAATTTCTAGGCTTCATTTAAATAAAAGAAAATCTTGAAAAAAAAATTGAGTTATTGCGTGTTAATTAGAAATCATATCTAGGACTATTGATGTGAGTTATGATCTAACATTGCAGATGATTTCGTTGCTATGAGGTAAGTCTCATAATTCATTTATTGCTTTATTTGGGTGTTAAATTGGTGGTTTGCGCACCAGCATGATCACCTCACATGTTATGGAAGTAAATTAAAATCAATTCAAGCTGCCTGCAAAACATTTTTTTTTCAAAATAAAAGAGAAATATACCGAAAGGGCATTAGAGAAATCTAGCGTAATCAAGTTCTCGAACTTACAATCTCTGGTTCACGGGAGTAAAGTAAATCTCCCGTTACTTTACTTGGGTTTCTAATCAATCCACCAAAAAATAAATTAGTGGTGACTTCTAATTAAAAATCAATTGCATGCTAAGAACTTGAACCTAAGTCACGAATTGGTATGAGCTTGGGAGAGCCCAAGCTAAGTTTAGGCTTAGTAATTCATTAGCCAAACCCTAGGTAGTGCACCCGAGGTTAGGTCGCGACAACTTTAACAAGACAATTAGTAGATTAAAAAAATTAAATATTCATAAATAATTCAAGGATAGTTGGTAAATCAAAACTAAAAATTTTAATTTGACAAAATTTAGTAAATAATACTAATTTAGCTTATGAATTTTATAAAATAATTAGTGAATTCAAAGCATTAGTAAAAGGGAAAATTTTAAAAAAGTACCCGAAGTGCCCTTATTTTTTCAAATAAGGGCCCGAAGTGGATTTTATTTCACATCTGAAATGGCCTTAATTGTTTCAAATAAGGGCCTGAAATGGCTTTGGTTGTTTCAAATAATGACCTAACTTTGTCGGTCACCAACCCACTAAATTCTCCAATCGGTTCGTCATTTGGCATTTTTCCCTTTTTTCCCCCACCGACGAAGAGGAAGAAGAAGAACCAGAAAAAAAAAAAAAAAAAAAAAAAAAAAAAGGAAAAAATGGGGAAAAATGACAAATGACGAAAATACCGTGATTACCGGAAAGTTATTTGAAACGGACATAACCACTTCAAGTCCTTATTTTAAACAAACATAACCGCTTTAGATCCTCACTTGAAACAATATTCACTCCGGGCCCTTATTTGAGAAAGTGATGGCACTTCTAGTCCATATTTGAAACAATATCCACTTTAGGCCCTTATTTGAGAAAAAGATGGCACTTCGGGTCCCTTTTTGGAATTTTTCCTTAGTAAAAGGGAAAATTACCAAAAAAGTCCTAAACCTATTGCAATTGTGCCGATTCAGTCCTAAACTTATTTTTTTGATCAATTGAGTCCTAAACCTTTTACAATTATTCCCAATCAATCCATCCGGCCAAAAATGGCCGGCCGGTCTTGACGTGGAAGCCGGCCAGCGCCGGAGATATTTTTTTAATAATATTTTATTTTTAAAAATATTTATTAATTTTTTTATCTTTTTTTTTCCATCTCCCTCCTTCCTCCTCCTCTCCTCCTTCTTCCCTGGGCTCTGGCGACCAGCCAAAGGGGAGGGCTGGCCGGTTGCCGGACTGAGGCGGCTGGCGGGGCGAGTCCTCGCCAGATCTGGCAAGGAGGGCCTTGCCAGACGCGATAGCGAGCCCCCCTCGTCGGATTTGAGCAAGTCTTTCTCGGCCAAAACGTAGACAAAGTAGAGTGTTTGAAGCAAGATTGCACCTGGTTTGTTTGGCGGATCGAGGTCTCGATTGACGACGATGAAGAGTGTCTGGTTAGAGCTTTTCCTCCGCTTGCAGAAGAAATCTCAATATTCATCTGATCTTCGACACCGAATCTATGAAGAAAAACTCATGAATTAGCCTTCGACCAAAGCTCTGAAAATCGACGGCGAGCTTCAACGATGTAGTTTTCCATCGCTCCGAAACGGGATGCACTCTCTCGTTCTCTCAGATTTCTCCTTTCTCCTTGGCTACTTCCAGCGAGCTCTCCTCCGTTGAGCGAGCAGCCCTCGCCGGATCTGGCAAGGGCTCGCCTCGCGGTCGCCGGGCGAGGTGAGCCCTCGCCAAATCCAGCGGGGGCTCACCTCGCCGTCACCGGGTCTGGCGAGGGCTCGCCCCGCCGGCCGCCTTAGTCCGGCGACCGCCAGCCCTCTCCTCTGGCCAGTCGCCGAAGCCAAGGGAAGAAGGAGGAGAGGAGGAAGGAGGGAGAGGAAAAAAAAAAAAAGGAAAAAAAGATTAAAAAATTAATAAATATTTTTTAAAATAAAATATTATTAAAAAAATATCGCCGACATCGGCCGGCTGCCACATTAGCACCGGCCGGCCATTTTTGGCCGGATGAACTGATCGGGAATAATTGTAAAAGGTTTAGGACTCATTTGGTCAAAAAAATAAGTTTAGAACTGAATCGACACAATTGCAATAGGTTTAGGACTTTTTTGGTAATTTTCCCCTTAGTAAAATATGCAAATAAAAGAAGATAATTTTGTACAAAATTTAGGAATTTGCAAGCTCCAAATAAGTTGGTAATTTCTAAATTATGTTGTTTCACTCTTAAAAGAAGATAACTTTGTCTTTCCCTTTAATGGGTGGTGTTTCTACCCTTTTAAGTAAAATTATGTTGTTTCACTCTTAAATTCGGGATTTAAGAAGAGCATATGGGTATTTGGACATGCATAAGTAATTGTCGGAACATCCTTTTGCAGAATGTGCTTATTACATCAAGTGGATCTTGGAAGCTTGGTGGATTTGGTTTTGCCATTTCCTCATATCAGGCCACCATGGATTTATCTAGTCTGCAACTCTTTCATTATTCTGTGTGTGGATAACTCAATAAGATGATGAGTGAAGGAAACTGACTTTGTTTTCATCTCTCTATTCTTTGGGACATAGCTGTTGCACATTCCTTTTCTTATTTTGATCTCACAATAGAGGTTGGTGAAAGTTACTTTTCATTTTCCTTTATTCACGATGATTTTACTGATCCTGACTTCAAGTTAGTGACTGATTGTGTTTTTGTAGTTTCTCCCTACTCGATTCTTGTTCTCTTGCTATCCCAACCATTCTTGATCTAGTACTCAGTGATGTTAAACTGTGGAAATAGACTGAAAATTCTCTTGTATGCAAGTCATGACAGTATTGTGTGGCACAATTCTCACATTTTGTTCAGCATGTTATTGCGCATATTAGTATGATGGCAGTTTGGTTACTTATGCCAGCTTTTGTAATGATCGTGCAGGAATATGATGTTGAGGATTCTGTACTATCTTTTGCAGCCATCACTCAATTGCACTGCTCCTAAAGTGGTCTGGTGCAAAACAGCTTCAGCTGGGTGTGCTTCTGATATATTTAGTTTTGGATGCTTGCTTACTACTTAATTGCTCGCAAGCCTTTGTTTGACTGCCATAACAATGTCAAAATGTTACTTTTCTTTCGAACGCCAGGCTTGTCCTTCCATCTCTTTGTAACCCAAGTGTGTGCCCGTTTAGGTGGATTGGTGGACACACATATTTATATGGGATCTCTCTCCATACATGTTGCTCTACTAATGAGTTTTGCTTTTGGTGTGCTATACGCAGTACATAAATACCTTGACATACTTAGCAAATGAAGCTTCCTCAACCATTCCTCCTGAGTTAGTTCCCTACTTACACAGAATGCTGTCAGCAAATGAATCTTTCAGGCCTACAGCATTGATTTTACAGGTCCTTACTTGATAACGTTTTGTGGATTGATTAGCGTATTAGCCAAAAAGGGGAGATTGACAAGTTCGAAGAGACAATGTAATGGCTCAAGAAGGCAAATAATTGATCTTCACTTTATGGTTTCTGGTTATTTGTACTTCGGGCAGTTGGTACGGCTTAGGTATCTTTTATATCCTATTTGGTACGTGAAGGGAATGGTAGTTTTTGAATTGACGGATAAATTCTCGGGTTACTCACTTTATTTAGGTATGTGCTTTAAATAAGTTTAGACGAATTATATATATATAAAGTGATTGTCGTCACGAAGAAAACTCGACATCCCATGAACATAGAAGGTAGAATCAATCCCTTTATCGCTTGCATTTATCATATTATTCCAAAATATAGGGCTATTGTCAACACATATAGAGAGGCTTGTTCGGAAAAACAACATTAGAATCACGGTCTTTTGCCATTCCTAACCAAAATTGTTTAGAAAGCGAAAGAGTAAGAACACGTCAAAGTTCACTCACCCGCTTTGATCGATGCGTGTGTCCATCGATCTCCAGAGGGAGAGACAAACCTAGAATTCACATTCGAAAGAGGTCAATTGAACAGAAGAAGAGCAAGCTATACGCTTCCCCTTATGGTTGAGTTCACCGGCCAGGCAAACCCAAGTTCGAAGACATGAAGCAAGACACAATGAAAGAGCCGTGTGAGGTAGAGAGAGAGACAGACGCATTGACATCCGACTACTCTGAGGATTAGGAATAATTGGAATTGCCCATGTCTGGGGAAATCCGTTGGCTGTTTTACATTGGAGTGATGTGTCTAAACGAGGATCTTCCACTTTCTGTCCTTATCTGCCTGAAAGAAGATGGAGATCTGCAGATGTCGAAGACTGAAGAAGGAACAGTTTTGTTTCTATTCACTTCAATGATAAATCTGTACAATTCTGCTTTGTAAATATAATACAAACTATGTATGAATAAAGGGAATAAATGATTCTATGAATCAATCTATGTCTAGATCTAATCTTAATTGATTTTACACAATTCTAATCTTCTAATCAGATCAATAATCAAATCAGATCTTTGATTGTGTAATCCGGGGATTTCGCATATCTTCCAACACTCCCCCTTAAGGTGGTGGTCTGAATATGTCTAAGATACCCAGCTTGCTCAACAGATATGCGTGCTGTCTTTGACATAGGGGCTTGGTAAAAATATCTGCTGGCTGCTCCATTGTCCCAATCCCTCTTGTCTCAATCACGCCCTCTTGTATCTTTTCTCGAGTGAAGTGACAATCGACTTCAATGTGCTTGGTTCTTTCATGTACTATAGGATTCACTGCAAGTTTTAGAGCTACATCGTTATCACAATATAGCCTGGTTGGTCCTTGCACTTCTATCCCGAGATCCTTAAGTAAACCTCGCATCCACACTATTTGACATGTGGTCTTGGCCATAGCTCGATACTCAGCCTCAGCTGAAGATAAAGACACAGTGGGTTGCTTCTTGGTCTTCCATGAAAGAAGTGATTCCCCAAATTTAATGCAGTAACCTGTGACTGATCTTCGACTTATAGGACATGTTGCATAATCTGCATCACAGTATGCTGTCATCTTCATGTCACATTTCTTTGACAGAAGTATCCCAAGTCCTGGACATTTCTTTAAATATTTCACAATCTTCAAGGCTGCATCAAAATGAGATTGTTTTGGACTATGCATGAACTGGCTCAAGGTCTGTACTGCAAAAGAGATATCCGGCCTAGTCATTGTCAAATATATAAGTTTCCCAACAAGCCTTTGATACCCAGATGGATCTCTGAGTATGGGGTCATCATCTTTGGATATACCCTCATCATAAGTTGCAGAAGTCAATTTAGTATTATGTTCGATGGGAATTGCTGCTGGTTTGCATCTTGACAGCCTTGCCTCTGATATAATCTCCAATATAAACTTTCGTTGACTGAGGGAAATTCCTAAATCAGACCGAGCAATTTCGATTCCAAGGAAGTATTTAGGTGCTCCTAAATCCTTAATATGAAAGGTAGCATGCAAATATTCCTTGAATCTTTCTATGGCAGCCTCATCATTTCCCATAAGAAGAATATCATCGACATATATCATCAAATAGATAGATGACATACCTCTGTTTTTTGTGAATAGTGCATAGTCATGCTTTGATTGCTGAAAGCCTGCTGTTGTAAGAGCATTTGCAAATTTTGCATACCATTGTCTGGATGCTTGCTTCAACCCATAAAGGGATTTGCGGAGACGACATACTTTATTCTCCCCCTGTCTCCGTAAACCTTGAGGGACATCCATGTATATCTCTTCATCTAAATCGCCATGGAGGAAGGCATTATGCACGTCCATTTGATGTAGAGTCCAATCATTGATAGCAGCGACGGTCAAAAAAGAACGGACTGTGACATCCTTGGCGACTGGAGAGAATGTCTCGTGGTAGTCAAAACCTTCCCGCTAAGTATATCCCTTGGCTACCAAGTGTGCCTTGTATCGTTCAATGGATCCATCTGCACGATATTTAATCTTGTAGACCCATTTGCACCCAATCAGTTTCCGATTAGGTGGCAATGAGACAAGATCCCATGTGTGGTTGTCATTCAATGCCTTTAACTCTGCTGCCATGGCTTGTTGCCATCTAGGATCAACAGCTGCTTTATCATAACTAGATGGTTCCTGTTCTTCTGATAGGCGACTGATGCAACATCTATGTTCCTCTGATAGTCTATGAAAGGAAACATAGGAGGAGATAGGATATTGGATACCTGGAGAGTTGTGAGTGGCACAGATATAGTCTTTGGTCCATGTCGGAGGTCGAATGGCCCGGTGAGAACGTCTTGGATGATCTTCAGCAGGAGTGTGAATTGTCTCATTGAGTGGCGAGACGTCAGGACTGACTTCTTCCTCATTGTTACTGGCATCTTCAGCTTCTTCTTCTGTCAGGTTTGCTGATGATTGTGGATTCTCCACTGAAGATGGAGTCCTTCCTAGAATATGAGTGGGAATTGGATTCCTTGATTGGACCAGTGGTATGTAACCATGGTCTGCAGAAAGTGCGTCGTCATATGATAAACGATGAGAATTAGAGCTGATGTCAGAATTCTCATTTGTTGACACCATATTGGAGAAAGGGAATATGTCTTCATGGAAAAGCACATCACGGCTTATGAGAAATTCCTTTGTTGATATATCAAGAACTTGATAGCCCTTCTGGAGATTGGGATAGCCCATGAAGATGCATTTTCGAGCACATGGGCTCAACTTGTCTCGAGAGCCCAATGTTGCAGCATAGCAAAGACAACCAAAGATTTTGAGATGTTGTAAATCTGGTCTTCTGCCATAGAGTAGCTCGAATGGAGTTCGTCCATTGAGTATTTTGGTGGGCATACGGTTGATTAAATAAGCTGCTGTGAGGACGCAATTTCCCCAATAATCATCTGGAACTGAAGCTTGAAACTTCAAGGCACGTGCGACTTCCAAAAGATGCCGATGCTTGCGCTCAACCACTCCATTCTGTTGTGGTGTGTAAGTGCATGAACTCTCATGTTGGATGCCATGAGAGGAGAAAAGTATGGAGCAATTGTGACTGAAAAATTCTGCTCCATTATCAGTTCGGATTCGTTGGATCAATTTCCCAAACTGATTTTTGGATAAGGCGATAAATGTCTTTAAATAAGAGTAAGCCCGATCCTTTGAATGCATCAAGAAAATCCATGTCGCACAAGAATAGTCATCTACTATTGTGAGGAAATAACGAGATCCATCATAATTAACCTTATGATAAGGTCCCCATATATCAACATGTATCAAGGAAAAAATTTGGCTAGCACGAGAATTACTAGATGGAAAAGGAGAACGAGATTGCTTTGCTAGGGGACAAATGGGACATTTAGGGCAAGGAAAGGTGGCACTGTGGCCTAATCTCATATGCATAAGAGAATTTTTATCATTCAAGCTCAAATTACACAAAGAGGATTTATTTAATGGAAAACTGGATAAATCAAAATTACTTGGGAGGCTTGACCAGAAAAATAGTCCTTCTGAAATACTACCCCAGCCCATCTGTCTGCCAGTCGAAAGGTCCTGAAATAAACAAGTATCAGCATTGAATATTACTCGACACGAATTTTCTTGGCAAACTTTCGACACGGAAATGAGATTGAATCGGAATTCGGGACATAGAGGACATTTTTAAGAATAATTTGAGGGCTGAGATTGACTGTTCCTGTTACATTAATATGGGAAATATTTCCATTAGGTAACTGTACGGAAATAGGAAAATTCAGCTCCTCATTTACTTTCGAGAAAAGACCGTTGTCACATATAATATGGTCACTTGCTCCTGAATCGATAATCCATGCTTTCCTTGATATAAAGTTAATCATGCTATGTGTGATACCTGAAAAACTGCCTCCCTTGTCAGAAACATCCATTTTTTGTAGAGCTTGCATCAGTTGCTGGTACTGTCCATGGGTAATAGGATGATCAGAATTTGGGCCGGTGGATCCATTCAATTGATATGCCGCCGAAATCCTTTTTCCTTTCTCTGCTAGTTTCCTGTGCAGCTTCCAACAACTATCAATGGAGTGATTAGAACGCTTGCAATACTCACAAAATAATTTAGCCTTTCCTTTAAAATTTTGCCCGAAATTTCTGGATGACGTGGCAAAAATCTATCCGTCGGATCCTTTTGTCGCGAGTTCATCTAGGCCGTCCGATTCTTTTAAAAAAATCGGTCTCCTGTGAGCCGTTGGATGTGCGCGCTCGATCTGAGCCGTTCATTCCTTCGGCTTTATATACCTGCATTTCTCCGCGTGGACCGAGCGATCCTTCTCCGCGGAACCCTAGCGTTCGTCTCTCTCTCTTCTCTGCTAGGGTTTTGCTCGGTCCGATTCTTCGCTCCCCACGGACTGCGAGGGCAATACTTTCTCCACTTTTCGTGTTCTCCGGTGATGCGAATCGTTGGCTTTCCTCTTGTACTGCCAGTTGATAGATTCGCCCGATTGATGGCATGGGATCCATAGCTAAGATCTGCGAGCGAAAGGTAAGGAAGTTTCCGTTTAAAATGAGCAAAAAACGCGTTGCTTTCTCCCTGTCCTTGATCGATTTGTACTGTCGGAGTGTGGATTCGGGACCCTCGAGTTTTTCTTCTGCTGCTTCGAGGCTGTTCCACAACGATGATAGCTTGTGGAAACAAGCCGTGACCGTCGAATTCCCCTGTTTTAAATCACTGAGTTCCTGCATAAGGGTGAATATTCTCGCTTGATCCAACTTCCCGTACATCTCCTTGATGTTGTCCCACATGCCTTTGGCGTCTTCTGTCGGTGGGAGTCCGGCCCCAACCTCTGTGGAGAGACAATTGCCGATCCAAGTTCGGACCAGGCGGTTGCTCTTCCTCCAGAGTCGGGCCAGTCGCTCATCAAGGGGAATCGAGATGGTTCCGTCGAGAAATCCATCCTTGTCTTTTGTCGCTAGGGCACGCCGGAATTCTTGCGACCACTTAGGGTAACTTTCTGGCCCGGTCAATTGTTGACTGATCAGTCGCAGCTCTGGTCCGTCGGCTGTGGAAACAAACAAGGGGTCGCCTGGTTCTGGCCGTCCAGTGAAGGCCGCCGCTGGAAACGGCAGAAAATTGAGCGTATGATTCAGGTAGGGATTCGTCCCGTGACCCGATTCATTCGACCCAAATGGAAATTCCGCATTCAAAAATCCCGGGTAGGGATTCGTACCCGTACCCGGTTCATCCGACCCGTGCATCCGCTCCACTCCGTCGGTCGGGTTTGCCCCGTCTGTGGCTGGCGGACCCCCGTCGGATTGGACGTGGCTTTGGTGGCCCACGTATCCGGGCGATGATGAGTTTGGGCTTGCCCCAACATAAATTGGATATGGAATCCATTGGAAAGGTTGGCCCGTCATGGGCTGCCCCATAGTGAACTGAGCCTGTGTGGGCCGCCATTGCACGGGCTGAGTTGGAAATAATAGCTGCTGCTCTGTTGTTTGAATTGTAATAGGTGGAATCGATGTCTAAGACATGACTCCAGTAGCAGGAATGATCTCTCCAGCAGATTGGTTCCTGGTGGTAGATGCTTCATCTTGCAGATTCGCCATGGTAAGTAAAAAATTTTCTGAGTGTGACACTATGTCTGAAAAAAATTTCTTCGTAGGTCAGAGTGTCACAGCAAAGAGAAGAATAATAGCAGAAGCGGAGGCTAGGTTCAGAGACTCGGCTGCTCTGATACCATGAAAGAAGATGGAGATCTGCAGATGTCGAAGACTGAAGAAGGAACAGTTTTGTTTCTATTCACTTCAATGATAAATCTGTACAATTCTGCTTTGTAAATATAATACAAACTATGTATGAATAAAGGGAATAAATGATTCTATGAATCAATCTATGTCTAGATCTAATCTTAATTGATTTTACACAATTCTAATCTTCTAATCAGATCAATAATCAAATCAAATCTTTGATTGTGTAATCCGGGGATTTCGCATATCTTCCAACACTGCCCTATACAACTTGTCCCCAGGAAGCTGAAACTGTGTGCTCTTCTGCACTAATGCTACACAAGGGAACTTTCCACAAAAGAGAGGTAACCAGATGATGGAGTCTGTCAGTGACTTAGAGAATTCAGTGATACCAGATACGCACCCATTTCTCCACCTCCAATCTCCTATATGGACCTCAAACTGAGTGGGAAGATCAAAGGTATCCATGCTTGTGCTTTCGACAGCTTATTAGAGACTAAAAAGTGGGACTGTACCACCTTTGAACTAGTCAAGGTTCGGCTAAACTTGAACAGAATCCGCCATCAGATGATATGGCGGCCGACCTAACATCCTTATCAATCTGTCGATTACACAAGATGCGCGAGGTTAAGTTTGATACAAACTCAATCAGCTATGGTTTGATAAAAGCGAAGTGCACAAAAGGGCACGGAAGGCAGTGTGGGTTTACCATTGAGTTAACAGCAAATCGAAGTTCAAACGTGGTTACCTGCTTTCATCAACTTCAACTTGAATTCTGCCTCCTACTTTCATAAAAGTATGGATTCTCTTCTTCAAGATCCGTTTTTTGATGACTCATGCTCCATATCTGCCAACACGAAACCGCTCGTGACTCGACATCCACATGTGCAAGAGTTGATTAAAGTAACATGTAATGGCATTAATACCTCATCACGTTGGAATTTGGAACCCTTTGGACATTAAGAACAGATTCGGGCATGCATATGTGCTCGTTACTGTAAGTGCTAGTATGAACACCTAGAGGGGGGTGAAGGGGTGAGAAGACAATTTTTCGCAAGTAACAGTGAAAATATTTTGCTTTTAAAATTGAGTCTAAAGAACAACAGACTTTGAGCGAGTTTAAACTTTAGCAATTAAATAGAACTACGAACAAAATAAAGGAGTTTGGGGAAGAGTTATTGAACACAGAATTTATAGCGGTTCGGCTTAGATCAAGCCTACGTCCACTCTCCATGCTGACAGCCTTCTGGCTGGATTCCACTACGAATCAAAAGAGATTTTACAATCTTGCAATCTCGACTTCATAGTGAAGAGTCTCTACTGCTCTCTCACAAAGTCTCACTATGAAGTAACAAGGAAATGGAAAGCTTCAGACTTTGAAATTTTTCTTTCACACACACTTTCGAACAACTGGAGAGTCCACCTTAAATACTCCTTCATGCTTTCTTGACTGTTGGCACTTTCCAAATGAATTCTTCCAATCTACCCGTTGCATAGAATCAATCAAGGAGATCTCGAGCCGTTTGAAGATTGTGATGAAAGCCTGTCAATCTTGTTCTCTCTTACAATCAAGATCTTGGTTTTCATAAGTAGATTCTTTCCATATTTACTTGTAATCCAAAAAGATTTGATTTATCTAGATTGATTCTAATAAAGATAATCAATCCCGTAGGTGATATTTCCATCTAGAAAGCCATCCATAAACCATACGAACCGAACTCCTGTAGAGATAAACAAAATCTCGCATCTGGATAAGTATTCATTCTTCAGTAGCGTTCGGTCTGGAATTTGTCAGTGTGGGCAGACTGATGTCGAACAGACTTTGACACTAAAGTCTGGCAATCTTCAGACTTTGACACTAAAATCTGATTGTCTTCAGACTTTGGCACTAAAGTCTGGAAATCTCATAATAAACTTTGGATAAGTTTTGTCAACTTCAAAAAATTAAAGGAGTTTTCTCCAACAATCTCCCCCTTTTTTATGGTGACAAAACTTCCCTGCAGATTTAAAAACTTATGACCTGCAAAACAATACTTTAGCAGTACAAGATATCTTACAAAAACAATTTGTTTAGGATCTGGATAGCATCGATTCTGCAACCACAGAAAACATGTTAATCTTAAAGAATTAGACAAATATCAAGATATAAGCATTCATCCATATCCATAATCATGACCACAAAAGTTCTACAAAAGTTAAGTTCTATAGAGTATAAGTATTTGAAACAATCAAACAGAATCAAATCTGCAATAAACAAAAGTTAACATAATCAAATCAAGGTTTAAATCTGCACATTCTCCCCCTTTTTGTCATCAACAAAAGTGGAGAAAGTCAAAATAGAAAAGAGATTGGATGAAATCAAGTTTGTCTTGGAATTCGAATGAGCTGGAAATCCCCCATTGACTGAATTGTCTCCTCCAGCTTCTCAACATCTTCGATCTTGGTAGTTCGTGAAACTTGCTAATGTAAAGCTTGAACTTGAAGGCTTAAAAACTGTACCTTCTCATTGAGAGAATCTGAAGTAGATTGCAAAGCAAAGTGAAGCTTCTGGATCTCAAACTCCATACCATATTGCTGTACTTTTATCTCCAGAAGGAGCTCGAGCAGCCTTTGAAAGTTTGCATTAGGTTCTATTTGTGCACTAGCCTTAGCACGTTGAGTTCGTGGAGTGTTGAGAGATGAGGGAACATCAACTGGTCTACTTCCAAGACTTGGAGTAGATTCTCCAATATCAGCTTCAAGAAAATGAGAAGCATAGACTTCTTTTGGGTCGGCAGGAGATCAACTTATATCATCACTTGCAAAAAGATGAGAAGAGGTACCTGTTTTCTCACGAGCTCCCCCTGTTGCTGTGCCTACAAGTGGAGATTGGAAAACCTCTTCTTGTGCTCTCTCATGTTCAGCACTAAAGTGAGGTTCTTTTTCTATTCTTTCTCCTATTTGTCCACTCCTAGTGGCTTCTGAATCCTCATATAAGGATATTGCAATTGTTACTTCATAGGAGTCATCCCGACCCTCTTCTTCTACAGCTTCTCTTCCTGCTTCTTCTCTTTCCTCTATTTCTTCTCTGTCTTCTCTTCCTTCTTCTCTTTGCTCTGTTTCTGCTCTCTCTCCTTCATCTATCTCCTTGGGTTGCTCAAAACCAACAAAACTTTGAAGATTCTTTAAGGCAAAGGCTAAAATTGTAAGATCATCTTCATCATCTTCGTTCTGCAGGATAAGAGATCTTCTCTTCTTAACAGGTTCTTGCATAGTTTCCTTACCTTTCCTCTTTTGTCCAGCAGACTTTTCCTTGGTTTTGCTAGGAGATTCCTTCTTCAAGCGCTCTATAGCCGTGTTCAGATCTTTCAACCTCATCTTCGAAACCATTTTCAGTCCTATAACCATAGGAGCAACAATTCGAATGCAAAGAGAGGCGGGAAACTCGATCTGAAAATGTCTAAATAATTTTGTAACCAGCGTTGAATAAGGCAGCTATCCCTTATTCTTCATAACAGTCCTACACATGTGCATTAGGACAGTATGAGGGAGTGAAAACTTCATACCATTAGAGATAGCAAACATAAGTTTGGCTTCAAATCTGGAAACATCTGTTTTTGAAGTAGCCTTTGGTCTGATGCAGTTTAGGACAATCTTGTGCAACAAGACATTTGAGGCTGTCACCTAGAATAAGTTATGCTTCCTTCAAGTAGTCTGTCCCTAATAAGAAATCTTGTTGCGTGACCAACCGAGACACTTATTGATTGGAAACCACTCCTTTCCACCCCAATATTGTCAGCCAATGTGTCAACGTCCACCAGATAGTCTTTATCACTCATAGTGAATTTGAAATTATTCTGGTCAAGAAAATAAAGGTTTGAATAGAAAAAGGCAATCAACTTCGGATATGCAACAGTTGTCTCAAAGCAAAAATTTTCAAGTTAAATGAAAGCCAATTTTTCCCTCAAATTCACCTTGATCGAGTCTAGAAAATCAAAGTCGATCGATCGAAGGTTCATCACCCCTATTTTCAACATTTGGGTGTAAACCCTTTATGATCCTTAGAACGAAAAAGCTTCGTTCCATCACTAGGCATTTCAACAGCAATGCCCATCCTCAGCTGAAAATTCGAAAACATTCTCTCATCATCGTCTTTGCTTTCAAGCTGATTGAAAGAGCTAAATCTAGGATCGATAGCAAAGTTAAGGAAAGCCTTATCTACTGCTCCTTTCTTAGCTATTCCTAAAAATTCCATTGTTCTCAAAAACAACGTTTCATTCTTGTAACCGTGTTCTCTTAGAAAATCAGTAATAAAGGACATTGGCGAACCACCCTTTTTCAGACATCATAAAGCTTATACAGAACCTGGGGAGTTAAGGTATGAAGAGGAACAACATCTTGTTCAACTTTCTCTTCCAACGGTTCACGAGGAGGATTCTGCGAAGTGTCCTTCGAGTTGTGCTGTGGAGATGTCTGAGGAGAGTCTTCTTTTGTGTGATCAAAATGTGTCTGCCCTTCTGGCACATTTCGAGGCCCTTTGCTCGCGATCCGAGATGATTTCCTCTAGTATGACATGCTTGCAAGCTAGGAGGATTTCTCAGACAAGTTTGAGTGAAAAAGATAGAAACTTGCGGAACAAACTTGAGAGTAGAGACGAAAGTGTAGAGAGAGTAGAGAGTCTGTATTTTAAGGTTTTGAAAAGAAGTGCTCAAAAGAAATACAAGAGTGTATATAAAGAAGATGAAAGGTCACAAAGAAAAGAGATAATCAAACCGTAATAATGAAAAAAGAAAACTGCCTTTTTGAAATAAACTGAAAATAAAAACTGCCAAAAATTCGAAAATTCGAAAAAGATAACTTATAAAAATAAGATAGGTAAGCAACGATTCGAATAAAGTCATACCTTTTCACAAATTTCATACTAAAATTAAAATACCTGGATTCAAGACTTTCTCTTACTGAAGTAGCGTCTAGAAATTCTGAGTCTGGCCAACTTCAGACTTTACTCCAGAGGATAAATAATATTCAATTTGGTGCGAATAGACTCAAATAGATTTTTCTCCAGAGGTTTTGTGAAGATGTCTGCCAGCTGATTTTTCAAATCAATGAACTGAATCATAAAGTAATGTTGAATTTCTATGTGCTTCGCCCTTGAATGAAGAATTGGATTCTTGGTGAGGTTTATAGCACTGGTATTGTCGCATCTGATTTCGGTGCACGATTCTTCTATTCCAAAGTCTCTTAGCTGTTGTCTTATCTACAAAATTTGAGAACAACAGCTCCCAAGAGCTACATATTCTGTTTCTGCTGTTGATAGAGCTACAATACTCTGCTTTCTTGAGAACCAAGATACCAGCATATTTCCCAGCAGTTGACAGGTTCCAGAAGTGTTCTTTATATCCACTTTATAACCTGCTAAATTATCGTTTGAATATCCAAGAAGAGTAAAGTCTCATTCTTTTGGATACCACAGACCCAGCTTTAGAAAAGTCGCCACATATTTAATGATGCAGTTTGCAACACTTAAATGAAATTCTCTAGGATCAGACTGAAATCTAGCACAGATGCAAACACTAAACAAAATGTCAGGTCTAGATGCAGTAAGGTAAAGAAGAGAACTGATCATGCTTCTGTAAAGCTTCTGATCTACTTTCTTCCCTTTTTCATCCTTGTCCAACTTCGAGAAACTTGACATAGGTTTCTCTGTCTTTTTGCAATTTTCTAACCCAAATTTCTTGATCAGATCTTTGGCATATTTCTCTTGGTGAATGAATATACCTTTCTTCGATTGTTTGACTTGCAATCTCAAAAAGAAAGTTAACTCACCCATCATGCTCATCTTGAATTCATCCTACATAGACTTTGAAAATTTCTTGCATAGATTTTCATTAGGAGAATCAAAAATAATATCATCTACATAAATCTGTACCAGTAAAAAATATTTTTCTTCTCTCTTAATGAACAAAGTAGTATCTATTTTTCCTTTTTCAAAACCATTTTAAATTGGAAACTTACTCAACCTTTCATACCAAACTCGAGGTGCTTGCTTCAGTCAATACAAGGTCTTTTTTAGTCTATAGACTGAGTCTGGCTTTCTTGGATCTTCAAATCCTGGTGGTTGTTCTACATAGACTTCTTCTTGAATGAACCCATTCAGGAATGCACTCTTTACATCCATTTGGAATAACCTAAAATTTTTATAGCAAGCAAAAGCAAGTAATAATCTAATTACTTCTAACCTTGCTACTAGTGCATAGGTCTCGTCATAGTCTATCCCTTCTTCTTGAGTATATCCTTTGGCCACAAGTCTTGCTTTGTTCCTGACGGCTTTTCCTTTCTCGTTCATCTTGTTCTTGAAGACCCATTTTGTCCCGATTATAGATTTACCTTTAGGTTTTAGAATCAGCTCCCAAACATCGTTGATGCTAAACTGTCTGAGCTCTTCTTGCATAGCTTCGATCCAGCTTTCATCAGACAAGGCTTCATCTACACTTTTTGGTTCAATCTCATAATCAAGTACTAGAGCACTAGACTCTTCACGCCTTTTGGATTTGGTTTGAATTCCTTCATCAATGTTGCCAATGATGAGTTCTTTGAAATGACTTGACTTGTGCTTCTAGTTGTTGTTTAGTCTGAAAGTCTGTTGATCCTCTACTTTGGTTGAAACTTCTCGATCTGTTTGCTGCTGTTCTCCAGAAGTCTGAATCTCTTCGGGGGGAGTAGACTTTGTAAAGTCTGAAACAGGTTCAAACTCTTCAAGTTGAGTCTGGTCTAGTAAATTCTACACATAGTCTTGAAACTTGACGTTCATAAATTCTTCCAGGGATTGAGTCTTCTTGTTGAAGACCCTATAGGCTTTGCTTGAAGTAAAATAGCCAAGGAAGATTCCTTCATCATATTTTTCTTCAAACTTCCCAGTTTGATCATTTGTATTCTTCAAAACAAAACATTTACATCCAAAGACGTGGAAGTAAGAAACATTTGATTTATAGACTTCATAAGGAGTTTTCTCCCAGATAGGCCTCAAGAACACTCTTTTGATGATGTAGCAAGCAGTAGAAACTGCTTCTGCCCAAAATCGAGAGGATATATTGTTCTCAATTAAAAGGGTTCTGGCCATCTTCTGTAAGGATTTGTTTTTCCTTTCCACAACCCAATTTTGTTCTAGAGTGTATGGAGAAGAGAAAACATACTGGAAACCAGATTCATCACAGAACTTCGCAAAGTCTCGATTCTCAAACTTACCTCCATAGTCAGTTCGTATGCTTGAAATAGCATAACCCTTTTCATTCTGAACCTTCTTTGCAAACTTTGAGAAATAAGAGAAGGCTTCAGATTTACTTGCTAGAAAGTAAACCCAAGTGAAGCGAGAGTAATCATCCACGATTACTAAGCAATATTTCTTTCCATCAATACTCTGAGTTCTGGTTGGTCCAAAAAGGTCCATATGCAGAAGCTGCAAAACTCAATTGGTAGAAACTTGATTTACAGGTTTAAAGGTACTTCTAACCTATTTTCCCAAAACACATGGAGTGCATAATTCAGACTTTTGAAAAGCCAGGTTAGGAAGACCACAAACAAGCTTCTTAGAAGAAATCTTGGCAATTAGCTTCATGTTAACATGACCAAGCTTTCGATGCTAGAGACTTGCTTCGTCTTGAATAGATATAAGACACTGAGAACTTTTTGGGTTTACATCCAAAAGATAAATATTCCCATGCCTTCGCCCAGTGAAAGATTGGGAGAAGTCTTGACTCGTTCCAGAACAAATACCTTCTTGGAAGTTTATTTTAAATCCAGTGTCACAAAGCTAGTTTATGCTGAGTAGATTGTAGTTCAAATCTTTCACCAAGGAAACATTGCTGATAGTCAGGCTTCCAATTTTCACAATTCCACAACCTACAATTCTTCCCTTATTGTTTCCTCCAAAAGAAATTTTTCCTCCATTCAGTCTAACAAGCTTTATAAAGCAACTTGAGTCCCCTATCATGTACCTCGAACAGCCACTATCCAAATACCATTTGATCTTCCTCTTGACAGTGACCTGCGATCATAAGAAGAACTCAAATTTTCTTTAGTACCCAGATTTTCTTGGGTCCAAGAGAGTTAGCATTAAAGATGGTCTTTGCTCAGTCCTTCTCAACAGGTCTCCAAACTTTGGGATATTCTTTCTCAAAATGTTCTGAGCTATTACATTTTAAACATTTAAGTGCACTTCGGCCAACGGGTTTTATAAAAACTCTTTGAAAATGATTTTTGTAAAATGCATTTGTTGGTCTTTGTTTGAGTCTCTCTTTTACTTTGGGAAAATCAATCAATGGAATGGTTTCTGAAGTCATACCTAAACCAAATTTGTTAAAATAGGGTCTTTGTCTTGAAAGATTTTTCTTTAACTTTTCGGATCCTTTTGAAAATCTTTTTAAAATATTTGAAAGATCTTCTTTTAGAATAACATTTTCCTTAGCAAGAGAATCAGAATTTTCTTTCAAATTAACAAAACTTTTTTCTAGACTTTCAAACTTTTCTTTCCAAGATCCTATTGCTTGAGCTTAAAATTTTCCCTTTTTAGTTCGGAAATCTTTTTAAGAAATGTTTTAAGACTAAGACAAAGTTTTTCTATGTACTTCGAGACTTAAACAGGCATTTTTAAGTTACTTACCTTAACTTCTTGATCTGAATCTAAATCAGAGTCTGTTTCTGATTCTGAGTCTGAATTGGAATGGGCCATCAGACATATATTGGCGTATTCCTCTTCACTTTCCCCACACTCAGTGTCACTTCAAGTTTCAACTTTGAGAGTCTTTTTTTATTTCTCAGTTCTTCCTTTATTTTTCTTCAACAAAGGACAGTTAGGTCTGATATGCCAATTTTTCTTGCATTCGAAGCATATTACATCTATGCTGGTTTCTTTGTCCTCAGTTGGTCTCTTCTGGAAATTTTGCGTGCTCTGCTTCTTCCAGTTAAATATTCTTCCCTTTCTATTCAACTTTCTAAACTTCTTAATCATAAGCGCTGGCTCCTCATCGTCCATATCGTCATCCGAATCTGTATCATCAGAATCATCGTTAGATTTTAAAGCAATTGACTTCTTACCTCTTGGATTTCTTCTTCATTGATCTACTCCACTTCATATGATTAAAGTGTGCCTACTAATTTGTCTACTGAAAGAAGCATGATCCTCTAAGTTTCTCTAATTGATGTCTTCACATGATTTCACTCTTTAGAAAGTCCACGCAGCAGTTTGTTGACTTTCATTGGTCTTAAGATTGGTTGACCTTGATAAGCCAGGCCGTTTACAATCTCTGTGAAGCGACTGAACATATCAGTAATGGATTCTCTAGGATTCATCTTGAAGGCTTGTCCAAGTAGAATATTGATTTTCGTTTCATTTACTCGATCAGTTCCTTCGTAGGTAACATGCAATTTGTCCCAAACTTCTTTTGTTGTTTTACAAAAAGAAATTCGGTTATACTCAATAGGAGATAAGGCACAGTATAAAGAGTAGATAGTTTTAGCATCAAGAGCTTATCTCTTGGTTATTTTTGCTTGTGTTGTTTCGCCAGCATCTACAACTTCTTTTCCTCTTTCTAAGGTTGATGTAGCTTTGGGATTGATCCCTTTTTCTACCACATCCCACTCTAGGGGATCTTTCGTTCTCAGAAATGCCTTCATCTTGTTTTTTCACACATTGTACTCCTTCCCATCAAAGTAAGGAGGTCTGATGTTACTTTGACCTTCAACCAATCCTGGAGCCAAAATATTAGCCGTAGATCTTTAGCTTAGAAGTAAAAACACTTCAATGAAATAAGCACACATGCTCTAATACCAATTGTAAGTGCTAGTATGAACACCTAGAGGGGTGAATAGGTGTGAAGACAATTTTTCGCAAGTAACGGTGAAAATATTTTGCTTTTAAAACTGAGTCCGAAGAACAACGGACTTTGAGTGAGTTCAGACTTTAGCAGTTAAATAGAACTATGAACAAAATAAAGGAGTTCGGGGAAGAGAATAAGAACACAGAATTTATAGTGGTTCGGCTTAGATCAAGCCTATGTCCACTCTCCACGCTGATAGCCTTCTAGCTGGATTCCACTAAGAATCAAAAGAAATTTTACAATCTTGCGATCTCGACTTCACAGTGAAGAGTCTCTATTGCTCTCTCACGAAGTTTCACTATGAGTTTCTCTCTTTTGTATACAACTATGAGCTCAGTATTTGAAGTAACAAGGAAATGGAAAATTTCAGACTTTGAAATTTCTCTTTCACGCACACTTTCGAACAATTAGAGAGTCCACCTTAAATACTCCTTCATGCCTTCTTGACCGTTGGCACTTTCCAAAGGAATTCTTTCAATCTACCCATTGAATAGAATCAATCAAGGAGATCTCGAGCCGTTTAAAGATTGTGATGAAAGCCCGTCAATCTTGTTCTCACATACAATCAGGATCTTGGTTTCCATAAGTAGATTCTTTCCATATTTACTTGCAATCCGAAAACATTTGATTTATCTAGATTGATTCTAATAAAGATAATCAATCCCGTAGGTGATATTTCCATCCAGAAAGCCATCCATAAACCATACGAACTGAACTCCTAAAGAGAAAACAAAATCTCGTATCTGGATAAGTCTTCATTCTTCAATAGCGTTCAGTCTGGAATTTGTCAGTGTGGGCAGACTTCTGATGTCGAACAGACTTTGACACTAAAGTCTTGCAATCTTCAGACTTTGACACTAAAGTCTGGTCGTCTTCAGATTTTGACACTAAAGTCTGGAAATCTTCAGAATAGACTTTGGATAAATTTTGTCAACTTCAAAATATCAAAGGAGTTTTCTCCAACAGTCACTTCATATTCTATACCAAGAACTTGGAGGGAATCTCTCTCTCTCTCTCTTTCAAATGCATTGCAACTTTTATTTTACGAGTTTTCCCATGATCTCACTGCCCTTTTGTTCCCGATTCCTACAGTTTCACTTGATGGGACTTATGCATAAACAAACAACAATATTTTTCATTATATCATTTGAAACTTTTTATTATGAAGTTCATCATGCCTAGCAATCCCTCTAACACTCTTTTTTATAATACTATTTGAAACTTCCAAAAGGGTAGCAAGATGTCTCATTACCATACACTCTTTGTACTCTCCTATATAAATCTTACTCTCTCCTCATCACATTTTATCTCTCTCTCTCTCTCTCTCTCTCTCTCTCTCTCTCTCTCTCTCTCTCTCTCTCTCTCTCTCTCTCTCTCTCTCAGTGGCAAACCCTGGGCATGCATCTCTAAAGAAGGTTGTTCCATTCCAAAGGACATACCAAAGGGTCACTTGGCAATCTACGTGGGGGAGGAATGCAGCAGATACGTCATCGATGTCACGTTGCTCGAGCACCCTCTCTTCCGGTTACTACTCGACGAAGCGGCCGAGGCTTTCGACTTCACCACCCCAGCCTCGAAAGTGTGCATCCCGTGCAACGAGAACCTCTTCCTCACCATCCTTTGCTCCGCGACCTGCAGCCCCAAGCCCCCCATCCATAGATCTTCGCTCTGTCTCCGATCGATTCTCCCTTTGTGTGCATCCCGGTTTAATTGGTACATAATATGACCATTCAGGAATTGTAAGTTTAGTTTGGAGAGCTAGTACAAAGATTTTTTCTGAGATTAATTAGCTTGAATTTAGCCGTCCTGTGTAATTTCATTTTTTTCTTGTATTAAGACACGAGTGCGCGTTGCAAGAAGAGGCTCAACATTCAAGCTCGCTCTGTGGTTTCTCTTGGGCCGGGCTCACCTAATTCTTGAGATTCTCTTCGGCTTTGGGGCCATAATTTCGAGATTCGAACACTGGGGATCGACCGTGACATGTCCTAAATAGATCCATGTGACACTTCGGTTTTGCTAGCTAGGTTACCATTTTGGGCAGAACCCTCCTCATGGATTAGGCCAAGTGCATCGAGGAAAATCCAAAGTTGTGATATTTGTCTAGAAACAGGATCTCATAATTGCCAATCATAGAGTTATCCTACTCTGGAGGCAACCACTCAATTTGGAATATATGTCCCATCCCAAAAGATTTATTGCCTTTTCGGGCCAACCCACAAAGAAATTCATGCTCGGTAGGTCAACCTCTTCCAAAAGTCATGGCAAAGAGGTTGGTCGGGCATCATTCTAGGCCTAAGCAAAGATGAGCAACCTTTAACCTTTTTATACATGTGGAGCCCGGAAATAATATGCATTCATTTAATTAAAATAATGTGACAAACTAAATCAATCATGATGCATATATTGTCTGAATGTCTTTTCATATTATATAAACGTGTTCTTTTTCATGAGCTTAAATATACTATTGACTCTTAATACGCAACCCACTTGATCTAGTAGGATAAGTCCGGGCAAATTCCTAATGAGGGTAGCTCCCTTTAAAAAATACATGTTCATTCTGATTTTACATTTGGTAGGGTCAAGTTGGGAGATACAGTAGATGTACCCAATAACAATTAGCTCACAATGCAGAGTAAATGTCATGATCCTTTATAAGAACGAAGAATGTAACGAAATGTATGTTGTAGAATCTTTTCCTTCACGCGTTTCAACATTGTTGTTACACCCATGAAGTTCCAAGTACAAATATACATCGTGGGGGGGTGTTTGAATAAGAAAGAACTGAACAAAAGACATAAGAGACATTACAATTTTAACCGCAGTTTCTCGACCATGAAAAACTCTCTAAGTACATACCAAGAACAGGGCAAATTAAATTATGAGGCAGTCTTCAGGATTTGGAAAAGTTTCTAACAGATGGGAAGCGGAGCACCATCCCAGTCCCTCAAGCACTCCAGCAAAGGATCGATCAGCTTGCCCTCGCACATGGCGGAGAACACCACATCAAAGTCCTCGCCCGGCGAGCCGACCTTCTCCCCCGTGAGCAAACCGGTCCTGAGCTCTTCCCTCACGAACCTGTACAATGGGTACGACCTGCACCCCCTGATCTTGTTAGCGATCGCCGAGTTCCCGCTCTCGAACTGAGCTCTCGCGTTCTCGACCTCCTTCGGGAGGAGTGCCTTGAGCTCCTCCTCGAAAGCCCCAATCTTCTGGAAGATGGAGGTGCTGGGGTTCTTCTCCCGGTCGACGTCGTCCAGCGCATCGTCCACGAGGACCTGCCTCAGCTTCTGCATCAGGGGGTACGTGGCGCTGCAGGGGTCATCGATGTAGGCGAAGACGTGCTCCCGGTCGACCACCTTGATCAGGTCTTTCTCGCTGAACCGCGACGGGTGGAGCTCGCCGTTGGACCCGACGTAGAGGACCTTCTTGGCCACTTGGTTCACCGTGTTCTTGACCACGCTCTTGAGGTTCTCTTCCAGGTGCCTCAGGTCGATGGCCTGGCACAGGGCGACCAGGAAGGTGGAGGACATGAGCTTCAGCACATCGACGGCCTCGGCGGTCTTCCTCGACGAGATCAGGCCCAAGGAGTTCACGTCCTGGTTGTGTTGCTCCGCGCTCTGGACATGGTTGGTCACAGGGTTGGCAAGGAACTGCAGCTCTGAGCAGTATGAGGCCATGGCGATCTCAGCTCCCTTGAAGCCGTAATCCAGGCTTGGGTTCCGTCCCCCGGACAGGTTAGAGGGCAGCCCGTTGTTGTAGAAGTCGTTGACGAGCTCGGAGAACTGCGCGAACATGAGCTTGCCGATGGAGGCGATGGCGAGACGGGTGTTGTCCATGGAAACGCCAATCGGGGTCCCCTGGAAGTTCCCTCCATGGAGAGCCTTGTTCCTGGAGACGTCGATCAGCGGGTTGTCGTTGACAGAGTTGATCTCCCTCTCGATCATTTTGGTGGCGGCCCTGATCACTTCGATCTGGGGGCCGAGCCACTGCGGGGACGTGCGGAGCGCGTATCGGTCCTGCTTCGGCTTCTGGAGAGGGTCGATCTCGTGGAGCTTTTGAGCGTCCTTCACGTAGGAGCTCCCATCCAAGATGTGCTCCATTATAGCTGCAGCTTCAATTTGTCCGGGATGGTGCTTGAGCTTGTGGGTCAAGTGGTCGGTGAACTCCGGCTTCCCTTGCATCACCTCGGCGAAGATGGCCGACAGAACCTCTGAGAGGACGGCCAGGATGTTCGCGTCGAACAGGACAATGGAAGCGAGCCCAGACCCGACTGCCGTGCCATTCACGAGCGCGAGGCCCTCTTTGGGCTGCAGCTCAAAGAACCCGTGCTCGATCCCGGCAAGGCGGAAGGCCTCGACGGCGTTCAGGGACTCACCGTTCGGCCCGACCGCCTTCGAGTTGGGCCTGCCCGTCAGAAGCCCAGCGATGTAGGACAAGGGGACCAGGTCGCCCGAGGCCGTGATCGTACCCCTGAGAGGCAGGCACGGGGTGATGTTGCGGTTGAGGAGCTTGGCCATGGTCTCCAGGATCTCGAACCGGATGCCCGAGTAGCCTTGGAGGAGGGTGTTGATCCTCACGAGCATCGCGGCCCGGGTCGCCGAGTGGGGCAGCGTGTGGCACGACTCGGTCCCATTGCCGAATATGCCGGCGTTCAAGAACCTGGCCCAATCAAAAATTTCATCAGCCACATATTATTAATTATAGCAAAAGAAATGTTAATCTCAATTTAGACACTTATATAATTATAGTAAAGGTAAGTCTCATTAATTGAAAAATGAGAAATTAAGTATTCAAAAAGTAATTATTACGGGCCGTCTTCGAAATTAATTAATCTTCTCCCATTTTATTTTTGGTTACCTAATATTTCAAGAAAATAGAAAAATTGATCTTGGCCTTTGGGTTGACACTTGCACGTTTGGGCTATGGGTATGTATCTTTTATGGAAAAGAAGCTTAGCCGGCACTTGGCAAGCCTTCACGAGGGGACCATTTATACCGCGGATGACAGTTGTTAATTTTTTTTTTTTAAATATTCTTGTAGAAATTTGGATGTGGAAGATGGGGGTGATAAGGACGGGCTAACTGGTTGTTTTATTTTATTTTCTGCTGGTGGATCTTTATCAGGAGTTTGAACAGAGCAAATAATATTGAAAATTCCTTTTTATTTTTTTTTTTTAAAATTTGTTGCTTGTACGTTTAATAAAAAAATGTTGATGTGCTAATTGGTACTTTTGTCTCCTGCCTCATGTGAGCCTTACGAATAGTGTCTGCACATGTAAAAAAGAAAAGAACAAAAAAACCTCGAGGAAATGTCTCTGGAAGTAGACTAATCTCTTAAGACTGTTGACTAACGAGTTAGGATTGACTAATTTTTGGCGTCTTATAAGTAATTCGTAGAAAATAATTTGATAAAAAAGATATGAGAACTCGATAAATTTCCTAAATATTAGGATTTTCTTCTTCTAGTTATTTATGCTAATGAATTGGCCATTCTCAAAGTGAGAATGACTTTATTATCCTAAATTTGCAACATTCTTGTCCTCTTTTCTCATTAAAATCCATCTAACAAATTGCTAATCTAACATTTATAACCACGTACTACACGAAGCCTATTTCTCGAAATCATTCGGTTAATTTCCCCACTTTAGTCCACACATATACATTTACTTTCTCTTTTTCTTTTTGAAGTTCGCCCTAAGAAATTATAGAACTATGTGGACGAATTTTCAAATGGGTTCAATAATTTATGTAGGGTGAAATTTGCTATCGAGGACAGGCCCCATTAAAGCGACAGACAAGAAATAAAATACAGAATCTAATCAAGAAATTTTATGTAACATGACAGCATTAGATAATTAATTTCCTGCCGGCCCCAATTTATGCGTCGACTTCAATGTAAAAAAACCGTCCACCTAGAATTAGAAACTGGCACGTCACCAATACAACCCAACCTACCCCCCACCCACATAGAAACATAGAGCTAATTTTCCTCCACGTACATAATTTCACAACACCAAATAAATGAAAAAGATAAAAAATAAATAAATAAATCGCGTTCAAGAAATGTCTAAGAGCACTTCTTGGTAATTACAATTCCCGAATAACGTATTATCGCACCCATCTCCCGAAATCAGCATTGTTTTTTTCATTATTTGATTGCTTAACAAATATTTTCGATATTTCTACAAATATTTGTCAATAAAAACAACCGAAAGAGAATTTAAAGAAATATATTAAAGTAGCACTTTTCTTTTTTTTCCTTTTTTCTTCTTTTTTTTTTTTTTTTACCTTATGAGCTCCCTCTGCAGAGCACCACCTTGCTTGGTCCGCCTATGCGAGGTGGCGCCGAAGCCGGTGGTGACCCCGTAGCTGTCCGTGCCCTTGCTCATGCTCTCCATCACCCAGTCGCTGCTGGCCTTGACCGCCGCCCGGGCCGCCTCCGACAGCTCGACCGCCGTGCCGGCCTCGCGCCCCGCGATGGCCGCCACCTGCGCGATGGTCAGCGTCTCGCCGCCGAGGCGGACCACAGGCCGCCGGGACTCCTCGACCATCCGCTTCACCTCATCGAGGTGGCTCCCCGTGAGGGCCGCGGCGGCCGCGCCCCAGTTGAGCGGGTCGCCGCCTGCCCCCACACAGAGCCCGAGCGAGCCCTTGCCGTTGCACGCTGCCGTGTCCATGTCCATCTTCGCGCTCGTGTGAATGCGAATGTCTAGAGCGGCCGAGAGCCCGAGAAGAGGAGTCGAAATCGAGCGAGGAGTGAGCGAGCGCGAGCGCGAGATCGAGGTGAGGGCTGGCGAGAGAGGAAGATCGCGTTGGCGTTTTTTGTTTGTGTTTTGCTCTAAAGGAAATTCACATGCGCTAAGGAAGCTGGTGAATTTCCTGAGTCTGTTCTGCAAATCGGACGTTTTAAATAGAGGAGAGGCCCGCCCGCCATTGAGTGTTGCGTAGGTTAGGCAGATGGGTTAGTTGAAGTCCTCCCGGGGCCGTCGGATTGCCCCCCCTCCCCCCGTACGGGCGGGATCGCGACACGTGGACGACATGGGTGCATGTAGTGTCGTTTCGGGGAATTCTTAGGCCGCTTCGCCTGCGATAAAAAATAAAAAGTAGATAAAAAGAAAAAGAGAAAAGACGAAGAAATGAAAGCGCGGGCGTTTACCCGTCAAAGGGGTGGTGGGGGAGGGAGGCGTGGATTTTGGCTGCCGGGGGTTGGTGAGAGCCAGAGGACTCGGTGGACGAACGAAATCACCACGTAAACGGCGCAAATATTTTCCTTTTTCTTTTCTTTTTCTTTTCTTTATTTTCTTTTTTCTCTCTCAAGTTTCTTATTTCAACTACGTTGCATTAGACATTAGACAATTCATGCGTTTTGAGAATTCGCTTCTGATGTCACGTTCCTGCTATTCCGGATCGAATGGAGATTTTCCCTCTAAGTAGCGATTTCAGGTTTTTTTCTCTTTTTTTCGGCGGGCCGAAGCTGGTTTCCAAATTGAAATTCCCGACCGGGTGGAGATTTTGAATTGGGATATCATGGGAGGGAGTGAACTGGTGTTTGGTGTCGTTTAAGTGATGATTAGGCACATTGACCTTGTTCCACTGGCCACTAACAAGAAATGGCCTAACCATTTGGGGAACAATGAGGATGGCTCCCGGGTTACATCACGGGAAGGAAGACCTCAGAAATGCATCATTGGAGGAATCTAATAAGTAATATCAAGACAAATTCTTTTAATGACGATCTTAAAGGAAAAAAAGATAAGAGTGATTGATTTCTTTTAGGCTTATTTCGTTTCATTTCAGCATTTCTTTTGCTCAATATTTCTCTTTTCTGGTAAAATGTTTATTTCCCAATTCGGCAATTTACTTTAATCTTTGAAAGGAAAATGATTTTAAGGGCACAGACCAAAATTTGATTTAAAAAATAAAATCCATGAAATTGTGACCCCTAGAAATTAGCACTAAATTACTTTTTCTGCTCAAATTACTTGTGCTCTTCTCAGTATTTTTGAAATACAAGTGGCATTATAAAATGGTCTTATTTGACTCCATAGTATTAACACGCTTTGCATGAGCCTGCGCCGTGCGGTCACCAACCCCGCTATTTGACTATTGCGCACCCCAAATTCATTGAAACAATCCATCATCATTATGCGTAGGAACCGGTCATATCCTCTGATTTTTAATATATGTCCACAACCATCCTACGCATTTTACTCGTACCCATTCCATTTCTGACCTATTCTTTCGACGATTCATATGAAATGTGCGGTCCAATAACACATACCAATGGAAATTATCATCGTGTTTGTGTCCATTCTAGGTCGGTCGGGTTCAGGACTCCGTCAAGGCGGCATGGCGAGTCCGTGAGTCCGGGGCGCCAAGTCTTTTAGGAAACTAGTGGAGCTTGCAATGAATAAAACACTCCGTCTTTGCAAAAATTAAGAAATGGGTTCCGACAATGTTATTCGGGAGAGAGCACGATGTCATTCCTACCAACCAAACCAGTCCACCAACCCATGCGGGTCCTCCCACTGAGCAGAGGAACGGATAAATCACAAAGCGGGTCCCAAAGACATTTTTTGATGAACAATTCAATAAAAAGAAAATAAGTCAAGTTTGCACGCACCAACTTCTTTCTTAATACCAACTTCTTCCAACTTGGAAGGGGGAGGTGGAGGGTTCGAATCTCCACCTTTTCGGTGGTCATGGCACGTTATCTTTAGAAGTGGATTTTGATTCCCACGCCCTACAGAGTGTTAGAGTGAGTGTTAGAGAATAAAGTAAGACCGACCAAAAAAGAAAATAATATTTTCTTATTAAATTTGCTTATTAAGTGCGCCAGGTACTTTTTAACATAAGTCATAATGAAAGTCATGGACATCTATTGTATGTGTAATTCAATTTCGAGACACTGATTGTGTAGAACGTAAAGACAATCGAAGCATTAAAGGTATTTGCAGCTTGATCACGATCAACTATACTTTTGATATCTCAAACGCTTCAGATTAAAAAAAAAAATCAACATTTGTGGACCGTAAAATTTTAATTGAATAAAAATTAAAATTCAATCCAATGACAAAATTCAGTGCAAACTATAAATCTCGATGTAGTGCCATGCTTATCCAAATTGCTTGCATCAAGTACTTTTTAACATAAGTCATAATGAAAGTCATGGACATTTGTTTTATATGTGTAATTCAATTTCGAGATACTAAGAATGCATTTGGTAACGATTCTCGCTTCCAATAACAATTTTTTATCGAAATTATTTTTTTTGTTTTCGTTCCCAAGAATAATTTCTAAGTATAAGAATGCGTTTGATAATCGTACAAAATTTCTATTCCCGAAATAGAAATGCATTTGGTAAAATTGTATAATTTTATTGTTTCTTTAATTTTTTAATATTTTTATTATATTTTTCCTTTTTTCTTTTCGCTCCTTCTTCCTCCTTTGTGTGGTCACCAGCCATGGCAGCGGCCGACAATCGGCTAGGTGAGGTCCCGCGAGCTCGCCGGAGTCTCGCCAAGCTAGGGCGAGGGCCGACAAGCTCGCCAAAGGCTCGCCTAGCCACCGCGAGGCTCAACCTCGCCCAGGCGATGCAAGGTTGGCCTGGCGATGGCCCAGCGAGGCCGAGCCTCGCCATGGCGTGGCATCACTAGCCCTCATCTGCTAATCGCCAACCATGGCCAAGGCCGGCGATCGGCCAAAAGGAAGAAGAAGGAAAGGAAAGAGAAGAAGAGAAAAGAAGAGAAAAGAAAAATTGTTCATAGAAATAAGAGGCTACTTTTTCTATTTCTTATTTCTGTTCCAAATCTATTCCCGTGAACAAAAATTTTACCAAACACATTTCAATTATTTTTTCATTCCCTAGAACAAAAGAACAGAAATAATTGTTTCGGGAACAGAAATAGTTTTTGCCAAACAGACCCTAAGTGTGTATAACACAAAGACAATCGAAGCATTGAAGGCATTTGCCTTGATCACAATTGACTATACTTTCAATATCTCGATAATTTATTAACCTCGCATGTATTGTGAACACTTAATAATTAATAAATTGCTTGTATTTCGCATGATGCTAAACACTTCAATGATATCAAGAAACAAGCGTGCTGAAGAATTTCTATTTTTCACTGATAAACTAAATTTATTATCTCGGTGACGTAATAAGATGAGCTTGCTTGTTTGCAAATAATTAAAAGAAAAATCTATTCCCTTTTTTTCCATCATAATTTAAAATACTTAGATTCCAAAAAAAAAAATCATAGATATAATGTGAAAGTCTCAAACTCTTCGGATTAAAAAAAAAAATCAACATTTGTGGACCGTAACATTTAAATTAAATAAAAATTAAAATTCAATCCAATCACAAAATTCAGTGCAAACTATAAATCTCGATGTAGTGCCGTGATAATTTCAACTCAAATGGAAGAGTATATGAGGACCTTTTTGTCTTCACATATATTTTTTTTTTTTGGTCGAATGTCTTCACATATATTGAAGAAAGATTTTACGATGGGATTCCTTTTTCTATTTTGACTTTTCCCCAAGAAAAAAACTGCATTCACATGATTTTTTTTTCCTTATTCCATGACCATGTGGGATGTTAGCAACATAGGACATACCAAATAAAATGTCAAATGAAAATTCGATTCCTAACCTAAACTCCGCTGTGGAATCGCGGTTTTGATGAGTTGTTGGTAAAGACAGAACTACTTTGTTTTGGGAGTAGGTCATGAAGCTATATAAAGATCAAATATGCCCAAATTGATTATTAAATGAATTTAGGAATGACCATATTTTTGAATTTGTTGACCGTATTAAACTGAAAAGTCATGTTCCAAAAATCCCATGTTAAGTTGTTGACCCAAAAAGAGTAAATCCCAAGTCATGTCCTTCTTCGTTACTTCCCGAAAATGAAAAGATATTCAGAAATCTGGGTAATGGTGTAACTGTAATACTTGACTAAGTTATAAAACTGTAAGTTCCAATGCCGTTTTTATCTATTTGCATGGAAAGATCGACTTCATTTCGCAAATCACGTGCGAGTCAGGTCCGTGCTCACAAGGGAAACATTCAAATAACTCAGCCCCGAATTTTGAGACAAAGTAAATTAAATTGAGATTAGCTGGGATTAATAAATCCCATCCATCCGATCCAAAGACTGGATATCATTACCCTCTTGTCCCACCACTTTCGATCAAATCGCCAGTCTCTGTCATCTTAGGGAGACGGTAGCTAGCTTTTCAATTCAGATGCGGTCAGACCACATTATAAATGCGGACATAGGCCAAAGAATTTATTAAAGTCGTGCCTACCAATTACCACCAACCCCAAAGAAAACAAAAGAAAATCGAGGGAAGAAAAGAAAAAGAAGACGAGAGAAAACAAAGGGTCACCACCTACCACCTAAATCGCAGTTCCTTTGAGTTGGTGAAGCCAGTAAGAAATTTACATCCGACATAAAAAGGGTGACGCAAATATTCGATCGAGTCCTATGAACAGATAGCAATAATTGGGTGCGAATGTTTTCCTGAGTTTTACTAATTAATGTGTGTTTCGGTAGCTGGAGTCGACCGGCGTGCAGCTAATCACCAAGACTTAATCAAACCATGGCTAAACCGATACATAATTTGTGGATTCAGCCAGCAATGGTGTTAGGGGTTAGCTTATCCTCTTGAGATGGCCGTCGGGAGCATGAGCCTATAATGTTATTATGGACCTTGTGCTATTTGAGTCGGGAGGACTAGCTCATTTAGTAGAGATTAATTGAGAGCTCAAGAAGTCTTGTGTGTTTTGTCTAAAAAAGATCGACGGAAAAAGATGTGATTGCGTATGATCACATCTTCAACACATGTCGCACAAAAAACATATATTGGAGGAGTTAGGCCCTGTTTGGTTCAGCATTCCAAATGCTCATTTGGACTCTAAAGTCCCTTGGCCAAATGCAAACGCGTTTGATTCGTATTTTTGTGCGACTTTAGCAAGATGCAATTGCATCTCCAAAGGAGTCTAAAGGCCTTTAGCCCAATGGAGCTCTTGAGGTGCATTGGCAAGTTGCATTCCCAGGATGCAAGTCGGTACTGTTCATCTTCTCCAAGCAACCGCCGATTGGAGGCCGACGACCACCGGCTAAGGGGTCGCGCGCGCTGGCGACGCGCCGGCGACCGCCGCCTGAGGGTCGCCCGACCTCGGCGATCGTCGCCGGACCTCAGGCGGCCATCACTTGGGTCGCACAAACCCAAGCGACGGCCACCTGAGGTCGCGCGGCCTCAGGCGACCGTCGCCTGGGGTCGTGCGGCCTCAGGCGGCCATCGCCTGGGGTCCCCCGACCCCGGTGACTATCCGGGGGCCAGATCCAGCCATCCAGACCACCAGATCCGACAGTCCGATGGCCGGAATTCAAAAAATATATATAAGTGTGTTTTTGTTTTTTTAATTTAATAAAAGTTAATTACAAATGTAAATTTTACCAAACGGTATTTTAGCCAAAGTTGTTTTTTAATGTAGATTTTACCAAACGATATTTGCATTTCGGAAAACTCCATTCACCCAAAGGTATTTGCATTACTGCAAATACATTCCCCAAAAGCCGAACCAAACGGGCCCTTAGTAAAGATACATAAAAGGTGGTGAAAAGTAACACAAGTTGGAAACTTTACCGGGAAATTTGGAGGACTAAATAAAAAAAATGTTGGTAAATAATTCGTACAGAGTTGGTAAACCAAAACTTAAAAACTTAATTTGACAAATTAGTAAATCACACTAATTTAGGTTATTAATTTCATAAAAAAAAGATTAGTGAATTCAAAGCATTAGCAAGATAGACAAATAAAAATAGATAAGTTTGTACAAATTTTGTAAATTTGCAAACTCTAAATAAGTTGGCAATTTCATAAAGTTGTTGGTAAATTTACCAACACCTTACTTGAAAAAAAAATCGATGATCATTGTTTTCACCAACGAACGATTTTTAAATTTGCCACTATGATAGAAAGATTTCGTAGAATTGAACACAAAACAATAGATTTTTGTGTTCCTAGAAGGTGCATCTTAAACTATTAATCAATTTAATGATGTATATAACTTCGTTATAAATCCGGTAGCTAAGTTATGCGAGATATACTTTTAACACTCCAACTTCGATGTCTTATTAGAATTTTCAATATGTAGAATTGACCTTTATTCTGGAGCTAACCTATAAACAAGGGAAGTTTTTCTAGACTTTTGACTAATATGCACGTGTACATGCTAGTATTATCAACGAGTTCCTAATGTTGGGAATTTAATTGTGAATTTATTTTGTCCTCAACAAGTTGCAACCTTGGAAGAATCGAAAGGGTGTCTCCATCCATCAGGTCTCTTGATAAGTCCAGAAGAAAATGGGAGTTTATGTGCTTATTATATATGTATTTTAGGTACTTACTTGTAGATTTATACTTAATATATCAAGGAAATCCGGATCAAGTTAGACTATATGCACGTCAAACCCTTCTTCGTCTAGAAGCCCATATCGGAAGTAACTTGCAAGAAAAAAGAAGAGGTATTAAAATCATAAAATAAAGTGGAAATAGCATCTTTTTAAATAAAATTATTAAATTAACTAATCTCTTGTGTTTTTTTTAGTCTTGATTTGGTAGTTAGAGTCTCGAACTCGGAGTCACCCAAAAGTGCAGCTAATTACCCGGACTTAATCAAACCATGGCCAAATTGATACCTAATCCGTATATTTGGCAATTTTGTTAGCGTTAGTTTATCCTATCGAGATGATGGTCAGGAGTATAAACCTACAATAATGTACCATCAAGCACTATTGGAGTTGAGATAACTAGTTCATTTAATGAAGATTAATTGGAACGTATTAATACGCTAGACCCATGCTTCGAGTTGTTTCATGCCATAAATAAACTCGAACGCTCAAAAAGTCCGTTGGACAGGCGGATTCACATCTCTTACAACAGACACAGTCCTCTGTTCTTGGAGCAGAAGCAATTTGCTTAGCTTTACATCCATCCCATGGTATCATTTCTAATACATCTGTTGGGCAGGCTCGCACACATTGAGTACATCCTATACATGTATCATAAATCTTTACTGAATGTGACATCGGATCTATAAGTTTTTGAATGTCGGGAGCTCAAGAAGTCCTACATATTTTGTGTGAAAAAGATCGACGGAAAAAGATGTGATTGCGTATGATCATGTCGCATGTTGTGGATAATATGTATGGAGGAGTTCGGAAAGATAACATCATAAAAGATAATAAAAGTTGGTAATTTAAAAAAAAAAATAGTAAGTAACTCAAGTGAGAGTTGGCAATCCAAGACTAACTGATAATTTAATTGAAGAGAAGTTGTTATGTCACTTTAATTAGGTTAATGATAATATTTGAAAAAAGAGTCGGTAAATCACAAGAGTTGCTAGGAAAAGCAAAGTTATAAGAAAAGTAGGCAAATTGAAAATTTAAACAACTAGTGTGGTGAGTCATTCAAATGAAAGTAGGCACTAATACTATGTGATAATTTAATGGAAGAAAAGTTGGTAAATCAAGCTAATTTTGATTGGTAATTTTTGAATGAGTCTTATAAATTTAAAAAATAGCTTCAAGACAAACAAACTTGGTAACTTTAACAGGACAGTTGATAGATTAAAAAAAATTAAATGTCCGTAAATAATTTAATAATAGTTGGTAAATCAAAACTAAAAAATTTAATTTGACAAAATTTAGTAAATAATACTAATTTAGCTTATGAATTTTATAAAATAGTTAGCAAATTCAAAGCATTACTAAAAGGGAAAATTTCAAAAAAGGACCCAAGTGCCCTTATTTTCTCAAATAAGGTCCCAAGAGGATTTTGTTTCAAATAAAGACTTGAAGTGACCTTGATTAT
The DNA here is from genome assembly GCA_016097605.1 of Eucalyptus guilfoylei. NCBI lineage: Eukaryota > Viridiplantae > Streptophyta > Magnoliopsida > Myrtales > Myrtaceae > Eucalyptus > Eucalyptus guilfoylei. The sequence continues at coordinate 21,371,715 of CM027869.1, forward strand.
TTCAAATAAGGGCCCGAAGTGGCTTTGATTATTTCAAATAAGAACCTGACTTTGCCGGTCACCCGTCGGCTAAATTTTCTCGACCAATTTGTCATTTGGCATTTTCCCCTTTTTTCTTCCTTTTTTTTTTCTGGTTCTTCTTCTTCCTCTTTGCTGGTGGCTGTCATCGGTGAAGAGGAAGAAGAAGAACCAAGAAAAAAAGGAAAGGAAAAAAAAAAAGAAAAAGGGGAAAAATGACAAATGACGAAAATACCTCGACTGTCGGAAAGTCGGTCCTTATTTGAAACGGACATAATCACTTTAGACCATTATTTGAAATAAACATAAACATTTCAAATCCTCATTTGAAACAACATCAACTTCAGGCCCTTCTTTGAAAAAATGATGGCACTTCTAATCTTTATTTGAAATAAGATCCACTTCGAACCCTTATAAAAAAATTGGAAAAAAAAAAAAAGACAGCACTTTGGGTCTCTTTTTGGAATTTTCCCTTAGTAAAATATGCAAATAAAAGAATATAATTTTGTACAAAATTTGGGAATTTGCAAGCTCCAAATAAGTTGGTAATTTCTAAATTTGTTCATAAAATGGTATTTGAAAAATAAAATAAAATCAACGACCATTGTTTTTACGAATAGGTTTCTTCCACTTACCACCACTTTTTAAATTTGTTTGCACGACAGAAAAATTCCGTAGGATTGAACACGGAACAATAGATTTACGGGTTCCTAGAAGTTTCATCTTAAATTATTAACGGAATGATTAAAATGCATACAAAATCATGATGTATCGGTAAATAAGTTATGTGAGATGTACTTCTCAATACCCCAACTTTAATGTCATATTAGAATTTTCAACCCGTAAACATAAGATAATGGGTGGAGAAGGCATCTATATCCCGAGTCCCAACTCTCTCTCTACATTTCATGCTCTTCACTTAAAAAGGCTAAAAGCTAGTCACTACATGAGAAATGTGTATGGTTTGCGAACGCACACGAATTACATCAACTTACTAGAACAAGAACCTCGAAATTCTCATGTATCCAATTATTATATACACACGATGAGATTTCAGGGTTTTCTTTTTTCAAAATTAAATCAAATATTGAATTTCTTCGACCTAGGTTTACGTTGATCGGCTTTTCTCCTTCAGCTAACATATAAATGAGGTAAACATGTGTACATGCAAGTATGATCATTGAGTCCCTGATGATGGGAATCTAATTGTGAATTTATTTGTCCACTCAACAAGAAGAATCCAAAGGGTGTCTCCATCCATGAGGTTTCTTGATAAGTCCAGAAGAAAAATGGGAATTTATGTACTTATTATATATGCATTCTGGGTACTTGTGGATTTATACTTAATTTATCAAGAAAATCCGGATCAAGTTAGACTATATGAATGTCAAACCCTTCTTCAACTAGAAGCCGACGTCGGAGAAGCAAGTTGCAAGAAAAAAAAGAGGTATTAAAATTTTAAAAAAAAGTGGAAATAGCATCTTTTTTTTTTTAATGGCTAAATTAACTAATCTCTTGTGTTTTTTTTTGTTGTCAGCGACAGTCGTGAGGAATAAATTCTCTAGTTTTAGATAGAGTCGTGCGTAAGCTTGCATGAAATCAAACCCATCGAGAGTGACCGTGGATGGTCAAATCTGAAAAATGACAAAAAGAAAAGCCATAAAAAAAAAAAAAAGGGATCCTTAGGTGCGCATGACAAAATTTCTGAAACAGAAATTGATTTCTCAATTTTTATTTTAGAAATTGAGAAGTTAAAAATTTTAGATTTTGATTTTTTTCTTCAATTCTATTTCTGAAATAGAAATCTATTCCACAAATAGAAAAATCAAATTGCGTTACCAAACAAATATCTCGCCTCCAACTCGTTCCTAAGCAGAGAAATGAAAAGAAATAGAGAAGTAGAAATTTTATCATACGCGCCCTTAATAATTAGTGATACCATAAAATTACTAATCTTTCGCACTAGGCTTCGCCTATCTCCCAAGATAAAGCATTTTCTACGATCTACTCAGCCTGTCTCCCAATTTAAAGCATTTTCCACAATCTACGCCAATCCTGTTGATGGGGTCAATCTTCCATGATTTGTGAGTAAATCTCCTAAAATATAGCATCGTTTATTATCTGCATCAATCCTGTTTATAGAGTCAATTTCATTTATAGTAAATTTCAAAGAATGCGATAATATTGTAAATTCTTATCTTTTATAAAAAAATTTCAATTGTGATTTTCCCACTTATGTACATGCTATAAATATAATATAAATCTCCACACCACTAAGTATGCAATCAAATTCAAATTCATAACAGTCCAACTGGTCTATTTAATCACGAAGGAATTATCATTCAGATGCAGTCAAAAAGATGGAGCAGGTTGCTATCGAAATTACTTATTTATTCTCAAAGCTTCGATTTTTTTTTTTTTATTTTTTTTCTGAATAATTTAGGCAGAGAGCAGCAGATGGCGTGGGATTCAACAACTCGGTTTGACCAATATTCACGAGCAAACCTGACTGGGAAGGCAATCGGTATGGTCTTTGCATCAACAAAGATGCCCCTTAAGTCCACTCCAAATTGACGAACGTAATTATTACATAAATCAACCTCGAGAGATGCTTAGGGCGTGATTTGTTTTCTAAGAGCAATTTCTCATCCTTACTTGACCCAGAATTTAGCTCTTGACAAATTCCGTTCATCCTGGACCATCCATCCCTCTATACCCGGCTAGAGTAATTTATGACTGTCAATTGAACGTTAATAAAAAAACTGTGTTCGTGTTTAGTAACAAACCTTTCTCACAAGCCTAGGTTTCAACTACACGTGATTAGATGCTCGGCATTGATAACATGGGCACGCGCATTGCATGGATGCGAGAAACTGACAATTGGGAAATGAAGTTTGTCACCGAACAATCAAATAATCACGTAATGGAAAGTAGCAATTGATGTATATACATTTGTACTTATTAAAAGAGAAGATTATTTCAAGATTTGAAATCTCTATAAGATATCCACTTTCTAATATCGAAATGATGTTAGAGAGAAAATAAAATTATATATATTTGTCCCTGGAAACAATATTTTTAAAATAGGTAACTAAGAATATTTGGTAAATTAAAACAACAATTGAGATTCCTCAAAAGTGGGAGGCTCTCTTGACTTTATATAATGGTACAGTCTATAAGACGGACCGGCAAATACAACTTTCACGAGCGAGGGATATAAGGTACTCGGTCCGGCCCAAGTAGTCATGGCCTACTTACAGTCATGGCCCAAGTGCTATTGTTGTGCAAACCTTAAAGTCATGGCATGGCTCGGTTCAATCCAAGATGGGCTTGACCCGAATTTTGACACAAAGTTATTCAAATCTTGCATTGTGATTGAGAATTGGTCAATTGCATATCCATTATGAATCTCGTATGGATTAGAACTGACTAATCAACTTCCTCGTCGTCCAAGAAGTCTTCGGTTAATCGGTCATTATAAGGTTGTCCGCATCCCACCATACATTGCTTAATCGAGAGATGATTGCGCATGTTTACGCAAGGAACTTCTAACGTTCGAAGACAGCGAAAAGCGGACGGATTGGCCCACTGATTGTACGTTGGACTGGTTGGGCACAGTTGGAAACAATTTGACAGATTGTGTGACATGAATTCAGATCGTGATTTCGGCCGTATCGGGACGCAAAAGGCTAATGAGCTTAGCTGGAGATCGAACTCAGATCGTGATTTCGGCCGTATCGGGACGCAAAAGGCTAATGAGCTTAGCTGGAGATCTTGAGTGATCCGCCTAATGTTATGCTCGTCACGTAATATAAGTTCCATCTTCTTCTCCCCCATTATCCGCAAGTCCATTACGCATAACTTGTGCGCCTAGTCGAGTGATCGTATGTCGATATGTTTTGGGTACTTAATATTTATAAGTACGAATCAATAGATGAAAGCTGTTATTTTATTAATTTTCTTATCATGAATCTCTAGAATTCGAGCCCAAGCTCAAGTTTAATTAGGGTGCCGAGTAAGATTTACTAGTGGTATTGAGTCGAATCTAAGTAGAGTTGAGCTTAAGTTTATTGAAGACAGTACAATCGAACTCAAGGGCATGCTTTCAAATTCCGACTAGACTTTTCTAAGAAAAATTGTCCAAAAGATCCTAAATTGATTGCACTTTGGCAAATTTAGTTCTAAACTTTTCAATTATACTAATTGAGTCAATTTGATTAATTTTGATCATAAAATAATGACGTGATAGTCCACTTGATCATATGATGTTGTGTATTAACATTGACATGGATAACTATTTTATTTTTTTCTTTTTTTATTTTCTTTTTGTTGGTGGTCGATATTAGACAATGGTCGGACAGGGCAAGGCAAGGCCACCCTTGATGACCACGATAAGGCAAGGGATGGCCTTGCCTGGGCAAGGTGTGCCCTCACCCTACTTGGGGAGGCTACCCTTAATGGCCATAGCCCACAAGCTAGATATCACTAGATCTAAACAAGGGTCACCTCACTCGTGGCCGATTGATAGGGTTGCAATGCCCTCATCCAATATTGCACGAGGGTTGTTAGCGACCCTCATCGACACTCGATAGAAAAAAAAATGCAAAAAATTCAAAAATCATTTTAAAAAAAATCTCATTATCAACATCTATTGTGTTATATAGAGTAATCGACTTTTATATTCGTAATTTTCATTCAAAATTGGCCACGTGAATTCAATTAGCAAACTGTGAAAAGGCATATGATTAAATTGATGCAATTAAAAAATTTATGATTGAATTAGTCAAAATATAATAAGATTAAAAAAATTTGGTATAATTTGCTCGATTTTTCCAAGTGCGTACATACTCCATACATCATATGTATGTGCCATGCATATAGCATTTCACCGGGCAAAGGAGATTTCGGTTGGTAATTAGGTTGGTCACCTATACAATTCTTTACCAAGAAGAAATTTGATTCACGATTTATTTATTGGGCACGAAAGCAATTGATCGGAGCTGCTGGTCTTGAAATTTACCCCCTCCGCTTTCCTTAATCTTGTCGAAGGAGACACTTCTAATTTTTGTCGGACCGCTGATTTAGACCCATTTTCTTTCTCAAATTCAGCACAAATATAAAAAAAAAAAAAAAAAAAAAAAAAAAAAAAAAAAAAAAAAAAAAAAAAAAAAAAAAAAACGAAGGACTCCTCATTGCACGTGGCAAACTGTCATTAGTCATTAGCTGTGTGATCAGATGGAACATCAAGCAAAAAGAAGGGAAGAAAGGCCAAATACCAAAATAAACTGTCGAAGCACTTTCAAGTCCAAGTACGTGGGACCCGGACCACTCGTTCACACCGAGGATCTGAAAATAAAAAAATAAAAAAAATGACATAAATAATTTCTGAACTTTTAATTAATGTATAACGTGATCCATAAATTATTAATTTATTCAATATGATCCATATACTTTAGTTTTATGTTCAATGTAGATCCTATACTTTTTTTTTTTAATAACCTGCGGACTCCGTATGCTTTGAATGCCGTGACAAAATCCTGCAATGACACTAATATTTAGTGAATACCCACCACCCCGCGCACACTATGACACCAACCACGGCCGGTCGTCTATACTTTTAATTTGTTTAATGTAATTCATAAACTTTTGATACATATTCAATGTAACCCTAAACTATATTAAAATATTTTCATATAATTTAAGGACTACATTGAACATATACCAAAAGTTCATGGCACATTAAACATCTAAAAAGTTCATGGACCATATTAAATGCTAGACAAAAGTTTATGGATTGTATTGAACAAATTAAAAATTCAAATAATCATATTATACATTAGGCTATATTTATGGACCATTTATATCATTTTCTCTATAAAAAAAAAAGAGAGAGAGGGATTTTTAATTATGTAGGATTTCCACATCTACCATAGCAAAACTATGATTAGTAAAAATTCAAGAGATCGAAAAGACATTCTAATATGAGATTATTATTTATTAGTTTAATCGTGTTGGCATTCACATTTGAACATCTCGTGATGACTATTATAAACATTGAGATTATTATTTATCAATCTTGACCACGTATATGTTTTTTTTTTTTTTTGATACCTAGGGAACCCCGTACAGTCGGTAGTTGGTGGGTAAACCCTGGAGTGACGCTAACGAAGGACCCACCACCCCGGCGCCACACTTAAGAGACCAAATGTCTCCACTTGGTTTCGAACCCCTCACATTTGAGCAAAGATCAACGAGGTTCTTATCCAGCGGAGCCACCACGACCGGTGATTTGACCACGTATATGTTTCTTGAATAGTGATAATAGATTTTTCCATGAAAAATTATCAAAAAAATCATAAATTTATTAAATTTTGACCAATTATATATATCGTATCAATTGACATGTTCATCTTTTTAAATTTTTTATTTTCTTTTACTTTTGTAATAGTCAATCTTAAACAATGGCCGGAGAGAGTTGGGTGATGCTACCCTTGGTAGGCACAATCTCACCTCGCCCTACATGGGGGAGACTATCACTCGTCGCCCCTGTTGGCCATCACTAGATCCGGGCGAGTGTTACGTTGATGGACTCAATTGGTATATGTGAAAATGTATAAGACTCAATTGGTACAATTGGAAATTTTATGACCAAATTGGTTGAAGTGTTTTTAAAAAATAAAATGTTCAAATTACAAAAAATTTAGAACTTTTTAGATTGATTTTTCCAAGTGCTTTTATATTCCATGCATCATATGTCTGTGCCATGGCCGATGGCATATCCCCAGGCAAAGGAGATTGCGGTTGGTAATTAGGTTGGCCACCAATGCAATTCTTAGCCAAGAAGAAATTCAATCGCAATTTATTATTCCTGGCACGAAAGCAATTGATTGGAGCATCTGATCTTGAAATTTCAAACCCCCTCCCCCCCAATCCTTAATCTCGTCGAAGACATTTCAAAGTTTTGTTGGACCACTAGTTTAGATCCATTATTCTTACTCAAATTTGGCAAATTAAAAAGGATTTCGTACGGGACCCTGCCATCACACGTGGCAAGATTTCATTTATGCTGCGGTCAGGCCGAATGTGAGGGCAAAAAGAAGAGAAGAAAAAACAAAATACATAATTAAAATAAATAAATAAAAACTGTCGAAGCATTTTCAAGTCCGGGTACGTGGGACCCGCGTTCGCCCGTTCACACCGAGGATCAGAAAAATAAAGATTTTTAATTATGCAGGATATCCACTGCGTCCACCAAAGCAAAACCATGATTAGTAAAAAGCTTAGAAGATCGGGAAAACGTTCCAATCCGATATAATTAATTATTAATCCAATCGTGTCGTCATTCGCATTTAGACATCTCGCTGGCCCACGTACGATTCACCACCTCCTGCGTTCACACTTGGGGGGGACCCCATAAATTATTATTATTATTTTTTAATTTTATGTGGATTTCGAAAGGCACGACAACTTGAACTTTTTACGACCTAAAAAAGAACTTTAACTTTTTAAAATAATATTGATTATGCACGGATTTCAAAAGGGCAATGGACAAAAAGACTGAATTTTTTCTTCGTTTAATCATTTGTTTAGCTGATGCATGGAAATACTTATTAAGAATTTCTCAAGAAATTAAAAAGAGGGAAAATTAGCGGGATAAGAATCTATGATGAGATGATTGATGTGGCACTGTTATGATTTGCTTATATCGGGACCAAGGCACAAATTCATAAAATTATGTGAAGGTATCATGATAGAAGCATCAATCAACTTTTCATACAATAATGGATAACTAAATCGACAAAAATTATAAAAAAAAAAGAATCATTGTGGTGCAAATTAGCAACGTCACATAACTCCATTTTCTCCTCCTGAGAAAAAAATTTGTCTCTCCAAGTTTGGAAAGGGAGAAGCCACGCGAAAAACTTTGTTACATAGATAATTTTATTGAAGCGGGCATGATTCTAGGCTCGAGAAATATAAAAATCTTATGAGCATCTATACCATCTCTTAAGTCAACTGAGTAAAGCGTACAAAATGCATCAACAACTCTTGAATTCAGCAAGTTTTGCGTGAGATCCTCGTGATCTTATGGATGAAAATTAATGCATTTTCTTGTAAGCTTCACCGCAGTTTGACAGAAACCCTTCGTTACTAGCTAAGATAACTACGGACCAACCCGGGGAACCGGAGTTTCATAAGTTGGCCAACAAAAACACGAAACCAGCTTTTGAGAGAGAGGGGGATTAATCAAATTAACAAGCAAAGGGTTAAAAAATTTTGCAAGCAAAGGCGGAGTATCTCTGCTTTGTCACCTTCCTCCCCTCCACAAAAAGTTAAAAAAAAAACCAATTAGCCGGCCCAACCGACCTACCGCACATAAACAATGATCGAACATCGGACTCCACGAACCCAAAAAGAAACGAAGTGAAAATCCGGGGTCGGGCGTCTTGGCATGCGTCGCAGGTAAGATCCGGCAAAATTCGATCTGGGGCAGGTGCTTCGCTCTCTTCCCCGCATTGACAGCGCGACCGCTGAGCTGGATGCCGTGTGGTCGCTTGCTCCTTTCCTTTCCTGAACAGCTCGCTCTGTTTGCCTTGCCCCGTCTCTCTCGCCAGGTAGGAAAGGAAGTAAAAAGGATTAAATTAATCGGCATCTTTCTGGATCTTTTTAGAAAGGCGTTTCGCTTTTGCGTTTTCCTTCCCTTTCAGCCCATCGGATTTTGGTTTGATCTAATATTCAAGAGCTTTGAAACTTCGCAGGCGCGTGTACGTGTGTGAAACGATTGAATTCATTTTGTGATGGGATACCGATACGAATGATCCTCCACTTTAGCCCATTATAATGTAATACTTTAACTTTTTAATTTGTTTGACGTGATCCTTGAAATTTTGATAAATGTTCAAACTAATCACTGGATTATATGAAAATATCTAATGTTATCATTCACTAAATATACATTCAAAGACAATATTGAGTATGTTTATATAGTCCACAGATTTGAATATATATAAGAAATTCAATAGATATATTCAACAAATTAAAAATCCATGAGCGAAATAGTGATATAATACATTGATTTAAAATTTAGGGTCTATATCGAACAAATTAAAAGTTTGAAAATTATATTATATATTAAATCAAAGTTTAAAGATCATTTGTGTTATTTTGCCTTTCACAATTATGACATTTAATATTGTGCTTCTTATTCCTTTAATTTCATGCCAATAGGAATGTTGAAAAGTTTTAAAAAAGTCATATCATATACGCAATTCATAAGATTAGAGATTTCCATTGCTCCAAGTGCGGATATGAATCATGATCATAAAGAAGGTAGAGTAGGTTGGTCGATCTTAAGAAGATCAAGACTGATGATCACCTCCATATAGGAGGATCGCATTGTGAAATTTTATGGGATCACTGCCAACTGTTTTAAAAGCTTAAACTATTAGATAAAGACGTGATTTATTATTTAAATATTCAAACACTCTCCCTCATGCTTAGTCTGATATTTTGTCTAGTATTTTGTGAGATCACTGCCAACTATTCTAAAAGCTTAAGCTATTAGATGAAGATGTGGTTTATTATTTAAATATTCAAACATGCATGCTCTGTGTCTTTCGTCACATCTAAAAATATCCCAATAATATTCAAATTATTTGTGGAAAAATCAAATTGTAATTATCCGCCTCTTCTTAGTCTAAAGCCGACGGGCTCTGCCCCTTTCAAATAATATTCTGCACATATTCTTTCGTACATAAACTTCTCCGTGGAAAAAAAAAAAACAAAAAAAAAAATCAAAAGACGACGAGGAAGAGTCGCCACTTGGAAGCATTCGTTTCGAGCAGACAGGGACGGCGGACTTCATTTTGAAAGAGTCGTCGAGCAGAGCGAAGCGAGAGAAAACACTTCTTTCCTCGGCGCTTCCCCCTCAAACCTTTGCTCACGAGATGATCGTTGTCTCTCGGTCGCGTGTTCCCGACCATCAACGTCTCTCTTCGTTGTCATCGCCACCTTCGCCTGCTGCTTCCTCCGTTTCGTCTTCTTCTTCTTCTTCTTCTTCTTCTTCTTCTCCTGCATGCGCTCGGGAGTGCTTTCTTGTTTCTTGATCGCCACCATCTCCAGCTTCTTGGAGTGAGGACGGCCGAGGGAGAGAGAGTTCAAGATGGGGTTTTTGAGCACCATCTTCGGAATTCTTGGGTTCGCGATCGGCCTTCCTCTCGGCCTCGTCTTGGGTTTCTATCTTTTCGTATATTCTCAGCCTAAGGATGTAGAGGTAAGAGCGTTTTGATCATCCGCCGTGCTGCATTTGCTGTTCACTCTGTGGATGCGCGCGAGAACTGTTCTGTGGATTTGTGCTTTTGTTTTGTTTGATCATCACTCGGCTTTAAGAAGGACTCTCTTGTTCGTGTTTTTATTGGGTTTTTAACGGCAACGATCAGTTCTTTCTGAAATCTTGTCGATGCTGCCATGTCCTGCACTTTTCGCAGTGTTCGTCGGCTGAAACTTGAGCTTGCCACCTTCTTCCAGAAAAGAGATTTGGATTTTTTTTCTCTTTCTTTTTTCTAAATGCAATTAGATGGTGAGTTTCTTATGGAGTTCTAATGTCCGAGGTCAGAATGAGATTGAGTGGCGGATGATTTCGTCTATCCGTGTGTCGAGAGATCGATCATATCTTTTCTTCTCTGAAAGCTAAGTTTCTTGATTTGAGAGTTGATAATGAGGTTGCGTTTCGTTTACAATCAGTCCTGATGGTCAAAGCAGACAAGTTTCTTACACATATGAGATTTGAAATTCTGCACGTCATTTGACCCTTTCTTCCTTATGTTATTTTCTGGACAGAGAGAGAGAGAGAGGGGGGGGGGGGGGGGGGAGGGCTCTGCAAGAAAAGTGGCATTTCTAATGTCCACGAGACGGTTGTATCACTTGGAGTTCTTGTGGTTTTGATTGTAATTTCTTATCCTGATTAATTGAAGCCAATTATTTGGTCTTTTGCCTTCTGGACAAATGCAAACTTTTGCAAACTTGAACGTAAAATGGGTAGGACAATGAGAATACCTAGGAGGTGTAAATGACCACATTCTTTGTCATTGCATTCAAAATTTATCCAATAAGATGACTATTGAGTTGGCAAGCTTGATCTTGTGTTTTTCTACCGAGTTAAAGTGGTTCCAATGGTTCTAATCCTGAAATTCTTTTTAGCCCCCTTTTTCAAAGATACTTAAGGATGCGAATCTCTTCTGTTCATTGGTTACCTGAGTGGCTGGCGAAGGAAAAATAACTTCATCTTTATTTTGTAAAGCATTACAAAAGGAAGCTTCTTCTTTATGGCTCATAATGATTAAGAAAAGGAAGACACTTTATCTTTCAGTGCCATATTGACCGAACGCATACCATTCGTCCACCATTGTTTTGAACAAAACTAATTCTAATTCATGTTATCAAAATTCTGAGAGAGATCAAAATTTGTGACGAAAGTGTCTCAGCTTGGCTGGTATCTGCATTACTCGCAGGAACCAGTTACTACGCCCCTGCACAAGTTGGATAGAAGTGCCTTGCAGGAGATACTACCAGAGATTCCTCTATGGATCAAGAGTCCGGACTATGATAGGGTAAGTTCTTTGGGTTTTCTTTCACGATATCGCAAAATGTTTGCATTTTCTATGTGCTACCTTGACCATAATTTGGAATTGCACAGGTCGACTGGCTGAACAAGTTCATCTTGGACATGTGGCCATACCTCGATAGGGTAATGTCGTAGCATATAAGGTTTTTTTATTTTTACCTTTTTCTGTTGCATGTAGAAGCATATGAGCATTACTCGAGTCTCGTGTACAGGCAATTTGTGGTAATATAAGAAGCACGGCGGAACCTATGTTTGCAGAGTACATTGGAAAGTATAAAATTGAAGCTATTGAGTTTGAGAAGTTAAGTCTTGGAACTCTTCCGCCCACATTTCACGGTAAGCAAGCAGTATGTTTACCAGAGCCCCCTCCCAGGCTTTGAAAGATTGAGTTTCCTTCAAGATGCCACCAAAAAATGATTAATTCATGGTTTCTACTTGAAGCAACTCTGAAGTATAAAAACAGATTCCCCTACAAAATGATGCAAGAGCTTTCTGTATTTTAGGGGTTGTCCAAAAAGTCTGGCTTCCCTTAAGAAAAGGAAAAAATTTGTTTTAATATTGTTCTTTTTATATATGAAAAGCTCCAAACTCATACAATGATTGAACAGTCTGTCTATGGAATCAAATGCTTTGCTCGTATGCTTTAGTGACATCGTTAAAACAATTTGAGGATACACTTCTCTATTGAAATCCTTTCTCTGCCCTGTTTTTCATTTGTTTTTCCCCTCTCATTGTGTGCTTCTCAGGAATGAAAGTTTATGAGACTAACGAGAAAGAACTAGTGATGGAACCAGTCATTAAGTGGGCAGGCAATCCCAACATAATCTTGGGCTTGAGAGTGTTGTCTCTGCATATCAAAATCCAGGTCAGAAGAGGTTAAAGACATGCCTCAAACAGTAATAATGTTTTTTGATTTATATGAAGAGGATGATGCCGACAAGAAGATTTATTGTTCTTCCTCCAGTTGGTTGATCTGCAAATATTTATGGCTCCGAGGATCAAACTGAAGCCCCTAGTCCCTACTTTCCCATGTTTCGCAAATATCGTGGTATCATTAATGGAGAAGGTAGGTCTTGGCTCAGAGTATATGAAAAAACTTGTGGACGAGTGTGTAAGAGCACTTTCTTATGATAAATTGTTATCGATTGTTGCAGCCACACGTGGATTTCGGACTGAAAATTTTGGGAGGGGACATTATGTCGATACCTGGCCTGTACAGATTTGTTCAGGTGCAGAACTATCAGTTCTCTTATGGAAAAGAGTTGGATCATGATCAAGTTCGTTGACTAGAAAAGTTGTTTACATGTAACTTTAATTTGATTCCATCTACATGCAGGAGACGATCAAGAAACAGATTGCGAACATGTATCTCTGGCCCCAAACACTTGAAGTACCTATCCTTGATGCTTCGACGTAAGTTCATGCAGATCACTGGTACTAGTAAACGCATTAATATTGTAAGCTTTTGAAACCATATGATGGGATCACATCTTGCTTACATGTAGAGATTAACAAATGGTCAATTTATTACTTCTGTCCGTTTAATATCTTGTGTAGAGCGGCTGCGGCACAACCAGTAGGAATACTGCACGTGAAAGTTGTCCGCGCAATGAAACTCTTGAAAATGGACTTTTTGGGGGCGTCAGACCCTTATGTCAAACTCAAACTGAGCGGAGATAGACTTCCAGCAAAGAAGACTTCCATCATAAGGAAGAACTTGAATCCCGAATGGAACGAGAACTTCAAGTTTATAGTGAAGGATCCGCAGTCTCAGATTTTGCATTTGCAAGTCTTTGACTGGGACAAGGTTCTTCTGCTATTCCCCACTATTTAGTAGCTAGAAAGAAGCTCAAAAGCTGAGGTCGAAGCAGTTTTATATTTCTTCATCATTTCAAGCTAGACAAAAATACAGACAATGGACAATAATTGGCGGCTCCTGCTTTGAGAGATTAAAACTGCCATTTAATTTTGCCTGTTCAAAGAAACTTCCAAAACTTATGGAAGAATCTCAAATCTTTGAGATCTTTGTTCTGCTCTTTTGACTGCCAGCAATTACACTGTTACCTATGCTTAGGGTGTGTTTTGTTTTATGAACAACTTTATGTTGAAGGAAATGGTTTTATCTGAGAGTGGGAGGGGTGCTCACTGATGTTGCATCGGCAGCACCACTATGGTGTCTCTTTGGGGAAAATGATTCCCCTTTCATGGGAGGGGAATTCATTTTCTAAAGGCTTAGCATACCAATTTTGGTTAATGGAAAATGTTTTCTGTTGACTGGTTCATTTCCTGGTGTTTAAATAGGTGGAAAAAGTCTGAAAGCATTTTCCTGGAAATGGTTTTACTCTAAATAGATGCACCCTTAATGTGAAATTCCTTTCCCTTTTTATAATCTGAATGAGTTTTATTGAACGGTCAATTGTTCCTTCATTCTATCCCTCTTGTTGGCAGGTAGGTGCACACGACAGACTGGGGATACAGCTAGTTCCTCTGAACTTGCTTAAACCCCATGAGAAAAAGGAGTTTGTTCTCGACTTGATGAAGCACACAGATATTAGTGATCACCAGGATAAGAAAAGAAGAGGCCAGCTGGTGGTGGAACTAACGTTTGTTCCTTTCAAGGAAGAAAGTGGAAGCTTTAAGGAACTTCCCAATGGCTATGGAAGAATCGAAAGTGGAATTGATAAAGTATCCGATGACAGCGCTCTGAGCGGAGCGGGCTTACTTTCGGTTATTGTTCAAGGAGCTGAGGACGTAGAAGGGGAGAGGCACAATAATCCTTATGCATTAGTGATTTTCAGAGGAGAGAAGAAAAAAACAAAGGTAATTCTTGACTCGGTGCATCTTCTGCTCTTGACCCATTTCTCAAAGTAGCCTAGTTGTAGAATGTCAGCAAGGTGTCTGTGCTGTCTTGTTTCATAACGTTTGGGAAGTCTAGGAGCCACCTTTTTATGGTATATTCTGTTTCATTAGATGCTGAGGAAGACTCGCGATCCTCGCTGGAACGAAGAATTCCAGTTCATGCTTGATGAGCCTCCTTTGTCCGACAAGATCCACATTGCAGTAATGAGCAAGCGAACCAGCATTAGCTTTCGGTCGAAGGTTGGTACCATGTTAATTAGTGCTGATTACCCTCTATATCTGGATCATGGACTTTCTTCCCGTTTGTACAACCTTCACATTTTGAAAGTGAGATTGCATTGCAGGAATCTTTAGGCCACGTGCAAATCAATCTTAATGATGTTGTGCACAATGGACGGATCAATGAGAAATATCACTTGATCGATTCGAAGAATGGGGTGATACATGTGGAGATACGGTGGACAACAGTGTAATTGACTGCTGTGTACAATTGTAGAACTGCTGATTATTTCGATTACACACCAGTTTTTTCTATTATTCTTTTGGCATCTAGGATATACAGGATTAGGCAATGGAAGAGAAAACAACTTTGTTAGGTCAAAAATTTTGAGCAATCTTCCCCTGTAACTCTCAGACAAATCGAGCGACATTGATTAATAGTTCCGATGAGATTGCTGCAGGTTCTAAAATGTCTTAACATCATATTGCAGAGATTGTGATCGTAAGCATTTTCTCTCATGCAGATATTCTAGTTACAGAAACAATTGAAATAACCATAAGGTAACGTGCACCTTTTGCTTCCATGAGAGAATAAAGCAAAAACAGATCAAGACTGACCGTAATAGAAACTTGAGGATAGAACCAAATCAAGGGCCGCACGCTAACTGATTTAACTGATGACAACGATATACGGAAAAGAGGGAAAAAGGCACGATTCAATAGAGAAGTTTCTTCAAACATCATCAACTAAATCTTCGACAGCTCTTCCTTGTTGGCGTTGCAATGGTTTTCTTTGCCGTCAATCAGAGGTGCTGTTGGCGTCTCCGAATCTTTGGCATCATTGGATGGCTTTGGCAGTTTTGGAAATCTCGACTTGAGTCGGAAAGCTAATCTCCTGAAGAGGATGTTCCAGCTTCCCCTCGTCTTCACCAGCTTCTCCAGGTCCTGCTTCATGCTCAAGCACTCCTTCTCGAGCTCGCAAACCCTCTCCTTCACGTCATCGGCTGCCACAACCAATTGTTGGGTTGTAGTTGCTGGGTTTGGGGCTTCGGTCCTCGCGAGCACGAGGTTGCAACTTGGGTTCTGCGAGGCGCCGAGGTTGTCGGACACGAAGAACCAGCCAGCCATTGAAGTGCGGAGACGGAGTTGCTCAAAGAAAAGAACTTGTACAATCACCCTAAGAGGAAGCCGCTCATTTTGGGCAGCGTGTGTGCTGGCTTCGAGCGAGAGCTTCTGACAGTTCATTAGCCGGCATAGTTGTTCTCTTTCCGAGTCCGTAAGCCAGGGATGTGCCTGATACGTTTATACAATTTAGCAGTCAGAAGAGAGAGCTGTGGTGAGAGACAGATCATGAATTCATACTGAAACGAAAGAGAGATAGGAATAGAGCATTCCCGCCCAATTGTCCAATGAAGTAGTCAAGCTCTGAATTCTCGTTCACCTTGAGATATATGTCGATTGCACGGTAGATACCGTCATCCAGTGGCCTGGAATAATCAGGGATGACAGCAGCAAGCGACTGAAATTTCAGCAGCTTCAAGTTAACATCGGGCGCCACCTCAGAAAGATAACTGTCCACCAAATTTGCGACCATCGTCATTGGAGTCAAGGCGTGAGAACCTTCCATCAGCTGTCCTTCCACACAATTTGCGTTAGGATAATTCATGTCGCGTTCTTCCCCGATGTAGTGATCTAGGATCCGTTGAACACAATCAATGTCATAGAGCGTCTCCACCGAACAACCCATGTTTGGTATTAGGAGGTCTTCGAGGAGGGCTTGCTCTAATTGTGCCCCGATGCGCCTCTCCAAATTCTCTCGACACAACGATCCAGCATGTAAGATCATGGATGTCCTCAGAAGTCGAAGCAGGAAATTGGTAGGAAACACGGCCTTTTGGTAGGGGAGTAACTCAACTATTTGCTCGAGAAGATTCTTTTGATCTGCTTCAGATGATGATGAAACAGTTGAGTGGGTTGCGCTCGACTGCTTGCGCATCAACGGCAGGTGCCCCACTGCATAGCGCATGACCGAACCAGCAACCTTCTCTGGCTTCATGCCCCTGTTTCCAATGGCTAGAATCAGCCTTCTATAAAATGGTAACTTGAGGATGCAGGCATCCTCGTACCACCAATCCTCGCCAACAGAGTCTGCCTTGCCAGCTGCACCTATTCCATTCCAGGATGCAGCACCGGCCGGACTTTCTGATCCGCTATGAGAGGAAGCTGGCCCACTAAACAGGCTCGGGTCTGCACAGGCTTTCATTGCCAGGGAAGTGATGCATCGTGAAACGATATGAAGCTCTTCTGCTTGTGTCAGGACCTCCTCACAGGTTTCTAGCGCTTTGATCGAGTCAGACCAGCTTCCGAAGATCTCATTCATGAAATTCTCGGTTTGTGCTATGAGGTTTGCATCTCCATAGTCTTCATTCATCCGGAGATACTCGGCCGCACATCTAATACTGACCACATTTGTTGCGGTGAGCTCAAGTTTGATGCCATAACAGAATTTCGCCACGAGAAGGAAGGTTTTGGCACCACCAGGTATCTTGTCGAGATGCACTGTGCATTTCTGCTCATCATCTCTGGAGCATTCTCCGATAAGACTCTCCAATAACCCACTTCTAGATAGCAAGGGAAACTGATTGAAATATAGGAAACAAAAAACTTCATTAGACTTGAAAAATCGGAAGATTCAAGATATCTAGTGATCAAAATTCAATGTCTGATCAGTATCTGTGTGCACAAACGACAATAGCTCTGAGTCTGGCAACGATTTTAGATTTTGACCTTCTTTGTCGCATGTTCCTACCTTAATTCTTGGTAAATAGCTTAATCAGACATAAACCACCAGGGAATGATTTCCCCTTTGATCAAGGTTTAAAAATATGTTGGATTAGTAATCTTGACAACCAGAAAATTTACAGAATATATTCAGGACCATAGCAACTGTCAAACTATTCTCTTATGAATGATTCAGAACTCATCAGTGAATAGTAGAACATTGACACAAGTGCTCATACAAATGTTTCAACATTGAAGATTCCACATTTTGCTTAAATGCCTCCCCTGAAGCGTGAACTGAAAATTAAACAACCAA
This sequence comes from Eucalyptus guilfoylei, assembly GCA_016097605.1. Taxonomy (NCBI): domain Eukaryota; kingdom Viridiplantae; phylum Streptophyta; class Magnoliopsida; order Myrtales; family Myrtaceae; genus Eucalyptus; species Eucalyptus guilfoylei. The sequence continues at coordinate 21,389,531 of CM027869.1, forward strand.
GAAAAAAGACAAAAAAAATCCTGTAGAAATGTCATGGTGTAAAATATCCATCCGGGATGTAAAGCACCCCCCATGTAAGTAAGATTTCGCATGCGTCATTCTTACAAGGGAATTCGATACTTAATCTTGACAGCCAAGGGATTGAACTGAAGAAGTTGCATTAGATGTTTTTACAATTCCTATCTCATTATGTTGGCGTTTACCTACCAGTATTAAGATCTCTGGTTTGCATTTAACCAAGAAAAGAGCAACACCCCAGAAAGGCTCAGTCTTGAACTCGACAATTAAACTAACCTTATGTAAATGGAAGGATGTGTCTCCTACTTCAATTACAACATCACTCGGTAACCCTGTTGAGCAAATCCTACAAAAACAATCGAAGCTCAATTTAAATGGAGAGTTCCAAAAAAGTAAGGTTAAAAGAACCATCTTTAAACAGACCCAAATAGTTTTAGATGCAAAAAATAGTTCCCTGCACAACTGTGTAAATCCAAGCAAAAAGTAACACAACTTTTAAAGAACAACAAATCTGGTGTTTTCAGACAAACTGGAATAACAATTCTTGCTACTGCAATTCCATGGACTTTGCCATCTTTTGGCGGCTTAAACCAAGGAACTTCAGCTCCAGTATGACCCAAAAACCATTCGTCCAGAGACATCCCAAGTCTTGAGCTGACAGCATCAGTCCAAAAGACACAGATTATGAAAGAAAGATAAAACATTTTCCAAATTTCATCCTGTGAAGGGCTACTGCAAAAAAAAAAAAAACGCAAACGCTCTGGTGTAACCAGCAATAGCATAACGTGTGAAGGTATACTGGTCAACTACACGGTCAACAATTTGAAAATGAGCGAAGAATAATGAAATTGGCCAATCACACTCTCCAATTATGCTGTTTAAGCTTTGGTTTTTCATGGTAACATCAACCAGCAAAGTTCTAATATTAGCTCATAACGTTAACGACCATAACATATAACAACTCGACAGCCTCAAATTCATATCCACCAGATAAACCACACCCACGAAGCAAATTTCAACCTATCACCCACATTACGCATCTCGTTTTCCAAAGAAACTGAAAGTGCCAAGCTGAAAGGAAAGTAAAAAAGATTAAAGAAGTGATCAAAGAGAAGCAACGAAACGAAGCACACCAGGAGTTGCCATCGAGGTGGAAGGCCTCAGGCTTGGAACCCAACTTCATGCACGCCATGAACGAGCACGGGAGCTGATCACACTCTCCGAGTTACCACCCAAGCATTAGCTCCAGGACCGAAATATATAGCAACGACCCCGAAGGATGGAGTGACGATCAAGAAAGCAATGACAAGAACGGAATATGATAATTGCGATAATGATGGTGATGATGAGGAAGTGTAGCGGTGAGTGCAGAAGTCGAGAGGGCGTCTATTTCTCGGTGCAGAATGTGATCTTTCTGTTACCGAGAGAGAGAGAGAGAGAGAGAGAGAGAGATCCAAAAGGGTAGAAAGTTCAGTTACGAGGGTAATACGAAAAGGCGGCGATTAAAGAAAACGCGCGGCGATTAAAGAAAACGCAAGTGTAGTGTGCTTTCGTTCGCTGGTTATCTTCGTTTGGACTCCAAGAACGGGTCCATTCAAACCTCTGGATTCTTGGACGCCATTCTCGGATCTCCCTTCCTCTCTCTCTCTCTCTCTCTCTCTCTCTCTCTCTCATGTTAGGTGAGTGACATTTGAGCTTTCATGAAGTTGATGTTTTGACCTTCCGCTTGGAATCTCAAAGTTCTGCATCAGTCGTTGCATGTAAACTGCATCAGTCGAGCGAGTTTGATCGTTTTCCATACGTTCATGTTTTATCTCCAAGTCAAGTTGACCACTTTAGACATCTTCTATGCATTCAAGCCTAAAGTGAATTTTATTTCATTCTTTACTTTCTCATTTAACCCTCATCTACATTCCTTTTTAGTAAAATCCCTTAAATCATCACCCCCCACCCCCCCCCCCCCCAAAAAAAAACTTTAAATGAATATCCAGTGCAACAACCAACTTTATCGTCCTTGATTTTCCTTTTTGTATATGTAGATTAAATGTTTGTTTTTAATTATTAAGAGAAAAACTAAATGTTGACTCAAATGTTTGCTTTCCGGAAAATAGTCAATATAATGATAAAAAATGAAAATAACCTTGAATATCCTGTTACCTCGTTCGATTAAATAAAATGTCGATTCAAATGTTTGTCTCCCGGAAAAGAACCATTATAGCTGTAAACATAAAATATTATATGTCTAGTTTCAGTTGAAGTTATTACTCTTATAGCTAATTCATTATGACACCGCACAAGCAATGAAAAAACAGTCGCGCGCACGGGCCAAGTAGTCCGACGCGTCTTGAACCAAACCTCAAGAGACTAGAGAAAGGACCACATGTATTATATATCATCCAATGTGCTGGTTCTTCTACTCTCACTCGAGAGGATGCCCAAGGGGGCCCCTTGCAATTCATCAAGTTTGAGTGTGATTCATGTAGTGCGGTGGTTAAGGAAAACTCATTATTGCAATCACTCCATCATTTCTAATATCCCGATAATATATTCTTTACTCACGAAGTAGAAGTTCTTTTCCAAGAAAAAGAAAGAATGGAATAATCACGGTCGAGATCTAACTTGGTATGCCTCCTCATTAAGTTTGTACTAAATGATGGGTAATTTTTTTTACTATTTTGGTTAATAATGATGAGTAAGTTAAAGAGCTCTCTTTTAATCACTCGGGTTTGTCCCAGTGACAACCTTTCGTACATGAGAAGGGGAAGGTAGGAGATTCGAATACCCACTTTTTCAAAAGGTTGGAGTGGAGAGATTAGCTTTAGGTTTGGGTTTAGACTTTCACACTTTATAAAAAGGCAAAACAAAAGTTTCAGAATAAGTTGAGAACTAGAGTAAAACTGATAAATAAAAAAAAGCCCTTTTCAATCCACTAGGACAATCGATGCCCATATTGGCTCGGCAAAGTTCTTCACTACACAGCTTGTCACGAATTGTTTATTGATAGATTGGTAGTTTTTGGATTTAGAATCTAACATTTGGGTCAATCGTGTATTGCAATAATTTATTACAAAGAGATAAAAGTTGTTAAGATGGGTTATGAACCGAGAAATCGAAGAACCCATGACAGAATCCAATTGGAAGAAAAAATAGAATGCATTGTTTCATAAAAAAATGAATGATTTAGAGAACATTTCCCATTAATGATTATTTACAAAAATGAATGAACATAAAATAATTTAATCTTTTTAAAAAATGTTTAAACATAAATTGTCGTCGATGATAAAAATATTTTTTATTAACTAATTATTGTAAGTAATAAAAGTGATTATTTTTAAAACAAATTTTTTAAAATTACTTATTATTCGCAAAACGAACGGAGTTTATGATACACGTTGATATCGATAAGCAGACGATATTTAGCCTGACCCGGATGGAATTGGGAAGCCTCTCAATTATTCTCCAAGTAACCCGAGAGCCTGTCCTGGACCGGGCCCGACAGGAAGCCCGTTCCACGCAACATCATGGCCCAAAATCAATCGAACGGACCACTTAAAAAGCCCATAAGCCCACAATCTCGTCCTCCTCGTCTCTCGTCTCCGAAGACTTACCAGTTTGCGCGACTGCGAGTCTTCTTCGTCAAGCGAGCGCAGCAGGGGAGAGAAGAGAAGGTGCAGCCTCCAATGGCGATTCCGCTGCGGCTTCGAGCCGCCGTCTCCATCTCGATCTTCGCTCTCCTCTTGATCCTGCCAACCTGTTCTGCTCAGGACATCCAGGTCGTCAATGCCGAACGCAGGGTACCTCTCTCTCTCCCTCCCCTTCTCCTCCTTCGTTTCCTCTTTCCATTTCCAGAAGCGATTCGCGTCCGTGAGTGCGTCCTGCGTTCCCTCGAGATCGCGGATCGTGAGCTCGGAATCGCCGCTTGTCCGAACTTAGATTGGTTGACTGCGTCGTCGATCGATTTGACTGCCGAGACTGTGTATTGGAGTGCGTGGAATTCCTTCTTAATTTATCGAAGCACGTGGAATGGCTTTGTACCGGAAGTGATAGAGTGACGGGGCTTAGGTCCTTGTCGAGCCGTGGATGGACGTCGTTGTGGTCGCGAGTTTGTTTAGAGGGGTTTTGGAGCCGTGGATTTTCCGACATAAGGGATTGAGTCGTGTTACGTATGGAATGCTGCTTACGGTGGCGGTTGTGGACCTTGTAGACGATGCTCCTCTTCAATTGATCGTTGCTCGGGAATGAAAAGTTTATAGGAAGTTTGGGGGAAAAGATGGAATTTTGTTTGTTGATGATAGACTCTTCACTGCCTCAGTCTGCCACAGCTTCTCAAACTTGTCGAGATTTCTTTTTCCCGTCTGTCTATCACTGTGAACAGGAAGAGCCAGAGAGTCCCTCATAGCTTATTCAATTCCTCCGTCCCATGAATGTTGGTTCACAGATAGTTTTCTCAAAATGCATGGCTTTACAGTTTATTCAATATGACGCTAGAAACTAAGAATGGCCTTTCTGGTAGTTGTTTGTTTTTCCCGTCCCTTAAGTTACATTTTCATGGTACATTGATCGCATATGATGCCACTGATTACTCGTGGACTTTGAACATTGCTGATGACTGATGCATTTTCCTTTTTGTGCTGTTAACTTCTTGCAGATTGATCTGACTTCTCACATCATTAAGGTTTTCCTGACTTTGAAGGTAAGTGCATGTGTCTTTGTTTGATTTTATCTCTCTGACCATATAGAATCTTCCTGGCTGCAGTTACATTTCTTTTGGTTCATCTTACATGAAATTCCTTTCAGGAATCTCACTGATAAATACCAAACAATAAATTGCCAAGTTTTGCTTGTAAAGTTGCTCTTTGTCCATAAGTTTAGTTTTTTAATTGATGGGCCTCTTTCAGGTTGAAAATACTGGGGCTTCTCCTGCTTCAGAAATTCTGCTTGCTTTTCCACCAACACAGGTTGATCATCTAGCAGTTGTGAAGGCACAAGTGGCAACAGGAAAACGGAAGAAGAAAACCTATACCCCTCTAGATGTAAATCCAAAAGAGTTACCTGATGCACCCAATGGAACTAAGTACTTATCTATATCCCTGCTAAATCCATTGGCCGCTGGTGAAGCTGTCACATTGGAGGTACTCTATATACTAACACATTCTCTGGAACCCTTTCCCGTGGAGATAAGTCAATCAGAATCACAGCTGGTCTACTACCACGACAGTGCCCTAATATTGTCACCGTATCATATCAAGCAGCAGATAACATTTATTAAGACACCAACTACAAAAGTGGAGTCTTTCACTGTAGTAGACCCTACTCATCGTGCTGGTAGTGAACTGAAATATGGGCCTTACAATGACCGTCCTCCATATTCATATTCACCAGTGATTGTGCACTTGGAAAATAATAGTCCCTTCGCTGTTGTTGAGGAGCTTGTACGGGAGGTGGAAATATCTCATTGGGGAAGCCTTCAGATCACTGAGCAATATAAGTTGGCTCACGCTGGTGCTCGCCACAAAGGTGTCTTTTCAAGGTAAGCTTCTCACTTTTGAAGATGCTTAGTCCTATCATTTTGAAATATGCAAACACTGCTCATTTATCAACTGGTTTCTGATTTTTCACTTTGCTGGGTCTTATAAGTATGTTTTTGTAAGAATTCTACTGCAAAGTGATGTGTGGATGCAGTAGGCTGCGTTTGATTATTCAATCTTGCAATTGTTAAATAAATATTAGTATCTTAATTTTAAGTTGGAATAATTATAAATTACAGAGGATACTATTTCTTGTGTTGTAATTAACCATACTCCAAGTCCTCTTTAATTCCTGCTCCTTTTAGTGTTCAAAGCTTGTTAGTAGTCTGTGGAATTTATTCAAAACTTTAGATTGATGCTTGAATCCTTCTTTTATATAATTGACTTCTAAAGATCTTATTGTGTTATAAATGTGCAATCCATGATCGACTCAGTACAGTCTCATTGATGTTGCAAAAACTTTGGTGTCTCATGGTTATAGCTGCATTTGTGGGTCTCTCCTATCTAGAGATAGTTGCTCAGGTGGTGTGATGCTTTTGTTGGATAATTGGATTGAGGAAAAGAGAACTGGTTCTTGGTGTTAGTTCATTTGAATTCCTCAATCTGGTTAATTTATTGCACACCTAGATTTTCAACTTCAGAAGTTCTCTTTTGGCAGGGTTGAATATCAATCTAGGCCAGGTCACAGTGGTGTCTCTTCGTTCAGACATCTTCTAGCTAGACTGCCACCTAGAGTGCACTCCGTATACTATCGTGATGAAATAGGGAACATTTCATCATCACGCCTACGTTTGGGTGCTCTAAAGGTACATCCTTCATATTTTTGTTTTAGATAAGATGCACTATCTTGCAGGATATAGGCTCCTGTGGATGGTTGTCGGGGATAATTTTTGTGTGATACTTATTGTAAATAAAAGAAATTGGCTTGAAGAATAATTGATGTTTAAGTAACTATCTTGTGGAAGAATTTGGTTTTGCCATTCATCATGTGAAGTTATCCAGATTAATTAAATTCATACCCTGAGTATATAGCTTATGTTGGAACTCTTTTTTCTCAAAGCATTATTGTTTGAATTAGTGGAATATAAAAAGAGTAGTCTAATTTTTGCATTAGGATATAAGAGGCAGGCCTAGTAGAATGGAGCTTTGTGATGTAAAACATATGATTCAACCATAACCCTCTGTCCAGCCCCTATTTACACTGAGGCACTAGATCGAATTAGACTAGACGAGATGCCTATACCATGAAGTTGGGTGATGCATGATCTTTCTCCTCATTAATGAAATCTTACACCAGAGAGGAACATGTTGCAATCAAAAATATTGTCGGTCCTGTGCTTTATTTGAGCTAATTGTTTAGTAAGATAATTATGTCGCAAGTCCTAAAACTTGTCAAGTTCATGCACTTTAATCCTAAAAGTTTTGTTTTGTGCATTTAAATTCTAAAACTTGTCAACTTTGTGCACTTTAGTCCTTCCTTTATCTTCTTGAAGGGAAAATGCCGTGTGGCTTTTTTTGTTATTTTCTTTTTTCACGTGGCCAATAATGTTGATGGTGTGCTTTCAACACAAAAATGACATTGTTTTTTATTCCACTTTTAGAAAATAAAACAATGAAAATTACAATAAAAATAAAAAAAGTTAAAATTTCCAAATAATTAATTGAAATTGAAAGAAAAAAAATTATTTGAAAATTAACAAAGGACTCGCAAAAAAACAAAACAGATCACAAGGGATAGGGCCATCGTGGGCGGCACTGCCTCGCCCCTTGACTGGCAAGGGCAAGCACACCCTCGCTTGGTGGTGGTGACTGTGGTAGCACCACTGAGCTTCGCAAGGGTGCTTGCCCTCCCAGATCTGCAGCCCTCACTGATGGTCAGGCGAGGGTTGTCGGCCCTTGCCTGCTAAATCAAGCGGCGGCAGCGCCACCCTTGCAACCCCAAATTTTGCTATTGTCTTTTTTCACTTTGAAGATCATTTTGAGTTTTCTAGCTTCATTTAATTTCAGATTTTGTAACATTCTGTTGTCGGGTTAAAACGACTTCGGTTTGAGTTCAAGGATTGAAAAGATGACTAAAAAAGTGACAATAAAAAACGAATTAAACAATGCCACACCCCTCTTTTGGTTTAATTAAAACCTAACGAAATTGAAGGAAGAACTTGAGTGCACAAAGTTGACAAATTTTAGGACTTGTGCTCTTGTTTAGTCACTTATTGTTTTCACATATGAGGAACATATTCAATCTGATTTTATTTTTGTAGCTGCATTGCCGCCCTTGCAATTTATAACAACATAGAGAGCATTTGAATTTTACTGGGTGTTTCTCTTCCCAAGTATCCTCCTTAATTATTTGCGTTGTTAAAAAAATTACCTTCTATTTATTGCTAAACACATCAACTTAGAGTATACTATCATTTACAGCATGCTATTCTAGTTGCTGAATATTTGACTCAATTTTGCTTTTTTGACAGTCTGAACTAGAAATTGAGCCTCGTTATCCTTTGTTTGGAGGTTGGAAAGCAACTTTTGTTATTGGGTATGGTCTGCCACTGGAAGATTTCCTTTTTGAGTCTCCTGATGGCAGGCGTTACCTCAATTTCAGTTATGGATGTCCTCTAGTGGAGACAGTGGTGGACAAGTTAACTATTAAAGTGGGTTTTATTACCTATCAAATCTAATTTAATTCAGTATTTTCTTATTCTAACTTCATGTAGCGTTTAATGCGTTTGGCATGGTTTAGTGTATGATAATTTCTGTATCTCAGGTTGTGCTGCCTGAGGGATCAAAAGAGCCATCTGCTGTCGTACCTTTTCCTGTGAATCAATATCTGGAGGTAACTGCTTTCTGTAGGAATCATACACGAGTGCTGTGCCTAATTAAACTTTTTTTCACCTCAATATGTCAGTTGAGGTCCTGCTCAAATGCAGTGCTTCATTTCATGTGGACTTTCTATGTTTTTTAATTGGTCAGGAGTCAAACCCCTGAGCTTAGAAAGCATACCCACACCCCAATGCCTTCAACACCAGGCCGAGTGCCTTATGGCCATCTTTTTTGGACTTTTCATTAAATTCCTGTACAGAATCTGAAATCTCTTCCTTATTAACTTGGATGTCACATTTATTTGTGATTGCAGAAAAAATATTCATACCTCGATGTTGTTGGAAGGACAGTGGTAGTTCTGGAGAAGAATAATGTTGTCCCTGAGCATAACATTCCCTTCCAGGTAATTTTACTTTGATAAACAAGATTTTACTTAATTCTGCAAAACCAAGAATTATGAAGGGGATGCTCTGCCATATAATTGGCAATTTGGCATTTAGGTGAGACAAACTAGCGCTTCTGTGGTGCCTTCTTAAGAGCCTGGCTGATTTAATATTTCTGCACAATTATCGTTTCTTAATATATCTTTTATCGTGTTTGCAACTTCTTAAACTGCCTGCGTGCCAGAACAGTACTGATCTGTGGAATGTGATCTCTTGGATCCCCCTTCCTTTTAAGAAAAATGGAAGACCTGTCTATTATAAGATTTGCTGCAAGGATGATGTCTAGAATGTTTGATTTATATTCAGTTTGGAAGAAAGATACTTTCCCCTTAAAGTATAGCATGCAGTCTCGATATCAAGTTTTGTGCCCCAAAAAGTCCACAATTTCTCACTTCTTTCTTTCCGCTATTTTGCAGGTTTACTACTACTTCAACCCGATCTTCATGCTTGCGGAGCCATTAATGTTGACATCCGTATTCTTCTTACTCTTCGTGACTTGCGTAGCTTACCTACACATCGATCTGTCTTTGCGCAAATGATCAGTGTTTTGGCATAGGCTCACAGATAAACAAATTAGTGAAGAGTGGAGCTATATTTATGGATGAGACTGTTACTGGTAATTCTTGTCGGGGTTACAGCCTTTGCCAGCGGCCGCAGTTCATAGTGCACCAATGACAGTTAATTTGGTGCTGTAACTTTTGAATGGTATATGTAGCAGGAAAAATTTTGTGGTTATAAATCCTCGTAGTTCAGATCATGTAGTAAATCTTTTACTGAATACTTTGGTTGCAGTGAGAAGTCTCCTGAATTGCATGACTATTTATTCGCCTTAGGAAGAAGAAAACGACGCCATCTTTGGGCTGATGAATGCAGGTCGAAAACCAATCACGGTTCCAGTGGCCCAAGCATGTTGGGCCAACCCGTTGGATATTACTATATTAGGCTGGTAGGCTGGTCGCAGTAGAACGACCTAACCAAACTTAGAATCTTTTAGGCCTTGTTGTCCACGATTGAATCGTCCGTTCGACCTTGGAAAGAGTCGTTCTTGCAGGCGGCTGCACGTGCCCGACCTTCAGACGATCCTTGTGCAACAAAGTCCCACCCGAAAACGTTTCAGGTTGCTTCTGTTGAAACACATAAATCAGATGAGTTCTGATTAGGGATACTGACGCCACGGTCTCAAACTTGGACGAATTGAATTTGACCAAGTCTGGTTTTATTTAACACAAAATGTGGCTTGATCCCACCCGCTTGATAGCTTCTTCGTAGGGAAGGCGATCTCCGTGTCCCTTCCTGGAAAAGTCTGGTTTGGTTTCTTAGCATAATCCATTGCCGCAGAAGTGTCACCTTCACTCTCTTCCCTAGAGATAGAGAGAGAGAGACAGAGAGAGACAGAGAGAGTACAGAGATGAGGACAAAACAGGGGAAGCTGGAAAGAGTCTTCTCTTCTCTTTTTCTAGGGAAGCTTTAGGCTTATGTGAACTATGATTGCCCAATACTACACGAGACAGATTTCACTGAGTATGATTGGGTCACGTATCTTCCACCCCATATATATAATTATATATTTATATATATTAATTTTAGGTTTGGATTGCTTTTTGTCACCGCCAGGAAGATTCTGAAAATAAAAGTTGCTTTATTCCTCGGGTTTTATATACTGTCTCACTCACTCTCCTTGGTGGGTCAACCCCTAACTCCTACGCACCTCGATTTTTTAATCATTTCTTTGACGTTATCGCACACATCATTTTGACCCCTTAGTCTCTCTTGCAATCTTTCTTTTCTTTTCTTTTCTTTTTTTTTTTTTTTTCTTTCACTCTTCTTTGTTTTGCATATCTACTTTTCAGATAATTTGATCAAACATAAACAATCATGTCACTTCATAAATTAATTTTGTTATTTCTATCATTAATCATATTTTTATGCTCTTGACCAGTGGCTAAAGAGGGTTTTCAGATAGGTGCAAGGTGGGTCAATTCCCAAAGAACTTATTAGTTTTTTTCACATAATTTATAGTGATAGTGGCAACGATTCCCGATTTATCATATAGGGACAAGGAATTAGCTTAACTACCATTCAAATAAAAGGCAATATGGTTATTTGTTCTATAAAAGTGACGTTAGACCACTCAATAAGGATTGCTGATTCTAATTGTAAAATTGTGCTCTCTGTTGATGACGTATCATTGTGTTTTAATATGCATTAAAATTTTTTCTTTATACTTTTAGAGGACTCTTATTAAGCGCATTTGAAAAAGGTTGTTAGCCAAATCGAGAGGGAGAGAGAGACGAAAGGTGTAGGTTGTGAAGAAAGTGTTTCATTCGTCGGCGAGAGCAACTAGCCAATCCCATTCTTGCTTATGCGCATTAGATCTAATCGATTTTGCATTTAAATTCTAAAAGCCTTCGCATACGTTGGCCTCATTTTCAAACACGTGTAACCGTTGCGCGATGCCGTTATGCATTCTATTAAATTGCTAATTAGCCTCACGGATTAATCATGAGAGTTGGGTTGGTGGGAAATTGGAGTGGAGGAGAAGAGAGACACTTCAAGTCATGGTTATCATAATTTAATTTACGGCTTAGCAATCCGAAGAGAATCCTGCCCTGCCCTGCTCATCTTTTCTTGCCGTCGCAAACTTTGTCCAAGGAATAACTTCCGTGAACAAACTCCTTGGAAGCTTTTAAAAAAAAATTACGTAAATTGATGACTATGACCCACCCGATTATAATAAGCAACATCAATTCGCACCAAACAACGAATTTCTTTTAAATAATTTACGGATATATTATTTCTAATGTAGAGAGCATCTACTGCATTTTCACTTTATTTTGTTATGTCACACACCAAATACGTATAATATCATTCTCAAACAATTTAAACTTAATTTCACGAACCGGGACACCATGGTTAATCATGATGATTTTTTCAGTAAAGCCAAATAATAATAATGTCGACGACGACGACGATAGTAATAAAAGGAGGGTTAATTATTTACTTATTTTTCCGTGCATGAAAGGTAGCATGCCAAATTATTGCCAACCGAGATATGGATCGACCTTGATTGCACATTATCCGGCCACCATCACCTCCCTCGTTACATCGATTTTGGCACTAAATTTTGTCCCATGGCGTGTACCTAATTCATTGGTTGCCGCAACTTTAAGAAACGAATATTAATAAATTTCTAATTTTCTATAAATGAAAACGTGGGTGGGGACCATAAACTATTTAGGCTTATTAATTAATCTTAATGATTGGTGGGTCTCCTATGACTACTGAACGTCAATGCAGCTTTCAGCATAATTTTGGGAAAAGGATTTTTAAAAAAAAAGGGTCCAAAAATGAAGAGAATAATTGAATAAAGAATCAGGAAATTATCAAAGGAAATGGAATGGAGTTCGCCCTTAGCAATGTGCTTGCTGTCCAGTGAATGAAAATTGTGTGGAGTGCACGATATGACAATCAACGGGAGGATCTATGTTTCCTATGATTATGTCACAAGTCTTTAAAGATCATATCTTATTGGATTTTGTTTCTTATTATGGTAAGGTGGCATCCTATCCTAGTTTGCTTGAAACTTTGTTACCCACGCGATTGAAACTTTGTTACCCACGCGAAGTTAGAGAAATTGGCGGACAACCCATTTTTCCATTGAAGGGTTTGGCTTTGATCGTTAAAAGTAGGTTGTCCATTCCTTTTTGGTGGGCTCCTCACGAATTGAATCTGGGATTTCCACACTGTCTACGTGAATTTCGGACTTTTTTCATTGTTTGAATTCCATCCTCATCCGCTCCTGCGAGCTACTGAAGTTTCGTGAACAGCATGATAGAACAACAAGATTTGAGGGAAAAACGAATTTGTCTCCACGTTATAAAGTAAATGCTAAAGTAGTATCAAATTCAAATCTTACCTAATATGGGTGCGTTCAGGAAAGCTCAGAGAACACGCATCTATTCGGGCAAAAAGCCAGAACACCTTTGAAAAGCTAGAAATGTGCACCCGACCGCATCAAGTCCATTGACCATGGACAGAAGCATAAAAGAAAGAATTGAAAGGTGAGATTAGAGTGGGCAAAAGTCAATTGAATAGATTGGGGGGGTTGGTCAACTTAGGTCTTTGTGGGGGCAAGACTCCACCATTACATGCCTCCCCACTGTCAATCTCTCTTTTCCCCCTTGTTAAAATGATTTTTATTTATTTATTTAAAAATTTCCTTTCTACCCCCCTAAATAATCCCCCTCAGTTAAGAACTGTCCCAGCTATGATCCAACCTGGGATAATTGACTCATCTAGATTCTTATTTTTATTTTTTGGCCAATTTGCCAGTATATATACTGTAGAGTGAGAGGGGGCAAAATCCCTTTGGAACATCTTAGGAATCGAAGGGAGGATTTTGTTTCGCACCACCGTCCACTTGGATGTCCCTCAACACATCCCAGCCTCCAAAAATAATTTCTATTTTTTTTTTTTTTTCTTCATTATTCCAGGCGGGGCCCCAGAGGGGGACAGCATGCCCACTTTTTCAGGTGGGGCCTACTCAATGGCAGCTACTCCTTCCTTTCCTAGCCATAAGCTAAGCTCCTTCCTTCCTCCTCATTTTTTTTTTTCGAAAACAAAATCGAAAGATTACTTGTAAAAAACAAATTGTCATTTGACCAAATCCGTCCTCCTAAGCGGCACAGGCCTGACCACAAGACAAACATAGTCAGCGTGCAAATGGATCCAACCTGCCCTACTGTCTTCCCTCGGGCGTCACGGATTTAAATCGCCAAAAAAATCGAAATCCCAAAATCGCCCTTCTCCACAAATTTCAGACTTAAAATTCATCGCCATCCCTATTCCTGCATTAAATAGAAATTCCAAGCTGTAAAAAACCCAACGAATGAGAAGATATCAAGCAAAAAAGGAAAAAAATTAACTTGTTTCGGGAAAAAAGGAAAATGGAAATCCGAAAAATATGACAAAAAGAGGAAGTGGAGGGAAAGAGGAGGGGAGGGGCGTTCCGGTAATTGCAGCTCCAACCGCTCGCGCTCGTTTCAGAGCTGTCTCGCTCGATTCCATCGGCACCAAATCGGTTAGTTTTCAAAAAAACCAGAACGAAACCAGCAACACCCCCCCCAAAAAAAAAACAAAAAAAAGCCACAGCGAGAGAAAAGAGAGAAACAGCGAACGCCGGAAAAATCGTGCCAGGCAATTTTCGTTTCCCCCCCGTGAAAAAGCGATCGGGCCCCTGTTGATTTTCGCCTCCAGCTCCGATTCTCTGATTCCTCGTGGAATCAGAGGATTTGCGTCATCTCCATCCCCGTCGTCACCTTCCACCACCACCTCCTCCTCCTCCTCCTCCTCCTCCTTCTTCCTCTCGTTTCGCGTTCGCGTCCTCGCCGCGCCACAATCGTGCTAGCTCGTCCGTTAGTTCGTTCGTCGTCATCTTCGAGTGCTCTGTTTCATGCAATCCTCCTCCCTCGGGGCGGTTCGCGCGTCGCCATTGCAGGGCCCTGCTGCCGGTCCTTCCGCGCTCTGAGGAGGCGAGGCGAATACGAAGACGAAGACGGAGACGGAGACGGGACGTCGAGCGCGCGCTCCTCGCGTGGCGTCGAGCTTCTGCTGAGGGAGGCGGGGGCGGGGCTGGCAAGGGAGGGGAGGCGGGGGAGCGTCCGGCGTCGGAGCGAGAGAGATAACTTCGCCGTCTTCCGCGATGGACGCAATGGAGGGGTGGCTCTACCTCATCCGCTCCAACAGGTTCGGCCTCCAGTACTCGCGGAGGCGTTACTTCGTTCTCAAGGAGAACAGCCTCAAGAGCTTCAAAAACCTGCCTATAGATGACGACGAGGTGGTCGCCTTTTTCTTTTTCTTTTTTCCCTCTTTTTTTTCTTATTTTTATTTAGTTTTGTTCTTTTGATATCTTTGCGGTTGGCATTTGGAGCTGCACGAGTTCGTTGATATTCTTGTCGTCGGATTTAATTTGCGCGGAGCACAATATCTGGAAGCTCGCGTCGTGGATTGTGAACGGTGTGGTTGGGGTTGTGATTTTGCCGCGCTCGGTTTGTTGCTGTTATCCTGTATGTCGTCTCGTCGTATCGAATATGTTCTGGACGAGCCGCTAGCTTTTTGAATTTAGTTTGCTTGGACAATTTGCGAAAGCTCGCTCGAGGGGGTTTATTGCATACGGTTTTGTTGCTGTTGGACGAGGAGTCTTGTTCTAGGAATTGTACGGTCATTGATTTATGCAGAATGATACCTGAAACGGCATCTTCTCGTGGTTTTGTCGGCTTCAGAGACACGGTCCTCATCATCTTGCATGAATGAGGCGTGTTCCTTTACCAATAGAATGAGTGGAAATCAACTGAGTGTGAAATAGAATGATCATTGTGAAATCCATCTATGTTGTTCAGTCGTGTATTAGTCTCTTCATATTATTTCTATTCGTGCATCTTAGTCTGAAGTCTTGCACTTGCTGATCTAGAGCTATCGGTTATCAAATCTGATGTTTCCCGATTGGTTCACATAGCCCTTACAGATGATAGGAAGAATTCCCCAAGTAAATGGACAGACAACAACATCGCAACAAAATCCAACTATTTGTGTTCCTCCTGTTATATTGAAATATTTCCTCCAGTTGTTTGTGCCATTTAAATCTTATATATACAGCATTAATCATCTGCTGTGGCAGCTGAGAGTCCTTTTCTAGTTCCATCTGTTAGGGAAGGGCCAGCTAACAGAATGATTCCCTTTGTTCAGGAGCCCATCAGAAGTGCAGCTATTGACTCTTGCATTCGGGTCATAGATAATGGAAGGGAGAGCATTCATCGAAAAGTACAGATAATATGATTACTTGTGATTTGCTTTTAAGAGATATAAATTCATTCCTCTAGCATTTAATGTATATTTGACTTATTTCCAACTTACAGGTAGTCTTCATTTTCACCCTTTATAATACAGCTAATCACAATGATCAGCTTAAGGTGCAGTAATTTGATTTATCCATTTCATTCATCCTTTCTTATCTTTGATGATTTCACATATCTAAAGATGACTATTCAACAATATAGTTGGGAGCAGATAGTTCAGAGGATGCGGCAAGATGGATACATTCTTTGCAGGATGCAGCGGCAAAGGTCCCAATTTACCTTATCTACTGATCTCATGGAAACTCTTTTGCTCATTGCGTGAATTTGACTTCTTGTGCATTCTCAGGAAAATCCAAACCCAGCCACAAATTTCGTTTCATGTTCTAAGCGGAAATGGCTGACTTTTAGGTATATCTATCTGTTATTTAGCATCTGTTTTATGCTACTCATCTGTGCTCTGATATCTGAGTATGCAATTTGGGAGAGTTAAGTGATTGCAGTTTATCACATTATAGAGACTTTACCTACTCTAGCATCTTGCTGTGTCAGTACATGTCCAAGGTCGAATGACAACTTTGACGAAATTGGTAACATGCAATTTCAAGTGTACACCAGTCAAGGAAAGGGAACAGAAAATTTTCATCCTTTCATCCAGTTTATTTTTATTTTTATTTTTATTTATTTTTTCAGTGGGGGTGTTGGGGTGTGGTGTGGCAATGTGAATGGCCGTGCTTTTGCATATGATTTTCTTTTCTCTGATAGATTCATTTCCTTATGGAAATTAGTGTCTCATGCCACTCTATGCCATCATTATCGGATCTGTAGTTCTATCAAAGAGGTTTACTGCACTTACTGGTCATTTTGCTCTAACATGCAATTTCGGGATCCTCACAAAGAAATAATGCAATTTTTGGGACCCTCAATGCAAGTTGCTGAAGCAGGAGTGGCCTTCCCCTTTTGAAAAAATTCATGTGGCCCTTATCATCTGAGAATATCTTTTAATTTGATGATCTTTTCTCTGCAGCCTTTAGTTATTTTCTCCCTCATAATGTTCTCTTCCTTTCATCTAATCGCATTCATTATTACGATCTCGGTTCTATTTGCCATCTTCCTCTGCTCATACCTCTAGGTGTTTACCATAATTTAGATAACTCTATCAATATACTGCTCCTACTGCTATAAATATTTATTTATCTATAAATAAGACTGAATGAAGTTAATTTCATTTCTTTTTTCATGCAAATGAACAGTTGCTTGACATTCTTTTAGTGGCATGTTTTCGCAACAGGATCTGCACCCCTTCAAAAAGGACAAGCTGTAAACACTCTGTAGACTGGACAGTTTTCTCATCCATGCAGACAGAGGCAATGAAATCTGATGTTATCGCACCCTCACCATGGAAAATATTTGGTTGTCAGAATGGTAAATATTAAGCTTGTTTCTACTTTGTGGAGTGACTGAATCCAGTGAAATTAATTGTAACTCATCTTGAAGGACTGCGCCTTTTCAAAGAAGCAAAAGATTGGGATTCTCGTGGAGGGGTGCGTTGCTTTTCTGCTAACTTGCAATTATTAATATCTGCAAGATTTCTTCTGACTGAATATTGTTACTATATTAGCACTGGGACGATCATCCAGCAATCATGGCTGTTGGAGTGGTTGATGGAACTTCAGAGGCCATTTTCCGGTGTCTTATGTCTCTTGGTTCTTCACGTTCTGAGTAAGATTACCAGAATGCTGCTTTATTTGCCTGAAACGATGGCTGAAGTCACAGGATGATTTAGGTCATTTCTTGTGGTAGAACTAGATGTGCTAAATTATTTGTGACCTTCTGGATGAGTCCTCTTACCCTTTCAAGCATATGTGACGGGCAATTAATGGTCAATGGAAGTGGGAACTATGCAAGTACCTAATCTATTTATTGGCGGAAGTCTAAGCTGCTCAACATTCCAATTCAGAAACTGCCTAATTGAATTTATGGCACCAACATGCTCAGACTTAAGTAGTTTATCTTTTTGTTTAACCACCAAAAATGTATGTCTGTCCAGTCACTTTTACTCTATGGAGTTCCACACAGTTAACTTCATCACTTTGCAACCGCTGCAATGCCTAAATGGAATACTTTATAACCAACTAGTAAGTTATTCGTCCACATGATTGATTCCAAGAAGCCCTGAGGCAATGAGATTAATTAACGTGTCAATCAAGCCCCTGATGTCACTTCAGCTACTACAGTAGAGCTTTAACAATTGACGCTAGGCATCTTCTCCACATCATATTTTCCTCAAACATGTCTCTCCTCACATATTAGATGGAAGAATCCTATAGACACTAAATGCCAATTGCACCAGACTCACTTCAAAGGGCATCTCGGGTAATTAATATTGGTCTACCAACCAGTTACAATAATATTGGTTGATCCTTCATTGCAGATGGGATTTCTGCTTTTACCGAGGTAGTGTGGTGGAGCACCTTGATGGTCATACAGATATTATTCACAAGCAGCTATACAGTGATTGGCTTCCATGGTTAGATTAAATTTTTTGTTTAGGAAGAACTCAATTATGTTATCCAGCTTTAGTTAACTCGTTATCATTTGTAGGGGAATGAGACGAAGAGACTTACTCTTACGACGCTACTGGAGAAGAGAGGATGATGGCACCTACGGTTGTTAGATTACAATCATTCTGTAACGTATATTATAATGCTTGGTTTGCTGTCTATGCCCTAACTTACTTTATTCGTTCTTGTCACAGTTATACTTTACCATTCTGTTTTCCACAAGAAATGTCGACCCCAGAGAGGCTATGTTCGTGCTTGCCTTAAAAGTAATGTATGCTTTGAATTTTGATGTTCCCATAGTACTTTGTACTGCCTATGATCACAACTAGTGACTTGCAAACTACTTCACTGACACATGATATAGACACTTATCATTTTAGTTCCTCGTGATGAGTACGTGATGCATATGCCCTTTTTTTAAGTAGGTTCTACCATCTTGTGTATTAAAAGTACTCGTTAAAACTTGGATGGGAAAAGACTCTTTTGATCTTGCAATGAAGGCTTCCAACATTGAGTCTGAGTTCAACAACTGTACTCAGATTACATATTTGCAAATTGCTACTTTACAAAAATGGTCCTTTTCCTTCTGTAGTCTTTGCAAACTTGTCGCCACACAATAACAGAAGTTGATTTTTAATTGGATGATCATAAGGACCATATTTTGTTCTGCATGTGGACGTATGAAAAAAAGGTTTTTGCTGAGTGTAGCTTTTTTTGGTCTAATTGAAACAACTGATGAAGCTAAGGATGGATCATTTCGAGCATCCAGTGCATTAATCGGTTACAGTAACACAGTTGAGACTCACAATCAAGATAATTCATAGCATGGAGGTTTATCATTGATCTCCTCTTTGCCCACAAAGCATTGGCTGAAGAAAGTGAATGCCGTGCTTGCAGAGATATGAGACTTTGACATGACTTCTGTCATTTATCTACTTGAAAAACCCACTTATGCAATCATTTGTCATCTCTCCTAATGCTATTGGCCTTAATGTGTCAGAGAATCAGGTCTTCTAGTTTCTGATTTTGAACTTTCTGTGTAATTTATTGCCCATCATGCAGGTGGGGGATATGTAGTTTCTCCAATAAACCAAGGAAAACAGTCCATGGTGAAACACATGCTTTCGATTGATTGGAAATTCTGGAAAATGTATCTGCGTCCATCATCTGCAAGATCCACTACCATTCGTATGCTTGAGAGAGTTGCAGGTAGTTTTCAGAAAATTAATGTTGCCGTCTCTTTCATTCATAACTTGTGTCGACATTGCTTTAGTTAGAGTGATTTCAAAGATCCCTTGTAGAGATAGGCAAATGGTGCCTGTTTCCCCAACCATGGAATTGCAGTTCATGCTTCTCCTTAACTTCTCCCTTCGAGAGTCTCTGTTTAAAAAAATATATTTGCCATTATTTGCAGCATTGAGAGAGATGTTCAAATCCAAAGCAGGAAATTTTTCTTCAGACTACTCTTGTGGGGACTTGATGAGGGATATTGGGTTACCTCAGATTGTAAAGGAGGATGTTAAAGCCGAAGTAGAGGATCATGAAAAAATTGTCAAAATCCAGGAGGTCAAGTTTACAGAAGACCAGTCTGAAAGGCCACCTTCTCAATCTTCCAGCCTGATGGGACTGAATGATGCTGATGACGAGTTCTTTGATGTTCCTGAGCCGACAGATTATGACCAATTAGAAAACTGGTCATCTGAATTGATCCCAGAACTACATGCTTCGGTACTGTACTTAATTTGATATCGTCTTTCTTGTCAATCTTATGTTGGACTTCCTGCATTAGACTTTTCTATCATTTGCAGCCAACACATGAACGGTTGCTAGTGATGAACAGGTTTTGAGTATTTCATGTGGTTGATGTCGGAGTTCCTGCATTAGCCTTTTCTATCATTTGCAGCCAACACATGAACGGTTGCTAGTGATGAACAGGTTTTGAGTATTTCATGTGGTTGATCTTTCTATATTGCTTCTTCAACAGAATATGTACCAGCCTAAGTTATCATCAACGGCCATTTTTGTGAAAAAGTTGCATGATCTAGCAGGTTTGTCCTGTCTTTACAGCAAAACTTCTCGATATGATTGTCACCATGCCTGTATCGGTGTTTTAGCAAGCATTTCTGATAGCAATATGTGGAATTTCATTGTTACTGCAGTTCAAAAGAAAGGTTATATGGATCTACAAGAGTTGGCAAGAGAGGATAGCATAGCATGTACTTACGGATCAACTCTCCATTGTGACCCAAGCTGTAATCTGCCTTGCAGTTGGACGACGACTGATCCTTCTACCTTCCTAATACGTGGAGAAAATTATTTGAAAGACCATCAGAAGGTATCTCCCTTTGAACAAACTGTCATTTGAAAGGTTCTAGCAATAGAAAGCTGCACAAGAATATCAAGTACGATGAAATTGTAGCTCAAAACCTTGATTGGAAGGTTCCATCAATATGCTGTACGACATATTGAATCATGAAATCTATTAAACAAATCAAGCGCCACAATAATTTAACTAGTTGAATGGTTCTGAAATTTTTTACCTACTTTCCAGTTTCCATATATGAAAAACGGCAGTCTTTTGCGTGAAATCATTTGTTGCGCCGACTGTTCAATACTTGCTAGGCGATGAATTAAAAATATTGTATCACTATGGAGTCCGTCAATGGTGTTTTCTCTTTCATTTTTAAGAGGGTTCAATCCTACAGGTGGTCTAAATTTGCATGAATGCTTATTTAATTTAGAATATGACCGATTTGGAGAATTAACAGAGTGATAGAATAACTGAAGTCATGCAAGGTGTTAATAAAGTTGACTTAATAAGAGGGATTGGGTTTTGGTGAAGGTTTTGGAAGGAGGCGAAATGCTGCCAAATGAACTTTGAAAAATGATTCAGACAATAAAGATGCTGATGTCTCTATTCTGTAAAAACTACTGTCATTCTTGCAAAAGGAAATAGGGAATAGGACTAGGAGATCACTGCCTCATGGATTGTTGTGGGTAAGAGGCAGTCTCACATTGAAGGCATAAATAGAGCTGAGATATATTTGCTGATGTTTGTGAACGAGGTAAGAGGAGATAATTTTTTCTGGACAAGCTTTAAGGTCAACAATGGAATGATTCCTCTTTTGAAGAAGGCTGTTATATATGTAATGCAGAAGAGCAGATATTTTCTGCTGGAAAGAGGTTGGTCAACCAGGTAGAATTTTATGAAAGGATTTTGTGAGTCATTTGAATACATGTAGGTTTTCGAGTCTTGCAGTTGGTCACTGTAGATCGTAAGGCTCTTATTGAAATAGAGGTCTTTTTGGGCAAAAAGTACTTGAAAGTGCAGAGATGCATTGTTTGGCAAAAATTAAATCGGAGTTCAATATCGTGGATGGTCTTTTGGCCCATTTTTGGCCATTTGTGTAGCATGATCTTCTGTTTTCCAGCACCAAAGCGAATGCAGTTAAGGTTTGAAAGACGAGGCTAAGCAGAGATTATGGGACAATTATATATTTGTATTTTTGTAAATTGCCAAGTTATTTTCATGAATGAATCTTGTAAGCATAAAACACTACCTGCCCAAAAGTATATTCTACTTTGCTGAATCTGAGAAGTCTGTACATCTGGAATCCAGTTTCAGTCAGCTTGTGAATGTAATAACTATACATAGGACGATATCCAAAACATTTTGTCAAAGCTTTTGGACAATGTCATTTCTGATATAAGCACAAGAATAATAAGAGACTTAAGTGATTCGACAACCTAGATATTATCTTGTGTATTTTGGAGAAAAAAACATCTTGTTTCTCAGATTTCTCTGAATTATTCATGACTTATACATATTTCCACAGATCAAGGCCAAAGGAACATTGATGCAAATGGTTGGTGCAGACTGGCTGAGATCTGACAAACGTGAGGATGATCTTGCAGGGCGTCTTGGTGGGGTGGTCCAGGTTTGAACTTTTAATAATCCTAGATGTGAAATGTAAATATCCAAATGCATCGAGGGATTGGTGCATCTGCTTAACCTACTAATTTCATGCAGGAATACGCTGCATTGGGTGGTCCAGAATTTTTTTTCATTGTAAACATACAGGTATTTGTGACTGCTTCTATCTTTTGTTCTCATCTGGTGTTGTACTTTTGAGAATTAACGTATGTTATCCTGCCATATATTGGATCAGGTTCCGGGCTCCACCACATATAATTTGGCATTGTATTATATGATGAAAACTCCTCTCGAAGAAAATCCTCTGCTGCATAGATTTGTTAATGGAGACGACACATTTAGGAATTCGAGATTTAAGCTCATACCATACATCTCCAAGGTAAGTACTGTTGTGTGATAATTTCATAATTAGACGACCATGTTGGATTCAGTTGCCATGGAGGGATATGCATCTAATAAATCTATTGTTGGGTACTTCTCAATAGGGATCATGGATAGTCAAGCAGAGTGTTGGAAAAAAAGCATGCTTGGTGGGTCAAGCACTAGCAATTAATTATTTTCATGGAAAGAATTACTTGGAGGTATGCAAACCTCTTTCATGTTTTATGGTATGTTGATTTGCTGGAGGGTTAAGTTTGTCTCTTGATGAACACGGCTCCTCAATTTGTAGAATTTGAATTCTCTGGGGGTAAAATGTAGCAACACTCATAACATTAGGGTTGGCTATATAACCTGTTTTCCACAAATCCATGTCATGCCTTGGGTAGAATGGGACACGCACCCCCCCCCCCCCCCCCCCACAACAACCTTCTTCTAAAAGAAAAGAAAAGAAGAAAGTCAGAGAGAAAATAGAACAGAAGCATTCCATGCTGAAGTTTGCTCTTTCTTCATATTATCCAATTTCTTTGATTGTTGTGTGATATAATTCCCTATTCAGTTTGTATTAACTAGAATCCTGGCTGACTTTTCAAAATTTAGCTTGGGGTCGATGTTGGGTCTTCAACAGTGGCAAGAGGAGTCGTCAGTCTTGTTCTCGGATATCTGAACAACTTGGTCATTGAAATGGCATTCCTAATCCAGGTATGCGTAGCTATATTTTTCTTACAACAGGAAAACTATTATCCATTATAGTTTGCCTGTAAGATGGACACTTAAGAACGACAGAGTTTATCTTTGTGCAAGTCGTTTCATGTAAGTTGCATGAATGCACAATTGGCAACGGTACCAAGAAACTCCGTTTGACATGAAAAGCTTGCATTACGAGTGAGCCATAGGTCAAGGATACATGTTTTAATTTTGACCACTAGACTATTTTGTTTCTGCTTATTCCTTCCTATGGTATCAAGTAGACGAGTATGCTTAATTGGCGAAACTTAATTCCCCAGGGTAATACACCAGACGAGCTCCCTGAGGTCCTTCTCGGTACATGTCGATTAAATCATCTGGACATATCAAAATCAGTCCTAGTACAGCCTTGAAGAATCAAGTTCCGGTGGAAAACGAGAAAAGAAAGTGACGAATATTTTAGCAAATTTGGTGTAATGTTATACCCATGATCTGAACATGAAGAGGAGATAAAATGCATATAAGATGTGCTTTGGCAGCTATGTCACATGAAGCGAATTAGCGTGGGGGAATTACATAGGAGTTCCGATTCTTTGGTGGGCATTGCAATTGTAAAATTTACTGATGGTCAGTCCTCCGATAAATTTTGGTGGCGGCCGTGGTGGCGGGGGCGGTTGATGATGTAATCATTCAGGGGGTATTACTTTGTGATGGGTCTATTGGCTATAAAATCAATTGATGATGACAAATGATCATATAGATTTGAGTTTCTCATGGCGTGGCTCATCATTATGTGCAAGTGCAAGAAACTTCAGATTCTAGCAGATTGTTCAATATGCAATGTATGGAATGTGGAACGGCCCTGTCCGAGGGCCAAACCATTTTCTTTTCGTTCCAATTCCATTACGCCCTTCCGTTGGCAAATTCGTTTTGCTAGTTTACAACCCCCAACCCCCCCCCCCCCCCCCCCCCCAAAAAAAAAAAAAAAAAAAGTCGTTTTGCTAGATGGCCATTAATGGGTCTATTTATTAGTGGTCAACTTTTGTGTGTTTTATTTTTGTAAAATATTCTATTGTTTGGATCATTAACTGTAGAGCGATTTTTTGGTCGATAACTGTAGAGCTTGAAGATACAGATTTGACCAATTTTAATTAGAAAACAGAAAACACAAAAATTTGAAAATGTTATCTATCTAAAAATTTTAGAGAATGATTTAGATTAGTATAACTATGAGTATCTATATAGATAAATTAGTATCGTTTTAGGTCATTCTTAAGAGAACACTAAGACTTGCAATAGAATGAATATCAATCCAATACAACTTCAAATAAGTCTATACTTTTACGATTGTAGAGACCATAAGCTAAAATCTACTTAAACGTAACTATCATAATACTTATGAAAATTTAAAAAGTAATTAAGAAAATTTGTTAATAAAATTGAATGACTGATTTGACTTGCTATGTAAAGTTGAGGGACTGAATTTAATAAATTAACGGTTTAGGGATTTGTGTTGACTTTCTCTTTTATTTGATCAAACAAAATCAGTTATATTTAATATTTAGGAATAATTCAAGTGTCTTATTAGACAAATTAAAAGTTCGAGGATTCTATTACATATTGAACAAAAATTTGGAACTTATCAGTGTCATTACCCCATGATTTTATTCTTGTTCTAAACCTATAAATATTATCCCCCCCTTTCTGTCTATTACCTTTATTTGCCCTTTGGATGTGACAATAATAGAGCCATTGAGGGAAAATTGTCTAAAAGTCCAAACTTATTATACGATAATCAATTTAGTCATAAATTTTTCAATTGTACCACTTTAGTCCCAAATCTTTTGATGATTTACTAAGTTAGTCATTTTGACTAATTTTGACCAAAAATCGGTAATATAGACAATTTTCATATTTTTTAATTTTTTTTTTTCTGAATTTTCCTTTTTTTATTTTTTTACCTCTTGCCTGTAGCTAGCACTTGGCCGTGACCAATGATCGATATTGGCTACAAGCATTGGCCGCCCTCACTAGGCTGCAAGGTTCGAGAGCCCTCATTTGATTCGGTGAGGCTTGTAGTCGGTTGCCAGCCATAGGCGAAAAGAAAAGGAAAAAAGGAAAAAAAAAAAAAGAGGAAATATTCAGAAATTTAAAAAAATGCAAAAATGAGCCACGTCAATGCTGGCCATGACACGTAGAATGGTACACGGTCAACTGGTGTTCACATCAGGGATTTCTAGCAAAAATTGGTAAATTGTTAAAATGTCTAGGATCAAATTAGCAAAGTTTAAAATGTATATGACTAAATTGACACAATTGAAAGATCTAGGACGAAATTGACAAATCATCTAAAGAATAAAGACTAAATTGACACAATCGAAAGCTTTAAAACTAACTAGTACAATATGTTTAGGACTTTTGGAATATCTCAAGCCATTGATAAAGAATTACATCAATTAGTTGATGTATGTGGACAGGGTAATTAGCATATATCTATAGAGATTATTCAACGTGAAAGGTTTAAATACATGAACTATTAATAACATAATTTCAATTATCCCTATGAGAGTGTTTAGGCACTTCTTTTTTCTCCTCTCAAATGTAAATCGTTCATGTTATCACTAGAGAAACTCATAAAATGAATTAATTTACTGAAAGATGACTAAGAATTATCGAATGCATATGCACAATGTTACCTAAGAATAACAGTATGTGTCACGAGAACTTAGAATTAGGATTCAACATTATCATTAATTGGACGTGGTCGCTTCCATGTTAGAAGAGGATTTGGATCACATATCGAAGCACGTGACTTCCAACTCACTACATGAAAGGGCATGAGTCACACCTACAAGCGCATTTGAGGCTCCCTTTATTTTTCCAAAAATAAATAATTTGAAAAATATTTTTTTGAAATGGTTCTTTCTAAATGTCGTGGAAGACATGCACAGAGGCAAGGAAGGCATGGGTAACATGTCCCATGTGTAGATTATGAGTTCTAGATCAGTGGTTGGTCCTTAATTGACCAATAGATATGGTAAATTAATTCTGTGGGAAATTCATGTGGAGAGGAGGTTCCCTGATATAGCATCAGGAGATTTTATTTATTTATTACATTGTTATCGTGATAACATCTTCATGTGCAAGAGCCTTATACGCAAAACTTGTGGCATGCAAAGCGGACAGAGGATTTCAGCTAATGATTGATGAAGTCTCCTGATGCTATATATTTATTTATTACATTGTTATCGTGATAACATCTTCATGTGCAAGAGCCTTATATGCAAAACTTGTGGCATGCAAAGTGGACAGAGGATTTCAGTTAATGATTGATGAAGTCCCATTCTTTGGGCGTAGCGTGAATTGGGATTTGAGAAGTGTAAAGTCCACTTCTCATGGGCAGACTATGTCTTAGAATGCTGTCATTAATGCTTCCTTACAACTTCTACTGGTGACGATAGCCATGACGGACATCAATGAGTGGATTGATTTGATCCGAATGTTTCGGGATTTTCATGTGGAAAGAACTAGAAAAACCTGTCTTCTTGCGGCCAAATGCTTCATGCCTCATGATAATGCTTGGTCATGATTGCTTCTCGGTTTCCCGGTCCCCTGGTTTCTTGTCTCTGTGCTAAATGTTCTTCTGGGGCTTCAAAGTTCCATAGGGAAAAGGTGAAGGCGGCTGAGACTAAGCTTAATAAGTATCACATCTACTTGTAGTTAATAAGTATCACATCTACTTGTAGTTTCTTTGGAGCCATGGTTAATGCTTATTTTTTGAACCAATATGACTAGAGTTATTGAGAGTAAGAAGTATCTAGCTTTCATTTCCAAAACAAAATTTTTGGGTGAAGCAAATACTATCTTAGGTATTAAAATTAAAACATAGTAGGGTTATTCTTTAAGCCAAAGTGATTATGTGGAAAGGATGTTAAATACGATTTCAACATCTTGGTTTCAAAGAATTTGAGTACTCCATTTGATTTTGATATCAAATTAAGTTACAATACTAGGAGAGCAATATCACAACTTGAATACGCTAGTGTTATAAGGTTTTTAATGTATGTGATGCATTATACTAGACCTGATATTGCTTATTATGTGGAAGTTGAGTAGGTATATTAGTAATTCAAATATATA
Source organism: Eucalyptus guilfoylei (assembly GCA_016097605.1). NCBI lineage: Eukaryota > Viridiplantae > Streptophyta > Magnoliopsida > Myrtales > Myrtaceae > Eucalyptus > Eucalyptus guilfoylei. Next base: position 21,416,894 of record CM027869.1, read on the forward strand.
TTGGAAGGCCATTACCAGAATTTTTGGTTTTTTAAGAGACCTTAAAATTTGGAATTGTTCTATAATAATAATTTGGTTGTATTAAGAGGATACACCAATGCTGGTTGGATTATAGGTGTGGGTGATAAATATTATACTTCTGGATGGATTTTCACATTAGTTGGAAGTGCTATATCTTGTACGAGCAAGAAACAAATCTGTATAACTTACTCAATGATGAAATTAGAACTTGTTGCTTTAGTGGCAACTAGGAAAGATGTTGAATGGATTAGGAATTTGTTATTGGATATTAAGTTATGGCCTAGTCATTTGCCTCTCATTTTTATCCACTGTGATAGTCGAGCTACTTTGGCAAGAGTTTATGGTAGCACTTATAATGGTAAGTTTAGACATATTATTCTAAGGCATGAATATGTAAGACAATTGATTAAAGATGGTACCGTAATATTGTCAATGTGAGGTCAAGTAATAATTTAGCCGATTTTTTGACAAAGGCTTTATTAAGAGACATTGTAGAAATGACCTCTCAAAAAATGAGGTTGAAACCTTTTAATTAAAATCATTAGTACTGGTAATTTGATCTTTTTCTAAAATATCACTAGTTATAAGGTTTAATAAATAAGAATAAGTTACTGAATGTGATTGTTTGATATTGACGCTAACCCTGATATGAAAAGTCAATATCGTTTATTACGTTTTATAGGTTGAATTAAATTCTTAATACAATGTAGTACAAATTTATAATGTGTTAATAGTAATAGAAACATATGGTAAATATTTCACCTACATGAGGTGTCGTTTCTTATGAAAGTTAGGGTTGCTTTCGAGAGAGTTCATGAAAGAAGATCAAGCACAAGGCCATTGTAGCGTGGAGTAATATAGAACTTTTCATTGAAACATGAGGTTAGCATATGTGTGGTATGTCCGATTTTGTTATTTAAAAGTACAAGTTTAAAGCTGAGTTACTTGTAGTAAGTAAATGTTTAATTCGAAAGATACCTTTTTGTATGTATATTAATCTCACGGAAATTTTAGTTGTATATTTTTAATGTTTTATTTCCAGTTTTTGTTTTACAAACAAAGTGGGGGATTATTTCGAAAAGATATAAGTATGTATATGAACAAGATTTGACACTATTCGATAATGATTATTTTTATTTTTTAAAATTTAGATTTATTTTTATAAAAAATTAACCATGCGATCTCGTTGAAACAGTTTGATTGTTCATGAATGAGTTACGGTTAGTTTATTTATTTATTTAAGTTTAAATTTTATCATTTCCTCCAACGGTTATTTCAAAATTTGTACCTATTCAGACATAACTTCTTAATCGTCGTGTTTATTTGGATATAACTTGTTTGTTGCTATAAATCATTGAATGTGTTTTTTCAATGATAATCTTCTCTTCCCATTTTCATTTTCATTTGATTGAAATTGACGTAATTTCCTTTGAGAGACCCTGAAGATATATTAGAATTATTATCTAGTATTCTAATTTGAGACTTTATTATATCCTGAGGATATTTGTTAGTGACCATTAGTAACATTGTGGACAAATAAATCTTTAAAGAAAGTGATATCATGCTGCAAAGTCCAACTTGATTGTTTTATCAATTTGAAACCATATTTTCCAACGATACCTCTCACTTTATTAGACCCACACATGAATCAACTATCAAGTTTTTTTTTTCTCCCAACCTGTCTTATGAACATGACTCTACTAACCCTGCTTCACTTGACGCCATTAAATTTGATGGCTCGATACCTTGATTGATCTCCCAGCTCCAAAATCTAGAAGTCCTTAACCTTGCTAGAAACCACTTCAGTGCTACTACCAAGCTAGATAGCTTTATTAAGCCGAAGAAAGTGGAGATATTGCCATTGTCATGTAACAAGATATTTGTACGCGCATAAATGAGCCCGGATGTTACTCTTCCCCGTCTTCTTGATCTGGGACTTGCTGCATGCAATTTGGGGGTAGACTCGACATAAAACAATATTGGGAGGGAAGTACCTATGTTGTCCCTTACGTTATTAGTATATGACAGTCAACAGAGAATGTATAATCAATACTCAATATCCCTACAAACCTTGTAAATTTAAAAAAAAAAATTGAATAAGAAGGAGAGCAAGGCGGATGAGTGGGAAGGAGAAAGGATTCTTCCGTTAGTTGAAAATTTGGAGTTTTGACTGAAAGGAAAACACTTTTGCTAGAATTTGGTGAAACTCATAATTGATCTGGCCAAAGAAAAAAGCCGTATAATTGTTGGTCAAACGTAACTGTGCATGGGGAGTCGAACTTCAAAGTTTTCCATGATCGTGAAGTCTGAACCGAGAGGAGCATCTTGTTTCAAACCTTTGAGCAAGTCTCTATGGTGCATGCGCTTGTCGGAGCAGTCATGTAATCCCCTGAGGTGTCTAAATCGGTATCAATGTACGGGAGAGTTATATCAGAGAATGGATACAGGCTTGATGAGGGTCTGGAATTATATCGCGAAGGCGTTAGAGAACCCTTGCGAGCTCAAAAGGGGTTTAAAAGAGGAAGATCAAGTTACTGTGGAGGCCATGGGGGCCAAGAAGCTGATTCAAAAGAGGAAGGGGTCCTCTAGGTCAATTCATTTCACATTTAGACAAGACATTCTCTAGACCAAAATGCTGCAAGAGGAGGAGGGATTTATCAAAGGAATAGCCAAGATGTTTGGAGAAGATTTCAACCCATCTTATTCGATATGTTATTAACACATAAATTTTGGCGATCCAGTCATTCATTTATTGTATCAAATTTAGGGATTAATTTTTTAACCCCTAAAAAAAAATTAATTGCATAGGTGCATTGATTTTTAATTTGGACCGGTGACGGATGAGTTTGATTTGATAATTCTGAACTTTAATTTGGCAAGCCCGCGAAGAGAGTAAATTGGCCCAAGCCTGTATCCTCGAGGAGATTTTACGGATTCATCTTTGCGAGATTTTAAATTTGAGAAAAATCTTATTGGAATTTTTTAAAAATCGGTAGAGAATTTTCATTTTTGCAAATGAAATGTAGAAGAGATGTGGAAAATAAAAAGTACTATTGCGTGCGGAAAAGTAATCTTTGTGGATGTTGATTTGAAAATAAAATTAAAACCCTAATTTTTGGTTTATAAAAATATTGTTCGCGTTAGGTGTGTGCATGGTTCGGGCGGGCGGTTCCCGACCTAGAACCGGGAACCATCCGCTAAGGACCGGTTCCGAAAAGTTGGAAACGGGATCCACCCGGGAACCGGACCGCCGGTTCGGTCCGGTTCCCGGGTGGATCCATGGAATCGAACATCATCACGGATTCAACCCCAACATCATCATGCAGGTACGCAGCCACGCAAAAAACAGCACTAATTCTCAGCCTGCGCAATCACGACAAAAGTAAGCTCATGTTGCTCCGTCAAGACTCCCAAGAACACTACTCGAATTCGACTTCAATCTCAATTAAAACAAAATAAGGAACTGCAATTGAAAGAAATGTAACATTTAGAATGCTACAACATTCTCCTGATATGCACAATCCATTCATTTAAACCCGAACAATCGCAATCCTCTAGTCAGTGACCAAGCAGCAAGCATTTAGAGGCTAAATTAGAGTGTAACCGGTCGAAAAGATACAACACTACATTAACCACCAATCCAAGTAAACCGCGATCGCTACGCTAATTGAAACTCAACCTATTCTCTGGACAATCTTAGGCATAAGAGAAGCTCAAAGTTAGCATTTTTCTAAAAATAGATTCGGTCCGGTCTGGGTGGGTGGGTGGACAAATCCGCCCATGGAACCGGGAACCAGACGGTACCCACCGGTTCCCATAAATTGAAACCGGGAACCGGACCGGTTCTTTCAAAAACCACCAGTTCCAGGTGGTTCCGATCCGGTTCCGGGTAATTCGGGTGGATCCCGGTTCTTTTGCACACCCTTAGTTCGTATAGAGTCTGGAGGGCTTTTTAGGTTTCTCGGTAAAAAAAAATTTTCAACACAAAAAAAGAGAAAGCCTTTTGTTTCTTTCTTTTTGTTTCGATCACTCGGCAGAGGCACTTTCTCTTTGTTCGTGTGGGAAAAGCAACACAAAAGAAAAAAGGAAAAGAATTCTTGAAGGGAAAAAAGTCAACAGCAAAAGCTTCTGCAGAAAAGTGAAAGGGGGCAGGGAGAAGACGTGCAGCAGGGGAGAAGCAGAGGCCAGCAAAAAAAAGAAGAAAAGGAAAAAGCAGGAGAAGAAGAACTGTTCTTCTTCCTCGTTGGCGCCCGCTGCTCCTCGACGCCAGCAACCCGCGGGCCGGCAGCCGAGCCGCCGACCACCACCGCTCGCCGCTCACACCGCCGCTGTCCCGATCTCACCGCTCGAGTGCCCCGACGCCGGTAGATCTGAGCCAGTCGTCGCTCCACCGCCGCGCGAGCTCCCGCACCGGCCTGCGCTTCCTCCGCTGCGCCGGCCGTCGCCACCCCTGCCGCTCGTCCGCGAGCACCGCGCGACACCAGCAACCCGCCTGCCGTCACACGCCTTCGCCTGCTGCCGGTGTCCTCGCGCCTCTGCTCCGTCTCGCCAGAAGCCGCCACCGCCGCGCGACCCGTCTCGCCGCACTGGTCCGCGACCCGACGCTGCCACAGCCGCTGCTGCCCTACTCGGCCTCCGCCGTTGCTGCTCCGGCTCTCCGTCCGCGTCCCCTGTCCTCGCGACGCTGCTGCCGTGCCCTCCTCCGCTCGCTGCTGGTCCTCCTCGCCGGAGCTCCGACGGCGAACCATCGCCCTTGGCGACCCACCACCACGGCGGCCCCTTTGTCGAACCAGGCCGAGCCACCTCACGAGCCGTCAGTGAGCCGTCGGTTGCTAAGCTTGATTTGAGAAAATTCAAATTAGGTAGATTTATTTTATTTTGTTCTTTTTATTTGAAATATTTTTTTGATGAATGTTTGAAATCCCTGATGTACTATCAAATTCATAACCGCACACAAATTTTTATTCAATTTATAAGATTTTAGATTGAGTAATTAATCCCGTAGGAATAAAATTGATATTTTGATCTTTAAGGTTTAAGAGTAATTTATTAATTTTATTAGCGAAATAATCAAATTTGACTTCAAATTCGAATGATGATGATGACCGTGAATGATTTGATGTTATATCTTTTAATTGTTTTGTTTATCCAAAAAATACAAAAAAATTACATTTGCATATCATATAGATTAGAATTGATTTTCCTAAATAAAATTACATGATATAATAGTTAGTTTTTTTTTAAATGCATGTTTAGATGGTATCTAGGTTAGATAATATCTTTTGAAATAAATTATATGATGATATAATTTTCTAATTTAAGATAGGATTTAGAATCCTAATTTAAGATAGATAATATCTCACTTTAGTTAGAATTTTTTTTTTTAACATTTTAGCAATTTTAATTACGAATTTAAAAAAAAAATTAATCATGCGCATGTCATATAGAATTAGGTTCATGAAATGCACATCATTGCTAGGTCCATTTAATTAGATTGCCCGTCATTAGAGTTAGGTCATTTGGTTAGTTTAGATTGCACATTTAATTACTAGACAATTTTAATTTCGAATTTCATGGAAAATACAAAAAAAATTGTCTTTGAATAAATTAATTTCATTATCTAGGATAAATTGCATGCTTATTAAGAAAACACAAAAACATCGCATTTGCATCATACAGTTTATATCATATTATTATGTCATATCATTTCATGTTAGATTAGTAGTATGTATTGCATAAAACATGATTTTCATCAAATAAGTGAAAACAAAAATCGAGTGATTGCGTGTTAATTAGAAATCATATTTAGGATTATTGATGTGAATTCTGATCTAACAACCAAAATACTTTTTTTTTTTTTTTTTTTGGTAAAAGTAAGATTATAATGAGCTAAGGACAATTGTACAAAAGATCGGCGCCAAAAATTTATACTTTAACAGCAAGGAGAAAAAGAGTGAAAGGGAGCTGATGTAAGAAGTCAGAGGCAAAACACGAAAGCAACAAAGCTGACAACAGCCCAAAGAATGCAAAAGAAACATGACAACTATAAACAGCTCGACAACCTCGACTTGCATCTAAAAGAAGGGACGAAGAACGGAGAGCCGAAGTAGAGGGAACAAAAGCTCAAACGACAGTAAGCACGAGCGTACCTAGGAAGACGAAGTTATGAGGTAAGTAAACACGATACTTTCGTTATTATGAGGTAAGTCGTGCATTTTTTTTTGGTAAAGGTAAGATAAGTCGTGCATTTTTTTTTATTTGCTTTTTTGAGTATTAAATTGGTGGTTTGTGCACCCGCATGATCACCAGTGAATTAAAATTAATTCAAGCTCGAAATAAAAAAAGAAAGGTCCTTACCAAAAAAAAGAAAAAAGAAAGAGAAAGGTACCGAAATGACATTAGAAAAATCTAGTGTAACCAAGTTCCCGTATCCAAAGTCTTTGGTTCGTAGAAGTAAAATAATTCTCAAATTATTTTACTTAGGTATCTAATCGACCTACCGTAAATTGATTAGTGACGACTCCCATTTTGCATGTTAAATATTTGAACCTAAGTTACAAATTGATATGGGCTTGGAGAGCCCATAAGTTAGAGTTTGTAATCCATTAGCCTAATCCTAGGTGGTGTTACAATGTGTTGAGGAAAAGAACGAGTTTAGAGGTCATGTCAAGTTGGGGACCAATTGTCCTTCATTGGCCTATGCTCTCTCAAACCTTTACCTCATATGGTATTGAAGTCATTTTAAGTTTGATTTAGCTTATAAATTTTGTATCTGGAATGGGAGTTGCCACTGACTTATTGAGATTGGATAGAAACCAAGTGAGATGCAAGAGATTGTTTCATTTTCTACGCAATAAGAGATTATCTAAGATCGAAGACTTGATTATGATTAGTTTAAGTGCCTTTTTAGTACCCTCTAACTTAATTGGTCTATTCATCTTAGTGATCAAACATTCTTGGTTATTAATTATGAATCCTAATGGTTTTCATGTCGTTGTGTGTTCATGCGATATTTTTTAAGGAATTTATTGTGGTCATAAGGCTTATCCTGACCATTCTAAAAAGAAAAAAAGGACAAATAATGTATCAAAAGTTGTTGCGACCTCCCCTAACAGTGAATCACTCATGGTTTGGCTAATAAATTACTAAGCTTAGGCTTAGCTTGGGCTCTCCCAAGCCCACGCTAATTTGTAACTTAGTTGAAGTTCTTAACATGCAAATTAATTTTATCCTAGAGCCACAAATTAGTTTTTGATGGGTTGATTAAATACCCAAATAAAGTGTATGAGAATTACCTTACTTCTACGAACTAGAGATTAGATTAATTTGTGGACTTAATTGTCGATTATATACTCAATATAAATGAAATGGTACCAAAAGGGCATTACATACCAAAGATAACAACCATATAATTTGAAATTTTGGAAACATTATTCCAACTTGATATTTGTCACAAATAAAATCAATATCCTATTCCTAGGGCTAAAAGCTCAAGATATCAATTTTAACTACACAATCTAATAATTCCATCTCAGGGCTTAGAGATCGATTAAAAAGATTATATTTGCATTTACGGATTAGGAAACAAATCTCAATCGATAAAACCTATCACTCAAAAGATTCAAGTTAGATACCGATAAGCACAAACTAGGAAATAATGTATTTGAATTGTAATCGGAAAAGATGTTACCTCGTTTAGAAATATTATTCCCAAATTTGAATCAAGAAGGATGGCGGACCATAGTGACCGGTGGCTTGTGGTGTGGTCAACGATGGCAAGGGACTCATGAATAGTGGTTGTGGCGCTCGACTTGGTGGACCCACGTGATGTGGCCAGTTAGGTTTTCGCCAAGTTGGAGCTTGTGGGATTGCTTGCAGTACCAGTGGTCTTGGTTCGGCTAGCTCTTAGATTGGTAAACGGCGAGGATGGCCAGTGGTGATGGCTTGGCCAAGGGGTCTCGACGCGAAGATGGTAGTATGCTTGCAGCGGTGCTCTTCACAAAGGCAACGACTCATAGGATTTGCAGGAGAAAGCTCTAATCAACTTGCAAAACAAAGATCAACATGGACCTGCTCGGTAAGGCGCAGCAATAGGCATAGTGGGGTAGCAAGACGGTGGCAACAACATTCGTGTCATAGGCAGGAGCATCAACCAACTTAGGTAGCTGGGACGAGCGGTCGTTCTTGATGCAGGGAGCAGCATTGTGGTGGCTGCAATCTCAACTGGCTGCTTCGTCAAGGCTCGGCCAAGGGAAAAGAACATCGGTAGTGAAGCAGGGAGGAAGCGGCATGGCATAATAAGGTAGCGATGCCTTAGAAAAAGAGCGGCACATTGTTGGAACCAAGATAGAGAGGAAACTATCATTGGTTGGCGGCGGCTGTTTCCCATCGCAGGGGAAGAAGCCGTATATAACTTATTTTGATCTTACAAGTTTATTATATTTGGGATTTGGTGTAATGATTTATGTTTTTGTTTCTTAAACGTGCATAGTGGATGCTCGATCTTCTTAAAAGAGTTACGCTACTAACTAGGCCATGGTTACTCATTCCATTCGTCATCAATGTTTTTCAGATTTTTCGGTTAGTGGCGGAAAGAGCGAAAGTGATCATATTATTGCCAAGGTTTTTATTTATAAGGGAATTTTTGGATATGAACAAAGCTAGTGGTATATATCAGAGTTGTATATAATTGAGATGAGTTTCCTGGTTTTGGTTGTTAGTTGGAGATGTATGTTTCTTTTTAATGAATTATAGAAACTCTAATGTAGAAATCAACTTGTCGATTTATCAAGTATATATAAATATATGAAAGATGATATATATTTTGATAATAGGATATCATTTTCTATTTGAGGCCGTGTTCTTCGGATGGAAGGATGGTCATGTCATTCTTACATTCTTGTTGGTTTTAAGGTGTGGCATCTGTTGGTATTAGAATGAGATCTCCCCCAATAGATATGTGGTTTGGGGGTGACCCATGCAGAAGCTAGTGGGCCCGTCATGATTAGGTCTAAGAAGGGTGAGGAGTGAGCGTTGAAGCATGAGTGCTCAAACAAGTAAAGACTCCTCAAAGGTTTCTAGGACCATGAATGAGACAAGAAAGAAGTGAACTGTGCACCAAATAGAGAGAGAACGATTATAAGATTTCTGAAAACTGTAATTAACTAACAAATGTGCCTTTTGACATAAGGCCAAGTTTTGTTTGGGAATTCCAAATTTAAGCATTCTTAGGTTAGAGCACTACTAGTCTTGGAAAAGTACTTGTATGCCAAAAGAGAAAACTATGAGGCTTGGTATGGGACGGACAAAGTGGACAATACCCCAAATCTAGGGATGTCATGGTAAATACAAAAAATGATGTATGCCATCTTAAATTAAGGAACACATGAATTGTTATTTTCTGGGCCTCTACCGACAAAGTCCTAGTTGGTTAAAATCGATTATATTTAGTACTTGGTACATATAATATAATGTTTAAAGGATAACGCAATGTGCCAAGGACTCAAAAGCAAAGAGATTGACATTTCTCTACTCGCTTGAGAGACTACCTCAAGGAGCTTCGTTTGAGACTAGAATCATATACTTTGTCAGGGAGTATTTTTTTGGACGAAAATAACTTTTGATTACTAACTTAAATATGGATTACAACCAGTTTTAAATTTAGACTTAAAATTAACTAAAGGAAATGAGAGGGGTAAGCAACTCAATTGGATGGAAGAGTTCTAGCTCGGTGGGCCTCGCAGCTCAATTTGCTTTTCTTGGCTAATATCTTAGTTTAATTCCTCCTCCTAATTTGGGCCAAAAGAAGACCACAATCGTGAATGATGGACCTAGAAGTCCATGGAATTTCCACTTGGCCCGTAATGCAATTCACAGCAGTTAATGACACGTTTGGTAACGATTCTATTCCTGAAAACAATTTTTGATTAGAAATAATTTTTTCTGATTCTATTTCCGGAAACAATTTCTGAACAAAAGAAACTATCTAAAATTTAAATTCCCAGGACTGAAATGCGTTTGGTAAGATTCTTAATTTTTTTCTTTTAATTTTTTAATACTTCATTATATTTTTCTTATTTTTCTTTTTCTTTTTCTTTTCTTCTTCCTTCTTCTTTGCCATTGGTCGTCGGCCACCGGTGAGGCCCGGCGAGCTCGCTACAGCCTTGCAAAATTTGGGCGAGGCCAAGCCTCGCCAGGCCACTAGTGAGGCTCGACCTTGCCGAGGTAGCGTGAGGTCGGCCTCACCCTGGCCTTGTGAGGCCAAGCCTTGTGTTGAGCCTCGTCGTGGCTTGGCGTCGCCGGGGGTCAACAACGCTCTGGCGAGATTGCCGGCCCTCATCTGACTGATTGCCGACCATGGTCGATGCTAGTGACCGGCCAAAAAGAAGAAGAAGAAAAGGGAAGACAATAAGAGAAAATAGAAGAAAAAAGAAGAGAAAAAAAAATTAGAATTGATTCTAGAAATTGTTCTTGGGAATAAAAAGCAAACTTTTTCTACTTTTTGATTCTATTCGAAATCTATTCTTGAGAAAAAAAAATCGATTTTCGTTATCAGAAACAAAAAATTTATCAAACGGATTTTTGTTCTTTTTTTTGCTCCCAAGAACAAAATAACATAATAAGTTGTTCCCGGGAGTATTACCAAACAGGGTCTAAGTTGTCCATAGCTATCTCCACGTGCAAAAGACTTTCAATTCAATGTACTTGTGCAGAACTCAACGAATGCCTCTGCCTTATCCATGACAGAGCTTCTCTAATTGCTAGGGTTCGGCTACGAATGAGGAAGGGGTGTGGATTTTCTTTGTGAACACATCTGCGAGAGTTCCATCTTCGTTTCTACATATCCCCGTGACAAATCTTTCCATCTTGGAGCTACATCATGATCCATCGACATTTAGTTTCGGAGATCTCGGAGCAGTGGGTTCCAGCTCTTCATTGGAGGACAGGTCGCTGAATATGAGCAAGTCGTGCTACTATTCCATCTTGTAAATGGTTGGGTCATGTAATTATTTGGTTTGGATAGGGATTGCGTCCTTGAAAGATCAAGGCATTTCTTGCCTTCCAAATCACCCACAAGATGCCTGCAAATAGAGCCTCGGACAGAGAAGTGGCTTTTGAGGTAAGAACTTCATACCCTTTTGTCAATTCGAGTAATACTTGTTAGGAAAGTGTTGACTACAAGCCTGGGATTTGACCAAATCTCTTTTGTCCAAGCACATAAAAGAAAAAGATGTTCTGTTGATTCTGGGCCGTAGAGAGGACATAACGAGTCGGGTATCATCTACCTCCTATAAAGGTTCTCTTTGGTAGGAAGAGCATTGTTGTGAACACTCCACAATAGAAATTTGATTTTAGGATAAGTCTATAGTTTCCAAATCTCACTCCAAAATTTGTTGGGATTCTGGTAAGAAGTTGATGCTGAATGCTCTATTTGAGTTGTCCCTTGAGTCCGGAGTTTGTTATAGCCACTTTTTACTTTGTTCGAACTTGAATTGTTTGCTATCCATAGTAGTTTGTCTGGCCTAGGATTTAGACTTAAGGGAGTAGCTAATATTTCTTGTATAATACTATCTCCAAAAGTCTCATTTAGTAATTATAAGTTCCATTCCTAGAGCTCTGATTAATCAAGTCGGCTGCAAACTGAGGATCACTTAGATTTGCAGGACTTCCAATTTTTCCAGTTAGCAGCCACCTATCCTCTCTAGTCTTGATACTTTTTCCATCTCCTACCTCCCATTTGATCTCCGATTCAATAACATCTCTTCCCATTAGTATGCTTTGCCAACTCATTCCAAGAATCTCCTCTAGGAAAGAAGAGACCTTTATATATCCTGCTCCATAAGTCATCTAGGGCTTGACTCAATCTCCAGGCTTGTTTTCCTAACAAAGCTCTATTAAAATTGACTAGATCTCTAAATCCCAAACCTCCTTGATCTTTCCTACTTCAATAAGTTCCAACTTTTCCAATGTACACCTTTTTGTGTTGCATTTTGTTTCCACCAAAAGGCTGAAATTCCCTTCACAAATGGAGATAGAGATTTTGAATATTGACATGGTGTATTGCCGTACTGCTTGAACAACTGTTTTGACCAGCAACCCCTTCCTTGCCTTCGAAATTAATTGCTCTTTCTATTCCTCTAATTTCTTTCGACCCTTGCTAATACCTATGAAAACATTTGTTTTTTGTTTGACCCCAGTTTGAGGGTATGCCCAAATATATTCATGTTTTCTTAATAATAGGCATTCGTAATTCTGCTACAAGGTTCAATTTCAGCCGCTAAGGACATTTTTTCCCAAAAAAAAAAGACATGATTTATTAAGGTTAATAGATTGACCCGATGCAAAACAATACTGATGCAAAATGTTTACAAGATTCTGTGCTTCTGTGATAGTTTTATTTAGGAACAAAATGGCATCATCCGCAAATATGAGGTGTGAGAATGTAAGGCAGTTAGTATTCAGCTAGATTTCCTTTATACTTCCATCTATCACTGCTTTTCACATTAGGGAAGATAAGATGCTAGCCATAATGATAAAGAGGTAAGGGGATAATGGATTCCCCGTCTAATCCCACAGGTTGGATGGAAAGCTTCATAAGATTTCCCATTAACTGTAATGCTGAATGATGCTAAAGATATACACCGCTTGAATAATGAGACGCATTTGTCACGGAAACCTATTTTTAACATATAGTCACAGAGCAAGTCCCATTCAATCTTGTTGTAGGCTTTTTGTATATTCAATTTAAGAATTGCCCAAAACTTTTGCTTTCTCTTTCTAACTCTTAGTTGATGTAATACCTCTTGGACAATAAAAATGTTGTCTTGGATTTATCGACCTCCTATGAAAGCACTTTGTTCTAGAGATATAATGTTTGGAAGCCAAGATTTTAGTCTATTCGCTATAACCTTCACAATGATTTTAATTTTGAAATTACGAAGGCTAATGAATCTATATTGGGTTAAACTCTCAGGATTATTGACTTTGGCAATGAGAGTAATTTGAGCCTTATTAATTTCAAGATCAAATGTATCTTGATTGAAGAAAGAATCCACCACCTTGAATATATCATCATGAATTGTTGACTAGTTACTTTGGTAGAACAAACCATTTAGTTCATCCGAGCCCAATGCCTTTGTCGCTCCCATTTGAAACACCGTTTTCCGCACTCTTCTCCAATGATTTGCTTGACTAGAGCCTCTTTCATTTCATTAGTAACCATTAGTAGGCATTGTTCTAGAATTGGTCGGTAATGTCTGGATCCAATTGAGGTATATAATGATTTGTAGAAGTCTGTTATATGTTGCTTGATGACAACAAGATCTTGACACCAATTGTGATCATCTAGCCTTAGCATAGAGATTTTATTGTGTTGTCTTCTCTGGATTGTGGTGGCGTGGAAGAATTTGGTATCCATATCCCCCCATTTCATCCAATTAATCCTATATTGCATACACATGTACATTTTTCTTACCTCCGTAAGGCTTCTATTAGCTCAAAATTTTTTTTAATGTATTCCTCTCCATTTGAAGTCCTTTCTTCAACATTTGTTAGTTCTGTGAGCTTTTCCTTAAGGGGGTCCAATTGTCGGACTGCATTTTTAAACTTCTTTATGCTCCATCTCCCCAATTCAGTTACCTCGGTCCTCGTGTTACTTACAATATTCTACCGGTTGCCTATTTTAGCTCTTCCTGGATTCTTTAGCCAATATGCTTCAAACCTGAAAAGTTTCTATTTTTTATCCCGACTGAATGTAATGAGAGAAGAATCGGACTATAATCCGAACCAATAGCGGGAAGAGCAAGCACCTCAGCATTTAGGAATGAAACTCTTCATTCAAGGTTGCACAGGGCTCTATCGAATCCCTTTTCAACTAACTCATCCCCTTCTCTATTATTGGTCAATGTGTAAGCACAACCTTTACTTTCAATATCCATAAGAGAACATGATTCACAAACTCCCGAAATGCCACCATCCTATACTGATCAGCCTCTCATCTACCAATCTTTTCCCATTGATACAAAACTTCATTAAAATCTCTTATGCATAACCATGGTAGAGAATTAGACAAGTTAGTAGAACACAATTTTTTCCATAGTCTGATTCTTTCCTGAAAGTTGGTGGAAGCATAGAGAAAAAAAATCCTCATTATAGTATCATTGCCAAGATCCCTGCATAAAACCCCAATTAACTCCCTGGAGCTAGAATCCACTTCCACTTCCACTTCCACTTCCACCTCCCCATCCCACAAAAGAGCAAGTCCGCATGCAATTCCCTTTGGATTCATAATAACCGAAAAGATAAACTGAAGACGCTTTCTTACTTGATTAACCACCTTTTCTTTGTTCTTGGTTTCTATGAGGAATACCAAGTTCAGCCTCTCTTGAGTCACTAAGGCTCGAAAATGCTGGATTGTCAAGGGATTGCCCAACCATTGATAGTTCCGGTTCAACATTTTCATGTCTTCTCCTATGGCTTATTAGGGCTTAGTCATCAAAGATTGTTCGTGCACCCCTTCCTACACCTGGATTGGTGTGTCCAAAAGTTTCTCCTTGTCAACTAAATTCATCAAAGCTCCTATTGTATCATAAGGAGCAAACCGTTTCTATTTCTTTATAGCTTGAGATTTAAGTACTACTTTCCCTCTTTAGGATGACTACACATTCATGCTCTATCACGTACGAATAAGCTCATAGTTTTCTGCATTCTTTTCCCTCAAGTTGGGGATACATATTAAATCATTTTTGCATCATTAGATGGCTCATTTACCATTGGATTATATAAAACTAAAGCCTTCTCATTCAGCCTTATGTTGTCATAATCTAGATTCTCACCAGAAGGGGGTTAGGTGATTCGGGCACAATTTCCTCTTCCTCAAGAGATGGATCAATATCCATATAGAAAGTTTTCAAACATGGGCTCAATTCTCTCACTTCCACCTTCAGCCACAATCCATGTCTCTCTAGTTTGTCTTGAGCTAAACTAGTCTTCTCATAAGATATTTTTGTGTAGTAATTAGCATAGTGGCCCATACAACCACATGAAAAACAAAAATGTGGTAGCCTCTCATAGTTAAAATTAATCCACAATTTCCTTCCTCTCAAGTTAATAACAGTGCCTATTTTGAGAGGACTTAACCTGACTTTTACTTTATCTATTTTATGAGAGCTGGTGTTTCTAGCTTCGATTTCCGCTTCCTCCACTTTGCTTAATTTTGCAGCAATCAATCTCACAGAGTCTTCCGATACTGCAGCTCGAGGGAGCCCCAACAGATGCACCCAAAATGTATAGTGGGAAAAATCGTATCAATGCTCCGGGATGTTGGGATCACCTTCTTGCAAGACTAGGAGGTTACTAGCAAAAGACCAAGGCCTCGATTCTAGCACTCTATTCTTCTCCTCAACCAATAAAACTATGAAGAGGAAAAACCCCGGTTCTATAATTTCACATTTTACTATCTCTAGTTTCAATGCTTTCTTCATTATACTAAAGAACGCTTGAAAATTGACATTTGGTTTAGAGAAAAGCTTTCCATGTAGTAACAGTTCACTTTCCTTCTTTTTTTCTCTCGGGAATTTCCGCATCCATTTCTGTGACGTCCTCTTTAGCCCACAAATCTCCCATTCTTCTGCTCAATGCCATCATTCTAAGGTGACTTTTGTGTTCTTCTTCCATCTTGACCCAGTTGCAATTTCATTTATAGCGTATTGAAGTGGCAAGATAGCTTTATGAAGATGGAAATGGGAAAATTATGAAGATGTTCGATTGACAAAATGGGTGGCTATTTTTGGGTTTGAGAGTGAAGGGAACCCTATGGGTGAAGATTTGTGGAAGTCGGAGACCTACTGAAGGAGGGATTGCTTTGAATCACTCCCACTGATTTGTTTTTGCTCTTTCAGTGGTGGTTCCAGAAGGTGATGTAAGTGGTTTTGGGGTGAAGGAGAAAGAGGGGAAATACCCTAGTCAAGTGGAAACAATGTTAATTCAGCCATGAAGCTTCACTGCAAGGTGAGGAGTTGGAAAATCTAGGGTTTCAAGGGGTTAAGGATTAAATTGAATTTATTCAAAAAATTAGGGCCCTTTATAAAGAAAAGTTGTGCTTTGAAAAATCTCAAACTGGTATTTCTATGATAAGTTTATCCTAAACTAATTTTTTTGCCATAAAAAACTCCAAATTAGTATACTTTTGATAAATTTAATCCAAATTGGTGCATTTACAACAAAATTATATTTGTTAGTTTTCATTAAGTTTTATTATCAAATTGTTAATTTAGACCACACGTGAATGTTAACTGATGTATTAATTTGGGATTTTACTCTCTGTTTGTCATAGTTACACCAACTTTGTATTTTTTTTTTTTATGATATTAACCTAATTTAACGAAGGATATATTTGTCATAAATGCACAATTTTGGGATTTTTATTGCGGAAAATAATTTCTTTGAAATAAATTTATCACAAATGTACTAGTTTAGAGTTTTCTGTAGTCATTTGGATTAAATTTGTCTCATGTATACCGGTTTGAGATTTTTCGGGATATTGACCCTATAAAGAAACATATCAATGAGATTAATTTTGACAAGTATTTGCATCTAAGAATAAATTCTCACAAAAGATGGCAAGCTATTATCACCCCTGAAATTTGGTAAGAAATCCAAATCTTTAAACTAAATGATATATCAAGCATAATCTCATTAAAAGAAAAGGATTCTTTTTTTTTTATCTATAGACCTTTTTGGTCACCACTCATTCAACAACTTGAATGAATCTATTTGTATATAAAGATGCTACACTAGTTCATCTCCACACATTGCTGCACTTGGTCACAAAGCTATCAAGACTCATTAAGAGAGAGAGAGAGGCTAAGAACATTTTAGGTGGAAATAACCATGGCAGTAACAACATCCAAGAGAGTAGGGTCGGTGTTGCTTGTGGCAGCTCTAATACTTTGGTCATCCATGGGTGCTGACGCCGACGTGAGCACACTTTCCTTCTGGAAGAGAATCAAGTGTTCAGTAAAATGTTTCAATCGCCCATTTCTATGCATTTTATGATGCTTAAATGGTCAATCGAAAAAGTCCTTGATGTCCGCATCAGAGCACTGTGATGTCGGTTGTTTCTTGTCTACTTGCCTTGATTACCATCATGGTAACAATCTTCACATTAAGATCAAAGATATAACGCAGCTTCTTATGAGATTTATAGAACCAAGAAAGTCATTGTTTAATATGTGTTTTCTTTGTCGATGTTCATTGATATATTTTAATTATGAAAGGATGGTTGCGCACTAAATCATTTCATTTTCTTGGACTTTGACATATATGCTCTTGTTAAAAAAATACTCAATTTTAATTTGATGTGAATGATTTTATTAATCTCTTGTTTCATATTTGACCTCATGTAGATACTAAGAAAGTTGGAGTGGATGTGAAGAAGGTTAGGACTTGTGCAGATTCATGCTCTCAGAGTTGCCGGAAGACTCATTCATTGAATTGAAGTCATTGAACTTATGTAATGCCTTTATGGTTTCATTCCTCCACTAATAAAAATTGCCTTTGAATTTTCTGCTTGACCATGAGTGAAGTACATTGCTATGAAATTTCAAGTGTGGTAAAATAAGTCTACGCTCTATTATCCAGAATTAGATAATGAAATATAAATACAAAAGAAAAGGTAACCTCTACAAGATATCGAAGTTGGCTTTGTCATGCCTCTTTGGATTCATGTCAAAACATGAATGTATGTCTTCACGCAATCAAAGTTTTATGATGCCCAGAAGAATGTCAATCTCTAGCGCCACATGACATGAGAGCATGACTTATTAGTGCTTCCAACTTGACCAATGATATGATATAACACGATATGATATGTATGATGTCGCGACCAAATTTTCAGGTGAACCACCTAGTGTTTAGCTAATGGATTACTAAGTCTAGACTTAGCTCGAGCTCTCCCAAGCCCATACCGATTCACGACTTAAGTTCAAATTTCTTAACATGCAAATGGAATTTATCTAGGAGTCGCCACTAATTAGTTTATGGTAGGCCGATTAGACACCTAAGTAAAATAATGTGAGGATTATTTTACTCCTACGAACCAGAGACTTTGGGTACGGGGACTTGGTTACATTAAACTTCTCTAATGCTCTTTCGGTACCATTTCTTTTTATTTTCAAAAAATGTTTTTGCAGATAACTTGGGTTGATTTTAAATCTATTTCCTTAACATGTGAGGTGATCATGTGGGTGCGCAAACCACCAATTTAACAACCAAGAAAGTAATTAATAAATTATGAGACTTACCTTGTAGCAACGAAAGCATCTGCGTGGTTAGATTAAAATTCACATCATCAACCCTAGATATGATTTCTAATTAACACGCAATTTCTTTTTGTTTTCATTTAATTAATGAGAATTATGCTTTATGCGATGCAATATAACTAAATGACCTAATTCTAATGATAGACAATTTCTAATTAAATGGACCTAGCAACAATCACTAAATGGCATGCATTTCATGAATCTAATTCTATATGACATGCAATGACATTTTTTATTTTTTTTAAAAAAAGAATGCAATCTATCATAGGGATTGAAACTAATTTATCCTAAGACATTTTTTGTATTTTTTTATAAAATTCGAAATTAGAAAAATGTTAAAATTATCTAGCTAAATTAAGATTCTATCCAACTTATATTAAGGATTAGGTCAAGCTAAATCCTAATTTAAACCAAGATATTATCTTAACTTAGTAATTTCTAACCCAAGATGCAGTCTATCAATCAATTTAAACTTAAAATGAAATATGCAATTTTATTCTAATGTGTAGTGAAGGATGCCCCAATTCTACATGACATATGCATGACGATTTTTGCTGTTTTTTTTTTTTATTGATTTCGAAATAAAAATGTCATAATATTAAACATGCAATTTAAGCTAGTAAAACAAAATTCCAACATCCTAAATTTACGTTTTTTTTTTAATTTTTTATTTCGACAATTCATGATAAATAAGATACTTAATCTAAATATTCAAATAACCCTAAAACATGCAATATTCTAACTCAAACACATTTCAAGATAAATAAAGTAATCAGGACAAGATAAATCATCCAAAACCATCAAAAATATCATGCATTGTTCAGATCAAGAGGTAATATTTCGCTAAAAATTGATAAATTGATCTTAAAGTTCTTTAAAGATCAAAATATCAATTTTATTCCTACTTAATTAGTTATTTCATTTAAAGCTTTATAGATGAAATAAACAACCCAGATGCGGTTGCGAATCAAGTGGTGTGTTGAAATTTCCAATTGCACATAGGGAAATATCTATAAAAAAAAAGAAATAAAACAAAAAAAAGTAAAATAAAATTGCCTAATAAAATAAAATAAATTTACCTAAAAAGAAAAAAAAAAGAAATCTTGGCCAGTTCGGAGCTCCGGCGAGGGTTTCCGGTGAGGGCACTGAGGAGCACGTCCGGTGCAGGGCAGCGAGGGTTGATGCCGGTGAGGGACTCTGGCGAGGTAGGGCACCGGCGAGGGGCGTCGCGGGGCGCGAGGCTTGCTGTCGGGCACCGAGGAGAGGCGAGTAGCGACGGTGTGGGCTTCGGTGGCGTCGGGTCGCGGTAGGGACAGTGGCACGGCAGCAGCTGAGTGTCGGGCGGAGGCGAGCAAGGGCGCCGAGACTCCTAGTGCTGCAAATCAGCGACGGCAGAGGTGGAGCAAGGGCGTTCGGGTCGCGGCTGCTGCGAGGGATCTCAGATCTGCTGATGTCAGACGCCCAAGCGGCGAGATCGGGACAACGATGGCATCATGGGTTGGCACGGGCTGAAAGGGGGAACGTTAAGCGTTGGGTCGCGGGGGATCTCAATCGGCGAGGCGGAGAGTGGTGGGGGCTGGCGTCGGCCTACTGGGTTGCGAGATCGGGGGAAGCAGCGATGGCGTCGTGGACAAATCTCAATCGACGACAGAACGTCGAGGAACAGCGAGACCGGCGAAGCGGCGGTGGAGGCAGGACCGATGGAGCGGCGGTGGCGAAGGTGATCGGAGCAGTGCCGGCGCAGCGGACGGCGTTGGCACGGCCGAGGAGGCCCTCCGGAGAAGATGAACAGTCGTCGCTAGGGTTTCCTCTTTTTCCTTTTTTTATTTTTTCGCTCAACATCGTACACTCTTTTCCCCTCTCCTTTTTTCGAAATTCCACTCAAAAATCAACCTTTCACCTATTTTGCTCTCAAATTTTGCCCCCCCTTTTGTCGTACACGCACCACACCTTATATATGGATGGAATTAAATTTTGATGAAATATTTCACTTCCAATTTTGCTTAGGCATAATCTCCCTAAATATATCATTACACCTCGCGCGATATTTTCTTTTGTGTTTTTTTCAAATATTCCATTCGAAAATTTCCTTTTCGCCTAAAATGCACCCCCAGTGTATATTACCTGAAAATATGAAAAATCTGAACGGAATATATGAAAAATCCTCCCCTCACCGGTGGTTTTTATTTTTTTATTTTAGTAAAAATTAACCCAAAAATTGTGCAAAAATTTAGGTGTCAACATATGAGAATGTGTTAAGCCAAAAAAAGAGGACAATAGATAGTCATTTAGTTCTTATACAGTTCTCATACATTTCTTATAGATCTGTTAGTCTCTATACTTCCTTGTTCTCTCATATATTACTCTCGATCCTAACCCCTTTATGGTATCAGAGCCATTGGAAAGGTATAGATAGTCTTTTTAAGAACATACTCATAGATTGAGAGCCATTCATTGGCATCCTTCTTGTTTCTACAGAGTGGTCCAGGCTGTAAGTCCCTGGGTGGCTGTTAGACCGTTGGTTTAGCTCTGTAACGGTTCTAAAGAAGGAATAGTCCTGATCTTAAGTATGGGCTTACTTAGAAGATCTACATCTTCCTCTAGTTCTCTATCACAAATGGACTCAGATCCAAGTCCTATACATAGAGAAGAAGTAAGGATAGAAGATTTCAACAAATCTATAGAGAATTGGGAAATTCCTAAAATACAACTTAAGGAAATATACAAACAATCAAAATTGAAATTTTTCAAAAAATCAGATTATGTCATAACTACCGAAGAAAGAGATATTCCTCTTTCTAATTCTTATGAAAAAATACATCTTTTTTACAAGAAAAATCCATTGCAAGCGCAGCACTGGCTGCAGTCCAGAGCAAGGAGGAATACTGCAACATCCTTAGAACAATGCTCTCCGAAGCGGAAGGATCACAATGTGGATCTTCCAAATCTCAAGACAATACAGACGGATCCTCCCAGTTGCATCACAGTGGAAACACTAATAAAGACGACTACTACGGGATCAACCTAGACAGAGATTAAAGCCAAAACATCACATGCCAACACTGTAGCAAGATAGGCATACACTGTTCACTATTCACTATTCACTAAGTACTGTTCACTTTATACTATTCACTCAGTATTGTTCACTTTACACTGTTCAACACTGTAGCACATTCTATAAATACACTCTCTCGACACAGAAGAAGGGGACTCGAAATTTTCAAATCTCTCTTCTCTCTTCTTCCTCCTCACCCTCTTGTAAACCCTCCTCCTTTCAAGTCTCAAGCTTTCTTACCTTGTATCCCTGTTTACAAAGTAAGTTTGTTGTCAAATACATCTAGCATAGTTTATACAGGGTTACCAACTTACATGATAGTTGGTTAACCATTTCTTGTAATACAAACGTCAATGCTCCATGGAGTGCGGATTACTGCCCTAGTGGATGACTTGATGCTTTAGTTTCTGCATCTTTCAATACATGTAATTTTCAGTTTATATAATACAAGTTCATACCACCTTCGTGATTGGTTTTTGTTTATGCATACTTTTACTTTATATTTTATATATTACCTTTGCCCTTTACATTATTTTTAATTCTCAAGATTTCATTTAGTTCTTATACAGTTCTCATACATTTCTTATAGATCTGTTAGTCTCTATACTTCCTTGTTCTCTCATATAGTACTCTCGATCCTAACCCCTTTATGGTATCAGAGCCATTGAAAAGGTATAGATAGTCTTTTTAAGACTGTTATCCCAATTTCTCAGTATCTCTTAAGGATAAGAATATTCTTAGATCTCTCACACTCCAAATAAAAACTCATAATTACAAAGTGGCAGATGGATCTATTCCTTTAGCCCTTGTCTATAGAATTCATTACAAAGCCATGGCCTTCGCCTTTGGAGAAAATGCTTTCAAACATAGTCCAAGATGAGAAACACTTCTCCTCCAGACTGACATTTCTAGAGCAAATACAACAATTCCTAGATTTATTAATTGGAATCAAGTCACTCTACCAGAACAATGGGAATTAGAAAACCAAATTCCCCAACAAGTTGTTCAAAATACAGATTCGACTAATGTCATTCAACATCCAGAAGGAAGGGTGACCATTAGATTTCCTAGAAGATCTTTCGATTCAAGATCTAGTCCTTCTTTTCATACTTCTTATACAAGGTCGGTAGATCTTAATCCCAATCTTCCACCTATAATCACCATTCCTCCGAGTACGCATAGAGATAATTCCATAAGAGATACAACACCTTTCCTCCTACCACCAATAGAAATAATCATGAGACACCTCCTGAACCAGAAATTAGTGGTTTATACAATAGATTAGGGATTTCCAAGCCAGTTTACCAACAGAACCAACCTGAACCTATCATAGAAAACACAGATTCTCCTCATCATTCTCCTACTTATTCTCAAATGATAGATGCTGAGCTTAATGTTTTAGAAAAACATTTTGAACCAAACAATGCATTCCTTAATAAAGAATTTAATTCTGAAAACAACAGACAAATCAAAGAATGGTTCTTCAAAACCTTTGCTGATATAGCAAAAGACATCAATCAAAAATATTATGACTACCTATATGAGTATGAAGTCCATATATTTTTATTTGACTGGTTAGAAGAACAATTCCTCAAACCAAAAGAAATAATTGTTTTAGATCATCATTATAAGTGGAAACTTGATAATGGTAAAACCATAGAATCCAATCATCCACCTCTTAGGAGAATAAAAATATAACATGGAGATAGTGAGGTAACAACCACTCCTTTTAGGCTTCCAAACAAATGAGACTCTCTTTACACTCATAAAGTTATTGAACAAAACAATTATACAAATCAACATTTGGTTACCATAGGATAACAGTTGAATATGATAGAATCCACAAACCAGAATCCTACCCAACTCATTACACCACAAGTCGACACGCTAAAAAAACCCATTTTTAAGGCTTTTGAATTTCCAAAAAATCTTAGTCTTGAGTTTGCTAAGGCCCTAGAACAAAAGAAAAAGCTTTTAGGAAAATCAAAACTAGAACCTACACCTATACTAGACACTCCTAAATTCCAAGGACTAATTATTAACAACACCCCAGACCAACCTACCATTAGTACCTTGACTAAACCCTATAGTGACTTTGACAATGAATCGGTTGTTGAGATAAACGGACTTAATTGGAGACAACCTCAAAAACTTTATTATAGTAGAGCTACCCCACCAGACATTGCCCAAGAAGAATCATTGCAAAAAATACAGAATAAATACTCTCCGGATGCCATTTATGAATGGAATATAGATGGTGTTGTCGAAAGCAATATCATGAATATTCTTAATAACATGGTAATGCTTGCCAATGCCTACAAAACACAGTAAGATGTTTCTGATCATGCTGTTGCTAATCTTTTAGTAGCCGAATTTACTGGACAACTAAAAGATTGGTGGGATAATTATTTGACTGATGAACAAAGAATACAAATTTTAACTGCCTATAAGATCGATGACTTTGGCCAACGCATGGACGACGATCAAGGACATCTCATCCAAGATGCGGTGAATACTCTAATCTATTCCATTTCACAACACTTCATAGGAGACCCTTCACATATTAGAGATAGGAACCATGATCTCTTATCCAATATGCGCTGCAAATCCTTAGGGAGATTTAGAGAATACAAAGAACTCTTCATTCAAAGGGTTCTTATTATACCCGACTGCAATCAACCTTTTTGGAAAGAAAAATTCTAGCTGGTTTACCCCAAATAATAGGTGACCAGGTTAGAGATAGAATTAGAGAAGAATACAGTGGCCAAATTCCTTATGATCTTCTTTCTTATGGAGAAATAGTCTCTTACATTTACAGACAAGGAACACAAATGTGTAATACAATCAAATTACAAAGACAGCTCAAGAAAGAACAATCTCTCACCAATAGAAGTCTAGGAGATTTCTGTGCTCAATACGACCCCTCTTATAATGAAAAAACAAAATCAAAATGTAAGGGAACTTGTCCCTTTGAAAAAGAAACAAAGAAACATCGCAACAAACCTCAACCTCATAGGAATAAACAGAAACACCAGAATAACCAAAATAGACCTCGTACTGATAAGAAAAAATTTTAAGACATTAAATGTTACTCTTGTGGTAGAAAAGGTTATATTTCAAAACATTGTAGGATTAATAAGAAGTTGAATGGACTTTCTTTAGACGACAATATTTTATACCAGTTAAACAACATCCTTATAGAAAATAGTGACACTTCTTCTGATGAACTTCTTGAAGATGATGGTCTTCAGATTAATAAAATAGAATCCTCATCAGATTCTGATTATGAAGACGCCTCTCTAGAAAAATCCATTCCCGAAATAAATGTGTTAACAAAAGAAGAGTAATTCCTTCTCAGCACTACTGATAAAATAGCCGACCCTGAAGCCAAAAAAGAATACTTAGATAGACTTCACTCTTCTATGAATATTACTACTAAACCCAATACTTCCTACAATCTTAAAGACATTCTGAATATAAACAAAAAAACCCCAGTCTAGACCTATAAATATTAATGACTTCCAAAACGAAATAAAACAACAAAAATTAGAAATACAAGCTTTGAAAGAAACTCAATTAGAAATGAAACATGAAATTTCTGATATAAAGTCTCTTGTCATAAAAGGAAAGACAAAATTAGAAGACCAAAATGAAATCACCAATACTTCTAATACTTCTGACCCAGCCTTCCTTATGTTATTAACAGAATTAACTTCTAGGAAATGGATCATAAACATAACAATAAATATTAATAATGAGTATATCATTGAAACAACAGCACTCTTTGATACAAGGGCTGATCTCAATTGTATCAAAGAAGGCCTTGTTCCAACAAGATACTTCAATAAAACCTCTGAATCCTTAAAATCAGCCTCAGGAGATAGATTAAATATCCAATACAAATTACTAGAAGCCTTAATTGTTAAAGACCAAATGTTTTATAAAACATCTTTTCTTTTAGTTAAAAATATGAGGCAACAAGTAATTCTTGGAACACCTTTCATACAATTAATCCAACATTTTACAGTTACTAATGAAGGTATTGAAACTCATGCTCCAAATAGAAAAATCACCTTTAACTTCATAACAAAACCACAGAAAAGAAGCTTAAATATTTTACAAGAACACTTTATTTCAGAAATAAATTGCCTAATAAAAAACAAAGAAAACCAGCTTGAATTCTTAAAAGAAGATCTAGAATTCAAAAGAATAGAAGAAAATCTTATAAAACCAAACATCATAGAAAAGATCACTTCCCTACAAAAACATATAGAAAAGACTATATGCTCTACTTTACCCAATGCTTTTTGGGAAAGAAAGAAGCATATCATTGATTTACCCTAAGAACAAGATTTTTCTAGAAAACAAAATACCTACAAAAGCCTGTCCGACACAAATGAATCAAGAAGTTTTGAAATTTTGCCAAACAGAAATACAAGATCTCTTAAATAAAAAACTCATAAGAAAAAGCCAATCACCATGAAGCTGTTCTGCTTTCTATGTCAATAAAAATGCTGAATTAGAAAGAGGAGTTCCTAGGTTAGTTATTAATTATAAACCTCTCAATACAGCCCTTAGGTGGATAAGATATCCTATACCCAATAAAAAGGATTTACTAAACAGACTTTGTAGATCAAAAATATTTTCAAAATTTGACATGAAGTCAGGATTTTGGCAAATACAAGTCAGTGAAAAAGACAAATACAAAACAGCATTTACAATCCCTTTTGGCCAATACGAATGAAACGTTATGCCATTCGGCCTAAAAAATGCCCCTTCAAAATTCCAAAGAATTATGAACGAAATTTTCAATCCTTATTCAGAATATATCATAGTTTATATAGATGATGTTCTAGTATTCTCTTCCAATATAGAACAACATTTCAAACATTTATCTACTTTCATAAAAATAATCATACAGACGTGCGGACCCCTGGAGTGCCATAACTTTGCACAAAGAGACACTTAAGTGCCATAACTTACGAAAGGTACACTTAAGTGCCAAAATCGGAGTAAAATAAATCACTTGAGTGCCATTCGGCCAAAACGCCGACGTGGCATTTTTCCGACGAAGCAAGCCTAAAACGACGTCGTTTTGCACGCTGATGTGGCCAAATAATGCAAAAACGGTGTCGTTTTGGGCTGACGTGGTAAAAAAATAAAAATAAAAATAAAAATTAATTAAATTAAATTTAGTTAAAATATTTAAAAATAATAATTTTAAAATTAAATTTAGTTAAAATACTAAAAAAATTAAAAAAATTTAACAAAAATTTTAAAATATTTAAAATTTTTTTAAAAATATTAAAAAAAATTTACAAAAATTTTAAAAAATTTTTAAAAAAAGTTTAAAAAAAGTTTAAAAATAAAAAATTTTAAAAAAAAATTTTAAAAGGGGGAGGCGGGGGGGGGCCGGGCCGTCGAGAAGGGCCGGCGACGGCGGGGAGGGGTCGGCCGGGGTCGCCGGCCCGGCCCCGGCCGACGACCCCGGCCGACCGGCGGCGAGGGCCGCGAGCCCTTGCCATTGGCCACAGATCCGGCGAGGGTCGCGGCCCTCACCACTGACCACAGATCTGGGGAGGGTCGCGGCCCTCGCCCAGATCCGACGAGGGTCGGCGGCCCTTGGCCCGGCCGAGTGGGGGCCGGTGACCCTAGCCGAATTTAGGCGAGGGATGCGACCCTCACCCCGATCCCTCGCCCGCCTCCCCCCCCTTCCTTTTTTTAAATTTTTTTTAAATTAAAGTTTTTTAAATTTTTTTCTAGATTTTTTAAATTAATTTTTTAAAATTTTTCTAGATTTTTTAAAATTTTTTAAAATTTTTCTAAAATTTTTAAAATTTTATAATTATTTTTTAAATATTTTTACTAAATTTAATTTTAAAATAAAATATTTTAACTAAATTTAATTTTAAAATTATTATTTTTAAATATTTTAACTAAATTTAATTTTAAATATAATATAATATAAAAAAAATTTTTACCACGTCAGCCCAAAACGACGTCGTTTTTGCATTATTTGGCCACGTTAATATGCAAACGGCGTCGTTTTGGGCTGGCTTCGCCGGAAAAAATGCCACGTCGACGTTTTGGCCGGATTTTGGCGAGAGTGGCACTTAAGTGATCCGTTTTTCTTCGAATGTGACACTTAAGTGTACCTTTCGTAAGTTATGGCACTTAAGTGTCCCTTTGTGCAAAGTTATGACACTTAAAGCGTTCTTTTGTCCAAAACGGTCTTGTAGTCTCTCCTACTAAAATTGCACTCTTCAAAACCAAGATTAGATTCATAGGTCATTACATTCATCTAGGAACCATAACTCCCATATAAAGATCAATCTCTTTTAAAGACAAAACTCAATTGAAAAGGTTTTTAGGTAGCCTAAACTATATTATAGATTTCTTTCCCAATATAAATATTCTTTGCAAACCTTTATACCAAAGGTTACGTAAAGACCCTCCACCCTGGACCTCAGTTCATATAGACATAGTCAAACAAATAAAGATCCATGTGAAAGATATACCATGTCTACACCTTGTTGATCCTTCTACTTTCAAAATAGTAGAAACGGATGCCTCAGAATTAGGATATGGTGGCATTCTCAAACAAATCAACAACAACAAAGAACAAGTTGTTCAATTTATATCAAAACATTAGAATTCCAACCAACAAAATTATTCAACAATCAAAAAAGAAATACTTGCCATACTTTTGTCTATATCAAAATTCCAAGGAGATTTATTGAATCAAAAATTTCTCTTGAGGATTGATTGCAAATCAGCAAAAGACATTTTACAAAAAGACTATATATATATCAATTCATCAAAATTTAACTTTGTGAATTAGGTAATTATAAATAAGACATGACATCAAATAGTTTTTGGTCACCCATTTAAATACACCCTAAAGTCTAGGAAAAAGAATTCCCTCCTCATAAAGGTGATGTTCACCATTCTATAAAATAAGGGATGCATTTTCGGAAGCTCTATGACGACTCATAGATCTTTGACTTTGCACACACTTAAGCTACATGTGGTTCTTCCTTACTTCGAACACGCCCACAAAAATACCAGATTAACAAGAATACACAGAGAGAAGCGAGTAAACACATGAAGATCTAGGCATCGAAGGGAGAGGTGGTGATGATGTTCATGTCGGGGCTAATATAAAGTGCATTTCTCGTTGAGGCATTTGTGGAATGTAAGAAAAGGCGCGCACGTGCTTGAGCAATTACCATTCTGCAGTGGATTTGTTAATGTGCGAGGTTGTTATGATGGCAAATCATCTTTCCTGATAGTGCTTGAGCAATGCAATCTTGGTTGTGTGGTGTCTGAGTGCTTCGATCACTATTTAGGTATAACTTCTACTAGATCATTACGTCTAAATCTTGTTTCGTTGGCCCGAATTTGACAATACCTCTAAACTTATTTCCCTCATTCGAGAGGTAGGTTGCGATAGGCTTTTGAGTTGTCTTGATTTGGCAAGTTGTGAGTTCTTCGGAATGATCCCATCTTCATTCGGTAACCTTACCAAGCTTGAATACCTAGATCCGATAGTGAAACCGTCGATTGTTCAGCCCATATCTTCTCTATTTTGGGCTTGGAAGCTAACTTTTGACACCCAAAATTATTCATATTATTATGCGCCGGTCACGAAGGATGAAAATATTCAAAAATTACCCTCACTGTCACGTGCAGGCCATGATTAACGCCAACCTGGCTTATGTTGGTCATAAAAGCAAAGGATGGCCAAGGATTCCAAGAGCCCTTAGGCTAGATTTCAATGGGCCTACAAGTGGAGATACACGATTTGATGGTAAAGCAATTGATTGCCATGTGTCCATGCCAAGAGATGCTATTGAAGACATATAATTCAAATGAAATTGATGGCAAGATTTAGGCGGGAATAATTGATGCTTAAAGGGGTGCCAAAATCAAAGGAGCGGTTACTACTTGCTGAACAAGTCATGCGAGCATCATCAAACAGGTGAGAAGGCAACAATACATGGATAAAGTGGTTTAGCAAAGAACGTGGAGTGACTCTTAAGGAGGAAGGAACTGACTATCAATAGTTACCAAATTGGCATATAAATATCACAAGCAATCCAATAGAGAATCCCCCTAATCAACACACAAAATTCCTTTATCGTACCCTTTTTAGTTATCTTAACATAGTTTAGCTTAGCTATAGCTTTAGATTACCATCGTAGATTCGATTATGATGAGTATCTATATCATAAGTAGTGATGTTGATTAGATTCTAGTGTTGTCCTATCGTCCAGCATTTTCGATTATATTTCAACGTTGTATCCTCATATCCATCTAGGAGCAGTACTTATTGGGTGTTGGTATCACCGTCCAATGTCGTCAATTAGATTTCGACGTTATCCATGTAGGAGCAATACCTACTAGGTGTTGTTATAGCGTTGTCGATTAGATTTCGACGTTATCCATGTAGGAGCAATACCTACTAGGTGTTGTTATAGCGTTGTCGATTAGATTTCGACGTTGTGTCCTCATAACTAGTTAGGAGTAGTACCTACTAAGTGTCGTTACCACCGTTCAGCGTCATCGATTAGATTTCGACATTATATCCTCATATCCATCTAAGAGCAGCACATGTATGGTGTTCTTTTCATTGTCCAGCGTCGTCAATTAGGTTCCGACGTTGTGTCCGCGAACTCAATTAGAAATAGTGCTAGTACTGCTGTCAATGTCCAATGTCGTCGTATCAGTTTCGATATTATACAAATTACTTTGATTTTAATGGGCATTCATCAGTATGTTGAAGTAGATTTAGATCAAACCGTTGATTAGATTTCGACATTGGTTGTCATTAATTTAGATCTCGTATTAAGCAACTCCGTAAGATTCAGAACCATATAATATACATCTACATTAGCATTTGACCCTCTTTGTCCAATATTAACATAAGAATCTAAGTCTCCTCTAATAAAAATCAAAATATAACACTTGATGAAAAATATTTCATTACACCATCCAAAACTGGCGAAACACTGACAAAGCTCCCCACTTTGAACATCAAAAGAATCATACCAACAGGCGAGATATCACCTTTAATTAGAAGCCTTTCTCAGCTTAATAAATTAAGGCTCTTCGACAATCAGATAAGTGGGATTATGTGGCCTCAACTCATGAACCTCACACCTCATTGAATTAGACCTAAGCAGGACTCGATTAACCCTGCTCCACCTTGATGCCATTAGATTTGATGGCCTAATACCCTAATTAATCTCTCAACTCCAAAATTCGGGAGTCCTTAATCTTATTAGAAAACGGTTCAGTTATACAGCCAAGCTAGAATAGGGTATCTGTACACACGTACATGAGCTTGAATGATACTCTTCCTGTTCTTCTTGATCTAGCACTTGTTGCATGCAATTTGGGGTATTTTCCTATATTCCTGCAAAACCTAGAGGCTATCCATGGGTTAGACCTCATACAAAATAATATAGGCTAGAAGTACATGAATCTTTTACGCGACTTCTTGACAGAAATCGACCATTCTCCTCTGAGTAATTCTTGTCTATGTACATGACGGACCCCTCTTATAACATGCTAGAAGAACCACCTTCTACACCACACCATCCATACACAATTATGGAGTGCCAGACACCTAGAGTGCAGAGACTTGACACGAAGGGACATTTAAATGTCAAAAGTTAGGAAAGTGACACTTAAGTACCAAAATCGAAGCAAAATGGATCACTTAAGTGCCAATCCGGCCAAAATGTTGACGTGGCGATTTTCCGGTGAAATAAATGCAAAATGATGTCGTTTTGTCTTTGATGTGGTAAATAATTAATATAAAATTAATTAAATTAAATTTATTTAGAACATTTAAAAAATTAATAACGGGGGGGAGGTGGCCGAGGGCTAAGCCCTCGCCGCCGCTGCCTCCCCCGCTGCCATTGGGATGGGCCGGCGACGGAGAGGGAAGGTCGACCGGGGTCGCCGGCCCTTGGCTGACTGGTGGCGAGGGCCCGCAAGCCCTTGTCGGATCTGGGCGAGGGCTTGCGGGCCCTCGCCACCTCCTCGTCATTGCCAGGAAGGGCCGGCGACGGTGGGGGGAGCGTTGGCGAGGGCTTGCGAGCCCTCGCCCGTTCGGGCCAAGGGTAGCGGCCCTCATGCAGATCTAGCGAGGGCTCGTGGGCCCTCGCTGCCGGTTGGCCAGGGGCCGGCGACCCCGGCTGACCCTCCCTCCTTTGTCACCAGCCCTTCCCGGCGGCGGCGAGGGCTCAGCCGTCAATCGCCACCCTTCCCCCCTTTTATTATTTAAATATTTGTATTTTTATTTTGAAATGTTTGGAATAAATTTAGTTTCTAATTTAATTTTATTAATTTTTATATTAATTTTCTTACTACGTCAACACTAAAATGACATCGTTTTTGCATTGTCTAGTCACGTTAGCGTACAAAACAACGCCGGTTTGCACTTATTTTATCGGAAAATCGTCACATCAGCATTTTGGCCGGATTTTGGCCAGATTGGCACTTAAGTGATTTATTTTGTTCTAATTTTGGCACTTAAGTGTCACCTTCCTAACTTTTGACACTTAAGTGTCCATTCGTTGCAAGTTTTGGCACTTGAGCTGTACTTCTCCCCACAATTATGTAGTCCCCAATAAGAAGCTGGTGGGGGCACTGCCACCTTGGATCTACAACATGTGTTCATGTATATGTACATTTCATTGGTGATTAATGGTGAGGAATGGCTCATCTAAATGAGTGATGGTTTCTTGGGGTGTTTGCATTAGTTTATCCCTCTAACCCATGTATTGATTGTTTCTGCAGTAGATTTAAGGTGAAGGATACTAAAGTGTTATAAATTGTGTACAGCGCTTGCTTTAGTGTCAAAAGTTTTCATTGGCTCACTTAAGTACCAAAATCGATGAAAAATGATTACTTAAGTGTCTCTAGCAAAAAATGCCGGCTAAAAAAATTACGTGATTCTTATAATTAAAAATTTTATCTGAGCTGGCATTTTTTGGCACTGAAGTAATCACTATTTCATTAAGATTGACACTAAAATGATCACTTTTTAACAATGATTATTACGATGGCGAATCATCTTTTTTAACAGTGCTTGAGCTATGCAATCTTGATTGTGTGGTGTCTGAATGCTTCGATCACCATTTAGATATAACTTCTACAAGATCATTGTGTCTAAATCTTCGCTTGAAGTTAGCATAAGCAGCACTAAATTTTCAATTTGTGACAACTTAGATTTAACTCAATTGAGATAATCTGCCGAAATGTTTGAAAGCAGTTAATTAGCAGATCTAAGTACAAGCACTGATATACTTGTGCAAATACTTATGTCATGTCTGACACCTGCAAATGGTAAAGATGTGATAATTAGACATGTTGTAGTAAACACCATATCATATAAAGTCATGCATTTTTTGTATTGCTAGATATTGAGTGCATCATATCAACTGTAGAAGGGAGTTTGCTATAGTTTTTCTAGTAAGCTCAGCTCTCTACGGGGTACGACACCAATTTTTAATGTGGAACATCATTTGAACAGTTGAGAAAGGCGTAATCTGAATATTTTCACGCTTGCCATAACTTAGCCAACAATGTTGTCAATCAAGACAACATTCGGTGTAATGATTTATGTTTTTGTTTTTTAAATGTGCATAGTGGATGCTTGATCTTTTTAAAAGAGTTATGCTACCAACTAGGTTGTGGCTACCAATCCATTCGTCATTAATGTTTTTCAAGTTTCTCGGTTAGCGACAAATAGAACGAAAATGATCGTATTATTGTCGGGGTTTTTATTTATAAGGAAATTTTTGGGTATGAACATAGTTAGTGGTATATATCTGAGTTGTATATAACTAAGATGAGTTTCCTAGGTTTGGTTGTTAGTTGGAGAGCTATATTTATTTTTATATGAATTATAGAAACTCTAATGTAGAAACCAACTTGTTGGCTTATCAGATATATATACATATATGAAAGGAGATATATATTTTGATAACAGGATATTGGTTTCTATTTGAGGTTGCGTTCTTCGGATGAAAGGGATTGTGTCATTCTCGCATTCTTGTTGGTTCCAAGGTGTGATGTCTATTGGTATTAGAGCAAGACCTCTCCCAATAGATGTGTGGTTTGGGGGTGAACCACGCAGAAGTTGGTGGGCTCATAATGATTAGGTCCAACAAGGGTGAGGAGTGATCATTGAAGGATGAGCGCCCAAAGAAAGAGAGACTCCTCAAAAGCTTTTAGGACGGCGGAGGATGCAAGAATGAAGCGAACTGTGCACCAAATAAGGTGAAAGTAATTTTGAGATTTCTGAAAACCATAATTAACTCACAGAGATGCCTTTCAACATAACGGCAAGTTTTGCTTTGGAATTCCAAATTTAAACATGCTTAGGTTAGAGCACTTCTAGAATTGACGACCTCTTAGAAAAGTGTCTACTTATGCCAAAAGACAAAGCTATGAGGCTTGATGGCTATTAGTGGACAATACCCCCACTGATTAATCCAGGGATTTCATGATAAATACCAAAAATGACATATGCCATCCCGAATTAAGGATTTGCAATATTATTTTATGGGCCACTATCGATAAAGTCCTAGTTGGGTAAAATCAATTGTGTTTAGTACTTGATACATATAATATAGTCATAAATCTGTGACTTTGCACACACTTAAGCTACTTATGGTTCTTCCTTACTTGGAACACGCCAACAAAAATACAAGATTAACGAGAATACACAAAGAGAAGCGAGCAACCACGTGAAGTTCTAGGCATCAAAGAGAGACCCGGCCAGTGTCTTGGCCGGCACCTTCACTGCCTGTACCTGCCCCGGTTGGTTCCGGGGATCAACATCGCGGGCTCCAGTGTGGAGCTCTTGCCCCCCGAAGGGGGTGTGGACAGGATCTCCAATGGGGGAGGATGTTTTTCGAGCCCAACCCCAGGCTCTACTCGGACTTTCTCGGTGGTCAAATCAGTTTAAGGACTTGATTAGGTCCAGCTTAAGCTACATATGGTTCTTCCTTACTTGGAACACGCCAACAAAAATACAAGATTAACGAGAATACACAGAGAGAAGCGAGCAACCACGTGAAGTTCTAGGCATCGAAGAGAGAGGTGGTGATAAAGTTCATGGCGTGGCTAATATAAAGTGCATTTCTCGTTGAGGCATTTGTGGAATGTAAGAAAAGGCACGCTCATGCTTGCGCAATTACCATTTTGCAGTGGATTTGTTACAGCCTTCGCGTGGGAGGTTGTTATGATGGCAAATCATCCTTTCTGATAGTGCTTGAGCAATGCAATCTTGGTTGTGTGGTGTCTGAGTGCTTCGATCACTATTTAGGTATAACTTCTACCAGATCATTACGTCTACATCTTCGCTAGAATTTAGCACGAGTAACACTAAATTTCAATTTGTGACAACCTAGATTTAACTTGCTCAGAGGTATTTTGCAGAAATGTTTGAGAGCAATTAACTGGCAAGTCTAAGTACCAGCACTGATACATATGTGCAAATACTTAGGTCATGTCTGGCACCTGCAAATGGTAATGATGTGATAATCAGACAAGCTATACTAAACACCATATCATATAAAGTCATGCATTTTCTGTATTGCAAGATATTGAGCACATCATATCAACAGTAGAAGGGAGTTTGCTATAGTTTTTCCAGTAAGCCCAGCTCTCCACGGGATACAACACAAATTTTAATGCGGAACATCAGTTGAACAGTTAAGAAAGGCGATATATGAATATTTTCATGCTTGCCATAAACTAAGCCAACAATGTTGTCGATCAAGACAGCTGTTTGAATGATGTTCATGTGATACAATTAGTAGACGACGTTGTCGATCAAGACAACTTTACTTGGTTATCCAATAGAAACAAAAAGAGTCGGTGTGTCGTAGCATGATACTAGACCTGTTGTTGCATCAACACTTCCACACTGCTCTTAAGACCTACTGTGTTATCACACACTGTTTAATGGAACGGAGCTCCTCCACTTAAAGAAATGGTTTTCCCATTGTGCTTCTCTATGTTCATGCACATACTTTCATTGTACGCAAGGTTTCATCCTGTGGCCATGCACAATTTAAATGATACTATAAAAGCACAATGTCATAAGCAAAAGATGTCTACTCCGCTGCAATTCAACGCGAAAGCTTAGTACTTGCCAACCTTTCGAGTGGTCTTGCTTATCCAAAGACTCTAACTTGGAAACCAAACTAAGGTTGCTGCTTATGGGATGGTGAGAGTGTGATTAGAAGATTGACTAACTGTTCTTGACCTAGGGAGTAGTCTTATTTATGGTTCTATTAACAACAACAATAATTTCTCTTCCCTTTAGTTCATCTTGAAAAGCTCAATCTCGGAGACGATCACTTCAACCACTCCCATACTATCCCAGATCGGGAAACTTTCAAGATTGACTCGTCTCAATCTCTGAAGTGTTGTTTTTCATGGCCGAGTCCTATTGGAAATCTTGAAGCTGGGAAGGTTGGTTAATATTAATTTGTGTGGCAATAGGTATCCTTATTTTTTTCACATTCGGTTGGAAATGAACTCTTTTGGTCCTAGAAACCTTGTTCAAAATCTAACTAAACTCGAACAACTTGTCCTTTGTGACTTGAACATCTCGATAGTAGTGCCTAATGCTCTAGCATATTTGGCTTTTCTAAGAAGGCTTAGGATGCATGGCTGTGACCTATATGGTGTATTTCTAGCTACAATATTTCATTAATTGAGGCTGCAGCATCTGAAAATGGGTAACAACTATCTCACGAGACACTTACCAGACTCTAACTCAAGCAATCCTCCTAAGGAATTGCAGTTAACTGGTATGTGTTTTTCCAAGAAATTACCACTATCAATTGGAAACATTTGGTCTTGTTAATATATGAATTTTTGTTGACCATTCAGGCATCCATCTTTTGGAAAAAATATAATATAAAAAAAAAAAGCGTAAAAAAACAACAAAAATATAGCAATAGAAAAATAACAAAAAATAAATAAACAAAAATAGCAATAGTATAAAAATCGGGTGGCCTATCTATACTAAACCCAGTTCTTCTAGCAAAGTTTCAGGCCCACCGATTGTATTGCCTTTTGGCCCAATAAAGTGAGAGAGGATGAAGGCGTCATCAAGCCGGCGGAGAAAGAGGGATGGTCGAGGATGCCGATGTCTGTGAGGGAGCGAAGGAAGCGTCCATGAGAGAGAGCAATGAGCCCGGTGAGTGACGAGAGCAGATCCAAGAGGAGTTCTAGAAGGTGTCAGCTGGCTGGGCTGTTGGATGATTACCGAAAAAGATTCGTTCGCTGGCCAGGGGGGAAGAGAGGGGAGAGCTGGTTCTTTTGGAGTGAGGCGAGGAACTGAGAAGGAGGCTCAGAAAAAATACGACTGTCGTTCGTCGCTATTCATCACTCCAAAAGCCCAAACAACCGTCGTTCACCGTTGTTTCGCCGGGCTGGAGTACGCTCGAATCTGTTGTGGGTCTCTCCTTAGACGGCTGTGAAGGTTTTATTAGCCAATCCGAGCGCCGGTCGTGGGTAAACAGCTCCGATAAACAGGTATCTATTTTTCCGATTATGCTCTTTTTAGATGGAATGAAAAGAACTGGAATGCGGTGTTCCAAATCAAGTTGGAACTGACTCTATGCGAGTATGTCTGACAGCAATGATAGACGTAATAGGATGATTAGGTTTGGATTTGGTCGCTAATCTGAGGTCATTGCGCTTCTCTGTCATTCCTTCAATGTTTTGCATACAATGTGCTTGTTAAAATGCCGCTGAGTTGTTCTGTGTTTTTTGAATGTCCCTGCGTCATGCCATGACTCATTTCGGCGAGGAATAATGGGAGTCGGACCATACACTGCTCAACAATGTCTGCGTGCAGGTTCTAATTTTAGGCTTGCATTTTTTCTTGAAGTCGTCAAGTAATGATGAGTGATGGTATTGATACGATGGTTTTTGGTGAGGGCTGAAAAGGGGGAGACGGTAGAGAAGGTCCGTTGTTGATCGGCGATGTTCACTGAACGATGGAGGTGGGAATCCGACGTTGGTCAGAATAGAGAGCCAGCGGTGATTTTTTCCAATGGTCGAATTCGGTGAAGGAAAAGAAGGAAATTCGGGAAGAAGATGCACAAAAAGAAAAGGGATATGTTCGAAGTCAGTTCTAAAACTCACAAGAAAAGTGCGATTGAGTCTAAAATATACAAAAAAAGTGCGATTAAGTCCCAAAACTCACAAGTTTGTTCAATTGAGTCTTAAAGTTAACACCGTTAAGATTTTCTCTTAAAAATGTTGATGTGACATTTTAAATAATTTTTTTATTTTCCACGTGGATTTTTAAATCATTTTTTATTCATTTTTTAAAATAGATTTATTCATTTTATCTTATTTTCACCAAAAACTAAAAAGAAAAATTTTAAAAATTATTTTTAAAAATTATTTAAAAAAATCAGGCTCCTCTCTCCCACAGCTGCCCATCGCCGGAGATTTTTTTTAAAAAGTAGAAAATTATTTTAAAATTATTTTTTAATTTTTTAAAATTGTTTTAAATTTTTAAAATTATTTTTTTTAAAAAAAATTATTGTTTAAAATTATTATTATTATTTTAAAAAAATTGTTTAAAAATTATTTTTTTACATTTTTGTTTTTTTAAATAAATTTAGATTTTCATTTTTAGTTTTTAATCTAATTTTTAAATATTTTGAATAAAAAATAATTTAAAAAACCATTTGAAAAATAAAAAATTCATTTCAAATATGATGTTAACGCCACATCAGCAAATTCTGTTAGTAAATCTAACGGTGTTAACTTTAACTTAATCGAACCAACTCGACAAGTTTTAGGACTTGATTGCATTTTTTTATAAGTTTTAGACTTAATTGCACTTTCGACAAGTTTTGACTTCACTGAACATATCCCAAAAGAAAAGGATAAAAAAATAGAAAATAGCAAACAATAAGAGAAATAGAAAAAAAAAAAGTAATAAAAATTTGTTGTTACAATCCGAAGGATAGGTCGGATTCGAGAGGTGGGCAGGCTTTAGGTTAGGTTAATAGAAATTGGGCTGGAGATTGGGCTTAATGTGCGAATTGATCTGGGCTAAGTGAAAATAGGGCCAATGTCATTGATTTAGTTCCGATAGACTTGGACCAAGCAGTAGGATTGGTCCAATTTCAGACCCATTCCGAACTTTTAGGGTCCGGGTCAAAACAACTGTTCGGACCGAGTATCGTGACCCGGTCTAAAGTCCATTATTGGTAATAGAAAATATAAAATCAGCAAAATTCATAAAAAAAATTCAGAAAATTCCAAAAATTGATAAAAAAATTAAAAATTCAGAAAAATTAGAAATCCTTGGAAAAAGCTTTAAAAGAATTAGCTTTTCAAGTATTTTTCTATAAAAAAAAGTGGAAAATCCTTTAACTTAAAACCCGAAATTGAATAAACATTTAGGGCTTTACAACGGGAATTTTCATATACCTTTTTTTAGAGACAATAATAGGTTGTTTGTGTAAACTTTAATTACATTTGGTTGTGCA
Organism: Eucalyptus guilfoylei; assembly: GCA_016097605.1. Classification (NCBI taxonomy): domain Eukaryota; kingdom Viridiplantae; phylum Streptophyta; class Magnoliopsida; order Myrtales; family Myrtaceae; genus Eucalyptus; species Eucalyptus guilfoylei. The sequence goes on from CM027869.1 coordinate 21,455,839, forward strand.
CTTCAATATCTAAAATGTTATTTTCATTATAGAATGGTTAAAATGAACCCTAAAAGTCTTTGATAGGCTGCCATGGCATTTTAGTTGCATGTAATAATGTATAGATATCGAAAGGACATTAGGTCTAAAATTAATGCAATCAAGTTCCCATTTTCAAGATCTATGGTTGCGCAAAAAGTGAGATATTTTAATATATCTCACATGGTTTGTAGTTGACTTTAATAGGTTAGTGGCAACTCCTTATATAGAATTTAAAATTTTAACGTCCGATGTCACGTGAGTTATGAGTTTGAGAGAACCCAAATCAAGTCAAGATTCATTGGCCCGAATTTGATAATACCTCTAAACCTATTTCCCTCTCTCGAGAGGTAGCTAGCAACAAGCTTTTGAGTTGTCTTGATTTGGCAAGTTGTGAGTTCTTTGGAATGATCCCATCTTCATTCGGTAACCTTACCAAGCTTGAATACCTAGATCCGATAGTGAAACCGTCGATTGTTCAGCCCATATCTTCTCTATTTTGGGTTTGAAAGCTACCTGTTGACACCCAAAATTATTCATATTATTACGTGCTGGTCACGAAGGATGAAAATATTCAAAATTACCCTCATTGTCACATGCAGGCCGTGATTAATGCCAACCTGGCCTATGTTGGTCATAAAAACAAAGGATGGCCAAGGATTCCAAGAGCCCTTAGGCTAGATTTCAATGGGCCTACAAGTGGAGATACACAATTCGACGGTAAAACAATTGATTGCCATGTGTCCAAGCCAAGAGATGCTATTGAAGACATATAATTCAAATGAAATTGATGGCAAGATTTAGGTGGGAACAATTGATGCTTAAAAGGGGTGCCAAAATCAAAGGAGCGGTTACTACTTGCTGAACAAGTCATGCGAGCATCATCGAACAGGTGAGAAGGCAACAATATATGGATAAAGTGGTTTAGCAAAGAACATGAAGTGACTCTTAAGGAGGAAGCAACTGACTATCAATAGTTACCAAATTGGCATATAAATATCACAAGCAATCCAATAGAGAATCCCCTTAAACAACACACAATTCCTTTATTTTACCCTTTTTAGTTATCTTAACATAGTCTAGCTTAGCTATAGCTTCATATTCCCATCGTAGATTCGATTTTGACAAGTTATATCATAAGTAGAGATGTTGATTAGATTCTAGTGTTGTCCTATCGTCCAGCGTTGTCGATTATATTTCAATGTTGTATCCTCATATCCATCTAGGAGCAGTTCTACTGGGTGTTGTTATCACTGTCCAATGTCGTCAATTAGATTTCGACGTTATCCATGGAGGAGCAATACCTACTAAGTGTTGTTATAGTGCTATCGATTAGATTCCGACATTATGTCCTCATAACTATTTAGGAGCATTCCCTAACCAAATGTTATTTCCTTTGATATTTTCCCATTTTCAAAGTGGAGTTGACTAAAAATTGCAGGTATCAATTTTGTCTGAGTGAAACTTCGTCGAACTCTCACTCAAAGAGGGGCAACTGTTGACATATAATTTTTGTAGATGCATCATTAAAAGATAAAAAATCAAGATTTGGGTTTTTGATCACAACAGTCCTATTTATTAGTCAAAAAGTGTCGTTTTTCATTTCTTCCTTTTGCATTATTGTGTTTTAAGTAATTTCTAGCTCATTTTCAAGAAAAACCTGAAAAGTCAAATGATTGACTTTCGAGTTGACTTTTCGATCAACTCTTTGACCAAAGGTCAATTCTAGGTCAAAATTTGGCTTTTTACCCAAAAAGATGCTATTTAGCCTTAATTTTACTTTAATCAGATCAATTTCTTAAAAATTCAAATATTTGACAAAAAAAAATCAACTTTTTAGGAAAATCAACTAAATGGTTGATTTTTGGTCAAAGCTTTGACCAAAAAATTGGAAAAAAAAAAAAAATGCACAAAAAAATTTCTTTTAATGTCAATTTGATTCTTATGTCGAAAATTTCGCAAAAATTCAAAAAAGAATCTTGTTTTACAAATTTTTCGATTTTAGGTTCTATATCAACCAAAAGTAATTTTTTTATTTTAGTTATAATTATGCGTAATTTCTTTTTCAAAATTTGGTTTAAGGACTATTTTAAATTCACGTGTACATTCAATTTCGCAAATTGCTGACTTAAAATGCAAATTGTCGTTAGGTCTTAATTATGTGACCAAAATCGATCTTTCATAACTTGTGAACGAACGATTGTTTCTCACTTATTTCCTTAAGATAAGTCCAAATTTGAAATCAATTTTGAGAAATTCACACTAGAACTTATCAATTTGAAGAATTTTATCCCCTGAGTATAAGAAAGTCAAGTAATAAAGTTTCAATTATCAAAATTCGAATTGACCCATTCATGATTATGGTTTAATTTCATAAATTTAAGCCCAATTTGGATATCAGGCATAGATATATTTTTAACATAAGCTTGAGCACATCAATTCAAGACCAATTTGAGCATGATAAGTGATTTTACACATGAGTAGTTCATTAGATAGGGCAATTGTGAATTTAATTTAATTCAATTTTACTTAATTCGCAATTTTGTCAATTGAATTGCAAATTTGACTATTTTAGCCCTTTAACCCCAATTCAAAGCACTCATGGTTTTAACCCGTTGTCTTTCACGATAATTATTCAATTTGGTCAATAAAAGACCCCTAAACCACGTTCATAAGGTTTGATTAGCTTAATTGAATCATAATCGGCCAATTTATTCTTAAATATGGTGAATTTCATTTTCAATTTGATCTTCTAGGGACCAAACTACATAATTTTTGAACCCATAGGGGTCCTAAATGTGCAAAATGGCCAAAACTGGATCAAACCGATTAAGAACCGATCAAAAATTGGCCAAATCGGACCGAAATGGCTTATTCAACCCCTTGCCAGCTGGTTCCTGACCTCCAACAATCGATTCTAGATTCCTTTCGATGTCAATTTTACTTTACACCTTCAATTTTTCGAAATTTTACAGATTGATCCCCGAATTTCATCAAATTGCAAATTAAATTCTAATTTAACATTTCAACGCAATTATCGATTTTGGCTTACGTTTTTGCAAATAAAATTCATTGGATAGATTACCTGACACCTCTGATCGTAATCCAACCTTTGAAATCAAATTTTAATCGTTGGATCGAAATTTAGACCGTTAGATAAAACCGACAGACAAAATTACATAACTTGGGGTAATATATAAGTCCAATTTTCCCTCTATTTTGGGAGGCTTTATTTTAGCACGAAATTCACTCTCTCTCCTCTGAATTTTCTATCTATTTCCTTCGGTTTCCTGCCCATTCCTCTCTCTTTTCTCTCTCTCTTCAACTGTCTCAAACCGACATTCTCTCCGGTCGTCACTCGCTAGCCTTGAACTAGCAGCTTACTAGTCACCGCCAGCCCCCGCGATGGGCCTCATGCCTTACTCCTCCCGACGGAAGCTTCAGTAGAACCAGACGATGGCCAATATCCCCCGTTCAACGGCTTGATTTCCTTCGGAAGTCTCAAAATTGGTCTAGGCGAGACCGGTTCTGTTCTTATCCAGATCGATGACCACCAGAGCTCACCGGCACTTCCAACCACCGACGATCAATTGTTATGGAGGTCCCTGACCTAGCTGCGGTCAAGAACCAGCCGGTTAGCCACCGTCGGCCTCCAATTAGCCCGATACCATCTGGTGGCACTAAAACCAGTCCAATTTTGGACCGATTCTACTTTCTCTTGCTGCAGGTGGTTTAGTCGATTCCATGACGATTCATCACGATCCGATTGTGATTCTAAAGGTCGAGGATCGATCCAGAGCGTTTGATCCAATCGATTGTGCTCAAAATTGACAAAAACGCGTAAAAGGTAACGATCTCGGTCTCGAACCCCGTGAAGTGAGACCAAAGTAACTGGTCAGGGCTAGGGTTCAATTTTAGGTTAATATGCTGTGTTTAGATGTTAGATCGATAGATTTGAATGTTGATTTTCTTTGGTTGAGTGTTCTTGATTGATCATGAATGATTGATTTAATTTGGCCTAAAACCTACATTTTCGTATACTTAGATTGATATGTTGTTTTTGGCTAAAATGAGGTTCGAAACAACCTTATTTGAATTTGAGTTCATCTAGACTTTGATAATACACATCACAAGCTTCAAATTGATAGGTCGTATGCCTCGATCGAGCGTCGTTTGACTTTTGAAAAACATCTCCAAAGATGAGCGATTATTCAGTAGTTTAGATTTGTTTTCAATTCTGTTCTCGTTCCACCTTCTATCTTTTTTATTTTTGTGCAATTTCTTGTGTTAATTTCTGAAGGAACTTTTCTTCATGAAAGTTGTTTGTTATTGACTTGAGAATGTTTTGCATTTTTCTTTTTATAGAATTTTTGGATATGATTAGTTAGGTCAAAACCACTTAGATCTGAGCCTAGGTTAATCTGCTTTATGTTGATTCCTAATTTTGTCATTTTTATACTGATTTTTGTGTTGATTTCTAGAGAAACTTTGTAATTGTGTGGAGAATATCTTGTGATTTTTTTTTAAATTTTTGAATGTGTTTAACTAGGTCAAAATCGCCTAGATTCAAACATAGGACAATATGTCCTGATCCAAATTGTGTTTTGATGAAATTGAGTCCATAAATGAGCTTATTTGGTCTCAATCCTTCATGAAAGATGATACACCTGTTGTATGTGTTCAATTGTGTTCAATTGATACATAATTTGTAAAGTCTTAGTGTTGGCAAGTGAGTCAATTGTATGAGCTAATATGAAAAGACACTGCACCAATATATAGCTTAGATATGCATATCTATTTTGCTATTTTTGTTATGGCTCATACAATAACATTTATGTTTTGAACTCTTAACAATAAATTCATTGTATGCTCTGTATATAGAGTTTTTTGTAGGATTTTTGCATGTCTTGAGATGGCTGAAATCATGCCCGTTCTATGGAGTTAATGCCAAAACAAAACCTTACCATATATGCACCTTGCCATGCTTATTTGAGTCGTCTATAGACCAAATCTTGCTATTATGCTTTCTTGACAATTGATCCACATGTTGTAAGGTTTGCATACATGTTTAGGTCATGTTATTTGAGCATCATCATGCACGTTAAATTTGTGTCACAAAAGTGTTCATCACACTTAGAATTCTCAAGCATATCATTATGAATCTTGAATCATTTCGTAATGTCATTTAAATTGCATGACATTTCTGCATGCTAATTTAGGATTAGATGATTGTCCAAATTTTTTGTCGCATTCAATCCTAAGTACCATGTGATTTCTTCATGCCGTCCATGTATTATTTGAATGATTTTGAAGTTTTCTAGTACATGCTTGTGTTCTATTTTTCTTAGTTACTAACATGCACACCTTTGAAGATCTCGATTTTAAGGTATCTAATTGACTTAGTTTGGACTCAAGCCCTTCTAGGAAGTTGTAAGACATACTTAGAAGTTTCCAATGCCATATATTTCAAGCAGATCGCTCATTGTTTGGATCACTTTTCATTTTTTCAAAACTAAATCAAAATCTAGACATGCGATCAAATTCGGACCCATGTTCTAACGCCTGTTTGGACAGACTTTTCATATTTTTATTCCATTTTTTCTATTAGAATTTTGCACTTGGTCTCTTAATGAAACTTGTTGGTTAAAAGGTTAACTATGTTGTTTGAAAATGTGGTGATTTTTAGACTTGTTTTGATAGGACAAATCCTTGTGATATTAGTTGAGTGTCCTACTATTTTGATAATTTTCTGACATGCTGTTACTTGTTGTCTAATTTTTAGCTCATTTAGGAAGACTTTCTTCACGAAAGTTGTTTGTTATCCTGTCATGCATATTAGGGAATTTTGTCATCGCCAAATTGTCATTAAACATTGCCCAATTTTGCTATTTTTACATGCTTGTTCTGAAATTTCTAGATATGAACTTAATTGTGATTATTTAAATAAACTTCCTAGGTTAGTTTGTGCATGAACCTAGGTCATTTCATCTTCATGAAAGTTTCTTTAAACACCTCAATATTCATTGTGAAAGAGCCCCGAGTTAGTCTTGGCAATTGAATGTGTTCCATAGCTTGTATATTCCTTAATTCGAAATATTTTCAAAATTTATCTTAAATCCTAATTTGACAATTGTGAATGTCATGGTTTGAATTGTATTTGAAGTGCCTGCGACGCTTATGAGTGCATTTATGCGAGCCCCGGGCAAACCTTGACAATTGAATGCCTTTCATAGCCGAGACATCATTTTGTCTTAAAACTTTTCATGGATGATTTCGAAAGATATCTTTGAAACATCACATGTACCTCCATGCATACAATCACGTCATTCATTAAGAAGTGCCCATGTTTGTAATTGGCGCATGCTCTTGGTAATAAGTGATCCATCGACGGCTCACTCATTATTTGATTGATTGAGAAACAAGATCCAAAAGATCTACATGCATGTTTAATTCTTGTAATGCATGTGACTTTTAGATGTATTGATAAGATCGATGCATGATATCGAGGGAAAACCTTGGGATCACATAGATTGCTTGGTTAAGAGATTTATAAGTATTATTGGTCATACGGGAACACGATTGGTCAATAATAGTTGTAACTCATAAAATGAATCGGGTAGGTAACTTAGAGGAACCTATTCATGAATCTCAAAAGTCGATTCTTTTTATATTGAATTTCTTTCGGAAGACTGATTTAAATACGATGTTGTACTTTTGATTGTTTTGACATGTATGTCTGTTTCTTTCCATTGTATGTACCTAGTTATAGATTTCCTAGACTAGACGTCGATATCCATTCCGACCATTATTCTGTACCATTCATCCCTGACATATGTCTTGGGTTCTCATCGTCTGTATAAAAGCCCGATAAGTTACGGGTTTTTTTTTTCTCTTATCCTTTTCAATTGTGTTTCCATTTTTTATTTTCTAGGATTGCATGGTAGATTTACCATTTTCCTCAATTGTTTACTTTATGTCTCACAATTTTCAATTCAATTGGTGTTTCCTTTTCATTTTCTTTAGAAATAGATTAGCATGAAAACGACCAACCACACATGATTGCTTAATTTAGGACTAACGATCCTGAAAATATAAGAAGAAATGCATGAATACATTAGGTAAACATAACATATTGTTTAAGTACCGAAAGGGCACTAATAGAAATATTGGCGTAATCTAAATCCCTGGACCTAAATATTTGGTTGTGTAGAAATTGAATGAACACTCCCGACCATCAATTGGATTTCTAGCCAACCCCAAAAACGAGACAAGTGGCAACTCTCGTCTTATTTTTAGGTTGTTCTAAACAACTAGACCATGTAAATGAACTCGTCGCGTAGGGTACGAGTCCCGATAAGACTCACCATACTTTAGCATATCCACACGTGGAAAATTCCTAATGGAGAAAGTGACGCCATCCTTAGGAAGAAGTACCAAAGGGAGGGCTACCATGGTAAAGGTACCCTTAAATCTGACATTCACACTTGACCTCCTCTCTCGAGGTGTGTTGTCCGTGTGGATACGGGTCATGTCCGTGTGGGTACGGGTCATGACACTCCGCTGTCACATGAGGTACGAGTTTGGGAGAACTCACGACCTTGTAAAGGGAACTCATAAGAGGTTTGTCCAGGGGATGAGGTGATGACATCTCTGTAGTTGAGAACTGTGAAGGAACTTTCATGATCAAGTACCCCTAAATCCGACTTTTCCCCTCTCCTTTTCCTCACAAGAAGGATCGGGGGAGAGATTGGGTCGTGACATCGCAAAGCAAGAAACCATATATAACTCATTTTGATCTTGCAAGTTTATTATATTTGGGATTTGGTGTAATGATTTATGTTTTTGTTTCTTAAACGTGCATAGTGGATGTTCGATCTTCTTAAAAGAGTTATGCTCCTAACTGGGCCGTGGTTACTCATTCCATTCGTCATCAATGTTTTTCAAGTTTCTCGATTAGCGACAGAAAGAACGAAAGGGATCGTATTGTTGCCGGGGTTTTTATTTATAAGGGAGTTTTTGGGTATGAAAATAGTGGTATATCTCTAAGTTGTACATCAGTGAGATGAGTTTCCTAAGTTTGGTTGTTAGTTGGAGAGGTAAATTTCTTTTTGATGAATTATAGAAACTCCGATGTAGAAACCAACTTGTTTGCTTATCAAATATATATAAATACATGAAAGGAGATATATATTTTGATAATAGGATATTCGTTTCTATTTGAGGCTGCGTTCTTTGGATGAAAGGACAATCGTGTCATTCTCGCATTCTTGTTGGTTTCGAGGTGTAACGTCTATTGGTATCAGAGTGACACCTCTCCCGATAGATGTGTAGTTTGAGGGCAAACCACGCAGAAGTTGGTGGGCCTGTAATGATTAGGTCCAATGAGGGTGAGGAGTGATTATCGAAGTATGAGCGCCCAAACAAAGATAGACTCCTTGAAGGCTTTTAAAATGATGGAGGCGGCAAGAATGAAGCGAATTGTGCACCCAATAAGGAGAGAGTGATTATGAGATTTCTAAAAACTATAATTAACTCACAGAGATGCCTTTTGATATAACGGCAAATTTTGCTTTGGAATTCCAAATTTAAGCCTGCTCAAGTTAGAGTACTACTAGAATTGATGACCTTTTGGAAAAGTGTCTACTCGTATACCAAAAGATAAAACTACGAGCCTTGGTATGGGACGGCCAAAAGTGGACAATACCTTGAGTGATTAATCCACAGATGTCATGGTAAGCACAGAAGATGACGTATGCCATCTCAAATTAAGGATTTGCAATATTATTTTATGGGTCTCTTTCAATAAAGTCCTAGTTGGGTAAAATTGATTGGGTTTAGAACTTGATACATATAATAGTGTTTGAAGAATAATGTGATGTGTCGAGGACACAAAAGCAAAAAGATTAACATTTCTCTACGTGCACAAGGGACTACTTGATGGAGCTCTGAATGAGACTAGAATCACACACGTTGTCAAGGATTAGATTGGATTTATTTAGAAAATTAAGGCCCTTTATAAAGAAAGGATAATACTTCGAAAAATCCCAAATTAGTACATTTGTGATAAATTTATTTTAAATTAAACTAATTTTTTTACCATCAAAAACTTCAAACTAGTACACTTTTGACAAACTTACCCCAAATTAGTGCACTCATTACAAATTTATTCTCTATTAGTTTCCATTAAATTTTGTAATCAAATTGTTAAATTGGACGACACATAACAGTTGATTAATGTACTAGTCCAATATTTTACCCTCCGTTTGTCATAATTATACCAATTTTGTGATTTTTGTGGTATTAAGTTAATTTAACGAAGGGTATATTTGTCGTGAATGCCCTAGTTTGGGGTTTTTTGTAATCATTTATATTAAATTTGTCGGTCGAGGGGTGCCCTCGCCAGATCTGGCGAGGGAGGCCCTTGCCCGACGCTGATGAGGGCTGCCCTCGCCCGACATCAGCAGGGGCAGCCCTCGCCTGACGCCGGCGAGGGACGCGCTCGCTTGCATCGGGCGAGGATGGCCCTCGCCAAACCCTTGCCACACTCGGGCGAAGGGTGCCCTCGCCAGATCTGGCAAGGGAGGCCCTCGCCCGACGGTGGCAAGGGCGACCTCGCCAGACACCAGCTTCCCTCCGCCGACTCCGTCATGGCAGGCGGAGGAAAGAGAGAAGAAGAAGGAAAAAAAAATATTAAAATGTAAAATGACCAAAATGCCCAATTCCATTAACTTTAACTAACGGAAAGACAAAATTGGTCAATTTTCAAATAATCAGGGACTAGATCGGACATTTATCGATAATTCATGAACCAAATTGAACAAATTAAAAGTCTAGAGATGAGATTAAAGATTAAGTAGAAGTTTAGGGACTGTTTGTGACATTTTCATTAAATGAAATGGATTCTTCATGATTTACCTACTTTTTTGGTCATCAGCTATTCAACACCATGAATGAATCTCTCTGTATCTAAGAAGAAATTCTCATAAAAAATGGCAAACTATTATCACATTGACCCTGAAATTTGGTTAGAAATCCTAATTTTTAAACTAGATGATATATCAAGCATATTCTCATTAAATGCAATGGATTCTTCATGATTTACTTACCTTTTTGGTCATCACCTATTCAACAAATTGAATGCATCTCTCTGCATCTAAAAAGAAATTCTCATAAAAAATGGCAACCTATTATCACCTTGATCCTGAAATTTGGTTAGAAATCCAAATCTTTAAACTAGATGATAGATCAAGCATATTCTCAATAAATGAAATGGATTCTTCATGATTTACTTACCGTTTTGGTCATCACCTATTCAACACCTTGAATGAATCTCTCTGGATCTAAAAATAAATTCTCATAAAAAATGGAAACATATTATCATCTTGACCCTGAAATTTGGTTAGAAATCCAAATCTTTAATCTAGATGATATAACAAGCATATTCTCATTAAATGAAATGGATTCTTCATGATTTACTTACCTTTTTTGGTCATCACCTATTCAACACCTTGAATGAATCTCTCTCTATCTAAGAAGAAATTCTCATAAAAAAATGGCAACCTATTATCACATTGACCTTGAAATTTGGTTAGAAATCCAAATCTTTAAACTAGATCATATATCAAGCATATTCTCATTAAATGAAATTGGTTCTTCATGATTTACTTACCTTTTTGGTCATCACCTATTCAACAACTTGAATGAATCTCTTTGTATATAAAGGTGCTACACTAGTTCATCTCAACACATCACTGCACTTGGTCACAAGTTGTCAAGACATTAAGAGAGAGAGGCTAAGAACAACTTAGGTTGAAATAGCCATGGCGGTGACAACATCCAAGAGAATGGGGTCGGTGTTGCTCGTGGCGGCTCTAATAATGTGGTCATCCATGGGTGCTGACGCTGATGTGCACACACTTTCCTTCTTGAAGAAGCTCAAGTGTTCGTTGAAATGTGTCGTGAACCCTATCCCAGTTCTATGCATTACTCTTTGCATCAAGGGGGGTCTAGCAAACAAGTCCTTGATGTCCGCATCAGAGCATTGTGATGTCGGTTGTTTCGTCTCTACTTGTGTTGATTACCATCAAGGTAATAATCTTCGCATTCAGATCAAAGATGTAACATAGCTTCTTATGAGATTTATAAAACCAAGAAAGTCATTGTTTAATATGTGTTTTCTTTGTCAATGTTCATTGATATATTTTAATTATGAGAGGATGGTTGTGCTCTAAATCATTTCATTTCCTTGGACTTTAATATATATGCTCTTGTTAAAAAATACTCATTTGTAATTTTGATGTGAATGATTTTATTAATCTTTTGTTTCATATTTTAACTTCTATAGATACCAAGAAAGTTGGAGTGGATGTGAAGAAGCTTAGGGCTTGTGCAGATTCATGCTCTCAAGGTTGCCAGAAAACTAATTCATTAAATTGAAGTCATTGAACTTATATAATGCCTTTATGGTTTCATTCCTCCACTAATAAAAAGTGTCTTTCAATTATTTGCTTGACCATCAGTGACGGGAATTTCTATGAAATTTCAAGTGTGGTAAAATAAGTCTACGCTCTATTATCCTGAATTAGTTAATGAGATATAAACACAAAAGAAAAGGTAACCTCTAGAAGATATCGAAGTTGGCTTTGTCATGCATCTTTGGATTCATGTCAAAACACGAATATATGTCTTCACGCAATCAAAGTTTTACGATGCTCAGAAGAATGTTGATCTCTAGCGCAACATGACATGAGAGCATGACTTATTAGTGCTTTCAACTAGACCAATGATATGATATGATACGTATGAGCACGTGTTGAGCCACAAAAACAGAGGACGGAATTATGTGTGTGTGTGTGTATAAATTCGTCAAAATTTAACTTTGTGAATTAGGTAATTTCAAATAAATTAGGACATCAAATAGTTTTTGGTCACCCATTTAAATACACCCTAAAGTCCAGGAAAAAAAATCCTCTTCTCATAAAGGTGATGTTCACCATTCTATCAAATGAGGGATGCACTTTCGTAAGCTTTATGACGAGTCATAAATCTGTGACTTTGCACACACTTAAGCTACATATGGTTCTTCCTTACTTCAAACACGCCCACAAAAATACAAGATTAACGATAATACACAGAGAGAAGCGAGCAACCGCATAAAGATCTAGGCATCGAAGAGAGAGGTGGTGATAATGTTCATGGCGGGGCTAATATATAGTGCATTTCTCGTCGAGGCATGTGTGGAACGTAAGAAAAGGAGTGTTCATGCTTGCACCATTACCATCTTGCAGTGGATTTGTTACGGCCTTCACGTGTGAGGTTGTTATGATGGCAAATCATCTTTCCTGACAGTGCTTGAGTAATGCAATCTCGGTTGTGTGGTGTCTGAGTCTTCGATCACCATTTTGGTGTAACTTCTACCAAATCATCATGTCTAAATCTTCACTTGAAGTTAGCACAAGTAACATTAAATTTTCAACTTGTAACGATCTAGATTTAACTCACTCAAGGTACTATGCCGAAATACTGACAGGTTTAAGTACCAGCACTGATATATATGTGCAAATACTTGGCTCATATCTGGCATCTGCAAATGGTAATGATTTGATAAATCAGACATGGTATACTTTACACCATATCATATAAAGGCATGCATTTTCTGTATTGCAACATGTTGAGCACATCCCATCGATAATAGAAGAGAGTTTGCATTGAACAAAAAACAACAAATAGACGAATGTACTTTCCATGAGGTATGCTACAGGGCATTTTATTGCCAGTACCATTTCACTATAATGAAGTGCTTGGACATTTCCTTATAGCTGAAATGTCTGCTAGGAATATACATAGAATTTTCTCATTTGTCAAGGCTAATACCGGTTGTCATTTTTGCCAAAACTCTCAGTCAACTAACATTCTAATATTATTCTTTTATGGAGAAGTGAATGCAAGAAAACCACATTTGTACATTGATGAATTGTCACGGTACTAAAATCGACATACATTAATCCATATTAATAGTTGACAACACCAGTTTACATCACTCCTATTATGAAAAGTGAAAATAGAATATAAAGCAACATTTGTACAACGATGAAAAATGCGTCGTTAGTCTTGTTATTCTTGATCACACATATTTTTTTTTTAAAAAAAAAGGCTCATCTTCTGCCACGTTCATGTTGAGACCCTTACATCCTCCTCTTTACTTACAGTTGGGTCAAAAAATAAATCAAGTAGGCATAACTAAGTGAAGTGCAAATAAGAAGATTTTAGGACAAAGTCAAGTGTGCAGATAGATACTTGCATCTTTGTCCTTCACATAGATGAAACGAGCTTGAGATGTTGCCAATAATGGAAGCGAGCAGTTTCTCATATTGTGATTCTGATGGGCCTGAGGGACTGCTTTCCACCGCATCCTGTGAGCATGAGATTGATGGATTACCGCAATAATACCTGTTATGGCATAATCCCACCTCATCTGAGAGTCTCCTTCGTGAACTAATGCGTTCTAAGCTGAACTACTTATTCTGCTTGTATACAACTTACTCGAGCTTGATATACAAATAATGCATTATTCCTCAAAGTTTTTGACAGCCCCAGCAGCAACAGATTATAGGTCAGAATCAACAGCAGAGTACATTGAACTCACAGATGTCTGATCAATCAAGTCCAATACCGATCTTTGACAGCCAAATTCAGCTTCAACTACTACAGATGCCTCAGCAGCAGCAATAGTCACTTTTGGTGCAACAGTCGACATTACAGCAACCAAGTCCATGTTACCAGACCAAATGCAGGAAATGCCTCAAGAAACACCAAACTAACTTTGTCAGCCAAAGATGATTCCAACAAAATCAAAAGAACAGTAGCCAATTGAATGTGGAGTTCTCTAAGCCGTCTCAGCAGCCAAAATTCCAGCAAGAACAATCGGGGCTGCTACTTGAAATGGAGCATATGGGACTCCCACAGATTTCAACAAGATGCCATGCTACTGCTTCTGCCAGTTTGCTGACTGAAGCTGCCGCAAGGGGGCCATCTGAACCTGCAGATGATGTGTCTTGTTCCACTTCAGCTTCTGGACAAAATTGTGCAAATATTGTCCGGTCAACGATGAATGGTAAACCTCACCGGAATGCGACAATTAGCTAGGACACGGCATAGTCAACTGCCACTTTTCAGGAATTCTCAACGCATTAGAAACCATCGTGTTATCGAAAACAGTACACAACGGCCTCCGCTCTAGAACAGACACAGAAACTCAACTCATCAACCATCCCACAATCATTCATACAAAGCAGAACAACTTCGTCGAAACTATGGAAACTAGACGACGCTTAATAAATATAGATGGAATAGATGCTCCTTCAGGTGAGGATAGAGAGCTTGCGAGGACAAAGTCGAGAGAGGCAAGGAGGGATTTGGTGTTGACAACAGACTTTGAGCTGGAAGCGACGAACCCAGGCCTCTCTAAAACTCAGTACATGGAAATGACTTTCCTGCTCGTACAGCAGATAATGGAGCTTGAGATGATGGACTTTCAAAAGGGGCAAGGAGCTATTTGCTGGTGGGAGACAAACTTGTGGCATCGCGATAGGAAGAAAACATGATAGAATGGAGAATCGTCGAATTGAGAGTTCAATCATCGAAGAATCGACAACGAACTCAGAAATGTTACCATCCTGGCACCCTTGAGTGCCTCTATGCTCTAAACTAAAACTTTGAGTAATTTGCTGCTAAAATGTTGTCCCTGAATAGCTTGAACAAAGTTTAGCCATTATGGGAAGGCATACTTGCAGAAACTGACTTCGTTTTACCTGGTTCTAAGCATAGAGATCCCCTCTTTGGTATCAGAATCATGGTTTCGTTTGTAACCCGGTTCGTTCCATACGCTTAATAGGTGAATCCACTACTAAGAAGAGTTTCTCCCTATCATGTCTGATCCTAAAATCCTAGAAACTCCAATTACTTTTATTTCTTCCTTATCTTCCTCTTCTCTTTCAAACTTTCATGTCTCAAATACTTCAAAGATTGACTATCTTTATGAGGTCTCTCTTAGTGATGACACCAGATTTCTGAAACTCAACTCCCTCTTATGAACCCATATTCTGCCTTTACTAGACCCACCTCATCATTTTCTCCCATTCGTTCTATTCAACAGCTTATCCGTTAGACTCCAAAAGAAGTGAAAGAGTACGTACAACCCTCCAAATTTGATCAACATCCCATTCCAGTCACTGAAATAGGAGTTTATTGTTTTTTTTTTTGGTAAGAAAAATAGGAGTTTATTGTTACTCTTCAAATTCCCCAGAATTCCCCAAACAATGGACCTAGCAAGGATACTCCCACATCCATTATGGAGCTGTTCAACTTGCTCTCACTTTCCATGGATATTATTACTCTGCCAATTGTGGCCAGAGTAATAATAATAATAATAATAATAATAATAATAATAATATTATTATTATTAATAATATTATTATAATAATTATATTATTATTATTATTATTATTATTATTATTAAAAATTAATTTTTTTTTTAAAAAAAAAAAAGAGGAGGAGGAGGGAGGAAGAAGGCAGCTAAGGGTTGAGCCCTCACCGTCGCCGCCTCCCCGCCATCACTGAGAAAGGCCGGCAAAGGTGGGGGGAGGGTCGACTGTGGTCGTCGGGCTATGGCCAGAGGTCAGTGACCCCGGCTGACCGACAGTGAGGGCCCGTGAGCCCTTGCCCAAATCTGGGGCAAGGGTCACGGCCCTCCCCCAGATTCAACGAAGGTTGGCAACCCCCGGTCGACCGAGCCAAGGGCCGCTGCTGGCTAAGGTGACCCACCAGCAGGTGGTGGCCCTTGGCCCGACCAGGCGAGGGCTACCGACCCTCGCCGGATCTGGGGGAGGGCTCGCAAGCCCTCGCCAACGCTACCCCCACCATCGCCGGCCCTTCCCAGCGACGGTGAGGAGGCGCCAATGGCAAGAGCTCAGCCCTCAACCACGTGCCTCCTCTCTCCTCCTTTTTTTTGAAAATTTTAAAATTTTAAAATAAATTGATTTAAAATTTTAATTTAATTAATTTTTATATTAATTATTTACCACGTCAGAGACAAAATGACGTCATTTGTGCATTTTTCTAGCCACGTCAGCATACAAAACAACGTCGTTTTGCACTTACCTTGCCGAAAAATTGCCATGTCGGTATTTTGGCCAGATTTTCTCGCCGTTGACACTTAAGTGATCCATTTTGCTCCGATTTTGATACTTAAGTGTCACTTTCCTAACTTTTGACATTTAAGTGTCCCTTCATGCCAAAATTTGGCACTTCAGATGTCCGACACTCTTTTTTGTCCAGATCGTAAGCACCCGCAGAGATCAATATGTACATCATGAGGCATGTTTTCTATACTTTTCATCACAATGAAAACTATAAAATCGAGAGAATATGAGACTGGCTAAGTTGGGATTGCTCTTAGGAAATCATTGAACAAATCCAAATTTACAACTTCAATGAAAATCTAGAGAATCTTATGTAGTAGTGCCACACGGATCTATTCAGACAGCATGGAGGCACAATTCTTTATCATTTCCGATTAAATTCCAGGGATCCATTCATACATCATTTAATCTGGAAGGAATATGATTTCCCTGATAAACTCCATGATTGTTATTGTACTCAACTAATAAATACTTAATAGCTATTGAGTTTCCGACTAGAAAGTTCATTGCCAGCCTAACCAGGATTTTTGTGCTCGGTCGGAATATTGAAAATGAAAATGATAAAAATCTTCTGACTGTCCTTAACTGGTTCTATCTCCCACTCATTAGAAGCACCTCTTTCAACAAGAATTGAGAACTGTCTGAGCATAACCAAAAATATACACTATTATGTTTCTTTGACGTCCATGGGCTTTCTTGCGAAATAATGGCACCATTGCCAATGCATCACAAAGCATAGGAACCACATCTTACAAATCTCAACCACACCTTAAGGAAGCTTGCATTTACAAATCCTTCCCTGATTGTATTGGATCGGTTGAATACAATTACAGAGAACTCCAGTGAGTTTTATGCCAGAAGAACAAGACCATCCCTAAAGATGTATGAAATTACTACGTACCTGTTCCATGGGATCATTATAGCCTTGTACCAGAAGCTAAAGAAACACTCAAAGAATACGAACAAGCACGGGACCAAGCCAAGTCACCTTCATCACAAGACAAGAAATGGCAGATACGAACAATCCTGCACAGTCGTCCGAAAACCCTTATGCCCAATGGTGATGTGAATCGTTGCAGAAAGATCGTCTTTTTATGAAGGCTCGGATGGTGCGAATTGCTAACCTTGACCTCCAATTGAACCTGTGATTGGCAACCTCGATATGAACGTGACCCGTTGACGAACATGTGTTAACCAACCAATGTTATAGACGCCACGAGTGAAAGAATTCGCTATCTCGCTCGATAAGTCGAATCGACCATCACTAGGAAACCTTGATAAGGTCAAGTCCTCAAAAGCACAGTAGAAGAGAACCTCTCAATTTTTATCCTCAAAAAATAAATATCCCCCCCAAAGAAATTCAACAAGTCCTTAATATAGGCCATAAACCCTAAAAGCTAGCCCTAGAAATTTAATGCTACCTATTCTAGAATATGCCTAAACAAGAAGATATTTTTTTTTTCTTTTTGACTTGGTCAAATATTTGGTGACCAGATAATCAAATTGGGCCAAGATTTTCAAGATCCTTCAAGATTCGTTCCAAGGTCATCTCCATGCCAAAGATTACGTCAAGATTTCCAAGATTCTTCAAGGTTTCATCCAAGATCATCTCCATGCCAAAGATCACGAACCATGACGCCAACAACTTGCCTGAATTGCTTGGCCCGCACTCGAGTGATCGAACCAATCGGAATAGACAACGGGTCCCTAGCATCTCCTCCTTGATATGGCTCAATGTCCACATCATTTCCTCCCCCGTGCAAAGGATTTGCCCTCAAATCATCACTTGCATCGAAAAGAGTCAAGTCAGAAACATTAAATGTAGCACTAACGTCATACTCACCTGGAAGATTAAGCTTGTTGGAGAAATCTTCCTTCTGTATTTTGAAGTTGACAAAACATTTCCTAGTCTGAAGATTTCCAGACTCATCTATCAAAGTCTGAAGACTTCCAAACTAAAAATCGTCAGACTCAAGATTTAAAGTCTGCCCTCGTTGACAGTTTCTAGATCGTCGAGGAAGTCTTATCCATATATGAAGATATTCTTAAGGATTTGATTCGATTGGTTGAAGATTATCTCACGGTTAGAGAAAGCATATAAAGATCTATTATTCGTATGACAAGTAAATCGAGTAAGACAGATCGTTGATTGGCGAAGTATACTTGAAAGGTTCTACTTATGGAAACCTAGATCCTGATTGTATGGGCGAACAGGATTGGTGGGCTATCTTCATATTCCTTAAATAACGTGAGATCTCCCTAATTGATTCGGTCCAACGGGTAGATTGGACAAACTCCTTTGGAAGGTGCCAACGGTTATGTAGGCATGGAGGAGTATAAAAGGAAGACGCTCTAATTGTTCGAGTGTGTGCTGATAGAGCTAGTATAAGCACCTAGAGGGGGGGTGAATAGGTGTAAAAATAATATTTTCGAGATAAGTGTGCAGCATTCAATAATAGATAAAGAGATGAGAGTTTTTCTCTTAACAAGATTCAATCAAGGTAAAAGAGAGTAGGGAAGAGAATATGAACACAGAGATTATAGTGGTTCGGCTTATTCCAAGCCTACATCCACTCTTCCGCACTGACAACCCACCGGCTGGATTTCACTATGAACAAAAGAGTTGTTACATAAATGCTCTTCCTTGATTCTACAGAGTAGAGACTCTACTACACTTCCTCAATGTCTCTCAAAGATATAGACTCTCTTTTGTGTATAAGTTATCGCTCAACAATTTATTTGACTAAGAACAGAGAGCTTCAGACTTTGGAATTCTTCTATCGTGCACCTTCAAATGACTAGAACGTCTTCCTTATATACTCCTTTATGCCATCATACCCGTTGGCACTTACCAAAGGAATTCTTCCAATCTACCCGTTGGACAGAATCAATTAGGAAGATCTTCGAGCTATTTAAGGAACATGACGATAGCCCATCAATCCCGCTCGCCCATACAATCGGATCTTGGTTTCCATAAGCGAACCTTCCAAGAATACTTCGTCAATCATCGGATCCAATCATCCCCGAATCAATCTTGATTTGAGTAAAGGATTCCGACATGCTATATCCAGCCAAGAGATTTAATCCGTCGATAAGGTCAAATCTTTAACGAAACATCCAGATTCGGATAAGCCTTCTTCGACGGTCTAGAGACTGTCAATGGGATAGACTTTGAGTTTTGAGTCTGGTGGTCCGGAGGTCTTCAGACTTTGATGGAAGAGTCTACAAGTCTTCAGACTAGACTGATGGAAACGTTTTGTTAGCTTCAAAATATTTCAAGGACGATTTCTCCAACTTGTGCGAGATAGAAAAATTCTAAAGTCTGAAGCTCCTTACTCTTTGCTAACTCATTTGTTGAGCATTCAACTGTACTCAAAAGAGAGAATTTTGTGAGACCTCGAGGAAATGTAGTAGAGTCTCTGCACTGTGGAATTGAGGATGTGAGATTGTAACATCTCTTTTGATTCATAGTGAAATCCAGCCGGTGGGCTATCAGCATGGGAGAGTGAACGTAGGCTTGGTCTAAGCCAAACCACTATAAACTCTGTGTTTCAATTCTCTTTCCTTATCTCTTTACTTAATTCGTAGTATTATCTATTCATCTATACTCTTTTATATCCTTGTTTTGAATTAAGTCTTTAAGAAAAGAAGAATTTGTTTTTACACCTATTCACCCCCTCTAGGTGTTCATATTAGCACTCTCAATTGGTATCAAAGCCTGTGTACTCATTTATTTGAAGTGTTTTTACTTCAGAGTTAAAGATCCATGGCTAGTATGTTGGCTCCAAGGTTGGTTGAAGGTCAAAGCAACACAAGACTGTCTTATTTCGATGGAAAGGAATACAACATATGGAAAAACAAGATGAAGGCATTCCTAAGATTGAAAGATCCTCTAGAATGGGATGTGGTAGACAAAGGAATCATTCCTAAAGCTACAATATCAGAAAGAGGGAAAGAAGTTGCAGAGGCTAGCAACATGACTCAAGAAGAGATAACCAAGAGACAAGCTCTTGATGCAAAAGCAATTTACTCCTTATATTGTGCATTATCTCCTACTGAATATAATAGAATATCATCCTGTGAAACAGCTAAAGAAGTCTGGGATAGACTGCATATTACTTATGAAGGAACAGATCGAGTAAAAGAAACCAGAATCAATATTCTGCTCGGTCAATATGAAGCCTTCAAAATGAAGCCAGCAGAATCTATTACTGACATGTTTAGCCGTTTTACAGAAATTGTGAATGGTCTTGAATATCAAGGTCAACCAATCTCAGGACCTATGAAGGTTAACAAATTACTGCGTGGACTTTCTAAAGAGTGGAATCACATAAAGACTTCAATAAGGGAAACACAAAGGATCATACCACTCTCCGTGGACAAATTGGTTGGAACACTTCAGTCCTATGAAGTAGAGCAAATCAATGAAGAAGAAGATCCCAAAGGTAAGAAGTCTATTGCGTTAAAATCTAACAAAGATTCTGATGTTACAGATTCTGAAGATGATATGGACGATGAAGAACTTGCTCTCATGATAAGAAGGTTCAGGAAACTGAATAAAAAGGGAAGAAGATTCAATTGGAAGAAACAAAGTTCTCAAAGATTTCAAAACAAACCAGCTGAGGATGATGATTCAAATAAAGATGTGATTTGTTTTGAATGCAAAAAAAAGGGGCACATCAGACCCAACTGTCCCTTGTTGAAGAAAAAGAAAGGAAAAGTTGAGAAATACAGAAACGCACTCAAAGCTGAAACTTGGAGTGATACAGAATGCGAAGAGAGTGATGATGATTATGCCAACATTTGTTTAATGGAAAAATCAAAATCAGACTCAGACTCTGAAATTGATACAGACTCAGATTCGGATAGTGAAATCAAGGTCACTATCAAGAAAAAGGTAAAATGGTATTTGGATAATGGCTGCTCAAGACATATGACTGGAGATTCAAATTATTTTATCAAACTTACACAAGTAACAGGTGGAAAAGTTTCTTTTGGCGGAAACAGCAAAGGAAGAATTGTTGGAAGTGGAATTGTAAAAATTGGAAGTCTTATAATCAACAACGTCTCCTTAGTGGAAGGACTTAACTACAACTTGCTCAGCATCAGCCAATTGTGCGACACTAGATTCAAGATCAACTTTCAAGAAGGAATATGTTCAGGCACTAGTAAAGATCTTTCACAATCCTTTATTGGGCGAAGACATGGGAATATTTATCTTTTGGATATCAATCCAGAAAGATTTCAATTTCTAATCTCAATCCAAGATGAAACAAATCTCTGGCATCGTAAGCTTGGTCATGTCAACATGAAGCAAATTGCCAAGATCTCTTCAAAGAAGCTTGTTCGTGGACTTCCCAACCTGAAGTATCAAAAATATGACTTATGCACACCATATGAATTGGGAAAACATGTTAGAAATTTCTTTAAACCAATAAATCAAGTTTCCACTAATCGTGTACTGTAGCTCCTACATATGGATCTATTTGGACCAACAAGAACTCAAAGCATTGGTGGAAAGAAATGTTGCCTAGTAATAGTGGATGATTATTCACGATTTACTTGGGTCTACTTTTTGGCAAGTAAGTCTGAAATTTTCTCCTACTTTTCAAAGTTTGCCAAGAAAATTCAGAATGAGAAAGGGTATGTTATTTCAAGCATTCGGACAGACCATGGACGTGAGTTTGAAAATCAAGACTTTACTATATTTTGTGAAGAATCTGGTTTCAGCATATGTTGTATTCTCCTTACACTCCTGAGCAAAATGGAGTTGTGGAAAGGAAGAATAGATCCTTGCAAGAAATGGCTAGAACTCTTTTAATTGAAAGCAATATTTCTTCTCGTTTTTGGGTTGAAGCTGTTTCTACAGCTTGTTATATTATAAGCAGAATTGTCTTAAGGCCAATTCTGGAGAAAACTCCTATGAGCTATTCAAAGGAAAGAAGCCAATTGTTTCTTACTTTCATGTGTTTGGTTGCAAATGTTTTATTTTGAGAAATGCAAATGATCGAATTGGTAAGTTTGAAGAAAAGTCAGACGAAAGAATCTTCCTTGGATATTCAACTTCCAGCAAAGCATACAGAGTATACAACAAGAAGACTCAATCTGTGGAAGAATCGATGAATGTCAAATTTCAAGACTCTATGCAAAATCAATCAATCCAGACTCAACTTGAAGAATCTGAACCTGCTCCAGACTCTATAAAGTCTACTTCCCCTGAAGCAGCTCAGACTATAGAAGGACAACAACAATCGAATGCTGAAGAATCAACTGAAGAAGAAGATCAACAATCTTTCAGACCAACCAGCAACTGGAAGCACAAGTCTAGTCATCCCAAAGAACTCATCATTGGTAACATTGATGAAGGAATTCATACAAGATCCAAAAGGCATGAAGAGTCTAGTGCTATGGCTTTTATTTCTGAAATAGAATCCAAAAGCATCGAAGAAGCTTTATCTGATGAAAGCTGGATTGAAGCTATGCAAGAAGAGCTCAGACAGTTCAGTGTTAATGATGTTTGGGAACTGATTCCTAAACCAAAGGATAAATATGTTATTGGAGCAAAATGGGTTTTCAGGAACAAGATGGACGAAAAAGGAAAAGTTGTAAGGAACAAAGCAAGACTTGTGGCCAAAGGATATACGCAAGAAGAAGGGATAGACTATGATGAGACTTACGCACCAGTAGCAAGGTTAGAAGCAATTAGATTATTACTTGCTTTTGCTTGTTATAAGCATTTCAGGTTATTCCAAATGGACGTCAAAAGTGCATTCCTGAATGGATTTATCCAAGAAGAAGTCTATGTGGAACAACCTCCCAGTTTCGAAAAACCAAATAAGCCAGATTCAGTATTCAGACTGAAAAAAAGGCTCTCTATGGTTTAAAGCAAACACCTCGAGCTTGGTACGACAGGTTAAGTAAGTTCTTAACTCAAAATGGTTTTGCCAAAGGTAAAGTGGATACAACTCTGTTTATCAAAAGGGAAGGTAAAAATTTTTGCTTATTCAAATTTATGTTGATGATATTATTTTTGGCTCTTCTAACGAAAGTCTATGCAAGAAATTCTCTAAGTCTATGCAGGATGAATTTGAAATGAGCATGATGGGTGAATTATCTTTCTTTCTCAGATTACAAGTAAAGCAATTGAAGGAAGGAATTTTCATTCACCAAGAAAAATATGCGAAAGAACTTGTTAAAAAGTTCGGTTTAGAAAATTGTAAAAAGGTTGAAATTCCAATGTCTAGTTCTTTGAAGCTGGATAAAGATGAAGGAGGAAAGAAAGTTGACCAGAAACTTTACAGGAGTATTATTGGTTCACTTCTTTATCTTACTACTTCTAGACCTAACATTTTGTTTAATGTTTGCATGTGTGCCAGATTTCAATCAAATCCAAAAGAATCTCATCTAAGTGTTGCAAAACGCATCATCAAATACGTTGCAACAACTTCAAAGTTAGGTCTATGGTATCCTAAAGAATGAGACTTTACTCTCCTTGGATATTCAGACGCAGATCTAGTAGGTTATAGAGTTGAAAGGAAGAGTACTTCCGGTACTTGTCAATTACTTGGCAATAGGACAGTATCCTGGTTTTCAAGAAAGCAAAGTAAGGTAGCCCTTTCAACAGCAGAAGCAGAATATGTGGCTCTTGGAAGTTGTTGTTCTCAAATCTTATGGATAAAATAACAACTGAGAGACTTTGGAGTCAAAGATTCTTGCATCGAGATCAAATGTGACAACACCAGTGCGATTAATCTTACCAAGAATCCTATTCTTCATTCAAGAGCAAAGCATATAGAGATTCGACATCATTTTATTAGAGATCATGTTCAAAATAGAGAAGTAATGATCCAGTTCATTGACTCTAAGAATCAACTGGCAGACATATTTACAAAGCCACTGGAGAAAAATCTATTTGAGTCTATTCGTACCAAACTTAATATCATATCTCTTACTCAGCAAAGTCTGGATACTCTCAAGACTCAAAGTTAGAAGTCTTTAAATGTTCAGACTTAGAAGACCTCAAGCCTCGACTGTAAGTTGTTTCTAATTTTAATTTGAAAAGGTACGATTATCTATTGACTGTTAGTTGAATGGATTTATCTTTCTTAAATTACTCATTATTTCAAAAAGGCAGTTATCGATTTTTTTTTAAAAAATCAGTTAATTTCATAAAGGGAAGTTATTGTTTTTGAAAAGACATCTTTTTTATTTCCTTTTATGACGCTTCGATTACCTCGCTTCACTTACTTTATATACCGCTGAGTATCGTCTTCTTCACTTTTACTCCGAAACCCTAGAATACAAAATTCCTATTTTCTTTCACTTTCACTCTCGATTCGTTCGAAAGTTTTCATCTTTTTCTAACAAGTTGGTGATTCTCTCCATTGGAGTGACAATGTCTTCAAGAAAGTCTTCGAGGATTGCAAGCAGGGGACCACGTCGCATGCCTGAGGGTCCTACCCACTTTGACTTAACTGAAGAAGAAGATTCTCCTCCAATGCGTCCAAGTTAGCAACAACCTTCTCAGCAGCATCAACCTTCCCCGAATCGACCAGTCGATGAAGTCATAGAAGAGGCTGAACCTGTAAGAACTCTAACTTCAAAGAATGCTTACAAACTCTACTCAAATTTGAAGAAATGAGGAATGCCAATGTCTTTAATTGATGAGTTCTTAAAAGATAGAGGATTCAAGAATGAAACCCTGTTTTTGAGAGAGTTGGAGAGGCTAGGAGTTGCGGAAAAAGGATCGGCTGAGAAAGCATTTGCGAATATTCCAAGTGACCCACAATATGGCACTGCGAATCAACCGCAAACTCTGGATGATGATGAAAGGTTGTATTCTCACTTTCAACCTAGATCTGGGGTGACCGTTGACAGTACTGATGGTTTGAACCTTTTTAGATCCAAGAATCATAAAAAGGTTTATGCAAGTCTTTTGAAGAGAGGGGTAATGAACCCTAGGATTGTTGACTTCAATTTCTTGGATTCGATAAAAGTTAATCTGAGGGAAAAGTTTGCTTTATTGTAATTGGAAAAGTTCTGTTCTGAATCCACTGCTGCATTTCCAGAGCTTACTGCTTACTTTTATTTGAATCTATCTTTCTTGGATGCACAAAGTTTTATCTTCACTGTGAAGGTTAGGGAATTTTTGGTGAACACAAACATTTTAGCTGACATAATTGAGGTGGAAAGAACGAGTTTCCAACCAATTAGTGTGTCCATTGCTCATGCTATTCTGTCTTTGGTGAGAGACAGGGATGTTGAAGGAAAACTTTCTTATTCCAAGATGAGTGCCTCTAATATTTTGCTGCACAAAATAGAGATTAATTGCATTCGTCCTAAATCGACATCCAAGACTGATGTTTCTCGATCTTAAGCCAAATTGATGTGTGCAATCAATACTGGTTTTAAGTTCTCTCTACCTCACACCATACTGTTCCATATGTATCGAACTGTGACGAAGGATAAGGGATAGCTTCCTTATTCTGCTCTTATCACGAGACTCTTTAGGCACTTCAAAATTCACATCTCTACATCATTAAGCTTGAAAACCATTGCTCCGATGGTAATTGGTTTCAAAATGGTGACAAAGATGCGCTTAAAGGAGCTGAACAAAGTGCTAGAGCGTATGAAGGAGAAATCTCCTCTTAAGGCAAAGCAAGACTTTGCTGCGGCTAAAAGAAAAGGCAAGGGGCCCATGGTTGCTCCTGTAAAGAAGAAAAGAGCTCTCATTTTGGAAGATGAAGAAGATGAGGATAAGCTTACTGTATCTGCCTTGAGAAATTTAAAGACTTTTGTCAGCTTTCGTGAGAGAAGAGAAGAGTCAGAAGAAGAAAGAGAAAAAGAGAAAAAAGAATCGGAGAAGGAAGAAGAACAGAGGGAAACAGAGGAAAGAAGAAGAGAAGAAGCAGAAGAAGTGGAGGAAGCAGAAGAAGAAGTGGAGGAAGCAAAAGAAGAAGTGGAAGAAGGAGAAGAAGAAGCAGAAGAAGTGGAGGAAGCAGAAGAAGAAGTGGAGGAAGCAAAAGAAGAAGTGGAAGAAGGAGAAGAAGAAGCAGAAGAAGAAGAGAGAGAAGGAGATCAGGGTGCAGAAGACTCCTTCGAGCCAACTTTGGCTATCTCTCTATCTAGTCATTCTAAGATAAGAGGAGATGAATTTGTTGGAGCGCATCACTCTAAGGTTGAGGAAGCTTTACCTACTCCACCTGAGGGCATCAAAACAGGGGGAGTTGATGGACAAAAATGTACTTCTTCACCTTTATTTGCTAGTGATGTAAGTCATTTTGTAGCAGACCCAGAAGAAGTGTATGCCTCGCATTATCCAGAAGACAGTCATAGTGGACCATCCACTGAGGCTCCATCATTTCTCAAATTCCCCGAGTTACACTCTGTTGGTCCAAGTGATACAACTGCTCAAACAGCAGACTTTTCAAGACTGCTGGAAATTCTATTAGATGTGCGGAATCAGCAATATGCTATGAGTTTTGAGATGCTGGATCTCAAGAATGCTGTTAAGGCCACTTCAGTGCCTCTTCATGAATAGTTAAATACCCTGAAGAATCAAGTTCAGTCTAATGTGCAGGGTGAAGAATTTCAGGCGCTGAAGCAAAGTTTTGACAAGCTTGTTCGCTTGCCCAAGCAGCCTTAACTCTTGATCTTTTTCAACAATCTCTTTTTTGTTCGGTCTCCACTTTTTGCTGTTGACAAAAAGGGGGAGATGTTTATGTAGATTTGTTGACGTGTTGACGTTATCTTTGTTTGGTTTGGACTTTATATTTGTTTGGTGTGATTTTGTTTTGGACTGGTTTGGACTACTGAGGCTTGCTAGTAACTTAAGCTATTACTGATTATGCTAAAGATAGTTATGTTTTCAGGACTAAGATGTTTTATGTGATTGCTGATTCACAGATTCGCTACTATCTTTTTCTAATCTTTAATAATATTTGTACATGAAAATCTTAGTTTGCTTGAGTGTTGTTTTGCAGGTCAAAGTGTCTAAATCTGCAGGAAAGTTTTGTCACCATAAAAAATGGGGAGATTGTTGGAGAAATCTTCCTTCTGTATTTTGAAGTTGACAAAACGTTTCCTAGTCTGAAGATTTCCAGACTCATCTATCAAAGTCTGAAGACTTCCAGACTGAATATCGCCAGACTCAAGATTTAAAGTCTGCCCTCGTTGACAGTTTCTAGATCATCGAGGAAGTCTTATCCAGATATGAAGATATTCTTAAGGATTTGATTCAATTGGTTGAAGATTATCTCACGGTTAGAGAAAGCATATAAAGATCTATTATTCGTATGACAAGTAAATCGAGTAAGACAGATCGTTGATTGGCGAAGTATACTTGGAAGGTTCTACTTATGGAAACCTAGATCCTGATTGTATGGGTGAACAGGATTGGTGGGCTATCTTCATATTCCTTAAATAACGCGAGATCTCCCTAATTGATTCGGTCCAACAGGTAGAGTGGACGAACTCCTTTGGAAGGTGCCAACGGTTATGTAGGCATGGAGGAGTATAAAAGGAAGACGCTCTAGTTGTTAGAGTGTGTGCGAGATAGAAAATTCCAAAGTCTGACTCTCCTTACTCTTTGCTAATTCATTTGTTGAGCATACAACTATACTCAAAAGAGAGAATTTTGTGAGACCTCGAGGAAGTGTAGTAGAGTCTCTGCATTGTGGAATCGAGGACGTGAGATTGTAACATCTCTTTTGATTCATAGTGAAATCCAGCCGGTGGGCTGTCAGCGTGGGAGAGTGGACGTAGGCTTAATCTCAGCCGAACCACTATAAACTCTGTATTTCAATTCTCTTTCCTTATCTCTTTACTTAATTCGTAGTATTATCTATTCATCTATACTCTTTTATATCCTTGTTCTGAATTAAGTCTTTAAGAAAAGAAGAATTTGTTTTTACACCTATTCACCCCCTCCAGGTGTTCATACTAGCACTCTCAAAGCTTGTAGGCATTATTGTTAACTCTTTCCAACACCATGATGGTCCATCCACTCGTGGTAATAAATTAAAATGTCCTTGCTCAGGAAATGCTCAGGAAATCGTTCATTGCACATATGAACCCAAACCCAATCGCTAGGTCCAAATACCACTTCCTTCCGCCCTTTGTTGGCTTGCCTTGCATATTGCTCAGTCTTGCTCTCAATATTTGCGAGCGTCTTCTCATGCAATGCCTTGACAAATTCGGCTTTCTTTGCTCCATCTAAATCCACACGCTCATCAACAAGTAAAGGGGTTAAATCTAACAGAGTTAATGGATTAAAACCGTAGAACCCCTCAAATGGTGTAAATTTAGTAGCAAAATGCATGCTTCTATTATATGCAAACTCGCCTGTGTCGGGTGAGGACGGCCCTCGCCAGACCCTCGCCGGACTCGGGCGAGGGGTGCCCTCACTCGATCTGGCAACGGAGGCCCTCGCCCAACGCCGACGAGGGCCGCCCTCGCCTGCGTCGGGTGAGGACGGCCCTCGCCTGACACCGGCGAGGGTGGCCCTAGCCAGCCCAGGCGAGGACAACCCTCGCCGAACGCCGGCTTCCCTCTGCCATGGCCGGCGAAGGGAAGAGAGAAGAAGAAGAAGAAAAAAAAAAGGAAAAAAATATTATAAAGTAAAAAGACGAAAATGCCCAATTCTGTTAACTTTAACTAACGGAATGACGAAATTGGTCAATTTTCAAATAGTCAGGGACTAGATCAAACATTTATCAATAAATCAAGGACCAAATTGAACAAATTAAAAGTCTAGGGACGAGATTGCACATTAAGTAGAAGTTTAGGGACTGTTTGTGACATTTTCCTTAAATGAAATGGATTCTTCATGATTTACTTACCTTTTTAGTCATCACCTATTCAACACCTTGAATGAATCTCTCTGCATCTAAGACGAAATTCTCATAAAAAATGGCAGCCTATCATCACATTGACCCTGAAATTTGGTTAGAAATTCAAATCTTTAAACTAGATAATATATCAAGCATATTCTCATTAAATGAAATGGATTCTTCATGATCTACTTACCTTTTTGGTCATCACCTCTTCAACAACTTGAATGGATTTCTCTACATCTAAGAAGAAATTCTCATAAAAAATGGAAACCTATTATCACCTTGACCCTGAAATTTGGTTAGAAATCCAAATCTTTAAACTAGATGATATATCAAGCATATTCTCATTAAATGAAATGGATTCTTCATGATCTACTTACTGTTGGAGAAAACTTTCTTGAGTGTTTTGAAGCTGACAAAATGTTTCCATCAGTCTAGTCTGAAGACTTGTAGACTCTTCCATCAAAGTCTGAAGACCTCCGGACTGCCAGACTCAAGACTCAAAGTCTATCCTCATTGACAGTCTCTAGACCGTCGAAGAATGCTTATCCAGAACTGGATGTTTCGTTAAGGATTTGACTTTATCGACTTGAGAAGATCTCTTGGCTGGATATAGCATGTCGGAATCCTTTATTCAAATCAAGATTGATTCAGGGATTTTGGATTCGTTGATTGACGAAGTATACTTGGAAGGTTCTACTTATGGAAACCTAGATCCTGATTGTATGGGCGAGAAGGATTGATGGGCTATCGTCATGTTCATTAAAATAGCTCGAAGATCTTCCTAATTGATTCTGTCCAACGGGTAGATTGGAAGAATTCCTTTGGTAAGTGCCAACGGGTATGATGGCATAAAGGAGTATTTAAGGAAGACGTTCCAGTTGTTTGAGAGTGCGCGCGATAGAAGAATTCTAAAGTCTGAAGCTCCTTGTTCTTAGTCAATTAAAACTGTTGAGCGAAATCTTGTACTCAAAAGAGAGTCTATATCTTTGAGAGACCTTGAGGAAGTGTAGTAGAGTCTCTACACTGTGGAATCAAGGAAGAGCTTTTCTGTAACAACTCTTTTGTTCATAGTGAAATCCAGCCGGTGGCTGTCAGTGCGGAAGAGTGGACATAGACTTGGATTAAGCCGAACCACTATAAACTCCGTGTTCATATTCTCTTCCCTACACTCTTTTACTTTGATCGTAACTTGTTCATTTGAAAAGAGAGAAATTTCCTTTTCATAATCTATTATTGATTGGTGCTGCACACTTATCTCGGAAATTTGTTTTTACACCTATTCACCTCCCTCTAGGTGCTTATACTAGCTTTCACAATTGGTATCAGAGCCTGTGTACTCACTTAAATTGAAGTGTTTTACTTCAGAGTTAAAGATCCATGGCTAGTATGTTGGCTCCAGGACTGGTTGAAGGGCAAAGCAATACCAGACCGCCTTATTTTGATGGGAAGGAATACAACATATGGAAAAACAAGATGAAGGCATTCTTAAGATCAAAGGATCCTCTGGAATGGGATGTGGTAGACAAAGGAATCATTCCTAAAGCTGCACCTGTCTTAGAAAGAGAAAAAGAAGCTGTTGAGTCTAGCGAAATGACTCAAGAAGAGATAACCAAGAGACAAGCTCTTGATGCAAAAGCAATTTATTCTTTATATTGTGCATTATCACCTACTGAATATAACAGAATATCTTCTTGTGCTACAACTAAAGAAGTCTGGGATAGATTACACATCACCTATGAAGGAACTAATCGAGTGAAAGAAACCAGAATCAACATTCTGCTCGGTCAATACGAAGCATTCAAAATGAAATCAAGAGAATCTATCACTGACATGTTTAGTCATTTTACAGAAATCGTGAATGGTCTTGAAAATCAAGGTCAACTAATTTCTGATCCCATGAAAGTAAACAAGCTACTGCATGGACTCTCCAAGGATTGGAATCACATAAAAACCTCAATAAGGGAGACACAAAGAATTATGCCACTTTCTGTCAATGAATTGGTTGGGACTCTTCAGTCTTATGAAGTGGAGCGAATCAACGAAGATGAAGATCCTAAAGGTAAGAAATCCATTGCATTAAAATCTAATGATGATTCGATGTCACGATTCTCAAGACGATATGGATGATGAAGAGCTTGCTCTCATGATAAGAAGATTCAGAAAGCTAAACAGAAAAAGAAGAAGATTCAATCCAAAGAAACAAAGCTTTCAAAAGCAACAGAGTAAGTCTGTTGAGGATGATGAATCCAATAGAGATGTAGTCTGTTTTGAATGTAAGAAAAAGGGACATATCAGACCCAACTGTCCCCTTCTGAGGAAAAAGAAAGAAAAAGATGAGAAATATTGAAAGGCACTCAAAGCAAAAACTTGGAGTTATACAGAATGTGAAGAAAGTGATGATGATTATGCCAATATTTGTCTCATGGCACAATCGTACTCGATTCGGACTCAAATGACTCGATTCGACAAAGTGAAATTAAGGTAAGTAATTTGAAAATCCCTACTAAAGTTTCTAGATACATTGATGAATTGTGTCTTAGTCTCAAAACTTCTCTTAAAAGGATTTTCGAACTTAAAAGAGAAAATTTTGCACTAAAACAACAGGAAAATGTTTGGAAAGAAAAGGTCAAAAGTTTAGACAAAAGTGTTACTACTTTGAAAGAAAATGAAGACAATCTTTCAAAAGAAAATGCATTCTTGAAAAATGACATCTCAAATATTTCTAAAAGATTTTCTATAGGATCTCGAGAAACTTGAAAAAATTCTTTCAAAGACAAAGACCTTACTTCAACAAATCAGGTTTAGGAATGACTGTTGAAAACATTCCTCTAATTGATTTTCCTAAAGTAAAGGAAATAATTAAGCAAAGACCTACAAGAGATGCTTACAAAAATCATTTCCAAAAAGTTTTTGTATAACCAGTAGGTCGCAATGCTCTTAGATGTTCTAAGTGCAATAGCTCAGATCATTTTGAAAAAGAATGTCCTATGGTTTGGAAACCCGTTAAGAAGGTATGGGCAAAGACCGTATATTATACTAACACCAATGGACCCAAGAAAATATGGGTACCAAAGAAAGCTTGAGTCTCTTTTCTAAATGCAGGTCACTATCAAGAAAAAGATTAAATGGTACCTGGATAGTGGATGCTCAAGGCATATGATAGAAGATTCAAATTGCTTCATAAAGCTTGTTCAAGTTAATAGTGGAAAAGTTTCATTTGGAGGAAACAACAAAGGAAGAATTGTAGGATACGGAACTGTAAAGATTGGAAGCCTCACGATCAGTAATGTTTCCTTAGTGGAAGGACTCAACTACAATTTGCTAAGTATTAGTCACTGTGCGACACCGGTTTCAAAATCAATTTTCAAGAGGGAATTTGTTCAGAACCGCAAAAGATTCCTCTCGGTCTTTCATGGGTCGAAGACATGGAAATATCTACCTCTTGGATGTCAAACCAGATGAAACCCAATGTCTAATCTCAATTCAAGAAGAAGCAAACTTGTGGCACAGAAAACTTAGGCACATCAACATGAAGCAAATAGCCAAAATTTCAGCAAAGAAGCTTGTTCGTGGTCTACCCAATCTGTCATACCAAAAGTCTAATCTATGCACACCATGTGTGTTGGGAAAACAGGTAAGAAACTCATTCAAACCAATAAATCAAGTTTCCACTAATCGTGTGCTGCAGCTTCTGCATATGGATCTCTTTGGACCAACCAGAACTCAGAACATTGGAGGTAAGAAATACTGTTTAGTAATTGTGGATGATTATTCACGATTCACTTGGGTATATTTCTTGGCAAGTAAGTCTGAAACTTTTTCTTATTTCGAAAAATTTGCCAAAAAGGTCCAAAATGAGAAAGGATATGTTATTTCAAGTATACGGACAGATCATGAAGGTGAATTTGAAAATCAAGACTTTACAAAATTCTGTGATGAATCTGGTTTTCAGCATGTGTTCTCCTCTCCATACACTCCAGAGCAAAATGGAGTCGTGGAAAGAAAGAATAGGTCGCTTCAGGAAATGGCTAGAACTCTTTTAATTGAAAGTAACATATCTTCACGTTTTTGGGCTGAAGCTGTTTCTACAGCATGTTATATTATTAATAGAGTCTTTCTAAGGCCTATTCTGGAGAAAACTCCCTACGAGTTATTCAAAGGAAAGAAGCCCATTGTTTCATATTTTCATGTGTTTGGATGTAAATGTTTTATATTGAAAAATGCAAATGATCGAGTTGGTAAGTTTGAAGAAAAATCAAATGAAGGTATTTTCCTTGGATATTCTATCACAAGCAAAGCTTACAGAGTATACAACAAAAAGACTCAATCTGTGGAGGAATCAATGAATGTCAAATTTCAAGACTCTATGCAAATTGAATCGATTCAGACTCAACTTGAATATTCTGAACCTGCTCTAGACTCTACAAAGTTTAAATCTCCAGAAGCAACTCAGACTTCAGAAGACCAGCAACAAATGATCGTCGAAGATTCAAATGAGGAAAAAGATCAACAGTCTGATAAATCAAACAGCAACTGGAAGCATAAATCCAGTCATCCCAAAGATCTCATTATTGGCGATATTAATGAAGGAATTCGCACAAGATCTAAAAGGCGCGAAGAGTCTAGTGTTGTGGCTTTTATGTCTGAAATAGAACCCAAGAGTATAGAAGAAGCTTTAACTGATGAAAGCTGGATTGAAGCTATGCAAGAAGAACTCAGGCAATTCAGCATTAATGATGTCTGGGAATTGACTCCTAAACCGAAAGGTAAATCTATCATTGGAGCTAAATGGGTTTTCAGGAACAAGATGAACGAAAAAGGAAAGGTCGTAAGAAACAAAGCAAGACTCGTAGCCAAGGGATATATGCAAGAAGAAGGGATAGACTATGATGAGACTTACGCACCAGTAGCAAGGTTAGAAGCAATTAGATTATTACTTGCTTTTACTTGTCATAAGAATTTCAGGTTATTCCAAATGGACGTCAAAAGTGCTTTCCTAAATGGATTTATCCAAGAAGAAGTCTATGTGGAACAACCACCTGGTTTTGAGAACCCAAGAAAACCAGACTCTGTATTCAGACTGAAAAAGGCTTTATATGGTTTAAAGCAAGCACCTCGAGCTTGGTACGACAGATTAAGTAAGTTTTTAATTCAAAATGGCTTTGTCAAAGGTAAAGTAGATACTACATTGTTTATCAAAAGAGAAAGCAAAAGCTTTCTACTTGTTCAAATTTATGTTGATGATATTATTTTTGGATCTTCTAATGAAAGTCTCAGGCAAGAAATTCTCTAAGTCTATGCGGGATGAATTTGAAATGAGCATGATGGGTGAACTAACCTTTTTTCTCGGGCTTCAAGTGAAACAACTGAAGGAATGAACTTTTATTCATCAAGAAAAATATGCCAACGAACTTGTCAAAAAGTTTGGGCAGGAGAATTGCAAAAAGACTGATATACCAATGCCAAGTTCCTTGAAGATAGACAAAGATGAAGGAGGAAAGAAAGTTGACCAGAAGCTATACAGGAGTATCATTGGCTCACTTCTTTATCTTACTGCTTCTAGACCTGACATTTTGTTTAGCATTTGCATTTGTGCCAGATTTCAATTAAACCCTAAAGAATCTCATCTAAGTGCTGCAAAGCGTATTATCAAATACATTGCCTCAACTTCAAAAATAGGTCTCTGGTATCCTAAAGAATGAGACTTTACTCTTCTTGGATACTCAAACGCAGACCTAGCCGGATGCAAAATTGATAGAAATAGCACCTCGGGCACCTATCAACTACTTGGAAGCAGGACAGTGTCTTGGTTTTCAAGAAAGCAAAGTACAGTAGCTCTTTCTACAGTAGAAGCAGAGTATGTAGCTCTTGGAAGTTGTTGTTCACAAATTCTGTGGATAAAACAACAGCTAAGAGACTTTGGAATTGAAGATTCATGCACTGAAATCAAATGTGACAACACCAGCGCAATCAATCTCACCAAGAATCCGATTCTTCACTCAAGAGCAAAACATATAGAGATTCGACATCACTTCATTGGAGATCATGTTCAAAATGGAGAAGTTACTATTCAGTTTATTGACTCAAAGAATCAACTGGCGGATATATTTACAAAGCCTTTAGAGAAAAATCAATTTGAAGTTATTCATTCCGCACTCAATATCTTAAAGTCTCGAGGAAGTTCGGACCAGACTAAAAGTCTAAAGACTCTCGACTCGAGATGATCAAGATTCATGACTGTAAGTTATGTTATTTTATTATCTCTCAGATCAAATCTTGAAAAGGTACGATCATCTATCCGGAATTGATTGTTGCTATTTTCAATTTCCGTGATTATTTCAATCTTTCCTTTTGAAAAAGAAGTTATTTTTAAAAATGACAGTTATCTAATTTTTGAAAAGGCAGTTATTTTTTAAAAGGCATATTTATATTTCCTTTTTACGACGTTTCGTATGCCTCGCTTCGACTGCCTTATATACTATCGGTTCCTCTTCGTTTTACTCACAAAAACCCTAAGAGAGCATCGATCTTCCACTTCTGTCTTCTTCTCTTGTTTAATCCTCGAAAAGTTGTCATCTTTCTTGGAAAACAAGCTTGGAATCTCTCAAAGACTGTGAAAGATGTCGTCCCAAAGAAAGTCTTCAAGGATCGCGAATAGGGGACCACAGCAAATGCATGAGGGGCCTACGCACTTTGATCTCACCGAGGAAGAAGAATCTCCTAGATAGCAGCAGAGCCCACAACATTCTCAGCAGCGTCCATCTCCTCCATCTAGACCTCAGAATGTTGCACATCAAGAAGAGGAAGAAATCATCGAAGACGTAGAACCTGTAAGATCTCTTAAGCCCGATTTTACCTACAAGCTTTATCGTGCTTTGAAGAGGAGTGATACTCCGTTGAACTACATTGATGAATTTCTAAAAGACAAAAGGTATAGAAATGAAACTTACTTTTTACGCACAATGGAACGATTGGGAATTGCTCCTGCTGGTTCGGCGGACAAATATCCCAACCGATCCACGTGTTGGAGGGCTGAGTCAACCAGATGGGAATGACGATGATAGGATGTACAGTCAGTTTAAACCTAGAATAGGTATTGCAGCAAAAATCCGAAACAAAAGGACGAATTTGTTTCGATCGGATGACCATAAGCAACTGTATTCTAAGTTGCTGAAGCGTGGGGTGATAAACCCTAGAAGTGTGGACTTTGATTTTCTTGACTCTGTGAATGTCAATCTGCGGGAAAAATTCAGTCTTCTTCAACTCGAACAGTTTTGTTCTGAAACTACAGAAGCTTATGCTGAACTTACTACTTATTTCTATTCGAATCTCAGTTTCTTGCATGCGAATAGGTTCTCTTTTAGTGTTCGAGATCAGGACTATGTGGTTGACATGAATACATTCGTTGATGTGATTGGGGTTGAAAGAGGGAGATATCAACCTATCAGTGTGTCTATTGCTAGTGCAACGTTGGAGCTTGTTAAGGATAGAAGGACGGAAGAAAAGATTTCCTATTTGAGAATGAATGCGTCCAACATTTTGCTTCACAAGATTGTGATTAACTGTCTCAGACCAAAATCAACTTCAAAGACCGACGTTTCAAACTCGAAGGCAAAGTTGATGTATGCCATCAATGCTGGTAAAAAGTTCTCTCTTCCACACACTATTATGTTCCACATGTACAGAGCAGTGGTGAAGGACAAGGGTAAACTTCCGTACGCAGCTCTTGTGACCAAGTTATTCAGATATTTGAACATTCAGCCTCCCCGGATTTTTTGTGTTCGAACGTGCGATCAAATGGTGGTGGGACTGAAAATGCTCTAAAATGCGTCTGAAGGAACTCAACAAGGCGTTGGAGCAATTCAAGGAGAAAAGCCCTGTCAAGACTCATCAAATCTCTTCGGCTACAAAGAGGAAAGGGAAGGAGCCCATGGTTGCTCCATCAAAGAAAAGAAGAGCTCTCATCATTGAGGATGAAGAGGATGAGGATGATATCACCATTTCTGCTATGGCAATGAAGAACTTGAGTCGTTCTGTTCCAGAATCAACGGAGCAACAGGAAAAAGACACTGATGAGACAGAACAGAGGACTGGAGAAAGAGAAGATTTGGAAGCAGAGGAGAAAGAGGCAGAGGAGAGAGATGCAGAGGAGGAAAGAATTCGGGAAGAAGAAGAAAAGGAGAGAGGAAATCAAGCGGAAGCAGAGCATGAGGAACACTTTTCTCCAACTGAAGGCATGGAAAAAGGGGGAGATCCTGAGAAAAGAGGAACGTCCTCATTCCCTGCCACCAGTGAAGGAATAAGTCATTCTCTAGCAGATCCAGAGGACATCTATGCCTCTCAATTTCCTGAGAAGGAACATGATGTTTCATCACCCAATCTGCGTGACCATGCTGATTTGCCATCATCTGCCTATACTCCGTCTGATCGAGCAGAAGCCAGTACTTAGACTGATAATTCAGCAGACTTTCGCTGAATACTTGATGTTCTCTTGGAGATGCGGGGTCAAATGTATGCTCTGGGATGCGAAGTATAGAATTTGCAAAATGCAGGTCAAACCTCTTCAGTTTCTTTGCATGATCAAATTCATGCCCCTGCTCTTCAAGTTCAAACAAACGCCAAGGGTGAAGATGTGGCGCAATTGAAGGAGAATTTGAAAAAGCTGGAAGGGATTGTCCAGTCAATGGGAGATTTCCAACTTGTTCGTGTTCCCAAGCAATCTTAATTCCATTCTCTTTTCATCTCTACCTTTTTAAAGATGACAAAAAGGGGGAGAGATGTGGTGCAAATTTGATTTGAACTTTTGTGTCGATTATGTTTGATTGACTTGACTTTTGTGTTTGGTTGTTTGGATTTGGACTGGATTTGGTTTTGACTGTTTGAACATTTGTTTATCTTAAGTACTATTGATATCTCATGGCTTTGTTCATTTACAAGACTAACCTACCTTTTGTGGATGCAAATTCTAGTGTTATCACTAAGCCTCTTATCTTTGTGAGATATCCATATTTGCCTAAGTAATGTTTTGCAGGTCAAAGTTATCCAAATCTGCAGGAAAGTTTTGTCACCATCAAAAAGGGGGAGATTGTTGGAGAAAACTTCCTTGAGTGTTTTGAAGCTGACAAAATGTTTCCATCAGTCTAGTCTGAAGACTTGCAGACTCTTCCATCAAAGTCTGAAGACCTCCGGACTGCCAGACTCAAGACTCAAAGTCTATCCTCATTGACAGTCTCTAGGCCGTCGAAGAAGGCTTATCCAGAACTGGATGTTTCGTTAAGGATTTAACTTTATCAACTTGAGAAGATCTCTTGGCTAGATATAGCATGTCGGAATCCTTTATTCAAATCAAGATTGATTCAGGGATTTTGGATTCGTTGATTAACGAAGTATACTTGGAAGGTTCTACTTATGGAAACCTAGATCCTGATTGTATGGGCGAGCAGGATTGATGGGCTATCGTCATGTTCATTAAAATAGCTCGAAGATCTTCCTAATTGATTCTGTCCAACGGGTAGATTGGAAGAATTCCTTTGGTAAGTGCCAACGGGTATGATGGCATAAAGGAGTATTTAAGGAAGACGTTCCAGTTGTTTGAGAGTGCGCGCGATAGAAGAATTCTAAAGTCTGAAGCTCCTTGTTCTTAGTCAATTAAAACTGTTGAGTGAAATCTTGTACGCAAAAGAGAGTCTATATCTTTGAGAGACCTTGAGGAAGTGTAGTAGAGTCTCTACACTGTGGAATCAAGGAAGAGCTTTTCTATAACAACTCTTTTGTTCATAGTGAAATCCAGCCGGTGGGCTGTCAGTGCGGAAGAGTCGATGTAGGCTTGGATTAAGCCGAACCACTATAAACTCTGTGTTCATATTCTCTTCCCTACACTCTTTTACTTTGATCGTAACTTGTTCATTTGAAAAGAGAGAAATTTCCTTTTCATAATCTATTATTGATTGGTGCTGCACACTTATCTCGGAAATTTGTTTTTAC
Source organism: Eucalyptus guilfoylei (assembly GCA_016097605.1). Lineage (NCBI taxonomy): Eukaryota > Viridiplantae > Streptophyta > Magnoliopsida > Myrtales > Myrtaceae > Eucalyptus > Eucalyptus guilfoylei. Next base: position 21,494,876 of record CM027869.1, read on the forward strand.
ACCTATTCACCCCCTCTAGGTGCTTATACTAACTTTCACACTTACCTTTTTAGTCATAACCTATTCAACAACTTGAATGAATCTCTCTGCATCTAAGAAGAAATTCTCATAAAAAATGGCGACATATTATCACCTTGACCCTAAAATTTGGTTAGAAATCCAAATATTTAATCTAGATGACATATCAAGCATATTCTCATTAAATGAAATGGATTCTTCATGATTTACTTACCTTTTTGGTCATCACCTATTCAACACCTTGAACGAATCTCTCTGCATCTAAGAATAAATTCTCATAAAAAATGGCAACCTATTATCACATTGACCCTGAAATTTGGTTAGAAATCCAAATCTTTAAACTAGATGATATATCAAGCATATTCTCATTAAATGAAATGGATTCTTCATGATCTACTTACCTTTTTGGTCATCACCTATTCAACAACTTGAATGAATCTCTCTGCATCTAAGAAGAAATTCTCATAAAAAATGGCAACCTATTATTACCTTGATCCTGAAATTTGGTTAGAAATCCAAATCTTTAAACTAGATGATATATCAAGCATATTCTCATTAAATGAAATGGATTCTTCATGATCTACTTACCTTTTTGGTCATCACCTATTCAACAACTTGAATGAATCTCTCTGCATCTAAGAAGAAATTCTCATAAAAAATGGCAACCTATTATTACCTTGATCCTGAAATTTGGTTAGAAATCCAAATCTTTAAACTAGATGATATATCAAGCATATTCTCATTAAATGAAATGGATTCTTCATGATTTACTTACTTTTTTGGTCATTACCTATTCAACACCTTGAATGAATCTCTCTGTATCTAAGAAGAAATTCTCATAAAAAAATGACAACCTATTATCACATTGACCCTGAAATTTGGTTAGAAATCCAAATCTTTAAACTAGATGATATATTAAGCATATTCTCATTAAATGAAATGGATTCTTTATGATTTACTTACCTTTTTAGTCATCACCTAGGGTGCGAATGATAACCATTTTGGCCAGAAATTGATTTCTGGAAGAGAAATAGATTTTTCTATTTATATTTCTAGATGAGTTTCTAAGAAAAAATAATCATTTGATAACGATATAAAATTTCTACTCTAAAAATAGAAATTCGTTTAATAACAACACAAAATTTCTTCTTTTCGGACAAAGGTGGCGGACGGCGGTGGACCGGTGATCGGCAGCGACGAATGGCGGCCGACGGCCGGCAACCGATGGATGGTGGTCAGCGATGAACGATGAGAAAAAATTTTATTTCTCATTTATGTTCCAGAAATAGAGAAGTAGAAAATTTCTACTTCTGATTTCTATTCCAAACCTATTTCGAACAAAAATCTATTTCAGAAATAGAAAAATAGAATAAGTTTATCTAACGGATATTTATTTCAGAAACAAGTCTGGAATAGAAAAATTGTTTCTAGAATAGAAACAGGTGGTTGTCATGCACCCCCCCTATTCAACAACTTGAATGAATCTCTCAGTATCTAAGAAGAAATTCTCATAAAAAATGACAACCTATTATCACCTTGACCCTAAAATTTAGTTAGAAATCCAAATCTTTAAACTAAATGATATATCAAGCATATTCTCATTAAATGACATGGATTCTTCATAATCTACTTACCTTTTTGGTCATCACCTATTCAACAACTTGAATGAATCTCTCTGCATCTAATAAGAAATTCTCATACAAAATGGCAACCTATTATCACCTTGACTCTGAAATTTGGTTAGAAATCCAAATCTTTAAACTAGATGATATATCAAGCATATTCTCATTAAATGAAATGGATTTCTCAAGATCTACTTACCTTTTTGGTCATCACCAATTCAACAACTTAAATGGATTTCTCTGCAACTAAGAAGAAATTCTTATAGAAAAATGGCAACGTATTATCACCTTGACCCTGAAATTTGGTTAGAAATCCAAATCTTTAAACTAGATGATATATCAAGCATATTCTCATTAAATGAAATGGATTCTTCATGATTTATTTACCTTTTTGGTCATCACCTAGTCAACACCTTGAATGAATCTCTCTGTATCTAAGAAGAAATTCTCATTAAAAATGGCAACCTATTATCACATTGACCCTGAAATTTGGTTAGAAATCCAAATCTTTAAACTAGATGATATATCAAGCATATTCTCATTAAATGAAATGGATTCTTCATGATTTACTTACTTTTTTTGTCATCACCTATTCAACACCTTGAATCTTACTTTTTTGGTCATCACCTATTCAACACCTTGAATGAATCTCTCTCTATCTAAGAAGAAATTCTCATAAAAAAAAATGGCAACCTATTATCACATTGACCCTGAAATTTGGTTAGAAATCCAAATCTTTAAACTATATCATATATCACGCATATTCTCATTAAATGAAATGGATTCTTCATGATTTACTTACCGTTTTGGTCATCACCTATTCAACACCTTGAATGAATCTCTCTGCATCTAAAAATAAATTCTCATAAAAAATGGAAACATATTATCATCTTGACCCTGAAATTTGGTTAGAAATCCAAATCTTTAATCTAGATGATATAACAAGCATATTCTCATTAAATGAAATGGATTCTTCATGATTTACTTACCTTTTTTGGTCATCACCTATTCAACACCTTGAATGAATCTCTCTCTATCTAAGAAGAAATTCTCATAAAAAAATGGCAACCTATTATCACATTGACCCTGAAATTTGGTTAGAAATCCAAATCTTTAAACTAGATCATATATCAAGCATATTCTCATTAAATGAAATGGATTCTTCATGATTTACTTACCTTTTTGGTCATCACCTATTCAACAACTTGAATGAATCTCTTTGTATATAAAGGTGCTACACTAGTTCATCTCAACACATCACTGCACTTGGTCACAAGTTGTCAAGACATTAAGAGAGAGAGGCTAAGAACAACTTAGGTTGAAATAGCCATGGCGGTGACAACATCCAAGAGAATGGGGTCGGTGTTGCTCGTGGCGGCTCTAATAATGTGGTCATCCATGGGTGCTGACGCTGATGTGCACACACTTTCCTTCTTGAAGAAGCTCAAGTGTTCGTTGAAATGTGTCGTGAACCCTATCCCAGTTCTATGCATTATTCGTTGCATCAAGGGGGGTCTAGCAAACAAGTCCTTGATGTCCGCATCAGAGCATTGTGATGTCGGTTGTTTCGTCTCTACTTGTGTTGATTACCATCAAGGTAATAATCTTCGCATTCAGATCAAAGATGTAACATAGCTTCTTATGAGATTTATAAAACCAAGAAAGTCATTGTTTAATATGTGTTTTCTTTGTCAATGTTCATTGATATATTTTAATTATGAGAGGATGGTTGTGCTCTAAATCATTTCATTTCCTTGGACTTTAATATATATGCTCTTGTTAAAAAATACTCATTTGTAATTTTGATGTGAATGATTTTATTAATCTTTTGTTTCATATTTTAACTTCTATAGATACCAAGAAAGTTGGAGTGGATGTGAAGAAGCTTAAGGCTTGTGCAGATTCATGCTCTCAAGGTTGCCAGAAAACTAATTCATTAAATTGAAGTCATTGAACTTATATAATGCCTTTATGGTTTCATTCCTCCACTAATAAAAAGTGTCTTTCAATTATTTGCTTGACCATCAGTGACGGGAATTTCTATGAAATTTCAAGTGTGGTAAAATAAGTCTACGCTCTATTATCCTGAATTAGTTAATGAGATATAAACACAAAAGAAAAGGTAACCTCTAGAAGATATCGAAGTTGGCTTTGTCATGCATCTTTGGATTCATGTCAAAACACGAATATATGTCTTCACGCAATCAAAGTTTTACGATGCTCAGAAGAATGTTGATCTCTAGCGCAACATGACATGAGAGCATGACTTATTAGTGCTTTCAACTAGACCAATGATATGATATGATACGTATGAGCACGTGTTGAGCCACAAAAACAGAGGACGGAATTATGTGTGTGTGTGTATAAATTCGTCAAAATTTAACTTTGTGAATTAGGTAATTTCAAATAAATTAGGACATCAAATAGTTTTTGGTCACCCATTTAAATACACCCTAAAGTCCAGGAAAAAAAATCCTCTTCTCATAAAGGTGATGTTCACCATTCTATCAAATGAGGGATGCACTTTCGTAAGCTTTATGACGAGTCATAAATCTGTGACTTTGCACACACTTAAGCTACATATGGTTCTTCCTTACTTCAAACACGCCCACAAAAATACAAGATTAACGATAATACACAGAGAGAAGCGAGCAACCGCATAAAGATCTAGGCATCGAAGAGAGAGGTGGTGATAATGTTCATGGCGGGGCTAATATATAGTGCATTTCTCGTCGAGGCATGTGTGGAACGTAAGAAAAGGAGTGTTCATGCTTGCACCATTACCATCTTGCAGTGGATTTGTTACGGCCTTCACGTGTGAGGTTGTTATGATGGCAAATCATCTTTCCTGACAGTGCTTGAGTAATGCAATCTCGGCTGTGTGGTGTCTGAGTCTTCGATCACCATTTTGGTGTAACTTCTACCAAATCATCATGTCTAAATCTTCACTTGAAGTTAGCACAAGTAACATTAAATTTTCAACTTGTAACGATCTAGATTTAACTCACTCAAGGTACTATGCCGAAATACTGACAGGTTTAAGTACCAGCACTGATATATATGTGCAAATACTTGACTCATATCTGGCATCTGCAAATGGTAATGATTTGATAAATCAGACATGGTATACTTTACACCATATCATATAAAGGCATGCATTTTCTGTATTGCAACATGTTGAGCACATCCCATCGATAATAGAAGAGAGTTTGCATTGAACAAAAAACAACAAATAGACGAATGTACTTTCCATGAGGTATGCTACAGGGCATTTTATTGCCAGTACCATTTCACTATAATGAAGTGCTTGGACATTTCCTTATAGCTGAAATGTCTGCTAGGAATATACATAGAATTTTCTCATTTGTCAAGGCTAATACCGGTTGTCATTTTTGCCAAAACTCTCAGTCAACTAACATTCTAATATTATTCTTTTATGGAGAAGTGAATGCAAGAAAACCACATTTGTACATTGATGAATTGTCACGGTACTAAAATCGACATACATTAATCCATATTAATAGTTGACAACATCAGTTTACATCACTCCTATTATGAAAAGTGAAAATAGAATATAAAGCAACATTTGTACAACGATGAAAAATGCGTCGTTAGTCTTGTTATTCTTGATCACACATATTTTTTTTTTTTTAAAAAGGCTCATCTTCTGCCACGTTCATGTTGAGACCCTTACATCCTCCTCTTTACTTACAGTTGGGTCAAAAAATAAATCAAGTAGTCATAACTAAGTGAACTGCAAATAAGAAGATTTTAGGACAAAGTCAAGTGTGCAGATAGATACTTGCATCTTTGTCCTTCACATAGATGAAACGAGCTTGAGATGTTGCCAATAATGGAAGCGAGCAGTTTCTCATATTGTGATTCTGATGGGCCTGAGGGACTGCTTTCCACCGCATCCTGTGAGCATGAGATTGATGGATTACCGCAATAATACCTGTTATGGCATAATCCCACCTCATCTGAGAGTCTCCTTCGTAAACTAATGCGTTCTAAGCTGAACTACTTATTCTGCTTGTATACAACTTACTCGAGCTTGATATACAAATAATGCATTATTCCTCAAAGTTTTTGACAGCCCCAGCAGCAACAGATTATAGGTCAGAATCAACAGCAGAGTACATTGAACTCACAGATGTCTGATCAATCAAGCCCAATACCGATCTTTGACAGCCAAATTCAGCTTCAACTACTACAGATGCCTCAGCAGCAGCAATAGTCACTTTTGGTGCAACAGTCGACATTACAGCAACCAAGTCCATGTTACCAGACCAAATGCAGGAAATGCCTCAAGAAACACCAAACTAACTTTGTCAGCCAAAGATGATTCCAACAAAATCAAAAGAACAGTAGCCAATTGAATGTGGAGTTCTCTAAGCCGTCTCAGCAGCCAAAATTCCAGCAAGAACAATCGGGGCTGCTACTTGAAATGGAGCATATGGGACTCCCACAGATTTCAACAAGATGCCATGCTACTGCTTCTGCCAGTTTGCTGACTGAAGCTGCCGCAAGGGGGCCATCTGAACCTGCAGATGATGTGTCTTGTTCCACTTCAGCTTCAGGACAAAATTGTGCAAATATTGTCTGGTCAACGATGAATGGTAAACCTCACCGGAATGCGCCAATTAGCTAGGACACGGCATAGTCAACTGCCACTTTTCAGGAATTCTCAACGCATTAGAAACCATCCGGTTATCGAAAACAGTACACAACGGCCTCCCCTCTAGAACAGACACAGAAACTCAACTCATCAACCATCCCACAATCATTCATACAAAACAGAACAACTTCGTCGAAACTATGGAAACTAGACGACGCTTAATAAATATAGATGGAATAGATGCTCCTTCAGGTGAGGATAGTGAGCTTGCGAGGACAGAGTCGAGAGAGGCAAGGAGGGATTTGGTGTTGACAACAGACTTTGAGCTGGAAGCGACGAACCCAGGCCTCTCTAAAACTCAGTACATGGAAATGACTTTCCTGCTCGTACAGCAGATAATGGAGCTTGAGATGACGGACTTTCAAAAGGGGCAAGGAGCTATTTGCTGGTGGGAGACAAACTTGTGGCATCGCGATAGGAAGAAAACATGATAGAATGGAGAATCATCGAACTGAGAGTTCAATCATCAAAGAATCAACAACGAACTCAGAAATGTTACCATCCTGGCACCCTTGAGTGCCTCTATGCTCTAAACTAAAACTTTGAGTAGTTTGTTGCTAAAAGGCTGTCCCTGAATAGCTTGAACAAAGTTTAGCCATTATGGGAAGGCATACTTGCATAAACTAACTTCGTTTTTCCTGGTTCTAAGCATAGAGATCCCCTCTTTGGTATCAAAATCATGGTTTCGTTTGTAACCTAGTTCGTTTCATGCGCTTAGTAGGTGAATCCACTACTAAGAAGAGTTTCTCCATATCATGTCTGATCCTAAAATCCTAGAAACTCCAATTACTTTTATTTCTTGCCCATCTTCCTCTTCTCTTTTCAGACTTTCATGTCTCAAATACTTTAAAGATTGATTATCTTTATGAGGTCTCTCTTAGTGATGACACCAGATTTCTGAAACTCAACTCCCTCTTATGAACCCATATTCTGCCTTTACTAAACTCACCTCATCATTTTCTCCTATTAGTTCTATTCTACAGCTTATCCGTTAAGACTTCAAAAGAAGTGAAAGAGTACGTACAATCCTCCAAATTTGATCAACATCCCATTCCAATCACTGAAATAGGAGTTTATTGTTACTCTTCAAATTCCCCAAGAATTCCCTAAACAATGGACCTAGCAAGGATAATCCCACGTCCATTATGGAGCTATCCATCTTGCTCTCACTTTCCATGGTCGAAAAAGCCTGCCAATTGTGGCCACAATGGCCCTATTGGATACTTAGTTCCTAGAATACTAACATGCTTGTATTGGCACTGTCCAAATCCCCAGCGGCCGGTGGTCGATGGCGGCCGATTAGCTGTGTGGCGGCGGTCGGCGGTGACAGTCGATGGCCAGTGGTCGTGCAGCGGCGGCGGCGACCGACGGTCAACAGTTGGTGATCCATGAGCAAGAATAAAAAATGAATAAATATAAAAAAGAAATTGTTTCGTACCAAACGCATTACTATTCTCTTTCTGTTGCTAGAGTAAAAATTTTATGTAGTTATCAAACACCTTATTTTACTTAGAAATTGTTCCTCGGAATAGAAATAGAAAAGAATTATTTCTGAAAAAAAAAAAAAAAACTCTTCCCCAACCAAGAAATGTTGTCATGCGCAGCCTAACTTGCCGTTGAAGTTCCTTTGTTTTCTCGGGATTGCTTCAATATGCAGATCAGTTAGGTAATGGTGCACTAGGATTCAAGTCGATTTGATATTCTATGCCTCGAATCGGTTGTATCCCTCTAGGAAGTTCATCAAGAAAGACATCTTCAAATTCCTGCAATAAAGACATAATAGAACTAGGCAAACTTGGGTCGAGATCGTTAGTAAAAAACAAATTCTCCTTGTACAAAAGTACAAACATCTGTCGGTCTAGAACTAAAGCTCTCCTTACCTCACTCGATTTTGCATAAAAATTCCTTTGCCTATTTTCTTTCCTCTCTTCTTTTCCTTCGTTTTTTACCACAATCCTCCTTTCGGCCTCTCTTTTCCCTTGTGTCTCAAACACACCACGCAAGCCCTCGAATTTCTCACATTTTCTCTCTCTCTCAGCTTCTTGTTGTAACTTTAACTTATCTTGATACACCTCACTAGATGTCATTGGTACCAAGGTGTAAGTCTTTTGATTCATTACCAATGAATAACGATTAGTATACCCATCATGATGTACCTTTTGATCATATTGTCATGGTCTTCTAGGTAAGATATGATCCGCTTACATAGGTACAACATCACACTCTACCGCATCCTTATATCTCCCTATCTCAAATGGGATTCAAACTTGCTTCGACACTTTTACCTTATCACTATCATTTAACCATTGAAGTCTATAAGGCCTAGGGTGCTTTATCGTCTTCAAACCCAATTATCCACCATGATACAACTTGCCACATTCGCACAACTACCTCCATCAATTATCAAACTACAGATTTTACCATTCACCACACATCTTGTATGAAACAAGTTATTTCTTTGTTGGTGATGCTCCTCCTCCTTTACTTGTGCCTAACCACCGATAAGTCTCCTTTTATAGCCACTTCTCCATCACTACAATCCTCCAATGGTGGCATCTCATCATCCTCTTCTTCCCTCTCACTTTCGAACTTAAAATCACCATATCCAGTCATGATCATCACCCTCCTATTATGGCATTGATTCGCCATATGACCCCTACCCAAACACATAAAACATTTAATATCACGAGTTCTAATGTTAGGGTTTTTGGTTTTACCTAAAGATGGATTCGTTCCAACTTTATCGTCCCTCTTCTTCTCCTTTGAGGTTCCGATTTTGGTGTTGTTTCCTTTCCAATTCAATTTCTCTTCTCTCTTCCAATTAGATCTCCAATTCTAGGAGTGTACATGGTCCGGGTGGGCGGTTCCCGACCTAGAATCGAGAATCGCCCGCTAAGAACCGGTTCCGAAAAATTGGAACCTGGAACCGCCCGCTAGTTGCATGGATGCACCCGGGAACCGAACTGCCAGTCCGGTTCGGTTCCCGGGTGAATCCATAGAACCGGTCCAACCTCCACGCCTTCCCCTTTTCGCCTTCAACTGGTTGCGACCCTCGCTCCGCTTCCGTCTCGGCCACCACCACCATCTTGGCCACCGCCTCCGTCGTTTCCCACTCCTCCCTCGACACCGACAATGAGGAGGACAATGGTGACGATGAGCCGTTCTTAGACCTAAACAATGGGGACAATGAGCAGAGGAAAAAGGGCGTAGCATTCTGCTCCTTGTGAGCTGGAAAGCTTTCGACTTGAGCTGCATTTGAAAGTTTCCCGACAAAGAACGGAAAAAAACATGGCGAACGAGGAAAAAAGAGAGCTTCCAAAACTTACCAGCAAGAGAGAGAACAGAGAGAAGTAAGAAGAAGAAGGAAAGAGGAAGACGCTCCATAATGCCGGTGGTGGTTCTTTAGAGGAGAAATAGAGGAAGAAGCTGGGAGAGGAGGAGCGAACGCCTCTCCTCTGTTCTCTTCTTCTCGTCTGCAACTGCACACCCCCTTGGATCCCCGCTTCGCTCATTGAAAGCGCATCGCAACGTCCCACTACATCGAATTTTTTTAATATTAAAAATTTATATATTATTATAATATAACCGATCCGGTTCGGGTAGGCGGGTGAGCAGATCCGCCCATGGAACCAAGAACCGGACCGGTACCCACCGGTTCCCATAAATTGGAACCGGGAACCGGACCGGTTCTCTTAAGAACCATCGGTTCCGGGCGGTTCTAGTCCGGTTCTGGGCAGTCCGAGCGGATCCTGGTTCTTTTGCACACCCCTATCCAATTCTAATTTGAACCTCCTCCACTGCCACGCCCTGATCCTCAAGTGCGTGCCCATCCCTTGGTGGTCGATAAAATTTGCGACGTCCCAGGACGAGTCGCCGACCCTTTTATTTTACTGCACATACGGAAGCAAATAGCAAATCCCCTGACAATAACCATCTCGGGATAGAAAAGTAGGACCACATATTCAAAAACAAAACATGCTTTTATAAGCCAACTGAGTCATATATAAGAGTTTACAACTAAAAGACTTCAAAAGATCAACTCTCACAAGAAACTGTTCTATCTAACCTACACTTCAATCACCTCAGCTCGACTCCAGATCTTCCACCCTACGGTCCTGAAAAATGAGCCCACGACGGGGTGAGATATAAATCTCAACGAGTTCACACTTTAAACCCCGATTAGGAAGGTAATACGCCTAGAACCGTCCTAACCACACAAGCATACAACTATAGAGACTTACCTCGTCTCAGATCCTCCTTGTACGTCAGTACAACTTATATAACATAGAAGTGTAGTAATAACACTTGATCAAATGAAGCGTCTCAAATCACATCTCCGTCAATCACCACATCTCAGTCGATCATATATTCCAATTTATCACTGTTACACAAGCACAATCCATCATGCATTTCGATTAATTACAGTCACCCAGGTACGATCTAACATCACACAGCAAATCTAACCTTCACATAGCGGATCTATCCGTCACACAGCGGATCTACCCAGCACACAGTAGACCTAACCGTCACACATCGGGTTTATCCGTTACATAGCGGATTTATCCGTCAAATAGCGGATTTAACTAACATACAGCAGATCTATCCATCACATAGCGAATTTATCGGTCACATAGCTAGGCGTTGTCTCACCCCATCGAGCACGACAACGTCTACCTCAAGACGGCTTCCCACATAAAAGCATCGTTCACCCGACACACAGCGGAAGACGAATTCTCTTAACCAGCACATGATTATCCAAACTCGGCCAAGAACATTATGCTTCGCTCTTAAATTCCTCAATTAAAAATAATGTTTTAGCCTATTTTCTTCGTGTTAAAAATACCCGATAAAAATAATCGTGTGTAGGTATATGGTTGGCCTGAGCAAAAAATATAATATCTTCCTTTTGGAAAATCCCACTATTTAATATAGTCCATACAAACATTTTTGGCGCTGTAAATCGAGGCCCAATATTTTCTAATTAAATACTGAAATTACTTAATTTTAGGATAAATACCCAAAATTATAATTTCCACTCAATTTGCACAAATTAGCATTCAATTAAATAAACCAAGTACGTCATTGCAATCAGCACGAAATTCCGGTCACCAACTATCCCGATCTAATTTTCGAAAAATAATTAATATTTAAGTAATTACCGAAATTAATTAAATAAATCAATTTAAATACCAAAAATACTAACTTAGGCCGTAATTGCTAAATTAAATACCGAAACGGGCTCGGAAAATTTCCGAACCACTCTAGATAAATAGCACATCCCGGCTAGGCCTTAATTAGTTTAATCTAACCACCTAACATGCATAATTAACTAATTAAATCACTGATCTAATCTAACTAATCACCTAATCCCTAATTAACTTAAACCAAACACCCCTTAAACGTCATTAGCCTACTAAGTATAGTTTAGTGCATAAACTCACCGGTTTAACACGAAAACCGGTTCACCGCGACGGCGACCAAAACTCGGGCTTGCAGCGGCTCCAACAGGGGCTTTGACCGAGCTGAAAACGGCCCAACAAATCTCAGCCCAAGCTGAGATTTACTCTTGAGTTGAGCTAAACCGAAGTTGGGCTGAAGTGGGCTAGAAATCAGCGTGGAGGCGAGCTGACGTCGTGCATGAAACGATGGAGACGGACAGCTTGTTTCGGTGGCTGCTAGGCCCATGAAATTCGCTGGCGACTCACTGGCTTCGTGAGCAAAAGACACGGGCAGAAACTTGGGGAAAATGCTTCGATGGAGAGAAAGACATGCAAAGGGGGCTGGCAGGGGAGTGCGTTGCTGTTGGTGGTCAACAACCAGCTGAAGAAGCAGTTGATTCGGTGGAATTGTTGACCGAGTGAAGACACCAGATGGTGGAGGACGTGCAACAAGGGGATGTAGCAGCTTCGGTGGGGACAGCGTGCGGCTTGCGTAGTCAACGAAGGGGAGAGAGCTCGCTGGTTGACCAAGAGAGGTGTGGCCGCGTGGAGTGAAGCGACCGAAGGAGGAAGGTGATTGTGGCAACTTCGGTGGATGGAGAGGTGTGAGATGAGTGCTGGCGTGGGGGTGGTCAAGCGGTGGAGAGGAGAATGGAGATGGGATGAGCGAAGGAAAAGAGAAAGAAAATAAAGCAGCTGCTGGCGTGAGGTGAGCAGTGAGAGAGAAAGAAGAAGTCCGTCGAAGATGGGGCAGCAACAGCGTGTGAGAGAAGCTTGGGGAGAGGGGGGTCAAAAGTCAATGTGAATATCCCAAATTCATCATGAAATGGTCCCCACAAGTGCACATGATTATCCCCTTGTCCCCCATAATTAAATCTTGCAAATTAATCCCCAAATAAACAATTTGATACCAAATGTTGCACCCCCCATGCCTAGCTCCGAATTTACTAAATTTGGACTTCAATTTCATCCCCAATCTCTCCAATTTGAGGTCCAATTTTGATGAAAAAGAAGTCCACACAATTTCTGCAAGTCCCCTTCGCCATATAGCTCGGTAAGGAGGCCAAAAATTCCTTTAATTTGGCCAATCCAAATTTTCATTCGCTTCCAAATCGTCCAAATTAATTTTCCGTAAAAATCCCGAGCTCGACGAAATTTCTCCGAAAGACAAGACGACGTCCTATAAATGAACCGTGACACGCTCGAACGTCCGAATTCCGAAACCGAATTCAATTTCGTGGTTAAAATCGACCGGATGCGATTTTAGTCTAATCCAACCTACTAGGTAGCTTTTAAGGATTTTACCGCGGATATATCCTTCCAACTCATGAGTGATCAGCTCAAAGAAAAAGGACCATAGGTGCGCCGATAAAAAGCTCATTTCGTTTTATCAGGACGGGTTAAAAGTTCAGGATGTCACATCCACTCTTGTGATTTTGGTCCTACTTCAATTGCTGCCCAACTTTGATGGCTTTGTCCACAAAATCCTCCAACTCAACACAGTATTGTAGCTCCACCACCTTTGCTATGTCTTAGCTCAAACCACTCAAAAATCTTGACATTGTGGCCTCACGATCCTCCACCACATTAGCATGGATCATGGCAATCTCCATCTCCTTGTGATACTCTTCCACACTCTTATTGCCTTTTCTGAGATTTTGTAACTTTTGAAACAAATCTCGATGATAATGACTTGGTACAAAACGCCTCCTCATCATCGCCTTCATCTCATCCCACGTCTCTATTGGTTTTTTACCATTGCACCTCCTACTAGTCACAAGTTGATCCCGCCAAATTATAGCATAATCAATAAATTCAACAGCTGCAATTTTTACCTTTTTGAGCTCGGAGTATCATTGGCAATCAAATATCATCTTCATGCGTTTCTCCCACACTAGATATGCATCGAGATCATACTTTCCTTGGAAGGAATGAATCTTCATCTTGATGTTGCCAAGTTCATCATCTTCTCCGTGTCTAAACCCTCGACCTCCATTCCACCTTCCAAATCAAGCATCTCGATCATCCTCCATGTCGGCCTCATCATCATCATAACGCCGTTGCCATCTAAGTTGTGTTCTAGAGGTGTCTCACTGATGTTGTGGCCTTCCTCGGGGTAGCTCTCGGTCACCATCAACCCTCATGCCATTCCCTATCATTTGGCCACTAAGCTCCTCCACTACGACCCTAACTTGTTGGATGCTTTCCACAAGCACTTCATCCCTTCGTTTGGAGTCAACCTCCCTTTGATTCATGCTTTCTTCGTGCGACATATTTTAGACCTGCAAGTAAACGTTAGTCACAAAAATCTTCACCAATTACTTCCTCACGTGTTTCTCTCAAAGTGTTTGTCACTCCCCCCGTGTTTAACTCAAGTCTAGACTTTTTCCACCCTCAATTAAGCTCATACACTCTTGTCTTTTCCCTCTCATTTTCTCTTTTCACAAGCTCTTTATCAAACTCAAAACCTATCTCTAAACCCCTTCACGACAATCATTCATACTAATCAAACTAATCAAACAAGATTAAATCAATTCAGCAAGTAACAATTTCAAACCAACAAGTACAACTTTCAAAATTCCAATTGAAACAAAATCACTGATTTTGTTTCGATTTGGTCCACTAATAAACAAGTTGCCTTCTTGATTTTTTTTTTTTTTTGGTTCGGCTATTTTCTGTTTTCTGTCGAATCTGTTTTTTTTTTTTTCTTTATGCACTTTTTTTTGTGTGTTTTCTTTCTTTTTTTTTATTTTACGAACTTAGATACAATTTAAGATGCTAGGATCAACAACAACAAAAAAAAAAAAAAAACTAACAGCAAACAACTATGTGTGGAAGCACAAAAGTAATTGGATCTCAAAATTAACTAGAACCAAAACCCTAGCCTAATAAATCTCAAACTGCCGAATATAAATAGAAAATTAAAGATAAATAGACCTTGTAAAAGCAAGCTTTGATACCAAAATGATGTGAATTGTTACGGAAAGATCGTTCAATGAAGACCCGAATGGTGCGAACTGTGAACCTCGACCTCTAATCGAACTTGTGATTGGCAACCTCGGTACGAATGTGACATGTTGACGAACACGTGTCAACCAACCAATGTTATAGACGCAATGAGCGAAAGAATTTACTATCTCACTCAGTAAGTCGAATTGACCGTCACAAGGGAACCTTGATAAGGTCAAGTCCTCAAAAGAACAGTAGAAGAGAATCTCTCGATTTTTTTTCCTCAAAAAAATAAATATCCCCCCCAAAAAAATTCGGCTAGTCCTTAATATAGGCCTTCTAGCCACCGCCACCACATAAACCCTAAAAACTAGCCCTAAAAATCTAATGCTTCCTATTCTAGAATATGTCTAAACAAGAAGATAATTTTTTTTTACTTGGTCAAATATTTGATGACCAAATAATCAAATTGCGCCAAGATTTCTAAGATTTTTCAAGATTCGATCCAAGATCATCTCCACGTCAAAGATTACGCCGAGATTTCCAAGATTTTTCAAGATTTGATCCAAAATCATCTCCATGCCAAAGATCACGAACCATGATGCCAACAACTTGCCTGAATTGCTTGGCCCGCGCTTGAGTGATCGAATCAGTCAAAATAGACAACAAGTCCCTAGCACCTCCTCCTCGATATAGCTCGATGTCCACATCAAATGGGGAGGCCCTCTCTCTCAAGACCCCTATGATTAAAGACTTTTGTCCTTATCCCTTGGACTAAACACATCTTACTGTACTCAACCAGTAAATTAGCCCCAACCAAACATGCGTACCAACACTCCAGGATCCTCCAGGACTCATGAAGAAGCATCCTCCTCAAGTGAACTATACGTGTGGAATGCTTTAACAGCACAAAGAGAAGTCACCTGAAACTCCTCTAACATCAGAATTTTAGAACTTGAATGGAGATACAAAGAACAACTCGCAATGCGTAACTTTGATGATTCAGACTATGACTACAATGTCCGCGACGGAAGATAGGCCTGTAGTTAGGTCATTGTAGCACAGGTCACTGTAGCAAAGTACTGCAGCAATAGTTTAGGGAAATCACTATTCACAATTATTGTTCATATCACTTAGAATAATTCTCGACTAGAATTTCATAATCCTTTATTTATTTCGGACCCGAGAGCATGGTCCTTATTTGTGTGTGACCTCTTAATGCCTATAAAAGGCAAAAATGATGTAATGTGTTGGGTAAAGTCCTCTGAAGTAAAGTGCATGTTTGTGAAAATTCTTAATGTCTCTCTAAACACTTCTTCTTCTCCAGTCTAATAGGAACCTCTAAGAAAAGCAGCTCAACTAGTTAAAATGTTTACATCTCGGCACCCTTGAGTGCCTCTATGTTCAAAACTAAAACTCTAAGTAGTTTGCTGCTAAAAGGCTGTCTCTGAATGGCTTAAACAAGGTTCGTTCATTGTGGAAAGGCATACCTACAAAAATTGACTCAGTTTTCCCTAGTTCTAAGCATAGAGATCCCCTCTTCACTCCTTTTTTTTTTTCAAAGGATTTTAAGCATTTTTTACGCTGCCGTAAATTTTGGACAAAATTGCCCCTATCTAATTGCCTAAAAAAAAAAATCCGGCGAGGATTTGGCAATTTGACAAGTTTGAACCCTTATTTGAGACTAGAGCACTTCAAGTTTTTATTTGAGACTGATTGATTACTTCAGACTCTTATTTGAGATAATGTCCACTCTAGACTATTTTTTGAAAAAACATATTCACTTTAGGTCTTTATTTGAAATTTTCATTAATCCTTATTATAAAGTCACGCATTACTTATAAGTCTGAAAATAACGGTATTCTTAGGTGGTTAAACACATCAAGACGTAATGAAAATTTCAAGCGCAATCCCCACATCCTATAATGACATCAGGACACCGCCTTGACGATAACTCCGTAAAGAAAACCTGCAAAGGAAGCATCAGCAATAACAAACGAGATTAAACGAGGTCACTGCACATGGCGGACCATATTTATTGTGCCATAGTTTAACTTAGCTCATCAATGTTGGATGATCTTCTTAAATTATCTCATGACTTCAGCTAGTCAATACGTTTATGAATCTTTTCTTTGCGTTCCCATTTCAAACCTTTTTCCTCGGAGACAATTAATCTCCGAGCAGCATTGTTATAAGTTGAGGACATGGACTCGAGTGGTTAATCGCTTGATTATATAAAAGTAACAGACTTCTTCCCCTACTTTTGCATTGCACCTCACCCCAAATCAATCCTCCCTGTACGCAAAACAACAAACATCAACAGAATGTCATCTTTCTCGCTTGGTTTCGCCTCGGCAACATTGCCTTGCAATTCCACTATGATGATTGCTCACCGCACATAACCATTGTAGCCCATTCCAATCAAGGAGCAAACGACACCTTCCTGTCTTCAATGTCGCCAAAAACCATTGAGTTTCGAAAAGGGCTTCGAGAACCATTCCTTTACCGAGACTTTCTCAAAATAACGTCCGAGACATTGCACCTCCACGAAACATGGCCATCAAAGATAAAGATAAAGGCAATTGCCATGACGCTTGTGTTGCCGCCACCGCTAGCCCTCGCACCATTATGGATATGGCTTGGGAATCTCGAGATGATATTGGAATATTTGACTTCCTAGAGAGAAGGAACTTTCTTGTCACCAGTGTGATTGGGTTTTTGCCAAAAGGTAATGAAAATAAGTCGCTTATATATGTTCGTCCCGGTGTCATGCTGGTCTTGGAAATGCTTCTTTTCGAAACGATGGGAACTGATGTTCTTTGAATGAGACAATAAATATATCTACACTAAGTAAGACTGAATATTAATGATTGAAAATGAACTCATTCGTTGCCTACCATTCCAATTCCATTGTCTATCTACACTATTGTTCCCGGTTCTCGTTGAGAAGATTTTATGCATCGCACCCACCTTGGGGAAGATCTTCCTGCTGATCAAGGCAAAAGACAAGTAAGTTGTCATGGACAGAGTAAGAGACAAGGTTGGTGTGTATTCAAATCATATATATTGTTGACACTTAATTTTGGCAACCTTAAGGAAATTAAAAAAAAAATTGCATTAGAACAAATAAAATGAAAAAAAATGGGGAAAAATCAATCTGATTGATTATGCATGAAAGTTGGAAATTTCAAATCTTGGTAAATGTGAAAGCAGTTCCCGATCAAGGATCAAGATTTAGGGAATCAGGTAAATAAAAAAGCAAGAATTTTGATAAAATTGAAGGAATCGCAAAATCGGAGCCATAAATTAATGCAACAGAAGATGAAAACTTGAAAATTGCCATGGAAAGCGGCCGTCTAAAAAGTTTTTTTTGTACAGCTTTATATTAACCCTTAGGCCTTAGGTTGGTCGGTCCTACTCTAATCCTACTCTAACACACACTCTCAGACTTTTGCCCTGCTTCTATGCAGGGCGTGGGAGTTGAAACCCACTCCTGAAATGAAATCGCCCCCACCCCAATCCCCTTTGAGAATGTGGGGATTTGAACCCCCAACCTCCCCCTTCCAAGTTGGAAGGGTGGCCACTGGGGCGAACCCCAGTGGTTTTTTCTTGGTTTCTTTCGATTCGAGGAAAAGAACACAAAAGAAGAGAAAAACTATTTTTTGTCGTTTTTCTTGAGGGAAAGAAGTCAAAAGTCAAAAAAAGGAAAGAAAGAGTGAAAGAGAGAAGAGACGTAAGTGTAGAGGAAGGGACAGTGAGGGAGATGTGCGAGTGGATAGGTGAGGAAAAAAAAAAAAAAAAAAAGAGGGAAGCGGCACTGTTCATCTTCTTCGTGAGGCAGCCCCCTGCGCCGGCCCCACGCCCGCACCGGCCACCGCGCCGGCACCACCTCCGCCAGCCGCTACCGCACCTCCACCACCGCGTTTCTGCCACCGTCGCTTCGCCGATCTCGCCCGTGACGCTCGCCGCGCCGCTTCTACTCACTCAATGCCGCCGTTGCTGCTTCCCTCCTGCCGTCGCTCGCCCGCAGCAACTGCCAGACCCCCTCGACCTCCGCCTACGCATCTGCTCGGAGCCCGACGCCACCACGCCTCCTCAACCCGCGACCCAGTGCCAAGCATCGCCTAGCCAACGCTTGCAGCAGCCCGCTACCACGCCACCGTCGCTACGCCCAAGTACCACTTTTCCGTCACCACCGCCCAGCCTTCGCTGGAGCTCCGAAAGTCCACCGCCATCGCTGCAGCCACCAGCCTCACCGTCATCGCCCGCCAGCCTTCGCCGGAGCTCCGACGCCGGTCACCCCTGTCCCAGCAGCCACAACCCAACCCCGGCCAAATCATCACTCGCCGCGCGACAGTCTTTTAAAAAAAAAAAGAGGAAAAAGAAAGTTAAGGTAGTTTTTTTTTTTAAGTTTTGTTATTATTGTACAAATTGGAACATTGGAAGGTGATTTTCATTTTATGAATATTATAGGCATTATCCACATGGTTTTGCTCAAAATTACTGTAATTATTAATTTGATCCGTAAGATGTCGGATTATTTGTTTATATTAATTTTTCGGATATTTTGATAGTATTTTAACTTATTAAATTATTATAATTATTAATTTGATCCGTAAGATTTCGGATCAAATTTTTAATTATTTTGAATTTTTTTATATGTTGTGATGCTTAGGGTTAAAGTAATCGTTAATTTAATCCGTGAGATGACGAATTATTTTTTCGATTATTTTAATCCTTCATATTGGTGGATATCTTGATTAGTTTAGATGTAATATGATAATTGCTTGTCTTAAAAAACACTAAAAAAAAAAACTCTAAAAAAAAAAAAAAAATAAAAATCAAATCTTGCATCGGAATGTGTTGGTTTAGTAAATTAGGATTGCATTTTTTTTTAGGATTGCACTTTTAGATTATTTTTGGAATAAATTAGAACTGGATCTAAATCATTTTTTTTATAGATAAGGTCTTAGATAATATTTGCACATTTTAATAATCTCACTTTTCTTTTAAAAAAATAGTTTTCTAAGATAAGATAGGGTTTAAGTCAAATTAATCCCTAAAATAAATTAGAAAATTATTCGTTTTAGATAGTTTAATTAGGTTTCCTTTTTATTACGAATTTTAATAAAAAAAAACAAAAATTTTATGTGCATGTCAATTAGTTTGCATTTTAGGTTCATTTAATTAGAAGTTGCCTGTTAGTAAAGTTAAGTCATGTAATTAAAATGCATGTTATATAGTGAAGTTCTAATTTCAGGATAAAAGAAAACCCAAAAAAAATTGCTTGCTTTGTGAGTTTAATTATTTTGATGCAAGTTATTTGATTCATTGAGTGTTTAATAATGATTGAGCACCCGTGTGATCATCCTTTTGCATAATAATGATTTAGGTTAAAATTAATCCAAACTACTTGCAAAAACATTTTTGAACATAAAAAGAAATGGTACCGAAAGGACATTAGAAAAATCTAGTGTAACCAAGTCTCCGTACCCAAAGTCTCTGTTCATAGGAATAAAATAATTATCCTATTATTTTACTCAGGTGTCTAATCGACCTACCATAAACTAATTAGTGACGACTTCTAGATAAAATTCATTTGCATGTTAAAATTTGAACATAATTCGCGAATTGGTATGAGCTTGGGAGAGCCCGAGCTAAGTTTAAAACTTAGTAATCCATTAGCCTAAACCCTAAGTAGTGCACCCGAAATTTACGTCGCGACATATATTAGTTGTGTGTGTACTTTGAATTTGAAAATCATCATTCCATTTTTCATATTCGGACTTGCGTGTAGGCCACGTGCTCCATACATTTCTAATGTTCATAAAAGAGGTCGTGCTCTTTTCGAACACCAAAAATCTTTGTTCTTTATTTTCCAGATAATAGGGTATGAGTCGTTCGAGTGCCTAAAACAAAAGTATGAAGAAGAATACACAAATTTCATGCTGAGCAAGCTTGTTCCAGTCGAGGGCAATACTTGGGAGTGGAATATGGGAATAGGCGATGATTCGTTTCACCAAATAATGTAAGAAGTCGATGTCATTATAAATTCAGCAGCCAACACACATTGGATGAGAGGTATATTTGATTTTTCTGTGTTATTCCCGTACAAAATGAAGTAGGAAGAGGTGACAATGATATAGCTTTCCTTGCTCGTGTTCTATAAGATTGCAAGTATTTGTGGGATCACATTAAAAGCCTGAGTCAATACTGCTTCAATTGAAATCAAAACCCTAATCTCAAAAATACGAGGAAAATTAACAAAAAAATCCTACACCTATTGCAATTTTGCTGATTCAATCCTAAACTTATTTTTTTAGCTAATTAAGTCATAAACATTTTGTAATTATGCTAATTCAGTCTATCCAATCAAATTTGAACAACGAGCGTTGACATGTCTACCGGCCAACACTGATGACAATTTTTTAATTATATTTTATTTTTTTGAATTATTTTAATTAATTTTTTTCCTTTTTTTCTCTTTTTCCCCTCCTCCATCATCCTCCCTCTTTCTTCATTTGGCGTTGGCAACCAACCAAATGGGAGGACGGCTAATTGCCGAATTGAGGCGGCCAGACGAGCTTGCCTCACCATCATTGGGCAAGGATGAGCTCACCCAATCACTAGTGAGGCAACCCCTCGCTAGATCTAATGGGGGCTCACCTTGCTAGACCCAATGACAACAAGGCAAGTCCTCAACAAATCCGATGAGGGCTCACCCCCCCCCACTAGCAGGGCGAGCTCGCCCTTACCAAGCGATGGTCAGGCGAGCTTGCCCAACCTCCTCAATCCAGCGATCGGCCAACCCTCCCCTCTAGCTGATCATCGAAACAAAAGGAAGAAGGAGGGAAGAGTAATAAAAAAAGATAAAATAATTAATAAAATAATTTCAAAAAATGAGATATTATTAAAAAAAATTTCACCGACGGCCATGTCATCGACGCCCGGCTAAATTAGGCTAGACACATTAAACTGGCACAATTACAAAATGTATATGATTCAATTGACCAAAAAAATAAGTTTTGAGCTGAATCAACATAACTACAATAGATTTAAGATTTTTTTGGTAAGTTGGATTCATTTTATTTTTCTTCTTCTATTGTCCTTTTTTTCTAGTTCCAAGGAATGCTTTAGCTGGTATATTTCACTTCTTGCTATATATGTGTAGGTATGATGCATCTCCTGTGATGAACATTGCAACTTCTCAGCTTTTAAGCTACCGAGAATTGCAACAAACTGAAAGGGTGCGTTTGGTTCAGTTTTGCAAATGAACTTTGGGTGTAAAATAAATGCTGAAAGTCAAAGCTATTTGAGAGAAATGCAAATTGTGTTTTGTTAAGACCTTTTTGCAAATTGACTTTGAGTTGAATGTATGTTTGGCAAAAAAAAAAAAATTGCAATGGACTTTGGATATATATTTTATTTATTTATTTATTAAAAAATGGCCAAACCCTTCACTAGTCTGGCCAAGGGTTTGGTCCTTTTTAAATTTAAAAAAAAAAAAGAGCTAATTAATGACGAAATTGGAATTTTGAAAAATTGGTGATAGTATTTTTGAAAAAAATGAGGTTCAATATTTGGTTAAATACCGAAAGCCCAAAACTAGTCCCTATTAGTATTGGACTTTCAGCCTTCTCAATGTTGACTTTAAAGTAAAATCTCTTTCAAAATAGTTGTCAAACAGTCCGGCATTTCCTCAAGGGGTTTTGGAGGTTATAAGCCCCTTAGAAATGCTAAACTAAAAGCACCCATGCCTTTTCTTGCACTTGTCTATGTGTAAGAATCAAAGAACTATTTTTTTGGATAATCCGTGTGAAAAAAATATATCATCATCATCATCATCATTACCATTATTATTATTATTATATGTGAATGGAGAGAGGCTGGGAGTCTTAATGGAGAAGGCTTTTGAAATGGGGGAGAGCAGAATAGATTCGTCGAGTCAAAGCAAAAGTCGGACATCCATCACGAAATAAATTTGGCTTCAGATCTAATCGAAGTACTCCCTCCAAATGAAGTGCCTTAGAAATTGAAGGAAATTGGTTTGGCCAGGTGAACATCTCTTCAAATTTTAAACTAAGGTTGATATAATAGAGATGACTTTACCCAATATTTGCAAACCACAACACTATTTTAGGATTGGGTTAATATTACAAAAAATCCCGAACCAGTACATCTACGATAAATATACCTCAAGTTAATTTTTGGGTCAGCAAAAATCTCATATTAATATACCCGTGATATACTTACCCTCCATTAGCTTTTGTGAAATTTTGCCATGAAATTGTTGAATTAAATTACACATAGCGAAAAATCAAGTGACATAATAAGTTCACATGAAGATTCTATATCATTTTAAAGTAAATTTATTACAAGTATACTAATTAGGGATTTTTGGTAATCCAAAAATTAATTTAAAGTAAATTTATCACAAATCTATCAATTTAGGATTTTACGTAATATTAACACTTTAGAATTTATTAACACCTAAATTTTGACGAAAATTATAAAAATATTTATATGCATTTCACTTATCGGTACTCATACCGTCATACGTTTCAAAAGTCCCAGGTGTTAAGATTGAATTTAAAAGAAAAAAAAAATAGTGGAAGACGCAATGGAGGGACGAAGGGAAGGTCGTATGGAAACAACTACGGACCGTTTCTTTTCAGTTTATGAATTTTTTCCCCCTAAAATGTAAACTTTTCTCGATACTCAAAATTGGGAAAAATTTCAAAAACGACCATAAATAACTTTACATCCATTTTTATCCTGACAAAGGTTGGTGTATTCGATATTTTACATCTCTCGACTTTTAGATGCTAAAAATTATAAGATCTATAAGCAAAAGTAGGTCCGAATATATTAACCATGTACGAGTTCAGGGCAAGAATGCATTGGTGGCAGAACACATATGAAATGACAAGGGCCATGTGGAGATGATGATAAACACAAACTAAGAAAGATTATTCGTTGTCTTGTTATCATTCATCCTAGCGTAATCGAGGGTACTTTTCGAGAGCCTTTTCCCTGGGGAGAAGTATACTATCAGTGCCATAACTTGTGTACGGCACTCACTTTGATGCCAAAAATTTCTATCGGATCATTTAAGTGCCAAATCAGAGGAAAAACAATTACTTTAGTGCCACCGGCGACAGATTCCAGCCAAAATGATTACGTGGCTTTTATATATTTTTTTTTTAAAAAAATCGAGAAGCCTTTTAAACGACGTCGTTTTCCGTCTTCCTTAAGAAAACGACGTCATTTTGCCATCCTACGTAGATGGCCTCACAAAAATGACGCCACACAACTCATTTGGGGATTTCTTTTTTTTATTTGGGGATCCGCCATTGCTCGGCCACCGTTGCTCGGCCGCCGTCCCTCGGCCACCGTCGCTTGGCCGCCATCCCTCGGCCACCGTCCCACCGTCCCTTGACCTCCATCGTAGTTGCTTGCCACAGCAAGACAAAAGAAAAAAAAATGAACAGAAAATCCCGAGAGAGAGGGAGGTGTCGATGGCGAGGGCAGAGGAGGGGATGGCGGGGCCACGGCCGCCGCCTTCATCGCAGTTGGCTTCGCCGACAACCTCCATGGTGTTCTAAATCTTCGCGGCTACCATTGGCCGGATCGCTCGTGCTTCTGGAGATTCTTTGAGCTTGCGCTTCCTCTGCGCCCGGCGATATTCCTTAGGAAAAGGCGGTGGTGGGGCTGAGATTCGGGGATTTGAAAGGTCGGCAAGGTGATTGAAAATGGGGCAAAACTACCGGGGGAGGGCGGAGGCGAGTGCGTGGTTTCTTTTCTGGAAAACTACTGGTGTTGTTGGTTCTACGCTGCTGGTTTTGCTAGTTCGGCGCTGCTGGTGTTGCTGGTTCTATTCTGCAGGGAAGAAGACAACACAAAACGGCGTCGTTTGGGGATTTAGGGTTTTGAATTTTGGGGAAAGACACAAAACGACGTCGTTTTGTTGTTTAAATACTGACTATACTCTCCGGCGAACCACATCAGCTTAAAAAATTAATAAAAATGTCACGTCTGATTTCTGGCCAACTCGATTGGAGTTGGCACCAAAGTGAGCGTTTTTCAAGCTTTTTAGCATTTAAGTGATCCAACAGAAACTTTTAGCACCAAAGTAAGCGCCGTACACAAGTTATGGCACTGATAGTGTACTTCTTCCCTTTTCCCAGAGCGATTCAAGATTACAGGTGCTTTTTTATTTGCCTTTTATTAACAATAATAATTGTCATCGCAATATGCTAATGCAACTTAATACTCATTTCTCTTTCATGTCCCGCAAAGAGTGCTTGACCCCTTGATTTTGTCCTATGGGAAAGGACAACTCCCTGGTTTCCTAGTCAATCCCAATACAGTTATGTACGTGGAGAGTGAGTGACTTGTTTCATTTTAGAATTGTACATGACTATAAGTTAGACAGTTCGGGAGATGAATGGATATGCTTTGGCTTTTCTCTCAGAACATATGAGATAAATTTGCACATTTGAGTACTTTTACTTGAGCATAACGCGACATATGATTTATATGTGTGAAACTTTGTGACACCATTGTTAATTGCTCTAGAAATTTGAACTATTTTATGAAGGTACGATTTAATAGTTGAATATTCTAAGACCCCCCTCACACATATGCTGATTTTTGGCCCAAGACTAAGCGTGGAAATATAGAATAAAAGAGATAAATAGAAATTTGGAAATATTTGAACTTGAAAACTTCAGCTTTAATAACATGTGAAATTTTGTGAAATTGCTATCAATTACTGTAGAAATTTAAATCGTTAGGAAAAAAAAATCAGTATTTTGTAATAGCTTCAGAAAACACGTGGGAGACGGAAATTCCATTAAACATAACATGTGAAGGGGTACTTAATATTTTACTAACGGAGGTCGTGAGGAGTGGGGTGGAAGCAATTTGCTACCCAACGTCCTTAAATTTGCACACTGGATTTCTTTGTCCTGAATTATCGTTCTCAACAACACTCAGGTATCAACAGACCTAGCTGCAAACGTGATCATCATGGCCATGGCAAAGCACGGGATTGCCGCGAGCCCTGACATCAATGTGTACCTAAGTATCACCGACACTGACACGTGACACGCGGCACGACATGACACGATACGCCGACACGTCGTTTCTCAAAAAATAAATAATTCCGATACGTTGGGACATGTTGTATATTAAATGTGTGTTTTTATATATACATAATAAATTACCATTTTTATGATTATTTCAATCAAATTAATTTTATTCAAATTCATAAATAAATACATAATCTAAAAAGCCTAGGATGAATTTACACTAAAAACATTAATCCATCATTTATTAATATCATTCATTATTTCAATTTGACAAATTCAACTCTCTTCCAATAATTCATAAAACTTGGAGAAAAAATAAGCAATCGACATTTTGGACTTGCATGTTAGAAATGTCAGAAAAAGGAAAAAAAAAAAAAAAAAAACTTAAGAGGCGAATGTGTGTCACATAAAGTGGGAATCATAAGAGAAAAGAAAACTAAATTTTTCTTTTTTCTCCATTTATTATTTTTATTATTATGTTTTATTTTTTCACATATATACATTTTGACATTTCATTTATTGAAAAATTTTAAAATTGACTCGATATCATAATCACGTATCAGAAACTCGTATGTTGGAATTCCGACTCAAGTGTCGGAGAGTGTCGAAAAAGTTGACTAGATGTCGGATTTTTCGACACGCATTGACCGAGTGTCCGAGAGTGTCGGACACATCTCGAAGTGTCCGACATGACACAAAAGCTCTTGGAGAGTGTCGGTGCTTCATAGATGTATACCATATCGTCCACGGTGAATCCAATGATGATGTCTGACATGTTCAATTATTCTGCGACCATTTCACAGCTTCTGCCTTGATGGACAACAAAGTAGTTGAGATTCAAACTACTGACATGGAGTATTTCAGCTCAATAGACAGCTTCTCCTCTTACATATACAAGGACGTCGCAGAGAAAAGTGGATTAAGCAAAGAAATTGACCCAAATTCAAACCCGAAGCAACGTTCCAGGCTTGAAGCAAGATGCAACAGAATGGCACAAATTCTAATTCACTTGGCTAAGCTGTATGAGCCTACATGTTCTACCGTGCAAGGTGATGATCACTAAGTATATTAATTATACATAAATATATGTATATGTACACATATATACGGGTGAGTACAATATAATTCACACATAACAAACAAAAGAAAAAAAAGGAAAATCCGGTGCACTGGATATTGCAAAATTTTGTTAATTGGTTGGTCTTTTTTTGCGTGTTTGAGAAATTTATCAGTAACATCAAATTCAAAAAATGCAGAGAGCATTTTTTTTTTTCGTGTGATATTGGTAACTAATTAGGACTTACGTGTAAAAATCGTATATGGACAGGTTTGATAGCAGGAATACGCTAAAGTTGATGGAATAAATGTCAACGGAAGAGGGTAATAAATTTCCATTGAATTTGAGGAGCATAAATTGGAAGGACTACTTTGCAAATGCCCATATTCCAGGTCAAAGGAGGCAAGCCATCAAAAAGGCATCCTCCTCTTGACAAAATTTTAATAATCACAAAGAACGTCAACAGTAATTCTTGCTGTACAATAATGTTGATGTATTACAGGGCTGGTAATCTGGATTCAAGCATCAATTCGGACTTTATGACCTTGTTAATGCTAAGTAGCATGTTGTTGTTGAACATGTAAAATAGAGTATGCATTTAATAATCGCATCAATTTGTGTCACTTTCGAACTTGTTCATTAATATCAGTTTTTGTAATCGTGTCAATTCAGAAATCGTTACTTCATGTACTATGGAAGTGTGTAAGCCCCATTTTCTCTCAATTGGAAAATAAGAGTAAAGATGTAATAATAAGATGCCTTATCGTTATACTTTTGTGTAACATTTGTGTTATACTAGCTGAGTTGTTTTTGTCCCAAAGATTGGTATACCCACAATAGTATGCCTTATTGTTATACTTTTGTGTGACTTTTGTGTTACACTGGCTGAGTTGTTTCTATCCCGAAGATTGCCCACAACTCCCCAACCTTGCATATTTGAACTAGATTGGCCCATAGACCATGCAATACTAGCTCCCGTTGCGGCTTTTTCAGAGGTGAATCACTAAAGGAAAAGCTAATGGACTACTAAGCATAGAGACTTAGCGCAAACTCTTCCAAACACGTATCGATAGCAATTTTTGGATCAATTTAAACATGCAAATTAGTATATTCAGAAGTCACCACTAACCATTTATTGGTAGACCAATTAAACACCTAAGTAAAGTATGAGAGAGCACTTTTCTTCTACAAACCAGAGATATCATGGATTATAGGACTTAATTATATTAGATTAATCTAAGGCTCTTTCAATGTATTTTCTCATTATTTTCAAAAATATTTTCCAAGCAGTCTTGGTTAATTTTAATCTTAAGTCACTAATATGCAATTGGTGATTTATTAGGGTACGCAACCAAAAATGTAATACTCAATAAATTAAAGCAATAAATAAGTAAATTGCCAGAAGTAGAATTAAACTCAATGCAATTAAGCAAAACATAACTTCACTATGATCAATTGCCCAACATCTACAAGATGTGAATTAAAAGGGTTAGTACCACACCAAAAAAAAAAAAATCCAAACCAATACACTTGTGCCAAATTTATCCCAAATTAATTTTTTTATCATAAAAAACCTCAAACTATTATACATGATATAAATTTACCCTAAATATACTTTTTACCACTAAAAACCCCAAAATAGTAAATTCATGATAAATTTATTATTCGTTACTTTTCGTTAAACTGGATAAATATCATGAAAACCACAAAATACATATACCCATGACAAATAGAGTGTAAAACCCCAAATTGCTACACTCGTTAACTGCCATGTATTATCTAACTCAGCAATTTGACGATGAAATTTAACATACTCTAATGAAGAGTAAATTTGCCATGGGTATACCAATTTGGGTTTTTCATTTGGGGTAAATTTATTAAAGATATACCATTTTGAGGTTTTTTCTTGGTATTAACCCTAATTAAAAATGCATGCATGGCCTAAACATAATTTCTAAATGCAATATTAATTCTTTTTGAGTTTTTTCTTTTATTTAAGAATAAAAATTATTAAATTCCTAAGACCATATGAACTCTCTAGTCTAACATGCATTGATGAACTGACGTGAAAACTAAGTGACAAGTATGCACTAACGTGAAATCTAAGTGATAAGTATGCTATGTTATAATTTAAGTGCAATGCAACATATATGCAATTTTATTGACTTGAAATAGGATCAATCATGAATTAACCCTATTATATAACTATGTGGGAGATTTTTTTGTGTCTCTTTAATAAGTAAAAGACCAAATTCTCGATGACTTTTATTAAAAAGGATAATGACTTAACAATGTAACGCTGATTTTTTTTATTTGATTTTTTTTATTTAATGAAAACTACAAACTATCTCCGCATGAATTTTTAAAATCGACATGCATGACTCTAGAAATGAAAGCTCTAACCCATGGATGCACCTACATTCTAAACATGCAAATTACATATAATATACGATGACCAGTGAACTTTAATAAACATTGAAATATATGTCTTAGTTAGGGTTTATTAATATAATTCAATGACATGCTATTTCAAGGCAATTAAAGTTAAATTAATCAATCCAACATAACAAATTATGTGTTATTATTATTATAATCGTGTGAGTTGTGTTAGAGAATTCCATCGCATATAGTATAGAATAGTTAATATATCCTTATTGGCCCATAAATTATTGACTTAAGTTTTTTAGCGAAGGCGAGTTCAATTGGACATGTTAACAGGCTCAAACTTAACATTGATTGAAACTTAGATTCGCAAAGCCTTGAACAATTGGTGAATGGGTATTTCTAGTCAATTGCTCTCAAAACGTCTATGAAATTAAAGTGTGTAATGATAAATTGAATGTGGGATCACATTATTGATCAGTATAATAACATATGTCACCAAGATAAAATCGAACTTTGCAAATCGCTTCTTTCATCATCATGCTAATATAGGTATTGGTAGATGCTATCGGCAGCACGACGATAGCCACCATTGCGAAGCACACTGCGAACCAGGCCACAATGCGTCCCTAGTCGCATCATCAACGGTCAACCTGGACACAACATATGGCACGCTCAAACAATCCCGCGACCATTTTCGCGGCTTCTCCGTCAATGGACAACAAGCGAGGGGAGATTCGAATTAGCGACACCGACTGTTTCAGCTCAGTGGACAGCTTCTCGTCTTACGTACAGAGGGACATCGCAGAGAACAGTGGTTTCAGCAGAGAAATCAGCAACAACAGAAACCCTCAGCAACGGGGTTCATGTGATCTTCAAGTACGTACATCTTAGCTAGTCAGCAAGTCCTCCGCCAGTCTCCATTTTGGCAATTATAAGACTCTAAAGAGGTTCAACAATGTCTGCAGATAAGTGAGCTGAGCTTAGGCCCTCTCCCACTCGACCAGCCTTACAAAATGTGAGCAAGCTTGGCCCAAATGTGACCCATTCTTAGTCCCCAGAAGAATTGGAGCAAATGTTCACCAGTAGAACCCACCTATAATTGGGAGGATGGGCCGGGCAGGGCCGGGTTTCCGGTCGAGCATATAACTTTGTCGCTCCAACTCGCCGATTCTGTCAAAAAGGGGCATCCGTTATGGGCCTACACGGAGCAGGGTGACGGCAACACGGTGAGCAAACTCGGCCCTTTACACTTGTTCTTGGACGGGCCAAGACTTCGCCAAGCCCATGAATGAGGTACATGCACAATTTGATAAATTCTCCTCTTTCGCATTTGATGAAGGCTGAAATAAAATGGCCGCAGGTTCTCCCATCTTTCGGCAATTCGATTGAGTATCAACTCGTCTATGTAAATCAGCTGCACATTAGTCTCTTCATATTCTTCTTGATTCACGCACATCAATTTATAGTCTCACACTTACTTATCAAGAAGCCATCAATTTTCGAATCCGATAGTACCTAATCGATTCGTAA
Source organism: Eucalyptus guilfoylei (assembly GCA_016097605.1). NCBI lineage: Eukaryota > Viridiplantae > Streptophyta > Magnoliopsida > Myrtales > Myrtaceae > Eucalyptus > Eucalyptus guilfoylei. Next base: position 21,525,646 of record CM027869.1, read on the forward strand.
TTCATGTACATCATATGAATGATAGGATGAATTGTTCAAGTAAATGAACAAACAAAGGACCGATGAAAAAAGAAAACTTTGCGATCCTCGTGCCATATCAAAAGAACAGATCTCCCAGTCGTTTGCATCGTGCGAAACTTATCCACCGACCACATTAATCATGTGCTTTAGCAGCTGCGAAGAGTCCTTTTCTTAGTTCCATCTGATGAGGAAAGGCTAGCTAACAGAAGAATTCCCTTTCTTCAGAGGACCATCTGAACTGCAGCAGCGAAGTTCCCAGTTTTACTTCATCTCTTGCACTGTCGACGGTCCTGATCGCGGAGGACCACGGGATTGCGATGGAGCTACGAGGCACCTGAACACTCGCAAAAGTCAAAACACCCGAGGAAACAAAATCTCCACCGACGGAGGGGAGGCTGCGACTGCATGGGGATTCTGGACCAATGACTTTCCGTAGCCGGTAAACCAACGCCCGCGTCACCTCGTGCTCCCGGTAAAACCGTCGGTGAACCGTACCGGTGTCGGCACCGACAGTGCCCCCGCCCCCCCGATCCATTCCCCATCAAAAATCTCATTCATCGGCTCCTTCTCGTTTAGCCCGTACATTTATTGTTTTCCCCCTTGTGTTTCCTTTTTCCGTTGTCTTCATTTGGCCTTTGGATGTGACGCTACAGCTCCTCCTAAAAGTACACAGAATAATTTGAGTACATTATCTACGAGGGTTAGTCGAGCCGACAGCTAAGAATACCGGCATTAAAAATTGGAGTACCGATACCGGACCTCGAGCGTACATGCATGAAGGTGCTCAAAAATAACGGGAAGGGTCGCAAAATCTTAGAATAAGGAAATAATGCCAGTGCTAATCATGTCTTCCTTACACGATTGATATATGATGTAAAACTGACTTGTGAACATTTGCCGTACTTTCACTCTTGCAACCAAAAACCATCCCAGAGTAGTTTTACACTAAATCAAACCAACATTTAGATCCATAATCCATACATACACAATGCAAATTCATTGATTATGCCTTTTCTTTTCTTAAACTAGTCGTGTTTTCTAGCTATTATGATTTTTTGCTGTTAATTTTTTTCCAATGCAAATATATCTTTTTGGGTACTTTATTTCTAGATTTGTGAGGGTTTTGTGTGTGATGTGACCATATATTTATGACGAGACGAAATTAATCAATTGAAACGGCATAACACCAAAAGGTGGATCTATTTATAATCATAACAATATTTTGGAAGTGAAATTAAAGATGATTGCATTGTATTATTCACATATGAAAACAAATGAAACTTTATGAGTAAAATGTGCAAAGGGTAGGCAAGTCAAGGAGCGAGTCCGATAATGCGCGTTACCATTCCTTCACTTCTTCGAGCACTTTCTCAATGAATCGGCTTATTTGTACTTGTATTTGAGGATGCCCTAACCTTTAGTTAGTGACACGTTTAGTTAGCCCGATGCATTAAAAAGTATGTTATGCAACAGTTACGTTACTTGTCGTCAATCAATTGGAGTAGATAAATTTTGAATTTGAAAGCGGATTTTCTCGTTTCCTTAGATTATGGAGAGTGTTTGGTTCTGTGATGGAGGGAGAAGAGGGATCGGACTCATTGAATGATTTCGCTTGTTGGGGCAAACAAAGGGACCCGACAACGACCTTTAAGGGCAATTTGGAGCGTTCGACGTAATAGTCTAAGATGGCATTTTCACGAACAAATCATAGAAATGTCACCGACAGCTTGTTAACTATAACTTGCACTTCAAAATTATTAAATGAAATATAAATTGGTATGCAACAAAATTTTAGAGTAAAGCGGTAAGCACATTTGGAATTTTATCAAAACATAACATATAAAATCCCTCCCATGACGTGGAATGTCTTATTTTGATGAAATATAAATTGGTATGCCACTTGCCGACTCTTCACTAGCCAAGTGTGGCCTTGTTAGCCCTTGCTAATCGTTCTCGCGCAAAGAAGATGAACGGAGGGGCAAATCAAAAAATTAAAGGAATTTGTAAGGGTAGTTTTGAAATGAAAAAAATATTTTAATTCTAGTAATTACTATTTCAAAAGACTGAGTGAGAGAGTAGTTTTGGGTTTTCAAGATTCCCAATACCAACATTTGGTCAAAAGTTGCTTCAAAATGTTTACCAAACATCCCAACATTTTTCTAAGAGACCTTAAAGGCTAAAGCCCCTTAAAAGTAGAACCAAACGCATTCATCAACTTTTTAATTTTACCAATTTAGTCTTAAATCTATCATGCAATAGCTAATTAATTTCGCCCTAAATCTTTCAACCGTACCAATTTATTATGATTTGTCAATTTAGTCTAAACTTTTTAAGAAATTGCCAATATAGTTATTCTAGTTAATTTTAGTTGGATATCACTGACGTTAACAATTTTTTAATTTTTTTAATTATAAGTTTTTAATTTTTTGTTTTTTTTTTCTTCATTGTGTCGGTAGGGCCACTAGCCACTAGTTGAGGGACATTCAACCCTTAGGTGAGGGTCATGAAGCCCTTGTCAACCGCGATACCCTTGTCTCATAAATCTAGTGTGGGCTCACAAGCGCTTGTCTTGGCCGGTTATTGCGAGCGATGCCCTCGCTAGCCACAACCAAGGATTCATAACCCTCGGTCCATGGTCAACAACCCCACTAGCACATTGGAAAAAAAAAATTAAAATAACAAATAATTTTAAAAATTTTAAAAATTATCTATGTTAATATTGATCACACCATATAGGATAATCGGCGCTGATTAGATTCTAACATCAACAATTTCTAATTAAAATTAATTTAAAAAACTATATTAACATTTCTTTAAAAGATGTAGGATTAACTTGGCAAAACCTTAAAATATTTAGAATTAAATTTGCATAATTAAAAGGTTATGATTGAATTAGCGAATTGTTAAAATATCTTCAACTAAATAGATATAATTGAAAATTTTCAGATTGAATTAACTAACGTATAATAAATTTATGATTTTTTAGTTCTTTTACATTATCACATGACAAGTGCAATAATTGTAGCTGTTCTGATGCACTGCGCGAACAATAATTCTCATGTGAACTCGAAATTTTGCAGGACTAGAATTTTGGGACTACACTCCAAAAATATCTTTATGTGAAAAAAGAAAAAAAAAACACGTAGGGCCCACAACAGTCTTTGAGATCACATTTTGTCGCGTCCAAACTCGTACGGCCAGTCCATTCCTGGGGACGCCACTGTTTCTCCCCGATCCCACCACCGCTTGAAGGATCTCACAGTTCCTTCATCACCTCACCACCAGAAAAAGAAAAAGAAATTAAAAAAAAAATCATTTAGAGGTGTCATGGCCAATGCATATATCCAATAAAAGATTACGAGAAAATTATCCAAATTTTTTTAAATCTATTATAGTTTTACTAATTCGGTTATATATCTTTTAATTATAACAATTAAATCTTAAAACATTTGATATTTCGTTAAATAAGTTAATCTAGCCAATATTGATCGAAAATCGCCGATGTAAATGCCGAACGTAAACGCCGATTGTTCTACGTAATTATTTTTTGTATTTATTATTTTATTTTTTCTTTTCTTTGTTTTTTATAGCTTTGGACGACGAGACCGCCAACACTATGATGCCCTCACTTGGATCTTGGAAGGGCTGTGACGCCTTTGCCTAGCTCAACCGAGAAGTCGTTAACCTCACCAACAAGAGCTGTAGAAAATAATAATAATAATAATAAAATGTTCAAACATCATTAAAATATTATTAAAAATTGTTCACATTTGAGCTAGCTATGTTATGTAAGATAGATGGTGTCTATGACAACTAGACAGACTCAATTGATGAAATGTAAAAATATTTAAAATTTAATTGGCACAATTAAAAACTCTATGATTGAACTGGCAAAAACATAATATGTTTGAGATTTTTTGTACAATTTTCCCAAGGTGAATGTACTATGAATATTAAAATTAATCTGGACCATCGAAAACCATATTGACCATCCATATTGAATTATATAAAGTACAATATGTTACGATCATTTGATGATACCTTCTCGTAGCATCGGATTAACAAAATTGCGACATATGTACGCTTCCAAGGCAATACATATCTTCATTTGACGTTTATGAAAGAGAGATTTTCGTGCATTACGAAATTCAGTTTGAACAAACCAATTGGATACTTTGAGACGTCGTTGTATCTTGCAACAACAAAATAGGAATTATTTTATGATGTGTAGGTAGAGATACGGTGATTTATGAAATTAACTTAAACTCGAATGTGGACCCACGTTAGAAATTTTATTTTTTTTTGGCCAAGTGTCACGATACTCAACGTTCGAGTGCTAACCAACTAAGGTTTTTCTCTAATGCCGCGGGGGGACACGTTTGGTCTCGCTCCCTTATCAGCTTTTTTTTTTTTTTGGTCGGTCAGCTTAACAACCTCTGTAATTGACAATTTCTGAATAAAAGAAAGAGAGAACGGGTCACGTGCAGGCGGGTCCCACGGTTGGATCGGATGCAGCGGCAGCATTAAAATAAATTAAAGCGGGATAAAAAAGAAAAAGGGGGGGGAGTTCTCCAGCTGGCGATGAGCATGTGATAGCCTGTGGCGGGGTCCACAGTAGTATCTGTTTGCCACGTTGATCAACGTGTGGACCAACTCACGAACGTGCGATGGCGGGCGGGGGTGGGTCCCACGATGAGAGGTAACATGGGGTCGCTTTTCCCCCTCACTTGCTCGCACGCACGTCGCATGTGGGAGAGCGCTCCTCTCCCAGTCCGTTTTCGTGATGTCTCTTTGCTAATTAATTCGATTCCCCTTCCTTTTTTTTTTCCTTGCTTTTTGGCTATAATTTTCTTTGACAATTAATGGAATGAACACGTTCAATTTCCATATTAGTCGTGATTTGGAGAGAGCCTGCGGACTTCCCAGCTTACTTGCCAATCGGGTTTGAAATCGCAGTATAATGAATGGCAAACAACCCAACTCAATAGTCAAGTGATTGTCTCTCTTGACTCTTACTTCAAAAACATTTATCATGTTTTAGGTCGTTAAAATATTAACTCGTAGGTAACCCATTAATTTCAATTTTTTTTTTAAAGGAGAATTTGTATCCGATGTCTACTTCAAATTATGTCTCTTAATTGAGAAAACACGCTGTACATATTACATGTTTGTTTTCATAAAATTTTCCATCAAAAATATCAAAACTTTTAGAATTGGATTTCATTTTGATTTTTTGATTAAAAGGGTGTTTGAACGTTGGTCTGAACCCATACTTATGAATGTGCTCTTACTTCTCAATATATCAAGAATGGGCAAGAATTTACTCATGGGAAGTGGTCATGGACACGGAGGTTATTCCCATTAGGACGTGCTGGGATACAAAAATGGGATTTACAACATCCACATGCACATTTAGTTGCATCATTTGTGTATTTTTCACAAAATAAACGAAGCTTTAATGAACATATTAACCGTGAGGATTGGGGGAAAATTAAGGGTGCAAGAAGTAAATTAAGATTTCATTCGAGATTACCGATTTAAATTGCGTTAGCTGGAGAGAGTTCAAAATCCAAAACAATTTTTCCTTCGTGGAAAATGCATACTATGGACTAACAAAATTTCCACAAGATGAATATTCGGAGCTTTGACCGGATGGAAAATTATTTGCTGGAATTTGATTTCTAGGAAATCTAAGTCAAATGAAGCGACTCAAACCAGCACATGAACTCCTAGAATTGTTCTGGCGGAAGAAATTGTCATGTGATTGTCGGTCCAACGTGAGTCATTGTCCTCGTAATAAAGGGGACTTGTTTATTTATTATTGGTAAGATCGCATCATAGAAATTAAAGAACTCTCTTGTCAAACAGAGCATGCTACTTGCTATGTGATCCCCCTCTGTGTTGCAATCCCATGTGCTAAGGCTAACCGGTACCTTTTTGGCCATTTTCCTTAAATTGATTGATTTAAAATTTGCAGGAATACTGTTTCACTTGTGTGATGAGGACTATATAGTTATATCAATTATTGTTGACATATATGTCTATGATTGAATTTTTATTATGCGCACATCATGTCGTAACTTTGCATAAATACAAATGATCTCCCCTCACCAAGTAGCTAAAGTTTTCGGGATGGATTTCTATCATAGCATTATAGCTTCAATCTGATTTCTTCTTACTCTAAGTTAATTAAGCACTCCAAATTAATGCGGGATTACTCGGTTTCTTTAGTCAATTCCGCACTTAAGTCGACTGTTTTGCTGTTCTACGTTCCATGACCTATTAAGACATTTGTTCTATCATCTTTCCATTCCATTTGCGATGAGTAGGGATCCTAAAGTATACTTCACACTATTTGCACGAGAAATTTAAAATAATGTTATTATTTTTATAATATAGATACACAAATGCAAAGGCTCGATTGGCAGGAGGCTTATAGAACACTCTCCAAGCTCCATAAATCGGTTAAGTCTATACCTTAATTTATACACCCAAGTAGAGCAACTTTCACGTAATTTGTGGGATTTGAACATGTGATCTCCAGTTCTAAAATTGTAAATCCCTTACCGCCCCAATTAATTGCACTTGCATTGAGGGGGTTCTTAAAATTTTTAAATGCATATTGTTTCATATCAACAATTCGGACTAAACTTAACATTATTGACGATGGTGGTTCTGTCGGGATCGAAATTCCACAATATCTTATCTATATATAAACCTATCGTGGAAAATAATTCCATCATTCATGAACCACTTAATCTTTACGGTAATGGGTTGCGTTTCCTTTCGGATTCATTCCCTTATGGATCTAGGGAACTTCATCATGAAAATTACCTACAAAGGAAAGTGCCAAAAAGAAACAGCAATTTATAGATGAACACATGGTGTTTCTCTTGCATGTCCCGAGTTCCATCAGCACACGTTTAATGCTATCCCTAGATCTTCTTCTTGTAAGTTGCGGTCATAAATGACTCCCAGCACCGCACCCGGACCATGAAACCTGCACGAAAGCCTAACAAGACTCGAAGTCAGAACCGAGGGTCGTCTTTTGGTAATTCTGGTAAAGACTCCAAAACTTTTGCCAATGTTAGTGCATGAAACCCTAACACTTCAAGCACTCAAGAACGAAATGGATCTTCACCAATTTCTCTTTCCTTGAATATTTTAGAGGGAGAGAAGTCTCTTTGAAGCAAACGATTCAAAAGAGTATAACCCAAGTTAGGGAAAGACAAGAGGGTCGATGCGAAGAGTGCAACTCAAGTTAGTTGGAAGAAAGTGAAAGGTCGTGGGAGAGAGCGAGGGTCATCATTTTTCTTCCTATGGATTTCCAGACCTAACACGTTTCAGTTGTGTGGTCATTTTTCCAATTAAACTTTTCTTTAGCTTCGATTTAGCACCAAATCTTCTCCCTCCTTCACTAAACAAGTGATCATAACAACTACCATTCCTTAGAAAATTATCTTTAGACAAGTAGCTTTATACACTATTGGTTCCGAGTGATCGGATGGTTATAATTATCAAATTGAAGGCGGATGACTTGTGTACAACTTTGATTACATTGATAGTGTGTGACTTACTTTCCGTGCTAAAATTATGACATTGAGAGCTTTGTTATGGGCTATCTCAAGCATGAAGCTTGGGACAATAGTCCAAAACCTAGACACTCGTGAGTGGTTTTGAGCATTGAGTGTGGTTGTTCAGTGACAAATGCGCTTAATCTTTTCACATTTGTCATGAGATCGAAGCATGATAGGGCTTGAGAGCCAACTCTTGTGGGAAAGTTTGATCTTCGTGCTTGACCCGATGGTTGAGCTAAGGTGAGAGGCTAACTTGCTTCAAAGTCTTTAGTGTTGCTTCTCAAAATCCGACTAGTATGAGTCAATCCAAGCATTCTATGATAGGAGTGAAATTCTTAAAATATCATCCAATGAGTGCCACGATGACCAATCACTTCTCATTATTATTATTATTATTATTATTATTATTATTATTAAAAAAAAAAAGCAATGAGAATATTTCCGTAGATTTTTGTAGTCCACGTGTCACTCTAAATTCTAGAGTATCGTATCAATTAAGAAAAGTGGACCATTGAACGATGTGTTTTTATTGCCTCGACATTCCGAACGATAGCCTTGCTGGCTATAATGGTTTCAGCAATATGGAGGATACGAAGGTGGGTTGTTCGTGGCCTTTTTCTTTTTGGACTATATTTTGGGATTAAATAATAAATGTGAAAAAAAAATATTTAGCCGATCCACTTATATGGCACAAAACCTCTATGATATCATTCAAAGTTCAGACCGTGCATAGCTCAAGTAAATAAGGACTCTAATATGACCAAACCCTACTCAAATTCTTGAAATTTTCAGGAACTTGGATTGCTTCTCCAAGGATCCAATTTTAGATAAACTTGGTTTGGTGGCTCCAATAGTTACGTGCCTCCTTTTTCCTAGTTGGTAGAGAAAGCACAATTTACTTTAGAATTTACTTTTTACTTTCGAATTTGCTTTTTTTTTCCTACCTTTTATTCAATGGAAAAAAATTAACTTTAACATATTTATATTTAAGCTCGTGTTTTATCAGGTCCATGATCAATAATAATTCTGCTTTACCTCTCTCAATGATAATTCGTACATTGTCGGTGAGAATTTGGAGTCCACTAGTTTGTGCCCATATGTAAAATCTCTAAACATCCAGTCTCATTTAATTTCATGAAAAATGAATGATTGGAAAAATATTTTCCTATAAATGATTGTTCGTATTGTTTGAAATAGTTAGTCAATAGAAAAATATTTTTTATTTTCGATAACAATTTGTATCTAAGTATTTTCGTAAACGATAAAAATATTTTTTGTTCATTCATTTGTATAAGTAATACAAGCAATCATTTATAGAAAAATATTTTTCAGATCATTCATTGCAATCATTTATAGAAGAATATTTTTTTAGTCATTCATTTTTTTAACCAAACAGAGCCCTAATCATATGAGCAAAATTTATGCATCGACACTCAAATTGATAAAATTGAGTTGACATTTTGAGGCCGATGCTTCTAAGTTTTAGCAAAGCCCCTTGTATCTCCAAAAAAATCTTTTTCCCTTCTCCAATGGTAACCGCGGTCCACGGCATGGGAATTCCAATAGATTGAAGGTGGGTTCAAGACTTCCAAATACAAACAGAAGAATAGTAGGCCATTTCCCACTAGTTTCCTCACCTTTTTTTTTTTTGTCTTTTTTCCCCCTCCTCCTGTCTTTTGTTCTGTACTTTGTTTTGGGGGAATGAAAAAATGATTAAATACACCGACAGCATAAAAAAAAAAAGTAAATTTTCATACAAATGATTTAATTTACCTTACACTTGAAGATTTCAACCCTAGACAAGGATGATTGTAACTAATTTATCTTACATTATAATCCAGACATTTTTAGATGTTTTGAAAGGCTAACCATTTGTATCCCTAATCAAGGACATAGCGGGAAATATTGCGCGTTTCAATTTTTTACTTCCCAAAATGTTGTTCGTCCAATATTTCTTAGTTTATCGTGCTACATTGCATAAAATTTCTCATGTTTTTTGTATAGTTGTGCTTGTACTTTGTTTATATATTGATTTTGTTAGAAAGAGAATGTGAAGGGGGGACAACATGCAGTGCCCACTGTATTCCTCTTTGAACTGCATGAGCCAAAGCCCAAGAACTACTGTTTGTCTACCCTCTTCATCCTAAAAGCATTAAAACTTTCTTTCTTCACCATTTTATAGATTTTGAATATTTGAAAAAAAATACAGCAAAAACACACTTCATTTGCCCTATGATCAGTCACATACTCTTATCTTTGAAAATATTAGATACACACCTGAAGTTTACCTTTGATGGCCATTTTACCTTTCACATCATACATCATGTCCTATTTTCAAAAAAGCCAATTTATTCCAAAATTGCCTGTTTGCAAATATTAAATTCTCATGCGAGCTCAAAGTATTCAAAAATAAATTAGGAGTGAGGGGTAATTTGGTTTTTTTCAACGTGAAATTTTAATTACCTAAATGATATCCACCAAAATAGAGATACGTAAGTGGTCATTAAATCAAAAGTCATATATATATTTGATATTTTCTTGAAGGTCTTTCTCGATTTGTATTTTTTTCCTTTATCTCTCTTTTTTTTTTTTGTCATAGTATTTCCTATTCTTTCAAGAGGAGGTGGAAAAGCACGAAAACAGTGGGAAATGATCGTCACGCTAGGTCTGGAACCCGCCTACATTCTTCAAAATGAATTTGGACAGAATAACAAAAGGCATTGATGTAAAGGACAATAATATAAAGGAAAGAAATATTTGCATATTCCCAAAAACGCGTTCCAAACATTTCCAAACTAGACAAGACTTTTCAAACATGGAATTTTTTTGGTCAAATTCAAACATAGAATTTCGAAACCGCGGAAATTGCCAACTAATCACATAATATCGCCAGCAATCAAGGTGACTTGCGCCTATGACATCATGTATAAAGTTCAAGTGAACAGACAAAAAAACAAAAAAACGAAATGAAGCGTACTTTTCTAATAAAAAATTAACCGACTCTATAATGAATTTCCATTAAGAATACCATAGATGTATGCAAATAAAAAGTATCACTTAGGATGTGTTTATTCAAGTGAAAAAATTTCCTATAAATTCGCAGTTAGGACTTTCATGTATTTAATTTACTGAAAAATGATCGAATACATGATTTACATTAAGGAAAATGAATTTTCTAACTTTAAAAGATGAAATCATTTTCGGAAAAATAGTTTCTTTTGTCATGAAATTTTCTTCCAAATAAACATATACCTAAAAGGTATCAGGATCGATCTTTACCTTTTTACTTAATATTTGATCAAAAATCCCGCGAGCCATCCGCTTTCGTATTTTCTAAACTCGAAACTCTAGAAACTTTCACAAATACAAAACGCGGATACGCAAATCTACGTATGGATTTGCAACGTCATTTTTTTTTTTTATTTAAGTCCAAACCAAAGGGGACCGCGTTACCAAAACCAACAATTGCGTAATGCATCGACGGTGTGTGTGGGGCCCCTTATGTGTTACATTGACTTTTTCACGCCGTGAAAAATCCATCATCAACTCCGCAAACAGTTCTGACCAAACAAAAAAAAAAGAGTCCATAAACACTTCCTCCTGCTAGAGGCTCTCTCTCTCTCTTTCTTCTTTCTTTTATGTTTTCTCCACTGAAAATCGAATGGAATCGAGGGGGAGGAGAGGAGGTTTTATTTAGAGAGGACCGGCGAGCGGTGGAATCGCGTGGGTCCCTCCGCGATCAGAGGGAGAGCAGAGAGAGAGAGAGAGAGAGAGAGAGAGAGAGAGAAGGGAGGCTTCAACGTCAAGACAGTGGAGAAGATGGTGGGGAGTAGTGTGCGTTAAAAAGGGACAGCTTGCAATGAAGGAGAAGGATTGCCTTCCCACCCACCTTCTCCGCTTTATTTATATACCGTCTTCTCTCTCTCTCCTCTCTCTCATTCACCATTCCTCCTCCTCTTCTTCTCCCCCCCACCCCCCTAAAATCTCCCTGCCTCTTGATATATATAATTAGCACCACCACTTGCTCTTGCTTCTACTTCCACTCACTTCCCATTTCTCTCTCTCTGCTCTTTACAAGAAAAGGCACCGAAACTCCAGTGTCAACCTCAGCTGTTTCACTCATCCACTCTACTCCTCACCAGCGCACGACTGTCGTTTCAAGCTCCAGGTCAGCCCCTCTCTGCTTTCTTGCAATTCTGCAGAAATGACGAACCTTCAAATTCTTAACGAACCCTCGCGGGAACTGAAGTTCAGTTGCCGTTGTTACTTTTCCTTTTTTGGGTATTTCGAAGATCGATTCTTGGGCTCTGATGATACCGTCAAACTGGATTGCGAATTCGGCTATGTTTAGCCCGAAAACCGGGGGGCGAAAATTTTGCGCCTCTTCTTACGGTTTCCCGCTCGTTTATTTCCCCAGGTGAAAAAGAAAAAGGGAAGGCGAAAAAGAGAATTTCAGGAGGCGAGAGAAAAAAAGAATGCCGGGCCAGAACATAATGGATGAGATAGATTGCGGGAGCTTCTTCGACCAAATCGACGACCTGCTCGACTTCCCCAACGACGACGTCGAGGCCGGGCTGCCCCCCATCGACCACGACTCATTCCCCTCCTTCTGGTCCGACCAGCCCCAGTCCCTGCCGGGCTCCGGCTCCGGCTCCGGCGCCGGCTCGGTCTTCGAAACTCACCCCGGCTCGGACCTCTCCGCTCACCTCTCCGTCCCGGTAATTACGCAATATTATTTCCATATTCTAGCTTACTGTATACGAAAGACTGATTTGAAACCAAAAGCTTGATAATGACGAAGGATTTCGGCCGATTTTTATATGATCATCCGCCCTTTTGCGCCACGTCGCCTCAACTTTTTTCAATTTCCGGCCGTTGGATCGGCGGTGGATGACCGAACCTTGGCGGTTGCCAGGCTGGCACGGCGTGTTGAGTCGTCTCAAGTAGCACGCTCGTTTCATACACCCCGGGGTCAAAATTTGACGACGCGGGACCGAGTTTTATCGAATCTCGTGAATAAAAGAAAAAAAGTAAAAGAAAAATAAGTTAATTTTTAACTTTCATTTATCGATACGCTGACTTTAGGTGGCCGACGGTGTCGTTTTCGGGGTTAAATTAAAAACAATTGGCGGAAAAATCAGCGTCGGTGACTCTACCGTGACTGCTAGAGAGAGAGAGAGAGAGAGAGAGAGAGAGTGGAGTGCAGAGAGGCACATGATGAATGATTGACGCATTAATTGGCGGCATGTGACTTAGCGGCGTGCCTTGTCGCTGCCTCGCCTTTTCAATTTCAAAAATCTTCCGAGGTCGGGCCCCGACCTTCATCACCACACCAGCCACATTGCACCATTCAAATGGGCGGCTGAAATTTCAAAATAAGAAATCAAAAGGTGGTTCTTTCAAGTGTTTGTTAAAGTTAAATTTGGTAAAATACACATTGGGGAATTGGGCAGTTTTTGCTTGAACCTGCTCTGTCTTTTGTGGCGTTCTTGATGGTCAACGGTTAAAATTTGTAATGGTTGCGCATTAGGATTGTCCTAGACGACTGAATTTTAGACTTTCTGGAGTAGGTGATGAGTGGGGAAGTGTGTTGCTCTTTCTGGTCTGACGGAGGTCTTTGTTTTCGATGTTTTTCTTATGCAGTATGAAGACATTGTCCAGATGGAATGGCTGTCCAATTTGATGGATGATTCCTTCTCCGGCGACCCCCTCACCATCAACGACCAAGATCCGTCGAAGGCCCAGCCGGTGAGCCACGCTCAGTTCCAGACCTCTAGCCCCATATCCGTCCTCGACAGCAGCAGCTCCTGCACGGACGAGAAGGCGGCCCCCCGCAGCCCCGAGGCCATCAACCTCGCCCGATGTGGCCGCGCCCGCAGCAAGCGCCCTCGCCCTGCGACCTTCAACCCGCGCCGGCCGGTGCAGCTCATCTCGCCCACGTCCTCAGTCGGGGAGAACCCGCAATCAGTCGATTCGGAGAGCCATGTGGAATCCCGTCCCGTGATCAAGATCCCGAGACAGGTCAATCCCGAGCAGAAGAAGAAGAAGAAGATCAAGTTCACTATGTCGACAGCCGCTGCGGCCACGGCCTCGGCCGACACCAGCCAGAGCTCGGCTACTGCGCAAGCAGTCAGGAAATGCATGCACTGCGAGATAACCAAGACCCCACAGTGGAGGGCTGGGCCCATGGGGCCCAAGACCCTGTGCAACGCGTGCGGCGTGCGTTACAAGTCGGGCCGGCTCTTCCCTGAGTACCGCCCCGCGGCGAGCCCCACGTTCGTCCCGTCATTGCACTCGAACTCTCATAAGAAGGTCCTCGAGATGAGGGGCAATTTGGGCGATCCGGAGGCGATGGCCAATCCTCCGGAGCTGATTCCGAATCGCGCCGTTGAAATGGAGTACATGTGAGGAAGGACGTGGAGAAGGACAGCGTTCCGTGTCGAAAAATATGTCTCTTTCTTGGGGGAAATTACCTCAAGTCTCATTTACATTAATTGGGTTAGCGTCATTTCATTTCTTTGTTCATTGGTTATTGTACAGGGAAGAGAAAGCTGGCGGGGATTTAGCGCAATTAGGCGATCCATGTTATGTAGTTTGGGTTGGACAAAGATGGAAGCTTTAAAGGGTGTTTTAGAGTCGTCGATGATTTTAGGAGTATTGGGTAGGTCTTAGCTAGCGTCATTTAGGAGTTTCTAGTGATTTTTCTTTTGCTGTTTTTGGTTTTTCTTCCTTTGCATATTCCTTTTTGCAGTCTTTGTTCCTTTTCAAGGGAAATTCTTTTTGCAGTCTCTACTTGTAGTCGAAAATTCTGAGTTGAGCAATGAAATCTTGCAGTATTCCCTCTTATAATCTCCAACATTGTTCTTTAAGTTCCATCAAAGCATGTGTTCAAGATTGGCGGTTGTTCATTTAGCAAGCCGGATTTACCAAATCCTGACATGACATGATAACAAGAACCGAGTTTGTTACGACATCGTCCGTCCAAAGATCTGAACTGACTAAAACCCAAATGCAAACCTTAGATAATTTGTTGCCAAGAGTCTGAGTATAGTTTCCTTTCATTGTCAAGCTACGAGGGCATCAATGTCGTTTGGTCGATAGAACTTCAAATCGAACTTGAAAATTATCACACAAAGAAACATTGCTGAACCATTAAGGACCCTTTTTTTTTTCTGGTGCAACTAAAGTAGATGGGATTTATCTAATTGGTGGGTTTCGGTTGGGGGATCAAAATCCAGTTCTGACCACCAAATGACAGTGCAACTTCACTACCGTACCAACTACTCTTGGACCTTCTCTCTTAAGCGCCGATCGTCCCTAATCCACCAGCCATTTTTGGCACTTCTCGCTAGTGCGTTCGAACGTTGATATCACGTCCTGAGTACCTTCGAAGCTGCGTTCCAACCGAAGGTGGTGGTTAAGTACGTTGCTGGTGATGGAGACTTTTTGGCGATGGTGTTGTTATGACTCTGCCGATGTGGAAAGCATTCGGTCGTGACAGAAAATCGTCGTCTTCGAAAGGGACGTCCCATTCAAATCAGTAGTTGCGAAGCGCAATCGCAATGACCACGCTAGAGTAGGCGGAATCAAGTAGCGGTCTGAGGCAGTTTGGAAAATGCTTCTTCTCTGCAGTCTGGCTGATCGTGATGACCTAGTCTTTTCGCAATTGGGAAAGAACAAACCTGGCGAGCTGCCCCCACGGACCTCATTTCTCCAAGGAACCCACGACCACAAATTGGTCTACCATCTTAACTGAAAACTGACATGTGTGCTCCGGTTGCAGAAATCCATGAAGTCTATTTCGAGGACCGAGAGTGCGCGTATCCTGCGCATTTCGTCCCTTAAACCAGATGGGTCTCGCGCGACCAGATTGTCGGATGGGCCGACCGTATCGCAATTTCATA
Organism: Eucalyptus guilfoylei; assembly: GCA_016097605.1. Lineage (NCBI taxonomy): Eukaryota > Viridiplantae > Streptophyta > Magnoliopsida > Myrtales > Myrtaceae > Eucalyptus > Eucalyptus guilfoylei. The sequence continues at coordinate 21,541,148 of CM027869.1, forward strand.
TCAGGACAATTTGACACCAAAATGTGGCAGCTGACTTCAAGCCCTGATGACAGTTTGGATTAGAGGTCGGGTCAACCAACAAAATGGCATCAGCTACAGTAGCGAACTCCCACTGAGAGTGGGCTTCGAAACAAGACATGGGCTGGCCCATCGAAGCAGCCCAGAAAGCGGGACAGTTTTGGGCTCCTCTTCACGGCCCAAGAGAACGCGCGCTCGTGCCATCCCCGAAAAGAACTTTCGGTAAGCGACGCGTGCCGATTTGTACTGCAACGGTGAAACATGGCAAAGGCAAGCTTTAGACCAAATTCTAGAAAGAAAATAAAAAAGAAGAAAAAGAAGAAAATATATCGGAATGGGCGGGGGAAGTTGACCAGAGGGAAAGGGGAAGGGTGGTGGGTTGGTTTCAAAGCCTGCGCATAAGGCGAGCCCGGTGGCTGCGGCCACCGACGCGGCGGCACATTTGGGGGTTGGAGTTCCCGCAGCTGAGCTGTGCCACACGTGTTGCATTTAATGCCTTCACCCAACCCATTTTCTTCTCCTTCTCTCTCTCTCACTCTAATATATATATATTCTGTTGAGCCAAAACTGTTCCGATTTTCACTGCATCCTGAAATTTCTTTCTGGGGGAGGTAAAATGAAAAAGAAGAGAAAACAAATGCCACGAGACAAGAAGTTTGAGTTGAGCCACACGAGTCAGACAGTGGAGAGACGGGTCGTGGAGACGACGTCGCTTTCGGCTAAACAAAAATGAAAAAAAATAAAAGGAAAACTGACGAGGAGAGACTAAAAATCTGTCGTCCTTCTCGGCCCAGCTGAGCCAAAAACAAAACAAGGGTCAGGAAACGACAGAGATTCTCGGGCGGGTCCTACTCCCCCCCCCCCACAATCACACGTCACGTCTCATCAACTTCCGAATAACGACATCGTTTCGGCCCCCCGGAAATCTGGCTCCCCACTGCACATCCCTCGTCGCAAGCACCGCCTGATGAATCGGTGGAGAAAATTTTTGCAAGGAGAAAAAGCCATAAAAAATTTAAATTACGCCCACTTAATAAGTTTATCCTAAATTTTTTTTTGTGACACAAAAACTCTCAAAATATGCATTTATCCTAAATTTTTTTATAGTGTAAAAAAATCCAAAACTTATACCTATGTTATATATTTATCCTCCCCTCCAAGGTTTCATTATATATTTTTTTAAACAAGATAACATTGTTTTTATTTCACTTAAATCACATAAACATCATATCAATATTTTTTGCTTTTAGGTTGGCATTCATGTAGGCAGTTTTTCAATTGTTGTAATTAGTCAAATTTTGATGAAAAGTAAATGTGTCACACATATTCAAGTTTAAGATTCTTGGTGTAATAAAAAAAAAGTTTAGGGTCGGCGTGTCGCGATGGACATAATTGAGAGTTATTGGTGGGTTTGCCCTTTTGCAAATGATCTCGCTCACTTCTAAACTTAATTTTTGATTTCTAACGACCTTCGTGATGCTTGGAAAATGTTGATGCTGAAAATGCTTGTGGGTGTCAAAAATAAGAGGCCAAATGATAATATATCACAGCCTTCTCAAAGGGATTTCAATCTTATCGACGTCTTCCAAGCCCGTTAGAAAGATGGCCCTGCCTTTCAGGTCTGTTCTGGATAAGATACTTTGGTACGAGATCTAAGCGAGAATATTTGGTTAGATTCATTCCAAACGGCTTTATATCATCCCTTTCTATTTACTATAAAAAAAATAATTTCGATTTATTTTGTAAATTAAATATACAAAATTAGGTGAAGAAAGCTAAAAAAGCCATTAGGCTTACCCTCAAAGATATACACAGAGAAAACCGACCCAACTTTCAAGCTTCTTCGAAAGGTCAAAAACAGAATATATTGAATGAAGTAGGCATTAACCACTATTAGTTCTTTACCCAATGGAGGAGAGAGTTTGAGCAGAAAAGCCATGATGGTTTGTTAAATGACGGACGATCCCCGACATTGTATCTTCAGTCAAGGTGGGAAAAAATGTAAAATTGAAGAAATGACGATTGAAACAAAGCAATGTCCAAATGCTTTTAGCTCCAAGAACAAAATGGACAACAAGTGACTAAGATTCACTTTTCCTGTATCTACTTTGATCATTTGAAAAATGAAAAGGTAAGCATCTTCAGGACTATATGTCGTAATGCTAGTTCTCCATCAACATGAGAACCTTTCGCTACCCTTGAAGGAAAACAAAAATGGCGATGAGCATGTTCAAAATCTGTTTGTGCCTAGTGCTGATAGTGCTTTTGCTTCCAAGCTCCCGTGCACGACCTCCCTATGTCATGATCCGAGGGAAGACACTTGGTAAGGTTGTTCGAGTATTACATGAAGACTATGGAAAGGGAGATACGGGCAAGGAAGTTGTTACAAGTTTATGAGGGCTAGTCCACAAGGTCCCGATCCGCAACGTCAATGAATAAGACAATCGCTGCCTTCTTTTATTCACGAAATGCGTCCTAGTGAGCATGACATAATGCGCTTCCTTCTATATTGTCCCCTCCTTTTTTTCTACGAGTTTCCAAATCTTACCAGGTCATATTTCAATGTAATGCCACGGTAGAGCTTTCATGTTGAGTTGTTCATGGAGTTTGTGCGCATGGCAAGGAAAAGTACTACAAGCAATGTGTTCATCAAAATTGGACTTATAGAAGCGAAGCATTAATATAGATGCTATTGACTAACTATTTTGGCATTTTTGTTATCTTTAAGCTTTTGAATATTGGCAACTTAGAGAAGATCTAAGGTAGTGAGCCAAAAGAGATGTTGTTATTATATATGAACCCACGCAATTATTTTATTTTATTTTTTTTAATCAGTGATGTTGTCATCTTAAAGTATCAATTCCATGTGACATTCTTATTTATGTTTTTTTTTTTTTTTTTTTTTTTTTTTGTGACTCGGGAACCGCCGTATACTGGCAAATTAAGCAACGTAAACCCGGGGCGGTGCCGTAGGGACTCACCTCCCACAACGTTGCAGGTTAGGCGCGCAATGCGCACGCTGGGACTCGAACCTCCCCCCTTCCGCAATTAGAGGGAAAAAGGCCCAAGCCAGCGTGCTCACAAGCGGGGTGGGTGCATTCTTATTTATGTTTGTACGTGAGATGGGTCTAAAATTATCAATGGGACAATATGTCTTTTAAATTTACACTATTAAACTGTCTAACCCAAAAATTTAAACTGTAGAAAGAGAAAGACAACATAAACATAAGGTTAGTATGAAACCATAAATAAGAGATATGGAATACTTTTACACCCCTCTCACATACAAATAGAAATAAGAATGGCACATGGAATTGATATAAATAATATATCTTTTAAATTTAGACTATTAGATTGTTGTGGATCGTCCATTATTTAACAAACCATCATGGCTTTTCTGCTCAAACTCTCTTCTCCATTGGGTAAAGAACTATTAGTGGTTAATGCATACTTCATTCAATATATTCTGTTTTTGACCTTTTGAAGAAGCTTCAAAGTTGGGTCTGTTTTCTCTGTGTATATCGTTGAGGGTAAGCCTAGTGGTCTTTTTTACCTTTCCTCATGATCATTTGTGTCCTCATTATTGTCTTATGCAGGGAACCAATGAATTTTGAAGTAAATGTGATCTTGGCATAGATTTAATATGAGTTCAAAAGGTGAAGATTCATCTTGATAACCTCAAAAAGTGGGGATAAAATTGAAAAAATGGAGAAAAAGTGAGGATTTCTATTGAAATTTGGCAAATATAAAAAGGAGAATAATCCTTTTCTATGTATAAGATAGAAATTCTCGATTCGAATGCAACGAATTCAGTTTTCAAATTATAAAATACCTAATAAGATATGGTAATAGTTATATTTACAACTCGATAGATAAAGCCTTACTCAATGCGTATTGACACATTGTCAATAATAAGACAACTAAATGCTTGACGTATCAAAAAGGAATCCTTGCAAATGAACTTTCAAGAATATATATTCGGACAAATTAAGTTATGGGTATTGTACCAGGTCAATAGAAAAAATATTTTCATTTGCAATCACACTCAAGAAAATATTAAGGCATTAAAATAATTTTATATTTGGATATGTAAAAATATATCTTTTGTTCTAAATTTTATCTTATCTTTCAAGAATCCAAGGCCTGCGTTTGCGTGTCGAGAAATTTTGTACGTATCAGCACGACGCCTCCTAAGCAGCATTCAGCAGATACCCGAGGCAGGAAAACGCATATCTAATTGTCAAAAATGGTGTCGATTTCTCCAAAGGAGAGCCTTTAAAAAATTCCAAAAGTTACTTGTCAATAAATCTCACCTATTATTTATATCGTTCATCAATCATTAAAATAATAACCTTTTTTTTTTCTTCTTTTTTTGGTAAAAAGTATTGTCTTTAGATGCGACCACTAGCAGTTGCCGTAAATGCTCCTCCATCGTCCAGACAGAGTCCCCACGAATCCCACAGCCTCGTCGGGTCAAACAAATTAGGTTTCTCTCATGTAACTAATTCTTTTTATTGGCTAATTATCATAATCATCGACTATAAACCTCATCCCCCTCCATCCTCTTTCTACCCTTTTTGTATAATCGAATTCGTACGTGGCCACACGTATTTCCCGGAGCTCCTAATTATAAATACAGACGGTGTATTGAAGTGGCATCAAATTAAATTTTTAAAAAAGGAAAAGGTAATTTAATGGGAGCATAGGAGACAAGTGACCATGAATAGTGTGTCTGGCCAGAGGTCCCTCTCACGGCCCCCACTCCACAAGACAACCACAAGACAATCTCCATTAGCATTACAAATTTGGGTTTGGGCGAGGCGTGCGTGCGATGTCTTAGACTAAGCAACTAAAGATGATGATGATGATGATGCCCACCATCGTTAATGCGTGATTGGTCACTACCCAATTTTTAAATTTACATTCCCATTTGATTCAATTTATTTATTAATTTTATCTATTTTTTTCTCGGCAGATAGGCAACGTGTATAGTGTCTTTATCGGCATTCCTTTCGAATTTTTTTTTTTTTTTTTAAGTTTTGCTTGATTAATGTGGTTGTTGTTGTCCTCATTTTATGTCAATCAGTCCACGGGATGTCTAGTTAATGGGTTGCTGTCGACATGCCCTATGTATATTTATTTCTTTCCTTTACTTTTTTTCATAAAAAAAGAAGGAATTGGGTCCTAAAAATTTCTCGCAGTATATTTATACAATTAAGCTAAATCAGGCAAGAATGCAAAATGTTTTTTCTCTAGAGTGTTTTGATTTTTGCCATATGCTAAAGTCATTTTAAGGTTAAAATAGGAATATTGAACATTTAGTTTGATTTTTCTTTTTTTGGGGGAAAAGACGAATTTAATATTTTCCTTGGTGCCACCAGCAACAATAATAAGTCTACTTTATAGTCTGGTGGAGAGTCCACGTCAAGGAATTAATTCTGGGGACAGAGGTGTACCGGCCCTATGCCCTTAGCACGCTGCGTACTTCCTGGTCGTCAAGCCTATTCTCTTCGTCCCACCACGACAGCTATCGGGATAAATATGACGTCATCCGACCGTAAAAAATGGTCATTATTGCCCACGTATAAATTGACTTGCACTCGTATTACTCGGTAATTCGGCAATAAAGCAATTATTCGAGAGACGGGAATGAAATTGTCTCCCCAGATAAGGTGAACCGAATGAAAATTCATCGGTCAAAGAGAAATTTAATTAAATGTTTAAAATTTAATCTCCTCATCTCTATTCAGCTCGACAGTTTCATAGAAATTAATTAACAATCGAAAATAATGAGTAAACGATGATCAAGGAGATCCTCCGTGGAGTTAAAAAATCATGTAGATGCATTTGAAAATGATGCATTTAACCATCAAGTATCAATTAATCTTATTTTTTTTTAATTAGGAGATTAGTAAATGATCTAAAAGGTACCGTCCCTATCGAAATAGTTGCCCCCAAAGCTGCAGTACGTGATTGTGGCCAAAAACGACACGGATTTTGAACGACCAAGGTCGCAGTCACTTGCCGTTTTGCTTTGGCTTTTAGCTTCGGCCTTACATCAATCATCGGTTTTACTCTTGTCCCCTCCCTCCCCATGTCGCTCTCACCGTCCCTTTGGCTTTAATTCCACTGTCCAAAACTCTAAGAATCTTTGCTTTCATCTCCCGCTACAATGTCCCACACTGCTTTGACAATGACCCATTAAAAAATTAGCCTAATTTAATTAGGAAAATGAAACGGGGAAGCTAGGGAATTGCTCATGGTTTTCCTTTCTTCTCGACAAAATGTGCTAGGTTTTTTGAACGCTCAATTAATCCCTATTGGATGTTGTAGCCCCCTACCATGATATTGAACAATAACAGAAACACACAAGTATTCGTTTTTTTAGAGTGAGCCAAATAAAATGCGCAAACATAATGATTCGAACCGAGGACTTGAATTGGAGAATAAACACGCTTATCATTTGAGTAACCCCTTGGAGTTATGAAGATAGAGGAATTGTGATTACTCTCCAATCTAGAAATGAAAATTGCCCACAATATATTTAGTATGGTTGTTTATGATGTAACTTTTGCCTTTTCATTATATGCTTTTCCCTTGATTTTACCTCCTAAAATTTGAAATAGAACTCTGATTAAAAAATTCGTAACACCTTCCAAGTACATTAAAATATATTTTATCTATTTTTAAAGCTTAATACCATCTTATCACGTTTGGCCAAATGATGCAGGATTCACTCTCTAGTCAGAAATTCGAATTCCCTAATTGCTCCTCAATTTCAGGAAGCCTTGGTTCGTTTGTAATGTAGCTTTTGTGCCGTAATGAAAAGAGCAGTAGTCATGCCTTATACAATTAGAGAGGGGATCGCAGATGCTCGTCGCCTCTTTCCACCATTTTTACGGATAAAAAGGAAAACCTCAAAACCATTATGTTTCTTTCTTAAACTTTGGAGAGAAAATAATGACCAACCTTTTTCCAAGTCCAACAAGTGGGAAAGGCCAAGAAGGGAGACTACAAGAACATGGGTAGGTCCGGAAAGATAAAACATCCACGTCCCACCTGTGCGTGTCGGATTTCATAGTGGACTTGGACAAACATCATCCACGTTCAGAATCTAACATAACTTGGTTTCAACACTGTGGTAGAGAACGATACGCATCTTATTGTCCTCCTTTTTCTAGTTATAATAATTAAAGGGTTTCCCTACTTTTTTTTGTAAAAGATATTATAAGGAGCAGTATTTATCAGAAATGCATTTTCAGTCTCAATATACTGAACATGCACGACATGAGATGGGCAATTTATTGAAAATGACAAACTTCCCTTGATTAAATACGTAGGATACTTGTTGATATGATTCATATTGGAATTGCGATGTAACCAATTTTGAGAAATTTCTCTTTTGAATTTGGCTCCATAGTCTCAGGACAGTGATTTTGGAAGTCAAGCGAAGGTTGACAACAGGAAAATACCCAAAAGAAAGCTGTCGAAGAAGAGGCATGAAAAGAAAAGAAGACCTTAGAAAGGAGAGAAATCTTAACAAATGGTTCGTCTCGTGTCCCATGTATTAATTTGCCGTCCCCCGACCAAAGAATCGGAACCCACACACGCACAAACAACCAATGACATCCTGTATTGGTCGACCAATTACAAGCATACAACGATGATCAAAACCCGGTTAGTTAAAAGGGAAAGGAAAACCCTAACCCTAGTTTGCCGCAGAGTTAGGGCCTTGAACAAGATGATCTTTGACTAATTGTTATTTGTAAAATCTTTATTGCGGTTGCCTTGATTTCAGAGAAACCCCGCCCCCCGTTGAACTCGCCCTTTCTTTTTGACAATATTTTTTACCTGTTAACAACGTAAAATGGATGAATAAAGAAATGAATGACGAACCCGAAAAGCCAAAAAAAATCGTTTCTTTTTTCTATCCTATGGGAATGCATGCAATGGCTCATTAAAAATGCTGGGATCCCTGGTTCATAGGATGCTTCATGCACGAGCCACTTTGACTTGCCATGGTGTGTGGACTCTGGACTTTGGAGTGGAACACAATCTTGAACATGGGATTGGTGTTCTTTGCAAGAGCTTGTTGGGGGGCGTTTGACTTTGCAACCATTCTTGATTTCTAGGATTCCTTGTGGTTTGACTTCGCACCGTTCTTGATTTCCCCGTTTCCTTTTTTTTTTTTTTGGGTCGATCTCAGTGGCCCACCTGTTCGTAGAAATTCTCGAAGGAAAAAAGAGGGGGGCAAAAGGATTAATTTTCAGGACATCCTAAGCACCAAGAAAGACACGCCTTTGATACGCCATTCAATTAGAACTAAGCCGGAAATGAATCTTGCAAAAAAAACTTGGTGGTGGGTTGGTGCAATGTTTGGTTCGGGTGTCTAGAATCATGTTCAGTGGGTTTGTCAAGGAGCGAGGGGGGGAAGGAGAAATCGATGAGCGAAAATCACCCTGATTTGGCTTTTCCCTCGGGTTCATGCAACCAACATGGATCGAAGCATCAAGAAAATCTCTGCTCCAACAAGATATAAACCACGCACACTTGACACCGACGACTAAAATAAACAATAATTTAATCTGCAGATTAAATCTGTGTTTATATATACATTTGTTTTGCTCTCCCTGTCAAATTGTAACAGTCTGGTCGGCAAGGAAGCTTCAGGTATATGGGTGGGTGCGTGTGAAGAGAGTACAGTGCTGTGTAGTCCCTCTCTCTCCTCTAAACCGCTTTTTCTTTTGGGCTGTTACACTTTCCTCAACCGCTTAAAAAGCCTCTGATTGTCTACACTTCAACCGGACAGGAGCCACACAGCCTCTCCTTCTCTCTCTCTCTCTCTCTCTCTCTCTCTCTCTCTAGCAAAGGTACCCTTCTTTCTTGCCATTTTTCCTCGCAAAGGTTTGAGCTTTACGAGTCTCTGGCTTTTCTTGGCCTCAAGAAAACTGTTTCGGAGTTTCTTTTAGCTTCTGGGATTCGCCTTTTTCCTTCGGTTTCCGACCTTTTGGCGCGGAGTGAGGATTGTCCTGTTGGTCTCAGAGTCGGAATTGCTCTGGTTCTTGGATTTGAAAGAAAGGCAAGACACCTTTTCTTTCTTTTTCCCTCACTGTCGTTTTCGTTTTTCGGAGGTGTTTCGGGATGATTCTGGTTGCTGCTTCTTTGGTCGGTGAGAAAGCTGAGAGGGTGTGAACTCAGTGGCTCTGATTCTACTCTGTTCTGTAAAATTTGTTCGAAAAATGGAGTTTCAATTCAAGCAGATGCCTTCTTTTATGCATTTATGAACTGAAAATTGTGGCTCTCTGGTTAATTTATGAGAACTCTGCTTGATGAGAGCATCCGTGTTCGATTTTCCTATCTGGTCAATTATTGCCGAATTTTTCGTCTGCAATGTGCGCGAGGGCTCTGTTTCATTGCTGTTTGGTTTGTTGGTAATCATGTGAACTCATATAATTGTATTTGCAACCGCAGAATATTCTCTAAGATCCGGAGGCGAAGAAGGATATTTGTATGGTTGAGCTTGCCCTCGATCGCTCCATGATTTCAATCATGGATTCAAGAAAAGATTCGCTGAAGAGGAACCCACAAAAGTGCTTGGACTCTCAACTATGGCACGCCTGTGCCGGTGGCATGGTTCAAATGCCACCGGTGAACTCGAAGGTCTTTTACTTCCCTCAAGGCCATGCCGAGCACGCGCAAGGGACCGTCGATTTCGGGAGCTCCCAAATCCCCCCTCTCATTCTTTGCAGGCTTGCCGCCATAAAGTACATGGCCGATCCTGAAAATGACGAGGTTTACGCCAAAATAACCCTTATGCCCATGAGAAGCGACGAGTATCATCACCTAGATGATGATGGTTCTCTAGGAAAAGATGGAATGGAGAACCTAGAAAAGGTGGCGTCTTTTGCTAAGACGTTGACGCAGTCGGACGCGAATAACGGCGGGGGTTTCTCTGTACCGCGGTATTGTGCAGAGACAATATTCCCTCGCTTGGATTACTCGGCTGAACCTCCAGTTCAGACGATAGTGGCCAAGGATGTGCACGGAGAGAGCTGGAAATTCCGGCACATATACAGAGGAACCCCACGTCGCCATCTTTTGACCACGGGGTGGGGGAATTTCGTGAACCAGAAGAAGCTCGTAGCTGGTGATTCAATTGTGTTCCTGAGAGCAGAGAACGGGGATCTCTGTGTCGGGATACGCCGCGCGAAGCGGGGGATCGGCATAGGTGGGAATGACAATGCTTGTGGATGGAACTCTGCATCTGGGAATTTCGGAGGATACTCGATGTTCGCAAGGGAAGAGGGGAGTAATTTGATGCAGAAAGGTTGTGGTGGGGAATTTAGGAGGAAAGTGACAGGAGAATCTGTATTGCAGGCAGCGACTCTGGCAGCGAAAGGACAGCCATTTGAGGTGGTGTATTATCCTCGCGCTGGTACTCCAGAGTTTTTCGTGAGGGCGTCCTCTGTTAGCACAGCAATGCAGGTCCACTGGTGCTCAGGAATGAGGTTCAAGATGCCGTTTGAGACAGAGGACGCTTCTCGAATTAGCTGGTTCATGGGGACTATATCATCTGTACACGTCGCTGACCCGATTCATTGGCCTAGTTCTCCATGGCGAATTCTACAGGTATCTCTTAACATTGTTTTGGCACACTCATAGAGAGTTATAGTTCTGAAATTTCAATTAGTCTTTGGTGCTTTGCTTCTTGTTGTTTCCCTTGGTTTTAACGCACCCTTTTCTGATTCAGTATGATTTCACTTGAAATGGTAAATTCTCGAGCGTTGCTTTCTGTATGAACGCTTGCTCTGCTTCGACCTGCTAGTTGCATCTGATAACTTTGGCAAAATGCCTTCATCTGCTATATCTGCATAGTTAGAATATCTTTCCTCGGGGAAAATGAAGGAGAAATGGAACATGGTGTCATTAATCGGTGTTACATCATTAAGTCTCAAGCTTAGGTTTAGTGCTTCACTCCTTGACCGCCTAACAAACCCTTGTTCTCTTCAACTTCAATTTTGAATCAGATAAGCAGTCGACATTTCGATATAACTGGATCTAGGATCCATCATTTTTCTTAGGACGGCTCATTCCAGACATTTTTTTTTCCGATGTTGCAATCGGCATATGCTCATGTTTACTAAAAACTGGTTCATGCGTGTACTGTGCAGGTTGCTTGGGATGAACCAGATCTACTCCAAAATGTGAAGAGTGTCAGTCCATGGCTAGTAGAGTTGGTGTCGAACATGCCCTCTATCCATCTCTCACATTTCTCACCCCCGAGAAAGAAGTTAAGGACACCGCCAAACTTTCCCATGCTCGACCAGATTCCGGTCCCGCCCTTTCCAAGCAACCCCCTTGGACCAAACAGCCCTTTATGTTTTATCCCGGATAACATTCCCGCAGGCATACAGGGAGCCAGGCATGCTCAATTCCTAAGATCTTCATCAGACCTCCGTCTTAATCAACTGCACTCGGGTTTGTTTCCGGTGGGGTCCCACCCCCTGAATCACACTTCAGTATCTACCAGATTTTCACGTGGCGCCTTCTTTGGTGCGCCGGAGGATAACAACAATAGCATCTCGTGCTTGCTAAGGATGGGAACTTCGGAAAACTCCTCAAAGGAGAATTTCGAAAAGAAGTCACCCCACATTTTACTCTTTGGTCAACTGATTCTCGTCGATCAGCAGAACTCTGAGAGTAGCTCTGGGGACACAACTGGAAGATGTTCGTCAGAGGGGAATCAGGAGAGGATGTCGAATTCCTCTGAGGGGTCCCGCAACAACGCGTTGTATTACAATGGCACGGTGGAGAGCTCTTCTGATGATGGATTCACTGGCATTAGACGAGACCGGGCATCTGACCTCGACTTGGGGACTGGTCACTGCAAGGTGTTCATGGAGTCGGAAAATGTGGGTCGAACTCTAGACCTGTCGGTCCTTGGTTCATATGATGAGCTGTATAGAAATCTCAGGGACATGTTCGGCATAAACGGCTCAGAGAGGCTCAGTAAAGTCCTCTACTCAGATGCTGCCGGTGCTATTAAGAATGCTGGTGATGAACCCTTCAGGTAAATTAGTTTACTTTTTCTTACCATCTTAATCTTACTTATTTTTGGTGGTTCTTGTTGGATCCCTCTTTCCTCTCGCGTCTTCTTCATTTGATTTAATGTTTCCGAATTGCTTTGTATTGCAGTGACTTCCTGAAGACAGCAAAGAGACTAACAATTCCGGCGGGTTATGCTACGAAGATTTAGGGAGATAGCTTATGACAAGCTCTAAATGTACAGATGAATTTTGAGATTGTTCTCTTCATCTTCTTCTGCTTTTGGATATGTGTGAAAGACCCACATAATCCGTCTTTTACTTTGGATATTATTAGAGAAGTAATTAATGCAGCTTTATTTAGTAAGTTGTTCGATTAGAATTATCAATGGCTTCCTGGCGCCTCTGTTTCCTTGCTCTTATATGTAATCCCTCTTTTCTTGAATTACACGCACCCACCGTCAATGCGAGCTTATCAGGGCATACGCAAAGCTCAAACAACATAGCAGAATCTAATGATACTTTAAGCAAGATTAGGTCAGAAACCCATCTTGCTCATGTGGGAAACTTAATCTTGGTCTAAAGTTAATTTGTGTATCTTTTTGCTTGTGGCGGTGCAACTTTTTTGTTTTCTTTCTCGCTTTTTTGTGTGTCAAGTCAACTTCATGCACCCATCTGGAAGTCGTTATACTTCAAACAATCATATTGCCCATGTGAGGAAAAGATTGCATTTTGATCTGCATTATGCATGCCCATTGGAAAATCATTGTGATCATGTGCTGGGAGTATCTCTCTCTCTCTCTCTCTCTCTCGCGCGCGCGAGCTCCTCTGCAATCTTTTGCAACTATTCATCCATCTGTAGAATGCATTCAGCCAGTACCGTGTGCATGACATTGCAAAATTATTAGGCTTGCAGAAGTTTCAACTAGTGGATGCAACCACTTGACTTTGTTCTCTCTTTTGCACAAACCATATTGAAAGAAACTGTCAAGTATCATGATCAGCAGGGTCATTGTCACTTGTCAATTTTAAGGAACCAGAGTTGCACGTGGGACTGAGAATTATTGTCCTAAAACTATGCTCAAGTTCTTACCTGCCGAGTTGACAAAAAGAGTGCTGTTTAGCAGCGAAGGAAAATACAACATTGACAAAGAGGGTCCTTCAGAAAAGGAGTAGAATAAAAGATTAATAAACGAAAAGGAAGTAGAAATGAGATTCAGATTCCACTTTAGAGAGTGAAAAAGATTACGAGATAAAATATATATATATAAATCACATTGAATTTGCAGATTTATGGTGAGATTATGACAGGGAGGGAGGACCAAGGAAGCCGGGTCGTAAGGAAGGCTGGTGTTAAATATTCAATGGGGCTGTGACGAAACGAGTAAACAAAGTCAAAATCCCAAAGAAGGTGCACTTTGTTGAGCACTACAACTTAAACTTACAATTGTTTATAGGGTTTGGGGTTATAGATCCTATGTTAGGGGCAAAGGTTAGTCAAATGACAGCTTCTTATCTTCCATGTTTTCTCATTATTCAAAGGGATATCCTGTTGGTTTCCTGAAACAAGAAGCATCCACAAACGGAATCATGTTCAAACAGCAAATCGCTGAGAGAGATATATTTTCATTTAATAAACTTGATATTTAGATTTATATCGCTTATACTTTAAGTTATGGTTATTTTGATAATTTAGACTTTGTCGATATTTTCATGTAGTCATCAATTTTAGGATTCAAACTCTGTTGATATTCTTTGGAAAATGGCTTCGGATAATATTCATCTTCTTAAAACTTCAGAGAATTCATTCGACTATTTTTAACTAGGAAAATTTGGTAAATACAATGATAAAATTTCTCAAAATTATCTTGTCAATGAGTAACAAGCAATGAAGAAAATGTTAAAAAATTCCAATACCCTGCATTTCTTTTTACAGTACGTACTACGTACAGTTAATATCTTCAAACTCGAACCATCTGTCGTGAATTTTCCGTAACTCAATTCTAGAAGAAAGTCGTATCCAATTAAAAAAGAGGCAGCGACATGGAGAGATGTGAAGGTGGGGGCAAGACAATGGCATCGAGTGGAGGGTGGCACGCAAGAAGGCATCTAAGACGGCAAGCTTCTAACACGTTCAACCCGTCCCAATCCCAAGGCGCACTCGTGTGCTTGCTTCGACTTTTCTTGCGTCTTCCTCTCCTTTTTCTATGGTTGCTGTACGGCGCAATTCGTGGGGGGAACATTTATATCATTCGTGGGATTTGGGCCGGTCCCTCCATTCTTTATATCGATTTGCAAATTACGTGGGAATCCATGTGTAATCGAAGATTAGTCAACTAGGGTTTGGTTTTGCCTAGGCCTTAGGACACTCCCAATAGCAGAGAGAGAGAGGGAGAGAGCGAGGTTGACATGACATGAGGCCGACCAAGATTCGTGAGTCTAGGAAACCCTCTGTTCTGTTCCTGATCCACACGCTTTCTCTTCCCTTCGACAACAAGCAAAGTCTCTCTCACTCTTCCCAACGAAGAGAAGAAAGAGAACAAGAAGGGAAAAGGATTAGACAGGCGCGGCTGTGTCCCTCCAAGTTCCACGTACCCAACGAAAATGAATTACCCAATTGGCAGTTCCCATGCGGGGTCGCGAACTTTGTGCATCGTCCGAGATTGTCTTGGTGCGGTTTTTCATCAGAACTCACATGTGACTCCCGACTAACATCAACGTACGCACGGGAAGGTTTCCTATCGGTTCGAATTTGGTTCTTTTGGCGGATTGTTGCGTTGCAGATAGGTTCCGTGCACGGATGCACAGGTGCCACGACCGCAAACGGGTCGAGAAAAGAACGAATGAGTACGACCGGATTGTAGTGCGAGACGGGTCTTAGGTTGTGGTGATAACCCCAGGAAGAAGAGGTCAATCAGAAACCAGCTAAGAAACATAAGGTTAAAAAGAAAATGAATAGAAATTTGACATTGGGAGGGGGGGTCACATGAACAAAAACAATGTCGAGCAACAGTAAACGCGCCGTCTCAAAGGCCGGGACTTTCTCTGCTTTTGGGAAATTGGGTTGACTTTTTTTTCGTTTTTTTCTTCTTGTTGAAAGAACTGCCCTTGACGTTTTGTTTTTTGTTTATTTTTTTGGTGGGAAGAAAGGGGGAGGGGTAGCAAAACCCTAGGAGGCAGGGTTGAACTTCCATCGTTTCGTGGTGCGATGTCGCTCTGAGGAGGTTTAAGATTTAGGTTGATGATAAGCGATAAGGAAGGGGTGGGGACCGAGATCCAAGAATGCCAGGGTATACAGATCCATACATCAGTCAACTTAATCCAGCTCCAACGTAAAAACGGATCATGAATCGGAATGATTACAGTCTGTCTTCTGATTCCCCTGTCCCTCTTTTTTTTATAACTTGGATATAATCGTATTTGAAAATTGTGGGGATTGCACTTGCGTTGCAAACTTGCAAGAGCAAGACAAGGCCAACTTTTTGCTCGTCACGTGTGTGAGTCAGTCCTCATTTTGTTTTTCCCGTTTCCTCATCGCATTGATTGTACAATGGGCATCCTTAAATTTGGGATGAAATACCCATTAAAGAAAATATCGTACTTTTCAATATATCACTTTTTCCGAGCTATGTCCAATCAATGCATTGAACATCAAAATACCTTTTCAAAAATTTTATTTAACAACTACGCAAAAGATACTCGTTAACAAAATCCTTATAATATATAGTAATATTATAACGATAATCAAGAATAATACCTCTAGATTTTGCTTTGATTGAACATATAATTGTGGGGTAGTATTTGATACTTGACGAAACTTCAGAGACAGCGGATGAAGAATTTAATGAGAATAATATAAGCAGGAGTCCACCAGCATTTGAGACTTTTTCCATGATTCAGTGGGAGACTAATAATCGGGATGTCCTGGATAGTTTTCTCATTTCTGTTCTTTGGTGATTAAGATGCACGAGCATGCTCAACGTGACCCTTGTAAGTTGTATCTACAATAATCCCACGACTTTTTCGCCATGGCTAGCTGTTTGGGTTTTGGTTGACATTGACCCTTCCTATTCCCGTTCTCTTAATTTGTTATCGGAGAGGATCAATTTTTGAAGCTTGATTTGTGACTAGCTAAAACAAGAATATTTCACCTCAGGCCAAAAACCGGGGAAAAGTAGATAGTTGATGGTAATAAACGAAATGAGGCGCCCATGTTTAACAAGACTAATTCCAACATGTTTGGACCCAAAAAAAGAGTCGAGGTGAAATAAGGGCCCAATCAGAGATCTTACAAAAGTCGAAGGACCATGTAAACACGCGGCGACTCTTTGAGCTACTGAGCCCGTGGACATTACCCTTCTCAATGGTACAACGGAAACACAACCGGGAAAGTGCTCCATCTATTGGAGAGAACTGCTGAACGAGCCAATCAAGGATGCAGAGTCATGCTCAATTTATCTCCAGATACTGCGGTGCAGAATTCAAAGGGATTCAGCTGAGAGCCTGAAACCATCTGCTTTCGTTTCTACTTTGTTTCCAATTCATCACGCTAGAATAAACAAGAGAGATGACTGAAATTTTAATATCATCATACAAGACGTGGCACGAAGCTCATAATAAACTCCCAATATAAATCTCCCGTTTTCTTCTTTTTCCAATGTCAATCAGTCCTTAATTCGCAACAGAACTGTTTTCAATCATGAATTCTAGGAGCGCCAAAACAGGAAAATTCAAATGCAGAATTGCAGTCTCTATCAATTTTCTCTCTCTCTCTTAGCTAACACCAAATCGTCACCCTCCCATTTTTACTGCTGAAGCAACATGAATTTTACTCGTAAACTGCATACACGTCAAATAGCAGGTGATACAGTCCTCACAAGCAGCCTCTCATTCATGGGGAGTCGCTTCCTCGGTTGGAGCATTTCCACCATCTAAAGAAAGAACATTGCAGTGATTTAGATTTTTCTATCACATAAGCTGAAAGAAAATGATATGGACTTACCCGAGTGACTGTGGAGATATGCACTTATGCAGTTCTCAACAAAGGGAGTTAATAAGAGGTTTTGGGGTGGTGATGTTAATAAGCAGGCTTACCTTCACCAGAAGGAGCATAAGGAGACTTTCGGTATCGTGTTTGCTGCTGTGTTGGCTGGGAAGAAGGAACATAGACACTCCATGAGAACCACGTTAGAAAAAGCAGACTTAAAAAGAATAAAAGGCATGCGCGATAGGGTAAAGACCGCAATGATAATGCAACCGATGCATGCTATGCTAATTGAGCTCCAACAAGTGACAACCTCAATTACAAGGACATGCCTGTTGGGTGCACAACAGGCGTGCAGCCCCACTGCATGTTGAGATAATCATCCTAAATTAGCCTTGGCCCACATATGTGATTTTAGAGAGGAGATGATGGTCCCTTATCATGTCTAGAGGAGAAATCTACGATTGAATAGTCCTGATGATAACCAAATAACACAGACAAGCCATTTTTTTTCCTATAATTACATTAATCATCCCAATCAAAATGAAGCATAGAATTTGTAAATGTAAAGTGATTTCCCTCCCTTGAGAGTTGGCACTTAAAAATAGTGCTGGAACTGATTCATCAAATTTACTCCACGACTTCTCCTGCATTATCTTTTCCCCCCAAGACCCAGTAGTTTTGAGCTATAGTAGTGGATTGTCTAAGATATCATGGGCATGATCTCCCTCTCACCTGAAAAATTAGATCTTAACTATATTTGGTACTTCCACAGCTAGCATAGCCCAAATTGGCAAGGGGATCAATCCACCACTTATGAAACTGTAGAAATTTATTAGCTGTCACATTGAGGCCTACTAGAAGCTAGGACCATAAGGACGGTGACAGATAGATAGGCTGAAAGTGAATTTAGATGAGCAATTCTAGGAAAGTCGAAGTACTTGCACGACTCAAACCAAGAGGATTAACAATGTTTGAAAACACCTAAAGTCCCGACTTCCACCCATAAGTTGCACGGCATTGATTGTTTCCGTACACTTGTGGTCTGATGAGAAGGTTTTCCTTTTATGGAGATTAAAAATTATGTCACTGACTATGTTAGCTCAACCAACTCACCTTTCTTAATTGACAACATTTCTCAGACGTTTATTGAGATCAGGATATCTTGTTCCAAAGAACAGAAAGGACAAGGACTCTCTCTTGTTCAAGCAAACCACAAAAATACCACTAGGGAATATGGAGGAGGGGAAGAGTAACTGCAAAGGACACACACCCTAGCAAAGCGAATGTTGTCCAAATGTAGGAATAACACGATGTAAAAAAGAACAAGAATAATATGACAGCTATGGTACAAATCTCATATGCTCGGTGAGTTACCCAGTGATAACAGTGCCTGATGTTACAAATCCGAAACTATCATTTCTAGAGTGGCGTTAGAAACAAAACTTTGGCACGTAAAATTTCATTCATCAAATTTGATCGTCTACCGATAGTTTCAAGTACCATTCATCTCTAACATTTAAAAGAAAAGGTTTCAAGCATTGAACGATAAACCAATTTCAGGGCATCAAAATTTCTAGACTCCTAACAGGTATTGAGGAGACAAAATAAAACAGACATCTCATCAAATCCATTGCCAGTTTTTTTTTGCAAAATTAGAAAATAGGTAGTATAAAAAATAGTTTCTCTAACACTCCATATAATTAAGCTATGAAGCTGCACAAAAAGGTTCGGTTCTTGCAAACCCTTGAAGTCAGGTCTGGAACTTCATATTAGTTTGCAATTGTACACAAGACAAGTACATGTAAGTATATGTGAGAAGGCTTTTTCTTAATCAGCTTTTTGCTACAACACTAGGTTGTTGAGTGTTTGAAATATGACCAACCATGATATCTACTGGTATATCACGCTGTTATACTCGCGAACATTCCCATTAAGTCCATTCCTAACCCAAAACCACTTTTGCCTGTGTAATTTCCAACCTTAGTTACTTGCCATTCATGGCTAATAGATCCTCAAAAATGGCAAAAATGGAAAGAAAGGTCACAGTTCTAAAGTGCACAAAGATAGAAAAACATTTTTCACCATCAACTAAATTATGCAATATGCACTTAGAAACTGCATGGCCAGCCTCCTAAAGTTTTTAGTGACAAAACAATAGCTAAGCCCATCAGATCCATACAACAGTCACATTAGTGCAGCTCCCTATCCAGTTAAACAAGAAATTATGGGCATGTCTGTTTATATTTTTTTCAAAATCAAAAAACAACTTTTTTGCTTTCCTGCCAAAATTTAGGATAAAAGATTATGAAAAAACTATATGCCAATCTACGTACCAACATATGTACATTGTGAAAGTTTCAGATGTTTTGGGTTCAGAAAAAGTCAAAATGCATCAGTCGCAAGATTTTGATTAAGCAAAAAGCCTGCTCGAAGATTACCTGCAACTTAGGACGAAGAGCTTCAAGAGGGCCTTTTGGCTTCTCACCACCTTGCTGTAATAATCAAAAGTCCATTGGCAAATACTACTAAGATAGCTCAACTCCATATTCAAGTTTTGAACCACAAAAAATGAGTTAGGGACAGATATCATCAAATTTAAGTACCTTTCCCAATGCCCAATCAGCAGAATCAAAATAAGCACGTTCATGGTCCTGGCAACAGAGTCAAATTTTAAGTAAAGCCCACGAAAGACCAGCATCTATTGGAAACCATCAATATAAGACCATAAATACCTTAGAAATGAGTGGTGGTTTTTTGGGCATTATTCCTCCATACTTTTTCTTAACGACTGCTTCCTGAAGTGTAAAACAAATATGCACTGATCACACATTTAGAAACTAGAGCAGAGGTAAGTTGCTGGATTTGGCGATGCTTAGGCATTTTCTAAAGAAGCGAAGAAAACAACTAATAATTTCACGTGTTAAAGGAAAATAAATTTTTTTTCTTGTACGATTGGAATGGATGTCCAAATTGATTGTCCTATTAGTCCATCAGTTGACGTAGTCATAATAACTTACAAACTTCAGAAACTTTATTTTAGAACCATATCATCAGTAATAACATGATCAGAAAGAGAGATTCATTTATATACTTGCACAAGTGCACCTGTTTCGATTCTATTGCTTCCTAAAAAACTTCAGTAGAATCATTGATGCATTAAGCAATCAGTAAATAATGCTACAAGTAATCAATAGATAACATCCTTCTTAGATATCTACAAGCAAATAGCAAATAAACAATTACTCCGAAAGCCAAGGACATTCCGCAACAAGTCAGCAACATTTTCAGCTAAATAGACCAGTAAATGCACATCGTATACACATATAAATAAGCATGTTTATAAGAAAACGTCCAGCCAAAGCACGAATCTCAAGTTCACATCGGTTCCACCGGCTAACACAATCAAAGCAGGCAGACACGCATAAATCCAGAAACAAACTCGATGAGCTCCGAAGCACAATCGTTCTCGTCCAAACCGAACTACAACAGTAAAACGAGCGCAGCTCAAGGTCAATCCGCGAGAATTCGAGCACGCAAAGGAGTTAGGTAAATCATATCCGACCTCCTCCTGGGACGAAGGCACCGATTTCTCGGAATCCGCCGGAGCATTCGCGCTCGGACGCTCCTGCTCCTTCCCGTCCTCCATTTTCCACACCTGGTCACCAATGTCGATTCAGCGAAATCAGCTCAAAATCACGTCACGCATCGCAACTAGCGGGGAAGAAAAGACCGATTTCGCTCGATCTGGAAACGATCCCGTCCCCGTTCATTGTATCCAGCTCGATTGGTTCCATCGGCGAGCGTCGGAGACTAGATTATCGGAAACACAAAGGAAATCGGCGGGAAATGATGGCGTGAGCTTGCGAATTTACCTGAGGAAATTCAATTCAAGCCTTCCTTGCACTTGCGACGGTGATCCAAAATCGAGTTGCAGAAGAGAGAGAGAGAGAGAGAGAGCGATCGGACAGGTATGGTGCCGATTTAGAGATGGGAAATAAAAAAGGAAATAATTATTTCAGAGATGGGCCCACAAGGCCTGAGGAAACGGGTCGGAAGAATGGGCCCAATGGGCCTTCTAATGGGCCTCCGAGGCAGGAGCGTGTCATTGCATTTCCAAATTGGTAGTCTTCACACATTTCTCAAAAATAAGGAAAATAAGAAAACAAACCATTTATTTCATAAAAATGAATGATTCGAAGAATTATTTTATTATTCTAAATAAAAAATAAATAAATTTTCCCAATTTATTTTTCTAAAAATAATTTATTGTATTGCTTAAAATAATTATCTAATGAAAATTATTTTCATTATTGACGACAATTTATATCTTAAACATTTTTCGCATAGACGATGAAAATATTTTTTGTTCATTCATATTTATAGACGAACATTTTTAAGAAAATATTTTCTAAGCCTTTCATTTTGCACAAAACAAACAGAACCTGAAATCACATTGAAATGCTAGAAATCCTTATTTTTGACCGATGAAGTGCGATTATCATGCTGTCCATTTAGTCGTTAGAAAAGATAGGAATTGAACTCGACCTCTTAATGAAGATGAAGAAGAGCAGGCTTGAGTTTTTATTCCTGCTTCGGAGAGCTTTGCACTCAAAAACACGCGTTTGATAGAAGGGACATCTTTCACAAAATTGGTCAATCACAAAAGCTTCAGACATTTTATCATACAAACAATGATGGTTCTAAAATGACTTATGAGTATCAGCTATGTCGTGCAGCAACATCTGCAGCTGTTCCATAAGTCTCATTCTTTACATATTTACAAAGAAGCAAGGCCACTCCTAATTTACATTTCTCCTTCTCTCCTTCCTAATATTGCTCTCAAGAATGTCTATAGGGGGAGGCCGGGCTCTAGAGAAGCTTCATCATCAAGTTAAATTTGATGTCCGGAGTCGTCTTGGGCTGAGGCCAATTCGCTCCTTCCGGGACCTTGATGCATCTAAAGCCCTGGCCTTTGTACAGCTTCAGCGCCCCTGGGTTGTTCAAGTCGCAGTGCAATGAAATGGCTCGGCATCCCCAGCCACGCGCTTGAGCCTCGGCTTTGGCTATGAGCCTTTTAGCTATCCCCTTTCGCCGGTATTTCTCGCGAACTGCAACGTTGGATATGTATGCAATTCCAGTCCTGGAATGGCAAGTTGTGAAGAGGGTCAAGGTAATTGAACGAAATAATCTCATCATACAAATGATGCTAAAGCTCCAAGCCTCTAAATGTTGACTTTGAATAGGCACGAAAGTGCAAGGTTTATTTATAAAGCTGTGTAAAGAGAATTCACTCTAGTAGAGAAAAATGGCCAGCAAATTTTGAAAAGAAAAAAGAAAAGAAAATTTGTTCTAGCAAACATAGATATCGCTCCAACACCACAGCTGCCGCCAACATTAACAATGATGATGACTGCACCGACAACAACAAAGTTGCTTCCCAGAAAGGTATATGTGATGATATCCGTTCCAGCTTTGAACTAAATAACGATACAGCAGCATAGTCCTTTTTTCTGTCACCCCATATCAACCCCAAAGAATGTCAGGTAGTATCTCCAATAAGACATGATAAACTGTTCATGATAAACTGTTCATAGTCAGAGTATGATCCTTACATAAGTATTAGGTGGAAGCAAATGCCCTAAACAGACCCAGCCTCTTCCATCCCTATCGCAGAATAAGTGCTCATGTGTGCATAAACTCGATGAGCATGATTATCAAAGTAACAGCAAAGGCCAATGCCACATAAGACACAAAATGGAGAAACTTCTCACTTCTCATCTAAAACTAGACTATGAATGTATTATTTCCCCTTTGAATAAGTTAGAGCAACTTCACTTTCCTACCTCTAATCAGCACACTAGCGGGTAAGCTTCATGTTTCTAAGCGAGACAGAATTTTACCTCGCAATACGACCAGAAGGTTCCCAATGAGCAGTCACAGATAGTCATGGGGAAGGCTTTAATTAGTCGCTCCTAGAAATAACTTTCAGGTAATGCCTTTCTCAATGCTCGAGAAGAAGTGCAAAGTTTCGATTAATATAATAACACTCAGTTATAACAGCTGAAGAGTTTAGTTCTCTTTCGCTTGGTCATAGTTGCAGTATGGCACTATGTGACGCGACATGTTATCTCAAGACATCAGGTTGCTTCGAAAGGAGGAAAAGAAAATTCATTATAGACACTCTTCACACCATTTATCCATGCAAAATTCATCAGGCTCCCTGATTACCAGGAAGATACCATATGCTTATAACATAGAGTTGACATAGGAATCCCCAAAGGGAGAGTCATAAACTACTTATGGTTTCATGTGAAGCCGCAAAACCTTTATAGCTAGTCAAAAGAGGAATTATAGATGTTAAAAATATCCCACATCACTTGACAATGAGATTTATATCCACTTTATATGCATATGACCTCCTTCCACTTGGCAGCTTAAGTTATTCGATTGGACTTTTCCAGATGGTAGCAAATCTAGGTTCAACTCCTGTTAGTTAAATGCCACGTGGTACTCCAGTTAGTAAAGCTCGGTTCCACTCCTGCTATAAGTGAGATGGGGTGTTGATAATATCCCATATCATTTGATAAAGTCATTCATATGCTTTTTATATATAAGTGTCTCCCTCCACCAATTAGCTTAAGCATCTTGGTTGGACTTTGTAACAATAGAAGAAATTTGGATCTCTCTAGACCCTACTAGGAGGAAGCAGGACATCTACCTTGTAGTTCTACCTCCAAAACATGTTATTTATTTCTTTGCCTTGGCCTATTTGGTAATGCAACTTCAGTTCATTCATAAGGTAAAGGAGCTTACAGCCTATTCAGTTTTATGTAAACAGTTATAGTATGACTCGTGTCACGTGCTCACAGCAAATCAAATCAAGCAATATATTCCTCAAGAATTTTCTTATTATGAGGGGAAAAAAACAATCTTAATAGATGATAGACTAGCTGATTATGCCAGAAACTGGGATATCAGGATTATCACCCTGAATTTTCTATTCATGAGGACTGAGATCCGGAAAAAGAATACTTGACTGCTGAAAGATATGAACGCTATAATTTTGTTAACAGATTTCGTACCTTCTCTGCCTAAGCGGTCCCTTTCTTGGTAGGAAGTCAGCAACAGTGTCCACTGTCAATATACCAGTAACATAGCCCTTATTGATACTAAATCTTCCATCAAAACCACCTATTCTGATGTCTTCACTCCCAAATAACAAGCTTTCACCACCTGAGCTGCCAACAACAGCGACAAGGCATACTCGCCGGCAACCATTTGGTATTGAGAATCCAGCAAGCATTCCCACCAGCCTGTCGATCCTCAAGACAAAATCCAGAGGGAACGAGTATTCAGGGAAGAAAGAACTGCAGTGAGTCTCGGCTACCTCCCAGCAGTCCTCTAACCGGGCCTCCCGGACAACAATCTCGGGAGAGACTGTCGGAAATAAATCCACCACTTGGCTGGCTCTGCATAGTCCTGCGCTTAGAATGAGAAGCGTCCATAAGGAACTCTTTCTCAAACAATTCCCACTGCATATGCATGCTTACCACAGTGTTAGGCTTAAAAAATGTCACATTTGGCTCCCCCAAATCCCTTCCTAAATGCAAGGAGAAAACAACAACTGAAGCTCCAGTAATCCCCCTCCCTTCCACCCCCCCGCCCCTTCCCCAAAAAAAAAAAAAAAAAAAAAAAAAAAAAAAGGCAAGACCATGAATAAAGTGATTTAAAGTAAAATAATCTATTTTCTGATCAAAGCAAAGAGAGTGCAGAATGCAACCAAATCACCCCAGAAGAAACACCCATCACCCATGAGTAGTTTGAAGCACTAAACAGCGACCAGTTTTGTAGTTCATGGCCACAAGGAAGGAGTCGCCTCGGAATAATTCAAAACATAACATCATAGTTCTCCGGGTCAGGAGACCAATCCCACATGCGAACCAATATCGAATTCCCAATTTCTAAATTCCCAGCAACCAAGCATCTCAAGAACCAAAACCGTGCGAAGAATTCACCAGACACAAAGAAAGAAAAGAAGAGAAAGGGCGATACGGGCCAACTACACAAACCCACATCCAATCAAAGTCAAAATCAAATCTTTATGAGCGGGGAAGAGCCGAAGCAAGTCCAGAGGGAAAGAGGAGGTACTGGGTCTAGAAGGGAGGTCGTCGAGCGCAGGAGGGAACCCAGGCGAAGGGAAGCGAGAGAGTTTCTTGAAATTCAGGTGGGTGCTCCTGCTTTGGTGGAGAGCTGGGCACACGGCGGTTCCTAACGGTATTGACCGCATTTCTCGGACAAGATCTCACGCCGCCCACTCTCTCTCCGCACCCAGATTCTCTGTCAAGGAAAAGATACTCGCGATTCTCTTCCCTGGTGTGCCCGGCGGAGAGAGAGAGAGAGAGAGAGAGAGAGAGAGAGAGACGAGACAGAGTCTCTGCCGGTGTTTCAACGGGTGTACCGCCTGGCAGCAGAATAAGCCAATGACTTTTGCTCACGTAATATTCTTTAAGTTGGTAAGATTCACTACTTAGAGAAATATATAAATAAATAAATATTTAATTAATAAAAAATTATCATGAAGTTTAATTTTTTTAATTATTTTTTTTAAGTTTCTGACTTATAACATATTTTTACTTTAGCAAAAATTCATTTTAATTACATTGCGTTTCAAAGTTTTGTTTTTTTCCCCTCAAACAAATATTGCTGCTTGTGGATATATTCTTGAATAGTAAACTTGTTTTCTGCCCGTTTGAAAACAAGATTACTGATTTCGAAATGAGAATGGTGTTTCCCTTCACATGCATCGGCATGCCATGCTACTAATAAGCAAACCAAGTTATATTCCAGCATCCTCGAGTTTTCGGTTCCGAGTAGCATTCACTTCAGAGGGCGGGCAGTTTGTATTGAATATCAAAGTCGCACAGCTCTGTTAACACTCTCATAAGAGAAGCTCTTAAGGAAGGAGGTGAATATACTACTTTACTCATAGAAAAGTCTTTTCACTCTCAATTATTTGAAACGATTACAAGACTTGTTTATATGTAGGCTTAAAACACGACTCTTGACATACCTTAGATATATGAAAAGACATGTCTAAATAAATAGTAATAAAGACACTTTAATATATGTGCCGAAAAAACTTCTGTCGGAACTGAACAGCCTTTCGATCAAAACACGAAGAGTCACGAGAGATAGGCGGTGATATCTTCAATACTCCTCCTCATTGACTACTCTCTCTAAGGATAGTCCTCGCGACCATACCAAGCTGAGCTCAAAACTTTTCAAACTTTGCACCTCCAAGACCTTTGGTGAAGATATCGGCAACTTGATCACCTGTCTTGATGTACTCCAACACTTTCTCTCGCAAAAAGTGATAGTGGACTTCCACATGCTTAGTCCTAGCATGGAAAACTGGATTCTCTGCCAAACTTATAGCGGATAGATTATCACAATACAATATTGTCGAATAATCTATTGATTGATGAAGATCATCTAATAACTGCACTAGCCGTGTGCTCTCCTGAGCTACCATTGCTGCTGCTCTGTATTCAGCTTCTGTTGTAGACAAAGACGCAGTCGGCTGTCTTTTACTACACTAGGATACTATTGCTGATCCAAGATTAAACGAGTATCCAGTAGTTGATTGCCGTGTGTATTCATCCCCAGCATAGTTGGCATCACAATGACCAACCAACTTGAAAGTGCTAATATGAACACCTAGAGGAGGGTGAATAGATGGAAGAAAATTTTCGCAAAATGTAGTAAAATATATATTTTTTTAAACTGAGTCTGAAGAACAATAGACTTTTGAAACTGAGTTTGAAGAACAACATACTTTGAGCGAGTTCAAACTTTAGCAGTTAAATAGAATTACGAACAAAATAATGAAGTTTAGGGAAGATAATAAGAACATATAATTTATACTGGTTCGGCTTAGATCAAGCCTACGTCCACTCTCCCACGCTAACAATTTTCTGCTGGATTCCACTATGCAATTAACAAGAGATTATAACTTTGAGTGCAAACACTTAGTGGTAGATCACACTATCTCACTAAGTCACTCTTTTGGTATTTTTCTCATGATCACAAACATTTAAACTCACCAAAGACAAGTGTATGATTGAAATTCGCTCAAACTTTGAAATTATAAATTTTACGCTCCGTCTCTTATTTGCTCATCGGTCCTTGATCTCCTTAAATACTCCTCCACTTCCAAACTAGCAGTTGGACAGTATCTAGATGATCGTCTTCCAATCTACCCATTGGACAGATCTGTATTAGAAGATTTAGTAGCCGTTGAGTGATAGAAGTAGAATCCCAAATTGATTCTAATCGACCATACAACCAGAATCTTGGTTTCCATAAGTAAAGTTTCTTCGTTTAGAAAGTTCTTGTCCTCAAGATTCAATTGTCAATCAATTGGATTGAGTCAATCAAATCTATTTTGATGAAGAATCCAAACCAGATCACTAGCCGTTATATGATTTATGCTTAAGTTACGTTCTGTCAAGTTTTTCAATTTGAACATGCTTCGTTCTGAATCTGCTACGTTCTGAACTCGTGTCTTGTTCTGGATGTAAAGTCTGAGAGTGTTCTGTCTAAAGTAAAGTATGAGAGTCTTCCTTCTTCACTTGCGTTCAGTCTGGAATTTGTTAGTATGAGCAGACTTCTGATGTAGAACAGATTTTGACACTAAAGTTTGACAGTCTTCAAACTTTGACACAGAAGTTTGGAAATCTTCAGAATAGACTTTACAATCTGAACGTAAGTCTGAATATATTCTACTTCTGAACAGATTTAGCCTTAAGATCTGGACACAATCTGAACATATTCAGCTTCAGCATAGAGTCTATCTTCTAGTTCTTCCAAGTATAGACTTTGACAATATCATTTACATGTTCTATCATCTGCATAGTTTATTACTCAACCATTAAACACGTTAGTAGCCTTTGATTTATTTTGTCATATTGAAAACATCATAAGGGATTTCCCTAACACAGTTCACTTAATGATTCCTTTCTATACAAAAACCCAAAATCAAAAGTCTTCTTTACATACCTCAGAATACGCTTGGCTGCATCCAAGTGAGGCTTCATTGGCTTCTCCATGAATCGACTCACTACTCCCATTGCAAAAGAGATGTCGGGCCGAGTTATGGTAAGGTAAATTAGACTACCTACCAGTTGCCTATACATAGTCGAATCTTCTAGCTCTCGACCTTCTTCAGCACATAGCTTTGCGTTCCCATCCAACGGAGTAGATATATGTTTGCAATCAAGCATTCCGAATTTTTTCAAAAGATCTCGTGCATATTTTTGTTGACATAGGAATAATCCTTCCTTTGTCTTATCAATCTCGAGCCCCAGAAAGTGTTTCAGTTCTTCAAGCTCCTTCATCTGAAACCGCACAGAGAGGCTAGTTCTAATTCGACATATCTCATCTTCATCATCTCCAGTAATGATGAGACCATCTACATAAACCAGCACAGCTGCAACCTTTCCATCTTCCGCCTTCACAAATAGGCTCGAGTCTGCTGGAGCTACATTATAATCGTTCTTCAACAAGAATTCTGCAATCTTTCCATACCACGCTCTTAGGGCTAAAGGTCTCTTCATAATCAACCCCATATTTTTGCGAAATTCTCGAGCCACTAGACGTACTTCATACCTCTCAATCAACCCGTCTAATCGAGTTTTAAGTTTATAAACCCATTTGCAAGAAATAGGACGTATCTCTTCAGGTTTCGGTACCAAGTCCCATGTCTCATTCTTCTTTAGTGCGAGGGTTTCTTCTTCCATGGCTTTCCTCCATTCTGTACCCTTCAAAGCTTCTTCATATGTCGAAGGTTCGACCATGCCAATATCTTCAGTCAATGCCGCATTGGCATACTTGGGGTTTGGCTTCCTTTGCCTCGTCGATCTCCGAAGTTGAGGCTCCTCCTCTTCAAGTTCTTCAACTTGACTTGGTCGAAGTTCTTATGTAAACCTTGGACGCTCACCAGATGAACTTGTTGATCCTGGTGATTGTGCTTCAACATCTTTTTCAACAAGTTGATTCTCATTGAATTCTTTAAGCCTTTCTTCGACCTCTTCATCGAAATGTTGTGAATTTGGCAATTCGACAGCTTGAGGTGACCACCAAGACGATATTTCGTTGAACACCACATTCCTTGAAGTATAGCACCTCCCTATTGTAGGGTTGCGGCACTTCCACCCCTTCCGTTGATCATCATATCCCACGAATATGCAGCGGGCTGCCTTCTTGTCGAATTTGCTGCGAAGATGATCAGGCACAAATGCGTAACATACACATCCGAAAACTCTAAAGTGACTTACCACAAGCTTGTGATTCCATAGCTTCTCGTATGGTGACATAAAACCAAGCCTTGCTTGTGGTAGCCTGTTAGTCACGTGAGCCACCGTCTTCATACATTCAGCCCAAAACCTCGGTGGAACATTCTTTGCGTGCAACATGCTCCTGCATGTCTTAGCTAGATGCTGATTCTTTCTTTCGGCAACATCGTTCTACTGTGGTGTATACGGACAAGTATACTGTCGACGTATCTTGTACTCTTGCAAATACTTCGTAAACTTGTAGGAAGTGTACTCTCCCCCGTTATCGATGCGTGAGCAACGAATATTTCTGCCTACTTCACTTTCAACCTTCTCCTTAAACACCTTAAATTTGATAAACGCCTTAGATTTTTCCTTCATGAAATCAACCCAGATGTACCTAGAGAAGTCGTCGATGAAAGTGATCATATATTTGAATCCGCTAACAGATAGCTACTTCACTGGACCAAACACATCCGAGTGAATGAGCTCGAGAGGCATCCGAGCTTTGAACGACGATTCCTCTTACGGAAGTTGATGTGCCTTCCCGTATTGGCACCCGGCACAAACCACATTTTTTTGCACTTCCAACTGGGAAAGACCCCTTAGCATGTTCTTTTGCATCATCACTTTCAACTTGTGATAACTTAGATGCCCAAGCCGTGCATGCCATAAATCAGGTGTATCATTCCTTCGGGTTTTGTTTACGTGTGTCGTTTGAGCAGACATCACATAAACGGACTCCAGCCGACGTCCTACCATGATTGGTCGACCAGTGGGCTTCAAACTTCGGTACACCTTAACATCTCGTAGACCGAACACCACATAATTACCTGAGTCTGTGAGCTGGGACACAAACAATAAATTCTTCTTCATTCTTGGCACGTGATACACACTTTTCAATTCAACTTGCTGTGAATTGAACCGAGGAGTTATCATCGTCTCGCCGATATGAGTAATTGGCAACCTTGAGCTGTCTGCAGTAATAACAACACGTCCTCCGGTATAATTATGCATGTTTGACAGTTTGCCTTGATCTCCAGTCATATGACTCGAACATCCTGAATCAACAATCCAGTTGTAATAATAATTAATCAACTTTTCACTTATAGAGATTAATGCCATTGCATCGTTTAACTTGACTGCGGAAGAGGCAGCAAACTCGTTTGACACCACTATTGCAATAGACGTTTGGAAATCTTATTCCTTATCTTCATCGAAATCATTCTTCTTTGATGATGCTGCGACATTTCCTTCAACTTTCTTTGCTTGACAATCTCTGGCAAAGTGGCCCTCCTTACCGTAGACGTAACATCGTCCACTACATCTTTCGCCATCGCGTCGCCCAGCTCCCCTTGGTCGAAGGCTCAACTCTCCTGGACGCTTTTGCCATCCAACATGGCTTTTCTTGGACTTGCCATCTTTATCTTTAGCACTGGTTCACCTCTGGCCCTTGAACCCTCTTTTATCACTCAAGAGGGCACTTTCTTCTTCCTTAATCGAAACCTTAGACATTTGACCATCTAAAGTCTCTTGGTTAGCCAGAATATTCTCCAGATCGGTTAACGTCGGTTGAGTTGTCCATCCACGAGTAGCCATAATAATACCGTTATACTCCGGCTTTAACCCGTGAATAATAATTCTTCTCATTCTTGTTTCTGAGATGGCATTAGCAGGATCCAACTTTGAAATTTTGTCACAAATAGACTTAACTTTGGAGAAATACTAACTCACCATCATATTTTGTTGTGACATCGATAGCAGCTCGTTCTCCAGCCTTTGTCTGCCAAGTTATCCAATGCCTCCTTAGGAGTCTGCACGCTCTTAATGTGCAGCAATAAATCATCTTCGACTGTTACAGCAAGAGCGTAAAGAGCCTTACCTGCTTTCATCTTCTATCTCCTCTGTTCATCATCGTCTCTGGGTGCCGTGGTGTTGCTGCCGCCAACAATTTCCCACAAATCCTAACCTAGCAAATAAAACTGCATCCTGACACTCCAATTACTATAATTGGAGTTGTTGAGCTTTTCAACGCCATTCGTCGAATTTGAAATATCTGCCATCTGACTTGAAATAATGTCCAGCACTATTCCAAGAAACCTTGATCCCTGACCAATCGATCACAGTCCTTGACTGTACACCGGCAGAACTTCGACGTATTCCGATCCTTGATCGCTTGCGCACTAACAATGGTCCTTGACCACCGTCTTCACGAACTACGCTCTACAAGACTTGACTCACGGTCCTTGACAACTGTGCTCTCGATCCCAGGTAACCTTGCTCTGATACCAATTATTGAATATCATAGTCTCACAGCTCTGTTAACACCCTCACAAGAGAAGCTCTTAAGGAAGAAGATGAATATACTACTTTACTAAAGAGAAGTCTTTTCATTCTCCATCATTTGAAACGATTACAAGACTCGTTTATATGTAGGCTTAAAACACGACTCTTAACATACCTTAGATATATGAAAAGACATGTCTAAATAAATAATAATAAAGACACTTTGATATGTGTGCCGAAAAGACTTTTGTCGGAACTGAACAGCCTTTTGATCAAAACATGAAGAGTCACAAGAGATAGGCAGCGATATCTTCAGTTTGTTCAGTTGGCATTTGATGATCTTGAGTAATGCTTGTAGTTGGAACCAAGCAAGAAACAAGATTCTCCACTAACAAAATGATCGACAACTTCGAGGGCAAAATGGAATCGTCTTGATTGGTCCACCATAGTCCACCGTGGATTAATAATTTGTCTACTTTATGTCACTTGAGCAAAATTACAACCATTGCCATCCTCAATCTATGTTTAGAAATTGACATCTCTAAGCATTCGTGGAAAACTTTCAAAAGACTCAGAATCGACACCAAAGCACCCTATCGAGCAACTAAACTAATATAACCAAGCCTTAGCAGTCAGTTTTACCAAACACGGA
This sequence comes from Eucalyptus guilfoylei, assembly GCA_016097605.1. NCBI lineage: Eukaryota > Viridiplantae > Streptophyta > Magnoliopsida > Myrtales > Myrtaceae > Eucalyptus > Eucalyptus guilfoylei. Next base: position 21,573,467 of record CM027869.1, read on the forward strand.
AATAAAAGAGTACGCGTGCGACCATAAGAAAAGTTGATAGTCCTCTTCAACCACGTTGCTCTTCACATTTCCTTAACTCGATGATGACGTAGCTGTACATGTTTCTGCAGTACTTGGGTCTTGTGTTCCGTTCATGGCACGACAATGGCAACCTTCTGTTTGTACGAAACATGAAAATAACTTCTGTAACTGCTTTCACTTTCTGTGATTGCATTATGATACATGAACTATGGAACCTGTTAAAACAAAACGACCGTTCCTACAATTCCATGAGCCGAGGAATATTTCCTGTGCAATCTTGAATCACATACATTTCACGCTTCAGATCGTTCTTGCGCCTAAAATTCAACAGGGAGATCTCTTAGAAAGGCCAGTGTCTGAGGAGATGTGGATTTCCCAAACAGGGAACACCATGAAGGAAGCTTCATCAGAACCTCTTCAGCTTTCGGCGTCAACCTATCCATGTCTGTTCTTAATTTAAGAAGTGGCTGCTGATTCTTCTGGCTACCTTCGCCATGAGCAATTTGCGTAGAATTGGCCCAGACAAGAGTCATATCAAACCTCGTCGGTGATTTTTTCCCTCCAGAAAACTGAATAACATGCCATCCATCCACACTGCTCTTGTCATCCAATGGGATCAGCTCTTCAGAATTTCCTACACTCAACAGCAAGACGTCCAATGTTTTGAACCATAGTGGCAAAAATAAGCAGAATTTTGGCAAAAATTACCCATAACATGAGGTCGATTGCTAATAACGAAAATTTTAAAGACTCGATATTTGTCATCCCATGGACTAGTTGGATCGGACCAGGCTCCTTGGTGAATAACTCACTTGACACCAACAATGCTGCCGGTAAGACCAACCACTGTGGCAAAAAAATTAATTTGACCAACCAAAAACATTACCCTAGAGAACCATGTTGAGATTGATTCTAGTGGGTCATTCGAATGGTCAAAAGACTCAAAAACTATATTTTCGTGAATGCACTAATAGAAAATGAGATCTGACAAGGAGCCTTGGTTGCCAAGAAGCAAGATCTTTTTTGTCATTCATCATCTTTTGCCATCTCATCTAATTGGATCAAACAATAATTTGACTATCTGGAGATATAATCTGAATTTGCCAACTGATACCAATCAAAATTCCAGCTGACAAGAACGAAAGGGTATAATTATTCATACCTTCCAATTTGAAGTCCTCTATGTATTCAGTATTGACCGCAAGAACCCACCTTGTTGAGCTCTTTGTGTCCAACGAGACCTCTGTAATTCTTTTGTCCCCCTTGTCATCTTTTATAACTGTCAGTGTTGGTATATCTGTTTTACTCCAGCCACCTTCAGTATCATCATAGGACCAACAGCCATATTTGACCGAAAGAGTAACAAGATCTACAATCTTATCTCTACCACATGTGAAACCACCTCCGATCTGCTCAACCTCTTTCGTCAATTTTCCAGGAGTGGTAGAGAAAAAAGACACATAAGAGTCGGGCTGCTCTTGCTTGCTTATGGTTGCATCCACTATGTGCACAACCTGTGAAAAATCAATCAGCTGAGTTGCTTTAATGCCGTACACAGTTATCTTTCATCTATCAGAACAGTCGCAAAGTTGCCAGTTATCTAATATTGTTCACACTGACAAATCTAATGGATATTCCTATGGCTCATTCCTCACCTTACTATCAACAAACTGAACAAAAATAAGGTACAATATGGAATTACATGTCTTTATTACTATGCTACAGGGAAATGGCATGTTTCCTTCCCCCAACAATTGTGCTTGTAAAGTTACAAGAGAAACTGAAATTAGTATAATCAACATAAAGCTCATTTCTACATTCTATGCTGGAATTTCATCCTAATTGAATCAAACACCCCCGATTGTAATGTGCTCCCATGAAAGAGGCTCTCTCTAACTCTGGAATTACTACAGGATACCATAACATAGGTTGATCGATATATTTCCGATAAATGAACAGAACAACTGAAATGGAAAACTCAATGGCAATAGAAGGTGAACAACACTGTTGGGAATTATGAACATCAAAATAGTCTCTCAGAAGCAAAGTGGTGAATCAAATTGAGAGATCTCATGAAGACCCAAATCAATTCAAAATATTTTTGATGATGTAAAAGAGTTGAGTGAAAAATGAAATTCCTAGTGCAATGTCAAATGACTATGGGGCCACATGAAATGGGAGTTCATGTTGAACAGGTTATATGGTTCTGAGCTGGAAAATGTGTTGCAGAAGACAAATAGTCATTTAAAATCTCTATTTGTAATTTGCTCGCAAAATATTATGGTCAAAACCTTATGTGGTTTGCCACTTATTTAAGCACATTTATTTTGTCATATAACCCCAAACCTGATGAAGTAATTTTGTAGATGCAAGAGCATCAATTGATAGTGATATTATAACCAAAAGGGTGATACCCTCAACAGAACCAACAGAAACCCATTTTACTGGGATCATCCTTTGAGAGTTGACATGATTTTTGGAAGTACCTCAGACGGAGACTAAAAGTAAAATCCATATTTTGTCTTTAAGTATAGCCATGCCTAGGTATTTTAAAATGCAATTCGACCTTAAGCAAGTTCAACAACTAAATGAAATTGAACTGGCAGTGCAAAAATAGAAATTAATAATTTCCCATTCTAGTTAACCCATAGATGAAAGGTAGATCATACATTTACAGCTCTGGCTGTGTCTTCTGTAAATGGTGGGGCTACACCAGATAGTACAGCAGCAAGGGAGAGACCAAAAAGAGCCAATGCTGCCAAGACAATCGATTTCTTTGCACCTGCAAAGTGTACTTCAAATATATAAAATTTGTTCCAGAGAAACCAACGATGCAGAAAATAAATAAATTTATTGATAAAGAACTAAACAGCTGTTTATCAAACTGCAGGATGATGAGATCAAAAGGCAACCTGGTTAACTCTGAAACTTGCCTCAGACCAAAAGAAGAAAACTTTGCATTCTTGCCCATAATATGGCAAGAGCCAAGAGGAAAAAAAGAACCAAATAAAAACAATATTTGTAGATTAAAAACATATAACTGATGACTTCTACGATCTCCCTTGATGCTTGAACAATCTAACTTTCACATATTTGCTAATAAGAGACTCTCAGATCCTCCATGGGCTCCTAATATCTAAGTGAATGCTATTAAATACGCACCAATTTCTGATTATATCAATTTCCTCAACTTCCTCTAGGATTAGATCTGCGTCAGTGGAGAAAACTCCAAAGTCAACGGTCTTCATTTATCCGTCCTTCAAATCAGTATGAAGCTAAAATTGCATTAGTTACCCAGACAATATCTTCCCCTAGGCAGTGAAAGTCTAGGATGGATGCACCAAGCAAAGCCTTTTCAACTATTATTCCTACTTCATCTGCTGTATTGTGTGGGTTCCTTTTGTGGGAGCTCATGCATGTTTCTTTGGGAGTGCATGTTGCATGCATCTTCTGTGTTTGCTCAAAAGGCGCACTTGCAGATGTGAGACTTTGATTCATACTCAAGTACTTGATGAAGGAAATACAAGTAATTCAGGGAAAGACAATATTGCTATATGCATTCACTGAATAAATAGGTTGATTCAACTTATAAGAATAAATCCTTCATTTGTGCTTCTACATAGCCCATTCCATTTCCTACAAAGAAATAGGCTCCCATGGACCTCAACATAAATGAAACCACGACTAGTGCTAATAATAAGTCAAGCATCATTACCACAAGAAGAGTCTTATTTTATGGTCTCATTTTACACCTACCAAAATGAAGCTAATGTGGGTGCACCGAATAGCCATATTAAACAAAAACCGGAACTGAGTGGCCATGGGCATATACCTGAAAGATGGACATATGAGAGGAGATACACCATCGTCAGGGATATAACAAGAGCGATAAATACAGCAACGATAACATTTGCCATCCACTCAGGAGTATTGCCAGGGTCCCTGCACACAAATACAACAAGTTAGCCCTCATAACTATTTCCTGAACTTCAAGTAAACTGGTCAAGCAATGCACATTAAACATGGACTTTTCATTGTGCCCCAAGAAATAGACTGAAACTTTTGACAGCATAATTCTATTTCACCATGGCAACAAAGTATCTTGTTGGGATCAAGCCCGATATTCAGGAATTCCATAGTTAGAACTTCTTCAATGAAGACATGGAGTAGTTATTCTCAATGAACGGTCTTAATACAAAAACAAATATATTGAAATAGCAATTGGGCTTCTGTGTTTCAGGGTACGTAGGAGAGAGCGACGGGATTCAGATGATATCATAGTAGCTTCATGCAAATGACCGCTTGAAAGTAACAACAACTATTAATTAATCAGATTAAGGTAAATAATTACCGGTCAAATCGAACAACCATTCCAATTATTGTGCCAACCAATCGGATGAATACACCAGCAGAAACCACAACGGGCACAGACAAGCCAAAGAGAAGGGTTGCAAGTTTGAGAGGCTTTGGAAACCGAGCAGGGGTCAAAGTTGCTTCAAGGAAACCATCTGTAGTGCCGGATAGAAAACTACTTATAAGCAAAGATAAATGATATCACTAGCATCAAATATTCATGTTTTCAAGACTAAGGAAAAGCAATAATATTCTTCTGCATATGTCAGCTTACAATCAGACTTCCTTTTACTTTATGCTAAAAAAAAAAAATCCATCTCCAAATATGTTGCATACTTACATGAAAATGCTGGTGGCACTAGCCAAACAAGAGCCAAATAAGATGAACCAATTCGGTAATAATTACCAATCACCAGAAGAATGAGCCACTGCATAGAACCCGCTTTATATAGCCATCTTTCAGCTTCTAACTTGATCAAAGTAGATTGAGTAAGAGGTGATAATTGCTTCCTCTTTGAATACTCATTTGACAAGTACATTTGAAGGATTAGAAAACCTAAATGTTGACCAGTGAGAGCCCCCAGAAGAGCAGGTGCAGCAAATAACCCAATCACCAACCATGGACTAGCAACATAGGGAACTGGCGATGTAGAGAGCAAAGGTAGAACGAAAGCAGAGAGAAGTGAGAAACTCAGAGAAAATATCCACATCAAAATAATACTCAGACATGACAGGACGAGTGAGACTGCTGCAGGGTAACCACCCATAAGTAATGATGTAGACCATATCAACAGTGACTGCAGTGCCACCGAATTATGAAGCATATTTGCAAATCCTTGATTGTATAATACCATATACATCCCCTGTAGTTGGAAACCCATATCAGTAACGTGGCAGGACACCATCTAAAATGCAAACTGTCCAACACAATAATAGGATAGACACAGATAGATTAAGACAGAAAGTATAACATACTAATATATCAAAATAAATAGCAGAGCTGGATGCGGAAATGCCTTCATCTTTCGTCCCCTGGACTCCAGAGAGATCTGGAGATGAAGCAATTTGAAGCAGAAAAGCAAGCATGTTTTCTCCAAGATGTTGGAGAGATCCTGATTTCAAGAGCTCTAGCTTGTCATTCTGCATAAAGAGAGCTCCTTCAGTGGAAATAAAAGCATAGATGAAAATCTTGTTCCTATCCCAAGTTTAACCGAGCATCACCAAGAGATGAACAAAAGGGTATCTACATTCTGTTCCATACAAAACTTGGATATAAATTAATTTCAGCTTCAAAAATCTAAATTTAGTAATGCAAGAAGTAAGCACCCTCTCTGTAGAAGCCCATTAATTGGCTTAAATGCTGTTGAATACTCACAATCCTCTGCAACTATATGATCGAGAATGCACAAAAATATCCCATACATGCAACATGCTATCATGCAACAATCAACTCCAGAATGCCAGATGGTAAAAGCTTTTTTATCTACGATCAATCCACAATAATCAAAGATCTTATTCAGACAGAATTTATAGGTTAAATAAATGAAATAGTGTAAGATACCTTCTTTTTTCTAACTTTTTTCCTTTTTCCTCTAGAGCGGTAATGGAAATGCATTCTGAATTTAGTTGTTATGAAATTGCTTGACCGATTATAACACATAAAGTTTCATGCACCGCCATCCATGTAGATGAAGTCAGTTGGAGGATTCAATGGAATGGTAAAAGTACAGTAATAAAAATTAAACCTTAGTGTGATATACTGCACTGTTATCAGTATATGCAAAGTCAAGCCCAGAAAGACCAGCAACCTCCTTGTACACTTGGAAATCAGTTGCAGATTTTATAGCTCCAGAAGCAAAAAGATCCTGTGATACGAAAATACACTCTTGAGCTTAGATAGTCAAGAAAGCAGCCTAGAGAAATGGTAAGGGCAAAAATGACAAACCTGAGCTATGACATGGCCAGATGGGTATTTAGCAGCTGAAGCAAAGTTCTCTATTGCCCATGGATTAGGACCAGCCTAAAATTTGAAGTGCCAAAACAAAGTGAAAAAAAGTTAAGCACATATAAAATGCAGAAGAGACATTAGATTTCGGTGAAATCTAGAGGAGTATCAATATTCAGTGGAATAGTAGCATTTTACTTCTACCAGCTTCCGGGAAAACTATTAGACTAGATCAAAGGAGTGTAGGCACTTTTGGCATCACTACCTCATGGCAAGCTTATTGAGTATCCACCACATCCCTTTCCAAAGATTCATTCTGATTGGTTTTTGCCATGAACTCTCTTGGCAAAGTCAGGATCATCATATCGTCATTAGATATATTAATCTTACTATTCAACCAGAAAAATGCACTTAATTACTGAGTGCCAATATTGGAAATTTGATAGGAAGAAGAGCATGAGGTTTCTGCTATCAGCTATGTCTAATGCTCGCTTCTGTCCAACACTGGAAATCATGCTATACGGGCAATTCAAACCAAACAGAAGGTGCACAATGACTAAGATGACTTCACCTGAAATATACTCGACTTCCCTCCGATACCCATTGCCTCCAAATCTACTGCCAGATGAATGGATTTACTCCATGGATGCTGGGATGATAGATTCTTCATTAGTCCTCAAAAAGAAGCATGCCCAACCATAATACAGCTCAACCATGCACAAGTGATAAAACAGCAAAAGTGCTAAATAATTGCTTTGAAAAAGTGCAAGAAAGAGAAACAACCAAGCATATTCTTGAACACAACTGTGGACGAGGTTGATGGCAGCACAAATTGGTTCCCTCTTTTATACCATGAGTACAAATTGTTATGGAATAGATAGCAATTTTCAAGTTAGAGAAGCACGTGCTCAAGGAATTTGTTTGCCCTTCTTTTCCGCAAAAAGTTTTGAAAGATGTGCAGTGAATGGGAAACTAATGATATCTCCATACTGAGACTGAATCTTTTGCACATTCATAAAGCCAATGGTGAGCACCATAAAGACCTTCTTTGTTCAACAAAGATGTGCAGAGATGGAGATATTAAAGATGCTTCTAACCTGAGTTATAAAGCTGTGAGCACCATTAAGACCTTCCTCCTCCCCTGTGTTGAACAAAAATATAACAGAATTCTTAAAACCATGAGCCCACTGAGAAACTGCTCGTGCAAGTTCAAGCATAACAGCTATGCATGAACTGCAATCACCAGCACCTTCTCTGTAAAACAGAAAACAATCAGTGATATATAAGGATATTACAAGGGAGACCAGCCAAAATGTGTTGTCAGTCAACAACAAACTGAAGTGATAGTAAATTATAAGTTATGCAAGCAATAGTATCTAAAGTAAAGCAAGTTAGATGTTGAGTAAAAAGATGCTGTGGGCACATCTAGATTATTGGAAAGGGTCAAACCTAGTAGTTGTTATCTTCTTTTCCAGGGACAACAATATAATCCAACACTGGTTCTTTTACCCAGCCACTAGAATATGTTACGTAGCTCATCTCCCTGATGAAGCATTACTTATGAAACTTTTCAATAAAGATACATGCACCTCTTTGTCTGATAATACAGTGTTGCAGAAGATGAAAATCTCGAATGCATCAGAGGTGAAAAACAGAAGTACTTCAGATCCTAAAGCAGATATTATGCTATATGACCCATAGACAATGTCATGGTTCTAATAGAAACTCTGAAAAAGCAAGCACATGCCCAGTGACATTGCATATAAGTGCAATTTTTCACAGATAAAAAAAAAAAAAAAAGTTCGAAGACAAACTTAGAGGGAAGTAAACTTACGTAGAGAAAACAGTGTCTATATGAGAAGAAACCAGAATAGCGCTATCTCCAGCTTCTGCTACATATTTTGGAGATACTTTAAGTACAATGTGATGTAGATCTGAATAAACAAGTGTTCTCCCCCTGAACAAGCCACTGACCAGACGATTTGTGCCAGATTGTGCATGAAAGACATCCACTTGAACATCTACCTCCCAATGAGCTATTTTCTTAATCTTCTCTGATGCTTCCAGAACATACTATCAATGAATGTTTGTTAGAACATACTCCAGATGCTTTACAATAAAGTAATCGCGTGCAATGGACAGACAATTTTTTGGATAGGCAAACTAGGAAATACTTAAAGTTCCACTGGGTAAACAATATGTGTTCATCAATAAATGAAACATACATGAAATGCATACTTAATCCTTTCTTAATGCTCTCTTCAATAGGGAAAAATAAAAGTAGGCGAGAAAAGCTCATTAGCCGTGCCCTGCACACCACCCCCCTAGGAAAAAATAAATTGGCTGATAGTGTCTTAATGTCAAGCGGCGTTTTGAGTTATGGTCCTTAAGCTTGTATATGATGAGTCAAGATTGCAGGTATAATAGAAATTTCCTTAAAACTAGGCATTGACATTGAGGCCCTAAGCATTATTATAAAATGAGAGAAATCCCCCAAGTTGCGTAGAACTTATATGCTAGGGGAAACAGGGCAGAAGGAATCATTATATATCAATAGGGTTTTTTCTCCTCAAATTACATATTGGGAGGTGGCCCGCAAGTAGTTTTTGTCTATCTTAGACAAAACATCCTCCCTCTCATTTAGAAATGACGATCAATTTTGGAAGGTCTACCTGGGTCCTACATGAAAGTTATTTCAGTTCTCCCCATGATACTGCTTAATATTGACTAAATATTGACATACGTCTTGAGGTAGGAATCCTTCACTTGTCCGCTGTGCTCTATAACTTTTGCATGAGTACCTCAAATGCTAAATGAGTTTGATCATCACATAAATTAGATTAAAGATGACACCCACCCACCCACCCACCCATGTAATCACTAACTAACGTCTAACCATGTAATCACCAACTCAAATGATTAAACATCGAAAGTGTTCATGTCATGGAATGAAAAGAACTTTTACTTGTGTATATTTTCAACTTAATTTTCAAGCTCTGCCTTTATTGACTATAACAGGATGTCTGTTCTCTCTGGCAATGCACAAGACATCCACCTATCGACTGCAGCAGTAAATCAACTGTCCATGCTTCTTAAACCTCAGTCAGTAACCGCCACTCACCGCCCACAAAAATCAACACGAAGCACAGCACTAGTCAACAAGAACCGCCAATCACAGAGCATGCACCAGCGCGCACATTTCGAAAAACATGAGCATTCATCCAAAGAGGAGCAGAACCTGAATCGCCTCATCGAGCGCATCCGAACGGACAGGATGAGGACCTAAATCGGTCAACGCCTTCACGTGCTGCATCGCCTCCACCTCCGAGAACCCCCTCTTCCCGGCCTGCTCGGCGGTGAGAGGCGCCGGCAAGCTCTCGAACTGGTACCGGTAGACCGCCCAGGAACAGTACGTCACCACTCCGAACAGCGCCAGGCACACGAAGGGCGACCTCCTCGGGCTGACCGCGCGAAGGCTGCTGCCGCCGCCGGCGTCCCCGCCCGCACTCGTCTCCTCCGGGCGCGGCGGAGGAGGCCGCCCGGCCGTCGCGGAGGAGCTCTCCGGCCTCCGTCGCATCTCGCTCGGCTGTAAACAAACGAAAGCAGCAGCAGAATCCGGTGGGAAACTGGGAATTGAATCCGTCAAAAGCGAGATTCACCATCAACAGAAGAGAGGATCGGGATCGGGATCGGGATCGAGAGCTTACGGATACGAGCTTGATGGATCGGTCGAGCTGATCGGATTCAGCTAGGCGAGCGTGGGAGCTGCAGAGCTTGATCAGGTTTGAGCTGAGCGAAGAGTGGCGCAAAAATTGAGGGTTGACTTTGACCCATGGATGTGCGTCGGGATAACGTCACGTTGGATGGCGGACCGGGCCGATGGGCCGGCCCGTTGCTTTTGTCTCGCGGAGAGTGGGCCGACCGATTATCGATGGATAGATGGACCTGCCCGAATGAGCGAACCGAACCAAGTCCGGCCCGATATCTTTTTGCATTGAAAAAACTAGGGAAAATGACACTAGTGTTCCTCAACTTTGACACGATGCCTTGACACCTAGCGGAGAAAGAAGGACAAAAACAAAAAAAAAAAAACAAAAACTTTAAAAAAACAAAAAATTACAAAAATTATCAACATCAATACTGATTGTGCTACATAGAATTGCTAACTTCCATGTTAGCAACTGCCAACCAAAATTTAATAACAAAATTTACCAAAAGGACTACATTGGTAAATTGTTACATGGTTTAAAACTAAATCGGGTAAATGAAGATGTTTAAGATTGAATTGACATCCATACAATAAGTTTAGGTTTTTTTTTTTTGGTTATTATCCATGCGTACGGTGTAAGTTTTAGATGAAAGAATAATCGTATTGCAGATGCGATGTTAGGTGGAACAGTTAATATATCATAACTAGCCTATAAATCACAATTTTATGTTTTTAGTGAAAGTAAGTGAACTAGACATATTAATGGAGTCGATTGGAATTGAGTTTTTCTTCAATTATCTCCTCCAATGATAGTATTGGACTTCTTTACGCCTTCTTACCCTAAAAATGAATACATATTTTAACTTGTTAATCTCTCTCATTTCTCGACCCAAAAAAAAAAATAAAAAAATCTCTCTCGTTTGTGAAGATGCTTTCACGTGAAAGTAGCTTGTCTTTGAGTGGGAGCATCGATGTCTTCCTCGCTAGTAAAAGGGAGATCATGTGATTCTACTAAAACAAAAGAAATCACTTTATAAGTAAAAGGAATCTCTTTAGCCACCCTCCCTCTCATAGGAATAAAAAATTTGAGGTTGGATTGAAGTGGCAAAATATTAATGTGTATCTAGAGGCAAAAAAAGTATTGCATCATAGATGTAATATAAGATGAAGCAGTTAATGCATTATAATTGGCCCATAAATCATCGGTTTAAATTTTATAGTGAATTTGAGTGAGCTATACATATTGATGGAGTAAGTGGGAATTCAGCTTTTCTCCAATGATCTCATCCAATGATAATATCCAACTTATGCTATGCCTTATCCGCCTAAGATGAATATAAATTGTAGCTTTCGATTCTCTCTCTCTCTCCCTCGTTTGTGGAGATTCTTTCATGTGAAAGCGGCTGGTCTTGGAGTTGGAGGATCGTCTATTGCCCTTGCTTTACTGTAAAAGAGAGATGCTAAAATCATAGGAAGTCACTTTATAAGCAAAAGGCATATTTTTAGCCCCCTTCTTTCTCACGGAATAATTTTTTTTTGAGGTTTGATTGAGGTGGTAAACACTAATGTGTATGTGTGTGAGTTTTAGGCTAAAAAATTCATATATCACAAATATGATGTAAGGTAAAGCAATCAATATATCATAATTGATTTATAAATCACTTATTTGAATTTCTTTTAGCGAATATGTGTTGATCACCAAAAAAAAAAAAAAAAAATTAGCGAATGTGAGTGAACTAGACATGTTGATGGAGTTGATCGGACTTAGGCTTTTCTTCTATGATCTTTCCCGATGATAGTACTGGACTTCTGTAACACCTTCTTGACCTAAATTGTATACAGAGTTTACCTTTTTATTCTCTCTCCCTCACTTGTGGAGAATCGCTCAGGTGAAAGTAGCTTGTCTTGGAGTTGGAGCATCTGTCCATCGCCCTCACTTTGCCATGAAAGAGAGATCGTGCGGTTCTACTGAGACTTCACGGACCGCAAATGGATGGTCTTTCCATTTGGAGAATATGGAACTGCTTTTTCCCCCTCATGAAACTGACCACAAGGTCGACCAAAAAAAAAAAAAAATTTGACCACAAGAGTAAGAGCCTATACACGTGATTTGGCAATAACGACAGCTAGAATTTCTGAGTTGAAAAGCACATGTATGAGAACGATCGGACTCCTTTCAATCCATGTATATAAAGGGGTTTCTTTGACTACAAGTTACGCGTCTTTACATTCTTTCGACCAGTGCACATCATGTCTGTAAACTGAGGTCTTTCTCGCTACTCTATCGATCTTCATATGATCATTTTTCAGTAACTTAACCTTCAAAATGAATCGGTAGCGGTCTTTTAATTTCACATTTTATGCAATGTATATCAAATAGACGCAATACAGTACATATAGTCGACTAGGTTATGCAACCAAACTGGGTATATCGGGTTCTCGGACCGGCCCACCTGGAAAACAAGGTCGGGAACCGGTTCCCAAAATTTGGAACCGGTTTAAACCGGTCTGGGAATAGGGTCCGAGTGATTACCCACCTGGAAATCGATTCCTGACCGATTTTGAAACCGGTTTTGTAAGTAAATGTCCAAAACCCTTTTTTTTTCTCCGAATTTCTATTTTTACTCCCGCAATCACACGATGTTTTTTCTCTTGGCTCTCTTAAACACACACGGCACTCCTCCTTTGTCATTCCTCTTCCTCACTTGCTTCCCTCCCTCACCGGCACCCTCTCGCACCGTCTGATGGACGGACGATGTTCGTCGCTGCCAAGTTCTTGTGTATCACATGGATTGGCTCGCATAATTTCTCTTTTGTAGAAGGAGTTATGTTTGCATAAATGAGTAGCTTCATATAATAGTTGTGGGAATAAGACTAATATTAGACCAATGTTTGTTGCTAATTCTTTGCCTTATGATTTTATTTATTATAATTAGCCTTGTGGATCCTTAATTTTTCGTTTAGTCAAAAAGTTCATGTATTTATTTATTTCAAGTGCTTAATGTTTCAATACAAATTATGAAGATTACGTTATTTTCTCGCGTATTAATATAAAATTCGAAGTCGTATAGGATATCGGGAGATTGCAAAACAGGTTCCAATGGAAACAAGGTTGATCCTGGAACCGGATCGGAAAAATATAGTGGATCGGGTACAGGGTCCAATACAAACAGGGTTGAGTATAGGGTCCAGAAAATAGGAACTGGTTATAACAGGGTCGGGTATAGGGTCCAGGTCTAGACCCTACCCACCTTGGACCTGATCACCCCTATAGTTGACCTCTTATTCTCGCACAAAGTACCCACGCACATATGCCCCACCCATCTACGACGTGGGAGTATGCTCTGAGAAACGAACTAGAAATCTCTCCTTGTGCTATTAAAGAGTACATGACTCAATAAAAAAAGGCCATCTAATCTAAAAGTAACATCAGCCCTTACCTTCAAATGGAGAGACGAAATCCATAATAATATTTCTTCTCCCGAAAAATGACACAAATAGTTCTCGAATATCATCTACGAACTTTTAATCATTCAACACAGTCCATAAATCTTGATCTAGTATACAACGTCATCCATAAACTTTTTATTTGTTCAATATGGTCTTTGATCTATAATACACTATTCGATGTGGTCTCTAAAGTTTTAAACATCTTCATATAATTTATGAATCGCATTGAATATTTTCTAATAATTTATGAACCACATTGAACACATTGAGCCAAATTTTAGAGATACGCAAATTAAAAGTTGGAGAATGACATTGCACATTAAATTGATAATTTATTTGACGCATAAATCCAGATATTTTTGGTGGAAACTCATAATACTACTTGTATATATGGATATGCACCACTTACATGTCAAAAACCATCGTATATGCACCGCACGACCCTCACGCTTTCCTCCCACATAGAGAACTACAGGACTCTTCCTCACTCTTCGCATCTACTCTCTCTCTCTCTCTGGTTAGGCAATGGCTAAGGGAGAGGTGGAGGAGCGCGGCCAATTCAGGGCCAAGGACTACCACAACCCAGCACCCGCGCCGCTGATCGACGTGGCAGAGCTGGCGAAGTGGTCGTTCTACAGGGCCCTGATCGGGGAGTTCACAGCCACGCTCCTGTTCCTGTACGTGACCGTGGCAGCAACAGCCAGGCCGAGACCAAGCCCTGCAGCAGGGTTGGGATCCTCGGCATCGCCTGGGACTTTGGCGGCATGATCTTCGTCCTCGTTTACTGCACTGCTGGAATCTCAAGCTAGTTTCGACTTAAAACTGCGACAAACATGAGCAAGATCAAACGATGTGAAAAATGTTCGAAAAATTCCATATAACGCCGTGATTTTGTGAACTGAACTTTACTGCACATTACTTTATAAAGTGCTCAGACATGCATGCATGTCACAGTTTTCATAGTTCGGCTCTTTTTCACTCACTTGGTCACGCGAGTCTCAATAGCTTCTCTTTACTTGTGAGCAGGAGGCCAAATCAACCCGGCAGTGACATTCAGGCTCCTCTTGGCCCGGAAGGTCTCTCTGGTGCAAGCCATCCTGTACATGGCGGCTCAATTCCTCGGAGCCATATGTGGTGTGGGTCTAGTCAAGTCCTTCCAGCACTCTTACTACAACCGGCAAGGCGGTGGAGCCAACGAGCTAATGCCTGGGTACAGCATCGGCGCTGGGTTGGGTGCAGAGATCATCGGGACTTTCGTCTTGGTTTACACTGTGTTCTCAGCCACCAATCCAAAGCAAAACGCTAGAGACTCCTTCGTTCCAGTATGTATGTGTTCGTTTTGTTTCTCTAGGGACATGAATTCACGTTCTTTCGTCATTGCCACTTGCAATGGAACTTATCATCTGAATTAGGGTCGATGATGTTCGGACAAAACTCTACTGGGTTGGCATATGATGTTTTTCCACCCTAAGTTAAATCTTTCGTAGGTTTTGGTTCCAATTCCGATTGGATTGGCGGTGTTCTTGGTCCACTTGGCCACCGTTCCAATCACCGGCACCAGCATCAACCCCGCTCGGAGCTTCGGCCAGAAAAAGTCCTGGGACGAGCAGGCGATTATATAATCCCCTTATACCCATGCACATATCTCTTCAGAGAGCATATACATTTAAAACGCATTTTGCAACTTGCTAAATAATAACTGATTTAATTCTTTTATTTTCAGAAATAGATTTGAAATAAAAATCAGTTTGGTAAATTTTTTGTTCCCAGGAACAATTTGGAACAAAATCAAAGAGTAAAAAAAAAAAATGTTTCTTTGTTCTTGGGAATAATTCCAAAATTAAGCCAATCCAAATTTCTTTGTTCTCTTTTCTCTTCTTTTTTATTTCTTGTTTTTCTTCCTTCTCTTTTCTTCTTCTTCCACTGCCAGCACTGTCCATCGCCGCTAGTCGTCCGCGATTGGTTGGGTGAGGTTCAATGAGCTCGCCTAGCCACCGATGAGCCTCGCCCGAGCCTCCCTCGGCCACCAGCGAGCCTCGCTTGGCCTAGGGAGGCTCAGCTACCGGCTGAGCCTTGCCCAACTGTCAGCAAGGTTGCCAGCCCTCGTCTAGCTAGTCGCCGATCATCTCGAGGCTGGCAACTAGCCAAAGCTTGAAGAAGAAGAGAAAGAAAAGAAAAGAAAAAAGAAAAGAAGAAAAAAAGAAAAGATGATAAAATTAAAAGAAAATGATTTGAATTAAAAATTTTGAGAAGGTGCTAAACACAATTATATTCCGAGAATAAAAATTTTGAACAATTACTAAATACTTTCAAATGATTAGAAATTATTTTCGAGAACGAGAATAAAAAATTAATTTTTTATTAGAAATTATTCTTAATAACATAATGGTTACCAAACATATTCTTAGAATCTATCACGGCTTGCTTAGGTTTGAAAGCCAAATGAGCGGGTTTGCACAAGATCTCTCATAAGAAAGCCCGAGCCACTCGCGCTTGTTTCGACCAAGCATGGCTGGAAAAATCCCGGTGACAAGGTCGCACAAGAATAGCCGAGTCGCTAAAGTAATTACAATCTCATATTCAATCCTATAACCGTGGCGACCCCTCGATAATTGTGAAATTTCGGGGCCAACATCCAAACTTTAATCAAATCAAAGAAATGGGCTAGCCTTGTATGGGAAAAGGGCTTTGGATCTCGGCTCGACTATACGACAACTAAACTACACATGTACAATGTGAGATTAAGTCCAGGGCATTTATTCGTTCTTTTGATGTACTCAATTTTACGTTTACTGCTATTTCAAGTGATTAATTTGACTTCAAGAAAGTAAGAACCTTTTCCTTTTGGGGGTTTTCCCATATTTGCAGTGGATATTCTTGGTCGGACCGTTCGCTGGTGCAGCGCTGGCGGCCTTCTACCACCAGTCCATATTGAGAGGTGCGGCTGCGAAAGCCCCCGTCCCTTCAGGAGCAATCCTCACGTTTAATTCCCCAATTCCCTCTCTCTCTCTCTCTCTCTCTCTCTCTCTCTCTCTTTTTTCTTGTTTTTCAGTCCCCATTAGGGTTAAAGTGTTTGATTGGGTTTGTAACAACATGTGTTCTCTACGAACCGTTTTGGTTGCTGATGCTACATTTTAGGAACCATAGCTATCCTTGCTCTGACTTGCGTCAAGAAATTGAAAGATGAATTCTTGAAGATGTCCAAGAAATTCATTGTCAACCAAGTCACGAGCTCGTGTCCTCGATGTTTCAACAGTTTCAAGCTTTCAGCGGGTTGGGAATGGTTTGGACAATCCAAACATCTCTACATTTTTCAAATGAAGCGAACATGAGTCATCATCGTGTTTCGTTAGCGGCCGCCCACTCGTTTTCTGTCCCTCGGCTTCATCATCAACTCTCTCAAGATCCACTTCAGATAAAGCGACAGCGGAGGAGGATGATGCGGCGCTGCTGCTGCTTGCGGGCGGCGGATCTTTGACAAAATGGTCGTTTTAAGGCTTCGATCTCACGTTACCCGCTTCGTGCCGTGATGAATAATGCCAGTCGTGGTGAACAGCACGCGATCTTGACATCGGGAGATTGGTTGGACCTTGAACGTCCTCTCGTGTTCGGCGGTCCCATTCATGGCAGATCCGATTGGCTGGATTCGAAACAGACTCCTAACCTAACCGTTACCGTCTCTTTTCAGAAAGCATTCCCCTCTTCGCTGACCAATCCCAGATGGGGGAAGAAGGGAAGAAAACGATGTGAGAACCAACTACCTTCGACAATAACAGTTTCAGTGCCCATCACGATGGGATCAGCATGCAAGACCGTGTGAAACACGTGAACCCTCCACCTTATTACGATGAAAGCTCCCGCACATACGGTAGATAGAGACTGCATCATCTTCTTGGATTGGAGGAAGAAGAAGAAGAAGAAGAAGAAGAAGAAGAAGAGACGCGAGGGGATGGTACCGATCACCGCCTACTTCATCTACGTCCTGTCTTTGGTCTCCCTCCTCTCGACACCGAGCTGGTCAACGAATCCATCACGTAGCTACGAGGATCAGATTCGAGACATTTCCTCTGTGTTCTCACCAGTGGACTTCGATTTCATCCACCCCAATGTCCCCTCTTTCCGGTGAAGCAGTGGGTCGAGTCCAGTCGGTGGTGATCACCGGCGGCGGCGACGGTCAGTGATGAACGCATCGCTAAAAGTGTCCAACCTAACCTGATTTCGACGGCCCCCACGAGACGAAACCCGACCCGCTTGCTTTTCCTCGTATGGGCATTGAGTGACCCGATAAGTTTGTTCTCTTCCAATCGAATTCGAAGTAGGCTTTTAATAATTTTGTAGGAATCGAAGTTGGATAAGTTTGTTTTCGTCATCATTGTCATGTCATTCGATGGTCAGTTCGATTGATGAGTTGGGGTATTGGTGTGTGGACTGGGCTGGTTAGGGCAGCAGCTTCTAGGGCCTATTTGGTGGATAAAAAATGGACAGGAGGCGACGGGCTCGACGGGCTTTTATGTATTAAACGAAATTTTATCTTGTGAGCCACGAAATATTGGGCCAAGAACCAGAAAAGCCCCCCGTCATTTTTTTCTAATTATTTTTATTTTTTTAATTTAGTTTATTATATATTCATTTCTCTGTTTTTTTTTTGTTGCTATTTTCTATTTATTTTTTAACTTTATAAGAATGAGCGCTTGAATTGTCGGCAAAAAATCAAATGTCGATAGTTGTTGATAAAATGACTCATTAAGGTATTTTTTGAAGATGTGTGGGAATTTATAAAACTTGCAAAATCAAGATGACATGGTCGATTCCATAATAGGTACACAGCCAAAGTCATAGGATCAATTTCAAGTTTCAAAAGTCCGAAATATGTGAATATAAAGTAGGTTTTAGGGTTCAACGTCATATCCACCTCATGCTCACTCCGAAGCCCTTATCAAGGGCTTTTGTATAGGATTTGGTATTGCTTGGCCTTAGGGCCAAGCTAATAGAAATTTGCAAGGCTGGTTGTGGGCACACCAATCTTTGGGACATAGTCAACTCAGCCAGTATAACACAAATGATACACGAAGCGTTTAATGATAAGGGAGGGGGAATTACATACTTCCACATATATTACAAACCTAAAGATTGCACGTGGAGCAATGACTTTTGAACTGACACAACTATGAAGATGGTTATTAATCGATGAGTTCAAAAGTGACACAAATCGACAAGATTTTTAAGTGTATTGTTGAGCAAGAGATGCTACTTAGCATTAACAGGGTCATAGAATCCGAATTCGACTATGAATACGGATTCCCAGCCTTCTACATGCATCACCTTCTACGTGATTAATTAGAATTTGGTCAAGAGGAGGATGCCTTTTTGATGACGTGCCTCTTTAGGCCTGGAATATGGGCATTTGCAAAGTAATCCTCCCAATTTATGCTCCTCAAATCCATTGGAAATTTATTACCCTCTTCCGTCGACATTTCTTTCATCAGTTTTTGCGTATTCCAACTGTCGAACCTGTCCATATATGATCTCTTCATGTTAGTTCTAATAAGTTACCAATATCACACAAAATAATAATAATAGTAATAATAATAATAATGCTTTCTGTATTTTTCAAAATATGATGTTACTAACAAATTTCTCAAACACGCAGAAAAAGAACCAATTAACAAAATTTTCTTTCTTGTTATGTGTGAATTATACTGCACCCACCATAATATATATATGTAATTAATATACTTAGTGAAATATTACCTTGCGCGATAGAACATGTAGGGCTCGTACAACTTAGCCAAGTGAATTAGATTTTCTGCCATTCTCTTGCATCTTGCTTCGAGCCTGGAACGTTGCTTCGGGTTTGAATTAGGGCCAATTTCTTTGCTCAATCCACTTTTCTCTGCGATGTCTTTCTGTATGTAAGAGGAGAAGCTGTCGATTGAGCTGAAATACTCCATGTCGGCAATTTGAATCTCGTCTCCTTGGTTGTCCGTCAAGGGAGACTCTGCGAAATAGTCACGGGAATAGTTGAACATGTCGCACATCGTCATTGGATTGACCGTGGATGACGCAGCGTGGTACACATTGATGCCGGGACTCGCGGCGGTCCCGTGCTTTGCCATGGCTGCGATGATCACGTTTGCAACTAGGTCTGCCGGTACCTGAGTGTTGTCAAAAACCAATAACTCAAGACGAAGAAATTCATCGTGTGAAATTGCGGAAGTTGGGTAACAAATTGCTTACGCCCACTGGTCAAGACCTCTATTGGTAAAATACTAAATACAATGGAATTTTTGCGTCACACGCACTTTCTGAACTTAGAACAAAATACTAGCTTTTCATCTCATAACTCAAGCTTTTAAAACAACTGGTATTGGTCTCATAATATTTCACCCCGTATTGAGGTATGGGGTCACAAGTTCAAATTTTTCCAAGCCTTTAAATCACATATTGTGTTATACTCAAATAAAAATACTATGATGGGTGAACTTATTACATATGTTCCGAGAGAATTGGCTATGCATATCCGATCATATCCGATCATATCCCGAACCCTCTAATTTACGTAGCTGGCTACAAAATCTAAAATAAAACGGATCCGATTGCTCACCACGTCCATAACCGTGTCGGGATTGACCAGGAAGCCAGGGAGTCGTCCTTTCCCATAGGACAAGATTAAGGGGTCGAGTACTCTTTACGGTACATGAAAGAGAAAACATAATTAGCATCAGCATATTGCGATTGTAATTATTATTGTTGATAAAATGCAAGATAGAAAAGCACCTGTATCCTTGAATCCACCCAGGAAAAGGCTCTCGAAAAGTACTCTCGATTACGCTGGGACGAACGATGACAACGGGTACTCTTCCTCTTCCTGCGTTTATCATCATCTCCCCCATGGCCTTTGTCATTTGATATACGTTCTGCCACCCATACATTCTTGCCCTGAACTCATACACGATTTTTATTCAATCTCAGCACATGGAACTTTTTGACACGTATGAGTACCGATACATGAAATGCACACAAACATTTTCATAATCTTTGCCAAAATTTAGATGTCGACAAGTCTATTATTTCAACCTTAGTTTAGAATCTGGAGAGAGATGTTCACCTGGCCAAACCAACCTCCTTTAATTTCTGAGGCACTTCATTTGGAGGGAGTGTTTCGATTAAATCTGAAACCAAATTAATTTCGTGATGGACGTCCAACTTGCTTTGAGTCGACGAATCTATTCTGCTCTCCCCCATTTCAAAGGCCTTCTCCATTAATATTCCCGGTCTCTCTCCATTCACAAATGCTACAAATAATAATTATTATTATGATAATGATGATAATAATATTTGGAAAAACGAACCGAAATGTAATTTTTTTTTTCCTTCACATGTATTTTAGAAACAAGTGTTCATTGATTCTTACTCGTAGACAGGTGCAAGAAAAGGCTTAGTTTCCTGCATTTCTTGGCGAAGCTTAAGAGCCGAGAAGGCACAATGGCGTTCGCGACGAGAGCTGCGTCGTACCTACATACATATATCGCAAGGAGCGGAATACATCAGCTAAAGCAATCCTTGGAATGGGAGAGAAGGACGACAGTAGAAGAAAGACGAACTGGATCGGAGGTATTTATTGAGATTAAGTTTTGATTTCAGTCGAAGCAATGTTGATGCGGGCTTGATTAGATCCCACAAATACTCACAAAATCTCATAGATCACAAACAGCGAAAGCTATAATAACATAGAAAAATCAAAGATACCTCTCATCCAAAGTCGTGTTGGCTGCTGAGTTTATGATGACATCGACTTCTTGCGTTATCTGGCAAAGCAAATTGTCCCCTATTCCCATATTCAACTCCCGAATGTCGCCCTTGACTGGAACGAGCTTGCTCAGCATGAAATTCGTGTACCCTTCTCCATACTTTTGTTGTAGGCACTTGAACAACTCACACCCTATTATCTGCAAAATAGAGAACGAACAAAGATTTTTTGGTGTTCGAAAAGAGCACGTTTTCCTACATGAACATTAGCAATGTACGCAGCACGTGTTCTGCATGCCAGTCCGAATAAAGAAAGTCGAACGATGATTTTCATATTCAAAATGCACATGCAGATAATATAGATAATCTTACGACATCACCAACCTCGCCTTTGAATCTGTCCATGGCAGCTTGCTCGTCTTTTGCCTTGATCAGCAGGAAGATCTTCCCTACGTTGGGTGCGACTCGTAAAATCTTCTCAATGAGAACTGTGAACAATAGTTTAAACGCTTTGCTGAGTTTAATAACAGTCTCTGGACGCAAGCAATGGAATTGGAACGGTAGAAAACGAATGAGTTCATTATCAATCATTAATTTTTAATCTAAAATTGCTAGTGTAGATATCTGTATTTTTGCATTCAAAGAACGTCAATTCTCACCATTTCGAAAAGGATTATTTCCAAGACCAACTTGACATTATGTCAGGATGAACGCATTTTAAGCAGCTTATTTCCGTTACCTTTCGCAAGAAACCCAGTCGCACCAGTGACGAGAAAGTTCCTTCTCTCTAGGAAGTCAATTATTCCCATACCATCTCGCGATTCCCGAGCCACGTCCATGATGGCAGGAGGGGCGGCAATAGCGGAAACATGAATGTCACGGCAATTGCGGTTATCCTTATCTTTGATGGCCATGTTTTGCGAAGGTGCAATGTCCCGGACATTAATTTGAGAAAATCTCGGCAGTTGAAGGAATGGTTTTCGAAACTCTTTTGAAGATAGGAAGGTGTTGTTTGCTCCTTGATTGGAATGGGCTCTAATGGTTGTGTGCGGTGATGCAACCATCGCAAAGGAATTGCAAGGGAATGTTGCCGAGGCGAATGCAAGCGAGAAAGATGACATTCTGTCACGTGTGTTTTTTTACCTAGAGAGAGGATTGATTTGAGGTGAGGTCCGATGCAGAAGCAGGGGAAGAAACCTGTTGCCTTTATATAATCAAGCGATTAATCATTCGAGCTCACGTCATCAAGCTACAGCGATGCTGGTCGGTGATCAATTGTATACGAGGGAAAAGGGTTCGAAATGGGACCGCAGAGAAAAGAAATATAAACGTATTGATTAGCAGAAGTTACAAGATAGTTTAAGCAGATCGTCAAGGGTTTAGCTTAATAATGCATGCGCCGAGAAGTCACAGTTGAAGCATCTATCCCATCCCCTGCATGAGATTATTTAAGAACATCATCCATATCGATTGGCTAACTTAAATTAATTATCACCGCTCAAGGTATTGAAATGGGAATGCGGAGAAAAGAATTATAAACGTATTGACTAAGCTGGAGCTGAAGCCATTTTTCTCATGTATCACGAGATAATTTAAGGAGATCGTCCATGAATGATGAGCATCCTTCCCCATGTGTGGACAGATATTCGTCATTCCTGTATCCCACCAACTCAACAAAGCTTGTCGTGCCATGTGCAGGGACTGCATTTGTTCCTTCATTTTGATTAGATTAACGTAGATAATCACATTTATGCTCCTTATTATATTATTGTTTACATATTGTTTAGAGATCAATCTTGAAACCTACCGCAAGTTCTATTTAATCTTTGTTTGTCATTGCTGATCCCTTGCAGGTTCCCGTTACGTAGTTGTCTGATGTCATTATTAGATGTGGAGGTCGTACATAAATTTTTCAGACTTATAATTAATGCGTGACTTTATAATAAGGGTTCTATAAGACACCAAACTTCTTCGAAAGTACCACGCATTTTCTGAACATAGAAAAGGAGTACAAATTCTCTCATTATCTAGAGAACATATTAGATACAACTTTAAGGCCAACTCAACAAAAAAACTTAGTAAATTCACGTTGCGACACATGTTGAAAGTGGGCCCATCGCCAGTCACCTTCTCGCCCCTCTCTTTCGTCTCCTCTTTTTTTGTTTTTTTTTCCTTCCTCCTTTCACTTCGACATGGACGACAATAGACATAAGTCCCCTTTCACCACTACCACCTCATCGCCGTTTCAATCCTCCGTCGTCGAGCTTGAACTCGACTGACGAACTTGAGCCTCCAATTTCGGATCTAATTGTGAATTAAAGCTCAGCTTCGAGGTCGAATAGGTCAACTTAGGCATAGGACAAGGTGGAGGTGGTAGTGTGGTTTGTCGACGTGGCGTACAGTCTCAACCTCCTGGTCGACGCAGGCATGGATGCAGATAGCACGGGAAGAGTTGGACAGAGGGCAATGATGCTAGAGGTTAAAGAAGAAGCAGGCGAAAAATGGAGGTAGAGATGGAGGCGATGTGCCGAAGGCGGCGGTAGCGAGTTTGAGGTTGGAGCTAAGGTTGAGGTTGGAGAAGGGAAGAGGGTTCAGGCTGAGGAGATTGAGTGAAGAGAGAGAAGAGAGAGGCAAGAGGGTGAGGGAGGGAGAGGAGGAGACAATGACTGACAAGTGGACCCACGTGCGACAAGTGCCGCAAGATGAATGGACTAGTTTTTTGCTGAGTTGGCATCAGAGCTATACCATCCCTATTCTTCCTATGTGTAATTCAATTTTAGATCCCAGAAAATATTTATTTTGAATAATTTTAAGTATTACTATTTTATGGCACGAGCTTGTCTCTAATAGCTACCTCATTAAAGGGTTCTATTTAATTACTTCTAACGGTGTTATTAGACGCAATGATGGAAACGAAATCATTATATTTGGTATCTAATGTTTTTGGGGATTCTTTATCGTGTCCACAACCATTGGAAGCTCCAAGTCCTCTGAAATATTAAGCTAGGAAATGCATGCAATGATTCAACTATCAGAGTCCCTTTATCTTATACTCTAGTGAAAATTAATTGTTTGAAAAACATTTTCTTCTTTTAGATTACTTAGGAAATTGAATTAGTGGAAAAAAAATTAATAGTCAACGAAAAATCTATAATTTAGAAAAATAACTTACTCGTTTAGAACTTAAAATTCATCGTTTAGAATATGACTTGATCATAATAGTCACAAAACCATCTCGAGTGGTTGTACCCAAGAGCCTGTATAAAAGACATGAGAACTTGGCCACCTAGACTTGGCTTCATGAGCGCCTGGAGCAAAGTGCCCACCCCTTGGACGATTGACGATTGACGATTCAAGTCCACGTCCTCAAAATTATAACAATGCTGAGGGTAGATTAACTTATACTGCATTTTTTTTTTGTCAAAAAGATATTTCCATTCATTACCAAACATAAAAGGAAATCTCAAAAGTCATAATAACAAAATAAACCCATAGAGCTCCAAAATAAACAAGAAACCAAAAATCAAGACAATTTATCATAGCATGATTGATAGAGATCATTACAAGCTTGTCCTTCAGAAATAGATTTGTAATTGGACTTAAGTGAAAGGATTGACGGTCAATCACTGAATCATACAACACCGTTAATGATAAACATATGCCGAGATCTCCATATGTAATTAGGGCTTTGCCTTTCGCAATGTGTACCTAGGTTTGGCGTCCCCAACACCATCACCGTACGAAGACAATATAAATATATTGAAAAATCTCAAATCTGACACTTGTGAGAGTGAGTACTGTAACCAATGCAAAGTGCCAAAACTTTGAATGAAAATGCAATAAACGAGCACAAAGTTGACACCGAAACTACCGTGAGTACCATTGAAAATGAAGGCGGGGTACTTGTTCATTACAACTCCAAAATCTAGAATTAGATCGGAGACAAATGTTCCCAGATATAAGATCGGGAGAGCTCCCAGATCTAAAACTAGATCGGGAGAATTAGGAAAGAAACAAAAGGAAATAAAAGGAGGAGAAACTAGGAGGGAAGGGAGAATGCCTCTCTTCCTCTCTCTCTCTTTCCCTCTCTAAACCTTTTTTCGTCTCTTCTAGATATCTATACCGTATTGACCAGCTGTAATTGAGGCATCTGTCCCCTGCATATGATAATTTGAGAAGATCAATGATCGATAAAGTTAAATTAATCGATTGGAATTGAATATTGATGGCAGTCTTATGTGGACTTGCATCCCTCACATTCGTCTCCTTCCCACTAAACGAAGATTCTCGGCGTGGGGACTAAATTAATTGGTTCATTTTTTTACAAATTAATGTATAAAATTATAAGCGAGAAGAAAGGTTGAATCGGGATTGGAATTGAAGGTAGTCCTGTATAGACTTGTATACCTCACATTCGTCTCCTTCCTACCAAACGAAGCTTCTCGTGCCATGGCACAAGGACTAAATTATTTCATTCATTTTTTTATCAAATTAATGTAATAATTATACTCAAGAAGAAAGGTTGACATGGGATTGGAATTGACGGCAGTCTTATATGGACTTGTATACCCCACAATCGTCTCCTTCCTACTAAACGAAGCTTCTCAGGCCATGGCACAGGGACTAAATTAATTCGTTCTTTTTTATTTAATCAATGTACATAATTATACCAAAAAGATAGGTTGAAATGGGAACGCACGACAAAACTATATATATTTGGATTGACTAAGGTGGTTAAAGCACGTTCCCAATTACATGAAATAATCTAAGAAGGCCATCTGTGGCCAATAATTGAACTTATACTTCTTAAAACTAATTACCCATAAAGGAAGCTTCTCGTGCCATGACACAGGGAATAAATTAATTTTTTCATTTTTATAAACTTAATGTACATAATTATATCCGACAAGATAAGTTGAAATGGGAACGCACAACAAAAAAATATATATTTGGATTGACTAAGGTGGTTAAAGCACGTTCCCAATTACATGAGATAATTTAAGAAGGCCATATGTGATCAATAATTGAACTTATACTTCTTAAAACTAATTATCCATAAACGAAGCTTCTCGTGCCATGACACAGGGAATAAATTTATTTTTTTCATTTTTATAAACTTAATGTACATAATTATACCCGACAAGATGGGTTGAAATGGGAACGCACAGCAATATATATATGGATTGACTAAGGTAGTTGAAGCATGTTCCCATCATATGAGATAATTTAAGAAGACCATCTATGAGTCTATGACGAACAATCGAACTTAGACTTCTTTAACTTTAGCCCTAACCGATTCATTTAAATTGATGGTGTTAAAGATAATTAGGAGATTATCCGTATCTTCCTTCATCGTAGAACATTCTAGAATAGAACTATAAATGAGCGGATTAATTCAAAGTGTATGAAAAAATGAATAGATGGTAATGTGCGCTGTCGGACTCACTACTTCATTTGGCTGTGCAAGCATACGTATAGTCAAGAGCTTAATTCATTACCATATGTAGGTAATACGATGTAATCATTTTCAATTTAGGATTGAAAATTTTCATGATTATAGATAAATTCAGCTCCCAGTGTCGTCCTGTTTCAACGGATTGATTGTGTCTATAGAGTGGAAGTGAAACTTGCGTTATTAGGTCAGCGGAATGGTGCTTGTGGCTACTCCTAGTAACATCAAGAGGCAATGGACATGTATTGGAATGAAATTATTATAGCACTAAACATCATAATAGTGAGCATGATCTTAAAAGGCTTCTCGGTTCATTGAAGGGGTAAATCAGCCGAGAGTTGTGGTCCCAATGCTTTGGGGACATTAATATAGTAAGGGATAGAGGCAGCTCCAACGCCTCGATAAATATAGTGGCCAAAGACCTCCCTGTAAGAATTGTCTCTTTCTTTTTTATGGGTCTTGATCATGATTTTAAAAGGCTTCTCGGTTCAATGAAGGGGTATAAACCAGCCAAGAGCTGGGGTCCCAATATTCCAAGGACACTAAGGCCCTGTTTGGTAACCATCCAAACAGGGTCAAATTTTGATTATTTGTTCCTGATAGTAGTTTGGGAACAGAATGGCGTTTGGTAAAATTTTTGTTTCCGGAAACAGATTTGGAGTAGAATCGAGAATAAAAAAAAATTTGATTCTTGGTCCAGAATCAGAAAAAAGAATAAAAAAAAGTGGAAGCTCAAGTCTCTCCCCTCCTCTCCTCTGTTGTTGTTCACCACCGTCTACCGCCGCCGTCCGCTGGTCGCCGGCAACCAGTTCAACGAGCTCGCCAGAGGCTCACCAAGCCAGGGCGAGGTCTGGCAAGCTCGCCGGTGGCCAGGTGGGCCTTGCCCAGCCCCGGCAAGGCTCGCTTGGCCCCGACGAGGCTCGCCCAGCCCCGTCGGTGGCCAGGCAGGCTTCACCCAGCCCCGACGAGGCTTGCCTGGCCACCGGCGAGGGCTGGGCGAGCCTCACCTAGCTGCCGGCAAGGCTCGGTCAACGAGGGCCGGCCTCGCCGAAGGCCGACGACGCTCTGGTGAGGTCGCCAGCCCTCATCTGGCCGGTTGCAGGTTCAATGATCGGCCTGAAGAAGAAGAAGAATAGGAGAAAAAAGAAAAAAAGAAAAGAAAAAAAGGAAAAAAGTATAAAAATTATTTAAAAATTAAAAGAAATTGATTTGGAACAGAATCAATAAGCATTGTATCAAACGCAATTCTATTTCAGAATTAGACATTTTGGACAGTTACCAAACGGCTTAAAATACTTAGAATCTATTATTGGGAACAGAATAAAAAAAAAATCATTTCTGATCAGAATCTACTCCTGGGAACAGAATCGTTACTAAAAGCGCCCTAATATAATAAGTGACAGAGACAGCCCCCACACCTCGATAAATATGGTGGCTGGGGACTTCCGTGTAGGATTGATCAACTATTTCGTCTGAATTTTGAGACGTAAAATTCAATGGTATTCCTTGAAGAGAGGGAAGAAAAACTTTCTCCTTAATTGGAGGCTAAGACATGAGGGCACTAACATGTTGAGAGAAGCGGGCAATCCTATTAGCCTCCTAGGTAACCTGACAAGCAGGGCAGCCCTCAACGAAACTCTTGGGCTCCTAGGTTATGGTGAGATACAACCTTAATCACCGCCAATAATCCACATTATTACATCAAACTTTTTCAAAAATACCACATATTTTCTGAAAAAAGAAAGTATAAATTCTCACTCATTTACTGTCCCTGTTCTTCCTACGTGTAATTCAATTTTTAATATCATAAAATATTTGGTTTCAATAATTATATGTATTACCATTTTATGGCACGAGCTCGTCTCTAGTAGCTACCTCTTAAAGGGCTCCATTTAATTTGTTTTTTTTTATGCACAATTGAAGGAGACATAAAAAAGATTTCTAATTACTTCAAACGGTGTTATTAGATGCAATTATTGAAACGAGATCATTGTATTTGGTGCCTAATATTTTAGTGGATTTTTCATGGCGTTCACAATGATTGGAAGTTCCAATTCCCCTGGAATATTAAACTAGGAAACATACGTAAAATTCAACTATCAGAGTATATATGTTTCAAGTTTGAATTTGATAGACGAAACCCGACTGAGATTAATCGTTATTCATGAAGATTTGACTATTTCGAATTGAATATTTTAGGAATGTTCGAAATCGAGTAATCGTGATTGGAATCGTGATCAACAAGCAGAAGAAATATCAACTTTCCCGGTGTACGATGAAGAACGCTGTGATGCCACGGAAATAAGAAAGTCTAATGTGGACTTTAACTTGGACTTCTCTTAAAATATACGGAATATATTTTGGTTGAATTCGGCAAGATATCAGCAGAAGAAAGTCCGAACTTTGGTTGACCATATCCTCACGGATTTCTCGGATTTCTTTTTCTGTGTTGAGTCGGCTACCGTATTTCTTTTCATGGCCATATAATATATATATATTCATATAATGGTTGCAGGAATTTTGGGTTGCGCGGATTGAACAGCTGTCTCACAAGTGCTTGGCTCCGTTGATTTCGTTCGTACAATTACATCAAGAAGTTATTGAGTGTAATTGAGACTTGTAAAATACTTAGCGTGTTTGAATAACTCGAGTATAATTGTAATCCCCGTGTATAGCTTGGTTTACAGTGGAATTTGTCGCCACTCTTACCATGGATATTTATCTCTATGATCGAATCACGTAAATTTAATATTCAATTTATTTTCTTATTTTATTTATTTTATTGTTTAATCGCCCATTTTCCACAAGATATCCTATACTTTCGTGAAAATCAACTATTTGCAAAACATTACCTTCGTTTAAATTGCTCAGGAAATTGAATCAATGGAAAAAAGTTTTATAGTCAACAAAAAGTATATACTTCAATTTAAAAAAAAAATGACTTACTCGTTTAGAACTCAGAGTTTATTCTCTAATATGACTCGAGGGATCATCATTGTCGCAAAATCATCTCGAGTGCTCGTACCCAAGAGTCCATCTGATAGACTGGAGACCTCAGCCTCCTGATCTTGGGTTCTCGAGTGCTCAGGCCCGAGTGCCCATCCCTCGGACATCGACGCTAGCCCCTGCAACCCCTATGCCCGCAGTTGGGATGCCGATGCCCGAGCCTCGGACGCCACAACCTACGGCTAGATTCCAACTGCCCGAACTCAGGACGCTTGCATGCGGTTCTCTTTGCAGATAACCTAAGTTGGGAGGTTTAGCCTTTAGTGGATAGGGCTAAGCGTAAACTGGAGGACTCTTTGGGTATTACCTTAGCCTATTGCAATCAAGATACGAACAAAGTGGCTGATTGGCTAGCCAAAGCCCAACGAATGGGTTGCCTTTTTAGAAATTGGGTTAATAGTCCATCGTTTGCTCTTTTGGACTTATTATGTGATGATGCTAGAGACATTTGTACTAAAACTTTTCTTACTAATGCATGTTAGCATGTTTGTTCCAAAAAAAAAAAAAACTCGGGACACTTGCCAAGTCCCCAATGGCTAAAGCATGGACTTGACTAGAGGTCTCGAGACTATACTCGAGTCTTTTTCTCAAAGGCATATTGCGCAACTTTTCGATATTGAATATCAGAAAATTACTTTCATTGAAGTCGCAAAAGGCAATTAGACACTGAAAATCAAATAATTTTCCCTTGAAATAACTTATTTTGAAAGTATTTTCTAACAAACTTTATTTTTTGTGAAGCCATGAAATATTGGGCCAACAACCAGAAAAGCTCCCATCATTTTTTAAATTCATTTTCTAACTGTTATCATTTATTATTTAGTATTATTTATTTATTTCTCTATTCTTTTTTTGGCTATTTTTTATTTCTTTTTTAACTCTATAATAAGGAGTGCTTAAATTGTCAACAAAAAATCAAGTGTCAATAGCTATTGATAAAAGGACTCTTTAAGGTGTTCCTCAAAGGTGTGTAGGAATTTACGGAACTTGCTAAATTGAGATGATGGGGTTAATTCCAGGATTGGTACACGGCCAAAGTCATAGAATAAGTTTCAAGTTTCAAGTTTCAAAAGTCCAAAATATGCGAGTACTAGATGAGTTTTGGGGTTCAACATCACGTTCGCCTTGCACTCACTCCGAATTTCGTACCAAGGACTTTTGTGTAGGAGCTGGTATTGCATGGTCTTTGAGCCGATCTAGTTCAAGTTTGCAAGGCTGGAAGTTGTGGGCACACCAATCTTTTTGGGATAGAAAAAACTCGGCCAGCATAACACAAATTGCGCATAAAAAGTATACTGATAACGCATACTATTATTAGATCTTTACTCTTACATTCAAATCTAGAGACAATGGTACTTACAAACTTCCACAAATATGACAAATCTAAATAATGCACATGGAGCGACGACTTCTAAACTGACACAATTATGAAGATGGACATTAATCGA
This sequence comes from Eucalyptus guilfoylei, assembly GCA_016097605.1. Lineage (NCBI taxonomy): Eukaryota > Viridiplantae > Streptophyta > Magnoliopsida > Myrtales > Myrtaceae > Eucalyptus > Eucalyptus guilfoylei. The sequence goes on from CM027869.1 coordinate 21,604,600, forward strand.
TAAGTTCGAAAGAGATGCAAATTGACCTGATTTTTAAATGTGTAATTTATTTTACATGTTAAACAAGAGCATGCTACTTAGCATTAACAGGGTCATAGAATCCGAATTCGACCCGTGAATCCGGATTCCCAGCCCTGTAAATGCATCAGCTTTATCGTACGGCAAGGATTGCTGTTGACTTTCTAGGGATTACTTAGAATTTTGTCAAGGGAGGATGCCTTCTTGATGACATGCCTCTTTAGGCCAGGAATATGGGCATTTGCAAAGTAATCCTCCCAATTTACGCTCTTCAAATCCATTGGAAATTTATTACTCTCTTCCATCGACATTTGTCTCATCAGCTTTCGTGTATTCCAATTGTCGAACTTGTCCATATACGATCTCTCCATGTTAGTTCTAATCAGTTACCAATATCACATAGAAAAATAATGTCTCTACATTTTTCAAAACATGATATTACTAAGAAATTTCACGAAGACGGAGAACAAGAATAACCAATTAACAAAATTTTCTTTTCCATTCCGTGTGAATTATATTGCACCCACCATAATATATATAATTATTATACCTAGCGATATATTACCTTGCCCGGTAGAACATGTATGGTTCGTACAGCTTAGCCAAGTGAATTAGATTTTCTGTCATTCTCTTGCATCTTGCTTCGAGCCTGGAACGTTGCTTCGGGTTTAAATTGGGGCCGATTTCTTCGCTCAATCCACTTTTCTCTGCGATGTCCTTCTGTATGTAAGAGGAGAAGCTGTCGATTGAGCTGAAATACTCCATATCGGCAATTTGAATCTCGTCTCCTTGGTTGTCCGTCAAGGGAGACGCTGCGAAATAGTCGCGGGAATAGTTGAACATGTCACACATCGTCATCGGATTGACAGTGGATGACGCGGCGTGGTACACGTTGATGCCTGGGCTCGCGGCGATCCCATGCTTCGCCATGGCCGCGATGATCACATTCGCAACTATGTCAGCCGGTACCTGAGCATTGTCGAGAAATGATAATTCAAAACGAAGAAATTCGTTGTGCGAAATTGCGGAAGTTGGGTAACAAATTGCTTCCAACCCACCAATCAGGCCCTCTGTTGGTAAAATACTAAATGCACATTTATGTGTCTTGCTTAATGGAATTTCTGTCTCCCACGTACACTCTCTGAACTTGCACTTTTTGAACTTACGGCAAATTATCGGGTCTTCATCTCATAGCTCAAGCTTTTAAAACAACTGACAATGACCCCATAAGATTTCACATCATATTGGAGCAAGAAGTTCCAAAGTCAAATCTTTCCAAGCCTTTAAATCACATATTATGTTATACTTGAGTAAAAGTACTATGATGGGTGGATTTATTTCATATGTTCCAAGAGAAATAGCGATGCATATCCATTCTTATTTCAAGCTGTCTAACTTACATATCCGAGTACAAATCTTAAATAAAACAAATCGGATTACTCACTCACCACGTCCATAACTGTGTCGGGATCGACTAGGAAGCCAGGGAGTCGTCCTTTCCCATAGGACAAGATCAAGGGGTCGAGCACTCTTTACGGTACAATTAAGAGAAACAAACATATATTTATTAGCATAAAAAATTGTGATTATTCTAATTATTATTTTTGTTGATAAAATGTAAAAGTAAAAAATCAACCTGTATCCTTGAATCCATCCGGGAAAAGGCTCTTGAAAAGTACTCTCGATCACGCTGGGACGAACGATGACGACCGGTACTCTTCCTCTATCTGCGTTTATCATCATCTCCCCCATGGCCTTGGTCATTTGATATACGTTCTGCCACCCATACATTCTTGCCCTGAACTCATACACAATTTTTATTCAACCTCAGCCCATGGATATTTTCGAAAGCATATGAGTACCCATTCGTGAAAAGTATATAAATATATTTTTTTAATTCCTTGTCAAAATTTAGATGCCAACAAGTTTAACATAGTCTTGTGGTTTCCAAGTATTGGGTAAAGCCATCTCTATTATTTCAACCTTACTTTAGAATCTCGAGAGAGATGTTCACCTGGCCAAGCCAATCTCCTTCAATTTCTGAGGCACTTCATTTGGAGGGAGTGTTTCGATTAGATCCGAAGCCAAATTTATTTCGTGATGGACGTCCAACTTGCTTTGAGTCGACGAATCTATTCTGCTATCCCCCATTTCGAAAGTCTTCTCCATTAATATTCCCGGTCTCTCACCATTCACATATGCTATAAATAACAATAATTATTATAATTATAATAATGATATGGGGATAAACGAACCGAAATGTTAAGTTTTATATTCCCTTCACATGTATTTTGGAAACAAGTGTTCATTGATTCTTACTCGTAGACAGGTGCAAGAAAAGGCTCAGTTTCTTGCATTTCTTGGCGAAGCTTAAAAGCCGAGAAGGCGCAATGGTGTTTGCGACGAGAGCTGCGTCGTACCTACACATATAAATATCAAGGAGTGAAATATATCAGCTAAAGCATTCCTAGGAATGGGAGATAAGGACAATAGTGGAAGATTTTGAACTGAGCCGAACGTGCTTTTCGAGATTAGGGTTTTGATTTCGGTCGAAGCAATGTTGATCCGGGCTTGATTAGATCCCACATATACTTACAATCTCATAGAACACAAACAACAAAAGTTATAGTAACATAGAAAAATCAAAGATACCTCTCATCCAAAGTTGTGTTGGCTGCTGAGTTTATGATGACATCGACTTCTTGCATTATCTGGCAAAACGAATCGTCCCCTATTCCCATGTTCGACTCCTGAATGTCGCCGTTGACTGGAACAAGCTTGCTCAGCGTAAAATTTGTGTACTCTTCTCCATACTTTTGTTGTAGGCACTTGAACAGCTCACATCCTATTATCTGGAAAATAGAGACGGACAAAGATTTTTTGGTGTTAAAAAAAAGCACGTTTTCCTACATGAACAGTAGCAATGTGCGGAGCACGTGGCCTGCATGCGAGTCCGAAAAGGAAAAATCGAACCGTGATTTTTCATATTCAAAATGCACATGCAGATAAAATAGATCGTCTTACGAAAGCACCAACCTCGTCTTTGACTCTGTCCATGGCAGCTTGCTCGTCTTTTGCCTTGATCAGCAGGAAGATCTTCCCTACGTTGGGTGAGACTCGTAAAATCTTCTCGATGAGAACTGTGAACAAAAGTTTAAACGCTTTGCTGAGTTTAATTACAGTCTCTGGACGCAAGCAATGGAATCGGAACAGTAGAAAACGAATGAGTTCATTATCAATCACTAATATTTAGTCTAAAGATTGCTTAGTGTAGATATTTGTATGACCGCATTCAATGAACACCAATTCCCATCATTTCGGAAAGGAGTATTTCCAAGACTAGCGTGACATTATGTCAGAATGAACACATGTTGAACAGTTTATTTCGGTTACCTTTCGCGAGAAATCCAGTTGCACCAGTGACAAGAAAGTTCCTTCCCTCTAGGAAGTTAAGTATTCCGATACCACCTCGCAATTCCCGAGCCATATCCATGATGGCGGGAGGGGCAGCAAGGGCAGCAACACAAACGTCACGGCAATTGCGGTTATCCTTATTTTTGATGGCCATGTTTCGCGAAGGTGCAATGTTTTGGACGTTATCTTGAGAAAATCTCGGTAATTGAAGGAATGGTTTGGGAAACTCTTTTGAAGATAGGAAGGTGTTGTTTGCTCCTTCATTGGAATGGGCTCTAATGGCGGTGTGCGGTGATGCAATCATCATAGAGGATTTGAAAGGCAATGTTGCCGACGCGAAACCAAGCAAGAGCGACGACATTCTGTTGCTGTGTGTGTGTGTGTTTTTTTTTCTGCCTAGGGAGAGGATTGATTTGAGGTGAGGTGCGATGCAGGAGTAGGGGAAGAACCCTGTTGCCAATATATAATCAAGCGATGCAGGAGGATTGATGGCGTCATCGTGCCCGTCACTGCCGGCTCTGTCTTGCGTTTTGGAAGATAATGATTGCGATCGACGTTCGTTTGATTGATGAGGGGATCGCAAGAGATCGCACGACGCGTGTCTTTTGTCCCGCATCGGTGAATAGCAACTTTGATTCCTTTATGCCCGCAAATTCTCGGAATCACTGGTAGTACGAATACGATCGCCGAAAATGTGAAATTAGGACTTTGAATTTCGACTCGCGATTTTACCCGATTTCTAGGCAAATTAGAACACATACGTATTAATCTGCTATTGTTTCATTATGTATTCACTCTCCGATCATACGAGGAATTACATATTTGAGACTAAATTTTGCATCTATGAAGGTGACTTCTACTACCACCGATTAGAAATATGTTTGTTGGCACATAGCTAGTCTATCTTAATTGAGAGACGTAGTTCGCAAATTTTCACTTGAGTTTTGATGCATAGTTAATAACAATTCAGAAAATAAAATTTATCCTTATACTTTGTTTATTTAGTGAAAAATATTTTTTGAAAGAATTGCTTTTGGATTCTTAGTAAAATGAGCCACGGAAAATATTTTAATAATCGATGCAAAAACTATACTTAAATTCAGGAAGATTATATCCTCTCTAAAAAATATAATATAATTTTTAAATATATAATTTTTTATTGGCGTTTGGATTAAAAATTCTATGCTTGGACACAAGAACCTCAAAGCTCGTTCCCAGGCCCTAGACAGCCCGAGCTCGACACCCAGGCTCAAGTCCATCATGGCGAGGCCCGAGATCCCAGCGCTGGGTCCATTTACGCCGGCCTGAGACCCTGCACTCGTGCTCAATTCCCTGCAAGCCCGTGCTTAGATCATCGACACCCAGACCTGAGTCCATTTATGCCAAGCTCACATCCATACAATAAGTTTAGGTTTTTTTTTTTGGTTATTATCCATGTGCATGTGTGTAAGTTTTAGATGAAAGAATAATCGTATTGCATGTTAGGTGGAACAGTTAATATATCATAACTAGCCTATAAATCACAATTTTATGTTTTTAGTGAAAGTAAGTGAACTAGACATATTAATGGAGTCGATTGGAATTGAGCTTTTCTTCAATTATCTCCTCCAATTATAGTATTGGACTTCTTTACGCCTTCTTACCCTAAAAATGAATACATATTTTAACTTGTTAATCTCTCTCATTTCTCGACCAAAAAAAAAAAAAAATCTCTCTCTCGTTTGTGAAGATGCTTTCACGTGAAAGTAGCTTGTCTTCGAGTGGGAGCATCGATGTCTTCCTCGCTAGTAAAAGGGAGATCATGTGATTCTACTAAAACAAAAGAAATCACTTTATAAGTAAAAGGAATCGCTTTAGCCACCCTCCCTCTCATAGGAATAAAAAATTTGAGGTTGGATTGAAGTGGCAAAATATTAATGTGTATCTAGAGGCAAAAAAAGTATTGCATTGTAGATGTAACGTAAGATGAAGCAGTCAATGCATTATAATTGGCCCATAAATCATCGGTTTAAATTTTATAGTGAATTTGAGTGAGCCTATACATATTGATGGAGTCAGTGGGAATTCAGCTTTTTTCCAATGATCTCATCCAATGATAATATCCAACTTATGTTATGCCTTATCCGCCTAAGATGAATATAAATTGTAGCTTTCTATTCTCTCTCTCTCCCTCGTTTGTGGAGATTCTTTCATGTGAAAGTTGCTGGTCTTCAAGTTGGAAGATCGTGTATTGCTCTTGCTTTACAGTAAAAGAGAGATCGTGTGATTTGCTAAAATCATAGGAAATCACTTTATAAACAAAATGCATATTTTTAGCCCCCCTCTTTCTCACGGAATAATATTTTTGAGGTTTGATTGAGATGGTAAACACTAATGTGTATGTGTTTAAGTTTTAGGCTAAAAAAGTCTTATATCACAAATATGGTGTAAGGTAAAGCTATCAATATATCATAATTGGTTTATAAATCACTTATTTAAATTTCTTTTAGTGAATATGTGTTGATCACCAAAAAAAAAAAAAAAAAATTAGCAAATGTGAATGAACTAGTTGACGGAGTTGATTGGACTTAGGCTTTTCTTCTATGATCTCCCCCGATGATAATACTGGACTTCTGTAACACCTTCTTGACCTAAATTGAATACAGATTTTACCTCTTTATTCTCTCTCCCTCATTTGTGGAGAATCGCTCAGGTGAAAGTGGCTTGTCTTGGAGTTGGAGCATCTGTCCGTCGCCCTCACTTTGCCATGAAAGAGAGATCGTGCGGTTCTACTGAGACTTCACGGACCGCAAATGGATGGTCTTTCCATTTGGAGAATATGGAACTGCTTCTTCCCCCTCATGAAACTGACCACAAGAGGAAGAGCCTATACACGTGATTTGGCAATAACGACAGCTAGAATTTCTGAGTTGAAAAGCACATTTATGAGAACGATCGGACTCCTTTCAATCCGTGTATATAAAGGTATTTCTTTGACAACAAGTTATGCGTCTTTACATTCTTTCGATCAGTGCACATTATGTGTGTAAATCGAGATCTTTCTCGCTACTCTATCAATCTTCATATGATCATTTTTCAGTAACTTAACCTTCAAAATGAATCGATAGCGGTCTTATAATTTCACATTTTATGCAATGTATATCAAATAGAAGCGATATGGTACATATAGTCGACCTCTTATCCTCGCACAAAGCACCCACGCACATATGCCCGACCCATCTACGACGTGGAAGTATGCTCTGAGAAACGAACTAGAAATCTCTCCTTGTGCTATTAAAGAGTACATGACTCAATAAAAAAAGGCCATCTAATCTAGTGAAAAGAAAGTAACATCTGCCCTTACCTTCACATGGAGAGACGAAATCCATAATAATATTTCTTCTCCGGGGAAAATGACACAAATGGTTGTCGAGTATCATCTCCGAACTTTTAATCTTTTAACATGGTCCATAAATCTTAGTCTAATATACAACATCATCCATAAACTTTTTATTTGTTCAATATGATCTCTGAACTATAATACACTATTCAATGCAGTCTCTGAAGTTTTAAACATCTTCATACAATTTATGAACCGCATTAATATTTTCTAATAATTTATGAACCACATTGAATACATTAAGCCAAATTTCAAGGATTGCATTACGCAAATTAAAAGTTGGGGAATGACACTGCACATTAAATCAAAGTTTAGAGATTATCTATGCCGTTATCCCTTCTTTCCCTAACAAAGACAATAAATAATGTTGCAAGCAAATCATTTGTTGATATAATTAAATTCCCTGAATATTTCCTTGTGTTTAAGGTGCATTTGTTTTGAAAAGAACTTCGTGATAAAAAAAAATCATTTTTGAAGAAAATATCTTTTCTTTTTCAGGATAAGGAGTTGATTTTCCTAACTTTAAGATTGCGTTTGTTTCCTCTAGAATTGATTTCTACCTGGAAAAAAAAATCAATTTTTTTTTCAAACAATTGAAGATATTTTTCTTTTTATTTTTAGCTCTCAATTAAATACCAAAAAATATGATCATTTGCTCTCAACCAGGCAATAAAATTGATTTCAACTTAGAAAAAAATCGATTTCCTTTTCAAAAGGACTAAAGATATTTTTCTTTTTATATTTAGCTTTTAGTTAAATACCAGAAAATATAATCATTTTCCTAGAAAATAATTTTCCGAAAAATATTTTCCAAAAATTTCACATTTCCGCAAAACAAATAGAAGCTATATATATATAACTTTTTTTTGGTTGCAAATGATTTTTTATTGACTAGTCATTTTTAGCAAATCAAATACATGAAAATTCAGAAGGCTAATTGACGGAAAATTCTATAGCTCAAACAAACGCACTTTTCAAAAGCACAAAAGGAAAATAGGGGTGGACATTAGGAGAAATTTTGAAAATCTTATAACAAGGAAGATGGAATGAAGATTTTAAATCCGTGGCTCTCTCTCTCTCTCTCTCAAACACAGCAATGGGGCTCATCTAAGATGTCCAAAGGGGCATCAAAATAAATGCTCTCTCTGTCTCTGTCTCTGTCTCTGTCTCTCTCTCTCTCAAAAACAGCAATGGGGCTCATCTAAGATGTCCAAAGGGGCATCAAAATAAATGTTCGTGCCACTTCTTCCTTTTCGAGTGAACAAAACTTCTCCAATCAAACTTATTTATGACTTCATCCATAAGATCCTTCAATTTAAAAATAAAAATAATAAACACTGATGTATGAAATACATGTATTGAAGTGAGTAAACACAACCACTGGGGTTTACCTAGTGGCCACCGTTCCAACATGAAAGGGGGAGGTGGGGGTTCGAATCCCCACCTTCTAGGGGGTTAGGGTGGGGACGAATTAGTTTCAGGTGTGGGTTTCGACTCTCATGCCCTACGAGAAGGCAGGGCAAAAGTTTGAGAGCGAGAGTTAGAATAGGAGTAGAGTAGGACTGAAAAAAAAAAGAAAAAGAAGTGAGTAAACACAATTCACGTCACTAAAAGAATAAAATTTATAACAAATAATTTCTATACACATTAATTGATCATTTATTTGACGCATAAATCCAGATATTTTTGGTGGAAACCCATAATACTACTTGTATATATGGATATACACCACTTACATGTCAAAAACCATCATATATGCACCGCACGACCCTCACGTTTTCCTCCCACATAGAGAACTACGGGACTCTTCCTCACTCTTCGCATCTACTCTAAATCCAGATATTTTTGGTGGAAACGCATAATACTACTTGTATATATGGATATACACCACTTACATGTCAAAAACCATCATAGTTGCACCGCACGACCCTCACGTTTTCCTCCCACATAGAGAACTACAGGACTCTTCCTCACTCTTCGCATCTACTCTCTCTCTCTCTCTCTCTCTCTCTCTCTCAAGGATAGGTGGAGGAGCGCGGCCCATTCAGGGCCAAGGACTACCACGACCCAGCAATGGTGCCACTAATCGACGTGGCAAAGCAAAGTGGTCGTTCTACAGGGCCCTGATCGAGGAGTTCATAGCCATGCTCCTGTTCCTGTACGTGACCGTGATCAGCAGCAACAGCCAGGCCGAGACCAAGCCCTGCAGCAGGGTCATGATCTTCGTCCTCGTTTACTACACTGCCGGAATCTCAGGCAAGTTTTGACTTAAAATTGTGACAAACACGAGCAAGATCAAACGATGTGAAAAATGTTTGAAAAATTCCATATAATGCCGTGATTTTGTGAACTGAACTTTACTGCACATTACTTTATAAAGTGCTCAGACATGTGTCACGGCCAAGAGGTTTCTGGCTAAAGGGCCGTGCCTTGTCGTGGAGGACCTCCTGTGCTCGCTTGGATTCCCATCAAGACTTCTTCTGGAAATTTCCAAGAGCGGGCGATAAGGTAATTGAGCCGCCAAGTTCTAGAAGTCTTTAGCTATTTATGTCGGTAGTTAGTAGTTGTCATTAATGTCGGTAGATGAGGCGGTGCGATCTCATCCGCTGGATAGAGAGTCAATCAACAAATGTAATCTGAGAGCCTCTAGTATAAGAAGGGGTACCCCCCTCATTTGTATTTATCTAATCTTTTCAGCAATACAAAGCTTCTTTCTTTCCAGAGTTCCTCTCTCTAGAATCTTTCTCTCTCTACGATCCGGGTAAAGCAACGATCCCAATCGATCGGCCCTTGACAAGTGGTATCAGAGCAAAGGAGATATCCGTTTTGAGAGATTGAGGAGCGCCAACTGTTCAAGAGAATGTCGAGCCAAGACTCTGTCATGGATGGAGAGGCCGTGCAAGTCAAGGAGACCCGTGACCAAACGAAGAAAAGAGAAGCCTCGATGGACGACGTAGCTGCGTTGGATGAGAAGCTCGCGAAGGTCCAGAGTGCCATGGTCGAATTCATGGAAGGTCTTGACGACATGAGAGACCGGATCATGGAGGTTGAGACCTCGCTCCGTGAAGACTTCACAATCGGCATCAACGAAGCTACAGCCCCATTGCACGACAAGGACAAAGCCCTTGAAGCATCGATCGATGTGTTGAAGGAGCGCGTCCAAGTGATCGAGGAAGAAAGCCCTCATAGGGATGAGGTCGAAGCCATGAAGGCGGAGATCCAAGAGCTCAAGATTGAGCTCGCCCTATGCAAGTTGAGCATCACCAATGGAGCAATGCCCACACAAGCGGTGCCCAAGCTTGAGGTGCCAAAGCCAAAAGAATTCAAAGGCGACCGATCCGCCAAGGAGGTGGACAACTTCGTTTGGAGCATGGAGTAATACTTTGACGCTGTCAACATCCAAGATGAGTCGATCAAGGCAAGAACCGCTTCGATGTTCCTTTCCAATACCGCAATGCTTTGGTGGCACAATAGGTGCAACGAGACGAAGCGCGGCGCCAATCCCGTGAATACATGGGATGACTTCGTGAGGGAGTTCCGAGACTACTTCTTCCCCGAGTTTGCTCAACAAGAAGACCATAGCAAGCTCCATCGCCTCGAACAAAGGGGCACGATCTAAGAGTATGTGAAGAAATTCACGGAGCTCAAACTCCAAATCCGCAACCTTGGAGAGGAGGAGGCTTTCGGAGCGTTCATGGATGGATCGAAGCCGTGGGCATAACTCGAGCTCAAGCGACAGGATGTGTAAAGTCTCGCGAAAGCGCTAAGCGTGGCCGAGTCGCTTGTTGACCTCACCAAAGCCGAACCGAAGAATAGAGCAAGGGATTGGAGGTCGGATCGATCCTTTGAGGACGAAGGAAGAAGCACTCCTCGAGGCGTGCATGATCAAGGCGGTCGAGTCAAGACATGGGGTGAAGGAACTTCTAAGTCGTCATTCCAAAATGGTCGACCAACGGACTGAACGGCGAGTAAGTTCGATCAATCCCTACCTTCTCCTTGCTTCATTTTCAAAGGTCCGCATTGGACCCAAAAATGTCCGAAGAAGGGAAGACTCAACGCTGTCCTTGCCGGAGGAGGAGCCCAAAAAAGACAAGCGGCAAATCCGACTTGGAGCTGTGAAGGTTGTCAACACCGTCCAAGCTTGATTGCCATCCAAATAAGAAGTAGCTACCCCAAACACTGACATGTCCTTCGTGGAAGTTGAAGTGTGTGGCCGAACGCTATACGCTTTGGTCGACACTAGGGTGTTGAACATGTTCATGTCGACCGAGGTGGCAAAAGCCTTGGGACTTCGCGTGGAGCCAACCGGGAAATCTTACAAGCCCATCAACTCGGGTGACTTCCATGGCGTAGGATCAACTCCCGATGTGGATGTCCAAATTGGCGGATGGAAGGGCAAGCTGGCATTCGAGGTAATTCCTCTCGATGATTATGATCTCATTCTGGGAATGCAGTTTTTCCATAGCGTGAGGTCGATGATCGACATGAGGACCAAGTGCATCATAATCCTCGATCCAAAATGTCCTGCCATGATCCCCAAAAGGGGTGGTCAACACCAAGACCATCACAACGATCCGGCGTCTCGACAAGAGCTTGAAGGCTGAGAAGCGCATGCACAACCCGCCATCCATGGAGAAGCCGAAGGTAGAGTTGGATCCTCCTACTCCAACTCACGACATGCCAATGCAAACACTCTTCCCCGAGGTTGAGTACTCACCGCATGCCATGCCCAAGCCGAAGATGGAGTCGTGTGCCATGTCCGAGCTAAAGATGGAAGGGTGTGGTCCATCGTTCGTGAGCATCCGAGCGAAGCAAAACCAAAAGAAGAGAGCTTGTGCTCGAGCTAGGAAGGCTGCCTGTCGAGCTGTGAGTGACAAGGGCGTCGTTCGAATGAGTGGGGGAGAATGTCACGGCCAAGAAGTTTCCGATGCTAAAGGGTCGTGCCGTGGAGGACCTCCTATGCTCGCTTGGATTCCCATCAAGACTTTTTCTGGAAATTTCCAAGGGCGGACGATATGGTAATTGAGCCACCAAGTTCTAGAAGTCTCTAGCTATTTATGTCGGTGGCTAGTAGTTGTCATTAATGTCGGTAGATGAGGCGGTGCAATCTCGTCCGCTGGATAGAGAGTCAATCAATGGATGTAATCTGAAAATCTCTAGTATAAGAAGGGGTGCCCTCCCCCTCATTTGTATATATCCAATCCTTTCAGCAATAGAAAGCTTCTTTCTTTCCAGAGTTTCTCTCTCTAGAATCTTTCTCTCTCTACGATCCGGGTAAAGCGAGCGAGTGTGCGATCGATCGAGCAAGGCTTGGCTTAGGCGATCCAAAAGAGCCTGAGTCGCCGTGCGGTCACGATCCCAATCGATCAGCCCGTGACACATGCATGCATGTCATAGTTTTCATAGTTCGGCTCTTTTTCACTCACTTGGTCATGCGAGTCTCAATAGCTTCTCTTTACTTGTGAGCAGGAGGCCACATCAACCTGACAGTGACATTCAGGCTCCTCTTGGCCCGGAAGGTCTCTCTGGTGCGAGCCATCCTGTACATGGCGGCTCAATTCCTCGGAGCCATATGTGGTGGTCTAGTCAAGTCCTTCCAGCACTCTTACTACAACCGGCAAGGCGGTGGAGCCAACGAGCTTATGCCTGGGTACAGCATCGTCGCTGGGTTGGGTGCAGAGATCATCAGGACCTTTGTCTTGGTTTACACCGTGTTCTCAGCCACCAATCCAAAGCGAAACGCTAGAGACTCCTTTGTTCCAGTATGTATGTGTTCTTTTTGTTTCTCTAGGGACATGAATTCACGTTCTTTCGTCATTGCCACTTGCAATGGAACTTATCATCTGAATTAGGGTCGATGATGTTCGGACAAAACTCTAATGGGTTGGCATTTGATGTTTTCCACCCTGAGTTAAATATTTCGTAGGTTTGGGTTCCAATTCCGATTGGATTGGCGGTGTTCTTGGTCCACTTGGCCAACATTCCAATCACTGGCACCGGCATCAACCCTGCTCGGAGCTTCAGCTAGAAAAAGTCTTGGGACGAGCAGGCGATTATATAATCCCCTATCACATCTTCTCTTTGTCGATGATTCTATATTCTTCTTGGATGAGATTATCTCAGAATGTCAAAATCTAGCAGCTGTCCTCAATCAGTATTGTTATGCTACAGGCCAAGCAATCAACCTCAACAAATCAGGAGTGAGTTTCAGCAGCGGCTGCCCTTTGAAAAGGAATTTGGCACGTGACCTCCGAGTTCCGATCATGGACAAAACAAGGAAGTATCTTGGCATTCCAACGGACTGGGGCCGTTCAAAAAAAGAGATGTTTGATTGGATCTTAGCTAGAGTAAACATGAAAATGGAGGGTTGGAAAGAGAAACTTCTGTCTAAAGCAGGTAAAGAAACGCTAATCAAAAGTGTTGTACAAGCCCTTCCTCAATATGCCATGTCGATCTTCAAAGTACCCGTTTCCATATGTAAAGCAATTGAAAGAAGAATATCCTCTTTTTGGTGGAAAAAAAATGATACAAGCAATGGGCTGCACTGGAAGAAATGGGAAGTATTGAAAATGAGGAAGGATGAAGGGAGGTTAGGGTTTAGAGATCTACTAAACTTTAACAGGGCAATGCTGGGAAAACAAGCTTGGAGGTTATCTCAATGCCCTACAGCCTTATGGAGCAGAATTTTCAAAGGAATTTATTTTCCAAATGGAGATATGTGGAAAGCAGGCAAAGGGCAACGCCCATCATGGGGTTGGCAAAGCATAATGGTGGGGAGAGAAGCTATTGAAAAGGAGGTTCAATGGAGGGTAGGTGATGGCAAGCAAATTAAGATACGAGAGGATAAATGGCTGGAATTTGGAGTGATAGGTGGCCCGGCAAATAAAGACGATCCCATAACGGTGGCTGAACTTATAAATGATGAAAACAGGGGATGGAAAGAAACTGAGGTGCTGAACTTATTCGAAGATAGAGTAGCAAATGAAATTCTATCTCTCCCACTAAGACCGAACGAGAAGGAAGACACCCTAGTGTGGAAGGGTAACCGAACGGGGAAATATACGGTTAAAAGTGGATATAACAAAGCATGTGCACAACCAACAAAAGCAGAACAGCACAGAGCAGCAACATCATTTCAGCCTCCTCGAACATTATGGACAAAGATATGGAGTCTAGCTATCCCCCCTAAGATGCGCATCTTTATATGGAGTATTTGCCATAATGCAATCCTGACAAGGGAGAATCTCTACAAACGGAAGGTGTTACCTGACCCAATTTGCTCGCTCTGCAACACACATCCAGAGACTACTGAACATTTGTTCCTCCTCTGTAAATGGACAAAGAACATATGGATAGATCCACGGATCAATCTTATTTGCAAACCTAACTTTATAACCCGGTTTGACAAATGGCTATTGGAAAGTTTTGCAGGTAACCGAGCCCTACCTGAGAGAGAGCTGGTGGCAACGGTGCTGTGGTTTGTTTGGAAAGCCCGAAATAACTCCATCTTCAGAGCACAGCAACCGAATCCGAACACCATCGTGGACCTAGCGCAAGCATATCTTCAGAATTTCAGCAGATGGCAGCTCAAAACAGAGGAAGGAAAACCCACAGACCAGGACTTACAACGGAAATGGAGACCATCGGAGGAAGGGAGGCTGAAACTTAACGTTGACGGCTCCTGGGTAAATGACGAATCGGTAGGCTCGGTGGCTGGCATCTTGCGGGATCAAGCGGGGCATCTCATCGACGGCTTCGCGAAACAGGTACGAGCCTCCTCCCCTGTTCAGATCGAAACCCTAGCTATTTTGCACGGATTGGAGTTTCTGAAGTCCAGAAAGCAAATGCACGTGGGAGAAGAAGTGTTCGCTCAAGTACAGCAGGAAGAAGTGGTTTGTGAAACAGATTGTTTTACCGCACAAGAAAGCATAGCGGGCCGGGCCGCACCTCCATGGAACGTGAAGCCCACAGTGGAACAATGCAGAAACCTTCTTCTCAAGTCCAAATTAACGACGCTCGCCTACTGCACGCGGGACGCAAACAACGCAGCAGATTTGATTGCGAAGCTTCATAGAACCCAATCCCTCCCTCAACACTGGCGATCCGCCCCTCCTTCTGCCCTCTCGGAAATTTTATGTGCTGAATACTACCCGTTGACGTCTTGTAATTATCGTACTTCATGAATGCAACAAATATCTTTTCCGACCAAAAAAATCATTGTCATGTCATTCGATGCTCAGTTCGATTGATGAGTTGGGGTATTGGTGTGTGGAACTGGGCTGGTTAGGGCAGCAGCTTCTAGGGCCTATTTGGTGGATAAAAAATGGACAGGAGGCGACGGGCTTTTATGTATTAAACGAAATTTTATCTTGTGAGCCACGAAATATTGGGCCAAGAACCAGAAAAGCCCCCGTCATTTTTTTTTCTAATTATTTTTATTTTTTTAATTTAGTTTATAATATATTCATTTCTCTGTTCTTTTTTTTTTGTTGCTATTTTCTATTTATTTTTTAACTTTATAAGAATGAGCGCTTGAATTGTCGGCAAAAAATCAAATGTCGATAGCTATTGATAAAAGGACTCATTAAGGTGTTTTTTTGAAGATGTGTGGGAATTTATAAAACTTGCGAAATCAAGATGACATGGTCGATTCCAGAATAGGTACACAACCAAAGTCATAGGATCAATTTCAAGTTTCAAAAGTCCGAAATATGTGAATATGAAGTAGGTTTTAGGGTTCAACATCATATCCACCTCATGCTCACTCCGAAGCCCTTATCGAGGGCTTTTGTGTAGGATTTGGTATTGCCTGGCCTTAGGGCCAAGCTAATTCAAATTTGCAAGGCTGGGCGGTTGTGGGCACACCAATCTTTGGGACATAGTCCTAGTATAACACAAATGATACACGAAGCGTTTAATGATAAGGGAGGGGGAATTGCATACTTCCACATATATTACAAATCTAAAGATTGCACGTGGAGCAACGACTTTTGAACTAACACAACTATGAAGATGGTTATTAATCGATGAGTTCAAAAGTGACACAAATCGACATGATTTTTAAGTGCATTGTTGAACAAGAGATGCTACTTAGCATTAACAGGGTCATAGAATCTGAATTTGACTACGAATACAGATTCCCAGCCTTCTACATGCATCACCTTCTACGTGATTAATTAGAATTTGGTCAAGAGGAGGATGCCTTTTTGATGACGTGCCTCTTTAGGCCTGGAATATGGGCATTTGCAAAGTAATCCTCCCAATTTATGCTCCTCAAATCCATTGGAAATTTATTACCCTCTTCCGTCGACATTTCTTTCATCAGTTTTTGCGTATTCCAACTGTCGAACCTGTCCATATACGATCTCTTCATGTTAGTTCTAATAAGTTACCAATATCACACAAAATAATAATAATAGTAATAATAATAATAATGCTCTCTGTATTTTTCAAAATATGATGTTACTAACAAATTTCTCAAACACGCAGAAAAAGAACCAATTAACAAAATTTTCTTTCTTGTTATGTGTGAATTATACTGCACCCACCATAATATATATATGTAATTAATATACTTAGTGAAATATTACCTTGCGCGATAGAACATGTAGGGCTCGTACAACTTAGCCAAGTGAATTAGATTTTCTGCCATTCTCTTGCATCTTGCTTCGAGCCTGGAACGTTGCTTCGGGTTTGAATTAGGGCCAATTTCTTTGCTCAATCCACTTTTCTCTGCGATGTCTTTCTGTATGTAAGAGGAGAAGCTGTCGATTGAGCTGAAATACTCCATGTCGGCAATTTGAATCTCGTCTCCTTGGTTGTCCGTCAAGGGAGACTCTGCGAAATAGTCACGGGAATAGTTGAACATGTCGCACATCGTCATTGGATTGACCGTGGATGACGCAGCGTGGTACACATTGATGCCGGGACTCGCGGCGGTCCCGTGCTTTGCCATGGCTGCGATGATCACGTTTGCAACTAGGTCTGCCGGTACCTGAGTGTTGTCAAAAACCAATAACTCAAGACGAAGAAATTCATCGTGTGAAATTGCGGAAGTTGGGTAACAAATTGCTTACGCCCACCGGTCAAGACCTCTATTGGTAAAATACTAAATACAATGAAATTTTGCCTCACACGCACTTTCTGAACTTAGAACAAAATACTAGTTTTTCATCTCATAACTCAAGCTTTTAAAACAACTGGTAATGGTCCCATAATATTTCATCCCGTATTGAGGTATGGGGTCACAAGTTCAAATTTTTCCAAGCCTTTAAATCACATATTGTGTTATACTCAAATAAAAATACTATGATGGGTGAACTTATTACATATGTTCTGAGAGAATTGGCTATGCATATCCGATCATATCCGATCATATCCCAAACCCTCTAATTTACGTAGCTGGCTACAAAATCTAAAATAAAACGTATCCGATTGCTCACCACGTCCATAACCGTGTCGGGATTGACCAGGAAGCCAGGGAGTCGTCCTTTCCCATAGGATAAGATTAAGGGGTCGAGTACTCTTTACGGTACATGAAAGAGAAAACATAATTAGCATCAGCATATTGCGATTGTAATTATTATTGTTGATAAAATGCAAGATAGAAAAGCACCTGTATCCTTGAATCCACCCAGGAAAAGGCTCTCGAAAAGTACTCTCGATTACGCTGGGACGAACGATGACAACGGGTACTCTTCCTCTTCCTGCGTTTATCATCATCTCCCCCATGGCCTTTGTCATTTGATATACGTTCTGCCACCCATACATTCTTGCCCTGAACTCATACACGATTTTTATTCAATCTCAGCACATGGAACTTTTTGACACGTATGAGTACCGATACATGAAATGCACACAAACATTTTCATAATCTTTGCCAAAATTTAGATGTCGACAAGTCTATTATTTCAACCTTAGTTTAGAATCTGGAGAGAGATGTTCACCTGGCCAAACCAACCTCCTTTAATTTCTGAGGCACTTCATTTGGAGGGAGTGTTTCGATTAAATCTGAAACCAAATTAATTTCGTGATGGACGTCCAACTTGCTTTGAGTCGACGAATCTATTCTGCTCTCCCCCATTTCAAAGGCCTTCTCCATTAATATTCCCGGTCTCTCTCCATTCACAAATGCTACAAATAATAATTATTATTATGATAATGATGATAATAATATTTGGAAAAACGAACCGAAATGTAATTTTTTTTTCCTTCACATGTATTTTAGAAACAAGTGTTCATTGATTCTTACTCGTAGACAGGTGCAAGAAAAGGCTTAGTTTCCTGCATTTCTTGGCGAAGCTTAAGAGCCGAGAAGGCACAATGGCGTTCGCGACGAGAGCTGCGTCGTACCTACATACATATATCGCAAGGAGCGGAATACATCAGCTAAAGCAATCCTTGGAATGGGAGAGAAGGACGACAGTAGAAGAAAGACGAACTGGATCGGAGGTATTTATTGAGATTAAGTTTTGATTTCAGTCGAAGCAATGTTGATGCGGGCTTGATTAGATCCCACAAATACTCACAAAATCTCATAGATCACAAACAGCGAAAGCTATAATAACATAGAAAAATCAAAGATACCTCTCATCCAAAGTCGTGTTGGCTGCTGAGTTTATGATGACATCGACTTCTTGCGTTATCTGGCAAAGCAAATTGTCCCCTATTCCCATATTCAACTCCCGAATGTCGCCCTTGACTGGAACGAGCTTGCTCAGCATGAAATTCGTGTACCCTTCTCCATACTTTTGTTGTAGGCACTTGAACAACTCACACCCTATTATCTGCAAAATAGAGAACGAACAAAGATTTTTTGGTGTTCGAAAAGAGCACGTTTTCCTACATGAACATTAGCAATGTACGCAGCACGTGTTCTGCATGCCAGTCCGAATAAAGAAAGTCGAACGATGATTTTCATATTCCAAATGCACATGCAGATAATATAGATAATCTTACGACATCACCAACCTCGCCTTTGAATCTGTCCATGGCAGCTTGCTCGTCTTTTGCCTTGATCAGCAGGAAGATCTTCCCTACGTTGGGTGCGACTCGTAAAATCTTCTCAATGAGAACTGTGAACAATAGTTTAAACGCTTTGCTGAGTTTAATAACAGTCTCTGGACGCAAGCAATGGAATTGGAACGGTAGAAAACGAATGAGTTCATTATCAATCATTAATTTTTAGTCTAAAATCGCTAGTGTAGATATCTGTATTTTTGCATTCAAAGAACATCAATTCTCACCATTTCGAAAAGGATTATTTCCAAGACCAACTTGACATTATGTCAGGATGAACGCATTTTAAGCAGCTTATTTCCGTTACCTTTCGCAAGAAACCCAGTCGCACCAGTGACGAGAAAGTTCCTTCTCTCTAGGAAGTCAATTATTCCCATACCATCTCGCGATTCCCGAGCCACGTCCATGATGGCAGGAGGGGCGGCAATAGCGGCAACATGAATGTCACGGCAATTGCGGTTATCCTTATCTTTGATGGCCATGTTTTGCGAAGGTGCAATGTCCCGGACATTAATTTGAGAAAATCTCGGTAGTTGAAGGAATGGTTTTCGAAACTCTTTTGAAGATAGGAAGGTGTTGTTTGCTCCTTGATTGGAATGGGCTCTAATGGTTGTGTGCGGTGATGCAACCATCGCAGAGGAATTGCAAGGGAATGTTGCCGAGGCGAAAGCAAGCAAGAAAGATGACATTCTGTCACGTGTGTTTTTTTACTTAGAGAGAGGATTGATTTGAGGTGAGGTCCGATGCAGAAGCAGGGGAAGAAGCATGTTGCCTTTGTATAATCAAGCGATTAATCATTCGAGCTCACGTCATCAAGCTACAGCGATGCTGGTCGGTGATCAATTGTATACGAGGGAAAAGGGTTCGAAATGGGAACGCAGAGAAAGAAATATAAACGTATTGATTAGCAGAAGTTACAAGATAATTTAAGCAGATCGTCAAGGGTTTAGCTTAATAATGCATGCGCCGAGAAGTCACAGTTGAAGCATCTATCCCATCCCCTGCATGAGATTATTTAAGAATATCATCCATATCGATTGGCTAACTTAAATTAATTATCACCGCTCAAGGTATTGAAATGGGAATGCAGAGAAAAGAATTATAAACGTATTGACTAAGCTGGAGCTGAAGCCATTTTTCTCATGTATCACGAGATAATTTAAGGAGATCGTCCATGAATGATGAGCATCCTTCCCCATGTGGTGGACAGATATTCGTCATTCCTGTATCCCACCAACTCAACAAAGCTTGTCGTGCCATGTGCAGGGACTGCATTTGTTCCTTCATTTTGATTAGATTAACGTAGATAATCACGTTTATGCTCCTTATTATATTATTGTTTACATATTGTTTAGAGATCAATCTTGAAACCTACCGCAAGTTCTATTTAATCTTTGTTTGTCATTGCTGATCCCTTGCAGGTTCCCGTTACGTAGTTGTACTGATGTCATTATTAGATGTGGAGGTCGTACATAAATTTTTCAGACTTATAATTAATGCGTGACTTTATAATAAGGGTTCTATAAGACACCAAACTTCTTCGAAAGTACCACGCATTTTCTGAACATAGAAAAGGAGTACAAATTCTCTCATTATCTAGAGAACATATTAGATACAGCTTTAAGGCCAACTCAACAAAAAAACTTAGTAAATTCACGTTGCGACACATGTTGAAAGTGGGCCCATCGCCAGTCACCTTCTCGCCCCTCTCTTTCGTCTCCTCTTTTTTTGTTTTTTTTTTTTTTCCTTCCTCCTTTCACTTCGACATGGACGACAACAGACATAAGTCCCCTTTCACCACTACCACCTCATCGCCGTCTTAGTCCACCACCTCATCGCCGTTTCAATCCTCCGTCGTCGAGCTTGAACTCGACTGACGAACTTGAGCCTCCGATTTTGGATCTAATTGTGAATTAAAGCTCAGCTTTGAGGTCGAATAGGTCAACTTAGGCATAGGACAAGGTGGAGGTGGCAGTGTGGTTTGTCGACGTGGCGTACAGTCTCAACCTCCTAGTCAACGCAGGCATGGATGCAGATAGCATGGGAAGAGTTGGACAGAGGGCGATGATGCTAGAGGTTAAAGAAGAAGCAGGTGAAAAATGGAGGTAGAGATGGAGGCGATGTGCCGAAGGAGGCGGTAGCGAGTTTGAGGTTGGAGCTAAGGTTGAGGTTGGAGAAGGGAAGAGGGTTCATGCTGAGGAGAGTGAGTGAAGAGAGAGAAGAGAGAGGCAAGCCGGTGAGGGAGGGAGAGGAGGAGACAATGACTGACAAGTGGATCCACGTGCGACAAGTGCCGCAAGATGAATGGACTAGTTTTTTTGCTGAGTTGGCATCAGAGCTGTACCATCCCTACTCTTCCCACGTGTAATTAAATTTTAGATCCCAGAAAATATTTAGTTTGAATAATTTCAAGTATTACTATTTTATGGCATGAGCTTGTCTCTAATGGCTACCTCATTAAAAGGGTTCTATTTAATTACTTCTAACGGTGTTATTAGACGCAATGACGAAAATGAAATCATTGTATTTGGCATCTAATGTTTTTGGGGATTCTTTATCGCGTCCACAACCATTGGAAGCTCCAAGTCCTCTGAAATATTAAGCTAGGAAATGCATGCAAAGATTCAACAATTTGAGTCCCTTTATCTTATACTCCGGTGAAAATTAACTGTTTGAAAAACATTTTCTTCTTTTAGATTGCTTAGGAAATTGAATTAGTGGAAAAAAAATTTAATAATCAACGAAAAATCTATAATTTAGGAAAACAACTTACTTGTTTAGAACTCAAAATTCATTGTTTAGAATTGGCTTGATCATAATAGTCACAAAACCATCTCGAGTGGTTGTACCCAAGAGCCTGTATAAAAGACATGAGAACTTGGCCACCTAGATTTGGCTTCATGAGCGCCCAGACCCAAGTGCCCACCCCTTGGACGCCACGACCTATTGCTAGATTCAAACCGCCCGACCTGGGATGCCTGCCAGGTCCCCGGTGGCAAAAGCCCGAACACGAAACTCTGATGTCAACACTGGAGGTCTCCGCACCATGCTCTAGTCTTTTTCTCAAAAGCGTATCTCATAACTTTCCGATATCAAATATCAGGAAAGTACTTTCATCGTAGTTGCAAAAGACAATTAACCACAAAAAAATCAAATACTTTTCCTTGAAAATAACTTCTTTTGAAAATATTTTCTAACAAAGTTCATTTTATGTTAAGCAAACGAAAGTCATTATGGCTTGAAGTTAAATTTAAAGTGCGGAATGACGGCCCCCCTGGTGCCTGGATTATCCAGGCAACAAGGTAGGCACTCCGCACAACATCATGGAATTGCAAGAACGAGAGAAAGACAACATTTGGTTGACATTTGTTGTTTGCTTAGAGAGAGGACCGATTGAGGGGAGTTACAATGCAAAAGCGGGGGGAATCAATTTTTTGCTTTGTGTACAATAAAGCAATTGACGATTCAAGTCCACGTCCTCAAAGTTATAACAATGCTGAGCGTAGATTAACTTATACTGCATTTTTTTTTTGTCAAAAAGATATTTCCATTCATTACCAAACATAAAAGGAAATCTCAAAAGTCACAATAACAAAATAAACCCACAGAGCTCCAAAATAAACAAGAAACCAAAAATCAAGACAATTCATCATAGCATGATTGATAGAGATCATTACAAGCTTGTCCTTCAAAAATAGATTTGTAATTGGACTTAAGTGAAAGGATCAACGGTCAATCACTGAATCACACAACACCGTTAGTGATAAACCTATGCCGAGATCTCCATATGTAATTATGGCTTTGCCTTTCACGATGTGTACCTAGGTTTGGCATCCCCAACACCATCACCGTACGAAGACAATATAAATATATTGAAAAATCTCAAATCTGACACTTGTGAGAGTGAGTACTATAACCAATGCAAAGTGCCAAAACTTTGAATGAAAATGCAATGAACGAGCACAAAGTTGACACTGAAACTACTGTGAGTACCATTGAAAATGAAGGCAGAGTACTTTTTCATTACAACTCCAAAATCTAGAATTAGATCGGAGAAAAATGTTCCTAGATATAAGATCGGGAGAGCTCCCAGATCTAAAACTAGATCGGGAAAATTAGGAAAGAAACAAAAGAAAATAAAAGGAGGAGAAACTAGGAGGGAAGGGAGAATGCCTCTCTTCCTCTCTCTCTCTCTTTCCCTCTCTAAACCTTTTTTCGTCTCTTCTAGATATCTATACCGCATTGACCAGCTGTAATTGAGGCATCTGTCCCCTGCATAAGATAATTTGAGAAGATCAATGATCGATAAAGTTAAATTAATCGATTGGAATTGAATATTGATGGCAGTCTTATGTGGACTTGCATCCCTCACATTCGTCTCCTTCCTACTAAACGAAGATTCTCGGCGTGGGGACTAAATTAATCGGTTCATTTTTTTTTTCAAATTAATGTATAAAATTATAAGCGAGAAGAAAGGTTGAATCGGGATTGGAATTGAAGGTAGTCCTGTATAGACTTGTATACCTCACATTCGTCTCCTACCTACCAAACGAAGCTTCTCGTGCCATGGCACAAGGACTAAATTATTTCATTCATTTTTTATCAAATTAATGTAATAATTATACTCGAGAAGAAAGGTTGACATGGGATTGGAATTGACGGCAGTCTTATATGGACTTGTATACCTCACAATCGTCTCCTTCCTACTAAACGAATCTTCTCATGCCATGGCACAGGGACTAAATTAATTCGTTCTTTTTTATTTAATCAATGTACATAATTATACCAAGAAGATAGGTTGAAATGGGAAGGCACGACAAAAATATATATATTTGGATTGACTAAGGTGATTAAAGCACGTTCCCAATTACATGAAATAATCTAAGAAGGCCATCTGTGGCCAATAATTGAACTTATACTTCTTAAAACTAATTACCCATAAAGGAAGCTTCTCGTGCCATGACACGGGGAATAAATTAATCTTTTCATTTTTATAAACTTAATGTACATAATTATACCCGACAAGATAAGTTGAAATGGGAACGCACAACAAAAAAATATATATTTGGATTGACTAAGGTGGTTAAAGCACGTTCCCAATTACATGAGATAATTTAAGAAGGCCATATGTGATCAATAATCGAACTTATGCTTCTTAAAACTAATTATCAATAAACGAAGCTTCTCGTGCCATGACATAGGGAATAAATTAATTTTTTCATTTTTATAAACTTCATATACATAATTATACCTGACAAGATGGGTTGAAATGGGAACGCACAGCAATATATATATATGGATTGACTAAGGTAGTTGAAGCATGTTCCCATCATATGAGATAATTTAAGAAGACCATCTACGAGTCTATGACGAACAATTGAACTTAGACTTCTTAAACTTTAGCCCTAACCAATTCATTTAAATTGATGGTATTAAAGATAATTAGGAGATTCTCCGTATCTTCCTTCATCGTAGAATATTCTAGAATAGAACTATAAATGAGCGGATTAATTCAAAGTGTATGAAAAAATGAATAGATGGTAATGTGCGTTGTCGGACTCACTAGTTCATTTGGCTGTGCAAGCATGCGTATAGTCAAGAGCTTAATTCATTACCATATGTAGGTAACACGATGTAATCATTTTCAATTTAGGATTGCAAATTTTCATGATTATAGATAAATTCAGCTCCCAGGGTCGTCCTATTTCAACGGATTGATTGTGTCTATAGAGTGAAAGTGAAACTTGCGTTATTAGCTCAGCGAAATGACGCTTGTGGCTACTCCTAGTAACATCAAGAGGCAATGGACATGTATTGGAATGAAATTATTATAGCACTAAACATCATGATAGTGAGCATGACCTTAAAAGGTTTCTCGGTTCATTAAAGGGGTAAACCAGCCGAGGGCTGTGGTCCCAATACTTTGGGGACATTAATATAGTAGAGGATAGAGGCAGCTCCAACGCCTCGATTAATATAGTGGCCGAAGACCTCCCGGTAAGAATTGTCTTTCTTTTTTTTGGGTCTTGACCATGATTTTAAAAGCTTCTCGGTTCGATAGGGGTATAAACCAGCCAAGAGCTGGGGTCCCAATGTTCCAGGGATGTTAAATAGTAAGTGGTAGAGACGGCCCCCACACCTCGATAAATATGGTGGCTAGGGACTTCCGTGTAGGATTGGTCAACTATTTCGTTTGAGTTTTGAGATGTAAAATTCAACGGTATTCCTTAAAGAGAGGGAAGAAAAACTTTCTCCTTAATTGGAGGCTAAGACGTGAGGGCACTAACATGTTTAAAGAAGCAAGCAATCCTATTAGCCTCCTAGGTAACCTGACAGGCAGGGCAGCCTTCAACGAAACTCTTGGGCTTCTTGGTTATGGTGAGATACAATCTTAATCACCGCCAATGATCCACATTATTACATCAAACTTTTTCAAAAGTACCACATATTTTCTGAAAAAAAAAATTATAAATTCTCACTCATTTACTGTCCATGTTCTTCCTACGTGTAACTCAATTTTTGATATCATAAAATATTTGGTTTCAATAATTATATATATTACCATTTTATGGCACGAGCTCGTCTCTAGTAGCTACCTCTTAAAGGGCTCCATTTAATTTGTTTTTTTTTATGCACAATTGAAGGAGACATAAAAAAGATTTCTAATTACTTCAAATGGTGTTATTAGATGCAATTATTGAAACGAGATCATTGTATTTGGTGCCTAATATTTTAGTGGATTTTTCATGGCGTTCACAATGATTGGAAGTTCCAATTCCCCTGGAATATTAAACTAGGAAACATACGTAAAATTCAACTATCAGAGTATATATGTTTCAAGTTTGAATTTGATAGACGAAACCCGACTGAGATTAATCGTTATTCATGAAGATTTGACTATTTCGAATCGAATATTTTAGGAATGTTCGAAATCGAGTAATCGTGATTGGAATCGTGATCAACAAGCAGAAGAAATATCAACTTTCCCGGTGTACGATGAAGAACGCTGTGATGCCACGGAAATAAGAAAGTCTAATGTGGACTTTAACTTGGACTTCTCTTAAAATATACGGAATATATTTTAGTTGAATTCGGCAAGATATCAGCAGAAGAAAGTCCGAACTTTGGTTGACCATATCCACACGGATTTCTTGGATTTCTTTTTCTGTGTTGAGTCGGCTACCGTATTTCTTTTCATGGCCATATATATATATATATATATAGCAGGAATTTTGGGTGGCTTGGATTGAACAGCTGTCTCACGAGTGCTTGGCTCCGTTGATTTCGTTCGTACAATTACATCAAGAAGTTATTGGATGTAATGGAAACTTGTGAAATACTGAGCGTGCTTGAATAACTTGAGTGTGATTGTAATCTTCGCATATAGCTTGGTTTATAGTAGAATTTGTCGCTATTCTCCCCATGAACATTGATCTCTATGATCGAATTACGTAAATCTGATATCCAATTTATCTTCTTATTTTGTCTATGTTATTGTTAAAACGCTCGCTTTCTACAACATATCTTATACTTTGGTGAAAATTAATTGTTTGCAAAACATTTCCTTCATTTGAATTGCTTAGGAAATTGAATCAACGGAAAGAAAATTATAGTCAACAAAAAATATATACTTCAATTTAAAAAAAAAAATGACTTACTCATTTAGAACTCAGAATTCATTGTCTCTAATTTGACTTGATTGTCATTGTCGCAAAATCATCTCGAGTGGTCGTACCCAAGAGTCCATCTGATAGACCCGAGACCTCAGCCGCCTGATCTTGGGTTCTCGAGTGCTCAGGCCCGAGTGCCCACCCCTCGGACATCGACGCTAGCCCCTGCGACCCCTATGCCCGCAATTGGGATGCCGATGCCCGAGCCTCGGACGCCACGACCTACGGCTAGATTCCAACCGCCCAAACTCTGAGTATACTCTGAGTCTTTTTCTCAAAGGCATATTCGCAACTTTTCGATATTGAATATCAGAAAATTACTTTCATCGAAGTCGCAAAAGGCAATTAGACACTAAAAGTCAAATAATTTTCCTTTAAAATAACTTCTTTTGAAAATATTTTCTAACAAACGTTATTTTTTGTGAAGCCATGAAATATTGGGCCAGGAACCAGAAAAGCTCCCATCATTTTTTAAATTCATTTTCTAACCGTTATCATTTTTTGATTAGTATTATTTAATTATATCTCTATTTTTTTTCTGGCTATTTTCTATTTCTTTTTTAACTTTATAATAATGAGTGCTTAAATTATCAACAAAAAATCAAGTGTCAGTAGCTATTGATAAAAGGACTCATTAAGGTGTTCCTCAAATGTGTGTAGGAATTTACGGAACTTGCTAAATCAAGATAACTGGGTTAATTCTAAGATCGGTATGCGGCCAAAGTCATAGAATAAGTTTCAAGTTTCAAAAGTCCAAAATATGCGAGTACTGGGTGGGTTTTAGGGTTCAACATCATGTCCATCTCGCACTCACTCCGAATTTCGTACCAAGGACTTTTGTGTAGGAGTTGGTATTGCATGGTCTTTGAGCCGAGCTAGTTCAAGTTTGCAAGGCTGGGGAGTCGTGGGCACACCAATCTTTTTGGGATAGAAAAAACTCGGCTAGCATAACACAAAATGTGCACAAAAAGTATACTGATAAGGCATACTATTATTAGATCTTTACTCTTACATTCAAATCTAGAGACAATGGGACTTACGAACTTCCACAAATATGACAAATCTAAATAATGTACATGGAGCGACGACTTCTAAACTGACACAATTATGAAGACAGACATTAATCGACAAGTTTGAAAGAGATAAAAATTGACCCGATTTTTAAATGCGTAATTTAGTTTACATGTTAAACAAGAGCATGCTACTTAGCATTAACAGGGTCATAGAATCCGAATTCGACCCGTGAATCCGGATTCCCAGCCCTGTAAATGCATCAGCTTAATCGTACGGCAAGAATTGCTGTTGACTTTCTAGGGATTAATTAGAATTTTGTCAAGGGGAGGATGCCTTCTTGATGACATGCCTCTTTAGGCCTGGAATATGGGCATTTGCAAAGTAATCCTCCCAATTTACGCTCTTCAAATCCATTGGAAATTTATTACTCTCTTCCATCGACATTTGTCTGATCAGCTTTCGTGTATTCCAACTGTCGAACCTGTCCATATACGATCTCTCCATGTTAGTTCTAATAAGTTACCAATATCACATAGAAGAATAATGTCTCTACATTTTTCAAAACATGATATTACTAAGAAATTTCACGAAGACGGAGAAGAAGAATAACCAATTAACAAAATTTTCTTTTCCATTCCGTGTGAATTATATTGCACCCACCATAATATATATATAATTATTATACCTAGCGATATATTACCTTGCCCGGTAGAACATGTATGGTTCGTACAGCTTAGCCAAGTGAATTAGATTTTCTGTCATTCTCTTGCATCTTGCTTCGAGCCTGGAACGTTGCTTCGGGTTTAAATTGGGGCCGATTTCTTCGCTCAATCCACTTTTCTCTGCGATGTCCTTCTGTATGTAAGAGGAGAAGCTGTCGATTGAGCTGAAATACTCCATATCGGCAATTTGAATCTCGTCTCCTTGGTTGTCCGTCAAGGGAGACGCTGCGAAATAGTCGCGGGAATAGTTGAACATGTCACACATCGTCATCGGATTGACAGTGGATGACGCGGCGTGGTACACGTTGATGCCTGGGCTCGCGGCGATCCCATGCTTCGCCATGGCCGCGATGATCACATTCGCAACTATGTCAGCCGGTACCTGAGCATTGTCGAGAAATGATAATTCAAAACGAAGAAATTCGTTGTGCGAAATTGCGGAAGTTGGGTAACAAATTGCTTCCACCCCACCAATCAGGCCCTCTGTTGGTAAAATACTAAATGCACATTTATGTGTCTTGCTTAATGGAATTTCTGTCTCCCACGTACACTCTCTGAACTTTGCACTTTTTGAACTTACGGCAAATTATCGGGTCTTCATCTCATAGCTCAAGCTTTTAAAACAACTGGCAATGACCCCATAAGATTTCACATCATATTGGAGCAAGAAGTTCCAAAGTCAAATCTTTCCAAGCCTTTAAATCACATATTATGTTATACTTAAGTAAAAGTACTATGATGGGTGGATTTATTTCATATGTTCCAAGAGAAATAGCGATGCATATCCATTCTTATTTCAAGCTGTCTAACTTACATATCCGAGTACAAATCTTAAATAAAACAAATCGGATTACTCACTCACCACGTCCATAACTGTGTCGGGATCGACTAGGAAGCCAGGGAGTCGTCCTTTCCCGTAGGACAAGATCAAGGGGTCGAGCACTCTTTACGGTACAATTAAGAGAAACAAACATATATTTATTAGCATAAAAAATTGTGATTATTCTAATTATTATTTTTGTTGATAAAATGTAAAAGTAAAAAATCAACCTGTATCCTTGAATCCATCCGGGAAAAGGCTCTTGAAAAGTACTCTCGATCACGCTGGGACGAACGATGACGACCGGTACTCTTCCTCTATCTGCGTTTATCATCATCTCCCCCATGGCCTTGGTCATTTGATATACGTTCTGCCACCCATACATTCTTGCCCTGAACTCATACACAATTTTTATTCAACCTCAGCCCATGGATATTTTCGAAAGCATATGAGTACCCATTCGTGAAAAGTATATAAATATATTTTTTTAATTCCTTGTCAAAATTTAGATGCCAACAAGTTTAACATAGTCTTGTGGTTTCCAAGTATTGGGTAAAGCCATCTCTATTATTTCAACCTTACTTTAGAATCTCGAGAGAGATGTTCACCTGGCCAAGCCAATCTCCTTCAATTTCTGAGGCACTTCATTTGGAGGGAGTGTTTCGATTAGATCCGAAGCCAAATTTATTTCGTGATGGACGTCCAACTTGCTTTGAGTCGACGAATCTATTCTGCTATCCCCCATTTCGAAAGTCTTCTCCATTAATATTCCCGGTCTCTCACCATTCACATATGCTATAAATAACAATAATTATTATTATTATAATAATGATACGGGGATAAACGAACCGAAATGTTAAGTTTTATATTCCCTTCACATGTATTTTGGAAACAAGTGTTCATTGATTCTTACTCGTAGACAGGTGCAAGAAAAGGCTCAGTTTCTTGCATTTCTTGGCGAAGCTTAAAAGCCGAGAAGGCGCAATGGTGTTTGCGACGAGAGCTGCGTCGTACCTACACATATAAATATCAAGGAGTGAAATATATCAGCTAAAGCATTCCTAGGAATGGGAGATAAGGACAATAGTGGAAGATTTTGAACTGAGCCGAACGTGCTTTTCGAGATTAGGGTTTTGATTTCGGTCGAAGCAATGTTGATCCGGGCTTGATTAGATCCCACATATACTTACAATCTCATAGAACACAAACAACAAAAGTTATAGTAACATAGAAAAATCAAAGATACCTCTCATCCAAAGTTGTGTTGGCTGCTGAGTTTATGATGACATCGACTTCTTGCATTATCTGGCAAAACGAATCGTCCCCTATTCCCATGTTCGACTCCTGAATGTCGCCGTTGACTGGAACAAGCTTGCTCAGCATAAAATTTGTGTACTCTTCTCCATACTTTTGTTGTAGGCACTTGAACAGCTCACATCCTATTATCTGGAAAATAGAGACGGACAAAGATTTTTTGGTGTTAAAAAAAAGCACGTTTTCCTACATGAACAGAAGCAATGTGCGGAGCACGTGGCCTGCATGCGAGTCCGAAAAGGAAAAATCGAACCGTGATTTTTCATATTCAAAATGCACATGCAGATAAAATAGATCGTCTTACGACAGCACCAACCTCGTCTTTGACTCTGTCCATGGCAGCTTGCTCGTCTTTTGCCTTGATCAGCAGGAAGATCTTCCCTACGTTGGGTGAGACTCGTAAAATCTTCTCGATGAGAACTGTGAACAAAAGTTTAAACGCTTTGCTGAGTTTAATTACAGTCTCTGGACGCAAGCAATGGAATCGGAACGGTAGAAAACGAATGAGTTCATTATCAATCACTAATATTTAGTCTAAAGATTGCTTAGTGTAGATATTTGTATGACCGCATTCAATGAACACCAATTCCCATCATTTCGGAAAGGAGTATTTCCAAGACCAGCGTGACATTATGTCAGGATGAACACATGTTGAGCAGTTTAATGGTTACCTTTTGCGAGAAATCCAGTTGCACCAGTGACGAGAAAGTTCCTTCCCTCTAGGAAGTTAAGTATTCCGATACCACCTCGCAATTCCCGAGCCATATCCATGATGGCGGGAGGGGCAGCAAGGGCAGCAACACAAACGTCACGGCAATTGCGGTTATCCTTATTTTTGATGGCCATGTTTCGCGAAGGTGCAATGTTTTGGACGTTATCTTGAGAAAATCTCGGTAATTGAAGGAATGGTTTGGGAAACTCTTTTGAAGATAGGAAGGTGTTGTTTGCTCCTTCATTGGAATGGGCTCTAATGGCGGTGTGCGGTGATGCAATCATCATAGAGGATTTGAAAGGCAATGTTGCCGACGCGAAACCAAGCAAGAGCGACGACATTCTGTTGCTGTGTGTGTGTGTGTGTGTTTTTTTTTCTGCCTAGGGAGAGGATTGATTTGAGGTGAGGTGCGATGCAGGAGTAGGGGAAGAACCCTGTTGCCTATATATACTCAAGCGATGCAGGAGGATTGATGGCGTCATCGTGCCCGTCACTGCCGGCTCTGTCTTGCGTTTTGGAAGATAATGATTGCGATCCACGTTCGTTTGATTGATGAGGGGATCGCAAGAGATCGCACTACGCGTGTCTTTTGTCCCGCATCGGTGAATAGCGACTTTGATTCCTTTATGCCCCCAAATTCTCGGAATCACTGCTACGAATACGATCGCTGAAAATGTGAAATTAGGACTTTGAATTTCGACTCGCGATTTTACAGGATTTCTAGGCAAATTAGAACACATACGTATTAATCTGGTATTGTTTCATTATGTATTCACTCTCCGATCATATGAGGAATTACATATTTGAGACTAAATTTCACATCTATGAAAGTGACATCTACTACCAATTAGAAATACGTTTATTTGTACATAGTTAGTCTATCTTAATTGAGAGACATGGTTCGCAAATTTTCACTTGAGTTTTGACGCATAGTTAATAACAATTCAGAAAATAAAATTTCTCCTTGTACTTTGTTTATTTCGCGAAAAATATTTTTCGAAAGAATTGCTTTTGGATTCTTAGGAAAATGAGTCACGGAAAATATTTTAATAATCGATGCAAAAACTATGCTTAAATTTAGGAAGATTATATCCTCTCTAAAAAATATAATATAATTTTCAAATATATAATTTTTTTATTGGCGTTTGGATTAAAAATTCTATGCTTGGAGACAAGAACCTCAAAGCTCGTTCCTAGGCCCTAGGCAGCCCAAGCTCGACACCCAGGCTCAAAAGTCCATCATGGCGAGGCCCGAGATCCCGGCGCCGGGTCCATTTAGGCCGGCCTGAGACCCTGCACTCGTGCTCGATTCCCTACAAGCCCGTGCTTAGATTATCGGCACCCATACCTGAGTCCATTTATGCCAAGCTCACATTCTTAAGTTACAGCATCGCTAGTTGGTGATCAATTGCATCCGAAGGAAAAGGGTTTGAAATGGGAACGCAGAGAAAAGAAATATGAACATATTGACTAGCTGAAGTCGCGAGATAACTTAAGAAGATCATCCAGAGTTAGCTTAATAATGTATGTGCTGACAAGCTGTGGTTGGAGCATCGTTCACATCCAATGCATGAGATAATTCAAGAACATGACCCATCATCGATAAGCTAACTTAAACTAATTTTCACCGACCAATGTATTGAAATGGGAAAGCAGAGAAAAAAATTATAAACGTATTGACTGGCTGAAAGCGGAACCACCTTTCCCCAAGCATGAGATAATTTAAGGATATCGTCCATGACTGATGAGCATCTTGCCCCGTGGCATGTATGGACAGATATTCGTCACTCCCGTCTCCCACCAACTCAACAAAGCTTGTCGTGCCATGCGCAGGGACTGCACTTATTCCTTCATCTCGATTAGAATAACGAAGATAATCACGTTTATGTTCCTTATTATATTAGTGTTTACACATCATTTAGAGATCCACCTTGAAACCTACCACAAGTTCTATTTAATCTTGTTTGTCATTGCATCCTTTGAGGTTTCCGTTACGTACTCGTACTGATGTCATTATAAGATGTTGGGTTCACATTTAGATATTTCAGACTTCTCGGGTCATCGAAAGGGTAAGCCAGCCAAGAGGTGGGGTCCCAATATTCTGGGGACATTAATATAGTAATGGCTAGAAACAGGTCTCACACCTCAATAAATATAATGGTTGGGAAACTATTTTATCTTAACTCTAAAACGTATAATTCAAGAGTATCCCTTGAAGAGAGGGAAGGAAAACTCTCCTCAATTGAGAGCTAAGGTGTGAGAACACCGACATGTTAAAATAAGAAAGGCGGTTCTGTCGACCTCCTAGGATGACCCGACAAGTGGGGCAACTCTCAGTGAAGCTCTCAAGCTCCTAAGAACCTTAGCCACCGCCAATGATCCACACTATTATGCCAAACTTTTTCAAAAGTACCATACATTTTCTGAAAAAAGAAAGTATAAATTCTCACTCAATTACTTCCTGTATTCTTCCTACATGTAATTCAATTTTTGATCCCAGAAAATATTTGGTTTGAATAATTATATGTATTACCATTTTATGGCACGAGCTCATCCGTAGTAGCTACCTTATTAAAGGGCTCCATTTGATTTTTCTTTTATGCAAAATTAAAGGAGAAATAAAATAATAATAATTACTTCTAATGGTGTTATTAGACACAATTATTAAAACGAAATCACTGTATTCGGTGCCTGATGTTTTAGTGGATTTTTCATCGCATTCACAATGATTGGAACTAGGAAACAAAAGCAAAGATTCAACTATCAAAGTCCATTTATCTTGTACTCCGGTGAAAATTAACTGTTTGCAAAATATTTCCTTCATTTGAATTGCTTAGAAAATTGAATTAATGAAAAAAATTTATAGTCAACAAAAAATATATACTTCGATTTAAGAGAAATGACTTACTCCTTTAGAACTCAGAATTCATTGTCTATAATATGACTTGATCATCATCGTCGCAAAATCATCTCGAGTAGTCATACCCAAGAGTCCATCTGCCAGACCCAAGACCTCAGCCACCTAATCTTGGGTTCTCTAGCGCTTGAACCCAAGTGCCCACCCCTTGGACATTGACACTAGCCCTTGAGACCCTAGTGCCTAGAGTTGGGATGCCGATGCCCAAGCCTTGGACGCCACGACCTAGAGCTAGATTCCAACCACCCAAACTCGGGACGCCTGCCAAGTCCCAGTGGTCGAAGCTTGGACTCCAGACTTTGATGTCTACATTGGAGGTCTCCAAATTGCACTCGAGTCTTTTTCTCGAAAGCATATTTCACAACTTTTCGATATCAACCACCAGAAAATTACTTTCACCGAAGTCACAAAAGACAATTAAACACCGAAAAATCAAATGATTTTTCTTCAAAATAACTTCTTTTGAAAACATTTCTAATAAAATTTATTTTTTGTAAAGTAAACGGAGCCCATATTTCGAGTTGATTTACCAAGTTGATTATATTTTTTTTTTTTTAACTAACACCAAGTTGATTATGACTTGAAGTTAAAGACTGGGAGTGCGGTATGACGGCCCTCCCGGTGCCAGGATTATCCAGGCAACAAGGCAGGCACTCCGTACATCATCGTGGAATTGTAAGAATGAGAGAAAGACAGCATTTGGTTGACGTTTGCTGTTTGCCTAGAGATAGGACCGATTGAGGTGAGTTACAATGCAAGAGCTGGGGGTATCAATTTGTTGCTTTGTATATAATAAAGCGATTGACTTTGAAATGACGAAAGCTGGGGCGGCAAGGTCTAATTAACGTCGACTGATGATGCGGGTCCTCTCTGGTGTAGCAATACAGGCTCTATCCATTTGGCATTCTAGAAGGATTCGTGCGAGATCATATCGCGCCATGGATTCCTTCGCTTAGCTGCTTGTCTCGTTCTCAAGTCCTCTCGCACGCGCTGTCCGTCTCCAGAAAACGAGAGCTGGAAAAAGGGCGGAGAAAGGCCAGGCTTTAATGAATGGGCTGGGCTGTCTCCTTTCATGGGCCTCATGTTTAACGGGCCTGTTCGATGAGCTGGGGTTTTGGAGTGTGGACTGGGCTAGTTAGGGCAGCGGCTTGTAGGGCCTAATTGGTGGAAAAAAAAAAGGACTGGAGGCGACGGGCTTTACGGGCTTTTACGGATTAAACGAAATTTTACTTTGTGAGCCGAGAAATATTGGGACAAGAATCAGAAAACCCCCCATCATTCTTTAAATTCATTTTCTATTTTTTTTTTTAAATTTAGTTTACTATTTATTCCTTACTCTATTCTTGTTTTTTTTTCTTAACTTTATAAGATAGATCGCTTGAATTGTCGACAAAAATTCAAGTGTCTACAACTTTTGATAAAAGAATTGGTTAAGGTGTTCCCAAAAGGTGTGTAGGAATTGATGGAACTTGTGAAATCAAGATGACGGGGTTGATTCTAGGATTGGTGCATGGCCAAAGTCATAGGGTCACTTATAAGTTTCAAAAGTCCGAAATTTGTGAATATAGAGTAGGTTTTAGGGTTCAACATCATATCCCCTCTTGCCTCACTCCAAATACCATCTTCGAGAATTTTGTGTAGGAGCTGATATTGCATGGTTTTTGAGCCAAACTAGTTCAAGTTTACAAGGCTGGGGAGTTGTGGGTGCTAAAATATGTCTCGAACTTGAGTTCATTAAACGACTTTATGTGATTTGAATTATGTGCTTGGCGCATGAAAGTTCAATGGCATCTTAAATATTATGGATATTATTTTCATGTTGAAGATGTAGTCAAGACTGGAAAGTAATATTAGCCTCGACTTTGTATTGGATAAAGTTTGTTTTGAAACCCACGGAAATTATCCTCAAAGTTATTCAAGTTGGCCCAAGGAGAATAGGAAATTTGGAAAGTCCAAATTTGGACTTGAAAACTAAGATTCGGTCAAACTTAGGTTTATCTATTAGTTCCTTGTTGACCGAATTCTACAGGGACTTCTCAGTCAAGTGGGTTCTATGATTATATAAATATAATTTTTCAAGGATTGTTTAGTGTGCCTTGCATAAATTACTCAAGAGACGTTGTGAGTGCTCCAAAGGAAGCGTTGTTATTGTGCACGTCTTGAAGGGCCATTTGGCGAGTGCTTGGCCGTGGGTTTTCTCTGTTGGTTTCGTTCATGCAATTACACCAACAGCTTTTATGTGTTACAGTCAATTACATTCTTGTGGTAAGAATTTGTGTATAATTCTTTCGTGGATTGAGAGATCATTTAACAAGGAATTATTGGGCTAAACACTGTATGAGAAATTGGGTGTAATTGGGGCTCGGGAAACATTGAGAGTGTCTTAGCAACTCGAGTATATAATCTCCATTGTATTGCTTGATATATAGTGGAATTTATTACTACTCACCTTGTAAATGTAGGTCACTATGATTGATTCACGTAAATTTGGTGTTCGATTGTTTTCTTGCTCTATCTATTTTATTATTCAACCGCTCGTCTTTCCACAACAATTGGTATCAGAGCTAAACTTGACTAAGTTGAAGCGAATCGATGATGACAAAAGAAGAAAAATTGTATCGACAAATTTGAGGGGAACGATTTTGGTTTCTGAAAGATGTAAATTGAAAATTATCTCTTACACATGAAATTTCATTTACCCCTGTCTAGGAAGAAGCTAGAGACGATGAAGCAAGCTGATTTGGAATTGTTGGATATATAAGCTATGGGTGTTGTACGACGGACGTTGGCTCATAATGTCGCGTTTCATATCATGAAAGAGAATACCACTATAGGTTAGATGAAAGCCCTGTTAGATATTTACAAGAAGCCCTCTACGATCAACAAAGTCTATTTGATGCAACGTTTGTTTAACTTAAAGATGAGCGAATGTGTATCAATTGTAAATCATATTAATGAATTGAATGTGATTAGTAGTCAATTGAGTTTAATTGAAATTGACTTTGAAGATGAGGTACATGCTTTGATTCTATTATTCTCATTGCCTGATAATTGAGATACTACTGTTACTGTTGTTAGTAATTCCTCTTGATCAACAAGCTAGACATTTGATGAAGTTTGAGATTTAATTCTAAGTGAGGACATTCGTAAAAGAAAATCTGATGAACCTATATATACTGCTTTAGTAGGTGAAAATAGATAAAGAACTAGCACACGTGTTAGCATGAGTAATATAAACATGAACAGACATAGTCAGTCTATAACTGATGATGCTGTCTATTAGAACTATGGCAAGAGGGTACATCTTAGAAAAAATTGCTTTAAGTTAAAAAATGAAAAGGGTAAGGGAATTATAGTTATTCTATAAATAATGCTGCAGTTGTAGCTAATGGTAATTTGGATAGTGCTGATTTCATCTTGTCTATCATTGATTATTCGTCGTTTGATGGACGGATTATGGATTTTGGTTGTTCATTTCATGCTACACCAAATAGAAACTAGTTTACTAATTATCAATGCATGGATAATAGTAAATTGTAATTAAGGAACAACGTTGAATGCAATGTTGTAGGTGCTAATGATGTTAGAATCATATAGATTGAGGCACAATCCAAAGTTGAAGAAGAAATTGATTTTCTTGAGTGCTCTGGATTCCACTGGGTGTTAATATTTTTCAAAATGTAAAGTTCTGAAAATTCCTTGAGGTGCTTTGGTAATAATGAGAAGAATCAAGCACAATGGCCTATATGAACTTCAAGGTGAGATAGTGATAGATTTTTCCGCTAAGGCGTCAGATGCATTTGCTCGAGAGTTTGACTCATGGCATATGTCTCTAGGACACATTAGTGAGAGAAGTCTCAAGGATTTAAGTGAAAGAAATATGTTATGTTGTTATATTGCTAACCAACTAAATGTATGCAGGTGTTGTGATTTAGATCAATGGGGGAAAGTGCAATTCAGTATGACCGCCAAAGAAACGATGGAAATTACAAAGTTAATTCATTTGAATATTAGCAGGTTATCACGGTTTCTTTCGAGAAAGAGTACTAGATTGATATTAACAGTTGTTGATGATTACTTGAGGAAGACGTAAGTGTTTGTGCTTAAGCATAGTTTGATAGTATTATCATGATCAAACGATTCAGAAATTTGATGATGATGATGATGATGATGATGATGATATAAATTGATAAAACGATCAACCAGGTACAAACTAACAATGGTATAAAGTTTTGCTCGAAACTATTAAATGAATTCTACATGGAGAAAGGCATAGCGAAACACCGCATTAGCGCCAATGAACCACAGCATGTTGCAGAATTGATAAGTAAAACGGTACTAGAGGACAACTCATAAAATGTTCTTTAGTGCTAGTATAGCTAGGAGATTCTTGGTGGATGCGCTTAGTACGACGAACTATCTAATGAATAAATCTCCATCGACTACGATTGGATGTTAGACTCTCGAAGAAGTGTGGCCAAGTAAGTTACTAATTATTCTGTTCTAAAAATATTTAGTTACACATGTTATGTTTGGGTTAGTGATGGTAAGTTTGATGGAATAGAACAAAAGTGCATGTTCCTAGATTATGCACAAGGTGAGCGGGGTCATCTGTTGCGGTGCCTGAAATTAAATTCACATGTTATCAATAGAGAAGTTATATCTTATGAGTCTTCAGTACTTTTAGTTAGGAGTGTTATTGGCAGTGTTTATACGAATTTGAATGAAGTTACAACTCGAAACTTCACATGTTATCAATAGAGAAGTTATATCTTATGAGTCTTTAGTACTTCTAGTTAGGAGTGTTATTGGCGGTGTTTATACGAATCTGAATGGAGTTGCAACTTGAAACTACTGAGCTAGGGTCTACTAATGGAGTAATCGACATAGATGGTGCTTATAGCGAGGTGGAGCCTTTAGTGCCAATGATTGCTAAAACTACTGATACGCATTCATTCTCCTGACAGATATGAATGCAACAATGGTTTTGTTTTATCTGCGGTAGAGAAGGTTGTGTCGAAAAATCCTCGTGAAGTAGTTAAAGATGCATGTGGAGTCGGTATTCTGATAAGGTCTTTGGTTATGGCGAAGTTCAAGCAAAGTTTGGACTTGCAAAATGTCTATGGCGGTTGAGCCAATTAGAAGGCTATGAGAGGGTAGCAGTAAAGTTCGAATTTTTGGCGAAGCGATTGTGACTTGACTCAAACATCAAGCCAATGTGAATATTGTTAAAATATGTTTCGAGCTTGAGCTTGTTAAATGACTTTATCCGATTTGAATTATGTGCTCGGCGCATGAAAGTTCAATGGCATCTTAAAGATTATGGATATTATTTTTATGTTGAAGATGTGCTCAAGAATATAAAGTAATATTAGCTTGGACTTCGTTTTGGATAAAGCTTGTTTTAGAAATCACAGAAATTATCCTCAAGAGTTATTCAAGTTGGCCCAAGGAGAATAGGAAATTTGGAAAGTCCAAACGTGGACTTGAAAACTAAGATTCGTTCAAATTTGGAGTTTATCTATTAGTTTATTGTTGACCGAATTCTACAGGGACTTCTCAGCCAAGTGGGTTCTATGGTTATCTAAATATAATTTTTAAAGGATTGTTTAGTGTGCCTTGCATAGATTATCCAAGAGACATCGTGAGTGCTCCAAAAGAAGTGTTGTCGTTGTGCACGTCTTGAAGCGCGGTTTCGTGAGTGCTTGGCCTAGGGTTTCCTCAGTTGGTTTCGTTCATACAATTATGCCAAGAGCTTTTATGTGTTAATATCGATTAAATTCTTGTGATAAGAATTTATGTATAATTCCTTTGTAAAATTGAGAGATTATTTAGGGATGAATTGTTGGGCTAAACACTGCGTAAATTATTAAGTGTAATGGGGGCTTGGGAAACACCAAGAATACTTGAGTAACTCAAATATGTAATCTCCGTTATATCGCTTGATTTATAGTGAAATTAATTATCATTCGTCCCATGAACATAGGTCATTATGACCGAACCCTGTGAATGTAGGTCATTGCTCGTCTTTCCGCAACAGTGGGCACACCAATTTTTGTGACGGAAACAACTTAACCAGAATAACACAAATGGCACACAAAAGTATAACAACAAGGCATACTATTATTAGATTTTTACTCTCACTTTCGAATCGAGAGACGGTGGGAATTACACACTTCCACGGATATCACAAATCTAAAGATTACATGTAGAGCGACAACTTCTAAACTAACACAACTACAATGACAAATATTACCCAAAAAGTTCAAAAGTGACACAAATTGACACAATTTTTAAATGCATAATTTATTTTATCAGTTAAACAAGAACACGCAACTTAGCATTAACAGGGTCATAAAATCCGAATTCCACGCGTGAATCCGGATTCCCAGCCCTGTAAATGCATCAACTTAATTGTACAGCAAGAATTGCTGTTCATGTTCTACGGGATTAATTATAATTTGGTCAAGAGGAGGATGCCTTCTTGATGACATGCCTCTTTAGACCTGGAATATGGGCATTCGTGAAGTAATCCTCCCAATTTATGCTTCTCAAATCTATTAGAAATTTATTGCCCTCTTCGGTTGACATTTGTTCCATCAACTTTCGTGTATTCCAACTGTCGAACCTGTCAATATACGGTCAGTTCATGTAAATCCTAATCAATTACCAATGTCACACAAAAAAGAATATCTCAAACACACAAAACACCCTTTAACGAAATTTTGCGATATGTGTACATATATATGTATGTATATATATTTAATTCATATAATTAATGATTATTACCTTGCACGGTAGAACGCGTAGGGCTCGTACAACTTAGCCAAGTGAATTATACTCTCTGCCATCCTCTTGCATCTTGCTTCGAGCCTGGAACGTTGCTTCGGGTTTGAATTAGGGCCAATTTCTTTGCTCAATCCACTTTTCTCTGCGATGTCTTTCTGTATGTAAGAGGAGAAGCTGTCGATTGAGCTGAAATACTCCATGTCGGTAATTTGAATCTCATCTCCTCGGTCATCCGTCAAGGGTGAAGCCGCGAAATAGTCACGGGAATAGTTAAAAATGTTGCACGTCATCACTGGATTGACCGTGGACGACGCAGCGTGGTACACGTCGATGCTGGGGCTCGCGGCGATCCCGTGCTTCGCCATGGCTGCGATGATTACGTTCGCAACTAGGTCTGCCGGTACCTGATTGTTATCAAGAAACAATAACTCAAGACCAAGAAATTCATTATGTGAAATTGCGAAAGTTGGGTAACAAATTGCTTCCACCCCACCGGTCAAGACCTTTGTTGGTAAAATACTAAATACACATATTTTTTTTTTTTTGGTAACCGATGATCCGCTTGAGCCCCCTTTCGCGTACGCTATTCGTGGTCACAAGGTCCTCCAGCACCCAGTGGCACCTTCGGACTTTAACAGTGACTATACCTCGGGGAGATTAGTACAGAACCCCACCACCATGGTCCCCCACTTATAATGTTAGCAACTGTGGGTTTAGATCTCTCGGCCTCAGCAATGAAAGAGAAACTCTCAACCAATGCAGCTGCCCACCAATTGGTCTAAATACACATTTATATGTCATGTTTAATAGAATTTCTGTCTCCCGCGCGCTTTTTGAACTTATGACAAAAATACTAGATTTTCATCTCATAGCTTAAGTTTTTAAAATAGTTAGCAATGGTTTCATAAGATTTCACATTGTATCAGAGCAAGAGGTCTCGAATTCAAAGATTTCCAAATTATTAAATCACATGTTGTATCATACTCAAAAAAAGTACTCCAACATGTGAACTTTTTTCATATGTTCTGAGAACAATGGCGATGCATATCCGTTCATATCCCGAACCGTCTAACTTACATCCCCTGGTAGAAATCTAAAATAAAATGGATCGAATTACTCACTCACCACGTCCAAAACCGTGTTGGGATCAACTAAGAAACCAGGGAGCCGTCCTTTCCCGTAGGACAAGATCAAGGGGTCGAGCATTCTTCACAGTACACGAAAGAGAAAACACATTAATCAGCGTCGGCATATTGCGACGGTAATTATAATTGTTGATAAAACGTAAAAATAAAAATGCAACCTGCATCCTTGAATCCATCCTGGAAATGGCTCTCGAAAAGTACTCTCGATCACGCTGGGACGAACGATGACAACCGGTACTCTTCCTCTGTCTGCGTTTATCATCATCTCACCCATGGCCTTGGTCATTTCATATACGTTGTGCCACCCATACATTCTTGCCCTGATCTCGTACATGATTTTTATCCAATCTCAGCACATGGAACTTTTCGAAAACGTATGAGTACCGATCCATGAAACATGTAGAAACATTTTCATAATTCCTTGCCAAAATTTAGATGTCGACAAGTCTAAAACGCTTTTGTGGTTTCCAAATATTGCGTAAAGCGAATCTCTATTATTTCAACCTTAGTTTAGAATTTGGATAGAGATGTTCACCTGGCCAAACCGATCTCCTTCAATTTTTGCGGCACTTCATTTGGAGGGAGTGTTTCGATTAGATCTGAAACCAAATTAATTTCGTGATGGACGTCCAACTTGCTTTGAGTTGACGAATCTATTCTGCTCTCCCCTATTTCAAAGGTCTTCTCCATCAATATTCCCGGCCTCTCTCCATTCACATATGCTATAAAAGCATAAATAATAATACGGGGATAAATCAACTGAAA
The DNA here is from genome assembly GCA_016097605.1 of Eucalyptus guilfoylei. Classification (NCBI taxonomy): domain Eukaryota; kingdom Viridiplantae; phylum Streptophyta; class Magnoliopsida; order Myrtales; family Myrtaceae; genus Eucalyptus; species Eucalyptus guilfoylei. The sequence goes on from CM027869.1 coordinate 21,647,297, forward strand.
TGGTAAGATTTCTATATTCTGGACATGTATTTTCGAAACTAGTGTTCACTAATTCTTACTCGTAGACAGGTGCAAGAAAAGGCTTAGTTTCTTGCAATTCTTGGCGAAGCTTAAAAGCCAAGAAGGTGCAATGGTGTTCGCAGCGAGAGCTGCATCGTACCTACACATATATATAGCAAGGAGCGAAATATATCAGCTAAGGCATTCCCAGGAATAGGAAAGAAGGACGATAGCAGAAGAAAAACGAACTGGATCGAACGTGTTTTTTGAGATTAGGGTTTTGATTTCGGTCGAAGCGATGTTGATCCAGGCTTTAATTAGATCCTGCAAATACTTACAATCTCATAGAACACAAACAACAATAGCTATAACAACATAGAAAAATCAAAGATACCTCTCATCGAAAGTTGTGTTGGCTGCCGAGTTTACGATGACATCGACTTCTTGGGTTATCTGGCGAAACGAATCGTTTCCTATTCCCATGTTCGACTCCTGAATGTCGCCCTTGACTGGAACGAGCTTGCTCAACATGAAACTCGTGTACTCTTCTCCATACTTCTGTTGCAGGCAGGTGAACAGCTCGCACCCTATTATCTGGAAAATAAAGACGGACAAAGATCTTTTGGTGTTCGAAAAGAGCACGTTTTCCTACAATGAACATTACATGAAGAGAGCACGTGGCCTGCACACGAGTCCGAATGAAAGTCGAACGACGATTTTCAAATTCAAGATGCACATGCAGACCTCGTTTTTGACTCTGTCCATGGCAGCTTGCTCGTCTTTTGCCTTGATCAGCAGGAAGATCTTCCCTACGTTGGGTGCGACTGGTAAAATCTTCTCAATGAGAACTGTGAACAATAGTTTGAACGCTTCGCTAAGTTTAGTAACAGTCTATGGACGCAAGCAATGGAATTGGTACAGTAAAAAACGAATGAGTTCATTATCAATCGTTAATATTTAATCTAAAGATTGCTTAGTGTAGATATCTGTATTATCGCACTCAAAGAACACTAATTCCCATCATTTCGATAAGGAGTATTTCCAAGACCAATGTGACATAATGTTAGGACGAACGCATTTTAAGCGGCTTATCTCCATTACCTTTCGCGAGAAACCCAGTCGCACCAGTGATGAGAAAGTTCCTTCTCTCTAGAAAGTCAATTATTCCGACACCATCTCTCCATTCCCGAGCCATATCCATTATGGTGGGAGGGGCGGCAATACCAACGTCACGGCAATTGCGGTTATCCATATCTTTGATGGCCATGTTTTGCGAAGGTGCAATGTCCCGGACATTATTTTGAGGAAATCTCAGTAAATGAAGGAATGGTTCTCGAAACCCTTTTGAAGATAGGAAGGTGTTGCTTGCTCCTTGATTGGAATGGGCTCTAGTGGCCGTGCGCGTTGATGCAATCATCATAGAGGATTTACATGGCAATGCTGCTGATGCGAAACCAAGCAAGAACGACGACATTCTGTTGACGTCCGTTTTTTTTTTTTTTCCTAGAGAGAGGATTGATTTGAGGTGAGGTCCGATGCAGAAGCAGAGGAAGAAGCCTGTTGCCTATATATAATCAAGCGATTAACATTCAAGTGTTGAGAAGCAAGTGGATGTACAACTAAAATAATTACTTTTTTTTTTATAGACAATATTATAACTCTCTTTACTATTAGACTCTCACAACTACTCCTTTACTTGCTTACCCACTCACTTCACAAACTACACACGAACACAACTCTCTATGCACACACCCACTCACTCTATCACCCTACACTCACACTACAGTCTACACTCACGCCACCTACTCCATCCACTCACCCACTCTTAATTGGACTTTTTACTCACGCGTACATGAGGAGCAAGTTGCTCCTATTTATAGGATGGAAAGTCGGCGACTTTGCCGGCTTTCTACACTATTCTACAAGTATTATTTTATCATAGCCTGACAACTAGATTTCTTTGGAGAAGTCTAGAAGTGGCGCAGCTTAAGGGTGTGCAAAAGAACTGGGATTCGCCCGGACCGCCCGGAATTGAACCGGAACTGCCCGAAACCGGTGGTTCTTGAGGGAATCGGTCCGGTTATGGGGACCGGTGGGTACTGGTCCAGTTCCCGGTTCCATGGGCGGATCCGTCCACCCGCCCACTTGGACCGAACAGATTAATTTTTAATATTAAAAAAATTAAAATTACTAATTAACAAAACCTCGATAGCAGATGTTGCCTCTCGGTTCCATCTCTCTCTCTTCCCCCGATCGCCATTCCGATTCCGCCGACGGAGCTGCAGCAATCTCTGCAGGGAAAATAAAAGAAAATGCAGGCGGGCTTGGATCTTGCAGTCTTCCTCCTCCTCCTGCAGCACGCTCCAATATTCATCCTTCCTCAACTTCGTCCCTTCTTTCTCTCTTTAGTGGATGCCAAGCGAAGATATGAATTTCTCCGCCCTCCTTCCTCCAATCTCCGATCACCTCTCGGATCTCTCCCGGCGAGCCGCCGTCAATCTCCAAGGGATCCTCCAGCTTTGTCCGATCTCCATTGGGAATCCGCCGCCGCCGCCACCGTTGCCGTCGAGCCCCCCCTCCTCTCGGTCCTCGGAGACTCTCTAGGGTTTTAGCAACCGCCTTCCAGGCCCCATCTTGTCAGGGCCTCCGCCGATCAGGTAAGCCTCAGTGTGGACGCCAAGTTTCTTGGCGTTGCGGGGGGGAGAGGGGTTTCCTCTCCCTCTTCGCGGCTGTGAAATCCGCGGTCGAAATCGATCGGCCGTGGCTTTGCTTGTATGGAATTTCGTTCCTTGGTTCAGTTTAGGGGGGCAGAATCGAACGATATGCCTCGGCATCGCGCGTCGGCGACGCAGTTGTGTTGATTCGAACGGATTGGTTGAGACCGGTTCCATGGATCCACTTGGGAACCGGACTGGACCGGCAGTCCGATTCTCGGGTGGATCCATGCAATAAACGGGTGGATCTCGGTTCCAATTTTTCAAAACCGGTCCTTAGCGGGCGATTCCCAATTCTAGATTAGGAACCGCCCACCCGGACCATGCACACCCCTAGCGCAGCTTTTCTTGATGGATTTTTGCTAGAGAATTCTAGAGAGAAGGAGAGAGAGTGGCGGTGCTCTCTTCAACACTCCCCCTCACCGACTACTCTCTCTTAGCATGGACCTCGTGATCATACCAAGTTGCCTTCGAAACTCCCCAAACTTTGCAGCTCCAAGACCTTTGGTGAAAATATCTACAACTTGATCATTTGTTTTGGCATACTCCATCTTTATCTCGCCTTGTAATACTTTTTCCCGCAAGAAATGATAGTGCACTTCTACATGCTTGGTCCTCGCGTGGAAAACTGGATTTTCCGCTAAGCTTATGGCTAATAGATTATCATAATATATCAGTGTAGATTGATTTATTGGTTGATGAAGATCCTCCATTAGCTGTACCAGCCATGTACTCACTTGTGCTGCCATTGCTGCTGCTCTATACTCAGCTTCTGTCGTAGATAGTGACACGGTTGCCTGTCTTTTATTGCACCATGACACTACTGCTGATCCGAGACTAAACATGTATTTAGTGGTTGATTGTTGTGTGTCACGATCTCCAGCAAAGTTAGCATCGCAATGGCCTATAACCTCACATGATACTTCTTTCTTATATAGAAGCCCAAAATCAAATGTACCCTTGACATACCTTAGTATGCGCTTGACTGCATCTAAGTGAGGTTTTCGTGGCTTCTCCATGAATCGACTTGCTACTCCTACTACAAAGGCAATATCAGGCTGTGTTATGGTTAGGTAAATAAGGCTACCCACCAATTGCCTATACATAATTGAGTCTTCCAATTCTCGTCCTTCAATTGCGCATAACTTTACATTTCCATCAATTGGAGTAGATATAGGTTTGCAATCAAGCATCCCGAACTTGTCTAAGAGGTCTCGTGCATACTTCTACTGACATAGGAATAGTCCTTCATTTACTCCATCTCAATTAGATTAACAAAGATAATCGCGTTTATTTTCCTTATTATATTGGATGTGTCTAGTGTTTACACATCATTTTAAGATTAAACTCAACACCTACCACAAGTTACTATTTAATCTTGTTTGTCCTTGCTAATGCAGCCTTTGCAGGTTCCCGTTACGTAGTTGAGCTAATGTCATTATTAGATGTGGAGGTCACAGTTAAATTTTTCAGACTTATGACTTTGATTCTCTATTACACCAAACTTCTTCGAAAGTACCACGCATTTGCTGAAAACAGCAAGAGTACAAATTATGGAATAAGAGATTTAATTGGAACTTCCCTTTGACTGAACTAATATAAAAATGTTGTGTTGATATTATTTTATGACTTTTTTTTGGTATTCCGGATCAAGTGAAGTCTAGATAAGCTTTTGCACATTTTAACTAGCCTACTTTCTCATGCAATCTTAAGGATACAAACCCACACATCGAATTAATGCATTCAAGGTGGTACTTGTGACATCTGAAAATTTTCATATTTGATAATAATATTTAGGACTAATTTCCGCAATCAAATTGCCAGAAGTCCGAGGCATTAGAATTAAGTTAATAGATTTCGACATGTACGTTAGTGGTGTAGGATGGTGATATTTAACTCACCACCATATTATTTGTAGAAAAGGGGCTGATATGTTCTAAAATTCATATTTGACGATATTCAATATTCAAATTTATTAAATTGAGATTTTCCTAATTTTTTTATATCTTTCATTGATGATTTTAATGGACTCAAAATATTTTCAGACTCACCAAAATTCAGAATCAAATGTTCCGAGTGAATATCGGTTTCCTAAATCTCCACTTCTCTTCAATTGGCATGTCACTACTCCTTTCTCTACTAAAATTTTTAAACCCATGCTTTAGTTGAGATATTGAATTTGATTAGCTTTGATATCATGCATGACTTTATCAATTTTAACCATAGTCCATTAATACATGGACGACTCATGCCTGTAGTTCATTATCGTTTTGGTAACTCAATGTCTACAATTCATTAATATTTTGGTCATTCATGCTCATACTTGGCCGAAGGAGAAGGAGCCATCGTCCTTTTCCATCAAAATATCCTTTTTTGATTAATCCCACTGGACCATTTGTATCTTAGCTATTTTCATGAGGACTACTTCAAGTATTTCTATTGGACCACTAACACCTCTATATTTTAGGTCTATGATTTTAACCTATGGGCTTTTATTACTTTAACCATGGTTAAACAATCTTATCTCTTTTCACCTTTGCCTCAGCCAAGTATTTGAATCTGAAGAACTTTTAAATTATTGAAGTCTCTACTTCATTAACTTCCGCCTAGCAACTTCCTTCGTCTTCAACTTTTGTTTTTTTCTCTTGCGAGTAAAAGTGAAGGCCTCACGCTTGTATTATTAAAATTTCTCTCTTAATCTTTCCAGTCTGAACAAGGTAAATCATTAATTTGCACTGCTTTCCATCAATCGGTTTCATCGTTTTGAAATCAAGTGTTGTTGATTTTCAACTTTGTAAGTGTGATCAGGATGTCTTGAGGAGTGTTTCATTATGTCTTGGGAGTTGAGATACTCCAAAGGTAGGGATGCCTTGGAGGATGTACCAAGATGCCTCGGAAGTAGAGATGCCCTACTGTGTGAGCTAGACACTCGCATGTGTTGGGATGCTCCGAGAGAGCTCCAGAGGAAAAGTAATAATAAATATAATGCATGACCATGCGTATGCGTACATTCACATGTTGTCTTATTGATGGTAACCACGCATCATAAAATATTATACCTTCTGCTTTTACCCGAATGGATAATCTTATGTCATATTGATCTTGAGTAAAGAATATTTATTCCATGTGCTTAACGGTGAGAACATTAGGTGATACTTCATCGATTTTGACTGCATGCACTCCCAAGCTCATATCTCACGCAACGTTAAATTTTATTTTTTGCTCTTTAACAACTTAAGTATTTCTAAGAGACATCATTAGCCTATTTGGGGTAGGCTAGAAATCAATCGAGACACAAGAGTGTCATCTCGATTCCTACGCAACCAGAAATTCTTAGCATGGGAACTTGATTACGCTAATGTTTCTATTAGCACCATTTTGATATCTAACTAGTTAGTTGTTTCACTTAAGTGGTCACACAATTCATCAATTTCGAGTGCGCACTCTCCCAAACTTATATCTCGCGCAACGTATTTTTTACTCTTTAATAACTTGAGTATGTTTAGGAGACGCCACTAGCCTATTTGAGGAAGGTTAAAAATTAATCGAGATACGAAAGCGTCGTCTCAATCCCAACGCAATCAAAAATTCTTAGTATGGGAACTTGATTACGCTAATATTTCTATTAGTATTGTCTCACTGCCCTCGGCAATGGGGTGCGACATTGTTTGGAAGAGAGAGATTTTTTTTTGGAGGGGTGGGGGTGTGAAGGAGAAGTGGAGTTTTTATTGGTGGTGCTGATGAGATTAGAGCATTGCCGGGCGGCCTTAATTGCTCCGGTTGGGAGTTGGGGGTCGTGTCCAGTGTGATCCACGTCTCGGCTAAGGAGAAGTGGAGTTTTTATTGGTGGTGCTGATGAGATTGGAGCTTTGCGGGGCGGCCTTAATTGTTCCGGTTGGGAGTTGGGGGTCGTGTCCAGTATGATCCACGTCTCGGCTAACAATGTCTTTCTTGTGATGATTAGATCGGTAAGGGACTTCGTTGACCAGTGTCAATCAATTAGAAAAATGAGAAAACTTTCAAATAAAAATATGAAATACTATCATTTTCTCTAAATAAGAACTTGAAGTGACATATATGTGACTTTCAAAAATATATATGAACTTAAGTTAATAGATAGAGGAAAATCATATGAATATAAAGAGTATTTAGAATTCACTGTCAAATGATGTGGGATAATATTTTTATATTTCTAATAAAATTACGATGAGTAAGACAATTGTAATGTGATAAAACTTCTTGAATTCATTCGATACAAAATAATTGCCAAACTTAAAAAAAAAAATGGCAAATAGACGAAGATATTAATCTTTTAGTTAGCTGGACCTGCGGGGTTACCAGGGCTAGATAGGAGAAAATCTACACCCCTAGAGCACGTCATCACGTCGCTACTTTCTTTTCTTTTTTTTTGACAAACATCATGTCGCTACTTGATAATACTAACCCAGATCACAGCTGTAATTTTGCGATTGATATGAGCCGTCTACTCTTTTGAAGAGACGTGATGTACGATCATTTTGATATTTTTCTTATGAGGATATGATGGGGTTAAATGAAAAGTAAGTATTATGAAAAGTAGGAAATATTAGAAAGAATTAACATCAACGTATTTCTATCCAAAATCTACCCTCGCCCTTCACTCGGCTCTCAATATCAAATGGTATGTTTGATCGACTCTACAAATTCTTTCACCAGACTTTGTCTTGGTGATGAGGTAACTTTTACAGAAAGTCGTCTTTCGGTTTTTTTTATAAGATTAGACAAGTTCCATGGTGACTCCAGACAGAAAACTACAACTAAAATTACGAAATAGGAATTGAAAGATAACAAGATTTGTTTCTTTTGGTAGCAGCTCTATGAAAAGTACAATGTGGCTATTTAAAACCTACAATAGATAATTACAAAAGGTTATGTTGATGATTTCATTGACTCCATTGTCTTGACTGTTTCATTTATTCCATTATCTTGACAATTGCTTTATTCTACTCCATTGAAGGTTACTTTGACAATCCATTGTCAACTCCACTATTTATCAATTCCTTTAACTTGTTAATTCGTTCAGGCTATCGATTTCTTCAAGCTGTTATTTCCTTATTTATAAATGACCAAATGCTACTCTCATCGTCTAAGTTTGTCACTTGTCGATAACAACTAAAAGTTGGTCATTTTCAAGTGTAAACACAAGTATAAGAAGCAATACTCGGACACCCGGAATCAAAACTCTTTCCTTTAGAAAAGGAAAATCAATATGTAGTATCCGAGCTTATATGATCGAAAAAAGATTATGCAATACTCTTATGGTATATTGTTATAAAGAGTTGAATGTAATGTAATGTACCTAACAATCTCTGCGTAGTTGGCGCACATCAAGATTCAATTAAGTGCTAATCTAAAGCCCCACCTAGATAATCTAGATGGCAATAAGTAGTAAATTAGCTTCTAATCACGCCATACTAATTCCGTGTAAATCTTCCTTAAAAAGGGCTTTGCTTCCTAAGCCAATAAGGTCCAATTATGGGTCTAAGAAAGATGAAATTACGTCTAAGAAAGATTAAATTACATCTTTGGCATGAGGTTTCCTTTATTAGAATGTCCTTGAAATCAAGACGCATGCCCATTACCATTATAAGTAAACTCGTTTAATTGATCTCGGGAGCGCTTGCGTAACGAAAGTTCAAATAGCAAATTAGGGTAAAGTATGGTCAGGATCGATGTATCTTTTTATGATAAACCGAACTAATTTGCAATCATTTTCCAATGAAATTACAGTCAGACTTTTGGGACGAGGACTTCCTGAATCACCGTATCAAGGAATTCCACCTTAGTCTACGTAGCTATTGTTGTAGATCTTGCATAGCACGCCCCAGTGGACAATACACTTTGTTATATTTGTTAGAATATTTAAATAATAAACCACGTTTTTATTTAATAGCTTAAACTTTTAGAATAACTAGTAGCGATCCTACAAAATTTCACAATTTCCATGAAAAGTTCTAAAATGCCCATGATTTTCAGTAATGAGTCATCATCATTATCACGCGTAACAAATCCTTGTTAAGTAAAGGCTTTTTAAGGGGGCAAATCACATCACGTGGCGTATGCAGTATACAAATCGAATTAATCAGCGTGCTGTCTTGGTCATGCTTAGATGTGGGTCAGAATTATGTCATTGTAATGTTGGAAATTTCATATAATATGGGCTTATATTAATTAATTGATTTTCTATTTTAAATTATCGGGTTAATGAATATTCCAATATTTGTTAAACTCTTGAGTGATCTTATTGGATTGGGTAATGGCATCTATTAATAACGAGCCTAATTGAGCAGTAAATTGTAGGCAATTGTGTTAAACTGAAACCAGTAATGGAATGGCCCAATTGACGCCCTATTAATTAAGATTTGCTAGGTCCCCTCTCTAAACTATAAAATAGTAGGTTATACCTATCAGTTACTTAATCTCACTTAAAGCTACTATACTGAAATAGGTCATAGAGAGGAAGATCTGACATTCCAATAAATCTCTGATTATCAGGTTAATTTTTTTTTCTTCAAGTGAAGTAATGGCTCAAATAGATATGTTTTAATTCCGCTATGCTTATCGATCTCGATGTTTTATAGTCACATATGAATCCGATTCTTCTTAATTAATTAGTTGTTTATGTGAATAATTTTCTACATGTGGTATCAGAGCACGTCATATATGATTGTAGAACTCAAATTTTATTTCTTTTGGACAAATTCGAAATTTCCGTCTTTGAGCCGAATATTGGCGTTATTTTTTCGTGTGGATTTTTTGCTTGATTAATTCTGAAACCTTAGAACTTTTGTTCTACATGTCGAGATTTTTCCAACCATATATAATTTGTAAAATTTTGTTGAGAATTGAATGAGAATTCTGAATTTGAAATGCTTGGGTTTATACATGGAAAAAGTTCTAGAATTTTAAATTACATACAATTGATTGATGATCTTTGTAAATTGTTGCATGGGTATTGTTGTATATATGTTTTAGCATCTTTTAGTTGCATTAAGGTAAGTTTTTTAGGCTTAAACATGAGAAAAACAAAATTCGGCCATGAGTGTTAGATCCAAATTTTTTGAAAAATGTGGAAGATTTTCTCATTTTTTATTTGTTTAATTCATTCTAGTAAATTATATTGATGTTAGAAGTAAGACCCATGAAGAGATTTCATCAAGAATCAACTATTCTATGTTTTTTTTTTTTTATGTTCCTGGTCAAAACTCGGTCATGTGACCTAGGGGTGAGCATCTGTCTAGGGTTGACCCTAGATCGACCTTGGACCGGCCCACCCTTGCTGATCCTGGTCCGGTTCTCAGGGAGACTAGGTCGGTCCTTGGTCCTATAATTCCTAGACCAGCACTATGCGGGTCGGTCTTCCGTCCTAAGAGTTCCGGATCGGTCCAACCCCGACTATATATATAATATATTATTTATAATTTTTTTATATAGAGAAAATCTTAAAATAAATAGCATCAACAATATTAAATAGCTATTTAGTTAGGAATTCAAGTAATTTTACATTATTCTTTAATAACTTAGATTTTTAATATTTTTTACAGTGTCAATAGTCATAATTTATAAAGGAGGAAAATATTTTTTTGAGTAGTCCTCACGGCGTCCAAAAAGGCATAAACAGCTCATTATGGCATCCTCCTCTAATATTCGTTCTCTTCTGTCTTATTTGTCCTCTTAATCTTCAATTTGCCAAAATCAAAAGAAACAACTTCTCCGCTTGTCACTTGACACTTGCCTCGCCCACTTTGGGTCATTCGTACCGCTCGCCGCTCGATGCTCGCTTGGCTTGTTGCTCCCCGCTCGACATTCGATGCTCATTCCGTTCAACGCTTACCTCACTTGACCCTCACCACTTGCCTTTCTTAGTTAACCTCACTCATCATCGAACCCATTGGGTCGGTACGATCCTCAATTGCCCTTTCAAGGAGTACAAAAAATGAAATAAAAAATTATTAATTGATCATATGTTGACTTGGAAATTGGACCAAACCCATTAGGTCAGTCCGGTCCTCAATCGTTTTTTTAAGGAGTACAAAAAATGAAATAAAAAATTGATTGGTTAGTCCCGGATTGACCTTGGAACCAGACCGAACCCATTGGGTCGGTCCAGTTCTCGATCCCGAGCTCAATAAGGTCGGTTCTCGATCCCAAAAATTGAGAACAAGCACTGTGCGGGTTGGTCCTAGGGTTATGGGGTGGACTAGCCCAACCCGGACCATGCTCACCCGTAACGTGACCCGATTTTATAGAGGTTTGGGACTCGATTAGAGGTTGAAGAAGACCTCCAGCTGGGGCTGGGCCAAAATATGGGCTTTCGCCCATATTCTATTCAAATTTCAGATTCTGGGCGTGAGCCCAAAATCTTGGGCTGTAAACACACCTGGGTCGGGGAGAAAATATGGGCATAAGCCCATATTTTTTAAAGCTTCTAATTATGGGCGTGAGCCTAGAACTTAGGGCTCTTGTGGATTGCACCCAAGTGGAGGGAAGGTTCTTGGGCCTTGCTGGTCAAGGCCCGCGAGAGGGTCCGAAAGGTTGCTCACAAGTCCTGGGCCTGCAAGAGGGTCCGAAAATAAAAATAATATACTCACAAAAATAAAAATAGAAAATAAATTAAAAAAATTAAAAAAAAAAAATTGTGGCAAAAATTGTTGTTTGATAAATGCAATGTGATTTTGGGAAGCACATGTTTAAAGTGCTTCATATTGTTAGATTAATTTTGGACATAAATTTTTGGAGTTTCCTATTGATAAAAATTAGTATATACAATAACTCACCCAAATGGGGTTATTGTGTATATTAATTTGGAAAATAGCATGAAGATTAATTCCAAAATTTAAAATATGGGGATGTATAATTGAAAAATATTTATCTGCTTGTCGCGACCTATTTTTTGGTGCACCACCTAAAACTAGGTTAATGGACTGCTAAGTTTTTTAAACTTAGCTCGGGCTCTCCCAAGCCCATACCAATTTGCAATTTAAGTCTAATTTTTTAAACATGCAAAAGATTATTAATTAGGAGTCGCCACTAATCAATTCACGATAGGTCGATTAGACACCTAAGTAAAATAAATGGAGATTTATTTTACTCCTACGAACCAAAGACTAAGGGTACGGAGACTTGGTTACACTAGAAATTTCTAATGCCCTTTCGATACCATTTCTTTTTAATTTTTTTTTTAAAATGTTTTTGCAAGCAACTTGGATTTATTTTAACCTAAATTACTACCATGCAAGTATAGTGACCACACGGATGCTCATCCACTATTAAACACTCAATTAAATTGCATCACACAAAGCAAACAATCAATCTTTTAAGTTTTCTTGAAATTAGAATTTTTTTTATAAAAATGCATTTTTTAACTAAATGACTTAATCTTATTAATATGCAAATTCTAATTAAATGGGCCTAATATGCAAACTAGTTATTACGCACCTCATGACCTAACTTTACTAATGAATAAATTCTGATTAAATGATCCTATTATTCGAACTAATTAACATGCACCTAGTATTTTTTATTATTATATTGAAATTCGGAATTAATAAAAACCTTAATTATACTATCTAAAAAAGGATAATTTTCTAATTTATTCTTAAATCCTATCCTATCTTAGAAAATTACTTTTTTTTTTTTTTTTAAAAAAAAAAAATGAGATTTAAGATGTGCGAACATTATCTAAAACCTTAAAAAAAAAGTTATTTAGTTTCAACACTAACTTATTTCTAAAAATGCAATCCTAAAAATGTAATCCTACGAAAATTCTAATTTTCTAAACCTACACCTATATGCTCATGCAGAATTTTGATTTTTTTTTTTTTCTGATTTTTTAGTTTTCTTTTAAAAAGATAAGTAATTATTAAATAAATATTAAATCTAAACTATCAACAAAATAAAGGATTAAAATAATCGAAAAAAATAACATGTCTCACAGGTCAAATTAACGATTATCCTAGCCCTAATTATCACGACAGAGAGATCAAAATAATTACAAATCTGACCCGAAGTCTTACGGACCAAATTAAATAATTATTGTGATTTAACAATTGAAATCTCACTAAAAAGCCCAACAATTAAAATAATTAAAAAAATGATCCAATGTCTCTCGGATCAAATTAATAATTATAATAATTCCGGACAAAATTCCTGTGGATAATGCCTACAAAAATTACAGATATTAACATCCAATATTGCAATTTAGATAACTAAACTAAAAAATACTATCAAATAAAATAAACAGAAAAATGACATAAAAAGGTAAAATAGACTAAAGAAAGAAAGAAAATTAAAATTAAAAAAATAAACTACCTAAAGGAGGAGACTTGCAGGAGCGTTGGTGGGGTGCCGGACGGACAGTCGCGGGGCGGCACGATCGTCTGGTAGTCAGGGGGTGTTCGGTTTCGCTGGTGCAGGCGCGGCAAAGGTGGCGCGGGCGCGAGACCGGCTGTCGGGCACCGGGCGGAGGTGAGCAGTAGCGCCGGGCGGAGGCGAGTAGTAGCGCCGAGACTCCTGGTGCTGCAGATCGGCAACGACAGAGGCGGAGCAAGGGCGTTCGGTCGCGGCTGCTGTGCTCGGGATCCGCTGGGTCAAAATTTGCAGGAGGATTGAGGGCGAGACCGGCGGCGAAACAACAAATCGGGGAGTTGGGGCGCTGCAAATCAGCAACGGCAAAGGTGGCGTTGGGGCGGCGCGAGCTTCGGGCGTCGGGGCTGCAGAGGGCAAGCGGCGGCGGTGGGAGTGCAGTGGCGGAGCGGCGAAATGGCGAGGCACAGTGGAGGTGGAGTAGGTGGTGCCGGCACGATGGACGGCGCGGGCGCAGTGGCCGGCGCGGTCGACGCGGACAGGAGATCCACGAGGAAGACGACACTGTTGCCCCCTTTTCCCTTTTCTTCTTTTCTTCTTTTCTTTTTTTTTTCTCTCTCTTTCTCTCTCTATCGCACGTCCCTCTCTCTCTGTACTCTCTCTACTGTTTCCCTTCTGCAGAAGTGACTTTTCCTCTTTTTTGACTTTTACTCTCCAAACCGAAGGAAAATGGACGGAACAACTTTTTTTGATTTCTCTTCAATTCCGCTCCCCCCTTTTGGCGAAAAATGAACCTCTCTTTTATAATGATTATGAACGGCCACTTTGTATGGCATTTTCTAAGTTTCCATCTCCAGTCACATTAAATCAGAGCTATAAATCAGAGCATGATTTTGCAATCAGCTCGATTTTGCTCGGATTTCTTCCATTTTACAAAAATTCTTGCCCCTTATTCATTTGATTTTTAAATTGTTTCTGCATTTAACAAAATCCGAATATCTATCAGAATTCCAATTTTCCATGCATAATCAATCAAATCAATTTCCCCCATTTTTTTTCATTTTTTCCTTTTATTTGTTCCAATGCAATTTTTATTTTCTTTATTTTCCTAGATTTGTTAAAATTAGGTGTCAACAGCTACCCCTCTTTGAAGGTGAGCTCGTAGAGGTTACCTTTAAAGACAAGTTGAGACATAAACTTTTACCATGCACATGTACTAAATGACCCCTTTTTTTTTAATATGATTTTTTTTATTATATTTTTTTTGGATTGTTTTTTTTGGTGGAATATGAATCCCATTTTGAAATGAAATTTATGTGATGCATGGAAATACTAATGCAAATGATAAAGGAACTTACCTGAACTTACTTACCTTCGAGTAATTCAAGATAGATTGGTGTTACATGTCTAGGACCCGTACCATTCTACGGTCGCCCAGAATAGTAACATGGCTTTGCAAAGACACTGCTTTCCCAGGACCCGTACCATTCTACGATCGCCCAGTATGGCATTGCTTTGTTGTGTCTAGGACCCGTTCCATTCTATGGTCGCCTAAACGGAGATTTATTTTTCAGAACCCGTACCATTCTACGGTCGCCTGAACTGGGATTCACTCTCCAGGACCCGTACCATTCTACGGTCGCCTGTATGGGAAAAATCTTTGGGGGGCGACTCCAATCGAGCGCCGATGCTTGAAAAGGAATACTTGTACAATGACAAGTATTTAGGGCATAGATAGAGATAGACTTACCTGGTGACATCTCTGTTCCTTGAGGATATGTTTCCTACAAAACACACTTGTAGGAAAGGCGATATGCATTGACAGACATGCATTAATTCAAATGAGATTCATGCGTGATGATTTCTATCAATCTTGCATCGCCTAATTTCCTTCGGGAAATATCTCAAAAGAATATTCCAATCTGAACATATGTGTCATGGATGTATCAAATGAGGGATCTTTTGGTCTGAAAGGACTTTTTCTCTCATCCTCTTTAAAAAAGTCGTTTCATCCTGACCATTGACGCAGGATTTTAGCAATCACTCTATCTCACTGTCATCATGCCAAACAAGGGTTTGTGCAAATCTCGTAAGTGGTACGACCTTACCAATCTGAGAGGTCTTTAACAGGGACCGTAATGTGGGCCTGGTCAAAGGCTTAACAAAATGGACTCTTCGAGTCAAGGCTTTTGAAAGAATGAGTGGTATTCTGTAATCATCTCTAGGTTTACAAGTCAAGAACCCTGCAAAATGAGAAAGAAATAATCTTGCTCGCACTTCTTCGAGCGATGCTTAAAACATGTGAACCCCTAGGTTAATTCAAGTGCCCTAATCTGAAGAGACTTTGCAAGGGACGTAACGTAGGCTTGGCTCATGGGTTGAGAAATGAAAGGATCATTAGGCTCAAAAAGTGTTTAGGGGGGTTAAAGTTGGTGATCATCTTGACATTTCCACCACTTTCCTTCTCCACTGTCAAAGATTTTTTTCATATCACAACTCCATTGATTGTAACAGCATTTGAGTTTTTTTAGTATCGCCTTGTTGGGGATACGACTCACTATATCAAGAGTTTGATTTTCTCTTTTCTGGGCATTGGCCTTGCTTTTACCAGGCACACTGCTTTTCCATGCCCCATATTTTTTTTTTTTTTACACTTATTTTCTTTGTACTTAACACAGACTTCATTTTTTGTCAGCATTCTAAGCCATGCTACTTGAATGGTTCTTTTTGCCTTGCCCCAGTGTGGGGGATGATCACCAACTGGGTTAAACATGAAACGAATTCATAGGCTCAAGTGGGCTATGCAATGGATGGAAGTGTATAGGATAAAGAAAGAACTGATCTTCATCATCTTAAGGCACTTTAAATTACCGTACAAGTTACACTATAAAAGCAATACTCAAAGATTGATGCAAGTGTGAGCAACAAGATTCCTACCATTCATTTTGAATTTGTCCCAATGTGGGATGGTCCTTGACAGGGATAATTTTAAAAGAATCTTCATAAGTGTATGGGGCTCAAAGGGGTTAAGCAATGGATCACCTGTAGTGTTTGGGATAGAGAAAAGAATGCCTCTCATCACCTTGGTTGACGTACCCTTTGCGAGATCAACTTTTCCTTACAAGCACGGAATTTTTCCACACAACTCACTGGGAATTAGTGTATGAAAAAGTGTATGGAACAATGCTTGCCTTTCATCATTCCAAAGTATCCCATTTGACACATTCAATTTATCTCACATAATTCATCAAGGAAAACATGCAAAATTTGCAACAAATTTGAACAATTCAACTCATTGAGGCATTTTATTCATCATAGAAATATTTGCAAGACATGACATGACAAATTCTATCATGGATAATACTTCTTGACAGCATCTAAATTAACTAGAGTGGAAAACTCACGACCATCCATTTCTGCCAAGATCAAGGCACCGCTAGGAAGTACCTTCTTTACCACGTATGGGCCGCTGTAGTTTGGAGCAAACTTGCCTCTAGGATCCGGAAAGATCGGCAACAACTTCCTTAGGACTAGGTCATTTACCTTGAAATGCCTTAGACGTACCTTCCGGTTGAAAGATCTGGCTACTCTCTGTTGATATGTTTGGCCATGGCAGAGAGCTTTCAGTCTTTTCTCGTCGATCAAGTTCAACTGCTCGAATCTTTGTTGTGACCATTCTGCTTCAGACAACCCCACTTGGGATAAAACTCTCAGGGAAGGAATCTCCACTTCCACAAGTAGAACTGCTTCCATGCCGTACACCAAAGCAAACGAAGTTGCCCCAATGGATGTGCGGATCGATGTTCGATACGCCATCAGTGCAAAGGGTAACCTGTCATGCCAATCTCGATAATTCTCGGCTGTCTTAGCCAAGATCTTCTTGATGTTCTTGTTGGCTGCTTCAACAGCCCCGTTCATTTGAGGGCGGTAAGGAGACGAATTCAGATGCTTGATTTTGAACTCGCTAAACAACCCATCCACAAGTTTGTTGTTCAAATTGGTCCCGTTATCAGTGACGATTGCTTTAGGGACACCATAGCGAGCAATTATGTCACGTTTGACAAACTTCACAACATTACGAGCAGTGACACTTGCAAAGGATGTAGCTTCGATCCATTTGGAGAAATAGTCTATCGCCACCAAAATGAATCAATGCCCATTTGAAGCCTTAGGATTGATTGGGCCAATCACATCAATACCCCACATCGTGAAGGGCCATGGCTCAGAAAACTGATGCAATTCAGTTGGAGGAACATTTATTTTATTCCCATGAATCTGGCAGCGGTGACAGCTCCGAACATGCTGGATGCAGTCACTTTCCAATGTGAGCCAATAATAGCCTAATCTCATAATCTTCTTGGCTAACATGTGTCCATTCATATGAGGCCCACATACTCCTTCGTGCACTTCTTGCATGATTTGGATGGCTTCGGCTACATCTACACATCGCAACAAAACTAAATTGTAAGATCTCTTGTACAAATTCTCGCCACTAACGAAGAATTTCGAGGCCATGCTCATGATGTACTTCCTATCAGCCTTAGTGCTTCCCTCGGGAAATTCTTGTTTTTGAATGTAATTCATGATATCGAAGTACCATGGTTTCTCGTCAGGTTCTTCAGTCACGATCATACAATAAGCTGGCTTTGGTAAAGCCTCTATTTTCAAAGGTTCGACTTCTAACCCAATCAGTGACTTGCAACATAGAAGACAGCGTCGCAAGTGCATCTGCAAATTGATTATGAGACCTTGGCAAGTATTCAAACGAAATTTCCTCAAACTCTTTTACCAGACCTTCTAGGTACTTGTGGTATGGGAGCAACTTGGCATCCTTGGTCTTCCATTCACCTACGGTTTGCAGTATGATTAATGCGGAATCTCCGAATACTTTTAACTTAGCAACATCCATCTCGATTGCGGCCTGAAGCCCGAGAATGCAAGCTTCATATTCGACCACATTGTTAGTGCCTGGGAATATCAATTTCGCAACTACTGGATGATGTTGACCATATGGGGATATCAAAACTGCCCCAGTACCCGAACCAGACAAGTTTACAACTCCATCAAAGAACATCTTCCATGAGTCTTCATTTACACTCAAGACACGGTCATCAAGGAAACTATCATTGTCATTAGGGACTCCTGAATTCTCGGCCAATAGATCAGCGATTGCTCGGCCTTTAACTGACTTTTGTGGCATGAATTGCACATCAAATTCGGAAATCAAAATTTGCCATTTGGCCAACTTTCCTACCAAAGCTGGCCGATCAAGTAAGTATTTGATAGGGTCGTTCTCAGTCACAAGGAATGTCTGGTAATGCAGTGTGTATTGTCGCAATCTATGAAATACCTACACCAATGCTGCACAAGTCTTTTCAACATCAGAATACTTCAACTCTGACACAGTGAACTTCTTGCTCAAGTAATAAATGGCCCGTTCTCTTCTGTCGACGGGACTTTCTTGAGCCAACATTGCACCCAATGACTCACTATGAATAGTGAGGTAGAGAATCAAAGGATGCCCTGGCAAAGGTGGGACAAGAACTGGTGGATTTATCAAGTACTACTTCAGCTTGTTGAACGCTTCCCAACACTCATCATCCCAGTTGACTTGTGCGTTCTTCTTTAAAAGCTTAAAGAACGGCTTGGCAGTTTCAAAGAGTTGGGAAATGAATCGAGCTATGTAATTCAATCTCCCTAAAAGGCTCCGGACTTCTTTTGCCGTTGACGAAGGTTGCAATTCACATATGGCCTTAGTCTTGGAAGGGTCGATCTCAATCCCTTTACTGCTCACAATAAATCCGAGTAATTTACCGGATGTTGCTCCAAACACGCATTTAGTGGGATTTAGACGAAGCTTGAACTTACGGAGTCGATCGAATAACTTCTTCAAGGTTTCGATGTGGCTTCTTCCTGGTCGGGTCTTTGCAATCATATCATCAACATAGACTTCAATCTCCCTGTGCATCATGTCATGAAATAATGCAACCATGGCTCGCTGGTAGGTTGCCCCTGCATTCTTAAGTCCGAAGGGCATGACATTATAATGAAAGGTTCCCCACGGGGTGATGAACGCAGTTTTCTCCTTGTCTTCCTCCTTCATCCTTATCTGATTGTACCCAGAAAAACAATCCATAAATGAGAATAGCTCAAAACTAGCGGTACTATCCACAAGGACATCTATGTGTGGTAATGGGAAATCATCATTTGGACTAGCCTTGTTTAGATCCCAATAGTCAACACAAACTCGAACTCGGCCGTCCTTCTTCATCACCGGCACAATATTAGCCACCCATTCGGGGTACTGTGAGACTTCAATGAATCCCACTTTCAAGAGCTTCATCACCTCTTCCTCTATCTTCTTCGAGAGTTCGGGCTTAGTCCTCCGCAGCCTTTGCTTCTTAGGTGGCACGTCCGGATCAGTAGGTAGGCAATGCTCCACGATTGATGGGTCTAGCCTAGGCATGTCAACGTAGGTCCATGCGAAAATGTCTTGATATTCTCTCAATAACTTAATCAGGCGCTCAGCCTCGTCTTTCGGGAGACTCGCCCCAATTTTCACCTCTTTGGCTTCTTCATCGTCATTTAAATTAATAGTGACAATTTGCTCGGATGTGAGAGCCTTGGCATTTTCATGTTGTTCCTAGCTTCGCTGCACCTCAATGGAGTCTTCGATCGAGTCTTCAAGATCATCATTATCAGCACTTGTTGCATTAGATTGGACCATTTCCACACCTTTGCATACCATAAGATTGTTCCTAAAACATGAAATAGATAAATCAGAAAGACAAACAGAGTAATCTACATTTTTGCTTTTGTTTTTTTTTTTTTTTTTTTTTTTTTTGAAAAAATTTTTGGCAAAAACTTTTTTTGAAACTTTTTTTTTTTACATGAGGAAGTATGATGAAACCCAGGCCTCAAAATTCTCCTTGGATTTTTCTTTTCTTTTATCGGTTAGATATCATCACCGGGCTGATTTGGTGTACCTCATCATGCCCTCAAAATAAAACTTGTAATTTCATTGAAATTCATCAATCGATTACATTTATTGAATGGAAAAAATGCAACACTCAATCACTAAAAAAAAAGCTAAAAACATCTTAGAAAATAAATAAAAATTCCCACGCAGGGGAATGTGCAAAAGCAGTAAAAAAGTTACTCTTGTGGGCCAAGGCCCATCTCTTCAAGGGGTCCTTCATCAATGGTTCCTATGATAAGGTCGTCGAACAAGTTTGTAACTCCTTCCAGCACATCATCAGGGTTCTCTGTCTTTAGGGGTGTTGGCTCATCCATGCCACCCCATCCATCTAGGACTATCTCGCGAGGATCAATATAGAAACTGGGAGGGGTCGAATACTTCACCAGGTAATCGTACTTGCCACTAGGCTGCCCTAGAGTGTCTATCACTTCCGTTTCATCCTGCATCATTCTTGGAGGACCAGGGAATGTCTCATGAATGCTCGGGGGTAGCGGGTTTTGCCACCCTCGTCCTTGGTCAGGTGGCGTGTTCCGCCTTTCCTGTCTTCGCCCTTCAGAACTTCCCCCACCTCTTCCATGGTACCCTAAACCAGCAGTGCGGGACCTCTGAGAGGCTTCAATGGGGTTTTGAATACCCTGATCATTTCTCCCAAGACCATTGCCAGGGATAAAGCCATTCCCAACCATTACTCTTCCCACCATGAGGGCAACGTCTGAAACTTCAGGAGTGGGCGGCGATGACCCTCAAGAAGCATGTATGGTGGACACTAACTCGAACGAATGGTAACTTGATTCAAACTGGGAATCTGGCTCTACATAGGAGATAGCTGTCTCATGATAAATCCGGTGGTCTTCCTCACCATACACAGTGACCAACTTCCTTTCGATCACAAATTTCACAGCTTGATGTAGACTCGAAGGCACTGCTCCAGCAGTGTGTATCCAGGGACGACCCAGCAGGAAATTGAATGCAGTAGGGATGTCCAGCACTTGAATGGAATGTTGAAGACGACCGGCCCTATTTGCACGTCGAGATGGACTTCCCCGATCACTTCCTTTTTTGTTCCATCGAAAGCTCGCACTGAAGTCTTCACAGCATGTATTCTTGATGGGTCTACCTTGAGGCGGTTAAGAGTGCCCAACGGACATATGTTCAGAGCGGATGCATTATCAATGAGCACTCGGGACACATGAAAAGACTTGTGCTTAACGGATACGTAGAGTGCCTTGTTATGCCCCCTGCCTTCGAGAGGGAATTCCTCATCAGAGAAGGCAATCAAATCCTTGAGAAGGACCGATCCTACAAATTCTCCCAGCTTGTCTGCCTCAACCGTTTCTGGCACCCGAATTTCACTTAGCACCTTCATTAGCGACTTTTGATGCACGGGGAATGTCAGCAAAAGCTCGAGTAAAGAGATTTGAGCGGGCATCTTTCGTAATTGGTTAACCATGTTGTACTCTCTTGCTTTGATTACGGCTAGGAGGTCCTTAGCCTCTTCATCAGTGACCGGCTTTGTAGGTTGAGCACTGGCTTGACCATAGGTTCGACCAGACCTTGTAACAAAGTCAACATCCAGGTCATAAGACCAAGGCACCGCCTTGTTGTTGACATACTCAGACGGCTGAGGCACCTCTATCACTATCTCCTCGTCGAATGCATTCTCTAATGGGGGCATGTCCACCAGCGAAGGATCAACCTCTTTCTTGTCAGCATCAAGCGCAGCCTGCTCCTCCTCCCAATCGATGATGAGGTGGGAGATAGTAGAAACTATACAGTTACGATCAGCATACACAATGATGCCGTCATCCACCATTTTGTCAACTCTTTCTCTCATTACTGATAGAGGAACATCTTCATGACCTCGGTAATACCCAGCTCTCACTAGCCCGTTGTAGGCATCTGCCACGTGCACCTTTGAGTTTTTGATCCGTCCGACTTCAGGTTCCAAGATAGCATTCACCGTACCCTCATGCTCTGGGAGCGGATTTTTCTGGACATTCGGTCGAGTAGTTTGGAATGAAAAGGCTTTTGTGTCCAAGAGATTTTGGATCTTGTGCTTGAGGGTGAAACATTCATCAGTTGAATGGTCCAGTTCACCGTTATGGTAGTCACATTTTTTTGTCGAGTCGTAACCGCGAATGCCTTCACGGTTAGGGCACTTTGGATCACTAGAAAGCAAACCCTTCTTTCAGAGAATTGTTAGCACTTGGGATGGAGACCCAGGGAGAGGGGAGAATTGCCTTCTATTATTCGCTTGGGCGAATGATTGACGGCCAGCGAGTTGTTGCTGTCTTGGGCTCATTTGGATCGTCGGGGCACGTTTGGCACTTTCTTGGCTATAAGCCACATTCACATCGATGGCCGCTTCTTTCTCTTTCTTGGCAGCGAATCTTTTACTAGATGGTTCAGCAAACCATCCTTCCCTTATCCCCATCTCGATCTGTTCTCCTACAGGAATAAGCTGATTGAAGCTCTCAACATACGTACTAGCCATTCGGTTACGAAACTCAGATGGAAGGGTTTTCACAAACAACTTCATCAACTCTTTGTTAGTAGGCTCAGGAGTGATTTGAGCCGCCAGGTTTCTCCATCTCACAGCATACTCTTTAAATGACTCGCTCCTTTTCTTTTCCATCTGCTCCAGGTCTTCTCGGGAAGGTGCGATGTCCATGTTGAACTTGTACTGTTTGAGGAACGCATCCCCCACTTCGTTCCAGGTCTCGAGGAGGTTCACGTTTTTCATCATGTACCAGTTTAATGCGGGTCCGGTCAAACTCGCATGAAATGATTGGATCATGAGGGGCTCATTTTTGACGTGTTGGGCCATGCGCACGTGGTACATCTGTAAATGAGATTTCGAAGAAGATGTCTCATCGTACTTCTCAAATTCCGGCATTTTGACTTTCTCATAGACCGAGAGGTCAAACGGGAGTGAGCTTTGAGACTCCTGCAACTGTCTTACTTTCTCTTCTAGCTTTGCAACGCGCTCATCCTAATCTGTCTTGGGGACACTGTTAGGCTTGGCCTTTCCAACAAGGACCATATCATCTTCCAGCTCGGGCATTTCATCATCACTCATTTGGGCCATGTTCCTCCGGACCACTATCTCAGGGAGAGCGGGTGGAGGATTTGGATTCATCTGGAGGGATTGAAGTTGAGCTGTTATAAGCTGCATGAAGGTGGCTAACTGTTTGAGTTGATCTTCCACGGAGGACATGCGATCGTGCATCTCGCTTTGGTCGGCCATTTTAGCCTTTGATCGCGTAATGATAGGAGAGCGTGGAGGATCCATTATCACCTAAATGAAAAAGAGATAATGTAAGAACCAATTGCAAGATAAGAAAATGGCCCATGACAATGGTCTAATCGCTTCATTTTATTGAAAATTTATTTGAAATTTGAACCAAGTTCCCTAATAATGAACGAAGAATTGAAATCCAAAGTCCCTAAACATTAAATCTAGAAATTGAAAACATTGTACTAGAATCAAAGTCCCTAAACATTGAACTAGGAATCAAAATTCAGGACATCTCATTTTATATGCTTTCGGGATCCCAACGCCTTGCGAAACTTCTTATTTTCAGCTTCAAGCCTTTCCACTTTCCGTTTAAGATGCTCAATTTGTGTACGTTGGGTCAGCTTCTCAGTCACATCAGGGATCACTAGACGGAGGGCGGCAGGAATCCGGTGTTGTTGGATGTAGAATGCCAACGCATGGTGAATCTCTTCCTCACCTTTCAGTCTCTTGGGCACCAAAATTTTCTCTGGGTGGCATTCACTCCATGCAGCAATGATTATCTGGACTTCATTGAAGTAGTCATAGTCTGTCTGAATAAAACGAACTTGGAACAACTTTGTCTTGAGTGGCAGAGGAACTTCTTGAAGAGCTTTGTACTGACGAGCCACCCTATATGGGTAATAAGAAGTTGCACCAGAAAGGCCAAGCAACGAGATTGGCTCATCATGCTTGTGTGAGAAACGGGCCTCCTCAACTTGGAACCATTTAGTATGCCATAGGAATGCCTTAGGATTAGGATCTTTCAAAAAATTAATCCAACGGGCGTACTGCTTATCTGGAGAAAAACGTTCTAGGACCGCAAATTTTTGTATGGGGTGCCTCAAATCATCAATCTTAAATTGTTTCATAAGATGCCCAAAACCTCTTATGTGTGAGAAAAACCATATTTGTAAAAGTTCAGGGAGGGCACGCATGGTCTTTTCTTCATTTTGTTTGAAACGATTTAATGACGAAAATGTTTCAGCTAAAACCATATTGACATAATTTAACCCATTACAAACACGATTAACTACCCATGAAATTGAAGGATTAATTGCATTTCTTCGATAAGGAAAAATGATTAGCCCAAAAAATGCTAACATGAAAATCCTAGCTTTTGAAATCATTGATGGATTTGCAAAACCTTCTTCCAAAAGTGAAAATGGGCATGCAGAACAATTGGCTTTGACAACTTTCTTCACCCTTTCAGCTTTGATTTCTAAAAAATGTGATAATTCAGAAATAGAATCTATATCGATAGGCGGTCTAATAAGCTCCTTTTCCAGGGGCATTCCAATGGCAACACTATACTCTTCTAGTGTTGGGGTTAGTTCAAACTCACCAAACATAAATGTTGAAGTTTGTGGACACCAGAAGTGAGAGAGTGCATGTATCACACTAGAGTGGATACTGATCTCTAACAATGGGAGAAGTCGAGCGATCCTGGCTTTCACATATCTCTAGCCATCTTGATCTAACTGGTCCAACCACATTTTGAGCTCTTTTTTGGGAGTGGAAATGACTTGTACATCGGTTTTCCCCATAACATATAAAACAAGATTGATGACGTAACCTATTGTCATGGACCGACAAAATTTCAATAAAGTAAGTAAATTGCGAAAAATTTAGATAACTTACTTTTCACCTAAAAATGGATGACAATCACATAGACACACGCATGAAATGTGAGGTTCAATTTCTATGTAGATGGCTTAACAAAGTGAAGCTAAGAGGATGATCTGACCGTTGCAGTCTCGCATTAACGTGTCAGGTCCTCCTAACCCCGGCTCAATCGAATGGAATGCCCAATAATCACGCAGTATCGCGGATATGGACAAACACATTCGACACCATGAAAGAAATTTCGGGGAAGAGAAGGTCAACCTCCATATCGCAGTCTCGCTTTGGAGGAAGTATCCTTCTCAACACCATCCTAAAAATCCTATCGCAACCTAGGTCCGGCCACAGGTTGTGTGTGCAATAGTGTAGTGTTAGAAGCAATAAACCATGCACAACAGTTTAAATGCGAACAACACTTCTAATTAGAGAAAAATAAATCATTCATCCCACACTCCAACCTGCAAGACAAAGGTTAGCAAAGACTACTCCCCTTATACCTCCTATCTGCAAAAACATTTAACACCTTAGATATGTTAGGGACGTACCTGGTGTCCTTGCTGCCAAACAAAAACATTATTAAAAGAAAAAGAAAAATTGGCCTAAGTCCACTAAGTGTTTTAACACAAATACCCAGCGGAGTCGCCAAGCTGTCGCGGCCTATTTTTTGGTGCACCACCTAAAACTAGGTTAATGGACTGCTAAGTTTTTTAAACTTAGCTCGGGCTCTCCCAAGCCCATACCAATTTGCGACTTAAGTCTAATTTTTTAAACATACAAAAGATTATTAATTAGGAGTCGCCACTAATCAATTCACGGTAGGTTGATTAGGCACCTAAGTAAAATAAAGGGATATTTATTTTACTCCTACAAACCAAAGAATAAGGGTACGAGGACTTGGTTACACTAGAAATTTCTAATACCCTTTCGGTACCATTTCATTTTAATTTTAAAAAAAAAATGTTTTTGCAAGCAACTTGGATTTATTTTAACCTAAATTACTACCATGCAAGTATAGTGACCACACGGATGCTCATCCACTATTAAACACTCAATTAAATTGCATCACACAAAGCAAACAATCAATCTTTTAAGTTTTCTTGAAATTAGAATTTTTTTTATAAAAATGCATTTTTTAACTAAATGACTTAATCTTATTAATATGCAAATTCTAATTAAATGGGCCTAATATGCAAACTAGTTATTATGCACCTCATGACCTAACTTTACTAATGAATAAATTCTGATTAAATGATCCTATTATTCGAACTAATTAACATGCACCTAGTATTTTTTATTATTATATTGAAATTTGGAATTAATAAAAACCTTAATTAAACTATCTAAAAAAGGATAATTTTCTAATTTATTCTTAAATCCTATCCTATCTTAGAAAATTACCTTTTTTTTTAAAAAAAAAAATGAGATTTAAGATGTGCGAACATTATCTAAAACCTTAAAAAAAAGTTATTTAGTTTCAACCCTAGCTTATTTCTAAAAATGCAATCCTAAAAATGTAATCCTAAGAAAATTTTAATTTTCTAAACCTACACCTATATGCTCATGCAGAATTTTGATTTTTTTTTATTTTCTGATTTTTTAGTTTTCTTTTAAAAAGATAAGTAATTATTAAATAAATATTAAATCTAAACTATCAACAAAATAAAGGATTAAAATAATCGAAAAAAATAACATGTTGTCTCACAGGTCAAATTAACGATTATCCTAACCCTAATTATCACGACAGAGAGATCAAAATAATTAAAAATCTGACCCGAAGTCTTACGGACCAAATTAAATAATTATTGTGATTTAACAATTGAAATCTCACTAAAAAGCCCAACAATTAAAATAATTAAAAAAATGATCCAATGTCTCTCGGATCAAATTAATAATTATAATAATTCCGGACAAAATTCCTGTGGATAATGCCTACAAAAATTACAGATATTAACATCCAATATTGCAATTTAGATAACTAAACTAAAAAATACTATCAAATAAAATAAACAGAAAAATGACATAAAAAGGTAAAATAGACTAAAGAAAGAAATAAAAATAAAACTAAAAAAATAAACTACCTAAAGGAGGAGACTTGCAGGAGCGTTGGTGGGGTGCCGGACGGACAGTGGCGGGGCGGCACGATCGTCTGGTAGTCAGGGGGTGTTCGGTTTCGCTGGTGCAAGCGCGGCAGAGTTGGCGCGAGCACGAGACTAGCTGTCGGGCACCGGGCGAAGGCGAGCAGTAGCGCCGAGCAGAGGCGAGCAGTAGCGCCGAGACTCCTGGTGCTGCATATCGGCGACAACAGAGGCGGAGCAAGGGCGTTCGGTTGCGGCTGCTGTGCTCGGGATCTGCTGGGTCACAATTTGCAGGAGGATTGTGGGCAAGACCGGCGGCGAAATAGCAGATCGAGGAGCTAGGGCGCTGCAAATCAGCGACGGCAGAGGTGGCGTCGGGGCGGCGCGAGCTTCGGGCGTCGGGGCTGCAGAGGGCAAGCGGCGGCGGTGGGAGTGCAGTGGCGGAGCGGCAAAATGGCGAGGCGCGGTGGAGGTGGAGTAGGTGGTGCCGGCACGATGGACGGCACGGGCGCGGTGGCCGGCGCGGTCGACGCAAACAGGGGATCCACGAGGAAGACGACACTGTTGCCCCCCTTTTCCCTTTTCTTCTTTTCTTTTTTTTTTCTCTCTCTTTGTCTCTTTGTCGCACGTCCCTCTCTCTCTGTACTCTCTCTACTGTTTCCCTTCTGCAGAAGTGACTTTTCCTCTTTTTTGACTTTTACTCTCCAAACCGAAGGAAAATGGACGGAACAACTTTTTTTGATTTCTCTTCAATTCCGCTCCCCCCTTTTAGCGAAAAATGAACCTCTCTTTTATAATGATTCTGAACGGCCACTTTGTATGGCATTTTCTAAGTTTCCATCTCCAGTCACATTAAATCAGAGCTATAAATCAGAGCATGATTTTGCAATCAGCTCGATTTTACTCGGATTTCTTCCATTTTACAAAAATTCTTGCCCCTTATTCATTTGATTTTTAAATTGTTTCTACATCTAACAAAATCCGAATATCTATCATAATTCCAATTTTCCATGCATAATCAATCAAATCAATTTCCCCAATTTTTTCATTTTTTCCTTTATTTGTTCCAATGCAATTTTTATTTTCTTTATTTTCCTAGATTTGTTAAAATTAGGTGTCAACACCGCCCCAAAGGGATAAATATTTTGAAAATTATATGTAATTCACATCTATATTAATATTATGAAGATGTATAATTTAAAGGATTTGTCTGCCCAAAAGAGATAGATCATTAACAATTATATGTAATTCTCCTTATTGTTACTTTATAAACTTCATGCTATTGAAAATAATGGTACATTGTACACTCTGCCCAAAGGGCAGATTATAATGTACTAATTATTTTTTGTTGAATTGCTCATTACTCATAATTGATCTTATTGTATTATGTGTGACAAACAGTTACATTTGCTGTAAATAACAATAATGCCATGGTTGAAATGTTAACTTAATCAAACTTCAAGAAATGGAAGCAAGATATAGAGCAAGCCCTGAACCATCATAGCTGCCTACCAGTGGGTAAGACGGACAAAGATCTTTTTGTGCTCGAAAAGAGCACGTTTTACTACAATGAACATTAGCAATGGACGGAGCACACGGCCTGCACACAAGTCCGAATATGAAAAGTCGAATGACGATTTTCAAATTCAAGATGCACATGCAGATAATATATATCATCTCACGGCACGCCAACCTCCTCTTTAACTCTGTCCGTGGCAGCTTGCTTGTCTTTTGCCTTGATTAGTAGGAAGATCTTCCCTACGTTGGGTGCAACACGTAAAATCTTCTCAATGAGAACTGTGAACAATAGTTTGAACGCTTTGCAATAATCGTCTATGGACGCAAGCAATGGAATTGGTACAATAGAAAACGAATGAGTCCATTATCAGTCATTAATATTTTATCTAAAGATTGCTTAGTGTAGATATATGTTTTATCGCACTCAAAGAACACCAATTCCCATCATTTCGAAAAGGAGTACTTCCACGACCAACGTGACATTATGCCAGCACGAATACATTCTAAATGACTTATTTCCATTACCTTTCGCGAGAAACCCATTCACACCAGTGATGAGAAAATTCCTTCTCTCTAGGAAGTCAATTATTCCGATACCATCTCTTGATTCCCGAGCCATATCCATGATGGTGGGAGAGGCGGCAATGGCGGCAGCACGAACGTCACGGCAATTGCCGTTATCTTTGATGGCCATGTTTTGTGAAGGTGCAACGTCTCGAACGTTATTTTGAGAAAATCTCGGTAAATGAAGTAATGGTTCTCGCAACCCTTTTGAAGATAGGAAGGTGTTGTTTGCTCCTTGATTGGAATGGGCTCTAATGGCCGTGTGCGGTGATGCAATCATCATAGAGGATTTGAAAGGCAATGTTGCTGAGGCGAAACCAAGCAAAAACAACGACATTCTGCTGATGTGTGTTTTTTTCGCCTAGGGAGAGGATTGATTTGAGGTGACGCGCAATGCAGAAGTAGGGGAAGAAGCCCGTTCCCTATATATAATCAAGCGATTAACCATTTGAGCTCACGTCCCCAAGTTACAGCGATGCTGGTCGGTGATCAATTGCATCCGAAGGAAAAGGGTTTGAAATGGGAACACAGAGAAAAGAAATATAAACGTATTGATTAGCTGAAGTTACTAGATAATTTACACAGATCATCTAGGATTAGCTTAATAATGCGTGGTGTCGCGACCTACCCCTCAAGGGAGGGAACAGGTTAGGAGTATTACCTAAAGGACAGGCCTAAGACTCATGATTAGGCGCGGGCTCTCCCAAGCCCATATCCTGCATAACATTGGGATTTTTTTGGAATTTTGCACAAAAGGAGTCGCCACTAACCTATTGAGGTTGGCTAGAAACCAAGTGAGGTATGTGAGTGTACCTCACTTCCTACGCAACCAAAGAATCTAGGGTCGGTGACTTGATTACACTAATTGATCAATTAGTGCCCTTTCGATACCTAATCTTGTTCATTTTAAAAGAAAATATTTTTATCAAGCAATTTGGATTAATTTTACACACATCCACTAATATGTGAGGTGATCATGCGGGTGCGCAATCATTAAAGTAACAATCATAGCTATCAAGATCCTAATTGCAGCAAAATTAAACACGTGCAATTAAATATAATTAGATATGCAAATTAAACATACGATATAATCAAAATACAAGCCAATAGGGGTCTAATTATGCTAAGAATGCAAAACATAGCAATTCCTAACTAAACCCTACAATTTTTGGATTTTCGAAAAAAAAAATTGAAAAAAATATTTTTTTTTTTAAAATTCTTTT
Source organism: Eucalyptus guilfoylei (assembly GCA_016097605.1). Lineage (NCBI taxonomy): Eukaryota > Viridiplantae > Streptophyta > Magnoliopsida > Myrtales > Myrtaceae > Eucalyptus > Eucalyptus guilfoylei. Next base: position 21,677,611 of record CM027869.1, read on the forward strand.
TGGGGCAAATCGGGTCGGGTCCGATTCTGACCCGACCCGGGTTCAGCCCGAGCAAGTCGGGTTGGGCCTACCCAACCAGGCTTGCTTGAGGGCGGACCAGGCTTGGGCCCAATTAGGAAGGCCTAACCCTTTTTTTTGTAAAAAGGACTAACCTACAGGCCAATGGCCCAGGTTGATTCCAGTCACAGACCTAGCCCAGCTCAGCCCGTGGCCCCCTGGTCAGTCGCGGCCAAGGGGCGGCGACGGCGTGCCACCCGCGAAGGCTCTTCAAGGAAGGTGGTGGCGCCGATCGGGGCTCCGCCGGAAGTAGCAAAGTGCCTGTCGAGGGCTCTGCTAACCCACAACCCCCCCCCCCCCGTTCAGCTGTTGTCCGACTGCGACAAGGGAGAGGGCAGAGGCGAGGGGTGCTAGTGATCTTCGACTGGGGTCGCGAAAGCGCCGCCTTGATTCGGAGGGACACAGTTTGGCTTCCGGGCAAACGGCGGCGGCCTTCCGGTGGCTAAAAACCCTAGCTGGGCTCTACACAAAGGAGCCAAGGAGGGCTCTACATAGAGGAGCCAGGGAGGTCGAGCTCAGTCTGGCATTTCATCAAACAGTTAATAGATGCCACTAAATTCAAAGGTTTCTGGCTCAATCGAGCTTTCATCAAGCTTTAGGGGTCTTCAGACATGATGTATAAGGAATATAGGAGCAAAATGTAAAAGCGGTGAGGACCGGAGCTTGCGCGAGCTGGTCGGCCACGAGGTCTGGCCCGGCGTTTTCCAGAGATGGAACAACAGGGTTTAGGGGACCTACCTCGTCAAGGGGAAGAGCTACGGCGGACAATAGCGGGCGAACGGGCCTTCAGCAATGGCTAGCTGCTCCCTCGAGCTTCCTTCCTCCCTCTGGTTCGCTCTCACCCCCGCTCTCTGTTTCTCTCCGTCTTTTTTTCTCCCCCCGTTCTCTCTTCTTCTTTTTTTCCTTTTCCTCCTTTTCCTTTTGCCTTTTCGACCATTCGGCTCGCGCTCGTGGCCTCAGCTGACCAACCAGCTGCCTTTGCCAGCCAGCTCTGACTCGAGGATCGCGTTGCTCACCTGCCCGACGAGATCCCGCTATCCCCTACAGCCGCTTCTTTCTGCTCTAGCCACTGCTTTCTGCTTCGCTCGTTCCCCACGCAAAAGACGGCTGGAGAAGGGAGAAAGCCTGGGCACGGGCCGGGTTGAAGGGGAGAGGAAGCTGGGCCGCGCGAGGGAGGAAAAAATGAAAAAGAAAGCTGGGTTGGGCCGCGCGATGGGGGGAAAAGAAAAGAAAGGGGGTGAGCCGGGCCTGGGCCGGGCCAAGGCTGGATCCGGCCCGACCCGACCCCTAAGGCCACCCTTTTTTTAAAATATATATAGTTTTTTTCAATCAATTTTTTCTTCATTTTTTTAAATATATATGTGCTTGAAAATATAAATTAGGTGTCAACATGTGGGCTGACAAGTTGGAGTTGAAGCATCTTTCCCATCCCATGCATGAGATAATTCAAGAAGATGATCCATCATCGATAAGCTAACTTAAATTAATCATCCCTGACCAATGTATTGAAATGGGAATGCAGAGAAAAGAATTATAAACGTAGTGGCAAAGCCGTAAGCTGAAACCACCTTTCCCATGCATCCCGAGATAATTTAAGCAGATGGTCCATTATTGATGAGCATCTTTTCCCATGTATGGACAGATATTTGTCACTCCTGTGTTCCACCTACTCAACAAAGCTTGTCGTGCCATGCGCAGAGACTGCATTTATTCCTTCGTTACGATTAAATTAATGAAGATAATCACGTTTATGTTCCTTATTATATTGGATGTGTCTAGTGTTTACATTTCATTTTGAGATCAACCTGGAAACCTACTGCAAGTTCTATTTAATCTTGTTTGTCACTGCTGATGCATCCTTTGCAGGTTCCCATTACGTATTTGTGCCAATGTCATTATTAGATATGGAGGTCGCAGTTAAATTTTTCAGTTATGTTAATATATGACTTTATAGTAAGGATTCTCTATTACACCAAACTTCTTCGAAAGTACCACGCAATTTCTGAAAGCAGAGAGTACAAATTCTTGATCATTTACTAGAGAAAATATTAGGTGCAATTATGAGGCCACCTCAACAAACAAATAGCCCATTCATCTCGCGACACGTATCGCACAAGGGCTCACTATCGGTCACTGTCTCTCCCTCTCCCTCCCCCACCATCTCGCCCCTCTCTTCTCTCTCTTCTTTTTATCTTTTATTTTCTTCTTCTTCCTTTCATTCTAACAAGGACGACAACAGATGTACATCTCCTTTCACCACCTCACCACCATCTCAATCCACCATCTCACCGTTGTTTCAGTCCTCCGTCATCGAGCTCAAGCTCGATGGATGAACTTGAGCCTCTGATTTTGGATCTAAGGTCAAGCAAGCTCTAGATTTGTGATCTAGAGCTTAGCTAAACTAGTGTATGGATTTCTTTATCGATGACTCTATCATCCCATGCTAGGCTTCTATCTTAAAATTATGGAATAAGAGATTTAATTGGAACTTCCCTTCGACAGAACTAATATAAAAATGTTGTGTTAATATTATTTTATGACTTTTATTTTGGTATACCGGGTCAAGTGAAGTCTAGATAAGCTTTTGCACATTTTAATTGGCCCACTTCCTCATGCGATCTTAAGGATACAATCCCACACATTGAATTAATGCATTCAGGGTGGTACTTGTGACATCTGGAAATTTCCATGTTTGATAATAATATTTAGGACTAATTTCCACGACCGAATTGCCAAGAGTTTGAGGTGTTATAATTAAGTTAATAGATTTAGATGTGTACATTAATGGTGTAGAATGGTGGTATTTAACTTGCCATCATATTATTTGTAGAAAATGGGCTAGTATGTTCTGAAATTCATATTTGATGATATTCAATATTCAAATTTATTGAATTGAGATTTTCCTAATTTTTTTATATCTTTCATTGATAATTTTAATGGACTCAAAATATTTTTAGACTCACCAAAATTCATAATCAAATGTTCCAAATGAATGTTTCAAAAATCTCCACTTCTCTTTAATTGGCACGTCACTACTCTTTTCTCTTCTAAAATTTTTAAACCCATGCTTTAGTTGAGATATTGAATTTGATTAGCTTTGACATCATGCATGACTTCATCAATTTTAACCATAGGCCATTAATACATGGTGACTCATGCCTATAGTCCATTACTGTTTTGGTGACTCAGGCCTATAATTCATTAATATATCGGTGATTCATGCTCATACTTGGCCAAGCCATCCTCCTTTTCCATCAAAACATCTTCTTTTGATTAATCCCGCTGGACCATTTGTATCTTGGCTATTTTCATAAGGACCGCTTGAAGTATTTCTATTGGACCGCTTATACCTCTCCATTTTAGGTCTAATGATTTTAACTTGAGGGTCTTTATTACTTTAACCATGGTTAAACAATCTTATCTCTTTTCACCTTTGCCTCAACCAAGTATTTGAATCTGAAGAACTTTTAGATTCTAAATATTGACTTCTCTACTTAATTAACTTCCGCCTAGCAACTTCCTTCGTCTTCAACTTTCGTTTTTATCTCCCGCGAGTAAAAGCGAATGCCCCACACTTGTATTATTTTTAAAAATTTCTGTCTCAATCTTTCTAGTCTGAACAAGGTAAATCATTAATTTGCACTGCTTATTATCAACTGGTTTTGTCATTTTGAAATCAAGTTTTGTTAATTTTCGACTTTGTAAGTGTGATCAGGATGCCTCAAGGAGTGTTTCAAGATGTTTCAAGAGTTGAGATACCCCATAGGTAGGGTTGCCTTGGAGGATGTATCAAGATGCCTCAGAAGTCAAGATATCCTACTGTATGAACTGGATGCCCATGTATGTCGCGTTGTCCTAGGAGAGTTCGAGAGGAAAAGTAATAATGAATATGATGCACAACCATCCATATGCGTACATTCATATGTTGTTTTATCAATGGTAACCATGCATCATAAAATATTATGCCTTCTGCTTGTATCCGAATGGATAATCTTATGTCATATTGATCTTGAGTAAAGAATATATATTCCATGTGTTTAATGGTGAGGACACTAGGTGATACTCCATCGATTTCAAGTGAGGGATATGGTCACTGTTTTTGGGACCCATTTTGCCAGTGTTCTTACTGTACTAAATCCCCTGACGAAGTAGACCCAAATGCAAGACCCCGCTGGAAACCCAACAAGCCAAAGGACACTATGTACCAAAGCTCATATCTCGCGCAATGTTAGGTTTTATTTTTTGCTCTTTAACAACTCAAGTAATTCTTGGAAACTCCACTAGCATATTCGGAGTCGGTTAGAAACTAATTGAGACACGAGAATGTCGTCTCAATTCCTATACAACCAGAAATTCTTAGGACGGAAACTTAAGTATACTAATGTTTCTATTAGCACCATTTCGATATCTAACTAGTTAGTTGTTTAATGTAAGTGATCACACGATCTTGATTATCAATTATCACCCTAAAGGTATCAAAGCCGCTAAATGATCATGCAAATGTTTCTTTCGTGATTTTCATTAGGATTCTAAACTAACCCTAGCCTATTCTAGAAATGAAAAATAACACTCGATTTATTAAAAGATTGTACGGAAAAAAAACCCAATAAATTAAGAGTGATTATCTAAGTGTGGAAATGTAAAACCCATAGCTTGTTGAGCAATAAAATACATGGCATTTTTTTTAAGCCCAAGACAGCAACCCCCATGAGCTAAATTCATGTTGAGTCTAATTTCATGTCCAAAAGATCAATCTATCTAAATCCAAGCTATATCCACAGCAACCACTAAAACCCTTAAACAATAAGCATTATGACTTTTTTTTTTTTTTTTAAAAGAAGCTAAATATAATGCTAAAAGTTAACAACCTAATCAAGGCCTCTAATTTCTAACCATTTTCTGATTTTTTCTCTTTCTAATTTTTTAATTTTTTTAAATTTTTTTATTATTATGTATTTTGTTATAAGTCCTAAATTAGGAACCCAGGTTGGGCCCCAGGGCCCAGTCCAAACAAAGACAGTGCCCTGGTCTGAACCTAGCTGGACCATGGAAACGCTCGGGCTCTTAAACCGAGCCCACTTTAATAGAAAAACTTTCAATGCCCGATCTACAAATATAATGTTATTTAGCCCAATTTTGACTAAAGCCACAACAAAACCTAAGCCAAGCTTCTGTTGGGACCGAAATTAGCCCAAGATCCCCTAAAATAAGCCCAACTTGTTATCTCTTTCGGCCACATATCCCTCGTCCCCTTCAAGCCAGCCGCGAACGAGCGGCTCTCCACCCGACCATGGACAAGCGACCTCGACCATCCTCCATCTCTGCCAGCCACCGGCCATCTTTGAGCCTCGTTGATGACCAACGACCTTCATCAGCCTCAGGCAAGGGCCGCCCTCGGGCAAGGGTTGCCCACGCTTGGTCTGGCAAGGGTCTTCCTCGCTTGCCCAGGCTTGAGTGTCCTTCACAAGAGGGCGGCGATCTTTGTTGGTCCTTGATAAGGCCTGGCAATGGCCTGCAAAGGGGAAAATGGAAAAAGAAAAGAAAAAAAGAAGTAGAGAAGGAAAATAGAAGAAAAAATGAAAAATAAAATAAAAATTTAATAAAAGTTCAAAAAAATACTAAATTATTATTGTCCATGTTGACACCAGTCGTCGTGCGACATAGAACACTTGACATCCATGTTAATGAATTCTAGCTAAAATTGGCTGAATCGATTCAATTGGTAAATTGTGAAAATGTTTGGATATCAATTGGTATAATTAAAGGGCTTAAAACTATATTAGTAAAAATGCAATAGATTTAAAAAAATTTGGACATTTTCCCCTTGCAAAAGTAGAGACTCGGCAAAATGCATCAATAGTTTTCTATTATGATTGATGCCACCCGTATAAACTATAGCTCGAAGGGTGTTCCATAAGCCTCCCCACAACCATCTCCACTCATGTGCAATTCAAAAAGAAAGATGACTGAGCAAATGTCTCAACAAGGCCATGTACCTTACAATTTGAAATGCAGGGTAGCAAAACGATTGACCTGTGGAATTGAAGATTGAAACGGTCGAATTCCACAATAATTTAGAGCGGTTGATTAGCTTAAGGTAAGAAAAAATTGCATAGAAGTCACTTTTAAAAACTCAATTTATTAGTGAATGGAGATCTTATATATATATATATATATGTAAATTCTGCATATACAAGCCACAAGATACTAAGTGAAAAGAGGTCACATGTATAAATGTAAATTCTGCGTATGCAACCCACAAGATGACGCCGGTATATTTTAACTTGCAACCGTATTGATAATATCAGGTTAGACCGTTTGATTGGTTATCAGATGACACGTGCTGTGCTGCTCCGGAAACCGGAGCTCTATCATTGCTCTTTCATTCACGTGCGTCAAGAAAATCGGCAGAGATATCGAACGATTCAGACATCTACGATTCTTTGAATGAAGCGACCATTATCGACTCTCTCAAATCCAGCGGAGGAGGAGGCGGCGCCGCTGCTTTGGGGCGGCGGAGCTTTGACAAAGTGGTCGTTTTAGGCCACATGGCTTCGATGTCACGTTACCCGCTTCGTGCCGTGATGAACAATGTCGGTCCTCGGTCGTGGTGAGCACTGAGCAGCACGCGATCTTGAAATCGGGGAGCTTGCTTGGATCTTTAACGGCCTCCCCCGTTCGGCGGTCCCATTCACGGCAGATCCGATTGGCCCGATTCAAAACAGACTCCTGACCTAACCGTTACCCTCTCCGTTCCGGAAGCTTTCCCGTCTTCGCTGGCCAATCCCGGATGGAAGAAGAAGGGAAGAAAAGGACGTGAGAACCAACTGGCAACTACCTGCGACAACGAACGGTACCGGTGACCGACACGATGGGATCACCAGCATGCAAGACGGCGTGAATTGTGAAACACGTGAACCCTCCTCCCCCTTATTAACGACAACCCCACTGCCCCGATCGCTTCCATCGCGGGGCCCCACGGAAGCTCGTGCAGCACAGAGAGGCTCTGCATCGTGTTCTGCGAGCGCGGTCTGGGTGCTGTAGTTGGAAGGAGAAGAAGGAGAAGAAGGAGAAGGAGAAGGACGACGGCGAAGACGACGACGGCGAAGAGAGGCGCGAGGGGATGGTACCGATAACCACCTTCTTCATCTTCCTCCTGTCCTTGGTCTCCCTCCTCTCGACGCCGAGCCGGCCGGCAATCCCGTCCCGCGGCTACGAGGATCAGATTCGAGACATCTCCGTGTTCTCGCCGGTGGGCTTCGGCTTCATCCACCCGAATGTCCACTCCTTCCTGTAAACCGGACCGGCAGTGACCGGCGGCGGCGGCTTTCGATGGTATGGTGACGACCGCGTCGCCGGAAGAGTCCGACCCTGACCCGATTTCGTACCCGACCCGCTTTGCTTTTCCTCGTCTGGGCATTTCGTGGTGACCCGATAAGTCTGTTTTGGTCCAATCGGATTCGGTGTAGGAATTTAATTAAATTATCGTGGGAGAATCGAAGTCGGATACGCCTGCGGGTGGCGTGACGTCCTGCGGTTGCGCGCTCGATAATAACGACCGGTAGGTATTATCGTAATTTCGCTTGCTCTTGAAGTTCGGAAGGAGGTGGGTGACGATCGCCGGGGGGATACTCTCGAATTGCTGGAGGGCGGCGAAGATGCATCTATGGCCGTCGATGAAGATCAGGGAATCGTTCAAGTGCGCCTATTTGCAGAACTACGAGCGGAACCTCCGGCGGATGAATAGCGAGAAGCAGAGGCTGCTGCGGAGGGAAGGCAGCGGCAGCGACGCCGAAGGGGAGGCTGGCCCGGGTCGTGGGCCTCCGTCGGCGATCGCTTTGTGGGGCAGAGATTTGCTGGAGGTTCTTTCTTGCTTCTACTGTTGCTACGCTTTCGAAGGTAACGCATTCGGTCCGGCTGTTTTCGATGTTTTTGTCTACTGTGAAAATTGCCTGGGATTTGAAGTTGCCCTGCTTCTTTTGAATGATTGTGGTTGCTGTTCGGATTATTTCCTGTACCTGCTTTGAGATGTGTTCGATCGCAATTATGGAGAGAAACGGGTCTTTATCCTTTTGTCTTACTATGTTCGATGTTTTTGTTTGTGAAATTGCGCCTGGGATTTGAAGTCGTTGCTCTTCGGACTGTATTTCATGTACCTGCTTTGAGATGTGTTCGAGCTCCATTATGGAGAGAACTGGTCAAATCCTTTGGAGAATCTTGATTGGCATCGATGGTTGAAAGCGCATAGGTTCAGGTTGAAAATTGGCTGTCGAAATACTGATGCTTAGCCGGTTCTTCATTGTGATTCTGTGCTTCAATTAGTCACTGTCTCCAACCCGGCCTACTTAAATGGAGGACCGGGATGACAAATTGCTGTAGAGCACTGGGTGTTAGGATGTTCATTTTCTACTGAAGTACTCAAGAGTGAAGTTATGGTTGGACGATACTATAGGATGACGGTAGATAGGTATGTAGGAAGGATTTCTTTATGCGGTTGAAAGTTGTAATGCATCCCTGTTTGGACCTCTTAATGTCAGTCAAACAAGTTTAGTAGACAACATGCTACACAAAAGTTGAGTGTAATAGGATTCTTTTACATTCAATCAGTCAGGTCAATAGTGGTTTCAACTTAGAAGTGTGTATATGGGCTAGAGTGAATTACCCGGTGAGGTTCACGTGTGCATTTAAATTCATGGATTAGCTGAAGGTAATCTAATCAACTGCTAACTAGCAGCTCCCTGTTGAAGAGCTTTCTAGGCATTTGACTATCAGGATGAAACATCCCCTTTCTTGCCTCTCCCAACCCTATAACTTCCATTGATATTATTTCTTCTTGTAGACAAAACGGTGGTGTTACTTTAAGAAGGTATATTGAATATGCTTACATGTCCAGGTGCAGGGACTGATATAGTGCTCTGCTGTTAAAACTTTTGCCTTTTAGTCGACCATGGTGGCTTGGCTTACTATGGTGTGAGTCTTAGTTAAATGGTCAAGTTACTTAGTTGCATCCACTTGGTGGTATCTTGTATGATAACTAATAGGGGTTTAGGACACTCAAACCCCTCAAGTCTCCCATAGAATAGGAAACATGTGCATGAGATCATGGTTTGATTAGTGAGTTGATGAAAAGCTGGGGTTCGAAAGCTGGAACAGAGATCCGTCCTAGGATTGTTCTCTCCCTCTGTCAAAAGAGAACTTAATGATGTGTTTCCTGGAGATCTATTGGAAACACAAATTTACATTTTAATGATGAGAGCTGTATTGACAGTGTGGAGGAGTGTACAAGCAAAGGGGAGGTTTTTGAGAAGCTCTTATGCCTCTTTCATTGGTAGAGATTTCTGTTAGATGCCATTGAAATGGTAATCTATTTCTACACCTTGGTAACCCTGCCTCTTCATAGACATGCCAATCCATTCGCCATTGGTTCGAGTCCAAGCAATGGGATCCTATCATTTTGAACTGCTTGTGTACGTACAAGTACTTGTCATTTCTCCAGAGACTGTCCCAGAAGAATGCACATCTCTCGTTCTCAACATCGCACTTGTATGTGTGGTGCTGTTGCTGTTTGAATTTTCATAGATTGATACCATCATCAGTGCCTTATCCCTGCTCGTGCCGGAGTGTTTTCATTATCTTATTTGGTAGCTGGGAGCTTTCATATTTCCAGAGACTGTCCCAGAATAACGCACGTCTCTTGTTCTCAACATCGCACTTATATTCGTAGTGCTGTTGCTGTTTGAATTTTCATAGATTGATACCATGATCATCAGTGTCTTATCCCTGTTTGTGCCGGAGTTTTTTCATTATCTTTTGTTGTGGTAGCTGGGAGCTTTAATATCGCTGAAGTTTGGTGGTTGTGTGTGTTGGACAGTTAGGCACATGAGAGTGCAACACGAAATTTAGATAATGGGCAGTTGAAATGACTAAGCTGAGGGAGTTGGGACCATTGATAAATTCTGTAGTTGAGAGGGATGAATTGCTAGTGGGGACAGTTATAGCATGCAATTACTTTTCTGTGCTAGATTCGTCTTGGATTCTCTTCTCTCTCTCTCTCTGAAATTTTGCATCTCCATAGCTAGACTGGTTGCATTTTTGAGTTCCTTTACCATAAGCAATTCAATGCTTACCGTCATTATGCTGTTATCATAAGCTGATCACATCTGACTTATGAAATCTTTAACGTGCGTTCCCTTCTGGTTTTACTGCAAATCACTTTGGCAACAATCTGTATGCACATTGTATCCTTCAAGTGCCAACTTTTTGCCTAGTCTTGAAATACTTTTGTCATCTGTTGCAATCCACGAACTTGCTCTTGCAGATTGTGCTGATCAAGAGAGCTGAGGCGCACCCCTCGGGCGGTTCACCTTTCCACTTCATATTTCCATCTTTCTTTTCCCCTTTTCCCCATCTTCCTTTTATTGCAGTTCCTATATCTGTAAATGATGTATCGGTGGGGTGAATTGCTGTGACAGAGAAGTTCCTCTTTCTGGTTGCTCTAGCTGAATAGTTGTAAATAGTACCTGGGGTAGGGTGCATTTACTATAACAGAGAAGTTCCTCCTTCTGGTTGCTCTAGCAAAATAGCTGGAAAGGGTTCTCGTTTAACTCCTTGCTTTATATTCGGTGAACATTGGCTTCCTGCGAGGCTGCCCAGAATCTCTGGTTTTTCCCATTGGTCCCCCTCCTTTTGATCCCACGGGAGTGGTGTTACTTTCAAACTAGTCCTCACTGTTTCTGACAGAGCAATGCTAAAGTAACTCTTCATGACGCAAGATGCATGTTAACTTGGCTTGGATTTCCAAGTCTCTTTTGCATAAACAAAATCAGACCCAATCAATTTTACGAACACATACGAGTATTTTACCTTATATTGTCCAAAAGTTAATGGATTATATAATGCAATCAAGAGGCTTAATTGGGTGGACGACATCTAAGATGCATTCAAAAAACTCAAAATCTTTATTAGATTGATTTGAAGAATCAAATTCCGAATGAAAGCTATTAGTTTTTACTTTTAATTACTTGTTCTCCACATGATTTGAAGAATCAAATTCTTAATAGACAAGATTTTTATGTGATGGCACATTGTAACGGCTAAGAAAGAAAGAAATCACTGCATGATCACTAAAATCCAGAGAGAAGATCTTTATAAGTAAATTCATATCAATTAACAGATACATGAAACTAAAAATATAGGATGACGACAAATAGGTATGTAGGAAGGATTTCTTTATGCGGTTGAAAGTTGTGATGCATCACGGTATGGACTTCTTAACGTTGCTCCAACAACTACGTTAGTAGATAACACATGACACAAAAGTTGAGTGTAATAGGATGCTTTTACATTCAATCAGTCAGGTAAATAGTGGTTTCAACTTAGAAGTGTGGACATGCGCTAGAGTGAATTACACAGGCTAGGTTTTCTTGTGCATTTAACTTTATGGATTAGCTGAAAGTAATCTAATCAACTGCTAGCGAGCGGCTCCCTGTCGAAGAGCTTTTTAGGCATTTGACTATCGGCAGGAAACATTCCCTTTCTTGTCTCTCACAGCCCTATAACTTCCACTAATATTATTTTTTCTTGTAGACAAAACGGCAATGTTACTTGAAGGTACATGGAATATGCTTACATGTCCAGGTGCAGAGACTGATATAGTGCTCCGCTGTTAAAACTTTTGATTTTCAGTCGACCATGGTGGCTTGGCTTACTACGGTGTGAGCCTTAGTTAAGAAGTAAGGTTACTTAGTTGCGTCCATTTGGTGGTATCTTGTACGCTTAACTAAGAGGGGTTTAGGACACTCAAACCCCTCAAGTCTCTCATAGGGTAGGAAACATGTGCATGCAATTTTGGTTTGATTAGTGAGTTGATGAAAAGTGGGGTTTGAAAGCTGGAACAGAGATCTGACCTAGGATTTTGCTCTCCTTCTGTCAAAAGAGAACTTAATGAGGTGTTTCCTGAAGATTTATTTGAAAAACAGAATTGCATTTTAATGACTAGGAGTTGTATTGACAGTGTGGAGGAGTGTAGAAGGGGAGGGGAGGTTTTTGCGAAGCTCTTTTGCCTCTTTCATTGGTAGACAATTCTTTTGGATGCTGTCAAAATGGTAATCTATTTCTATACCTTGGTAACCCTGCCTCCTCATAGACACACCAATCTTTTCGCCATTGGTTCAAGAGTCCAAGCCAGGGGGTCCTGTCAGTTTGAGCTGCCTGTGTACTTAACGAATAATTATCGTTTCTCCAGAGACTGTCCCACTCGTCTCTTGTTCTCAACATCGCACTGATGTGTGTGGTGCTGTTGCTGTTTGAATATCATAGATTGATGCCATCATCATCAGTGCCTTATCCCTGTTCATGCCGGAGTGTTTTCATTATCTTATGTTGTGGTAGCTGGGAGCTTTAATATCTCTGAAGTTCGGTGGTTGTGTTGGACAGTAAGGCAAATGAGCGTGCAACACGAAATTTAGATAGTGGGCGGTTGAATGACTAAGTTGGAGGAGTTGGGACCTTTGTTAAATTCAGTACTTTAGAGAAATGACTTGCTAGTGGGGACAGTTACAGCATACAATTACTTTAGTGTGCTAGATTCATCTTGGATTCTTCTCTCTCTCCCTCTCTCTCTCTCTCTCTCTCTCTGTGAAATTTTGCATCTCCATAGCTAAGACCAGTTGCGTTTTTGAGTTCCTTTCCCATAAGCAATTCAATGCTCCACATCATTATGCTGTTATCATAAGTTGATCTCATCTGACTTGTGAAATCTTTGACATGCGTTCGGTTCTGGTTAAACTGCAAATTACTTTGGCAACAATCTGTATGCACATTGTTTCCTTCCAGCGCCAACTTTTTGCCTAGTTTCGAAATACTTTGGTCATCTGCTGCAATCCACGAATCTTGCTTTTGCAGATTGTGCTGATCAAGAGTGCTGATGCGCACCCCACGGGCAGTTCACCATTCAACTTCAAAGTTCCATCTTCTTTTCCCTTTTCCCCCTCTTCATTTTATTGCAGTTCCTATATCTGTAAATGATGCATCGGTAGGGTGAATTGCAATAACAGAGAAGTTCCTCTTTGCGGTTGCTCTAGCTGAATAGTTGCAACTAGTATGTGATGGGGTGGGATGCATTTACTGTAACATTGAAGTTCCCCCGTCTGGTTGGTCTAGCAAGATAGCTGGAAAGGGTTCTCATTTAACTCCTTGCTTTGTATTGGGGGGACATTGGCTTCCTGCGAGGTTGCCCAGAATCTCTCTGGTTTTTATCCCATCGGTCCCACTCTTTCTGGTCCCACGAGCGTGGTGTTATTTTCAAGCTAGTCCTGACGGTTTCTGACAGAGTAATGCTAATAAATTAACTCTTCATGATGCAACAATCATGTAAACTTGGTTTTTACCAAAAAAAATAAATAAACAATCATGTAAACTTGGCAAAAGATTGCTTGGGTATGATTTCCAGAATATCTGGTTTTTATCCCGTCGATCCCACTCTTTCTGGTCCCACGAGCGTGGTGTCACTTTCGAGCTAGTCCCCACGGTTTCTGACAGAGTAATGCTAATAAAGTAACTCTTTATGATGCAACATGCATGTAACTTGGCAAAAGATTGATTGGGTCTGATTTTGTTTATGCAAAAGAGACCTGGAAATCCAATCCAATCCAAGCCAAGTTAACATGCATGTTGCATCATAAAGAGTTACTTTATTAGCATTGCTGCCAATACACACTCTTATCTCACGTTACATTGTCCAAAAGTAAACGGATTTTACTATGCAATCGAGAGGCGTAATTGGTTGGACGAGCGTTCGAAAACTCAAAAGTCTTTATTAGATCGATTTGAAGAATCGAATTCCAAAATAAAAGGAGTTAATTTTTCCTTCTAACTACTTGTTCTCCATCTGCACCAGCAATAGCAATAGACAAGATTTTTATGCGATGGCACATCGTAACACGGCTAAGAAAAGAAAGCAAGATCATCACACGATCCACCCAATTCCAGAGAGGAGATCTTCGCAAGTAAGTTCATATCTATTAACGGATACACGAAATCAATGCCAGCCGCATTCACTTTGCTTCCCGGTTCAGAATTTTATTCTTTAATCCGTTCGCAATCCTAGGCCCCACCGTCCAGGGCGGCGCGTGCGTCACCTCCGCCGGCCCCCGAAGCGGCGGCCTCGGCCCTGGCCACGAGCCACTCCTTCATCTCCCCGAACGCCATGTCGACGCTCTCGTCCGGCTCCCCGACCAGCTGGTGCCACATCCCGGGGTATATCCTCAGCGTCTTGTCCTTGCTGCCGGCGCGCGCGTACAGCTCCTCCACGCACGCGGGGTCGCAGACGACGTCGTCGCCGCCGTGCACGATGAGGAGCGGCACCTCCACCTCCTCGAACCGCCCCTGCAGCTCCCGGCAGATCCTAAGCAGCTCGAGCGCCGTGGCCGCCCGCGGCCGAGCCACCGTCCTCCGCGGGCTCGCGAGCGCCAGCCTCCGCTTCCGCTCCTCCTTGAACGACCGGTCCGGGATCGACCCGCGCGTGGGCACCACGTGCCAGGTGGGGATGACGGCGGCGACGAGGAAGAGGAGGTGCTCGAGGGGCCAGGGGGGCTTGAACTTGGCGCTGATGCCGCACATGGCGCCGTTGAGGACGAGGCCGGCCCAGGCGGCGGGCTGGCGGAGGGCGACGTAGAGGGCGATGGCGCCGCCGAGGGACTCGGCGTAGAGGAAGGCGGGGAGGCCGGGGGGTGCGTGGCGGGCGCGGAAGGAGTCGAAGAAGGCGATGCAGTCGTCGACGACGGGGTTGATGTCGGGGACGTGGGCGACGAGGCCGTCGGAGAAGCCGTGGCCCTGGTGGTCGAGGGCGCAGGTGGCGAAGCCGGCGCGGGCGAAGAAGACGGAGGTGAGCTGGAGGAGCCAGCTGGACTCGCCGGTGTAGCCGTGGACGACGGCGAGGACGCCAAGGGTGGGGGCCGGGGGGAGGGGGGTCCACCACTGGGTGAACAGCCGGAGGCCGCGGGGGTTGGTCACGAACTCGGACCCGTGGCTCACCGAGTGGCGGGCGTAGAACTCGTCCGGGGTGAGGGAGCCGAAGGGGCTCGCCTCGCTGGCCTCCGCGATCGGGTGCGACATCGTTTTGGTAGAGAGAGAAAGAGATAGCGTGTGTGTGTGTGTGGTGGAGAGAGAGCGAGGAGTGGGAGTTTATATTGGTGGTGGTGGTGAGTTTGGAGCGTTGCGGGGCGGCCTTAATTGCTCCGGCTGGGGAGTTGGATGTCGCGTCCTGTATGATCCCCCATGCGTTTGGCTCACAATGTCTTTCTTGTGATGATTATATCGGAAAATGTGTTCGTTGACCAGTGTTAATCGATTAAAAAAAAAAATTCAAATAAAAATCCAGAGTAAGCTTTCGTTTTCTAAAACAGATATCAACGTCGCTTTCGAAGTAATGCTTGACCTTAATTCGATAGATGAAGAGATAACTCATAAATATAAAAAGCATTTAAAACTCGTTATCAAATGAAATGAAATAATATTTTTAATATTTTTTAAGAAATTACGATGAAGTTGTAACATGATATAACTTCCGAAAGTCATTTAATAAAAAGGTAATTGCCGGCCTTAAAAGAATGGCCAATAGATGAAGATACCAATCTTACCTGGGTTAGATCTAAGGAAATCTACACGCTTAGAGCACAAGTCATCACGTTACTACTTGTAAATATTCATACAGATTGAAGCTGTAATTTCGCAATTGATTTGAGCCAGCTACTCTTTTGGATAGATATGATGTATGGAACATTTTGAGTTTTTTCTTATGAGGATATGATGAGGTTATATGACAAGTAAGTATCATAAATAAAGAGTATGAAATATTAGAAAGAATTGACCTCAACGTATTTCCTTCCAAAATCTACTCTCGCCCGTTACTCGGCTCTTAATATCAAACGGTATGCTTGCTCGACCTTACAAATTCTTTCACCGGACTTTGCCCCAATGATGAAGCACTTTCATTGAAGGTTGTTTTTTGATTTTTTTTTTAAGATTAGATAGATTCCATGATGATTCCAAAGAGAAAACTATGATTATGGCACGGGAATTGAAAGATAATAAGATTTATTTACTTTTGCGGGGGTCTATAAAGAGTACAATCTTACTATTTAAACCCTACAATACATGATTTACAAATGGTTATATTGACCATTTCATCTACTTCACTCTTTTGATAATTTCATCTATTTTATTATCTTGAAAATTGTTTTATTGTACTCCATTGATGGTTACTTCTACAATACATTATCGACTCCCCTATTTACCAATTACTTTAACTCGTCGATTCCTTCAAGCTATCGATTTCTTTGAGCTGTTAATTCCCTTGTTTATAAATGACTAAATGCTGCTCTCATCGATTAAGTTTGTCACTTGTCGTTAACAATCAAAAGTTGGTCATTTTCTTATGTAAATAAATACAAGTATAAGAAGCAATACTCAGAAACTCATAATCCAAACTCTTTCCTTTAGAAAAGAAAAGTTAATATGCAGTATCCGAGCTTATATGATGGAAAAAAAGATTATGCGATACTCTTATAATATCTCATTTGATTTGAATCAAATTTCGGATCCATCTATATTGATTGACTGCCTCCATTATGTTGTTGCTAGCAAATACCACTATTTTTGGAATGCAATGTAATAATATACCTAATAATTGATATACCTAATAATTGCTGCTTAGTCGGCGCACATCAAGATTCAATCAAATGCTGATCTAAAGCCTCTAAAGCCCCACCTAGATAATCTAGATGGCAATAAGTTGTAACTTAGCTTGTAATCACGCCATACTAATTCCGTGCAAATAATACCCTGAAAGGGATTTCCTACCTAAGCTAATAAGGTCCTATTATGAGTAATCACGTCTAAGAAAGATTAATTACGTCTTCTGCACAAGGTTTCCTTTACTCGAACGTCCTCGAAATCAAGACGCATACCCATTACCATTATAATTAACTCATTCTAATGATCTTGGGAGCGCTTGCGTAATAAAAGTTCAAATACAATTAAGGCAAAGTAAGGTCAGGATCGACATATCTTTTTATGATAAACAGACCTAATTTGCACGTTCATTATTGCGGGATCATATTTCATTTCATTGGAAAATGACAGTCAAACTTTTGAGGTAAGGACTTCCCGAATGACCATATGGAGGAATTCCCCAATTAGTCTGTGTAGCTATTGTTGTAGATCTTGCAAAGTGCGCCCCAAAGGGCAATACGCTTTGTTATTTTTGTTTGAATATGTAAATAATAAATCACGTTTTTATCTAATAATTTAAGTTTTCATAACAATTGGTAGCGGTCTCACAAATTCTCACAATTTCTATGAGAAGTTCTATAGCACCTATGATTTTAAGTAGTGAGTCCCCATCCTTGTTGCTCATAATAAATCCTTGTAAGTAAAGGCTTTTTAATGCGGTATACAATTTGAATTAATCAGCGTGCTATCTTGGTCATGCTTAGATGTGGGTAAGAATTATAGCATTATAATACTTAAATGAAGTCGATCGTCAGCATTAATTATTGCCAATTACTACCAAAGATGCTATGTTAGCAGTAGCTCTAGTAGTTTAAATCAATTTGTTAATGCAATAGAGTGGGAGCGCACGATCCAAAGTTTGTTTTCGCATGTACAGTGGAACATCCGATTAACCGGACGTTTCGTTGAACACTTTTGCAAGGTATCAATGACAGGCGTAGAAACTTATGTAGGAAGCGAATCAACATGACTTTGCAATATCATATAAGACAGGGTACAAAATTGTAGTCTAATTCACACTAGCGCATCAGCTGCCGGAGAGTTGTGGCCACACACCGCCAGTTTTCCAGCCCGTCGTCGGGTCCAATTAACTTCCTTAACTAAGCTAGCATAGAACTGGTAATTGTATTTCGTTAATTAAGCTAGCGTAGACATGATAATTCACGGGCAGAGAGAGCTTGCGGAAGCTCTCCACGCATGAATTTAATGCGGTGAACAAGTTGTTAGCACATCCATCTTGAAATCAACGTGAAGTTTCTCTACTTTTCCCACTCATGGATGGAAACAGGTCCCTCGTGACCTCTAACTAATCCCTGACGTATTTACTTGATTCTGCATATTTCTAAAAATTATGCGTATATATATATATATATCTTTGATGGATTATGTTTGATATTATGTTTATCTTGTTACCTTGGATAAAGTTTGTGTATTCATCTCCGTACTTTTGTTGCAGGCACTTGAACTACTCTCACTCCTTTATCTGTAAGAAAAAGAACGAGAAAGGGTTTTTGGTCGAATCATTTTGGATCCTCTATCCATGAACATTAACAATGTGCGTAGCACGTCACCTGCATTTGAAGTTGAATATGAAACATTGAATGATGATTTTCCAAATTCCGAATGATCATGCAATCAATAGCAAAAATATATTTATCATCTTACAGCACACCAACCTCGTCTTTGACTCCATCCATGGCTGCAGCTTGCTCGTCTTTTGCCTTGATCAGCAGGAAGATCTTCCCTACGTTGGGTGCGACGTGTAAAATCTTCCCTATGAGAACTGTAAACGATAGTTTATATGCTTTGCTGAGTTTAATAACAGTCCCTGGACGCAACCGATGATATTGAAACAGTAGAAAACGAATTAGTCCATTAATCACTAATATTTAGTCTAGAAATTGCTAAGTGCAGATATCTGGATACTCGCATTCAAATAACATCGCTTCCCATCGTTTTTAAAAGGAGCATTTCCAAGACAAGCTTGACATCAAGCGATTAACAATTTGAGTCCATGTCCTCAAGTTCCTGGAGCAAGAACCTTGTCATTTGCCAAGAGAAAAGAGACATGTTTGGAAACAGTACATGTACGCACGTGTAGAGACTTTCTGACATGTTAGAAAAGGTCAATGGCTTGATCCAGATTTCATGGAAAGGCAAAACGACGTGAAACGAAACCAGATTGTCCTTTGCATGCAGAGTTACAAGTGCTTAACGCAAGATCCTTTGGAAGTAATGATCCCAATATCTGCACTTAAAAGAACCCATTAACTCCTCAATGGCGTTCGATCACTAAGCGTATAAGCCCCGTTTCCTCATTTGTTCTCTTCTTTTTTCGATTGTTTCCCTCTCTGGGGGTGGTCATGGATCTATTCATGGGCGAGCTAAATGGCAGGCTCAGAGTTTCGGTCGCGGATTCGACTATGATGTGGATTGTGCACGAGGCGATGCACAAGGCCCACGAGAAGGTCAAGTCGAAGGGCGTGATCTCGCGCCTCAATGAGATATCCAAGTTCTATGAACTGGCCGTGATTCAACTGGAAGGGTGTCTGAGGTTTGTCCAAGAAGAGGCAGATTCTGGCGCTCTCGAGACCCCCCACCAGGATCTGCTCACCGATTTGGCCGAGATCAGGAACCATCTCCAGGGCCGCCTCATAGAGTCGGAGATGGCGATCTTGGAGAAGGACGCGGAGTTGGCACAGAGATTGGAGAGCGAGATCAGGCTCAGACAGGCACTGGACATGAAGGAGATCGAATTGGCTTCTTTGAGGAGTGAAGCGAAGCTTGAAAGAGAATCGAGGGTTGAGGGCGTTGAGGACTCGAGTTCAAGCAATGTCTGGGTTAGCGGTGGAGATGAGAGCGGAGGAGGTGACTTTTGCGAGCTGAAGATTTCAGTGGATCAACAAGTGTTGAATATCAAACAGAAACTCGATCCTGATTACGATAATGAAGTGGTCGATGAAGCAAAAGAACATAGGAGTCCTAGTAACACGATGATCGAGCGAATGGGCTCTGACATCGACACACTGAAAGAGACTCTGGATCTTGCTTTTGGGGAGATGCAGAGCGCCATTTCCTCCTCGGAGATGGGACCGATGGAGCAAGAATGGAGGTGGGGCATCGAGAAGGATATCAACATCGTGTCGATAAAAGAATTCATTAGGGGTGTTCAAGAGCATTGCAAGTCGGTGGAATCGAGAGTCACGAAGCAAGCCCCAAGTACGGTGTTTGGAGAGGATTGGTCGAGTCTTATGCACGAAATAGCGCTGCTACACTATGAACTCGGGTTTTTGATCAGCCAAAGTGATGTCAATTTTGTCGGGGAGGTAAGAGGAAGCGAGACATTATCTACCAAGACAAAGTCCGAAAACAGCACCCCAAAAGAAGCAAAGGAATTCCTAGGCAATGCTTTATCAAAGATTGGAAATGAAGGCCATGAGAGGAAGCAGCGACAAGGATATGATGGAGAAGACGAGGAGAGCCACCTAGTTGCACGGATGATAAAGAATCACGAGTCGATTATTCAACAAAAGAGTGAGGAGCTGAATTGGCTCAAGAGCAACATTTTTCTGAGAAAGGGGTCTTCTTCTAGTAGGAAAGAGAAGGATCCTAGTGGATTGAAAAGAAGGATCGAAGAAGTTATCTGGAGGTCGGAAAAAATCCTGAAGCGAGATGCGAAGCTAGGCAAAAGAATTAGCGACTACCATGTAGGTGCTTGCGAGGAGGAAAATAACCAAGAAACTATGTCCGACCAAGTGGAGGCACATGCGGATATTGTTGGAATTGGTGCTCGTGCAGCATCAATTAAACAAGGGGACAGAACTCGAGTTCCATGTGAAGTAGAGACAACGATGAGCAACGAAATAGGGAGGCTCGCAGAAGAAAAGGAGCTGATATATTTGCAAAGCATTTTAGCGGATGAGATCTACATCACACTGCTGAAGTGTATGAAAAATGAATGTCATGCTGAGTTGTTTGATTATGAATTAGATCTTCTGATAAGGCAAGGCGTACTCTGCAATATAGTGAAGGAAGCGACTGTCGAGCAGAGCGAAGAAATAGCTAGGAACAAGATGGAGTCCTGGATCAGGGAAGAGTTGTATTCTATATTTCTCCTTGAATCGACGAAATATCAGAGATGTGCTTATTGCTCGAAGTCGGAATTCTATGATGATCAGGATGTCAGAGACAAGGTTACATTCACTAAAAATCCTGCTACTCCCGTTCCATGGGATCATTGTTTGCAAGACCTGATGAATTGTGCAGTACATGCAGTCGTCCTACGCGAAATCCTAAAGGAACGGAATAATGCTGTCGAAGATTTTATAAATGAGATCCTTGTTACAGAGGAGATTGGTCATATTGTCTCCAGCGAGGTAATTAAAGATTTGGTTGAAGGTGCTAATTTCGCATTGAAATGCCATGGAGAGTTAAAAAATTGTATAGAAGATGTATTATATGAAGCTGCCGATCAAAGCACTGCATATTCCAGTTTAGAATGCATAATGAAGGAAGATGTCTACATGGTTTTCCTAAAAGAGACCGCCAAAGAATGGAGAGAAAAGATAGATGCTTGTGACATTGAGAGAAATATTTCTGAAAAAGAGATGCATCAGTTTGTCGCTGGCGAGTCTTTGAGACACACTTGTGATCGCCGCAGACAAGCTGAATCACAGAGAAGAGTTATTGTTGTAAGCCCAGAGGATCTGGACAAAGATGAGGAATCCACGACCACTACAAATTCTCATTTCGAGAAACAAACAGAGATCAATATTCTCCAAGAGACCTCAATCAATGAAGAAAATGATTTTGCTTCTGAGAGGGGTCAGAGAGTACAAAACGAATCAGAATCTCCCTTCCGAGCAGCAGGCAGGTGCATTCAACAGGCTCAGATTCAGGAAACTTTAAACATGGGCATCATCAATGATCGAAAGCCTTCCATGGTCGAACCAAAAGAAATCGGTTCAATGCAATTCGTTCCCTCACATTTAGCATCTCAACCTCTCCAGGAATTTTCTGAAGCAATATTGGATTTGCAGCGAACATTGCATGATCGTCTAGGGAAGAATATCAAGAGGTACTTCATCTAGTTGAATTCACATTGTGCTGTGGTGCTTGCGATATTAATCAAATTCGCCTATCCAAGTAACATGGAATCCCAACCAACAATGTGCGATGGATTAAAGGAAGAACCTGTTCATCCCGCTTGGTTCCTAGGAATAATCACATTCGGATACATACACTCTCCTTGTTTAAAGTTGCTAGCACACAGCATGAAGCCTATTTCTTTCGATAACACACAGGATTAAAAGAAACCTCTTTATTCTTCTCTCAAGTGAAATCATGTAACAGTACGATGGTTCTTTACAGGCTAAATGACGTGAAGGGCCAATTACATGCCTCATTTGAACTAGTTGAATCACTCAGGAGAAGAGAAATACTGTACAGGAAAGCCTTCGTCAGGAGATGCCAGAATCTTCAGAAGGCTGAGACCGAGGTTGTGCGAAATTTTCACTTTATTTCAGTCCTACCATGTTGTCCTTGTAAATGAAGTCTCCTCTAAGGAGGCTTGGATTCCTTCCACATCCAGATTTGACGACATAGGACTTCAACATTCTGTTCATATTTAAGTTTTTCTCCAAATTTCCATGGAACAGGTGGATTTACTGGGCGATCAGGTGGACGCGCTTCTTGAATTACTCGAGACAATATATGCAAAGCTTCGCCAATCCCCTGTTTTCCAGAAGCATTTCGAGGTAACACAATGTGTGAAATTTTCACTTCAGGGAGGCACAAACTTCAACTGGTCTACTCTGGTGATGATATCAACGTTGCTTTTGCGCAACAGTTTCGAGGGACAATCTTGATGGTTGACCATTCGCTTCTCATGCATTTGCAGATCTCTGAAATTCTGGGGCTGATCAAGAAGGAGTTGATCAACCGGAAAGATCGAAGCGCCTAGAAGTTGCTCGAGGAGTTAGATATCCATGTGATCAACCATGTCTCTGGAGTTTACAAACAAACGTGAAAACTTGGGATCACTCTTTTCTCAGCCATCCACGAAAATGGCAACGGATAAATCGATTAAAGGTAGTTCGGACAGATTCACGTCGGCATCTATCGACTATGTTCTTGTTCATTCATGTTAAAAATTGCAACTTCCATTGAACAAGATATTTGGATTACAATGATGACGGGGTGGAGACGGCTTTCGGGGGTCCCACTCCCCTAGATATTTGGAGCTCCTCCGGCATATTTCCTCCGGCCACGACCAATCAACTCCAATCTCTCTCTCTCTCTCTCTCTCTCTCTCTCTCTCATGGCCACACCAGTACAATTCATGCCTCTCTCTTCTTGTACAGTCAATTCCGGCGAGCAAGCGCACTCGTACACTATCTGTCTTCTTCCATGGCTGACTCCTCGCCGTCGTCGGAACGCGAAATCGTCCGGTGACGCAACGGCTCTCTGCCATTCGTCTTCCTATTCCCACCACTTCATAACGCAGAGGATAAGTCGCTTCCACCACGCGAAGAAGGAGGACCACGACCCGCCATGGCTGCGGGCGAAACCCGCTCGCGCGAAGCAGGAGAGCGAAGCCGTGGAGATTGCGGAAGAAGGGTCGGAGAAGAAGGGAACGATGGCTGGTGCTGTTGCTCTGATCGTCGGTACTAGCATCGGCTCAGGAATACTCGCACTCCCTAAGAAGGCTGCCTCTGCTGTAAAACCTCCCTCCTTGCTAATTTATTTCCTTCTTCTTTTTAAATGGCAATTTTCGTTGTTGATGTATCCCCTGGTTTTGATTACAAATTACAGAATCTATGTTCTTCTTGTGGCCTTCTAGTAGTTGGGTCTGTTCTCAGCTGTCATTGCGGTGGATTGAGAATTTTGCGCTTGAAATGGACTGGCGATGGCTTTTCTAATATTCGGTTGATGGTGGATTTTCCCCGGAGAAGAATTGTTTGCCGATTTTTCTGTTTTGAGTCTCGCTCTAGGGACAGTATGATAGTCAGTCAGGCGAAATGCTGATTGACCTGTATGTATAATACAACAGGCAAGTTGGGTTTAATTAGGAAAGATCGTGGAGCTAAATTGAAGTAGTTGAGATTACTTCGCGTGGCGTCTATTAGGAAAGCTGAGCTTTTTTCTCTATTCGAAAGTAATGGAATGCATGTCAATAGGATGAGAGTATTTAACGACACTCTCTTCATATGTTCTAGGGACTGTTTCCAAGTTCAGTATGTATGATCTTGTGTTGGGCGTTTCTCTTGATTGAAGCGCTTTTGCTTGTGGAGATCAATGCGAATATGTGGAAGAGAAAGAAGAAGATAAAGAAAGGAGGAGAGTATGAGCTGGAGATCATCTCTATCAGGACGATGGCTCAGGAGACGTTAGGAAAGTGGGGAGGCGGTTTTGCCACGGTCACTTATGTGTTTCTGGGCTACACTTCCATGGTCGCATATTGCTCCAAGTCTGGCGAGATCATTTTCCATCTTTTAAATCTTCCAGCTTCGTTTGCGGGCTTCTTCTTCACCGCGCTTTTTGCCTTGCTCATATCAGTCAGTGGAACAACAGCCACCGATAAAGTGAACCAGTGGCTCACTGCGTCCATGATAGGTATGCGTA
The DNA here is from genome assembly GCA_016097605.1 of Eucalyptus guilfoylei. Lineage (NCBI taxonomy): Eukaryota > Viridiplantae > Streptophyta > Magnoliopsida > Myrtales > Myrtaceae > Eucalyptus > Eucalyptus guilfoylei. Next base: position 21,702,082 of record CM027869.1, read on the forward strand.
GAAGCTTTTGTCATATGATAACTCTAGCTGAATTCTACCCACTAATTAGGCCACGACCTGCCATATGAGCAATCACTCGTGCATACATGTAGAAGGTGGCTTCTGAAAAGGCACTCGATTTTTTCCAACATGTCAAGTGATAATCAATAGAGAACATCTCAATTTAGTTTCTTTCTCCGTTTCATGTTTTAGACCCTGTAAACTTTCCCTGCATGTACACGCATTGGTGCCGCATTCTGTCTGATTATCAGGTTTGTTGGTGGCGATTGAGGCGCTTGCGGTTGCGCTCGGTGGATGGTCGGGTTTTGGGGGAAGTGGAGACTGGGAAAAAGTTCCGGCGACAATCCCAGTGATGATCTTTTCTCTGGTTTATCACGATGCAGCACCTGGTAAAGATGATAATGAAAATTCTCACGCATTTCTCGAGAAAAAAAAAGGGCAAGCTGTCGAATTGATTACCACTCATTTGCTGCAGTAATCTGTGCTTATCTTGGAGGTGATCTTAAGCGTATAAGGAACTCCGTTTTGCTTGGTAGTACTATTCCGTTGCTTGCTTTGCTAATATGGGATACGATTGCACTCACTCTCTTGAACGATGCAAATCGAGATTCTGATCCTCTCGATTTGCTGCTGAGGTAACTCCGCCTTGGCCCTGGATCGCCTCCAAATAGGAAATCCTTCTGTGGCCAGTATCTTCTAATCTTGAAGTAGCTTTTGTATTTGAGATGGCTGCAGCAAGTGATTGCACAGTATTTGTAAATATGACTCCAACACTGGTTTAGCTTGAAATGTAAATGTAAACAAAAGAGTAACTCTTTTTGCATCTGCAATTATGTTGAACCTTACGCGCACTTAGATGATATCTTTCATGTTTCACACATCCGACAAATCTACTCTAATCAAGTCTGTTTCACCTGGTACAGTGTAAGATGGAGCGGGGTTCCGTTGATGGTGGAGGCCTTTTCGCTACTGGCCATTGGAACATCACTAGTTGGTACTCTTTTGGGATTCTCAGAGTTCTTCAAGGAGCAATTCACAAACTACGAGCTTCAGTCGCCTTCAGTACAGATATTGCAGGTAATGGAGGTAGCTTTCTTAAGAATCAATACCATTGTTGTCATCTTAGAATTATCTAATTCGGGAAATAATGGGAATACCCTTGATATGCTTTAGCTTAATTTTTTTGCTGTTAAAGGAACCAAAGGAGGTCTTTGGGGTGAGAAAATGGTGGGACAGAAAGAAAATTAGCTTTGCGTCAGTAGCGATGGTCGTTGCTCCATCTATTCTGGTGTCGGCTACAGTTCCAGATGCATTTTCAGCAGCCACAGATATTGCTGTAAGTTGGATGAAAGATCGTTCTTATCCACGTATAGATATGCCTACCTTAAATATGTGTCATGTTTGACTATTTCAAACAAAATTAACCTTTGAGTACACTAAATTAACTATGAAGGCGCGATGGACTGATTTTACCGTTTCCTGAAACTGTCAAAAGCATGAGAAATTTTAAGAGCGTAAAAGATGGCTGTGGAGAGAGAGTTACAATTTCTGTTTGGGCAATCCAACGTGCGAAGCTTGAGCCTTTGCTTTTCTAAATGCTCCATCCGTGATGTGATGAAGGGAGGGTATTGTATGACAATGCTGTATGGCGTTCTTCCGCCTGCGATGGCTTGGGCTATGCATCATTCAGAAGACTGCGATGACACCGAAAAGGATGGATTATCGAGAGCAAAGCCTGCACTCGTTGGAGTCGGTCTTTTTGCTTGCGGAATCGTGATGGAGCAAGTTCTTCAGGATGTGTTAGCATTCATATACCAATAGCAGGACGCACGAAAAACCCTTCAGATGAAGTTAATTGTAGAAAGTACAGAAGATTATCATCGGCATTCTTGTCTTTTCTTAAATCATTCTCCTGGGGCAAGTTAGATAACATCTTGGACGATGAATTTCCACTGGAAAGAAGAATCCAAGGAGGGAGATGCGGATGGCACGTTGGCGAAACATGAACAAGCGTCACCAGTTGGTCAAGATAATGACAGGATGGTCGAGGTTCTGCTGGGTAGTAGCAGCTCAGATTCGCCTCGATGTCAATTTAATTAACTGTCTGCAGTGAACGTGCAGTTGAGACATGGTGGTCTAAGTTTGATGTATTCAACAGATAATGATGTGACCGAAGCACACCTAACCCAAACCCATGTTAATGTCGATGTTTACTTTCCATTGTTTCTTGTACGACGAGAAAACCCGCCTATGTAAGTAATTTTGGGGACCATGAAAATGTCATCTCGTTGATTATATTCCTTCGGAATGAACTAGCTGGTTAGTATTTGATTATGCTATTACGACACCGAATCCGGGGGGACAGAGAGATGAACATTAAATCCTGTATTTCTCTAGTCGTGGCATAATAGAGTAGGACTAAAATAGTAGGATGTCGAAAACCCAACGACCTTCAGGCCCAGTGTTGAAAAACAGGCCCAACATCACGAATTGGCTTCCATTTTGTGATTCCAAAACGTTGGTCTCGCTCATGCATCGGCCGAAGTCTCGTGTGCTGGGCCGCTTTTTGGGTATGCTAAGTGACATGACCGGCTACGATCGAGTACGAGGGTAATCAACTCACCGAAAAGTCGGTCGACCTTGATGGGGGCACGGCAGATTCACATGAGTTCATGCGACAAGTCTCGAAGAGTAAATTTGGGCGATGGAATTGAATGAAATGAAATGGAAACGGAATGTATTGCTTTGGGTGCGCGCTAAGGTAATTTTAATGTGGGAGGGAACAGAAGCGTATGGGGGAGGACTTCGGGAGGAGCAAATGAGAGGGATGGTGGACAAGGATTGAGAGAGATAGATAGAGAGAGAGAGAGGGGGGGGGGGGGGGCAAATTTGTACGTGGAAGGAGTTAATGCGAAGGGAGGGCCGGCCAGGTAGACAGATAGCTTCGCTTGTCTTTTGTTTCTTCTTTCAACGCGCGCTCCCTCGCTACGCTCCAAAATCCCCACGTTAACATCTCGGCACAGTTGTGAATTTCGGATGATGTCTTCTGTGTGTTCGTGCTAGAGACGTGCAAGCCTCTTGAGAACTGTAGCCGGAGCTTATCTTTATTTCCTTTCCCCCTCCTTAACTTCGGCGGAGGCGGGGGAGGAGGACGGGGTGGCGGTGGTTTATCTTCTTCCCAGTTCGTCCACGCCTAAACCGTTGCTTTCGATAGGCCAGTCTCGCCACTGTCTCGAGTTAGCATGGAGAGTGTCGACGCTATGCATGGACAATTCGATGTGTCTTTCACCATGTCGGCACGACGTGATGGGTTCGTGACCCGTCGCGACCTAATGCCTCTTTTATGCCAAAATGAAGGAAATGAATCTCTCGTCACGCTCTTGGGAAATAGATCTGGAAGATCTGAAAATGCCCAAGTCAAAGGGAGTAAGAAACGGAGATCCTGGGAGTGGAACTACGAGAGCAAGAGTGGAAGGTCCCACAGCCATAAATGGTGGTCATTGTCAGCCACAAAATCACCAGATTTTTGCACATGCACGCCCCCTCCCTCCTCCTCCAAATGTAAATATTTCTTACCACATTGTTCTGCAAAACGCCAAGATCAAATTCACATACATAAAAAAGAATGATTTTCCTTGTAATGTAACTCCAAAAATGTTATAAAACCGGTCAATTACATGTTGGTCTATTCATAAAGCGTAAAAAAGACAAAAGATGAAGTCAACTCCTCAAGTTCAACGTCCATTCTCATTATTTTCTTATAATTTCTTTTTTAACTTAAAATTGCTAAAACTCTCAAACTATACATTCATATTTCATTTACTCTTTATTAATTTCTATATCATCAAAAATCTTTAATCGATATAAATCTAAAAATTGATTCCAATATGAGTGCGTTGATTTGGAATTTTCTTTACACAAAAATCAATTTGAAGTAAATGCGATGCATGTATATCTGTTCGAGGGTTTTCATTTTTGGTATTACCCTTTTTTCTCCTTTTTTGGATATTTGATACCTTATATTCCCATGTATTTGCTAATTAACCCCCCAAAAGAAATATCACCATTCTAGTTTAATAAGTATTTATGAAAATTAAGACTATTCAAAAACTAAAAATCCTAAACTGATACTCCATAATAAATCTGAAAATCAATATAGAAAAAGGTGCACTAGTTTGGAATTTTCTTTAATACAAAAATCAATATGAAGTAAATGCCGTACGCGTACATTGATTTGAGGCTTTTGTTTTTGGTATTACCCTTTTTTTCCTCCTTTCGAGGATATTTGATACCTTATATTGCCATGCACTTGCTAATTAACCCCCCCAAAAGAATATTACCATTCTAGTTCGATAAGTAATAATGAAAATCGAGACTCCTCGAGCCGCGTATTAAAATTAATTAACCCCTGTCCTTTTGTTTTTCCACCCAATCATCACCAAGCCCCCGACAGGACATTCACTTTCACCCGACCGGGCCCCACCCTAACAAAAGGTAATTACCAGTCACCAACGACCAAAAACTCTCACTGTTCCAGCTCATCATCTCCGTCATTCGACCGCACTGTACTCGTCAGCACGTCAAGCCGGGCCCCACCCTCGGCTCCCTTCCCTACTCCAAGGGCAAATTAGTCCGCAAATATTTTATAGGCTTTATTTGTTTTGCGAAAATTTAAATATTTTAAAAAATATTTTTTCCTATTTATAACAATTTATATCTAAATATTAGGAAATTATTTTTAAAATTATGTCTATTTCGCCAAAAAAATAGAGATGAACGAGGCCGGTCTCGTGTACGTGGAGTAGGCATAGAGGGCGAACAGTTTCTCCTTTCCAATCTAGTGGGTGGGTCTCCAGTCTTTAGCCTAATCTGGGCCCTACACGCGGAGGAAAGAGAGGAACAGTTGACGAATGCACCCCAATCTCGACCGTCAATCGCGAAACGGGGAGAAACTGAGCACGCGGGGCCCGCGGGGGGGACCGGGCCCAGTCGGGGCCGTCGGATCCGGACGAGAAAGAATCACCGTCGGTGGAACACACGGCCATCATTAGACAGCCTTAAACCCGGGGTTAGGGACATGATATTGCCGTCGCCCCCCGACCCGCCTGTCGAGTTCAGAGTGGCCTCGCTTCGCAATATAAAACCAGACACCGCGGAGATATAGAGAGAGAGAGAGAGAGAGAGAGAGGACATGCTCTGCAACTGCTGCGGTCCTGTTTCCTCCTCCTCGGGTCCTTCGGGCTTAGCTTAGCTTTGTCTCGGTACATCTGCCGCTCCATGTTTTCGTCGAGAGCTCTTGATCTTTCGAATTGAATGCACCGTCGTCTACCTACCCCGCTTTTTGCGCATATGTATCCCGGCGTCTGTTGACATATGCGTGTATTGCTGCTCCTGGGTACGGAGGAAATAAACGCACAAGCGCGCACGCAGTCAGCGGGAGACAGAGAGAGAGAGAGAGAGAAAGAGAGGCTGACGGGTGGGTCGTTCCTTCGTTCCTTTTCCTAGCAACGGACGAATTGACCTGAAGCCGGCTTTGAAGTGGGTCGTGCCGAGGGATTTTTAGTCGTGAGGAGTCTTCGGATGGTGCAGGAATTTGCGGGCCTGCGATAGATAAACTGTGAGACCGAGGCGGTTCCGATGGCGAGCAATAACAATAATTCATCGGAGATGCAGGAAGAGCCGAGCATCGACACCGACAAGCTCAGCTACGAGATCTTCTCGATCCTGGAGAGCAAGTTCCTCTTCGGCTACGACGACCACAAGCTCTGGGTCCCCAAGCAAATCGACCCGAAACCCGCCGCTGACCATAACGACCTCTCCTCCATCAAGAACCAGCGAGGCAAAATCTGCATCCTCGCCGTCGATGGCGGCGGCATGCGGGGCATCCTCCCCGGCAAGGCGCTCGCCTACCTGGAGCACGCCCTCAAGTCGAAGTCCGGCAACCCGGACGCCAGCATCGCCGACTACTTCGACGTCGCCGCGGGCACCGGCGTCGGCGGCATCTTCACCACCATGCTCTTCGCCACCAAGGACCACAGCCGCCCTCTCTTCCGCGCCGAAGACACGTGGAGGTTCCTGGCCGACCACGGCCGGAAGTTCTACCGCTCGCAGCCCGCGTCCGGGTCGGGCGGGTTCCTGCGGAGGCTCCTGCGGGGGGGCTCCGCCGGCTCGACGGCGTCGGCGACGGCCGCGCTGGAGAGGCTCGTGAGGGAGTCCTTCAGCGACGGGGCGGGGAGGGAGCTGACGCTGAGGGACACGCTGAAGCCGGTCCTGGTGCCGTGCTACGACCTGACGAGCTCGGCGCCGCTCCTGTTCTCGCGCGCCGACGCGCTGGAGAGGGACGGGTTCGACTTCCGGCTCTGGGAGGTGTGCCGGGCCACGTCGGCGGAGCCCGGCGTGCTGGAGCCGGTGCAGATGAGGTCGGTGGACGGGCGGACGCGGTGCGTGGCGGTGGGAGGGGGGCTGGCGATGAGCAACCCGGCGGCGGCGGCGATCACGCACGTGCTGCACAACAAGCAGGAGTTCCCGTTCGTGCGGGGGATGGAGGACCTGCTGGTGCTGTCGCTGGGGACGGGCCAGCTCCTGGAGGTGAGCTACGACTACGACCAGGTCAAGGCCTGGAAGGCCCGGGACTGGGCCCGGCCCGTGGCCCGGATATCCGGCGACGGGTCGGCGGACCTGGTCGACCACGCGGTGGCCATGGCGTTCGCCCAGTGCAGGGGCGGCGGCAATTACGTGCGGATTCAGGTAGCGTCTTCCTCCGCATTATTTTGCGGGTAATTTTCCTTTTATTTTCCTTGCATTTATTTCGCGTCATTACGGGTTTTTGGCGGGGAGCGTGTCCTGCTTCGGATGTGGCTTTCTTTTGCCGTCTCTGCTGCACGAGACAGTGTCAGCCAGGCTGGTAATGGGACGATGATGCAGGGGACTTTTGTCTTGTCTTGTCTTTGCTTGCTCTGATGTCATTCGCACGCTCGCGCGCGCATGCACATTTATGTAACTTGGATTTCGGTTGCTGGAGTGGCCAACCAAAGGACATTGCAAATCGGGTTTGGTCGAGACTCGAGAAAGTTTGCTCCTTAAGTGTTTTTAGTGCGCTACGTTTGACTGCAATTTGCGTGGCTAGCTAGATTGGCTCCCCATTCATGTAGCACCCCTTTCATCACATGTTGAAGACACCCTTCATTGATGGCTGCGCAAGACCGAAGTAGTAAGCTGATTAAACTAATCTAATTCATTGTCGATGCTAAATTCTATCTCTGCAACCCGGCATTTGTCTGATGTCTACGCGTTCCTCAATTCAGATGACTTGTTTCTGCCTAGTTTTGTACCCACTCCTGGTACATGGAATGGCATTCTTTTGGGTATATTCTTCTCTTCATATCTCATTAATTCAAGCCATCAGAGGTGGTGCCCACCTCCCATGTGTATAGTCAGATGCTCTCGGTTTCTAGATAGCCCAAAAAGAGATCTCTACTCTGTCCAGAATTAGCTCACTGCTGATAAATGAGAGGGCCAAGAGACTAAATTTATGTGCTGTCAGCGTGCTGAGAGGATGCTTCCGATTTTCCTATTTTCGTGCTTTCTGCTTGTGGTGGCACCTCAGATCCAGTTAAAAGCAAGTGGGGCTTACCCTTTAAGCTGCATCTGTGGTACTTTCTCTCAATTCTGCAAATAGCCTGGGACTTTTTGTGGGAATGGCAATATTTTTAGGTCCTTCCTAATCTTTTTCTTAGGCACAAGCATAAAACCTTCGGCACATTACCAACCGCCGTAGGAGCCCTTTCTGGTTTTTGATGCGTGCTGGCAAAGTGTCCCGTTAAAAGGAAGGCTACTGCAATTCGTGGAGTAGCATTTGCGGTGCATAAAGAAAATGTTTCAAGTTTATGTTTTCTTGAATATATTATTAGCTTAGTTCAGTAGATATATATTAAATCTGTCTTAAAGTCTTTTGCCTTAGAGAAATTCATTCTGCTGATTAAATTGATAACTGGAATCTCATTGTGCATTTCTAAGTGTTTTTGCTTAGTAGTCTCCACTCTGATCACAGAATCATAATTGTGTTTTTTCAGGCAAATGGGTCCAACATTGGTCGTTGTGGACCGAATGTTGATACAGACTGGAGTCCTAACAATGTAAAGATGCTGACAGGGATAGCAGAGGAAATGCTGAAGCAGAAGAATGTTGAATCGGTGCTGTTCGGTGGCAAGAGAATCTCAGAACAGAGTAACTTCGAGAAGCTCGACTGGTTCGCCGGAGAACTTGTGCAGGAGCACCAGAGGAGGAGTTGCCGAATTGCTCCCACTGTTGCTTTCAAGCAAGCTGTTCCTAAACCCACCTAAACTTAGCTTCGAACGAAACTCGGGTCCGACTTAGCACAAGAAGGTAAGCTTTCCTTTTCCAGGCAATATCAAGTAACTCTCTATCTACTAGGCGTGCGTGGGTTGGTAGAAGCTTTTTAGATGCTCTTAGTGCATGAAAATCCACTCTTCCGCGTATCAATCTCCTAATAAACATGAGCACATTGGCATTTCGTTTTTCCACTTGGAGAGGCTTCATTGAACGTGAATTCAGTCGAATCAGCTTCACACAGACATATACCCAAAGCCGAAGTCGCTCATTCCTCAATCAAACTTGATAGCCACCAAGATTTCCCATGTCATAAAAAAAAAAAACATTATAAAGTGGTTGTGCTAATATGTCCGAGGCTAATGAGGTTTCGGCACGGTTCTAAAATATGGGAAGTAGGTTTGAGCCCTTGTCAGCTTCTGTCCTCTGTTATTGTCATCTTGCATTGGTTGGGGATTCAAGAAAAAAGATCAAAACCCCTATAACAACCGGTGGTTGTATCACTGTTGTCCAAACCAGGGAGCTACGTAGAACCTTATGCCAAGGAAACGTGGGGCTCAGTCCCAATTTAAAAACCCAGGAAAAAGGAAGAAGGATGGGGTCGGGAGACCCCTCACCGTGTTCCCCCTTGCCGACATCGGTTGTCCTAAAAGGGGCATTGTGGTCATTGTGTCATGCATATTTAGAGGGCCACCGAGAGGGCAAAGGCGGGTTTTATGTATTCTCTCTCCCTCTAGGACTGGCTTTTCGAGCATGCAAAAGCTATCACGGCTTCTTGGTACGGGGTGGGTTTCTTTCAGGGGTTTAGGGAGCCTTTAGATTTCAAACAAAATATTCATCTGAGAGTCTAAAGGGAAGTCCCACCATGAAAAGGCCCAGTCACCGCCCTGCTTTTCGTTTCCTAGCTTAAAGAAAACTTTGGTGAGCCCCTAATGCAAGTGCAACACATGTGGCGTACGTATGTCCATGCAAAATCTTCCCGCAACCCTACATTGACCATTCCATGTTTGATTTTTTGGGTTGGATGGATTCGAGGGAGAGCTTTTCTTGATCTGCTAGTCAATTCCGACACTTTTTGTGAACTTTATTCTGACCTGCTTATTTTAATTTTCGATGGCGGGGGAAACCCCATGAATTGGATAAATCGATGAAATACACTTAAAAAGTGGTAAAAAATCCGGGTGTGGGTAGCCAGTTTTTTTTTTTTTTCATTTTTCTTCGGATGGAACTTTAGCTTTTAAACTTGAGCTCCTTTTCTTTGATTAGCCTTTGTTTACTTGAGAAGCCTCTAATCCGTTCTCTTCCTAAACCAAGTAAGCATTATACCTCGGAGTCACGAACTTGTGTTTAATTCGTGGAAGTGAACGAATAAAGAAAATGCTCCAGAGAGGGCAGAAATAATACCAAAGTGTCGGTGCACTTCTAACCCAAAGCTGTACCAAGAAACATTCTGGACACCTGGGTCCTTGAGGGGACACGCTGCGAAAGAGGAATGTGACTCACTGTTATTGGTCCCAAAAGAAGAGAAAGCAGGATCCCTAAGTTTGAAAAATTATGGTGAAACTTGGTTCTGTTCCGGAGCCCGATGTATCAGTGCAGGGCCCCGTAGCTTACTCGCCGCTCCACCAAAATTTTGAGGCTTTCTAAATCCTCACTTTATTGCGCTTCAATTTAGGGGGTGCTTGCTGGGTGCTCTTTTCTTGTAATAGTGGACTGAAAAGGACGCTTAAGAAAACAATTCTTTGTTGCTTTGCTGATATACAGGTTGCAGCAGAAGAGGCCAAAAGAGAGGAGGGAGAAACTGAGAGGGAAAGGAACAGAAGCTACACAGTCCATCCAGCTTTTACTTTTCAAAGGGAGGGAGGGATTGAGTGAGCTAAAGAAAGGACAAATTGAGTGTAACAAAATTTGGGTGTTGGGAAGATCTTAGGTAGGATACTTTTGCCTGCCAGAGGACGGGCAGCGTGGTGTCCACTTTATAGCTTTCTACAATAGCAAGTAAGAAAGTAAGTAAAAACCGAAGTCCAAAGAAGAGCTTCTTCTTTTTTTTCTCTCTTTTCTTTCTTTTCTTTTTCTCTTTTTTTTTTTTTGGACGGAGAGTTTTGCAGGGTCAAAGAAGGATCACCTGCGAATCTCCCTTTTTCTCTTCTCAGTTTGAATTTGGGAGGCGATGTTGCTTTCTGCCTTCTTCATTTCGCCCTACCCGCCTTTGTTCTTTATCAGATTTTTCTCCGTGTTTTCGTCATCCATGCTAAGGACCCTCAAGGGGGCCTTGGATGATCTTGGGCTTGTTTGCTTTCTAGTCTACTTCCTATTTCTGGGGTTTTGTCTTCTGTAGATATGTAAGTGGTGAAAATAGCAGTTGAGCTTGGCTACCTTTGTGATTTTTCGAAGCAGCCAGAGACCCATGTCCTTCCCTCAGAATTGAATCATTGGCATCTGTATGAGTTTGAAATGTTTTTACCCCAGAAAAAATCAAACAAGAAAAAGAAAGAAAATGAATATCCATGTTTAGAATCTCTCTCTGGTTTTCCTGTCAAAAAGTCCCTTGTGACAATTCATCATCTTTAATGGTTGTTTTGGCAAGAACAGTCCTTCCTCCCTTTTTCTCTCTGTTTTTTATGGAGCGTTTGCGTGTGTGAAACGACCGTTGCCGCTTATTGACGCGTTATTTAGTATATAAACTTTGTAGATCGATCGTGTCACATTTCCGCCGTAATCTTTTCCCAAATGCGAATTATCGTCGGTACCACCTTGCTTTATCTCCCCTTTTTGGGAAAGAGCTCTCGGTTGCTTCCGCATGCTCCGCCACTTTGGCAAGCATAATGTGTGCAAGAAGATAAGGAAAATGAGATGATTAAAACGCAGTTTGGACTCCAGAACATGTCTCCTCTTGCTTACTTTAAATGCATCGAAAGACAAAAACTGCGTGCTTTCACAGCTACCAAAACTGGAAATTCTTGCCAGAAATGATAAAACTACTCGAGCTAGAAAATGGATGACTTTGACACGTCATGATTAGGTTCGCACTGAGTCTTTCCAACTCGACCTACAGTCAGCATCCCTATCATTTCCCGATTTAAGATTAGCATTTTCGTTCTCGAGGACAAAAAACGAGATCGTTCGAATCAGTCAATTATTAAACAGCCATTTCCTTATCTGAATTATCGAACATTACCTTCTTGACGGGGTAAGATCCCAGCATCTCGCAAATCACGTGCGTTCCAAGAGGTTAATTACCAAAAAGTCTTAAATATATTGTACCAATGTCAATTCAATATTAAACTCTTCAATTTAATCAATTTATTTATAAATATTTTCACAATTTGTCAATGTAATCATTTCAATCAATTTTAGTCGGAAATCGCTAATGTATATACCAACCATCTTACGTGACACACACGATACTAACATGGACAATTTTTATAAATTTTAAATATGTTTTCTTTTCCTCTTTTCCTCATCCCTCGCCAAATCTTGAATGCACTTGCTTGTGGCCAGTGGGATAAGGCTACGAACCGACCGAGGAAAATAAGAAAAAATAAATAAAAGAAAAATGATAGAAAAGAAAAGGATAATATTAAAAAATTACAATTATTACATCAATATTAATAGATGCCATGTAGACTGAATATTCACATCAATGATTTACAAAAAAATTGATCGAAAGAATTACAATGATAGATAATTAAAAGATTTAGAATTAAATAAACCAACTTAAAATATTTATAACTAGATTAACATCCGTATAATAAGTTGAAGACTTTTATTTTTTATAATTTTTCCTGTGGGACAACTCTACTTCTATTAGTACGTCCCCAAGAGAAGCATATGCGACTGCAGATGCCAAGCTTCTTCTGAATAATGGAAATATATGTGGCCATAAATTGCTTGGCATCGCTTGATTTGAGGCAGGATCGGATTGGATCAATTTGGTACGTCAAGAAAAAATGTGACCTTCCTCCTGTACTTCTTCTTACCGTCTCTCGTCTCCTTTTATTAGCCCAAGTCCTTTTGGCAGCATTGTATCAAGCGCTGACGCGACCTTCACGGGTTCGGTCGGTCGGTCCTCCCGGATCGGCCATGGATCGGACGTGCATGCACCTACTCATTTTGCCGTTTGTACTAGATACTCCGTAAGGAAATCACGGGCTGAATTGAACATCGCTCGAGTGCATGTGCATTGCTGAATGCTGACCTAAACCGGGAGGATGGTGGTCGAGACAAAGGGACAGCTACAAACACACAGTAACTCCGAGGAAATCACGCCGGGTGAATCGGCTTTTCACAAAGGTTGTTGTTGCCTCTGTACAGTGAGCTGCTTTAGGTGACGTGACAATGAATCCATTGCATAATCAATTCAATTCCTATGTGATCCACTGTCAAATCCTAGGTTTAGCTCCCGCGTTTTCATACTTTCCGACCTATCCCAACCCACTCCGCATCATCCTCAATTGCCCGACAGCATTAGGCCAGCTAGAATCACGCTATGTAATTTCTACTTTTGGCCACACAAACACAAGCTTTTACCCTATCAAATGCGTTAGGTTTATTTAGAGATAAATATACTGAAAATCCTAAAATTTATTACAAAAATATAATCGAGTTCTAAAATATGTCATAAAAATATAATCAAGTCATAGAATTTTCAAAATGTGTAATTCACTAAAGGACTTGTTTGGACTCATTCGATAATTTTTAGAACTTAATTATACTTTTGAAAATTTTAAAATTGGATTGTCTTTTCTTAATAAGTTTTAAAACTTAATTATATTTTTAAAAAAAAAATTATAACTCAATTTCACTTCAATAATAAATTTCAGAATTTTCAATATATTTATCTTGTTGGTATATAGAGATGGGCATTCACAAGAAAATTTGTAACTTTCTGTTCATCGGAAGATAATGACTTGTTAAGAGATGCGCAATGTCTCTTCTTGAGTGAAACTTCTCCACATGCCAATATACATGTAAAGAAGTCCTTGCAAACTAGAAGAGCGAACCAAACGTGTACGTCCCCTCGGGAGTATCCTTTACGCGATGTTTAACTTGACCTCGCCTTTCGACCAAAAAAAAAAAACTTGACCTCGCTTTCTTTGGCCCCGAGAAAGGAACGCCCGCAGCAGATTGTGTCGCATGGCGTGCTCGCACCGAGTTTTCTTTCTCGTGAACTCGAATTGATAGCTTCCCGCGATAATTGGCCGCAATTGTGGAGATGGGATGGTTTTCACCCTTAGGTAAAAAAAGATGTCGCACATCCTTTGAGACTATAAAGCAAGATGGGCAATTAATTTCCTTATTCGAGATTTGGCCCCCCCTCCTTGATCGAATTCTCCAATTTTGTCCACCAAAAAGAACTGTTACTTCACGCCATCATTATCAAGCGAATGGCCCCCGGCTGTCGGTGGTTGGATGAGTCAAGGATCATGATTAATCGACTTAATTATGACTAAAGTTTAACAAACAACCCTGCCTAAAGAACTAAAGCAATGTGGAACAAAGTGAGATATGGCCCGTGAACTGAGCTCTTTTCTTTGATGTGTTGGTACATTAACTTTTGAAATTATTGGCACCACTTAATATAAATTGTAGATGCTGAGTATCGCGCCAGTGTTCCAATTCGCGGATCTCCTCTGCTTTTCTATGTTTCCATCGAATGACGGGGAACTTTGGCGTTTGTTTGACGGCCTTTTGCTTTTGCCGCCCTTATTTTGCGGGCGCTTTTTGCCTTATTTTATTATAAGATGATGTTGGGTCGTCTACCAAATACACTCCAACGCGACGTTAATCGCTCCCTCCCTCTCTCTCTCTCTCTCTACGCACGAGTCTTTGTAGGTTATGTGACGCGACGTTTAATGGACAAATCTCGTTTAATAAAGGAATGATGGGCCGTCTTCTTTCGGCCATTTGGCATGTAATGATGTAAGACTACTCTCATGTCTGATCAACGTCTTGTTCCTATCTCCAATAATTCGTCTATCTCCTTCCAGGTGATGAGTTGACTTGGAACTTATCTTGAGGGACAAAGACAATTTGTACATCTTGTTCCTATCTCTAATTCTTCAGCCGAAAAAGAGATTGACCAACTTATATTCATGTATAGTACGTTTGTTAATTTCTCGCGGTATTGAGGGATCGAGCCCTTGACCTCGAGTCCAGCATGTCTGAATTCCACCCCCATCGAGCATATATTTTGGAGCAAACTGATTAGTATCTTTCGGATGGAAAGGGGTTCATTCTGCATGCATTAGATAAGGCGAAGATCGGATGGAGAGCACGGCCCATTATTATGAGTGGGGGATGCTATTGTTCGAACAAAGTAAGTACTGGATTAAAAGCACCGCGAGTCCATTCAGCTATGATCTTGGGGGTCAAATATGTTCAATTTCGAACAGAAAGTTCGATCTGCATTTTAAGTTTAAGAAAACTTGTATTATGATCTTTAATTGGGTTGTTCCGAATGCATTTGGCGAGTACAGTTTCCAGTGTTGCAGTGCCTGACTCACGAGCTAGTTCTATTAAAGGTTTTGTGGTTTTTTTTATAGTCACTCTGCATATTACATCGAGATAACATAAACTTATTAATGGTGAAAAAATAGTTAATTATTGGAAAAAAGTAGGCGTACTTTCTTATCACATGAATAGGTTTGTTCTACATTCCTAACAAAAGTAAAGTACACCCCTCTAGTGTTCATTTTCCAGCATCCATTCATTATACATGCTTGGCCTGCTAAATCAAGAGATGGTTAATGAAGATAAATGGAAGGATATTAATTTAAGCACTTATGTGAAAATAGTTACATAAATATCTCACAAATATATTTTATTTCATCAAATCTGGTGCAACAAACTTTGGCACGACAAGTATAACTTATAAGAAGAGCTCAAACATGATGACTGTAGAGTTTCCTGCGCCTATCTCACAATTACAAATCAGAAGAAAAATACATGATTAAGAAAGGGTCCAACTACAAAAAGGCTAAGACAATTTTAAATTGCCCCGCCATAGGGAATTATCGGGGATACTGTATTCAAGACGAACCCTCAACGGCAGAGACGGTTTCACAACTGGTTTGCTACCTCCTCTGAAGGGGCAAATTCAATGCCTCTCCGAGCACTCGACAAGGACAGAGGGTCTTGCAGCTCAGGATTGATGGGAAAGAGACAGCATTGTGCATAGTGCGCCATCAGTTGGTCGACGAGCACTAGCGCAGCCATGGCTTCTACCATTGGAACCGCTACATCCAAACAATAAATGCAAAGGTTAATTATTTTAAAGGACATTTCGCGCTTTCGGACAATCATCATCTTTAAGCAATAGGAGCTCTAAAAGCACTCTTATCTTATTTCAAGATCGAGCCCTGAACATAAGAGCCTCCCAATATAGTTTGCATATAGGTTACTTCTTAATCAAGGCATAATCATAGATGCAAATTTAAGGGAGAACTAGTGAGAGAACAGAATGGAATAAGTACTGGAGACATACCCCGTGGGACGACACAAGGATCATGGCGACCACGAGCAATTAGCTCTGTTTCTTGTTTCTCCCTAGTAACTGTGTGCTGCTTCTTCTGCGGATACATCATAAGATGGAATCAATGAAAATGGCATTAGGGCAACAAGAATAATATCCTACAATTTGACATGTCAAGCATGGCAAATCTTGTGGATGATGTCCAAATGGGGAAATAAGAGCTAGCCCACTGCTTACGAGACTGAAAGAAAGTGCTCAACATCAATACAAGACCTCAGCACAACCGCAGTGTCTGCACATTGCAATGCGATTGCCTGCATCTGCAGTAAGTGTGTGCGTGCATGCACATGATAGAGAGAGAGAGAGAGAGACAGACAGAGAGACAGACAGAGAGCTTACTCCGATAGTAGATGTTGGCTTGAAAGCTACTCTCATGTTTATAATTTCACCATTGGATATACCACCCTGACAGTCACACAAGAATACCTCCCCGAATCATTTTCTTGCACATAGAATAGAAGAAATGCTAAAATTTCAACCCTCTCTATTAGGAGAACAATGCCGTATCAGAGCATACCTGTATTCCACCAGAGCGATTTGTTCTTGTCCTGATCCTTCCATTTTCATCCACACAGAATTCATCATTATGCTGGCTACCAGTCAAATAAGTTCCTGAAATTTATCATAAAGCGTTAAGGAAACTCAACTAATTTACTTAATCGCCCCCATCTAATCCAAATCTATTCCCTCCACAGCAGAACTGCTGTACCTGCAAATCCACTGCCAAATTCAAAGCCCTTGGTTGCAGGTAAAGACAAAGCAGCCTTCGCCAGCAAACCTTCAAGTTTATCAAAAACTGGTGATCCCAGCCCCTGATATCAAGTTGCAAAGTTAATAAGCTTTTAATGTTCACCATAATGAGAATGTGTGTCATGCGTGCGCGCGCGTGTATGCGACACCATATAGCATCTGCATATTCTTTTTATATTTACATGCATATCCAAAACAACGTAAAGACAGAGTGTCGATCATCTTCATAAATCATTCATTCATTTAGTGTCTTTCTGGAGAGAGAGGTGTCAAAGAAAAGTTCTTACACGGGGAGCATTCCTAACAATGCATGTAACAATGCCACCAACAGAATCCCCTCTCACTCGAACAGCATCAATTGCAGCAATCATCTTCTCAGCATATGCAGGATCTGGGCACCTAACAATGTTACTCTCAATCTGCCAATATACACCACAGGTTTTAGCTAGTTATGACAACATATCACAACCAAGGCAGAGTAATTGAAAGGAAAAGTAAATGACAAAAGAAGTAAACTGACGTTCCCATATCCTTTCCATTAGGGATTGGAGCCACACAACTTCCCCTTGATGTTAGAGGTAAAATCCAGATTGCAGATCAGTGCATGCCGCAGCTAATATTATTAAGTTCTCACAACATATAGATAACTCGACTATACTTTGCTGTTAATCATGACTAGCTCAACTATTAGCATACACATAAAGTAGCAGCTCCACCCTTTCCATTGGAAATATAGCAAGGAATTCCTGAATGATGAGTTTGAGTTGCAACAATAAAATCAAACAGAGAACTTTTTGGAACGTTTCTTAATTTATATATCATCACTAAATATGAAACTTGCCCCAAAATTTCGGGTTCCCCCAAAATAAAGAAAGAGTTGTCATTTATACCTGATCGAGAGTCAGAGTTTCATGGTCAACTAATTCTTGTGGAAGTTCAACGTTATGGACTTGAGAGACATAAGCAAGCACCTGAAGACAAAATTATGGGAAGCCTGTATTAAGAAAAAGATAAGACAACAAGAAAATCTTTGATGATATCAAAAGACATGCTCGAGAATCTCAATTTAACATGGAATGTGTTATGATACTGCCCAGACAAGTGGCCCCCATTGAGGTTGTCAATGAATCATAGACATGTAAATCTAACATAAAAGATTCCACACCATTTGAAAACCTTAACCTAAGCCATGTCTCTCTTCTCTTTATGCTCTTTACCACTGCTGCCACCGCACCACTACGTCCAATGGAGGTCGTCCTTCCACTGTCTTGCGAATCATTATCTATCACAAGTTAATGACTCCGTTGCCAACAAAGCAGTCAACCAATGAGCCAGTGGCTCTTTTGTCAGCGACAGGAATGACACTAACTCCATTGAGAAAGGAGAGACCTCTAGTAGTGGATGTTGGTGGGAGGAGCACAACTCCTACACTCAGTCAAGGGCGACAGCATTATAGTGTCTTTAGCCGTTGTGTCTTTAGCCGTTGATGAAGAGAAGGAGGTGGTGGGGGTGAGGTTAAAGGACAATGAAAAAGGGAAGAAACCACAGAAAAAGAAAACACGACAATGACTTAGGTCCTCTTTTTTCCTTTTTGGTGTATAAAAAATATGGAGTAATTTCTTCTTCATAGCATAGGAAGGTGAGCAAACGAAACATGCATATTAAGTTAGAAAGAGAAAGTGAGGAGAGAGATCAGTATGATGGGGTTGTCTACTGAGCAAATGTTGTCTTACAACCATAGGTGGCTGAGGATAAGGTCGTGTCGGGCCTTAGGTCCCATTTGGTTCAGCATTTGAATGGGCTTTGGGACTCTAAAGTCTAGGAACTTGCATTTTCGAAATGCAAGTATTGGCCTTGGTTACTGTTCATCTTCTCCGAACCGCCACACGGAAAAGCCGATCGGAGGCCAACGACCACCAGCCAAGGGGTCGCGCGCAACGGTGACCGCCGCCTGAGGGTCGCCCAACCTCAGTGACTGTCGCCGAACCTCGGGCGATGCCTAGGTCGCGTGACCCAGGCAGTGGCCTGAATCGTGCGACCCAAGTGGCTGCCTGAGGTTGCGCGACCCTAGGTGACGGTTGCCTGGGATCAGGCGGCCTCACCTGAGGTCGCCCACCTTAGGCGAGGCCATCCGGGGGCCAGATCTGGCCAGCTGGCCACCGAACTTGAAAAAAAAAAAAAATTACAAAAATCTTTTTTTTTTTAATTTAATAAAAATCCTTTACAAATGTAATTTTTACCAAACGGCATTTTAGCCAAAGTTGTTTCGCAATACACTTTAAAATTACAATTCACCAAACGCTATTTGCATTTCGGAAAACTCCCTTAGCCCAAAGATATTTGCATTTTCCCAAAGACATTCCCTTGAAGCCAAACCAAACAGGGCCTAAGTGTTATGGGCAGCAGCATAACCTCACCCTTTGACATAAGCTACTGTACTTGATATGCATGGACTAAAGTAGAGAGAGTCTAAAATCCTATAACGCAGTACACCAGAAATCTCAGTCACAAACTTTAAAACAATCATCATTTCCATATTGTAGAGAGAAAATCTGTGACAACAGATTTTGTACTTGTCATTCCAAAAGAACATATAGGAAACAAAACAAATGATCCTGCAGCTCCACTTTAACACCAGCCTACATAAACATGGTTGCATCCGCATAAATCTAAACACAAGCACAGGTGACAGTTAACAGAAGCATTCAAATTACTAAGAAAAATATTCCCGCAAGGACTGCTCTCGCATTGAATTGAATATAATTTACTCACAAGCTTCTCCAGTCTTACAATTTTCACTTGCTTAATAAACTCATGCAAAGTACCAAAGAACATCATGATAAATCGTAGAAAAGGAAACCAAAAATCAAAGCAAATGTGTCCAAGCTCAGAATCACCATTGTTCCATCTAGGGCAAAGAAATCAAAGAGTGAAGAAAATGAAGGCACCTCAGTTCCTGAAATTTCCTTAAGAATCTTTTTAGCAATTGCCCCAGCTGCAACTCTTCCAATAGCTTCTCTTGCTGAAGATCTTCCACCACCCTGGTAACGGAGATAAGGAGTAAAGAATGACAGTAAGTTTCAACACATCAGTCTTTTACCAACATTTGGCCTTGGACCTTTTTGGTTTAAAAACAATACCTGAACTGATCTCACACCATACTTCATATCATAAGTTGCATCTGCATGAGAAGGCCTATAAGCTTTTGACATTTCACTGTAATCCTGGAGAATCAAAAGGTAGATATTATATAAACTTAAGGACTAACACAATAAGGAGATTGTGAAAAAAGTTGTCAATTA
The DNA here is from genome assembly GCA_016097605.1 of Eucalyptus guilfoylei. Lineage (NCBI taxonomy): Eukaryota > Viridiplantae > Streptophyta > Magnoliopsida > Myrtales > Myrtaceae > Eucalyptus > Eucalyptus guilfoylei. The sequence goes on from CM027869.1 coordinate 21,722,017, forward strand.
AACGGAAACAAAAGGCAAGTTGGCATCTGAAGAATTTTTGCAGGTTTTGGGCAGTGAACAAACTAAATAATAAATGTTTTACATCATAGTGCTTATCAGCTAAAAAAGTAACAGACTCCGACTATTTCTTGAACTTTTTAATCATTTCCCCTTTAGCCATTTGACAGGCAGAAACAAGATGAAAGCAGATAGGTTTCCCCCATTAAACAGCATCTAAGGTTCCTCAGAATTATCTATGTTGATAACAAGCATTTTCATGAGAGTAAGTCAACATAGCACAAGATATCCCATAAAACAAACAGCCTCAATGCACAACATAAATGCATCTAGGCTAATTCTGCCTCAACTGTTTTTAACCAAAAAGAGATCTCAATTCAACCATATAGTTCACAGCAAGCAATTGCAAACTCCTAAACACATCACTTTTCTTCCATGTCAATCTGAACAAACATTACAGTATCACCCATGATAGGATACTCACATGGCCTCTCTGATCAGTATTGGGAACTAGTACCATGATCGGTGTCCCTGTGGTCACTCCTGCAACCAAACTTAATAAGCTTAATACTCATTGTTATCACTAATTAGTTTAGGGTTTTTAATCTGGAAAAGACCACTAAAATCAATGGATTGTAAAATTTGCGCATAAAGATCTTACCATCAGCGACTCCTGAATATATTTGGCATGTATCCGTCTCTTTTCTGGGGGTAGTGATGCGGCTCTGGCCCGGTCGTCTGGATGCACAAGAATGAATTTGTTAATGGCAAACCAACAATCAGATGATAAGAGATTATACTTTCTATAACCCAATGATCAGACAGGACAGTGTGATCTCCATGATTGACACAACCCATTATTTTCTTAAGCATGAATGCATTAACTGCAAGGGCTCGAGGTAAAGTACCTTCTGTCAAGATCTACTTGGAGGTCAGCTTCTGAGAGGGGCAACCGGGGAGGGCATCCATCAACTACACAACCTACACCCCCTCCATGAGATTCTCCAAATGTGGTAACTCGGAAGTGATTCCCAAAGGAGCTCCCAGCAGCCTTTATCTCTGCAAGCATTCTGAGGTGAGAACTGTCCAAGTATAAACTCCACGGAAGGACTTCGACAACACATCCAGGTTTCCAATTCCTCTATCCTCAACCACATGATCAGGAAAACGGATAAATACGATACTCTCTGGGTCTGGCAGGTATTAGAAAGAAAAAGCCAGCAGATTTCCATCTAGTGCAAGTTTGAAATGCCGCATTAGCCAAGGACCACGACAGACTAGGACTGCTAACCAGGAAATGAGCCATACCTTTCTGTTTCTATTCGTCCAGTCATATGTATTATAGGATCAGACATATAACATATAATACAAAATTCCACAAATTAAAAACCAAACTCAGCACCGGAAACAGATTCTGCTAATTGACAACCAAGATCAGTGGCAACCCACATACCCAAAACTCAAAAAGATAAAACCTTTGCCAAGATAAAGCCCGTATACCCACACTACGAACATGAAAACGTAAAATTTTTCTTTTCTTTCACTTTATTCCATCTGATCAAGATCCTTCGCATCCCACCCACGCACTCCCGCGCGAAGACAGAGAGAGAGAGAGAGAGAGAGAGAGAGAGAGAGAGAGAGAGACTAACGAAGTTTTCTGGAAGCCGGGGTGCGGATCAAGAACTGAAGGGAGGGCCTACTGAGATCGGAGGGCAGAGAACGGAAGGCGGAGACGGAGTCCGCAGCCGACGACCCAAGAAACGGCTTGGCCGATACAGACGACGCCATTGGAACAACCTCTCCCTCTTCTCTCTCTCTCTCTCTCTCTCTCTAACTCCTTGCCGGGCGTGAGGCAACTCCCCAGAAACGAATTGGGTCGAGAAGGAAAAAACGAAGGGGAGGCAGGGAGGGCTGGAAAGATGGAGGGGGGTGGCGGGTCGGTCTAAGGAAGATGGGGTTCCCTGGCCTCGCAGAAACAGCAGGTAAATGATTAGGAAACTCCACCTACCCCCCTTCAAGTCGTTACCTTCCGCCTACGAGGCTTTGGGGTTGGTGGGGGAGGAGAGGGAGTGGATATGATGCATTCTTGTGTTATGCTTTGGTGCAGTTGGCCACATGAAAATGGAGTCAACTCGAAGTTGCACCGCGGGTGTGGACTCCAATTTTTTTTTGAGAAACACGAGATGTTAAGATCTGTCGCAGATTATGATTGAGTCAAAAAAAAATTAGATTCTAAAACTTATCAAATTGATGTAATCAAATCATCCCGCTAACTTTATTTAATTTGATCAATAAAAAATGCTGATGTGACTTATTTTATTTTTTTCTCTTACGTGGCACTAACAATTGAAATTATTGTCATTAAAATTTGATTTTTAACAAAATTTTATTTAAATTACATTGAAATAAATTAAATTATTTAAATTTAAAAAAGTAAAAAAGGAGACCAAACGAATGTTGCAAAATCTAGCTACCAGGAATGGTTGGCAAAGGGTGGGACCCTCCCAGATCAGGCAAGGGTCGTTAGCCCTTGCCCACATCTAGTTGAGGGCCACCAATGGCAATCAACCCCCTCTAGTCGAGGGCCTCACCTATATTTGGGCGAGGGCCGATAACCGCCTCCAAATTTGGGTAAGGCCTTGTACGTCCTCACTTGCGATTGCCAAGGGTCGCTAGCAACCCTTGCTGATCCTTGGTCAGACATCCCCCACCATCTCCAACCCTTCCCATGTTGTGGTGGCGACAACCAGGGCCTTGCAGTTGCAGCCCCTCGTCATTTTCCTTCCATTCTTCTTTATAAATTTTTTTTAATCTAATTTAAATAGTATTTGATTAAAAAAAATCATATTTAGATAAAAACAACGTCGTTTTAGCCTTATTTTTCATGTTTTAGCTAGGGGTGAACATGGTTCTAGGTTTCAGGTGTTCCAAGTCCGTACAGGTTCTACTTGGAACCAGGAACTTACCCATAAGAACAAATTCCTTATAGTTTGAAATCCAAAACATACCCTATCACAAGTTCTAGAGTCGATTCTCGGATTTACTCAAGTTCCACCTATATTATCAATTAGACGATTGTAGTAATTAAAATATTTAATGAGCACCACCTATTACTATAATTCACTAACCATAACTTATATATAGACACACAAAACATATGAACATAAATAAAGTAAAAGTCTCAATCATAAAATGGAAGCTCAAACTAGTGCTTCTAAATTATATATTTATCATCAAACAACATGAAATATTGCGGGAATGCATAGGTTTTAGGTTACAAGTTTCAAGTTTCTCAACTAAGAACCTAGAACCTACCTATCGAAACAGGTTCCTTATTTTCTAGAACCTAGAATTTACCCTACATACCTTGGAACTTGAAACCAATCCAGTTCTCAAGTTTTAGGTTCTGCTGTGGAACTACGCTCACTCCTAAGTTCCAAGTTCTAAGGTATGTTGGGTAAATTTCAAGTTCCAAAAAATAAGAAATTCATTTTCGACGGTATGTTCTAGAATCTTAATTATTGGAACTCGAAACTTAGAACTTGGAACAAGTTTTAATATTTTTCTTAGTTCATATCCTCGCACGATTTTATGATAGATAATCCATATTGTTCGACGATAAATGTATAATCTAGAATACTAATTTGAGTTTCCATTTTATTACTAAGATTTTTACTTTATTAATGTTCATATTTTTCATGTGTCTTTATGGTTAATAAATTATAACAGCAAACGGTAGTCATTAAAGATTTTAATTTACTGCAATCGTTAAATTAATAATATAGATGGAACCTGGTAAACCTTATAACTAACTCTAGAATCTGAGACATAGTAGGTTCCAAGTTTTAAGATATGCATATTAGGTTCCAGGTTCCAAAAAATGAACAACCTATTTCAACGGGTAGGTTTTAGATTCCATGTTATGAGTGGAATTTATATGAAATATGGAACCACTTATCCTATAGGGTACAAAAAAAAGAAAAAAAAAAGGCATGTTTGTTTTATTCTTAGTCAAATTGGACGGAGTTAACGGAAGAACTTAATTACATCAATTCGATAGTTTTAGAAATTAATTGCAATTTCGTAAGTTTTGAAATCCAGTTGCATTTTTTTAGAAAAACCAATGCATGAATCCCTTCTTTTAATGATGGCTACGACAAAGAGATGCATAAAGTTGAATTTTTTTTTTCAATTTTCCTTATATTTTACCTTCTTTCTTTTGCTTTCTTCTTTATCATATATATTTATTTCGTAAAAAATAAATAATTTATAAAATATTTTCCTATATAAATAAAAAAATTCATTATTTATGAAAAAAATTTAAATATAAATTGTTATTCATAATAAAAATAATTTCAATTGACTAATCATTTTAAATAATACATGTGTTTACTTTCAAATCAATCATTTCTTGCGAAATAAATTGAGTTTTTGTTTGCCAAAAATGTCTAAATTCGAATGGTGAAAAGTACAATCATTCCTTTTCTCAATTTCCTCTCTTTCTCGGTTACTAACACACTTACTTTTCTTAATTCGTCAATTTTTTGTTTATATCAAATAACAAAGATCGAAGGCGCAGAGTTTCAAATTATGGATTAATGGAAAGAAATGGCAAAAACAAAGTTTTCTTCAATCCAGTATGTGGATTTGTCAATTGATTCCTAAATTATGTCCTCGCAATGGTTAATGACAATTTAAGATAGTATTAGAAATGGGCGCATAGCATTACATTACATTACATTATATAATAATAATGAAAAAATAATATAACATGACATAGGAACGAACATGCTTTGGAGTCGTTTAAACTCCTGGCAAGTCGAGTTCAAATGAACATTTCAACTAAATACATTCAGTAATCGTAGAACCGTTCGTTGCCGTTCCTCAAGAAAGTGCTTCCTTTTCTGCCGTCATGGACATGCTTTCCTTCGACTGGCCCAGGGTACGAGACTCAGCAGGGTCCTGCAATCATCAGCACAACGCCATTTTACATCATTTCAAAAACCCTTCTTTTACAAAGTTAAATTTCCATCCATGTCATGTAACAATTCTTGATCGAGTAACGTTCTTTTTGCTGTGCTTGCCTTTCGCTGATTGGTTAATTGTCGGTGCGCCGTCATGGACCGACTAAAAATCAGGAGTTGGGGAGGAGACGAAATTAGTCTGAAATTCAAACAGCACGTGCACGCTCGTTTTAATTCTAAAAGGTTGAAGAGAGATTTGGGAGCTAATCCATCGGTTCCTTTCTTTAGGAAAAATACAGAGGAGGAAGGAAATGTTGGAGCGTAGGTTTTGGCCACTGCTTAATCGTATGCCGCTTTTCATTTCGGTAATGCAAGCTGCGTACTAATGCAAGCAGCAAAAACAAGAACAAATTATAAGAGTAACTTTTGCTTGAAAAAAAAATTAGATTTGGAGTTTCCTTGGTTTAACTTGTAAATTTTAGACACCCTTTGGATGATGATACTTCACCATCTCATGTGCGTGCAATCCTGGAGCTATACCTACGGGTGCTCAACTCGTGAGCCCAATGCATGAGAACAGCCGAAAGGCTCAATGCATTGGGTATGCATAAGTGAGTCAAAACGACGCGATAATTTCTCATATTCTTCAAAGCACCAGACATATAAGATCAGGTTCGTTAGAGCACATAAATCCATGTAAATCGCTATCTAAACGTTGGCAGTATATGGCATTGTACGGTCTCACATGTCAATAGACACAAATTCAACAGAAATAACTTCTAATTAGAATGAATAAATTCTTTATTGTTTCGTAAAATGAATGTATCTTGTTTTTGTCAATGAATAACAAGGTAAGGCACAACAAGTATCTACCACTAAACAGACATTTCTACCTATCAACTATTGAAGAAGAGAGCGGGAGAGGGATTACCAAATTCTCAGCATTCTGAAATCCATCACCGCCTTCACCGGTGCACGGGTCTTCAAATTCATTTCGTCGTACTCGTCTTCAGGGTTCGACAGGGTGACAATGGCCCCGCCCGCCCCGATTGAAGCTTCATTATCATGTATCACCACTGTTCTTATGACGATGTTCAGGTCAAACGTCTGATTGATAGAGAAAAACCCAATGGATCCCGAATAGATACCTCGAGAGCAGCTCTCCAGAGAATCAAGAAGTTCCATAGATCTCAGTTTAGGTGCTCCCGTCATTGAACCACCTGGAAATGCAGCTCTAACACAGTCAACTGCACTAACATCGCTCCGCTTCTTTCCACATATCGTACTCACCATGGTATGAACTGTGGCATATGACTCAACATCCATGAGATGAGGTACAAAAACAGAACCGGGCTCACAAACCCGACCAAGGTCATTTCTGAGAAGATCGACAATCATCAGATTCTCTGCTTGATCCTTTTCACTGCCGGGCAGGGGGGAGGAGAGAGGGAATCAGCTTTCTAAAGAAAAATCACTCACTACCAACGAACAGATGAACAAGTTCATTTCTAGAACTATAAATCTAGCCTTCCTAGCTTCTTAGATGTAGCGTCGCCTCCAGAAACCCGACAAAGCATACAAAATCTTTGTGCACAAAGTGAGTAAAGCCAATCATTTGGACAAATAAAGTAGAGTTACAATTAAGAATTTTGTTCTGCAACATTTTCCTCCATGCAACCAACCAGCATATACACATTACGCAGACCACAAAGAAAACGGTAATGAAGAATTTGAAGCTGTTGGGTATTTATAAGCGAAAACTTTACCTGTACTGCAGTTGCAATTTGCGCTGTTCATCTTCCTCTTTTGTCACTCCCCGAGCTATGGTACCCTTTATGGGCTTTGCCTCCAATACACCGTACCTATCCAACCGCAGAAATCTCTCAGGCGAAGAGCAGCAGATGTGGAGATTCTCCTTTGCAAAATTAAGCCAAGCAGCATACGGTGCTGGATTGCTTTCTCTAAGGTGAAGATAAAGTTTCAGAGGATCCATCTCCTCAACTTTTTTCCTTATTTGGTTCGTAAAACATAACTCATAGCTTTCTCCATCTTTTATGTACTTCAAGCACTTCCTGACATCTTCCATGTACTGCTCTTTGGATTTCTCAGCACAAAAGCCTGCTTCGTGGGGGGAAATTGTCGTGGACACTGTATTTTTGTTCTTCGGTTCATCTGTAGGAGCTGTTCTTAAAGTAAGAAGCTTTTCTTCTGTATTATCCAGCCATGTTGTGGCAGGTGTGTCACGGTCATGTATCGACATCAAATAAACATCGTCATTCAGATGATCAACCACTACAATATTATCAGCAAACAGAAAACAAGCATCTGGAGCTGTTGACTTGTGACGATTAGTTGCTGCACCACATTCTACTTTGAGGTTATACCTGAAATGCAAGAAGACATGATAGGTTAGTCCACAGACAAAGTAGAGGCAATGAAAGGGAATAAAAGAGGAGGAATGTGCATGAATACAAATATCCTTCTTAAAATAGGTCACATGCACATTCAGAAATGTAACCGTTTTCTAATGGAAATGCACTAAAAGCAACAGATAAGAAGCATTCCAGAAAGTTTTTTTAACTTTAATCATATATTCAGAGATAAAGCCTGATGGCAACATTTAACAGACATCGTACCCTATGTACCCGACAAATCCTCCGTAAAACTCAAACGGTAACCCTTCAAAATCTTTTTCTTCACAATGAAATGATAGAAGCTCCTACAAGAAAGGACAAGAGAAAGCAGTTCATAAATCTGGATACACTGAAAAGAATAACTATAACCACAGCAACTTGATTTAGCCAGAACACATGAAGACACAAAACAAGTAAAGGGTGAAAACTGTTTGGGCTTCTTGACAAATAAAAAATCAAAGAAGCTTCAAAAGACTTATCTTCTGGCGTGACACAGAGAACAAAAGATGAGATCAATCATTTAGAATGAGCTTATTTAAATTTAAACATGAGTGAGAGGGAGACAGATTCAAATCTAGGTAAAGAAGACAGTGTCAAACTATTACAACTCCATTATCCTAAAAGAATGAACTTATAAATTTGCTTTGTGCCCACTCAGATCTCAGAGAAGATATTAGATATACCTTGTTCAAGAAATCAAGGAAACCTTTTTCCAAGTATGTACTACTAGCATGGCCATGAGCATCTTCAACTGATAGATAACCTCCACAATGAGTTGTATCACTGTCCAAAAAAAAAGTCAAAAGCATAAATTAAACCCAGGACGTAAATGCTCAATTATCATATTTAATAGATTATTACTCAACCAATGGACAAAAGAGATAATCAGCAGATAAATTAACACGAGCATCATCATGCATAAGACTAAAATTCAAAGCAAATTACATCTCTACTTTTCTATGTTAGGAGATGAGATCATCGCTAATCCATACCTGCTGTCGTTCAATCTAAATGTCAGTTGCTTCCAAAGAGGTCCTCCTTTCCCACCCATAAATGAAAATCTAGCTCTTCCCTAAATATAAAGATGACATCAGACAAACAAAACCACCAAAATGAACCAAACTCTTGCCAATGAAGATGCATGATATATTTCTAGATATCCAAGTGGCAGCATGGCCACATGAAAAGGGTGAAATGAGAAACTCAAAGAAACCATGAGAAGACTCAAATGACAGAAAGTTCCCAATAGAAGTAAGGAAAACTGAAAAGTGCATTCTTCCTCTTCCTGACAGACAGACCTTCTCAATTGACGAACTATCCAACCAAAAGGTATTCTCAGCCTTGTCATCAGAAAAAAGTTCACAGAACATGTTCTTGGCTCCGCCGAGTTTAGTAGCCGAACCTTCTAGCCTTCTCCACATCAATTTAAGTCGCTTCATGTCAGTGGTTGCAGGTGAAGTTCCCAGATTTGACATACCAAAGCAGCTCCTCTTGTCCAAATCATACAATGGTCTTCTGCTTCTGGTAACCTCTTGAAGCAAGTGATCGCCATTAATCTCCACTGAGGGAGTATTTGTTAAATGAACTTGTCCTGACATATGATTAGCGCGGGGCACCTGGATTCGTGCTAAAAAAAGTTTACTGCTCAGAAATAGATAGAGTCAACCAATACGATAATAACAAGTTCTCACTAATAACACTCAAAAACAAAGGCCAAAGAAAATTTGAATCTTTATTCTGAATAACGGCAACGATAGTACACACAGGAGGTAAAAAGGAAGTCTTAGACAAACCTTCCCCCAACAACCCAAGGAAAAAGCAGAATATGTACAGTTGCTAGAAATAAGTTGCCGTTACCAGTAAAATGAGCATATCTCCTGAAGAAAGAGGAGTTTGATCTCAGCCAGTAGTCTTCTGTTATTCGCCTAAAGTTCTTGAAAATCTGTCTCCCATGACAAGTCGCAACACTCTCCGGATGAAACTGGCAGTCAGAAAGGTCAGTGGAGTGATTGAAAAGACGCTGTACATTTGTTACTTGTACAAGGAAGAAACTAAAGCACCTGCACACCATAATGAGGCCAAGTAGAATGCATGATGCCCATAAGGACTTTTCCGCTTTGTATGTCTTCAGAATGGCTAAAAGGCCAGGAGTTTTCGTTTCTTATGTCTGAAAATAAAGTTGAGTATCCTTCCCTAGTTTTAGCATAGGCATCTGGAGAAACAACATTGTCCTCAGAAAAGGAAAGCGCATCACTAGAAGTGGTCCATGCTATAGGGATGAGTTCTTCAGGAAGTGTTTGTGCATCTAAAACAAGGGAATGATACCGAACCACCTGTGAGCATGTGCCGGCAGGATTCAGCAAAAGCTGTAGCAGAAAAAGAATCCACTCCAATTGTGAAACTCTTTTCACATTTTCTGGAGAAACTAACCTTAAATCCCGAGTTTCTACCAGAAGGAATGTCATGAAATAGCCTGCTACCACTATGCTCGATCTCACTGAAGCAAACAATACACAGTGTGACAAAGCCAACAAATTGCATCTTCTCATTAAGAAAAATGAAGATTGACTAAATATCGTGAGAGCAAGCATTAAGATCATCATTCAGCAAACTCACAAGGTATGCCTCCAAGATGATGAACAAAAAATCCTCAATAGACCAACAAGAATTATACAACCTGGCAACCTTGTGAAAACATACCTCAAGCGACCATGGACTGGTTGGGATGCATGTACAACTTTTGCGCCATGTACGTAACCCAAAGCCTATTGAACAATAAGTCATTCAACATAAGCATGTTTTTGTTGCAAAAATTTCACCCATTATCATATTGGAAGATGCAAACTCATGTGAGACATCAGCAGGTCAAAAGCCTGATTTGGCATTAAAAGAGTTGAAACAGGCACTACTGGGACAGCAACTAAACTCTAGACAGAATAAAGTTGGATTTGGATGGCAATCTCTAGACTCAAACAGGTACATGCACGTCACTGACAAATTAGACCAGAGATGCAACAATAATCTTAAAACAACCTGGTGTCCGAGGCAAACACCCAAAATTGGTATGTCCTTGCACTCAAGCAACAGCTGAAGACATATTCCTGTAAGATTCCAAAATTTATCAGAAGCAATGACGAGGAAATGCCAAACATATTGGTAGTGACAATAGAAAAGAGTACCTCAATGTGAGAACACAAAAACAAAGATTGACCATCCTATTTAATGTTGCTCGAACTACAGTAGAAGTTTATCCAAATATGGATCACCATTTGCTCTATAGTAGACTATGGATTTCTTTCACCAACTTTCCTAAACAGCTGGAGCCTTTTCTGTATCAAAGTCATTTACTCTCCTAAACTTATGGTTTTCTTCTTTCAAAATTTTCTCTCTTTCCCGATGTCAGGCAGTAGGGCTTCTTTCCCAATTACGTAAAATTAGCATGTCATAATCAGTTCGATGTCTTTCTGGTATCAACATGAAGTGCAACACCTTGTTGCCAGATTCTACCAGGAACATCTCGCAACACTTAATGAACACCTCCTTTTTAAGTCACAAAAGCCAGTGACTATAATATAATTCAGAACTTCGAAGCTGGATAAAGTTAAATAAACAAAAATTAGGATCAGCATCCACCTTACCTACATCTGCAGGGCATGTTGGAGAACCAGGTCCAGGTGATATAACTATATTATCGAACGCATTTTCTTCATACAAGTGGTGATATATGTCCTTCCACGTCCAACTATCATTCCTAATCACAACAGGAGGCACTGCGACAATAAATAGCCAAAAGGAAATGAATCAATACAAGATCCCATTTCGAGAAGACCAATTTGTTCATGCATGAACAGCAGACATCATCTGTGCCTTCGCCCATGCAAAACAGTATGGATTGGCCCATTCAATCTAGAATAGTGTCATTGTATTGGGGGCTTTCCTAAAGGGACATGCAACATGATGTGTCTACTCCTCATTTCTAACTACAAAAATACAATTGAAACATTTACAGTTACTTCTAAGGTACTAATGAGAAATTCTATTAATTTTTCCCAGAAAGAACACCACTTTAGAAGTTTAATAAGAAAAAAGCCAGTTCTCTAAATTTAAATAAAAACAAAGGTTTCAGCAGTTTATTGGTTTAAAGGCTCATTGAGGTACTACATTCACCATGTAAAATTGATGGAGAAAATGAGAAAATAGCAGCAGCATTCGCCAGAGAATTATTTCCCTAACAAAGGTCCAAATGACTTCACAAAATTCAAATACGAGTGAAATGGCTCACAGACAGTTCATTGAGTCTAGATTCAGAGATGGTTTCGATATAATTATTTTCCTAACAAATGTTAAAATGTCTTCACAAAATTCAAATACAGGTGCAATGGTCAAAGACAGTACATTGAGTCTAAGATACAGACACGGTTTCAATAAAATTCCTTCAAAGCATGCCTAGTGACATCCAAGAACTCTCTCCATTAGCCCCAGGTTCATATTGGCATCTCATCGTTTGCTTTAGCTCTTTTGTTAAAGTTTCAATGGAGGGAAGGCGAATTTTTATTTCATAGCAAATGAATGAAGCAAGGTAGCACCTTCTATGAATGGGATCATGAAAGAATAAAGACAGAAATTGATATTGAACTGGAACAAGTATGCAATGAACAGAAATGACTTACCCCCATTGATAACTGATAACTCCTGGTAGATGTTGTATGTGTAACTATCGTAGTTGTCAATCAACAATGTCCTCACAAAGTCCAGCTTCTCAGGACGCTCCTCCACCTGCTTCTTCCCCACAAAAGATCCTTCTAGGTGCCCAGGCATCAAATGACTACATGTTATCATGTTCTTGCTTCCACAACAAGATCTAGTTCTCCTCGTGGATCTACTAACCATTAAAGCCGGTTTAGGGTTCACATTCACGTGATGTAGACCCTCAACAAAGGGCAGTGTGATGTCTGAACGCCGTGAACACTGACTAAGATTCATTTCCTCCCAAGAATGTAGAAGCCAATTAAGAGCAACTGCCCTTAATTAACTTGGCACTGCACAGACTTGACTCGCAGCGAGATACTGAAAACAGAAGAACACATCTGCATTACCCGCACAGAGAGAATTCACAAGTTAGGAACCTAGGATTAACTTTCTTTCGCTGCTGATAGAATTCCTAAAGATTTTACAATTGACAAGAATTTCAACCAGAGAGGCACACACGTCTAATCACACTCATTAGGACAATGAAGTTGGACAATGCAACAAAGGACGAAAACATGACATGTTAAGAACCATTAAGTATTCACAAACATACATGTGTTAACAGGCCGCCTCCTCCATCTCGTCTCGAGTCATGACTCTGCGAAAAGAACTAGGGGCATGTGAAGGTCGCCGACCCAGAGAGCTCAGTGCCAGGCAAAAGACCACGGCACTAGAACTCCTGGCAAACCTTCAGCAGCCGCGTTTCTGCATCAAAAGGAGGCCTACGTTACTGAAAATCCAAAATCACGGGAAATGAACGGCAATCAGAAATCGAGTAATAACCCAGATGGGCAAAGGCCACGAGCAAGCCCTGTCCACGAGGGGAAATCGCATTGCAAACACTACCATCCCCAGGCAACAGAATCTAGCTAACTGGGTTAAAAACTGTAAGAGACTCGCAACAAACACGGAGGCCTATAAAGAGAGAAACCGGAGAAACCGGGCCAACCCAATTCCTCCTCCTCCTCCTCCTTGCTCCCGCCAAAGTTTACATCCAATACTAACGGACAGAAATCAAATGACACGCGAATGCTCCCCCGGCAACATGCGCAAATGGCCGCCAGACAATACAAGACGCGGAGGGGACAAATCTCGCATGCAGAACATTGGTCACCAAGAAAATCCAAAAGCGAAAGCGAGGACGGATCTCGCATGAAGACAAGGAAATCCCAGAAAGGCGAAGGTCACCTCGCGCTCAATGCATGCGCCCCTCGCGGTTCAATGCGCTAGAGAGAGAGAGAGAGAGAGAGAGAGAGAGAAGAAATGGGGTATGGAAGAGGATTCGGTGGGGGTGGCGATAGAGGCGGACACGGAGGGAGAGGCACAACGAATCGGGGCGTTTCGTGGGATCGGGGGGGCGGCGTGAGGGTGGCGGGGCCCACCCGGTCGGATCTCCCAGGGAGATTCTCCCTCTCTCTCCATTGGGCCGCTAGTCGCCCCTCGCCGGCCGGCTTTTCCATTTTCGTTTCGCCTTCGGGTAACCGGATGACCTCCTGAGCCGGTCACCGCATCTCGTTTCGATTCTCGCGTGGCTCCCAGGACAAGTCCCGACGAAAACCCACGAGCGGATCGTGCTTTGAACGCTCTTATATCGCGGTGAATCTTGCTCTGACAAGCGCACCGCTTTTTCTATCTCGTTCTAACGGTCTTTCGGAAAATATAATCATCGAACTTACTCGGTTTGTGATTCCATCCTTTCACCCCTTTTGTATCCAAAGCCAACGTAATAAGATTTTCGCGTGGTGAAACTTTCAAGCGATGTTAATGCGAACCTCACCCTATCATCTATTTATTAGGATTTGAAAATAGATATATTCCATATCTGAAATTTAAAATCTATTATGTTAAAATTGATTCCTAATTTTTTGAACTATAAATATTGAACATGTTTTTTCTCCTTTTTTCGGTTTCATTATTTATAGTAAACTAATGTGAGTAACAAAATGATTTAAAGTGAAAGATGAACGAGGGTGAGAGAGCAAAAACAACTCAAGAACAAGTGAGGGCTCGAACGTGGGCAAGCCACAAGCAAGAGAGGAGGCAGGTGAGTTGCGAGTGAGAGATACTCGTGAAATCCATGCGAACTTAGGGAGAAAAAGATGTCGAGAAAAAATTAAGGTTTTTACATTTTATGAAACCGATTCCAAATTCAGTGTGGTTTCTCGATGGTTCTTCACTGAGGGCCGGCTTTTAGCATTCTAAAAAGTTGGACTGATTCCAACAAGAACTCGAAACTAGACTCAAGATAATTTGATCTAGTTCCTAAGTAAAACCAATTTAGTTGTACAACCCTATCATCTATATAATACACAAAGAGTTGAAAGCAAAGTATACAGAGACATAAAGAAAACATTATAGAAATGGAAGGATCAAATCATGCAAATAAAAGCAAATCGTTGGACTCGATTGCAAGTTTGCAACAACTATAGAGAGAGAGAGAGAGACTCCGTGGCGAAATTGAATGAAAAATAATACGAGATCAAGATCAGATTCCGAACTTGATCCCTCCAAGATCACGTGAAGAATATCAAAGCCGCCGAAGATCAGGAGTGATCATCACCTGCGAGATTTCCCGATCACCACGGCATAAATCCCTCTCTCTCTCTCTCTCTCTCCGTGTCTGCCATTTGAGTCCATTCTACAGTCTTATATATAAGCAGGGCCGTGTCCGAACTCCTGTGCCATGCTCCTTGCTCCGCTGTTGAGATGACATTACCGCGGTCGGTGAGGGATCTGCCCGACCGTACAGATGGCCATAGCTCTCCGTTCCGCCATTGACAAGTGGACATGCAGGAACGATGCCCCGCAGCAGAACTCGTCTTCCTCCGATGGTAAATGCGACATGGTCAGAATCCCGATGCGCTGTTGCCAAATGGAGTCTCGCATGGATCTCGAGACATCATCTTCATCGCCGCTCGCAAAACAGAGCACCTACCACGTTGGATTACCCTCTCGGGTTATTTGCTCTTGCACCGTCGAGCTAGTTTTAAGCAAAAAGTCTCGGCCTTGACTACTCCAAGTGGAAATGTTTGAGGCAAAGAAGATGGAAACGTTCGGGGGTCCGGCTGCCATTTTACTCTGTTCGAGTTTCGTCGAAGGCGATGGCGAAGTTTGTACGAGAAGATTCATGAGAAATAGAACGCACGAGCAATTTCAGATCGTGGTTTAAGAGACTCGCCCCAATCTCGTTTTGATATCCCGTTAAGTCTTGCAGAAAGAGATCGCAACAGAGAGAAGAAGATGTAATAAAAGTTTAAACAGAGCAAAGAACAGATAACGAGAAAGAACGGTCTTCTTGGGTATGAGTGGTGAATATCTAACCTGCTGAGGGGCAGTTTGGTCACTTCGTCGAAAGTGCTGTCTCCAGAGGTCGTGGAAATAGAGTTTTCTCTCAAATACGTACCTCAAAAAAAAAATCATTTGCATCTGTTTTATTTAGCTTCTAATGCCATAATGGCGCTATCATAACCGAAAACCATCTTAGCCTGCCTCCTACTCGGTCCAAGGGAAATCAATTCAACTTAATTTTCGAACTCCTCACTCCAGATTCGATTCTTGTTATTACTTGATCAACAAAATTAATAGGTCAAATGACATGCGTGAGTTAATAGATCATAGTATATGCGCATATTTTATATATATAAGTAGACTTTTTTCTTGAAAAGTAGTAATTATTTGTGTACTCTCTCCTTCGTATGTGTGTAAAAGTAGGCATTGACCTTTTTTTTTTTAAAAAAAATTCGGTCAATTGAAGTTGGTAGGTGCCGATTTTGAATCTTGGAAAAAGGTTAGGCGTGCGTCTATTTCTACTGTATTTCTGGTAGAGCACCGCCTCGCTTTTGCGGGGGTTGGTGAGGCTGGACCGTTCCTCATCTTTATTCTTCTTCCTTTTTTTTTATTTTTTTTTTAATGTAAGTTTTCCTATTTTTCCATGTTCCTTTTTGGGCCGATATTCCACATTCACCAACCCCAACTACTTGGGCCCCACGTTCTTTCTTTTGCTTTTATTTTTTTGCTGGTGGGTTGCTGGTGACCCCAGCTAATCATTCTTTACGCTAAGTGCTAAATGCTTTGCTAAGAAACTCGCTAGACGTTCATTCGAAGTAGAAATGTTTAAGTCTTTACATAGACGTTCGATTTGCCCGGTCCTTTCAGTGTTCATGTCTTGTCTCGACGATGAAACAATTTTGATAGGTAGAGCCATCACGTGAGTATATCAAGTCGAATTTGATCTAATCCAAATTGATATGTTTAACTCATTTCAAACTGATACAAATTTAATGACTTATACCCAATCAAATCCATACTCGATCTGTCTCGTCCTAATCCATATTACAAAAATACTTTTATATTTAACCCAATATAAAAAAACTTATATCCAGCAAGTCGAACTTGTTGTAGTCTCTGTTCCACCTTTGTCTCTTCCGGTCTCTATCTCATATTTATGTATTTTTCAAAGGAAAAAAAAAAAAAAAAAAAAAAAAAAGCAAGTCAGCCAATACTAGTAATAGGGATGAATCGGCACAGACACATGATATTCATCGCCTTTCTTTGCCTTGTTTCCTTTCTTTTTGACTCTTTTTAGGTTAGGAAGGAGCAAGCCTTTTAGACGTAGAATTCCACATCCCTCACCCTCTTAAACCTCATCTTCAAGCCTTAGCTTTGTAGAAAGAAGCTTCAAGGAAGAAAACTCAGCTTCTCTCAGCCTTGTACTAAAGGTAATCCCTTCTTTCATTCTTGCAAAGAAAGAGTCAAGCCTAAGCGGTTCAAGCCTATGTGACCAATGCTAACGTAGGCCTTTCAACCTTAGGAGATTTAGCTCTATCAATTCCGATTGAAAAAAGAGATACAATCTATTCATCCGATTCAGTGTCATAACCCAATAGCAGATCTGTGGGCATTGGGACTGCTTTGCTCCTTCTCTAGGCACATTCGATACATCCACTGTCACTTCTTCTTATATCATTCGTGCTCCATAGTCAATGGCTCACTTCTCATCCGAACTAGCTTTCAGAGTCAATGTCGGAATGTCGATTAGATAGTCTGTCAGAGAGAATCTAGTCTTCTAGAATGAAAGTCCGTGCTACATTCGATACTTGTCTGATCTTCCAGTCAATCGAAAAAGAATGACTAATTGTGACTGTGACTGAGAGAAGAGAGTTCAAATAGTGATGACCGATAAACTGTACAGAGTGTGTACCTAAAGTTAGAGATAGACGAACTCACTAGCTGTTCGATAGAATGAATGACTACGGAGAAGATGTACAAATCACTACAATCGAAGTTCATATTGGATAATCTAATTCTAACTGCTATCAGGGATTGTTATCATGACTATCGGATAAGCTACTTATTGAACTGCACTCTTGGACTAGGATTGCTTGCTTATCTATTTGATTCAATGCATCATCCTTTTTTTATATGATGTGGTGCTAGCATTGGATTGAGATTAGGATTGAGAAAGTCCCGCCCGAAGAGCTACTCTACTAGTACTAGACAAGCTAGGTAGGCTTGCTTGGCATAGGCCATGGCTCTCCTTCCCTACTACTTCATGCCAGGAGAGAGCAATCAATTGAAGAGTCATATGTGGAACACATGCAATGAAAGTTGGCAACCAAAGAGAAAGAACCCTAAGCGGGCAAATCGATACAAAGACCTCTGATTTTAGAGCTGGCACCAGAGAAAGCAGCCAAGCAAGCAAGCCAAATTTCGAAACCTGTCCCTAAAAAGCAACTAGTTCTCACTCGGAGACCAAGAAAGCTTCAAGAATGCCGTAAAGTGATCATTCAAACCGATCCGCCATGTAAAAGCGGGGTTACGGGAAGTTAGGAAAGACAGAGAGCCGAAAGGAGATGTTTTGAAGAAAGACTTTCCATCTTAATGGAATTCTTAACAGAGAAGACAATAAAGGAAGTCACATCTAGTAAAGAAAGCCACGAGCAGACACCAAGAAACTAGTACCGATTATTCCACCAAGGAGCAGGATATGTACCTGATATAGTGGTTGGACTCGAACTATCAAGTATTGGCAACTCACTTCAATGCAACCAAGTCGTAACATTTCCATAGAAGGAAACCTCTTGTAAGATTTGGGTCCTTTCGAGCAATTCCTGCTAATGACGGACTGGTGCCTTAACTGAATGAAATCCTCAATGGATGCCTCTATGGACAAAGCAGTACCGTAGTACCAACGACAATAACGTAGCCCATCCCTAACCCACACCCTCAAGGTAGACCACTCAAGAAAAGCTTTCCTGCATATAGCCAGTTGTCGAATTCCAACACTACCAATCCGAGTAAGGGTGCTAAACCGCTTAACTGGGTACTTCATATGGACCGCAAAAAATCCACATGGGTGATGCGCATTCATCAAATTACGGATCGAAATAGAACCAAGACCCTTACTTAGATCACGTACTAGAAAGAATAAAAAATGCTGGCTAACTACTAGAACTCGAAAACAATTTGTTTCCTTAGTGAATGAGCATGCGATAGAGATGTGTTGGTTTTAAGTAAGTTGTGAACCATTTAACACTCATACTAGGTCCATTCATAACCCATATGTTAGGCCTAAACTTATTATGACTCATTTACTGAATATAACTAATTCATATAATAATACAGTCTATTAAATATGAGTTAAGAAATAGATACACGATCTATTTTGATCGGTCTAACGATTGGCTTGCTAAATCTTATGCCCATCTGACACTTGAATCGTGAAATTTTCACAAGCTACACAACTAAGCGCATGAATTGCTTGACGCTAGACATATGAATCATAATGAAGATGATGTTGCGAAACAAATCAAGAAAAGTATAGCATGTAATGATGAATTAGAAATCCTTTATGATTCACTTGCTTATGTCCACCAACTCAAATCAGGACATGATAGTTTAAATCTGTCGCTTCAAGATTTGCACTGCTAAATTCATTTAAGCTTCACTCGGCTCCCAAACAATAGCATTCTAAAATATGCTAAATAATCGATGTAATTATAGTAGATAAAGTGAGAAGTGACATTGTCATCTTACTTGTATTTGACCATTTCATTTGTTTTTTAGCTTACTGAAGTGTTTATTTATTTTTATTTTCATTTTTGCTTTTCCTCTAAACTTATGAGCACATAAAAGACTAAAATTATGAAAAAGTTCCATGTGATTTTGGGTAACGACATGTGTAGATTTTGAAAGGCTTCGGATATTAGATACTCGTCAAATAGAATCAACTCACAAAAAGAATACAAAAATAATAATAATAATAATAATAATAAAACAAAAGTCGAGGTGGATCAGCATCGTGTCTTGGATTGGGTCCCAACCGCATTTACACTTTCGAGATGCTCATTAAGCCCAAAACAAAAGGGCCAGGCCCGTTACCCGAAAGCCCATTTCCATGGGGCAATGTCGGAGCTCGCGTGAAAGAGAATCCTTAGAAAGGCCTCTCCAGTAAAGGGTAGACATCCTTTTTCTCCTCGCTCGGCCTCTCGATGCAATATCTCAAAAATCGCAACATCCAAATCTTGCCAACGTGGTTTTTAATTTATATCGAACGATCCGTCTACTTCGTGAAAAATAATAATTTTAAGAATATATTATTTTTAAATGATAGTTAGTATTGCTTAAAAAAATGAATAAATGAAAAATATTTTCATTGTCCATAAAAATGTCTTTATATATATATATATATATATATATTATCGATAATGAAAACATTTTCCATTAACTATATATTTGAAGCAATATGAGCAATCATTTTATTGGAAAATATTTTCTAAATTATTCATTTCAAGAAAAAAACGGAGCTAAAATTTGAGATTGTATCTGTCAACACACGAGACGATTGAAACATTTACTAGAAACACAGTATAGAAACATAAGCTCCATTTGTTTCATAGAAAATGAATAATTTGTAAAACATTTTCCAAAAGGGATCACTTATATCATTTGAAATAACTAGTCAATGATATCAACAACAATTTATGTCTGAACATTTTCATAAATGATCAAAATATTTTTCATTCATTCATTATCGTAAGCGACAAAAGTGACATTTTTTAAACATATTTTTCAAATAATTTATTTTTCAAGAAACAAAAGGAGACTAGAATGATTAAAATCTTAATCTTATATATGCTATCAAAAGAGTACAGGCAACAGTGCGTATTCATTTATAGGTAGACACAAACTTACTTTGAAAGCATTGTCAAAAAAAATTTCTCTATCACTTTAGTTTAATCTATTTAAATTTACACATGAGTTGTGTTAGAAAAGTCCCACATTGAAAAATTAAAGGAAAGTAGTTAATATATCATAGTTAGCTCATAACTCATTGGCTTAAGATTTTGAATGAATATATTCACAGACTTAGATTTGAGCTTCCTTTTGGCGATCTTCCGATAAAGGCATCAAACTTTGTTGTACACTATTAATAAATAATATCAAAGTCGATAGGTGGCATACTCTCAATATGCATCAATGCTTGATTAATATCTTTAGTAAGGAATCTCGTCACCATTGCGGTTTTCACGTAACTTTCATGATTTAGTCTAGCTAAGAAAACCTCTCTGAACACAAGTGTTGCAATGTAGTAACGCGGTTCTAATGGCGGTTTCATGGTTCGACCTAGAGAAAGTGACCAAAAATAAAAGCAGATGTTGCAGATTCAAGTTGAGACATGATGTAGAATGATATACTTGAATTAAGGAAAGCATACCTAATACTAAGACGTATAATAAGGATAGATTGTTGAGATACACGTGTCATGAAAAACTAGTGGTGAGTGCCAGTTTGGGTTCAACCCAGGAAACGGAGTGCTTTCGGGTTCTAAGTTTTTGAAACTAGAATGGTATGGTTCCCAATTCCCAATTTTGAGCCTAGAACCAAACCGATTCACCATAACCATGGCTCCTTTTTTATTATTTTAGGGTCTTAGTAATCCTAGGTTTATATTGCTTTGTTTGCCACCTGCACCTCTTTTCTCACTCTCGCAGTGAGAGTCCACCTGCTCCTCTTCTTTCAGTCCTAGAGCAACAATCTGAGTGTTCGCCCGCTTCTCTAAGAGCCTGAAGAGCAGAACCTCCTCTGCGAGTCCTGAAAATCATTCTCCATTGGAGCTCCAGTAGCCTGGACGTGGTAGTGCTTAAGTTGATCAGCACGTGAACGACTCGACCAGGATCCTATGGTGCCTCGCTCTCTCCCGGCGATCAAGGGCTACTTCCACGACCAGCCATTGACGACCTCAACGTTTGGTTTCGAGTAATGGGGTCATTTTAGACATGTTTGATGTCACTTTGTGCGTGTTGTCGAGCTGTTTGATTTTCTTTCACACTTTCCAATCTCTTTGACTGTGCGTTTTTGAACGACCGAAACCAATAATTATACCATCAAATGATTCACATCCACTGTCTTGGAAAATCATAGTGCTTTCTCTTTTCCTATTTTATAATTATTGCGTGGATTGAGAAGAGCTTGAGAGGTGTGACAAGTCTCCTGACAAGTGCCATGTTTTGTTTCTCTATCTTAATGCGCTTTGGCCTAGTTCCTGATAGATATCAATGGATAAATATCAAAGCTGAACTGAACTGAACTGATCGATTCTGGGAATTTCCAAAATTGACTGGTCCCATACCCAGTCCCAAAGTCACAAGGTCGGTTCCCGACCTATGCTAGAATCGATCGTGAGCTCCCTCTAAGCAATCTTTTCAGAGAAATGTATGGAATTTCTGCAGGATAGTTTCAATATAATCAGAGCCAAAAGCTAAACGTAGAAGTAGGAAAGTGTCTTTTTCCTTTTCTTTGGCTCATTATACATTCATTTATCCTGATCCTTTTCCGTAGAACCAGCACAATGATTGTGATCCACAAAAAAGGAAACAAGACATCTGAGTCGACTAATTTGTCCTCCCAAGGAAAAAGGAAAAGCATAAAGGCAAAGGCAGAATGATATCGAAGTGCCAAGATACTATATGCGCTGCATTGTTGGGGAAGTGACATCGATTTTATGTCGTGATGATTCCTTTCTTTGAACCGAGTGACCCTTTGTTCGGTCCACACTCGCTCTTTCTTTGTATTCCACATACTTGAAAAGGGTCATGATTATGCAGACTAAATGCAGGTTTTCAATCATTTTTCATCATGATCCCGCTCATGTCGATCGCAAAGCCAAAACGATCAGACAACTGTGCATGCCCATGATATTCATACGGACACTTGTTGACATAGTGCTATTGACTAATGATTGTGTTAGAACGTGGTCAAAGAAAAATTCACAATCCTCCTTCTCCTATATCAAAGTTTGGCCAGTGTCAGGATTATGTGAAAACACCAGTTTAGATTATGAGAAATGCTGCACGGAACTAAACAAACTTATCGAGCGACGCAGCAAGTTCAAATCAAGTGTTGAAACAGATGGAACCCATGCCGTGTCGTGAACGAGTGGCTTATTTAAGTATTCGATGTGGAATTAT
Organism: Eucalyptus guilfoylei; assembly: GCA_016097605.1. NCBI lineage: Eukaryota > Viridiplantae > Streptophyta > Magnoliopsida > Myrtales > Myrtaceae > Eucalyptus > Eucalyptus guilfoylei. The sequence goes on from CM027869.1 coordinate 21,744,610, forward strand.
GGAATCCTTTAGCGAAAAGGAAATTTTAGTAAGAGATCTTAGTAGCACCTTATTTGTATGTGGAAGATACCATCCGGACTTGAAGCGTCGATGCCTAATTTATTTCTCAAGTGAAATGCCAAAGAGAGTCTAACAAACCTTTCTCAACGCCTATGCAAATTCAGGCCCCATTGAAAGTGACCTAATTTTATGAACTTTGAAAGTTCCATGCTTATTTTAATTCCCAGTTGAATTTTTTTGTATACATTAAGCCCTTTGTTTGTTTCTTCTCTTTTCAGTTGCTTAAATCTTTTGAACTATCTCGAGTCCCTAACTAGTACACTTATGCTCAGTTAAATTAGTCGAAATTTAGCGGAGTTATAAAAATTTCATTCATGTCACTCAAAGTATGTACAAGCGAGACAATGACCTAACACTTTTCACAAGTGTCCGTTGTGCCGCACATATCCCTCCTTGGGCTTGTTCAGATGTGGGTTAAGATCACGAGATTAGAGGTTGTAAACTTGGAAATAATCACTTGATTTCAAAAAAACCAAGCTACGTATTCTACTAACTGACATGGTTTGCCCTCGGAGAAACTGAGAAAAAGAGAACGATGAAAACTAGGGTTTCAGGTACCCACAGAGAGAGAGAGAGAGAGAGAGAGAGAGAGTTGACTCGTCGGAGTAGAAAAAGCGGCGGAATGCAAAACAAACGGAGCGAAGAAAAATGATTTTAGTGGGGATGCACGATAACGAGAGAAACTAAAACATGCGTTGTCAGCTTTGGGTTGTATTCGAGGAACAATTTTTATTTTTTTTCATGTTTTTTCCTTCTCTGTCTGTTGACAGACCATTAGCAAAAGGAGACAAAAACAAAGAGATCAGAAAAGAAAAGATTATGCGAATGTTTAAAGATGCAGACCACTCGATCCTGCAAGAAAGGACAGATAAAATAGATAAAATTAATCCGTGCTCCTCGTCAATGGACGCAGCAGCAGCTTCATGCGCGAAAATTATTGTCTGTTGCACAGAGTCTGAGGAGGTTTGTGGTTAGCAGAGAATTAGGCGGTCACAGACCGCAAGAGAGAGATGACATGGGGGAGTCCAGCTCCAGCAAAAGCAAACTAAAGAATTTGGATGTTGATTTTCTTGTGATCTTTCCAACTTGGGAGAATTCTTGAGATGATATTTTCAGTCTGGGAAATTTCGAAGAAACTTCATTGCCGGTAACTCACTTTTGTAGATCATTAGTTATTAGTTTCTTTCAATGCACATGGAAAATCTTATTTGATTGGTTCCTTGGGCTCTCAAAAAGGAACTAGCAGAGCTTCATTTTCGCGAGCTAGGATATGTTATAGGTTTTGCTAACATAGTTTTTAGAGTATTATGAGAATAACAATTTATTGTGAGTTACTGATTTTTGAATAAGTGAGTCTCGTGGCAATTTATAATTATTTATAATTTGATTTTTTGTGATCTAGAATAGATTGTTATTATCACAATACATTAAAAACTATCACACAAATTATTTCTCTATGTTATGTGTATATTCGTGTCAATAAATTTCAATAAGTATTAGTAAGTATCAAAAAATTATTAATAAAAAATGATTGGTAATTTTTTTAGGTAATTTGTTAGTATCTTGTCAAACCTTGTATGATTTTTCTTTTTTATTTTACCAATTACAGTTGTTGGATTAACGAACCCACCTTTTATTGTGTGACTTACCAAAATTTCAAAATTATAAACCATTATATGAAATTAGGAATCCAAATTAGAGTGATTTACCAATTATTTTTCATATGAAATTACAAGCTAGTTTTGGAATACCGATTCCCATTTAAATAAATTACCTGTATTTGATCGTTCTTTTTAATTATCGACCTCAATAGCATTTAATGGTGTCCTGACTTATTTGAGCGAATATTCTCATCAACTCTCTTGATACAACTTGATATAATAAGATATAAACGGTACGTCAGGACAAAATATGATCTATGTCTCATATTTATGTCTTTTAAAGTTTTCGTTTTGATTATAAAAAAAGTATGTCCTAATCGAGCTTGAGACCACCATGTTTTCGTTCTTTATGTAAGATGAAAAGTTTTTTATTTTCTTAATAACATTTGAAAAGTGGAAAGGAAAAACCCATTTTAAGAATAAATGTGCACCAGTATCCCGCCACAGTTGTAAGGAAGGTTTTTGTTTTAGAAATCAAAATATACAGATTTTCCACCACAGTCATAAGAAAGGGTTTTTCTTCTTTTATCTTCAAATGGGATGACGAAAATATCAAAAAGGTTACTCTCCAGTTCATATATTAAAATTTGAAAATTGTCCCTTGTTTTCTTTAGAAATTGTTTCCAAAATAATGTCAAACGGCACGGACCCCTTTAATTACCAAATTAAATGAAAATGAAGATAGAAAAGTTATAATAATTCGAACCAAATCAACAAGGCCTAAATGAGCTACATCCTGTGCCCTTTTTTTCCCTTTTCTTCTAACAGGAATATTAATACATGCAAATTCGCTGCACTACTAGTATTCCCCCATGTATGCGGTTTACTCCGTTTTCATGGAGGCATTAAGAGAACCTTATAGATTCATACAAAAATATTCTAAATGTGGATATCGGGTCTTTTTCTTAGTGTTTTTCAATCGAAATGCGAGTTAAGTTCCGTTTCGTTTCAACCTCTGCTCAAGAATAACTGTTTGTAATTTGAGAGATGAGAATTGTTTATGTACGAATATACATTCTTGAGAGATAGAGATAGAGATAGAGAGAGAGAGAGAGAGAGAGAGAGAAGAAAGACATGCATCCAAGATACAAACAGCAAGAGGAGGAAGACAGAAGCAATGGCTGCAAACACCCAAAGACCTGCGTGTCTGAGAAACCTGACACCCAGATTAGATTCCCACACTTGTCCTTTCCCTTACTCTTTCTTCGCTTCATTTTCTCTTTGTTTGCCTTCTTGTTGTTTTCCTTGTTTCGCCATCCTTTACATGGATTCTCTCTCTCTCTCTCTCTCTCTCTCTCTCTCTCTCTCGCTCAGTGTCGTGCGAGTTGTCGAAATGGGTCGCTCCAGCTTCGCCAATTACCATCACCAACATTTTCTTTGGTTCACTTTTTCCATCATCTTATTTTTTTTTTTTTTCAGGATTTTGTTGAAAAGTGTCTCCTAGACGCCTGTAAGAAGCCATTTAAAGTGAGTTTACAATTTTCCCCATACTTTTTTTCTGAATCACACTTAATTAATATTTTGGAAATCAAAACACTTAATATCGTGTACATTTAATCAATGCTCTAGAGACACTTATGGACAAGATTTATATTTCTATATTTAGAATTAATGGCGGATTTTCTTTTTTCATTTCCACACTGTCACCATAGGGGTGATCGGGTTCAGGGTGGGTAGGGTATAGACCTGAACTCTGTACCCAACCCTGTTATAACCGGTTCCTCTTTTGTGGACCCTATACCCGACCCTATTTGTATTAGACTCACCCTGTTTTTCCGATCTGGTTCCAAGGTAAACTCTGTTTCCACTGGAACCTATTTTGCAATCTCCTGATATCCTATACGATTTCGAATTTTATATTAATACGCGAGAAAATAACGTAATCCTTCTAATTTGTATTAAAACATTAAGCACTTGTAATAAATAAATACATGAACTTTTTGACTAAACGAAAAATTAATGATCCACAAGGCTAATTATAATAAATAAAATCATAAGGCAAATAATTAACAACAAACATGGGTCTAATATTAGTCTTATTCCCACAATTACTACATGAAGCTACTCATTTATAAGCATAACTCCTCCTTTAAAAGAGAAATTAGGCAAGTCAATCCGTATGATACACAAGAATTTGGCGGTGACAAACACCATCCGTCCATCGGACGGTGCGAGAGGGAGCCGGTGAGGGAGGGAAGCAAGTGAGGAAGAGGAATGTCCTCCCGTGCGTGTTTGAGAGAGTCAAGAGGAAAAACGTCATGTGATTGCGGGGGTAAGAATAGAAATCGGGAGAAAAAAAAGGGTTTTGGACCTCTACTTACAAAACCGGTCCGGGAACCGGTTTCTGGGTGGATAATCACTCAGAACTTGTTCCCTGACTGGTTTAAACTAGTTCCGAATTTTGTGAACTGGTTCCCGAACCAGTTTCAACGGGAACCGATTCCCGACCATGTTTTTCGAGTGGGCCGGTCCGGGAACCAGGTATATCCGATCTGGTTGCACACCCCTAGTCACCAAAATCTAGATTAGTATTGTCCTAGATAGAGTTAATTGTGAATATTTTTACAAAAAAGCTAAAAACATTTGCCGACAATTCAGACTGAACTTATTCCACCTATATTACACGAAAAATTGTGATTGACCATTTTGATGTTAAAACTACATCGATATGAGTTATTAGAACTGCTTACAAGTGATGACCATTGGACTTATTGCCGTTCAGAGGATGGGAGCTAGATAGCTCTTGCCCGAATTGGAAATAAGTGTTGTCCACTTATCGTCAAACCTAAGAGATCTTCTTTTAAGCAATATGTTCAAAGAAGTCTCAGAAAATTTACCCCTTTAGGTAGGATGTAGTTTTTAACATATTCAGCATTTGTGCATGGTGGGCTTTCACTAAAATATGCATGGCACTTTCGGTGAGGACGATGCTCGAACCCTCCTAGAGCAAGCATATTTAAGGTCTAAATCGAAATCAATCCACTTTAAAAAGCTCTACCTGTACTTCCACTGTATGCTTAAAGCATCATGCATGTTGCTAAAACAATGCCATTGACTCTTTTTTTCCATTCTTTTTCTTCCCCCTTTAAAGTGGTTGGTGGGTGGTTGCTCACTTTTGACTTTCAAAAAAGTGGTTCTCTCCATTCTCTAATTAGGAGCGTTTGGTTCTTGATCATGTGCGCTTTGTAGATGGCGTTGTTGTACTCTGGACATTTCTCAGTTAGTCCAGGAGGAAAAAGAGGAAGAAAACAGATAAGTTGAGACTAGTCTCTTCAGCCGAGCAATGAATGCTTTCAAATCAGTCTGTGGACAAATGGTGAACTAGAAAAGCGACTTTAGTGGGTATAATTAGAATTCTCCCATTAGTCAAGAGCATAATTATGGATGGAGAGCCGCATCAGACAACATAATAATCCCACCGGAAAAATGACCATCAAGCGCGCATGTGAACGAAACTGATGGGACATAGAAGACGTAAATACAGCACAGTTCCCGGCCTTTAGTTGTCTCCCTGTCGAAGTAATCGCTTCAAATATACGTCCATTAAATGCCTCGATACTATGATAGGCACGATTGATAGAATACCGACGAAAAAATGAGAGAGGAAGACGTAGGTGGTAAGGGAATGGGTTACTGGAATGATTTTACTGTTTGTACTGAGTAGTGACTTTGGATTACTCCTGCAACAAAAAAGGTAAATATGGATTGGACCATGATCCATCTCCAATTAATAAACCTAAAAATCTCAGAGGACGTAAACATGATCCGCAAGGATATGCCACGCTACTCACTCAGCCCTGCCCCATATTCACGGTTTGCACATTGGAAGTTGCATGAATATTGTGGGAGCTGCTGTTATCAAGTATGCATATCTTGTTATTAGACCCATCCTATTTTATCACGTCTAGCCTGATTAACTATACGTTTTCACGTGAATATCTCCTCATTAGTATCGCTGCTTCGCCAGCTGGTTCACATACCAAAGAACATGATCTTGACTACTTAATTTCAATTTCGAGTTAATCTCTTTCTTTTTTGTGATGTGTGGGATAATCTTCCAATCAAGCAGCTGCACACCCCCCCCCCAACAATAGATTGGGTTACCATCCATAAATTATATAGAAAAAACGTGCTTTAAACCTAACTAATAGATGATTGAAGCAGTAACGATATGAGCCTAATCTTTAGGATGATGTTTCGAGACTTGCCATTTCACTTTGCATCGCCATCTTATTGCATTCATTTTTTTATGTTTTCTTCTCTCTCTCTCGAATAATAAGAAAAGATGTTATGTTTACTTTCCCATGGACCCATTTTGACCATTTGTCGAGAACATCTCCCATTTCGATCTACTTCGGGATAAAAACAGAGGAAAAAATGAAGAATTTCATCCAAGATCAATGCAGGATATACGCCGAATGAAGTGATTAAACTTTACATTTGTACTTATAACATCAACCCTGAAAATAATGTAGCACTATGGACTGATACATACTCTTATGAAAACCTTGCTCATTCGCAGAGAAAAGTAAACCGTGTAAATGTTTTGAAAAATATGAAAATCGAAAAGGGCAGCTGGTCCTGCTATAAACGGGAATCGCGACACTGCATGAGCATGAGATGATGAAATCATATAGCAGACGTTCAGAATGCTCAGAGGCACGTCTTTGTGCTCTGGTATTCCATTATGGAAAATCAATTTTTTTTACAAGAGACGTAAAATCAAATTGAAAGAGAATAAATGAAGAGAGGGAAATTGGGGTGGAACTTGGCAACTTGCTTCCGAGGAAGGCGTTGCGTGAATCACAATTTAGCTTACATCCAACACCTAGATGAAATGGTCCATTTCTTTTGCCTCTTCCAGTTGCATAAATTGACGGTTTCTTCCATGGATGTTTGTTTCCGGAAGAAGGAAATGCTTGAAAACGATCGTTCACGTGATAATTCCAACATGAACCTCGACAAATCATGTTTTGCATTTCCACGTGAAAGACAAGAAAGAAGTTTGATAAGTTTGAACTTTCAACTGTATTTTAAAGCATCTAGTAGGAAAAAAAATTGATAGTTAAGAATTTTAGTCTCACAACCTATGCACATAGAATTTGATCTGTTTTCCATATTTTCCATATTTTACCTCGTATTCTCAATTCAAAGAAAACCCTAAATATATCACCAAAATCCTTGTTATAAAAGAGATGATATTTCAAAAGCCATAACTTTGAAAAAATAATTGACATTTATGAGATCATTTTTCCCACGCATGCACTAAACATGAGAAACCCATTCCATACTTATCAAAATGTTCAGTACAAACATTTTTATGTATACGTGTCTAACATATATTACAAGTAAGTAACAACAATTTAAGTGACGAAAACATGTCTAACTCTTGTCTCATGATGTCCTCGAACGCATCGATGTTATATATGTGCATGATTTGATTTTTATGGTGGGGAATTCTTTTATAATAGAAAAAAAAAATTCAAAGCTGGATACAAGTATTTGTGACAGTTGTGCGGACGGATCAAGCAAGATGATGAACAAAGTTGATTATGTAGGCACAGAATTAGTTGTGCTGCGATTGATTTTTATTTTTTTTAAGGTGCCTAAAAGGAAAATGGACAAAATTCGATCAGATTCGCTGTGGCCAAAAAGGAGAGAACTACTTCACCATTAGCGTGCACTGTGATAATATATAAAAAGAAATACGCAAAGCTATAAAGTGAGGAAAATGGTGGAAAGAAAAGGGCAACAAGGAAAAGGTGGGGAGGGATTTTAATAATTGTGTTTTATTTTTCCAATCTCTATTACTTTTTTGTAAAATTTTAAAAAGAAAATCTGTAAAGGAGGAGGAGTAGGGACATGAGGGAATCCATGTGTTCCAAGCACTTTCGGACAAAGTGAGCTTCAGAAGAGAAAAAGCAAACCTTTTGCTTTACGACCCAAGAAAAGGAGATTTCAAACACAATGAAGAGAGAGAGACAGAGAGAGAGAGAGGAACAGAGAGAGAGAGAGAGAGATGGGGCATGGGGGTTGATTACTGACCACGCAATTTCCTAAGCCAAGACCCTCCTCTCTCTCTCTCTCTCTCTCTCCCTGTTGTCTATATTTAGTGGCAAGCTTCGGGTGCAACTTCAACCCCACATCTTCCTTCTCTCCCTCTCGAAACTAAACACAGGTTTCATCCCCAAGCAAGAGAATAGCACAAACCTCCCATAGCCATTACGTAGTTCTTGTTCTTTGCCCTCTGGATTTGGCATTTCACATGCCAATTTTAAGAAGGTTTCACTTTCATAAGTCTCCCAAGAAAAAACCCTTGGTTTTGATCGTTCACACCCAGTTTTTCATCAGCTCAAATCCTCAGATCTCCAAATCTTTTTTTTCAGTGAAACATGCTACTACAAGCCCTATGCTTTGAAACCCTAGTTTTTGCTTTATACGAGTCATTTCAGTGCTTAACTCCCTAGCTAGGGCATTGCAGTTTGGCATACGGCTGTGGACATTTCGTTCTCTTTTTTCACTTGCGTTACATTCTTGAATTCATTTTTGTCTACATTACGAATTATTTGCATAGGAAACATAGCCTTTCTGCATAATTGCATGAGATCATACAAACAATTATGCGGACATATTCGCGTACATATGTGCCTGGCTCCCTGTATGCCATGTGCAGAGAGCGCATCGGAGAATCGATGGCCTCCGCGGATGGCGTATGAGGAGCCAAGCATATAATTCCCCAGTATGTTCTTCCTTTCTGCACATGATTTTGTTCGCAGGTCCAAAAAAGTTCTCACTTTCTTCATCATCTCCGAGAGGGACCGGAGTCGGGGAAGGGTAATAGCATGCGGTGGTTCAAACTCAAGACCTTCATGGCGATGACTTCTCCAGCATAGGACTGCACCGACTTTCACAGGTCATTTGAGGCATCTCGAGGCCAATTTTAACAATGGCGAGGTGGCAATTTCCGCAGGGATCAGAAACAAACACTTTGTATCCGAGAAAGGTAATAAATCTTCTACGATTTTGCAGAGTTAAATCAGGAGATTATGATTTGAAGTACTTACCTTTTATTAGTAGTCTCGAATCGTGAATATGCGACGGGATTAATAGGGACCATGATGAACCAAGATCTGTTACGCTTGAAACGAGGAATACCCTTCTCGGAACTCTCAGAAAAACCAAAATTCCCATTGCTCTTTTTTTAAATCGCAGCGTTTTTTCTGACAACATAGGAGTTACAAAAGCTCACATTAAAAACCCTCCCCCATCATTTCTCTCCTGAAAAGAGCCATTTGATGCTCCACGCCTTGTCTCATAGATTTTTCATTATCATGAAATTAGTGTGCTACATAATTTCGAAAAGCTTTGTTTTTCGTTGAAGGATCGACGGAGAATGCAATTTTTTAGGTAGAAGTTAGGAAAGTATTTTATGTATTGAATGCTACCTCTGACGATGTTCTTTTAATTCTACTCGGTGCTTTTGTGTAATTCAAATTGCCAATGGAAGCTGTGCATTATGTATTATGTTGAGGGCCTTGAGGCAAAGCAACTGGCTTGAGTCTGTTTGGAATGTTATCCATTGATGAGGTTAAGCTCGAACTTGTGATGCTTGACTTGATCGGAGATCCCTATGAAAATGCTCTTCAGACGGTTTTTCCAGATGACTTCTTGTTAAATATCACTATATCTTATGTGCCATAACATCGCACCTCACCTCAATATAATCAAATTCAAAATCTATTTCATTTACGCGACGGTTTTTGAACATTCATGCTAAGCTCAAATTGGCGCTTGACGATAGATTTAGAATCAGGTCTCTGATATGCAATTTGGGATTTAATTTTTTAAATCATTAGTATATGCTCAGCTGCTCGATTTTCCACCCCCAGGAAACAAGAGAAAGCGAAATAGCATGCGTGAGACAGGGCCTTTAGACTGTCTCACGGACAAGAAGCAAACTAAAACATCCTTCTATTGGCAAAAGAAAACGTGTACTATATAATTAAATAGAACACACCAGTCTATTTTTGGCCTCAACGAGGAGGCAAAGTGATACAGCTTATCATCCGGTAGTTCTTGTATTTCTTTTGTTATCTGCTTGGTTCTACTTTTACAATGATCAGCTGAGAGATGGAGCATCATTATCAGCACTTGTTTGTTAATCTTTGTATCATTAAATTGCCATGCTATCATCAGATGAGCACTGGACATTGCCTAATTAAGCTGGTGAATCCAACTAAGGAGGAAAATATCATGTTTCGCTTCAAGAATGTCGTGATTTCTGAGGTAAGAACAATTTAAGCAAAACCCTTTAGAGCCATAACCTAGTTAGGTAGATGATAGTTACCCGATTGGAGAAGGGATCCAAAGATTTATATCCACAGGAAGACTCGGATCATTTGACATCATCACGTACGAAGCACAAATACAAGCATGTAGAACTCTGTACCTTAGGAGGGTCTATTTTCAAATCATTATGAACTTGGAGACTTCCGTTTCTATCTTGAATGATTTCCAATTTTGCGGCACCTATAGTATGACAAAGGACGCTCATTTTCTTGGGCAAAAACTCAACCAAATCTGTTTGGATTTGTGGCATTTACAAAATATACTTTTGACAATATGCTTTGAGGTCATGTAAATAGTTAGTTGATCACAAAATGAATCGGTCGCTTAAGAAGTTTAGGGTCCAACAAATCAAATGCCGATCATCACTAATGTAGAGCTAGAATAGAACCGATGAGTTATTCGAATTTTGTAACGACGTTTCAAAAAAGTAACTGGAAGTCAATAATACTTTTGTAAACATCATTAGCTAAGAAGAAAGCTTGAAATGTCCCCTCTCTCAATAATACTTTTGTAAACATCATTAGCTAAGAAGAAAGCTTGAAATGTCCCCTCTCTTTCTTCATTATTAACCCCCAAGGGGGAAAAACAGAAAGGAAGAGTCCCATCTCCTTTCTTAGGTTGGAGAAATTAGACAAGTTGACAAAAAGCAAAAGAACATGATAATGAACTTAGCTAGTTAGGGCTTATCCTGATGAGGCTCCTCTAGGGCACAAGAAACCTCCTTCCCTCTCTCTCTCTCTCCCTCACCCTCTCTCTCTCATTTCTCTCTCTCTCTCTAGACACAAGTAGACACAGACTCAAGTCACAAGACAAGAACCCATCTGGTCAGGGTAGATGGGAGAAAGGAAAGAGGGGTATTGGATTCTGGAGAAAGTAAAATTGAAAAAGAAACAAAAAGACGAAGAAATCAAGAGAGAGAGAGGATGATGATGATGATAGGCACTGGGGAATCTTTGGTTGCACAAAAAGAGGGACCACACCTGTCTCTCTTTTCTGTGATTGGGTCATAGGGAATATGTTATACGGTCAAAGTAAGGTCAAAAAGGACATTGGCTCAGGCTTAAAGAAAAGGAACTATGATCCCCCATTTTCTCTCTCTTTCTCTTTTTCCTTTTCCTTTTCTTTTATTTTTCCTCTCTTTCTGTGGGGGACCACTTCCACCCCATTTTGGGACAGCCCCCTCTCATCTCAACTGCATATCACAATATTTCATTTCATTTTTCTTCATTTTTCCTTAATTTTTCATTTCCAATTTAGCAAGTACAAAAAATATAAATAGAAAGAAAATAAAAAAGAAGAGAGAAGAAGAGTACAGCTAGAGTGAGGGTCCTGAGGACAGTATGCCAAGCCCAATTGAGATGCTGTTTTCGATTGTACTCGGGTTGTCTAGGAAAGCAGATTCCTTCCTGTTCTACCTTAACCTTCTGTTGGGAAGAACACTGACCGCTAGTAAAAGTACCCGTCATGTATTCTCTTCATTATTCGAATTTCAAGAGCTTCTTTCTTTCTTTCTTTCTTGGTCTTTTGGTTGAGAAATAGAGAGAGAGAGCTTGAGCCACTTTAGATGTTTAAAGTGCGTCTTTCATGATCCCTGGGCAGAAACTATTACATCATTATGGGGTTTCTTTTCTGGTCTTGGTCAGAATGAAACCAAGTTTTATTCATCAATCTCGGGAGCTTATGAAACTTATTCTGCCCTGGAGTTGTGTGTTGGATCGATATGCTGCTGGGTTCGAAGCAATAATGTCATGCGCTTTGCAGCTTTCACACGAACAGTAGTCGTGCACGTTCAATCTTTCATCTGTTTCGTGTCCATTCAGAAGGGGAAATTTTGTCTGGTGTCCTCCCGGTCATTTTGGTGTCGCTTATAAGTAAAGTTCTGTCAGCTCTTGATAAGCCCTCTATTGTTTTCAAGAGATCTGGATGTTTATATCTGAGGCTACATTTAATTGTCAGGATAAAAACATGAATAGTTTATCTCATCCTGTGTTTAATTGGCATTCAAAATAGGATAAAAGGCGCCATAAAAGGTGGATATAATTTGGATAAAAGTACCCATGTAGAGGGTAAGATAAAGGTAAATAAGAAGTTCTTACATACATGGTATAGAAGCTATTTTTTGAAAAGAACCATCTTCTCATTCTTATTCTCTTCCGTAGTTCAGGTTTATGCTGAAACTTCACGGCCCCTCCATATCCTCTATTTCATGAAACTTCATGAAAGGGGCAAGAGAATTGAAGCTCATTCACCTTCTTAATTATCCGGTTCATGTCAAAACTTCACGAAATTAACAAGAAAGTTAAAGCTCATTCTCATCCATAACTCTTTGGTTCATATTAAAACTTTATGAAAGTAGCCAAAGAATCGAAATACTATACCTTTGGGAATAATGAAGGTCAATGGTCATACTTTCTCTCTTTTACCAAATTTGGCATTCTCTAACTGATTTATCTTGTTGATACAATGTAGATTGTTTACATTTATTATTATAGTTGATACTATGGCTTTGAAATGTTTTAATGAGCTCAGTTGCTATTTGCAGGGGAAAAAAAAAAGAGATACCAACAAATGAGTTTACAAGAAAAATGAACCTCACATTGATGACAGCCCATCCTACAACAATCAATCTAAAACTCCAAATGACACCTACTCATAGCTGTACCAATCAGATGGATTTTAAAAATAAGGAGGCCAAAATATGTGCCTTGAACGGGTATAAGTTTGACCCATTTATAACCATTTTAAACCACAATTTTCAAAATCAATGAAAAGCCCGGCCACTCGTGATCTCGCTTCACGATCTTCTCTCCCCTTCTTCGCTTCCACGAATCCAATTCGCTACTACCTTCACTACCTATTGCCAACTTCACGCCACCCATCTTTGGGCTATATGATTCATAACCCGAAAGGTAATACATTATCAAACATGAAATTAGTAGTACACCCAATACAATCTTCTTTCTTACTCTATTTGATGATGTTATGAACAAACTTTAAAGAGAGGGGAATATATTTTCCTCAAATTGAAAGCTTTTCTTACATTTTAACCAGTAACCTTCTTTTAATAAATAATATGCAAATTTTCTAAAGTAGTTATATTTAGGAGTTGTTTTTCCTTCCTCTCTATTGGATCAGGAGGTGGTAAAGCGTTTTTTTTTTCTTTTCTGTGGACAACATGTATGGCATATTTATATCGATGGACAATTCCTCCAAATAATGGACAAAATAGGATATGAAAATATTCAGTATTATTATTACGATTCACCAAACATTAAATAGGATATAACAAAATCCATAAATTCCATATACTATCATATCTAGTTGTGTCCTAACTAGAAATCTAGACAACTAAAACAGTCTAAATATCAGAAGTTCTGCGGGATTAATGATTTCTTGTACATACTGAATTGAACCTTAATGACTTATGTGGAAACCCTAGGTTTTGGGTAGACGTCATCTAGCAAGACAACATCAACCTCCTCCCCTTCAAAACTATGCGCGCGCTCACAGAATGTTTGGCCTCCTGCGCGAGAAGCTCACCCACACGCACCCTCGTATATCGAACTCTTTTTTCTCTTCCAGCAAGGAAAAAAACAGAGGAGAAGAGACGCACGTAGGAAGAGAGTTTAGTCAGCCCATAGAATTCAATCATCTCGTGTTCCAAAAGCTTAAACCAGTTTTAGAATCGCCAGGCTAGGGTTAAAAACTTATAAAGCAAGTAACACCTCGTGTGTCCTCGACGTGGATTGCCCTTGCGAGAATTCGGATTCAGTTCCATCCCATGACGTTGAAAATTGACGACCCCTTCTTTTTCCATTGGAAATAAACATTTTTCATCATTGAAATAGACATTGTAATGCTAGGTCTCATGTGTGTCTCCATCACGTTTTCATTCTGCTATTTCAGTACACTCCGAATTGGCCCAGCAAGGGGTAGAGAGGTGTTTGTCCTAGGCTTGATCAAGACAAAATGATACATGAAAAGTTCGTGAACATCATTTCCCTCGTGTCGTGTACTGAAAATCAAAACATTTCTTGATTGAGTATGCTCATGGGGAGGCACCAATCAGTGAGACCCTTGTGATATTTATTTGTGCCTTTCATCATTTCAAGTAAAGTCAACATCGAAGAAGTTTCAACAAGAAAAATAGCGATACAGTAAACAATAGAGTAATTTAGATTTAGATGACAGATTTGGGTTGTATGTACCACTACATGTCAATCAAGGATATTTTACATAGAGGATCTTGGATTGAATATAATATATATATATATATATCTGACCTTTAACCCTACTACTGAGATCATCTTCTTTGAAAGAAAAATTATTCGGGATATGTATCTTGTGCCATAAGTTCTTAATTGTGCCTTTCATCATTTCAAGTAAAGTCAACATCGAAGAAGTTTCAACAAGAAAAATAGCGATATAGTAGAGTAATTTAGATTTAGATGACAGATTTGGGTTGTATGTACCACTACATGTCAATCAAGGATATTTTACATAGAGGATCTTGGATTGAATATAATATATATATATATATATATATATATATACATCCAACCTTTAACCCTACTACTGAGATCATCTTCTTTGAAAGGAAAATTATTCGGAATATGTATCTTGTGCCATAAGTTCTTAATCAATAAAAAAGATGTCATTCTTTGACTTTTTAACAAAACAAACATTGCTCTCGTTTGAACAAAATTGCTCATCGGCCCACTTAACTCGGTCCAGCTTCGGCGGGCACATGAGACATGATGCTCATGATGATGTCTATTATTTTTTCATGAGTAAGTGCATGATATACAATGCGTTTCGATACTTATGATGGATGCTTTTAGGCTTTGAGAAAAGTTCATACTCTTTTGAAACATCAAAAGTGTTTGCATTCTTAAGAACAAAACTAGAAAAATAATCAAGCGTGCAAAATCTAGATTACCAAGAGCACCGACATAAACTCAAATCCACTCAGTTAGATTACCATCCTCGACGTCATTAGCTCTCCCTGAGAGATACATGCAAAAGGGGAGCCCTCCTACTTTCTCTTGAAGATATTGGTTTCTTACGATTTGTAATATTTAGATCTTTAATGAACATCGGTAGAATATTCATTATATAATCATTTATGGAATGAGAGTCATTTTCAATAAAATACACCGTTCGTGTAATATTTAATCAATGCATTAAAAATTAAAACATCGTCTCATTCGAATATTATCAACCAGGGAGTAAAATTCAAATTTTCAACTCCCAACGACATTAACCCCCTCCCGCCACCGCCAAAACGTGCGGCCACTTAACTCTGCCACGTATCGCGACATCATTGATGAACATGCAAACCGGAGAGGAGGATCCTCGTCCCGGACCGCTCGATAGCCAGTACGCTCCTCACACGTACCGAGACCAGCGTATGCCGAGAGCAGCGAATCCTTTCCCCGCCTTGCTTTCGTGTCCACTCGCTCTCCGGCTCACCGGAGCCACAGAAAAATAGCTCGCAAAGCTCGATGTCCTCCGCCATTGCCGCGATATCTTCCCGTCTCGCCGACCGGTGAACTTCCACCGCGCGTTCGCAGTGTCGCGAGCCGGTTGTACTCGTGCCCGACCGCCGCCGCCCGATGGCAACGACGGCGTTCGCTCTGTCGCCGCCGCCGCCGTCCATGCCTATCTCCGCGCTCCGCTCCAACTCCCGCGCGTTCGCGGCGAGGGCGTCGGCGTCGGCGGGGAAGAAGCGGAGCCGAGTCCGAGCGTTCGGGGATTTCAGCCATTTCGCCGACGCGGTCAAGAAGGACGCGAGCTTCCTGAGGAAGAGGATCGGCGGAGGCATCGAGTGGGCGAACGAGGCGCTCCGCATCCCGTTGGTCGCCAAAACCCTCGACGACGTGCTGTGGCTTAGGGTTTTGGAGAATCCCGACGCTCCTCCCGTCGAGGATTGTCCTTGGCCTCGTCCTTGCTATCCGGGTAACGTCTTCCTGAATTCGGTTGTTCGCTCGTCTTTACGTGGAGTGTGCTTCGATGAACATCTCGTTGTCCTCGCTTAATCGGAGCGCATTTTGCTTGCTTGCTGGCTAATTAGATTGCATTTTCATCTTCGAAGACCACTCGAGGGAACGCTAGGAGAACCTGAAACTGTCTCGTTTACCGTAGGCGCACGTGTTAACGAAGATGTCTGGTTTAAAGTTCGCTCTTTTAGTCTCGTATTCTGTCGCTGTCTTGTTCCCTGGTTTGGTGTCATTAATTGGTGAGAGCTAGGAATAGAGGCTCCAATGACTGATCTGACTTTTTCCCTTTCTTTACTCCTGATGGCTGGAGTGGGAAACAGGGAGAGCACTGGCCGCACAATGAAAGATCAGGGCATTGTTTTTCGCCGTCTCGGGCCCTCAATGACATTGTTTAATGTCATGTTTGACAGAACTCTCTGGGTTGGACTTGCTCATGGCTGATCTCAGAGCTTTGGAGGCATACATTGCTTATTTCTACTGTCTATCAAGGGTCTGGTCAAGGCCACTTCCCGAAGTCTATAATGCGGAAGATGTCACTTATTATTTCAGCTGCAGACCTCATGTTGTGGCCCTCCGACTCCTCGAGGTAGGTAGCTAAGTTCCTCGGGATTGATTGACACATTCTGGCGGGAGTACCATGCTGGATTGGGTCCTTGTTTCGCTGGTCACCTGCATGTTGAACAGGATTCTTCCTTTTGGTTCAGAAATACAATGTCTGATGATACTAACTTGCCTACACTACAAACATAGGTCTTCTTCTCCTTTGCATCTGCCACTGTCAAAATTCGAGCATCAGGATTCGCCAGTTACTTGAGATTGAATTCAGATAAGGACAATGATGGCAACATTTCCCAGTACAATTTTGGGTTGGCGTTGAAAGAAACAATGTTAAATCTGGGGCCCACTTTCATCAAAGGTAAATTCTTCTGGGATTGTATTTGAGCATATTGTTCGACTGTAAGCATGAGTTTCCCACACTTCTCTCTCAAATATGCTTGCTGAGTGACATTTCTTGTTACTCATAATGCTTTTAGAATCATATACTGGGCATTTTATTTTGCCATGCAGTCACAAGATTGCCAACTTGCTAGTTACGTCCCTTTGCTTGCTAATGCAGTTGGACAGTCACTTTCCACGAGGCCAGATATTATTGGTTCTGAAATTTCAAAGGTTAGCTGAAGGCCTCTGTAATATGGAGAGGCTTGATTATAACCTGAAATAGTGTTTGGTAGCTTGAAGATTATCCTGTTTTACATTTTGTGCCAATCATGCTCTTACTTCTTGTGCATACTTTTCCAAGATGACTCGGTCGAGATCTCACACAAATCACCCCATATGTTCTTATGAACAGGGGTTTGGTAACTCGATCTTCACAGTCAGGGAAAAAAAAAATTTACATGAAAGTAGTTTGTATGTAGAGCAGTATTCTTTTGGGCTGTATGTTCATAAAACAGCATGCAGTTCTAAGTATTCAGGAATCTTCATTTTCTACAAATTAAGCTATGATTGCAGGCACTGTCTGAGCTGCATGATCAGATACCTCCTTTTCCCAGGACTGTGGCCATGCAAATCATCGAGGAAGAGTTTGGCTCTCCTGCCCAATCAATCTTCAGTCATATTTCTGAGGATCCTGCTGCTGCTGCATCATTTGGTCAGGTGCCTCCGCACTAGACTGAAGTTCATTGCTAATGATCCATCATTATTAATTTAGCATGCCACAATTGCAGTTTTTAGCATTTTATATTGTCCTATTGTAGGTTTCACATATTGTGTGGAAACTGGCATTCATTGCAGGTCTATCGTGGAAAGACTCTTGATGGACTTGATGTGGCTATAAAAGTTCAACGTCCTAATTTGCGACATGTGGTCGTGCGGGATATCTATATTCTCCGTCTAGCGGTTAGAAACAAGCTGTTTCTACTTTCCGTGTTATTTACTTTTGATTTCTAATTAATTAATTTGTTTAAACGTTTCAGCTGGGGCTTGTGCAAAAGATAGCTAAGAGAAAAAGTGACCTCCGACTGTATGCTGATGAGCTTGGGAAAGGTTTAGTAGGAGAATTGGATTACACCCTAGAAGCGTCAAATGCTACAGAATTTTCGGTAACAGTTATATCTTGTATTTTTCTTTTCATTTTCATTTATCAAATCCTTATTTGGAGTTCATAACTTGTCAAATTTAACCACCGCTATAACTCACCATTCTTTATTCTATGTTGCAACTTTGAAGTAAATTTGTTCATTCATCTGAACTTTTGGACTGTGCTCAGTGACTGAGGACACTTCATCTTAACTTAGACAATTGACATCCTTTTTGCATGAGAAACTTTTGGTAACTTATGCTATCTAGACAAGCACAGAGGAGCTAGCAAAATGTCAATAGTTAGCGCCCTTATTTGCAAAATGATTGGTTGTTATTTGTAAGCCCTTTTATTTGCAGCGTGACTGACACTAATTTGCTCTCTGTCAGTCAGAAGACGTGTAAATGCTCTTGCTCCTTATTGACTCCTGGTTGTAATACAGGAAACTCATTCCCACTTTACTTTTATGCGTGTTCCAAAAGTATTGGAACATCTTAGTCGGAAGAGGGTTTTGACAATGGAATGGATGGTTGGTGAGAGCCCAACTGACCTACTTGAAGTTTCTACTTCAAATGCCATGGTTGGTGGCTGTGCTTACTCTGAGAAGCAAATATTTGATGCAAAGAGGCGCCTTCTTGATCTGGTAAGTTGAGAAGTAGATAATTACTTTCTCTCAAGTGCTTGACTATGCAGTTTAGCAGTCCTTTAATTCAAAAACAGGTGGCCACACCTTCCCAAAGAGGCTCAAATGCATCATCATATGTTCTAAATCTGCTTTATTTCTCAAGCAAATGGTGATAGATACTTCTTCATAGCACATTTCAGGTTAGCAAAGGGGTTGAGTCAACATTAGTTCAGCTCCTTGAAACAGGATTGCTGCATGCAGATCCACATCCTGGTAACTTGCGCTACACATCAACAGGACAAATAGGGTATGCTATCTTGTTCTAAACATTAGATATAATCTTGGTTATGCGGTTCAAACCTAGTTTTTTCTTTTTCTTTTTTTTTGGTCAGATGGTTCAAACCCAGTTATAACAGTAATATTGTGCCATTCTGCTGGTGATTGTGTCAGGTTTCTAGATTTTGGTTTGCTTTGTCAAATGGAAAGAAGACATCAACTCGCGATGCTTGCATCCATAGTACACATAGTAAATGGGGATTGGGCATCCCTTATTCAGGCTTTGACTGAAATGGATGTCGTAAGGCCAGGAACTAATCTACGGCGTGTTTCCATGGTATAGAACTCTTCTTTCCATCAACTTTGCCATACTTTTGCTTGGAGATTGAGAACCGGTCCATGAAACTGTGTGGCAGTATTTGTAGCATTGTGTCAGAAGCCTCAGACAAAATAAACCCAAATTGGCCAACTCTGAGAATGCTTTGATGATTCCGATGTTGATGCATGTTCTTTCAGGATTTGGAAGATGCATTGGGAGAAGTGGAGTTTACGGATGGGATTCCTGATGTCAAGTTCAGTCGTGTAAGGACATTTTGACCTTTTTTTTATTTTAATTTATTATTGGTCAACTTTGTTTAGCCAGGAGCCTAGTGTATAGTAGTGTTATTCAGTGCAGTTGATTTCCAATCAGTGTACACATATTGAAACAATTGTCTTCCTTTTACTTTTAGTTACTGAACTGACTTCATCTTTTAAGGTTCTTGGAAAAATATGGTCCGTTGCCCTCAAGTACCATTTCCGCATGCCACCATACTACACTTTGGTCCTACGTTCTCTTGCATCTTTGGAAGGTAAAAGTTGGGCTCTTCTCAGTAAAGTGTCTCTTTATATAATTGTTACATAATAGCGACTGGATTTTTCATGTGTCACACTGAATTGAAGAAAACCAGAATAAAAAATAAGTATAGGAACATTTACCATACTGAAAGGTTTCCTGCTTTAGAGGGAGTGTAATGATTATTTCTCATCAGCAACGTTGAAAAAGAATAAAAAGTTCAGATGGCTTTATTAAAACCAGCAGCAAAGAGAAGAGGCATTTTTGGATGTGCTTCTACATTAAAAGCATTCTTGGATTGAGCTATCTGATGAAGTCTCTTTCAATTGGCCTGTCATAAAACTTTAGACCAAAACAAAATGAACATGTATGGGGTACTCCGTGTTTACTAGTCTGAGATTATCGATTTTGCAACAAGATATTTGGAGAGATCAATATGCATCCGCAGTCTTTCTTGATTTTCATGATAGATTAACGGAATATCCATTTAATATATGCAAAATTTTACTAAGTTTTCACCTAATATGATTTAGATAAGTAAAGGAGACTGTATGGTTATTATGCAGGATTATCCCTGTTGTGTAACATCATTATTTCTTGCAAAGTCCTAAATTGTCTATGTTATGTCCTTGTGGAGCTTTTATTATGTCTTCAATAGAAACCAGATGGATGCAAACATTTGGTGAAAGATACTTGAGCATATAAAAAGAGTACTCTGCTGGTTATTGGTTGGATCTTCTCTTAAGAGTTAGTAAGGACCACATAAGAGATAGCTGGAAGACTTTACCAACTAAATTATGAGCTGTGAAAGCTTTGGATCTTAAGATTGTCCTTAACATTTTTCTAGAGAAGACAATTTTTTTTCTATTTACATCTCTTCTCCCACATGTTCTTTCAGGTTTGGCAGTAGCAGCTGATCCAAATTTCAAGACTTTTCAAGCTGCATATCCATATGTTGTCAGGAAACTCTTGACTGAAAATACAGCAGCAACAAGGAAAATTCTTCATTCGGTAGGAAAGTTCTCCAGGAAAAATAAAAAGCACCTTCTCTTCAAGTCCTAAAATGTGCTGCCACATCCGACCCAAAAAAAAAAAAAATTGTGCTGCCACATTCTGCATCGTCATACATAATGTACTTGACGCTCACGATGAACAGTTATGGATCTGAAAGTGACTTATCTGATGTGACTTTCTGGGTCTCAAGGCCCATCTTTACTATAAGAGTTTTCGTTGCTGATGACAAGTATTTTACTAGTTTTTGTTGTAAATGCTTAAATATCATTGAAGAAATAGCTTTCGGAACATTGAGATCAAGTGTTTCTGCTGGTTTCTCTGTGAGCAATGTTACTTCTGATGTTTCTTCAGATGACATTTTACTTATTGACCAGGTGGTTTTCACCAAGAAAAAGGAGTTCCGGTGGGAAAGGCTCTCTTTGTTTTTAAAAGTTGGGGTCACTAGGTATTCAATCTCTCTCACAGACTGGTTGTGTTTTTTCTCTTACATATCCTTTGCTGATAATCAAAAGAGGGGATTGGTAGTTTTATCGTTACGTGTTCAACATCATCTACTGCATGAAAGTTTTCTTACCTTAAGAAAATGATGGGAAGTTTGTGCATTGTTAGATATTCACAAGACATGAGAATGCCTTGGTCAGTCTTACTCATTATATGACTTTTAACCTTCTTTTAGAGTAATTTACAAACCTTCTTAACTGAGTTTCTGATGTTAATCACGTTTCTCTGCAGAAAAAGCATGCAAGGTTCAAGAGCCTTAAATGACAATGCTTCACTTGATATTATCCCAAACAGAAACACCAGTGCTTTTGATGTCGCAAATTTGGTCTTAAGACTTCTGCCCTCTAAACAGGGTGTTGTGCTTAGAAGACTCTTAATGACTGCAGTAAGTGCATCTGAGCTACTTTCTTTGTCTTCCTTTTGAGTGTTTTGCATTAGTTTTTCAGTGGTTAGAGATATGTACGATGCTTCATCTGCATCTGATGCTTTGAAATATATATCTGGATTAATGCTAGTAACAAGCATAAACTGATGCAGAGCTGATGATGGTTTATATGAATCACCAATGGCATTGCCTCCAGACAATTTTATATGCAGATAGCATTTTAGGTACATACTCTCATTATATCTATTATGCAAGCAGGATGGAGCTTCTTTGATCAGGGCAATGGTTTCAAAGGAGGGGGGATTCTTTCGGCAGCAACTGTGTGGGATAATTGCGGAGATATTATACCAGTGGATGCTTGGAGCTATTGGAAGCAGCACTCGAGTAGCTCAATACAATTCCCGAGTGAAGTTGGCAAGTGGGACAAGCAACTATGAACTAGGCCCATCATCCGGAAGGTCCACGTCCATCTACGATTATCAGTCCATCTTTAGAGATAGACGGCTCAGGGTCATCTTCTCGAAGGCCCTTCGTTCTGCACAAAGTGATCCAGTGCTGATGCTGAGATTCTGCTGGTCTTCACTGGTAATCTTCGTGACAGCTTCAGCTTTGGCTTGTCATCGGGTGGTGGTGAATCTCTCTGAAGCCTATCTGGGCCCTTTGTCATTTGTTCCCAAGCGATTCGCAATCAGCACATGAGATTCGTAACTGGTAACATCAGGATAAGTGGCCACCGATTGCAGGGCAGATTTTCAAGGATTCTTGGTAGTGCAGATAGTTAGGGCGAGCATCATCTAAAAGCCCGACTGACATGCAGTTTCTTATTGCTCTTGAGTTATCTATGGAGAGCTATTGGTTAAAGCCCGACCAACATGCAGTTTCTTATTGCTCTCGAGTTATCTATGGAGAGCTATTGGTTATTTACCTATTATTCGACCCAAACCTCGGTTGCATTTTGTGGTGGGAGCCGGGAAGTGATGAGGGGCAGGATGAAGGGGGGTCTATCTTGCATGAAGGATGCTAAGAGATGTGGAGATGTGTAGAATAAGGTGAATTATGTACAAAGTAGAGTAAATGTGTAGTATACCAGAGAATTGATATGCCCTCTTGGGAGCGATTGCTCATTTTGGATATGATTACCTGACTCTGAGGCTGATACATTGTAATTAAGTAGTAAAAGAAGTTTAAGCATTGGAAAAATTGGTGAGTGTAAAAAAGTAAAACCATTATGTCAAAATCAATCATGTGGGTCGCATTTGACTTTGGGCGTTACTGTTTACCATTTGAAGTGCAAAATATATTTTATTTAATGCCAAAAGCCCAAATTTTCATATTCATGTGGTTTTTAAGATTCAAAAATTGCCATAAATTCACGTATTCTCTCAAACTGACCTTTTGATTTTGACAAGAGCTCAAACTAAGGTTCTTCGTGCTTTTTGGCACCATCTCTGTTGAAAGTGGGGAGTAGCGAAAGACGGTGGTTCACGAGCTGATCACTATTCATTCACAGGACCCAATAATCGACATAGGTTCTTGATCTAAGTTTGATCAACACTTATTTATGAGCATTGTACTTCTGAATCTCCACATATTAGAAAAAAGGCAAAAAAAAATGAACTGAAGTCAAATTAAACTCCACCTATGCCTTACTCTCTGAAAACCAAACGGTCATACCGCCAAAATCCTGCGATCAATGGGCTTTCCTACTCTCTAGTCCTCAGTCCTCACTCTCGCTCTCCCCTTGAATTGGATCATTTTGCAGTATTTGCAGTGCGTATTCATGGTTGAATGACGTCAGAAGTGGCTTTTTTGTCCCATTCACGAGGCTATGCAAGGGCCTTGCAGCGGTGCTCATCGCCAGACTTTATCATATAAACATTTCCTGCTTCTATCGGTTATCTCGCTCTAGTTCCTGCCAGGTACTTTGGTTTCACCCATCTACTTGCTCAGAAGCATCCGTTAAGTAATCGTTGACACAAAGCAGCTATTCTTGTCCTGTTTGGTGCTTTGCTGGATTCTGGCAGGAAGCTTCTGAGTGTTTTTTAGATTATTTCAGCATCATTCCCTCTGTTTAATGAACATCTGATGAAGAGAATCAATGCTCGCTTAGCTAGCTGTAAATACTTCATGTTGCCAAATGGTGTAACGAGTAGGTCAGCTGTATGTGAGTATGCACACAGGTTTATATCAATGTCTCAGTGCAGAATGGCAAAATCTTCATTAAGACCTGGTTTGCATAGGAATGTCTCAAGCGGTTAGTGTGAAAAGGCACCTAAGAGTACATTATTTATGTGATTGTGGACTTTACTAAAGCTTGCGTATTGGTCCTTCCACAGTAGTGTATTCTTCTGAGGATGCAAGGCATACACTACATCCATTCAAACATCACAGCAAACTGATAGATTGCATTCATGGATGATCCCACTATTAGTGCATACACTAACTTTTGTTTGTTTAAAAGAAAAACTGTTAGGGCCAATTCTATCAAAATTCCTGAATTTTGGATCGGGCAGGTACCATCCAGAGATCGAGAAGGTCAGGCATTGAAAGAAATGCTTGCAGCAGAGAGGTTGGTTGAGGCAAGCGTGGCAGAAGAATCACGAAGAGATGCCATGTGGAATGGTTGATTACTTCTGACAATCTGAATGTCAGTTTGCTACTGCAAAAACACGTTATGTAATGTTCTCCCAGGGTTTTGGTTGAGAAACTTCTCATCTCTGCACTGCTTGTGCTTTGATTGATCTATACATAGATACAATGATTGGACATACAAAAGGCACGGAGCATTCTATTTTCATGTCCTGTTCTCTATCCTTCGCTGAAGGAGCGGGGTTTTCTCAAACAAATGAAGCACCAAATATTTCCTTTTTTATTCGACTTTGGCGGTACAAAAAACCCTACTTTAAGTTGCCAAAATGGAGTGAGTCAGTTTATTTCTATCATTTAATGCATTCACAGAAGATAGAAATTTAGACTTACGTTCTTCAGTGCACATCAAAATCTAATGCTTGACAGGGAAGAATGCTCCCAAAGTCGCACATAATTTTTCCCTGACAGAATCAGTATAGAAACTACAAATGCATAATCAGTGAACTCTTACAGAATGATTAACCCTGGCCATATCCACTTGACGTATTTTTTAAACATCCTTTCACAGTAGCTCTCATGTACAGCTGTGTACAAACCTAAGTAAGATGCATTGCAGCCAACTATCAATCAACACCACTAAGAATGCTTCTGAAATGAGAAATCAGATTGTGTTATGTCGATTTCATGTTGATTACTAGTCAAGTTTGGTTGTTGGGTCGATCCCTCTTGTCCTGTGGTATCCAAATGCCTGCTATCAATTCCCTGGTTCTGTGGGGATTGCAAGCCTATGACTGCCCACTGTTCATTTTCATCATCAGATTTCCTTGGAGAAGTGAGAGGGCTATCGAGGCTCCTCTGTTGGTAGTGGTGCAGGAGATGGATAGGTGACGAGCCATGCTCTGGAGTTGCTGGCGCGGTTGCAGAGGGTGTTGGGTTATTTGAGTGTTGGCTGTGCTTGACATGCCTCCTTGCACCATGGTGCCAGTGCCTCAATGCTGTTGCCACTCGATCATGGAAGATGGTGGGTTTCATGGTGGATCCCATCTGCAAAACAGGAGAAGTATCATCTCAATATTCATTGAAGAAGAGCCTGTCTTTATTTTTGAGGGGAAAAAATCACTACTGTGACACTCTGCATTATTAGAGTGATACGATCAAGAATCCACAACTCCTAACCTGGGTCACTAAGGCGTAGAGTGGCAAAGTCACATAACTGCACAAAATCTGTATGATGACCCTGGAGAAATGAGGAATATGCTCTATGTTAGATGCTTGTTCGGGGGACACTGGTGGAAACCGACATTCACAATGAAATTCGATCATCCAGTTAAAAGCGCTGGATGGATCGGTGGCATTTTAAATCTTCATTAGTTGCCGCATTCAAAACCCTATCTGTGTCTTGATTGATCGAGACTCACCCCATTGCAATTCTGATGATGATTTCTTCAGGCTTGTAGTGGAAGCAATTCTGCACTTTGAATTGCCACTGAAAGCAGAGTTAAGTGGAACAATTAGCGAAACTATTTCAATTGCATGATGAGTAAATACAATACAGAAGTTAGATCTTAGACAAGTCTCACTAGGCGAAACTTTGATCATTGGAGTTTTTATTAGGTTATTTTCAGTAGCGTGCACTGCATGTCCAAACTAGGAGGCTTCAAAAGGCTATTTAGGCATTGTCTCCTTCCCAAATAAAACCAAGAATTATTCCCTCTATTGAAAAGCATGTTCAGTGATCATGTTATGGTTAAACTAGGGGAAAGTGCTCGCTGAACTGAAATACTCACTGTGCTCCAGGCGAAGAAAGCCAGTTGAAAAGCATTCTGCAAAGAAAACAACGTGAACAACTTGTAAGCATAAAATGTGATCTGAGATGATAATATACAGGATTTTCCAGTATCACAGAAGTACAATCAGTGAGATGCATTCAGTTGTAAAGAAGTTTTCTAGTTTTTGTATTCAAAGTTTACCGAAAGCTGCTCTCCGTTTTCTACTCCTCTAATGCAGTCCTCAGTATGTCTATTTTGATTTTATATATCTTCATACTCTCTGTTCTAGTTCAGAAGAATATCAAGTTCAACTTTTCTCGTCTCCTCTGCGAGGACACTCCAAGGAGCCTATTCTGTGCTCTTTTTTTTGCCTAATTTTCAAAGTCAATGGGGCGCGTTAAACTTATTCTTCACAAACACTGATGCTTGAAAGTAACAAGATAAAGGAAAGTACCTGAAATAGGACAAAGTGAATTAAAAAGAGGATGAAGCGTGGCCGACCGAACCAGAAAAGCTCGTCGCCTGGCTGAACCAGCGGTGTACCCTTGACCACATCCCCTCTCTCTTGAATTCTTAGTCCCATTTTTGTGATAATGACTTGTAGCTTGGTTCCTACCATCAGTATTATCTGCAAAAGTCAATTTATATTGGTCAATAATTTGTAGTGTATTTACTAAGAACTTGCGAAACCAACTTAAATGGATGAAGTAAAATATGTCATAGATCAGTACTTACTATCAAAGAAATGAATGGCAACCACAGGTAAGAGTACCATCCTGCAGTTTTAGGGAAAAGAACGGTCTTTACTCATCAAAAGGTTACTGTAGCAACTCTAATGTAAATTTTAATTACCAACATCAACATAGAAGAAAAAGCTTTTCATTACATCTTAGCCAAAAATAGAGATGGATTTCATATTTTTACGCTAAATCTGTCAAAGTTATTTAAAATATTAAGACCATTGCTCAAAGGTAAGATTTTTGGTTGCATTATGATTTAATAGAATTTTAGAATGAAATAGAATTCATATGTGACTCTTGTCCGTCTATTGCTTTCCCAATGATACATTGGACCTTAAATTACCACTGAGATCCATTTAGCTGATTAGTGAACTTGCTGATAAAGTAATGTTCTATGACATGATGCTAATATCTTCTTTTGCAGAAATTTTCCTGTAGCAATTGGTCATATGTTCGAAGCAGAACTTACCATGTGTATTGGACAGCAGGGACAACACTGCAGTGAACCATATAGTAGGACTGCAAATACAGAGTTAGAATTTTAGTTGCATTATCAAATGAATAGGATATAACGGCGATAAGCTTTGGTGAGGTTGAAAGCACAAACCTTATCCCAACAACCACTTTGAAATCCTCTTCGAGTGACCTGGAGATGTAATTCTGGAAGTCAAACCTGGGTGCATTTTCGGGTGCTAAATGCGCCTGCAAATACATATCATCAAAAGATGAAACTCAATTTTAACTGTCTCAAAAGCGATAATTGAATTTTCTGGGGTGATGCTTACCATGATAAAGCCATGTCTCAGTACCATGTAATCAACCTTTGTGACGGATACAAGGAATTGTCTGAAGAAGCACACCTGGTGCAGAAGAAGAAGCCCATGTGAGATATTCTTCCCTCTCAGCTCTTTAATGGAACATTAGTACAATATTTCTCTTGGGAAACTATCGTGTTTTGCGGCTCATTTAACCAAAAATGAAGTTTCCTTAGTGCTTTTCTCTGAGACTGACTAATAATTGATTCCCCATACAAGTAGTAGATTGAAAGTCAATGTCTATTGTGTACAGAAGACAGATTTCATGTGCCCCAACATTATTAAACAAGTTACATTTATATCTACATAACAATTTAAAGCCGTGCTTTCACATATTTATGTCCATGGCAGAGAAATGATTACGATTAGAGAAAATTGATAAAGCCTAAGATTGACTCACAATCCAGAGGGAAATTGGTGAGCGGCTCCAAAAGCTCAAGTGTCTTCTCCCGAATGACGTGTCTCTTGCGAACCTGAACCTCTCTGGATCTGCAACACAACACCATTTTATAATGCCTGTTTCTACTCCACAAAGCGGCTCTAAGTCGCTGTCCTGTGTAACTGACAGTATAACTACACAGCGTGACCAGTGGACCGAGCTGACCTAAAATTGTTGCTTGAACTTTTACTTGGGCCGATTACTGGTTAAATGACAGCCTGATATTTGTGTATATCTGTCTTTACAATTGCTTAAGTAAAGAAAAGTGAAGTTTGCATTAAATGTTAGAAAGAAAAAGCAAGTCAGATATTAAAAGTTCTCTTGCCAAGTTGATGGCCCTGTGAATGCTGGTCCACTAAAAAATTTCTCCTAAAGATGCCTATACCCATACGGCATTCAAGAGTGGAAGATGACACTGACCATTGTAGAATTGGTATTCAGTTGTCTTTGTCTCATTTTCCCACACTTTCCACTTTCTCATCTGCAAAGCATTTAACCTGTCAGACAAACACAGAAAGAGAGAGAGAGAGAGAGAGAGAGAAAGAGAGAGAGAGAGAGAGAGAGAGATTACCTTAAAGGTGCCGAGAGCCAAAGTCGTAATGCCGTAGAGCACATGGAAAATGGCTAAGACAAAGATGAAGATGTGGAGCTGGTGTATCCCGTATGCTGTAACAAACGCAACCTTCCCCTGTAACAACGAAGCCACATTCTTGTCTCGTTAAAGATCTGACTTTTAGGGGAAAGAATGCCCCATCAAAATAAACCTTCAAGAAGACTTATTCATAAAAGCCAAAGTGAAGAGGAATCTGTCAGTCGTTGTGCATTAAGATTCAGATGGGAGAAACTGAAGAGCTAGCTTGCCTCTTCTTCCGTGCATTTGTCATATCCCTTAGTGGCCAAACTCCGGCGAGAGATGGTCCCGGCGGAAAAGTCGAGGAGTCTCCGTCCTTTAGTAGAAATCTTGCTCAGCTCCTCCTTGCTACAAGGAAGCCACGTGGATGCGATCTTTTCCGAAATGCAGATGCCCGCAATGTGTTCTTGAAACACAGTGAGGAGCAAGGATATGAACCCCAGTAGCATGAGCTCTGCACATTAATTCCGCAGGACGTTGAGTCTCATACTCTAAACATACACGTCTCTGTGCGCTTAAGCTTTCAGATCGAGTTCTTCGCTTAGAAGTTCTTAGTACTTGCATCACTAATCCATTTCAATTACATCGAACTATCGAGCGTTGCACGCGTTCGGATTGAAAAAGTTTCTGCCAAATTATGAAGGTACCAGAGAGAGAAGAATATGTATACATACCATTTTTAACCACTTCAAGGGCTTCAAAAAGTGCTGGCTTGCGTCTATTTTTCAGCCACTGCAAGATGAAAAAGAGTGCACCCTCACTTAATCTTTTCCACGCAGAATTTCGATGCGAACAAACAAGAAGAAAGAAAGATATATTTTTACTTTGCACATGTCACGTAAATGTAAACACGTACCTTGCCCAAGAGGTGAATGACATGTTCGATGAAGATGGAGATGGCGAGCAAGACGACGCACACGACCGCCACACTCCATGTCGACGTCTCCTGCAATGTCCGCTCTTTCAAGGGTTCTAGCTTTTCCGCCATTCTCTCTCTCTCTCTCTCTCTCTCTCTCTCTCTCTCTCTCTGACGACCACAACCACGACGATGAAGATCAAGATATGGTGTCGACAAAAGGAAATATTAATTTCCAGAAGAGCTTGATGAGTTCTCTTCTCTTCTTCCCCGGTAGAGTTTGGAGCTCTTGGCTAGCGTTGGTACTCTTGAAGAGAGAATTATCTTTACAACTTATAGACGCGACTGATATGATAAAATATATATAGAGAGAGGGAGACTCTGTTTTATATACTCCACGTACCTCTTCCTGGCAAGAGACGACCATTCAAAGCTTTGACTCTTCCAATTGCGCGAGAGATCAAGAGAGAAAGGGACAGTTCACGCGGGCGTTTGACTTCATCCCGAGAACGGAAGCTTAATAATCTACGTTGCTGCGTAAATATCCGCAAGAAAAATAGATAATTAATTGGATTAGAGACTTGGCCCGAGGAGATGTACACATATATTGCTAATCTCGTTCTTTCCACGAAATTCTGTGTTGCATTTCTTGATATTTCTGACTTTGAGGTGGCTTGTTCAATGGTTTCGATTATTGTGCCTTTTGCTATGTACTTAAATCATCTTCCGACATGAATTTGATGCGATTGTCTCAGATTCCCATTTTAAGTTAGAAATCCTTCCTTCTCTTTAAACCGACGGCCGCTCAATCATTTGCAAGAGGTAGTCGAGTTGACTGATAAAACTTCAAAAAAATTAAGCCTGTGAATACAGGCGGTGTTAGGCTCTAATCATGTGCGACCCGTCTCCTTTGCGTCCCTCGCCTCACAAAATGTTGTCTCGTAGAGGTTGAAGCGGCCACCCGGGAACGATTTGACCGGACTGAATGTAGAAAATACGAGTGCAAAAAGAAGAGGAAAGAAAATTCAGACAGAATAAACGACCAATCGGTTCGAAATGTCGTAGAACTTTATACCACCAACGAGAACATAATATGTGATCAATTGTCAAAAGAACGACATTTTGCTTCCGATGAAGCTGACGGCCTCATTCAATGCAATCATCTAGTTGAAGCATAACAGAAGTCGGAGTACGTTGGCCTCCTATTTATCACAACTTGGGTTCATTGCGTAATTAGTGAGCCCTTGAGACTTTTGCATGATTAATACACCGATGATCAAAATATAAGCATGACCTAATAATCATGTGGCCGAGAAGAAAAAAGAGTTACCTCATTATTATATGTTCCATACAATAATTCCATACACGTGATAAATTATTATATTAACTTTTGAAAAACTGGTTGAATGGCTAGCCACAGATACAAATCATAGCGTCACGTGCTTGTACTAGTCCTTAGGGGGCCATGCTCGTCGCTTATTGGGGGAACCTTTCCTGATGCAAGTGGAACGATTTGCGTGTATCAACGTACACCGTGTTATAAGGAATGAAAAAGAAGATAAGAAACCGATCAACTCATTAGGGGGCCATGCCCGTCGCTCGGTGGGGTAACCCTTCTTGATGCAAGTGGAACGATTTGCGTATGTCATCAGGCATTCTGTGTACAGATTCCACGAACGTGGATAAGGTCGATTTCATATTCACAGAAACAAGCGCAAGGAGCCGCCGTCGAAGGTGATAGCGGCCGGCGAACCAGCCGCAATGGATGAATGCGGGGTTAGAAAGGTCAAGAAGAGGGGGACATGCGGCTTTGCTGTTGACCGTCCACGTTGTGGTGCTCTCGATGATGGAGGGATAATTGAACGACTTTTCCGATTGAACGTGTTGGCGTGGACGAAATCGCCACTCAGTTTGGCATGGAGTCCAAGCTGAACTCAATTCCCTCTTTTGGATGCCCGAATTTTCCACGCGAAGTTGATTTGGCTCGCCCGTCCGAACCAGATCAAGCTCTTTTTCCTATCCGTTCCCTTCGATCGATGCGGTTCATTTTTGGACCCGTTGGCTTGAGTCAGGCCAAGCAAGGGATGCCCGAAACGTACGTTGCAAAAGGGGCTGATACTGACACATCCAAGTGGTGCCAAGGTGGGGTTTGGACCGTCGGCGGTTAGCGTTGTATCACTAGCGTACATTTCTCACTTATTGTCTGATCTATCTAGATTTGGGTAATGCGACTTGATAGATTCCAGTCCATTTCATGCCTCGTGTTCTCTTTCTATCTTATCTAGATGGTCAGCATCCTAAGATTTCTAACTTTTGAGGTACTTGTTTAATGGATTAAATTATTGCTTTACAAGATCATTTGTTATAAGTATACGTTTGATATGATGTGATTGTTTCGGATTCACTTTTTAAATACAGAATAAGGCCGCTCAATCGTTTATAAAACTGAGTCAAAGCGACTGATAATGTCAAATACATAAGCTCGAGAATGTCTGTGGTGTTAGGCTCTAATTATGTGCGACGCGTCTCCACACTGCCCATCACACGATAAACATGTTGTCTGCAGGAGAGGTTGAAGTGGTCTGCGGGGAAAAGAATTGACCTAATTAAACATCGGAAATACAAATTAAAAGAGAGGAAGAAAGAAAATTCAGACCACAAAAACAATCAATAAGTAAGAAATGTCGTAAAACGTTATCGCGACCCGTGACAAATAACCAAACGAACGAGATTTTGCATGAAGTTGACGACCTCCTTCGATGCATCTTCTGGGTGAAGCGCGACAGCATTTAAAGCCGGTTGGCCTCATATTTATTCCCTATTTGACTCCGTCGGTTCGTTCATTACCAATGACGCGCATAATTAATGAGTTCCTTAAAGGCTCGATGAAATGGCATACCACTTGATATACGTGAACGGACCGTTTGCGTGTCTCCATTGAGACCGTGCGATAAAGAGAGAAAGAAAAATAGATAGAATCGATAAGTATTAAGACTATGTTTGGTCGTCCGGATTTTTAACCAAGATAGAATATATAAGATATATAATTCAAGAATTTTGTTTTATCATATCCACTATTTGGTGAACCTAATAATTAAGTAGAATATATTTATATCATATCATATACATTTTTCAATATAAAAGATATATCAATGTACATAAACCTAAAAGTTTACAAATAGAGTAGTAAAAATCTCTCACAACACTATTCCCTAATTTATTTTATTTTATTTATTTTTCCACTTTTTTCTAAACTATTTTCTTTATTATTTCTTTTTTCCCCTTCCATCATTCTCTAATAAAATTTTATTAAATAGTGAACTGTGCTAATATACCTAATACACAAAAAATACATAAAATATGCAAAATATAAATATATATTTATATTTATATATTGAATCTATATTATAATATAGAATTCAAGTTGCATATAAATAAAAATAAGATTAAATTAAAAAAAATTGTTATTTTGAATTTCTTATATCAAAGTTCAAATATTTTTTATCTTGAAATATATTTTCAAATTTATTAATTTAAAATTTTTATTATTCGAGAAAAATAACTTTCCTATTATAAATATTTAAAATTATATCCACATTTATCTTACCTTCCCCATTAGATAATTTTGTCCAGCTATATATCTCTTATATTCGATTTTATTCTATCTTGAATAAACACCAAACTTAGGATTGGATAAAATATTTAAACCCGAATTTTATTTGAACTGCCAAATGCAGTCTAAGTTCAACATGCATTCCCGTAAAATCCGAGCGTCCTCTCTATCAATTCCACGATTTGTGGATAACCCAATTTAAAATTAGCAGAAAAACAAGGGGAGGGGAGGCTGCTGCCGTTGAAAGCGAATCCCTGCGTGGCTGAACGACTCGGCCTTCGAAACACCGGTCGTGTCTGGTCAATTCCCTCTTCCTTGGAGAGTCGGTAAGCTACAGCGGCCGTGCAAATCGGGCGGTGATTTGTCAGCACGAGGGGAAAAAAAGTCGTTCTTGAAGCTGAAGCGCTCTGTTTTGACTGCAGAAATGGGGTTTGAGTTAGAAATGTGGAGAAGAGGATTATTTGGTTTGCTTTCGATAAGGGATGTTGCCCTGCACATTGCTTTCAAAGTGGTCCTCTTCGTATCGAGAAACTTGGGGACAAAATGCAACTTGGGCTGGTACTGGCATCCACTTTCTTTGCAAGTGTATACCCAAGTTGAAATCGCTTTAGGCACGCGTGACCCACGAAATTGATAGATCCGAATGGTGCTGAGATAGGTTCTGGTCAGTATACCCAAGTTGAAATCGCTTTAGGCACACATGACTCACGAAATTGATAGATCCGATTGGTGCCGAGATGGGTTCTGGTTCATATTGTGGAACCTTCGCTTCGAAACCAGTCTAACTAAGTACCCAAAATTCAAAAAGGCGACTCCCTTCGTGTGATTTTAAGGCCTATGGTACCTCAACATCAATAGAAGTTGTTCGAGCATATGACTTGTAGGCTTTCGAGAATACTATTGCCACTTGACATTTTGAAAGTATCAGAAAGTTCTCCAAGATTCCTTTCTAGAGCAGCACAGGAACCTCAAACTAGGTGGTATGGTAATAGTTTTCGCCTCATCAAGTGTCGTCCAAAATTCTTTTTCGACTCTGCCCGTCCCTCCTAAGAGGTACTTCAGAGAAGTCGAAAGAATGTGAATAAAATTCCAATGCTCATCTGGCATGAAGCCAATGATGAATGGCAGGCCGAGTCCGACACCAGTTCAAAAGTCATTATACAGGCTTACTCATAATACGTAAAAATTAGTAAATTCTCTTCATGAAGTCACTAGACCTAAGTGGGTGCCCCAGCCTATAAAGAAATATGCTCATCCAGCATCTCAACAACGACGACAATCAAGCAATGTGGGTTCTCGTTGGCGGTGGCGAAATCGACAAGGCACGAGGAGCGAACAAGTTTCATTCGGAAAAAACTAACAGTGACAAATTGTCAAAGGAAATTGATGATATGAAAGATCATCATGGCCATTTGGGTTTTGCGGAGGGGATTGTGCGGAGGTTCAAAATCACAATCATTTAATAAGAACATGAGTGAGTTGAGAACAATTGACGATTCGATGGATTAATTGGAGAGCAAAGAAACATTTCGTTGTCGAATGCATCTCTACATCACTTCATCGTTGGAAGATAATAGAGTTTCTTTAATTATTTTTACTCAATTTGGCTTTATCCCACTCTCTATCGTGGATTTCATATTTGGCATCTCTCCACATATATCTAAGTTTATCCAATTTGAAAAATGTTTCCCAATACTGGATAGGATAATAATTATCCTATTTGAACTCAAATTTTAAATATTAAATGCAGCCTAATGGATATCTCTAAGAACAACGGCACAAGTGTCAAGACTGCTCTTGGTTGGGCGGTCAAGCTTTTCAAGAATTTCTCTTTCCCTCCTTTTTACTAAGGCTTTTGAGAATGATCTTGGAAACATCGTTCCCTGCCCATTATAAAAATATTTCCTTTTTGAATACACTAATCATACATGACACGAGACACACACTGCATTGAAAATAACCAACTTTTTTAAAAAACTCTTTCGGAAGAAGACGTATAATTCTTCTTTTATTATTTTTATTCGAAATATCTCTATAAAACCATTTCTTTATTTAAATGGGATAGCTTATAAAAATAGTAAATATTAAAGCTGTATATATTACTATACTAAAAAAGTAATAATAAAGGAAGACAACGAAAGGATTTTCTTTTTTCTAGCCCTACTTTTGATACAATGCAAGATAGTGATTTTACTTTTTGAATTGGGAGAGATGGCTGACTGGATTGAAGCATAGGTGTTCCTTGATGATTGGTGCACCTTTTTCCTTCTCTCTTTTTCGGCTCTACCTACTCTTGTATTTCTTTAATCCCTGATACATCCTCAACTTTCTATTATTGGGCCCGCAATCAATCGTATACCCACCAAAAACTTACAAAAAGGAGTTGCTACATTAACTGTGGATTTCTAGAGGGAAAATTCGCAAGTATATACAAATGTGTTGCACTTAGTATATACAGTTCTTGGATGTACTCGTGTCCTGTTTCATCAGCAGCCATCTCTAATACGGATCAACAACACCTGAAATCCATAAAAAGAAAAACCCATTACGAAAAAGAACAAGGGCAAAGCAAATGACATTAAATCATGGCGTGTCCAGCAAGGAATCATTGCTCAAGTCAATTCACTCGATCAAGCCGATCGCACGCAAAGACACGGCGAAACTAATAAGAGGTCTCGCAAGATGAGTACGTGCTCCAACATCGAATTACGTGAAACAAAAGGTGTCGGCACATGTCCGAAGGGCATTACTTGCGAGCGAAAAGGAAAAGCAGATGGGGACACTTGGGGTAAATCTCCAAGGCACCCTTCAAATCCCGCGTCCAAAAAGGCAGTCGGGATTCGAATTGAAAGAGAAGAAGAAAGGAACTTGAGACATCTAGTGGATTCCAT
The DNA here is from genome assembly GCA_016097605.1 of Eucalyptus guilfoylei. Lineage (NCBI taxonomy): Eukaryota > Viridiplantae > Streptophyta > Magnoliopsida > Myrtales > Myrtaceae > Eucalyptus > Eucalyptus guilfoylei. The sequence continues at coordinate 21,780,738 of CM027869.1, forward strand.
TTACCGAAAAGCACACCACAAGTATGAACACCCCCGAAAGCTTTACTAATAAATTAAGAAGGTTCAAAAGCCAACGACTCTGCAATTTTCGTTTCTTATAAGAAGGTTAAATTTTGTGTGCGCGTGCGCGCGCGTGTGTGTGAGAGAGAGAGAGAGAGAGAGAGAGACAGTAAGTGATGCACAAAGGCACTTACCACCAGTAGTTCGTGTGTCTTCTGTGCCATTTGGAAGGGTCAAATCCGAAAAAGTTATAGCGTCGTTCCTCTTCTCTCCTAGCGTTCCGGAAGGCGCAGCAGCTGACGGAGTAGAACAGGATGAGGAACAGGAGGACGAAGAAGTTCAGGAGCGAGACCTTGTGCCACGTCCTCCTCGCGTCCTCGAGCGCTCCCGCCTTGCACGAGTCGCAGTCGTAGCACAGCAACGCCGGCTCGTTGTTCCACTTGTAGCAGTCCGGGTCTTGCGGCACCACCGTCTGCACATTGTACACGCAGGACGTCGGCGGCTTGCAGCATCCTGACTGCACTTCAAAGGCAACATTAAGTTTAGCTCAATTGGTAGAGAACGAAAGGAGCTACGCGTACCAATCCATTAGGTTGCGCTCTTACTTGGATGAAATTAGAGTGCTTCTCTATAAACTAGCTTTCCTAAATAAGAATCTAGATGGAGATTAAGGAGAATACATGTTAGACCATAGCCTAACCTGTATAGGAGACAAATCCTTTGTCGAGTAATCAATAGGCGTCCAAGATGCAATCTTCTTGCAAGTCCCTGAACTGAAAATGCAACTCTTGATTTTCGTCCAATAGCGAGGGTCCTTGACCCTGTCCCTCAGCCACGGCGAGTACGCATCGAGCTTGTACTCCTCGTACTTGTGGCCGGGGACCGCCACCCCGCCGCCCTGTGCGGTGATTATAAACCCAAACGCGGTGAAGACCATCAAGGCGGCTATGAGGCACAGCATGACCACCAAGTAGAGCCAGAGCGCCCACACGACGTGGAAGCACGCCCCAATGAATCCCACCAGGGAAACGATGAGGACAACGAAGCCGATGACGAGGAGCGGCGTCTGGAGGGTGTGTTGGCAGGTGGTGCCGCTCCTCGTCATCCACAGGCCGGCTCCGATGAGGGGTATTGAAGCCAAGAGCGAGAGGAGGTTCAAGAAACCGACCACGTTGTTGCTAAGGAAACGATTGACCATTGTTGAAAGATATTATGAGTGTCTTGTTTATGTGTAAGGACTAAGGGAAGGCGATTCTAATGTGATGTCTTCTTTAGCTTCCGTATTTAAATGAAGGCAACAAGTCCAATTGCGCCTTTAACTTTAGGGCAAAAAGCTTCGACAATTCAAAAAAAATCATAGCTTTGATCTGCTTTTCTTGTCTTTTCGGCTTTCCGTGTGCTGGGTGTTCAATTATAAAACTTACATCGCAAACATGAAAACGACCATATTCAATTCGCACTTCTTAGTCATTAAGGAACTCGTGAAATGAGTGCACCTTGTTTCTTTCTTCCTTTCTCTTTTTCTTTTTGAACAGTATGAACTGAACAAGAACACTAAGAAATCGGAGACAAACAATCGAAGTAAACGCAACGTGGCATTCGCATCCTTTTCTCATTTCAATTTCTATGTAGAGAGCTCTTATTTGACGACATCAAAATTTAAAAAAAAATAACAAAAATAAAATTAAGGACGAAGAGATAAAAATGAAGTGAATGTACAAATTTTTGTTTTTTTAGGGAGGGGGGGTTGGTAAGGGGCTAGAAAGAGAGGCCGGGCAAGGACTGGTTTTTCAAGAAATGCCGGAGCAAGAAGAGGGCGAGCCTGGGCTGGCCCAACGGCACCTCGTGGCCGGCGCCCCTCACCGTCGCGTACGTCAGGCCCTCGTACTTCTGGCTCCACCCACCGACCTGGATCACCACCACCAACCCATCACGTCAGATTCCGCCATTGTTCAAACCTGGCCATCTTCTTGCGTGATCAACGAAAACGAGAGAGGAGATGACGGTGATTACCTGTTGGAGATCATCGTACCAAGCGTACCAGCTGGCGGTGGTCTTGAGCCCGAGAGCTTTGATGGAGTACCGGGTCGCCGACAGCGGCAGCACGGCGTCGGTGTCGCCGCTGGTGACACGGCGTTCGAAAGAGGAATTAGGACGAGCTCGTAGGAGGAGGAGGAGGAAAAGCGAAGACGAGAGCTGTACCTGTAGACCCAGATTCGAAGGCCCGCGGCTATGAGCTGTTTCAAGACGGGGAGCATCGATTTGGGAGAATCCGTCCACTTTGACCTTACCACCCCGCTGCAAAAATAGAAACGATGGATTACAATCCGGGTCGCCAAGTGTTTGAGGAAATGCGGGAACGAGGTTTCGAGGGCCGAGGGAGCGAGCCCCTTGAGCATGGCGAGAACCTGCAAGGGGTCCAAGGATGAGGGATGCGAGTGACGTTGGCGTGGAGAGCCCTTTGAACGCTTCGTCGGTTCATGTACTTCTTCGTGTACTTTAGTATGCACTCGTCGTTCCCTCTGAACTTCCATGGCTGAGATCAAGAAGAAAGATGATGAGCTAATTAAATCACAGTACTTCGGTAGAACCCGAAAACCAAAAAGCTAGCAGTTTTCCGAGACAAAGTAGGACCGTATAGCCGTGCCGACTGGGGAATGCATTCACGAGATTTACCCATATCCCATAATCACGAGCAAGAAGTAATAATTGGTCAAATTCGTATTGACTTTTGAACAACATCATCTCCAGATCGCACTCTGCCTTTTCATGGCTTTATTTTTTAGGTCCAACTAATCCCTTGCATGCAACTTCCACCTAAAACTTTTATCTTGTTGACGATGAATCATGATTCGGTAAATAGTGGGTAAGAGCTGAGTATATGGTTATGGCTGCTACATGGATGAAAGACCGAGATTTTTCTTAAAATTTCAGTGAAAACATACAGTAAGCAAATGAGGGAAGATTAGTGGAGACATAGCATGCTCGGCGTTTCTTTTCCTTTAAAACCTAATGATGACATTGACTTCAAGATCTTGACTGAATACTCAACCCATCGCAGAGGCTATCACAACCAATGTCACGGTTAAAAGCAAATCCATCTAAATCAAGAATCAAAAAACAACTGAAAAGTGGATGGGTTCGTTTAATTGTCAATGATCTTGAACTGTGATTTCCTTGTGATACATCGAGAACGGTTATAGAATGTTTTGTTAAAGAAATAAGGGTAGTAAATTCGTGGCTTTTTGTCCAAAATATGTGTTTTCAGTAGGCTCACCAGGGACTGGTCCAGACTGTGCTTGAGCGTGCCCGTTGCTGGGCAAGGGCTTTTATAAATGTTGTAAGGGTCGATATTCCCAAACTCGGTAAAAGCACGGGTTTGAGCCGCATTACACTTGTTATGGGGAAAGAGGAATGAATCGTAAGGGCAAGATTCATTCAGGGCTGCGTACGTGGAATCCGATATCAACCCATGGTTCCACCAAAACTCGAACGTGCCGACGTAATCGTAAAAATCATCCAAGAGTGGATTTCCCACCTGCCCAGAAACACCGGATCATATAAAGACACGAGATATATCGATATCGACCTAACCTATCATCTCTTTCTTGACATAAATCAAGATACCTAGTGATTTTAACATAATAAAATGTCATATTATGTCAGCATGATCGTGAGATCAGATGGTTCCGTGTCCTTAGCATTCTTTCTAGCCGAGAAAGACAAACAAGAACCTCTTTGAAGTCGAGGACAACACAGTGACGTACCATGAAGCCTTTGAAGTTAAGAACCGGGTTGCTGGTCCCGTTGTTGTGCTGTGCAATGACCAAAGACAGCTCAGGAATGTAATGACCTGCAAATTACAGAAAGCGAGCATCAATCAAAACAAAGACCGAGACAGTTACCGGAAAAAGGCGGTGCATGGGATGGCTTTGTACCTGCATAGCTTTCCCCAGCAATGTAGAAAGGCCTATGCTTGTATTGAGGGAACCTCTCGAGCCAATTCATTAGGAATGTGAAGGCATCTTGAGCTGCACTACGAAAACAGCTGGTAAGAAGTGTATCTTTGCCTAGACCGATCGGTGGTGAATTCGTGATCTCAAATGAGATTGCCCATGAGGAGTCGATCCACAGTCAAATGGATTCAGATGGTTTAGATGAACCAGAGTTTACAGGGACCAATTCATTTGAATGCAGAACTATTTTTGCCTTTTTGATTTGAGAGAGAGAGAGAGAGAGACCTGTTCTCTTGTCACCAGGGATGTATACATCAGAGGATGTGTTGGAGTAAGAAAACCCCACGCCAGCAGGAGAGTCCAGGAAGAGCAAGTTTGCCTCTGCAAAACCAAACCCCATCACAATCAAACTGCACATGAAGAACTTTCGACGTAGAATCGCTTTTCATGCACATTGCACCCCACACATCACAATTCATACTCGCTCACCTCTGTTCCAAGCATAGGGGTTGAGATGCAGAGTCTTGCCATTCGGCCTCACATGAAACGGCCCCACCTCCTCAGACGCACCGTACGCCACCGAGGAGCAGCCAGGCCCGCCGTTCAGCCATAGGACCAGCGGCTTCGACACCGGGCGAAGATGGCGCGGCACCTCAATCAACCAGTAAAACAGAGCCCTCCCGGCACTCGGGTCCACCGTGACATAGCCGGCGTACTGAGAGAAGGTCACATTCGCCGGCTGGCCTGGTAACTTAACGATCTTGTCCTTCTTTTGCTGGACATTTATGGAAGTCGCAGAAGTAAAAGATAGCAGCAAGAGCGCAAGCACTAGAAGAAGGCGGGGCAAAGAAGCAGAATTCTCCTTGCTCATGATCGGGTTTGAAGAAACGCTCCTGTTTAGCTATTGGTCAGCTTTTGGAGTGGAGTTTGCTTCAGCTCAGTGAAACTTTTACGAATTGATTTCTAAGTGATGCCTTGGGAATTTATTGTGCCATGTGAAAGATCCACAGGATTGTTCCGGGATGGCCAGGATGCAATCATTTTTATACTATTGAGAATGTTGCTTGTGAGAAGCGATTTCTTAGCTCAACTGGCTCTGACTTTTTTCCATAGGGCAGGCAGCAATACTTTATAACTGACGACGCACTGAGGGTGACCCTCGGTCAGCTGATACTCGGTGTGGTTTTTCTCTGTATATGCTCTAGATGTTTGAACTCGAGAATAAAACAATCTCGAGATCTCGACCTCTCCAACTAGATGCTTGAACTGTTCTCTTTTTACCTCCTGCCCAAGCGATATTTCTATCTTTTGTTGGGGAGGAAGGAGGACCGACAGAATTATGATTGATATGATTTCCCCATCTCACCTACTCTAAGTCATACTCAAAAACGCTTGTTAGTTACTACTTAAGAAAATGGCCTTGTGGGGGATCAGTAGGTCTGGATGTACCTAATACATTGAACAGAATGTCATCTGGCTACTGACTTCGATGTGCACGTCTCTTTTTTTTAAGCTTTTTCTTCAGCTGAAAACGCCGGGTGTGAAGTTCGTGTTGTGGAATTTTATGCAGATCTCCAATGCTCAGCTCCTGATATGATCTGCGGACTTTAATTAGGACGGTCTGAACTTAGTTCACGAATCCATTCAGCAAAAGCAGGCGTGAAATGAGCCTGCGAGAAAACCATGTTGCTGTCAATCTCGTGGTTTGGAAAGTTCTTGAATGAAACAAATTTGACGTAAGACCCTCCTCAGAGAGGAGCCATCATTAGATCAGAAACTCACTGGATCCCACCCAAAGTCAAAGCCATCGAGATGAAGGGCTCATCGTGGACAGTTGACCTAATATCGGATCTCTATGAAGCATGTTAAACTGTACTGCTATTCCCATTTTCCTTTTTCTCTTCCGCTGGATCAAAGATAAGCCCACTGTTCATCTGACTAAATCCCCCTCCTCTGACCTTCTTTTAGTCCTTTGATGGCACCGTTTAGTTTTACAACCATCAGGCATCTCTTGCGAGTTACAGAGCAGATGCCCCCACCACACCAAGTGGTTCGTGCGGTTTAATCCACAACATTCATTGTGCTGATCCATCCATCGAACGCCTCTCATCTTCTGGAGATGGACGGTCGACGTGATCTTCTTGACTTTTCCTGAAGAGGGCAATGCTTGTTTATATTATTTAAGCTTCTTGGGAATGAGCAGGGCATTTTCTTGGATCCGGAGAAGGCAGCTCGCTCACCTCGTGCCATGCCCCAGCTCACGGGCTTTCTTCTAGGCTATAGAAAGCTAGATCCCCTCTGACGAAATCAAGATTTTTAAATGAGGAAGACATAAATAAATCCACCCATTTGCATTGTTAAGTCCCTAAATCATTATCGGATCTGCGCATATACTACTTTGCTCGGGTCTTGAGCCCTTCAATGAATTCTCTTATCTCCATATCGGCCAGTATGCTCATGAGTCGTGACTTTGCCTTTCCGTCAGTTGTTTGTTGACTTTTTTTATATGTTTTGAATTGAATTATCGTGTGGATGTTATCTTTCTTCTCCACCAAGATTATTGAATACGATAAGAAAATCACAGATAGAACGGAGGTTTAAGTAATTTTTTACGAAATCAAGACCCCCGAAACCCCTAGAAGCAAGGTTGTCGCAGTTAAGAGAGCAAATATGAGTCTTACAGTACATTCATCAATAGGAAAACTGCAAAGAATATTCTTTTCCCGCTGGCTTTTATAGGGTAAGAATTTGACAACTTTCTGATGACCAATAATCTGTAATGAATGGCCTACATAATTGAATAGAACTCCGCAAAGGAGGCAAGAATCAATGGGCACTCGAGAGGAGTGCATCTTACTTATTCTGTATCCTCATAAATAGAAAGAATTTTTCCTTAGTTTTCATCAGATATTCACACTTAACTGCACCCAAGTAACGGCTTCTATCTTGTCATAGGCTTATTCTCCAAGAATGATCTGAAAAGAATGAAGGCTTGTCGAGGACGATGAAGCGGAACCTCGTGTCCTGCTCCAGTCACCGTTACAAATGTCAGCCCCTTGTATACTTGGCTCCACCCACCAACCTGTATCACCAGAAGAAGCTTGAGGATAAGCAAGCACATCTTGATGGAATTCTCAATCAACTTTCCTTAAAACTGATTTTGACTGGTTAATATTGACAAGAGAGTCGACAATCAGATCTGTTTTATCTGTCTAGGATACTGAAAGTATCGCCTGTGAATATTACGTGATTTAATAGCCAGGTGATATCTCAGAAGAGAAAGAAGTAGAAACGTTGTCAAGCACCTCTAAAAAGCTGCTATGGTCTGCTCTACTTTAAGCAGGTGAGATGTGAGCCAGCATATTACAGATAAAGATTGCAAGAGCAAAAGAGAAATTCGAGTTTGTTTAACCGCAGACAAGTAAAAGAACAAAAGCTCGATTTAACTGTAAAGAGTACAGACCTTTCCATTGTCTGTCCATGAGTACCAATTGATAACAGTGGCAAGCTTCAAGGCATCAATTGAGTATCGGCTTGCAGTGACAGGAACGACAGCATCAGTGTCCCCACTGGAGAGATTTGACCAGATGTCAGATGAAGGATATAACAACTAATACTGTAACATGACACAATAAAACCCAAAAGACAGCCGCAGCCAAAAATGAATTGTGAAACATATGCACCAATAGAAATGGTAGACAGACAAAAGTTGAACGAGTCATGCTCAGTTTTCTACCCTTTTCTTTTTGTTGGTACGTTTAAAAAGCGGATTTTGACTCCATTGCACTTTCCACGCAGCTACTAAAAGTTCCACATTTTCTATGGAGTCTACTATTTTCACTCTCGCTTATATTATCTCCTCAGTCTTCAGTCTTTCTTCTATTATGTTTATGCATATTCTCACCTTAGTTCCCACAGTGCCTGTTGTACATTTTCGTCGTTAATTGAGTATGGTCTGGGCACTCATATTCATGGTAAAGATTTAATCTAAAACAATTACATGAAATAGAACTAACAATCTGCAGGAGGCCTGCTTAGACATAAGCTATGCTTGAGAAGACTTCCTTGAGCACCTCACTAGATAATCATTCAAAAGGAATCTCCCAAGGTAAATAGAGGAACCATGCCACGGAAACGGAGACTCAAAACTAAATCAGGCCACGGTACATGTTACGTTATCAAATTCTAAGAGGGAAAGAAGCTGTTGAAAGATTGATAATAGCCAATAGGCCAACTGGAACAGAAATGTGCTACAACAACGAAAGAGGAACAGATTCCAACAAGGGATGATACTTTAATCATCAACGGTTGCCTCTACCAAATCAAGTACTCGCTATCTGGTTGTGCAGAAGATAAGTAATATATTTTAACGACTATCGAGTGTCATGATCAAGGATTTCTTCAAAAATAAAAAATAAAAATTATAGAAAGAGAACAGTGGGATTCGCGAAAATTAGCTGCACAAACTTGCCTGTAGACCCATATCCTCAAACCGGCTCCAATAAGCTCTTGGTATATAGGAAGCATAGAAAGTGGAGAATCTGCCCAGTAATTCCCAACGATATCGCTGTAGACAACAAAATTCAATAAATTAGCAGATATAACTTTTGCTTGGCGGCCATTTACTATATGACTGGCACATATTTGTGATCAACTCGAGAGCAATATTGCACCTGCATGTCTTCCATGCATATGGTATGCCAGTCACATTTGCATGAAGTGCCTTCTGCACTTCCGGTTTATTGAAATAAACCTCAGAATACCTCTCTGTACAGGGATCGTATGCTCTGGACATCCACGGCTGAGTATAGGAGGCAACAGAGAATTTGATTTAGAAAAATTCACTGAGCAGTTTGCAAGATAGCAACAGAGAAAAAATCATGGTATGTCTTTGTGACAATGAGAATTTCAATGTAGAGTGTTGAGGATGATGAAACAATAAAAAGCTTGAATCTGCAGAAACACTGGGCGAGGGCATGGCGGCCTCCATAGCACTCTGTCAAAAACTCTTGAATGAGAGATATTAAAGGTGAAATCCTTGGATACGCCAGAGAAGTCACTCATCCAATGAGGGTGAGACTCAGTAAAGGGAACGCTTTCAGTAAAATCACCAATCCCATAGGTGCTAAAGGATCTCAGTTGAGCCAATAAAGTATGTCACTAATGGTTACCAAGCTCTCCAATATCTTATGGAGAATCTGAACTAGAGTAAATTCAGGATCTATGGTAAAGCTTAATCATTGAAGGTCGTTAAGCATTTGTCAAATCCACTTATTCAGTTCAAGTGAACATTGTCCAGTATAAGTACTTACATAGTGACCCCTTAAGTTGTGCCGTAACGATGAGGTACTATTGCAAGGTCGAGTGAAAATACTGTAAGGATCAATATTTCCTTGCTCCACAGACGCAGCATCAAGGGCCTTCATGCAGTCTGCTGAGGGGTGCTGTGAAGATCCATGCAGACAAGCAGCTCGGAGGGCACGGTAGGTCGAATCAGAAATCAAGCCATGGGTCCACCAGTATTCGAAAGTGCCGATGAAATCATGATAATCATCTGTAACAGCATTCCCAACCTAAAAAGGGGTAAAGGGAAAAGTAAAGGATTGATGATGCCAGGACTATCATTCTTCCAATTCGAAATCAATATCTATGATTACCAGGAATCCCTTAAAATTGATGATTGGATTCCGAATTCCCTTATTTTTTTCGTAAACAAGTTGAGACAGCTGTGGAACGTAATGGCCTGTCACAAATAGAATACGAAACGTTAGGTCGGTCGCTTCCCACATGGAGACTCATTAATAACAGCAGAAAACAACGAAGAAAAGCTCCGAAACCTGCATAACTCTCCCCAGCAATGTAGAAATCTCTGTGCTTGTACTCTGGAAATCTTTCAAACCATTTGACCAGAAAAGCGTACGCATCTTCAGCTAAACCATGTCACATAACAAACCAAAGATGTCAAACTCGAACTCTGCATCTTCTAAGCTAAAATTCTATGAATGTACTACAGATATACCGACGCACTCGAAACTAACCAGTTCTCTGATCCCCCGTGGTGTACAAATCCGACGTCGTGTTGGTGTACGAGAACCCGATGCCCGCCGGAGACTCGAGAAACAGCAAATTCGCCACTGTCGCAAGCAAATTCAAACATAAAAAAACTCTAACGAACTGCTATGTCTCTGTACCGGCGAAGCAATCGGAAACAAAACCAAAATCAAATTCTCACTCCACCGCACTCACATTTGTTCCAAGCATACGGATTCGAGTAAAGCGACTTCCCGTCGGGCCTAATCCTGAAAGGCCCGATCTCCTCGGCTGCTCCGTAGGCGACGGAAGAGCAGCCGGGCCCGCCATTGAGCCACAGCACGAGGGGCCTCGACTCGGGGCGGCGGCTCGCCGGCGACTCGACCAGCCAGTAGAACAGCGCCCGCCCGGCCTGCTGGTTCACCGTCACGTAGCCGGAGTACTGGGCGAAGCCGGCGTTGGGGGGCTGCCCGGGCAGCTCCCCGATCCTGTCCCGCTCCCGCTCCGGCGAGGCGGCGCCGGCGGCGAGGACGGAGAGGAGCGAGAGCAGCGCCGCGAAGAGTGGAAGGCGAAGGCGAAGGCGACGGCCCATGATGACGGCACGAGCTGCGCACGAGCTCGGGAGCTGAATTGACTGCGGGGGCTGATGGGGACGGAGGACGGAGGACGGGCACTTTCCCTTTGTGTAAAGGGCCGGAATTTATTGGAAAGAGAGAGCGGGAGAGCGTTCCAATTCAACCGCGAGACGGGGATATTTCCGCGACCGAGAAGTCCAGATCCCAACGAGCATTTACACCTCACAGGAACTTGAGGAGATTCCATGTGAGACACGGGGGGACAGAGAGAGAGTATTAAAATTTGGCGATGGGGAATGATTGATTGGGATTTGGTTGTCAACGAGGGAATTATTTGTGGAAGGTTGGATTATTCGTTTTATCATTGATGTCTTTGAGGAAACGAAAAAGAGGTTAACTTTCTGCTTAGTGCCATTCTTTGTTTACGCATGAGCACCATTAAACTTCCACGGGAATATAAAGCCCAACCTTCATTTATTGAAGAGTTGCAAAAGCACGTCTTTTAAGCGATTCTCCCAAATCTTGCCAACTTGAATAATTTATTACCCATGGAAAGTTAACAGTGAATAAGTAATGGTGTCAAACCCTGAAAAAAAAAAATCATTTGGAAGATAGTGCATCCACAAAATCAACAATGTCACGCATGTTCAATAATTATGGCACTAAATGAAGAAGTTCATGTAAAAACACTGAAAATCCCTTTATTTAGTTGCCCAATACCATCATCTAGGACTAATACGTAAGCTAGCAATTGACCAGCTAATTACTTGCCACAAGGCTTAACCCAGTAAACTAGCAACTCGAAAAGCGGGATCCAAATTTCACAATTAAACAAGGATAGGCTAAGCACAAGGAGATACTTCTAAAGCGTGGCTGAGCACGTGGCAATTAGCAAATATTTACCCATCAATTGTTCGACAAAATTTCTCATCAAGATAACGCTCCTGCCAGACCTACATGCATTCTAGGTACAGCCTAATACCTAGTGAATATAAACTTCTAGAGAAAAAAGTTGACAGCCGAAACCTAGCACACGGCCCCTACACACGCATCAATCCAACCACGCCCTCAGAGGGTAACTATATGGTGTGAGCCAAGGATTTTTTAAAGAGTACGTCCCACAACGGTTTCTAATAATTTGGACGGTCAAGGAAGCAATTATCGTGGGATCCGTTTCAAGAATTTGTAGTCCATGACATGTCTTTGGTATTTATAGTAACCCATAAATTATTATGCTAATAAACTTCCCTTCATAAGATGTGTTGGGCTTTGTTAAACTTGATTTTATTTCCTTGTTCATCTTCGTAATTGCCTTTGTGTGTGTTACTAAATTGATCTAGGGCATGAGTATTTCGGAGCATTTCTTGAGAAATTAAAAGAGAAAAAGCATTGTCTTAATACAAAATTTCTATGACCTCAATCTGTTGAAGATCCAAGTCTTGTTATTATTAAGCATGATCAATAATTGCTACTAGACAATTTTTTAAAAAAGGGTTGGTTGTGGAATTGATGAGGTGTGGAATTAGGTTCAATTCCAATGGCATTTAGTTCATGTTTCTTTCTCCTTTCTAGTTTTTTTAATTTTGTCCTTTTTCCCCTATGAATTCATCCTTTTGTCGGTGGAAAAGTCATCTACGTAGAGGGAAGCCATCGTAGTAATTGATCATATGTATGTCTAGGTAAGATCCACACGTTTAGTGGCTACAATCGTGGTAGTGTATGTGGACAAGAGTATGCTATATTAGTCAGCCAATCAGGCACCGAAAAGATGACCAACCCACTACAGGGGGACATGCGTTGCTTGTTTCGTATGTGGTATGCTTTGCTTAGTCAGCCAATCAAGCACATGGGATTTGTTGTTGAATACAATGGTATTCAACGCGCGAAAGTCGAAGGCACTTTCTTCTGATTTCGGATCTGACCTGAATTGGCCAGGGGAGGCGAGGAGGCGTCCGTGACGAAATTGATTTGTTAAATTCAGAGAAGTCAACAAATCAATTAAGAAAACAGAAGAGGGCGGAGTAGGGAGAAAAGGGGCGGGAGAATCGATCCATGATGGACAGAGGAGCATCCTTGGAAGCTCCTTCTCGTCTGTCGGACAATTCTAGCAATGCTGATTTGGAACATTCAAAAGACAGAAAGAATTGGACTTGTAGCTAGAAGTATTGATGTTTTCGGGCGCGCATCACGGGCGAGCGTGCAATTAGTCTCTCTTTTGAGGACGCCAAAAATTGAATTGACCAGATGTCGAGAACAATTCTCTCTATCTTAAAACCCATAAATGGCTAATATGCGGTGAGATGTGTGAGACGAGAGACGGCATTGCATCCCCCATCTCCTGCCCACAATTGATGGAGCCGCCCCACTCCCGCATATCCCAAGAGCGTTGGACTTTTTTATCATCCAACATAAAATTCTTACAAAATCAAAGCAATTAACGTGAGAAGAAAAAAAGAGTTTGTTATTGAGAACCCTCGGAATATAAAATGAAAACGATTGGGAGAAAAATAAAATGTTATTATTATTAAAACTCGAACTATTCATTTGAGGAAATTGGGATTAGGAATATTTAAGATGGAGATTTGCAGAGCAGGTGGGGCTGACCGAACCCATGCCCAACCTCCCCGCATGTGGTGCATGAGACTTTGCTCCATCCTTACCCCAACCCAAACCATGGATTGCGGGTTCTAATCGGGCCGTTCAGGGGTGGGGCGAATGTCCATTTGGGATGGGGAAATTGTCGTCGCTAATTTGGGGAGTTAAGTGATCAATAGGGTAACCGACAGATACAAATTACCTGCCGCTAAGAGCATGCGTATTGACGATTTTATCCCTTTTATGTAGCAATCCATTTAATTCGGAAGGGCATAATGAGGAATATACGGAAAGTGGGATAAAAGGTACTTATATGTTATATACTGGTGAAATGTCTAATGAGTCCTAAACCGATTATACGGATGTCAATTCTAAACTTCGTAAGGGCCGCGAAACCTTTGTCTATAGGTGGGTGACCCTTGTTGGGCTTAGAAGAAAAAAAAAATACAAATAAAAGTTCAAAAATTATAAATATTTGTCTATATTAATGTTGATTGTGCATGTTAGCCATTTTTGGGTACAATTGACCAAATTGACTAAATGGGCAAATTATCAAAAAAATCATGACAATATTGACAAATTTAAAAGGTTTATTACTGAATTGGCAAAAATGTAATAGGATGAGGATTTTTTGGAAAATTTTCTTGTCGAGAAATCAATGGTGATGCTTGTGATATTTTGGTGGGACCAATACCAATTATTGTGGAGGGAGACCATGTTAATATAAATAACTATTAAGATTTGTTATCAAGCAATATAAGACAATACTTCAAAACCCACTCTTATGTTCAAGCCCGTGGAATTTGACTAGTGAAGGTAGTGCATGGAATTTGACTAATGATGGGTGGTGCATGAACATTCATAAAAGGAATAACATTGACTCTAATACTATGTAAAAAATTGTGGAATTAATTCCAAATGTTTAAAAAAAGCTTAAACAATTAGCTGAATGCATGATTTAACATTTGAATATCCCAACCTGGCATTAAGGCCCCGTTTGGTTCAACTTTCTCAATGGACTTTAAGCCTCTAAAGCCCCTCGAAGAAAATATAACGTGCCTGGCAAATGTTTTTTGGAACCCCATTGGCCAAATGCCAATATTGGGAAGATTGAAACTTGAAAGTCCAAAGCGTGGAGACTTGTTTTAGGCTTTCGGTAATTTGGAAATACAAGTCCTCGTTCATTATTCATCTCACGTTCATTGTTCCTCTTCCAAAATTTGCATCGAGGAGCTATCGGAAGCTGCCGACGGCGTCACTTGATGGGTCGTGTGTCACCGGTGATGGCCGCCTTGGGGTTACCACTTATGTCTCATAAATGAGCCCAAAGAGAAATATTGCGCAAACTAAAAGGCATGCATTAATTTCTATCACTTACAGCCGTCAAATGCTCCTATCGTATGACTGATAGGAAAACAAACAATGTTAAGACCACCATTGCGACTATAAAATCGACTGACCAAGTCTTGTCTTCACCTTCATCCTCGTAGATAAAATGGTTCGCCGCTTATATCTATATTCTCGACAAAACACAAACCTTATTGTAAGTGAGTGGTCTTTTAACCTCGGCTACTAGCAAAGGTGCTACTCTTGCATTGACAGTTTCCTTCAAACCCGTATTCATCGACGATGGCAGAGACGTTTAGAAAAAATATGATAGTTTGTGTATCTCTCGAGATTGTGTGAATATCGTCTATGAATATGCATATCATGATTGATATGTTATCTTATTTAATCATTTATAAAGCCTATGAATAGGTTGATGTAATATTCGTTATGATATATCAAATTATACAAAAATTCCTCAAATCTATCTTTCACATCATTCTCAACTTAGTATCAGAAATGCATCGAGTGCACTTCACACCCAGTGCATCTCAAAAATTATGTTAGAGATATTTAGAAAAATTACGATGATTTTTATATCTCTCGAGATTGTGTGAATATCTTCTATGATTGTATGTATCTTGATTAATATGTTATATTATTTAGTCATTTCATAAAGCATATAAAGAGGCTGATGTAATATTCGTTATGATATATTAAATCACAGATAAATTTCTTGAATCAATATTCCGTATTATAATTCTCAACCGACAAGAGTTCCAACAAAAAGTAGCATTATCCTTGAGCATGTGAAGGTATATGTACAAGTAACATATTACTTTTTTAAATCATATGAATTCCATGTGGAGCATCGCAATTTTTTTGACTTTAAGAAAGGCCTGACCCCGACTTCACAGCCTATTGCCTAGTTCTTCCACACGGAATTTGGGGCAGTTTAGGTAACACAATTAGGTGGCCTTACCCACGAATGGACCTACCATGTCGTCTTTTTCGGCCACGAGATGGACCTACCTCCATGTTGAGGCCCGAAAATAAGTGAAAGCAGGAAATGATGGCTTTTCGCACGAGCCGATGCATGATTGCACGTATAGGGCCGTGACATTGCCACGCTTTCCTCTTCCTGAAGCCATCTTCAAATGATTTTGACGTGGAATCTGTTATTTTTTTCTCTACAAATAACATATAAATAAACCACCTGATGGACATGGGCTAATGGTAGTTTATGCGAGGAAATGCCTAAATAACGTGAATTTTCTTTTGACCACCCAGAACTGGCCAGAAGACTATTAAGCAAAATTTGTTATCGTGGTTAAGATTAATGAAGCGAACCTAAGAATATTAAGGAGTGTTTTTAAAGTCACTGGAGAAAATTACATCTATGCAAGCGAGTCAACTGTGCTCAGATGCTTCATCGAACTACATCGAACTACATCGATGCACGACCAAGCAACATTGTTCTTGAGTTGCGTTGTTTTTATCCCTCGAGAAACACGCCTTTCCCTTCACCCACTCAAATCTACAGACCTTCGTTCAAAGCCCTTGAGAGTTAGTTCATGCTCAGCCGAATAGGTTATCAATTCATCGTATATTCAATTACAACACCACCGACTCTCTTAGGATCGTTTAATAACTATTCATTATAGGGAACAATTTCTTATTAGAAATTATTCTTTTTAATTTTGTTCCCGATAACAAATTTTAAGCATTTAAAAGTGTTTGGTAATTGGCCAAATTTTTATTTCCGACATAAAAGTGTATTTGACACCGTTCTCAAAATTTATAATCCAAACAATTTTCTTCTAATTTTTTTATAATTTTATTTCTTTTTCTTTTCCTTTATTTATCTTCTTCCTTAGCCGGTCGTTGACCTTGGGATGACTAGCGATCGGCCAGATGAGGGCCGACAACCTCGCCGGAGGGTCACTGGCCCCCAACGAGGCCTTGCCTTATTGACCAAGCCTCACCAGCAGTTGGGCGAGGCTTGGGCTGGGCTGGGTGAGGCTCAACCTCGCCCAACTAGTCGCCGGCGACTGGCAACGATGGAAGAAGAAGAGAAAAGAAAAGAAAAAGTTCGATTGGCTTGATTCTATAAATGTTTTCGGAAACAAAAAATCATTTTTTTTTATTTCTTAATTTTACTCCGAATCAATTTCCGGGAAAAAATTGTTTCCAAAAATAAAAAAATTTACCAAACGAATTTTTGTTTCAAATCTACTTTCAGGAATAAAAGAACAAAATCAAACATCATTTTGTCGATTGCCAAACACGCCCTTGGTATATTTAGGACTAATTTGTTTGGCTAGTTGGCTTGGCGGCTATTATGATGGACTTTCAAAGTAGCTAATGAGCTACGAGAGAGATGATGTTGATATAAAACTTTTGAGTATTTCTAGTAATTTTCTCTTTTCCATTGGAGAAATTATTCCATACTTCCCTATTTCTTTGTTTTGTAAGACAGAAAGAAAATGAGACCCCAAAACGACTAGTCATTTCTAGCAAAACTTCTAGAAGACCATAAACCAAGAATGACGGCGAAGGCCTTTCAATTTGCTGGCAGTTTCATCAGCGACAGAGCTCACTGTGGAGCCTTAGGCATGTGGACCAGGTGGTAAGAATCGCCATTCGTAATCAAAGCAACAATTGACTTCATTTGGTTACCTTAACCCAGCACACTTCCACCATGGTAACAAGAGCTGGTCAATCCCACAGAGGTCGTCTAGTTAAGGTCGACCATAGTTTCGTAAAAAAAAGAATTTCACTTATGTTGCGTATAGCAGTCAGGATAAAATTCATAATATGATAAAATTTATCATATTCCGCGTTTGATGCATACTCAAGATAGAATAAAGTCGAATGTAAATAGATATAAACTGAATAAAATTATCTCATTGAGAGGTGGGATGAATATTGATAAGATTTATAAAGTTATATTTCTTGAATAACAAAATTAAAATGATATTTCAATATAATTAATATCCGAATTCTAATATAAGAAATTCAAAATAGCAAAAACTAATAATTCAGTTAGTTTAATTTAATCTTATTTTTATTTATATATTCGAATTTAATTCTATTTTATAATATAAATTCAATATATAAATATAGATATATAATTATATACACTACATATTCTAGGTATATTAGTACAATTTACTATTTAACAAAATTTTATTAGAAAATGACGGAAGGGGAAAAAATTAATTAAAAAAGATAGGAAAATAAAATAAAATAGCAAATAAAAACATAGTGGCCAATAGTGTCTCAAAAGATTTTTATTCGTTTGTAAAAGTTTTGGTCATTTTATAATAATATGTCATTTATACAGAATGATGTATATTGTATGATATAAATATATCCAACTTTATCATTGTAATTACCAAATAGTAGATAAGATATAAGAAAATCCCTAAATTTCATATTCTATTATATCCAGTTCTATTATGATTAAAAATTCGGATGACCAAACATAGCCTTAATGTTTAAAAGCAAGAATGACCGATCTTGTGTCGAATTGAGCCCTCATCTGGTTGAATATTTTCAAAAGCTATTCATACTATATCGTAAGTATAATATAGCATAATTGCAATTGGGAAAATTACTCAACCAATGTTAAACCTATTATATGGATGACGATCATGTCAGTATTTTCTAGGAAAAATCGATAAAAAAGATTATTTTACAATTTCGTGCAAGTGTTTATAACTAAATTGGCAATATTGACAAATTTTATGATTGAATTGATATTCATACAGTAAATTTATGGTCGATTGAATAATTTTATAGTTTGGGATCGAGTAGGTATATTATCCATATTAAATAAAACTCAATCCACGCGTGTTTAAGGTAGTTACCAACCTAATTTGAACGCAGTAGAATGCAATTTTCATATCATCAATAAGAATCGCCATTTTGTAATTTAGGACTTTTATTTATTTCAATTCCTATCAAAAAAGAAATGAACTTGTTTACTCCGTTCATTCATATGAAATATCAATTCACATCGAGTATTGTATAAACTTGCCCATTTAGACTAATTAACAACGTGAACGTAAAAAAAGCGTCCTTTAGACATTTGTTTAAGGTCAGTAATTGTATTTCGGAAATACAAATAATTCTATTCGGAGCATGTCATTTTTCGAGACGCTTCTTAATTTAGATGAGCTGTTGCCCTCGGCGCCGACGCCCAAATTTGTTCGCGCGCTCGTCGGGCCCTGACCGGTTCGGGTACAGCTTGGATTTTTCTTGCACGTGCCGTGCTTGAAGTTTCCTGCTTCATCGACTAGCGGACGGCATCTAACTATCAAAAGTAAACGACAACTCTCGACTTGTCTTCTTCTTTCTTTATACAGGCTTCACACAATCCAACGGTCCTGGCTCGGGTGAGTATTTCGCCAGAATAAAAGACACTCAGCACGTGTCGGAAAGCGTCATGCCTGACGCATGCTGTGGAAGGACGTTTCTGGAGAAGAGCGACATTGGGATATTTTAGTTGAACGGATCAAAGAGCGGGAACCGGGTACTTCTTTTTCTGCTTTGATGACAAAGGACGATAATTTGTTTCGCGAGAAAAAAGTTAAAAAATTTAAAATTATTTTCATCGTAACTTGTTCACTTCATATTTTTTTGTGACATCAAAAAATTTCAAATTATACTAATTATAAGATATTTACCCTAAATTTGTTCTTATGATATAAAAAACTCAAAACTTAAATAGATATAACACGTTTCTCCATATTAATGATTTTTAGTAAAGAACATGTATATGGACTTATAATGTTACCATGTGTTTGTCAAGTAATCTTCCATATGTAGGATTTTAATTATTGATGCTAGATAATAGTCTATTCACTTTTTCTATATTACGATGGGATAAAGGAGTTTTGGTAAAATGAAAAGTGGACACTAGGTTTAAAGTTTCTTTATACATAGCATCAACAAATGGATTGATGGACTAATTATGTTAGCTCGACGAGATAATTGAAGGAGTCTACACTTGTTAGTGATCAATGTATATTAGGTGACGAAATTTTATTTCGTGCATTAGACTTGTGTGTGAGATACCAGACTTGACATGCCTCCCATGATTTGATTGCTCGCATGTATGGAGTTCACTAGATACCAATGCATTCAAGTATTGCCATTTAAGATTTCCTACATTTTATTTTTAAGACCTGAAAATCATAATTTTGTCTAGTTATCGTTGGCTTTTGCCATGACTTGTGTCTGTTGCCACAAAGTTACCAATACCCTTTTAAGTCTATATTGCCAGCATATTTTATATGACAGATACTCTACATGACGTAATCAATTAGTCAAAAGTGAAATATTTACGCACGTGACTCTGAGTATAATAAATTTAGAACACACAAGCGATGGATTGGTAAAAAACACCATGTCTCCATTGCTGCATAAAATAATCTCTCATAATCCATAGATAATGGATTCTTTGTATCATGCCATATCATTATTGCCTAATAGACTAATTGTACTATTTAACTTAACCCAATAGGACGATCTTTTTTTGTCTGATTTCTTTTTGAATTATTTATTATTTTTATATTTTTATTAAATTCTAGCCCGTATTCATTGAGTTAATGGTGAGATAGTGTATCATAATTAATCATATAGCAATATCCACTGTCGCCTCATGCATTTCAATAAACCAAATTTGACCATATTATATCATATTTGATATTTTATCCTTGACGACCAAACACATTTTAAATGAGCAAAGACTTTGCATCCGAATAAATTAGTTAATGATCAATTAGGAGTGCAACAATAGGATAATAATTCATAAATAGATAGGAAATGACAACTATTTTTTAAAATCGCTCAAAATTTCAAATTTGAATCTCTATCGCCCATATCGTTTCACATTCAAACATAGAAAGATAGCAATTCAAATCTCATCCGAGATCCTTCCCCGAAAGATTTTAATTTGTCTATAATCCGTTTTTCATTGACCCAAAAAGTCGTGCTTTTTTCACTAGTGTCGAGAGCGGAGGATTACGAGATTTGACGCGGTAACGTCGCATCCCTATTTGGTGGGGTTGGATTTACGGAATCTGAACTTTAGTCTTCACGAAAATAATGTGAAGGGCTGAATAAAATAAAATAAAATAATAATTCCGCAGCTCCCATTGGTCGCTTGACCAATAAGGACAAGCCCACTGTTGGTCAACAGCCAATGAGAGATCCTTCACGGTCAACGGCCAATTAGATGCGTTTGCGTGAGTGCGCATGCCCCGGGAAACAGAGAAAGAAAGAGGATGTTAACTTCCCACTCACTCTTTTTTCCCTTTTTGGCGCTTAAAGGGCGTTAACTTCCCCGTTGGAAAAGGAATAGGCAGAAAATCCACGTTGATAAGAGTTATTTTATTTTTATTTTTTATTCTCTATGTATCTTTACGATAATTGAATAAAGCCAGAATTAGTTCTGCTTCATAGCGTAAAGAGAAGCGACTTGATTCATCTACAATAGAAAAGAGAAATGCATAAGCCGATTTTGCTCTATTCATTTTTATAATGAAATGAAATTAGCTGGATCGAATTGTACAAATTTTTGCTCATAAGGAGAAGATTCACCCTAGCTCAAGTAGTTGGACCACACCAATATTACGTGGTTTGGTTCGGATTAGTTCCCATGAAAATTGGTATGGCTTGGTTTGGTCCAATTCTCTCGGGAAAATGATTCGATCCTCGAATTGACATTGCCTAATTCAATTCTAGAGTCAGGTTATCAAATTGGATCGATGGGTTGAACTTGAATCGATCTTGGATTGATTTTGGATTGAACCCATTTTAACTATGTTTGTTGTTTATTTGGTTTTCAAGTGGTAAGAATGCGTAGCAATATTTATATGGATGAATAACGAATGAAGTTTTATAAATTATATTTTATGTTGTGCATTTTGAATTTTCAATTGTTTGTCATATGTTCAACTTTTATGGGTCGTTGCTTATGGTAAGTGAAGATTTACTTTAACTTTCATTTTGCTCAATTAGGGGATGAGTCGGAGACTTTTGCTAGGCTTGTCTTGATGTTTCACTTTTCGTTGTTTTGTTGCTAAATATCACACTTCAAATATCGTGTGTCAATGAATATTTATTTTGAAAGAGTAAATTAATCCTTTTTGGAAAATATTAAAACATAATCAATCTTAAAATTTGACTAGATCTACAAGATCGATTCCAAATTTCAAGAATATGAAAATCGACTCTGTGAGGGTAGATTTCGAGTTTCAGGAATTGATCGACTCAATCCTAAAACCGGTCACCCCTTAAGCCCAACCTTCTTGGTTAGTTGGAAAATCTCATGGAATCGAGATGCCTTGCACCTTGCGCGTCGCCACTTTTGGTTTTCACAAAGTTTTGCAAATAAAAAACCGGCCACTTGATTTTAGCCAAAAAAAAAAAAAGAGGGGGCCACTTGCCTTTTCCTTTTCACTGCCTTTTGCTTTTCGCAACACTCGGTCTAGTTCACATGGGCCTGAAACGGGCCGAATTTTCTCATTCGAGAATCTTAATGGGCCTCCCTCCGGCTAGGCAGCCGACAATGGCCCTGACAAATTCGGCCCACGTCCCCCCGGCAGTCTCCAATTCGGCGAGCGAAACGGTAGATTCGGTGGGAGGATCCGAAATTCGGAGGGTCAAGCAAGGACCCACGATCTGGACACGTGCCGGAAATTCCCGAGGCCAATCTCGTCATCCAAAAGGAAAGAATCCCATGGGCAGGGCGCGTGGGGATCACTCTCCCACCCCCTTTCCGCGCACCGTGAATTCCCGCCCGACACAGGGGCAATTCCGGGAATGCGGCGGAAAAAACCACCGGGGTGGGGGGGCCCAAAGTAAAAAAACGTAGGCGGAAAAAAAAAAAAAAGAAGAAGAAAGAAGATAAAGTCGACAGGGTGCGAGAATAATAATAAAAAAAGGGAGAGAGAGATAGAGAGAGAGAGAGAGAGGGGGGGATATTTTAATATGCTTTTTTATTTTATTTTATACAATAAAGAATAGTCGCGCTGCCTCCGTCGCCATTTATTTTATTAAATTTAATAAATGCGGACGCGAAACGGGCCTCCAATGCAGTTCAGCTGGGGGAGTTGAGATCCGAACACACGCGCGAGCGCGAGCGCACACGAGCGAACCCCTTTTCTCTCTCCTCCGCCTCTCACCTTCCCTCCCCGTCTCTCCTCCCCTGTCACTCAAAGGCGCTCGCTTTTGTCCCTTATCGGCTCTCTCACCTTCTGACTTTCTCGCTCCATAGATTTTCTTTCCTCTCAGCCCAGAAAGAGAGAGAAAAAACCAGTGAGAAATCTTTTTTTTTTTTCCATTTTATTCGTGAATAATTTACAGCCGGAAACTCATCGTCCCCGTCTTCGTCCTCGTCCTCCTGCGGTCCTGCCCCTCGTGCTGCTCCTCCTGGTGGAGAGAATTGCTAGCCCTAGGTTTGGAAGCCGTTGGATCTGGTGCGGTCTGGGGAAGGGAAGGCGTAGGTCCCTGCGCTCGGCTTCTTGCGGTGCTCGTGCCCTAGGCCGTGCAGCGGTCCCTGTTTAGGTCGGCGGGCGGGGTTTGTGGCTCGGTTCCCGCGGCGGAAACCCTAGATTCGAGGTCTCAGGCGGCTGGCGGTGACCGGGAGGCCTGGACTTCGCTTCGGTAAGGCGGTTTCGATCCGATCTCCGGCTGGAAAGCCTCGAGGAGCTGCCCGTTTCGCGGCGCTTTTTGTTTTTTTTTTTTCTTGTGCCCAGTTCTGAAAGAAAACCCTAGATTCGCCGCGGTGGAGCTGAGGGAGCCTTGGTGAGAGGTGGTTTTGAGTTATATTGGGGTCGTGCGTGGGATCGTGGTCGAGTTAGGGTTGCGGAGGTTGCGAAAGCCCATGCGATAGGGGTGGTGAGATTATTTATGCCGCCAGAACCATTGCCGTGGGATCGGAAGGACTTCTTCAAGGAGAGGAAGCACGAGAGATCCGAGTCCTTGGGTTCCGTCGCCAGATGGAGGGACTCGTCATCGTCGTCCTCTCATCACGCCGGATCTCGTGGCTTCACTCGCTGGGGATCTACCGATTTTCGCCGGCCACCAGGTGATTGTTTTTGGTTTTTCCATTTGTGGTGCCTTTTCGTTTATTTTTTCCCTTCTGTTTTTGCTTCGGTAGCATGTGTAAGATAGAATTTATTTTTTGGTTTGCATATTCATTTGATATTCTGGCAAGCCTGCGATGGTTCGTCCAGATGATCTGAGTTGAGGCGCTTTTATCTCCTTTGGTCCTTAGGTGAAAAGCAAAGGAGATGGTCCGTAAGAACTTTTTTTTGGGAACCTTTTTCATCTTTATTATCTTGTCCATGGATCTTGTTTTCTTTTCTGGCGGTATAAGTTTGGAATAATATCTTTCTGTGGCGATGAGATTAGTAAAGTTTTGTTCTTTGTTGGGATGGAGTATGGATATTTCTCAAGTTGATTTTTTAAGATTTTCCCTGTTTTGTTTTAATATTTTCTGAAGGTCATGGTAAGCAGGGTGGGTGGCACCTGTTTCCCGAGGAATCTGGTTATGGCTACGTGCCTTCTCGGTCTGCAGACAAGCTGCTGGAGGATGAAAGCAGCCGCAGATCAGGTTTCCGGGGAGACGGAAAGTATAGTCGAAGCTACAGGGACAATAGAGGGTCCTTTGGACAGAGAGATTGGAAGGTATCTCATTCATGGGAAGCCAGTAACGGCTCTTATACACCTGGGAGGCCAACTGATAATAATTGTCAGAGGCCAGCTGATGTGCTCACACAAACATCTTCCCCTCATTCTGACCTTACAAACCCAAGGGATTACCATCAGCTGCACGCGAAAGACCATCATGACAAGTCTAGTGATGTGAAGCCGATTGATGCCAAGACAAGTGATGCCAATGGGTTGACCTTGTGCCAGAAGCCTGAGAGCTCACTCGTGGCCGTGGAGTGGAAGCCTCTTAAGTGGCCCCGTTCTGGGAGCTTGTCTTCTCGTGGGTCAAGCCTGAGTCATTCTGGTAGCTCAAAAAGCATGGGGGGTGTTGATTCCGGTGAAACAAAGGTTGGAATATCGCCAAAGGATGTAACCTCAGTGCCATCCCCATCCCAGGATGGAGCTGCATGTGTGACTTCTGCTGCTCCATCTGAGGAGATGACTTCAAAGAAGAAGCCTCGACTTGGGTGGGGAGAAGGGCTGGCGAAGTATGAGAAAAAGAAAGTTGGAGGCCTAGATGAAAATGCATCAAAGAATGTCATGGAGCCTGCCCATTCTCTTGGTCTCAGTGTAGCTGACAAAAGCCCTAGACTTGCAGCATTCTCAGATTGTGCCTCTCCTGCTACTCCATCTTCTGTTGCTTGCAGCTCCTCTCCAGGTAGGTTGTGTACATTCTCTGTGCAGTCAATTAAATGCTTTTTTTCATGATTTTACATGGAAACTCTAAATGATTTCAATGTGATTGATGTAGTTGTCCTTCTGCTGTATGCATATGGGAGTTTAGATGTCTTTCTATATTGCAAGGTTTTGTATATGTTTGGATTACAATCACTTTGATTTTCTGAAAAGCTTATGATAATTAATTTGGACTTATGTCAAACTCTTTACAGTTACTAGTGATTATTTGGTTGGACTAACATAGGGTTTATGGTGCATATGTAAAAGATTAAATAGATGCACAGGAATTGCACCTATTTGTGACCGCTTTACACATTTCTGGCGAAAAAGATTTGACAGAGTAGTGGTGTGGGTTTGTTGATTAATCTTAAGTCAGTATGTACTTTTTGATCTTCTTTGCAAAGTTTTCAGGTACTTCTCACTTTTATTTATTACTTACCTCTGGAATTTGAGAATGGAAAAAATATTGAAGCTAATGTTTGGCCTCTTTCCTGATGACCTAATATCCCGTGTTCAATTGCTATTATATTGCATTGCAGATTTTGTAGGGCTTGCTATCGTGCATTGGAAGTCATTTGGATATTATGTTGAATTTTCATGTAAACAATGTTTGGAGCAATTTCTTTTAGCTATGCATCTATTTAAAATTTGAAGATGAAAGAATTTTAGCTAAGCTAATGTTTGGTCTTTCTGAAATAATTGGTCAATTGTTAGTGTATGTATAGCAGCTTTTATAGAGCTTGCTTTTGTGCATGTTTCTGTTGGGTGCAAAGCTGAAGTGAGTTGGAGAAAGACGGTCATGTTGATTTCTATCGAATGTGATGCCTTGTAGAGCTTCTCATCAAGTGTGCTTCTAAGGCTGAGGCGGTGCTGATGGGTGTTTTGAGTCAAGTCGAGTAGGCGAAAGCTCCATCCGATCTATCTTAAGCATTGCAGCCAATTTTTTTTGTATTCACTTGGGTTTTGATGTTCTTATTTGTGCTTTAGTCCATGCCATACTCCATCTTGGGATCAAGTTGGACTGTTTTGACGCGAAAACAAAACCAAGCGTGAGTCTTGGTCAGACGTTAGGCTGACTTAAGATGTGTAAAAAAAGGAAGACATGAAATAAATGTAAAATTTTTCTAGTTTTTATTATATTTAGGGATGATTGTAAAATTTTCTTGTATTTATATTTTTTGGGAAGATAAAGCATATTCTCCGATAATTGGCCAATTTGATAAAAACCAAAACCATTGTGAATAAGGAACCGAGATAAAACTGTTCAATTTCCTGAGTAGCATTGATCAAAATCATGTGTACTGTATGCTTGACTTTGAGTGACTCAGTTGAAGAATCAACACGTTTAAAAAATGCAAAGTTGGAAGATATATCGATTAGATGTCAAGAACCAAAACGAGTTCTGGGTTGGTGGTGGGTCATCTCACTATATGGACATCATGTGACCCACCTGATCCGCAGGTGGAATGATGTTGCCATTGTTATTACTATTTCATTGACTTCTTTTTTGAAAACTTTAATCCTGTCTCTGGCTTTGTGCTTTGCCTCCGTGTTTTACTCTATGAGATGTCAACCACACTTTTAGGGTGAATATGATGATTGTATTAGCATATCCACATCTTTTTGTCTGTTTCTGAGTTTTATCGCAGGGATAGCTTTGAATAGTTGCTCTTTTTGATAACTCTAATGTATTCTCTGCTATTTTAAACTTTGAATTTGGTATGCTCAGTTACACTGATTGTTGATTATGGTGACCTTTGTCTCAAAGATGATAATAGTCTTTTTTACAGTTGATATGATTTTAGTGCTTTGATTTTTGCTTGTTTTTCTATGTCAAATGAGATGTTTTACTACATCAAAAGAGATTAGGTGCGGTTGGTCTGTAACTTGGAAAAATGTTGCACAGATATTGTGTTAGTTCTGCCGTTGGTTCTTGATGTGTAAAGTTTTATTTTGTTGAACAGGGATGGAGGATAAGTCTTTTCTGAAGGGATCACATGGGGATACTGATCTCAATAATCTTTGTCAGTCGCCATATCCTTGTTCCCAGGATCAACAGGAGGGGTTCTCTTTTAATCTGGAGACAATGGATGCAAATTCAATTGCTAATATGGGGTCTTCACTTGGGGAGTTGCTGCAATTGGATGATCCTAGCTCAATGGATTCTGGTTTCGTGAGATCTACTGCACTGAATAAGTTGCTTTTATTGAGGGGGGATGTTTTGAAAGCCCTGGAGATGACTGAGTTGGAAATTGATTCACTTGAAACTGAACGTAAGACGCTCATTTCTCAGTCTGGAGATCACGGACCATGCACAGCATCGTCCAGTTCTCTAGCAGCTGAGGCCAATGCCAAACCCGGTGAACATGATGAAATCTCTAATGTGGTCTCTCGCCCATCTCCTTTGGAGATCTTTTCTTCTGGGAACATGGACAAGGGAGGATTGCCTCTTGGTGAAGGAAGATCAGAGGAAATTCATGCTGCAAATAATGCCGAGGTTGATAGCCCTGGAACTGCTACGTCTAAGTTTGCCGAACCCTTCTGTCTTTCCAAGGGAGCTGTAACCTCTGATAAAGTGAAGGAAAGTGAGTGTGCCGAAGATATGGATGCAACTCAGGTTGCAGAGGTTGGAAGAGGTGAGTATGCCGAAGATATGGATGCACCACAGGTTGCAGAGGTTGGAAGAGGAAAATTGTTGCTTGAAATATCTGTGGAAAAAACTGATGCATCTCCCTCTAGGGATAAAACCATGGTGCTGTTCTGTGAGGATGATAGGGCCAATAATAGTGCAGAAATGCTTGTTAACTCAGAAATGATGTTACCTGCATTTATCGTGGCTTCTAATAAGGAGACTGCAAGCAAAGCATGTGAAGTTTTTGACAAGCTGTTGCCGAGAGATCGAAGTAGTTTTGATATATCGAGGGTTGCTGACGTTGCATCACGAGAGATTGACACGCTTATCATAAATAACTTTGTGATGAGGAAGCGTGCTCTAAGGTTCAAGGAGAGAGCTGTCACTCTTAAATTTAAGGCCTTACACTACCGCTGGAAGGAAGATCTGCATTTGCTTTCCTTGTCTAAGGTACGTGCAAAATCTCAGAAGAAGAACGAGTCGAGCCTTCGTGTAACCCTTAATGCACATCAGAAGAATCGCTCCTCCATTCGTTCTCGTTTCTCGTCACCTGGTAAGTGACTTAACTGAGTCAGCGTATACTTAAATATGCTTATGCATGTCTGTTATGGTAGTAGCTCTGTTTTTACTTTCTCACTGTCCTTTGCTTAAGCTGCATCAGACTTAACTTTTTTAGCCACCAGATAATTGTCACTTTATAGTCAACTGTGATAAATTATGCCATTATCGGATATTCCTTTGTCATTTTTGACATGCTATTTTGTGTCCCCTACTTTTTGTCCCGCATTTCCTGCTGGCAAACTCTATTTAAGAGCAAATGCTCAAATGCTTTTACTTCTGCAGAACAAGATGTTTCGCTCCGTTTGTACTTCTCTTTTTAACTTGTTTCCAGTTAGATTATTTTCAGCTTCTACTCTTTTGACACGTTAATTTGACAACATTCGGAGTAATAGAAAGTATTATGGGGATGATTGGAGGAGCTTAAAATATCCAGATACTTTAAAATGCTCTCATACAACATCAGTTTAATTGATTATTCTTGTAGTATGATTTCCAGTTTAATTGATTATTCTTGTGGTATCATTTCCAGTTACTTTCACTTTTAGCATCTTTTCTTCCATGAAAGACATGCTTTTAAAGCTGCAATCTTTTCAGAATACATGTGTTGTGGACCTAAAAACCAATAAAATAGGCATGCAAATTGAAAGTGGATGATTGGTGGAAAATGATTTTGGCTCTATTATCTTAGTCAATGACTTAAAAGCTGAAACTTGAACTTAATACTTTTGGATCATTGGATTATTGCCCCTTAGGCTCTCCAACAAATTCATCTTGATTATCCCAATTAGTCTTTGATGGGGTCGTATTGGGTGGAGTTGACGCAATTTAGTACTCAAGGTTGACTCCTGGTGAATATAAGAGGCTCAATTCTCGACTCAATTGATTGAACTTGACTAGATTGAGTTGTCCATTAGCTCAAACTAGAGTTCTAGAAGTCCAACAAAATAAGTAAGTTGAAAAATAGTGCCGTTTATCTTGTATCCATGAACACAAATTAGACTGATTTTAATATGCCTCTTCCAAGTAATTGGGAGTCTTGCTATGGTAGCTTGACTTGCTTACATCCTTATTCTGCAGTGCACGCGGGCATCTGTGTTAGCACCATTTTCTTAGAGTAGCTATTTACCAGGTTTATGCTGGCTGCCATTTGTCTTTATAAGATTGGAGGAATGACAGTGATGGACTCAACTGCATGGAAATGCCTTGTGATTCTACTTATCGTAGATATTTTTGCTTGATTCTCGTCATTTTTCGCTGAAGAAATATGGGTTGATATTCTGGTTGTGGATTTGATTTTTGAATGCTTTCCCTGAAATCGTTTGACAAGTGTAGGTTACCACCTTTTTGCACTGTGCAGATGTTCTCTTGAAGCATTATTTTAGGAAACATCGGCTGTTCATTTATGTTCTGATATTCTGAATGTGTTCCCCTTATACCCTGTTGGCTACCATGTGACGTGAAATTTTGGGGTTGTGTTAAGAACAAGATCTGTTTTGTTTGTCACTGTGTGATTTATAATTTTATTGTCCTTACAGTGAGGAATTTGAGTCCGGCACCATCGTCAAATGTTTTAAGCTATACAAGCAAGCTGCTCTCAGATTCCCGAATGAAGTCTTACAGGAAGTACTTAAAAATGCCAGCATTGATCTTAGATGACAAAGAGAAGAATGCATCCAGGTTCATATCCACGAATGGGCTAATTGAAGATCCTTGTGCCTTTGAGAAAGAGCGGACAATGATTAATCCATGGACAGCAGAAGAAAGAGAAATTTTTCTGGATAAGTTGGCAACCTTTGGCAAGGATTTCAGCAAGATTGCTTCTTTCCTTGATCACAAGACAACTGCGGATTGTGTTCAGTTCTACTACAAAAACCACAAGTCTGATACTTTTGAGAGAACTATGAAGAAACTAGATTTTGGAAAGCAAGGAAAGTCACTAGCTGCCAATAATTACCTGGTGACATCAGAGAAAAGATGGAGCCGTGAGGTGAATGCTGTCTCCCTTGATGTCCTTGGTGCTGCTTCTGCGATGGCAGCCCAGCAGGATGAATTCATGCTAGAAAGACAAGGATGCGATGGAGGAGTATTTGTGAATGGTTTCTGTAACTCTAGATCATCACGAGCTGAATGTGGTGACTTGGAGAGGAGTAGCAGTTTTGATGTTCTCGGGAGCGAAAGGGAGACAGTTGCAGCTGATGTTTTAGCTGGAATATGTGGGTCCATGTCATCAGAAGCAATGAGTTCTTGTGTCACAAGCTCTGTTGATCCGGGAGAGGGCAGCAGGGAATTGAAGTGTTCGAAGGTGGATTTTGTACGAAAACGGCCCTTTACACCTGAATTTATGGAGAATGTGGAGGAGGAGACATGTTCAGGAGAGAGTTCTGGGGAAATGGATGCTTCTGATTGGACGGACAGGGAGAAGTCTGCATTCATGCGAGCTGTATCATCTTATGGTAAAGATTTTGCATTGATCTCACGGTTCGTTGGGACAAGATCCGTGGATCAATGTAGAGTTTTCTTTAGTAAGGCTCGAAAATGCCTTAATTTGGATTCATTGCTTCCTATTTGCAGAAGTAGGGGAACCCCTGTCAGTGAAGATGCCAATGGTGATGGTGACATGGAGGATGCCTGTGGATTAGAAATTAGTTCAGCCACTTGTGGTGATAAGTTAAGCTCTAAAATGGATGAGGACTTGGTTGTCAAAGATGTAAATCAAGCTGAATCTGATTGTAAATCCTTGAACTTTGGGGATGACCTGAACAAATCAGATGGGAACACTGGTAGTGGAGAGTTAAGTTGTGAATATGTCAAAGATATGGAAATTGCGGTCCCTGATGTCTGCCAGATGAGAGATGGGGACGAGGTAGTTTCTGAAGGTGTTGGTTCCATTTCTGCATCAGTTGGAACTCAGAAATCTATAGCAGATTCAGACGTCATGAGAGTTGAGGCAACTGTAGCGGTAGGCGCTTCTCTGGTAGAATCATCTGTTAGGGAAGATACTGATCACGGCTACTGTTTCTCAGCTACTGCTGATGGTGAACATGCAATTCGAGCATGCACAGAAGGTTTTAAAAATATAACTTGGGGACAGGACGCGTTGCTTCCTCAGAAGTGCAATGGTGATACAACTCATCCAAGTAGTTTGCTCTCCTCATCAGGAGAGTCGGATACGCAGATTAATTCTTCTCACTTGCCTGCTGATAGAAGCCCGTGTTTTGGGTTCAGTCACAGGTCTGAATCAGAGCATCGAGTTTCGCTTGTTTTAGACCCCGTTGAAATATCTTCCAGTAATTCACGACATGATGAAAAATTTCAAGGTGCCACTAGATCTTTGTCATCAGATTCAGCTCCCAATTATTGCAAGATTAGTAGAACCCAAGATAGAATGTCGTCATCTGATGGACCACCAACCAAAGAGAAGCACAAGCAATTTGTGAGTAATGATGAATATTACAAGCATGTCTCTGGAAGTTCCCTGCTGAGCCAAACCCCGATACTCCCAGGTTATCCGATACAGCAGTTGCATGCACAGGAGAACAGTGGGTCCACCAGTGGAGAGTTTTCTGATGTTCAGAAACGTTTGAAGCCTGAGAATAGTATTACATGTCAATATGTGGTGCCGGATTTCCATCTTAAGAAGTGTACTACCAGCAAATCTCACAGTTCTGTAGCTGAGCTTCCTCTTCTGCCACATAAATCGGAACAACTGACTGGCTTGTCCAAAATTGATATGCCGAGTTTACCAGACTCCCAGAAACAGAATAAGTCCGGTGATTTCAAACTTTTTGGCCAAATACTCAGCCACCCGCCATCTCAGCCTACGCCCAAGGTTAGTGTTCAGGATAATGATGAGAATGGAACCCCTCAACGGAAGTTTGGCAGCAAGGAGTCTGATCTGAAACCCAGTAGTAATCATAGTGAGGGTGGGAATTCAGCGATGCTGAAGTTCGACTGTAACAACTACGCTGGTCTGGAGAATGTTCCCTTGAGGACCTACGGTTTCTGGGATGGTAACAGAATTCAGATTTCATCTTTGCCTGATTCAGCTCTCTTGTTGGCGAAATATCCTGCTGCCTTTAGTAATTATCCTCTGCCCACAACAAAACTGGAGCAGCACGCGTTGCAGCCGGTGCCCAAGAGCAATGAATGTGGTTTGAATGGTGTTTCTGTTTTCCCATCAAGAGAAGTGGCCAATGGTAATGGGATTGTGGATTATCGGCTTTATAGGAGCCGGGATGATGGGAAAGTTCAACCGTTTGCCATAGATGTGAAGCAACGGCAAGATGCATGCCCCGAGCTGCAAAGATATAACGGTTTTGAAGCAGTGTCTGCTGGCATTCAGCATCAAGGGAGGGGCATGATTGCAATGAACGTCATGGGGAGAGGAGGCATGCTTGGGGGGGCCCATGTAATGGTGTTTCAGATCCTGTGACAGCTATTAAAATGCAATTTGCGCAGTCTGATCCGCTGGTGGGGCATCAGAATGGGAATATTGTCAGGGAGGAAGAGTCTTGGAGAGGCAAGGGGGACGTAGGAAGGTAGTGGAAACCGTGGGAGGGCCTTTCGAAAGGGTTCGTCGATGGCAGAAACTCTTTTTTTGCCGTCGACTTGTATAATAGTTTTTGTATCGTTCAATTTTAAGTCTTCTTTTAGCTTTCGTATTGTTCAATTAAAATGTAGGGCGAGCGGACTGTTCTCAAGTCCCCATCTTTTTGGTAAAAAAGAAGAAGAAATGATTGTGGTTGGTTGTAATGTGGCCGCTGCAGCAGCCCTTGTATTGTTGTATTAGGTGGATATACAGCAATAATCTCTGGAAATCTTTTATCCTTTTCTCTACCCTTTCTCCGGAGGGGGATGAGCATCTTGCATCATCGTCAAAAGATGCTTTCCACAATTTATAGTGGTGACTATGGTGGGTAGGTCCTAGCCTTGTGTGCTTTTTGTCTTTTGACTTAGTGGCTGCGTTGGGTCCATGTAGCGGCGTTGTGTGCGCCAAGCTTGAGAAATTATTTTTGCTTTTGCTGGTTATTATATTCGAAAGTCTGCCTCATCACGTCTTTGGAATTTCATGTTTAATTTAAGTTGCGCTTTCAGAAGAGGGGTGTTCACACGCTGTTGCTTTGCTGGTGCTATTTTCTTTGTGAAAAAGAAGGGAAAGTCAAATACACAGGAAAAGAAATAGCCTCTCAGCCCATCGTTTTCATTGATGAATTCCAATGGCCCAAGTGAGGGCACATTAGCTGAAGTTGGGCGGGGCTTTAAGGCCAACAACTAGGACCTTCCATATGTGCTGGGTTCAATGAGCCTCGTGCAGAATTAGTTTGGGGCCCTGTTCAATAATCACGACGTGTCAATCCCATTGATGAGATTGACGGGCCCCAATGAGCCTAGGCGTACGTCCATTAGCAGAATATTCGCCTCAATTAAGCCCTCCCGGTCATTATATGGGCCCTCAATTGCCCAATGCTATGGGCTTTAAGGCCCACTTTTAGCTACGGGCGAAGCCCGATGGGCCTGAGAAGGATAGTTTCGACCTACATTCGTTGATCAGGCCAGATAGGCCCTAGCAGGTCCATTAGCCGAAAATTGGGCTCCTAATAATTGGGCCTTCCGCAATAGGTTTCAAGGCCCAATTTCTAGGCCCGTTAAGTTCATGGGTCGGGGTGCAATGGGCCTCAGCCCTTTAGTTGGAAAATTGGGCCTCAATTGGGGTACATATGGGCCCTCAATACACGAATGTAATGGGCTTTAAGGCCCACAGCAATGCGGGCAGGCAAGGGACTACTTAGCGCATTGACTTTGTTAAGTTCTTGGGCTAGGCCCATTATCCGCAAATTAGGGTTTTAAAAAGCAATTATGGTGCTTAGACAAGAGCCACCGAACAGGGAATGAAGGTCCCGGGGCTATCGGAACAGGATGATCCGCTAACAGGACAGAAATGGGCCTGCTATACCTTATGGCCCAAGCCTATCTACGACCCTTGGCAAATGAAGAAAATCGATATTTCTAGCACAGAGAGCCTCGTTCAATTTTCATTTCCAAGCCTTCCCTCCCAGAATAATCTAAGAAACTAATAATCTCCGTCGATCACCGTCATAATAATAATGGAAGCGAAAAATTGCTCAAGGAGAATGAGAAGGGCCTAATCCAACAGAAAACGTTGCCCTCAACACCGAAAAAGATGGCAACAAGCTTTAAATGGACATCCTCATCACCGTCCTTACGCAGTACCTCAATGCAATCATGCTAGATTTCTAACAGTCCAGATCTTCGAATAAGAAAAGGGAAATTTCTGTGCAATCCATTGCCCAGAAGAGTCGTTCTTACCCAGCAAGATCACTAAAAGTTTCCAACCGACTCTCGTTGAATGCTCCGGGCCTCTCCTTGACTTTGGAGGATAGATGGTAAAGGCGCAGTGATCTTAATTACCTGCAGTAGAAGTCAATACACAACTGTCTTGTCATGATAAGTGGGAAAAGCAAACCAACGAGAGGTGTGAGCTTTCTTAAAATTCAAAGCAAACTTCAGTTAGGATGCATATTATGTGGGCAGTGTGATTTCGGTCCTTTACACAATCTCATCCATGCGACCAATGCAACAAGTACTTTCTTTATGCTAAGGGTAGGCCATTGTCGATAGTAGCTTCAAATATTCCACTCACTAATAAATCAAAACGTGTCTAATATTCATGTCGAGTGGAAAAATCAATGCCAAGCTTACGATTCATGTCAGGAGCTAAGAAAAACATGTTACTTAACCTAAGAATGATATCTTGCGACAAAAAGGGGCAAAAAAAACACACACACACACACAACAACAACAACATAAGAATGATAGCTTGACGGCCATCTATGCTGTATCTTGACAGCTAAGGCTTGGTCCCGCTTTTACCTCATCTGTAACTGGGTGTGAGAGAAGCAGTTGATGTGCGTGCAAGAAATAGCCACAGTCCCCTGGAACTGCGTGTTGAGGCCTACAATACCCACTAAGCAAAGCCAAAATATAGAGCATGGTAAGATAGCACTCTAAATGATTAATCAAGTTATAGCACATGGTAAATCAAGTGCATGCTAAACCGGTTAGACAGTCCTCTTGTCTTTTCATTTTCAATGAAGGGTAAGGAGGCATGATGCATGCTCGCAAAATCTTCTCCAGTCCACTCCTTTCAAAAATGGATCACATTTGCAATAATAAGTGATTATAGTGATTGCATAAATTCACCGAGAAATCGATTATTAAGTTCAGGTTCTGGGTCCCAATTTGCATTGAACATTGAAATAACGAATAAGTCAAATCACTGACAACATTTGAAATTTGCATAAACACTTAAAGATCAGAGGTTCCACAGAACAGTTTTTTCACTTTCACTAAAAATTTTCAAAGAGTACTTGGAAACATGCTTGGCATATGGCTCTTAAGCGAAACAACTTGGGTTTTCACAAATTTTGTCCTTATAGTTAAAGAAAAATAAAACATCATACCACTTTCGTGGAATTTGTACTTTTAACAGTTATTTTCCAGTTTTCAAGAAAATTGTTTGTTTTCTTGAACTTTGAAAAAAGTCATTTCTAACCAGTTTCTGTATTCACTAAGCACAAAATGTTTTCTAACCAGTTTACCTTCTTGTTTCTAAATTTACACAAACTGTGACCAGAAGAAGAGAGATCACATTGCCACACTATTCATCACTGTAGAGGCCTTACAAAACTGCCAAGAATTCATTATCGACTATTAATCCAAAAGACATCTCCATACCCATCCTGTGCAAAACCTTCATCCACAGATTGAGAATCAAAGCATCCTGGTTTCCCACCACTGACATAAAGAGGGTCACCTGATAAAGGACATCAAACCAACTAAACATCAGAAACTATATATAGAATGCATGAGATGAATTCATATTAAAACAAAAGAGGAAGATAGACAAAACTTTGACACTTCTTAAAAGGAAAACTAAATCACAATTTAAGAAATAATCTAAATCAGTTTGCATGTAGGTCCATCAGTCTTATCTTTTGTTGATCTTAAATAAAGTTTTCACCTATTAAAGTTAAGGGGAAAGGAAGTGAAGTCCAGAATTTTCACAAATTGAGTATATCCCTTTTGTCTGCAGCACTCCACTTTACAAATTTGGTCTATCCAATTTCCCGCTACTTAATTCTTTGCATCAAAAGGAAAAAAGTAAACACAAATCATCAACCAAATCAAACTCATTTCTTGCCACAAGTTTTTTTTTACTTAGACATCTGCTATAGTTGAAATTAAGTTCATCCCATTACTTTTTGAGTGACTCCCACAAATTGCATCATCATATTGAAGCCATCTATATCTTGATGATCTTAATAAGCAAATTGACCCCTGCCTAACACATTTGCCCTTCTAACAAGATATTTAATAACCCCTCCCCTCCTTATTGATGAGATGCTTCTTCTTTGTCTTACTTTAACACACATTTTCTCAACGTTTATTGCTTTCATGAGACTAGCTATATTGCACATCATCTGTGAGAAATTATATCAACATCAGTTAAAAACCTTAATTTGTAAGATGCCTTCATCATAACTGAGCTTCTCACCCCTTGAGTGATCTTGACTAAGAACATGCTGCCATTGTTCAGTTTAGGCTAGATCACAGATCTCCTGTACTATTGTTGCATCAGGAAGGACACCAACAACATATCTGTTGGGATGGAAAAGTACTTCTCAAGAAGCAACTTCATAGCACTGAATATGTTTATATTGATTTATGCAATGACATGCCCTTTTATCCTCTTGCAGTATAATGTCATTTCTTCTCTACGAACAACTCACAATCCATCACTGTCTAATCTTCAATAAACATATCCAGAATTCTTCCGAAAATATATAACACTACATAGATTGCACTGACAAATACATATCGATGAAAATAATAAACAAAAGGTGAATGTTTACCTAACAAGGGATGCCCTATAAATGAGAGATGAATACGTATTTGATGTGGGCGACCAGACTGGATCTCAACCTGTTAGAGTCCAATGGAAATGAATGAACTTGGGCATAAATACATGTAAACTATGAACATTCTAGAGTGTATGATACTTTGTCCAAAATAAGCTGCTTGCACGTGGAAATGTGCAGTTCCCCACAGCTAGTATGGACAATGATCGATAAAGTGCATATCATAACATATTGAAAAGATAGGCCCTGCTCTAAAGCTTATGATTGGGCATGCTTAAGTGGGTAGAGGCTCCATTTATTTTGCAGAAAATGAACGATTTAAACAACATTTTCCTAATAGTTGCTTATATCACTTATAAAAGTAAATGAAGGAAAAATATTTTCATTGTCCATGAAAATGTTTGACCATAAATTGTTGTTGAAAATGAAAACATTTTCCATTAACTAATTATTTCGAGTGATGTGAGTGATCATTTTGAGGAAAATATTTTCCAAATTACTCATTTTCCACGAAACAAACGAAGCCTTAAAGTGCCATCACTTTCGAGGACCTTTTCCATTAGATTTCACCAGTGCGACATGTGCAAATTACCTGAACCAAAGAGCAATTTCCCTGCACATTTCTCTCAAGAACCTTAACTTTGCTCAGAGCTGGCTTACCTGGTTGTAACAGTTAAAAGCTGTGTGAGACAGTGATGCACAATCCCAATTGCAAGAGAACACATTAAAGCAACCAGAAGGTCGGCGGACATTGAGTGGAGAATTACTAGAAAAATGTGGTCCCCTTGAGGTCATGGTGTTGCAAAATGATAAAACTCATTAAAAAGCATAGTACTGTTTCGGCAATATCATTGAACCTGAGGGGGAAGCAACATAAAGCCCTTTAGCAACACCAGGATACTTTATTACTCCAATTGGCTCAGTAACAGTAACCTGCATAGAAGAAAAAGAAGAGCCAATATTTAAAAGGTTCAAAGAAAACATAGAAAGTAAGAGAAAGAAATCAGCACAAAGATGACCAATGCCTTATTCACTTTGGTGGTTTCAAATGAGATAAGTAGATCCAGACAATAACTAATAACATAACAAAAATCAAGCTTCACTCTTGAAAGGGGACAGAAGAAATAAGTAAATAATCAGCCAGAGAAGAAGACAAGACAAAATGATGCTAAGCACTCAAAGGAATAAATTAGCAAAACCATATTAACAATGGAGAAACTGATGAGGTTCCAAATCAACTGTTTATACAAATACTTTGAGAAATGCAATCCGTTGCTATAATGGAACATTGATTTATATCATTGCTATAATAGAATATTGATTTGTATCGTAGTATTTGATTGTATATATAATAGTGGAACATGATCCATTGCAAGAACTAGGGATTTACCAAGTGAGTTTCTATTATGATAAATTTGTATAGAAATAAATCAATTGACCACAAATCCTAAGCATGAACTGGAAACCCACCTCTAAATTGGGCTACCCTTGCAGGAAATTGGTTTGTTATGGTCAGGCCTGACCACAAAATAAGGCTTGATGAGTCGCTCAAAATGAATATGGTTGAGTAGAATACCCAACACTAACATCAGAAGAGAGCTTGCATATCTGCTGCATCTCGGCAAAGTGCTAGAAGCCCAATACGCCTGGATTTTTTTTTCTTAAATTCCTAATCCTTCGGTACTTCTCTACTTCTACCTTTTTGAAGCTGACCCATGCAACCATGGGCCTATGCTCAGGGCCTTGTCATCTTAGGCTTTCGTTGCTTTTACTAACATTACCTTATGTTTCCCTCTGGTCTTCCCATCTTATCTCAAGAAAATGCTTTGCATACATAGTTGGCAATTCCTGACTTAGCGGTTCGTGTTACTCAACCATCTACCATTCCCTCTTTAACTTTCACAGCTAAATATCACCTCAGTGTCTAAGAGACTTGAGGAATGTTAATAGTAAAAGCAATAATAAACTTTTTGCTTTCCTGCCAAAATTTAAAATATTATCCAAATTTCGAAAGATTCTGAAAATATTATGTGTATCTACGCATCAAAATTTGTACCATGTGAAAGGTCTGAGGTGTTACGACCTAAGGGGGGAAAAACACATCTGTTGCAAGATTTGGATTAAGCAAAAAGCAACAAGTAAAGGCCTACCCAAACATGCCCTTAGTTTTGCAAACTTCATGCACCTATCCTCTTTATTCATTCAAGAACAAAAAAAAAACAAAATAGAGAGATCCGGATGAAAATGAAGATCATAAGTTCATCACAGCTCCGTGAAGACGATGTATGGGCCGATGAACCAGCAAAGTTCAAGGACGCAATCTCCAAATTAGTCAAATATAGCATTCTGCATCCTAAACTTGTGCAAAATCTATAATGTAATCAGTTTACAGAATAATTATCAACATTTCCACTCACAATGAGAAAACTTCTGCATCTTCTTTTACTAGACCATCCAGGGGTGCACGATATTTAAAGTGCAATTCTTTGTATGATATATGGAATTTAGCCTCTCTACATAGTAATTTCCTTCTGACCTTATTTCCATGCCAATGTACTTCAGTTCTGTTGTTCTTAGGGATCAACTATAGTATCATATAATGGAACATGAATGAAGCAATTTCACGAGAGAGAGAGAGAGAGAGAGATCAAAGAGATTATACACATTAAAATAACAATTCTCAGGTAGTTTTGCATGGGTTATCTACCTTGTGTGAGAAGTAGTCTTCACATGAAAAATGAAGTAAAAACATGAGTAATTTTTCACAAATAAAGGCCTTAATCGAGTGCTTTTTTGTGCTAATAGCATATCCATCCAAAGCAACAGCACAAATCAAAGTAGCAGGTTCAGACTCATTGAAATAAAGTGAAAGAATGAAAGAACAATAAAGTAATGCAGTAGCATTACCTCATCCTCATCAACTAGTCCATTTACTAGTGCACGATATATCTTTGAAATTTTCCTGACTGAACTGGGCTCCTTAGTGGTATTTCTACATCAAAAGAATTGCAGCTTGGTCAACAGAGCATTTTATTGGGAATAACAATTACCAGGGAGTATCTGCTGTTCCCATTCAACACAAAAAATGAGTCAAAAAGAAGATCATCAATCAAGAGATTCCTCTGAACCTTTTCCCTCCAATGAGAGATGTTCCATCCGCAAAATAGATTGAAAGGCGAGACTTTGCAATCTTTGTCTTGGCACAAAGCAGTATGCCTGTGACCATCAGAATATTTCTTCACTGATCATTGACTTTCCATGATTTAGAAGCAACATGATAAAGATAACAAGTATTGGAAACATTCAGTTAAATCTCTTTTGTGATCATCACTCCCATCTCCAGTGACGCCTCAACTTTAGTGGATACTTATTTGCACCCACATGCTTCTCATCTCATGTTTAAGCTACTCAAACAAGCAATTGTTGATTCTGAGTAGTCAGACTAAGCCTTCATTAATTATTAGCAGCCAAGAGACTAACCTGATGTGCCCCTTCCAAGCCGATGAACAGGTACAGGATGTGGTTCTTGTGATGATAGTAAAGTGCTCTGCTTGCTATCTCGCCATTGGAGCTGTGACAAGACAGTTCTCTGTTGAAAAAGTCCTCCAGGTAAAACTTGCAGCCCAGAGGGCTTGTTGAGAGCAATCTACACAAAGAGGTTCCAAAGAAAGTTGATAACGAGAATCATGCAATAAAACTATGAATAGCGACTATATAGACTCCAAAACAGGAAAATCTCTAGTCCTCAAAGCAGACACAGATTATCCAAAGTCCTGTTGTTTGTGTGGTTCCCCACAACACACCCCAGCCTGAATGTGTCAGTAGCACCATCCTGTGCGGTAGTGGTCCTTTCTAAAGCTCATTCCTGTGTCATTCATGCTATATTTATGCATAACTTTGCTTCATAAATGCATTGATGTTCCATAATAAGGAGATGTAAACAAGATCTGCTCAGTCTTAAGATGGGTCTAACATCTAGGACATATTATGTCCACAATAATCAGGCACCTAGGCAGCTTATTTATGTCCTAAAAAAATTCTCAATTAGACATTCCCATCATAAGTAAGCATGGACTTCAGCATTCAAATGCAATTACCATATTATCATCTTCATAGAGGATTTCAAGAAAGTAAGGTGCGTCGGGCTCTTTCCAAGGAAGTCTATGGTAGACTACTTCTAATCCTGCACTGGAAAGTGCAAAGAAAACAAAAGAGAACGAAAATTACGAATGACGGATGTTATGTCCATTTAACTAACAATAGTAAAAAATAAATAATTAAAAAAATAAAATACACAAATAAGCATGACTATTCACCAATAAAAGACACCTTACGCTTTTGTTTGGGTCCGTAACAACTCTACCATCGATTTTAATCTGTAAAAGCAAACCAACAAGCACTTAAAAGGACTCACAATCGCCAACATTATGACATGTCACCAAACTAGATAGATAACCAACTGAAGTTCGGTTCTTTTGCAGAAGAGGCACCTGTCCATTTTGAATTCGCTGCAACCAACTGCATCACGATAAGCAAAACACTCAGCGTATGGATACCAATTGCCAATACATTTATGGAAGAGAATACACGAGCAGAAAAAGAACCAGACTCTAGTCCTTGCAATCCAAAGAAGTAGGGGTGATCGGTTCTAGGGCAGGTAGGTTCCCGATTCCGGTTCCCAGTTTTCGAAACCTAGAACCTACCCGGTTTGTTTGGTCTTGTTTCAGGGTCTACCCGGGAAACCTTTTTTTTTCCCTCATTTTTTTTTAAAAACAAAGACAAATAGCAATTATAGCAAAATAATACGAGCAGCAAAATCTCATCTATGCAAAATAAATAGAAATACAAAGTAATAAGGAAGTTAAGCATTTTTAAGAATATTAAATCATCTTCTTCCAAGGGTTGGTGGGTGGGTACGTTCAACACACACTGGTTCCAAAAATTTGGAACCAGAACCCGGACTGGTTGCACAGCCCTACGAGGAAGGACAATTCCCATCAAAACTGCAACTTTTCACTCCCCACCGTGTCCACCAACTCAAACCACAACGCATCGAATCACCAACACCACAAGGTTTCTCTCTGCTCTGGAACGCGATCCTACATTGACGTTAACGCGCGGTTTTCGTCCGCAATAACGAACCCTAACACGCTTTTTCTCCGACATCGCACGCTTGAAACGAGCGCGACCAGGAGATGGCGATCAAACGGAATAAACGGCACTCGAGTAAAAAATCAAAAATGGACGCACCCTTGGACTGGAGCGGAATTCCCGTATTTGCTCGAATAGAACTGGATGAGCGTCGTCTCTGCAAAGATCACATGCTTGAGTTCAGAACAAGTTCAGATTCCGAAGACAAAGACGGCGCGCGATGAGAGAGAGATAGAGAGAAAGGGAGGCGACCGTGATCGGAAGACGGAACGACGTCCTTGTAGAGGATGCCGTCGTTGAGCTCCGGCCACGGAACTCCGAATCCGCGTGGGGCGGCGGTCGTCATCTCCCCCCGGGCGCCGGGACTCTCCTCCTCCTCGAACGCCGGTCGAGGGACCTGTGGATGGTCTTTCGAATTCAACGGGTATCGATCGGGAGGAGTCTCGTCGATCGAATGCGGGTCCAATCACCTTGCGACCTCCTCGCGTTTGTTTTAGATGGGGTTCGGTTTTTCCACTATCTCGTGAATATATCCTTATTGAGATAACCTCAACCTTTAACTAACTCTATGCGAGCCTTGCAAACGACAAAACTAATAATTTGAAAAATATTTTCTCAAAATGATCTCTTATATAACTTATAAAAATAAAAAATTAGATAATATTTTCATATTTCAGAAAATATTTAGGCATAAATTATTATCGATAACTAAAAATATTTTTAATTCATTAATTATTTTAAGAAATACAAACAATCATTTTTAGGAAGATATTTTTTAAATGATCCATTTTCCATAAACTAAACAGAATATCATTCTTTCATTTTTTATTTACATTCTCTATTGTCCTAATCTACATTAGGCTTTTCTAGGAGATAATAAGGT
Organism: Eucalyptus guilfoylei; assembly: GCA_016097605.1. Classification (NCBI taxonomy): domain Eukaryota; kingdom Viridiplantae; phylum Streptophyta; class Magnoliopsida; order Myrtales; family Myrtaceae; genus Eucalyptus; species Eucalyptus guilfoylei. The sequence goes on from CM027869.1 coordinate 21,823,790, forward strand.
AGCAATTGGCACGGTGAACATTACATAATCTATGGACCTTTTAATACCTTTCTTAGCCTCTTGGTTAAAATCGAGGGTTGTTTCTAGAACACATCAGTTTAATTTCTATGGACCTTTTCATGAATATAGTCGCCAATTCTAGGCATAATATTCAAACACGCAACTTATCTACAATGCAGCATATCCTTAGCTTCTCCAAATCTAACTTAGGCACCCCCACGTCGATTAGACTGTTTGCAAAATTGCGGTGACACTTCCGGAGATACGATTAATATTACATTGTTACTTTCTAGTATGATGTGCTTAATTTCAGAAGATCTATATATTATATGTTTCAGGGTAATCTTCTCATCCGTTTACACTGGAACATAGGTTCCACATAATTTCACCCTTTGTTGGGGTTCGCAACAAAGATTAACCCTTCCAGGCATTGTCTCGGGTTCTTGATTTAATCTATTGAAAGGATGCTCGAGCAATAAGTTAAAGTATGACGCATCTTCAATTACAGTACAGGGAGGGATGATATTCTGAAGAATGTCTTTCTTCAAAGATGTAAAAGAAAAACCAATCTATGTTACAACCCCCTGATATGTACATGGATTAGGTAGTTCAGCTATCAACTCACTCACCGCGGTTGCTCCTCACTCATCAGGATGGAGTTGCTCCGGCAATTATCTAGGTATGTCAGGTGGAAAGAGCACCAAGTTAGCGAGCAAAAACATAGACAGTGGTTCCAAAATAATAACCAGGTTTAGAGTAACATACACAAATTAATAGCACTTGGAAACTCAAGAATGCATTACATAGGAAAGGCATGGAAAAATATCTTTAGTTTCCCTACCTATAACTCTGACCGCTCACAAGCAGTTTCAGCTTAAAAGCAGTACTTTCTCAACTTTCGGATATATCAATAAATGAAGTATTGTTAACAAGCACGAATCATCTTCTTTGAACAAAAGTTAAGAAGAAAATGGTAAAATTGAGTGTCAATTCCCCCTTCTAAGATAAAGTTCACGAACGAATTTCACTTGTTCCACATCAGCATCTTACATATCGAACTTGAGGCTAATGTTCTGGTTTGCATGTTTCAATCAAACTCTTGCTCTAATGAGAACCTTAAAAGAAACTATTTTTGGAATGCAGGACTCTCCTCATGAACTTTACCCGACACCGGATGGAGCATATATTTAGGGAGGCATATCAGTGCACTGACTCTATGCCCAAGAAGGGTGGATGCTGTGGGAACACCTTCAAATAGTTGCTGAACCATCTGCAGAGATTTTGAAGCTTTTGGAACTTCATTGTCGGAGCTGAAGCTTTCCTAGGACAGCTAGGATTTCCTAATTTAGGCTGCTAATGTTTTAGGAGCTCATCCTCCATCAGTGTACTGATAGCAAAATGAATAATAGTCTTCCAACATATTTTTGGCTCAAATGTGCGCCAAGAGAGATGAGAATATTAACATATTAAGCCCAAGCATTACAATAAGAAACAGGCTCGTGCTTTTTCCCCTTGTGTTTAACTTACCATTTTGTCAGGACAAAATGACCAAAGATAAGCAAAATCTTAGTTTAATCATCATCTTTCAACAGGGCAGTTAAGCACAGTATGACAACCTACCCCGAAGTTGGTTCACCAGTTGATTTCTTGTATTCTGGCTTCAGCTCGTAGGTTCCTTGATTGGGCCCCTTGTTATTGTAGACACATAGGTCCTTTAGGATGTCTTTCAAAAATTGCTGCAGTGAGAGAACAAGGCATCAACTACAAAAATGTTTGGATCCAAGAGTCACAAAAAATAGGTTCATCAGGATTTAGGAAGTTCAGTATCACTTCTTGCTTCCGTAAAGTAGCTATAATTCTTTAGAGAAAAAATAACAATGCGAGTGCTTGCAATAAGTCAATCCATCAAACTCTCTTCCAGTAGGAAGTATACAAGCGTGAAAGGTAGGATGATGCCCTAGTAGTTTTGAAGACAAAACCCTATTGCTTAACATGACCTGCCGAAACAGTGTAAACCCAAAACTAATGTCATACATGATTGGAGTGCATAGACAGCGTCATTGATTGTACCTTAAAATTGAGCATTGGAGCCTCAACTGAAGAGATTTAAGACAAGTATGGACTGATTAAACTAGGCCTTTTTTCAATAAAAAAAAAAACTAGGCCTTTATTGATGCCTCAACGAGCAATTAATAAAAAACAGCTTGCCGTGTAGCATATGTATGGTCAACTGATATAACCGCAGGACTACATACGAGACATCAACCATCAAGCACAGCATTCAGTATGACTGATAAAAGTTCCTGACATGGTTCATCTTTGTATGAAGAACATAGATATCTAATCGCACCTCCCAGCATTCACCCAGCATACAAACTGATACTGAGATAATTTAGAGCTAGGATGAAGGAGCTGCATACTTCAGGTTGGTCAGTTTCTTGGATCAATTGTCTTAAAGTCCAATTTGGTTGCCTTTCAAAGAGCTTAAACATGATCTCCTCCATCTCTCCACGATCTCTTCTTGTTCTTTTCGTTTCCGTCACCTTAGTTGGCAATTTCTTCTTCTCCTATTTCACAAAGGGTCATATGTCATGACAGATAAGCAGTGGCAAAGGAGCTTTCTCAGCGAATGGCAAGTAAATAAAAGATCCAAAGCGGACACAAAGCAGGCAAAAGAATCAACCACTAGTAAACAAGTCTAGAAGCCAGGGACCCACCATCAATGGCATAGTCCTCATAAGAGAGCCAGTATCATGGTCAATCACCTAAATTAAGGGAGAGAAAAGTTTGGTAAATAATGGAGCATCTTTGTATCACACTGAGAGGACAGCGGGACAAGATGAAGAAACCTGTATCTGTCTAGCTCTGTTCATACACTTGGTTGTGCGTTCACGACAGAGTTTTCCGTAAGATTCAATGTTTTCACCATGGGGCCTCATATCAAATTTGTGCAGGATCTTTCCCTCCACAGAGATTTTTCCTAAGCACAAACCATAAATTTTCAGCAGGGATTGCTAGAGTAAGAGTCTGCAGCCAAATTCAGATTGTCCTCCAAAATAGCAGTATAGACATAAGAACTACTGTTTTTCACCAGAAAACACCAAGATACTAGTATACAACAACTTGAATTGATCAACATAATGCATTTTTCCGAGAATTGTTAAAGAAAATAAAAATTGAAGCACAACATGTTAGAGAAGGGTCTGAGACCTCAGCAGTCAGAACCATCATATGAAAGAATTTGAAATTCAACTAAGGTTGTAATTTAACAACAAAGTCACTGATGCCAACTTGATCTTAGAGAAAGATTATTTTTATGAGTACCTTGAGAAGACTCTGAAAAAACAGACATCGGGATAAAGTCTTTAGACATCTCCATGGAGTATCGCCTTGGTATGTTTCCAGATTCAGTGGAAGCCAATTCCATCATAAACTGAGGTCATTTCACCAAATGTATAAATGCAACAGCACAAGACTGGAGATTAAACTGCAAGCCATGCTCATCAAAACATAATCCACGTCTATTTCTTTAAAAAACTAAATATAAAGTTTTGTAATAAATATTAAGCAGATTGAAACAAAATTATGTATGTGTTGATGAGGAAGATATAGCAAAAGTAGCCGAAGCATCAAAGCCAGAGCCGAGAGAATATTATAGGAGATGTAGCCAAGCTATATTACACTGAAAACAAATTAAAATTTTACTCCTCTGACTAGGAATCATTGGTCTATGTGTCTCCATCCATAGGGATGGATGAAGGGTGCATCTAAGCACTTTCATAAGGTCTTGTAGTTCTCCTGATATGGTATTATCAATTCAAAACGTTATCTTTCTTTAGCAGATTCAATCATGTGGCCACGTGTACTGTCGAAAGCGCTATAGTCATTTTCCACTCAACGAAAGAAATGCAAAACTTGAAAGCATTCAATGACATGTCTTTCACTGTATGCTATATATGGTACAAAAATTGGCAGTAAGCGTGCCGGCCAGAAATTATATCAGTAGAGTCCAAAGTAACGCAAATCTATCTGTGAGGTTTATACTCCTTGGGACCCCTGCAGCCTAGAAATGTATATATTTACCCTTAGCATTAGTAGTGAGTCTCCACCTTATCTCTAGCGGCTTTTGGGCAAAGAGGAGAAGTATGTCCCCAATCAGCAGGTCCCATATTGACATGTTTCGGGGGGCTTACTCTTAACTATTCATGCCAAAATTTACTTTTTAAGTAAAGGTAAGGTTTATCCCGAAAGAAGTAAATGTAGAAAAAAAAAGGGGAAAACTGCTATAATGCCGAAAGTAAACCCTTTTACAGAAATAGAAAACTCCACTAACGGCAAAGTTTAGGACACTATTTTGATCAGATGCTGGAGAAGTTGACATGATCACAACATGGTTGATTGAGCAGAGAAAACGGCCATAAATTGCTGAGAAACGAATGCAACACATATGTGCGGAAACATGCGAAATCATATGTCAAACGGCAGTCTTGAACACCTCAGACCGAAAGCACACCGGAGACCTTGGATCGAAATTCCAGCGACCCAAATCAGAATGCGAAGCAGACGACAACCACAAATCACAAACTCAATGCAATAATGCAATACGAAAACCAAATTCATATGAACGACGAACTAAAAATGCTAATCAAGGCCAGAAGCCTATAACAATAACACGACCAAATTCGTTCGACAACTCCACAGAAATATGCATGTGAAAATGCAGGACACAAACGCGACAAGCTCACGCAATGCAACTCTACCGCAAAACCAACATGCCCTAGACGATAACGCAACGACGAGGGACTATAAATAAAAATCTAAACCACAAGCCTCACAAACTACAACGACAATGGACCGCGACACGCTCGGCACATACTTCGAAACACACATACCTCGGAGTTGTCTTCGCCGCCGTGAAGAAGATCGACGGAGAAGATGACCTTGGCGACGGGGAAGGAGGGACCAGCGCCGTCGCCGCCTCCTTCGAACGCGGGCGGACTCGCCACGGAAAGGGACCGGGAGACGACGGGCGGGCATTTCATGAGCCATATCGCTCTCTCCGCTCTGCTCGTGTCGACGAACCCGCCGCAGCCATAGCTAGCGTTCGCATTGTCGCCGGTGGAGGTGGCGGCGGCGGTGGTTTTGGTTCCGCCGCCGGGGCCGTCGTCGCCGGCGGTGCCGTTGCTTCCTTTGTTGTCCATGGTTCGAGAGGGAGTGAAAAGCCGGTGGAAAGCTAGAGAGAGAGAGAGAGAGAGAGAGAGAGAGAGAGACAACGGTTTTTCAGATATTCTCTCCAACAGACTCGACCCCTCAGGGCCTCCTTCATTAAAAAAAAAAAAAGCTTAACTTTAAATTTTATCCCGATTCTGCTTCGAATTTTTTCGTTTAAAAGAATTTACAATTTTAAATTCGATTCCAAATTTATCCCAAATTTTTTTTTATCTAAAATAAATTACAGGATTTAAATCGTGTTTCGAATTTGCCTTCGCTGGTCCTCTATCCAAAAAATAATTTTTAATTATTGAAGAATAGTATCATTTTTGATATAATTTTTCGCCCCACTTTATTGACGTGGATTTGTTATCAATATAGAAATATCACGTCAAACAATTAACGAGGATTATTGGACAAACAGTTTGTGATTTTTTTAAATAAAAAAAGGAATGGAATAAATTTGAGATTACAATTACAGTTGGTGAATTTTTTAGATAAAAAAAAAAAAACTCAGAATAGATTTAGGACTGGACTTAAAATAAGAGTTTTTTTAGACAAAAAAAATGTTTAAGGAAAAATTAAGAATGGATAAAGTTACGGGTTTTTTTAGGAAATTAGGCCTAACACCTACAGGCACAGCAAGTATGTAAATTCGTTCTCGATCTCAACTCCATTCCTAAAAGGCTAAATTTTTAATCCTAGTCTCCACCCTCGACCAACTCTAGAAACCCTTCTAAACGTTGGAAGACGGATCTCTACACCAATGAAACTCGACATCTTACGTTATAACGCTGTCGTTCGGCCGTTCGAGTGGTCGCGCAAGTATTTTCTCACGCTGTCAGGAGAAGCGTAGTGAGCATCGCTGGCCGTAGTGGCCCGCGCTTAATCTGCTTCTCTCAATCAGAATACAACGAGCCAAATTCAAAGCAATATCCATACGGCTGTCAACTGTATCCAAATACCACAAACACTGGCCAAGAATATGTATTGAGAAGTTGAGGAGGAGTATTGCATAATTGATCTGCAGCTTAAATGTTGCAATCAAGTGAGGCATGTCAAGATACCGTCTGGACAAATCAAAATTACAGAATAAACGAAGAGCGGCAATCACATAATTACATGACTCGTTGTTGCTCAATTCGGCTTGGTCTGTACTGCAATCTTTGTGGCAAAAATGGAGATGCAGAAATGACAGAAAAAATGGTAGCTCCACAGGCCCTTTGACAGCTAAGAACCAGGATTTACATGGAGACCGGATCGGACTCACTGCCACCGACAGGATTCTGCTTCCTCTCTGCCTGAAGTGAGCGGCACAAAGATTCTAGCTTCTCTTTCTGATTCTTCAGTTTCTCCATTTGTTTCTTTGAGCGTTCCCGCTGATCAGAGAAAAGAAGATTTTTATTTCTAATATACCACCTAATTGAGCAAAAAAATGACGATAAATCCCCTAACTTCTCGTGCATCCTACGAGGTAACATCAGTCATAACTCCCAAGTTCGAAACTAAGCTAAGCACTAGCCTTGTCATGAGGAATGGAAAGAGAAAGAAAAGTGCCTAAGCTAAATATGAGCGCCAACAATCTCCGGCAACTACTGTTAGGCCTTCTAAATGTTCATCAGAAGCCCACAAGAACATCTGTCAAGTATGATCCACCAAGATGAGACGTGGGATGACTTTCCAGTTAACTGACAGAATTATCCACCATGTTCTAAAGGCAGCAGATCCTAAACACATGAACAACCCAACTGAGACTGACATGCACAACAGGCAGCTAAAGACATCCTCCCGATTTTCATATGTAAGTCCTTCCTAGGTCCTACGAAAGCTCAAATGCATGAGATTTGGCAATTAAGAAAGGACATGGACCAGTAGCCTGGTTTGAGAAACCAAAGCTGTATATTAAGCTTTGTGTCTATATTTTAGGGTAAGATTAGTTTCATAACTTAAAGGTAGCTGGGAAAAAGACACAATAAAATCGACATCAATAATATGAACTGGGTAATCAGTTGATAGATAGGGGTATGTACAACGTAGTCTGAATCGAGATGTTTGTTTCAGCTAACAGAAACACATTGATTTCCATCCACAATTTTGAATATTAGAAAAGGAAAATTCAAAGTTTAACAAAGAAATGAAAAAAAAAAAAATCTATATGGCTCTGCATGTTGATCTTTGTATGTTTTAAAAGATCTCAAGTACTTGACGTATAAGTTCATTTTCAAATGTTACAACAAACGAAAAAAGCAAAATCCAAAAACAGAGGTCGCACAAACACACTATTCATTTTCAAATGTTACAACAAATGAAAAAAGCAAAATCCAAAAACAGAGGTCGCACAAACACACTATTAAGTTTGCAATAAGCCATCATTGTTCCTGAAGAATGAACTAAGAAAAGGAAAAACAGATGTAACAGATGTGACACTTACCTCATCAACAAGTTCTATAAGTGTAATATCTGATTTCTGACATTTGTCCTTCAGGAATGCATTTTCCTTCTTGAGATCCTTTATTGATTTTGCCATCTGAGTTTGTGGTGCAGATTGAAAAAAGAATTATGATCAAGTCCAAGTAGTAGATATGCTGATCTGGTACATAGGAAATGAAAGAATATCGTTAGTTAGGTGTCATATAACTCATACCTTCTCGATCTCATGCTTAAATGTTTCAAAGACTTCGTTGCTCTTTGCCAATGCATCCTGCACAATAGAAACAGATTTGACGACCCAAGATGAGTTTGCTTTTTGACGGATAGCATTAATACAAAGAAAGCCTTCGAGAGTGAAAGGAGATAGGAAGTGGAAGGTAATTTTCCTAGAATGCATCTGTTCGCTTCACAGGATCCAGCAGATAAATAAGAGGCAGAGCACCCATGAACAAAAGGAAGGTGCAAATCAAGCTAGTAAAGGATGCATAAAATTAGCATCCAATGCCAAATAGTTTAGGTATCTCACCAGTTGGAACTTTCGGTAAGAAGTACTATTTTTGTCCCTTTTCCTCTCCCTATCCTATTGTGGTATAAGACAATGCCCAGTGGCTCCAAGAGCAGCAAGTTTTTGCAGTGCTTAATTTGTCTAGAAAAGGTAGCTCATAGTTTGGCTGCTAGTTTCATGCAGTTGATAAGGAATGGTGTTGCTTGTTCCCTTGTGCTGGGATATATCTTCAGTTGTTTGTTGTCATTGCTTGACTGCTGGTATATGTACTTGTTTCCTAAGATAGGAGTTGGGTTGCTAGAGGTTTGTCCTATGGAGTTGTACGAGAAGTTACTTGGCTTGTAGTGGTTTTTGCCTCCCATTAATTCAGCAGCAATGAGAATGCTTAACTTACCCATAAGAGAAACAAAGCAGCCCATAGTTGGCCAACAATTCTCACGTTTCCAAAAGAAGCATGTTAATACTTGATAGTACGCTTGTGTCAATCTCAAATATAACATCTACAAATTTGGCTGTTATGAAATTAACCCAGCTAAAACAAGGAAAAAGTAACAGCAAAGCCGTCTCATAAGAACAGTGCCAAGATCCACCTGAAGATGCATGCAGCAAAAGAAAGCTACGGTTGGCATTATTTCACATATAACAAATTAATTGAACAGTTAGGATCAGTGCAATCCAAGTCAGACAATAGAATGAAATCTAGCATCCAATCATGCCTCATACAAACAGTCCAAGTTATATGAATACCATCCAATGTAGAAGTTCCTTGTTTTAGGCACTTCCTTAAGGCAAAATAACTGCCATTAGGCAAAGACACCTTAACTCATGCGACTGCAAATATTGGGAAACAAGTGATGGGAGTAACCTGGAATTGTTGGAATTTCTCTCCGTCTGCTGTCAACTGTAACCGCAAGTTTTTCTCAGTTTCTAGTAGCTGCGATACTTGTTCAGCATATACTTTCATTTGGGACTGTTCCTGAATCACTTTCTCCTCATGCTGCTTAATTTTCAAATCAGCAATCTGGAGTTCTAGACTTTTCTGCTTTAACTGCATATTCAAGTTTCAAGTGACAGGATTTGAGCAAAGTCCTTCAGAAAGCACATACTGCTCAGCTAGCTGCTTCAAATCTCTGAAATCAATCAATTTTAAAGAACTTTACCTCTTGTTCATGATGTTGTTCAGAAAGCACATACTGCTCAGCTAGCTGCTTCAACTTAACTTTTAACCTGAACCCAAAGAATTTCATAGACAACTAAATGTATCAGAATAGAATGCCGGTGAAGAAGCTAGGAAACAATAATCCAAGACAAGCAATTTCTTTAATACAAGAATCTTAAAATTCATGCAACGATGCATCTTTGTGTCGCTGGGGGGGGAGAGATAGGAGGACAGGCAGACAGATAAAAACCCAATTTTAACAATTGCATTCTTCAGCCCATGCTTACATACAGGTGCTCTCCATATGGCAATCACGAGCATCATTTCATAGATGATACTATATACACCCAAAAATAATTAGGTACAGGAATTGTAAATCCCATCGAGGAAAAGACATTCCATATAAAAGTGAAACTCCCTTAGATTATTCCACGCAAATGCTCCTAGAATGGGGAACTCTATAATTTTTTTGAGAATACCAAAATATTACACATCCAGCAACATCCTTTACTTACATATTTTTGCTAAACATCATACTTGAGGATTGAAGTACTGTGTTTCTTATGCATGCGTAAGGCAGGTGGTAGACATGAGCCATTATATAACAACGAGAACAGACAACAAAAGAACATTTTTAACACAACAGAGCGAGTAAATGTCTTACATCTCATTTTCTTTAAGCTGAGAAAGGCATTCATCCTTCTGCTGTTCTAGTTTATTGCTCACCTCCTGAAGAAAGCACATTTAAATCAAAACAAGCACAGGAATGCAGCCATCTCTCACAGAGCACAAGAGATCAGAGTAACTTATTTATAATTTAACTCCACCTGAGAAGCTTAACTAAGCAATATTAATGCAAGGAAAAAAAAACATTTTAATCTTGAAATTCTTTTTCTTTGTTTGGAACATTCCTTGCATAGAGATGTGGCATGACAGAAAACCAAAAAAGTAATGAACCTTGATGGCATCTTGAAACTTGGCTGATAGATCTAGTCTCAAATTCTGTCCCTCAGTTGATACCCGTTTGCATTCATCCTGCAAATCCATATTGCAAAGCATCAAATTCTCCATGAAAGCCACATTCTAGTACTATAATGGACATCTCACTTCATAACAAACAATACCCTGTACAAAAAAGAAACTGCTGAAGACAGAAACCACAAAAGAAATTTAATAAGAGCACCGTTTGTAAACTTTTCATTTTCTAAATCTTACTTTCTACGACCACTTAAAACTTATTTAAAGAAGAGGAAGATTCTTTGCTGATGCATTTTAAAAGAGAAAAGTAACTTAGCAGTGTATGGTAGATTCTTTCAAAGAACTTTGAAATTTTCAAAAGAACAATCCATTATATATGTCTTATCAATGATGATCAAGTGTTGACAAGCAAAGTCAACCAAATGTAGCTAGATAGTTTTAGGGCAGTCAACATTTACACAGAGAGAGAGAGAGAGAGAGAGAGAGAGCATTAGGAGCAGATTGTGAAGGAAAAGTACCATTAGCATTTTGTTTTGACGTTGCAACTCCCGACACAGTGACTCAAGCCTATCTCGAACCGCACTAGCTGTGACAGTTGTAGATGTGAATACTATTTCTATATCTTAGGACCATAGATGCCGAACATATAAAGATAATTTAAGGAAAAGAAATTGGGTGTGTACTAATTTATATGATTCGTGCAACAACATCAACATTCAAAGGAGAAAGGGGTGAAATAAAAATAGCATTACAAAATGAAAATGTAGAAGAGAAAGATTCACCAGACAATCGCATTTTATGCAACAACTAAGATTTTAACTACGCATGTAGTCTCCCACTAAATTGTGCTATTTTAGTTTGCACTTGATAGACCTAAATTTAGTGTATTTAAATTATACAAGAGAAGAGACTTATAATTTCCTTATTGGAAGAGAAAAGAGGCAGAGGTAACTATGTACTAAAGTGAAAGCCAATGATTCGATATCTAGGCTTAAAATATCCTCCTCTCCCCCCCCCCCAACAGAATAAAAAAAATGTTACAAAAACAACTTATGCAGTATGCACTACTACAGCTATGTTCCGCTGTAAACTTGCTGCAAATTTTAACATTTAGTAAAATATCAAAGTTGGGTGAGGTAGCTTTCTAAAAGCTGTTGTAGCTTTAAAGTAACTGCAACTGATAGGTGTTTGAGAAACACCTTATATAAGCTGCAACACCCCTACCCACTGTCGAAGCTACTGCGGAGAAGCTTATGAACAGCCTCCGTGTAATTCAACTGGATTCTCAAGTAAAGTTCACATGATTACAACTGTTGTGCATGGAAGTTTTAAAGGAAGCAAAGAACAAAGTTCATCATGTTGTGTTTTATAGTTATTACCGTAGAGCTAGCAACACCCAATTTGAAGGAGCAAGTATTCTTTTATCATGGTACTTCTTTTAAAAGAAAAAAGAAAAGAAAAAGATACAATGTTTCACTTTTTTTTAATATGTTTTATCCTGACTTGGGAACAGGAAGTTCATCATAGAACCTGGTGTTTATTTAACAAGCCCTCACTTAGCTAATAGTCGAACCTAGAAAAGAGAAGTCTTATGAACCCTGATCATCCTCATCAATCAACAATAGAAAATCCAGAGAGAGAGAGAGAGAGAGAGAGAGAGAGAGAGAGAGAGAGAGAGAGAGAGAGGGGAGAGGGAGAACTCCATATCACAACAATCAGTATAATAACATGACCTAGTCTGTGTACGTGAACCATAGTGCTCTATTTTAGGAGATGAACTGCTAAATTGTATAATGAGGAAATCTTGATTCTCTGACAACTTTAAAGCTAAAACAATGTCTTCACAAAAGGAGTAAATTAATTCCACCATAATTATCAGGCGCCTCAAATCATGGCAAGAAAACCTTGTCAACTTCCACAATCATCATGCTCTGCAAACTCACAACATTATTCGACACTGAAGTCCCAATGAAGGCAAATTTTAACATCGAAAAGCAGTTTACATTTGCCACAAAATGATCACATATGTAAATAATGTTATTTTAATTGATGTCAAATAAAGAACTAATTCAACCAACAAATGACAGTCGCTAAAATGTGCAGGAGAAGTGTGAACCTACCAGCGTCTCGTTCAGCAAGAACTTGTTGATATTTCAGAGTGAACTGTAAAAACTCCTTTTCTGACTTAAAACTACGCTTGGCATTCTTTTTTGCTTCAGATGTTTCCTGAGAAAGTAGAATGGCCCAACTTATTAAACTAGATTGTCTCAAGGATCACAAAATATTAGGAATTAGGAATTATTAGATGTTCTCAGAATAGCCGATCATCTTGCTTGGCCATGCATCAACGCATGTCTGCTTTATAGATAAAAGCCAAACGTCTGTGACATACCAAACGAATATGCCCGATTTAGAAAAAAGCATAGCCAAGCAAGATGACGGGTTATTCTAAGAACATGCAATAAGTTCCAGATTGACAATTTTTAATACAAGTGTTAATAGACAAACGCCGAAATGTCACGGATGTACCATACCAGCCCTGCTACTTACTTGCTTCCTGTTTTTCAAAGAATCATCTCCATCTGGCAAAGATTTTTCCTTAGCGTGAGTTGGCTGCATGACCAACTTATCTTCAGCAGCTGCAATGGAAGAAGCCCCATAAGTGGAATCAAAAAGATAAAACGAAACGTTTTATATAATCAAGCTTCCAAATACTGCCAAAGCAAAGTGCTAAGCATCAAAATCCATAAAGTGTGGAAGACCTAAATAACAAGTGGACAAAAGCAAAGAGAATAATGTGAAGGATAATAGTCTTGACTTCAGGTAAAGATATTTACATTGGTCTGAACTTTGAAATTTCTCCTGAGCTTGTTCTTTTACCTCGCAGGATTCAGAAACCTCTGAAGAATCCTTGGGAGCAGAACCACCCGATCCTGGCGTCAAGGGTGAGCCGAAATTCTTCTCGACGTGTCCACCATCATCCAAATCCACTAATTCATGCGCTAACCCATCCAAACGATGCCCACTATCGATCCTAAAATCACCTGGCGGCTTCTGTTCCTCGTTATTAGGAGTCACGGGGCAAAGAGGCTCGGCGGTGCCATCAACGAAACCGTCCGGCAGAGCATCCACCTCAGGGAGCTGATTTGCAGCGGGATTCTCCATTTCACGCGCTGGAACAAGACGAAAACTTACCTCAGCTAAAGAAAACACAAGCATTCATACATGGCAGACTAGGATTATCCACAGGTTCACTCCTAAAAGAATTGAAAAAAGGCCAGAACGTTCGGTCCGTGCTTCGGAAACGGCAGCAACACTTTCAAAACCGAGAAATTACAAAACTTTCTCGGACCCAACCAGAGAAAGAGTCCTAGCAAAACCGTTCGAGCCACCGCAAAAAGCCTCTAAACGAAGGAAATCTCAAAACGTGAAATGGCTAATGGCGCGCGAAAATCTCCACTCAACAGAGCGAAGAACGTATCCGCATCCCCCCCCCCCAAAAAAAAAAAAAAAAAAAAAAAAAAAAAAAAAAAAAAAACACATTCATCCACAAAACTGGCGAACGCCGAGCAAGAGGTCGAGGCAGGGCGGGAACCGGAGCTCGCCCGATCTACCGGCCGGACGATCGGATCCCTAGGTTCAAGGAAAAACCGACAGCGCCTGCGCGTCGCCGATCCGTTCCGTTTCGCCGCGACGAATGCGGAAGCCGCTCGAGCAAGCGATGTAGAATACCGGAACGCGCCAAGGAGGAGGAGGAGGCGGCGGAGGAGGAAAGGAGGAGCTGCGGAAGAAGGCGTTACCGTGAGGATTTCGGCGACGAGATTGCGAGGGGAGGCCGAAGAAGGAAATCGAAATTCGCGGCGAGATGATAAGAAATGCGACGGAGGCAGGCCGAATCCAGGGCGCGTTTTTGCCTGCGCTTCTTGGTGCGGTACCCGAATGCGAAGGGACGGAGGAGAGTGACGTCACTGTGTTACGCCCGACTGTAGAGGTGATGTAATAATGATGAATGACGGGGACTAGGGATACGGAGGGAGGGGATATCTCTCTTTTTTTTTTCTTTTTTTTTTAATCATTGTGAGAAAATTACCTGAATGACCTGTGGACTTTGAATGTCGTATTTAAAATTTTCATTTATTTAATATAATTAATAAATTATAGTACAATATATATCGTCTTCAAAATTTTAATTTTTTCAATATTATATATTTATATATCAAAATATTTAATATTATCCTTCTATGAATTAAAGTTTAATGACAATTTTAAACATATCCTTGTAGTTCAAGAATTAAATAAAATATATACTAAAAGTTCATGAACTATATTAAATAATTTAAATATTCAATAACGACACTGTGGATTAAGCTGAAGTTTAGTAATCATTTTAAATAAACTAGAAATTTAGATATGACATTATGAAATTCAAGAGTAATTATTCCTCCATTTTTCATCTTTTTAAATCCTTTTTTTTTTCCATTATCAAAATAAGGTATTAAATAGAAGGACGTTCCAACCGATGAAAGTGGATCCCAACTGCATCCGTACGCGAAATTTTAGCACCATAAGAGGGGGTTGACGCTATTTACGCCGTTAGAAAGTGTCCTTTTTACGTTAAATGGCCAAATTACTTTTCAATACCAAAATTTGGTTCAACATCTATCATTGACATCACTCACCCTCCCTAGAAATTAATCTTATGGTCTTCATCATTCATACACCACAGTTCTCATGTGATTTAATAAAAATTAAAACATGTCTTCAATTATGAATATGATGTGTTTCCAAGTTTTAAAAAACCATTTCCAGTTCGAGTAATGAATTCACTAATTTGTTGAAGATGATAATGTTGTTAATTTGAGTTGTTAGAAAATTCTTTTGTCTAAAAGTGATCTTGATGGAAGTTTGAATTCAACGACAACTTCTTCGCATTCAAATTTATATTCATCAAGAAAGAACTTCGAGGAAACGATGCAAGAGCGGTATTATAAGGTGGATCTCAATTGTTCATTTTCTTTTCCTTTTCTCTATCTTTTCTAATCTTTATGCTGAAGATTGAATGGAAACAAACGAATCGGTGCCTTGAATTGAGTTTCTAGCTGAATAGGTCTTGTTCTTTGCTATTAAGAATGGAAAATATAAATTGTTCTCTCCAAGCGAGGTTCGAACAGAATAAAAAAGGAAATTTTTTTAATTAAATCGAGATAGGAAAGTAAAAACTCATGATCATCAATATGCCCAGAAAAAAGCGTTAGTACATACTGATACATATTTCTTGGTTCTTGGTTAGGCATGTTTAGGACAAGGGCTTCAGACCCTTTTTCTTCGCGGATACATATTTCTTGGTTCTTGGTTAGGCATGTTTAGGACAAGGGCTTCAGACCCTTTTTCTTCGCGGTTCTAGCAAGGGCAGTACATATTTCCTTCTTCCTCTTCTTGTTGCTGTTGTTGTTGTTATTCCCATTATTGTTATTACTGCGATCCTGGTTGTTGTCGACATCGACGACGGCTGAACTCCTTGCTTGAGCTTCAAGGGCATCCTTAACGAAAAATTTCAACTTCCATAACGTGGATTCGTTCTGCATCAGATCGACAGTAAACAGCATCATCAGTGTATTGCTCTTAGCTCCAGCAAAACAAAACTCGTAGAGTGCGAGAGAGAGAGAGAGAGAGAGAGTGATTTTAACCTGAGCATCTAGATCTAGGTCCACAAGATCACCCTTCGATTGGAAGTTCGGATCATACTGAGCAACAATCTCCAAAGCCTTGTCAACATCCTCAACTGGCAATTTATCAAGGGCGGCCGCTATTTTTCTTTTTTCTTCTGTTGAGATTTTCCTGGGATAGGAATTGTCAAGCATATCTTTTGTCAGACGTTTCTGCTGAAAGTTATCAAGCAAAGGCATGCACAACAGACATCTAAGGGAGATGCACTAAATAAGTGCATTTTATAGTAACTGTCTTGCACCAAGCACCCACTATATCTCTCATTTTCAGGTCCTAAAGGAAACCGAAAAGCACCAACGACAATCTTGAAGCCTAAAAAGCATGAGCGACATGAATCTGACAGGACCATGATTTGAAAAAAAGGTCGCCTTTATGCAAGGACAAGCTTACAGCGTAGAAAGCACAAGTGAGACCCTAACAAGCAACGAGTTTACATACATTACTTACATCCATGTGCGCTATCTACAAAGACACACAAAATGCCTCAGTACACTTTACAAACACAGCTTCTGACCAAAAATGAAATAACAAACACGGCTTGATTGTTGAATACAAGAAAATGAGAAACTTGCATGACCAGAGCCAGGAAACAGAAGAGAGACATTACAGACAATTTTTCTATTCTCAATTCCTACCATCAGTTCACTTGAAAACAACACACTACTGACCTGCACTTTGAGATAACACTTGCCCTGAGTTCTTCCAGATACATATCGACCTCGAAAAGCTGAAACGGTTTCACAAATTATACTTGAGAAATAATCGTATATAGTCATCAATTAGGAGATGGGTTTGCTACAGAAGATGATTTCTTTCCCATTTATTGGCTGACTACACTCCGAATGAAAAGCCTCGTCTGTCCATAATGTAATATTTCCCCCTTACACATAAAAATCTGTAGCTTTTATGTTCATTGGAAATTACCTCGCAACTTATTTCCCTGGCCATTTTGGCATTAGCAGCTTCCTTTGCAAGTTGCATATCTAACTGCGCCTCTGCCTCTTCCTGTTGTAGCCTTTCTTCCTACACACACACATGGTTTTGAAATGAAAAGCAAAATTAGAATTGTCATAGCACCTCATAGTAGAAGAAACCAAAAAAATAGTCAAACACATTCAGCAGCCTGCCAAACTGGTAATGAAACCCCAAACAGCAAATCATGATTGGTCCTTAAAGACCAACTTACCTCCTCCGTAACTTTAGGATATAGTTGGAGCCACTTCTCCTCAAATTTTCGGAGTAATGTCTTGGCCATGACATGAATATCACTCTTTTCATCATTGTACCTCATAGCATTTTTGAAGACCAGCCTCACATCAGCACATATCTCTCGGACATGTTTATAAGCAGTACCATCAGTGGCCTCCATTTGCTTTTTAATTGTACTGAAGTCCATTGGCTTGTCAATTACCTAGAATATACCAGCAATATAATAAATAAAAAGCAGTAGAAGACATTCACAAAAGATGTAGTGATATTCAAATGAGGCTGTGCACTGCCATAATTATATTCTAGCATTTAATCAAATGAGTTGTGTGGCCCAAGAGGCAAAGTTCCTCACTTTTCACTCTTCATGTTTTCCCCTGCAAACAATGTTATTGGCCAATCAATACCCCTTCTTTCCCTCCATACTCACATAGATAATTGCCCACATTCTTCTGAGGTAAACAACATGAGGACAACAATCTTTTTCTGCATGGAAAAATTTGCCAGATAAATCTATGATTACATCCTAGAACATCACATTTAGCTAGTTTGGAAATCCGCTTGCTCAAATAGAAAGAGTTGTCAACATTAACAAACAAAAGTTTGCCCTTCAAGAAAGTTGCATCGTTCTGAGATCCAAAAAACTATAGGCATAGAGAAGATTTAGCAAGGCTCAATAAACATTGACTAACGATATTGAACACTCTAAACACTGATCAAAATAATAGTTGAGCATCCCAGTAAAAAAGATGAGAGATCAAAAGTACAAAAGCCATACTTTATGATAGTCATGCAAACCGAGAGCTTTGACATCCACAGGTTGCAGAAAGGGCCACGCCCATTTGTGCTGAGTGATCTGAAAGAAAAATGTAAAATGTATACCTCCAGTCAGTATCACTGAAGCATGCCATCGACTTCCTCTTCCTATAAAAAAAGTTCCTTGATGTTCTAAGTGAAGACCTTTTTCCACCAAAAATAAAAGGCGAAATAAACTGCAAAATCCCATTTGGGAACATAGAGCAAAACCACTGAACTCAATACTTGTCACCAAATTGGGAGAGTGACTATGCCTCATCTGGACCAAGACAATGCTCAGGGTAATTGAACAAATAAGGGCTGAGACATATTCAAGAAACATACTCAGGATTGGATCTTTTGAGTATTGTACATTCTGACAATCAAAGATGGACAAGTATAAGATCTAACTCTGCCACGGATAAAGCGAATAACATTACGAAGCATATCTCAGCAAACTAAACTCTTTGTAAGGAAGCATCCTCAACTGGTTTCCAGTGAGCAGCACGTGACTGTGGAAAAACAATAAGGAGTGAGATTGGCTTCGGCAAAAAGGTAAAAAGAGAAAAAGGGGGTGCAAAAGGATCCCATCCAATAGCCTTTGCAAACAAGGGGTGCAAATAGGTAATAACAGAAGTGAGGATGGACAATCATATGGTCTGTATTCGTGAATTTGGAATGGAAATGAGGAGTATCAATTAGCAGCATAGGACATAAAAAGGACAAGTTAGGTCAAAGTTTTTTTTTTTTTTTTAAATTCGAAAGTTAGGTCAAAGTAACATTCACATAAATGTTCTAACATTGAATGGAACCAGGCATTTTCAAGATTAGTTGAGCAACGATAGGACAGATGCACGATTCCACCGCAATTGCTGTCTGCGGACGCAAGTACGAAACGACTTGCCTGGCGGAGTATTACGCCAAACTGACTGATGAGCTGCTGCATTCGCTTCGCCGCAGCAGCTTCCCTATTACAAGCATCCTGTTGCAGCTTCTTGAGACCGTTAACCTGCCTCTCGTCCTTGCCTAGTGTGCTACCTTTGGAGGTGGTCGGTTGCTTTTTACTTTGATCATCATAGACTTGCTCGACCTCTTTAACCCTTTTCTCCAACTGTAAGGGGGAAAAAAGATCAAATCAGCACAAGGAAATCCCAGTTTTCCAGATACAACAAAACCAAGCATACATACAAAAATACTATTAAAAAAAAAAAAAAAAAGATCACGAGAAGCAAACCTCTGCGGTACAATTTTCCAAAGACTAATACGAGCTGATAACAAAGAATACAACTTTACCTCATCAACCTTGAACAGAATGAGTTGCAGATCGTCCTTAAATGCTTCGATTTCGAAACCGGGATTAACCGTCCCGAGAAAAGGAATCAAACTATCGAAATCCATTTCTTCCATCTCGCACTGAAAAAAAAAAAACCAAAGAAGTGATTTTTAGCGTTCATTACTGCGAACAGCCGGCCGCAGAAAAACGCAAGAGCACGCGCGCGCCTCCGAACACGGACACGACCCGTTTCGCGAGGCTCCGCGGGCTACGTGAAAACTTCATAGCGGCCGGAAAAAAAAGCAACCGCGATTCAAGCTCGCGGCTCCTAAAGCGTGCCAAACGGGTACAAGTACAACCCACCTCGCCTTGTCTCTCTCCGGGTTTTCTGCTGCGCGACCGAACGAGAAACGAAAGCTCTCCCGGCGGAATCAAAAGCGCGGCCTTTTCTTCAGTCCAGGCTGTGGCGATTCCGCGAGAGCAGATTCGAGAATGACGAGAAGATCAGAGGAGGAGAGAGAGAGAGAGAGAGAAAGACTACCCGAAGAATTTCAGGCGAGCTCGGTGGGGAAAGCGAAATCCGACGGGAGGCGGCGCCGCTTCTCGAAAGGGCGGCGTTGCAGGGTTTTAAAAAAGTTGGCAGCGAGTCCGTTAACCCTCCCGCTGATAAGAAGAGAGGGACTATTTTACTAAAGAAGGCATCGAAAGAAACGGTAAAAAACGGCTCGGTATATATTTCTGGCAATAGTAATTTGAGAAAATGACACGTGGTCAATGGACTAAGTAAAAATATTTAACATTATATTTTTATTAATTTGAGTTTAAAAAACACTGAACATTTTTATATAATTATATGATCAGTTTGAACATATACTAAAAATTCGGAAATCATATTAAATAAACTAAAAATTCAAAAATTATATTGTACATTGAATTAAAGTTTAATGATTACATTATACGTCGAATCAAAATCTATAAATCATTTATGTCATTATTGCTAACCATTTTTGACATGGTGGGGAGCTATTTTTTCTCTTTCCAGTCGAGTCTATTTTAGGGGTGGATCGTGTCACTCGTTAGAAAGCACAAGTCACATTTTTAAAATCTTTTTTTTTAATTTTTAGTTTTTGATATTTCAAATCTAAATGCATTTCTACTTCGACGGATGAATAGGTAGAGAGTCTATGCAATTATTTGCCATGAGCAAAACATCATATCGCTAGTCAATAGCAAATAGATCGACTTCTTGGCAAGTCGATAATTCAACTCTTACATTAGCAAATATTGTTTTGATTGATAACTTTTTTTTTTCGAGGGACGATAAATTCTCATCAAGAGGGAAGGGATATAATCGATTTTTTTTTTTTAAAAATCTAGGGTCAGTCGTAATATATTGTCTTTCAATCCACGAATGGGTAATTAGGCGTTGCATTTCATTGCTAATTCTACATATGCATCAATAAAAGCTACACCGAGAAACTATAATGACTTTTTTTAGCAGGAGTTGGCGAATCTTTTCATTAATATGATCAATTTCAATTTAGTCAATTATATCCATAGCAAATTCTCAATAGTAACTATATATAAATAATAATAATAGATTGTCGATTTAATATAGAGTCATTCCGTTACTAAGTGCCTCGTTAGATATATTGTGAATAGGGAAGATTCGATTTCAAGGTACTTATTATTGTACATAATATGACAATAAACAATCAATTAAAAACAATATAATTTCATTTTATTGATTGCTTAAAAAGTAAGCATTTTGTGACGCTCATTAACAAAACCCATTAAAATACCAAGGGCCAATGGTGCATCTTCTCATAGTAATTATCTCAACAATCTTGTGTAAAAATCAAGACTATGACGTTCCGAATCTATATCGGGAATGATGTCCAATACACAGTAGTTGACTTTAAAACTAGAAAAGAAATTGATATAAGTTTTAAGTCAGCAACTCTACATGTTGCAATATATCAAATATTGTTATGGCATACATTAGTAACTTTTCCAAATCATAACATATTTGTAAACTTTTTACTACTAGAGCTAATGACCTTAACTTGTCAAGTGATTCTGTTCAAATTGACCAAATCAATTATTTAAATATCAGTCATTTACAATATTATATAATCATTTAGACAACTCTTTATTTACTTATAGCGAATTCAGGATGGAAAAAAATTAAGGTGTGATATAATCATCACACGAAATAATCGATCCACAGCATGCTATTAACAAAAAGGATCAATCCCATGGGCCATGATCTGATCCGATCCGATCCGGATGCTCCAAATCATACTGCCCAAATTCTCCACGCCAATTTAAGAAAGAAATAATAAAGAAAATCAACCGAGTCAAAGTCAGCTCAAATGAATCGCTCCTCGCACGCGCGAGGACCGAGCACCGCGGGGTCACGCGTGCGGAATGCAGCCCAGGGACGCCCTCGCCAGCGCGTTCACGAAGTGGGACCGACACCGCAACGGCCTGAGCAGGCTCCGGTGGCCGCCGCCGCTCCCATCGGCGACGACCTGCTTCCCGCCTTCGGCCGCCGGGAAGAGCGGCGCCGGAGCTCGCCGGCCCTGCCTCTTCCTTATGTCGCTCAGCTCCATCCTGGCGGGGAACTTGGTGATCCCGATCAGAGCCCGGTGCCTCCTCCGAAAAGAGGACGACCCGACGGAGGCGGAGGCGGAGGCGGCGGCCGGGGCGGCGGAGCTCCTCGACCGCTTCATCCGGAGCGAGTTGGACCGGAGGAGCTGCCCGCCGGCGAACCGGATCTTCGCGCCGTCGCGGCGGAAGCTGTCGAGGCGGCCGAAGGAGTCGACGCGGTGCTGCTCGCTCTCGTCGAAGGGGATGGATCTGCCGCAGAAGAGGAAGGCGTCGACGGCGGAGGCGGGGGCCGGCGGAGAACTCGAAGTCGGGGGCGTCCCAGAGCGGCGGGGCGGGAGGGCCGTCGTCGGGTTGGTCGAGGGAGGTGGTCAGGGGGAGGTCGCAGAAGGAGAGGGCGTCGTCCTCGTCGGCGTCCTCGAAGTCGCGGGGAAGAGGGGCGTCCGACATGGTTGATGAGGACTTTGCGTTGGGAATTAAGGTTTTGGTCGGCGATGGATGAGAAAGGAAGCGGAAGCGGTAGAAGTATATAAAGGGATGTGCTTTTTAGAGAGAGAGAGAGAGAGAGAGAGAGAGAGTGGGAGATTCCGTTGGGAGGAAGGCTTCTAGATGAAGAGTCGAGAAGGGGAGGTGTTGGAAATTGACTGGCGGCGTTGGTGGGCGGTGCAACGAGTTCGCTGTCCTTTTCTTTTATGCTTTGGGTTGGTCTAGTTTGCGCGTCTTGCGAAGAAAAAACGACACCACGTCTAGAAGATTATTTATGAATTTTTTTTAAAAATAAATAAATAAAGTAAAAGAAGAAGGAAGAAGAGCGAGAGGAGGAAAAAGGAATGGGGGGCATTCCGAGAATTGAACTCGGGACCTCTCGCACCCTAAGCGAGAATCATACCACTAGACCAAATGCCCTCTTTTGGATCTTGTTTTCGTAAAATATTTATAAAAAAGAAAATTAGTATTGGTTTAGCACCATTAATTCGAGGAGCCGCGCGTCCCACTGGGCCGCCATCGTGGATCATTCGTCTTTTTGGCTTCGGTTTAGTCCGCGTCTTATGTTTTACATATTCAAAACATGATTGTCCCGCGGTCCGTCTTGCTCTAATGCTAACTTTTTAGGCCCAATTACCTCAAAAAGAGAGACGTGCTCTTTTAATCTCAAATTTTAGTACCATCTCAGCCCATTGGTCTGAGCCCATTGGTCCTATCTTTCGACCCCCCGTCTAAACAATTGTAAAGGAAATATGGCTTTGCCCTCTTTCTAAGAACGATGCGGTAGACAGAGCTCGTTGTAGAGACCCATTGTTCCTCCAACATGCCGTTGTCATGACCTATCGAACTAAATCTGTTTAATAACTTCTCGACGCTATCGGGACATGTGAAATAACAAAATTTTTTGCAAAGAGTTAGGGCTGGACATTGCTTAGGTCACATGTATGATTACAGAGATCATCCTACATGCATTGGGATGGTCAGA
Organism: Eucalyptus guilfoylei; assembly: GCA_016097605.1. NCBI lineage: Eukaryota > Viridiplantae > Streptophyta > Magnoliopsida > Myrtales > Myrtaceae > Eucalyptus > Eucalyptus guilfoylei. Next base: position 21,847,155 of record CM027869.1, read on the forward strand.
CTTACACAATAATATAGCAGAGGTCATCCCGTGCTCGATTAGTTCCTACCATGTCTTTGCAAAGCAAAGCCAAATGAAAACAATGACCCCACGAGATGGAGGGACAGCATCCACGCTTGGGCATCATTTTGTGGACTATCGACCTTAAAGCTAACGATGGGAGTCTTGACACATGGAAAGAAGTGGAGCCCATATGGAGCATGGAGAGCATGGAAGGCGCGGCCCCTGCAAAAGGGCAAAAGGGCAAAAGGGAAACCTCCAAAACAAAAGACGAAGACCCATCAATTCTCATCAAAAGAAAAAGAGATGCCGGGAAGACCTCCTTTTGGAAAAAGGAAAGGAAATGCTCCAACCAAGGTACACTTGGGGGTGGCTAGTGGGGCAGGCGAAAATGCGCCCCGATCCAGGAAAGCGGAAAACGCGCCTTTAAGTCGCGACGTCTCGCGTCATCGACAGTAGGCTCGGTCGTGGCCCCCTTTTGAATCGGCCTGCTGTTCTAGAAGAGGATCCCAACCCACCACCCATCGTGCGGATCATCTCTTTCGCCTACCGTGATTTTGTGGAGATTTGAGGGTCGAGTCGCCGTCTTTTCCTTTCCTTATCGTGTCGCTTTTGGCCGTACTTAAGGAAAATCGCGCCTGTTTAGTGGCAATGCGGTGAGCACGCCGAAAAATTATGGCCACATCATTTTTGCCCTTTTTAGCTTTCGGCAAGGTACAAGTGACAACACATAAAAATCTATCTCTCTCTCTATGCCCTAATGTAAACATGAACATGGCCTTGTAGTTCGATAATTGGTATACTTGTATTCTTGTGTTGAATGTATATATATTGTTGGGGGTCGTGTTGTCATCCTTAAGATGAACTATCAAGAAATCGTGTCTCACGACATCTTATATACTTTTTTAGAGAATTACTTACTTGTAGACATGTTGATTGATAGCAATGGATAAATTAAATTGTGACAGATATGTTTATGTAATTTGTGAGCAAATATGTAGATAATTAATCTAGTGAATAGAAATAAATGTCCTTGTTTGAACTTTCTCCCTTTGCAATAAATTAAACTGAGATTTAGATATGTTGACCCCCCCAAAAATAATTTTTTTTTGCAGATTGTGATTTGGAAGTATTGGAAAAGTCTGCATTGCATCACTAGTCTAATCTCACAGGGACATCTCACTATCACACGTAGCTTCCATTACATAAGCAGTGACTACATGTGCTCGATGATGTGAACAATTATCAAGAAGGAAAAAGAGGCCCAAATAATACCCGTTTAGAAATTATTTCTCTCATAAGTACATGACTAATAAGATCTTTCAAGTCATATGCCTTGCATTCAAGAAACTTTAGAGATCGCACTGCCATGTTGTGAGTCTTACCTTTGATGGAAATGAACATGACGATTTGCATGCGTTCACACAGATGAATTGAGGAAGGTTTGTGTACCTTGCATCAAAACAAAACAAATGATTACGTACTCCTCTAAATTATGTATTTTTTTCACGATTTAACAATCACGATATTTATGCTGATAAGTGAAATTCCTATAATTCAATAGCCAAAAATTGAAAGAAAAAGTTTTATCTTTTTTTCCCGTCTAACAATAGGGTTTGAAATTCTTTAAGCAAAATGAATATGGTAGAACCTGCCGCACTTACACCTTATACTATCGAAATATAAGAAATAGTCGAACATACTTACCACTGCATCCGCATGATATAATTTTCTCCTTTCTTAAATAAAAAATCTTCTCCTTACAATTATTTTCCCTATGCATTTTAACAGAGTTCATTATTTTTTCAGTAAGCACGTTATTTACCGGAATATCAGGCTTGCCGACCAGAAGAAATTTGCTATAATGGCTGGTATTTCCACCTTTTATATACTTTCTGGAGAGAAAGCTGATCGTTCACGGATACAGAAGTCAAAACTCTGTCATGTATTGTGCAGCCCATTGTGCAGCTGCATAGATGAGTAGCTGTGCTTGATAACGTTTCTCAATCTGGATTTTTGTGGATAAAATAACAAGAAACCTTGCTCCAAGTGGGATAATCTAACGCAGAATATGACACGAATCAACTCCTACACGTCATTGATTGAAGAGGTAACTGTGCCAAAAATTTATAACATGCAATTTCAGCTCTATACCTTTCATATCATACATAATCAAATTCGTCCTGTCAGGCACTTAAATATTGACAATACCCGTTTACCATTCAGACGAAAAACCATGCCATTCAGCATTTCTTATTGCCAAATGGTAGGTTTCTAGTCACACCCTTCTCCAATTCTTTCAAAAGAATAATCATCTTGATGCTTCCAAAATAAAAGTTAGACGGGAAAAAGACGATCTATGTGGAGCCGCCCCACGGCAAGATGGCGGTCCCTATCCAAATGAATCTGTTCATCGCACGCATCTCGGCTTTTAACAATGTGATCAAGCTGTTATCAAGAGAAGGGGAAAATAATAAAAATATTCAAATTGCGATGGTCGTCTAGAACAGAAACACTTGTTAAATGAGAATATATAAATTATCTAAAAATTTGCCTGGTCGTAGCTCGCTCTTCTAGAAGAGCAAGGCAAAAAGCGTACCTCACGATGTATGTCTGCCTCTCGATCCACTTCCATGCATATGTAACTTTAAGTTATACGTTTCTGTTCATCTAGAAAGCCTTCCTCTAACAACCCACCTACGAACCAAACCTCAAAGATTGTCCTTTTTCATGTTGATGATATAGGCTCTCTATTTTAATATTGTTCACTAGCCGAATAAAAATGAATATGTTTTGCATGGCGATTCATAAATAATTCACCATCAGCCCCACCAGCCGGGTCACCTGTCCATCAACCTAGACCAGTATATATGCATCTTGGAGTTGCTTTTTAGAACAGTGGAGATAGCCATGTCTGCATGATCTCTCATTAGCCGATCTTGATTCTCTCTTTTTCCTCCTACCACTTAACCCCAAGTCTCTCTTTCTTTTGGCATCATCAACTTCTTGATCCTCATCGATGGCAGCCGAGGAATTTCACCGATACCCAGAAGCAAACTTTGGCCAGGATGATGGGGAGGATTCGTTTGAAGCAGAAGAAACGCTCTCCCTCTGTGATCTCCCTCTGCACAGTCATGGAGCTGCTCATTTGGATGACTTCAACAGCACAGAGAATCAAACCTGCTCCTCCTCTTCTTCTTCCTCCGATAACGATGATGGTGAAGAGGACTTGTTTGAGTTCACGAATCAAAACTTTGCCCTTCCTACTCAGCCTGCAAGCAACATCATCTTCTGTGGAAAGCTCATTTCTTGTGAGGAACCATCACCGCAAGTCTATGGAATTCCAAGGGAAGGGCAGGCTTCAAAGCACAACAAACCAATCTCTCCCTCCTCAAGATCAAGATCCATCTCAGAGGGTCTAAAGGGTCAACAAAGCACGGTGCACACGATCCATTCCCCAAACTCCCCAAGGGCGAGAGGTTCAAAAGTCATGCCAATGGAGAAGTATGGTTATGGAACCAGGAAAACGTCATCTGGTTACAAAGCGACGGTAATGGCCTATCCTACTCCAAAGTCCAACGGCTATTTGTTAATGTACGGGTTGTCGAAATTTCCCATGGAGATGGAGCTGAGAGACACCAGGAAGAAACACAAGACAATTCCTTCCAGGTTGCATCAGCCCCCTAATGGGAGGGGCATTGTTAAGGTCAGTGATGGAGATAAAGATCAGAAGGGGCTTTGGGGGGTGATGAAGGCAATCAGTTGCAAAAGTTACCAACCAAATTCCATGGTGAAAACCTCGATTGTCCCAGCACCACACCCGTGATACCACGGTGTTGCCTGCTAAAGATGTATCGGACGGCATTCGCGTAGAACTATATGATATAGCGATTACGTAAGAGGATAGAGTATATGCTCTCAGATGGATAGGTTGGGGAAATTTTTGCTCGGGGCATGCTTCAACTCTTAGTTAGGATTTGATGTTCCGGATATACATTTCTTTTGCTGTAGGTGCAATCGACAGTGCTTAGTAAAACTCGAGTGAAAATCTTGTTCCTAATGTTGTTAGGCATGACAATCCAAGGGGCAAAAACTCTTAATTTGTCTTGCTTCTTTTCCTTTGACGTAGAGCAACAGAATGCTATTGAGCTGAGAGGTCCAAGCTTTTCTCAGTTGGAAGAAGCGTGTCAAATTTGACAAATTTGTTGGGAAATAGAGAAAAGAATTTGAATGGAGGACCTACGTGATCATGTAGCACTTGTGAATGCGTAGTCGTAGGTCAATCCAAATTAAATTTGGACCAATATGAGCTACTGAGAGACTTATGGAAAAGTTTTATTTTTTCGGTTAACGGTGTTCCTTGTTTTCCTCTCTCCATTCCGTATATCCCTTGCCTTGGATTAATGAGAAGGAAAAAAAAAATTTGAGCGTTCCGATTGAGAACCAAAAAGATGTGCTGACGGTCCAGATACATAGAGAGATCATTTTCCGCTTTCCTCCGTCCGAGACAACATCCGACATTTGTTTGCGTCAAATTGGATGTGCTCGATCCTAAATTAACGCAAATTGTCCGAGAGAAATTTGAAAATAGAGCCTAACTTTGTCTTCAGAGGAGAAAAATACATTCACCGACCAAGAAAGACTTGCTCAGAATTATTTGTGCTTGCCGAGCAAAGTTTAGTCATCAATGACTTGTCAAAATTCAGAAACTGCGAAGTTATTTCGTGACTTGAATTATAGCCAGTAGGCCCTGGACATTACACAATGTGACGTACAGAGAAAGAATTCGACTCTGCAAGTACTTCAATGGCGACTCCAGTTCAAGGATTCATAATCACAAGTTCTACAACACCCACATTTTGTTATACCAATGCGATGATCAAGAGATGTAACAATCTGTAAGAACAGAGACAATCCGGATATAGCCTGCCAATGAAATAAGATCACACTCTCATGACAGATGAAATATCTCACGAACAATTCGTGATATCTTATGGAAAAGAGGAATTCGAGTGATATTATCGCAGGAGCTAATCTGCCTAATCTCCAACAACAAACGATCCCAACATCACTCCGGCGTATTGACAAAAAGACATGCAACTCTCAACATAATTATCACTTCCGCAAAGAATTATACAATCTCCTAGCCTCGCCATATGTCAAAATTTTACAATTCAGGAGCTACTGCAGTGGCTGGCACAGAAACTTTGATTAGGGATGGTGACCTAACTCGGGAGGGAGCAGGGGAAATATAAAAACTTTACATGAAATTTCAGTAATCAGGAAAAAAAAAAACTACTCAGACAAAAATTACACCGAGCACGGAGCACCAAGTGCCAGGCAGGCAGCAGCCACTGCTAGTCCTTCTCGATCAGTCATTGAGATAAAGTAGCACCGTTCAAAGTCTTTCTCTTCTTTCTTCTCTTCTCCATATTTCCATTTCTTGCACCATTTTCTTGGCCATTAGGCCTTGCAACCTCCCTACGGGTGACAAGCCGTCTCTTCTTCCTAGTTGATTTTTTATGCTCTTCCAAACTGCATGCATATGAATTCACATATTACACTTTCAAAAATGGGAATATGTGCGTAAGGCTACTTGAAATCACCGCAGAACCTGAGAGAAGGACAACCACGGATCTCCAGTATGAAGGCAACTGATATAAGTGATGTAAATAATTGGAAAGACAAGCCGATATCTACTAATCTATTCAGAAGCATATTCACCAAGTGAAGGAACAATTACATATTTAACTAGATCAAAAACTCTACTTGCAGTAACTGGCAAATCTTTACTCTAATCCACAATATCTTTCCTTAATAATTATAGCCACTCAACATGCTTTTCTTTTTCTAATATAATAAAGTATGATAATTTTAGTATTTTGTTCATCTAAAAAGAGGAAAAGAAAGCTTTAAAGAGATAGTAAAACAGTCAAAAAAAGTACCTAAACTTTTCGCTGGTAAACAAGTTCTGTGAGACCGCCTTTTGCATGACGCTTCCATAGTGCTGTTTAAAAGAAGCATTTCCGCTGCTCTTCTCCAGCTGCAGTAAACTTGGCAGGATTAGTCACTAAGGAATTGCCTTCATTAGAGACCACAAGTATTAGTTTCAGGGAAGCAAACCTGAAGAAATGATTCAACAGACTGTTGATCTTTGGGTGAAAAAGCTACCTCATCTCTTTTCTTTCGCACAAACTCAATATTCAGCTCCACCTGTAGGCCAAGGCAGCAGGTGGCTTTAGGCATTCATATATAGAAACAAGACTGATTTTGACTCTACTTTGGCATTTTTATGGGACTACACTTGATTAATAGCAGCCGATAGGAAAGAACTTCAGTAACTTCACATCAAGTGAGAGGATCATAGTGATAACCCCTTAAATCATTTGGACAACTACGATCACATGTTGGCCACTCATAATTTGTCAAGGAGTTGTATCAGATGGATCCGGCAAAGCCAACATTTGAATTGAGAGACCTTGACAGGAACTTGTATATCTAGCCAAACATTTTTCACACATTTCATAAAAATAAACTCCTCATAATAAAAATATCTCCATCCTAAATCAGATCTTGGCATTTGACTTACAAAAATGATTTCTAAAGTGCATTAGCTTCCAACTAGAATGAGAAACAAAACAAGTACAATTGTCTTCTACAGGTTAAGAGATGTGGCAATCTTTTCTTTTCAAAAATACATACCTGGTCAATAAAACGTTTTAACACACGCTGGAAACTCTCATTTGTTGTTGCCTCACAGAACTTCCTCAGACAGATGAGTGGTACGGTAGCCAGCTCAGGAAAGGATATGTGGTAGCTCCACTGATCAAAGTGCGTGCAGAGCAACTCAATGGCCGAAGAAACACACTGTTCTTGGAAGTTTTGAGACTTTAACCAATGCTTTGGCAACTGTAGAGAAAAGAATATAATGAATTGGTTACTGCTTCTTTTTATGAGCTCCAAAGATTCAGCATACTGTACACAATTATTTGCAGTCTTGAGATTTGCATTATCTCAAAAACCTGAATACTATATTTAGTGAAAACCATGTCTTTTAAACCACAGAAATATATCATAGAACTACCGACACAGAACACAATTTTGTAATTCCCTTACTTTAACAGAAGTCGAAAAGTTGAAGTCCTTTCCAGGCATTTTGCCCACCTTGCCAACCTTGTATTCCAAGATGTCCAATGCAAATGATGCAACAGGGACGAAAATTCCACTAGAACGAGAGAGATGATTTAACCACTGAATGCACTTAATTCTCAAAGGTAAATATCTTGGTCCAAGAAAGAGATGGGCCACCCCATTTACAATCTGAATGATCATATAAAGCAGTGACTGGAGGTCATAATCACGAATGTTTGATGATACAAATTCAACCCAGAGATCAATGCAATTAGCGAACTGCCAACTGCATATTTTCTTGACTGCTTCCTGCATGTGGACATAAAAAATCAATCCTAGCATGAGAACACATCCTCATGAACATTCAGAGATTCTTAATAATGTATTCAACATTAAGAACAGGATAAAGCATAAACTACACATTTAGAGCAACTATTAGTGAATGACCAAGCATACTCCTTTTGTACCTTCTTCTTGTCAATAGAGCCAACTGCAGTACTTTAGCAAGTTGCTGTAGAGAATCCAATGCTTTGCTAGAGGATTTCTGTAGGTCCATGGAGCATAGTTCAACAATGCTATTCCGGAGGAATTGTATATGATTAAACATTCCTGGCTCCAGAAATTTGCAGTGGCCTATGAAGGCTTTGTATGTTTTAATCAGGCAGATGTCAAACCAATCATTCCCATACAGAGAAGCCACATCACGTACTACAAGAAAGGCATGTGATGACAGATTTTCGTCACCGGTTGCCCATAAGTGAATCGATATCTACATAGAGAACACCAAAATGTAAGAACTGAAAAACACATAATGACACTAAAATCCAGTGTGTGTGTGTGTGTGTATATATATATATATATATATATATTATGTGACAGTAAGTACAAAATTGCTCAAATTATATTAGGAAGCCTTAGATAGTCTAGTATGCCTGAGTAATATAGAAAAGAAAAGGCCGCTTGCTAGTCAAACAAATAGTATGCAACAGTAAGTATGAAATTGCTCAAATTATAATAAAATTGCACAAGAGTTCAGTATGCCTGAGTGATATAGAAAAGAAAAGGCCACTTGAAGTACAAGAAAAAGATAATGAGAATAAGAGCAATCTCACATAAATGTCTGACTAGCAGTCTTTGTACCATATGAAATAGTTCCGGATGAGTGACAATATAATGCACTTGACTATGCGAAAGAATGTACCTTGATCAGTCGATGCAGCAGAGAAGGAAAACCAGCAAAACATATAATAGAAGCCCTGAGTTGTGTTAAGGAGAAAACCAAAATCTTAGAGTCTGTAACTTGATTCAGGAGGAACAGGGTGCTCCGCAAATATGATTTTATCAGGGGCTTCATAGTTTTCCATTTTGATGTCTTCTTCATATCCAAAATAGTTTCCTTCTTGCAATTAGAGCATGATATCCCAAGTAAGTTCCGAAATATTTTGTCGGCTTCATGGAGCATGAAGGCCAATATAGTGGAATAAGCTTCGTTATTCTGAATCTTGTAGACTGTGGCGCCAACAGAAAACCCAGTTGATTCACTTCCATAGTGACATGCAGCACGGTAACAATTTAAGAGGCTAGTCAAAGCAGATACATTCTGCATCTCAGTAGCTTCTTGACACCAACCGTTGATGGTAGATGCAGTCAACAGTTTGAGCTTACTCGAGTTTAAGCTTTCTCCAACTGTTTGAGTGTCATTGCCACTTGCCTCTTCATCATCAGAAAACTGTTTTTTCAAGAACACTAGCAAACTATCAACCGGATGCTGCTAAGCAAGAACAATATCGAAAACAATAAAGAGAGTGAATGGCCTTCGATATAGTTCAAGCAATGTTGAGAGCTTAAAATGTCAGTTCACAAACTACCAGTCAAAGACAGCATGTACAATTTTATAAAACCTATGAGCTATAGAAGAGTTGTAGCTCTGCTTTCTGAAAGTCATTTTCTCTTTATTAGAGAGAAGGGAAAACCTTAGAAGGGAGAATGTCGGTTAATAAACAAAATAAGCATATGGGGAAGGAGAAGATGGAAATCAACCAAAGACCTCTTAGATCTTGGTAAGGGTGGACCACCCTTAGGCCAGGTTGTTGTTCCTCTTGTTTAAGCATGATAACAGTTGAAATGAAAAACTCTGTGGCAGTCCTTATCATAAAAGAGAACAAAATTAAACAAAACCATTTCCCCTTATGTTGTGTCCAAAATGATTTACCCGAGAGTACATGACACATAGGCTGTCCACAACCATGGAACTCAGTGATGCTGTATGCATCCTGAATATATTCATTTTTTAGTACATGTCAGTGAAGAAATCATATCCCTATACTTTCAGCTTAACTTCATATAACAACCAATCAGCTGTAGCCATCCTACAACAAAAATCCTAGGGTCGTAAAAAACTTATTAGTGATATGATATCACATGGACTCAGAAATAACCAATCAAACTCTTTGTATTATCAGCCATTTTAGCAAATTCTGAACTTATACCGATAAGCCACCAATTCCAAATATAGATGTATGCTAAGGAAAACAGAACATTACAGAGAACATATTCATTCATCATTACCAGCAAACATGTCTTGAATAACTCAGTAGAGTAACAAGGAAACCTACCATTTCTTCATCACTGAGTTGGTGGACATGCTTATCATTGTTCTCCAAAAATTTACAGAAACCTGGATCCTGAAGACAAATCAATTTATGATATTATATTAGTTCAAGAACATAATGGCACATCGTCCAGATAGGAAAAGAATTTAAATGGAAGCATCTTAGAAAAGAAAAGGAAGAAAGGGACCAAATTTGAACTTAGGCACTTTAGTGTTAAGAATGCCATCATTTATGCCAACAATGATTTCAATCTACAGCACTAGAAGCAAAGAAGAATCCTGAAATATGTGGTTCTTATTTCTCTACATCATCAGGAACAACCTCCCATTCATACAAAGCTGGCCAATTTGAGATTTTATTAAAAAACAAAAACAAAAACCATGGCAAAAGATTAATTGAACATGAGCTTTTCTACATAAGGCTGACCAAGCAGTTTCAATATGCTTTACCTTTTTCTTTAACTTGTCCAACTTTTTTTTCTTTTCCACAAGCTCTGAATGAATGTCCTTGTTCTGCACAGATAAAGCAGTGACATCGCCATCTTCTGCTCATACATCATTGTGTATATGCAAAAGAGAAGGGTGAATATCTGCATTTTGATTAACTATTAAAGACCAAATTACAACACCATTCACCTTCTAGGTAAGTCTCGTCATCTGTATCGGCTTGGATGGCATTTGTTGAAACCTAGCGTAATGTCACAAGAAAAGTAAAACAATTCAAAATTATCCAACTAGCAATATGAAATTGTTACAAGCAACAAGTTCAACACCTCAAGATAGCCATCACTGTCTGAGTCATCTTCACCCAAATCGCTGCAATCTCCACCTAATAATGCATCCAGTGAAATGTCCTCAATGTCTTGAACCTCAGGCTTCCTAAAAGCAAAGGTGGAATATTAGGAATTGGAATAATTAATGGCAAATGCTTTACAAGTACTTCAACTGTGACTGAAGACAGTGATTTTCATCGGTTGACATTGTGAAACATAGCGGAGATAAGATCCATATTACTGACAATCCAGCCTCCAAGAAATCATATAAAGAATCATGTAAGAAATGGAAAACTTCCCATCACTCATCAATTGAGAAGGAAGCACCAGTTAACTTTCTTACCTTTCACTCGAGAGATCTACCTTGTCACCCTCATGGTCTTCATTCACATCCTGCTCCTTCCCTAAGAAAATCTCCAGTTAATATAAGGCAGCCCACAATTTTATGAACTACAAAGCAATTCCAAAAGGAAGAGGAGGGAAATTCCATCTATATAGCAAATATGAAAGACAAGCATCAAAACTGTAAGTATCGTAAAGTCCGTCATTTGAGTATATGATTAATCAATTTGAACAATATACATGCCATCACAGAAATCAAAACTTAAAAAGAGACATACAGATTAGAAGAAGGAAGAAGGAAAAAGAACTCTGCACTTTACAAAAAACCACAGTAGTAACTTTTTAGGGACAAAGCATCTTCAATAGCAAGTTCACATACTTCATACGCGTCGATACATTCTCTCTAAAACAGATTTCATTTAGACAATGTACCTGAGAATCGCAAATATATAAAAAAAATGAGGAACCTCCGCAAGAAAGCCCAGTGCAAGCTACTTCTATTACCGAGTACAACAAAGAACCAACTACGCATTCAAGACATTTGCGTCGCACCGAAAGCAATCCATGGGGTTCGGGTCGCACAATGCAGGGATGCAACTGCCGCTAGTTACACGGCTTCCATTCTATACTGGCGAAACGCGGAATCATCAATTTCTACGCTTAGTAAGCCACGCAGAACCTAAACCTAATCAAAATTCTCTGCTCAGCTGCACTTCAGACGCTGAAAACATTCAAAATGGTTCGAAAAAACAAAAGAAAGAGGGAGACGAGTGCTTACTCTTAGGAGAAGCTTTCTTCTTGAACATGGAGTTCGTCTTCCTCTTCCGCTTGAGCACCGACTGCAGATTCTTCTTCGCGAACTTCCTCGCCTTCTTCCCCAGCTTCGCCATCTCCGAGAAGTTTCAAACACCCCAACGCTCGACGATTCTGCACAAATGCACAACGAAAAACCACGTGAACAATCGACAGCATGAAGCGAGGGAAAAGCTCAATCTCCTTGCACGCGACAAACCTTGAAGACCGAGAAATCACACGCCAAAAAGCAGACGCACAGCGATTCTCTTCTTCTTCTTCTTCTTCTTCTTCCTCTGCTCGATTCTCCTTCTGCTTAGTTTTTTTTTTTTTTTTTTTTGGCGGGCCTGTTCGGTTAGAGATGAATTCTCCGAGGGGCAATAGTGCAATTTCGGTACATTTGAGGGACCTCGGGCGCGATTTCCACCTTTTTGTCGGCTCTGCCGCCATCCCACGGGAACGCAATCTCAGTGGCCTGGGCTCACTCGGAGTGCGAAACACTTTCTTTATCTCTCCACCCTCGGATCGGACTACGGACGGCTCGGATCAGCTCTCCTCAAAACCCTAAGGCTTTTGCCTGCGGGGGTCTCTCGTAGAAATCTGGCCACTTCGAGGACATATCCGTCACGAGAAAAATGAAGGCGCGACGTACTCTGCTGGAAATGGCGACGTGGCACGATCTGGACCCTCCGTCGGTTCGTGGGCGATGAGATCCGACGCTCCGGAGAAACCCTAATCTCGGCCGACGCTATATAGCTCGCGCTTGGGATCGCAGGAGCAAACCCTCTTCACTCGCTCCCAGCCACTCTCTCTCTCCGTCCTTCTCCTTCTCGAGCCTCGTTGATCGCAGCTTAGGTAAAGCTTCTTCCATTTCTCTGATCTCCATTTCGTGTTTTGCTTGTCGCGGGCGATGTGTGGTTGGTTTGCATGAGTCTCGATTCGTCTGTCTGGTCATTTTGATGGGGGAGATTGGATTGTTTTGCGTCTTAGATCTCGTCGTCGTCTTCGCCATTTCCGGTGTTGTTCCCTTGTTTTTGATGCTGAGGAGCTTGTGAAATTGAGGTGTGCTTGGCCGTAATCGATTCTATCGTGCTCCTTTCCTTGTTTTGTGTGGTCAGATCCTCGGTTGAGTCGTGGTCGGGTGATCTGTCGATGGTTCTGTCGATGGATCTAGCTATTCAGATCTGAATCCCTTATTGTATGTTTGTGTGTATGTTCGTGTGTGGTCTGGCATGCGCTTGATCTGTTTGATTTTTCTCGATTCTTTTAGGTCTAACTCAAACCCATTTGCGAGCTTGTCTCTGGTCTGTCTGCAATTTGAAGCAGGATGCATGGATCGTTTTGAATACTGCCGACCTATTTTTCATGTTGGCTGGTTAAAAGGAGATATGGTGGAGCCTATATGCTCTTGTTGAATAAACTGATCTGGAGAGCGATGTAGGAGCTTTTGAATTGGTTATACTATTTTGTTTGTGGACAGCTGATTTGACTTTTTTTTTTTATTGTAATGATAATTGTTTGATTAACATATTTTCTTTATTCAAGATAGCAAGCTGTACGGTTTGCTTTTTCAATCTTTTTTAAGCTTATAAATTTAGAGATGTGAAAACATGCCCTTATAGCTCAGCGGTAGAGCGTCAGTCTTGTAAACTGAAGGTCTGTAGTTCGATCCTGCATGGGGGCAATGTCTTTTTGAATTTTTATCAAACCCAAATGTGCATTTTGAAACTCTGCTAGCCCGCGGATGTGATTTTTGTTCTTATTTTATTTTTAGCTTTTGTCTAGTTGCTTGATCGGTGAATGATTTTAGTTCTTTTTATGCTTAACGCTGTTTGTCACAGGAAATTTCCAATTTGCTTTTGTACGCTGTGTAGTGGGTGAGATGTCCGATATGGTTTTCAGATTTTTTATAATTTTGTGAATGTGCTTCTCTCTCTGTATGCTTTGCCTGAATTTTTTTTTTTGTGGACTAATGGATGTGATGATTATGTCATGGCTGGAGTTTTATGGCTGTCTAATTGCATGATTTGTATTTTCATCTTTGTTGTCCATCTTTCAGATATCTCATCATGGGTAAGGAGAAGGTTCACATCAACATTGTGGTCATTGGCCATGTCGACTCTGGGAAATCGACTACAACTGGTCACTTGATCTACAAGCTAGGAGGTATTGACAAGCGTGTCATTGAGAGGTTCGAGAAGGAGGCAGCTGAAATGAACAAGAGGTCATTCAAGTATGCCTGGGTCCTTGACAAGCTCAAGGCGGAGCGTGAGCGTGGTATCACCATTGATATTGCCTTGTGGAAGTTTGAGACCACCAAGTATTACTGCACAGTCATTGATGCTCCTGGACATCGTGACTTCATCAAGAACATGATTACTGGAACTTCCCAGGCTGACTGTGCTGTCCTCATCATCGACTCCACCACTGGTGGTTTTGAGGCTGGTATTTCCAAGGATGGCCAGACCCGTGAGCATGCTCTTCTTGCCTTCACTCTTGGTGTGAAGCAGATGATTTGCTGCTGCAACAAGGTACATTTTATTTATATGTTCTATATCTTATTATATCTTATTTCACTAGCCTTTGGCATTTGTCTAGATGTACTTATGTGATAACAATTCCCTTTTTGCAGATGGATGCCACCACACCCAAGTACTCCAAGGGCCGTTATGAGGAAATCGTGAAGGAAGTCTCTTCATACTTGAAGAAAGTTGGGTACAACCCTGACAAGATTCCTTTTGTCCCCATCTCTGGTTTTGAGGGTGACAACATGATTGAGAGGTCCACCAACCTTGACTGGTACAAGGGCCCCACCCTCCTCGAGGCTCTCGACCAGATCTCGGAGCCAAAGAGGCCTACAGACAAGCCTCTCCGTCTCCCACTTCAGGATGTGTACAAGATCGGTGGTATTGGAACTGTCCCAGTCGGTCGTGTTGAGACTGGTGTCCTGAAGCCTGGTATGGTTGTCACTTTTGGACCCACTGGATTGACCACTGAAGTTAAGTCTGTTGAGATGCACCACGAGGCTCTCCAGGAGGCCCTCCCTGGTGACAATGTTGGGTTCAACGTCAAGAACGTTGCCGTGAAGGATCTCAAGCGTGGTTTTGTTGCTTCCAACTCCAAGGATGATCCTGCCAGGGAGGCTGCTAGCTTCTCTTCCCAGGTCATCATCATGAACCACCCCGGGCAGATTGGCAACGGCTATGCTCCTGTCCTCGATTGTCACACTTCCCACATTGCTGTGAAGTTTGCTGAGTTGCTGACCAAGATTGACAGACGGTCTGGTAAGGAGCTCGAGAAGGAGCCCAAGTTCTTGAAGAACGGTGATGCTGGAATGGTTAAGATGATCCCCACCAAGCCTATGGTCGTCGAGACTTTCTCCGAGTACCCTCCTCTTGGGCGTTTTGCTGTCAGGGATATGCGTCAGACCGTGGCCGTCGGTGTCATCAAGAGTGTGGAGAAGAAGGACCCATCCGGTGCCAAGGTCACAAAGTCCGCTGCCAAGAAGAAGTGAGGCTGCTGTCGATTGCAGGATTGCGGAGCTCTATCATTTTAAGTGTCTCATACATGTCTTTATTTGAAGGGCCTCGGATTTTAGGTTTTGTCGAGGGGTTTGCTCATTCTAAAGTCATTTAGTCGGTAGTAAACTTTGAGGAGACATTTTAGTTTGCCTTAAATTTTGCTTTTACTAGACTCGTATGGATTTTGGTGACGTTTATATTTTTACTTGGGCCTACTGCACTGTTTTGTCAAATGATCTGTAGTTCCTTCCGTCTGACACTCCTATTTTGTATGTGCTTAATTCTAGTGCGTGTGCTTGCTCATGGAAAGTGTAGCCCTGGCTATGCTACCTATGCCAAAAAGGTCCGACTGATAATTTGATCTTCGTGTTAACCTCTTTGAGTCGCGTGATTGAATGGATGGCTAAACCTTGGGCGAGTGAAGGAACTGCATTGGTTAATGCTCGATGTCTTCATTGATGCGAGAAAATTATTGGCGAACTTCCGACTGAGGAGTTAAAAGGCGGTCGAGCGTTTTTCCATCCTCCGGGTGGTGGCTCTTAACGCAACCTACGAATTGGAGATGATGGGGCTAAATTTATTCATCATGTATAGAACCAGTTCGCCGGCGCACTGCAGGATGAACTATGGGCGAATTTGGCGATTCGTGAGTCATTGCTGCGATGCGAACGGTGAAAATCGGGCGATGAGTGATGATTCCCCTATTCGACTTATGAAACCACAGACGACGACTGCGGGATTTTCCCACGCTACATCACCGCTGGAAAATTCATTGAGGCGGAATAAAACCGTCCAAAGTGCTACGTTCTGATAATTCAAGGCATGCATGGGCAGATTGTGTCCGGTACAAATTTCTTCTAGGAACTCCTATCCAGGATGTGCTCATATTTTGGTTGTGAAAGGGAAATGAAGTGTCAATAAATCTAATGAATACTAGTAAAGCATCAAATCAGCGCGAAGCAATTGTGAAATCTAAACTATTCTCTCCATTTTCCTTGTACGTTTTGTCCAACTAGTACTCTTTTTTCATTTTCATTTATGCTAAGACGCTGTGAAAAACTTAAACCGCTGGAAACACTTTAGTTCAATCGAAGGCGTGTGCTTAAAGCTATCCACAAAAACTAAACTCAAGTTCAGACATCGGCAACGGCAACAACAATATCAACGGCAACACATCATCATATGTGGTCCCTACTGGGCTGAGCATTTTACTCAAACTCCTCCATAGAATAATGGTCCAAACAAGGCATAACTTTTGGTGCAAATCGACAGTAACTTTCAACATCCCTCAAAAGCATTGTCTAACGGTAAATCTAATAGTTTGATTAACACCATCAGCAGAAGGACCAGACACACTTTGTAGCAGAGAAAATTTTAATTTCCAAATTTCATAAATGCAACATTTCCAAGCTAATTTCACCAAGCACTTTTGACATTTGTTCACTTTGCTAGCTTCTTTCAACTAAGATAAATCATCATTTCGGTTACCTAGATCTAATGAGAATAGTCGTTATTAAAGGAAAGAGGCGATCTTAATTCACCACCATGATAAAAAAAAAAAAAGGCTACCGGAGGGACTGCCCAAAGTTGGAAGTCCAATTGCTAAGTGCCATTATCACCACCCACTATTTCCCTGTCTAGCTCATCAATTCTCATTTTCTAAACCTATCACCGAACTCGTCTTGCAAATTATCTTTCATGAATTCGTTCTCTAAAATGAGAGAGTTTTCACCAAAGCAGTCCTGTTCTCTGATTGCGGGCTCGGCCTAAAAGGGCCCGGACCGAACTAAATTGTTTTCATGCCCAATATGTTCGGGCTGGAACTAGATTTTAAAAACCCACCCACCGGGCCCGGCCCATTTATTGCTTACCGCATCGCTACAGTACTAGAGAAGACAGGATCTGCTACTCCCATCAACCATAGTATCGCGTGACGTGTTGACACGTGATTGGCGGAGACAGGTATCACTACGCTCTGTGCACCGATTTCAGACTTTCTCTCCCCCTCCCTCCCTCTCCGACATACAGATGAACGAAGAAGCTGTCGCATGATACTCCAGAATCCCTCACCGCAATGGTAAGCCAAATCGCCAATTATCAATGTGAATTTTTTCTCTCTCTCTCACTCTCTTTAATTCTTGTCAAATTTTCAATCGTTCCGTCGCTTTTGCCGCTAATTGAGGGTAGAAAGTGCTCGATATACGAAGTGCAGGATCATGTCTGATCTTTTTGGGAGGGGTTCGATTTTGGGCTGAGATAGATTTGATTTTCGCCGAGATGGAGTCGAACTTTTGAACCCGTATGCCGGTGGACGTGACGAGCCTTGATTATTAACCCCACCTGTATTGAGATTGTCGGGAGTTCCTGAAAATCTGGCCTTTCGGTTTCTCCACTGTGTTGAACTTAAATTGGCTGAGTGAAATTCATACATGATTTTTTTTTTTTTTTTTTTGGGGGGGGGGGGGCGGCAATGGGCGGTTCTGTTTGATCGATTAAGCCATAGGTCTGAGGTGATTCGGGTTCTCTTATTTGAAATTAGAGCTGAGATGGGTAGGTTCAGCGGATTCGTATATTCGATAGCGGATTCACTAGTTTCAGGTGATGGGGAGACAGAAGCTGGATGTTCTCCTTCTTTTATCGCAAAAAATTTGTATGCCTAGTGCGGGAAGCGGGCTACCTGTTAACTTTCTTTTTCGTTATTGTCCTCCGTTTGATATCAATTCTTGTGGAGGTTGAAATGAGAACTTTTGTCAGAACTTGCAAGTTATCTTTTGGAATTGTCTGTTTGCGTTAAATGGGCTGCTGATATGTCTAGAAATTTTGAAAGTAGATAGAATGCACGTCCTGCATTTACATTGATATGTCTGAGTTCAAGAGATAGTTGGTAGATATCGCTACTTCTCAGTGCAGCTACATGCTTGATCCCTCCTGACTTTGTCCAGTGACTAGTCCTTTCAACAGATCGATGACAACAGTGCTCTTATCGAGTGTTTGCCAAATGATTCTCATGCTTTAGAGTCCTTCCATAACGGCGAAAAAGAGTATCCTTCGTTCGAAATAAATTGATTTCCGATCATAGTGCTTAGTTCTTCTGTTTTTGTTTTGGCTCATTGCATTTGTCGTTTTTTTTTTTAGTACATGTACACTGACTGTGTTACCCATTCAGGCTACACCGTTACTGGCTGGGCTAGCAGTAGCTGCTGCCGCACTTGCTGGTAGATATGGAATCCAGGCTTGGCAGTCATTGAAGACGAGGCCGCCTAGACCACGTAAATTTTACGAAGGTGGTTTCCAACCCAAGATGACTAGAAGGGAAGCTGCTCTTATTCTCGGTTTAAGGTAGAGAATCAGTTTCTTTCCTCTTCTGTATCAATTAAATTGAAAAAAAGCAGCTTTCTGGTGATAGAGGTAATGGGAGTAAATGACACCAGGGTTCATGTGAAAGAGCATTGGATAGAATGTCACTGTTACGTGCACATTAAGTGCCTTCATCTGATTTTGCCTAAAGGGTGACCGTTGTTTTGGTTTCATTTGTGTATTGTCTTGGTCTCACAGTACTATTGAACTGCATATGTTGCTTAACAATTGACTTCAGACATATGCTTGAGTCGGGAATAAACAGTTTGTTCCTAATAATATGGTTTGACAGGGAGAGCGCAACTCCCGCTAAGGTCAAGGAAGCCCACAGAAAAGTAATGGTCGCGAATCACCCGGATGCCGGCGGCAGTCATTATCTCGCTTCTAAGATCAACGAAGCCAAGGATGTCATGCTAGGGAAGACGAAGGGCAGCGGATCTGCATTCTGATGCAATGTCTTCTGGGTTGCTCCGATTTGAAGGGGAGGCTCGCTTCGTGCGAATGAGCACACTTTCTCATTGAATTTTCGACTGATTAGTTGCATCTTTCTATATCATCTGTTGAAAAAGCTAACAACCCGAAGCACCGCACGCATTGAACGGGCAGCTCAGCCGGATGAAACCTAATCGGCGTCACCACAGAACATCAGCCTCTGATTACTTGCCGAGGCTCGTTGAGACTCATTAGCTTTGTCTTTCAGTAATTATACCGAGTTGAGGACTTGTACTTTTGGTGAACCCGTGATGGTACGCCCACTTTCTTGTTTTTTGGGTAGCATTATCTCAATTCGTCAGTGACAAATAATGAGATGCAACGACAGAGGCCGAGATAAAGTTGGGCCCTTTCCAAAAAGCGAATCGTCCTTTTCTTCCTGGGCTCGTCTGTGGAGCTCAAGCTCCGGCCTCGGCATCGTTCCTTTGCATTACGCCATGGAAACCACGTGATGAGTTAGCATGCATCGCGAGAAAGTCAGCATTGTCTAGCGAGAACGATTCGACGACGACGATGAAGGCAAAAAGAGAGCGAGAAAGAATCGGACGGTGGCCGAGGGGCGCATGCGGGAGATAAAAAAGCCGAGGTGGATGATTCTGGGCGTACGACACGTATCGGTGATCGGAGCGCCACGTGTTCATTACCAATCCCTCGATCTGAGCCACCGGCTAGTCGTCGCATTCGCTTGCTTCCATGCGATGTTGGTTGCTTCGATTTTGTCGGTTTGTCCTTATTTTTTATTATAATTTTCGTCGAAATCATTTAAGCTTTGGCCCGCAAATCGAAAAAGATAAAGGAGAAGAAGCCAACCCACGAATCGCCTGGCCGAAACAACAGCGAATTGACTGCAGTTTTAGGAAGAATTTTGCATTAATGCAGCACCTAATCTTCAGTGCAAGTCAACGCGACCAATGGTAGTGGAGTTAAAGTGATGTTAGGCGATTTTCGCGTTCGTGGACCTAATAATTGTTTGCTTTTCTCGGGTGTCTAGGTTCGCATGTTTCGTCGCTCGTATTGCACGACTCTTGCTGAGTAAGCAATCGACTGGATTGAAATGGGGGTGTCAAATCTAATCCAAGTCGACTCGAAACGAAAATGATGTCTCAATTGCAGCATCGCCTAGATTAACTCTCGATTAAAGGTTAATCAAAATGAACTCTAATGCGGGACTAATGAAGAACGCCGCGTGGAATCATCATCATCCCCTTGTTGGGTCGGATGATGCTTCTTTCTCTTCATGGCGACTGAAGATCCAACCCGAATCTCTTGTTCTCATTTGCTGGCTTATTACTCCTTTTTTTCTTTTCTTTTCTGGTTTTACTTTCGTGGATGGACATCAGATTTCTTTCCTGCAAAATCATCACCCCACAAGACAATCTAATTCAACTACCGGCGAAATTCGGATGAACGCATGAAATGGAAACATTAGAGAAATAAGAAAAAGAACAAATAATTTCCATAAATAATATTTCGTACTTTCTATCGACAATCTAGCCATCCTTTTTGATTTTTCAAGGCATAGTAACTTATGCTTTTAACTCGTGTTCAATCTACAAGTCAAATCAATAAGCGCCTTTACTGATTTCTTCATATGTTTTCAATATCATGCAATAATTACTAAAGAAAAATGATCAGATATGAGGCAAAAAAGTTTCTTTCAAATGCATTTCTATAAAGGCGTCGAACATTAAGTTCCGAGATCAGGATCTCTAATAATTGCTGCTGGTCAATAGGATCATATAATGTTATGCCACGTAACCTCATTAAATACACGGGAATAAACCTCAATCGCATCCGAATCAGATCTGGATAGACATTGGGGATTCCATTTGATTTAAAACCCCCCAACTAACCCCTCTCCCTCCAGAAATACTCCAAAGGGCAAAGGCCAAGTACTAAAGACACACCCCACCCCCCAAAAAAAAAAAAAAAAAAAAAAGTATACTGCCACAATGCCACGTCAGCTTTTTATCCATTACACAATCATTATCCACACCCAATAAAAACATTTCATAAAATACATCTCCACTCCTATCTTTTTCGCCTTTATTTTTCAATTTCCCACATCCCCCATTTCTATACTCGACCAAATAAAAAAAATAAAAAATCCCCACTTTTATTTCGGTTATCGATAAAATAAAAGAAATATTGACCAAAAAAAAAAGAAGAAGCGTCTTTTCATTTTTTTTTCTAATTAATTTAAGGCCTCTTCTTCGTCCTCTCCTCCGGCTGCTGCTATACAGCATCTCCTCTCTCTCTCTCTCTCTCTCCTGACAAGGAAAAGCCCATCGGTCGCGGATGCAAGTTGCATTTTTCCGGCATTGCCCTTCCCTCTCCTCTCTATTTTCGCAACGCCACTGCCCCACCGACCCCCCCAGCGTTATCCACTGCCGATCACCCATCTCTCGGAGCGCTCTCACCTCGCCGGAGATGAGCAATTCCCGCGTCCTCGCTGGCCGTCGCCGCCGCCGCTCCCCCCGACTCCATTGACATAAACACACGCCGGCGGCCGCTCGATTCCAGTGTCCGCGGCTAGGGTTTCCTTTCCGGGCGGCGTCGGGGGGAAGGGACGGGAGGGGAGGAGGGGAGGGGGCTTCAGTTACGCGCCGTTGAATCGACTGTTGAAAGGTCGCAATCCGGCGAACTGAGGCCTTCGATTCTCGCCGGAGCTTCCCTCTTCGAGATTCGTGGATTGCGCGGCGCTTCTCGTGTTTTTCTTTTCCGTTTTCTATGGTAATTTCTGGTGCTTGAGTGATGGTGTCGGCGAATGATCCGATTGAATCGTTTCTCAACACGATTCAAGCGGTCAAAAGGCGCCCTGTCGCCCTTGGAATCTGGCATCAGGAAGGCTGCCAAGGACATTGAGTCCTGCTGGCCCGGTTCCAATTCGAAGAGGAAAGGTAGCGGCGGCGTCGAGTTGATTGCTCAGTTCGATGGCTGTGACAGGAACAGCAAGTTGCAGATCGGTGTGCTGAGAAAGAAGAGTGCGCAGAGTGTGGTTAGTGATGAGAAGAAGAAAGGTTTCTCCTTTAAGGGCCCCATAAAGAACATAGTCGGAGTGTTTTCCCAAAACGTGGGGAATCGAGATGGGTTGGATGGCAGGAAGGCGGGCAAGGAAAGGGATGTGGATAGAGAGAGGGATGGTAATGAGTCGTGCGTGAATTGCTTGCAGTTTGCGGTGCATTTCTCTCTGTTGGCGAATAGCTTCGTCCAGGCATTTCCTAGTCCGTTCAAAGCGAGCAAGAGACGGTTGCAGAAACAGTCGGATGGAGAGAAGGGTGGTTGCGATGTGAAGTGTAAGGTTTCGTTGTCTGAGTTGAGAGGGAGGGGGTTGAAGCGGCGGCACGTCAAAGCGGCTGAGAAAGATGTTGGGGTTGATAAGGAAGACAAGCATGTGCCGCTTGAATCGATCGAGTGCTTTTTGGGATTTATTTTGGATCAGTTGGCGCAGAATCTTCCTAAATTCGATCAAGTGGTTCAGCCACAGTTTGAGGGTGATGTTGCGAAAGCGTCCTCTGCAGTAGTAGACCCTCCTGAACAATTTAATCACCTGAGGGCTGTTGCTAGCATTTGGGAAGTTCGAAAAGCGGATGTAAATGGTTTTCTTGGAAACTTGAGGTTCGCGAGAGTGGGAGGTGTGCCTCCAAGTATTGTCGAGGTTACTTCTTCGGTGAAAGAAGAGACAGATGATGGAGCTGCAAGTGGGAGTAGAGAGGAATCAAACAGTGGTACTTCGGCGCAGAAGTTGGCTGGCGGCATACTGAGCATTCCATTATCAAATGTGGAGCGTTTGAAATCTACTTTATCTACTGTTTCTCTGACAGAGCTTATTGAACTTGTACCCCAAATTGGCCGACCTTCTAAAGAGTATCCAGACAAAAAGAAGCTAATCTCTGTTCAGGACTTCTTTAGATATACGGAATGTGAAGGTATGCTAATTCACTTGAGTATATATACTATGAGGATCTGGTACGGATCCTTCTGCTTGATACCTGCTTGGAACCGATGTTTTCCTTTCCTCTGGTTTGTTTTGTTATCTGAAAGATATATTCCTCCTTCTATATGTGCTCTTTCAGGGAGAAGGTTCTTTGAGGAACTGGATAGAGATGGTGATGGCCAAGTGACGTTGGAGGACCTAGAGATTGCTGTGAGAAAGCGGAAATTGCCCCAGAGATACGCTCGTGAATTCATGCGCCGTACTAGAAGTCACTTGTTCTCGAAGTCATTTGGTTGGAAGCAGTTTCTATCATTAATGGAGCAGAGGGAACCGACAATCCTTCGAGCTTACACTTCACTCTGTTTGAGCAAGTCTGGGACACTCCAGAAGAGTGAAATTTTGGAATCACTAAAACATGCAGGACTTCCAGCAAATGCAGACAATGCTGCTGCTATGATGCGATTTCTTGATGCAGACAAACAAGGATCCATTGCATATGGACATTTTAGGAACTTTATGCTTTTACTTCCATCTGATCGACTCCAAGATGATCCTAGGTGAGATTCTGTCCAGTAAAGCGATCATTTTGGAATATATTGACATTTCACATTATAAGATGGCCAAAGCCAGCAGTAATTTACTTTGCTAGTTCTTTTAGATTTTAGTTGATAGAGGATCCATTTCAGTGTGAATCTACTGGCTTTTGGTTTACATTGATTTATACATCCATGTTATTTCCTCTTTGATATGATGTCTTGCTCTACGTGAGAAATAATAGGAAAGCAACTCAATCTATGATTGCTGGTTTGGGGATGGAAATAATTAATAGCAAATTGGTTATGAAGAATGTGAAGTCAGTAGGCAGAAACTTCTGCTGCTGTTGCAGTTAATTTTATTCGAATTTTCTCGGATGGTGCATGATATGGTCACTGTTGGTTGAGCAGAAATGTCTGGTTTGAAGCTGCTACTGTTGTTCCTGTTGCACCCCCTGTGGAAATACCTACGGGAAGTGTTCTTAAATCTGCATTGGCTGGAGGACTATCATGTGCACTGTCCACCTCTTTGATGCACCCAGTTGATACAGTAAAGGTAAAATCTATTTACATATGCTGATATTACTAAACTGTGTTGTACACAGATATATTGGAATTGAAGTTCAACGAGGATCTAAACTATTTTTTCCCTTACTTGATGCAAATTTATATTACACCCTTGAGAAGGAGTTAAATCCTTGAGTTAAACATCACCTAGGCATCTGAAATTTATTATTGAGCTTAAATATAGAGATAAGCTAATGTTTTAAATTTATATAGGCAGATACTCATGCTGTTTTTGGATGGATGATAAATATTGCTTAGTGCTATCAGAAGCATTCGAGCACTATGTTGTTTATGTTACCTTGCTAGGATGATCCAACCTAATCATATTTGACTTTGGGGCTTGCGATGTGGATTGTAATTATGTTTAAGTAGAGCATAGGTGCTCTTTCTGTGAGGGTATACACTTTCGTCTCTTCCAGCCTCACATGTTGAGGTAGACATCATGCACTATGTAATACGCTTGTGCGAGTTGAGTGGGTGTACACAGTAGTGGACATGACTGTGCATCTTGTAAAGGTCCTATCATGATAATTTCTTGGTTTTATCAGACGAGAGTGCAAGCTTCGACACTCTCTTTTCCAGATATCATTGCAAAGCTCCCACAAATTGGAGTGCGTGGAGTATACAGGGGTTCTATACCTGCCATTCTTGGACAGTTTTCAAGGTCCTATGTTTCGTCAATTATTTTTATCCTTGTTTGCAATGTGCTTACTTGTTTGATCTTGTGATTGAGACATTCTTTTTTTTTTTTTTTTTAAACTGCAGCCATGGCCTTAGAACAGGAATATTTGAAGCCAGCAAGCTCATATTGATAAATGTGGCACCAACTCTCCCAGATATCCAAGTAAGTTTTCCCATTTCCAATTTCGCTTTATTAGTCTTCACAGGCTCTGTTAATAACTTTATGCATAACCAATGAGATTTTAAGAAAACTGCAATAGCCCTCGGTTATTGAAATTTTCTATTAGTAAGGCTTTATTTGTTTCGTGGAAAATTAATGATTTAGAAAACATTTTCCAAAAAATGATCACTTGAATCGCTTAGAAAAATTAACAAATGAAAATTTTTAGACATAAATTGCTATCAACAATGAAAATATTTTCCAGTGACTTATTATTTCAATCGATACAAGCGATCATTTTTTGGAAAATGCTATCAAAATCATTCATTTTCCGCGAACCAAATAAAGCGTAAGTACTCTATTGCTTTCATTTTTTACTGGTTTCTTTCTTACCCTTTAATTTGTTAAGAGGCTCTGTTTGTTTTAGTATGAGCATGCTTGCGGATGTGTTCGTATGCATAGGCCTGTGGGGATGTGTTTGTCCCATTGTGGTTGCATCAGCTTCAGCAATTTCTGGATAAGATGTATGAATTGTGCCTTTGAAAGGAGAGGTGCTTCTTCATAAGTTCTAAAGTTAAAGCAAAGCTATAATAATTGTCAGGTTCAATCTCTAGCATCATTTTGTAGCACTGTTCTTGGGACAGCAGTGCGGATTCCTTGTGAGGTCCTAAAGCAGAGGTTGCAGGCTGGAATTTTCGATAATGTCGGGGAGGCTTTTGTTGGTACCTGGCAGCAAGATGGTCCTAAAGGCTTTTTCCGGGGTACCGGTGCTACCCTTTGTCGAGAGGTTCCATTCTATGTAGCTGGCATGGGACTTTATGCCGAGTCAAAAAAGGTACGATTCCTTCATTTCTCTATGCCAATGCCAGTGGCACAAGTTCTGCTAAGGATTTTGCATCGTCTGGGTGGAAATGCTTAAAATTTTGAATATTCCCTTCTCTCTCCAAGATTTTAGATGTTTTCCCATTTCCCCCTGAACTTTCATCTTCCCACCTCCTCCTTTGCAAATATAGCTAAGGTTTTGGATAGGTGTGAGGATGTTAAGGAATTTACGTATTTGCATTCTGGATGTTAAGGAATTTACGAATTTGCATTCTGGAAGGAGTACTCCATTCTTGTTTGGAGAATGATATTTAAAATAACCCATGATCTATCATTACGTGCTGTGCACCTTGATATTAGACTATTTGTTTGCATATGTATCTGAAAAAAAGGGAAAAAAGAAAGAACATTTCGAGGTTGGTTGAAATACCACTTTTCAATGATGCTCTGACTTAATGGATGATTGTACTTCTGTTCTTGGTGGATGAATAATAGGCGTAGAATAACACAAGTAGTCATGCCACCATGTCTCAGTTTGTGTAGGAGGTACCGTCATGTAATCTTATGCATGCCGATGTTATAAAGCATTGCTAGTTGCTGCCTGCTAAAAAGTTGACGTCGTATGATGCGTGTGAATTGGACAATATGACACGAGATTTATCTGCTCGATTTCAGACATATTGCTGTAACTGGATATACACGTGAAATAATTGTCTGTTTAAAGATGGAAAACGTCAATATTCTCATTTGTTTTTCATGTATATTGGATATTGAGCAGTAGTTGAGAGGTATGTATGGGACGTGCCTTGTTACCATGGATGCAGAATGGGATGGCACTGCTTATCCATTACCTGGGAGAATGTGAATAGTCTTTCACAATTGTTTCAAGAATGCTTGTACTTGTGGCTGATTGAGAACTGAAGCTGTAATGCATGCTTTAGCTTTGTGGTGGTTGAAATACCTCTTTCCAATTACATGACAAATATAACAGCCAAGTGAAATCTGGGTATCTGTTGAATGTGAGCAAATCATATGCTTCATTTTTGTCTTGCATCGTTTTATAATTGATCGAGTTCCACTCACTTTCTTTGCAATTTGATTTTTTTAAGTGTTTCTGTGTTTCATATAGTCCCTCTCGGTCAAATACTGGCTTTGTACTGTATATCACTACTTTGTGTGGTTGGAGATTGTTGAAGTCTTATCAACAAATTTACTCTTTCCGTGTGCTTTCATCAGCTTGTCCAGCATCTTGTGGGTCGGGAGTTGGAGCCCTGGGAAACAATTGTTGTTGGAGCTCTATCAGGCGGGCTAGCCGCTGTTACTACCACACCCTTTGATGTCATAAAAACAAGAATGATGACTGCTCCACGGGGTCGATCGGTATCAATGACAATGGTAGCTTTCTCAATACTACGTCGCGAGGGCCCTCTCGGCTTATTTAAAGGGGCAGTGCCCAGATTCTTTTGGATAGCTCCGCTGGGAGCCATGAACTTTGCAGGCTATGAGCTACTAAGGAAGACCATGGACAAAAATGAGGAGGTAGCTGCCACCAATCCTTTGTCTCAGAAGAAGCTAACCAATTCTGGGTGAGGTTTTTGACTGAAGATTTGACCATATATTCCAATCATAAGGCATGTTAATGCTGCCGGGAAATTTTGAGTTTTCGTCTCCACACTTTTTTAACAGTTTTTATCTGTCGACATCTCTGGATACAATTTTGTCAGTAACTGTGATGTAGTTTTCTGCCATTGGTAACAGTGCAACTGTCCTGCTTTAAGTTTTGTAATGTACTCAAAATTCTCTCTTTTGTACATTTGTGCAGTTATTTCCATCAAGTTCAATTTGCTTAGTCTTTGCACTTTCGTCCGTGCATATATTGCGATATGTGTTCTACCCTTGTTTTGCGGTATGCCCTTTGGTTTACGGATGCCCTCCTTCAATTCTGTACTTGATCCCATGGGATCTCACACCCACAGGAAGCTATTTTCTACTACGAGAGATGAGTATTGTACGATGAAAACACTGATTTTACTCGCAGTTGTGATTCTATAGCTGGTGTTTTCTCGCCCGGTTTCTCTGTCTGTTCACCTTCTGAGGAAAGACAATTAGATTTTCCTCGTATTATTTAACGGTCAAAACGATTATTAGCGCAGAGAATACATGGAGGTCATGCCTAACTCGTCTGGGCTCAGATAAAGCCCGTCTGATTCTTTGTAGTTCCAGTTGGATAAAGTATTAGAGCAATCTGCTCAATAGGATTGCTCCGGGTGTTGGTTGTTTCTCTTGTTCTCCTCCCTCCCTCCGCCTCTATTTCTCAAAGAGAAAAAAGATGGAAGTCAAGCCTGGCATTATTAGGTGATTTTTAAGTGTATTGAAAATTTTAAAACTTGTCATGTATAACTAATTGAGTCCTAAAATTTTCGCAAAATGCAATTAAATCTTTAAATTTTTCACGAAAGTAAAATTAAGTTTTAAAATTTTCATAAAGTGTAATCAATTGCATCTTCGTGATAAATTTTAAGGCTTTAAGTGCACGTATTATTTTTTTAACTAGGTTGTTCTACTTAAAAGTTTTAATTCCGCCATTTGTCAATTCAACCAAATTGTGTCGAGAACCTGATTAATTCAAGATCGTTCAATTTAATACAAATGGCAATGGGATGATATATCTACGGTTCCCACTTGGAAAAGAACAATCAAGTTGCTTCACAAGGTCCTCCGGGCGACCCAACCCAGTCTTTGGACGGGGCTAGGAGAATTGTCTTTGTTGAGGCTAGAAATGACTACACTGGGCAGGAACCGTTCGCAGTCGAACTCCTCTGTTTGGTACTCGAGCCCTCTTAATGATTGATCAAGTGGAAGCCAAAGGTCAATATGGGTTGATGCAAGTATATAAGAATCTCGAAGGTGAAATTCCGGGGTTTTCAAAATTTAGGGATATCTCAATCAAGAACTCACACAACCAACAAGACCATCTCCGTACGCCCCTATATTATGTATTGGCGTTATATCCAACCTTGCAATCTTGCCCGTAATCAAACGATGCAGAGAAGATGCATCCACCATCATCAGCCACCATCTCAGTCCATACTTAAGCACACAATGATTCTTCCCCGGCTTAACTATAATGGCGGCATTCCCAATCGTTGTTCCTATTACTTCACATCCCATCAACTCATGCACTATTACAGAAAAAAGTTTCACCTCATCCGCCTGTTTTAATGGAGGTTCATAGGGAGATACACCATGGCAAAAGCCCTCAGCATATTCAAATCAGTACAAGAAGAATCAGGCGTTATAGGTAGTGTCAAACTCAGAAGAAAACTCAAAATGCGAGCCTCGACTCAATGAACCGTGGATAGAAATAGTTTAAGAAATGATGCCGCCTGTTAAACTGCCATTTTTACAGTTAAAAGGTGCGGCTATTATTGGGAAAAACGAACATCTATTGATTCACATGAAAATTCAAGTTTCCGGCATTTAAGTCAATGAGGGGTCATAATTCCTCAAGCCCAAAGCAAGGAGTACAGAAGAAAAGAGTTCTCTCAATTTTATTTTAAATCAAACAAGCAGAACACAATCTTCAATAACTCTGGCCAACTGGCACTGATCTGCTCATTTTTTCATCAATATCCCCAGTAGTCATTGCGAATCTCATCATCAAACTTCTTCTTGAGTTCAGGATGCTTTTCAAAGTATTCATCGGCAGTCATGGTGCTGATCTTTTTCTGTTGAATAATGACAGTTTGTGAGAGAGCGCTCAAAAATTGCAAGTGATTTATTACCTTCTCTCACTACGGAGAACATAATAACAAAGGGTGATTTGCTACCTTCAACTCTTGCACATCTGCGATTTCCTTTTCCAATCGCTCGGACTCCTTGAGGGACATCTCCTCTGCCTCTTTCAGTTCCACCAACTGTAACAAACAAGGACAAGAGACATATTGGAGGGAATTGGTTTCTGATAAGTACTTAAAGGGTCAGGACTAGTGTCAACTCTCACCAGCGCATCAAACTTTGGCTTGTATTGAGGGGTGACTGTGTCCACGTACTTGGGGATCTCTATGCCTGCAAATGAAACGCAATGAGATTATAAACTCTCAATAATGCCTCGCCCTGCCTAATTTGCTCAGAGAATTCAAAAAGAAAACATGGAAATGTTCCACCAAGCTATCAGTATCGCACTTCAGACCAAACATATGTCCAAGAGTAGAAGAAGACTCCAGCAGCAATCTGCGTAAATTGCAGGGGAAAGTACCCAAGGGCTGCTGCTTGTTCTCCAAATTTAGGTCAATCTTTAGGATACACCGTGCCACTATCTTCTCGCTATGTCCAATCTATACCAGGTATAACCATTTCCATCAAGCTCATCATGTAACTTACGGAATGCTACTTAGCTGGCCACTTACATGCAGAACAACTCTAACTCGATTTGGCAAAATAGTTCACTTAATCAAATCCACATGCGTAATTGCCTTCATTTCAGATGATTCCTCTGGCAATGCATCAGTGGTGATACTCAGAGAAATTGCACCACAGAAATAAGTGAAATTGCACTCAGCACAAGTGAATACCTTATGGTATGGACAAATAGTCAGATAATCAAACCAAAAACAGTGAGCAGAGCATCTTTTTCGTGTGTCCATGCAATGGAAATGTATCGTGTTTGAGAGAACAAATGCATTAATCAGTTCAGCAGGAGTCAGGGCAACTTACTGTCATAAGCTTCTTTGTACATATCCACCAAGCGAGGCCCAATTCCTTTTCTGTAATATTCCCAGTCAATAGGTTCAGGTTCCTGCAAGCCAAAGAGTAGGGAAAGAAAGATAAAGGATCAGCCAAAAAGCAACAAGGCCAAGCACCATAAGTACCACTGCACATCAGGAATCAAATAGAAAAAATTAATAATCATGGCTAATGCTATCACTTCAATCACCATTGCTGCCACCCTTCCTGCCAACAAATTCAAGGAAACGAAACAGGCAATGCTGTTTGCCATACACTACAACGAGCAGAAACGATGAGTTTTTGTTTTTGGGTAAAGGCAGAAACGATGAGTTTATCGTTACTATAACCACATTTCCGCAAGAGAGCTAGCTCATATTGCCCATAACAGCGGAAATATTCATCAAATCTCAAAGAACAACAATTTCCAAAGACCAGAACATCAGCTCATGCTCGGCATTCCCAAAGCAGATAGACGTAACCAAATCCACATTTCGGCTGTGGCAGATTGACACGATATGCCACCGGAAGGTAAATCACAGTCCACCAGCTCGAGAAAACAGCATTCCCCTTCGAATCAGATCAAATCGAGCAGCGCATCGCAGCTCCAATCGCAACCGATAAAAAAGAAGAAGAACCGATAGTCGGCGAAAACGCCGAAGATCTACTGATCGAAACGACGCGCGACGCGCGTCCGGCGATCGCCAATCGGCGGGGGAATCGGGAGAAGCCTGGAGTACCTGACTGAACTTGGTCTCGAGCTGGGAGTTAACCTCGCTGAAGGCGCGGCGGAGATTGGCGAACTCCTTGCGGGCCTCGTCGGAGACGAGCAGCTTCGCCATGCCGTCCCAGTCGATTTTCTTCGACGCCTTGAACGCCACGTCGGTCACCTTCTTCGCCGTGCCGCTCATCCTTTCTCTCTCCTAGGGTTTCGCCGGCCGATGGCAAAGATGCGGAGATTTTAGGGATTCTAATGTGTTGCAGGCTCTACCCTTCGTCCTCCTCTCTCTCCAATTTTTTTTGCCTTTTCCTGTATTTTGGGCTGGGCTCTTTGGGCAAGTGATAATGGGCCTAAACTGAGATTTTGGGCCATGAGGATTTGACCATGGCCCATTGGGCTGAGTGACGTTCGGGGTGTTCCGGGCCGTTACGGGATGATGGGCCGATGGACTCAGCAGGGATAACCCACATCCCCGTTTTGGAGTAGTCAGCGTCGGCCCTACTTTCCATGGGCGAAAAACGTTTGCCCATTCGTGGCGAGAATGGCATCATTCGATGCTCGTTTTCGCGATTACCAACATGTCTATATCGTTACGGTCGAGACAACTCTCAATGTCGGAACAATTTCAATACGGTGCTCTCGGTTCCAAAGCTACCGATGGCCCTGGAAGTTCAACTGCAGATCACAAGTTACTCCTCAAGATTCGATTATAGTCACCGTAGATTATCAGATGGTTTATCGTTTAAAGTGATTTTCAATAATTAATACATAACTTCACCTTACTTTTTCAATCTTACTTGACTTAGAAACAACTTTAATTGATATCTAACAATGCGACGACACAAAATGTCGAGAATAATTCGAACCCTTTTATGCTGTATACTTTGAACCTTCCTTCTTTGAATTTTCTCCTCTTTTATTTTTTTTGGGGGGGGGGTACTTTTCTTCCCATGGGCACATAATTCTTCGAGATTAGGTATAGACCATCCGAAACACATGCACTTACGTACAAAAGCAAAGAAGCATGGACGAGACTGGAGTGTGGAATATAGAGTCGATATAAGCAAATAAACGAATTTTCTCACTTGACTTTCTAGAAGCTTGGGACGTAAAGAAGCATTAGCTAGAGTCTCTTTACGAAATCAAGTCAATTAACTTTGATACACACCGCCAATCTTTTCGGTGGCTAAGTGAAGAAGACCGCCAATCCTAAGGTCAATCAATCAACTTTGTGCAAGTTCTTTTCCCAGCTAAGAACGTAAACTTTTTATCTCGAGCATGGGCTGGACTATCTTTATGAAATCAAGTCAATTAACTTTGATATATACGGCCAATCGTTTCGCTGGCTAAGTGAAGCAGATGACCGATCCGAAGTGACGTTACTTTTCACAGGTAAGAACGTAACTTTTTATCTCTTAACTAAGAACTTTTCTTGACCCCCTTGGGACACGCTTTGCTTCTTTATCATCCATGCCCTATCAAAGGTGCTTTCCAACCGTATATTATATCGTTTCATACTTAACATGGGCAATCAATCTAGTCATTTGCACACTAATTTCAATCAGAAAGGGAAAAGGGGACGTAGCCAATTTCTTCTAAAGAAAAAGAAGAATCGACTTTCTCCGTTGGATTACAATTCAGAGCACACCCCTAATCAACTTGTTAAATTCCACACGTCGCGATGGCATGCAATTTGGAAATGTGGAAAAGAAGGAGCAATTTGGGTAGGGAAAAGACTGAAAAGACTACTATGGGAAACAGCTCGAGAAGAAGAACCGAGGGTCGGTCAAAAATGGAGCCTTCTGATCATTGAATCTACATACAAGTCGAGATCGAATTACGTACTGATAATCGGCATGGTTTTGGTTTCGCGGTCATTCCTCAGTCGTCAGTCGTCAGTCGTCACTGATTGACTGCTGCTCGGTGTGCTTCAAATGGACCGTTGGCGTTCGGGACGAGGGACATGATTCACGGTCGTGTTGCTTCCTCCTGGTCAATCCTGGGTGTCCTACCGTGTTCGCAATCTTCACTCACTTGTCGAGCAAAGCACGCGATGACGGGCCTACGTACGCAATGACGGGGGCTTCGTTTCGTGGACCAGGAAAGCTCCGGGGCCCTTGCATCGCCAAGCCCCACATGCTCCTGATGGAGACGGACGGATGTGCACGTTCACGTGTAGGTCGTGTTTCGACTGACGAGAGTTGTCCCATTCGCGTGTAAGAAGTTTTAGAGCGGTTTTGCCGGATTACAAGAGATGTTTTCGGTGGTAAATCACTCTATTTAAATCTAAATCAAGGTTGACCTAATTGAATGTGCCGCAATGCGTGCACATCAAGCAATTCAAAGGAAATTGTCTGAAAAGTCATTAATCTTTTACACTTTTATTAATTTAGTCTTGAATCTCTAGTCCATCTGGTTAATTTTGGGCAGAATTCATTGATGTGGACGCCAATCGTTATATTATTTAAGCGCGTTGTTCTTGGCGTACGACAATTTGTATTAATACGTTCAAATTTTGCTATTATTTTTTTTTTAATTTTCTTCCTTTTTTTTACCCTTTCTTTTTCTTTTGGTTGATGCTGACCACCGGCTATGGCCAAGCGGCTTGGCCTCACCTACCACAGGCAAAGCTCAGCAAGGGTCGACCTCACTGAGGCCAAAACGTCACCTTCGCCCACGAGATGCCCGAGGATCTGGTGAGGCTAGCCCTCACCTAGGTCAGGGCGGCCATGGCCTAGCATCAACTTCACCTAGTGAGGCTGCCCTCGCCCAAGGCAAAGGCCAACATTGTCAAATTTGGCCTGGGTGAGGTTGCCCCTCGACAGGGCTTGCTCTCGCCTGGTCACACCTCACCAGTGGCAAGCAAGGCCAGCTGATACAATCATGGTCGGTGGCCGGCCACCTATAAAAAGGGGAAAAGAAAAAAAAAAATAATAAAAAAATTAAAAAAATTATTCAAAATTGTCTACGTTAGCACCAAGTGTTATATGTGGCACCGCCGGAGTTAATGTTAGTGATTTTTGGCCAAAATTGGCTGGATTGTCTCAATTAACAAAAAGAGAATAGGTTTAGGATTGAATTGAAAAAGTGCAATATGTTTATGGTTTTTTTCCAAGCAATTTGTATCTTTGACCAGCCATTTTTCATTTGGTCCCTCACCTCGTCTCATTCTGTGTTCTGGTTTCTTTGAATTCTACTATACAGTCCTAAACAACAATTTCAATTTTTCTATTCACGAGACCGCCAGCAGAAGTTCTAAAATGGCGTCTGCCAACAGGTTCTATGTGGCTTCCCATTGGAGAAGGGCCCATCCTCTGCACCACTTCAGTCGTATTACACGCACGGTTTTACGTGTTTTAATGCACATACATGCACTTGGAAAAGACCTTGGACGTGGAATTCTCGTTCAACCGCACATGCTGTCCGTCGTCAAACTGATGTTGCTCTTTCGCTAATGCTCGCAGCTCTTACGCGGAACTTCACATGGGGATGCCGGGACATATCGGGGCCTCACATCCCCACCATGTCCCTGATACCGCAAGAAGGTGCATTCCGAAATGAGCAATAACGTGGGATGGGGAACGTATCTGATGCAACATTGACAAGGAACGCGGTCGATATAGACAGCAGACGAATTTGCTTAAGTCAGACGTGGAAAATGCATTAGCGCATTGAAATGATGTGAAAGAGCAACTCGTGTAATTTCCATATATCCCGACCTATGTCGTAATAAAGAGTGCACGAGCCCATTTATAGGCTTCATTAGATGACTACGAAGGGTAATGAGATAAACATAATCAATCAGAGATATGTTTAATCAGAGCATATATATATAATCCTGAGAAATAGGGAGAGTCTAGGTAAACGTGATAATATCGTTAACAAGCACCATGAACAACAAAGAACGAACCAGCGATCTCCATGGCATGTGGAAGATGCTAGGGGGTGTCTTTTCTTAACTTTTCAAAACGTTGGTAAAACGCATGAGGACGCAAAAACGAGGTCCACAGTCTCTCCAGCCCTTGGGAGGCGGCGGACGTTGACGAAAGTGTGATCCTCACGCTCGAAATTAGCCCAAATATAGAAAGAAAAAATAGATCTACCTGTGTATACTTAATTACTCGAATTAAGTGACGGCGAATCATATGATGTCCTAATACTATTGCAATAAGGGCTAGGAAAAGAATCAACTTTGCGCCTTTTTGCTTTTTTTGGGATGTGTCGGGATTCGATACTTTGGTTGGTCAAACATTTCTAATTCACATGTTCAACGATGGGTACGAACTCATTTATGCGTTTTTCATGCATAAGGTGAAACATCATGTGCTCGTTGCCTGGCCAAGACCTCAAGTAAATTCATCTCACGTTCGGAAGACCAATAGTATGGTCCAAGCTAAAAAAAAAAAATTGGAACATGGGCGCAAAAATTGGTCCAATCAAGGCACTTTCGTCATTGTAGATGCCCCTTTGCGACGGCTAGTGGACTGACTTTGGTGGGGGTGGGGGGGGGTCCAGTGAATACACAGAAGAAGACCGCAGCAACGAATAAAACGACAGTTTGGAAGAAAATCGAACTGAGGTTAGGACACAAACCATAAACCAAGTCTTTTCCGAGATAGCTTACCTTGTTTGTCGGGCTTTCCGACCAAAGAAAAAACAAACTTGGGTGTCGGAGCTATAAATCTCGAGTTCTATTTTGAGTACTCTCTTTCTTTAACTCTTTACGGGTTCCCATGTATTTATACATGGGATTCTTCAACAATTCTCTCATTGATACACACTGGATTACGGTGTTAAGACGTAAAAGGCGAAACCTATCGTGCTCTACGGTTGTCGACACGAGTAAAGCTCTATCTTTCTTGGTTAGGTTTGGGCAAGTAGGGGAAAATTGTCCAAAAAGTCCTAAACCCATTGCATTTTTGCTAATTCAGTTCTAAACCTTTTAACTTTGCCAATTGAATTCTAAATCTTTTCACTTCTTGCCGATTGAGTCTATCCGACCAATTTTGGCCAAAAAATGCTGACGTGGATGCCGATGGTGACACGTGTAGACTATCGGCGACGACGTGGACAATTTTTAATAATATTTTAAATTTTTTGAATTTTTTCCTTTTCCTTTTTTTTTTTTTTTTGCCTTTTTTCTTGACCTTTTCTAGTGGCCGGCCATCGACCATAGCCAGTAGGCTAGCCTTGCCCGCCACAGGCGAGGCCCGGTCGGGCAAGGAGGAGTCCCGACGAGGGGAGCCCTCGCCCAAGCGCGGCCCAGCCAGGGTCGCCTGGGCGAGGCCGACCCTCCCCCAGGCTAAGTCTGGCGAGGCTGGCCCTCGCCCAGGCCAGGGCGGCCTCGCTCGGCGTTGCCGTCGCCAGGCAGACGTCGGGGGAGGCCGCCTTGGCCTGGGGGAGGGTTGGGCGAGCCTTGGCCAGGCCGCGCCTGGGTGAGGGCTCCCCTCGCCGAGGCTCCTCCTCGCCCGGCTGGGCCTTGCTTGTGGTGGGCGAGGCCAGGCCGGCCGGCTGTAGCCGATGGGCTGGCCCCTTTGAAAAAAGGCCAAAAAGAAAAAAAAAAAAAAAAAAAAGAAGAAAAAAACAGAAAAAAAAAAAATTCAAAAAAATATTAAAATATTTTAAAAATTATCCACGCGTCAGCGCCGATAGTCCTATGTGACACCGTCGGCGTCCACGTCAATATTTCCCGGCTAAAATTGGCCGGATGGACTCAATCGGCAAGAAGTGAAAAAATTTATGACTCAATTGGCAAAGTTAAAAGGTTTAGGACTGAATTGACAAAAGTACAAATAAGTTTATGATTTTTTGGATAATTTTCCCAGGCAAGTAGAGCATGTAGGCACGTATACAGATGTATATCTACTTGTACGGGCATTAGGGTTTGAAAGCACCAGCACCTAGCTTGGCGCGCAATGTATCGTAGTGAGATAGGCCACACGTCACAGGAAATCATACATCAAAGCCGTACGTAGCGGGACACCTCCGTTCTTCTTTTCACACCTTAGATTCACTCGAGCCACCAAATCTAGATTTGGAAGAAAAAAGGACCGTCTTTATAAATTGCGAATTGCAGACTGATATATTGTGAAAAGCCTTCGAGAAAAGTAGAGACATCGGGTGCCAGTCTTCGCTGAGTGAATAGAATAAGCGGTCCTCGTTGGGCCGTAAGTGGGAATGCATGCAAAGAGCATCGACTCGGCAGTTGCGCGTCGACATCATGCCGCGGTCGCACTCGTTATTTTTCTAAAGATGATTGCTTCTTCACTGGATCCTGTGCTTTTCCCATTGTCGAATGCCTCTGATATATTAACGACGGACTCGCTTTTATTTTGCTTTCTCTAAAGTATTCGCGTCCACTCCAATTTGAGTTGACCTTCAGTCAGATGTGATAACTCGAGTTCGCATTGCTCGAAACTTGCAGCTTAATTATGTAAGGTCGTAACATGGGTTTGCAAGGAGTAACGTCACGTATGTAGCAACTACTCCAGTTGAGACCATGCTCAGAAAAGATAGCTTTTAGGTCAAATCGCGAAAAGTAAGAATATATGCTCGTAACGAGGTTTGACTACTGATCACAGATAAGATTAGGTCGCATAGAAATAATAGTATTTGATTTAACAAGGTCATCATAGTCCAAAGGAAAGCAATTCAGACATCTCTCCCGCCTTTTTTGCACGTCGTCTTTTACTTTCCTTCTGAACACTTTCTGTATTAGCAATCCAAGCGATTAGCAAGCATTTTTTTCCTGATTTTGGGCCGAGACCCTCAGTTTTGATTATCACGTATCTAACTCTAGCTAACTAGTCTCTCTTTATTGACAATTCCTTCTCCTCTCCTTGCGCGGTTGACCGCCATTGGAGCTCTCCCTTCTTTCTCACGCCCAGAGCTCCCAAGAAGGGACGAGGTTGGTCTCGTCCAGGAAGCAGCTCGCGTCCATCGCAGCGGGGCACTGCTGCGGGAAGCCGGGCTGGTCTTGGGACTGGCTCATCTCCATGCAGATGAGGGCGAACAGGTTGGTGTTCTGGCACTGCAGGTTCGCGACCTCGGCCTGCGCCTTGGCGAGCTGCGCCTGGAGCTCCACGACCTGCTTCTGGAGCTGCGAGATGGCACCGGTGCAGCCGTACACCGGGTCGCGGATCCGCGCGCTCGCCTCGTAGACCATGCTGCTCACTGCGTCGGCCCTCCGGGACTCCGGCAGTTCCTGATGAATTCACGCCCCCAGGAGGGTGCTCTTTGTTAGTCAATGTCGAGCACAAGCATTTGAACAGAACTTGATAATCAATAGCCGAGCCGAGCTCGACAGGAAACAATAGGACCGACAGCACTAGATCTTAGCCCAAAACAAGATGAAAGTCAAGGAAAAGCAAGCCGGTCATGGTCAACAACCGCTTAATTAATTCTGTACCCGGCAATTGATGGTAATTTAGGGGACCAATTAGCCCGCTATCTGGTATCTATGGTCAAACTGCTTTGACAATGATGCATCAATCACTCTGTCCTCTAGTGTCAAATTAAGCTAAAAAAAAATTATAAAAGACCACAATAATATACTAAGTGAAATAAAAGAAAGCAGTTGGAATTCGGTGCATTTATTTCACCGCTAACTCTGTAATCAAAATCATATTTTTTCACAAAAATCATTTTCAAAGAAAAAAAGGTTAGTTTCACATGTCTAGTAGTTTAGAAAAAGCGTTTTTCTTCGTGACAAAAAAGAAAGTCGTTTTCCCATGATATAAATCTGTTGTCTTCGGTCCATTAAAAAGATTTACAGTAAATCTTTAGTTTTCTATTATTGAAATAGTTGAGAAAACAATTTCCCTTTCAAATTGAGAGATGCTTAATTTTAATAAATCATGCTAAACATGAGTAGTTCGAACATGACATCACCTTATCTATTTTACAAAAAGGTTTTTTTTCCCCCCTTTGCTTTTTTGAAGGATTCTAAATGGAGAAAGCATTACTAACTTCTTCTTTTTTTGTGGTCAGAAACATTACCAACTTCGATACATTAAACTTTGGTTGTGATGTCCAACCACTTTACGCTCGAGCATCGAAAACGGAAAACTTTCTGGTTCGAAATGCTCGACAAGAAATGCATCTGAACAGAGCT
The DNA here is from genome assembly GCA_016097605.1 of Eucalyptus guilfoylei. NCBI lineage: Eukaryota > Viridiplantae > Streptophyta > Magnoliopsida > Myrtales > Myrtaceae > Eucalyptus > Eucalyptus guilfoylei. The sequence goes on from CM027869.1 coordinate 21,886,433, forward strand.
TTGAAAAACACTAGTGACCTCTTTACAATCAAGTCAAGCGGCGGCTTTTTTAAAGCACGAGCTAAAGAGAAGATATCACCAAAAAAGAAAAGAAGGGCCTCAAAAGTAACGCGCGCGCGAACCACCCCGCCTGACTCTCGAGTCGCACGAGTCGCACACTCGCATTTTTGACTCGCCGAGTTCACACTGCAAAACTCTTCGATTTTTCGTCTTACTGGAGGAAGAGGGAGGAGTTTACCTGCAAGAACTTGATGATGTTGGCGGCGCCGAAGACGCGGTGGGCGATGGTGAACTTGTACGGCTCCGTCGGCGGGAAGTAGGGGGCCAGGACGCACTTGTCCGCGCACCTCCGCCGCAGGATCTTGCAGGCGGCGCAAGGGCTCATGACCACCGCGGGCGGGGACGGCGGGGGCCGCCGTCGTGGGGCGGGGTCCCGGGGCAGAACTGGGGCTGGGGCGGCGGCGGGGGCGGCGGCGGCGACGGCGGGGGGTGGGAGTAAGTGGGCGAGTGGGGGAAGAAAGGAGAGGAAGGGATGGCGATGGGGGAGGGCAGCGATGGGGGCTTCTGAAACTCCTCGCACGTCTCCATTTTCGAAGCTCTAGAGAGAGAAAGAGAGAGAGAGAGAGAGAGAGAGAGAGAGGGAGTTGCAGAGGTGGAGTTGGCGGGGGGAAAAGCCGGGTGCAGACGTCGAGGAGAGTGTTGTTCTATATATAGAGAGAGAGAAGGAGGAGGAGGAGGAGATGGAAAATGGGGACTGCTGACGTGGCCGGGCCATGCTAGTTGTGAAGTCATGCGTGGGGGCCACGGGAGCTTAGGTGGTCCGCTCAGAGACAGTGGGAATTCCGTAGTACCGACGCTCTCGTTCGAAGTTGGGGTTAGAAGACTAGGGAAGAGAAAGTCTCGCGAAGGTAGGAGGAGGAATTGGGCCAAAAAAAGGAAGGAGGAGGAACAGCTTCGACTTTCACTTCTCATCACGTTGCCCTGGTCGTCACGGATGACAGAATTGTCAGAATAAATAAATTTCAACGTTCCCTTATTATCTAATAGTTTAGGATTTTTAAAATAACCGACGACCGTGCCAGAAAATCTTATGTAATATCGAAGTAAGAAAATCTAAATTCAAATTTTTAAACAGTTGACTGTAATGTTGCAAATTCTTACATGAGTAATATAAGATTTGAATCGGGCTCTACATCTAATGATCTAAGCTCATCACTCGTGAGTCATTTTTTTTGGTTACGGTACTTTTTTTTGTTTTTTGCAGGTGCTTATGCTCTTTTGATTGTTTTTGATTGATTGTTGAGAAGGATTTTTTTTTTCTTTGGTAGATCATCAAGGAGGTTGGACTCCATTCACTTGTTGATATGATCTTGGTTTTCTTTTGTTTTTCTTTTTTTTATCATTGAGGTGGCTGGACCACTACCTTATGCGTTTCTACGTTAGGAATATAATGGTTCTGTTTTTTTTAGCATGTATTATTTTGCACAAAATGAATGGTTTGGATAATATTTCTCAAAAGAATGATCATCTATATGACTACAAAAATGAACAAAGAAAAATTATTTTCATCATTCACGAAAGTAATTCGACAGGAATTATTGTTGATAATAAATATATTTTTCATTGACTAGTTATTTCAAGCAAAATGAGTGATTGATCTTAGAAATATGTTTTCCAAACTATTCATTTTTTGTGAAACAAACGGAACCGTATTCTCAAAGACTGTTGATCGAAGTGTCAATCTCTCCGTTGCATTTTGCGTACGTTCAAATAGACTTTGTTCTTCATTTCTTAGACCGAAGGTGCTGCTTTCATAAGTGCCGCAAATGGACTTGATGTCCCTTCTGCGGGCCAAGACCTCATAGCTTAAATTACATATCACGTCTAGAAAAAAAAAAAAAAGAAATTCGAGGTACCAAAGTCGTTAATTGACAAGGACGTTACCGCAAAATCCAATGGCCCTACCGTGAAAAAATGGGTGACGAACATGATGGAATTTCAATAGTCGTTTAATTACGTGTGGACTACGTACCATGCGTGTGCTTGGTGAAGGGCTAAAATGATTTTACTTAATACATAAAATACAAGTATATATATATATATATATAGAGAGAGAGAGAGAGAGAGAGAGAGAGAGAGAGTAGGGAGCAACAATTGTTATTCTTATATTTATTTTTACCATCTCAAGACACGATTGCAGAGGCTCAACTAGTTGAAAATAGCAAGACAACGCCGAGTAATTGAAGCCCACAGAACACCATGCCGAGGTTCTTGAATTGGTTAAGTCTGCGGTTGCAGTTGTGCGGATAGTCTTGACTCAGAGCGGTCTGCACGCCAATTGAAAAGATTTGAACACATGAAGTCTTTCAATTTTGAAAGCTCGAAACCTCTTTTAACGTCTTGGCCGATTATTGCATTCATTGTTTTGAGACTTGACGAATTCTCTTTTTTTCACTCCTTCTCTCCCCCCCTTCAAATACGCACATCCACTCTTCTTCTTCACCTCTTTCTTCCCATCGTGGCGGATGTGCTTGTGAATCGGAATTCAAGAACATGGTTTTTCCAATTGGCCTTTTGCCCACTCTTTTCTTTTCTCCGTTTCACATACCAAGCGGTGTAATCTCAACTAGGCTGGCGAAACAACAGCAAAAGGGACGATTGTCTCTTTTCGTTTGGAGTCAATAAGAGCAATCGCGATCGAAAGAAAGAATGCATTTTGACTCTTTCTACTGCAACCTTCCAAATGAGGCCATGGACATTACGACGCCATCGATGTTGAATTTACGATCTATTTCTTTCCCATATAAGATTGGAAGCTTCGATTGAAGGGAAATGTATCATGTGCTGGTGGGGATTCCGTAGATGTGATGCGTAAAAAATAAGTTATTTTTCAACCATCATGTGCGCCATGCCTATGACCTTCGTTCGATATAAGATGACAAGAATCCTAATTAATTGGTAAAGGAGGTTTGAAAAATTGAGATCTTTTGCAGATGGATCCAATTACACGTGTTATTAACGCATTGGCTTGAGATTTGCGGGCATCCCACTGTCGTTTTTGTTTTCAAGGGTAAATGAGGTTACTTGATTAACTTGTAAATGACTCGGGTTGAACGTTTTGGTGGGGATTATGAATATGCAAATCTTCTGCCTTTGTGTTTGTTTCTTGAAAAATAAATAATTTGAGAAACATTCGCTTGAGAACGATTGTTTATATCGCTTATATAAAGATGAATAAATGGAAGATAACATAATTAATCATTAAAATGATTAGGCATTAATTGTTGTTAAGAATGAAAACATTTTTCATCAATTAAGTGACAACACATTTAGAAAAATAATTTTCAGGTTATATATTTTTCAAGAAATCCATCCTCATATTCAATAAAAAAAAAAAATTATTCCTTTGAAAGAAGATTTAATGTTAACCTTGCATATGCGATAATTTTTTACCATGTGTAACCACGTGCTCTTTTGTCGGTGGCACGTGAAGCTAGCATCCTCCACCAATCTCTCCACCCAAATTATCTCAAAATCAACATAATAAGTCGAATTAATTTAAAAAGAATGCATGGGTCTATTTTCCTCATTTGGCAGCCGCTCTCCGCTATGCTTCGCAATCTGAACGTAATTAGCCATCGTTATAAAGAAAATTAGGAGAAATAATTGCATCTTTTCAACGAGGAAACCATTTTAAATTTGAAAACGTTTCATGGTCGTAGAAAGTGTAACCGACCGACAGGCAATTCCATGCACGTTCCACGCGCGCGGCCCGACCTTGTATCTGCCGTCGAAGGAACAATTGCTTGATTGGACAGACTCAGTGGGGTCGACCGCACGGTTTCTCCTCTACCTTCAACGTTCAATTTCACAAGGCATTCATTCCACCCTCGAAGTAGAACATTGTCGTTGTTTCTTTCATGGGATTTCAAGCTATTGATGCAAGAATGGCGCACTGATGCAATGCGCATGATCCGACCATCTTTACCGCAAGTTCATGTTAATGTCGATTCCAACAATTGACTAGTCGCATTGCACCGAACATTCGATTTTCGTTAAATATATCATTAGACAACCAAATTTCAGGTCCGACCACTTCATTCTAAATCGAAAGGCTACGCGCAATTCATGTGAAAGTCGGGATCTCTCTGCCCGAATGAGAAGGCTGCAAATTATCGTAACTACGAGTGGCAAAGATGAGGATTCACCCTATATGAAAGCACACAGCAAACTCGATTTGCAAAGTGGGACATGTCTCACGTTTCAAAAACGTGGATGTACCCTTTTTGCATCGCAACAACGTTGTCAATCAAGACAAAGGTTGGACGCCACTTCTCCTAGCAAAAGCTTAAAAAACGACACCCCACGACACATCCTGCCGCCACGCACTTGTTTATAGTCCACCGCCTTTGCACGGTTTCATACCAAAAAAATGTTGGAAAAATTCCACATCAGAAAATTGGTGTGTGATGTTGAACAATTAATATTTCTTAATTAGTCCATAATTCATTAGTTTAAATTTTTGAATGAATGTAGGTTTAATTGGATTATATTAACGGGTTCAAACTTGAACTTCCACTCGGCGATATCTCCAAATGAAGGTATCGAGCTTCTACTGTGTGCTCTCAACAAGAAAAACCCCCGGATTGAGTTGCTTTCGTTCGTTCGGTCATCATCCATAGGAGGACCCCCAATTATTAAGAGCTCAGAATGGTCTATTTGGTCTGTGCCAAAGACGCGCAACTTTGTCGAGGAACATAGAGTAGTTACGTCAAATAAGGACGGAGGAACGAGGATCTTGCCGCTTCCGCGCGCTCTGTTTTTCAACTCCTGCATTGAATTTGGTTTGGCGGGCGTGAAGAAGAAGAAAAGTTGAACGATGACGAGCGGTCCCGTAGGCCCTCGCCTCATTAAATTAACGGAGCGCCATTTGATAGACAAATGTTTTTAGGACAGAGACGATAATGGCACGAGGACATTACAAAAATGTGGTAGGTGTCACGGGTCTTCGTCTAAGTCTTCATTTGTCAAGAGTTGTAGCTGGTAACTTTTGTTCGATTTTGATCACCTTCCCCCACTATGTCGGCTGCTTAGCTTCAAAGCCTTTTCGCCCTGCAATTCTATATATTCTAATACGAGGATGCAGATGTTTCAAACTCCGAAAAGATTATGTTAATCGAGCTTCAGTGATATGTGAGTATCATGTTGTTGCATGGTCTCTTCTGAACAACTGGGAGCGACTGATTTCAATAATGACTCCGCTAATTTGACATTAAGGATTTTCCGACTTTTTGGCATTTAGACGACGGACAATTAATTAATGTGTAGAAAAATATTTTCCTCGGACTGAAAACAGGAAGTTTAGATTGCAGGAAAACTATTTCTCCTTGTGATAAGAAGGGAACCATTTTTCCTTACCCACCAAACAAACAAAATCTAACAAACTTCTTTGAAAATGATTTATATGGAAAATACTATTCATCATGAAATATTCAGCGTAACAAACACAACCTATTGTCAATGTTCATTCAAAATTAACATTGAAGATTATTCGTATGCTTCCAAATCAGAGGCGGTGCGAATCGAGCAACAGCGTCAAGCACTCCTCCTTTGCGGTCTATACTGTTTTTTGTGCGTGGAGTTAAAGATGGTCGAAAAGTTTCCCCCCAAGTTTGGATAAACAATGGACCTTTTCTAGAATGCAATGGTTTAGAGCGAATGATCTTCAAATGTGGCTGCGGATCTAATACATTCGGTTTCAAAATCTGTACATATTAGCCACAGAGACATTGACGAAGTGGGTTTCTAATCGTGTCCGTCACACGTTTTGGAATGCAACCACAGAGCAAGAGACGTTTAGTACCCAAAAGTACAGAATTACAGTTGACTGAGGCAACGAAACCTGATCCAAGTTTCAATCTCTGTTCATAATTTACAGTAGGAGGACGCAAAATCTATTGCTCTATTTTCCTTAACTACCGGTGCAGGAACTTATACCTGAGTAAACTGTCAAAGTTCTGCATTCACTCGTAATCTCCAGCTGCAAAAGCGAGGTGAGGTGAAAACCCGATGGCACAGAGGATTAACATGAGAACCAGTGAGACGTACAACTGATGTGCATGAATCGTTATGCATTTACAATCAATCTTGTCGCTGTACAGGCCAAATTTTCCCTTTCCCTTTCCCTTTCTAAGGTTTTTATAGCTTTCAAGCTACTGCTCAGGAAGTTCCTTCGCCGTTGCTACTCGCTTACTTATATCTCCAATTGCAAGACTAAATAGTCTTCAACCTTATGAAAGAATTAGCAACCGATTCTCACCTGTTTATTTCCTTTGATAGCAGAACTGAACTAACCTAACTAGAAAATTCATGATGCTCAGCATGCCACTTGGTCATTTGCCCACTTCCAGAGCAAATGCAATATCCTTATTGTCCTCTTAGGCTTCAAACAAACGAAGCCAACCGCAATTTCATCTCCAACTCTATCGAAGCTTCAGTGGACCTGCCATTTGACAGTCAAAGACATACAGAAGTAACACTGCAGCTTCTTGGCCAGAAAAGGTAATGTCCCAATTTGATATTCTTCAGAGATGAGATTTACTTCAACTTACCCTCACTGGAGAACAATACTTTCAATCAGGCTTAAAAAGTGCCACCGTATTTTTCTTCAGTGCTACACTGAAATTAAAGCAAGTAGACAGAGCGTCAAAAAGGCATAAGAAGAGTTGCTTCAAATTTAATATAATTGTCATGACCAATAACTCACCTAGGTATGTCAGCAACTCCTAAACTCTCAATAATTAGCTACGAGTTGAAGCTTGCATTGCAGTGCAACCTAACGCTGTACCACAAACATTTTCCTGGAATAAAAGTAGAAGAGACTAAATCTCCAGTTATTCGAAAACTCATGGTGTGGCCTCAGAGTTAGAGGTGCTCTTCACCAAGCAGAGTCACATCAGAAAACCTAAGTTCTTGCATAGGCACCAACTACTGAAAACATGTTATGTAGATTGTTTCCCATAAAAAAGTTTCTTAATACAAAGATTTTCTACCAGAAAGCAGTTTTATTGAAACCAATCAAGCCTAGCCTAGCTCCTAGATATGAGCATCGCTGAGCACAAAAGATTTGACGTTGAAGCCCACAGAACAGGAGAGGAGGGAGAGGGTAACAATACCTCGAAGCAGGTTCTCCTTTTGGTGCAAGGTCACAAATAACAGCACCAACTGCTTTGGCCCCCATTTTGCCAGTATCAATTTAACACCCTGAGACAACATAATTACTGTCGTGCAACCCTAGAGATGCTCTTTCTTCTTTTAATGAGCCCAACCATCAAACTGATGTAGGCGATTTTGCTTAGGACAACGCTCTGCTGTTTTGAATCTTCAAAAACTAACATAGCATCCTTGTATTTACTTTGAGAACATAGCTCAATTATCTGTTCTGAATAGGCAATAGAATTTGAATCAAGCTCCTCCGGAGGTTCATTTATCGCAGCGTTTTGTGCCTGCACCTCGTGTATAGAGAAATCCTTTAATTTCCCTGCTTCTACCATCAAAGACATAAGCTCCTCCACTTTCTTCCTTCTGCCAGCATCAGTGAGGGCACTGAGAATGGCAGTATATGTATAAGAATCAGGCCCCTTTGTCTTTACTTCCATTTCCACAAGAAGATCAAACGCCTCCTCAAATCTACCTTCTTTACACAAGCTTGATATCAGTGTGTTATAGGTAACCACATCTGTAACTTTTCCTTTTGAGTTCCACGTGCTGAAGAGTCTGAGAGCCTTGTCTAGCATCCGTTCCTTGCAAAGACCACTAAGTAGAATATTACATGTAAAGACATCAGGCTTAAATGAATTTTCAACCATCCTATTATGAAGTTGAAATGCTTTTTCAACACATCCTTCCCTGCAGTAACCATTCAAGATTGTGTTGTACGTAGTTTCATCTGGGACTATACCACTCTGTAGAAGCTCAATCAGCTTCTTCATTGCTTCATCAGTTTTTCCAAACTGGCAGAGACCCGCCATGAGAGAATTATAGGTAATAATGCTAGGAGTGATCCCCTTCTCCTTCATCTCATCCCATAACTCTGAAGCTTTATCAGGCTTTTCATAATCAAAATAGCCTGTGATTAAGGTACCATAACTAACCTCATCAACAAAATAACCGCGCTTGCTGGCACTACATAGCGTTTCATAAGCCTTGTCAAGCTTTTTCTCCCTGCAAAGAGCATGGAGAACGGTATTCAGAGTGAAGCTATCCATTTTCAAACCTTTACTTCCCATCTCATGCATCAGCCTCAAAGCTTCTTCCAAGTTATTTGCTTTACAGTTTCCATCTATCAAAGTATTAAAGGTGACACAGTCTGGAGAGATTCCATTTTCTTCCATTTTCAGCATGGCATCCCTAGCTTCGTCCATTTTCTTTTCCTTGCAGTACAAGTTAATGATAATATTGTGCGTAACTGCATTTAGCTTCACACCTTTCTCCTGCATTTCCTCAATCGATTTAAATGCCTCGGAGCTGCTGCCCCATTTGAAGCACCCATCAATCAGAGTGTTATATGTCACCACATCCGGCGACAACTTAAAATTCTCCATATCATCCTTAACCCTAAATGCCTGATCAAGCTTACCCTCCTTACACAACCCGCTGATCAACTTATTATACGTCCAAACGTCGGGAGTCATGTCATTCTGCATCATAGAGTCTATCACCTGCGCCGCCTCCTTCAACCACCCCAATTTGCAATACCCACAGACCAAAATGTTAAACGTCTTCCTGTCCGGCACCAGCCCCCTGTCCTTCATATCCCGCAACAGATCCCTCACCTCTTTCAACCTGCCTCTCTTGCACAGCGCATCCAACATCGTATTATACGTCACGTTATCGGGCATGCACCCGAACTCGTCGACCATTTTATTAACAAACTCCAATGCCTTCTCAATCTTATTCTCCAAACAATAACCATAAATCATAATATTACAAGTGCTCGTGTTCGGCGACACTCCGATCCTCAAGACATCGCTAAACACCTCCCTAGCCAGCAGCACCGAATGCGAAGAAGGGTACTTCACCAAGGCATTGAGGAGGGTGTTGCACGTGAGCAGGTTGGGCCGCATCCCCGACCGCTTCATCTTGTGGAAGATCTGCACGGCCAGGTGCGGATGCCCGCACTGGACGTACGCCCCGATCGAGGTGTCCAGGAGATCCTTGGACGGCCGCGGGACGGTGTGGTCGGGGGAGAGGATGAGGCCGTGGAGGTCGTGCGTCCGGTCGGACGCGATGAAGGCGACGAGGAGGCCCTTCGCGTCGGGGAACTTGCGGTACGCGAAGAGCGGCGGGAGGAGGGAGAGGAGGAGGGACGGGGAGCGGGCGAGGGAGGGGTTGTGGGACTGGCACCATCGGAAGAAGGAGAGGAGGGTGTTGGGGCGGCGGGCTAGGGTTTCGGAGGCCAAGATCGGGCGGAGGAGCGGCGGCGTGAGGCGCGGGAGGTGGGGGACCAGGGCCTCGAATTGGGATTCCGTGGAGGTGACGGTGGCGGTGACGAGGTGGAGGAGCTCCGGGGTCGACAGCGGAGGAGGCGCCGGGGACTCAGCGGGGTTCATCTCCGACCTGCTCCGTGCTCAGTTCAGACGGTCGCCATTGAAGGAGTAGGGTTTTTGGGTGGGGCTTATCGCAGTGGAGGAGAGAAGACGAGAGAGACGGCATGTCGTATCATGGTTACAGTGGATGATATATTTACCACGTTTTACCCCGTAATTAGATTTAGGATTGGAAGTCCAATTTGAGAATTTTCATCACGGTGTAAATCTTTCGTGAAAATATCAATAGGGATTTTTGCAAAACGAATGAGTGAGGTAGGTTCTGTTTGTTTCATAATAAACATTTTCCTCATTTTCAATCGCTATAAATTAATTGAAAAATGTCTTTTTATTAGTCAACATAAAATTTATACCTAAATTCAAGAAAATGATTTTTTGTTTTGAAAATCATTATTTAAAATATGATTAAGTATGACATTTGGACTCACTTCAATGCTAATTCTCAGGATTATCAACGTCTAAGATTAGATTTTATTGTTCACACTCAAATCCATAAAAGATAACCCAACACTCGATGCTCGTGCCCATGCCTATGCTTGAATCTATTAAGGTTGAGCTCGAGACCTTAGGGCTTGTGCTTGAACTCCGGACACCTTCACTAGGGTCCATCAAAGCCATGCCCACTACCTCAACACCCAAACTCACAGGTCAACAAAGACCAAGCATGGGATCCTAGTAATTCCCAACACCAGAGTCGGGTCCATAAAAGTTGAGCTTGAGTCTTGACACTTGAATTATGGTCCCTGCACCTAGGCTAGAGTCCATTAAGGTCATGCCCAAAGGACACTTGAGCTCAGGTCTCTGGTGCCCGGGCCAAGGTCTATCAAGCCATAATATTATATTAGAATTTTCAATGAAATTTGCACTAAAACGTGGTTTTAATTTAAAAATGGTAATAGGATAGAATGAGTAATATCGAATTAACTCAATTTATTATCCAATCAAGAAGTTCTTGATGCACAAGATGGGCATCACGAGAAAATATTTTGTCCATGGCGCTTCCTGTTTGGAACCTTTAAAAGTATATAATGAAGAGACTAGAGCCCCAGATAAAAGAGTAGGGAGTTCAGAATGCATTTCAATCGGTTGAGTTTCCCAGCAACGCTCATGAAGTCTGGCCACGATTCAATTTCGTGCTATAAAGCGATAACAAGGCATTGCTCTCTGTCCAACCATCATCCGTGTTCCGGCTACTACGTTGCTTTGGAGAACTAATTACCAGAACAAAGAGCAAAGAACTCCGTTTTGTGAAGTTTCATCCGAATATTGCAACTTCCCGTCAAATTTTTGCAGTAAATGTTAATTCCAAAATAATGTACAAAATTGCTAAGGGAGTCCTCTCCTCTGCTCGGATATGGCATGTTTCATCGGAAAGACCGCAAAGTTGCATGAAGGACTATTCACCTCCCATCATCTGAACATGAACAGAAAGATTCCGAGTGAGAAACAAGATTTCACTCAGCGTCCTATTACTTGCATAGTATAGCACACGAATACCACAGTACGTTGATGAAGCCTTACCTTAAAGATATCTCCAAACATCCCTTGCAAGGGATTTCTGCGTTGAACGCCATAGAACCTCTCTGCTATTAGATCTAGAAACTGAACCGCAATTTTCAATGTCAGGAGGTCCACTGAATATAAGGTGTGAAGCCAAAGCAAGCAAGAGTTCATGAAAGTTGATAAGCAGTCTAAAACACACATGAATTTAGAAAATTGAAGTTTTGAGCCATTGATGACCAGTGAGATATCCTAATGGAAATTTAGACTGCATACCTCATTGAATGCTGGATCCCTATCTATACTTGGCCTGTAACTCACTTTCAACATATTGAAAAGAGGCAATGCATCTCTCTGCAATCTGCATTACAAATCTCTCAATGGTCATTTAATAGTCATGGGAGGGTGAGCTCCTCAATGCATCAGCCTCGAGCTTAACATTCCTGGCCCTCAATCTCAAGAAAAAGAGAGGATGACCCTATACTGATAATAAGCTGAACCAGCAGTCGAGGCACACCTCATCTGCTGAGGATGTTCATAAAATCACACTTACAAACATTAGAACTTTTTGTTTGTAGAAAAACTTACACTTGTAAAAGATAATCTATGAACTGCATCAAATCTGACTTGGGGAAATCCTGCTGTTTTGATTCCAGCTGCTGCTTTATCCCATCCAACAGATTATTAGCATCTCTTAAATTACCTGAAGATAAGTACCTGCCAGGAGAAGAAAGAATCATAAGTACAACCACTCAAAGCGTTGACATTATTTAACACAAAAGGAGAGGGAGTCTAAAAATGGCATATTGAACAGTCCAATACAATTAAATATTGTTGAACCAGCGCATTTTTCAAAACGGGGATTTCAAAGCTTCTACATTTGGTTTAAGTCAACCTAATTCATTCAACTAAGGAAAGATTCCATTCTTTTACACTTACAAACAGAATACCCCCATGAGTGTGCAGAATGGAACTAATAGATGGCGAAGCAACAAAAGCAGAAAAGAAGAAGAGAACTAACAAAGAAACACAGCATAAAATAATAAAAGAACTTGCCACAGCATCAAGGGCACGTGCAGGTAAAGCCCAAATCATTCAGCTGATATCTCAGTTTCATTATCTACCATACTGTGAGTAGACAAAGCTTCAAAGAGATAATAGATGTGAAGGGGAGGAAGATTCTTCTTCCACATTTACCCTGCTTCAGACAAATAATTGGGAGTAATAATCAAATTTTACGAAGCTTCTGCTGAAGTGCAAACACAGAATACAGCAAAGGAGAAACCTCCACTAACAAATGCACATAGACAACATCCAATGAGGTGATCTTTCCATATTATAATCTGAATTAGCTCAAATAATGATGTAAATGAAGCATCAAGGCTCGCAGATGCAACAATTATGAGGAAATGTGAGCCATGTAATGCGGATTTAGCTATTTAATTAGAATCCTGGCGCTATTATTAGTACTAATAGAGTTAACTTCTTAGTTTCCATTGGCTTCAAATTGGCGAGTTCACATTCCAGACTACACATCATTCAATGAAGCAAAACCATAATCACAATACCATCAACTTCTGCCTGCTGCTAAGAGAACTTACATTAATACTCCTCGTGCAATTGCCAGATCATCTTCGCCAGGATAACACTGAATAGATAAAGAATTTAAGTGTAAACGTTTAAGTATGAGGAAAAAGAAAAAAGAACTAGAACACGAATTTACAAGGGATTTTTCTTTTTTCCTCTTCTAATCTGCGAGTCACTTAAGGCATGTTTACTCTCAATGAAAAACTCATATATTGAAACTATGGATTGAAACAACCTATTATATAAAACAGAAAGAAAGGAGGAAGTATATCGAGTAAATGAAACCAACCTTTCCCATAAAATTTACTAGAGTTGAGGCAAACTTCTTTGGGTTGTTTCCTCTAACAAAATGAAAGGACACTTTAGCCATATCCTGAAAAGCAGCAATTTATTATATCATCTCTGGAACTTGAACATGGAAGATGACTCTGCATCATATTAACTTTCAGTTTTCGCATCACTGCAGTAGACATTGGTAACAAATCATCAAAGCAAATTTATAAGGCCCGTAACATTCACTGCACTCTAGGTACTTTCTAGCTCGAAAAACAAAGGACTGAAAAGACCATATCAAAAGGCAATGTTCCAAATTATATAGTCCAACCTGATATTTTAGGGGCAAAATAAAAGTCATGAATACAACTGTGCCATCTTACTTGATATATTGCCTCAGCATAGACCACTGGTTCCAACACAAACATCAGGTCTTAAATGTAAAATTCGATATGTCCCGAAGACTTGGACACATAATAGGAATTAGCATTTCCATGTGCCAAGATATCTAGACACATATCAAGCATCGTGATCACATACAAAATAATGAGAGTGAAACCATGCAGTCTAAGTTAGCAACAAAAAGCTGTCCTTACGAGGACTATCCATACTCCTATATTCAAACTAGTAAGTAACACATCCGGCCATAGTCTCAAAATTTTTGTGTTGCAGTGCTGAAAATAGAGCTGTAACAAATGAGTGTAATGGAAAAATTGCGTGTTCTCCCCGGTACAAAATTTAAGCCAAAAGATTTGTAACCTATCTGTTCACAAAAGAATATGTGAACCATTAGTTTTACTATGGAAATGCAAAATCATACATAATATGCAGTTTAATTCTGTTAAAAAATCATTACTAACATGTCATTTGACTGATTTAGCAGACTATTCATGGAAAGAATAGTAAAATAATATTGCTTACATAGTAAAGCGCTTGTAATTAACAAGAATGGGCTTTTTTCTGGTACTTGAAATGAAAAACTGTAAGGTCAAGAAACCAATATTAAGCATAACTATGAGTTAATGCAAATATGACTTGTCACCAGACATACCACCTCAGGAGATTCAGAGTAAATGTATTCTGCTAGCATAGAATGGAGCTCTGGTGATCCAGCCCTATGGGGTCCGAACTGAGAAGACCATCTGCTTATACAAAAAAGAAAAAAGAGCAACGTCATCAGAACAACTCAAAGGATGACACAACCAAAATTAATCATATTAATGTGTTTGAGGACAGAAATAGATGTAATACATCCTAACGTTTGTGAACTCCAGAGCAAAAACTGGGAGTGCAAGTCAAAACAGACAAACAGAACCAACAAGCATACAGTACATATGCTTCCAACTCTTATTCTAATAATTTGGAAAAGCTCCATAACGAGAAGCTCTTTAGAAAAAGTTTCCACCAGGGTCTTCCACAAAAACTGAAAATTATTGCACAATAATAGAAGTTAATAAGTAAAGCAGGGCAAAAAAATACCTATCACTCTGCTCAGGTGAAGAACTATTTTTATAGAGCTTTTCCCTCTATGTTAGATGGGGTATATGAATCTCACAAGATACACTGATTCAAGGTAAATATGGAAGACCACAGACGAAAAGGAAAAATGTTATTGCCTAGTCAATGAAAATATCTAGAGGAGATAACAGAAGGAAACAATCAGAAAACTTATGTCCAGCAAATTGATGGCATAATTACTCCTGTCCTGCCACTAGCTTAGAATGAAAAAGCACTTTAGTGCTATGGTAAATGCATGCAAAAGCAATATAGCCCAAAAAGACTGGGATCTCACTTTAGAGCAGCTTTCAAGAATGATGAGCAGCATTCTACACGCGTTTTTGCTGCTCCAAGGGCTTCTGAAAGTTGCTGCATGTCATCGTCATCGCCCACGTGTTCTGGTATTGACATCTGAGGAAATTTCTTGTAGATTTTTCTGACACGATCTAACAATAAGATTTTTGCAATGATTCATTAAAAGGGAAAATTATAGTTGAAAGCTCCACAAACAATGAGGAATGAAGAGGTGTTGACAAAGCCATCACAGATCACTAAACCTATCCCACGTGTTCTGGTATTGACATCTGAGGAAATTTCTTGTAGATTTTTCTGACACGATCTAACAATAAGATTTTTGCAATGATTCATTAAAAGGGAAATTATAGTTGAAAGCTCCACAAACAATGAGGAATGAAGAGGTGTTGACAAAGGCATCAAAGATCACTAAACCTATCAATAAAATACACCGACGCCATTAAAGCAAGTTGGAGTTCTATCTTCAGATCATGCTTCAAAGCTCACGGTCCTAATAATTTAAGAAGTATTCACTTCGTGGAACAAATACCTATTTCATTATTAGAGGACATCTAGAGTTATACAAGTTTCTTGCACTTTATGTTGTATTTACCGTTTGAAATATCCCTAAGAAATGGTGTCTATGTGGGCCTACAACTCACGTCAATGGTCTGTCCTCCGCATGTAAGTCTAGGGGCACATGAATGTGAGTGCACTTCGATACGGTGATGGTGCCAGTGGAGAGGAAAGAGGGGCCAGTCAAAGACTTACCAAGCGTTTCATCATCACAAGCATATTTTCCTTTAACTAGTGCCTCCACGAATAAAGCAGCAAGCTCGGCTCCACAAGTAATCTGCACTTCAGCATAACATCAGCGGACAACTTCAAGTTTTCTATTCAAGGAGGGAGGCGTCGAAAGAAATTCTCACATGCCTAGTCAAATTGACTATATGTCTATCACGAAGAGAAAATTATCAAGCACAAGCTTCTAGCAGAGACAATACCACGATATATCTCAAATCAAACCCATAGACACTTCATTTTTCTGCTCAATCAGAAAAGTTTCAGATGAAATCGGAGTTGTACAGATCCCCAACCTGACTGTTCTGCAGCTGTAGGCATGCGCCTGACTCTAGGATATCCAAAGCTTCCGCATACCTCTCAGCAGCTATGTATCTGAAACACAAGCATAAAATCTACATCATTCAAGAGGGTATCAAAGCCCTCAAAAAGAAGGTCAATGCAACCAAGACTACCAGGCAAATTCCTTTTTATAAAATGACAAGGGGCGAGCTTTTTCAGTCCACTGTTAAATCATTTCCAGAAAAAACTGCTTCCATAAGATACAGAGCGGGCACATTCATAAAAACAATTAGACAATCGTCTTTTTCCACTGGTTAATATCTAAAAGATCTGCTGCGGCTAAACAGGAGCCACATTCAAACATTATCCACTGCTTGCACAGAATAAGCACCGGCTCATTGCGAAATACCAATCGAATGAATGGAATCGAGCAAATTACTGCAGCGAAAAGAATCGCGATACCTAGCACTGACGGACTTGTACATCTGCTGAGCTCCATAGAAATTGCCCTCGCTCACCACTTTCTCCAATTTCCCGATATTCTGCAATCGCATTGAGCAGCAAAAAAAAAAATCAGAAAAAAAATGACGCCGCGATCGCAACAAACCCAATCTAAAATCATCCAATCTCGAATCGACGCGGTAACTCCTAACGCGACGAGCGGACATTACTGCCGCGGCAGGCAGTAACGAAACCGTTCTAGTCAGTTCGAAACGCGGCACGGATGAGAATCAGATTCGCGGCGACGTCGTCTTCCGCTATCGAAACGGAAATTCACGCAAATCCGCACGAAAGCGACACGGACGCGAGCGCATGCACGGGCACAACCAGAAACTGGAATGGCAGCGGAAGGGAGACATTTTCACGACCTCTTGCGCGGGAGGCAGGGTCGATCTCCTCGCTCGCTCTCTCGACATGTTCGCGCGCGGCGGATGCTGCGAGCTGAGAGCTTTCCCTCCGGCGAGGCGAAGATCCGATTAAAGCTCGCTCGCTCGCTCGCTCGCTGCCTCTCTCTCTCTCTATGCGCGATCGGATTGCGTGCCGTTTTGAAGGTGCAGGAAACGCGAGCTGCGGAAGCGTCGGGACTGTGATGGCTTGGCCGGGGCTCGGCCTTCTCTTCTCGCGGTGAATAAATTCCCCCAATACGTCGTGTCGTTTTCAGCCCTGGAGAGACTTTGCATGTTGCACGTCTCTCTTTTTATTTTTTAGAAAAAGCTACCAAAAATGTCAAACTTTGCCCACAGTCCAATTTTATTTTTTTTTGTGACATGAAAAATCTCAAATTTTGCTAACGCAACACATTTACCCCACACTTTTTTGGTGACACAAAAAAATCCTGAACTTATATCCGTACCCTAAATTATATGACATTTTATATATTATTTATTTTTTCTTCTTCTTCTCTTTACCCTCCGATAGCCATGGTTGAGGGAAGCCAAACTCAAGTTAGGGCCGCCCTCGCCAAGCGTTGCCCTCGCCAGCCCAAGCGAGGGCGGCCTTCCCCTAGGTTGGATCTGGCGAGGATAGCCCTCACCTAACGCGCGGCCCTCGCCAAATCTAGGCCAGGCGAAGGTTGCCCTCATTGGATCTGGCGAGGGCAACACTCGAGAGGGGCTCCCTCGCCTGACGTTGGCAAGGGCCGTCTTTGCGAGTCCAGCTTCTCTCCACTATAGCCGACAAATGGAAGAGAGAAGAAGAAAAAAGGAAAAAAAATTATAAAAAAAAAAATTGAAAAACTAAGACGAAAATACCCTTGATAGGGTAAACATGTCATGGTTAGCAAAATTTGGGGATTTTCGTGTCACAAAAATATTGAGGTAAATTTGTCACTTTTAGTAAAATTTGGAGTTTTTTGTGGCTTTCCCTTTTTTTTCTTTTAATTTTGTTTAGTTTATCCCCGGTGATTCTGCTTTGTATTCCAATTTGGCCCAAAAATCTACGTTTATGTATGAAACTAGGCTTTCTATCGAACGTGTAGACGAGAGCTTTTAGGAACTTTTATTAGAGCAAGGTTCGCGATTCATGCTTTTATTACGTCTATGTCAAGTTCAAGTTTAAAATGCACTAAAAACTTATCAATTGTGCCGCATCCACGAAAACCGAACACAGTATATTGCAAGGTTAAACAAGTTCAGCCATTTGGGAGAGGGGAACTCATCTCTAAATATATATCGAGATGTATGTAATTGTAATTAAACACATTAGTTTAATATAAAGGTGATCAAAGGCAACCGGCACGCTTGGCTCGCCCAAGCTCGAGAGACAGTAAATGGGCGAGTTTAAGCAAACACCTTATATGATAAGGCTCTGCCTAGTTCAAAAAACTTCCATATCAATTTCACCCGTGTAATTATAACGCAGATCGAGCTTAATGCAAACGAGTCTGATGACGTGTCACGACGTTGGGCTTGACAGTGGGCCTGGTTGAGCCCGAGACATCATTTGGGCCCGTTGGATCTCGGCCTCTCTCTGCAATAGAAGTTTCAGTACGCCTTGCTCGCGAGCGCGACTTCAGATTTCTGCAACTCGTGGCGAGACGACGCTCGCGCCAGTAAAGGATCTGCAGCTTCGCGCTTCCGCTGGGGAAGGACTACGGAACATTCATCGAGCAGGTAATTCGTTCGCTCTTTACGTTTCTTCCCTTTGTTTCTATTCCAGTTTTGTTATAGTCGCTTTGTTCATCATTTTCATCTCGAGCGCGTTCTTCAGAGAGCAATGGATGTTTGCACGGTAGATGTTCGACGAAATGCTTTCCTTCCCTCTCTTAATTTGTTTCGCAACTTTTTGAGTCTTCATCCGGCCTCATTGCGGACAGTTTAATCCGTCATATAATATCACGACGTACAGATACATCGAACGCATCTTTTGTGGCGAGGGGCGGTAGGCCGCCAGCTGCCACCGCCCCCGTTGTCTGGTCGACCTCTTTTTATGATGAAGTTGCTCATTGTGTTTTCTATTCTGGCACAATTGATTGTACTACGAACTTATCCGAGTGCGTTGTGCTTCCTGATGAATGTCTTCGACCAGTATTACCGGCCAAACATGGAGTTGGCGGTGCCTTCTAGTATGGTGCACTTACTTTTTTCTGATAGTCTCACTCATTGCCACGAACTTTTCTTGATTTCAAATTTTTTTATGTATGCTCTGTGTTTGGGAGAGAAAGAGAAGCTCAACGAAATTGATAGTTGCACTAACAGGCTCTTCTCGGCTGATAGGCAGTGGAAGCAAAGCTTCTTTGTTTTGTAATATGATTTTTGGTTGTGTATAAGCACTTGATATCACGGCTAACTGTCGCTTCTCCTTTTAGATAGTTCTCTAAGAAATCTAAATGCGTAACCTTGCACGTATGCTCATAACATAAGCTTTTATCTTTGCAATAAGGAAGGATTAATTGTTTGGGCCTGTATCTCCACGCGTTTGCTTGCTACTCTTCATTGTCGACAGTTTCATGTTGCGTTTCTTTTGTATCCACTGGCTGACACATGGCGACTTCTCATTTGAACATTCGAGTTTCCGTGATACTGTTTTGAATGTGGACTCAAGGGAGGCAAGGTTGTTTTCTCTGTTCCACAGCTACCATTTGCAATTAACAACTGATTAAGCCAATTCTTACATCAGTGTACATATTTCTTGTGCAGAAAAGGAAAATTACATTGGAGCAAGCGAAGCGAAGTTGTGTTGAAGATGGGTTCGGAAGCCTTGCAGGCGGCTAAGGTGTATCGCCATCTCCTCAAGGCTGTCAAAAGGCACATAGGCAAGGAAGAAACGAAGAAACATTTTGCAGAATACGTGACTGAAGAATTTCGGAAGAACTGCATTCTCTCAGACCCCTCATCTATCCAACAGAAAATTAAGCTTGCAAAGGATTATACGTACCTCCTTAACAGCGTGCACCATCACAAGGTATTGTTAAGTTTATGTCATATCCGTTTTGTCCCTTACTTTGAATTGTTATTTGGTGAATAGGATGCTTTCTTGCTTGCACTATTTTTGTCAGGAGAAGGGAAAAGAAGATTTGAAAATTTTTACTCTTACAGTGAATGCAACCTTTTTTCAGCCCACTAAACCATTATTTCTTTCATTTTCTCATAGTTTGTAGGTCTGCTAGTTGGGAAATCAATGTGCTTAACTGTCCAACTTGTGGTTTTTTATTGATAGAGCAAATATTTGTTTGTGTGCTGCTTCTATTGAAGATTAGTGTTTAGTGGAAGTTGAATGTTAAGCAATCTCTCTTATAATCTCAAACTTTGTTGAGATCTAACATCTGTTTTGAGTATTATGTGTCGGTTTCTTTTCAGAATCATGTCTGTTTGGCAATCTTTTTTCTGCATCAGTGCTCTGAGAATGATTGATAGAAAGAAGATGATGTACATGTCGTCATGGATTTGTCAGTTGAGAAATGATGATTTGGCAAAAAAAATGGAGAAAGTGATGTTCTTTTTGCCTTTAATCTTTACAAACCTAAGCAGAGAACCAAACTTTTTTCCGTTATCTTTGACAAAATTTTACTACGAATTTCATAAGACACTTGATGCCACTTAGGATCTGGACAGACTTTCTAGTTTAACCAAACCAGGTGACAACGAAGTTCTTTGTAGAAACAGTCAGGCGCTAACATTTCACACTGGCAATGTCTGTGCAGGACCTGCTGTTCTCCTACAACATTGCTGTGGACAGATCAGAAGAGATGAAAAGAGTACTAGGAAAATCAGCTTCCAGTGTGGGCCTCAGGCTCCCCGAGGTTTACCAGCCCTAGCAATGGTAACCTCCACTTGATCTCTGACCGTCACATTCGACTTTCGCAGAGGTCGTTCCAATGTACTCTGGAGCTGTTCCTGTGCGTTTCGGCATAACTTTAGCGGGGATTCAATTATCATTCAGCTTGTTTCATTACATGGGGCATTATCGTTTTCATGGTCCTGTGACGTGTGCTAGTTCAGGCGGCTTTGCGATCCGTTTATACACGATTGAATTCATATTTGTTTGATCAAGACTTTCAATCCAGCCATTGGACAATAAGGCTGGGGAGCTTTCGGCGCAAGTTAGAGAGATCTTGTTCTCATTTCACATACCCAGTGAGGGTGTAGTGAGGGTGTATTTGGTTCAGTATTCCCAAGAGGCTTTCGGCCTCTAAAGCTCTTTGAAGAAATGCTAGACCATTTGGCAATTATTTTGAAGAAATTTTCACTTGAAAGCCAATATTGGGATTGCTCAAAGCTCAATACTAATAGGAGCTTTCAGCATTTAGTCAAATGTTGAAATTCATTTTTTTCCTTTCAAAACTAACCTCACTAATTCTGTAATTTTCTGATTTTGCCCCTCATTATTTTTTTTATTAAAAAAGGACTAAATCCTTTGCTGGTAGGCGAAAGGCTATGACCATTGGCAAGCCAGATTTGGCAATGATGGCCCTTGGTCGAGGTTGAGCGACCTTCGGTGACCTAGGCAGCGCACGACTAGGCGATTGCTGCCTAGGTCTTGTGGCCTTAGGCAGCCCTCACTTGGGTCTTGTGAGGGTTGTCGGTCGCTTGACCCTCGCGAGACCTAGGTGAGGGCCACCTGAGGTCGCAAGACCCAAGTGGTAATTGCCTGGGTTGTGCATTGCTTGAGTTGCACGACCCTTGTTGAGGGTCGCCCGAGGTCGGGCAACCTTCGATAGATCTAGCTCACCTCACCTGCTGCCGTAGCCTTTTATTGAACCAAAGAAGGGTCTAGTCTTTTTTTTTTAAAGATTATATGTATTTGATTTTTTTTTAATTTTGAATAAATAAAAATTAAAAAAACTATTATTAGTCACTAAAGAGCTTTTCGAATGTGTTTTCTTCTAAATGACTTTACTAAATGGCCTTTGCATTTACCCAAAACTCTTTAGGCTAAATTACTTTACATTTTTTCAATAGACTTTCAAAATACTTAATCAAAAATGCATCCCGAGTAATACCACAAGCAAGCTTTCAAAAGATGCTATGATGCATTGGTATTTGCAGGCACGCCTGTATTGCCCGAACCAAAACCATTATGGTCTCTCATTCCTAACAGTCAGGACTCTTTAACGCATTCCCATGTCAATCCTATCTATACCCACTTTCTTCCTTTGGACAATTTCCTGTGTTAAACTAAGAAACACGTATCCACGACATCTAAAACTGAAGTCGTCGTGGAGTGGTGGGTTGTTTTCTGTTCTCGGGATTACGAGTCAGAGGGAGAGCGGGGAGCTAAGTTTCGGAAGCCCACGTGGCGGACGGAGACGCACACCTGGCACTCCAAACTCCCTCCGCGGCCGCCACCTGTGTCTTCCTTGCCACCACCCTGCAGTTATATTTTACTGGTTTCGCATTGACAGAAAAGATTTTGCTTCCGCGTCGAAGTCTCACGAGCTCTGAAACCGAATTTAGCAAAGAAAAAGAGAAGCGCAGTAGAGACTCTAGAGAGCCGCCTTCAATTTGGTCGCCCGAATCGAACGGAAAGAGCGAAAGGGAAAGAGAAGGATGGGTTCGGAGACGTTCGTGGAGATCATCCTGGCGATCCTCTTGCCGCCCGTTGGAGTCTTCCTCCGTTATGGCTGCGGAGTAAATTTCCACGCCCATTGCTACTAGTTCCATTCCATTTCTCTGTTCTCGACTAATTGTTTATCCTTGTTTTATCTTTTATTTTTTATTGTTTTGGATTAAAATTTGCAGGTGGAGTTCTGGATAGATTTGCTGCTGACGATTTTGGGGTACATTCCGGGGATCATATATGCGATCTATGTCCTGGTCGGATAGCACACGACGACGTGGTCTCCTTCTTCTTGTTCTTTTTTCCTTTGTTCTATGAAGCTAAATAAGATTGACGTGTTGGCTGTGTACTTTGTCTCTCGCTCTTCTTCCCCTGGATTTCATCCTGTACTCGTGCGCGATGCTGCTTCACATCGATCCACTTGGTTCCCATGGTGAGGCATGTATGGCTCCTCAGGATGGAAGTGCGCAAGGCTTGTAGACGTGTTCTTTTGCCAAGAAAAACTCAGACTCAAAATTCAAACACGTCACGACTTGCTCAATTCAATTTCGAAAACGACTTGATGAGTCGTTGAGAATGAGAATGAGCTTGCAATGGAACCGTGGGAGAATTTTTTTTTTTTAATTGAATGACCATCATTTTACAACTTCAAGCTAAGAATGTCTAAATAAAAAGGAGAAACAATGGATAACCATGGTCAGAGAAGCATCAGGACTGGGCCCGTACCTGGCCGAATTTAACGAATCCAGCTCCAGGAACGGGCTCATCCTATTTAGGCAGAGGGCCCGCGCCACTAGTTATAGTCGAGGAAGAGTATATCCGCGTATCCAAACGGACCCCCTAAGCGCTTCGAAAAACTATATAAAACCCTAGAAAATGATCCAGGAATTTTCATTGTCGGCGCTACTAAGGGTGGACATAATAAAGAAAATTATTTCTCTGTTTCTCGAATGAGATTATTTTATTTTTCTGTTTTTCAAATCACATGATAAAAAATTTATTTATCTGTTTCTTGGATTAGGTTATTTTATTTCTCTATTTTTCAAATCACGTTTGGAACGTAGATTCATTACCATTTGGTTAATGCATCTATTTCTAGAACAGATTTTTATTTCAGAAATTAGAAGTTAGAATTTTTAGCTTTTGTTTGGTAATGCTTCTATTTCTAGAACGGATTTTTATTTCAGAAATTACAAGTTAGAATTTTTAGCTTTTCAAATTCTAGAACAAAAGTAAGAAATCAAAATTCTTTTCATTGTTCACTCTTGTCATCGCCTGTCACTCACTCACCGCCCATGGGAGCCGAATGCCTATTGGCCGCCCACCGCTAGATGCCGGGCTTCGGCCACCCATTGTCGGTCGTCGACCCCTGACCACCGGCTATCAACCGCCGGTCATTAGCCACTCGCCACCAGACACCGGCCACTAACTGCCAAACACTTGCCACCAAACGCCGGATGTCAGATGCTAGACTTCGGCCGCCCATCGCCAGTTGTTGGCCACCGAACACTGTTGCTAAACGACAGTTGCCGGCCGCTGATCATCGACCGCTCACCATCGGACGTTGGCCACCAAACGCCAGATCCTCATCACTGAACGTCGGCCGCTCGTCGCCAGGTGATGGCCATTACCGCCCCTAGAAATAGAAATTTTATTATGTTATCAAATGAATTTCTATTCCAAAAATAAAAATTTTGAATCATTATTAAACGCATTTCTTTATTCAGAAACTCGTCCGAAGAATATAAATTGATATTTGTTTCAGAAATTTTATCATGCATGCCCTAAAAACCTTCCAAAGTCGGAGCTCACCATCGTCCCTCGCCGTCGAGCAGTCTCTTTCGCTGGACAAATGGGGTAAGTGCTTTCGCCAAAAAGAATCGATTAAGTTCTAAAATAGTTTCGTCCATTGAAGGTGAAATCACGTGCAATGTATTCTCGAGTTGGATCGAGTTCAATGTGCGACTCGGTGTTCGAATCAATGAGATCGAGAATTGCTGCCTGTGGAATATCAGCTGCACTTGGTTGGTCAGCGGCTTAGTTTAGTGAATGAGAACATCCTGGTTCTGTCGTGTTTATCTTTGGAGGTTCTGGAATTGGATATCCGCAGTAACTTGGTGTTCATCAGCTCCTGCTAAGCCGCTTCGTGTTGCCATGGCCGTAGTGATTCTCTCTATGGAGCGATAGCTCTGGCAATTCTAGCTCAAATAGGCTACATCAATCTGTCCGTGCTCGATATGTCATGGCTTTGTGGATTCTTGTCGCGGCAACTTTCGTTTGTGTTCGGTTTCATGCTGTCGCCCATTCTCAGCGTTTTTTAGGAATGTGGCATGCTCATGGAGTTTTCCAATGATGTGCAGGAAGACTCGGGGAATGGGAGCTGGTCGCAAGCTGAAGTCCCACCGCCGGAGGCAGAGGTGGGCGGACAAGTCATACAAGAAGTCCCACTTTGGAAATGAGTGGAAAAAGCCTTTCGCCGGCTCATCCCATGCCAAAGGCGTCGTTCTGGAGAAAATGTAAAGTGGCAATCTCTCTCTCTCTCTCTCTCTCTCTCTCTCTCTCTGGTATTGCGATTTATGAAGCGGGATCTTAGAAGTGAAGCTTGTCGCCGTGGATCTAACTTAATTGTTTGATTGGATTATGCAGCGGCATTGAGGCTAAGGGCCTGTTTGTTTGTGTTCCTGGTCCGTGTTTATGAACAAAAAAAGAACGGAAACGCATTTGTTTGCGTTTTTGTTCCAAATCTATTTTTTTGTTTTTAGGAACAAATTTGGAACATAAACAAGAAACAAGAAAAACTTGTTTCTTATTTTTTGAAACACTTCCGAGAAACAAATTTTCTCTCTCTTATTTTTTTCTTTTCTTTCTTTTTTCTTCTCTTTTTTTTGGTCGGCGACCTCGCCGAGGTCCCCGGCCCCCGAGAGCCAAGCGTTGCCGGCCCACGCGAGGCTTGGCCTCGCCTTGGCTGGGCGAGCTCGAGCTCACCCAGATTCGGCGAGGCCGAGCTCGCCCAGCCACTGGCGAGGCCACCGGCCCTCGTCGGCTGGTCGTCGGCCATGGTCGAGGCCGGTGACCGGCTAAAAGGAAGAAAAAAGAAAATATGAAAAAGAAAATATAAAAAATAAAAATAAAAATATTAAAAAATTAAAAGAAACAAAAAAATTATATAAGTTTACCAAACGTGTTTATGTTCTTTTTCTATTCCAGAAATAAGTTTACCAAACACTTTCTTCTTCGTTCAAAAATTGTTCCCAAAAATAGAAATAATTTTTTCAATTTCTGTTTCCCTGGAATAATTTTTGAACAAAAACGTTACCAAACACACCCTAAGCAACTTGACTTTGCTATCCGAAAATGTGCTCGTGTCCAGCTGATCAAGAATGGGAAGAAGATCACTGCTTTTGTACCAAATGTTGGTTGCTTGAATTACATTGAGGAGAACGTGAGTTCCGCAATCTAGGCTTTCTTGAAAATCTGTTGCGACATTTATCCACTAATCCGAAGCTCGCACTTGTGTATATACTTTTTTTTCTTCAATGCTATACTTTCTGAAACTTCTATGAAGGGTCCATTGCATAGGGCATTCCAATGGAATCTCTTTATTTTCCATTATGAGGCTGAATGAGGAGTTTAGAACAGTCATGTGAATATTGTTTCTTCAATTCATTGGCTTTTGCATTGGTGGGTGTAGGATGAGGTCCTAATTGCAGGATTCGGACGAAAGGGCCACGCCGTGGGCGATATTCCCGGAGTCTGGTTCAAGGTCGTGAAGGTCTCCGGCGTCTCGCTTCTCGCCCTGTTCAAAGAGAAGAAGGAGAAGCCGAGGTCATAAGTTGGCCTGGGAGAATTCAGTTATTTCCTCATTATCCCGGAATGTAGAACTGCATGACTGAAAATTTTGACCAGATACAATGTAAATCCCTGTCACCTTTCTTTCTTTCATGTCCTTTTTGGTTAGGGATCCTAAATGTGATGCCCTCGTTCCAACTATAGTATTTTATATTATTTTATTTGTGGCAAATGAATCCATGTAGTGCTTTTTCATCCTTAACTTCCATATTTGCCCTTGATGTGGAAATTCTTTCATGCCAAACCGTTGCCGGTTTTAATGGAAACGACAACTCCATTTAACCGAATTTGAAGTAAATGTTGCTCGATTAGATTTATGGATTGGACGGTTTAAAAGTTTAAGAATGTGATAGAACATACTGTAAAATGAGAACCAGAGATTTAGGCCGTGTTTGGTAATGATTTTGTTCCGGAGAATAATTTTTTATTGGAAATGGTTTTTTTTTTATTTTATTCCTGGGAACAATTTCTGAGCAAAAGAACACGCTTGGTAACTGTCCAAAATTTCGGTAACTGTTCAAAATTTTTATTCCCATGATAGAAATGCGTTTGGTAGGATTCTTAAATTCTTTTAATTTTTTAGTACTTTTTTTCTTATTTTTCTCTTTTTCTCTTCTTCTTCCTCCTTCTTTATAGTCGGTCGCCGCCACCACCGTGGCCGGCGACCGACTAGGCAAGGTTCGATGAGCTCGCTGGAGGCTTGCCTAACCAAGGCGAGCCTCGCTGTGGCTCAGCATTGCTAGGGGCCGGCGATGCTCTAGCGAGGTCGCCGACCAAAAGGAAGAAGAAGAAAGTGGAAGAGAAAAAAAGAAAAGAAAAGAAAAGGATAGGAACTAATTTTAGGAATTGTTTCTAGGAATAAAAATCAACTTTTTTCTACTTCTTGATTCTGTTCCAAATCTATTCCTAGGAACAAAAAAATAAATTATTGCTTTCAAGAATAAAAATTTTACTAAACGAATTTATGTTCTTTTTTTCGTTCCGGGGAACAAAAGAAAAGAAATAGCTGTTTAGGGGATGGTTACTAAACAAGGCTTTACTGGACCAGCTTTATTGCCTGCAACCCTTGTCACCCAAAGCTGGGGTGGGCGTTTGCCGAGGGCAAGTACCATAACCCTCGCCCACTGGGGAGATGAATAGTGAGTACTAAGGAAAGCAAAAATAATAATAATAATAATAATAATGATAAGGAAATTTAAAAATTACAAAAAATTGTTATAATTATTTAAGTTGACGTCGACTATATCACATAAAACAGTCAAGAATCACGTTAAGCGATTTTTGATCAATTTTAGCTTGTATGAAGACATTGGTAAATAAAATTTAAAATTAAATTGATATCCATATAATAAATTTATGATTATTTTGATAATTCTTTCAAAGAGAAGTGAGTGAAGTAACACCTCACAAAGTCATGACCTTTCTTATTTAATAGTAAAAACAGGTAAGATGTAGTCGATATATAGAGAAGATGACTTATGCTAATATTGATTGGAGTCGACAATCAAAATCAAAAGCATAGATATTTAAATTTGCATAGGAAAGATTTTTGTTCCTTCCAATTCTTTCCTCACTTTCGAAGTCAAATCACATGGTTATCCACATATTTTCTACCTTTACTTTTGCCACTTTATTCTAGAGACTCCTTCCCCCTTCCTCCCCATGTAAATTTTTCCTTTTCCTATTTTTGTGAAGTTTTTCAAACATTTGTCTTGGACGAAGAGACAAACAAATTTCACTTGGAATAAATAAATTGTTTCTTTTTTTTTGTGGTTAATACTCTGAAAAACCCAAAACTGGTACACCTGTGACAAATTTACCCAAGCTATTTTTTTAACCATGAAAAACCCCAAACTGGTACTTCTGTGACAAATTTACTCCGACTAACCATAAAAAAACCTAAACTAGTACATATATGACAAATTTATCCCAAACTAATTTATTCGACCGCAAAAAACACAAAATTGATAAATTTGTGACAAATATACCTCCGCTTAATTGGATTAATACTACAAAAAAAAAATCACAAAAATTGTAAACTGTGACAAATAGAATGTAAAATCCCAAATTGGTATACTAATCAACTGTTACGTGTCATTTAACTTAATAGTTTAACAATAAAATTTAACGAAAATTAACAGAGGGTAAATTTGTCATAAGTGTATCAGTTTAAGGTAAATTTGTCAAAGGTATATTAATTTGGGGTTTTTGATGATCAAAAAAATAGTTTGGGGTTTTTACCAAAAAAAAAATAGTATGGGGTAAATTTGTCACAAGTGTATCGCTTTATAATTTTTTAGGGTATTAACCCTTTTTTTTTTCCTATACATGCATATTGAAATCTAGAGTTGCAAAATAACATATCCAGAAACGAGTTTTGGCAGAACTCCAAGCCTTTATGATAGCCCATTGACTCGATGATTTTTAAAAATGTGTGCTCATGATTTTGTTCACTTTGTGGGTATTTTATAACAATAGACGAAATGCACCATCCTACATCAAAAGTAAGATGATAGATCAATGGTAGGAGTGAGCGGTTTTAGGTTCTGTACAAGCTCCAACTGGAACCTAAACTTACCTGTAGGATCAGGTTTCTCATTTTTTGGAACTTACAACCTACCCTGCATACCAACTTATAACATACTCTATCACAAGTTCTAAGGTTGATTCTAATGTCTACTCAAGTTTCACCTATATTATTACTTGAACGATTGCAATGAATTAAAACCTTTAATAATCACAATTTACTGCTACAATTCACTCGACCATAACTTATATTTAAACAAATGAAAAATATAAACATTAATAAAGTAAAAGTCTTAATCATAAGATGAAAGCTCGATTATAAATTCATCATCGAACGACATGGATATCACGAGATTGCGCAAAGACATGGACTAAGCAAAACATCGAAACTTATCATAGATTATAAATTACAGGTTCCAGATTCCTCTAACTAAGAAACTAAAATCAACCTGTCGAAACATATTTCTCTTTTTTTAGAACCTAGAACCTATCTTGCATACCACGAAAGCGGGAATTTATAAATTTTTACTGGTCTAATTCTTAGGTTCTAAGTTCTACCTGGAATCATACTTACTCCTAACCAGGGGATGAAAATTGAGGGGAAAAAATGGTGGTTGAGAATTTATAGTTTTTTGCCTTTTTGTTTGGATTAGAGGGAAAAATAAATAAATAATGCAAAGCTATAATTTGAAATGGAAAAGATTCCTATTAAGAGGAAACGACTACCTTGGGAAAGATAATTAAGATGATTCTCCATATAAGAATATACTAGATTGAAATTTGTGGAATTTCTATGCATTTGATGTACCATGACGAAGAGCACATCGACGAATTTGTTGGTTTTATAAGATAACTAGATTAGGTAATATATATTGATTAAGATACGCGCAATCAAAGAGAGACGCGTATACAATCACGAGGATACAAAAGACAAATAGAATATTATAAGTATCTCTAATATAGGAAAATATTCTAAAGAATTATCTTAATTATCTCTAACATTATTCAATTTCGAAAAAAGGAGTTATTGCTCTACTTCATTTCCCTTTTTTTTTCATGCTCTACTTTCTCTGCCCTCGTCCTTTCCACATATAGAGAAAAATAAATTCAAATCTTAATAGAATAAGTGCAATTTGTCGCAAAAATGCAATCGAGTTATCAAACTTTAAAAAATTGCAATCAAACCTTAAAAACCACTAACGCGAGAAAGGCCAGGGCCTCAGCTTGTATTTTTTTATAAAAAAAAGAATTTAGTTTTATTATTTTTAATCTAATTTAACTAACATTTAGGTTAAAAATAGGGAAAATTTCAAATAAGGACCCAAAATGCCATCATTTTCTCAAAAGAGGACATGAAGTGAAGTTTGTCTCAAATAAGAACCCAAAGTGCCATTATTTTCTCAAAAGAGGACCTGAAGTGAAGTTTGTCTCAAATAAGGACCCAAAGTGCCATCATTTTCTCAAAAGAAGACCTGAAGTAAAATTTGTCTCAAAGAAGAACCCAAAGTAGTCATTTAATCTCAAAGAAGGACCTCACTCGCCGACTGGTGAATAGATGCATCTTCAATGTATATTCCGGTGGCCTGATTACGATATTTTCATCCCTTTTTTTTTTTTTTTCCATTTTTGGTTGCCCTATTCATCGTCTTGTTCGTCCCCTGTTTACTTCTTCTTGCCCAGATCAAGAATATCGGACTTGGGGAAAGGCCAGCGAGCGCCGGCCACTGGTAAGGGCCAATGAGGGCTCGACGCCCATTGCCAGCAGCGAGCGAGGGCTCCACGCCCATCGCTGACAGCGGGCAAGGGCCATCGAGCCCTCGTTGGCCATGGGGGAGGGAGGCCGTCCAAATCGAGGCCCTACAAAAAGGTCCTCGAGGGCAAAAGGGGTAGCTGAAGAAGTCATCAATCTAAGAGCGGTGGTGGGAGGAAGGGATGAAGAAAGCAACGCGGGCATCCCAATCGTAGTCCTAGCAGAAGACGAGGTTGTTGGTGGAGCAACGGGCGAAGGTGGGGGAGGTCGCCCCTCACGACCATCAATGAGGTCACCCCTCGCTGGCCCTAGGCAAGGGCTTGTCCACCTCACCGGCCACTAATAAGGGCTAACGAGGGCTTGCAAGCCCTCACCCGTAGCCAGCGAGGGCTCGACAGCCCTCGCCAGTCGCAACCGAGGCCACCCTCACCAGATCTGGCGAGGGTCGGCCTATAAGCCCTCGCCCACAGCCGGCGAGGGCTTGGTGGCCCTCGCCTACTGCCAATGATGGGCGTCCAACCCTCGCCGATCCTCACCAATGGCCAGCGCTCACTGGCCCTTCCCAAGTCCAATGTTCTTGAGAAGAAGATGAATAAGGGACGAAGAAGATGATGAACAGTGCCACCATTGACCCCAAAAAATAATAATAATAAAGAACAAGACAATTGAAAATTTTAAAAAAAAAGGACAAAAATATCCCTAATCAAGCTACTGGAATATGCATCAGAGATGTATTTATTCACCGGCTGGCAAATGAGGTCCTTCTTTGAGACTAAATGATTACTTTGGGTCCTTATTTGAGACAAACTCTACTCTAAGTTTTTTTTTTTGAGAAAATGAAGGCACTTTGGGTCCTTATTTGAGACAAACTTCACTTCAGGTCCTCTTTTGAGAAAATGATGGCAATGTAAGTCCTTATTTGAAATTTTCCCTTAAAAATATGAGATTTTGACCAAATTGATGTGGTTTTATTGCTTTAGTTAACCTTAACGCAATATAGGAAGTCATGTTAATATTTTCCATTAGCCAAATTGGACAAAGTTAACAAAAGAGAAATTTACACAAATAGTCCATGAAATTTAGCCAATGTTCAATGTGGTCCATGAACTTTTAATTTATTTAATGTGGTCCCTAAACTTTTAGTTTATGTTCAATTTAATTCATGAATTATATGAAAATGTTCAATTACTACATGAAAATATTCAATGTATTTCTTCCATTAGTTTAAGATCATGAACAGCATGAAACATTTTCATATAGTTCAGTGATCACATTGAATATGTATTAAAAATCAAAGGATTATATTGAATAAATTATAAATTCAGAGATCACAATATACATTGGATTATTATCAATCAAGGGAATGACTTAATCACATAATTTAATTAGAATTTCGTGATAAATTTTAGGATTTTCGATATCATTGTCCGCATACTAGTCATTCCCCGGGCGAGGAAGGAAGGAACATAATCAAGTAAATTTTCAAGCGTTAAACCGTTCGGTTCTGTCCCGTCTTTCACTTTCATCGCTCTTTTTTTATCAGTTCGTCCCACCATCTTTTATAATTCTGCCTTTTTGGTCCCATTCTTTTACCAATTACTCCCTCCTTCTCCCTCCCTTCTCCCTCTCTCTCTCTCTCTCTCTCTCTCTCTGTACCTCATCTGGGTCGTCACTGTGTTCGCTTTCTGGGGAAGAGATATTTCGCGAGCCGCAGGTAAAATCAAACTATTTCCCAACTCCTCACTCTCTCTCTCCCTCTTTCTCTCTCTTCTCTCTCTCCTCTACATGATGTCAAAGTTTCGATCTTGCTGCGCGCACGATCGTGAATCTTGAATTTTGAATGCATCCATCGCTCCAGTTGTTGAGCTAGGGTTTATCAGTCCTTTGCCCATCTGTTGATTTTTCCCCTTTTTCTCCGTCCTCGATGCTTCGAGAGGCTCAAAATTTGTGATCTTGGACTGTATCCAGCTGTCATTCGCCATGGATAAGCAGGAAGACAAGGAGCCTTCGGTCCCCGGCGCATCGGAGGGCGCGACGGCGTCCGGGGCCGAGGATGGGATTCGTGGTGGTGGTGGTCGGAAAGAAACCCTAGCTGGGGCTAGGGAGAGCGGCGGTGAAGGTCAGCGTCGGAGGGAGGAGGGGTCTCTTGCGGTGGCGAGCGTCGCGGAGGAAGGCGCGTTTAGTAATGGGGATGATATAATGGTCGAGGTCCTGGGTTCTGAAGTTTTTGTAGATGGCGTTTGCAGACCCGGCGATGAAGAGAATCTGAAAGGTGAGGCCGGCCGCGATGCGTCGGCCGGAGGCAAGAAGGGGTTGGAGAGAGATGCGAAGCCTTTGCAAGACTCTGGTTTTGTAGAGGGTGGAGTTGAGGGTTCTATGGGGACCGAGAGTAGGGAACAGGGTGATGACAAATGCACAGATGCTGTACAAAGCAAGGTTGAAGATCCGGCTTCGGGGGAAGTCGGCGCTATTAACGACGAAGCTCGAGATGCGGGAATGGATTCTCAGAAGGAGCACGCATCAGATATTGTTGGTGATGGAGACGGGGAAACACAAATTATCGAGGAGACACTGATTATAGAGGAAACGCAAGTTATTGAGGAAACACAGATTGTAGAGGAAGCTGTTGCTGTTTTGGAGGAAAAATTGGGGGAAAAGGATGTG
Source organism: Eucalyptus guilfoylei (assembly GCA_016097605.1). Lineage (NCBI taxonomy): Eukaryota > Viridiplantae > Streptophyta > Magnoliopsida > Myrtales > Myrtaceae > Eucalyptus > Eucalyptus guilfoylei. The sequence goes on from CM027869.1 coordinate 21,919,562, forward strand.
GACCAGCCTAGTGATGTTGTGCAGAACACTGTAACTGGCGACAAGACAGGAGATTTTGTGGACACTGTCGGTTCTATGCATGCGCAGGCCCAAATTGCTGGTGAAAAGGTGATTGGTTCAGGTGCTGAGGTGCAAACAGAGGAAGGCGTAAAGAGTGGACAGTGTGCTGATGTTGGAGTCACTTCAGCTCATGATGCACGTGCCCAAGAAGCTGTATGCCCCTCGGCGACTGCGAAAACTTCAAGTTCGCCCACTTCTGTTCTGGAGGAAAAAAGCGCTGCGATGAATGGGGGAGAGAAAGTGACTACCGTGGACAAAATGCCTCCGGCTAGTGGAGTGGAAGCAGTTACCTCAGTTTCAGAAGGGGAGCACATTTTGCAAGTGGAGACAGCTCGCGGAGAGAAAGTAGAAGTAGAAGAAAATCTGGGCGAGGTAAACACTGAATGTGAGGACAAACAAACCAAGGTTACAGTTGAAAGCGAAGATAAAGCAACTACACAAGATTTGTCGAATCTTGAAGTTGAAGGCACTGAGCCTCATGTTTCTGATGAAAATCAGGTTAATCTAGATGGGGGACTGGCAGAGAATATTCAGGTGAAGGCCATAGAAGCTAATGCAGAAGATGGCCACATGGTAGTTGAAGATCAGTTAGGAAAAGATGAAAAGACAACGGCCGCTGCTGAAAGCATAGGTGCTTCTACAACTTTGGGTCTGCAAGATCAAGTCATCAGTGAAAGTAAAGCTGCTGGTGCAGAAAGCGAGGACCTTCCGCATGTGATCCCTGAAAACTCCACCTCTGTTGGTATGGATGCAACAGGGAATGATCAGAGCCTAGCACTCAATGCAATTCCAATGATCACGGAGGGAGAAGCTCATGGAACTGATGGTAGAGAAAATGAGTTGAAGGACAATGAATTGGCACCGGGTCATACTATGGATGCTATGGATGAAGATAATCAACCTTGCTCTAATAAGGATGAAGCTCCTGACGTTACTCATTCAAATGTAGAAGACACAGAAGTTGGAGAACAAGCTTCTAATGCTGAAGCTGCTGGTTTAACTAATGTCGATGAAATGGAAATCGATAATCAGCCTACACATAATGAAAAGCAAAAGGCAATGGAGGAGACAACCATTGTACATGGAGGGTCTAAGCTGGGAAGCTTAATGGGAGTGAACCAAGCTGTTTATAAGTTGCCACCAGAAAATGAAAATATTTTCTCACTGTCTGATTTAGTTTGGGGTAAAGTAAGAAGCCATCCGTGGTGGCCTGGCCAGATCTTCGATCCTTCTGATGCATCTGAGAAGGCGATAAAATATCAAAAGAAGGACTGCTTTCTGGTGGCGTATTTTGGCGATAGAACATTTGCCTGGAATGAGGCATCCTTGCTGAAGCCCTTCCGGGCTCACTTTTCTCAGATAGCAATGCAGAGCAACTCAGAGTCCTTTCAGAATGCTGTAAACTGTGCTTTGAATGAAGTCTCAAGACGGGTTGAGTTGGGGTTGGCTTGCTCTTGCATACCAAAGGATGTTTATGACAATATAAAGGTCCAGATTGTTGAAAATACTGGAATTCGAGAGGAGTTAGGCTTCAGAGAAGGTGTGGATGAATCTGCAAGCGCCAGTTCTTTCGAACCGGATAAAATACTAGATTATATGAGAACATTGGCTCAGTGCTCATCTAGTGGAGGTGATCGGCTAGATCTTGTAATAGCTAAGGCACAGTTGTTGGCCTTCTACAGACAGAAAGGTTACAATGAGCTCCCTGAACTACAATTTTGTGAAGGCTTGATGGAAAGTGATGCTGAAGCTCTAAATTTTGATGGCAGTATTCATGTGGGCAATAACATGGAATCTGGCACTCTAATTTCTGAGGACAAGTTGGTCTCCTCAGGGCGGGATAGTTTGAAAGCCCCCAAAGGCTCATCTCATAGGCGCAAACACAACTTGAAGGATATAGCTGATTATAAGAAGAAAGAGAGAAGTTTGGCTGAATTGATGGATGATTCTATGGATTATCCAGACGAAGAAACTGATCTTGACGGTAAAGCTTCTGGTACGCTGGTCTCACCATCTTCTGGCAGGAAGCGTAAAGCTCGGGATCCCAGTGCTGACTCAAATCTTTCAGATGGAAGGAAAAATATCTGTGTTGCAAAAGTTGTTAGTGCTGCTTCATTTCCTAAGCCGTCCTTTAAAATTGGTGAATGCATTCGTAGGGTTGCCAGCCAGCTGACTGGTTCTCCCGTTGTGAAGAGTGATAGGAACGGAGCTGGAGATGGATCCGAAACTGCTGATGCTGAAAAGGGAAGAACAACGATACCAACTGAGTATTCTTCACTTGATGGGTTACTGTCGCAACTCTACTCAGCAGCTCTCGACCCCATGCAAGAATACAGTTTCTTGAATGTGCTTATTTGCTTCTTCTCTGATTTTAGGAACTCTGTTGCTTCAGGCCCAGATCCAACTTTGGGTAGGGTATCTGCTAAAAGGAAAAAATCTGAGACATTTGAGTTTGAGGATATGAATGACTCTTACTGGACAGACAGAGTCATCGGAAATGGTTTTGAGGAGCAGCCATCTGATACAGACTGGAAAGGAGATAATCAACTCGTTGCTGTGGAAACCCAAAAGGTGCGTAAAGTGGGCCGTCGTTCATACACAAGGAGACGAGATTTGGATGAAAGCAACTTGCTGGAGGAGAAACCGCCAGGATATGTGGACGAAAATGCTCCAGCAGAACTGATGTTAATGTTTCCATTGTCAGCTTCTGTCCCTTCAGTATATAGCTTAAACAAGATGTTCAAGCGATTTGGCCCCTTGAAAGAATCTGAGACTGAACTTGATAGGGATACCAACCGTGCCAGATTAGTATTCAAGAAGTGTTCTGATGCTGAAGTTGCTTTCAACAGTGCTCAAAAGTTTAACATCTTTGGGTCGATGCTTGTAAATTACCAGCTTAATTATTCTGTTTCTTCCCTAGTCAAAACTTCGCCTATTCCCATGCTTGAACTCGAAGGCTTTGAGGAGGCATGTTGATTTCCCCTTGGTGAAAGCATCAGGTATAGTTCTGAGACTTGAAGTACTTGTTCTATTGGTGGAAAATTAGTTAGTTATTGACTTGTAAGATGTATCTGAACAGACTCATGGATGATTGGGAGGACAAATTCTAACTGTAATCTGTGGCTTTTGAGCGACAAACTCCACTTCCGTGGACTTGTCAAGGCGTTTATCATCACGGCAATGTGTTTGAAACTGATCCTCATCATATGTACAGTAGTGCTCTCTGTGTTCTGTAGCAATGATGAGCGGCAGATTGGAGATGATGCTGTAACAGTGGCCATCGTCAAGCTTTCCCTGGATTTGAGGGACGGAAGATACTGTACCGATGGAGAGCACTTGAGTGAATATCTAGCATCTGTTTTTCGGGTTAGAAATGCATTTACTTCTGCTTATTGGCTTATATAAAGCTATGTACATTTAGAAAACCTGTTGTTAGGCTGATGGATCCGGATTTCTGTTCCCTAGTTGATGATGAATTTCCTTAGGACTGCAGAGGATGGGCATGTTGACTGAAATCTAAGTGCGTGAAAATTCTGTGAACTTTCAATGGTTGAGCCTAAAGAATAACTGAGATGAGATGTCCCATGATGAGGTTTTACATGGGACTTTATGTGAAAAACGCAAGGGTACGCCTCTTATATAGCCTTAAGCTCTTGTAATGTGCCAGGCTGCTAGCATAGTGGAATCGTATTGAGATAAAGGAGTTTATGAAGCATCGCTATTTTTATGCTCTCGGAGAGGAAAACAGGGGTTTTCATCTTTCTTGTCTTGTGAGGTTGCTGAAGTCTGGGTTGAGCGTAGCGTTTCTCTGCTGGCGAAGTTTGAATATATCTCTCAAATGGTTGGGAGACCTTGCGGAATCTGAATCTTTTTTCTTGTTCAGGAGACTTAACCCATATCCTCTCATCTGAATTTCTGATGTTCTCTTGCGGTGCGGTTCGTGCCTTCGCCTTGAATCGGTGCGGTTTTTTCTTCTTCCCGCCCTTTTTCTTGGACCTCCTGCTTTCTTGTCTTTTGTGGGTAGGGTGGGTTGATTGCTTCGTGGCCAAGATCACTGTTATTTAAATGTGTAAATTCCTCAATATTCGTCTCATGCTTGCTCCTTAGTTAGAAGCGGATGAACGTGTAATAGTCCCTATGCAATGCACTGTTGCGTGGTACACGTTCCAAAACAATGTAGATGTACCTTTGCGAAGGATTCGTGTTTGTTACCATGTTACTATTCTTGTACTTATGTCAGTTTTTGCGATCGGATACGAGCCACAGGTCGTTGGCCTGGTGTGAGATTCGCTCCCAGCCCTATCAAGTGTGTCGCCAGGCGTGCGGGGTGGGAGTGGTTGGAACCGGGAGCTTTTCGTCCGTGTGAATTGGGCATTTCCCATGGTTGAAGATTGAAATTGCGCCCTTTTGTGAGGGAGAGGGCATTTGGTCCATTTTGCGCAAGGAAGTATACCCTGTAAGACCTTGCAACGCTGCTGCTAGTTGATGTAGGATCGATTTTGTTCCTATGTGTAATGGCATAAATTATCACTCAAACTATTTTGAGAAGTGAAAGAAGGGCCTCGCGATTGTTGTGAATAACGTATCAAAGCCCAAAGCTTTATCGGCCCTAAAATCAATTTGGAGGCCTGAGGAGACAAAATAATTCAAGTTAATCATTCCAAGGTTCGAAGAACCGTTTCATTATGTTGGACTTTCAAATGAAGTGCACAACTTTTTGCCTGATTGACTTGTTTCGAAATGCTGTAGCACTATTTCTTTCTTTGAGGAAAATGGCTGCAGCACAAGCAACAAGCACGAAAAGAACTCGCGAACGACCCAGAATGGATCTACCATGCAGGAAAGCACGCGTGACAGCAGTTGTCTTTCACCTGTCTGGTACAAGATTTTTGGGCTCCCATGAAAGGTTTTGTCCACTGAGTGATCATTAGCATTGGACCACGTAGGGAATTCTTGCGTTCTTAACCCGCGATCAAGTCCCCACTTCCTCTCAACCTGTGCATGCCTCTGATTCAGTGGAAACCACTTCGGTTCGGTTTGTTTTTTTTGGAAAACCAAACCTAATTGAACCAATAAGGAAATTTGTTAAACCAAATTGAAATCCGATCCGAAACCGAATTGAAATCCTGGTTCGGTTTAATTCGATTTTTTAGTTTTTAATTTTTTTTTTGCTGTTATATACTATAAGATTAGTTTTCCAATCAACATATCTTTTGACCAGCAAGGTAAAAACTTCATTGGTTTTCATAAGAATTTTCAATAAATGAATTTTAATTATGAAAAGATGAATGAATTTTATATTATCTTAATTTACTAATTGTAAATTGGACAAATTACGAAATGGTGAAGTGGTCTAAAATTAGTGAAACAAATGTTAGAGCTCAAGAAAATTAATATTTTGTGAAGGCTCTATTTGTTTTGTAGAAAATATGGATTTTTTAGAAAATATTTTTCAGGAAGTTATTTTCTAGAAAAATAATTGTATTTACCGCTATTCATCTGAAACATGAAAATGAACTTTTTTTTTTTTTGTTCGGTAAGGAAAATATTTTCCCACATGCACCCCTTTTGATAATTTTTTTATTTATTTTTTAAAATTTGATTTTTAATTATTTTTATTATTTACTTCTTCTTTTTTTCCCTTTTTCTTCTTCTCCTTCTTCTTCTTCATTGGCCGATCGTTAGCCACTGAGAGAGGTGAGTTGAGCCTCGCCATAGGCTGGCGAGGCCGAGCTTGCTCGAGGTCAACGAGCTAGCTGAGGCTTGAGGTCGGCAAGCTAGGTGAGGCTCAAGCCTCGTCGAAGGTGGTCAGAGCCTCGTCGATGTTTGGCAACCTCCGATGAGGCTTGAGCCCTACCCAGGTGGCCAAATTCAGTGGGGCTTGAGTTCACCCACGTTGAGTGAACTTGGCCTTGCCACAGGCTAGCAAGGCTCAACCTCATTGGAATTTGGTGAGCTTGAGCCTCGCCGATCTATGACGAGGCTCTAGCTCACCCTTGGCCGGTCACTAGTTGCATTGTGGTAGGTGATCAGCCAATGAAGAATAAAAAGAAAAAGAAAGATAAGGAAAAAAATAGAAAATGTTAAAAAATGATTTAAAAAAAATAAAAATATATTTTTTTAGATTTTATCGGTTTGGTTCGATTAACCGAACTAATAAAAACCGAATCGGTTAAAAAAGATTCGGTTTTTAATATTTATCCAAATTGAATGAGAATTAAACTGAAAAAAAAAACTAAACTTTTTAGTTCGGTTCGGTTTTCGGTTCTGTTTTTGACACCCCTAACTTTTATTAGTGGCTGTTAGGGGCCCAAATACGTGATAATTGATGTGTTGAGCGCAACAAATCCTCAGATATCAAGCCTACGGCTCATATGATCCATGCGCGGAACGGGCGCTCATGAGCTGCACAGTCTCGCTGGGTGAGATGGTGAGATTGGAAGTTAAACTCAATCTAGAACTGGCTATCAAATTCATTTGTTTCTGTATCACCAAACATGACATATCAACCGATGCGCATAGAACGGATATTATAGATCAGATTGACCGAATTCATGTATAATCCTCGTTCTCTTTGCAAAATCAACTTGAATGTTGGATTAAAGGGAAATATAATGGGAACTCGGAATGTTCTTCACTGGGATTGTGCCGTCCGAAGCAAATCCTTATCATCCCACCCTTTCCTTGCTCATTTTTTTCTGTTTGTTTGGTAAAAGAATTGAGCTTTTTCTTGTCTGCAATCATATTAAGCAAACCCTGATCCTACTTTTTGCTGGCTGAACCCAGAAAAAACATGCAAGGATAAGCACTTTCTTTCCACCAGATTGCTCTTTAGAGGATCAGAAACTGAAAATCAATACTTTTTTACACGAGGGGAGAGAGAGAGAGAGAGAGACCCATGAGATACGGGTGGAACCCCAAACACATGCTTCTTCTTACATAATGTTTTTGCTCCTTTCCTTTTTTCTTTTTTCTTTTTTAATTCAATATAGAACTGGCTGTCGAATGCATTTGTTTTTAGACCACCAAACATGACGATACGAAATTAACCGATGCGCGTAGAACGGACTTTATGGATCAGATTGACTGAATTCATGTATAGTCCTTTTCTCTTTAAAAAATCAATGTGAATGTTCAACTAAAGAGAAATATAACGGGAACTCGGAATGTTCTTCACTGGGATCCTGCTGTCCGAAGCGAGTCCTGATCCACCCTTTCTTGCTCAATTTTTTCTGTTTATTTGGGAAGAAAATTGAGCTTTCTTGTCTGCGATTACATCAAACAAACCCCGATCTTACTTTTGTAGTCTTAACCCAGAAGAACATGAAAAAATATAAACTTTCTTGTTTCTTCCCACTGGAGCTGCTCTTTAGAGGATCAGAAACTAAAAATTAATTATTACACGGGGAGAGAGAGAGAGAGAGAGAGAGAGAGAGAGAGAGAGAGAGAGGAGTAATTATTTAAAGATTTCCGCTTTATGCAGAGAAAGTTCAATGAAGCCATCAGTGCAAGACCCATAAGATATGGGTGAACCCAATACACATGCTTCCTCTTACATGGTCTTTTTGCTCCTTTTTTTAATTGGTTCACAGCTCATTTGCATGTTAGCTAGAGAGATAGACAGAGATAGACACAGAGAGAGAGAGAGAGAGAGAGAGAGAATAAAAGAATCTTATCAGACCCCCCTAAAAAAATTGAAGAATCAACAAAAAAAAAAGAAGAAAAAAGAAAGAAAAGAATTGGAAAAGAAGTAGCCGCCCCAGATCAGATAATAATGTTGTTCTGAGCAGTCATCCTCCCTCCTCTTCCCTGTTCTTCTGAGTTAAATGTTTTATTTTTGCCACCTAGCCACCCTTTTTAAAGCCGTCACCACCTGCACCAACTGTACCTATTCCACAGCCAAGCACACTGTCCATGTAATATCAGTTTACTGCTAAATTCCGACCAAAAAAAAAAAAGAGAGAGAAAGAAATCCATTGAAAAGAACCATAGACTATTCACTCAGAACATGCTCTAATCAGTTCAAGTGCAACACTTTTTATTCTGGCGAGATTCCCTGATAATGATGTTCACCCGTGCTTAAGATGCCCATGTGATGCAAGGACCGTGCTATGGCTAAGTTTACTCTCATGTGAACACTTTTGAAGATTTCAATAATGGACTAGTTGACCGATGGCCTAGTTTTGCTTCTGTTAATTGAGAGAGGATTGGCTAAGTAGTGTCAATTTTGCAAGCTGGCATCAGTCGGATGTACCTTGCCGGCTACTTTTAACACCGACAACAACTTTGGGAGAGAGCGACAGTACCATTATTTTCACCTGCCAAAAATGGAAAAAGAGAGTGGGACGGGAAACTCCATAACGGCAGCTCCCTACTACTAACCACAGATCAATTTTCATAAACTGGGGCCTTTGTTTTCTTGCATTGCAGAACATTTTCACAACTTAATTTCCCTACCATCCAAGACATTTACTCAACCAGAGTAATGTCATCTGAGCAAATTACTTCTAAGAGTTTTCCAAGTAGCGGCACGACCCCTTTTATGTTGAGTAAGACAGTCGAATTACATCCGGATATCTTTCACATTATGAGCAACCCGCCTGCGACTCGACTATTTACACTTCTCTCTTAGGTACCTGTCTCGAGATCCGAACTCAGGTCCCCGTTTCCTTTTATTCTAAAGAGAGAAAATAAAGTGCTATTTGACTGCCCATGGTATACCCTTTAGAACCGCTGGCGCTGCGCATTCCGAATCACAACTTCACGTGACAAAACAACTCAATGTTTTCTCGTTTCTTGTTTCAGACATTGACCAGGGCGAGCCATGTTACCATGTGAGACCCGAGAACCAGACAACATAATTAATGAGAAAAGAACCACAGTCACGAGCAGAGTACTGAACCTCAATGTGATCGAAGTCCTAACCTGTGTTGGGAGCAGCGATGGAGGCAGGCTTCGACATGAGGGCCGGGACCGCAGTCATGGGCCCGGCCGACGCCGGCTGGAAGATGTGCGCCGGGAGGCCCATGGTGTGGGACTGTTGGTGGTGAGGGTAGTGCGGATAGAGCGGGTACATCGGCATCATAGCCTGGCTTGGATACACTTGCGAGTAGTGCGCGTTCACGTAGGCCCCTCCGGTGTAGCTTACTTTCTGTGCACCACCAATCGACTAGACCACATTAATTCATCGACACAACGAGAAGAATATCATGCTCAGTTTCCTCAATTGCTCGCTTAACAATTGTTCCGACTATGATTTCTAAGATAATTCAAGAATAATGAAGGACTCGAATTGAATCTATTAGTATTCGATCTTAGACCACATGCCGATCGATCCTTTTTGTAAGCATTATGAGTGAAGCTCGGGTAAAAAACGATAAAGGTCAGACAAGGTTGATCGGGAATTAATAATTACTTACGTGGTTGTAGTTCATGTCAGTGGCGATGTAGGCTGGGGAGTACCTGAACATGAGAGAGAGAATTCGGTATTTAACATCAGATCATCAAGTATAGAAAAGCAAATCCTAGAAATCGTCAAGAAACCACGAATTAAGCCAAATCAAACAGGCGTTAATTATACCCGTAGAAAGGAACGGCCTGATGGTGCTGGTGATGGTAGGGCAAAGCTGGTGTCCCCGCAGGATAATACCACTGCATTTGATGATTTGCTGGTGTGGATGCCATCGACCTTGGTCCAACAATGTTCGATCCTTCATCCCCCACAAATTTTATTTTTTTCAGGAAAAAGAAACGGAGCATCAGATCCAATGTGCAAGTCACAACGCTCGCACCATAAACATGCAGATCAAGATTCTGAGTTGCTTTGTTTTCTGTGTGGAAAGTCATTCTAACTTTATCGTGGACGAATTTTTTTTCAGGACATTACCCGAGAATGAATTTCTTGCGTCGCTTCGTAAGTTAATTGCCTATCTCTAGCATTATTCTGTAAGGGCTGAGAACAGAAAGATCCTAGAGAATTCATTTCCATATAATCACACATGTTTTGAGCAGCTTCCACACAGTATTTATACCTTGCTGCGGGATAGTAGGGGGAGGAGGAGGAGGAGGAGGAGTGGCGGCGGCGGCCGCGGACTTGGGGCGGCGAGCGCCGAGCGAAGCCAGGTTGCAGTTGGCGCGCCGGCCGTTGATGACCGGCGTCGCATCCTCGCAAGCCTTCTTAGCAGCTTCAGGATCCTTGAACGTCACCTACACGCCAAACGAAGAAAAATGCCACCTCAGTCGTCGTTTCCGCACGTCCTAATGCACAGATCACGCCATCATCCAAGCAAGCGACGACAGTCTAGGGGGCCTCCGAAAAAACAAAAAAACGTTTCGGCAGAAAAGAGGTTTGACCGATGCGCATATCGAGACGCGAAACATATCACCGGCTGACGTGCCAGCTCGAAGGGGGAGAAAGGAACGTGCTTTGACGGGCTCGCATTACGCGATGCAAATCAAGAACATATAGAACGAGAAGGAGAACGAGAAGGAGGACGAGAGTGGAGGGAGCTTACGAAGCCGTAGCCCTTGGATCTGCCGGTGACCTTGTCGAGGATGATGACGGCCTCCAGGATCTCGCCGTACTTCTCGAAGTGCTCTCGCATGGCCTCCTTCGGAGTCTCCCACGCCAGCCCGCCCACGAACACCTTGGTCAGGGTGGTGTCTCCGAACTGGCCCACGCCGTTGCCGCTCATCGTCATCTCCCGACAAAAACACCCGCCTCGCGACGACCGGAGCTCTCTCGTTTCTCTTCCGCCCGCCTCTGGACTGGCTAAGACCATGCAATGTCGGAGCGAATCCTGAGAGGTTCTAGGGAGAGAGAAGGAGAAAAGACCAAGGGAGTTTATGGAAGGAGGGGTGGTAATTATAAGGAAGAGAGAGAAGTGGAACTTGTAGGAGAGTGGAAATAAAATAAAAAAAGGAAAAAAAAAAACTTAGAGAGAGATAGTGACAGAGAGGCAGCCAGATAAGACTTTTGGTGTAGAGAGAGAGAGAGAGAGGCATTTGCCGTGACAACGTGATGTCTTGTTAGTGTTGTATGCAATTTTCATGAAACTTGGGTGTAACAAGTGAGGTCGTAATGCACCGCCACCACCGTCGCCACCTATATGTGCTAGCTCATATAATACAAGGGATTAGGATTAGCCTCTTTTCTCCCACGAGGTTGTACTGTGATCCATAGCCATGTCGTGGGCGAGCCTCTAGTTATGTGTCAAATGTGTATGTATCTGATGACTTGTGTAGATTATGGAGAGACACGGCTCACATATGTCATGTCGAGGTGGGCTACAGTTAGATTCATACACTTACGAATGGATCGGATAATCAAGTATGATGCTCTCATGATAAGGCACAAAGAAGATAACTGCATTGGTCGTGTCCTCACCAGTGCCACATTTTTGCCAAAGAGAAAAGGGGTAAAATTATGTCATGATCAATATTTATATTCTAGTGTGGAATTCCCCTCTATGTCGAGCTTTACTAGAAGTATTTCGAATCACTATTGTTGATTGATTTTAACGTGACCGCCAAGATAATATGCTCTCTTGAAGGTTGTCCTTTGTAATGAAATAATGATTTTTTGAAATAGAGTTCTCCGAGCCACTTTTGTGAGAGCTCGATAGATTAGTCGGGTGCCCCGAGAGTCACCAAATTTCCCGCATGTTTCGAGCTCCGGCTAGATGGAGCGTGGTCGACGCGCGCCACCGGGGGGCGCGTGGGAGATTCCGAGGAAGAGAAGCCGAAACGACACTGCGTAGCGAGGGAGACAGCTAAAAAGGCCGTACGAAGGGGGGAGAATGGGGTGGTCCCCACGTAATTAACGGATTTAACGTACGCGACGCGGAGTGGCTGACCGGAGAGGATGGCAGTCGTCGGGGAGTGACGGAAAACGTTGAAGGCCGGTCCCCTTTTGGACACAATCACGCAGGGAACTGCGAAAGCGCGTAATTACCATATCATCTACCATCGCCCCCTCTTTTAATGCCTCCAACTAATACTAATTAAGGACGCATTAACAACTAATTTAATTTACTAGAGAAAAGCCACCAACAAATCCTTATCTATCTCGACACATTTACTTTAAACCTTTTTTTTTTTACAAAAAAATCTCAAACTTATTCAAATATAACGCGTTTACCCTCATTCAAAGTTCAAAATCTACCGACATGAATGCCAAAAAGTAAATAGGGTTGATATGGCACTCGTGTGGCTTATATTAAACAAAAACGATGTTGTTTTGGTTGAAAAATCACCTTAACAAAGGGCAAAGTTTTGTGGATTTTTTATATCACAATAAAAAGTTTAAGGTAAATGTGTTACAATGACTATAGGTAGAAATTTTTTGATTTCATAAAAAATAAAATCAAGGTATATAATTGTGCGCATAATTTAGAGTTTTTCTAAGTTTTTTTTTTCTTTTGCTGCTTGCATTAATTATTCTCTTGATCCTTTTTTTTTTTTTCTGAATTGAATTACAGGATCTACTTATGGAGTTAAGCAACTTGGGAAAATTCCAAAAAAAAGGCTCGAGGTGAACCTTATTTTAAATAAGGGTCTGAAGTAGTTTTGGTTGTTTTAAATAAGAATCTAAAGTAGCTGTTTCGAATAAGGGTTTGACCTTGCAAGTCACTAACTTGCTAAATTTTCTCACTAGTCCAAGGCATTTTCATTTAAATTTTCTTTTTTATTTTTTAATTTTCCAGCATCGATTGGCGGTCGCTAGCAAAGGCCGACAAGGGTTCGACGACCCTCCCTGACCATTAGGAAGGGCCCGCGAGGGCCTACAAGCACTCCTTGATGATTCTCACTGGCAGTTGGGAAGGGCCGACGAGGGCCTATAAGCACTCCTTGGCAGCGAGCAAGGACTTGCAAGTCCTCATCGGCCATGGGCAAGGCCACTCTCACCAGATCTAGTGAGAGTCGGCCTCACCTAGGGCCGGTAAGAGCTTGACGACCCTCATCGGTCGTTGGTGAGGGTTGTCGAGCCCTCGCCTAGGGCAAGCATTGGCTTGTAGGCCCTCGTCGGCCTTTACCAACGGTTGGCGAGGATGCTGAGCCCTCGCAGATGGCTACGAGGGGCGACCACCCTCGGGGCAAGGGTTGCCTTGCCCAAGTGAGGCCATCCCTCGCCTGTGGTCGGCATGGGTGGCTCTCACTAAATCAAGTGAGGGTGACTATCACCCAACCCTCTGTGGGCATTGTTGATGCCCAGCCAGCCACAGCCGAAGAGGAAGAAGAAGAACTTTAAAAAAAAAAAGGAAAGAAAAGGAAAAAAAAAAAGGAAGGAAAAAAGGCAAAATGATAAATGATGAAAATGCTCATGATCCGAGAAAGTCAAGTCTTTACGTGAAATAGACATAATAACTCCAATCTCTTATTTGCAATAAGATTCGCTTCAGTTTTTATTGGAGAAAGTGATGGCATCAGGTTCTTATTTGAAATAATATCCACTTTGATTTGTTATTGCACTTCGAACCCTTTTTGGAATTTTCTCAAGCAATTTTATTGAATTTTTATAATTTCGCAGCTGCACAAATTATCAGCCCCACTTTTCACCAAACTCGGATGGAACCAGCATTAAAGTAATTAAGACAGGAAAATGACATCTTACGGAAAAGCGCCACCCTTTTAAGTATATCCCCCCCTCCTTTTCCCTTTTGTACTAAATTAGTACTCTTTTCTGCTAAAATATTAAATTAATACTTTGATTAGTCCTAAGAAAGTACTTATGGCGTGACACCATGATTCGGCATTTGGCAGTGGCAAATCGTTTCATGATCTGTGAACAGGTTTTTTCTTAAATTATTTTGTGGCCACCATAGCCCGAACGAGTCGCTATGTAGCATGTACATTGTACATTATCTGAAATTAATACATACTCATGAGATAGCATACATTTTTTTTTTCTTTTTGTTCCCTGGCTCGGAGAGAAACTATATCTAACCAGGTGTGCGTACTTGCAGAAATTAATTGGGAGGTACGATGGATCTTTCCTACGCTGTAAATCTAATGAGACCAGAGGGAGAAGGAGTGAAGGCAAATTCAAACTCCGAACCACGCACAGAAAGCTCTTATTCTTGAATGATTGTATCTTGTCGTGCTGCAAGTTCTTTTTAATTACGAATTTCATTAAACGAATTTCTCGAGACACTAACTAAGTAATTGTCGAACTAAATTATGAAATTTTTATTACTAGTGTCTTACGAGAAATTTGTTGTTTTATTTATTATCTTTTTTTTTTTCTTTTTTTCCGGAGGGGAAAAGGAAAAGGAAAATGTCGAAATGATGGAAATGATTGTATCTTGTCGTGCTGCAAGTTCTATTCATCGGCATGGCTGTCCGTCCTAGGGTTTTCCGTCGCGGGCCAGCAAACGAGAGCTTCCAAGATTCATTCTTGATTTGCTAATCCGGTACCGATTTCGGATCTTCTTTCGGGATCGTACCACGAAACAGTTGGCAGCCACCATGTCCCGACGAACGGGCCTAGCACTCGGATTAATTAGTGTTTAAATACATTGAATGCTTAAAAAGAACATCAATCGCACCCATGTCATAAAGTTTGCACCGCTTGCATACATGCGACCCCAATTTCAACATAGGTCGTGTTGAAAAACGTCCTTAAAATGCCCGTTTTACATATGGAACGAGACGGGTCGATTTCCAACTCTTTTTCCTTCTCCTCTTTTCTTCTTTTTCTTTTTTGTCCTAATATTCCCGAATAGAATAAAGGCCTGGAACGTGAATATATAAGCTGGACTGCATAATTCGGAGGCACGTCGCTATGTTTGCAACCGAAGGGGTTCTTGTCTTCGCCGCCTATCACGATTCGTCATTGATTGACGCGCATACTAAAATTTTCTTCTTTCTTTTTTGGGAGGCCCTAGATAGCCGGCTTGATTATTCCAGTTGATTTTTGATTAATGGGGGTGATCTCGAATTCAGCAAGGAAAAAGAGCGCTTCATAATTATTGATTCCGATTTCTAAGCGGTAAAGCTACGATTTACGTTTGGTGGGATCATCAAATCATGGCGCAATCATGAACCCGGACGCCAGGAATCCTTCGTTATCGTGCGCTTTTTGGCAGGACGAATGCAACCGTGTGGGGAAGGATTAGGAGTAAATGGTAATGACAAAGACAGCGGATCGATCCGAAAGAGATGACGACCTAAAAGACCCAGCAGAAGAAAAGCTAATGCTAGACAATCGAGCAACGTTAATGCAGCATTGCAGATTGATCTGCAAGAATGCATGAAAATCGTAAGTTGACATTGAAACGGATAGGTCATATGCCCATTACGCACATGATCAATAAGATTCCGCAATTAATTAAAAAATTTAGGGCATTTACTAAGGTTTCTCTTTTAATAGAAGTAGGGTGGAGGGTCGTTTTTATATTCTATGGGCAGGTTGAAATCCATGAACTGGTAATGGAAAAACTGCGTGCAGCGCAGCTCCTGCAAAATGATCATGATTCGGAGGCAATTTATGCAGGTCGAATCCTGATTTATCTTCTCCCCCTAAAAAAGAAATAAAAAAACTAAAATTCCATTTATTTTCACGAAAAATGAATAATTTTAAAAAATACTTCCTCTTAAAATGATTACTTATATTGCTAAAAATAATTAATCAATGAAAAATATTTTCGTGCATGATGATAATATTTTATATTAATTCATTTTTGCAAGTGATGGGAATAATCATTTTCACAATGATATTTTTTAAATCATTCATTTTTAATGAAATAAATGTACCCTAATTATAAAATTACATATGTTGCTATGGATTATATTAAGGAGAGTCACAAAAGAACTATTTAAATATGCTTAATGGGAAATTATTCAATTTTTAAAGCAATAACTACCCTGCATAATATTTCTCTACCTTGAAACAAGTGCCTCAAAAAAACAATTCTCTAATACATTCCATCTTAAAAAAAATGGGTATGTTAAGTGACATAAAGAACTCTTTTCGATATTGGAGGCAACCAACTTAGTTTTCAATACGACACATCACATAATTTATGCACATTGATAATACTATTGCATTCGAAATATTTATTTCCAAAAATTAAAACAATTGGTCAGAAAAATCTCTGAATAACTGAATGAAAAAAGTTATTTACTGTCTTCTCATGTTTTGTGTAATTATTGATTTAGAATGAAGTTTTTTATTTTATTTTATACAACGTTTTTTTTTTTTTTTTTGGGTCGAATATTTTATACAACGTTTGCTTAACAAGAATTAGAGAACTTGTCGACAAAATCTTTGAAAAAAAAAAGGAAAGAAAAAGCAGCACCAGCTACTAATAAGGTGGCTGGTCAAATCATCCGCTGTTGACCGTTTCAGATCCCATTTTCGGACATAACCTCACGACAGATGGCGAAATTTACGAGACGAGCCCCACCTCGACGAAGGAGCTTAGCGCGTGGAAGTGGGGTCGATGCAAAGAAGAAGAAGAAGGAGAGAGAGAGAGAGAGAGAGCAGCTGCTGCGCGCATGAACATCGGCCACGTGACGGGAGAGCGAGACTCGTACTCTGAGTCTGAGCCTGAACGTAATGAGTCCCGCTGTCTCTGTTCTTTCTTTCCTTCCTTCTTTCCTTGTTTTTTTAACGTTCGTTCTCTGTCCGGAGAGGTAACGTGGCCAGCTGTAAGGCAAAAGGCGGGGGGCGTTCTCGGCAACGTACGAGGGAAAAAAGGAAAAAGAAAAAAAAAACCATTTGCTTTGACCGGGAACGAGGAGGTGGTGGTGGTGGAGGTGGAAGGGAACTTGCAGAGCCCAGAATAATTACAGCAGAAGGCGACTGATGGGGTTGGAGGGGAGGGGGGGTTGAGCTGGATAGTCCTGAGGCGTGAGTTGGCGAATTGGGTACTCCTCTCTCCCCCGCCCTGCTGCCATTATTCCATTGAAATTGCAGAGATTTAGGAGGTGAAAAGTTTCTCTTTTTTCTGAAGTTTGAGGAGGTGGGGAGTGGGGACGTTTGATTCTTCGCCAGGGGCAAAAGTTCCCAAAGGGGAACCCCCATAAAGATGCTCCGAATCAAATCGGATGGACGCGTGATTGGTTGCCCCTATCTTCGCTTTATTTCTGATTAGTAATTTCAGGAGAAGATCCTGTCGTTCTGTAGACGAGTGGGCGAACCTAGCGAGGCTAGGCTAGGGATCTTGGTTAGCCCCACTTAGATAGAAAGCGATTCTAAGAAACGTCCAGACACTCCTGCAGGAGAGAAGAGAGACTGCACGGGGTCTCCCTTAACCGCGGTTCAATGCTGATCGATTGGAAATTGGGGCCATCGGGGTCTTGTAATTTGCGAACACCAATCGACACATTGAGCTTCAAATTACTAAATTGGGGTTCACATGGACCCGAAAACCACGACATTTTACTTTTACTACCCATTATTTTTCTTTTTGGGGGCAAAAAGCATACGTTGAGTTATTCTACGTCCACAACCGAGACCTGAAATGACCGGTCCTAGTCTTTTCAGAAGTTCGTTCTGTCCATGCATTACTTAGTTCAACTGGTCAGTTTCCTCAGTTCACATACTATGACCAAAAAGAACGGTAAATGTTGATTATTAAAGCAATAATTGGGGTATTATCTACCAGCGAATGGCCCTATACTGCGAGAGAGAGGCTAGGGATCGACATTATATCGATAGCCCCATATTTCATCTGATGGAATACAAATTTCTAGACGAAGACAAAGCGAGACGTTCCCACGTAGACTCGGCATGTGATTCTCCTTTTGGTCGCTTGTGAGTCGTGTGACGAATACGAGATTTTTCATGCCGCCCACTCAAAATGCCAAAAGAGAACAGAGAGAGATAGAAAGGAGGAGTCCTTGGGAACGGGTCAAGTTGGCCATGGTGGCACGAGGGGGAGGGGTGAGCTGGAAGGCTCGTGCACGCCAGAAATGATGGTCACGTCGTGTCTGACTGGACACACATTTGTCCCCCCCTTAACATTTATTTATGCGACCCCCCTCCTCCCGCATCCATCCACGCTAACACCAGCTCAGGCCCTGACCATTTCTTGTCCCCCCAAATAAAATAAAAGTAAAAAATACAGGAAAGCGAGAGTAGGATCAGAGGCCAGGACTCTAAGATACGGAATGATGCCCGCCACGCTCGCCAATCGATGGGTATCATCGCGGCTCACGTGCGCGTCACGTGTCGCCCTTGCGGACGCGGCCGAACCCCTCACGTGCCGCACTACCTTCGTTACAGCGACAGGGTCAAAATCCCCCGACTGGGCCTTCACTTAGGATCGCGACTCCGGACTACTTAAACAAAAAATCGACGACTCCGACCGTCCTGGCATCCCAGTTGTAGCACGAGGTCCTGGCTCGTGCGTGGCAATCGCCGTTCGATTGCATCATGCAATTACCGCCATAAGATGTAGCCGTCATGGATGGAACACTTTCTTATAAATGTTTTTCAGAAAGATTTCGTTCAAGGGAAATTCTCTAGTCCTGTGCCATTTGCTTACCGAAAGGATACACACTCATCAATCGAATCGCTATACCAAGACGCCTTCCAGTGACCGCAGATTCAACATTCACGAGCAGACGACAGTAAGCTTTTATCTTTGCTAACAAAATTGTCAAACCTTGACAGAACATTCGGCGAGTTGCCAATCTGTTTCGACATCAAATGGAAAGAAAGGTCGTACCACTCTGAAATTCGGTGTCCAGCAAAAGAAGAAAACATTAAACCTATAATTCAAGAGCAATTAAAAAATGACTCAATCCTCGAAGGTCACACCACAACTTGAAATTGTCAATTTTTAGACCGCATTTAAAGGTAAAAATGCATGTGCTTTTAAATGATAAATCCGCATCCAGCACAGAATATACAGATCGGATTCATATCAGTTGGAATCTGTCACAGGTACGAAGAAACAGCAAAAAAGGTGACAGGGTCACTACAGAGTGGTACGCTACGCACATGACGGGCAGAACCACAGCCATACTTGTCCACTGAATCAAGCCTGTAAGCAACGCCCATACTGTACCTACACGAGAAAACAAATCTGGGGTTTAATTAACCACCAGAAACGAGAACTATGATCACGTCCACTGCAACAACACAGTTACCGTCAAATCCTCTTAAAAGGCACAGGGTCGCTACCCCACGGTCAACTATGCTATTGTTCAACGTGAGATATTAGCTCGAGCGGATGATGGCACACCACCAAAATTCCCCAATCGTATGAACAAGTACAATAAAATTCTGCTAGTGAAGTTAATTTGTATAGCCACCGCATAACCATGCATGGCCATTGCAAACATGATATCCACTGAACAAAGAGAAGCATAGGTGGAAATATTTCAAACTGATTTCGGGCAAGTGATGCACAACCATTCAACAGACAAAGAGAGGTTCTGGTTCGTCACAGCCCTTCGATATGTTCAAACCATGAGTGCAGTCAAGAAGTGCTCTGATGAAGCATAGGTTTCAATAAGATTGCATTACTTGAACTAAGGAAAGCCAATCAGTAAAATGAGCGCCATCACATGGGAGGAGTCCTCTGTCTCACATGAAATATAGAATCGAGAGTTGAGATGCATCGGCTGAAATCTCGATATAAAAAGTCGATCAGGTGCTCAATGAGTGAACCAAATTTACAGAATATCAGGCAACTGTAACTGTTTTCCTAATTAAGAACAAAACATCCTAGATGTCAACTTTCAATCCCTCACTACTCCAGACCTACAAGTACACCATATTGTGAAGTAATATAACGACATTAAAGATGCTTTTTCAATATTATTCGCCTATATCTACCTCGCCATTCACCATAATATCTATAGAAGAGGAGCTCCTTGCACCATGCTTCACCTCCCACCGTAATAGCTTGCATATGCTGCATCTATGTCTGCAATGCTCAAAGAACTTCCATGAGAAATAACAGTAACGATAGGACCAAAAACCACTTCTACATCCAACCATCCATCATTGTCAAAACATAAAACAAAGAAGGGAATTCTTACTACTTTAGCCAACAACTGTCCAATTATCACTTCTCCAGAAAACGTGAAACAGAAACTACGTGCTACCTAAATGTCAATCTATTCCAAGTTTACCCTGAGTGTGGATTGCTCCACCACAGGGAAAGAAAAATGAAACATATTACATCCCTCATTTTCTATGCACTTCAATGTCAAAGGCTCCTTCAGACCACGGTTAAATAAGATTACATGCTAAAATCATAATACTACCTTTTGTCAAACACACATTTAAGCATAAGATTATAACCTAACAATATATCATGAAAGAGTAAAATGACTGTTGGGTCATCACCAGAAAGGATTTAGTACACATTGCAAAAGTGTAATAAAACGGAACGAGCATGAAAAATTGCAGAGTGCTTGGGAATGAACTGTTCTAGTGTTTCTTATCCAACTTGTGTTATGTGAAGAGAGCTCTATTGCAACATACACAACAAATTTGATTTGACATTGAGTTTGTGTGGAGGATTGGCTTCCACACCGACACATATCCAAACCAGCCTAGTTAACAAGTCCAACTCTATTGATAGTATCTTCTTCCAATGTCAATTCCTTCATCACCAGTTTTGCAATACTGCACGTCATGTCACCTTATCTTGATACAATATAGCAAACACACAAAAACAGAGCACAAGCAGATCCAGGCCTAGCAAGCACAGGGTGTCTGCTAAAGAATGAGGGAGGCAAGGAAATATGGAGTAATGAGGTACCTGAAAAAGAACTAATGTGATTCATTGATGCGCATTGACGTAATTTACTGAGCCCTGTTGACCGAACTGCCATATTAACCAAAGAACACAAAAATTAGGGCATATCATCAAGTATTCACTTTGCCAGTCAACAATTAGCTATAATCTAAGCACAATCTAACCACTTAACAGCACAGACACTATTCTCAACCACATTTTACCGTTTCACAAATTTTACCCAAAAAAGTCTCATTCTATTGAATGAAATTATTTGCATAGAGCAGAGAAGAAAACTGTAACACTTCTTATTTGCCTTTTTTTGGTGCCGTATTTGAGGGTGGAGTGCCCCATATCATTGAGTATTATCTCGGTTAAGGTAGAAAAGCACACCAATCCCCTTCTGCAATACATTATGGACTGGTCGTTTCTGATCCAACAAGGGACTTCGCATGATATCACCTCACTGATTGTAGGTTTGCGTGGTATCATGAGTTCATGGTTCATTCACAGTTTTGGGAACAATAAGACAACATCTATAAATGGTTAGAACTATATATATATATATATATATATATATATACAGAGAGAGAGAGAGAGAGAGACCTGTGGATTCATATAGCCCACAGGCTGATTCAATGAAGCCTGCTGAACATACTGCAAATCAACAAAAAATGGGAAGTATAAGACAATATGAGATCTATAGATATTAGCTGAAAAACTCAATTTCATTTTGAAAATATGGCCCCAAAACATTTATCATGTTTTAAAGAGAATAGACACTGCTGCACACCTGGACATTCTGACCAGGCTGACCTCCTGAAACATCCTTTCGAGCTGACCCATCTCCACCCCTTGCAGAACCTTTGGTGTCACCCTATAAAGAGATTAATATACACAACCTCATTGAACACAACTAAACCAATTAACCAAAAAACCTAAGAAACTATAATAGTGTAAAATAACAGACCTCTAACTGTTCCATTGCAGCCATCAACGTGATCATCCCCGATTGAGACATTAGTCCAAAGAGGAAGCATGTGTCAGTAAAAAGCATAATGAAAATATACAGAATCTAAAGATGCAAAAATTAAAGAATGGAGATATCAATGTTTTAAGCCAAAAAACAAAATCAATTCCCTTTAATTTATTTCTTAAGCCAACAAAACATCATTATATATTAGCACGTTTTCATTGCACAACACATTCTAATTATCTAACTTGAAGTAGCTCTAATACAATGTTGAAAGCTAAAAATGCTAAATCACAATACAGAAGGATGCAACTGTCATTGTTAGCTAGAGATTGGCTTTTACAAACCACTCAATTAGTAGTGGCAGCAATAAGAGGAAACCAACGGCATCTTGGAACTACTGTAGAATGGCAAAAAGGATGCACTTCACCATAAAACAAACAAAAGATAATCGTCTCTACAGCCCCAACAACAGAGTAGTAGCTGCTCCACAAGCTTCAGCACCATAAAGTACTCCAGAATATCATTAGCTATCCTCTAGTCAACTAAACTAAGGCTGTAACCCCCCAGCGTTCACATAGAAAAAGTGCCATTTGTGCTAGATAACATAAGGCAGTGAAACGGCAGCTCTAGTTCTCAGAATTTTAGAACATATACAAAAACAGAGAAAGAGAAGGCAAAGAAAAGGAGAAGGGGCAATAACTGAAATAAAAGAAACTTAAACAAGACAGTTTTTTCCAGCCATCAATGACATTGCACTGCAAGCTAGACCTAAACCAACTTAAAAAATTATAGGTTTATTTCCCTAAAACATTGAGAACTTTGATGGTCAGCCAAGCAGCCATCACAACAACTGAAGCATTTATATATGTTAAAAAATTCACACATAGATAGGAAGTATAACTTACCTCTCTATACCTAGCCAGGTAAACCTTGAGTGGCTCAATATAGTCTTCAAACCCCAAAGTTGCCATCGCCCATAACAAGTCATCACCATTAATTGTCTTTCTCTTCTCCTTTTGGCATTTGTCACTTGCCCTAAAGAGAATCCGAATTAAACAAAACTACTGAGCAGGAATTTCTATGGCATTTTTCTAGTTTCTTCAATAACTTTTCACCCAGGAAACCCATC
Source organism: Eucalyptus guilfoylei (assembly GCA_016097605.1). Lineage (NCBI taxonomy): Eukaryota > Viridiplantae > Streptophyta > Magnoliopsida > Myrtales > Myrtaceae > Eucalyptus > Eucalyptus guilfoylei. The sequence goes on from CM027869.1 coordinate 21,942,426, forward strand.
CTGATGTGGAAATTGACAGAGCAAAGTCAATATTGTTTTTCCAACGAGAGCAATCCCAAAGAGAGAAAAAAACCCAGCCACCAATCAGGAAATCAAATTCAACTCCAACAACATCGATCAGAATTGCAAAAACCGAATACCTAATCCACGCGTAGACCCCACTTAAAGCAGGAAGCGGGCAGTGAAGTGAACTGATAGAACCAATGATAACGACCCACAATCTGCGCACACAATCCAAGCAAAACAAGACCCATTCCAAACAAGCAAAACGAAATCCGTAGCACGTACTCGCTGGTTATGAAGCTGATAAACTCGGAGACGCACTCCTGGACAGTGTCCTTGGCGTCCTTGGCGATCTTCCCATTGGCAGGCAGCGCCTTCTTCATGATGCGGCTGATGTTCGCGATCGGCAGGTACCTATCCTGCTCCCTCACGCCGCCCGACTGCGGGCTCTGCTCGCCGCCGCTCTCGTGGCTCCCACCGCCCATCGGACTCGCCGGTGCTTCCGCCATCTTATCAATAACCCAGCCTGCTCCCCAAAAAAAAAAAAAAAAAAAAAAAAAAAAAAAAAAAACAAAGAAACAAAAAAGGAGCGAAACCCTATGTTTAGCAACGCCATGCCTACCTACAGAAATGGATGTACTCATACAAAGCACGTACAAAAATTACGTATCCATGTCCTACATCGGCATTCATCAACCAAGAAATTCGAAGGAAGAAAAACCCTCAATCTACCAAAGAAATCACCGCCGATCGATCAAGCACGCGCCGGACTAATCGACCGCGAACCGCGAGGCGCGTCGGAATCGAACGCCCCCCCGTCGATTCGCCGCGGGCGCATCCGCAATCCGACATGAAACCCGGGGGGGAAGGAAACCCTAGGAGGACCTCGGAGTCCCGCGCACGCGCCCAGAAGAGAGAGAAAGGGAGATAGAGAGAGAGAGAGGAAGAGAGAGAAAGAGAGGAAGAGAGAGAGAGAGAGCGACGAACCTGGAAGGGAGAGGAAGGGAGAGAGGAGGAGTGAGAATTCGATTCGTATTTGGCGCGCGCGTCGCGGTTTTTTTTTTTTTTTTTTTGGGGGTTTTTTATAAGGGAGGGAGAGATCTGACGACGGAGAAGAAAGGGCAGAGCGCGCAGAGAGAGGAAGAAGAAGATCGATCGGAGGAATGAATGGGATTGGATGAACTTTGAAGCTTTCCTTTTTGAAGAAGAATGTTTTTTTCTCCCCTCTCTCTTTTTATTTTCTTTTTTTCTTTAACTTTTTATTTTGGGAGGTTTAATCTTTGTCGCGTTTATGGGAATTCTCGGCTCCCGTTCGGCGGTCGTCTCATGGGCCTTAGCTGGGCTCGCTCTCGGCGGGCCCAATTCACTACGTTAAGATTGAACCACCTCGTCATCCTGCAATCGAGTCATCTCCGGTCCTGGAAATCTGGCATCGGTTGATGGAAACGGGCGTGAGGAGTTCGAGTTGTGTTGATCCTCATGATGTTCAACCCAATTGCGTGCGACATCGGCGCGTGCGATCGGAAGACGAAACCCTCGGGGTCATTCGGTAGAACACGGATGGGCACGTTCGGTTCTATCGATATGGGGAATGACTAGGCTTGTTCGGTTCTTTAAATATGCGGTGTGAATGGGATGAATAGAGCGTCATACTCCACAAGGATTAGGATTAGTCGTGTTCGGACAATCTCGAACAAGCTGTGAGTGCTTTTCTGACTGTTCTATCGTTCTCTTGTGTATTTCATTAGAATGAGAGAAATCCCTTTTCGGTTTACTCGAGTTCTTGAAACGAGCCGGTAGTATCGGATGCATGAAAAAGCCAAAGAAGGCTGTCCCCTTCCGATCAATTATACCCCGAGAGAGAGAAGAAGGTTAGATACAATCTCTAAAATCTTTGATTTGTAGATAGGTTCTTGTTACAATCATTTCAGTAAAGCACGCAAAGAAGAGGCAGCGTTCCGTTCTTTCTTTCGAGGGTCCGTAATGCTGCGTCTAATGAAGCCGGCACGCGACATCCTCACATGATTGCTTGCTCCCGAGAATGGCTCCGGTTCTCAGCACCCATCCAAGAGATGAAGTAGAGTTCCCAGGAGGAGTTTACTGCGATGTCATGCTGTTCCTCAGATCATCTGGAGAAACGGAAACTTCCCCAACGGCAGACCAAGAATCGTTCAAAACAGAATGTCTGAAATCCTTTATGGTAACACAGATCATAAGGCAAAAGTGAAATCATCGCAATTGTATGCCGCTCTTCCGCATTTGGAATCAGTAGATCCATCACTCTGAGATCATTCTGCACGTTCTGTGAGAAATACAGTTTAACCAAAAGAAACCGGATGCAGTCATGCATGTTTTTTCCTTATTCACGGAAAGAAAAGAGAAAAAAAAAGACGTAAGTTTTCTGTCATTACTACGCAATGGACAAAGCTTCTCTATGGTAGTACATGGGTAATTTTTGCGAGGGATATGGCAGTAGCATCAAACATACATCCCGACATGTAAATAAAAACTGGCTGAAATTTCATAATAATGATTGTGATCTTACTCAAGTTGACAGATGCGGGACATTCGGAAGCATTTCTTTTTGGCTTAGGAAGGCTCATGATGAATCCAACAAGTGCCCTTCTAACATTGCTTTCTCCATGATCTCCTTCTGCTCCTCAAACACAAAAGAATCAGATCAGATGGTTTCACGTAACACGTGAGAGATATATAACAGCAAATGTAATTTACCTGGATCATTCTCGTGATCATCCCTGGACCATCCTGGTTTCCAGCAGATAAAAGAGAATTGATGATATCAATAATGACAAGAGCCAAAAAAATTTCAACGAATCACTGTCAAAACATTCACAAACCTGAAACTGCTTCTCTTTCCAGGCCACCTCTTTGTAGGTCCTTGATTCTAGTGACGCATATTCACTTGGAACTAGAATTGCATCCACATGCTGCAGAAGCCTCAAACCATCTGCGGCCACCGAAAACCACATGGAAACTAATAACTATCGTCCCCCAACTATAGCTAGGAAAAGCTCGAAGTCTGCATGTGATTAGGCTGGTCTATGTTATGGTAAATATACCTCCACTGGTCAGTCATTCTTATCTAAATGGGTTATAATAACTACATGGCTCCAGGAAATATTTACGCACTCAAGTCTAACTAAGCAATTCAATTCAGAACACGAGCCATCAATTGATACAACCTTCAATGCAAGCTAAAATACCATCTCAGCATCTGACCAACCAAGCATGCAAATCCACATTTTAAAATCATAGTAGAAATAAGGGTTTCCTTCTAAATTCCAATAAGACCAAGAGATTCATGGCGCAGATCTCTGCAGAAGGCAGTACAGGCATAATACTACAGCTGGTGGCAAAAGAGAGAGATTTTACTCGTGATAAAGGCCTCTTCCCAAAGCCCATGCATTGACCACGAAGGTGCCACTTCTCGAAATGGAATTCCCTTGCTCAAGCATACTCTGCATGTCCCATTGACGTCAATGATAATGTTAGAAGCATAAAAGAAATGAGCTTTTTCTTTGCATTAAAACTCATCGTCTATAACAATGTCTCAAAATTGGGAGAACTTGATAATCATCACAAGAGTGTGCACTAACTCAGCCTCCCTTAGTTTATAATTGACCAAACACGGATAATATGTCTCATTTTTCTGGCGACACAGCAATCAGTTTTTTCATGTAGATCAATAGCCGTGTATCCTCCAAAAAGGGTTCCCCACAAGTGGTGGACTTACTCGATCACAAGTTGCCTTAGAACACCAGGAAGGACGCCATCACTTACAGGAGCTGTCTGCACTTCGAGAGAGGAATAAACATTCGTCCCTGAATGCACACCTTTCCCATTGTCTTCACCATTGTCCTGAAAAGAGCATTTAGTCAGGCACTTAGAGCTGAAAAGTAACCCATCAAACTGTAGATTCCCAGCCACGCAATTTTAACATTTCTTTCCAATAAGTAAAACAAAGAATGAAAGTTTAAGATCGTCATTTACTGTCATTGATTTGAAATGGACACATAACTGAAACACAAGATATGTCATCTCAAATGAGCAAATCATAATTTTCCGAGTTTCTGGTGTCCATTTTCTGCAATAATAGCCACTGAGAGACATGAAATGAGAGTAACTATCCACAAGCATTGAAGCTGTAACTAGTGATGCTTATCAAGAATGGCAAGTTATTGAAGCATGACCAAGAACCTTCAGGGCAATTGAATTTCTGTTAAAATGAATGCCTTCTTAGATGCTCACCTTGCGGCAGATGACGAAAAAGTTAGTTATAGTTCCCTCAAGTATATGATCACCATCATCTGACAGCAATAGCTCAGTCACAGAAGGAGGCCTCAACTGCTCCAGGGGCTTCCTGAGCCTGTCAACAAAATGAAACTGGCCTAAGATCCACAGTAACAGAAAAGGTTGTCAGAAACTAATACGAGGAACCCAGAGAGTTATAATAGTTTGTGCTGGCCTGGCAGTGGTAAATGTAGCTTATTAAAAGGAGATTCTGAAAACACCATGTAAAGATTTCATCAAGAGTTGAACTAAAGTTTCAGTTAGTTACAGAAGAGCATAGTGAATGAAAATACATCAACTGGTGATACGTAACTTTTTTAGTACGCATTTACTTCATTTGAAGAAAAACAAAGATCAAAGATCGTTGTAAATTTCTTATGGAGCTTGCAACCTAACCTTACCCAATCCGAATACTTTGCGGCAGCGACACTCCTCCCTCTTCCCACCAAAGCCAACCGTGCGCCGCTTTGCCCAGCACCAAACACAGGGGGAACATAAGCACTGACATGAACATGAACATCGAGAACACAATCGACCCTCTTTCTATCGACATGCACAGATTTCCGCAAACTCTCCAAATTCCCACTAAGCAAAACCGTGATGGCCAATTCCTGCCCCATTTCCCTATCTCTCATCGCGCGAGGCAGCACCTTCCTTGTCGACTCATTAATCATATCCGGAATGCCCGGTTCCCACACTGACAGGGCCATCGACGACGCGGACGACGCATCCACAGGCCAGCTTGATCCGAACAGAAACCGCGGCTCCGAATTCAATAGGATCTTCGCAGAGTTGATCAGCCTGTTCAGGTGCCTCCCCCAGAACAAGATGCAGGAACCATTGTTGTGAGTCCGAGTGGTCGTGTACGCCCCTGACACAGTTTTCGCAATGCCCATAAGCAGGTACCTCATGCATAAGCGTGCACACGCAGAACCTATAGCTCATGACTCCATTACGAACATGCAGTTTCTTCCAATTACAGCAGACAAGACTCTGGCTGAGGAATTCGAGAACCGCAAGCTCCGATGAAACCGGTCACTAAACCGTTCCGACAGGCTAAATTTCATCCCTTTCTCGAAGCTACAGACATGGGAAAATAGCGGGAAGAAAACACCGGACTCGACTCCTACCCAGGAAAGAGAACAGAAAAGGGTGTCAGAGAGACGGTACCCGGATGGGTTTCGAGGAAGGAAGCGACGGTGGGAGCATCGGAGGACTGAGAAATGACGCCATTGCTCAGCAGGAACCTGCAAGTCGACATGGTTTCTAGCTTCCCTTCTCGCCGCCTCAGGAGAAAAGACTGATGACAACCTATGAAAACAACACGGATCGAACTCGGCGTTTTGAAGAAGATGGGCCGTGGCCATTGACTTTGAAGCCCAGGCCCAATAAGATTCACTACTTTCCCAAAAAATAAACAAACAGCTATATTATATAAATAACTTCGTTTTTTCCCCAAAAAAAAAAATATCTCTCTCTCTCTCTATATATATATATATATATATATATATATATATATATATTCCTAAATTCTGACATTGTTTCTTGCAAACGAGTGATCACTCTTACAGTTTTCATTTTTTTGCTTCTCATTTAACTTATTCAAGATATTAAATTCGCAAATGAAATTTCCCCTTTTAGCAAGCAAATACTTTTATGTATGCGTAATTGAAAAAATGGCACAAATTCCACACGAATAATTATGGTTATTGGCCATTATTCAGTAACTTTTGACACTTCATGTGTTATGTATTGTTTTAACCATCATTCATCAACGACAATTATTTAGTTTTATTGGTAATTCGGTTGTTGACCATTAGTGTTTAGTCTTTAGTCATCAATTATTGACATGACCAAACAAGCTAAAAGAAATTTCTCGAGTGCTTCTCTTTTCGTTTTTTTTTTTTTATCACACATGTCACCAAGTCAATAATCAATCTAGTTTTAATGGTAACTGGACAAACCGAATTTTGTGCTCCATTAAGAAGATTACATCAAAGACATTGTGGAAATCCAAATTGAAAAATTAACGGTCGATCAACAAAATCATGTTGAAAAATCACCAAATTATGAACGGTCCGATATTATTTTTTTCTGGGGAACTTTATAAAATGTTAGCTGTTGACACTTTTTCCCCCTCTTTTTTCCCTCTTCTTCCCAAGGGGGGAAAATTCTCAAATGGGGTATAACCAGCCTTTCTTGGCATGATGAAGTGAAGCATTAATGCCAGAATCCACCACTAAATGCAGCAATATCTCCATAAACGGCAAAGGAAATCCAGTCCCATTTAAGTTATTGCCTGCGAGGACTGCAGCAGTTTACCAAAACAAGCCAAGGCGGCCAGAAGGAAAATGTTCATGCATGGTTTTTCCCCTTTTTGTACGGATGAATATGGTCGAGACTATCCCATTCGATTAGCAAGTGACAAGAAAGTCTACATCAGGCAAGGCTTTGCCTCAATTTGCATGCCAATTCCTTATAAGGAATTGCAGCAGATTACTCTTTTTATGTATGCATCGTCTCTCCAACAGTCGCCAATGCGAAGAGCGCAAGATCGCACCCATTCAGCACCTATAAGAAGAACCCGCCTTTCTTCACCGTCCAGAACAGCTTGCCGGGATACTGGGATCGAATTCGAGCTACAATGGCTGCTGAATATCTTCCTGCTCATCTGCGACAGATGCTCCAGGGGCTCTCCCTCGACGAGTTCTACTGCTTCCATCGCGTCGACAGGAGGGTCTACTCTCGGCTGGTCATCAACCTTAACCGGGACCTGAACCAGTCCGTGCAAGTGATGGGGCTCCTGATGTGGCTGGAGAGGGCGGGCCGTGACCAGACCCTTGTGGCCACCGTCCTGAGATGGCCCGACAGCGTGCTCAACGCGCTGGCCGACGAAGCCGTTGAGTGCCTGATTTGCATGCAGAGGGATGAATTCCTGTCCCCGTCGAGAAGCAGCGACATGTGCTTCACGCGGAACCTGACTAACCGTGAAATCGGGCTCGGGTTCTTCCATAAGCATCGCGCCCCGATCCTTCAGGCAATTACTAAGGTCATCAACGAGGTCTGCGTGCTAGCGTTCTTCGACATAATGCTAAAGGTCGCGCAAAAAAGGGCTAGGACTAGTAATGCGAACACTAAGAGCAGCAATTTCGCAAACCCGAGTGAGCAAGGTTACGGCGATCAGTCTGTATATCCGATACCACCGGTTCCGTACCAAGGTATTGGGGTCGGACCGCCGAACGTACCATCATCATTCATCCCGCTCTTTAGAAAAGGAGGGTATTTAGACCTGATTTTCGGGGAAGATTACGAACAGGAGGCGCAAACCTTCAACGACAATTACTTCCTTAGTGGCGGGACAAGCTATTCCCAAATCGAAGACGGCGCCGGGCTGCCGCCCGAGGAGCGGACCATATTCTTGACGTTCTCCAAGGGATATCCTATTCTGGAAAACGAAGTTCGCGAGTATTTCACCAGGTTCGCTCCCTCTCGATCACTTCGTTTCTAACGACAAAGCGGGTCACACAATACTCTTTCTTAAGCTAACCGAATTCGCGACTACGATTTACATTTCGATGTTATCTTCAATCTTGTCTGAATATTTTGATTCTTCAATCGACAAGGCAGTTCGAACAAAACAATAAGAGGGCTAATGAACATTAAGGGTTGCAGTAGAACTAAGATTTTCTCTCCTCCCTTGATGATACAGGCGGTTCGGAAACTTCATAGAGGAGCTGCACATGCAAGAGGTGCCGCCGGAGGAGCAGGCCTTGTACGCGCGCGTCGTGGTCTGCCCCGCCTCGCTCATAGACAGGATACTCAGCGGCAAGAGCAAGGCGAAATTCACCATCAACGGGAAGCATGTGTGGGCGCGCCGGTATGTGAGGAAGACAGTCAAGTCGCCGCCGCTGACCGCCCATGAAGTTCCGTCGCCTCCAGCACAACCATGAGTCGAATTCATGGTTATTCGTCGTCGTCGTTGTTGTAGCGTTCCAATGTATTTTTTGCAATCAATTTCCCGCCATAGTTATGGCATTTTGAACCTCGGTTACTTGGATTTCCTAGCAAATATGGAGGATCTTATTTATATTTCTTTATCTTTGCAAATGATTATTCTTATTCCTCTTCTACAAAAGCCGAAAAGTCCTAAATATGGTAAATCATGCTAATGACATATTTTTCGTGAAAAATGAATGCTTTGCAAAATATTTTTATAAAAATGATTAATTATATCACTCATAAAAATGAATAATGATTTTTTTTTATCATTTACAAAAATATTGGGATATAAATTCTTGTTGATAATGAAAACTTTATGAAGCGGTATAAGTTATAATTTTTAGAAAAATGTTTTCTAAATCATTTATTTTCTTTTGAAATAAATAGACCTAAGACGAAGTCAATAAGTGAAATCTGTACATGGTATTCATGTGATAATAACCTAGCGAAGACTAGTGATATTATTGCCATGAAAAGGAGCTGTGCTATTGCAACCATGTTTGATGACAATCCCCAGTTCTTTTATGTAGTCAAGCATGAATTATGCAGTGACCCGACAAATTTCCACCGACAAAAGAACAATCAGGTGAAATTGTTGTTAGAAACACAAAATGGCATCAACAATTTGTACTCATTTTGTTATCAGTAATCCGAACAACCCCATCCACATGAATCTCCATCCTGAACATTTCGGCTTATGCTGATCTAGTTCGTGATTTCGAACTTGGGCAGATGAGAATCGTCGGCCCGACTGCAGGAGTTCGATGGTCAATGAGAACAAACCCCGGTCTTATAGAGAACCAAGACATCAGTGCTGATCAAGTGGTTCATAAGTGGATCTGTAAGTTCGATTCTGTTCGATATTCACGGTCGACGTGCATGAGATGGCGATCAAGAATAGGCAGTGCATGAATATCGAGTAGTGTCGGGTGGATAGAGCCCAGTTTAGCGCGCTCTCATGTATTACCCTCGACCTCACACGATGCATCAGCAAAATTCGGCTTGATCAGGAACCCAGGGGCACAGGATCGATGTTCGCAAGTATACCTCAAGCTCACATCCTATGATGAACAGAAGAAACGATGGCACGTTTTCTGGTTTGCTCTCAGAAATCAGGAACACCACCTCTTATTGCGAACCAAGAGACAAAAGTCGGTCTTTCTGAGATGGTGATATACAAAGCACCCAGTGAGTTCTCAAGAGCATACACATATATATGCAAATCGTATATCATTTATACTACATGATGGGTCATAGGTTTTTTTGTGCACTTGGTTTATAGGAATTAAACAAACCGGATCCTATATAAATTAAGAATGCACTCTAAGAATTGGGTTGGTTGCTATGTCCTCTCTTGCTGTTTCTTACCTAACCTTCACAAGAGAGAGCATGGCGACATATTGGTCATGTGGACCTCAGGAAGATAAATCAGAAGCCTCGCTTAGCTTCTGTAACTGAAGTAGGCACGACTGGCTGTATTATTGTGGACACCATTTTTCTGGAGAATTACTGGGAGCTGTGGAAGAGGGTGAGGAGTGGCTGTGGATGAAGAGAATCCTGATGATGCTGCATAGGTGAACAATTGGGCTTGTTGAGACCCATTGTTGGCAGTGTTGACATTGCCATGCACTGGCAATCTGTAACTTGAGAACCTCAATGCCGGAATCGCTTCGGCCCTCTTCTCCATTGCCTTTCCCTGCGTACAGCAGAAAAGATCGTCAGCAAGCAAACTTCGTCTACTAGATCGGAAATCAAGCAGCCTCGGCTTGTGGCTGCTCGTGAGTTGTATAATGTCAAGTGGATAATATCCATCTTCACTCAATGTTCATGCTTTTAGAAGATGAGATTGCTCGGCACTGCCGGCTCAATGGTGTGTTTTGAATTGCTTCCAGAACATGAATTAATGGAACATTTGAGTGTAGAATGATATATGTAGTACAAGAGGACAATTAGCAAGCACATGGGAAATAAAGAGGAGAGATCTGAAAACGTTTTGCTGAAAAACCAAGAAAAAATTTCGGTACTTTTGACACAATAAAAGTGCTCGGAGCTGCATACATGGTGTCGGCCATGTATCTGAGGCAAAAAGTTGAAGAAAATTACGCAGTAAAATCTGTCACTCAACAAAAATGCGGATGCAGAAAACTGATAAACCCCCGCCAAAAAAAAGAAGGTTCACTCTTGATTTGGATCTTATTTTACATCAATCATTTAGTTCATGGATCCGTTGCCATAGATGTGTGAGATGAGACAGGCATCAAGATGCCCCCTCCCAAAATGCATTGCTACATAGTAAACTTTTTTCGTAACATGGTGGCGAATGAGGTTTCTTAAGGTTTTGAAGACCCAACACTAAACAGTACTAGCCAAAATGAAACATGGTTTTTCATCAATAACAAGCCCATAATTTCAGTTAATGAGGACATATTTTGACCAGCCAATTGAAGCAGTTAGCTTAGCATCCAAATAAGTAAAACAAACGGTGTTTACAAGCAAATGGAATGGAAAGAACGAGGAGGAGCTAAGTACCTCATAATTTGGTGCGAGTGCAGGATACAAGGTTGACCAAATGGGAGGACTCCTTGATGCCATTCCAATATTGGGAAGTTCTCCACCCTTGTGAGCAGAAGAAGAGCAACCGACCTGCAAATTACGAGTTATAAAGACACGATAAATCATCAGTTTCTAAAGAAAGAGGCAAAAATTGTACAAAATACTAGGCAATTGCATGATTGATCGAAAAACTACCATCACGATATTTGGCATCTCGCGGTCGGCACAACGAAAGAGCATATCCCTTTGAGTTCCAGCTCCCATGGAACTACTTGATGGCAGAGACATTCCGAGGCTCAGATCAAGATTGTGGCTGCAGCCTGAAACCCCATTAAACACAAGAGCTTCTTGTGATCCATTGTCACATTGTGGCAACTTTTGATTTAGTCTTACAACCACAATTAAGAACCTAAAATATCAACTTTAAAAGACTTTAATTGAGCTGTACCTCCAGCTCTGGGATATGGCTTAGTGTCTCCTTCGTAACTGCCTGGCTGGAAGTTCATTACTGCTTCCATTCCATTACATTTGTTTGCCCCATTGTCAGAAGCCCTGGAATTAGAAAGAAAACAAAGAGGAAGCATCTCGTCTGATCAACTAAGTCCACCAATATGCAGTAGAATTATGCACCTAGTGCTTAGAGAGGGAGAAAAGGAAAATCGATTTCTAAGATCACAAGGACCTCGGAGCTTCAATTTCAATGTCAAATAACCCAAGATAAATTTACCTGCAAATAAGCACCACGACTTTGAAGATAATAGGGGCGAACCTGATCATCTTTTTTCTTAATTACATTTAAGACAAGTCATCTTAAGATCCGATTCCAATCTAAGGAACCACCTTAATTTTGTAAGTTCTTAAGGTGCAAGTTTCAGTTTTTGCATCAACCAAATTCGCCAGTGAGTTAAAAATATCTCTGAATTTAAAGAACTCGCGAACAAGAATTCTTACTTGTTCCCAAGTAGCGGCCCCGCTCTGGCATCCCATCGACCACATTTTTGCAGGGTCATGCCCCTATGTTTTGAGCTTCCTCTAGAGATTCCAGTGCTCTGGCGGCGAAGTATTTGCACGAATTCCTCTTTCGATAAATTCACCATCTGTAACTAATTAGAAAACAGTCACCAAACAAAGAACCACTTCCAGAAGATTATTGGTATGCTATCTACTCATCAATGAATAGAACCTGTTTCATGTCTTCCTCATAGTCACTGATATTGAAATTGATGTCTGCATCGACTCCCCTAAACTTGATCGCCGCCCGATCATAAGCTCTGAATTAAAGAGTTCCACATTCGATTGAATGAGGAATAGGCATCGAGAATCCTCTACAATTGGCAAGCAAATTCAAATTCAAAACACAAATCAAGAACTCACCTAGCAGCAGCATATGCAGTGTCAAATCCACCTGACAAAACCCAGAAACAACACATAAGACATCCCAAAAAGAAACACCAACTTCACGGAATTAATTCTCATTTATCTTTAACAAGTACGCATATGCAAGCGAATTGAGAGAGATTTTGAGAGAGAACCAAAAAGGAAATCCTCTTACCTAAATACACTTGCTTCCCACAATCCCTGCAACGAAATTACCCAAAAGAAGAATTAAGCTAAACACTTGTTCTTAATCAGAAAAGGAAAAAAACATTGATACGAAAAAGGACAAGCCAAGATCAACATCTTCGGATGGACTTTAGACCTCAATCAAATGCAATGCAACATACAACATATCAAGAACAAAACCCAATTATCGCTAAACCAAGCACACCTACACACCATATATGCGATTCCCATCTTCCAGTTCGCCGGTAAAACGTGACACCGCGGTACTGGGAGCTCCGGGACCGGGGACCCCTGCGGCTCTTCCGTTGCTTCGGCTGCAGAATCCTGAACTCCGTGGGAGCTCCAGCGGGTTCGCCAAAGGACAAGTTCAGCCACTGCTGCCTTGCGGGCAACCCCAACCCTAATTCCGCCACCTCGTGGCGGTGCTCTCCGGCTCCGGCAACCGGAAAAAGCTGCCGTGTGATCAGCCCCGGTGGCGAGGGCGGCGGGTCTCCGGCCTTGAAACCGCCTTTGCTCCCTTTCTCCTTCTCCTTCTTAATATAGAATATGGAGGAGGAGGAGGTGGTGTTGGAGGAGTTCTCCTCACCGGCGTTGCCAGAAGCTTCCTCGGCGCTGGCGACAATGGTGGAGTTGGAGGTCCCGGAATCTTCCTCCATATCGTAGTTGCCGGAGGCCTCGTGAAGCTTGGTCGCCGCTTCCTCCTCTCGCTCTTGCACAGCAATCTGGTTCTTGTCGTTGTCGCAGGACGAGTCGCTGGAGATCATCTCGAGATTGAGATCCAACATGGTATCTTTTCTTGACGGGCCTTTCTCGTCGGTGAATCTTTAAAAACTGAAGTGGGTCTCTGCGAAAATCTCGAATCTTTATGAAGCAAGAAGGCCTCGCGAGGGGAGGGCAATCTCCAGGAAAGCTGAACGAGAAGATGGGTGCAATATGTCGAAACAAATTAAGTTGTAGAGAGAGAGAGAGAGTTGCTATGGCGATCGGGGAGAGGATGAGTGAAGAGTGAAAAGCTCAAAGGAAATGCATTTTAAAGGGGAAGACGAGGAGAGGCTGATTCTTGTTTAAGGTGGTGAAGAAAGAGACGGTTTTTTCTGTGGTTTCTGTGGACGAATGGAGAGGAGGCCCGAGAGAAGAAAGAGAGAGAGAGAGAGAGAGAGAGAGACGACGACGACGACAGATGGAGATAAACAAGAAAGGGAAAAGAAAACGAGAGAGAGAGAGAGAGAGAGAACAACCGATGATCAGCAACAGTAAAGCAGAAGTAAACTGGCTCAGGAGGGGACTGGAAGCGAGATGAGTTCGTCACATGAAAACCACAAATCCAATGAAAATTCGATGACTTTTTTAAGGAAAAAGAGAAGGAACGAGGTAAAGGAGGAAGGAGAAACTGGGGAGTGGGGCTGCGCGGACGTGTTAACAGCAGCGGCAGAATTCTTACACTTGCCCCTCGTTACTGGATGCCCCCCTCCACCTTGCAGTCTTGCACCACTGAACCTTCTTCATCCTTCTTTTCCAATTCCAAGATTACACTCGAGATTAAAAAGCTAAAAAACAAAATAATAATAATAATAATAATAACAACAACAGTAATATTACAACATATGAGTTATTTACAAAGAAAAATCAGATCAAGAACTGCTGACATTAAAAAAAAGGAAAAAAAAAAACCTTGCACGAACAATTTCATCCGAAGATAGGTCAGGAGGTGTATAGCTAAAACCCTAAATCCGGGGTTAATAACATCGCTTGTGTAGATTCTATTTTGCACCGTCGGTATATGTTGGATTACTTTATTAAAAAAGGTTTTGTATTTTCCTCTAATTATGCCTCTGAGTTGAGTTACAGGCATGGATATTACTTGCCTACTAAATTTTAATTAGTACACACATGAGAATTTCCGTCAACACATTAGTGGTAATGGAGGAAAATATGGTTCTCATGAATAAGAACTAATATAAACCATGATGACTTGCGTCATTTACTATGTAATGATGTGGTATGCCCTCATAATGCATTCAGCATGACCCGTTTATTTAAATGAATATTGATTTAGAATACGTCGTATCACATGATTATTCAATTATATATCGGCCTTGAATAAGTCAAGCATTACTTCATAGTTAGAACACCCTCTTACTCATGCTCCACGCTTAGATATCGATGTCTATGGAGGATGTTTGCTTTAGGACTTAATATTATGTACAATGTACTATGTAGGTGGCATTGCTATTCTTTTTGACCCCATTAGTTTGGAGCAATTTCTAAATTTTTGGCGTTTGTCGTACGTTGAGATTAATGATTAATGAGGCGTGAGCAAGGGATGGAACTAACCCTTTGACAAGAGGACAAGCATAAATGATTATATGGGTTTGATATGATGACTAAGTGACTTGCCACCTTCAATGATTTGAGGGATGGCTTTCCTTAACATTGATTAGAGAACCATTCTTAGAGCCAATTTGCAAAAACACACTTCGCGATTTAATTGGTCTTGTAATTAGTTAGGGAACAAAAGGTATTGATGACAATATCATTAGTATAAAATACAAAGTTTACTTTCAGATGTGTGGAACTATCGACTAGTGCTGCAGAAAGTTGTAGTGCTTCAGTCATAGGTTTGCAGCTTTGTGTAAGCAAGTTCAAATCTTTAAAAAGTATTAATAAGCCTGTAACAAAGTAATGGCAAAAAATATATTTATTTCGTTCAAATCTCTAAAAAGAATTATTTTGCCTGAATGGCAAAAAAATATTATTTCACTTCAATTAATTTTGTTTATGGATCTACACGCAATCAAAATCTCTCTCTCTCTCTCTCTCTCTCTCTCATGCCGGCGAAGTGGTGGTCGAGACAGGGGGTCAATGCTAACGCAATGGTGGTCGAGGTAGAAGGGCGTGCCCCCAACAAGATAACGGATTAGGCAAAGTGAAAGTTGTACCTCTAGTGTACATAAAGAAGATAGAGAGGAAAAGAGGTGACAAGAGACCATGTTTTCTCGTGTCAATACTCACATATTATATGTTAGATTCACATGTATTGATACATATTATATGTTAGATTCATATGTATTTGGTACTGTAACGAGACAATTCTAGTGATCCTTATCCAATAGCCGGCTAACCATGTCTACCGAGCACTCTTTTATATAATTTGTCTTATTTGTCTTCTACCATCAAGATGCGTGTGCTGTACATCTACACCATAGCCCATTTTGCCAATGTTTACGAGAGAGGGTTTCTCTACTGAAAGGGGGCAAAAAGCGTCTGCAAGATGGTTTCATCATATGCAAATCGTGCCCATTTCTTCACGTAATCGACAGGGAAGGCTGTCCTTTTCTTCACCACCTAAGTCTACATTCATCGGTCAAAGTACGACAGATTCGGTTGGTTTATATGGATCTTCACCTCGTTGCTTGAGTTGACTGAACTATTCGGCAAATTTCATAGGACGGTAGCCGCTTTTTGTTTTCGAAGAATCACTCCAATAGGAGCAACGTTGCCAGCCAATAAAAATGAACCTTCATCTTTCATAAGTTGAATAGATTGAGTAAACCCTACATTAACTACCCAAGGGAATCCCTGATAGGGTCGCGATTAAAGTGTTTTTCGAAAGGAAAAAATGGAGGGATTTTTAATCTTCTTTCACAAGAAATTACTAATAAGCGTGAGTCATTGACTCGTAACACGCCACCCATTACTCCTACTTAATTCAGTAATCCAATGAAATGTCCTCGCTACGGCATAATGAGCAGTTCGTCACCGATAACGTCTCAACTCATTATTAGAAAAAGGAGAATTCGCAATAAGATCTCCATAAGCAAATCTATCGAAAGGATTATCGTCGAATCTTGTCAAGCAAATAACTACAGAGCTAGTGACAAACTCGATAAGGACGGCAGGCTTTACCCAGCGTCCCTCAGTACCAGGATTGCACGGGTGCCTACAGCGTTCGGGATTTTCACGGCGGCACAACAAACCCTGGCACAAATTGCACCAAAGGACCCGGTGTTGGGAAAACACACGAAAAAAAGGAGGAAAAAGACAGTTTAAAAGCAAGGGTGGAAAGAGACATTGAGAGCTCAATCGGCGTTTTGCAGAGAGGAAAAATCGGTAGAGATCGAGCACACGAGAAAGGTCTGTGAAATTAGGGTATGGGGCTAGGGGTCCACGTGGAGAGATCCGAGTGGCTAAGAACCCGACAGATGGACGGAGATAATCACATCCTGATCTCCCGAAATCTGGTCCGGACAACGTTGACTATGCCATTAATGGTCACTTTCTATTTTTTTTTTCCATTTTTTGTCGGGGCAGGACCACCGTCGACCTGTCCTCTTGTTGCCTTATTTAAACAAGAGGGGTCGTCACCGTTGATTGGATCCTGCCGCGGATCCGACGGCTTGTGTCCGTTATCTCCACGCCCGGGCCCACAAAAATCAAGCTACGTGACTTTTGAGTTTTTCTCTTTTTCTCTTTCTTCTTGTGATAAAGCCTTTAATTAATTTTTTTTGGCGACATTTAATTTCGCCAGTTTTGAGACCCCATTAACTTAAATGCCCCGCCTTTTGTGGTGGATGGCCTTTGCATGTGTCCCATCATCCTATTTTAATTTCCACCTTGCTGGGGCTTTCGGGACCCTAATCGACACCAATTTAAAGAAAAACTTTATTAACTAACAAATGAGAAAATAGTTTTCAATTTTCCCGAAATAAGCAACACTTTTTCTCAAATGTTCTAATGAAATCGTTGACAAAATATTTCATAAGAGAAAACATCAACTTTAATCGTGATACATTCAAAATTCGAATATCGATATAGCTGTCACTTGAATATATATAATAATAAAAATCTCGCTAACCAAAATAAAAGTCGCAAGAGAATAGTCTTAAATATTAAGAAACGCGTTGAAGATCGAAATTTTTCGAATAAAAAAAGCGATTTGTTTTATGGGTAAAAAGAGGGAAAATGGGGAAAAAAAGGGGTTGAAGTTTTCTGTGAAATTCGGTTGGATGTTGAAGTGGAGGAAAATGAAAGGGCAAAAAGGCATTAATAATATAACAACAAAATTAAAAAAAAAAATTAAAAACCAAAAAAAACCAAAAAGGAAAACGACGAGAAAAGAGACGAGGAGCGGCCGCTATCCGGCCCTGTCCTTTCCTCGGCGCGCCGACCGACGTGTCCGCAAGGCGGGAGGGACCTTCATCGCCTGCTTTTTTTAGTTCACATCGCATGTTAGTGCCCTGCGCTTTCGCATGTAAGTCCCCCCCGTACTTTTAAGGTCAAACCTCAGTTTTGGGGGATTCAATTTTCTTCGGATTCAAAGTCCTCATGAATGGTACCCCTTTAGTCCTTTGATTTCCCCTTTTGTTTTTCCGCCCGTCGAGATGTCCAAATCGGGAAGGAGGGACCTTATCAAGCCACTCGGCGATATGACAAGACATTTTCATTTAGAAGAGGGGACCGATGATGTCGACTCTGAAACAAGCACTCAAATCCTTCTATAGATGCTTATGTTGGGTCACTTGATGAAATGTGATGTGTTCTCGAGATATGATCTGCAAATTACATGCACTCCGTTGGATTGTATAAAAGGTGATGCCCGTTAATGAGATCAAGGAAATTTACACTACTTCTATACCCGGATGTTTGGACTTGCGACTTCAATTTAGCCGGAAGAGATTCGATTGATGTGGCCAGGTTTGGAGATGTAGTTTCGGCCAGCTCCTAATTCAAGAATTAGGGGCTCCAGGGCATGTGAAAATTCAAAGTCAAAGATGTCTCGTGAGACAAAAAGGAGAGGAGCACATCTAAATTAGCGTGTGAGCGACTGGACTTTAGGAAATCTCTCCCCCTCGATTTCTTAAAGGAGTGAATCACGTGTTTGATGCATCTGAAATTTGCATTTTGGCCCTTCTCTCGAACCAAGAGCCAGCCAGCGTATACGCCAATTTTTTGGACCGACCATTTATATTTTCCAGCAGCTTCGGTGAGCACCAATTTTGACCAATTGCTCCATCTCTCCTTATAATGTAAAATTCCCTTTTTTGCTCTTAATTTTTTTAAACGTATATATTTTAGTTCCACTTTTCATTTTCTCCCCGTAAAAATAACATCCTAGGTATATCATTTCCAATTTTCATGTTCATGTTCTTCATATACATCCATAATTTTGCCCCCAAAAAATTGCACAAAATCCCCATTTTGAACGCACTGATAATTGTAATGTGGAATTTCGAAACATTATCGAAAAAAGTTATAGATATTGTTTAAGAGTTAATGGCACTTCTTTTTTCTTTGCGGAAATCTTTGGCCGAGCAATGTAACCGAAAATGGCAAATTGAAAGGGACAAATACAAGGAGACAAAGGCTTGTATTTTGAAGCTAAACTAACATTAATGCGTTAGGTTAGAGGCTAAGAGTTCTACTTTGCTGGCTACTCATTTGACTACATCTACTTTGCTGGCTACTCATTTGACTACGTCGCATACAAAAGTCAACGGGAAGTTAAGAGGAATTGGGGGGATTCATTGCCTCTAGGATGTAGCCATTTGACTACGTCGCATACAAAAGTCAACGGGAAGTTAAGAGGAAGTGGGGGGGATTCATTGCCTCTAGGATCTTCTCAAGGCAAAACTCGATCTCGTTCGACGCAAGTTAGATGCAAGCTAGACGCAAGCCAAAGTTTTGTCAACCCATTTGATAAGAAAGATATCGCTCCATCCAATTTCATGATTGATGCGAGCAAATAATAATTTTCAAAAGGACATCAAGGCATCCCTCAACCTCCAATGAGACATTAGTCAGATCTAATCAACCGGCTTGTCCATATCTCGGGAAAAAAAATTGTCAATAATCCAAAACGCACTCCTTATTAAAAAAATCCGATCCTTAAACGTTCACAAACAAATGACCTGATACGAAGACGGCCCCGCTACACAAAAAAATCAAGGGTCAAGAATTCATTCAAGGTCGATATTTTCAGGTTTTTCTTTTTTCTTTTTTTTTTTTTCTCGTTTTGTAAGTCAAGAAATGAGTGAAAACAACCACTGGGGGTTCGTCACCACCCTTCCAACTTGGAAGGATGAGGTCGGAAGTTCAAATTCTCACATTCTCAGGGGGGATTGGGGTGGGGACGGTATCATTTCAGGAGTGGATTTCGACTCCCACGCCCTGCAAGGAGGCAGGGCAAAAATCTAAGAGTGAGTGTTAGAGTAGGATTAGAGTAGGACCGACAAAAAAAAAAAAAAAAAGAGTGAAAACGAAAGAAAAAAAAGGAGAGGACATCATGGTGTCTTTTGATCTCCAAGGAGACATTAGTCAAATTTTAGTTGAGATCTATCTCTCTTTCTTCTCGTGATCCTTCGTGGCATTGACATTAAACTTTCCGCTAATCAATCGGCTTGTCCATGTCTTCGGAAAAAAACTCTCAATAATTAAGAACGTGCTCCTTATTAAATCCGACTCTTCATAAACCACGAAGAAATGGCCCGATACGAAGACGGCCCCGCGCCATGAAAAGATCGAGGATCGAGAATTCATTCGACGTTTGAGGGAGCCAATTATAGGGACACCTAGTCCCCAAAAAAATAGTAAAAAAAAGATAAATTACAATATTCCCACGTCGATATTTTCGTGTTTTTTTCCCCTCGTTTTGTAAGTCAAGAAAAGGAGTGAAAATGAAAGGAAAAAAAGGGGAAAGGCCAACCACCATTTTAGTGGAGGAGAAAAGGATGAGCCAGCCGCGGAGAGAGAAACCTTAATGGAGACAAACGCGTCTCGTCCCGTCATCCGTCCCTACTGTGGACCAAAATCGAACGAACAAATGAGCGAGCGAGCAAGCGATCGATCGAAAGGCCACGATCTAATCGGTGTCTCCAGGTTGACACGACGCACGCCGGGGAAATGGAACGGGACCGACCGGGGGTCCGAGCCGTCCATTTCGCCCCCGATATGGACAAGGAGGACGTGATTGATCGAAGGGAGGGAAAGGGACGGAGCAAGAACAAGAATCTTGTGCTGGTCGTCCCACATAGGAACTTTCCTCTTATGGTAATCCCCTTTATATTCTCTTTTTTATATTCTCACTAACGTATTCGATTGAGTAGCCTAACCGCGACCTGTACTCAGATACTTACCCCCTCTCCCTCCTTTCTCTTCGATTCCTTCTTTCTTTAAGTTTCCCCTTTTTATTTAAAAAAAGGAAAGTCAGTTTAAGGTAAAGCAGTCTTAATAATAATTAGGGTTAATCAAAAATTTCAAATTAATATACATGTGACAAAATTATCTCAAATCATTTTTTTAACTGTAATAAATTCAAAATCAATAAACTTGTGACAATTTATCCCATTAAATTTTACCATCAAATTATCTAATTAGATGATCTGTGACAATTAACGAGTATATTAATTTTTATTTTATTTTTTTGTCGGTCTCTTTCTAATCCTACTCTAACACTCACTTTCGATTTTCTTTACCTTTCTTATAGGCGTGGGAATCAAAAACCCACTCCGAAATGAAATCGTCCCACCCCAAGAATGTGGGGATTTGAACCTCCACCTCCCCTTCCAAGTTGGAAGGGTAGCCAATTTAACGCAGTATATCAATTTAAAGTTACCAAAAAGAAACCTTTTATGGATAAGAGATAAATGAGACCTTACGAGTGAACAACCTACTAGCTTCTTCCGTGGAGCTAACTTTTGGCAATCAATAGATGTTAAATTTGTTACAATTTTATTAGCTTAAGATTTTTTTGTTGTAAAAGAATTTAGCTTTGAAAAATTTTGTGATAAATATGCCAATTTAGGGTTTTTTGTTATTAAAATCAATTTAGGGTAAATTTGCGACAAATATACTAATTTGTGATTTTTGTTGTAAAAGAATTTAGCTTTGAAAAATTTTGTGATAAATATACCAATTTAGGGTTTTTTGTTATTAAAATCAATTTAGGGTAAATTTGCGAAAAGTATACTAATTTGTGATTTTTCATAATATTAATGCAAAGTATTAAAAGCCGCGGCGATTATCAAATTATCACAAATTTTCATTATTTCTATTTAATTTCACTTACACGTCGACGTTAATAAGAATGCGATATCAAATCAAGTAATCGGACAGCTTTTAACTAAACCGAGAATTTGCAATACATTTTTTTTTTTTTTATCATTTTCTTCATCCGAGCTCTCTTGATTGAGTGATCTTCCTAACCACTCCATTTATACTATCCCCAGTGGACAGCAATAAATAATGAAAATACACGACATGGACATGACAATTTTAAGTGCATAAAATAAAAATCTACGAAACGGTTGACTTCATCGATAGTAAAGAAAATTACAAAGATAATGAATAGTGAAGCTTTTCTAACAATACGAGGCACAAAATGGGATTGTCCCATAAAATATCATATATATATGTACACACAGCAAAAAAATATTTATGATTCAATCTCTTCAATCATGATGTTAATAGTACGTATGACTCTACAATAGTATAATAATTCAAGTGAAAAACGGGATTGTTCCATTTCAAGAAAGAATAGTAAAAAAATCCTATGATCCTCCGTATGCATGTGTTTTTTTTTTGGGGGGGGCCAAAATATAGCGCCTGCAATGAAATATAGTTTTTAATGTACTTAGACAATTGTGCAACCTTGGATCGATAAGCTATCAACATCCTAATCCTATACATGGTTTGATAAGGACCGAATTAAAATCGATTTAGAAAGTTACAATGGCTGCCGGCCTTAGATTAGCAAGTGCCTTTAATTGGTTGATTGCCCCACCCCCTTTTGGTAACTAAAGAAAAACCTCGTGTGCTTTCTATTATGATGTTACTATTAGATACATCTCCACGGTAGCATAATAGCTCGGAGTAAAAAAACCACACTGTCCATTTTTTTTAAAAAAAAAAAACCTGCATAAGAAAATTCTACATCCATTTGTGTTTATGGGTTTTTTTCTTTTTAACTAGTGTATATCGCCGGCAAGAAGCACTCTAACAAATGGGCAAATCTCGGGTTAATATTGCACCCCAAAAAAAAAAAATCTAAGATTGATAAGCTATCGATAAGCTGTATACAGATCGATAAGACCGATTAAATATTAAATCCCACAATTCTAAAAAGATTGTCAGCCTTAGAATAGCAAGTACCTTTTGATCAATCAATCTCCCTCCACCCTCCAATAATTAGGAAAAAAAATCTGGCTACACCACCTTTTATAATATGATATTTATATTAAAATAATTGATATTAAATATAAATGGGAATCTAAGTCGATCCCAAACTACCTCCAATTATTGCAGCCCACGAAGCATTAGACGAAAGGGAGATAAGGTTCGCTCGGCGGGCCCCACCGCTGCCCCGCGCGAGCGCACCCACGCGCTCCTTCCCGGCGCGTGCCACGATACGCGCCCCGGAGATTTGACCGTACGTTGCGGGTGCTGGCACACGAGTGCCTAACTCCATTTATGACGCGGTGGATGACGTCACGCGGCCCGATTATTGTAATTGCCTTCCACGCCATTTGGCATTATAATTAATTGGGATTGGCAGGAGCCATGACGCAGCACCTTACGCTGGCAACCCGAGTAGACCCATAATTTATTCATCGAATCTTAAAAAAATTCGAAAACTACGTGATTAGCTAATTAATTTTTATTTTGTCTTTTGCCCCATATATAGAATGATATTCAGGCAAATGTTGTTTGTACTTTCCGCTCGTTGTACTCTCCGCTCGAAATGGAAACCTGCGGAAGAAGAGTACGGCGCCATTATTCATTTTTAACATGAGAAGGCACAGAGGAAATACCCTTTTTCTTATAATTTAGCGTTATATTTATATATATATAAACATATAAACAAAAACAAAGTTCAAGGAAAAAAGGAGGAGGACGAATATGTCGATTGGAGATTGGAATATTCTCAAATTGCAAATATTAAAATGAAGTATCGAAATTGCATAATTCAGCGATCGGAAAATCAGATTCCTTCGACATGAATAAGAATTTCCATCCACGACATGCACCATCAGATACACATCATCTTTAATTGGTCGCGAGCGATTAATTTAATTAGACTCGCCATTATTGTCGAGTCCCAATCTGATTGAATCGTTATTCTAAAGAAAGCCTATTGAAAATGTCTAGGTTACCATTCAAGGTTTAAGAGTGTGACAGAGTCATAAATCATATGATTACATAACGAAAGCAAGTGGAAACGCAGTTTGATTTTTTAAGTGCCATCAAATTGAGTTTTATTTCTCTTTCGTCTCCTCTTTTTCCCCTCCAATTTTTAATGGCAATGCATGAAATCCTAAGTCATTATGTGCTCTGCATGTGGTCGAGTAGCATGAATGTCATTTGGTTATACAACGAAAGTCAGTGGAAACGCGCAATCTGACTTTTTATGCACCAGCAAATTGGGTTTCATTTCTCCATCCCCTCCTCTTTTCCCCTTCAATTTTAATGGCAATGCATGAAATCCTAGGTCATGCTCTGCTCGGCATTCGGCCGAGTAGCATGAGGTGTCCTTCCAAGTACAAATCTGACGAGCACATGATGCCAAGGTACCGTCACAAAAACCAAAAAGTAACTACCGAACCTATTAAAACTACCGCCATCAAAGTCAACACATGCAAAGAAATGGTCAGGAATTTCTCCCCGCCTAAATGGGAATCTTTCCACGTTTTCATGTTAAATTGTGGGTGTCTAGATTCCCTTTCGCTGCCTGAATTATCCCAGATTATAAAACCTCAAAAGAAATATCATAAAAAAATCATGCTCATAACTTCCTCAAGCTTTTCTAATAGGAACTGGAGTAAAAAAGTAAAAACAAAAAGAGAGAGATAGAGTTAGTTGATGCAGCAAAAAAAGAATAAAGCATTCACCAAAAGGTCGATCAGCAGGAGGAGAGAGGAAACTTTTTGGGAACCCTAAACCTTAAAAAGGGAAAAAAAATGAAATAAAAAACAGGAACTTCCCAAAAATGGTCATTCCCTGTGATTCACTGACTCGGGTCACTATCAAACTTTCCTTGTGGGTTAAGGGAGGATGTGACCCATGATTAGTCATGAGATTGATGGAGGGTTTTGGTTCCTTTTTATTACTTTATATTCCAAGTGGTGGGGGGCGATATTTTCATTATTTTAACGGGTAAATATTATTTTATTGGGAGATATTATAATGTTATTTCTTTTGTTTTTTGGGTGGGGAGAGAAATTGGAAAAGTAGGTAGGATATCAATTGCATTTGGTGTACTTGTCGGCAGGGGTACGAGGTTATTGGGCCCTTTGTTGACGTGGTCTCCTCCCCTCCTTTCGTAGTACCATCCCCTCATCTTTTCTCTCATTTTTGCCCCCATCTTTATCCTTGTTTACCAATATGCCCCCCCCCCTCTCGCCCTCAACGCCACCCCCAATGACACCCTAAAATTATTGCCTTGGATCGATTCCAACCGGCCAATTCCATCACTTTCGTAAAGGAAAAGGAAAAACGATCCAATCCCATAAAACATCTTTAGTCTGTCAAAACTAATTTTATCGCATCAATTATATAAAATGAGTTTTATATAACATTTTCTTTTTGAATAGTATTTCGTATAGTTATATACACACAAAAATCGTGTTTTACTGTATATAGTAGTCTATGACGACATGAAAAATCATTCGGCAGGAACTTTTATGAGTGGGATTAGCAATTTCAGCGGATCCCGACACACGAAAAGATTTCATCGCATCCTGTACATAGAACTTTATAAGGTGTCCTTGGATGGAGACTCTTCATTGGTTTTTTAGTTCTCATGTCATGTAATGTATGAACAAGTGGGTTGATGGAGGCATAGTTTGGTCGGCCTTGGATGCCCCTCCCCCTCTCTCCAATGAGAACTTTGCAACAGTGGATTAGGGTTTCTTGTCTTCGATGGGACAAAAAGGAGGGGAGGGGGGGCGGGGGGGGGGGGGGTGGTTTCTCTTCGTTGGAAAAGGGGTTATTCCTCATTTGATGCCAGGCCTTCTTTACCTAATTCCAGCACTCAATCATGTCGATGGGATTATTGACTCATTAACAGGGTTTATCTTAATCTAGATACAATGCACTGACTAAGCTCGCCATATTATATAACTGACCCATTTCCTTTATCCAAGGCCTAAAAAATGGTATTCTCCCAACTTGAACGCCCTCGGTTGACATCGATAAACGGGAATTTTCAGTTATTTCATGGAACCAGTCAATTGGATTTGCGC
Source organism: Eucalyptus guilfoylei (assembly GCA_016097605.1). NCBI lineage: Eukaryota > Viridiplantae > Streptophyta > Magnoliopsida > Myrtales > Myrtaceae > Eucalyptus > Eucalyptus guilfoylei. Next base: position 21,968,090 of record CM027869.1, read on the forward strand.
GTCTGTCTGTTTTTTTTTGTTTTTTTGTTTTTTTGTTTTTTTTGCGAAAACGATAGCTGCACGAGGAGATTTAAGTAAGAACTCTGCTTCTAACGCAAGATGTTGGATTAAGCTTAAACTAAGCTAGCCAAAAGGAATACGACTCCTGCATGCTTCTCTCTACATCATCGTGTTTGTTCTTGAAGGTCTTAAAGATATTCTCACGGCCGGCACACGTGTCAGCCACACGCGATTAACCCACAGAAGAAAAGGGCGAGCAGACGAAATCTCCAGCACGATTTTTTCTTTTTCGCATCATATCAAAAATTTTTATTATTCGCCTCTTCAGAATTCAGAAGATCGAATTTTGACCAAGAAAAGAAAAGAAACGAAAAAACATAAGATTGCATCAGTCCTTTGAATGCTTAAAGCGAAAAAGAAAAACCTCATAGAGGGTGGTGGACAATGGACAACCTTTCTTTGGCCACGAAGATGCGACACATCCTGCAACTAAGGCTAAGTGTTTCATATAGTTCATAGAGTATATAATATTAAAGGGAAAATGAAAAGAAAAATATGTGAGATGATAATGAGAATATCACATCGAAGAAAAATGCTCTAGTTTTGCGTGGATGACATGAAGCCAAAAGGGATTGGTATAGCGCTGCAATTACAATATATATGAATAAAGAAATAAAGCAGTTAAGTGTGCCTTCCTTGGCTAAGGAGTCACCTATTCGCACCCAAAAAAATTGAGATGTACGGGTCCACATGTACCACCTGTGGCACGCAATCCTTAGCTGTAAATATGAAGATGGAACAAATGCCCCTCCAATGCTATCTCTACTCGATTTATATATTCAAATTACTATTGTCCGAAAAATTAGGGTTTAAAGTCCCTTTGGAGAACCGAATTCCCTAAGCTAAAACCCATATACATATTTTAAAAAACAAAGAACAAGAACGTTTTTTCTCTCTTTTTTATTCCTTTTTGAAAAGGAAAGATCTAGTCGACCTCAGATATGTGAGATGACTGGCCATATCATCAACTAAGGAAACAAAAGGTGAAATTATCAAAGTGGGAGATGTCCCAATAGGGAATAACCCTTTTCTTTCATGATTTATTAGTTCTAGTTGTGTAGCTTTTGCTTAGGGGTGGGGCAGTGTGGACTCGATGATTACATTACCTAAGGGGGAGGGTATAATCCTTTGGAAAGGCTACAAGTCAAGTCAGAGAGAGCCAATTTGAGAGTCTTAGCTAGGGCTTGCAGGTCAAGTTGCGGGCGACAGAGAACAAGGAAGTGGAGGCCCAGCAGCAGGGCGAAAAAAGGAAAAATAGTGCTGATAAAAAGGGTTTTGTGGGGGATCGCATTATTCATATTCATTGGTCAAAAAGAGAATGGTGCAACAATTTCCCTAAGGGCGATGTGTGGTCCTTGCGGCAACATGCATGCCTAGGGCTTTGGAGCTCCCTATTATTCCGGGGTTCAATTGGAGCTCCCTCTTATTCCGGGGTTCAGTATTAGGATATTAGTTCACGCAGAGAGAGAGAGAGAGAGAGAGTTTTAATTTAATGGGAGAGTTCCCTTGTGCACACTAAACAAAGGAGACGAATAATTCGTCAAAATGCATCATTCAGTGTCGTTGATCCGTGTATTCCGTTTTACGGCGCTTCGTCAAAAGCCAACTATCTCGCACGATACGCTTCATGCTCGAGCAAGAGCGAGCTTGGGAATTCGATTTCAGGGAGGGAAACATGCCGGCGGTTATTTAAATGGATGGCTACAATAAGAAACACGACATGAGTGCTTGTGGCTTGTGTCTGCCACAAGAACTTTCGAGATCGGAACTCCAGCCAGAAGCCACAAGCACTTTCGATATCGGAACTCCAGCCAGAAACGGTCAAACAGATCTTTTAACCCTATTTTGCACACTTGCTCTCCATTCAATCTCATGCCGGCAATAAGGAGACGCGTGCATAGTGTCGCATCAGAGAAAAGCTTATACACATAGATTCAGAGGCCCAGTTCATATTCTGTTCGGCTATTGATCAGACAACCTTAGCTTGCGAATTATACAACAGCATAGAGCTTGCATATCCACCTCCTCTTCCGACGCATGTAAAATTAATTACAGGAGCACAACTTCGCATGCATGTATAATGCACAAGCAGACGCCACTGGATAAACACACCAATTCAGTGATCCGGATCTTGTTTTTCTCCACTTTCAGGATGTTTCCATCTTGCGTATTCAGGGCAATAATCTCGGCAGTGGGTGAGGATTGCATGCCGCCGACCTCCACCAGAAATGGAAAATCTCATGCATTGTGCCAGCTGATTCAGTCCCATAGTGACCAAATCGCAGTAACTTCCCCAATGTCGGATGGACAAGTAGGGCCAAAGTAACATCGTGCTTTCATGGACTTAAGGCGAGGAAAATATTCATCTCTTCCTACTATAGTAACCCCCGCCTCCAGGATAATTTAAATGACGGTGACGGGTCCCAACTGTTCTCCCACCACCAGCTTCCCAATTGTTACCCCGACTAATCACTCTGCCAGCACCACTCTGAGACCAATTCAAAGACTGGGTCCCTAGCCCATTAAGCTCCTCTTCTTCCCTGTCATTGTACTCCAAAACCAGCCTCTTAATGTCTTGCTTCTCTTCAAGTTCGGCTGCTTCCTTCTGTTTGGTGCTCTGCACTAGAGAAGAGTCCCGAGGAATATACATCTGCTTCGTTTGTTGCTTGTTCCCTCGCTTCACAAGAACTTTGACTTGGACCTCCTTGTGTGCTCCACCCTCCTCATCCACGGCCTCATCACCGCTCTCTCCCCCAAGCCCTCTTCCATGATGATCTTTGGTGGACCCCTCAAATACACTCATTGGTATCATCATGTTTATAGTGGGCCGACCTCGAAGTTCTAGTCGGCGTTGCTCCAGGCTCTCCTGCACCCAATGTTCCATTAATTAACAAAATCAACAAATTTCAATATATATCTCACCTTTTCTCCAAATCTCAATTTTATCCCCGTCCTTTTATGTTATCTAAATAAATCCTCACCTTTTGGACTCATGTCAAATCTATCCCATGATTAGATTCCCTCCAAAAACTAGTGTAGTTACCCTCTTGCCATTCTAGCTATATATATAAGATTCCCATGAAGGCCATATATATATAAAAAAAACTTTTATTCTTTATTTACGAAAGTGATTCAAGACAACTTATGGTATTCAAAATATAGATGTAAAATCATAAAATATTTTCCAACGCAAAAGATAAAAATGAAAGAAAAAAGGTGGGAGGAAATCACGCAGAAAAACAAAAAATAAAAGTCGCAGCAAATTTGGAAATTGGGAAAGAATTTAAGGGAATATTCCCTATCAGAAATGATGTTAAAGGACTTGGGATAGATAAACAAGAGATTTGAAAAAAAGGTTGGGCGTTTTTCTCATAGGATTGAAAGGTCGGGGTAACATTGAAAACCCTTGAAAAGAATAGGATTAATCTTGTCATTTGACCTTAATAAAATCGCACTGGGTCATTCAATGTCTAAACCCCTCTAGTCTTTAAAGATAACATTGGAATTTTAACTCATTCAAAATCATGTAGAATATTCTCATTATTTTTTTGAGATAAAACAATTTTGTTGCGCTTTGTTGAAAAAAAATAAAATTACTTATTGCTTATGATAAGTCAATCCAACTGGGCTTTTGCCGTACCTGCAAAACTGCCTTGAGTTCCTCCTCAAAATTGGCTTCTTCCAAGGGGTCCACCTCCGTTACCTTCTGTCTCACGTGGACTTCATCCTCATCCGAAGCAGATCCACGTGCATCATCATCCTCGTCTTCATCATCGTCACTATCGCATCCATCATCAGGATTATCATCATCCAGCTCCTCTTCATCTCGTCCTGCGTCCATGGAGCCGCTACCTGAATCAGTGTCGCTGTCAGCGATATCCTCGTGCACCTCACCATTTTCCTCCCTGCCATTTTCAATATTTCGGCCATTGGCTGAGATTGCGTGTTTACTTTTCCCTGCCACCTTTTCTGCATCAGAGTGCTTCTCACTGCTGGCTTTCTCACTGAAGGCAGTACGCTCATGCTCCTCGAGTTCTAACAGTGCAGCATTAACTTCTTCAATGGAGGAATATCGAGTCATGTTGGGACGCAAATCCGCAAACAAATCCTGTAACTCCAGATTGTAAAAAGACCACACAGCTGTATGAGGAAATGATCAAACAACCAAAAAATGTCATGAAAGCAGCATGATTTTGGCAATTAAACCTCTAGAAAGAGGACAGAAACTAAAAATTTCCTGTGTCAGCCCAAAATATCGGTCCTTAAGGGCATTCCAGAAAAGTGCAACCCACTTGGTCTATACAATAGACAGTCCTGTAGCACACTACAGTCATGTAGCAAACTACTCCTCTATGTCCTATGCATTCATTTCAATCTAGGAAGCATTCACATGATGTAGAGCAACTACTGACCTGTAAGTCAAATTCAACATCCAATGGTAATCCACCTTTGCCCAAAATGTACCTCTGGAAATGCATCAGGAAACGATCAAGTTTCCTCTTGGAAGAGCCACGGTCAAAGTAATGGCCACAGGTCTGAAGAAGTGTAACGACCAGCCTAATGCGAAAACAGTCTTCTGGTGGATCTAATACATCTTGCTGGTCAAGTAGATATTAAAACTACTCAGATTATTGTCCTCAAATGTCAAGCAACTAGCACATGTAAAACTCAAAGACATGTAGCTTGAGGTTTTGCCAAACCCACTGACCAAGCCAAAAATTTCACACTGACAATAATCATGATTTCATGTTAAGGATATTTAAATTTACAAGATACTCAACACAGAATACTAATGCTATCATATGAACAATTAGACCCGCCAAAACTTGGATTAGCCACACATGGCAGCACTCAGTATAAACTGATAATAACGCCATGAGGCCAACAAGCACTTGTTCGGCCTTTTCTAAAAAAAGGAACAGAAGTGCGTAACAGCTGGCGGTGAGATTTTACATTCAGAATGAAACAATAACAACATATGCAATTCTCATCAGATGATAACAGGAAAATCTTATCATGACATCAAATAATCCGCATTTTTCAAATTTACAGGACCATACTGAGCAGATTTATGCATAGTAGTCATTATGATTACGTAGATGATGGGGAGGTTCTCCACAAATGCTATTATGCATTTGTGGATAGTAGTCCTTAGGATTACGCATACCGCGCAGAACCATACTGAGTAGATTTATGCATAGTAGTCTTTAGGATTACACATAATAGCATTCTAGGAAGGATGAAAACTCTCCCAGTATACGCAATCCACGTCTGCTGCATTCCGTAATCATTCAAACGAGCTACTATAAAGAACTTCAAGCAAGAAAAGGAATTAACTCCATACCTCTGCTGTGCCATGGCCAAAAACAAGAATCAAATGAAGAGTCTCGAATATAACAGATGAATCTACATGTTCATAGTTGTAAAGCTCTCCTAAGAAGCGCATATGCGCAACCCGCCTCTGTTGCATTCCATAATCATTCAACTCAAGTCCAAGATGGATCTCTTCCAAAACCTGAAGTTAATAACAAAAGGCCACACTTTAAATAGTTCTTTTCAATCAATTACAAAGAGAACAGGCATGCAAATACATCCAATACTCATTTTTCATTATGTAAGTCGTTCATTTTGCTCCAAGCTAGATCAAAAGTTGGAAGACTACACCCACTACAAGCCTAATATTACATCCAGTACTCATCCGCAAGTTAGTAATATTTCCCTACCCCTTCCCTCTTTCTGTAAATTTTCAGTTGGATTGTTCTGGGACAAGGAACAGTCAAAACGTTTAAACACTCGACTGGAATGGATTGGATTAACCAATTATCTTCATGATTAAACAGGACCAAAGATATGTCGGTGAGCTCCTCGAAGATTAAATAGCCAATGGCTCAAAAAACAAATACTGAACACAACAAACTTCATCCAGTAAAAGGAAAATGTTTTAAAAAAACAAACCTCATCAACAACGGCCACGGCAAATTCATCATGATAGCGGCTTAAACCAGCAGTCAGAGAAGCAATCAAGTGAATCTGACCATATTTTCCTCTATGAACCTTCATAAAGCATTTTAACAGGTATGCTTCACATTCGCACCATGGTAATTTACGAAGTTGTCTCAGCACATGCTCAATGGAAGATTTGTCCAGGTCAGAGAAAAGCAATTTCCTGATGTACTGCCATAAATGAAAAGGAAAGCAAAAAAAAGAAAATTGTAGCATGAATTAAAATTACTGGGATCACTGAAATCGTGACAGGTAGAATAAGAAAAGAAACGATACCTGATGCAATGGTGGTCTAACTTTTGCTACTCGTGCAGACCTTTCAGGTGGTTTGCAGAGGTAATAAGCATTTTCTACAAGGGTGCTATGTCGAGGATCCAGGTTCTTTACATTTTTCAAGCGCATTAAAATTTCCAACATGTTAGCCATGCGAACAGTAGTTTCAGGAGACCGATACAGAAAACGACCACATGTCTCGAGGAGATTACACGCAACATCAATGTTATGGTGAGTGAAATCATCTAGACAAGCCTGGAAAAAAGAAAAGCACAAATGAGTGAGCAAATACTTTGCTATGAGCTGCTTTTCTCAACCCAAGTAATGTTGCTATCTGTATAGTCAAGTAATACCTGAATTTCATAGGAAACAGCAAACAAATGCATAGGAAACTAGAAAGAAATGTGGAGACAGTGAAGCATTATGTTGGAAATTCAGCCAAAATTACATCAAGTTTCCTTACCACATAAGCAACTTAAAAAAACCTCTTACAGACGTGTTTCTTTCCTCAATTTCTAGAAGTGGGACGGGTGCAGTAGAATCTAGATAACTTAAAAGCTCCTCGATATGCATCTATATGGTTCTCAGAAACTGAGTCGGACTAATAAATTCCACCACCTTGAATAGCTCTCTAGAAAACCCAATACGTCAATTTACTTGTCCCCTTGACTAAAGCTCTTTTAAGTGCAAAATCACACAATAATTGAAAACTAATAAGCCCACATCTTAGGACAAAAAATCTGTTACACAAATTAACCGCCTCACTTGTGGCACTTATGATCATACGGAAAAAGCTATACTCTGGTGCTCATTTTGCACATATATAGTTATCTGACCTTCCACTAGCATAAAATGATCCTCACTGTGCTTAAATAGCTAAAAGGATTCACTGCAGTGTAAACACATGCGAATCCACACAAACGGAAAAAAAAAGACAATAGAGATCTCAACTCAAGATACTCAAGATCCAAGGCTCACAGAATGTCGACAGAAGTGAGATGCTTGGTTGCATGCAGCTTACCTTCAAACAACTGAAAACAAGGCCAGCAGGAGCAATCCTGAACTTGCAGAGTTCTCCAATAAATCTAATATTTCTGATTTTAGTTTCTATATTCATTTGGTCCTGCAAACAAATCAAATTTGACCATCATTGTAATATTTGAAAAAAAGCACTCCAAAAACCAAAATCCTGTAGATGTAAGGATGTAATATGACAAGCAAGTTAAGAGAAAGCAAAAGCTGTAAGCTCCAGAATCCAGCCACACCTTTTTATTAATGAGGAAATTAAACTCCTCCTCCAACATCTGAAGCAGCATAGCAGATACATCCTTCATGCAAGTAGACAGTGTGGCAACCATCCGTGAATAATAGGCAAGCAGTTCCAGTGAGGTCCTGGGGACATTAAAAAGCGCCCTCACAAGCCTTTTACGATTAGACTTTGAATTTACATAACAAAACTCCACCTGGACATAAAAAAAAAATTGATGTTACCACATAAAAGCGTAAAAATGATGAGACCAAAGATTAACTGTGATTACCGTTAATTGATCAATAAGGTCCCGACTCACACAACCAGGAAGCCTTTGCAATAGGGCATCCAAACTAGTTCCTTCCAGTCCTTTGACTTTCTCCTTCTCATTTTCCACTTTTTTCTCCACTTCTTTTTCTTTGCCTTTCTCTTTATCCATATCCTTTGTTTTTTCTTTATCCTTTTCTTCTTTATCCTTCTCTTCCTTGTCCTTCCCTTTCTCGAAAACTTTTCCCTCCTGTGAGGAGCCTGGTTCAACAGAAATCTCCACTCTTTCCTCAGCAATTACTTGACCTCGTTCAGGATCAGTCGCTGATTCCTTCTCCCAAAGAACACCCAAGTAAATATGAGAAAATATAGCCTAGAAAGAATCTCAGAATAGAATATGTACAATAGAAGAATATGAAGCCACCTGCATGCCCCTCATCTTATCCATACAGAGTTTTTAATGGTTCGAAAGCAAAACCCAGAAGAACATAATTAGATGAGAGGGATTGGAAAAATATAAACGGTATTATAGAAAGCATACAAGTAAATGTATATGGCTCCTCTACATTTTGAAGAGAAAAAAGGGGAAGGGGGGAACCTATAATTCAGACATTGGAACAAACAAGGATTTAATTGAAAATAAGAAATCAAAGTTAACTTTCAAGGGAAGAAGATGAAAAGACTCGGCCAAACAAAGATGAAACAAATTTCCATCGGTGTAGGACAAAATTTTTTTAAGGCTATCAGATCACAGTATTAGCAATCAAATTCATCAAAACAGTGTTCTAGAGACAAACCCTTGATATGGAAAAGAAATGAATATCAGATTAGTCAATCGAATCAATGAAGACTATGTGCTCGCTTCTCAAGTACTCAGCATATCCAAATTGAATTAATCTACTGCTATAGACTACTAATCTGACCAACAGCAGTGTTAAGTCTAGAGACTCATAATCCGATTCATAATGAAACCAATGCTGAACATGCAATGCACCATCCATTCATTACAGATTACAGGAAAAACAGAAAACAAATGTGCCACTAAAATAAATAGATGAGTCTCAATCCCATCAGTCATTAAATTAATGAAAAAACCCAGCATGATGCACCAATATAGTAAGAAGTGAATGGCATGAACGCAGAAAATAACTCATTATATTACCCGAATGCAAGCCTATCCCCAACATCAACAAAAGAACTTCCAAAAAGGCATGACAAACAATATCCTTGTTATTTGCATTAAGCAATATTTGTCATTCGTTGCACGTGACTTGAGCTTGAGCTTAATATAATAGAAAGGAATTTACTACCATCACTTAGTGATCCTCAAACTTCATGAAGAACGGCACTTGGAAGTGGTGATTAAGGTATTACAAAGAACGAAAGCAGGGCAAGAAAATTAGTGTAGCATCCCAAGAAAATCATTTAAACATCAGTGAATAGAATAAGAAAGATTTCACTCAACTTGACTACAACTATTAGGTGAGGGAGCGCAATGACTTGAATCTCAAGAAACTAAATTTCGATTCATATTGCTGTTAACTTACAGTGGGTTGATCTTGTGTCTTTGTAGATTGCTCATTCACTTTAGGCTCGACTTCCCCAAGTAATACTGCCGGAACAAATGCTCTAGGAACATTGGATCATTAAGCAACTCAATGAGTTCGAATTTGGATGATTGAAATCAGGAAAAAGCTTTCACAAAGGACATGTGACTGCTTAGAATTAAAGAGTTGGTGAAAAACTAACAAAATCATCCGGTATCACAAACCTAAGGTCAGGAAGGCACTCATAGAAAGCCCTTGTATCTTCATCATCCCACAATGCTTCTGCTGTAGAGGAATCTTTCGCAGCAGGAGAAGAAGCATCCTCTCCACTGGTCATCCTTGTTGTGTGGCCATCCTCAGGCATCACTGGAGGCTGCATATCAAGAGATTCTGCCAAACTGTGAAATTGAGCCAATTGTAAGTCAGTAAGAAATATAACATCTCACAAGTGAAAACACAAGCATGTGACTGTGCTTTTGATCACAAGGCAATGTATAAAGATGAGCATCTAATTAGAGATGATGCACTAGAAATCTCAGCAACATTTTACCATTATTGATTTTTCCCTTAGTTTGGATAGCAAATACATTATGAGAAATGGCTCATCTCTGAAAGACTCATAAACTTGTATTTGACAAAACTTGAATTTTGAGATTAATTTAAAAGGAATTTATTGACCAAGTTTCCTAGAGAACTCTTTTAAAAAAAGCACTCAATCGACAGGAGGACGAGGAGGGGAGGGAAGAGAGAGAGAGAGAGAGAGAATTTTCAAAAAAATAAAGAAATTATGAAATTAAACTTCAATAACAAGGAATAGAAAAGAGTATGAAACTGCCAAATTGCAGACAGGTACATCCCTTTAACACTACCGTGCAACCTGATAGCATGGTTAATATTCCAGAACACTTCTGCAACTAATTAAAAGGGCACAAAATATGACAAATTAGGCACAAAACACATGATCAATTAGGGTGAAGATAATGGGAACATAACCTGCAGCAGGCATTAAATATCAGATACAAGCATGTTGCTACAGAAAACAAAAGTTGTCCGCTTATGAGAGGATTATGAACCACATTACTTTCCCAAGGTGTATAAAAAAGGGAGAAGGAGTTACTTACGAGGATATGTTGCGATATAAATGGTCGTAAGATTTCCGTAGCTTTTCATAGGAAGAAACATTCTCGTCGCTAAGTTCTCCTTTTGCATTCAAAATCTTTGCATTTTCATGCTCCATATGCCTAAGTGCCTGTCATACAATAATTGCAGGAAAGTTTGTCAACTAAACCATAAACTACAAGATCAGTAATAAGAGAATGACGAAGAGTATGCTCTGAGGAATCATCAGATAACCAACATAGAGCAGAATATGCATGGAAATGAATTAAAGTTTGATTACTTAAAACTGTTATTTTGTTTGAAAACTAGCAAGGACCAAAGAAAATGTTAAGAAAGAAAGCAAGGGAGTAGAAACAATTTTCTCCTTTGTGTTTGGATAAGAGAAAATAATGAAAAGGAAAGTGAAGGACTAGACATTCTTAAAAGACAAATTAGTGATTTCCAAATTTCATCTCCTTATTTCAATTGCTTTTTTAGGATCAATTTTCTTTATGATATCCATCCAAGTTTCCTCTTGCTTTCCATCTCCCCAACTTCCTCACTCTTCAAAACAAGGTAAAACGCATTCTTATATTTTCCACCTTTCCTCTCTCTACCCCCCAACACACCCCCCCCAAAAAAAAAAAAAGAGAAAAGAGCAAAATCTCACCAAAATAGTGAGTAAAAAGATATTTCTTACCGCATGCTCAGACTGAAGTAATTCAGCGGCAGATTCATAATATGCATGAACTGCCTTCCTGAAGATTTTCTTTTGCTCTGCTGTTATGTTGAGGCCCTTATAGAACTGTATTGAAATGACAAGAAGATAAAGAACGCAAAAATTGCAATAGTCAAAAGTAGGCATTCACATATAGTATGCTGCCACATGCGTATAAAATAGACAAGGGTACACATTTTGAGCAACAAAATTCTTTTATATGCTTTTTGATTTTTCTTGAATTTATCCAGTGACTTGAAGCAATTTGATTTGATTTGAGTGAGAGAGAGTTGCAAAATCTCGATAGGTGATAAGACTGTCTACACTAGGGCTCAAGAGAGACTCTGATCATGAACTTGTATAGAACTCTGCCAGGAAGCATGTGGACTAAGAAAGGTGCTAGAATATGCTCGGGAATTATGAAGCAAACATGAAAACCAGTAAGATAGCTACCAAATACATCAAGGAAAGTCTAAAATCTTATTATTCCTTCCACGTGGATAAAATGCTCAAAATCATCATATTGTTTGAGAGATTGATATCAGTCACATTCAACATTTGCCCAGGTAGGCCAGTGGGTAATTCTATATATCAACAATTTATCTCAATTTGCTACAAAACTAGTCTCTTCTCCATGAAAAAGCTTGTCAGGCAGGAAGTAAAATAGCAGGCCTGGCTGCAAGGAGAGAGGAAAAGAGGGGCTGGGAGAGGGGAGGTGTGTGTGGTGGCGGAATGGGCTATCAAGATTACAGACTAGTGGAAACATGAATATACAGGTTCAGCCAATTGCTTCCTTGATGCTTGACCTTTCTAGATAGGAGTGAGTATACCTTCATATATATTGTCGACAGTGTACAGAGAGGGCACTAAGCAATTTTGCTTATGGCATTACTCTACCCAGAAGAAAGATATGACATCTACCACCACCAGTCTCGCAAAAAAAAAAGTAATCCAAGCTCTTAATTGCAAAGATTTTCCTTTTTTAACAATATAACTTATTGTCTGTAGCAACAAAAACCTAAACAAGATCCAAACAACCAGAGAAAAGAAGTACCTCTTCATAAATTTCTTGTCCAGTAAGTGGAAGACCCAAAAAAATCCTCCCTTGCCGAGCAAAACTAGCAAGCAGAGCCAAATTCGACTGAGTGGTATCCCGATCCTTCAAGTGCTCTAAGCTTGTCAGATCCTTGATGATATTTATGAAGATCCCACCATCTTCTATAACTCCAACAAAGTAAAGCTCCAAAAGCAACTTGAGAGTGCTGCGCTTTTTCATGGCCTTCGAGTTTCTATCTGCATCTGAGTCATCCGCAGATTTTCCAGGAAAGAATATTTTCAAGAGTCCTTGGATCAAGTTTGGAGAGAAGTCTTTGTATCTTTGATGAAGCAACGAGCATATCTAGAAGGAATATAAGGGTATCAGACATGAAGCAGTGTGGACAAAAAATTGAAAGCAATAAGCAAAAAAAATAAATGATTCCGATGAATGGCAAACATTTCACGGATCTCCATAATTTACAATAACTAGATATTTCTTGATAATACATGCTTTATCAAGTGCTCAAAAAAATATAAGATGCTGTCTAAAGAATGTCAGCCAGAATCTGCAGACTACCTGAACTGCTGCTTGTATGTCGGAACTCCTGAGTTTGGCATCACATATGGCTGTCACCGCTTCACTAACAAATTTACTAAGATTGACTCCACGCAACTCATCCATCAGCCCTTCTCGCTGCTCTTCATTTATCTGTTTTAGTTTTTTTATCACCGCTGTATTGCGCTTGATGCTAGAATCTAGTGTCCTCAGGAAGCTTGAGTCTGCAGGGAGGCACAGATGAGCTAAGAAGCAGGAGATGGGTTGCCCATTTTAAATATTATCCCTGACTAAGGATTTTCAAGATTTCCAAATAAAATTGCCCATTTTAAATATTATGCCTGACCAAGGATTTGTCAGATTTCCCAATAAAATTGCAGAAAGTGATTACGTACTAACGTGACGCCCCATTTCTCAACAGCAAAAAGCCAAACAGAACCCCTTTAAAACTACCCAAAACAAAGTCATCACAAATCACAAATACATCATAGTGCACCTAGTGAGAGAAGTGATTTTCGATTCTAATCCACCAAATGGTCCATGTGTCTCTGGATAGGAAGTTACAACAAGTCACCACTCAAACCAACTAGGCCTCCAGCCTTTAAGTGAACAGCAGTTTAACTACCTCATAAGACATTCTAATTGTTTGATTCTCAACCCCACCATGTTTATCAGGCATAGACACATTGAGCAACACAGTACAAACTTGAGCAGAAAAAGCTCCAGAAAACAAAGAGTTCATCTACAAGAGAATTCAAAACATCTATCTAGGCATATCTCTCCATAACAATGTTTGATTATATACAAAAAGTTTCAAACTGGCTACTTTGATCGGATTGGTGGAAGAGTTGCTACTTAATGAAGACGGATTTCTCTGTTCAGTACCAGCCAAAAAATAATGCCAAGAGTAGTAACAAAGACGTACTCCTTCATACGAGAAAACAATTCATACCCAGCCATACTCAGAAGCAGCAGAAACAGAACATTTGCAGCAGAAAATTGAGATTGAGACCTCGTTAAGATCTCTCAATGCAGTTTCTTTCACTTTCACCCGAACTGCAAAATAACACCTAGGAATCTTTCAATTACCTAACCTGTGAATTCTTATGTACCCTGCCATGCTGCGACAACCCATAACAAGCATGCAATGTTTTAATGGCACTGGATACAATCGAGAAAGGTATTTCATAATCTTATTAACGTCAGTGCGAGTCATCCATATTTGATGTCATTCATTATCTCTCCCTCAATCCGCATCTCCTCAGTCAAATTACAAATCTCTTGGGAATAAGGACTACCGTTTCTCAGAGTTTGCAGAAGATAATGTAGGGATAGTAAACGACCATAGCTTAAGGTCAAACCCCCCTCCCCTCTGACATATACAGCCTATACCTCGATGCAACATCACCGCAATTTCTGGACACCAACAAAGGAAGAACTAGATGAATGGACAAAAAGACATCTTCGCCCCAGTTCGACAGTCATTTATGAACCCATCCTTCTAAGTGCTAAGTTATCCGTGAAGACAATTCAGTTACATGACACCTGCATCATTTCTTACCAGGCCTTTCGGGATTCAGGTTGCTCTGACGAAGAGCCATTTTCGCGTCGATCGACTTCTTGAGCTCCTCTTGACGAGCAACATTTTCCTGAAACAAGTCAACACAACAACAGATACGGCCGAATCGATCAGCTCATCAGGACATCAGAATACACACTTCACATAAGCTCGCAACTGAAAGGGGTCGGAGGCAGGATGAACAGTTCCCCGGCAGCAGATGGAGAACGCACCTCATCATCCTGCTTGCCGTGTTGCTCGCCGCCGGAACGGCTTTCTCCTTCGTTACTATCCATCCCTCTAGCTTTCCTCTTCCTCAAAAAACCCTGGGGAAGCATACTGACGTTAGTTAACAGAGGACGCCGAGATGGAGATCGCAGGGCGCCGAGACACGAGAAGCACGTAAGAGCGGGGGGCAATTCAGAATAGGAACCCATCGGAACTCCTAGACGCGCGACGGAAAACGGTGATCGGGGCGGGGGAGACGGGAGAAACCGAATCGAACCGAAACCCTAGCGGGCGGAAGAGGGGAAAGAGCAGCAGGCTCTCTCCGTCGTCGCGCGTCCCCGGGGCTCGTTCCCGGGAGCGCGAGTTTGCTCACCTGATCGGAATCGCGGAGGGCGGAGGACGTCGCCGGCGCCGGAGAAGTGGAAGGGCTCGGACTCTGAGAGAGAGAGAGACTGGCGGAAAGAGGAAAGCACGGCGGGGACGTGGTGCTTCTTGACGTGAGCGACGAGGGTGGGAAACGGTCCCGATAGAAGGAGATGGCTCTGCGTTTCGGTTCCACGCGACTTCGACGTCGTGCGCTCAATACGACGTGTCGTGGAACTTGGCTTGCGCTTCTTGGGAAAAAAATGAACGGGGAAAATATTCAGGAAGCTAGTTTGTTTTAGGTTTCTATTTTCCACCAGATATATTTGATTTTTTTTTAGGACTGATCGGTTCCCAATCTGATTCGACTCCAAGATGGAACTGGACACTGGACCGGAAGGACCAGTTCCCAAATTCTAGGATCGGGAGCCGAATCGATCAATCTTGGGACTCGGAACCGAACCGACCTAATGATTCGGTCCGATTGAACAAGTAATTTGCTATTTAACAACTTGCTTTTTATTTCCTTGGTATACGCACTCGATTGAGGTTCAAATCACACTCTCCTCACACCCTTTCTATTTTGTCATCTAGCAAAGAAAAAGAAATCATTTTTTTCATACAAATAGTTTGCGGGCGTTGTCATTTTCTTTAGATAAGATAGCGGTATGTTGTCAACTTCTAACCTCAAGTATTGGATGGAACGCGCACATCATCATAAAGCATGAGAACAACAGAAAATTGAAGATACATGTCATTTGTTCTGGATCGCAATTGTTGTCGATCCTTTTCAATTGTCACCATTCACCAATGTACAATTCATTAAATCTGTGACTAGAGGTGGGAGTGCCTGGTGAGAAAGTACAAATTGAAATAGGTGCCTTGGTGTTGTAATATTGCAATATATGAAATTGCTCAAATGCAATGAAGTCTTCCTCACATGCAAGTGTAAAAATACACATTGAGCGGTTTAGGTGTACACAAGAAACCAATACACGTTGAGTGGTTTAGGCGATTATATAGTTACTTCATTTGATGTACTTGGAAATAGCAAACCTATATGTATTTCCTTTTTTGTTACAAATGGGAAGAAAATTTCTAATTTCCCAGCCTGATGCATCGGACAAATGCATGTATAATTGGTCTATAGAACTAGCTATTCATGTGGAAAAGACCTAGGTGTTCATCGAAAGGGAAGGGAAAGCAAAAAGGGTAGGTAAAGTAAAGGGTCTTTCTCAGCTTTTTCTTTTATTTTTTTTCATTTTCATATCAACCAGTCCAATCCAATCGATCGAGTCAGTCCGATTCCCACTTTAGAATCGAGAACTGGACCGATTGGCCACCAGTTCCAAGAATGGAAACCGGGAACCAAACTGCTCTCTTCGAGAATCACCTAAAACCATCCGATCCGGTCTGGTTTGGGTGATTTTCGGTTCGGGCGGTTCCCATTGCACACCCCTATTTTTTTTTCCTTTTTGTTAATAAGATGCAAATAATTTTTTCTCAGAAATTCAAAATCTTCTTTTACTGGAAATTCACAGAGCATCGCATATCTATTGAATCTCAATTTCATTCTCAATTTTGATCTCATATGATGTGAAACCATATCTTTTATGATGAGGCCTTTTGTCTCGGTTAATCGTTTTTTTATTTTTTTGTAAATAATATAATGTTAAATTTCAACCAGCCTTGTTCGCATTAAACATAGCTGCTTGACCACACTTTGCATGAATTTACTAGCATACACGTTTTTCCTAGATTAAATTAGCAACTTAAACTAATTAACAAGTTAGAAGAGTTACCTGTGACAAGCAAATAAAGATTATAAATCAGACTCCATGTGGAAAGCCAAAATCACGTATCATTGGAGAAAATTATCTAAAAAATCTTAAATTTATTGCACCTGTGTCAATTCAATTTTAAACATTTCAATTTGGTAAATTTTTGTTCTAAACATTTTAACAATCTGTCAATATAGTCCAATTGGTCAATTTTGACCGTAAATTAATGATGTGATGTCAACTATTTTATATGATGCAATCGATGTTGATGTGATTTTTTTTTATTTGTCAATTTTTTTGTTTCTCTTCCCTTTTTCTTTGATTTCTTTTCATTTATTTTATTGTTAAGGGCAAGGCACAGCCTAAGGGTTGGCAAGGACTAGGCTAAGCCCTACAAACCCTTGCTCGTAGTTATCGAGGGTCGCGGCCCTCACTGACCACCGGACCAGAACTTCTTCCCCTTGCACATTGCCAACCCCCCCATGCGTCCACTAGGCTAGGCCCTATGACCCTTGCCCACAATTGTCGAGGGTTACGAGCCTCACTAGCCACCGGATGAGGGCTCACTGGCCTTGCCCAACTATGAGCAAGGGTCACGACCCTAACCACGATTGGTGTGGGAAAGGATCGTGGCCACTGAGGGCTCACTGGCCCTTGTCCAAGGGTCACATCCCTTGTCTAGCTATGAATGAGGCCCACAAGAGCTTGTAGGCCTTAACCTAGTAGCCAAGAAGGGTTGTCCAGCATTGGCTAGTGGCCAACTCTTGTCAACCCTTAACAATTAAGAAAAATGAAATGAAATCAAAAAAAAAATGAAAAATGAATACAAAATTTAGAAAAAGTTAAAAAGTTTTCACTTAGCGTCAATCGTGTCACATAGGACAACTTGTATTCATGTCATTAGTTTCTAACCAAAATTGGTCGAATGAATTACTTTGGCAAATTGTTAAGAAAAATATGGTTTGAGAATTGGCCAAATGGACTGCATCGACAAACTGTTAAAGATTTAAGACTAAATTGACCAAATTTACCAAATTGACATATTTAGAATTGGCACAAGTATAATAGATTTATATATAATATATATATTTATATATACATATATATATATATATATAGGTAATTTTTTTTCCATTCATAGTCATTTACAAATCACATGATTCAATATACATATATTTGGTGTACATACCATCATCGAATTGGAGTTTATATAAAATGTCTACCATCTTATATGTTTAAATTTAGCGATAGAAAAGTTAATTTAAGGTTATCCATATTCTTATTTTGAAGGAATCTGTGTATACAATAACGACAAACTAAGTTTTTGCTCTCTTCTTGATATATTCTATTTAAAGGAAGATTTTTTTTTTTCATTTTTAGACGTGTAATATAATAATCTGACAAATGGAAAGTCAATTTTAAAATCCGAGTATAAATATTGAGAATAAAATAAGTCGTCGATTTATTGACATTGAACGTCATATTGAAGTGCTTGCATATAATGGGCACCGAAATAACTCATTTCAAATGATATTATGTGGAAATTCATATAACTTCCATCCATTTGTTTTAATATGTGGAAATAACCTCTGGACTTGAATGGTGATTTGTTTACTTTCTTTACCTAATAATACGTAGAACGAACTACTGCCTAGTAAAGCACATAGTAGCACTTTCATAGTAAGTTTACTAATTCAAATACTTAATAATTTTTTAGAAAAGTATCTACAAGATTTATGATAAATAATAAGAATTGCTTAATGGAGATAATACAAGAAACCATTTATCCGCAAAAATAACTTCACATATCATATATACTTTGGTAAAAATAACTATTACTTCAGAACTAATTTGCTGAATCGCTATAACTAGTCCTTCATATCTTCATTAATGATGCTTGAAGTTTCATGAAGTGGAAAAAAATATAATTTCTCCACATTTATGCTCTCGTGACAATCCACTGCCAATTCGGCAATTCTTCTGACTACTCGTTTTTCTTTACCAAAACCACATTCCGACTAAATAATTTACTCGATATGATTTTCCCCTTTTCCATTTCTTGGGTCAAACATCACCCCAACCAACAACCAAACGGTGACCAAAAATATCCATATCGATGCTAAAAACCGGAAAACAAATTGATAGCAGTTAATACGGTTGCAAGGCTGACCGCTCCCTGACGTCAAAAGACAGCAAATCCCATGATAGAACTTCTTTTAACAGCCACAATTAACTGTCAATCCCACGTCTTGATCTCTTGATTTCTTCTTGCAATCTCTGCCTTGAGCCCCAGCAAACGAAACATCGGCAGACAAGACCAGCAAAGAGAAGATGGCCATTGCTTCATCCCAGAAGATCATCTCGACTTGGGTCCTGATTGCCATGTTGCTGGTGGGTCAGACCCTCCGCACTGTGTCGGCAGAGACCAACGCTCCCGGCGCGGCGACGGAGGTCCAGACCACCGAGTTCAAGGTCGGGATGCCGCTCTACCGGGACCGAGAAAACCCTCAAGTTCTTATCCCCGCTTTCAAGATCGACTCGCTCCAGGTCGCTGCTAATTCGCAGAACGGAGCATGAAACGCTATTCCTCAAAACATGGGTGCATTCGTTTAGTTAATTGCATGTTCGGTTTTATTGCAGAGATGAATTAGTTTTTTTCATGTATTTCCCAAGTTTAAATTTTTATGTGTTTTTTTATTTGTAATTTGTATCCCCGCCACAATAAAATGTGGCAGAAAACGTTGCAAATGGAAATTTTAAAATTTGTTAAGGTAATATTTGGCGATTAAATGTGTTAGCTTGATGTTTCAAGGAAGTGTGTACTAAAAAGTCCAGATTTTTTCCTTCTCCTGAAATTTAATTAGTGTCGGGGAGTGAAAAAAGTTGTTTGTAAGAAAATGATAGGGAACTTTTCCACAAGCAAATTATTGTTAATTTGCTCACACTTTCACGAAATTACGAACTCTTTCTAACAATTTGCAAACTACCAAATTTTGTATACAAAACTACCAACACTTTGAATTTATTAACTCTTATATTTAGCAAAAAAAACTCCTACACTAAATCACCTCAGAGAATTTTTTGCTACGGATTTCATTTCGATAGAGACAGATTTACTGTCTTCTTTGAAAGTTTGGCGGAAGGTGGACGTTGACATAATTCTTCGTGCACAATTCTCTATTAGGTCAATCATTGGCCGACGATTATGAACTCTGTATATTTAAAGTTGTGAGAGATTACATAAGAAATCATGAATCACTTAACTTGTCGGTATTCATATATTTGGAAAGATTTCGATAGTAAGACGAGCTTTTTTTACGAACATACGAGGTTATAATACCAATATCAAGTACCAATGATTTAAAAAGTTATAAAATTCTAACGAAGGGGCGCACATCAATTTGGCGCGAAGCTCCCTTGAAGCTTCGTCTCTACCCCAGCTCAAATGCAAAAGAAGAAAACCCTGTATTTCATTTTCTTCCAACCCGATCGTTCATTCTTCTGGCTAACCGTTGCTTCAAGCTGGAGACCTGGAATTCTCCTCCATTTCAGGTAATCAGCAACTCCATTCCCATTATTCTTGTGATGTTTTCTCTGCAACACGATACAACACCGCTCAACTCATGCTTCGATTTCTCTTGCGCCCTGTGTTTGTTGTTGAATTTGGTACTCGCCCCGATTGAGGTTGGAGTGTTTTTTTTTTTTTTTTTTTTTTAACAAGAGTTAGGTAAATTTAAACAGTAGGTAACAATGGAAATGATAGTGGGTATGCTCTCAACCGAAACCCAGCAAGACACTCCTCCACTTCCTCTGCTCATCTCTGATAAGCCTCTTGAGATTTCTCTTTCCCTTCCCTTGCGCAGAGAGAGGGTCACAGAAGATGTCCAATGTGAGCGTGATGACGAAAGGCTCGAAGGAGAATCCAGAAGTGATGCTGCCTCCGAAGAGAGGGCAGACCAAAGTTCGGATCTTCAGGTTGGTTGCGAAGAAAGTGGCTGATATAGCATCAACGGCAAGGCTCGGAAGGAAGAAAAGCTGTGTTGCCCACGAGCCGGACGCGGCGACACCTCTCGAGATCAATGCGTGCTCGCTGGCCAAGCATGAGTAGTCCTCAGATCTTTAAATGCATGATTAAAACTCTGCAATTGTCGTAGAGCATTCGATGACCCAGCGATAGACTACGAATAACTGACGATTGTTTTTCTGCTCATGGGTATGCTTTTGCTTATTCTGTTGTAGTGCTTCGTGGGTTTAGATAAGAAAATGAAAAACTATATGCATGATCATGTTATAATAATTTGTAACGAGCACATGTCAGTGGATGATCGAAGTTCAATGTCTTTGATACAAGCACCCTCCGCGGTTGCCGCCTCCTGTTTGTTCTAATCCCTCTCTTTGGGGACAGAAGCTACTTCTGATTTGACATGTATGAAGTTCTTGGAGCGTTCGGTCCCAACAGATGGAGAAAATGTCTTTTCGGTCTGCTTCACTCATAAACATGTTCTCGGTCCGAGTCAAAGTAGCCTATAACAAGAAGCTAATATTCTCAATGTACTTCAACTGATTCTGGCCACAGAGTTGCAAATTTGATGGAGCACGCATCATTTTCTGGGGGGAACATAGATGCTCATGCCCGGAGTTGGAAACCCAGCTTTCGCCCTTCCTTTTCGCTGAGAAAAGATGCCGTCCTTTCGCCATCAAAAGAGAGAGAAGACGAATGGAATGGTTGACCTCGCACGATGTATGAATGTGATTTTGTAGTTTTCCCAATTCTTAGTCACGTTACGGAAAAGTTCGAGGTAATTTGAAGTGCCTGTCATCCTCCCCGATTTTCACGGAGGTACAAACATAGACAGCAAACAAAAGAAACCTGCACTCCTTCCCATTTCTTTGAAGGACAAGACTTCGTCCGCCACGTTTCCGACATATCAAATGGAGCCAACGCTAGCTAAATTGAGAGGGGCACAATATTTATGTTATCGAGCAAAACGAGAAATTGATAGGCTGAGAATTGTGACCCTAATTTGAGCATGATCATAATGTTCGTGCAATTCTTGTTACAATATTTAAGTATCGTAATATGCCTTTATTAACAAGTTTTAGATTTTAGAGCGATTGATTGTAATTCTACAAAAACCCAAATGATATTAGAATAAACTGTCTCTACTTAAATTCAGATATTTCCAAACCTCTTATATAAGGTCTCGAGTTACGTCTAGTAATAGAAAAGAAAAATGTTTGTTTTTTCCGTTATCTCAAAATAAATTAGATTTTTGCCCTCGATTGATTATCTGCATGACAAATTTTAAGACCACAATTCTTAGGGGGAAAAAGGGGGTTTTCACTTGATTTCATTTGTTAACATAATCTGAGAGCGCCAATATTAAATTAGAGGAACGTGTGGGTTACTTTATGCTCGAAGCTAGGCACAAGTTCCTATTTTTCTTTTCATTAGTTATGCTCTATTAGTGATATATATTCTGGAAAATACCAATGTGGAGAAAAAGATGAGATCGAATAAAGCTGATGTACATATGTACTTGAACATGTACGAGCTTTTAATGACCGCAACAAATTTCATGAACTTATACGAGCAACTGCTTTTAATTTCATGACATTGAGACCAAAGGCCCATAAAATATTCGTAAAATAGGAGATTTGTCTCGGTCGGTACCAGTCAAAATTGGGGCAAGTTGCAGTTGCATCCACAACAGTTGAAAGATGAAGTAACAAGACATGTCGCCTTTTAAACGTGCCCCATCTATTGTTTTATTTTTATATTTTTCCAACTTTTCCTCTGCTGGAAAGAATTATTGCGGCAAAGATATTAGGAGAACTATCAAAAAAATCATAAACTTATTATAATTGTACCAATTCAACTGTAAATATTTTTATGAGCCAATTCAGTCATAAACCTTTTATATTTGCACCAGTTAAATCTATCTTGCCAATTTTGACCAGCCGGCATTGACGTGACACTGTCGACATTGACGTGGCATTTTTAAAATAATATTGTAATAACTTTTTGAATTTTTCATAATTTTTTTCTTTTTCTTTCTCATTTCTTTAATTTTTTTGATGCCCTTGTGGCTCTAGGGGAAGGAGGAAAGTTAAAGAAAAAAGGAAAATATAAAAATTCAAAAGTTTATTAATAAATGTCACGTCAACACCCACAGCGTTATGTCAGCATCAATCAGTCAAAATTAATTAGATGGACTTAATTAACACAAATACAAAATATTTAAGATTAAAATGGGCAAAAAAATTTTAAAATTGAATCAGTACAATTGCAATAAGTTTATAAATTTTTTAATAATTCTTTCCAAAGATGCAAGATGATACGGAATATAAAAGGCCCACCACTTAGTCAATTCGCGTGTTAGAGAGGGAGATTAAAAAAAGTACACTGTTCGATGCAATGCCCATGTGAAGAGCTTGCTTTACTTTTTCCAGTCATTTCCATGAACAAAGAGCAAGATTAGTAACCGCAATCATGTCACGATCCTATAGTAAAAATCATTTTTTTATGACAAAAGTTGCCTTAGTGTTGTTAAATCAATTGTTGGGCGAGTAAATACCATGATGCTGCACAAAATTATGTTTCGGACATAAAGATACATGGTCAAAAGACAAATTTTTAATGAGATCCAATATTAGTCCACCGTATCAAATTTCATCAATTATTTGTGATCGAATAAAAATCTATCAAAATGTGCTGAATACAATCGGAATCCACCTAATATAATAAGAATCATCTACGTGATTGAGCCCAATGAGCATCAAATCCACCATTTTTAAGTGAATATGTAGGAGCATTTCGCCCTTATTATAATATTTTAATTTGTTATTTTCAGCTAAGACCTTTTCAAAATCTATTAAACCCAATAATCCACGAGTTATAAGCTGAGATCCATTTGAGACTTGCTTTTTGAGAAAATTAGTAGTCGCTTTCTAAACTTTACATGACCATCTATCCATTCTATTATTGATCTCCCGATCACATAATCTTTCTTAGCTTTCTTTCAAAGATCAATCCATACTTTTAGTAATGATAATATGGAGCACCTAATAATTTCACCATTTTCTAAATGTCTGAGATGCTGCTGCTTTCCATTATATTTATCTAAGTATGTTACTTGATTAGTTCTTTTGCTTAAATTAGTTACTCCTTGTTATTTATGACTTATTACTTGTTTCCGTTATTTTCTAGTCGAGTTCTCAAAAAATTGCTAATAAACATACTCCAGCGCCAAACCTTAGTATGCGTTCCCTCTTCTTAACTTGAATTGGGTATTAGTTTGCTGTCTGTTTTCTTGCTATCGTGATTTCTCTCTCGCTTCTACAATCTCGAATCTAATCTAGCTTGCACGATTCCATCGGCCAACCCAAATCAGCCTACCATTTTCGTTGCAGCTTCCTGGAAATCACAGAGAAGGATAACAAGTTGCAGGCAACTCCAACTATTCAATAATTCATGGTCGACATAAAACTTCCAAAAACGATTGTACTTAAACTTTCGCAAAAGCCAATTCAAAAAAAAGGGGGGGTTTCTCCCCAAATACGTGCACAGAGAGAAAAAAATGGATTTTTTCAAAGGTGCTGATGCTGCTGCTGGCGACGTTGACGCCCGCACGATGATAACGTGTCCGGTACTTACGTCGTTAGATTGAACAAAATGCCTACAAATAAAGAATTGAAAAATTAAATTCAGAGGGAAGATATTTTTGTACTTCGGCAATCCAACACAAATGGTTTGGCCCCGAAGCCTTATCGTTTCACGCGGTTTACCTTCTCAATTTCGAAGGAGAAGAAAGTTGAGGATGGGCCAAGTTTGGAAAAATTGTTCAAAAAGTTCTATACTTATTACAATTTTAACAATTTAGCCATAAACTTTTCAATTTTGCTTAATCGAGTCTTAAATTTTTTCACTTTTTATTAATTAAGTCCATCCGGCTAATTTTGATCAGAATTTACGACATGGATGTCCATATTAATGTGGACAAATTTTTATTACTTTCTTACATTTTTTTCGATTTTATAAAATATTTTATATGTTTTTAATTTATTTTTTATTTCTTTCCCTTTTTTTCCCTAGCCAATCTCAAAAAAACATTAACAAATAAATTTTATCCACGCCAACACCGCCACGCCAATGCGTAGGATGGTTGACATTTACATCAGCAAATTCCAATCAAAATTAGCGAATAAACTCAATTGGCAAAATGTCAAAAGATTTATGACTTAATTAGTAAAGTTGAAAATTTTATGATTAAATTGGTAAAAATGTAATAAATTTATGACTTTTTGAAACAATTTTTTCAGCTAAGTTTGCCACGAGATAGTGTAAATTGGGGAGATGGTGTTTTTTCATCTATTTTCACACTATTTTTGTTATAGCTTTTAGTGAAGATGGATTTGAATCAAATTCGTGACCATTTTTGTCCGTCTTAAGTAGTTTGAATTTGATTTTAGTCACAAAGCAATTGAATTGCAATGAAAACATGTTAATTTGTGTCAACATACTATGTCGTGTAATTTTGACATTTTCTCTTTACAATCCATGTTTTGTAAAGTGTTAGGCAAATGGATTGTATCCAATGATCTCGTCTTTTCAAAGATCATGTGGGGATATTAGGGGATTCGTGAAATTTGACTGTCGATACTCTACTGATCCTCTTTGTTTTTTGGATTTGCTTGTAGTTTTCTAACCTTTACTCTACTTCAATTTGTTTCACCAAGAAAGTTTATGTACTTTTCATGTATCATTCTGAGTAATGAATACAATTTTCTTTTAATTAAAAAAAAAATTGGTTCATAAAAAGAAAATCCATATGGATTATATTGTATGCAAAAGTTGCTCACACGCAATCGCTCCTCGAGAAAGTGACGAAACTATCGGAAGATGAATTCCACGCCGACATGAGAAGAGACTGGCTTTTGCTAAATACACAGGATTGCTTGTGAAATATAATGAAATGGCTCTATACATACATGTGCCTAACTAAAATGACTAGATACATTGTCTTCGACTATTGTCCATCCGTTCCTCCTCTATCGCCCTCGACATCTTCTGAAGTTGGCGGCTTTATTTCGCTGTCTGATTTCGGGACGTGGGACACCCAAAGAAGAGACCGTGCGCACCTTTGGTGCCTACGCTATAAAACGTTAGGCAAAAAGAATGTTTCGACTTAATTCTCGAAAGAGATCATTGAAAGGTTTTGCGTGCATTTCGCAGATTCATGCCATCTCGTAAGGTGCTGCATTTTTCGGTTCTTTTGGAATTAATTAGTCAAAATGAGGGTTTAATTAGCTTATATTGACATTAAAAAGGTCGTCGCTCTAATCAAAAGCACTACCATTCAAAAGAATGAAAAAGTACAAAGAAACAAAATAGGCAAGTCCCGAGCCAGAGAACGATTTTGGCCATTTTTATCACCGTCAATTACTTTAGATTCATCCGGGACAACAAAAATCCTCCATCATTGAGGGCACTTCTAGGATCCTAAGCTCAATAAGGTTGGTTCTCAGTCCCAAAAATTGAGCATCAGCATTGTGCGGATTAATCCTAGGTTAAAGGGCGGACCGGCCCAATCTAGACCATGCACATCCCTATGGGGCAGTACATGAAAAAGGGCATCGGGTCAGGGGAAGACCAGACCGACCAAAAAAGAAAAGAGGGAAGAACGGAAGAAAGTGCCGATGAAGAAACCGGGTCCCGTCCACGCGGTCTCGCGATTCGAATAAAAACAGTTATGACGAGGGAAATGCAATGCGTGCTAGGGATCTTGCTTGTTTTATTTCATTTTCTTCCGATGTCGTTAAAGATGGGTTGGAATAAAGACAGTTCTGACAAGGGAAATGCAATCCCATGTTTAGTTGGTCTTTCACTTTCACGCGACTCGTTTCAGTCCCGTTCATCGAATCGAAGCGATTCATTTAAGACCCCTTTCCGACAAATACGAGCGGAAAAATGAATTAGTGGATCCATGCTTGCCGGATGAATTAGTGGACTCCAGTTCGAGTCAACGGATGTTGCCATGTATTAATTTTAGGGCCCATAACTCGTGTCTATTTTTATCAGTGTCAAGTATCTTGATTTTGATTGTCATAAAATTGAATTACAATAGGAAAAAAGTTAGCATTCGCGTCAATATATAAAGTTAAGCGTGACGTGACGTGATGTGTTGTATCATATTTTATAGAAAGTCATGCTAGTGGATTACATCTAATCTTTCTCTCTTTTCTTTTCAAAGATAGTGCATGGATGTCACTTGACCGGCGAAATTTGGTCGGTTGAATATACATAAATTAAGTCTAGGCAGAGTATTTTCTTTACATACAAAATGATTCTCTTCGGTTACATTTGTTAAGTAGGATAAAAGATGGGATATAATATGAATATATTTGACTCTATTACTATGATTCACCGAATTTATATAACATCCCATTTCACTATAAATTCATACAACCAAACAATGTTGGCGTCGCGAAAATTATTGTGCGTAATTGCTACGCAGGATTTGCCGCTTTGCTTCCGCAGTTGTCTAACTCAAGCCCACCAAGGTCGGGCCTTGTTTGACCGCCCCTGCTTTTTGCCCCTCTCCTCCTCCTCATCCTCCTCCTTCCTCCTCCTCCTCTGCTTTCTCCGCCTCTCTGCTAGCTCAACTCTGATAACCACCTTGAGATTTCTCTACTGCGGAGAGAGGATTGCTGATAAAATGTCGAATCCGTGCACAACGAAGAAGAGCCCGGGTAAGGGTTGGAAGGCAAGGCTGCCTCCCAAGAGAGGACAGGTCAAAGTCAGGATCTTCAGGATGGCTGTGAAGAAGGTGTCCGGTATAGCATCGACGGCGGGGCTCGGAAGGAAGGGAAGCCGCGTTGCAGGTGAGCCGGACTCGGCGTCGCTGGCCGAGCAAGAATAGCCCTCAGGTGTCTCTGTAGATGTACGATTCGACTCCGCAACTCTACTACTGATGACCGTTTTTCTTTCTCAAGGGTGTGTTCTTGCTCCTTCTGCTGTGATGCTTCGTGGGTTCAGAGAAGAATTTCTAGTTACTTTATGTCAGGGAAATGGAAAATACAGAGATAGGGAACAGAATGCAGGTTGTCTTCGTCGCCATTCTTGAGCGGGTCTTGACTATTTTTATGGATGTCTCTGTTGTATTCTTTACTTTTTCCACGGAAGGCATTCTGCATCTCTCGCTTTTTCTTTCTTCTTGTTTCCACTTCGATTCCCTTCTACTGTAGCGGTAGTTAAATTCTCGCGTCTTGATTTAGTGGATTCAAATGCCCTCTGCCGTTGCCTACCACTGTTTCTTCGTGCTCTGTTTTTTGGGGGGCCAAAAACCTATGGGTCGACGAGAATGAAGGTTTTTGAACGTTTGGTGCCATCAGAAGAAAGAAGTTTCAATGAAAATGTCACGGAGAAGGTTTAGCTTCGTTCATATGCTCCACAGATTGCGATCCAGAGGTTGAAAATTCGATGGAGGATGAATCGTTTTCTTGGTCGCAGCCCTCGAAAGTGGGAGATTCGGATACCGAATGACCGGAATTGGACACCCTCTTTTTGCCCTTTTCCCGTTTTGCTGAGGAAGAAAAGCTGCCAATCGTTTTCCCTAGAGAGAGAGAGAGAGAGGAGGAATCGCATCGTTGGATCTCTCGTACGACGGCCGTCCTATCGTCTTTGAAACAGAGTCGCACCCGTGCCGGGTTCTTCTGGTGACCCAAATTCCATCCGAAGAAAATATATTCGATATTCCAACATGCGAAACTGATCGAACTGGGTATATTACACTTCTGAACATACCTTATTTCCACATATTAAATGCCCTTGACTGCGGCCTGGTGAGAAAGAGTTCTTCCTTTCTGGGTTTTTGTTGTTCTCCAGAGAAGCAGTGTATACTGTGGAGAGGAATAATACTAGTATACTACTATAGTACTATTACACTTTTTGCCTCTTCAAAACAAAAGAACGCAACTGCCTTTGGAAGTTACTTTTACAGGATATGGGCTGGGTTAGCCCAACATGGGCGGCCCACCCATCCATAAAACCCATCACCATCGAAACAAGTATTCGATACGATGAGAATTGAGATCCCCGGTTCGGACATGATTTGTGTAGTTATGCACAATAATCGAAACAGCGACGTTCCCTGTTTTTCATTGATTTAAAACATATATTAAGTCTTTATCCCCAATAGATTCGACCGCGTGCAACTCTTAAAATCATGATTCTGGAAATAGAAAGGTTGCAATTTGTTTTCATTTGTCAAGACCGTTCGACAATGCCGGTATTAAATTAGAGGAGCAAGTGTGTTTGCCTACTTTCAACCATTGCTGGCCCACGATTGGGAAAGAAAAGAGAGGAAGGAAAGCAAAGAAAATTAGAAAAGAAGGAAAAGGTAAATAACATAAAAATAGTAACAAAAATTCAGAAAAATTAAAATAATTTTCTATGTCAAGATTTTAAAAACCACGTAGGATGGTTGATAGTCATATAAGAGATTTCCGGCTAAAATTGACACAAATACAAAAGGTTCAAAGTTAAATTTGTATAATTAAAGGGTTAAGAATTTAATTGGTAATAATACAATTGATTTAGGACTTCTTTAGTATCTTGCCTGACATTTTGCATAAAAGACCCCATACTCGCAATTGCGCAAGCACATTCGTCAGAGACGATTCTCGACGAGACCTACGTATTTTCTTTAATCTTACTCTTTTGCAATTTTTCCTTAAAGAATTGTTGCCCACAGAGATAGCAAATCACACCCAACTTTCATTCCACAAAAGTGTGAACTAATAAAAACCATTCACGCGTGGATTTGCGCATCGGAGATAGAATAAAAAACTATTATGAATTGGTTTATTCCCCATGAGAAGGACATATATTTTTTTTTCAATCATTTGCGCAATCAAAGAACAACGTTAGTAACCGCAGCCATGATCCTGTCGTGACTTGGTTTATTCCTATGAACGAAGGTAAGATAGGCAAATGTATAATCTCTTTTGAAAATATGAATTATGGCAGGACTAATTAAAGACGTATAATCAAACTAATAAAACATGAGAAGATCCCTCAAATATTGTGCTTGAAAAATGGATAAGGCCATTCTACACTCTTAAAAGATCGAGATACTCTTTTGTTATGTTCGACCATTGTTAGAAGTAACTCATAGTATTACAAGATATACTTTTTGTACTTGTCTATTGATCTAAGTGATTCGATTATACTTTCTGAATAAAATTAAAGACAAGATTATTGAGTAGGTTACGACTTAATCTCAATATGCACACGTTAAATAGGACTTTCGGTGCACGTTTTGTTATTAAAAAAAGGGAGTTAAGGGGTCGAGTCTCGTTTAAATTAATCACTATTGATCTATCTATATTGTTAGTAAATTTTTTTTATGAAAAAAATGCACGGCTTATGTGTTTCCCCACGGAACTTGACACGTCTTGGTGGGTCCTATTTGAAAGGGACTAGCTAGTACAAGCATGAAGGGGGCAGTAACGAAATAGATGCGTGAAACGTGAAAGTCGAGACACTGGTATGCATCGGGACCAGTACACATTGACGCAGTCTTCTTGGTATTGCAATTAAGTCATATGGAAAGGAAAAAAAAAAAAAAGTCATATGGTTTCTTTTTTTATTTTTGAAAAATATGACTACTTGAAGTTTCCGCCCGCGGGGGGGGGGGGGCGGGAATTGGTGTACGACCCACTTTATAGGGAATTATGGCAACCCAAAATTGAAAAAAACACAAGAAAAAGGATTTGCGCAAAAAACACAGATTTGTAGCAATCATCAACGAGCGCTTGTTCTTTTTCACTCGTCTCATCTTTATTATTTTTTTTATAGAGATTTTGGACCAAAGAAAGTGGTGGAACCTTTTATGACCAATGTATGAATTAGGTATACATAAGTAAAAAATGATCCGATTAAATTGATATATTTAATTTATAAAGACCTGTTTTTACGTAATACAATCTTCGCAATCCATACCTAACCAAAATCTGATCAGGACCCAACCAAATCAAAGCTCCAATTCAAGAGAATTGAAGGCACCAAAAACAAAGGTCTTTCCATGCTTGAGATTGATTTTGGCACTTTTATAACAAGTCGACCCAATTGTCACTTTTTGATAATTTTAGATGCCATATACCATTGCCAGTTACTTAAATTCATCCGGAACGAAAAAAATCAAATAATTGTTGATAGATAACTCGCATGAGAATTGTTAATCAAAATTAATCGGTCAAATTTGAGAAAATCACTTAGATAAATGTCGATAGTTCTTTGTGACTGCGGTAAGCTTTAGGCATTTTCAGAAAATGCAAAATAAAAATCGGTAAAATATAAGGATTTTCTTTCTATGGGTATCGAAAGAGACAAATGGACCACTCCCTATAAAAGCTCGGTGGGAGTTGGGGAGCGCGCGCTGCCGTTTACGGATACTTCCACGTCCGGACGTTGACCTGAATCTCGGTGGATGGATTCATACCAACTGCCGACATCGGTTTAAGAGTACAACGTTAAATCCAATGATTCGAAAAGCATCAGGATCCAATATGAAAGGAAGCACGACATTCCGGCGCGAAGCTTCCTCCAAGCTTCGTCTCCGCCTCAGCTCATTCCCAATGGAGAAGATCCTTTCTTCGAGCCGGAGACCTGGAATGCTCCTCCATTTTCCATCACGCTCGTAATGTAATTTCTGTGCAACAGGACTCGTGCAGTTCAACTCGTGCTTCAATTTCTCTTTCTATTCTTGTGTTAGGTATTTGATTCTATACTTGCTTTAATTGAGGTTGGAAGTTCTTTTCTAAATGAGTTGATAAATTTTAAAAGGTCAATATCATAGGAAATCTTAAATTAATACATTCATGACAAATTTATCTCAAATTAATTTTTTGACTACAAAAAATCTCAAACTAATATATATGTGACATGTTTATCTTAAACTAATTTTTCAACTGCCAAAAATCTGAAACTATTATACTTTCGTAATAAATTTTCCCAAAAAATATAAACCGGCACATTTATAATAAATTTACTATTCGTTAGCTATCGTCAAATTTTACAGTTAAATTTTCTAACATGGATGACATATAGTGACACAAATTTAACAATAAAATTTGACAAAAGTTAATTAGGGTAATCTTTTTATAAATATACTAGTTTAGGATTTTTTATGATCAAAAAATTAATTTGGGATAATTTTGTTATATATGTACTAATTTGTAACTTTTTGTGGTATTAACCTAACTTAAAAAAAAAAACAATGAGGCAAATGAAAGTGATAAAAAATTTAAGAAAGGCCGATGAATTAAATAAAAAAATTACACAAACTATTGGTAAGTAAGTTAGATCTTAGAAGTTTGGACCAAAAAAAAAAGTTAGATGTTAGAAGTGGCAAAAAGGTTAAGGACCCACATTTTAGCTTATATTCGATCGAATAAATTTGATAAAATAGTTTACTTAAAATTTCAATTAGAGATTGGAATGGAAATATCACATTAAGGCCCAACTAGAAAGCGGACTTTACTGGGTCTATGATAAACTCATCAACGACCCACTGATGAGTCGAGAACCTCGAAGTTTTGCAAGGTGATCAAGTGCCCTACTTAGGGTGCGTTTGGGAGTGCCATTTACAAAGCACTTTGGACACTTAAAGCCTTTTGGGCTAAATATTGAGTGTTTGGGAACGAATTTGAAATCCCCATTAGGCTAAAGTTGGCATTCTCAAGGTTGAAAGCCTAACTACTGAGGTTTGCCCCAATGGCCACCCTTCTAATATGGAAGGGGGAGGTGGGGAGTTCGAATCCCCACCTTCTCATGGGAGATTGGGGTGTGGACGATATAGTTTCAGGAGTGGGTTTCGACTCCCACCCTTTGTAAGGAGGCATGGCAAAAGTCTGAGAGTGAGTAAAAAAAAAAGTTGAAAGCCTAAGGCAAGTGCGAGGGTGCCTTGGGCTTTCAACTTTTTTGGCATACAAGGAGTTACTGTTCATATTTTTATTTTCTTCCAAAACTATCCCCACTCACTCTCCAAACACTATTTTGCTCAAAAATACTTTACAATGGACTTTCATCTTACAATTTAACAAACGCAATTTGCATTATGAAAAGCTCATTCAACCTAAAGTCCATTACATTTTCTCAATGGCTTTCCCAAAAGTCTAACCAAACACACCATTAATTAGTGGCCTCATTGATGATTCCTTCATATATACATTGCACTCGCTATTTCGAATGACACTCCTTCATGCTCTTATCCAATTTTGCCTCTTGTTATTTACCTGATGCCAACATTTAGTGCCTACCATAGCTCAACGATCCACTAAGACGCATAATTTATATTTGCATTAATTTATTTTGGATTCTACCATTGGAAATGGGGAAAATTGTTCAAAAAAACTTATTATACGGCAGTCAATTTAGTCATAAATATTTTAATTATACCAATTTAGTTCTAAATTTTTTGATGATTTGTTGATTTAGTCATAAATTTTTCAATCGTGCAAATTTAATCCTAAACCTTTTTACGATTTGTCAATTTAGGCTCCGTTCGTTTCACGGAAAATGCGGCATTTCTGAAAAATATTTTCCAAGAAGTCATTTTCTAGGAAAATGTAATTATTTTCTAGTATTCGGATGAAACCCAAAAATGAAGTGAAAAATATTTTTCGCTATTCGATAAGGAAAATATTTTCCTTCATATACTCTTTTTCATTTATTTTATTTTTTAAAATGGATTTTTTATATTTTTTAGAAATTGATTTTTAATTATTTTTAATTTTAAAAATCTACTATTAATTTTTTTCTTTTATTTATCTTTTCTTTTTTTCTTTGTTTTCCATCTCCTTCTTTCTTGGCCGCTTGCCGGCCACGGTGATGGCCCACGACCGGCCACCAGAGAGCCTCGAGCTCGCCGACAAGCACGAGGCTTGCCGCTCACCAGATTGGCGATTGACGGGGGTAAGCTTGAGATCGACGAGCTCGAGGTTCGCCCGGCGATGGCCGATGACTAGCCAATAAAGAAGAAGATGGGAAACAAAGAAAACAAAAAAAAAAAGCAGAAAAAAAGAAAAAAAAAAAGGAAAAGAAAAAGGGAAAGGAAATTAAAAATAATTCGAATAAAAAAAGAAAAGAAAAAGAAGAAAGGAGAGGAGGAAATGAGGATTTGTAGAGGTGTGAGATAAGAGAGATAAAATGAGGAAAATGTTTTCTACTTTTCAAAAGTGGAAAACATTTTCCCTTAATTTAGAAGACTTTTTTCCTTTTATAGAAAGCATTTTCCCCAATGAATTCATTTTCCGCGAAACGAGCGCAGAAAATCCGAAAAACGTTCTTCAAAAAAAAAAAAAAAAAAAAAAAAAAAAAAAAATCCGAAAAACGTTTTTCCGGAAATTATTTTCCGCGAAATGAATTGAACCTTAATTCTAAAACTTTTGACGATTTCCCAATATAATCTTTAGGGCAAATTATCCAAGTAATAGGTTTAAAATTTCCACGAGGGATAAGAATAATGGGACTAGTTAAGATATATAATAGAACTTATATAATGTGAGACAATTCCTCAACCATTTTGCTTGAAAAATGGGTAAGAGCAATGAAGCTCTACACCTTAAAAGATCGAAATATTCTTTTGATAGATTCAACCTTTGTTTGGAGTAGCCCGTAATACATATCGCATGATCTTATTCCAAAATATGTACTTGTGGTATCTGTCCATGTAGCACCGACATTCTCCGGGAGCTTTCGTGTCATGTCCGACACTTCGACACGTGTTTGACGCGCGGTCAACGAGTGTCGAAAAATCTGACACGTGGTCAACTCTCTCCCGCACACTTCGACACGCGAGTCCGGAATTCCGATATGCACGGGTTAGTTTTGAAAATTTTCAATACTTAAGGGGTCAAAATATAAATATATCAAAAAAAAGGAAAAAAAAAAAGGGCTGGTGGCTGGGCACGCCGCCGTCACGGTTGGAGGGGGCCCGCGACCTTGCCGGCCATAGGCGGCAGAAGGGGGGGCCTCGCCGACCAAGTAAGGGTCGGCAAGGCTTGCCCAAATCTAGACGACGCCTCAGTTGACGCCCGAGCGAGGCTCGCCGGCCCTCGCTTGGGGCTGGGGAGGCTCGTCAGCCACAGGTGAGGGCCAGTGTCGCCCAGATCTGGGTGATCCTCGCCGACCCCAGTTGACATGTCACCCAGATTTGGGTGAGCCTTGCCCAAGCCTCGCCTAGGTCGGCAAAAGTCACCCTCCCTCCGCCTCCTACGGCCGGTGAGGTCGCTAACCCCCTTTGACGATGGCTGGGCACGCCGCTGATGGGGGCAGCGGCGGGCCTCGCCCAGCCATGACCTTAGCTATTTTTTTTAAAAAAAATTTAGAATTATTTTTGCCTTTTTAAAAGTCTTCTACTATGAAAGAAGTAATAAAAAAATGCGATATACGATAAAGAAATAAATTTATAAATACCATTTCAGCATTTTTCTTTAAACAATGTTTTTTTCCTTCTAAGTTTTATGTATTATTGTAATGAAATGCAATTAAATTTGTCAAATTAAAATAATGAATGATATTAACAAATATTGAATTAATGTTTTTAGTCCACTTATTATTATTATTTAAAATATATATTTAATATATAATGTGTTTAATGTGTAGGAATTCTAATTTTAAGAAATAACGTTTAGGCGTTTTATGTCACATGTCGCGTGTTCATGTCGGTATTACGTAGGTATTTGTACTTTTCGAATAAGATTTGAGAGGGAAAAGTACAACCCAAATCGGCCTGCCTTTTCTGTTGCAGCTTCATTAAATGAAATCACGAGAGAAGGACAGCAAGTTGCCGTTATCTCCAACTATCAATAATTCACAGCCGAGATGGAACTTCCAAAAACGACTCTACTTTAACTTTTGCAAAAGCCGATCTAAAATCAGAAAATGAAATTGATCTATTCATATTTTCGCACCGGGCAGACAGGGAAAATCGTAATATGAGCTGATGCCGATGCTGATGCTGATGCTGACGCCCGCATGATGGCGTGTCTGCTACAACGTCATTAGAATCGATAAATAGAACAAAATGCCTACAATTAAAGAAATGAAGAAAAAATCAGAGGGAAAATATATTCGTAGTTCGTACCATCGGCAATCCGACGCGAATAGCTCAGCCCCGAAGCCTTATCGTTTGACGCGGTTTACCTTTCC
This sequence comes from Eucalyptus guilfoylei, assembly GCA_016097605.1. Lineage (NCBI taxonomy): Eukaryota > Viridiplantae > Streptophyta > Magnoliopsida > Myrtales > Myrtaceae > Eucalyptus > Eucalyptus guilfoylei. The sequence continues at coordinate 22,004,045 of CM027869.1, forward strand.
TTTTCTAATGAGTATGCCACAAGGAAGTGCAGACTGGGGAAACGGTTTTTTCTATTTTTTTCCTTCCCTGTTTTCACACTACTTTCATTACAGTTTTGTTGAAGATGAATTTGAATCGAATTTCATTACAGTTTTGTTGAAGATGAATTCGTTAGGACCCTTTTTTTTTGTTTGGTTGATCTCATTTCTTACGACTCGTTCATCAAATTAGATCGACCCTTTTTAAACCTAGACCAGCAAAAATGAGGGAAAAGGTGGATTCGGGCTTGCCACCTCTACCGATACCCTGTTGAACTTGGATTTGACATGAGTTATTGACGTTACCACTCGTCATGTAAGGTGAAAAAAAGGTTGCCATGTGTTGCTTTTAGGGGCGGAGAATCCATAGTATGTGTTATAATCACGTTTATAATTTGTGTCAATTTTTGTCGATGGAAACTTGTTAATTCTTGTCAATAAATCATTGAGATTTTCTTATTATAAGTCATGTTTTACAGAATATTAGACAAAAAGATTGTGTCTATTGTTCTCATCTTTTCAAATATGGTGTGAAGATATCATGAAAATCATTAAATTTAGTTAGTTGAATACACAAGAATGAAGTTTACGCAAAGTATTGCCTCTACCGACTTAATGATTTTCTCTCAAGCATTTTTGTACATTGCTCGTGAATGTAATAAAATGGCTCCATACATACATGCATCTAACTAAAATTACTAAGTTGAAAAATCTAATTAAAATGAGTGGATACAATGTCCCGCTCCTGTTGGGTTGAAAAAAAGAAGAAAAAGGGGGCTTCAACTTTTGTCTGTTTCCTTCGACCCCTTCTGGATGCGGGACACCCAAAGGCGAGACTGTGCGAATCTCTCGTGCCTAAACCTTTAGTCTCATGAAGGATGTTTTGCGTGATTGCCACGCACGATGCGTTATATATATTATTTTTTTTTATTTAATTCCATTTTAACTATCAATTCAGTATTTAAATTCTTTTCCTATCTCTTGACAACACCTAAAGTTAAACATCCCTGCGTCTCAACTTCGAAAAGAATCGAATTCTCCACACCGCCCATTTTCGTATGATAAAGGTAGTTACTAGGATAATCCTAAGTGAGTTCCCTACATAGCTTCACTTCCGCAGTTGCCCGCCAACCCAACACCCGGTCACTTGGGGTCGGATCGGTTTTATTTTATTTTTATACCATCCCGGCTCCGTGGCCCCCCCCCCCCCCCCACCCACTCCTTTCGCTCTCCTCCACCATAAATTTGAGGCGTCCGCACGTTCGTGTCCATCGAAACTCAGACAAACGCACCTCCTCTTCCTCTGCTCTCTCTAACCTCTCTCTCTGCTTGCTCATCTCCGATAACCCCGACGAGATTTCTCTGTTGCAGAGAGAGGGTCGCAGATAAAATGTCGAATCCGGGCGCAACGAAGAAGGCCTCGAGTGAGAATTCGGAGGCGAGGCTGCCTCCCAAGAGAGGGCAGGTCAAAGTCAGGATCTTCAGGATGGCTGTGAAGAAAGTGGCCGGAATAGCATCGGCAGCGGGGCTCGGAAGGAAGAGCAGCCGCGTCGCAGAGGAGCCGGCGTCTGCCCCGCTGCTCAAGATCAGCGGGTGCTCGCTGGCCGAGCAAGGGTAGTCCTTAGTTTGTCTTTGTAAATGTACGATTCGACTCTGCAACTCTACTACTGGTGACCGCCTCTCTTTCTCGAGGATGGGTTCTTGCTTCTTCTGTTGTAATGCTTCTGCGTTCACAGAAGAAGTTCTAGTTACCTTATGTCAGTGAAATGCAAAGCACAGAGTTAGGGACAGATTGTGGGTCGACTTTGTCGCCATTTTTGGGTGTGTCTTGTCTATTTTTAGGGATGTCTCTGTCGTATTTTTAACTTTACGAAGGAAGGCATTCTGCATCTCTCGCTTTTTCTCTCTCTTATTCGCACTTCGATTCCCTTCTATTGTGGCAGTGGTTAAGTTCTTGCGTCTCGATTTAGTCCATTCAAATGCCCCTTTGCCTTGGACCAAAAAAAATAAAAAAAATGCCCTTTGCCGTTGCCTACCTCTGTTTCTTCGGACTCTGTTTTTTGCGGGGCCAAAAACCCACTTCTGGGTCGACAAGAATGAAGGTTTTGGAACGTTTGGTGCCATCAGATGCAAGAAGTTTTTAAGAAAATGTCGCAAATTGCGACCCCGAGGTTGAAAATTCGATGGAGGATGAATCGTTTTCTTGGTTGCAGCCCTCGAAGGGGTAGATTCGGATACCGAATGAACGGAATTGGAAACCCACTTTTGCCTTCTTCCCGGTTTGCTGAGGAAGAAAAGGCGCCGATCGTCTTCCCTCAAAAAAGAAAAGGTCCCAATCGCATCGTTGGATCTCTCGTACGACGTCCGTCTTATTGTCTTTGGTTTTCTTTTATGAGTTACTTTCATGCCACGTTTTTCTAGTGACCCAAATCCCATCAAGACAAGAATTTGATAGGCTGAGAATTGTGATCTCGGTCCGGGCATGATTTGTATAGTTATGTAAGATAATCGAAAGAACGGTGTTACCTTTTATAATTGTATTAGAACATATATTAGGTCTTTACCTTCAATAGATTTGCTCAAGCGCAGCTCTTAAAATCACGAATTTGGAAATCATAAAGTTCCGATTTGTTTTCATTTGTTAACATCCTTCGACAATGTCAATATTAAATTAGAGGAGCATGTGTGTCTGCCTAGAGATGGTCAGCCAATGATCTCAACGGGCCACAGTTGGGAAGAAAATATAAAGAATGAGAGAAAGAAAATATAAGGAAAAGGGAAAAGGAAGTAATAAAAAATTTAGAAGAATCATGTCACGTAGAATAAACGAATTTCGATCAAATTAGCTAGATGGATTTGATAAGTATAAATATAAAAATGTTTGGGACTAAATAATAATCTAATCAAAATGTCTCGGATTGATCTAGTTTTAATTTAATAGATTTAGTACTTTTTTTTGTGTTCCTCGACATTGGGACAAAAGACCCCACACTCGCACTCCCATTTTGTGAAAGATGATTCCCCACGTCGCCTTTGTATTTTCTTTAATTTTACTTTTCGCAACTTTTCCATAAAAATTTGTTTGCCTGCAAAGATACCGAATCAGACCACCCGACTTTAGTTCGACAAAAATATGAACAATAAAGAACTCTTTGCGCGTCGTAGATAGAATAAAAAACTATTTGTTGCAACTTGCAATGCCCCATGTGAAGAACATTTTTTTTTCAGCCGTTTGCGTAAACAAAGAACAGCATCACTAGTAACCGCAACCATGGTCCTCTAGTGACCTGGTTTATCCCTATGAACGAAAGTAAGGCAAATGTACAATCTCTTTCGAAAATATGTATTATGGTAGGACCACTTAAAGGTGTAACGTGAGAGATCCCTCGAATATTATGCTTCAAAAATGGGTAAGGCCAACAGAACTCTACAACCTCAAAAGATAACATATTCTTTTGATAGGTTCGATTATTTTTAGGAGTAACCCATAATATATGTTAAATTATACTATTATAAGATGTACTTTTTGTACTCGTCTATCAATATAAACGGTATAATTGCATCTCTGAATAGAATTTAAGACAAGATTACATCAATTGAGAAGGTTACGACTTAATCTCACAATGCAGATGATAAATAGGGCTTTCAATGTGCTCTTTGTTTTAAAAAAAAAAAAGAGAGAGCTAACGAGTGGAGTCTCGTTTAAATTAATCTCGATTGATCTGTATTGTCAATAATTTTCTTTTTTTCTTTTATGAAAAAAATGAATGGCTTGTGTGTCCTCCACGAAACTTAACACGCTTAGTGGGTCCTATTGCAAAAGGGACTTAGATGTGCAGCTAGTACAAGCATGAAAGGGGCAATAACGAAACAGATGCATCAAAATGGAGACAATGGTATACATCGGGACCAGTACACATCTACGCGGTTTTTCTAGTACTACAATTTCCCCTTTCTGGTATGACAGTTCAGTTGTTTGGTTTTTTTTTTTTTTCTAAATATGACCACTTGAAGTTTCGTCGCCGCACATGGTCTCCTTACTCGCGTGAGACACGCAGCCGGTCATTGCAAGGTTCACACACAGGAACTTTCCATCTTCTTTGTTGCAAGCCCATTTAACTAATGCATATAACACTTCAATCCATCAATTATGAGTTGAGAAATTAGTGTATGATCCATTTTGATAGGTTTATTATCAACATTCTTGCAATTCGAAAATGAAAAAAAAATAAAAAAAAGGGATGTGCGCAATAAAGCACATAGATCTGTGGCAATCATTAGCGAATGTTCGTTTTTTTCGCTCGTCTTGTCTTTAGTTTGTTTTTTATGGAGAATTTGGACCAAAGAAAGTGGTGGGACATTTTATGACTGATATTTAGACTTATCAAATGGGTGAATTGGATTAGGTTTAAATGGTTCGAAAATGGTCCCATTTAAATCGATTTATTTAACTTATGTGAACCCATTTTTACGTGATACAATCTTCGCAAGCTATACCTAACCAAAATCCAATTGAGACCAAACCAAACCCAAGCTCCAATTCAAGAGCTTTAAGGTAACAAAAACAAAGGTCATTTAGTGCTTGAGATTGTTTTTGGCACTTTTATAACAAGTCGACGTAGCTGCCATCATATGATAATTTCAAACATCGTATACCACCACCAATTACTTAAATTCATCTAGAATGACAAAAATCAAATAATTGTTGATAGATAACTTGAACGAGAGTTGCTAACCCAAAACTAATAGGTTAAATATGACAAAACCACTCGGATAAAGGTTGATAGTTCTTCAAGATAAGCTTTACGCATTTTTAAAAAATGCAAAATAAAAATCGGTAAAATATAAGAATTTTCTTCGTGAGGATTTCAACAGAGACAAATGAACCATTCCCTATAAGAGTTTTGTCAGAAAAATAGAAAGCTTGGAGTTTGGGAGAATTGTATACTTTGCTTTTCTATATACCTTTCAATATGTAATTACAATCTATTTATAATACATAGTGTCTAAAATAACAAAGGAATAAAAATATACACAATATCCCAAAGATGTACATAAAATATTCCCTACAATCAAAGAGTCAATTAAGATCAATCGACATCGGCAACAGACATCTTCAACACTCCCCCTCAAGCTCGGCGGTCTATATACATCGAAGACGCCTAGCTTGTTTAATAGATACAAATGTTGCCTCGACATAAGGCCTTGGTAAAAATGTCTGCGGGTTGCTCTGTTGTTCTTATCTCTTTTGTTCTAATCACCCCACTCTGGATCTTGTCTCGAATGAAGTGACAATCAACCTCTATATGCTTTGTCCTTTCATGGACTACTGGGTTCATTGCAAGTTTAAGTGCGGCATCATTATCACAAAATAGGACAGTGGGCTCTCTTATCTCGTACACCAAGGTCTTGAAGAAGGCCTCTTATCCGACTATCTCACAACTAGTCTTCGCCATTGCTCGGTATTCTCGCCTCGGCGGATGATAAAGATACGGTTGATCAAGTTTCTTTGTCTTCCATGAAATTAGAGAATCCCCTAATTTTATACGAATCCACGTGACGATCTTCTACTCATGGGACAAGTAGCGTAATCAGTGTCACAATATGCTGTCATCTCCAAATTGTTGTCTCGAGATAGCAATATTCCCAATCCAGACACCCCTTTAAGTATTTTATGACTTTCGATGCCGCATTCATGTGAGACTGTTTCGGAGCATGCATAAACGGCTAAGAATCGAACTGCATAAGAAATGTCGGCCTGGTCATGGTCAAATAAATAAGCTTTCCAACAAGTCTTTGATAAGCGAAGGATCTTTAAGCAAAGGATCCTTGTTTACGGTGACAACCCTTTGTCATATTCAGTGTCGTCAACGATATTACGATCGATTGGAATAACAACCGGTCTAGATCCCGACAAACACGCTTCGACACAATTTCTAAGACAAATTTCCGTTGGCTAAGACAAATGCCTTTATTTGACCGTGCAATTTCTATCCCAAGGAAGTATTTAGGAGAACCCAAGTCCTTAATATGAAATGTAGAATGCAAATACTCCTTGAATCTCTCAATGGCGGCTCATCATTTCCCATAATGAGTATATCGTCAACATATATAAGTAAATAGATTGACGACATACCTTGTTTCCATGTGAACAACGCATAGTCATGCTTAGATTGCTGGAATTTTGCAGTTGTAAGTGCACTGGTGAACTTGGCATACCATTGACGAGAAGCCTGTTTGAGCCCATATAGGGATTTTCGAAGACGGCACACACTCCCCCCCGTCATCGCGAAATCCCGGTGGAATATCCATATAAATCTCTTCTTCAAGATCTCCATGTAAAAAGGCATTGTGAACGTCCATTTGATGGAGGGGCCGATCACGGATGGCGGCAATGGAAAGAAAAGACCGTACGGTGACTTCTTTGGCAACTGGAGAGAAAGTTTCGTATAGTCAAAGCCTTCCTTCGTGTGAATCCCTTCGCAACCAATCTGGCCTTCGTTCAATGGATCCATCTGCTTTATATTTAATCTTGTATACCCATTTGCATCCTATGGGTCGACGATGGGGAGGTAGACGAACAGTATCCCAAGTCTCATTTTCGATGAGAGCTTGTAACTCATCTTTCATAGCCTCGTTTGAGGATCCTTGGCATCATCATTTCTGCTGTGCACTACTAACACAAGGATACTTCCACGTCCGGACGTTGACCTGAATCTTTGAGATGGCATTCTATTAATCGGGTATGCCGCGTGACCACACAAGTCTCTCCCCAAAAATTTCAGGAATTGAAGCTTGATACTTAAGAGCTCGAGCAACTTCTAACAAATGACGGTGTTTCCTTTCTACAATCCCATTTTGTTGAGGAGTATAAACACGGGAGCTTTCATGAAGAATGCCATTGGAAATGAACAATGAAGAACATTCATGATTAAAGAACTCTCGTGCATTGTCGTACGAACCCGTTGTACGGATTTGTTAAACTGATTTTTGATCGGGACAATGAAATTTTGAGATGTGAAAGAACTGCACGGGTTCATACGAACTGCCGACATCGGTTTAAGAGTACAACGTTAATTCCAATGATTCGAAAAGCATCAGGATCCAACATGGAGAGGGACGCACGACATTCGGGCGCGAATCTTCCTCCAAGCTTCGTCTCCACCTCAGCTCAATGCCAATGGAGAAGATCTCCTCTACAAAGCTTCCTCCGTTCTCCATCATTCTCGTAATGTATTTTCTATGCAACACGACATCACGCAGCTCAACTCAGGCTTCAATTCCTCTTTCTATTCTCGTGTTTGATATTAGGTTCTATGCTTGCTTTAATCGAGGTTGGAAATTCTTTTTTGAAAGAATTGGTAAATTTAAAAGTGTTAATACCATGGAAAATTCTAAAATCAGTACATTCATAATAAATTTACCAAAAACTAATTTTTTTATAAAAAAAACCTTTAATTGGTACATATGTGATAAATTTATCTCAAATTACAGGTATACTTGTAATAAATTTATCTTCTGTTAACTAATATAAAATTTTACCGTTAAATTTTTTAATGTCGAGATTTTTATGCAGTTTTGAGTAGCCAACGTAATTTTTTGTAAGTTTGGCACTCAATTAATGCAACTTGAAACCTGTTAATAAGTGAATAGAATGCTTTCCCCATAACCTAATATCAATGTTGAATGTTAAAAAAAGAAACAACGAAGTTGGATTGATTTAATTAAAACAACAAGAATTTTTACGAATGTTATTTTCTTCTTCTTCTCTTTTTTCGCTTTTCTTGTATTTAGGTTTTTTTTCAGAGATTTTGGACCAAAAAATGTTTCCTGACTAATGCCTAGACTGGCCAAACACGTGGGCTGGATTATATTTAAATGGGTGGAAAGTGTTTTGACCTAAATTTAACTCATCTGAACCCATTTTTTCGTAATACAATCTTAGCAGTCCATATCTAACAAAAATCTGAGTGGGACCTAACCTAACCCGAACTCCAATTCAAGAGAGTTAAAAATACCAAAAACAAATGTGGTTTTGTGCTTGAGAATGATTTTGGCCTTTTTATAATATGTTCACGGATAATATAGTCATTTATTTAATTTACCTAGAACAAAGAAAAATCAATTATCATTGATAAGGAACTCAAAAATGAGAGATACTAACCGAAAACTAATCGAATTAATCGGAAAAAAGTTGGTAAATCACTCAAATAAAGATGGATAGTTGTTCTTGATTGCAGTAAATTTAAGGCGTTTTGAGGGCTCGCAGTTGAGATTATACTTTCGACTTGAAGTCGTCTGCACGACTGCACTTTCGAAGCAACTCACGGGGGACTCCAAGTGTCCCTTTGAGAATCTCTCGTCGCAGCAGCATGGTTGGTCGGTAAAAGGGACCTTTTCGATTTGATTCTCAAAAAGCTTTGTGTTGAGATCAGCATCGACGTAGGTGCACTCGCAAGCTTTTCGCAAGATAGACGCTTCCCGCAAGGTGTCGGCGTTTTGGTTCTTTTGGAATTAATAGGTATGGCCCCGATAAATCAATGACCAAAGAATTGATAATTTCACTGCCAAATTTGTCGCGCCTCATGCATTCGCACCCTTCTTTTATTTTATCAATTTATTCTTACATTTTCGAGTCGGATGAAATTCCAATCGAAACGTTCTTTAGCTGAAAAGATGTTCGATCTATTTCATACGAGGTACACACTGTAACTTCGAAAATGGGTTTTTAATTAGTTTACCTCAACACCAAAAGGAGAGATAGCTCAAAAGGCTTGTATAATGATCAACATTAAAATTCATGTTCCTTTCTTTGCTCCCTTGATTACATTCGGAAATAAATAAAGGGAAAAATTCATTAAAAACTCCAAATTATAGTTACCGCGACATGTTTATCTTGAACTTTTTTTTTTGTGTCAATTGTGACATATTTACCATAAATTTTTCTCGCAACATAAAAAATCTCAAACATGTACATATTTAACACATTTACCTTTGTTAATATTCTGTCGGATGATTTTTCAGTCAAAATAATGTCGTCTTTATTACATTTCCACATGGCATATGTCAACATTATTTACTTTTCGGCGTCCATGTAGATAGAATTTTCACGGTGCTTATTGACATAATCTTAATGAAGGGTAAATGTGTCACGCATATATAAATTTGAAATTTTTGGCATCGTAGAAAAAAGTTAGGAGTACTTGTCTCATAATGGACATAATTTAAGATTTTTTGTAATTTTTATCCATAAATAAATAAGAGAAATAATTGGGTGACAGTTTTTAACTTATTGTAGAATAATAATCTATTCTAAAAAAAAACAAAATAAGAAATAATAATAAATTATTATGGATCCACCTATTCAAGAATTTGTTGCTCATGACAAGCTGTAATTTTCATAGTAGTTCAAAAGTTATATGTTAGCAAAACCCAAAAAATAAAGAGTGCCATGGCACTGTGATGGTGCTCTTGTGACCACAATTCTCATATTATGCCAGCTAGGACTCATTTTGGCAACTGGAAAATAAAACTTCCAAAGCTAATTGTCAAAAATGGCCCTTGTGCTATAAAACCACAAAAACTAAACCTGTTATTCATATTTATTTTAGGTCTTATTACACCTATCAATTAGGTGGATCGGGTCATAAATGGGCCGACCCAAATCGATCCATTTAACCGTTTATAATTCATTTATTGCATTGCAAAATTTTTGACCAATACTCGACTCATTTAACTAAACTTAAGAAAGCTTATTTCTTATGATTTTTCTTTATTTAAAGAATGGTATTGCTAAAATACTTTCATGCAATACAAATTTAATGGACAATTTTTATATATTTTAAAAACATAATGTTTAATTATATATATTTTTATTTTTTTCAAAAATTGAATTTTTAATTATTTTTAAACTATAATTTTTAATTCATTTTCTTTTTCTTCTTCTTCGGCCGGCTGCTGATCGTTGTAGGTAAGCTCGAGTTCGCCCGATGTCGGCAAGGCTCGAGCTCGCCGGATCTGGCGAGACGGAGGCCTCACCGGCTCCGACGAGCTCGAGCTCGAGCTCACTCGACACTAGTAGGGGAGGCTCGAGGCTTGCTAGATTGACAAGCCTCGAGCCTTGCCTAGCCGGTCGGCGTGCCAGCCATCGGCTAAGAAAGAAGGAAAAAAAAGGAAAAAAAGAAAAAGAAAAAGAAAAAATAAAATAAAATGAAATATAAAAAATAATTATAATTTTTATAAAAAATATTTTTTATAATGTTAAAAAGGGAAAGAGAGAGTGTGGGGCTTGGGTTGGAAATGGGTTCTAAGTCTAACCCATTTAAGACTCATTTATCTCAAGCTTTCAATTTTCAAGCCCATTTAACCAATCTCTTAAAAAAGTAAGTGACTTATATATGACCCATTTATGATTTAAATGAGTCATTTATGGGCCTAATACCCATTTCGCCACCTCTAGGTTTCGTGCTTTGCACTAAAATTAATTAGGAAAATATCGTGCACAATTTTCAAAAGGGAATTGCAAATGTTAATTGATTTTAGGAAGTAAAAAGTTACATCAATGTATTGCTAGCTTTGTAATAGACTTCACATATATAAGGATGGTACACTTTTCATATTGGAAAATGAAGAATCATAGCCTAAAAAGGGAGACAAATTTTTTCGTACATTTAAATTTATAGGGTGAAATACAAGAAAATGCATAGAAACTTAATAAAAGATAAATTTGTTCAATTAAAATTGTATAATGTAGAGAGTCAGATTCGTTTTTTATTCCAATCACGTCTCTAATTTCATGTTGCTTGATTTTGAATTGTTGCTTTTGTAGACTAGCTAGTCTCGTCAAAACATAAAGATAGTAACACACGTTATAAAATTGTGAAAATGAGGTGATCATGACTAGAGCAAACAATTTTGTGCTGGGGATAGGCTCGATGAGGACATTTAAACATAAGGTGTGTTATATCAACATTATAATTTGTCATGTGAATGATTATGTTGGCTTTTATATATTATAATGTTTTAGCAACATTATAGAATGACACAGATCTTGGTAATTTTGATCTACCGAATATTAAGTAGAAAAAACTTTCTTAACTTGTAGAAGGATTGTCTACAATTTCGTGTTTTTTTTTTTTTCGCATAACTATGCATAATTATGGGTGAATAAATTGATGTTTTAAATATGACCGAAAAAAAAAATGATGTTTTAAAGAAGGCCACTTCCATAGAAATCGGATGAAAATTCATTCTTCTTCTGGGAAATGACTTTGTGGTCAAGAGTAGACCGTCACCTTCCATAAGGTGATGGCACCGTCTTTTTTTTTTTTTTCTCATAAATAAATTGATAAAGAGAAGTCACCTCCCAGCTTCCCCGCTCTTTCCTAGTACCCCCAAACTGCAAAACCGGAAAAACCGGCCAAACCCCCGTCCTTTCTCTCAAACCCGCCGCTTCCTCTATATAAACACGACCAAACCAACACATTGTCTCCACCAGAACATTGCAAAACGCTCCTCCGCTTCCTCTGCTGTCTTTACCTCTCTCTGCTTGCTTATCTCTAATAACCCTTTTCTCTTGGCGGAGAGAGGATCGCAGAAAATGTCCAACCCGTGCACGACGAAGAAGATCTCGATAAAGAATTCGAAAGTGAGGCTGCCCCCGAAGAGAGGACGGATCAAAGTCGGGATCTTCTGGATGGTCGCAAAGAAAGTGAGGGATATGGCGTCGATGATGGCGGGTCTCGGAAGGAAGAGAGGCCGCATCACGGACTCGACGGCCTTGGCGACACCACTCAAGATCAGCGCACGCTTGCTGGCCAAGCAAGAGTAGTCCTCAGGCTTTTTCTGCAAATGCACGACTCAACTCTGCAATTGTGCTACTGCTGATTGTTTTTCTTCTTAAGGGTGTGTTTTTGCTTCTTCTGTTGTAATGCGGGGGCTTTTTCCCTTCTGCCAATAAAAGAGAGAGAACGGAAATGCATCTCGTTTGCCGGAGAGAGAGAGAGAGAGGAATCGCATAGTTGAATCTCCTACGTCGTCTGTTCTTCTATTAGTCGCATCGCAAGAAGAGTTCTAAGTGGGCCACTTGTCAAGGCCATGCCACATGCTTCTGGAATTGAAAATCCAGAAGTCAAGTATACACACGATAAAATGGGACTTTTAGTGCACTTTTTGTTAAAAAGAAAAAAGGAGTTAATGTGTCGGGTCTAATTTAAATTAATCATGATTGATCTATATCGTCAGTAATTTATTTTTTTAATGAAAAAAATGCATGGCTTGAGGGTTCCCCACAAAACTTGACACGTCTTGGTGACTCCTATTTGAAAGGGATAAGATATGTAGCTAGTATAATCGTGAAAGGGCAATAACGGAATAGATACATGAAATTCGACCAGCACATCAAAGTGGTTTTCTGATACCGCAATTCTCTTTTTTTGGTATTGCAATTAAGTGCATGTTGGTAATTGGCCAAACAGAAACTATTTATATCTTTTTACTTTACGGAACAAAAAAATAATATAAATCCATTTAGTAAAGTTTTTGTTGGAGGAACAACTCAAGAATTAAGTGAAAATATTTTTCTTTTTTTTAAACCTAAACCATTTTCTTTTCTTCTTCTCTTTTTTTTTTTTTCATTATTTTTCTCTACCTCTTCTTCTTTCTCTAGCCGATCGCTTTAGCGACCTCACTGGAGCCTTGCTATGGCTAGGTGAGGTTTAGCCTTTTCTAGGCTGGGCGATGGCTCGACCTCGCCAGGGGCTGATGAAGCTCCCCTAAGGCTGACGATCGACTAGCAAGCCCCTAGCTAGAGGGAAAAAAAGAAAAATGTAATAATATTATTAAAAAATTAAAAGAAATTTTAAATCACAAACAAATTTAAGGATCGTACCAAACACATTTCTATTTGGATAATATAATTTTTGTGTAGTTATCAAACGTTTTTTAATGCTCGAAACTCGTTTAATGAACATAATTTTAAAAAAAAAATTATTTCTAAGCAAAAATTATTCACGGGGACAAAATGGTTATCAAATGCATCCTAAGTTGTCTGATTTCTTTTTTTTTTTTTTTTTTTTAAAATATGACTACTTGAAGTTTCATGACAGTGCATGGTCTCCACACTCGCATGAGACACTCGTTGACCATTGCGGGGTTAATATAAAGAGGAATTTTCTGTCATCTTTGTTGTAAAACCCATCTAACACTTATTTTATGATTAAATCCATATATAATCTGTTTACTAAATATAACTAACGTATATAATGACTCAGCCCATCAAATATGAGTTGCAAAATGGGTGAGAGAGAGAGAGAGAGAGAGAGAGAGAGAGAGATATTTTGGACCAAAGAAAGTGGTGGATGTAGAAAATTATTCACATGAATAACTAATCAATCAAGAAAATAACGGATCCATATATGATTGTAAAACACCAAGATCAATAAATACAGCGGAATTAAAGCGTACATGTTTGAGCCATTGCTTCACTTGAAGAAAAGTAGATCACTCTGATAATCAGGGATCTATCGGAATGCCAAATCTTCCTCTCTATGACCTATTTCAAAGATAGCAGCTTTTCAATGGGAACAAAGTAATCGATAGGTATAACCTACCATTTTTATAGGCTAGAGAGGGACCTAGCAAACCCTAATCAATAGCGTGTCAACTAGGCCCTTCCCATTACGGGCTTTAGTTAAACACAATTGCCTACACTTTGCTGCTCAACTAGGCCCGTTATCAATAGATGCCAATACCCAATTTAATTATATCACTTAAGGGTTCAACAATTATTGGAATATCCATTAACCCGATTATTTAAAATAGAAAATCAATTAATTAATGTAAGCCCATATTATAGAAAATTTCCAACATTCTCCCACTTGGACTACATTAATTAACTTATTTTATTTTGAAAAAGATTTTATATTGAAAACGACACTATCGGGTTAATAACTGAAATTTTGTTTCATGTGGCCACAATTTTAAAAATAATATTCCAATAATGGCATCTCAAAACCAATCCAATCCTATATAACCTCGGTATAGGACTATGGAGATCAATGTGTTAAGAAATATCATTACACAAGACCTTCCATAATCACATATAATAAGCATTATATTTTCATGGATCATGGGCCTAGTAGTGTAGTAAGAAATAGTGCCAACATGTGATCAAAATATACACTATTTCTTATCGGTCCTCAATGCAATTTCTCAACAACATGAAACTGCATTAACGCAATTTCTAAACAACATGAAATTGCACAACTATGTCACAATCCAACATGAGATCTCATAATCAATGACATCCAGTCATCTTTAAACTAAAATTTGTTTAAAGATACTGTTTTATACTTCCATTTCTCCGTCAATAGGAGAAAGGATAACAATAGAGTCAATAATAACAATCATTAAAATAAATGCTTTAATAGACATCATAAAAGCATTATTAGTCTGCATATAACTATAATATCCAGAAATACAAATTATTAACTCCCACTAACAAAAGAAATCAAAAGAATCTAAAACACCCATATTATTTACATGTTCTTTAAACAAAATGGGTCGTAAGCCTTTTGTTAGAAGATCAGCCAACATGGACTCAGTTATGATATTTTCAATCACAATGTCTCCCTTTTTGACCAAGTCCTTAACAGAATAATATTTGATCTCCATATGTTTGGACGCATTGCTGATCTTGTCATGCTTGGAATAAAACACAGCTGCAGTGTTGTCACAGTAGATCACCATAGGTCTAACAATAGAGTCCACAACTTGCAATTCTGAGATCAAATTTCTAAGCCAAACCGCTTGAATTGACGCGCCGTAGCACGCTACAAACTCAGCATACATTGTAGAGTTCGTAATCAAGGTTTGCTTTGTGCTCTTCCAAGAAATAGCACCTCCAGCCATCATAAAAATATATCCAGAAGTTGATTTTCTATCATCTGCACAACTAGCAAAATCAGCATCTGAATATCCAATCACTTTTAGGTCCTCAACTCTGCTATACACGAGCATGAAGTCCTTTGTTTGTTGTAGATATCTCATCACCTTCTTAGCTGCAACCCAATGTTCTTGACCTGGATTCGACGAGATATCTTCCAAGAGTATTCACAGCAAAAGCAACATCAGTCCGGTACATACTTGTGCATACATAAGACGCCAACCGCACTAGCATATGGAACATTTTTCATGACTTCTTTTTCAACATCATTCTTGGGACATTGTTTTATACTCAATTTATCTCCTTTCACAACAGGAACATCGCCTGACTTGCAGGTCTGCATGTTGAATCTTTTCAAAACACGATCTATATAACTTTTCTAAGATAACCCCAGAACCTTCTTAGATTTGTCACGATGAATCTCAATGCCTAGAACAAAAGAGGCTTCCCTAAGATCTTTCATATCAAACTTTGTAGATAGAAAATTTTTGGTGTCATTCAATAGATCAACATCACTTTTGCTAGCAAGTAAAATGTCATCTACATAAAGTACTAAGAAAATATATTTACTCCCACTTACTTTCATGTAGATGCATTGATCAAACTTGTTTTCTTCAAAACCAAATGATCTTACAACTTTGTGAAATTTTAAGTACCACTGACGTTATGCTTGTTTGAGACCATATATGGACCTTTGAAGTTTGCACACCATATGCTCCTTTCCAGCTTCTTTAAACCCTTTAGGTTGCTGCATATATACTTCTTCATCCAGATCTCTATTTAGAAAAGCTGTCTTGACATCCATTTGGTGAAGCTCTAAATCAAAATGAGCCACCAATGTCATGATTATCCGAAAAGAATCTTTAGTGGACACTGGAGAAAAGACTTCAGTATAATCAATGCCTTCTCTTTGTGTGTACCCTTTTGCGACTAACCTTGCCTTGAATTTCTCTATGTTGCCTTTATTGTCTTTCTTAGTTTTGAATACCCATTTGCAACCGATTGGTTTATGCCCATCAGGTAAATCAACAAGTTTCCATACTTGATTAGTTGACATGGAAATCATCTCGTCATTCATCGCTCCTAACCATTTATCTGCCTGATCACTATTAAGAGCTTCTTTGAAAGTCGTCAGATCAACTATACTTCCAATTTCAAAATCAACTTCTCCAAGATAGACATGATAATCATTTAGAGGTGTTGGTCTTCTTTGTCGCTGTGATATTCACATAGGCATTTCTGGAGCTGCATCATTCATCTGGGGAATTTCATTTGTAATGGGAGGATCTACCGTCATATTTTCGGTATTAGCTTCTTGTTGAATTTCCACTCTGCTGGGATCTCGCATAGAATCATCATGCAAGATGGGCAATGGAATAGAGACCGTTTTGTTTGGTTCTTCCCTTTCAAAAGATTGAGAAGAACTCTTTTCAGCGATATCTAATTCCGGAATTTGGCAGTTTGAGATTCAATGATTCTAGTGCCTCGAGTAGGACAATAGAATCTATACCCTTTAGAATGATCGGGATATCCAATAAAGTAACATCTAGTAGTCCTGGATTCGGTCTTCTTCGAGAAGGATCATAAATTTTCACCTCTGCAGACAACCCCAAACTCGTAAATGATTCAAGCTTGGTTTCCTCCCCGTCCACAATTCAAAAGGTGTTTTCGGCACCGATTTACTAGGTACACGATTCAATATATAAGTTGATGTTTTAATTGCATCACCCCATAAGTATTCGGCAAATTAGAACTGCCCATCATACTTCGTTTCATCTCCATGAGTGTGCGATTTTGCCGTTCAACTACACCATTCTGTTCGGGACTCCCAAGCATTGTATATTGAGCAACAATACCACGATCCCCGCAAATATTTTGCAAACGGTCCTTTTTGCTGTCCAAATTCGATATATCGCCCATAATACTCACCACCACGATCAGACCTGACAATCTTGATAATTTTTCCCAAGTGTTTCTCAACTTTAGTACAAAATACTTTGAACATTTCAAGAGCATCAGTCTTCTCCTTAATTAGATAAATATAACAATAACGGGAGAAATCATCAATGAATGTAATGAAGTATTTATTTCCACACAAGGTGGTTGAGTATGGCCCACTAATATCAGTATGAATTATCTCCAATAGACTTTGACTGCAAGTAGCGCCTTTCTTCTTGGTTTTAGTTAACTTTCCCCTCACACAATCAATACAAGTCTCAATATCATCTGAGTCAAGAGGAGGGAGAATATCAGCTATGATAAGTCGCTTTACCCTTTCTTTTGAGATATGCCCCAATCGCTTATGCCATAGCAATGAAGATCTATCTTTGATTAAAGATCTCTTAGCAACAACATTCTCAACATTGAAAGAGCAATATGGTTTATCGGGAGATAAGGATAATCGATATAATCCATCAAACAAAACACAATTCCCAATAATTCTTGAATCATAACTCAAATCCACTCTTTTATTCGCAAAATGAAGACAATATCTAGCTTTGTCAAGCGAAGAAAGAGGTACTAAGTTTCTCCTAAAATTAGGAACATAAAAGACATTGTTCAAGACAAGCTGAAAACCAGAATCTAAATTCAAAACAACCGTCCCGATGCGCTCCACATCAACTCCAAAAGATTATTTCCAACTTTAAGCTTTGACTCCCTCGACTTGGATTCCTTAGATTTGTGAGACCCTATAAGGCGGTAGTCACATGAACAAGAGCACCGAATCAAGCCACCAAGAATCCACAGGAACATCAACCAAATTTGATTCAAAGCAAACCAACAACTCACCTTGGTGACTTTCTTTTCTTGTTTTTAGCCAAGCTTGGAATTTGTAGCAATTGGCTCTCTTGTGACCCTGCTTCTTGCAGTGAAAACATTTAAAATCCTTGTCTCCATTTCTCCCATAGCTCCCATATTTCTTAAAGTCTTGCCATTTCTTTGGATCATGAACATTTGACCCTTTAGGCTTCCATTTGCCTCTAGATGAACTCAACTTGGCATTGGTAGTTAAGTGGGCAGACTCATACTTTTCCTTCTTTAACTTCTCTTCCTCGTCACACACTTAGAAATCAAGGCATTAACGCTCCATGTCTCATTCTAAGTACTATAAGCGCCTTAATCGGCTAAATTCAGCTGGCAAAACATTTAAGGCGTGATGCACAATATAATTTTCGAAAGAACAATTTCATGGGCCTTAAGTTTGGACTGAATGTGGACCATCTTCGTATAAATTCTCTAACACCCATAGCAAGATCATACCTCATGTTCATTAACTCACTCAAAGAAATTCCTAGCTTGACCTTATCTCGAGACTCTATATCTTTCTTCCATTGCTTCAAGGAACTGTCTAAGCATTCGTATCTTCCGGAAACCACTAATCGATGCTCAAGCAATGGACCTCTTCATGGCAATGAGGCTCAATCGATTAGATTTTTCCCATCTAGCATAATGGGCCTTTTGATCTACAGTACTTTGATCATTGGGCATGGCAGGTTCATCCTCACGCAAAGCCAAGTCCATATCAACGATGCCCAAGGCAAAATCTATATCTTGCTTCCATCTCTTAAAGTTTGATCCAGTTAACATTTCAACCGTGGCATTGTTGTTATTCACAGCAAAGGTAATTGTTCAACACACATAATGCAATAAGATCAATTATGGGCAATAAGCAATTCAACAAAATTATTAGTACATTATAAACTCCCCTTTGGGCAGAGTATATAAAGCACCATTATTTTTCATACCATGAAGTTTATAAAGCAACAACAAGGAGAATTACATATAATTGTCAAGAATCCATCCCCTGTGGCCAGACAAATTCTTTAAATCATACATCTCCATAATATCAACACAAAGGGGAATTACATATAATTTTCAAAACATTTATCCCCTTTGGGTAGATAAATATTTTTCAATTATACATCCCCATCTTTTAAATATGGGAATTAAACTTCATGCTATTTCCAAATTAATATACACAATAACTCCCTTTGGGCGAGTAATTGTATATATTAATCTTTTATCAATAGGGAACTCCATAATTTATGCCCAAAATTCATCAAACAATATGAAACACTTCACAACATGTGTTTCCAAAGATTATATTGCATTCTATCAAACAACAATTTTTGCCACAAAAAAGTTTTTTTTAAAATTTTAAATTTTAAATTTTATTTTATAATATTATTATAATATTATTTAAATATTTCGGACTCCCGCGGGCCCAGGACCCGCGAGCAGCCCTAATCAGACCGCGGGCCAGACCCGCGAGTCATACCTGCGCCCGGCCCGCACACAAGCCATGCGGGTGGCCACGAATTAAAAGAAAAATGGGCCAAACCCATTTATTTTTGGTTCTGGGCTCACGCCCAGAACCTCTTTACTTTGGTTCATGGGCGTGAGCCCAGAACCTTTTAACTTGTTTATGGTTCTGGGCTTACGCCCAGAACCCTTTTTTTTTTTAATTTTAATGGGCGTGAGCCCAATTCGATGGCCCAGCCCGGCTGGAGGTCTTCTTCAACCTCCAGCCGGGTCACGAATTTGCAGCAAACCGGGTCGCATGACCCGGTTTCGACCCGAAGCTCCAAAACCACATATTAGCATGATTTTTGATGAAATTTCTCCATGGGACTTGCATATAACATCAATTTAATCAACTAGATTTAATTAAACGAAGAAAAACCAACTAAATCTACCACATGCAAGCTTCGAAATTTCGGACTAAAGCTCCCATGGCCGAATTTCGAATTTCAAAAATTTAAACCCTAAAAACTCAATTTAATACAACAAAAGATACTAATATATAAATATATATATACCCATGCAACGGTTTACATCATACATCAATCGATTGCAAGTAATTTGCAAATTCTAGAACTTTTTTACGTATAAACCCTAGAATTTCAAATCTAAAATTCTCTCTCAATTCTCAACGAAATTATGCAAATTATATATGGTTGAAAAGATCTTGACATGTAGAACAAAAGCCCTATGGTTTCAGGATCAATCGAGTAAAAAATCCATACGAATAAATAATACCCATATTCGGCTCAAAGAGGAAAATTTCGAATTTTTCCATAAAAAAAAATTTTGGGTTCTACAATCATATATGATTAGCTCTGATACCACATGTAGAAAATTATTCACATGAATAACTAATCAATCAAGAAAATAACGGATCCATATATGATTGTAAAACACCAAGATCAATAAATACAAATGGAATTAAAGCGTCACTGTTTGACCATCGCTTTGACTTGAATAAAAGTAGATCACTCGATAATCGGATCTATCTAATGCCAAATCTTCCTCTCTATGACCTATTTCAAAGATATAGCGACTTTCAATGGGATCAAAGAATCGATAGGTATAACCTACCTTTTTATAGGCTAGAGAGGGAACTAAGAAACCCTAATCAACAACGTGTCAATGTAATCAACCTTCCCATTACGGCTTCATTAAACACAATTGCCTACACTTTCTTCGCTCTCAACTAGGTCCGTTATCAATAGATGCCAATATCCAATTTAATCAGATCACTGAAGGGTTCAACAATTATTGGAATATCCATTAACCCGATTATTTAAAATAAAAAATCAATTAATTAATGTAAGCCCATATTATAGAAAATTTCCAACAATGGAACCTTTTGTGACTAATGTCTAGACTTATCAAAAGGGTGGATCGGATTATGTTTAAATGAGTAAACAGTGATTCGATCTAAATTGATCTATTTAACCTATATTGACCAGTTTTTACGTAATACAATCTTTGCAATCCATACCTAACCAAAATCCGATCGAGACCCAACCAAACTTAAGCTCCAATTCAAGAGATATAAAGGTACCAAAAATAGAGGCCATTTTTGTGCTTGAGATTGATTTTGTCACTTTTTATAACAAGTCGACGCAAATGCCATCATTTGATAATTTTAACATCATATACCACCGTCAATTACTTAAATTCATCCAAAATGAGAAAATCAAATAATTTTCAGTAACTTGAATGGGTTTTACTAACTCAAAATTAGTTGATTTAATTGGAGAAAAATTGGTATATCATTCATGTAAAGGTCGATGGTTCTTTATGATTGTGGTAAAATTTAAGTATTTTCCAAAAATGCAAAAATAAAAATCAGTAAAATATAAGAATTTTTTTTTATGTATATCAATAGAGACAAGTAGACCTTTCTCTTCAAAAGCATGGCGGGAGGTTGGAGCACGCGCTGCCATGTACGGATGCTTCCGCATCAGGACATTGACCAGAATCTTTGTGCACGGATTTATATGAACTGCCCACATCGGTGCGAGAGTACGACGTTAATTCCGGTTATTCAAAAAGCATCGAGATCCAACATGAAGGAACGCACGACATTCCACCGCGAAGCTTCCTCTAAGCTTCGTCTCCGCCTTAGCTCAATCCCAAGTGGGGAAAATCCTTTCTTCGAGCCGAGGATTGGAATTCTCCTCCATTTCAAGTAATGAACAATTCTAGCTTCCATCTTTTTCAGATGGATCAACATCATGAAAAATCTTAAATTAATATACTTGTGACAATTTTACCGTCCGTTAATTTTTATTAAATTTTATTATTAGACTAATTAATCATATGATACGTAATAATTGATGGATGTACTGATTTGGAGTTTTACCATCCATCTGTTACAAGTATATCGGTTTTGTAATTTTTTTTTTGTATTAATCCAGTTTAATGGAAATTAATATAAGATAAATTTGTCACAAATGCATTAATTTTAGGTTTTTGATAATTAAAAAAATTAATTTTGGGTAAATCTATCATAAATGTACAATTTTGAGGTTTTTTTTATGATAACAAAAATAATTTGACGTAAATTTGTTACATGTGTGCCAATTTAGAGATTTTCCAAATATTAACTCAATTTTAAAAGATGGTTACGAGGCAGACGAAAGTGATAAAAAAATTGAGAAAAGTCTATGAATTAAAAAAATGACACGATTATCGAAATGTAAGTTAAATGTTAGAAGTTTTGATCCAAAAAAAAGTCAAATGTTAGAACTGGCAAAATAGGTTAAGGGCCCATATTTTAACTTATATCTGATGGGACAGGTTAAATTAGGGCCCAACAAGAAAGTGGGCTATACTTGGGTCCATTACAAACTCGTCTTCAACCCACCAATAACACAAGACCAGAAAGTTTTGTAAGGCGGCCACATGCCCTACTTAATTAACGGCCGTACTGATGATTCCTTTGTATACATATAGCGACCCTTTCACAATCGCCAATTCGATCGGCACTCCTTTAGGCTCTTACCCAATTTTGCCTCTTGTTATTTACCCGACACCAACGTTTGGCACCTACCGTCGCTCGCGACAATCTAGTAAGACACGCAATTCATATTCGCAGTATTCTATTTTGGATTCTATTGTTGGAAATTGGGAAAATTGTCCGAAAAATTCTAAATCTTTTGTAAGGTTGTTAATTCAATTATAAACATTTCAATCATACCAATTTAATTCTAAATTTTTTGATAATTTGCCAATTTAGTCATAAATTTTTCAATTGTGTAAATTTGGTATTAAACCTTTTGATGATTTGTCAATATAGTATTTTTGGCAAATTATTCAAATAATAAGTTTATGATTGAAGTGGCAAAAAATTTCACGAGGATAAGAATAATGGGACTAGTTAAGATTTAATAATTGAACTTATATAATGTGAGACAATTCCTCAAACATTATACTTGAAAAATGGGTAAGACCAATGAGGTCCTGCACCTTAAAAAGATTGAAATGTTCTTTTGATAGATCCAGCCTTGTTTGGAGTTAGCCCATAAAACAGATTACACGATCTCATTCAAAAGTATGTAATTGTGGTATTTGATCAACGGTCTAAACAATTTGATTATACTTTTCGAGTAAGATTTAAGAGGCAAAATTACAGAAAAGTCCTAAATCTATTGCTTTGCCAATTCATCCTAGACCTTAAACAAGTACCAAAAAAGGTTTAGGACTAGA
Organism: Eucalyptus guilfoylei; assembly: GCA_016097605.1. Classification (NCBI taxonomy): domain Eukaryota; kingdom Viridiplantae; phylum Streptophyta; class Magnoliopsida; order Myrtales; family Myrtaceae; genus Eucalyptus; species Eucalyptus guilfoylei. Next base: position 22,027,005 of record CM027869.1, read on the forward strand.
TTAGTCCAATTGATTGAATTGAAACAATGCAATTTTTTTAGGACTTTTTGATACTTTCCCCCATTTAAGACTAGATTACATCAACTTTTTTTTGGGTCAAAAGATTACATCAATTGAGAAGATTATTATTTAATCGCATTATGGACGCGATTTTTAGGACTAGAATGCAATAACACTTTTAAAATGCCCAATTGAGTTCTTCAGCTTTTTCAAATTCATCAACTCTTTTAGAATTTTGTTTTTCCAACCCCAATTAGAGCAAGTATCGAATTCAATAACAAACACGAGAGAACAGATTGAGAAATTGAAGCACGGGTTGAACCGCATGGCGTCGTCTTCGATAGAAAAACACTCCGAAAATGATGGAATGGACTTGCAGATTAGTTGGAGTCCAGGTCTCCGGCTCGGAGAAAGGATCTTCTCCATTGGCATCGGGCAAGGTGAAGACCAAGTTTCGGGGAAGCTTCGCGCGCAGAATGTCGGGCGTCCCTTCGTGTGAGATCCTGATGCTTTTCGAATCATCGGAGTCAACTTTGTACTCTTGCACGGTTGTAGGCAGTTCATATAAATCCGTGCACGAAGATTCGGGTCAACGTCCGGACGTGGAAGTATCCATAAAAGGCTGCGCACGCTTCCACCTTCCACCAAACTCTCAAAAGAGAACGGTCCATTTGTCGCTGTTGAAATTCATTACAAAAAAAAATATTTTATTTTACTGACTGTTATTTTAAAATTTACCAAAACCAAGAAGAATTCCCAACTTTGATTTGAGTGATTTCTCGGCTGTCCTCTTGTCAAGTTGTTTAGTTTTTGGTTAGTTATGGTTGACCAACTTTTAATTGAGTTACTTAGGGTGTGTTTGGGAACCACTTTTGGGGAAAGTCCTTAGGAAAATGCAAAGACCCTGGAGTTAAAGGTGTTTTCCAAAATGCAAACTGTGTTTGGTAAATTGTATTTTGAAAGCCCTTTGTGAAGTACTTTGAGCAAAATGGTGTTTGGGGAATTACATTTACAAAGGAGTTTTGTGGTAAAAAAAAATTATCAAAAGAAAAATTTTAAAAAAATTGACCGGCAAGGGCAAAGGCCTGGCCTTCGGCGACCTCCGGCGACCCCGGATCTGGGGTGGGGAGGTCGCACGACGCCGTCGCGACCTCCGGCGACCCCGGATTTGGGGCGGCGAGGTCGCGTGCGTCCGCGCGACGCCGCCGACCTCCGGCGACCGGATGGGGCGGCGAGGTCGCGCGCGTCGCGCGACGCCGCCTCGACCTCCGGCGACCCCGGATCTGGGGCGGCGAGGTCGCGCGCGTCGCGCGACGCCGCCTCGACCTCCGGCGACCCCGGATCTGGGGCGGCGAGGTCGCGCGCGTCGCGCGACGCCGCCTCGACCTCCGGCGACCCCGGATCTGGGGCGGCGAGGTCGCGCGCGTCGCGCGACGCCGCCTCGACCTCTGGCAACCTAGATCCGGGGCGTCGAGGTCGCGGGAGGACCTCGCCGCCCCGGATCTGGGTCGCGGCGGGTTCGCGCGACGCCGCCGCGACCTAGATCAGGGGGGGGGCGAGGTCGCGCGACCCAGATCTGGTCGCCGCTCGCCGCTCGAGCCTTCGGCACTAGATCTGGTCGCGACCACCAGACCTGCGACCAGATGGGTCGCGCAGCCCCGGCGAGCTCCGTGCGGAGGTCGCGGTGCGGCATGCGACGGTCGCCGGCAACGCCGCGACTCGCGGAGGTCGCCCGACTCTCCGACGACGATCGCCTAGGTCGCGGCGTCCCTGTAGCAATCGTCGGCCCGGAGAAGATGGAGAAGATGAACAGTGTTTCATACAAGGGCACGCACCGGAAAAACAAAAAATTCGTGAGGACAATTTTGGAAAAAAAAAAGTTGAACAGTGTCGCGTGGGCATGCCGAGAAAGCTGAAAGCCCAAGGCAGGTCCTCACTTGCCTTGGGCTTTCAGCCTTGAAAATACTTGCTTTGCCATTAAGTCCCTTCCAAAGTTTTTTGCCAAACACTCTTATTTTGGCCCAAGGGGCTTTGGACTCCCAAAGAGCTTTGGGAAGTGGTTCCCAAACGCACCCTTACTAATATCCGGATGAATTTAAGTAATTGGCGATAATAAACTATACTTAAAAAAATTATTAAGTGATGGTAGTTACCAACTTGTTATAAAAATACCAAAATCATTCTCAAGCATGGAAAAACCCTTTTTAAAAACTTTTCGGTACCTATAATTCTCTTGAATTGGAGCTTGAGTTAAGTTGGTCCCGATCGAATATTAGTTAGGTGTGAATCGTTAATACTATATTATGTACAAATGGTTTCATATAAGTTGAATGTATCAATTTAGGTTGGACCACTTTTAAATCATTTCAACTTAATCCAACTCACCCGTTTGACAAGTCTAGACATTGGTCAGAAGACGTTTTACCACTTTCTTTGGTCCAAAATCTTTGGGGGAAAAAACACTAAAGACAAGGTGAGCGAAAAGAAATCAAGTATCCTTAAATTTTTTTGTTGTCTTTTTTTTTTTTAAAATCAAACAAACTTTGCTGTTTTTTAGTTATTTGTAAACATTTCAGCCTTTGATTTGAATTCATGGAGAAAGCATTCCATTCACTCATCAACGAGTTTCATTGTGCATTAATTGAGTGCCAACCGTACAAAATATGTTGGCTGCTCAAAACTGCATGAAAATTGCCAAAGTAAAAGGTGAAGGAGCCATGGAATCAGCATCGTACCTGATCCTTTATGTTTTTTTTTTTTTGTCGAAAATATGTATGAAATTTATTAATTAGCCGAGTGCTTGGTAAATACATCAAGAGCATCAACACATAGCAGATCTAACAGAGCAAATGGGGGTTGAGAGACCCAATTTGTAGAAAGAAAATTCATGCAATGGGCTTTCGCAAGCTAATCCGCTACTTTGTTAGTCTCTCTGTTGTAATGGGCTAGTGTTAGGCCCGGTACCTGATCCTTTATCTTTGCTGTGTAAGAACCTTTATCTTTGCTGTGTAAGAACCAAGTGGAAACAATCGAGCACCTATTTCTTCAATTCTGAGACAAAAAAAAAAAAAAGGAGGCTTCTTCGTGATTAATGAAGGCTTGGCTACTGGTGGAAGGATTAGGATTTGCAGAATGCTTTTTTCCTTTCAGTCTTCAACTCGATCCTGATGGTTGTGTGTAGGGGTGAGCGCGGTTCCCGGGTAGAACCGGGAACCGGAGAACCGAACCGGAGGTTCCGGTTCGGTTCCCGGTTCCTAAAGGACCGGTTTCGGAACCGGAACCGGAACCGAACCGGAACCGGTCGCGGAACCGGAACCGGAACCGGTCGCGGAACCGGTTAGTTAGGGTTCCAAAAGGAGTCCCCCTCCCCCGCTCGGCGCTTCTTCTGAGTTCTGAGTTCTGAACTTCTGACTTCTGAGTCCAGAAAAGAAAGTGCTGCAGAGAACTGACGCTGCCGGACGCCGCTTTGAGTTTTGCCGCCGGACGCCGCTCGCCCTCAAGGCCACCGCCGCCGGACGCCAGTCGCCGACGTCATTCGCGCGAACCCTCGCCGCTCGACGCCCGTCGCTGCCGTGCTCTAGCCTCTACCTCTGCCCGTCGCCAACGCCGCTCTGACTCTTGCCCGCCGTCCCGCAACTACCCGACGCAGGCAGATCTGAGCCGAGCTCGTCTCCGCTCGCGACCCACCGCCTCTGCTCGACCCAGAAGCCCCGACGCCCCTGCCGCTGTGTCCTCCTCTACTCCACCGCCGCTGCAACCAGACGCCAGAAGCCACCATTTCTGTCGCGACGCCGCTGCTACTGTCTTCGCCTCTGCTCCGACGATCCGACGCCAGCAGTCGCGACGCCTGACGCCGTTGCCCCGAAGACCAGCGACCGAGGTCCCTGCTCAGCGCCAGAAGCCCCGACGCCCCTGCTGCTGGGTCCTCCTCTGCTCCACCGCCGCTGCAACCAGACGCCAGAAGCCACCGTTCTTGCCTCGATTTCGTCCGCGATTTCGTCCCTGCTCAGCGCCGGACGCCGCTCGCCCGGTGAAATTGGATTTTTGGAACTTCTCTCCAAGGGTACGATCTCCAAGTGACCGATTACTAATTTCCTAGACCAGATTGCTCAGTGATAAATTTTAGGTGCCTTTGAAGAAGATAACTTTGGTTAAGTAAGTCCATAAAATTCAGTTTGTGAAGAAGATAACTTTGGTTAAGTAAGTCCATAAAATTCAGTTTGCAATGTGAGCTCGTCACTTTCATGTTTCCGTCACTGTATTTTGGAGATGCAGGGAATTATTGACAGAATGTTTTATTTTATTCCTTTTTTTTTAACTTCTTATGTTTTTTGCCGATTGGATTTGTTCTTTTACTCTAAATTTAAGCAGACTAGTATATGTAAAGGAGGATACTCTAATTTTTCTTGCATGCAATGATTTTTGCGGGCAGCTGGCGCAAATTACGTTTGAAAATCCTTGAAGTTTATCACAAAGCTTTTAACAGGATAGCATCAACTGAAGTTTGCTTTCAAATGCTCTCATATAATCCTCAAGGGTCATATGTAGTTTGTTTCCCGAAAGTAAAAAAATTGGAACTCGACCCATTAGTTGCATGAAGGCTCAATCCACTGAACATCAGTACCTATGCATAAATTTCATTGTTTTTGGAGTTCAAATTCTGGATGAACAAGTTGTTGGTTGCAAATTTTGAGTTGCCATTTGTATTTTGTAGCATCATTTTGCTGGAAATTGATGGAGTTCTGATGTACCATATCATTATGCCAATGCACATTTTATAACTCAATTCACATTCTGTTTTGAAATGTCTAATTATATTATATTATTGTTGTGTAGTGCGAAATTAATGTATCAAGATAACACGTCAATGGAGGTGGAGGGACGTGAGGAGATGACTCCGATTACGGAATGGGAGTTTTCTGGCGATGAAATTGAAGAAGAGGCACCTCCTACCTCGAGTGCCACAAATAAGGTACCCGGTTCTCATCTTCCTCATGATAAGAAATATACATCCGAATGCTGGAATCATTATTCGAGAATTAGTGATAAGGATGGAAGAATATATCAAGTGAAGTGCATTCATTGTGGGTCCATGCTTAAGTACCGTGTTGCTAACGGTACTTCTGCAATGAGGAAGCACTTGACCACATGCAAGAGGTTTCCCCGTAATGTAGATAAGAGGCAGAAATTCTTTGCACCACGTAATGTCAACATGGCTGGCAAGACAGGAGGAGATTCTAGTACTAGTAGCGTCTTATCGACATGGTCATTTAATCAAGAACGTTGTAGGCACATGCTTGCTCGGTTCATCATCCTTGATGAGCAACCTTTTTCCTTGGTTGAACATATTGGATTTCGTGAATATGTTACTGAGTTACAACCTCTCTTCAAACATGTATCACGTTTCACAGTGGCAAAAGATTGCATGAAGTTATTTTTATGTGAAAGAACTTCTTTGAAGAATTATTTTGGAAAGATTAATTCTAGGATCGCACTCACGACTGATACATGGAGTTCCAATCAAAATCTGAATTATTTGTGTCTCACTGCACATTTTATTGATGAAAATTGGAAGTTGCATAAAAGAATCATCAACTTTGTGGTGATGCATAGTCACAAGGGTAAGGAGATTGGGAAAATGGTGGAGAAATGCATTGAGGAGTGGGGAATAGAAAAAAAGATATCCACAATTACCGTGGATAATGCTAGCTCGAATGATGTTGCAATTAGCTATTTGAGAGAAAAACTTTCAAAGCAAAGGTCGTTGATATTAGATGGTAGTGTTTTACACATGAGGTGTACAGCTCATATATTAAATTTGATTGTGAGAGATGGCTTGACTATGGTACGTGACTCCATTGCACGTATCCGAAATGTGGTTAGGTATGTAAGGAGTTCTCCCACGAGAGCCCAAGGATTTCAATCTTGCATTGAGAGAGAAAAGATCACTTATAAGGGTTCGGTAGTTCTTGACGTCGCCACTAGATGGAACTCCACTTACCTCATGTTAGACACCGCCATAAAGTTCAGAAAAGCTTTCGAAAGGATGGAAGATCACGATCTATCTTTTGTAAGTGAGCTTAATCATGAAACTCCTAGTGATGATGATTGGGAAAATGCTATTATTCTTTCGGATTTTCTAAAAGTATTCTATGATGCCACCAATCAGATGTCTGGGACTTCATATGTTACTTCAAATGATTATTTTGAAGGGATAGCTCTTTTGTATAGATATTTGAAAGATGCGGTCAATGCTTCGGATCCTAAGCTTCAAGCTATGGGTGTGAAAATGAAAGAAAAATTTGATAAATATTATGGAAGCTTGGATAAAGTGAATATGATGGTGTTGATTGCGGTTGTGTTAGATCCTAGAGCCAAGTTAAATTATGTGAGTTTCTTGTATGGACAAATTTATGATGATGAATCGAAAATTAAAGAGATGCATTACAAGGTGAAGGATGCATTTGAGCGTTTGTATGAATTTTATGAGCAATCTTCTCTTCTTTCAAGTGATCAAGATTTTGGTGGCCATAATTTGGGTGCAAGTAGTAGTAGTTCCAATTCCAATACCGATACGGGTGGTAGTGAAGGAATAAAGAAGTATGACGGCCAAGCTTGGAAGAAAATGTTTTTATACTCGAATGAACAAGAGCACGATAACAACAAGTCCGAGCTTGATGAGTATCTTCAAGAAAAAAATGAAAAGGATCTTGGTCTTGACATTTTGATTTGGTGGAAGACTAATGGCTCAAAATATAAGATCCTTTCTTTGATGGCTCGAGATATTTTGTCTATTCCTGTAACTACCGTTGCTTCAGAGTCAACTTTTAGTACATCGGGTCGTGTGCTTGATGGCTTTCGGAGTTCTTTAACTCCCAAAGTAGTGGAAGCTTTGATTTGCACTCAAGATTGGTTGAGAGCCGTTCGTGTACCGCTTGATGTTGAAGAGTGTATCGAGAACGCGGAACAATTTGAATTGGGTAAGTAATGTTTATATCTTTATATATTGTAATTTTTTTTATATCTGATAAGTGAATATTTTATTTAACCTCCTCTTCTTCTTCTTTTTTCAGATATGGTTGGTCTTAATGCGGAGATTATCGTTGATAAATAGAGTTGGTGGTGCCGCATCTGTAATGGGTCCAACGGTTGAGAAGTCAAGCAAGGTTTTTTGTTGGCTTTGTGTTGCTTTAACTGTGTAGAAGTTGATTGATGAACAACTTTGTTTGTCGTAATCTTAATGCAGGCTCCTCTTATGTACATTGAATTTTTGAACTATGTTGTCAAAGAATTTTTGGTAACGTGCGCGTACGTTATAGTTTTTTTTTGTAACGTGTGCGTACGTTATAGTTTTTTTTTGTAACATGCCCGTACGTTATAGTTTTTTCTTTTTTTGTAACGTGCGTGTACGTTATAGTTTTTTTTTGTAACGTGCGCGTACATTATAGTTTTTTTTGGTAACGTGCGCGCACGTATAGTTTTTTTTTGTAACGTGCGCGTACGTTATAGTTTTTTTTTGTAACGTGCGCGTACGTTATAGTTTTTTTTGGTAACGTGCGCGTACGTATAGTTTTTTTTTGTAACGTGTGCGTACGTTATAGTTTTTTTTGGTAACATGCGTGTACGTTATACGGTTATAGTTCAAATATGAAAATAACAAAAAAAAAAAAAGAACCTGTTGGAACCTGGAACCGACCCTGGAACCCGTGACGGGTGGTTCCAGGTTCTCGCTTCGACGGGTAGGTTCCGGGTTCCTCATTTTGAGGAACCTGTACTGCCGAGGTAGGTTCCGGGTTCCAGACGGAACCGAACCGGAACCTGGAACCGCTCACCCCTAGTTGTGTGGGCCTATCGTGCAAATTATTTAGAGAGCTTGTCTTGTTCTTGTGTGCCGTTTTTTTTTTGCCCTCCTTATTTTATTCCCAACTTTGGGCGGGCGATGGTTGGAAGTAGACAGACGCACGTGCTCCTCTTATTTAATACCGGCATTGTTAACGAATGAAAATAAATCGAAACTTTTTTATTTTTAGAACAATGATTTTAAAAGTTGGGCGTGAATGAATTTATTGATGGTAAAATATCTAATATATCTTTGAAATTCAATGAAAAAGAGGGAACGCTGTTCTTTCGATTTTTTTACCATAACTACACAGATCATGCCCGAATCGGGATGTCAATTCTCAGCCTATCAAACCCTAGTTTTGATGGAATTTGGTGCTCGCGGCATGGAAGTAACTCCTAAGAGGAAAGCAAAGACAATAAGACGTACATCGTACGACAGATCCAACGATGCGATTCCTCCTCTCTCTCTCTTGGGGAAAAACGATCGGCGCCTTTTCTTCCACAGCAAAACGGGAAAAGGACAAAAATGGGTTTCCAATTCCGTTCATTCGGTATCCTGAATCTCCCCTTTCGAGGGCTGCGACCAAGAAAACGATTCGTCCTCCATCGAATTTTCAACCTCTGGATCACAATTTGTTGAGCCTACGAATGAAGTTAAACCTCCCCCGTGACATTTTCTTTAAAACCTCTTTCATCTGGCGGCACCAAACGTTCTAAAACCTTCATTCCTGTCGACCCAGAAGTAGGTTTTTGGCCCCCAAAAACGGAGTACGAAGAAACAGAGGTAGGCAACGGCAAGGGGCACTTGAATCAACTAATTCAAGACGCAAGAATCTAACGACTGCTACAGTAGAAAATAGAAGAAAGAAGAAGCGAGAGATGCAGAATGCTTTCCTCCGTAAAAGTAAATATACAACATAGACATACATAAAAATAGACAAGACACGCCCAAGAATGGGGACGAAGACGACCTGCATCCTGTCCCCTATCTCTGTGCTTTACATTTCACTGACATAAGGTAACTTGCAATTCTTCTCTGAACCCACGAAGCATTACAACAGAAGAAGCAAGAGTACGAGAAAGAAAGACGGTCATCGGTAGTAGAGTTGCACAGTCGAATCGTACATTTACAGAGACACCTCTTGCTCGGCCAGCGAGCACGCGCTGATCTTGAGTGGCGGTGCCAAGGCCGGCTTGTCTGTGACGCGGCTTCTCTTCCTTCCGAGCCCTGCTGTCGATACTATACCGGCCACTGTCTTCACAACCATCCTGAAGATCCCCACTTTGACCTGTCCTCTCTTGGGGAGCGGCCTCGCCTCCGAATTCTTACTCAAGCTCTTCTTCATCGCGCACGAATTCGACATTTTATCTGTGACCCTCTCTCTGCAGTAGAGAAATCTCAAAGGGCGTTATCAAAGATGAGCTAGCAGAGAGAGGTAGAGAAAGCATAGGAGGAGGAGGAGGAGTGGTGTTTGCCTGAGTTGCGATGGAGACGAACGTGGGTGTGCTTCAAAGTTATGAAGGAGGAGAGCAAGGAGTGTGGGGCACGGAGCAAGGGCGGTAAAAAAAGAAAAGAAAAGAAAAAAGCCCAGCCTGATCCGACCCGAAGAGGGGGGGGGGGTGTTGGGTTGAGAATTGTCTCGTCTTGTAGATAAAAGAAATACTCTGCCTAGACTCTGATTATGCATATTCAACCAACCAAATTTCACTAATCACATGACATCCATGGCCTTTGGAAAAAGAAAAAAGACTCAACATAATTTATTTTCATGACACTCTATAAAACACGCATATGACGTATCGCGTTAACATAACTTTATATAAGAATACAAAATATCACTTTTTACATTGTAATAATTATTTATATAATAATCAAAATCAAGACATTTTATACCCACAAAAATAAAGACGAATCATGAAAATGATTACAGCTTGTAATATGAATTCTCGGCCCTAAAAACAATACACAGCAACTTTCTCTATCTATTGACTAAGTCGAACCAAAGTCTATTAGGGCGACGGGCAAAAATGAATCCACTAATTCATTTCTCTGCTCGAATTTGTTCGGCTGGGGTTTACAATGGATCGCTTCAATTTGATGAACGGGATTAAGACGCAGCATAAGAAAATGAAGACCAACTTAAAAATGGGATCTAAATGGATTCGATTCCGACCCACCTTTACCAAAATAGTGTGAAAACGAAATAAAAAAACAAACAAGAACCCTAGCACGCATTGCGTTTCCTTGTCAGAACTTTGTTTGTTCGAATCCCAAAACCGCGTGGAGGGACCACCACACGTGCGGCCACATTTCTTTATCTGTCACTTTCTTCTGTTCCTGCCCTTTTTCATGCGATGCCTCGGGCGGACTCTCATCCTCGTGCGGGCGCGAGCGACGGCGCTCTCCTTGTCGAAGTCCCCGTCGTTCCGTTGTCGTTCCGGTGGAACGGTCTGGATGGACATACGACGGCCCGATTCGGACCGTTCGAATTTCATTGCCGATTATCGGAACGGATTCCGCAAAGATTCAGTGTAGCAAGTTTATGATAAGTGCCCTCGAAAATGGAGGAATTTTGTTGTTCCGGATGAATTTACAAGTAATCAATGGTGATAAAAAGGGCCAAAATATTCTTTGGCATGGGACCAGCTTTTTTTTTTCGGGTTTATTTATACCTTTCATTCTCTCGAATCGAAGCACTTTTGACTAGAGTGAGGGTCCTTCGAAAATGTTAAACGAATCAATTTGGGTGAGATCATATTTGACTCGACTTAAAATTGACCAAACCCAACCATTTGACGAGTTACTTATATAAAATTTAGTAACTAAAAATTAATTGATTTAATAGGAGAAAAATTGGCAAGTTACTCAAATAAATTCGATAATTCCTTTGTTGGTAAATTTAAGGCATCTTTAAGAAATGTAAATAATAGTTGGTTAAAGGTAAGACAGGTTTTTCTTGTTTGAGACAAGAAATGTCGGCAATTAAAAAAAAAAAACAAATAAATGTCGATAGCGAACTCAAGTAAGAGTTAGTAGCACAAGCTCTCTTATTACGTGGTATGATAGCGTTTATAATTTGTGCCAATTTTTATCGATTTAAAATATCTTTATTTCAATATTAACTATCAAATAAATAAAATACAACAAACATGCGTTAATTTGTATCAACATATCAAGTAAGGTTGGTTGTGTTGTGTAATATTATGATTTTTTCTGTGTAAATCGTGTTTCATCTAGTATCATGCAAATGGATTGGATCTAGTATTCTTTTTTTTTCAGAGATCATGCATAGATATTATGTGATTCGTTAAATTCGATTGTTTGAATATGCATAGATTGAATCTAGACATAGTGATTTCTCTACGGACAACACAATTCTCTTAAGCTCTCTCGTACCATGAATAAAGTTTATTCTCATGGAGTTGATCACATGCAGTTGCTATGCGAGAAAACCAACAATTATCGGATGATGTAATGTGTATATGTACACACTTATGATTCAATATATACATTTATATAAATATATAGTTTCAAGTAAAAAGGAGTAAGCTAACTCAACCTATCTCCTTGGTTTCCATGATATCATCGTCTAACAAATACATTTCGATCAAGCATGTGCTTTTTTCGGACGATTTGCGTTGATATTGAGAGAGAGAGTGAAACCTTCATGTTAATTTGTACGTTGCTCGGAAAATATAATAATGTTTGATTCGACATATAACATATATGCTAATTAAAATGACTAGGTTGAAAAATCTAAAAAATGAGAACATTCAATGTCCCGCCCTTCTCGGGCAGGCGAAAGGAAGAGAATTGTCCTGGGTGAATTGACGGGGGATACAAATCATGTCAATTTGTTCCTCCTTTACGGCCAGTTTCACCCTTTGGACCCCGCAGCTTGGATTGATTGCAACTTTTGACTTCCGAGTCGTTTGCACGTGCGAATCAAAATCATGGGATTCAAAAGTTGTTGACGACCGCAAGCCAGTGACATCGACAAGCACATTTTTGCAGATAGATTCTATCTTATGAGGCGTCGAAGTTTGGTTCTTTTGGGATTAACCAGTGCGGCCACGATAGATCAAGAGCCAAAAGAATGATATTCCCCGTCATTTGTTTGCAAGAATGATCTCATCTTGTGTCGTATATGTCCCCCTCTTCTATTTCATTTATTCGTTTTCATATCTTCGTGATAAATTAAGTTTCAATCAGAACATCATTCGATCCAGCGATGCTGGATCTATTGTAGAAGATGCGCACTATGACTCCCAAAATGGGTGTTTAATTAGCTTAGATCAGCATCAAAAAGAGCTCTAGAACTTCTATCAATTGCGAGTTGGATGGAAAATGACAAGGCGCAAAAAGGCCTGTATAATGACCTGAAAGTCAAGTTCCTTTTTTCTGCTCGTGTGTTTACATTCGGAAGATATTAAATAAATAAGTCCCCCCCACAGCTTCCGCCCTCCTTCCTCCTTCCTTCCCATCCCACCCTCCTCCTCCTTCCTCTCAAAACCCCCCAGCCTCCTCTGCATTTATAAAAACCTAACCCGCGAAACGCAGCTAAACGCACCGCAGCTTCCTTCACTTTCTTTACCGCTCTCTGCTTTCTCGTCCCTAATAACCCTCTCGAGATTTCCCCCTCGCTTTCCTGGCAGAGAGAGGATCACAGAAGATGTCCAATGCGTGCTTGCCCAAGAAGAGCTCAAAGAAGAATTCCAAGGCGAGGCTGCCTCCGAAGAGAGGACAGATCAAAGTCGGGATCTTCAGGTGGGTTGTGAAGAAAGCGGCCGGTATAGCATCGATGGCAGGTCTCGGGAGGAAGAGGAGCTGTGTCCCCGACAAGCCGGCCTCAGCCACACCGCTCCAGACCAGCACGTGCCCACCGGCCAAGCAAGAGTAACTCTCACGTTTCTCTGACCCCATAGATCATATGATTCCGCTCTCGAATGCCCTAGGAAATCTGATGTGGCAGAGAGAGACTATAAATACTGATGATAGTTTCTTCTTCCTGAGGATTATGTATTTTGCTACTTCTGTTGTGTAGTGTGCTTCGTGGGTTTAGAGAAGAAGAGGAGAAAAGAAAAACGATGATTACGTGCTCCCTGATACGAGCATAGACTTCATGACCTTTCCTGGGTGGGTCTGTCCATGTTTACGTTTGTGCATATCAAAACGATAGTGGCACTAATGAAGATCTTACGATGTTTGGTCCCATCATATGAAAAGGTTAGAGAAATTATCCCGTGGGTTTCCTTCATTTATAAGTATGTTCTCTATCAGGCTATATCTTCCCCGACCCAGGTTATATGAAAAACGATAATTCTCAATATACTTCAACAGAAAGTGACCGAAAGTTGCAAATTTGGTGGGGGTATGTAATCATTTTTCTTGGTCCTTGGATCGAAGGAAAACGAGGATGTTAGATCATGAAATGGGAAAACCCATCATCATTGATCTTGCACGATTTACGTGGATGTGTTCTTTATTTCCTATTAGAGTCACATCACAAAAGTTCTGAGCGTGCCACTTTTCACTTCCATGCAACTTCAAAATGGGCAGGTGGGAATGGTGAGAGAAGAGAACCGATCGATCGATGGGGACGACCGGATGGATTTTATTAATGCTGTGGACCAAGATGAATTTGATAGGCTGAGAGTTTAGCCCTGGTAGGGGCATCATCAAAATGATTATGTAGTTTAATTTAATAATCACATTTTCATTGTGTCATAATAAATTAGGTTTTTGCCCCTTCAATTCTAGAAAAAACAAAAAGAAGAAGCTTCAACTTGTTTTCATTTGTTAACATAATTCGAGAATACCGGAATTAAATTAGATGAGCATGTGGATCTACCTTGTTCCCAAATTAATTAAAAATTTCTATTTTTTCTTTATTTTTTCTACTGTATATATATTATATCCTATAAAATGCCGGTGTGGAGACGCTAATGAGATCGATAAAGCTCATGTAAATATGTTTTTGAATGCATACGTGTTTAATGGCTGCAAAAAATTCCATGAATATATACTAGCAAATGTCGACGATTTCATGACATCGGTACTAATTGCCCCATAAAAATATTAGTAAATCGGAGATCCGTCTTGATTTCTGGCGAATCTATTGAGCAAGTTTCACTTGCACACACAATAGTCAAAGATGAACTAACAAGACATGGCACTTTCCCGCGTGGACCCATGTATTATTTTATTTTATTTTCAATTTTTCATCTGCTGAAAAAAACTATTGTCGAACCATACCCGTCTATCAATCGACAACGATATGAAAAAAATTTAGCAAAAAAAAGAAAAAAAGACAACAATATGAAGAATGAAAGCCCCACCACTTACTCAATTCGTGTGCTAGAGAGAGAGATTGCAATGCCCACATGAAGAGCATACTTTAAGTCCAATCATTTGGGTAATAAGACAATTTGTTTAAAAATTAGGTAAGATCAACGAACCTCCTCCCCTCAAAAGATTGAGATTTTCTCTCTTTATATATTCAACCCTTGTCAAAAATAACTCATAGTACATACTGAACAATCCCATTCCAAAATATGTAACTTATGGTGTGTATCAAACGATCTCATCATGCACGATATAATTAGGACCTTCAGCGCACTATTTTGTCAAGAGATAACGAGCCGCGTCTCATTTAGATTAATCCTGGCTGATCTATACTATCAACAATTTATTTGCGACGAAGGATGCGTGGCATTTGGGTTCCACGCGGAACCACATTGACTCGTGTCAACGATTTCTGTTGGTGGTTCATGTTGGAAAGGGACTTGCTGATATAGATAGCTAGTGCAAGTATTGAAGGGGAAGAACAAAATCAATGCATATGCGTGCATCCAATCTTCTTCATGATAATGCGCGTCTTTTCACCTTGACTTAATCGACATTTTGCACGTTAACGTTACAAAACGAAAACCTCCCCCATCGAATCGTCTGCATCACTTCAAATGTTTCGGTCGTCGGTGGGCCAAGGCTCGGGTTGAACCATTTTCTTCGTCATTGGCTCGTACGGGAAATTGCAAAACCCATTTTTTCCAAAGAGGGAGAGAGAAAACGAACGAAAGAAAAGAACATGCAATCTTTTTTCTTTTCTTTGAAGGACAAGAGAGAGTAGCGTATGATTACATTATGGAACAAAATGAGAATTTGATAGGCTGACAATTGAGACCCCCAATTTGGGCATGATCAAATTGTTCCATGTAGTTATGTACAATCGAAATAAATTATGTCTTTTCACCCGATAAATTACTTATGTCCAAGTCTTAAAAATCAATGCGGAGGTCTTCACCCTAGTATTAAATTAGAAAAGCATATGGGTCTACTTAGAAAAGCTAATTCAAAGTTTCCTCTTTTTTGTCTTTTTTTCTTTTTTTGTACCGTAAGTGATATATATTATAGAAATACCAATGTGTAGGACTGATGAGATCGAATGGAGCTCGCCTACATAAGTACTTTTTCATGAACATGGACGGGGCAGGTGTTTTTAGTTTCGTGACGTCGGGACAAAAGCCTCCACAAATAAAATATTCATGAATAAAACAAGGTCGATGATGAGCGCTGTTTTCAACGGCGGGACTTATGTATTTTATTATTTTATTTTCCCCTTTTGCAGTCTTTCTCTCTGCTGAAAATGATTCTTGCCGTCAAGATACCGACCCCTACTTGCATTAAAGTGATGCAATGCCCATGTGAAAGACATTTTATTTATTTTTTTAATCATTTTGGTTGAACAAAGAACAAGATTATTGACCGCAACCATGATCCTATGGTGACTTTGTTTATCCCTACGAACGAAGGTAAGATAGGCAAATGTATAATCTCTTTCAAATATATGAATCATGATGGATAATAATGATAATGAGACTAGTTAAGATTAATAAACAAACTTATATAATGCGAGACATTTCCCCAAACATTTTGCTTGAAAAATGGTCAAGACCAATGGAGCTCCGCACCTTAACAGATCAATATATTCTCTTTATAGATTCGAGCCTTATTTGGAGTTCACTAATAATACATATTGCGCGATCTCATTCCAGAGTATGTACTAGTGGTATTTTTTCAATGGTTTAAACTATCTAACTATTATTTCATGATTTAAAACTAGCTTACATCAATCGAGAAGCTTATGACTTGATTATATTATGCATGCAATAGTTTGGGTTTTCAGTGCAGTTCCTATTAAAAATTAACGAGTTGTGTCTCATTTAAATTACTCTTGAAACTATGCTGGCTCACTATGACGCATTTAAGTCAAGCTTTTTTTTTTGTGATATCAAAGACCCTAAACTTATACATATGTGAAACATTTACTCTCTAGTTAGATTCCATCAATAAACATTGTTAAAAATCTCATATGGTTGTCTACATGGACGACGAAAGGAAAATAATGCCGACATTGTGCCCACGTAACAAAATATGCTGATTCATTGAAATTTTTTTCGTTTCTCTTTTTG
Organism: Eucalyptus guilfoylei; assembly: GCA_016097605.1. Taxonomy (NCBI): domain Eukaryota; kingdom Viridiplantae; phylum Streptophyta; class Magnoliopsida; order Myrtales; family Myrtaceae; genus Eucalyptus; species Eucalyptus guilfoylei. The sequence goes on from CM027869.1 coordinate 22,043,319, forward strand.
TCCTTCCTCTTTCGTCTTCTTTCTTGGCAACTAGGTGCAGACCAAGAAAGAATACGATTAATTGTGCTCTTTGAATTGTTTTCTTGAAAACAGTACAATTAACTGTATTATGGCTTCATAAATGACGCTACTCGCAATTTTTTTGTTTACTAAATCTTCTTTACTTGGAATTACATAGCCTACAGTTAATTAATTAGGACATCTTTCAAAAGTAAGTCAAAGATTTTGTTTGATTTATTAACGTGAAACAATTAAACTTGAGTGTCTTTAGTCCTAATCATAATTTTTTCTTTAATCTTGATAGATTTTAAGGATCAGCCTAAGATTTTTGAGAATCATATTTCCACACTTTCAATCTTTTCATTTAGGTCAGATTCATAAGCTGACTCATAATTTTCCATTAAGCCGTGTAGTTATGTATAATTATAGAAAGATCAATGTTTGCTTTTCCATCGTATCAAAATAAATTAGGTCATTGCCTCAATAGATCACTTACATGCAACTCTTCAAGAAACAATTTTAGAGAAAAGAAGAGTTTTTTTTAAAAAAATTGTTGACATAATTTAGTAGTGCCGATATTAAATTAGAGGAGCGTGTGGGTTACCCTCCTTTCAGAAATTACTTAAAAGTTCCTTCTTCTTCTTTCTCTCTCTTTTTTTGGGGGTTTTATTAGTGAGATATATTCTAGAAAGTACCAATGTGGAGGGAGTGATGAGTTAGAATCAATCTCATGTGCGTACGTACTCGAACATATACGTGTTTAATTATTGCAAAGCAAAATTTCATGAACGTATCCGGGCAGAGACTTTTGATTTCATGACAGAGTAAAAAAAGTTCGTCAATAAGGGATTTGTCTTTATGAGTATTGGTGAATAGCACAAGATGAACTAGGAACACTTGGCACTTTTCGGACTAGTTAACATGTAATCATCGAATTTATTTACTGTGAGAAAATTCCTTAAATATTGTGCTTGAAAATGAGGTAAATGGATCGAAATTCGAAGCCTCAAGAGATCAAGACATTCTTTCCTTAAATTCGACCCTTGTTAAGGGCTACCCATAATTCATATCTCACGATCCCGTTATACTAATATACTTTTGGTATTTGTTCATCGATCTAAATAATTCAACTATACTTTCCAATGAGATTTAAGATTCTATTACATTATTAGAGAAGTTGATGATTCGATCACATCATGTACGTGCTATTTGGAACTTTCGGTGTGCTCTTTATAAGAAATTAATGAGTCATGTCTCATTCAAATTAATGAGGACTAATCTGTACTATCATCAATATTTTTGGCGACAAAAATTGCACATATGTTCCGTACGAAACCATATCGACTCTTGCCAAAAATTTCGCTTGGCGGATCAATGTTTTGATAGGGGATTAGTTATATAGCTAATACAAGTATTAAAAGGGGAATAGCAGTATAAATGCTTTGCCTGCCTCCAAAAAGAAGAGGATGCTTCAAATATATAATTTATAGGTGTATAGGCATATAGTTGTAGGTGTCTCCAACTATAATTCAGTTTATATAATTTGTTGTCGGGACGAGCTTCCAAAAATGACTAAAATATTAATAGTTGCCCAACAACTGTCAACTGTCGACCGACAGCCTTCTTCCTCCTACAGTAGGGTCGTCTTTGGACTCTTAGGCGTGCGCAGTGCTTCTGTGTTACAATCAAAGCATGTTCTTATAGGCCGAGAAAATATTAGGTGGTCCGGGACCGCCACGTCAGCGTGGTCCCGGACCACTCACACGGCGCCACGTGTGAGAAGAGGGAACCAAAGGATTTGCCCCTGTTCCATCTCTCTGACACTCTCTCTCCTCTTTCTCTTTTCTGTCTCCCTCTTCTCACACATGGCGCCGCGTGAGTGGTCCAGGACCACGCTGACGTGTCGGTCCCGGACCACCCAATATTTTCTACTTATAGGCCGGATCAAGAAATATTTGTTCGAGAATAGTCTTCGGTAAGCGTGCGAGGCTAGGTTACCCGCCGTGCGAGGTAGAGTCAAATAACTGGTCACGAAGATATCCACCGCCGTGCAGTTGAGGTGTCGGTTGCTCGTCTAATCTAGCCTTTGCCCTTGAAATCATTTGGAGAGGTGGCGATCGAGGTGCACGAAAACTAGTTCGGATACCACGTGATCCCGCTACACTAGAAAAAGGGAAAAAAAGAAGAAGAAAAGAGGGACGCATGATTCACGTCCTTCTGTCGTGTGCAAATTTGATATTTTGGTCCAACCCTTTCTTTTTATTTGCAAAGGTAACACAAAAGAAGAATTAATATCATGAAAAATTCTAAATGGGCGTATTTGTGATAAATTTATTTTGAACTAATTTTTTGACCATTAAAAATCCTAAATTGGTACATATGTATCAAATTTACTCTCCGTTAGTTTTTGTAAAATTATATCATTAAAATGTTGAGATGAATGTTATGTGATAGTTGACGGCCGTGTATTAGTTTGGAATTTTATACTCCGTTTATCACAAATGTACTAGTGTATAGTTTTTTGTGATGTTAATTTAATTTAATGAAAAATAATGAAAGAAAAATTTATTATAAATGTATCGGTTTGGAGTCTTTGGTTATCAAAAAATTAATTTAGGATGAATTTTTCATATATGTACCAATTTAAAATTTATAGTGATTAAAATATTAATTTGAAGTAAATTTATCGTTAAAGTATCGGTATGAGATTTTTCGTGATATTAATCTTGAAAAAGAAAAAAAGAAGAAAGCAAAACCCCAATGGAAATATACAAGATTCAATGTCATTCACGTCTCATGCGAATGGTGGAGATTGTCCGTTATCCTTCTCCCTCTCTTCATCTCTTTATTTTCAGTCAACCTGACTCTTGATATCATACTCCGACCTTGTTCAATGATTACACGGCTTCAATGGCTCGAGTTTTGTACATGAGAGTGACTTAATCATAAAACTATTGCAAATTAAAAGAATATGATTAGAATAAATATACATTTAAGAACCACATTGTTTTTTAATATAATTTGAATAAGTTTTGTATTAGAAGATAAGATATGGACTAAAACGATGATCTTAGCCTTATATTTCATATTTAAACCACTCTAAAATAAGTCTAAAATTGAGACTCAACCAAAAGTTAGTACTTTTTAAGGAAATTGGGCGTGGTTAAATATGGTATATCATCGCCAATTATTTAAGTACATCCGCAACAACCAAAAGAGATCATATTGGAAAGTTTTTGCGTCGAGAAAGGCGGATGAAGGCGTCATCATCGTCAACATCCGCATGCATTCCGCAGGCATATGGAAAATGAAAAGCTGAAAAGGATTTTGCAATTTCCTGGGAAAAAAAGTAAATACATAGAAGTCTTCCCAACAGCTTCCCCCCTCCTTCCTCTCGAACGCCCAACGCTTTCTCGCTCTCTCTCTATAATGATCAACCACAGACGTGTCAACACCAGAACACAGCAAAAACACAGTCCCTCCACTTCCTTTGCTTTCTCTGCCTCTCTCTGCTTGCAGACAGTGGATCACGGAAAATGTCCAACCCGCGCGCGGCGAGGAAGAGCCCCGAGAAGAGTTCGAAAGCGAGGCTGCCTCCGAGGAGAGGACGGATCAAAGTTGGGATCTTCAGGATAATCGTGAAGAAAGTTGCCGATGTGGCATCGTCGATGGGGGGGCTCAAGAGGAAGGGAAACCACGTCGCCGATGAGCCAAGGCCCCCACCGCCGCCGTCGCCACCACCGCCGCCCGTTGTTTAGGGTCAGCTCGTGCTGACCAGCCAAGCAGGAGTAGCCCTCGGGTTTCTCTGTAAAGATTGCTTCGCCTCTGCAATTGTACTACCGATGATTGTTTGTCTTCTCAAATATGTGCTTTTGCTTCCTCTCTGGTGATTCTTGCGAAGGTGTAAGATTAGAAGGAAAAGGGGCTAATTTCCTAAAAAGACCAAAATTTTAGGTCCAATCCTAAATCTTCCTCGAATTTTTTTTGTCTGAAAAGAAATCTCAAATTTTATGTTTAATCCAAAGTCTACCCCAAACTTTTTTTTCTCGGAAAAAACCCAAAATTTTAAGTCTAATCCCAAATCTATCCCCAATTTTTTTATTAAAAAGAAAATCATCAATTTTTACTTTAGTCATAAATTTGTCCTTGTTAACCCTCTATTCAAAAGTTGCGATTAGTCATCCCTAATTTTTATATTCTAGAGCGGTTTTATTTCAAAAATAATTTTTCACTTCGCTTTGCCGATGTGTATATATTATCTATATGAAAATGCCATGTCAAGTTGAGACTAGAATATTAAGTAAATTTGAGAATAGATTAAAAATTGATGATTTTTTTAGATAAAATAAAATTCGGGGTAAATTTGGGACTGAAACTAAAATTTAGGGTTTTTCCCGAAGAAAAATTTTGGGAATTGGTCCAAGGAAAAGAAATTAATAAAAAAAGGGATGGTTATGTAACAACAAAATTTTTTGACAATAAGACGATGGATGATGGATGTCTTGTATGCGACAACGGAGATGGGAACAAAATGCAGGTTTGAAATTCGTGACCATTTCTCGTACGCTACATGTTCTTTTGCTTCCCTGTCCTCTCCTTTCTTCCACGAGCCGTGCATATTAAAGAAGAGTTGTAAGTGGGCCACTCGTCACTTGCATGCCACTTTCTTCTAACGACACCATATCCATGTCGCTGTCCACGTCTTCATCGGTTCTTGATTCTCTCACCCGTCGCCATCCCGCTTGCCTATCTTGACCGATTCTCGAAGATGGACAAGGAGAGAGAAAAAGAGTCCTTGAGGTCCTTTTCTCACTTCTAGTTAAGGACGAGGCCAAGGTCTACATTTCCCACGTACACGATAGAACCGATCTTTGCTAAATCGGGAGCGGCACACGTTTATGGTATGGACCTAAACGAGACTTTGATAGGCTGAGATTTGAGATCAAACTTGGGCATGATTGAAAAGTTCATGCAGTTACGTATAACGATAGAAAGAATGACGTTCCTTTTTCTGTCGCATGAATATAATTAAATTTTTACCTTTATCAGACCGTTCGTATTAATCATAATTTCATAAAATAGAAGTTTCAATTTGTTTTCATTTATTAACATAATTTGAGAGTGATGTTAACACATGAATTTTTGTCGGCAAGTCAAACATGCATTTATTTCTGTACTAAAAAGTATAAAAAATTTAAAAACAATGAAACGATAAAACAATAAAAAATAACCAATGGAAAAAAAAAAAAAAAAACAAGAACATAGCGGCTCCGTCTCATGAGCATCCACCACGCGCAGCCCAGACCTCCAGTCAAGCCCACCAAGGACGCGGTCCAATTTGCACCAACCCATCAGCCCATTTCGCTTTAGTTCAAATTGGGCTCGGCTAGCTAGGCCCAAGTTCGGTTCGGTTCAGCCCAGCCCAACCGTTACTCCAGATCCCCATGCAAAAAAACCCTCCATGTATGCTCTGTTTGCCTCTGTTCTGGTCACGATCATAGTTGAATCGGATTCTCTGACCTTTTATTTCATTTTAACGTAATCCCCATTCGACCAAAACAAAAAAAAAAAAACGTGATCCCCGAACTTTAATTTAATATGCAACGTAATTCATGAAATTTTATTTTGTTCAATGTCCCTGGACTTTGGGTACATATTTAATTTAGTCTTTGGACTATATAGAAATGTTTAATGTTATTCCTAAACTTAAATTAATAAAATAACAACATTGAATACCTTCACATAGTTTGGGACTACATTAAATACGTATCAAAAGTTCATATATTACTTTAAACAAATTAAAAGTTCAAGGACCACAATTTCAGAGATTATATTGAATAAATTAAACTATATTGCACATTAAATTAAAATTTATGGACCATTTGTGTCATATTCCTAAAAAATAAGAGAAGTTTATGAATGGCTAATTGTTGAAAACATTGTTATGTTCATAAAATTGTCGTCGATAAGCTACCAGCAAGTAATTGGGAAGTTAGGTATTTGATTGTTTTTTATTTTTATTTTTTACCTTCACTACCCACATTATGAAACTTGTCAATTCTTCGAAAAATCTACAAGCATGAATAAATAAATAAATTATTTTAAAAAAAATGAAACGGTAGAGTAATCCACTTGTCTCATCTTTTGAAAGCGAAGTAGTAAAATCGTCCATTCCGTTCTTACCTATTACTCTGGCAATTTTTACTTAGTTTGTAGTAGCCAACACAAATTTATTTACTTAAACTTAGGCTGTCAGAATATGTCACAAAAACCACATCAAATGAATCATATATGCATCACTTTAACTTGAAATTTGGATCATAAATGGGTTTTGAAAAGTAAAATAGAAAAACAAGGGTTAATTTCGAGTAAAGTTTTGTGGTTTCCAGGTTGACATAATCTCTTTTAGCATCGAAATGCATTCCTTGGCATTACTATTTCGTAGATATACGCTCATGTAAAATTTTTGATCAAATAGCGGTTCATATGTGCCCGGATTATATTTCTCATTCTTAATTATCGAAGTTGTCAAACTCTATCATCACCAAAAGATTTTCGATGAGTAGTGTCCCATTGTCGACTTTCAAAGACTATTTGCATTGTTTAGGATACCATTTCTTGTCTAGAATTTAGAACAAAAATACCCGAACACATGAACATCAGTCTTTAGGTTATTTTGCATTTTTTATTTTATTTATCGGCATCTTTTTATTTTTCTTATTTTTTTTTTTTTAAAATTTGATAAGAAATTTCATGCAAGTAATGAAGAGCTATGGATGATTTAAATGGGTTGACATAGTTTTTTATAAGTTGGACTAAATATAGATGTGATTTGGTAAAATGGGTCGGGTTTTGTATATGTTGGGCTTGGATCGCAAAAATTGTATTGTACATAAATTGATCACTTTGGGTTGAATCATTTTTTATTTGATCTCCCCAATCAACGGGACTCAACTAAAAGGTTGGAATATTTAAATAACAAGAAAGTCGACGACTACTTTGATTTTTGGGGAGACTTTGAACCTAAGAAAGTGGCGAGATTTTTTTGGCTGGTGGCCTACTAGACCTCTATTTCACACGACTTTTACACCGTTCATGGGCATTGCCATGTATGGCCCAAAAAAAGGGTGTCCTACTAGTTATAATTCGTGCCAATTGTTATCGGTTTCAAATGTATTGATTTTAATTTTAGTTATTAAATAATTAAATCACAATGAAAATGTGTCAATTCATGCAGAATAGTTAGTTGTGCCGTGTCTTGTGATATTGAGATTTTTGCTCTGTAATTCACATTTCATCTAATGTCATGCAAACCGATCACACATAGTATTCATTCTTTCCCTTTTTTGGGAGATCATGCCCTGGAAGAATAAATCCTCTACTAGGAAGCGATCCTATCAATCACTCCTGCGTCGTTAATACATCTGATCCAATTCATGTACGTACTTTTCCTTGGTGATTTATGTGAAAATCAAAGTAATCCAGACTCTGCCAAGTACTCGGCCAAGTACTCGAGTGATTAAAACCCCAAATGAGGATGTCCAATGTTCCCCCACTCCGGTCGGGTTGGAAAAGGGAGGCGAATCATCTCTGGCAAATCTTGTCTATTTTGTTCTGTCCTTTATTCCTTCGTCTCCTTTTTGAATTCTGCAGCTTTATGACACACCTTTTGACTTCAAGTCGTTGCACCTCCTGATCAAATCACGAGACAAAAGGTGTCGTGGAATTTTCTCGTCATGACAAAATGACTTCGAAAATGGGTGTTTAATTTATCTTATATCTATACCGAAAGGACCGCCGGAAACTCTTATCAATGGCGAGTTAGCTAGAGAACGACGAGGTGAAAAGGCTTGTATAATGATGTTAATTCGAGTTCCTTTCTCTGCTTATGTGCTTGCCTTCGGATAAAAAAGAAGATTTGTCGTTCTTTTTAACTGCTTATCATGATGGCTTTTTAGCTTTCCATTGTAAACAGTATCTTGAAAAGATCCTAAAATCGCATGGAAACAACACTGGAAAAATTGTTTAAAAAGTTTCATGCTTATGATACAACGGTCAATTTAATCTTAAATTATACTTTTCAATTTAACCAATCCTTATTCTTTTGACGATTTTTCAATGTAGTTTTTTAGGCCAATTTTGGCCGAAAATCATTAACATCGATAACTTTTGCAATTTTTCAAAAAATTTCTGTATTTATTATTAATTTCTTGATTTCATTTCTTTTCTTTTTCCATTATGGACTAGCGAGGATCACTGGGGCCTTAGAGATGGCCAATGACTCTCAACAACCACAAGCGAGGGTGTGCAGGGCCTCACCGGCCACTGGGCGAAGGCTTCACGGCTCATGCCCGTAACTAGTGAGGGATTTACGGTCCTCACTTGTGGCTAGTGAGGGTCGGTAAGGCCCTAGCAACCCTCAATGACCATTTGGAGAAGGTAATTAGTGGAAAAAAGAACTAGAAAAAAAAAAAAAAATCAAAAAATCATTAAAGAAAACAAAAATTGTACATTCTAGCAGTTTCCAACAAACATTGGTTGGAAACACTATATCGAAATATGTATTATTGAATTGATTGCCATAATAAATTTGGTACTTTTGAACAATTATTCCAAACATTATATGTTCCATCATACCTTGTACCTCACATCATTTTCTTCCACAATTGTCATCTAATTCAAACCCCTCCTCTCTCTCTCTCTCTCTCTCATTTGTGGCTAGTACCTAGCAAGGGTTGATAAGGCCCTGGCAACCCCTGATGACCATTCCAAGAAGGTGATCAATGGAAAAAAGAATAGAAAAAAAAATTATAGAAAAAAATCGTTAAAATCATCAAAAAAAGAGCAAAATTTGTACATGTTGGCAGTTTCCAACGGACATTGGCCGAAAACACTACATTGAAAATTTTATAACTAAATTGATCGCCATAATAAATTAAGTACTTTTTGAACAATTATTCCAAACATCATAAGTTCCGTCATGCCTTAATTTTCTTTCGCAATTGTCATCTAATTCAAACCCTCGTGTTCTCTCTCTCTCTGTCTCTCTCTGTGTCTAAGGTTTCCTTTCACACCTGACGTGAAGTCCATTCTGACTCTACATACATAAACCAAACCCACATCCGTCTCCACCGCAACACAGCAAGAGCACACCCCCACTTCCTCCGATTTCTTTACCTCTCCCTGCTCGCCTATCTCTAATAACCCTCTTGAGCTTTCTCTTTCCTTCTTCTTGCGGAGAAAGCGTCACAGAAAATGTCCAATGCTTGTGTGACGAAGAAGAGCTCGAAGAGGAATCCGAAAGCAAGGTTGCCTCCCAAGAGAGGACAGGTCAAAGTTGGGATCTTCAGGTGGGTCGTGAAGAAAGTGGCCGATATAGCATCCATGGCGGGGCTCGGGAGGAAGAGAAGCTGTGTGCAGAACGAGCAGGCCTCAGCCAAACCACACAAGATCGGTGCGTGCTCATTGGCCAAGCAAGAGTAGTCCTCACGTTGTGCTAGAGGATTTGATGAGGTAGAGAGAGACTGTGTATAAATAATGATCGTTTTTCTTCCCAAGGTTGTGTTTTCGCTTCTTCTGTTGTAGTGCTTCATGGGTTTAGGGAAGAAAAAAGCAAAGGAAGAGAAGGTGATTGTGTACTAATCATTTTTAAGGACTGTATGTTGGTGGATGATGGATGTTCAGTGCCTGTCTGATTTCAAGCACAGAGAGAGGGGACAAAAGGGAGGTTGGCTTCATGGCATATCTAAGGTGTATCTATCTAAAAATATCCGTGCATGTTTGTGACTGTCGAAAAATAGCGTGTGGCTTTACCTTTACAAAGGAAGGCATTTTGTATTTCTCTCATTTTACTGCAACGGTAGTTAGAGAAAATAATTAATATTACAAAAAATTGAAATTGATACAAATGTGATAAATTTGCTTTCAATTAATCTCTTGATCACAAAAAATTTCAAACTAGTATACCTATGACAAATTTCAAAACTAATTTTTTGATCACCAAAAACCCCAAAATTGGTATATCTGTGACACATTTTATCTTTCTTCAGCTTTTGATAAATTGAATTAATATTACAAAAAACTTCAAATTGATACACTTATGATAAATGGAGAATCCCTAATGGATACACCCATTAATTGCCACATGTCATCCAACTCAACAATTCAAGGGTAAAATTTAATGGAAACTGATAGAGGATAAATTTGTTACAGTTGTGCCAAATTGAGATTTCTTCATAATATTAAATACTAGAGAAAATTCCCATATAGTTTTACTTCATTTATAAATATGCCCTCTGTCAAGGTATAAGTAGCCTATTGCAGCAAAGAAAAGGTATAAGTAGCCTATACCTGCCCAAAGTTGCAAATTCGATGGAATACGTATCATTCTTCTCGGTCATCCGCTCGAAGGGGAATTTAAACACTCTTACACGAAACTGCAAAACCATTTTGTTCCTTTATCCCTTTTCGCCTTTATCCCTTTTCGCCAAAGAATGGATGCGGATCTTGCCATCAAACGCGAAAAGAGGAAGAATCGCATCCTTGGCTCGTTTGGTGTGAATGCGCTTTTCTTTTTTTTTACTCTTATCAATCACATCACAGAAGTTCCAAGAGCGCCGCTTCTTCTGGCAAAACGCAATCCACTTTGAAGTCACCCCCCGCATGATGGATCGTCTCTTTTCTTTCCTTTCCCACTTCCCTTTCTTGATCCACTTTCGCGGAGGCGACCAGAAAAGGGAAAAAAACGAAGGAAAAGCGCACGCACCCTTTCACTTCTTTGAACGACAAGACAAGATTCCACGCTATTTCCAACATATATACATAAAGCCGACCCCAGCTGAACGAGAGGGGGATATCGTATCATGGACCGAATCAAAAAATTGATTGGCTGAGAATTGCCCCCAAATTTGGGCAATGATCATAATGTTTGTGTTGTTGCGCATAACAATGAAAAGAAACAAAAAGATTTGCTTTTCCATCGTACTAAAAGAAATGAGGTCTTTGCCCTCACTAAGTCACTTACATGCAAGTCTTAAAATCACAATTTCAGAGAAAAATCTAATTGAGTGTCGGTTATGAATGAGAGGAGCATGTGGGTCTACCTTGTCCCCGAAGCTAATCAAAAGTTCCATTTTTTAGTGTATGTTTTACAAGTGATATTATATATATGTATATGTATTCTAGAAAATACAAACTCGGAGGCGCTAGTGAGATCAAATAAACCTCATGTGCATATATCCTGAATATATATGTGTGTGTTTAATGAGTGCGACAATTAGGAAAGGAACTAGACCAACTTTGGTTTTATAGGGATAAAAATGCACTTGAGGCCAAATTAAGAAAATTCATCAATTCTTTATTATTATTATTATTATTATTATTATTATTATTATTATTATTATTATTATTATTATTATTATTATTATTTTATTATTATTATTATTATTATTATTATTATTATTATTATTATTATTATTATTATTATTATTATTATTATTATTATTATTTTTACCTTATCTTGAAGTGGAGATCATTTGCTTGTTGTCTTAAAAATAAAACAAAAGGTAAGGCCGGGGCGATAGCAATTCCTGATTGTTTCCCACTTCCCCAGCATTAGTTTGATGCAAAATTGTTCATAAAGACATAAATTTATTGTACGGTGTTAATTCAATCGAAATTTTTTCAATTTGATCAATTTAGTCATAATTTTTTTTTAATGATTGCCTAATTTAGTCATTTTGGTCAATTTTAACTAGAAATTGCTGACATGGTGCGAGCCGGCCTGTGTGGCACAATTGAATGGCGTCAAGTAAGCCTACTGGCACAGTGGCACTGACTTAAGCGATTTTTTTGTAATTTCTTAAGGGATTTCTTTTCTTTTCTTTTCCTGTCCTCTTGGGTTGGTCTCAACTATGGCTGGCGATTGGCCACAAGCAAGGGCCACACTCGGGCATTGTGGCCCTCCCTCACCAAATTTGGAGGTAGCTACTGAGGGCCATGACTTTCTTGCCGGCCATCGTTGAGATCAACCACAAGCGAAAAGAAAAGGAAAAGAAAAGTTAAAAAAAGAAGAAAATAATGAAAAGAAAAAGAAAAAAAAAGGAAAAACTAGTAAATTTTATTTAAAAAATTACAAAAATCATCTATTACCTGATCCGCTATACGAAAAAGAAAAAGAAAAAAGGACCACATGGTTCAATTCATAAGTTTCTAACCCTTTCCTTATCGGCCAAGAAACGGTAAGCCTTTTGCATTCTACCCTTGCTCGTCATCCATGCATCATCTACCTTTTGTCGAGTGCAAATTCACTATTTTTGTTCCAATTCTTTCCTTATTGGCCAATAAATGCTAAAAAAACAAGAAGCAAACCCGAATGGAAACCCTTATCCTATGTGAAAGCACTCAAAAAAATGCTGTGGTGTTCACATGGCATGCGATCGCCAGCGAATTGGTTCAACCGTCACATCCTATTGTCCCATGAAAAGGAAAATGAAGAAAAGTTTGTGGCGATGTAACTTTGCATTGACCCACCCCTCCACTTTGTCTCCCACTCGCCTTCTCTTTCCATCTCTATAACACACATCGAAACAAATCCAAATAAATTCAATAGTCTTCATCATGTAATTCATCAACCCATTAAGCTTTTAATCAACATGTGATTCAATGGACCTTTTTCTATTTTGACGATACGTTGGTCTACATTTACATCAGATTGATGTGTGACAAAAGGACTAGATGCTTAAATGGCCTCGATTTTAATCGAGTTTAATCTATTGAACTTTGATAAACACAAAACCTTGCATTCCAAGAGAATGACACTTCGAGAATTACTTTGCTGGGATATCACTAATTGGCTACCTAATTCTTCATTTATGTTAGAGTAATTAAATATTAAACCAAGCATTTATCTAACAGTTTAAGCTTTTAAAATAGTTGACAGTGGTTATACAAAATTTCACATAATATTAGAGCCGTAGGTTATGAGTTTGAATTTTTTTAGGCTCCATTTGCCCACCAATTAAATTTTCACGCTTAGTACTAGGTAAAAAAGACCAGACTAAGCGTAAGGGGAAGTGTTGGAATAATAAAATATTAAACTATGCCTTATGACAACTTAATCTTTTAGAACAGTTGACTATAGTCCTACAAAATCTCACTGTTTGCTTTTGACAACTTTGATCTCTATGTCAACTAACTCTTTCAATTGTCAAACTGTGTTTTTGCGTGCTTATAAGAGGAGCAATATGAGATTTAGAGTCTTTGACTGACAAATGTCGTAGGTATTTTTTGCACACCGTCATGTCACAAAATTGCTAGTTTTGGATTACAGTTAACAAATGTCTTGCTCGATTCAAGTCGACAAATTCGTATTTATTATCAATGTAGAAATGTCATGTTAAATTGGGATTGGATTATTGGGTAAATTTGAGAATAGACTAAAAGTTGGTGATTTTTTTCCGAGACAAAAAAAGTTCAGAGCAGATTTGGAACTTGGCCTAAAATTTAACTTTTTTTTAGGAAATTGGCCCAAGAAAAATAAATAACTAACTAAATAAATAAGGGATGATTATGTAACAACAAAGTTCTGATGACCATATATGACAATGAATGATGGATTTTTGGGCGTCTCTGATGCGACAAAGGAGATAGGGAAACAAAATGTAGGTTTGAAATTCATGACCATTTCTCGTACGATTCCTGTTCTTTTGCTTTTCTTTCTTCCAAGAACCCTGTATATTAAAGAAGAGTTGTAAGTGGGCCACTTGTCACTTTTTTTTTTTTTTTGGTTTGTCCTACTCTACTCTTATTCTAACTCTCACGCTCAGACTTTTGCCCTGCTTCCTTGCAGGGCGTGGGAGTCGAAACCCATTCCTGAAACTAATTCATCCCCACCCCAACCCCCCTGAGAAGGTGGGGATTCGAACCCCCCACCTCCCCCTTCCATGTTGGAAGGGTGGCTACTGGGGTAAACACCCAGTGGTTAGGTCACTTGTCACTTGCATGCCACTTTCTTCTAACGAAACCAAATCCACGTCGTTGTCCACGTCTTCATCGGTTCTTGCTTCTCTCACCCGTTGTCGTCCCACTTGCCTATCTTGACCGATTCTCGAAGATGGACAAGGAGAGACAAAAGAATCCTTGTGGGTCCTTTTTTCACTTCTTGTCAAGGACAAGACCGAAGTCTGCGCTTCCCACGTATACGATAGAGCCGATCCTTGCCAAATCGAGAGCAGCATACGTTTATGGTATGGACCTAAACGAGAATTGGATAGGCTGAGATTCGAGATCCCAATTTGGCCATGATCGAATCATTTGTGCAGTTACGTATAATAATAGAAAGAATAACGTTTGCTTTTCTGTTGCATTAATATAAATAAAGTCTTTGCCCTCATTAGATCGCTTATAAAATTAGAATTCCGGATATAGAAATTTTAACTTGTTTTTACTTATCAGCATAGCCAGAGAGTGCCGACACCACATGAATTTTTGTCGACAAGTCAAACATGCATTTCTATAGTAAAAATTGAAAAAATTAAAAATAATGAAACAATAGAACAATAAATAAAAAAAACCAACGAAAAAATAATAATAATAACGCGGCTCCATCTGATAAGGATCCAACTAACTGCAGCCTAGACCACCAGTCAAGCCCATCAAGCACATGGTCCAATTCGCAGCAACCCATCAGCCCGTTTCGCTTCAGTTCAAATTGGGCTCGGCTCCCTCAGCCCAAGTTTTGTTCGCTTCAGCCCAGCCCGACCGTTACTCCAGATGCGAAAAAACCCTCCATGTATGCTCTGTTTTCCTCTGTTCTGGTCACGACTGACGATCATAGTTGAATCGGATTTTGGTGCTTTCTTCAGTCGCCGGTTCCAGTTCTCAGATCATAAATGAGTTTTAAAACGTACGGGCAAAAGTACCAAAAAATTCTTAAAATTATTGGTACTGATTTAGTTTTAAACATTTTAATTAGACTAATTTGGTTCTCAACCTTTTCATATTTGTATCAATTTAGTTTATTCGCCCAATTTAGATTGGAAATTATTGAGGTGGATGTTGGCTGTGCCACGTAGGACAGTTGACATTGACGTGGACTTTTTAAAATAAATTTTAATAAATTTTATATATTTTTTACTATATATATGTTTTAAAATATTTTGTCATTTTTCATTTTTTTCCCCTTTCTTTTACCTTTGGATTGTGGCCGATACTGGCCACAAGCAAGGGTCACCTTCACCAAATGTGGATTCTACCCTTTTTCCTTTGGACTGTAGCTGGTATCGGCCATGGTTGAGGACTAGCCATAGGTGAGGGTAGCCCTTGCTAGGCCCTCGTTGCATCTGGTAAGGGCTTGACCCTCTTGCCGCCAGGTTGAGGGCCGCTCTCGCTAGACTAAAGTTAAAAGGTTGGAATATATAACTAACAAGAAAGTCAATGGTTTCTCTGACTTTTTTTTTTTTTTGGGAGATTTTGGTCGCTTTTGGTAATAGGCCAAACAATAAAAATTTCTATTCTCTTATTTCTTGGAATAGAATTAAAGAGTAGAAAAAAGTTAATTCTTTGTTCCGGGGAACAATTCCAAAATCAAAGCCAATTTATTGTTTTTCTTCTCTTCTTTCTTCTTGTTCTTCTTCCCTTTCTCTCTTTTTCTTCTGCTACCACCATCACCACCGTTCACCGTTGCTAGTTGCCAGCAACCGATTAGGCGAGATTCGGTGAGCTTAGTGGAGGCTCGCCTAGCCGTCAGCGGGGTTCGACCTCATTAGATCTGGGCGAGGCCGCTCGCCTAGTCAAGGCTTGGCTGAGCCTCACCTAGCTGACGACAAGGCTTAGCCGACAAGACGTAGCCTCGCCGGCCCTCATTTAGCCGATTGCTGGTCATCCCTTGGTCGGCAACCGGTCAAAGCTTAAAGAAGAAAAAGAAGAAAAAGAAAAGAAAGAAGTAATAAAATTATTTAAATAAAAGAAAATGATTTTGATTAGAAATTTTGAGAATCGGTACAAACACAATTTTATTTCGGAAGTATAAATTTTGGATAATTACCAAATATCTGAAAATGCTTAGAAATTTTTCTTAGAAATAGAAAAAAAAAAATTTATGATAAAAAATTATTTTCGAAAATAGAATGCTTACTAAACACATTTTTTGGAGCCAAGAAAGTGGCGAGGCTTTTTCTTACTAGTGCTGGACCTTGATTTGACACGACCTACACGACTCACGGGGGTTGCCATATATGACCGAAAAAAGGGGTGCCCCACCTATTATAATTCTTAGTTGATTTTCATCGGTTTCAAATATCTTGATTTTAATTTTGGTTGTTAAATAATTGAATCATGATGAAAATATGTTAATTTGTGCAAAATAGTTAGTCGTGCCGTGTATTTTAATATAGAGATTGTCGCTCAATAATTCATTTTTCATCTAATATCGTACAAACTATTTGTATGTCATATTCATACTTTCGTTTTCTTGGGAGATCATGCCGTGGATATCACATGAGTCGTAAAATTTGGTTGGTTGGGCATGCATCAATTGAGTTTAGGCAGAACACTTCCTTTGCAACGAAACGATCCTATCAATCACTCTTGCGTTGTTAATACATCGGATCCGGTCCATATACATACTTTTCCTTGCTGATTTACGTGGGTATAGGGATTAAAACCCCCAATGAGTATGTCCAATGTCCCCCACTCCGGTCGGATTGGAAAAGAGAAGAGAATCATCTGAGGCAGATCTTGTCTATTTTGTTCTGTCCTCTATTTCCTTCGTCTCCTTTTTGATTTCCACAGCTTTATAATACACGTTTTGACTTCATGTCGTTTGCACCTGCGAATCAGATCACGAGACAAAAGGTATCGTCGCGGAATTATCTCGTCACGACAAAATGACTTCGAAAATGGGTGTTTAATTTACCTTATGTCATTACCAAAAGGACCGCTGAAACTCTTATCAATTGCAAGTTAGCTGGAGAAATGGCAAGCTGAAAAGTCTTGTAGAATGATATTAATTTCGAGTTCCTACCTTTGCTTATGTGCTTACCTACGGAAAAGAAGAAGAAGATATCCCGTCCTTTTTAACCGCTTATAGTGATGGCTTTTAGTTTCCCATCATAAAAAAGTATCCTAAAAAGATCCTTAAACTTGTATGGAAACAACACCAAAAAAATTGATCAAAAAGTCTTATACTTATTATATAATGACCAATTCAATCATAAGTTATACTTTTCAATTTAACCAGTTTAGTTTTTAATCTTTTGAAGATTTTTTAATGTAGTTTTCCTGGCTAATTTTGACTGGAAAATTCACCGACATAAATAATTTTTGTAATTTTTTTTTAAATTTCTATAAATTTGTCGATTTTTTCTTGCTTTTTCCATTATGGGCCTATGAGGGTCACTGGGGCCTCGGCAATGGTTGGTGACCCTTGACGACCACAAGTGAGGGCGTGCAAGCCCTCGTTGGCCACTAGGTGAGGGCTTCGTGGCTCATGCCTGTAGCTAGTGCGGGCTTTGCGGCCTTACTTGTGGCCAACAAGGGTTGGTAAGGCCTTGGTGACCCCCGATGACCATTCTAAGAAAGTGATAAGTGGAAAATGAAAAGAAAAGAATAAAAAACTTATTAAAAACAGAAAAAGTATTTAGAAAAGAGCAAAAATTGTACATGTTGGTGGTTTTCAACAAACATTGACTAGAAATACTACTTTGAAAAATTTATGATTGAATTGATCGTTACAATAAATTTAGTACTTTTTGATCAATTATCCCAAACATCATATGTTCCATCATACCTTGTACCATCACTTACTTATGCAAATGTCATCTAATTCAAACCCTCAAATCTATAAAAATTAAAAAATGCAAAAAATGTACATGTGAGCAATGTCCAACCAAAATTGGCTGGAAACACTATATTGAAAAATAGTCCAAAAAAATTTAGGATTAAATTGATTGTAAAAATTTAAGACTGAATTGATTTGTATAATAAATTTAGTAATTTTTGAACAATTATCCCAAACATCATGTGTTTCATCATTTCTCGTACCACACATCAGTTAC
Organism: Eucalyptus guilfoylei; assembly: GCA_016097605.1. NCBI lineage: Eukaryota > Viridiplantae > Streptophyta > Magnoliopsida > Myrtales > Myrtaceae > Eucalyptus > Eucalyptus guilfoylei. The sequence continues at coordinate 22,061,375 of CM027869.1, forward strand.
TACCGCAGGTGTCCTCTAATTCAAACCCTCGTGCTCTCTCTGTCTGTCTGTCTCTCTCTCTGTAAGGTTTCTTTTCACACCTGACGTGAGGTCCATTCAAACTCTATATATACACAAGCCATCCATTCAAACTCTATATATACACAAGCCAAACCCACATCCGTCTCCACCGCAACACAGCAAAACACACCCCTACTTCCTCCGAGTTTCTTACCTCTCTCTGCTCGCCTATCTCTAATAATCCTCTTGAGGTTTCTCTTTCCTTCTCCTTGCGGAAAGAGCATCACAGAAAATGTCCAATGCGTGCGCAACGAAGAAGAATCCGAAAGCGAGGCTGCCTCCGAAGAGAGGACAGGTCAAAGTTGGGATCTTCAAGTGGGTTGTGAAGAAAGTGGCCGATATAGCATCGATGGCGGGGCTCGGGAGGAAGAGAAGCCGTGTCCGGAACGAGCCGGCCTCGGCCACACCGTTCAAGATCAGCGCGTGCTCACTGGCCAAGCAAGAGTAGTCCCCACGTTGTCCTGACCCCATAAACGTACGATCCAACTCCGCAATTGTCCTAGAGGATTCGATGAGGTAGAGAGAGACTGTGTATAACTGATGATCGTTTTTCTTCCCAAGGATATATGTTTTCGCTTCTTCTGTTGTAGTGCTCCATAGGTTTAGGGAAGAAAAAGGCAGCGAAAGAAAAGGTGATTATTGTGTACTAATAATTTTTAATGACTATATGTCGATGGATGATAGATTTTCAGTGTGTCTCTGTTACAAGCACAGAGAGGGGACAAAATGGAGGCTGGCTTCGTGACATTTCTTGGGTGTATCTATCTATTCTTGTGCATGTTTGTGCCCGTCATACGATAGCGTGCGGCTTAACCTTTACAAAGGAAGGCATTTTGTATTTGCCGCAATTCACTCCAATAGTAGTTAAATAAATTAGTTAATATCACAAAAAATTCCAAATTGATATAAACATAATAAATTTATTTCAAATTAATTTTTTGACTACAAAAAACTCCAAACTAATACGCCTATGATAAATTTATCCAAAAGTAATTTTTTTGACCACTGTGATAGATTTACTCTTTGTTAGTTTTCGATAAATTGAATTAATATGACGAAGAATCATAAACAAATACACATGTGACAAATGAAGAGTAAAATCGTTAATTGATATATCCATCAACTGACACATGTCATCGAACCAGCAAATTAACGGTAAAATTTAATGAAAATTAATGATGGACAAATTTGTGACAGTTTGAAATTTTTTTCAGTATTAACCCTAGATAAAATGTCCATGTAGCTTTACTTCATTTATAAGTATGCCCTCTATCAAGGTATAAGTAGCCTATACCTGCCCAAAGTTGCAAATCCGATGGAATGTGAATCATTTTTCTTGCTCATTCGATCGAGGGGGAATTTAGACACTCATACACGAAATTGCAAAACCATTTTGTTCCTTAAATTCCTTTTTACGGGAGAATAGATGCCAATCGTCTGCCATAAAAAAATTATCTGAATGTGTCTTTTGCTTTTGTCCGTCGCATCAGAGAGAGTTCTAAGTGGGCCATCTTGTCACTTCCACGCATGCCCCCTCCTTCTGGCAAAACGCAGTCCGCTCGAAGTCCCCCTCCAATAGGATGGATCGGCTTTTATTACCGTTCCATTCCCATCCCTTTCTTGACCCACTTTCGAAGGAGGGAACGAAAAGAGGGAAAAGCAAGGGAAAAGAGCATGCGCCCTTTCACTTCTTTGAACGACAAGACAAAATTCTATCCGATTCTCGACATATGTACACATAGAGCCGACCCTAGCCGAATGAGCGGGGCGTCTCGTATCATGGACCAAAACACAAAATTGATAGGCTGAGCATTGCCCCCGATTTGGGCAATGATCATAATGCTTGTGTAGTTGCGCATAATAATGAGAAGAAAAACATTTACTTTTCCATTGTATAAAAAAATTAGGTCTTTGCCTTAGGTCACTTACATGCAAATCCTAAAATCACAGCTTCGGATAAAAATTTCAGTTTGTTTTCGTTCATTAACATAATTCGAGAGTGCTAGTTATGAATAAGAGGAACATGCGGGTCTAACTTATCCTACGCTAATCAAAAGTTCTAACTTTTTTTCCTTTTGTTGTGTCTTATTAGTGATATATATTATATTTTAGAGATACGAATGTGAAGGCGCTCATATCAAATAAAGCTCATGTGCATATGTCTTGAATATATATTTGTTTAATGACCACAACAATTAGGAAAGGAAATAGGCCAACTTTAGTCTTATAGGGATAAAATTGCACTTGAGGCCAAATTCTTCATCTATTCTTTTTAATTTCTCTTTTACCTTATTTTGAAGTGGAGATAATTTGCTTGCATTACGAATTAAATTAGTTAAATTAAAAAAATTTAGACCAAATTAATCACTTACAATAGATTAATGGTTCTTTGAACAATTTTCCAATCAAATTAATGCTGAGGAAGTGGGAAGCAATTGGCAATTTTTAACCGAAAATCGCTAACGTGGTATCAATAGGCCTACTTGACACGACTAGACAGTGCTGAAGTGGACGGATTTTTGTAATTTAATTATTTTTTGATTTTTTTTTTCCTTTTCTCTTGTGGCTGGTTGGTAATTGGCCATAGGCAAGGGCCACACTAGGTCATTGTGGCCCTCCCTCTCTAAATCTGGTCTTGCCGACCATCATTGAGATCAATCACATGCGAAAAGGAAAAGAAAAGTTTAAAAAAGAAGAAAAGGAAAGAAAGAAAAGACGAAAAACTCAGAAAATGACAAAAAATTACAAAAATCATCTATTAGCTCCTCGAAAAAGAAAAAGAAAAAAGGACCACATGGTTCAGTTCATAAATTTCTAAGGTAAGCCTTTGCACTCTACTCTTGCTCGTCATCCATGCATCATGCCCCTCTGTCAAGTGCAAATTCACTATTTGGGTCCAACCCTTTCCCTATCGGCCAAGAAATGGATAAAAAACACCAAGAAGCAAACCCAAACGGAAACCCGTGTCGCACGTGAAAGCACTAAAAAAATTGCTGTAATGTTCACATTGCATGTAAGCGCCAGCGAATTGGTTCGACCGTCACATCCTGTTATCCCATAAAAAAGGAAAATAAAGAAAAGTCTGTAGCGAATTAGCGATGTAACTTTGCATTGACCCGGCCCTCCGCTCTGTCTCCCACTCCCCTTCTCTTTCCATCTTTATAACCCATATCGAAATCAAACCATATAAGTTCATATCAACCCATTAAAAAAAAAAACAGCATGTGATTCAATGGACCTTTTTCTATTTTGACAATACGTTTGTCTAGATTTACATTAATTGATGTGTACCGAAAGGAGGAGATGCTCAAATGGTCCCGATTTTTATCGAGTTTGATCCATTCAACTTTGATAAACACAAATCGTGCATCGCAAGAGAACAACGCTCCGAGAATTACTTTGTTGGGATACCATTCACTTTCGACAACTTCAATCTCCATGTCGGTACACTCTTTCAATTGTAAAACCGTGTTTTTGTGTACTTATAAGAAGAGTAATATGAGATTCAGAGTCTCTAACAGACAACAATGTTTAGATATTTTTTACACCACCATCAAGTCACGAAATTGCTACTTTTGTGAACGATTCAAGTCAACAAATGTCTTGCTAAAAAAAGAAGAAGAAGTCAACAAACGTCTTGCTCGATTCAAGTCTTCAATTGAATTGAATTGATTGAATTGAAACCATCCCATTGCGGAGTCATTTACAGTCATGAAACAGCTGCATCCCACATCCTTGATCTCAGTTTAGAGTTGACCAAATGTGAACACAGAATTCCCCATAGTTCCTTCGCCATGCTTTTAGGATTCTTTAATATTCTCTTCTTTTTTTGTTTGGTAGGTGAAGAAAATAAAAGCGAAGAATATTGTATCTCTTGTGCTAATTTAAAAATAATCAATATTACGAAAAACTCTAAATTGATAAATCTATAATAAATTTATCTAAAATTAATTTTTTAATTATTGAAAATCATAAACTAGTACACTTGTGATAAATTCATTCCAAATTAATTTTTTTATTGTTAAAAAACCCCAAATTGACACATTTGTAATTAATTTACTCCAAACCAATTTTTAACTACATAGACTATTAAATCGGTACATTCATGACAAATTTTTTTTCGTTAGTTTCCATTATTTTATATTAATGCCACGAAAAATCATAAACTAATATACATGTGACAAATTGAGGGTAAAATTCCAAATCAGTACACTCGATAATCGCCACGTGTTATCCAACTCAACAGTTTGACGGTAAAATTTAACGGAAACTAATAATGAGTAAATTTGTCACACGCATATTGATTTAGGGTAAATTTGTCATAGGTGTGTTAGTTTGGAGTTTTTCATGGTATTAATCCATTGAAAATTATACTAAGTAAAAATGAGGGAAATATGGGAAAGATTCATCCGTGATGTCTTTTATTTACGAATGTCATCTTCGAGTGTTTGTCCGTCGCCAATTTGAAGAAGAACGTCAAGGCTGAGCTGAGTAAAAAGTGGCGACAAGGGACGTTTCCATTTCATTTTCATCATAGTTTATCTTAAAGGTGGATTCAAATTAAATCCGTTTAGATCCAGTCGTTTTTTTTTTTATTATTCCTTATAACTCATTTTTTAATGTACACGACAAATGGGAGTGCTCCATTTATAGCCACCCGCAATCGTGCGTGGAAAAATAGATAGAAGGATCCATTTTACCACTTCTGCTAGTGCGATGCCGGACTTCGATTTCGACCCAAGTCGCCGGCTTTGCCGAGTATGGCGGAGAGAAGGCTGCCATGTATTGGTTTTATAGCCGGAAAGGGTATGCTCACGTGCAACTGCTATGCAAGAAAAGCGACGAAAACTGTTGCGGGATGGATTTTGTGTTGGCATCAGAAGAGCCCAGATCCTGCTATGTACTCGAGAGGGACTAAGTCCCCACCTTTTTAAATTTGTTCGTTGCTTGTAAATATAATAAAAACAAGTCCATATGTTCACATATCTAATTGAAATGAGTAGGTCGAAAAAGTTTTAAACATATTGTATTTTAACAAATTAAGTTATAAATCTTTTAATTTTACCAATTAAGTCAATTCGATTAATTTTATCTAGAGATTATTGACATAGATGCTGACCATCCTATGTGGTACATTCGGCGCTGACGGGACAATTTTTAATAATATTTATTTTATTAAAATTTAAAATTTTTAAATTTTTCCTTTTTTTTTTTTTTTTGTTACAACTCTAGCCAGCAAAGGCCTCTGGGCCCTCGCCTAGACCATTACAACCGCGGGCGAGGCCGCTTCTCTAGATCTAGGCAAGGCTGCCATGCTCGTGGCTGTGATGGCCTCGCTTGTGACTGATGAGGGCTTAGCGACCCTTGCTCACATTCAGCAAGGGCCCAGTGACTCTTGCCGGCTAGAGTTGTAAAAAAAAGAAAACAAAGAAATAAAATTAAAAATTAAAAATTGAAAAAATAATAAAATATTATTAAAAATTGTTTATGTCAACATCAACTATGTCACGTAAGATAACCAATGTATATGTCAACGATTTTCGACCAAAAATGGTCAAATAAACTCAATTGACAAAATGTCAAAAGTTTTATGATTCAATTGATAAAATTAAAAGACTTATACTGAATTGGTAAAAGTATAATAGGCTGAGGATTTTGGGGACAATTTTTCCAAGTACAATGTCCCACCCCTGCCGGGTTGGGAAAAAGAGAGGATCATATTGGCAAAGGGGCTTCAACTCTCATCCATCTGTTCGTCCTTTATTTCCTTTGACTCCTTTTAAACGGAAGTGTACGGCTTTATTATAACCTAAGAAACACTAACACTCTCTAAGAGCTTTTGTGTCGTGTCAGTCGTGTCAGACATTCCAACATTTTCGGACACTCGATCAACATGTAACGAAAAATCTGATATCTAATCAACTTTCCCGGTACTCTCCGACATTCGAGTTGGAATTTTGACATACGAGTTTTTGATACGTGATTTTGATAGGCGAGATCAATTTTAAATTTTCAATAAATGAATGGTCAAAATGTATGTATATGTGAAAAAATAATAAAAATAATAATAAAAATATTAAATGGGGAATAAAAAAAAAACTTAGTATTCTCTTCTCTTTTGACTCTCGGTTCGTGATATATAATTCACCCCCTAAATTTTTTTCTCTTCTCTTCCGACACGTTTGACATGTGAGTCTAGAGTGTGAATTACTTTTTTTTCTCAAGTTTTATGAATTATTGGAATGGAGTTGAATTTGTAAAATTGAAACAATGAATGATATTAACAAATCGCGAATTAATGTTTTTAGTGTAAATTCATTTTAGACTTTTTTATTATTGATTTGTTTTTGAATTTGAATCAAATTATTAAAAACGATAATTCGTTCCGTATTTATAAAAATATACATTTAACATACAACATATTGAAATTTTCTTCTTCTTTAAAAAAAAAAGACATATCAGCATATCATGTTGTGTTGTATCGTGTCGTATCGCCTGTTGATATCAGTACTACTTAGATTACAATTTTTGACAACAAGTCATTTGCACCTTCGAATCAATGGACCCGACTCAAGGGTGGTATCATCATGGGAATCTCTCGTCAATCAGTTAAAAGAATCTTGCGATTCGATTCTCAAAAGAGATAATTAAAAAGATCTACTTGGAGACCACTGTTGTTGTTAATGAACCCACGTTATTTACATCGACAGGCATTCCGCAGACAGCTTATCTATAAGGTGTTGCATTTTGGGCTCTTTAGGATTTAGCTAGCATGGCTACAATCAACCAAGGGCCCAAAAAACAAAAATAAAAAATTCCATGTTACTTATTTACTAGACTTATCGCTCCTTGTGTACCTGCGCCCGTCTTTTATTTCATTGCTTTGTTTCTATATTTCGAGCCGGATTAAATCCGACCGAGACCCCATTTGACTGAAGTGACAGCGGATCCAATTGTGCAAAACCCCCGCCGTAAAATTTCCATAGGTGTTTAATTAGCTTATATCAATACCGAATATAGCGCTAAAGCTCTCATCAATCGGGACAAGCTCAATCGTTGCTTATGCGTTTATCATGGTATCTTATAATTTTCCGTCCCTCGCACCTCAAAAACTAACTCAAAAGATAAGATTTTCCTTTACACTTATAAATCACTATGTGGGACAATCTCAACAATATCTCATTTACACATCGCATTTTGAGTCAAAGGCACAACAACCTGTAACTTTTTCGTACAACTCTTGGCTCCAGACTTGTTCGCAAACTTGAGCTTTTTGACACCAGTGACCCAACAAATTATAAGTTGTAACTTTTCTGTATGACTTTTGGGTTTAGATTTGTTGGCAAACTTGAGCTTTATTGATCCAACAACGTATAACTCTCTCGTGTGACTCTTGAATCTAGATTTGTTGGCAAACTTGAACTTTGATACCACTGTTGGCTCTTATATCGAGACTTACCGGCAACTTGAGCTTTGATAGCTATGTTGAGTGGTTTTGGAGCTCTTTCACCCTAAAAGCTAGCTCATATAATAAGATTTTTCCTCATACTAAGACTGACTATCAGCTCTTTCCATAATCAATGTGGGATAGCCTCAACAAGAAGTACCATATATAGAGATCGTAGTAATTGTATGGAAATAGACACACCTCCCCTTCGTACATCGTACCTCCACATCACTTAAATGCCTCCCAACCAGATATGCTTAACTGCTTATCATGCCGGCCTTTAGTTTCTCGTCATCAAAAGCAGCCTAAAACGATCCTAGAAATTGCATGGAAACAAACAGGTGAGGAGAAAATATTAGGTGCAGCTCTGACTCCAGCGTGTCTTCCTCCGAGTCCATTCACCGGGCGACACGTGTTGCCCAGTAGCCACGCTGGAGTCAGAGCTCGTCGCGGTTATTATCGAAAAGGAACGGAGAAAAATTGACGAAAACTTAATTTAACTTAATTTCTCTCTCCTCTGCACGTCTTGTCCCGTCTTTCTTCTTTGCAACGAACAGAACTCCTCTGCCAAGGAAATATTTGGTGGGCTCCACCAAATATTTCCTTCTCATCTTCAAGTTCCCACGAAAAATTCGAACGCAACACTCTCTCTCCCTCTTTCCATTGAACCGAAGTCTTCTGTTCTCTGCTTTTCCTCCGACGAACGAGGGAGGCCGCCGTCCGATGAACCGCCGCCTTGAATCTCTGGCTTTTGTGCTCGGCGGGTGCAGGTGGTGAGGGTGGTCTCGGCCATTTTGAGCTCGGTGGTGAGCCCGTCGAGATCCTTGGTGCGCTCCATTGCCGCTCTTCCTCCGACGGACGAGAAAGGCCGCCGTCCGACGAACCACGCCGCCTTGAATCTCCGGCTTTTGTGCTCGGTGGGTGCGGGTGGTGTTGCACGTATTTGCCCGTTCAGATACTGAGGGTCGCGCACTCTTCTGCTCGCGCGTGGCAGAGCGCGGTCTGCATTCCGATCGCGGAGCAGGCGAGCGGGTGAGCAACGATCTCGTCTGCTGCTTCCCTCTCCACCAGCTGGGTCGCGTCGCCCTTTTCATCTGGACCTTCCTCTGTATGCCCCTGCCCGACTCCAACTATTACTCCTACGTCTCCGACGACTCCTCTGACTCCGAAGACGACGGCAGCAGCAGCAGCAGCGAAATCGCCGTCTTTTACGACGACTACAGCTACGACTCACATTCCGATTGATTGATCCGGGTGGTCTCTTCCGTGAGGACCATTATCTTTTCTATGGTGTTACATTGATCAAACTGCAGAACTTGTCGTACTTTTGCAAATTGTATGAGTTCTACCCAGCTTATGGTAGCAAATACTTGAGATATTGTTGTGTGAAGAGCTGATGATATTCTTTCTCATGCAGATCGTAACTATTGTCATACTCATGATACATACATTCTTTCCCATTTCATATGAGGGGTTTCGCATCTATTCAAGGAATCCTCTTAACCAATTAAAAGTACAGAGCCTTGCTTTTGCCTAGCCATATCTTTGATGATTATTGTTTTCTTGGAGCTGCTTCGCTTTTTTGGAGTTTCTAGTAACCTTGGACTCATGGACTGTGCAAGTACTGAGATGAGTGAACAGAAGGTGCACCATGAGAGAAAATAAGTTTCCATGTGTAATTTCTCCACTTAAGTCATAATAAGGGACGGGCTCTTTATCCTTTGAGTTGTCTTTCAAGCAGATATTTCCTAGGCACATGAAAGGCAATGTTCAATGTTTTGTGTCTGGGAGCATTATTCAACAGTCTGATTAAAAAAACTGCTTGAAAGTGCTATCTCTGATTACTTTCGTGTGGGAGAATGGTGGCTTCAGTCTTATTGTAAATTTTCCATTGCTTTAAGACTTATAGCATCTCATCATGAAGCCGCCAACTAAGGGAAACTATCTTGTGCTTATGATAATACGTGTAGTGATCTTGCACTTTTATGATATTAAGTGGAAGCACATGTTCTTAGTTGCGTTGTTTATGCAGCTAATACCTTCTCTTAATTGGGGTTGATTTCTGCAATATCGATAGGCTGTTAAATTCTCGCATGTCGAAATTCCTTTTGCTGTTTATATATTTGAATGATACTTTGACCTTGGCTTGATTTTCAGGTTGTTTGCCTACTGCTTTTGGTCGCCGATTTAATAGCATATGCCCTCTACTTATCCCCTGTAGTGGCCCTCGATTATCTTCCTTTTAGAGCAGCACCTTATGTTAGAGTTATCTTTTTCATCATGAACATACGGTATGAGTTATTTCCACGATGTTTCTTTAAATCAGCTGGTTTGACATGCTTTTAGTATTAAATCTGAAAAACCTTACGCAGATTATTTTGCATATTTGTTTCAAAATGGAAAAAAAAAAGTTCGAAACAGGATGTCATTTTTTAAGTCCAATTACATTTTGGAATTATACTTTCACACGCCCCATTATAGTTGAGGTCATACTTTCCATTTTAATGGTCTAGAATACACCTCTTCTTATATACAATAGTGAAGGAAGAAAAGAATTTTTCCATTCTAAATTTTTTGAGATGAATAGTAAAATATAGGCAGGACTGCTTTCTTTCCAGCTTTGCATCTCTACATTTTGACATTATGCTCTAAAATTTTACCTTTCCTTGTTATTATAGGGAACTACGAGCGACCACCTCCATTCTGGCTGGCATGCTTGGGACCTACTTAAATGTCTTGGTTGGTTTAGTCCCTCTTTTGCTCATTTGAATTGCTATTGCTCCAATTGCACAATTTTGTTTCACTAAAGTTAGTGATAGATTATCACATTTTAGCAAGTATTTTCTCTATTAATGCCAATATATGGCGTGCGTTACATGATGTTTTCCCTTCGTTATGCTTATTTTCCTGTTATTCTGGTAAAACTACAGGCACTATTGCTTCTGTTTCTTTTGTTTTCCAGTTGGGTAGCATATGTCATGTTTGAAGATACTGCACTCGAATACACCGTACATGTTCTCTTGAATGCTATATCTAATGCAACTCATATGGTGATATCATGTTGGCAGGTATAATTTGGGTACAAATTTCCACGTATAAATTATCGAATGGCAAAATCACAGGTAATTCATCGATAATACCATGTGAAACATATTTTGCTTTCTTAAGTAACGGATGAGATTTTATTATGCTTGTAAAGCACAATGTTAATTATTTTTTGTTATTTTAATTGCAGCATGAATCTTCCCATCTTTCACATGTAGTACGTGATATGGAAAAAGAATTTGAATTTGTAGTAGGAATGGTGTTTGCAAATGAACTTGAAGCATATCATAAATATGTGGCATATGCAATCGGCAACGGATTTGGAGTCAGGAAGGGTAATATGTTTAGAAATAGTAAAGGAGAACTAACTCGACGAACCTTTGTATGTAATTGTGAGGGGTATTCGACAGCTCGATGGTAAGGAAAAGAAATATCGAGATATGAAGTTAGATGTGGCTGTCTTGCTCATATCAAATATAAGGTTGATAATGGTATCTATGAAGTCACTGAGTATGTTTCTGAGCATAACCATCCATTTATTCCAGAAGATCAAAAGCATATGATTAGATGTGGAAGATTGATATCTAATACTTGCAAAATTGTTTTAGTTGATATGAATAAAGCTGGTATTGGAGGGACTACAGCATATAAGTTTTTAGCAAATGAAGCTGGAGGAAGCCAAAACTTGGGTTTTAATTTGCGTGATTGTCAAAATTATTTGCAGACAAAAAGATCTGAGGTTATAAGTGGGGGAGATTATCAAAATCTTCTAAATCATTTTCATTGCATGCAAATGCAAAATCCTATGTTTTTTTATGCTGTACAGGTTGATCAAGATGGTAGATTGACAAATTTGTTTTGGAGAGATAGCTTGTCCAAATTTGATTACGATTGTTTTGGTGATGTCCTAGTATTTGACACTACATATCGGACCAACAGATATGAAATGATATGTGCACCTTTTGTTGGGGTTAATCACCATTGGAAGAATACTCTATTCGGGTGTGCATTTTTGATGGACGAGACTGCAGAATCATTTATTTGGTTATTTGAGGTGTTTTTGAAGTCTATGGGAAATAAGGCTCCAAAAACAATGTTTACTGATTAAGACGCAGCCATGGCAAAAGCCATTAGAATGGTGTTTCCAAATACACAACACCATTTATGCACTTGGCACATTGGGGAAAATGCCAATAAAAACATCCCACATCTTTACAACAATCCAGGTTTTAAGGATAAATATTTCTTCAGGCTTATGTATAGATGCAGATCGGAAGATGAATTTGAATCCACTTGGAAGGAAATGGAAGAGGAGTGGCATACTGAGAATAACAATTGGCTTAAGAGATTATATGACATTAGACATAAATGGAGTTTAGCTTTTGATCGTGATACCTTCACTTGTGGTATAACATCAAGCCAAAGGAGTGAGAGCACCAATAATGTCTTTCAACGTATGGCGAAGAAGACATTACGTCTTATAGAATTTGTCCCATACTATGAAGAACAGCTAAAGCACATAAGAGAAGTGGAAAGTCAAGATGATTATGCCTCTCGTGGGAAACCCAAATTACAGGTTTCGAGTAATGGGATTTTGAACCATGCCGCTTCAGTGTATACACGCACCATTTTTAACAAGTTCAATGCAGAATTTTTGGAAATTCTCTCTGAGAATATTTCAAGTGTTACATTTGATGGATCGATTTATTTATATACTCTGAAGTGTATGGGAAATCGACGTGAAAATATTGTCAGATTTGACCATGCGGACTTTTCAGTCTCTTGTGAATGTAAATTATTTGAAGCAAAAGGATGGTTGTGCCGTCATGCCTTGAAAGTGTTGACTGAGAATATGTCGGTTATGAGCATTCCATCTGCTTATATTTTGAAAAGATGGACTAAAGGGGCCAAACAAGGGATTATAGGTGATGAATTTCACCCAATGTCACCGGGTTCATCTAAATTTAATCGATTTTCCACGTTAATGCAACAATCTTTTGAACTGATGAATTTGGGAGCTGAAAGCGTAAACACTATGGGAATAGTGTCGAAGAACATGGAAAATGCGAAGGCTAAACTATTATCATACCAATCAAGTGTGGGTATGACTGATGATGCTAGTAATGATGATAATGAGGCCTCTTTGTGTGATGTCTCGGTGTTGGACCCCTTCAAAGAAAAGGAAAGGGAATAGCTTATGGAAGGCTTAAAAGTTCAAGTGAGAAGAAGAAAAAAAAATCTAAGAAAGGAACACTCCCAATGCACATAGAAAGTCAAGGTGAATGACATATTATTTTAGTGAAATTTTTCACTTATGTTACATGATGTCGATTAATATATTTATTACTTTGTAATGTAGAGTTGGCTGTCCAAGCAACACCCGATGATACTCATTTTCCAAATATTTCTAGTAATTCAAATCACTTTCTATGTGCTTTTTATCCTAGCGACATTGGCGGTCCAACGGTAAATTTAAATTTTCATAAGTATGTATATCGTTCTTAGTCCTCCATTTGTATTTACATGTAACTAATTTGGTCAATTTTTATATAAATGCAACAGCCACCATACATTATGCCACCGGGAACTATGAGTGGATTTTGTTCATTCCCTAATCAGGTACTTAATAATTTAGTGTATTAATTTAGTTACGATTATGCCTTTCTACAACTATAAAAAAGTCATCCTTTGCAGAAGTTATAACCATTACGATAATCTAATTACATTATGCTAATGGAGTTATTTATTATATATAGATACAATCACCATACGTCATGACGCGGGGATTATGAATAGATTTTCACCATTTACTAATCAGGTACTTAATATGAAATCATATTTAATCTTAGTTTTATTTCATCTTTTTGTTAGTATTGTAATCTTGTCAATGGTTTATTCTAAATAGATGTTGGAGTACCGTAATATATCTCATGGAACTATTTTGAGTCGTACGACTTGCCTTGCGTTTTGTCTCATAAGATTAATTGAGACATTTATTTTAGCAACTTATTTAGTAAAAATAAATTGGTTATTCGTTTGTACAGGAGTCATCAAACTCTTTTCAACATCTTGGGGTGAATGAATTGAACAATTCTGAAGAAGCGCGTATCAATTCGCCGAAGTAGTCATTTCATGCAGAAAACTAAAGAGGTATTTCTTGAGCACTTGCCAACTCTACAAGAGCTTTTTTATGTGCTTGGGTGTGGCGTATTTATTAAATCTACTAGGTTTAATGTCTTTTACCCCTAAGTAGTATTACTTGAGAATCCCAATGATTGTCTCACATTTTTCAAATATTGTGAAAATATGGCAACATCACATTTATTAATTGTTTTTTCTGTGTTTACTAATTGTTCACCGGTTCAGGTGGTAACAAAGGCAGGAGGACTTGACGAGGTTACACTACACAGTTTTATATGCACATCTTCAAGTCCAAATGGCAACAATGCTCCAATAGTAGGCCTTCATGTTGCAATAGCAAATGATGAAGATCAGCCCAAAGACGCAACAACCATTTCGATGACAGAACTTGATGTTGGAGAATTAGTTCAATGGTTCTTTCATAGTCTCATCCTGTCGAGATTAGAGCAGACTTTGGCCTCACTATCGCCACTTATTTCATTTGCGTTGTATCGATAATTGGAAGCAAAGGTCTTGACATTTATGTAAAAGTCCCATAGTTCAAGTGAATTAATCTGGTCATGTATCTTTCATTTCATTTCTTTCATTTTTTAGTCTATTGTGATATTGCAAAACTCTACTCAATATGCTATAAGAGAGCTTTTGCCTTCAAAACACCTGTAAACATATCCAAACAAAAGTGAGAAGCTACGCAGGATGTACTATATTTCTCTCTCACAAAATGCATCTTCATTGAAAGAAATGGCTTTATAATATATATATATATATAAATATTCCAGTTTATATAACTTGATTAGGTATATTTATTTTTAACTTGATTAGGTGTTTATTTTTTATGTATTGTGATGCATTATCTATGTTGGTTGATTTGCAACAACTCGTGCTTCAATTTTTCGTCATTGTGAAATGTCCTAAGTAGTTGCGCAACAAAACCTGTTCCATAACGTCAAAGATGTCAAGGGGAGGAGCCAAAAATGTCCAAAAACGACATTATCTTTGCAAAAGGCTATAGCAACTCCCAAGTTTCTCAAAACCACCAACTTAAGGTGGGTAGCTATTAGATATGTTGCTATCGTATTAGCTTTATTCTAAAAAAGAAAGCATTGTTCCTTCGGGTAGACGTAAATTGCAATTAGGGAGAATCACATCTCTTTATCCGCCTGACTTCTTCACAATGAACTAGCATCAATAAATATGACATTAGATACCACATTTAATCCACCAAGCCATTTCAAGGTCATTAAACCACTAGCATCAACAAGAAAAGTAAAAGCTGGACATAGTCACAAATCGAGTTTACTTATAATAGCCGTACACAATATAAAAGCACCCATCTAAAGGTCATTAAACCACAATACAAGTTGCCGTGCTCTCCCCCCCCCCTCCTCCAGGCGCAGTCATCTTCATTCTCCCAAAGGAACAAAATTAGAGGGCCACCAAAAAAAAACATAAAAAGTTCCTAGCCCAAATCAATTAGGCTAGAAAACAGGCGTGCGTTCACATGTCTAAAGGCAAATAAAATTACCTAAGCTAGCAACATTACAATTTCAACCACCTACTTTCTCTGGATAAGTAGTGCTAATAAAATAACAAATAATGAACAAACAAAAAGTAGCGAGGCATTTAGCTTCTCCAACAAATGCTTAATGTCTTTCATGTCATCTTCAAGTTTTGCGGGCGAAGCCTTCGTGATAGAAGGCACATCATTTGTAGGGTGACACCAGGCAAAGAATTCACATTTTTTATCCTCACAATTGTAGTAGAGCTTCTCTTTGTTGCTTGTAGACTCCGAAATTCTCACGGCAGCACGCTTGCCACAATCACACCTTTTATTTTGAAAGGTGAGTTTGCTCGAAGTACCCTTACCCTTATTCACACTGGATGACGACATGATATACCTCCAATATAACCATTTTATTTCTTCTCCGATTGTTATTATGAAAATCATTCATATTGTGCTTCATCTATGTGAGCCTCACACAACACTATAAGTCACTTAAACTACAAAGATCACTTCATAGGACTATAAATTGGAATAGCTTAATAGACAATGCAGGGATAAGGTCACCCAAAAAAGGTGCAGCTTCATCATACCCAATTTTTTTTAATCATTCAAGCAAGGTAATGGTATTCTTCTTCCTTTTTATGCGTAACTAACATCAATCTTTTAGAATTTACGATAAAAAGATTAACGCATCATCCAAATCTTAGTAGGAAAAAGTAGGACCACACACGCACACGGAGAGAGCGAAGTGTACCCAAATAACATACCTAAAATTTGTGAGGAAAGCAGCCCACTTAGCTACTCTACCCATAATGACTTAAACAATGTGTCTGATAATTAACTTCACATATGTTTTGTGCAGAAATCAATATAGGGTATTGACAAGTAAATTTCACACAGATTGACGGTGAAAAAGTATCTGAGATTGTCAAATTCCTATATTCCGGATTAAGCAAATTGAGACAGGCAGCAAACCACCAAATCGACCTCAAACCTAATTTTCGAATGCAAAAATTCGCAGCTAAAAAATTATATGCAAGTTGAAATAAAAATTAAACTCAGCAATATTTTTGTTGCAAGCAATGGCCAGAGGAAGCCTAGGTAGATGTAGACAATGGAGGAGATAAAGGTGCAGTTTCATCGGATTTTATTTATTCTTGATGATGATATTCTTCATCCTTTTAGAGTAGGGTTTTATAACATCGGTATTCGTATAAAGCAGGAATGCTACGTATAGTGCATGACCCGATGATACTTTGTAATGTAGAGTGCGCGACCCTCAGTATCTGAACGGGCAAATACGTGCAGCATCATTACTGGCAAATACGTGCAACACCCTTTTACGGCAATAATAAAGGAAGAAAGAAACACTTACGTTCAAAAGAAAAGGATTTGGACGAGCTCACCACCGAGCTCAAAATAGCCGAGACCCCGCTCACCACCCGCACCTGCCAAGCACAAAAGCCAGAGATTCAAGGCGGCATGGTTTGTCGGACCGCGGCCTCCCTCGTCCGTCGGAGGAAGAGCAAAGAACAGAGGAGTTCCAAAATGTAATTGGACTTAAAAAATGACATCCTGTTTCGAACTTTTTTTTTTCCATTTTGAAACAAATATGCAAAATAATCTGCGTAAGGTTTTTCAGATTTAATACTAAAAGCATGTCAAACTAGCTGATTTAAAGAAACATCGTGGAAATAACTCATACCGTATGTTCATGATGAAAAAGATAACTCTAACATAAGGTGCTGCTCTAAAAGGAAGATAATCGAGGGCCACTACAGGGGATAAGTAGAGGGCATATGCTATTAAATCGGCGACCAAAAGCAATAGGCAAACAACCTGAAAATCAAGCCAAGGTCAAAGTATCATTCAAATATATAAACAGCAAAAGGAATTTCGACATGCGAGAATTTAACAGCCTATCGATATTGCAGAAATCAACCCCAATTAAGAGAAGGTATTAGCTGCATAAACAACGCAACTAAGAACATGTGCTTCCACTTAATATCATAAAAGTGCAAGATCACTACACGTATTATCATAAGCACAAGATAGTTTCCCTTAGTTGGCGGCTTCATGATGAGATGCTATAAGTCTTAAAGCAATGGAAAATTTACAATAAGACTGAAGCCACCATTCTCCCACACGAAAGTAACCAGAGATAGCACTTTCAAGCAGTTTTTTTTATCAGACTGTTGAATAATGCTCCCAGACACAATACATTGAACATTGCCTTTCATGTGCCTAGGAAATATCTGCTTGAAAGACAACTCAAAGGATAAAGAGCCCGTCCCTTATTATGACTTAAGTGGAGAAATTACACATGGAAACTTATTTTCTCTCATGGTGCACCTTCTGTTCACTCATCTCAGTACTTGCACAGTCCACGAGTCCAAGGTTACTAGAAACTCCAAAAAAGCGAAGCAGCTCCAAGAAAACAATGATCATCAAAGATATGGCTAGGCAAAAGCAAGGCTCTGTACTTTTAATTGGTTAAGAGGATTCCTTGAATAGATGCGAAACCCCTCATATGAAATGGGAAAGAATGTATGTATCATGAGTATGACAATAGTTACGATCTGCATGAGAAAGAATATCATCAGCTCTTCACACAACAATATCTCAAGTATTTGCTACCATAAGCTGGGTAGAACTCATACAATTTGCAAAAGTACGACAAGTTCTGCAGTTTGATCAATGTAACACCATAGAAAAGATAATGGTCCTCACGGAAGAGACCACCCGGATCAATCAATCGGAATGTGAGTCGTAGCTGTAGTCGTCATAAAAGACGGCGGTTTCGCTGCTGCTGCTGCTGCCGTCGTCTTCGGAGTCAGAGGAGTCGTCGGAGACGTAGGAGTAATAGTTGGAGTCGGGCGGGGGCACACAGAGGAAGGTCCAGATGAAAAGGGCGACGCGACCCAGCTGGTGGAGAGGGAAGCAGCAGACGAGATCGTTGCTCACCCGCTCGCCTGCTCCGCGATCGGAATGCAGAGCGCGCTCCGCGATCGGAATGCAGACCGCGCTCTGCCACGCGCGAGCAGAAGAGTGCGCGACCCTCAGTATCTGAACGGGCAAATTCGTGCAACACCACCCGCACCCGCCAAGCACAAAAGCCGGAGATTCAAGGCGGCGTGGTTCGTCGGACGGCGGCCTTTCTCGTCCGTCGGAGGAAGAGCGGCAATGGAGCGCACCGAGGATCTCGACGGGCTCACCACCGAGCTCGAAATGGCCGAGACCACCCTCACCACCCGCACCCGCCGAGCACAAAAGCCAGAGATTCAAGGCGGCGGTTTGTCGGACGGCGGCCTCCCTCGTTCGTCGAAGGAAAAGCAGAGAACAGAAGACTTCGGTTCAATGGAAAGAGGGAGAGAGAGTGTTGTGTTCGAATTTTTCGTGGGAACTTGAAGATGCGAAGGAAATATTTGGTGGAGCCCACCAAATATTTCCTTCGCAGAGGAGTTCTGTTCGTTGCAGAGAAGAAAGACGGGACAAGACGTGCAGAGGAGAGAGAAATTAAGTTAAATTAAGTTTTCGTCAATTTTTCTCCGTTCCTTTTCGATAATAACCGCGACGAGCTCTGACTCCAGCGTGGCTACCGGGCGACACGTGTCGCTCGGTGAATGGACTCGGAGGAAGACACGCTGGAGTCAGAGCTGCACCTAATATTTTCTCACTTTTCTTCACATCTCGTGCCACCACATCAATCACTTCCCCAAGTACCATCTAATACAAACCCTAACCAACCACCCCCTCTCTCTGTCTCTGTGATGGAGGATGAATCATTTTTCTCGGTCGTTGGCTTGCAGAGTATTCAGATGCTCGTTCACGAAATTGAAAACTCACTTTTTTTCTTTCCCTTTGCCTTTTCGCTAAGAAAAGATGCCAATAGTTGCCCTCGGTAGAAAGAAACAAGGAACCACATCGTGGATCTCGCGCGATGTATGTGCAAGTAGGCCGCGTGTCACTTCCATGCAGCTTTCTTGCAGTGAAACAGAATCCATTTTGTAGTCGAACAGAATGGATTCTGTTTGACCCACTTTCAAGGACGAACAGAAACCGACCGAAAAAAGAAAAAGACGGACAGAAAGAGAGAGAAAAAATGATCTAGTCTAAGGACCTTAAACAAAGGACCAGACGAAAGACTCCGGGGTTAAGGGGTCTTGTCCCCATTGATAGAAAGAGAGAGAAAAAAGATAAGCAGATAATCAGAATGTGCACTTCTTTTCACTTCCTTGAATGAAAAGACAGAGATCACTGCATTTCCGACATCCGAATTATGGACCGAAACAAGAATTTGATCGGCTGAGAATCGAGAATGAGACCCCAATTTGGGCAAGAGTCCTGCCAGTAGGACGGCACAGTTATAGTGAATTTTCTAATGGTGGCGTGTATTGACCACAAGTTTCAATTTAGGAGAGGTGGGCAATCGGATGATGTGAGAAAGTGTGGAATACAGGTTTTGTCTCTTTATTTTATTAAAGGATTAATATTACCAGTCGCGCATCTATCTTTGTCCAAAAATAAAAATCATCCCTCTATCTTTTTTATGTTAAGAAATGCCCAAAACGTTGGTCCTTCTATTATACATTCTCTTTTGCCGGTCGATTTTTGTTGATATAAATTGCAAAATCGGTTACGTAGACTAAAATACACATACTGCACTATGATTTGCTCCACATTATAATGCGTCACCAAATAGATGCCACATCAAACAATATAAAAGAAAACAAAATAAAGTGAGATAGAGGTTGCAGACGACAATGAATGTACAAGTTCATGGGCACAAGCTCAACCCACATTGGTCATGTCCGCCAGATCTTTTTAGGCCGCGAAGATCGAGGCTACTATGGCTGCTCGATTTGAACCGGCGGTCATGATTGCTCAATTGGTGGTGATGAATAGGCACTAATCATAATTATTTTTAATTGTTGTGGGTGTTTTGTGGGTTTTCTTCATATTGACATTTTCCTTAATTTTTACTTTGGCAAAACTTTCGTTTATTTATGGAAATCCCACCAAAAAAACTGGCCAAAGAAGTCGTCTGTTTCCTTGAAAAAATATGGGGTCAAGATTGGACCATTACTCTTGGAGAAGTCATCCAAGCTTGTTCCGATAGTTATGTCTAATAATAGAAACAAAAAAGTTCACTTTTCCATTGTGTCAGAATAAATTAGGTATTTGCCCTCGATAGATTACTTCCGTGAAATTTGGAAATGATGCAAGTATTAAAATCAGAATTCCAGGAAAAAAAAAGGGATTCCGCTCGTTTTCATCTATTAACATAATTCGAGAGTGTCGGTATTAAATAAAAAAGGACATGTGGGTCTACTTCATTCCCGAATCTATATGAAAATTCCTTTTTCTTTCTAGTTGTTTATTCCATTAGTGATATATGTTCTAGAAAACATCAATGTGAAGCGTAACGATGAGATCAAATAAAGCTCACGTAAATATATGTGTATAGTGACTGCAACAAACTATGGAAGGATATAGGCCAACCTTAATTTATATATGGATATCCGACTCGAGGCCAAATAAAGAGAATGCATCTATTATTTTTCTTATTTGTCTTTTCCGTTATTCTGAAGGGGAGATGGTTTGCTTGTTGTCTCCAAATTGGAATGACAGGTAGGGTCAGGACGATAGCAACTGTTTCCCACTTCCCCAGCATTAATTTGACTTGTGTTTTGGTC
Organism: Eucalyptus guilfoylei; assembly: GCA_016097605.1. Lineage (NCBI taxonomy): Eukaryota > Viridiplantae > Streptophyta > Magnoliopsida > Myrtales > Myrtaceae > Eucalyptus > Eucalyptus guilfoylei. The sequence continues at coordinate 22,082,268 of CM027869.1, forward strand.
AGATCAATGTGACTTGATATATAGTTTTGTTTAAGGCATTGGAAAATTCCATGACATCAACTGGAGAAACCTCAATTGACTAAAGCGGTGCTCGATCTATATGTGCAAAGTACCCCCACTGAAACTTCGAAAATGAGTGCTGAATTACCTTTACACCAACACCAAAAGGAGCGGTAAATACTCTTTTCGACTGTGAAGATGGAAAATGACAAGTTGAAAAAGGTTTGTGTAATGACATCAAAATTTCAAGTCCGTTTCTTTGCTTATAAGAGAAAGTTCTCTTCCTTTTAACCCCCACTTGACTGTAGATGCTGAATTGCTTATTCTGCTGCCTTTTTGAATTCTCATCATCGAATGGTATCCTAAGAAGATCCCAGCAATTGGGCGGAAGCAACAGCTGTTCCTTCGTACCTCGTCCCTCCACGTCACTCACTGCCACAAGCATCATCTGATTCAATCTCTCTCTCTCTCTCTCTCTCTCTCTCTCTCTCTCTCTCTCTCTCTCTCTCTCTCTCTCTGAGATCTCTTTCACACTTCTCTAACTCTGTATATATGTCAACCAAACCCACATATGTCTCCGCCAAAACGCAGTAAAACACACCTCCCCCTCCTCTGCTTCCTTCGCCTCTCTCTCCTTCCTCATCTCTGATAACCCTCTTGAGATTTCTGTCTCCTTTTCCTTGCAGAGAAAGGATCACTGAAAATGGTCGACGCGTGCTTGACGAGGAAGAGCCCCAAGAAGAACTCAAAGGTGAGGCTGCCCCCGAAGAGAGGGCAGGTCAAAGTCGGGATCTTCAGGTGGGTCGCGAAGAAAGTGGCCTGTATAGCATCGATGGCAAGGCTCGGGAGGAAGAGCAGCTCCGTCCCTGGAAAGCCGGCCTCTGCAACACCGCTCGAGATCAGCACGTGCTCGTTGGCCAAGCAAGACTCGCTCTCACGTTCTTCTGAACCCATGAATGAATGATTGCACTCTCGAATGCCCTGAAAAATTTGATAGAAGCGGAGGGAGACAATGAATGCTGATGATAGTTATTTCTTCCCAATGATTATTATTATTATTATTTTCTTGCTTCTTCTGTTGTGTAGTGCTTCGTGGGTTTGCAGAAGAAAAAGAGAAAAAAAGAAACACGATGATTATGTAGTAAATAATTCATTATGACCATATCAGTGGGTGGATGATAGATTTTCAGCGTCTCTCTCTGATACAAGCACAGGAAAGGAGGTATCGAAATGCAGGTCGAGTTCATGACCTCGTTTTGATTGTGCATGTCAAGCAATAGTGGCTGGCGAGGACTTTTATTGTTTTCATTTTTCCAAAGGAAGGCATTTTGTATCTCTCTTTTTGTAAAAGCAAAAAAAATAATAATACAAATGATTCTTGGACTTAGGTTCAACGTGCAAGGTGATCCCTAAACTTTAATTCAATATGCAATGTTGTCCTCAAATATTCAATTTGTTCAATTTAATCCTTAAACTTATGATAAATGTTCAATCTAATCCATAAATTATTATATCCTTAAATTCAATTTAATCCTTAAATTATCTACTTCAATAATTAAATTCAACATTTACCATAAGTTCGAAAACCATATTGAATAACTGAAAAATTCAAGAATGATATTATGTAATAAGTGAAAATCTAGGGACCATATTAAATAAATTAAAAGTCTAAGTATCATATTATATATTAGATTTAATTATATATTAGATTTAATTTCATAAATCATTTGTATCATTTTCTCTTTTATTTTATTTTATTTTTTTTTCCACTTCGTTTTCTGTCGTTGGAGATTATATGAAGGTCCTACGAACAAACGCGTGTGGCGACGTGTCTTTTTACCATATTGTCACTTCCGCGGCACTTTCTTCTAGCAAAACAAAATCCATTTTGAAGTCCCTGTAATCTTGTCCAGAAAAATGAAAAAAAAAAAAGGTCTTCGTAATCTATGGGTTCTCTCTTCTCTCCATTCCCACTTGCCTTTCTTGACTAAATTTTCAAGGAGGGACAGAAAGAAAAGAAAAAGAATATGCACTTCACGTCTTTGACGAACAAGACAAAAAGTCCACCCATTTCCGACGGAGGGGCATATCCTAATGTCGGGGAACAAAACAAGAATTTGATAGGCCGAGAATAGACCCCAATTAGGGCATGATCAAAAATATTTGTGTAGGCATGACTAACATTAGAAAGAAAAACTTACAATGAAGTCTTTATCCTCAATGGATCACTTACATGCAATTCTTAAAATCATAATTCCAAAAAATAAAATTTCAATTTGATTTCATTTATCAACATAATTCGAAAGTGTTGGTATCAAACTAGAAGAGCATTTGGGTCTACCTTGTCTCTAAAGTTAATCAAAAGTTTCTTTCTTAGGAAATACTAATATGGAGGCACTTATGAGATCAAATAAAGCCCATGTCCAAATGTTTCCAACCTATATGTTTTTAATGATTTCAACAACTTAAAAAGGATATAGGCCAACTTTAATTTTGTAGGGTTAAAACCCACTTGAGGCCAAATGAGAAATGCATCTACTCTTTTTTATTTCTTTTGTCTTTTCTTATTCTGAAGAGTAGAGGGTTCGCTTGTTGTCTTAAAATGAAATAACAAGTGGGGTCAGGGCAATGGCAATTGTCTCCCACTTCCCGAGCATTGACTTGACTAAGGTTGGGAAGACATCAATTTGACTGATACATAGTTTCGATAAAGGCTTGGAAAATTTGATGACATCAACTCTAGCTGATGCTTCAGTTTGGTAGAATAAAATAGCCGAGGTAGCTAGGCCAGAGGAGTAAAAATGTTCGCTAATGGATGGGCGAAAGTCCTGTCAGATCACGTGAACACCTTTCCTTATGCTAAAAGTTTTCGTTTTCGTTGTTAGCTTCTTAGCAAAATTCGATTGTTGCATGACTAAATACCGCAAAGGATATGATAGAAAAAAGAATTTTTGATAGGATTCGGTGCATTACCATTGATCGCTCCCTCGAATAATCACTTAACCAAGACTAATTGCTTAGTGCTTAACAAGTTCACATGCAACAAAGTTGAAACCCATCAAGACTTACTTTTTGAGAAAATATGTATATTTTACGAAACATTATATCACCATCTACCCAATCAATAATCGATCACCCTATTGCACAACCTTCCATAGCTTTCCTTTATCTAAAAATTGCTCCGTACTTTCAGGGTTTTTTTTTAAACTAATTGGGTGAATGGCCAAGTGATCAATGATGCGGAGCACCTAAGAGTTTCACCATTTTGGAAATGTCCAAGACAATGCTACTTACAAAAGGAACACATTCTCTATTACATTTGTCTAAATATGTGACTTGATTAGTTCTATTGTTTAAAAAAGGTTACTCCACGTTATTTCTAGTCGAATTTATGCATGAACTACTTAAAATATAATCCTAGGCCACATTTAATTAGTAGTTTTCTTTTTTTAATTTCGGGTTAACTTTTAATCAAGAGATTTGAGTTTTACGAGGACCGACTTCTTCTGCACTCTCTTTTCCATGCTAATCGTGATCTCTCCCTCGATTCAACAAATCTCAAATCCAATCTAATTTACGTGATTCCGCTGGCCTACCCAGATCGTCGGTCATTATCATCATCTGCCGTCCAAGCTTTATGAGAAGAAAAATCATGGAGAATCATAGCCAGATGGAGGTGTCCCCTACTGCGAATGGCATTACACTATGCGTCGTCGAGATAATCTCCAAAAAAATTACTTAAAAAAAGAATATTTTGCCCAACAATTGTCAACTTTTACTATTTCTTGTCGAGATAAAGTCCCAAAAATGACTTAAAAAATAATATTTGCCCAATAATTGTCAACTTTTACTATTTCTTGTGGAGATTAAAAAAAATCAAACAAATGATATTTGCCCAACAATTGTCAACTCTCATGCTTCTTCGTCCCATGAGAACACCTCTTTGGGAATCTCTTGTTGACTATGCACATTTGATACTTCAGTGTCACAGTCAGAAAGCGTGTTCTTTGAGGTTTGATTAAGGTTAGATAGATCGTGGAAAATTTGTTCGATAAGTCCTTTCGAGCTGGGGGAAAGAGGGACCAAGAATCAAGTTAAGATCTCCAAAAAGGGCAAGTGGTCATGATTTTTTTAAGCTTCTAAACATGTGATTACTTTTAAGACCGTGATTGTAAAAGACTCCCCCCATTCAGTTTAGGCAGGCCTATCTCCCTAAAATGAAGGTAACCCCATTATGGGAACATCACTATTAAAAGCTCAAACTAGGGAAAATTATCTACTTGGTCCTAAATTTATTATATGGATAATAATTCAATCTTAGACTTTTCGATTTTGCCAATTTATCCCTAAAATTTTGAGCAAAATCTCAATAATTGTCGGAAATCACCAATGTGACGGCCTAGTTATGGCAACCCGTCCTTTGTGGAACCCATTAGTGATTTTAGGTGAAAATTGGATGTAAAGCTACATTGGTTTTTCACATAAATGTTTCGAGCTAAAATGGTAAAATTAAAAAATTTAGAACTGAATCAACATTTGTACAATAGGTTTAGGATTGATTAGACGATTTTAAATGAACTATTGTTGAAAGATATTATACTTGAGATTTCATAATTTCCGCCAAGTATATTGAGAAGAGACTCCTGCGCTAATATGATGTTAGTGATGTAAAGTCCCTTAATATAGACCCACAAACAAGACTTACCAAACAAATCCCTTGAGTTATTAATAATTAATTAAATCATTGAAGCAAGTGACATTCTCATCATCTTTGCAGAGAAAGAGTTCCACGATTCTGTTGCATGTGCTTTCATATCCTCTCGCAACATTTTAAAGTTGAATCTGCGTAACGTATAAATGACGACATACAGAAGATCATCCTTAAATCGTAAATGCACCATGTTGAAATGGGGATTGTGAGTTTTTAAAGTAGTTTCGAGAAGTGAATCAATTGATATGCACGGAAATTACGCTATTATCATACGCGGAAACTTACAAAAATCTGTGCTGTTCCCATTGCATGCGAATGATTGCCATTGGTTCAATTGTCACATCTTGTTTACTCCATAAAAAGGGAAAAAAGAAATAAAAAAGAAATAAAAATCGTAGCGATGGAACTTTGCATTGACCCACCTCTCCTCCCTCTTTCCCAGTCGCCTTCTCTTTTCGTCTCTTTGGTCCATATTGCAACCAAGGAATCAATTGTCTCCTTCCTGTGAACACAACAATTATTTAATATAATTCAAAACACGATCTCCGGCAAAAATTTTTGATTGAATTAAAAATGTGGAAGGTAAGATTGTATCCAGACATGATTAGTCATTATCGTACAATTCAATGGACCTTTTTCTATTAAACTTCGAGTTTGAATTCGTCTGAATTAACATAGATCAATGGTTAAAAACAGGACAAAATGTTCTTGTGGCCTCAGATATAATCGGCCATAATCCATTTGACTTTGATAAATACAAACTTCATATCCCAAGAGAATGATACCTCGAAATTAATTTCGCTAGATAATCAATAGTTGACTAGCTAATTTTTCATTACTTGCAGCAAATTCAATCTCCATTTCAAACTTCTTATAGACATTCAATTGAATTGAAATTGAAATCATCTATAGTCAAGTCATTTGACAATCATGAAACAGCTACATCTCACATCTCTGGTCTCAACTTAAAATTGACCTATGTCAACAAAGAATTCTGCTTGGTCCAACGTTGTTGTCAGAAGATCTTTATTAATGTCGGTGAAGGAAATAAAACTGAAGTTTTCTTGTGTAATTTGAAAATTGTACAAGGTAACGATGAAGGAAATATGGGTAATTTTATTACAATTTTTTGGGGGTAAAAAAGGGGAAGTGGCAGGTGAAGAAGAGCATGCCAGATTACCATTCCATCTTTTACGATTTTATATTCTGGTTTTACATTGAGGGCATATTTGGAACAAATGTGAAATATTCAATTTTTCTCTCCATTTTTTATTACCTAATCCTAATAATTGAGAATTGTGATCCCGACTGGTTTCGTTTTCTCAAAATCAACACTCACATTCTTTTTTTCTTTTTTCTTTTTTAATGGTCGGTACACTCACATTCTCTTTACTTCTCCCAAACGGTAAAATTCAAATTTCCTTTTTTAAAGAAATATGTGAAGGATAATATAAACGAATAATCGTAAAACTCGACCTTTCATCTGTGAACATATTCACTTTTTCCTATTAAATTTTCACGCTTTTAATTTGTCTAATAAAATCTTAAATTTTTATTCATTTTATAATCAATCCTCTCATGTACCAATTTCATTTCTGTTAATTACAGCTAACATGCCTGTCGAAAATGCTAAAATATGGCACGAGAAAAATTTTGTCTCCGTGAACACGCCACTGTGGAAAGATCTTGCCTCCATGAATTTGCATAAATTTTCTTTTCGGTTCCGCGTCGTTTCCCACTATGGCTTCGTCCCCGGTATCATACCATGACATCGTTTGATGACTATGTGGCTTGAATTAATAGGGATTGTTGTGGGAACGAGTTGATTAGAAAATTAATTCAATCAAAGGCGACTTCGCACTGGTTCATTGGTTAAATTATTTTCTCCCTATGGTTGGTGAGTAATGGATGCAATGCTTTCCAATCTTTATTATTTTATTTTTTTGTGACCCTAGAACTACCGTACAGCTGGCAACCGGTGGCACAAACCAGGGGAAGCACTAGCGCAGGGGCCCACCTCCCATGGCACTCCACTTAAGTCGCGCAATGGGGGTGCGGAGGTTTGAACCCCTCCCCTCTCGAATGAAGGGTAGGGCACAAACCAGCGCATCCACCGCGGGGTGGGTCAATGCTTTCCAATCTTGATCTCCACTAAAACAATGAAAACTCGACCACGTCAAAAGATATAGTCAGGTCAAGCTTCTTTCGTTCCTGTTTGTTCTACGAAAATTAAAAATAATTCAAATTTTCCTACGTTTAAATTGTTTTAAAAAAATAAATCAACGAAAAAATCTAAATTTAAATTTAGAAAAATGACTTTCTCTTTTTAGAATTAAAAATCATTTTCCAAATATTCAATTGAGCCTTGATGTTACGCGACATTTGTGGTGCTTGAGCCCGAGGTCCCCCAAGATCAAGCCGATTCCCTTGAATCTAGGCTAGGATCCTTGAAGCCTTAAGCTCGGGACCCCAGGGCTTGTGCCAGAGTCCTTGGCAGCGAGGCTTGATTCCCGAGCGACTAGGCTAGGGACCTCAATCATGGGGCTAGAGACCCCTAGGGCTGGGTCCCTAAGGCAAGGATTGGGTCCCTAATGCCCAAGCTAGGGTTCTGGTCCCTTAGGGCCAAGTGCAAGATCTTAGGGCATGAGCCTACAATCCCCAAGTCCCTAATTCTTTTAAGGTTTTTTAAGGGTGCACATAACAAAATTTCTAGAACATAAGTCAATTTTTGGTCACAAATTGATTTTTCAATTTCTATTCTCTAAACAAGCTTTTGAGTAAAGAGATACATTTGATAACGACTCAAAATTTCTATTTTCAAAATAGAAATTCGTTTGATAACATAATAAAATTTCTATTTTTAGGGAGAGTGGCGGTCAGCGACCGACATTCGACGGCGGGCGACCAGTGGCCGGCAACCAGTGACAAGCGTCTGGCGTCCCGCAAGCAGTGGGTAGGCAGTGACGAGAGTGAACGATAAGAAGAATTTTCATTTCTCACTTTTGTCTCAGAATTTAAAAAAAAAATTTAAAAATTCCAACTTTTGATTTCTGCTCTAAATCTATTTCTAAAATAGAAATATGTTCCAGAATTAAAAAAAAAAAATGAAATTGTATTACCAAACAGATTTCTATTAAAAACTTGTTACGGGAACAGAAAAACCAATAAATAGAGAAATATAAATTTTGTTATGCGTATCCTAAGTAATTGGGTGAATAGTCAAGTGAGTGATGATGCATAGCACCAAATAGTTTCACCATTTTGTAAATCTTCGGGACGATACTACTTACACAGAGAACATATTCTCCATTATCTTTGTCTAAGCATGTGACTTGATTAGTTCTTTTGCTTAAATTATTTTCTAGTCGAATTCTTGCATAAACTGCTAAAAACTTAGTCCCAAGCCATACCTTAATTAGTGTTTTTTCTTGTCTGTTAACTTGAATCGAGTACTGACTTTTACGTGGGTCCACTTAATCTGCTCTCTTTTCCATGCCATCGTGATTTCTCTCTTGATTCTACAATCTCGAATCTAATCTAGTTTGCGTGATTCCGTTGGCCTACCCAAATTGTCCGTCATTATCGTATGATCAAATCATCATCTACAATTTAGCTTTATGAAAAGAATATCTTGGAGAATGATAGCCAGTCCTAGGTGGCCCCAACCATGAATGGAGTTATCCTGTCTCCTGTCGAGATATACTTCCAAATCATACTTCTTTCGTCCTGGGAAAAATCTTCTCTTTTGGACTCCTTTTTGTTTCCCTATGCACACATTCTACTACAATGTCGCAAACAAAAGCGTGTTCTTTAAGGCCAGATTAAGGTTAAATAGATAGTGGAAATCTGTTCAATAAGCCTTTCGAGTTAGTGGGAAAGACAGACCAAAAATCAAATTAAGATCTCCAAAGAGGGCAAGTGATCATGAATTTTTTTGCATGTAAGGCTTCTTACATGTGATTATTTTTGGGAGCATGATTGTAAAAGACTTCTCATTCAATTTAGGCAGACCTAACTCCCTAAAATGAGGGCAACCTTTTGGGGTTGGTGTCTCTCGTCCATTATGGGAACATGACTTATCAATAGCTCAAAATATTTACACAATGATAAATTTGGTGACGGTCTCATTGTATGCGAGCGCCAGCGAATTGGTTCGACTAGTCACATTCCGTCATCCCATGAAAAGGAAAATGAAGAAAAGTCTATAGCAATGTAACTTTGCATTGACCCACGCCTCCGGTCTGTCTTTTACTCGCCTTCTCTTTCCATCTCTATAACCCATATTGAAACCAAACCATATAAGTTCATTGTCTTCATCATGTGAGTTCATCAACCCATTAAAAAAAACAGCATGTGATTCGATGGACCTTCTTCTATTTTTACAATACGTTGGTCTAGATTTACATTGATTGATGTATACCGAAAGAACAAGATGCTCAAATCACCATGATTTTTATTGAGTTTGATCCATTCAACTTTGGTAAACACAAACTGTGCATCCCAAGAGAACGACACTCTGAGAATTACTTTGTTGGGATATCGTTCACTTTTGACAGCTTCAATCTCCATGTTAGCAAACTCTTTAAATTGTAAAACCGTGTTTTTGGATTCAGAGTCTCTGACGGACAGCAATGTCGTAGATAATTTTTGCACCACCATCATGTCATGAAATTGCTACTTTAGTGGACAATTCAAGTCACCAAATGTCTTGCTAAAAAAAAAATTGAAGTCAATAAACGTCTTGCTCAATTCAAATCTTCAATTGAATTGAATTGAATTGAAACCATCCCATTGCTGAGTCATTCATGGTCATGAAACAGCCACATCCCAGATCCCACATCCCTAATCTCAGCTTAGGGTTGACCAATGTGAACATAGAATCCCCCTTCGTTCCTCCGCCATGCTTAGGATTCTTTTCTATTCTTTTCTTTTTTGTTTGGTCGGTGAAGAAAATGAAAGCAAAGAATATTGTGTCTATTGTGCCAATTTAAAAATGATCTATATCACGAAAAATCTTAAACTTATACACATATAATAAATTCATCTTTAATTAATTTTTTGACTATTAAAAACTCTAAACTATTACACCTATGATAAATTCATCCCAAATTAATTTTTCAACTATTAAAAACTCCAAACTGATACATTTGTAATTAATTTACTCCAAACTAATTTTTTGACTACCTAAACTCCTAAATTAGTACATTTATGCTAAATTTATTGTTTGTTAATTTCGTTATTTTGGATTAATGTTATGAAAAATCATAAATTAGTATACTTCTGACAAAAGGAGAGTAAAATTCTAAATTGGTATACTCGTCAACTGTTACATGTCATCCAGTTCAAAAGTTTAACAGTAAAATTTAACGAAAATTAACGAGGATAAATTTATCACAACTTTACTGGTTTAAAGTTTATGGTAGTCAAAAAATTAGTTTGAAATAAATTTATCATAAGTGTACCGGTTTGAAATTTTTCATGATATTAATTCATTTGAAAATTATAACGAGTAAAAATGAAGGAAATATGGGAAAGATTCATTTGTGATGTCATTTATTTACGAATGTCAGTCTTCGAGTGCTTGTCCGTCGCCGATTTGAAGAACAAAGTCAAGGCTAAGCTGAGTAAAAAGTGGCGACAAGGAACGTTTCTATTTCATTTTAATCAAGTTTATCTTAAAGATGGATTTAAATTAAATCCGTTTAGATCTATTCGTTATTCTTTATTCTTGTAACTCATTTTTAATCTATATGACAAATGGGAGCGCTCCATTTTATACCCACCCACAATCGTGCGTGGAAAAATAGGTTGAAGGATCCATTTTACCACCTATGGCGACCTCATATCGGTTTATCATTTATGGTTTGATTATTAGATTATTAAGTCTAAACTTAGCTCAGACTCTCCCCGGCCCATACCAATTTGCGAGTTAGGTTCAAGTTTTTTAACAACAAATGAATTTTATCTACAGGTTACCACTAAATAATTTATGGTAGATCAATTAAACATCTAAGTAAAATAACCACGAACCAGAGAATTTGGGTACAACAACTTGATTGTACTAGATTTCTCTAATGCCATTTCGATATTGTACTTTTCATGAAAAAATATTTATCAGACAGCTTGAATTCATTTTATTACTCCCTAACATGTGAGATGATCGTGCGGTGCGCAATCCGCCAATTTGACACCCAATAAAATAATAAATAAATTGCATGACTTACCTCATACCAACGAAAGCTTTTGCAATGTTAGTTCATAATTCACATCAATAACCCTAAATATAATTTCTAATTAGCATGCAATCACTCAATCATTTAAGATTTTTTCTTATTTAATGAAACCTAATCTACGTGCAATGTAATGCAATGACATACAAAATGTGTCTATACTAACGTGACACGTAACGTGCAACCTAACATGCAAACTATATGTCATGCGACATTAATTATATAACCTAATTTAATGATGGGTAAATGTTAAAACGATCCTAATATGTCCCACATTTAAATGATCCTAAACATGTAAAGACTAAATGACGTGTAAGAGATAACCTAATTCTACATGACATGTACATAATATTTTTAAGTTTTTTTAATTAAATTTTGAAATTAAAATTACCCCATAATTAAACATGCAATTTAAATTAAAGAAAAAAATCTAACATCCTAAACTAATGTTTTCAGTTTTTTTATTTCAAAAATTTGGAATAATAAAATGTCTAATCTAAATATGCAAACTATCATAAAACAGGCAATATTCTAGCATAAATCTAATCTAACTCAAATATATTTATTATTTTTTTGGGGGAAAAGTGCCAAAAAAGTCCTAAACCTTTTGCCTTTGTGCCGATTTAGTCCTAAACCTTTTTTTGGTGCCGATTTAGTCATAAACCTTTTTACGTTGTGCCAATTCAGTCCTTTCCGGCCAATTTTGGCCGGATTTTGCTGACTGGACGTCGGCCGGCTGACGTGGCCTAATCGGCGCTGACGTGTACAACTTTTAATAATATTTTAATATTTTTGAATTTTTTATTTTATTTATTTATTTTTTCTCTTTTTATTTTTATTCTTTTTCTTTTTTCTTCCTACAGCCGGTCACTGGAGCTCGGCGACCGGCCAGAGGCGACGGCCGGCAAGGTCGAGGTCGACCTCGCCGGCCACCTCGCCAGTGGCCGCGAGGCCGCCCTTGCGGCCTGGGTGGCGAGGGCAAGCCCCGCCAGCTCGGCGCGAGGCTAGCTGGACTCCTCCCCGGCTCCGTTCTCCGATCCTAATCTCGCCCTAGAAATTTCCTCCCTCCTCCGCTCGTCGTCGTCATCGTCTCTAGGGTTTACGGGAGCTCGAGGTGTCTTCGATCGCGCGGCTCCGGCCCTGGATTTTCGCCTATTTCTCCCGCGGCGGCGATCCATCAGGGGTGGGGGTTTTGTGATTCCTGGGGTTCTCCGAGGCAGCTGGCCTCGCGCCGAGCTGGCGAGGCTTGCCCTCGCCGGCCATAGGCGAGGCTCGACCCTCACCAGATTCGGTGAGGGCGAGCCTCGTCACCTAGGCCGCGAGGGCGGCCTCGCCCGCCCGGCGTGAGCCGCCCTCGCAACCACTGGCAAGGTGGCTGGCGAGGTTGACCTCACTAGCCGTCGCCTCTGGCCAGTCGCCGAGCTCCGGTGACCGGCTGGAGGAAGAAGATGAGAAGAAAAAAGAAAAAGAATAAAATAAAAGAATAAAAATAAAAATAAAAATAAAAAAAATATTATTAAAAGTTGTACACGCGCGCGATCAGGCCACGTCGTCGGCCCAAATAGCAAAATCCGGCCAAAATTGGCCGGAAAGGACTGAATTGGCACAACGTAAAAAGGTTTATGACTAAATCGGCACCAAAAAAAGGTTTAGGACTTTTTTGTCACTTTTCCCTTTTTTTGGGTTTTCTTTTACAAAAGCAAAATCAATTCAAGCAAAGGCTAAAACAAAACAACATGACAGCAAATTAGGCAATATATGATCGATACCCATTTAATTTTCTAAATAAATTGACGGATCGTATCTCGCAAATGAGATCAGATTGGTCAATTTTTAATGAAATTGCAAATCATATCTCAGGGTGAGATTGGTTGGCGATTTTTTCGTGCGATTGCAAGTCATATTTCGGATATGAAATCAAATTATCCGAAATTAGGGATTAATCCATAGGTGTTTAATCACCTTATGTCAACACCGAAAAGAGCGCTATAACTCTTATCAGTTGGGAGTTAGATGGAAAATAACAAGCTCAATCGTTGCTTATGCGTTTATCATGGTGTCTTATAATTTCCCATTATCAAAAGTACCCTATAGATATCCTAGAAATTGCATGGAAACAGACACAGCTCTCCTTCGTACGTCGCACCTCCCATTGCTTAGACACCTCTCAACCGAATATGCTTAACTGCTTATCATGCTGGCCTTCAGTTTCTCATTATCAAAGGCAACCTAAAAAGATCCTAGAAATTGCATGGAAACAAACAGCTTCCCTTCGCATCTTGTGCCACCACATCAATCACTTCCCCAAGTACCACCTAATACAAACCCGAACCCTCTCTTCCTCTCTCTCTTTTTCTCTGAAGAAGGATGAATCATTTTTCTCGGTCGGTGGCTCGTTGATGAATTTAGATGCTCGTTCACGAAATTGGAAACCCACTTTTTTCTTTCCCGTTGCCTTTTCTCTGAGAAAAGATGTTAATCGTTTACCGTCAGTAGAAAGAAAGGAGGAATCGCATCGTGGATCTCGCGCGATGTGTGTGTAAGTGGGCCGCGTGTCACTTCCATCATTCCATGCAACTTTCTTGTAGTAAAATAGAATCCATTTTGTAGTCGAACAGAATGGATTCTGTCTGACCCACTTTCAAGGACGAACGGAAACAGACCGAAAAAAGAATAGGACGGACACAAAGAGACGGAAAAAAAGAAAAGAAAACAATAAGAACGCGCACTCCTTTCACTTCCTTGAAGGACAAGACAGAGTTCACTGCATTTCCGACATCTATATTATGGACCAAAACAAGAATTTGACCGGCTGAGAATCGAGAATGAGAAAGGTTGGAATAAAGGTTTTGTCTCTTTATTTTATTAAAGGATTAATATTACCAGTGACGCTTCTATTTCTGTCTGAAAATAAAAAATCATCCCTTATGTTAAAAAATGCCCCACAATAGTCCTTCCGTTATACTTTTTCTTTTGCTAGTGGATTTTTGTTGATATGAATTGCAAAGATGATTACACGGATAAATACATGTGTCATACTATGATTTGCTCCACATTATAATCCGAGCCAAATAGGCGCCGCATCAAACAATATAGAAGAAAACAAAATAAAGAGAGGTGGAGGTGTGTCATGGCTGCCATAGCCGCAAGCTCAAGCTCTAAGCTTGCAAGTAACCTTGAATGTACAAGTTCATGGGCACGAGCTCAACCTGCATTGGTCATGTCTGCCAAATCTTTTCAAGCCACAAAGCTTGAGGCTGCCATGGCCACTCGACTTGAGCTCGTGGTCATGGTCGCTTGATTGGTGGTGATGAATAGGTCCTAATCATAATTTTTTTAATTGTTGTGGGTGATTTATGGGTTTTCTTCAAATCGATCATTTTCCTAGTTTTTACTTTAACAAAAAAAAATTATTTATGGAAATCCCACCAAAGAAACTAGGCAAAGAAGTCGTCCGTTTCCTTGGAAAAAAATATGGGGTCAAGATTGCACCATTACTCTTGGCGGAGTAAAGGTGGTGTCATCCAAGCCTTTTTCCTTTGGGCAATGATAAAAAAAAATATTTCTTTAGTTATGTTCAATAATAGAAAGCAAAAAGTTCAATTTTCCATTGTATCAGAATATATTAGGTAGTTACCCTCGATAGATCACTTCCGTGCAACTTGGAAGTGACGCAAGTATTAAAATCAGAATTCTGGGAAAAAAAGGATTCGAATCGTTTTCATATATTAACATAATTCAAGATTGTCGGTGTTAAATTAGAAGGGCATGTGGGTCTATTTTGTCCCTGAATCTATTTGAAAATTCCTATTCTTTCTTTCTAGTTGTTTATTCTATTGGTGATATATGTTCTAGAAAATATCAATGCGGAGCATAACGATGAGATCAAACAAAGCTCATGTATATATATATGTGTATAGTGATTGCAACAAACTATGGAAGGATATAGGCCAACCTTAATTTTTCTATGGATAAAAACCAACTTGAGGCCAATAAAGAAGATGCATCTATTATTTTAGGGGAGATGGTTTGCTTGTTGTCTCAAAATTGGAATGACAAGTAGGGTCAGGACGATAGCAACTGTTTCCAACTTCCCCAGCATTAATTTGACTTGAGTTTTGGTTAGATCAATGTGACTTTATATATAGTTTTGATTAAGGCATTGGAAAATTTCATGACATCAACTCGAGATGATACTTTTGGTTCAAGAAGAAAAAGGCATTAGCAGAGTTAGGTGGGCAAAAGAGGAGAAAAATATTAACCAATTGACGGGACAGATTTTCGCTGGATCTTGTGTAACATCTTTCTTTAAGGTGAAAATATTCTTTTTATTTTTGTTGTTAGCTTTCAGAGAAAATCAATTGCTTAGTGTCAATATTAAATTAGAGGAGCATGTGGTCTACCATATCCCCCAAAAATAATTTATTTCTTCTTCTTCTTCATTTTTTCATTTTCTTTGTTCTGTAGGTGAAAGTATACTAGAAAATACATATGCGGGGGCACCGATGAGATCGAATAAAGCTCATGTACGTATGTTCTTGAACATGTACGTATATAATGATTGCCAAACATTGCATGAACGTATACGAGCAAATGTTTTTAATTTCATGACACGGGTTCAAAAGGCCCCATAAGATTATTCATAAAGAGGAGATTCGTCTTGATTAGAATGGGTGAACCAATTGGGCAAGCTGCTCTCGCACGATTATTAGTCAAATCTTACCAAAAAATAGATAATTAGTCAAAGATGTAGTAACAAGACATAACATTTTTTCAACGTGGTCGTTTGTTTTTTTTAGGACATTTTTTCCACTTCTGAAAAGAATTATTCCAGCAAAGATACCGAATCATACCCAACTTGCCTTCGACAAGAATTTGTTTTAGAGAGAGAGAGAGAGAGAGAGAGAGAGAGAGAGAGTAAAAAAAAATGTCGTTTGATGCAATGCCACGCGAACAGCATTTTTTCCCCCAATCATTTGGGGTAAACAAAGAACAAGATTAGCAACCGCAATCATGATCCTGTAGTGACTTCGTTTATCCCTATGAAGGAAAGTAAGATAGGCAAATGTATAATCTCTTTCATATACATGAATCATGGTGGATAATAATAAAATTGAGACTAGTTAAGATTCAATGATCAAATTCACATTAAATTGAGAAGATGGCTCGGATATTTCGCTTGAAAAATGGGTAAGACCAACGAAACCCCACCCTTAAAAAAATGGAGATATTCTATTTGTAGATTCGACCCCTGTTAGGAGGAGCCTGTAACACATATTGCACGATTCCATTGAGAGTATACTTTTGGTATTTGTTTAAGGTCAGATTACATCAATCGTGAAGGTTATCACTTAATTGCAATATACACATAATATTAAACTTTCATTGCATTTTTTATTGAGTCGCATCTCGTTCAAATGAATCACGATTAATCTCAATATCAACAAATTATTTTCAAAGACAATAAATGCATGACATTTATGTTCCGCACTAAATTTTATTGACTATGGAGCATATTTACATAGCTAGTGCAAGTACTGAGGGGGAATAACGACATCAAAATGGTTTGCCTGCCTTCGATCTTTTTCTGATCCTTGGCTTCATCGGTATATTGCACATTCACATTACAAAATGAAGGACAAATGGCGTGTGAAGGGATCCCAAAGAGTAAAGAGGCACTCGCAATTTCGGGTCTCCAATTAATCGTCCGCATCACTTCAAAAAGGAGAGGATCTATTAACTTCATAAATCAAAAGGGACCCCAAAGAGCAAAGAGACCTCGCTATAGAGAGGGGGAAAAGAGAAGAAAATAATAAATAAATAAATAAATTATTATTAAAATATTATAAAAAAATTATATTTGTCAATGCCGACCGTGCCACATAGGACAACCACCGTTCAAGTCAGTTATTTCTTATTAAAATTGGCTAGATAGACTTAATTGCAAAAATATGAAAATATTTAGGATTTAATTGATAAAATTGAAGAGCTTATAATTAAATTGATAAAAGTGTAGATTTAGGATTTTTTGGACAATTCTCCAACACACTTGAGGTCTAATAATGGAAAAACACATCTGCTCTTTTTTATTTTTTGTATTTATTCAAATCGTTTCTTCTCTCTTGTCCTTTCTGGAGACCTTAGACCAAAGAAAGGGGCGAAACTTCTGTGCTGGACTTCTTCGGTTTGAATCCAGTCTTGGTCATGCAATCAAAGGCCAGCGCGAATCCTTAAGGCGTCCTTTTTCGTGTTTGCAATCCGTATCGATTTTTTTTGTCGGTCTAAAATATCTTGATCTTGAATTCATTTGTCAAATATTTGAATTACGATAAAACTGAATTAATGCGTGTCAATATATAGAATTAAGTTGTTGGGTCGTGTAATATTGAGATTCTCTCTCTGTAATTAAGTAATTAACACTTTACTTTGTGTCGGACAAATATATATCTTGACGCACAATACTCATATTTATATTTGTTACTATATTTTCAAGCTAGATAAATTCTAATGGAAACATCAATTGACCAAAGTGAAGCTCCATAAAGTAGCCCACTGTAACACTGAAAATGAGTGTTGAATAATTACCTTTACACCAACACCAAAAAGAGCGGTAAAAAGTCATTTCGACCGTGAAGATGAATGACAAGCTAGAAAAAGGCTTGTATGATGACATTAGATTTTCCAAGTCCCTTTCTTTGCTTATAAGATAAAGTTCTCTTCCTTCTAACCCCCATTTGACTGTAGATGCCGAATTGCTTATTCTGCTTGCTTTTTGAATTCTCATCATTGAACAGTATCCTAAGAAGATCCCAGCAATTGGGCGGAAGCAACAGCTGTTCCTTCGTACCTCGTCCCTCCACATCACTCACTACCACAAGCATCATCTAATTCTCTCTCTCTCTCTCTCTCTCTCTGAGATCTCTTTCACACTTTTCTGACTATGTATATCTGTTAACCAAACCCACATATGTCTCCGCCAAAACACCGTAAAACACACCTCCCCCTCCTCTGCTTCCTTCACCTCTCTCTCCTTCCTCATCTCTGATAACCCTCTTGAGATTTCTGTCTCCTTTTCCTCACAGAGAGAGGATCACTGAAAATGGCCGGTGCGTGCTTGACGAGGAAGAGCCCCAAGAAGAACTCGAAGGCAAGGCTGCCCCCGAAGAGAGGGCAGGTCAAAGGCGGGATCTTCAGGTGGGTCGCGAACAAAGTGGCCTGTATAGCATCGATGGCGAGGCTCGGGAGGAAGAGCAGCTCCGTCCCTGGGGAGCCGGCCTCTGCAGCTCCGCTCGAGATCAGCACGTGCTCGTTGGCCAAGCAAGACTCGCTCTCACGTTCTTCTGACCCCATGAATGTATGATTCCACTCTCGAAAGCACTGAAAAATTTGATAGAAGCAGAGAGAGACTATGGATACGGATGATAGTCATTTCTTCCCGGTGATTATTATTGTTTTCTTGCTTCTTATGTTGTGTAGTGCTTCGTGGGTTTGCAGAAGAAAAAGAGAAAAAAGAAACACGGTGATTATGTAGTAAATAATTCATTATGACCATATCAGTCGGTGGATGGTAGATTTTCAGTGTCTCTCTCTGATACAAGCACAGGATAGAAGGGATCGAAATGCAGGTCGAGTTCAGGACCCCGTTCTGATTGTGCATGTCAAGCAATACTGGCTGGCGATAACTTTTATTGTTTTTTATTTTTCCAAAGGAAGGCATCTTGTATCTCTCTTTCTTTTAAAAAAATAATAATACAAATGGTCTCTGGACTTAGACTCAATGTGCAAGGTGATCCTTAAACGTTAATTCAATATGCAATGTTGTCCTCAAATTTTTAATTTGTTCAATTTAATCATTAAATTTATGGTAAATGTTTAATCTAATCTCTAGATTATTTTATCCTTGAATTCAATTTAGTCTCTAAATTATCTAATTCAATGATTAAATTAAACATTTACCATAAATTCGAAGATCATATTGAATAAATGAAAAATTTAAAGACAATATTACGTAATAAGTGAAAGTTTATATATCACATTGAATAAATTAAAAATCTAAAAATCATATTATATATTAAATTTAATTTCATAAATCATCTGTATCATTTTCTCTTTTCTTTTTATTTTGTTTTTCCACTTTGTTTTCTGTTGTTGGAGATTATATGAAGGTCCTACGAACAAACGCGTGTGGTGACGTGTGTTTTTCTCATTCTTTCTTTTTTTTTCTTATAAGTCACATTATGGTGAGAACTCTAAGCGGGCCACTTGTCACTTCCGCGGCACTTTCTTCTAGTAAAACAAAATCCATTTTGAAGTCCTCGTAATCTCGTCCATAAATTAATTAAAAAAAAAAAAAAGTCTTCGTAATCTATGGGTTCTCTCTTATCTCCATGCCCACTTGCCTTTCTTGACTAAATTTTCAAGGAGGGACAGAAAGAAAAGAAAAAGAATATGTCCCTCACGTCTTTGATGAACAAGACAAAAAGTCCACCCATTTCCGACAGAGTGGCATATCCAAATGTCGGGGAACAAAATAAGAATTTGATAGGCTGAGAATAGACCCCGATTAGGGCATGATCAAATTGTTTGTGTAGGCATGAATAACATTAGGAAGAAAAACTTACAATGAAGTCATTATCCTCAATGAATCACTTACATGCAATCCTTAAGATCATAATTCCAAAAAATAAGTTTCAATTTGACTTCGTTTATCAACACAATTCGAAACTATCGGTATTAAGCTCGAGAAGCATATGGGTTAACCTTATCTTTAAAGCTAATCAAAAGTTCCTCTCTTAGAAAATACTAATGTGGAGGCGCTTATGAGATCAAATCAGGGGCATGTACATATGTTCTTGACCTATATGTTTTTAATGATTTCAACAACTTAAAAGGGATATAGGCCAACTTAAATTTTGTAGGGTTAAAACCCACTTGGGCCAAATGAGAAATGCATCTACTCTTTTTTATTTATTTTGTCTTTTCTTTTTCTGAAGAGTAGAGGGTTCGCATGTTGGCTTAAAATGAAATAACAAGTGGGGTCAGGTCGATGGCAATTGTCTCCCACTTCCCCAGCATTGACCTGACTAAGGTTGGGAAGACATCAATTTGACTGATGTATAGTTTCGGTTAAGGCTTGAAAAATTTCATGACATCAACTCTAGCTGATGCTTTACTTTGGTAAAATCAAATAACCGAGGGAGCTAGGCCAGAGGAGAAAATGTGTTCGCTAATGGATGGGAGAGAACCTTGTTAGATCACGTGAACACCTTTCCGTATGCTAAAAGTTTTGATTTCGTTGTTAGCTTTTTAGCAAAAATCGATTGTTGCATGAGTAAATACCGTAGTGGATATGATAGAAAAAAGAATTTTTGATAGGATTCGGTGCATTAGCATTGATCGTACTCTCGAATGACCACTTAACCGAGACTAATTGCTTAGCGCTTAATAATTTCACATGCAAGTAAGTGGAGACCCATCAAGACTTGCTTTTTGAGAAAATATGTATATTCTACAAAACATTATATCACCATCTAACCAATCAATAATCGATCACCCTATTGCACAACATCCCATAACTTTCCTTTAACTAAAAATTGGTCCATACATTTAGGGTTTTTTTCACTATTTGGGTAAATAGCCAAGTGATCAAAGAGTTTCGCCATTTTGGAAATGTCCAAGACAATGCTACTTACAAGTAGAACACATTCTCTATTACATTTGTCTAAATATGTGACTTGATTAGTTCTTTTGCTTGAAAAAGGTTACTCCACATTATTTTCTGGTTGAAATCTTGCATAAATTGCTAAAAACATAGTTCTACGCCTACCTTAATTAGTGTTTTTTTTTTTAAACTTTTCGGGCTAACTTTTAATCAAGGATTGAGTTTTACGTGGACCGTCTTCTTCTGCTCTCTCTTGTCCAAGCTAATTGTGATCTATCCCTTAATTCAACAAATCTCGAATCCAATCTAATTTACGGGATTCCGCTGGCCTGCCCAAATCGGCTGTCATGATCGTGTGATCAAATCATAATCTGCCGTCCAAGCTTTATGAGAAGAAAAATCATGGAAAATGATAGCCAGTTGTAGGTGTCCTCAACTATAAACGGCATTATACTATTGCTTGTCGAGATATACTCCCAAAGAATGACTTAAAAATAATATTTGCCCGACAATTGTCAACCCTAATGCTCCTTCGTCCTGTAAGAATATCATCTCTTTTGGACTCTTTTCATTTCACTAAGCACATTTTATACTTTAGTGTCGCAATCAAAAGCGTGTTCTTCGAAGCAAGATTAAGATTAAATAGATTGTGAAAAATCCATTCCATCAGTCTTTTCGAGTTCGGGAAAGGCCGACCAAGAATCGAGTTAAGATCTTCAAAGAGGGCAAGTGATCCTGATTTGATTACTTTTGGGACGATGATTGTAAAAGACTAGCCACTCAGTCCAGGCAAACTTATCTAATTACCTGCTTTGTCCTAACCTAGGGAACTTGACTATTAAGATCTCAAACGAAGGCAACCTTTTAGGATTGGTCTCTCTCGTCCTTAACCGGGGGAACTAAGCTGACCTGTGATTGAGGACAGTGCCGTAAGGCGTGTCAGCCCAGCTGTGGGCATTTTACCCACCCTCACTCACTCTAGGCGCGGGAGGTTACTATACCTGCCTACCTGGTAGTAGCCATAACCGAAGTCCTAACGTAGTGTCTACCTTCATCACCGTAAGACCCCATAATTCCCTGTCTATCTTTTTCTTCCCAACAGAGAGGGAATAGGAGGACAGTGCAGGGTCTCTCACCCCAGGGCGGTTCTCCCGCCTATTTTCTCCATGAGTCTTTTAAGGACCTGCTCAGGTCTTACACTATGGGAACGTGACTATTAAGGCTCGGTTTGGCAACTTGCCAAATAGTAGTAATTTCTATTTTTTTATTCCAGGAATAGATTTGGAACAGAAATTCATTTGGTAAAATTTTTGTTACTGGGAACAAATTTTTATTTTTTTGTTCCTGGAAGTAGATTTGGAATAGAATAGATAAATAAATAAAAAAGTTGATTATTTATTCCCAGAAACAATTCTAGAATCAATCAACCTATTTTCTCTCTTTTATTTTTTCTTGTTTTTCTTCCCTCTTTCTTGTTCTTCAACTACTACTGCCGCCGCCATTGCCATCCTCCGCCGCCGCCGCCGTCCGCTATCCACCGACCCTCCTC
Source organism: Eucalyptus guilfoylei (assembly GCA_016097605.1). NCBI lineage: Eukaryota > Viridiplantae > Streptophyta > Magnoliopsida > Myrtales > Myrtaceae > Eucalyptus > Eucalyptus guilfoylei. The sequence continues at coordinate 22,104,419 of CM027869.1, forward strand.
TAGCTGGTCACCGGTCATCCCAAGGCCGGCGACCGTCAACCTTGAAGAAGAAGAAGAAGAAGAAGAAGAAGAAGAAGATAAAGAAAAAGAAGAAAAAGGAAAAAAAGTAATAAAAGTAATAAAATTATTTAAAAATTAAAAGAAAATGATTTGAAATAGAAATTTTGAGAACGGTACCAAACACAATTCTATTCTGAGAATTGAAATTTTGGACAGTTATCAAACTACTTAAAATGCTTAGAAATTATTCCTAAGAATAGAATAAAAAATAATCATTTCTGATCAAAAATTGTTCCCTAGAACAAAAGCATTACCAAATGCGCTCTAAGAGTTCAAACTAAGGAAATTCACCTACCTTGTCCTAAACTTATTATATAGATGCCAATTTAGTCTTAAGTTTTTTGATTTTACCAATTTAATCCTAAATTTTTGCATGAATCTCAATATAGTCATTCCAGTTAATTTTCGGCCCAATTGTGGCCATCTATCCTTTATGGCAAAGGTCAGCAATTTTGGATGAAAATTGGATGGAGATAGTACATTGGAATTTCATGCAAATTTTTGGGACAAAATTGAAAAGTTTGACACTAAATTGACATATATACAATAGGTTTATGATTAACGTGATGATTTTCTACTCAAACTATTTAAACTGCGTTAACTTGGTGCAATAATTGGCTTCCATGGCGTACTGTATTAGGTTATCGGTCACAAGTTTAATTTGGGTCTCTTGCATGATTTTTAATACACTATTGTTCCGCAAATGTCAAAAGATATTAAACTTGAGATCTCATACAGAAGAGACTCCCAAACTAATCTGATGTTAGAGATATGAAGTTCCTATATATATAGACCCACCAATAAAACTTATCAAACAAATCCCCTAAATTATTACCAATAAATTGAGACGTAGATGCAAGTGACATTCTCATCATCCTTGAGGAGAAAGAATTTCGTGACTTCGTCGCACGTGCTTTCACATCATCTCGACGTGATCTATTTAGCATCCAAAAATTAAACCTACGCAACAAATAAATGATGAAGATTTAAATATAAATTGCATGTAATAAAAGTTGTCGGGAATAAAAATCCTGAATACACCATGACAAAGTGGGAAAGTGCGCTCTTGAAGTGGCCTTGGGGTGCGCAAATATTATGTTATTGTCGTACGTGGAAACATACAAAACTCTGTGCTGTTCACAACGCATGCGAATGCTTGCCATTGGTCCAGTTGTAAAGAAACTAGAGAAAAATCGTAGCATTGTAACTTTGCATTGACCCACCTTTCCTCTCTCTTTCTCAGTCATCTTCTCTTTCCATCTCTCTGACCCATATTGCAGCCAAGGGTAAGAGTGTATCCAGACATGTCCGAACTTATGATATGATTTAATAGACCCTTTTCTATTAAACTTCAACATTGCATTCGTCCAAATTAACATAGATCGACTGGTACTAATAGAAGGACAAAATGTTTGAGTGGCCCCAATTTTGATCGGGTAAAATCATTCAACTTCAATAAACACAAATCTTATATCCCAAGAGAATGATACCCCGGAAATAATTTCGTTAGGTAATCACTAATTTGCTAGCTAAATTTTTCATTTACTTACAACAAATTTGATCTTCATTTCCAACTTCTTAAAGACATTCAATTGAATTGAAATTGAAACCATCTGTCGCTAAGTCATTTGATAATCAGGAAATAGCCGCATCCCACATCTCCGGTCTCATCTTAAAATTGACCCATGTCAACGAAGAATTCTGCTTGGTCCTATATTGTTGTGAGAAGATCTTTGTTTACGTCCGTGAAGGAAATAAAACTGAAGAAAATTATTTTTCTTGTGTTATATATAAATTATAGAAGGTGACAATGAAGGAAATATGGGTAATCATATTACCATCTTTTGGGGGTTAAAAAAAGTAGAAATGACAGGTGAAGAAGAGAATGCCAGATTACCATTCCATCCTTTACAATTTTATATTTTAGATTTACATTGAGAATAGATTTGGAACAAATGTGAAATTTTCAACTTTTCTCTCAGTTTTTTATCACCCAATCTTAATAATTGAGAATTGTAATCCAGAGTGGTTATGTTTTCTCAAAATCAATGCTCACGTTCTCTTTTCCCAAATAGAAAAATCCAAATTTCCTTTTTTCTAAAAATAAGTGAAGGATAATATATATGAGTAATGATAAATTGACCTTTCATCTCTGAATGTATTCACTTTTTCCTATTAAATTTTTGAACTTTTGATTTGTCTAATCAAGTCTTAGAATTTGCATAAAATTTATAGTTAAGTCTCTCATGTACCAATTTCATTTCAATCAATCAGAGCCTAACATGACTGTCAAACCATGTCGAAATATGAGGCAAGAAAAATTTTGTCTCCACAAACAAGCCACCAAGGAAAGATCTTGGCTCCATGAAAATTCATAAATTTTCCTTTTGGTCCACATCATTTTTCACAAGAAAATTATCCAAAAAGTCCTAAATCTATTGTACGAAAGACAATTCAATTCTAGACTTATCAATTATATCAATTTAGTCTTAAACCTTTTTTTCCAATTTAATTCTAAACATTTCAATTGTATCAATCTAATTCTAAATATTATGATGATTTGCCAATTTAATTTGAACTTTTTGATAATTTATCAATATAGTCATTCTAGCCAAATATCCAAGTAGTAGGTTTAAGACTAAATTAACAAATTTTTAAAAGGTTTACATATAAATTAAGAAATATGTATTACTAAATTGGCACATTAAAAGGTTTAGGATTGGTTTGACTATTAAAGCTTAGGATTTTTTTGACAATTATCTCCATTTCCCACTATGGCTTGTTCGAGTATCATACTTTGACATTGTTTCAGTGACTATGCAGCTTAACCACTATGGCTCGAGCCTGAGGTCCCTCGAGATCAAGCCAGTTCCCTCGATTCTAGGCCAGGATCCTTGTAGCCCTAAGCCTAGTGCCTATGCCAGAGTCCTTGGTAGCCAAGCTCAATTCCTGGGCAACTAGGCTATGGACCTCAATGGTATGGCCAAACGCCCCTAGGGCCGAGTCCCCAAGGTCAAGCTTGGGTCCCTAATGCCCAGGCTCAAGTTTGAGTCCCGCAAGGCCAAGTGTGGGACCTCAAGGCATGAACCTAGGACTTTAGGGTCCCCAATGCTTTTAGGGTTTTTTAAATAATTGGGTAAATAATCAAGGGTCCGATGATGCAAGCACCCAATAGTTTCACCATTTTGTAAAAATTGGGACGATACTACTTGCACAGAACACATTCTCCAGTATGTTTGTCTAAGTATGTGACTGATTAGTTCTTTTGCTTAAATAAGTTACTCCACATTATTTTTCGAGTCGAATTCTTGCATAAACTCCTAAAAACATAGTCCTAGGCCGTACCTTAATTAGTGTTTTTTTTAATGTACTTTTTGGATTAACTTTGAACCAAGTATTGAGTTCACGCGGACCGACTTCTTCTGCTCTTTCTTTTCCATGAAAATCGTATCACTCCCTCGATTCAACAAATCTCGAACGCAATTTAATTTACTGATTCCACTGGCCTACCCAAATCGTTTGTCATGGTCATATGATCAAATCATCATTTGCTTAGTGCTTAACAAGTTCACGTGCATCTAAGAGGAGACCCATCGAGACTTACTTTTCGAGAAAATATTTATTGTTTTTGAAACACTACGTCACCTTCTACCCAATTGATAATGGATCGCCCTATTATAGGACCTTTCATTGCTTTCCTTTAATGAGAAAATTCGGTCCCATACTTTTAGGGATTTTTTTTATTAATTGGGTCGTGAATAGTCAAGTGATCAATGATGAGGAGCACCCAAGAGTTTTGCCATTTTGGAAATGTCTGAGACGATTCTACTTACAAAAAGAACATGTTCTCCATTTTGAATCTTCTTTCACTTAAAAAAGGTTACTGCACATTATTTTCTAGTTGAATTCTTGCATAAACTGCTAAAAACATAGTTCTAGGCCATACCTAACTAGTGTTTTTTCTTTTCCGTGAACTTTGGATCAAGTATTGAGTTTTATGTGGACTGACTTCTTCTGCTCTCTTTTCCATGCTATCGTGATTTCTGTCTCGATTCTACAATCTCAAAACTAACCTAGTTTACGTGATTCCGTTGGCCTGCCCGAATCACCTGTCATTCTCGTATGATCAAACCATCATCTACAATCAAGCTTTATGAAGAGAAAATCTTGGGGATTGATAGCTAGTTCAAGGTGGGCCAATCATGAATGGAATTATCCTATTCCTTATTGACGTAAACTTCAATCATGCTTCTTCGTCCTAAGAAAAATCATCTCTTTTGGACTCTTTTTGTTTCACTATGTACATGTTACACTTCAATGTCACGATCAAAAGCGTACTCTTTAAGGCTTGGTTGAGGTTAAATAGATCATGGGGAATCTGTTCGAAAAGCCTTTCGAGTTCGGAGAAAGACGGACCAAGAATCGAATTAAGACCTCCAAAGAAAGCTGGTGATCATGAATTTTTTTTGCACGTAAAGCTTCTAAAACGTGATTACTTTTGGGAGCATGATTGCAAAAGACTTCCCATTCAGTTTTGGCAGACCTATCTCCTAAAACGAAGGGCAACCTTTTGGGATTGGTCTCCCTCGTCCATTATCGGAACATGACTATTAAGAGCTCAAATTATTTAAACTATGTTAATTAGGTGCGAGAACCGGCTTCCATGGAGTGCCAAGCTAGGTTATCGATCACTTGTCTGAGCCAGGTCTCTTAAACAATTTTAAGGACGCAATGGTCTTGTATATGACAAAATATATTAAACTTTGAGAGATCTCATAATTTTCACCTATATACCGAGACAAGAGAGTTCCAAACTAATCAGACATTAGATAGATGCTCGAGAACTCTGACATAATTAAAGTGCAATTTCACACAACTTTTGAAGTTATGGCACGATTAAGGATTCTGATCTTCAAAATAATGCCTCAATATTTAATGAAATGAAATTAAATTATCCCACTCATTAAAGGTGTAAACTCCCCATATATGTGTATAATCACTTATACGACTTACCAAACTATTAACGCAAGGGATATACTCATCATTTTTGTGGTGAAAAAGTTTCTTAATTGCGTCAAATGTGCCCTTATATCTATTTAATGTTGCAGAACTAGACCTACACAACAAATAAGTAAACATGAGTTTATACCCAAACCTTGTGTAATAAAATATTGTTCGAAAAGATAATTCAAGATAAACCAGGCCAATGTATGGGAGTACATTCTTAAGATAGCTCGAGATGATGGACTAATCGAGCTGCGCGAAAACCAACGTTGACACGACTCGGCCAGCTGTATCCAGAAAATGAAATAAAAAATAAAAAGACCACGTATCTCAATTCATAAATTTCTATGCAATGTAGACTTGAATGCGAATGCCAGCGATCGGCTCAATGGTCACATCCTGTGGTCCTTCTTTTGGTTGACCATGACCCACATAAAGAAAATGAAGAAAATTTGTAGCGATGTAACTTCGCATTGATCCACCCCTCCTCTCTGTTTCCCACTCATCTTCTCTTTCCATCTCTCTGACCAACAAAGAAATCGATTAATTATCCTCCTCGTCTAAATACACCAACAAAATTTTTAAAAAATCCAAATAGGTACCTTGCATAATTTCGATCAAACGAAAAATACGGTAAAATTTTATATGTATTTTAATATTTTTCAATGGGAACTTTTTTCTATTAAACTTCGACATTACGTTGATCCAGATTAACATAGATTAATGAATAATAAAACAACAAGATGCTCAAATGGCCTTGATTATAATCGGGCTTAGCACACTCGGTTTTTATGGACACAGACCTTGTATCCCAAGAAAATGACACCTCAAAAATCAATTTGCTAGGTAATCGCTGATTGGCTATTTAATTCTTCACTTACTTCCAACAAATTTGATCCCGTTTACAAGTCGTGCAATCACAGATGACCGAGTCTTGTGGACGTTCGATTGAATTGAAACTTTGTCTATTACTAAGTCATTGACAATCAAGAAACAGCTGCATCCCACTTCTTTGGTCTTAGTTTAAAATTGACCGATGTGAACACATAATGCCCCTTTGTCCTATAATGTATTTTCAGAAGATGTTCTTTGAAGTCGGTGAAGTAAATTGAAAAGTCAAGAAAATTATTTCTCGTCTTTTTAGAAATTTATAGAAAGTGAAAAAAGGAGGGAATATTGGTAATTTCATTACCTTTATTGGAGAGAAAAAAGGAAAAAGGAAAGGGGAAAGAGCCATTACTTGCTTTACGATTTTATTTTTTGGTATTATATTGAGGATAAATTTGAAACAGAGATACAATTCTGAACTTTTCTCTTCATTTGATCTCCTAAAAAGAATGATTGAGGATTGTGATCTCGATTTTTCACTTTTTCCTAGAGTCAACACTCGCATTCTCTTTACTTATTCCAAATAGTAAAGAAATTTTGGATCTTATATACTTATAAAGAAATACGTGAAAGCTGATATAAATTATCAATAGTAAAATTCGACTTTTCATCTTTACATTTTATGCACTTTCTTCAATAAAATCCTCGAGCTTTTAATTTCTTTAGTCAAGTCTTTGAATTTGAATCAATTTTATAATCAAGTCTTTCACATATTAGTTTCAGTCAATTCGAGCTAACAAGGGCGTCGAATCATTCAACACGGGATAGATTGTCTCTATGAACAAGCCCATTGAGGAAAGATGCCTCCGTTAGATTGCATAAATTTTCTTTTATGTCCATATCATTTCTCATTATTATCGACCAAAAAAAAAAAATCCCACTATGGTTTGTCCAGGGTATCTTACTCCTATATTTTTTAATTTAGAAAATTGCTTAATCAATCTGGTATGCCTGAGCTACAATCCCCAAAGGCCACGCCCGTATCCCAGAGACTAGGCCAGGACCTAAACACTTGTGATAAATTTAATTATCCTCCTCATGTTTATACACCAATTGAAATAGGTATACATCCTAGAATTTTGATCAAACAAAAGAAAAAGTATAAGTTATATGTATCTTTAAAAGAATTCAATAGCACTTTTTTCTAGGTTAATATTATAAAGAATCCAAATTGGTACGCATATGACAAATTTACTTTAAACTACGTTTGCGACAACCAAAAATCACGAACTAGTATATTCGTAACAAATTTACTATTAGTAAGTTTTTATTAAATTTTACCGTCAAATTTCTGAATTAGAAACACGTGATAGTTGATAGGTGTAACAAGTTGGATTTTACTTTTTCATTTATCATTAGTGTACTAGTTTATGATTTTTTCATGTAATTATTTCAATTTAATGGAAATTGATGGAGGGTAATTTTGTCACAAATACATCAATTTGAGATTTTTAGTGGTCAAAAAATTAGTTTAGGATAAATTCATTACGGGTGATTTAGTTTAGGATTTTTATAATCAAAAAATTAGTTGGTATAATAGTTTAGGGTTTTTCATGGTATTAACCAATTTTTTCTATTAAATTTCAACCTTGTGTCCGTCCGGATTAACATAGACTGATGAGTAATAAAACATTCATATGCTCAATTGGCCCCGACTTTAATCGGGTTTAGCCCACTCGAATTTTATGAACACGGACCTTGTATCCCAAGAAAAAGACACCCAAAAAATAATTTTACTAGATAATCACTAATCGACTATCTAATACTTCACTTACTTTCAACAAATTCGATCTCATTTTTGAGTTGCGAAACCTCAGGCAACCTCACCAGGATCTTGTAGACATTCAATTGAATTGAAAGTTTGTTCGTCTGTCATCGAGTCATTGACAATCGAGAAACAGCTGTATCTCACATCTCTAGTCTCAACTTAAAATTGACCTATGTGAATAGAGACTACTTAAAATTGACCTATGTGAATAGAGACTATGTGTTGGTCCTACACTGTGTTTCTAGAAGATGTCCTTTGAGGTCGGTGAAGATAATTAAAAGTCAAAGAATATTATTTCTCTTGTGTTATTTGGATATTTATAGGAAGTAAAAAATGGTGGAAATATCGGTCATTACATTACCTTTATTAGGGGAGAAAAAAAGGGAAAAGAGGGCATGCAAAATTACCATTGCATCCTTTATAATTTTATTTTTCAGTCTTACGTTGAGGGCAAATTTGGAGCAGACCTACAACTCTCTAGTTTCTTTCTATTTTTTTATCTCCTAATCTGGATGATTGAGAATTGTGATCTCGATTTTTTTTCCCTCAGAGTCAACACTCGCATTCTCTTTACTTATTCCAAAAAATCGTATGGGCTTAAAAGAAAAAAAAAAAAGATACATGAAAGACGATGTAAGTGATGATGGTAAAATTCGACTTTTCATCTTTGCATTTACGCGCTTTCTTCAATTAAATTCTCGAGCTTTTAATTTCTTTAGTCAAGCCTTTGAATTTAAATTCATTTTATAATCAAGCCTCTCAGTCTCAGTCAATTCGAACCAACATGGTCGTCGAATCATTCAACACAGGATAGATTGTCTCTGCGAACAAGCCCATTGAGGAAAGATGCTCCCATTAAATTGCATTAATTTTCCTTTCTGTCCATATCATTTCCTTCTATGGCTCCATGATATCTTACTCCTATACTTTTTAATGGAGAAAATTATCTAATCAATCCGATTTCCCTAAACTTAAGTTACGATCCCGAAGCCAGCGCCCATATCCCTAAGACTGGGCCCAGGACCCAAACATTTGTACCCGAGTCCGCCGCGATAAGGCCAGGGACCTCAATGGTTGGGCCAAAGATCCCGGCGCGAGGTCCCTTGAGGTCGGGCTTGGGTCCTCCATGCCCTAGGTCAGGTTCGAGTCCCCTAGGGCAGAGCCCGGGACTCCGGCATGCGAGCCGAGGACACCGGATGCCCCAACCTGGGTCCTTGGTTTACCAGGGGCCTATCTTTTCCCCTCTACAAATAAAAGCATCATTAGGACTGACGAAAACGATAAAAGAAAACAAGAAAGCACCCTAAGTACCTTCCCAAATACAACCTTGAGCAGTCGGTCTTTCATATGTTAATAATTACATTATTCAGCTACATCGGGACGACTAAATCAAAACTCGTACCACCCCTAAATCAGAACAATTAATGACGCATAAAACGGGTCCCCAAAAAAGATGAGTTGACCGGAACATTTAATCTCCTCTCAAGTAAATCTTGGGCAAGCTTCCGGAGCAACCTCTCTCCCACTTGATCTTTCAGGATGAAGCTTCAATTCCCGGCTCACGAATTTGAATTGAGGTTTTCGACAAACTAGCTTCAAGTTCATTTAATTCATCCATGTCCAGCTCGTCGTCGTCGTCGTCGTCAAGCAGGACCTCTTCAGATTCGGCCACCGCACTTCTTGATGTGCTTGGTTGCCCCTCTGCTGATTTGCCTCCGGCCTGAAATTGAACAAATGCAAAGGTAAGGAGCAAAGATAAAGAACCGTAGAACTCGAAAGAATAACAAGCACGGATATCTTCAAGCCAGCCTGCACACGTCAAAACCGCTCCCTCCAAAGGGATACTAAAAGGTGACGGGTATGCACTAGTTCATGCTTTGGACATACCAATAGCACATTCAACGTGTCTAGCAAATTGGTTATAATATGAGCAGTTAGTACGATTACCGCTTCATTACCCGAATATTGTCACAGGGTCAGGTGAATTAAACAGACAAAAGTTTTGCAAATTTAAGAGACCATTTTGATACCACTGCTCTTTAGCCTACAATATGCAATTTACAGTCACACTACTCCAAAGCTACAAGCAATCTTTAGCTTCCTAGTTGCTAGGAGCCTAAAATACTATATAACACCAAAAAGAAAGGTGAAGAGGGTTTACATTGTCTTTGGCATCTTCCGGTTCTTCCTCTCTCTGGTACTTCTCATATGCCTCAGCATCATCCACAAACAAGCTAGAATCTGATAGAAACAGCTCGCGCCCACTGAAGTGACAGAAAACCACATTAGCATCATATCCTACCAACAGGCTTCTCCAAGTTCAGCAGGAAAAAATTAATAAAAATACCTCATGCGGTCATTCTTGGCCCTTTCTGCTCGCTGAACAGCCAAGCCGGCTTCCCTTTCTTCCATCTTTTTCTTCTTCCATTGCACGAACAACTCGGGAGTCATTGGAGTTGAAGCAGTCAATTTCGATCGCTGAAGTAATCAAAATGTAAGTAGCAATGGATCTTGATGGATAGTGATGGTACATAGCAAGCAGATACCATCAGGAATAGAAATGAAATCAGTAGAAAAAATGTCAGTTTTCTTATTATGACGGAAAACATCATCAATGCTGATAACCTGGTCTTCAATCTCATCTTCAATGGGGGCCTTGTCAGCTTCTTCCTCAATAAGTGCCTTCATTTGTGACTTCAAAACATATCCTGGTGGTAAAGCATGTCTGTAGTGGCACTCTTTTCCACCATTTGGGCACGCCCAGAACCAACCATATTGTTTCTTTTCAACTGCTTCCAGAAAGTACTTGCAAACCTGTTTACACAAAACCATGATTATATGTTATCCCAGCAACAGGTAAAAAAATAATAATAATATCAAGGTTCTTCTGAGAACTTAACAAAGACTTATAATATGATGTTCAACAGAAATTTCAATTCCTAGAGATTTCCAGAGAACAATAAAGTCAAGCATGGACTGCTGTGAGGGAGAACTCCTGGAAAGATTTTTCCACTAAAGTGAAATACACGTGATGTGTTCAGTCACAAGACAGTAAGGAACATTAAACTGATGGGCAGTCCTTTGTGATTTTTTTTGTAGAACAAATCATTAGTTTTGTAATAAAAGTATAGACATAAACAATTTTAACTATCTAAGGACGAATTATAATGTCCAGATATTGTACATAGCATACAGCAACAGTGAAGGAAGTTTGCCTCACTTTAAGCAATACAGAGCAGTTGAAAGCCTATAGCTTATTCACACACGAGCCTGTGTGCATGGATATGAGAGAGGGAGAGGGAGAGAGAGAGAGAGAGAGAGAGAGAGACATACAATCTCAGTGGGCTTATTCTGATTATATTCTTTCTTCTTTGACTCCACAACCTTCTCCAATGTCTCTTGATCCCAATCCTCCATCGTATCTTAAATCCGAAGTAATCATTATTATCAGACTGTAGGATAGCTCAAATATAGGACACAAGACAGCTAAAGAATGGCATGTGGACGACAATCCACAGAAAAAGCCCAGTGAGCTACCTTCATCGCGTTTATCGCTGTAGATATCTATCTTCTCACCCTTCCTTTGGACATTCAGATCATGGGAAAACTTGCATTTAAACCCTTTAGTACACTGCCCCGCCTTGAAAAATTCGCATAATATAGATTTGGGATCAACACCTATCCACCAAAACAGCATACTATATTGAAGAAAGCAAAATCTACAGATAAGTTATTTTCCACTATTAATCACCAAAAACTACAAGTACAATCCCTGGACAAGTCAACGAAGACTATTGCTCCAAAGGGGCTAAAAGTTCGAAGTAATCACAATGCAAGTGCGCATTACATACCGACTGGCACTTTCGGCTGACTGACAGCAATCTTGAATAGATCATTTAGCTCCTTCTCTCTGGCCTTCTCTTCCTCCTTCTTCTTCTGCTCACGACAAGCAAAGTCTCTACCGTTATTATTCCATTTCACCGAAATCATTAAACACTTGTTGTCCTCAGCATGAAAATGATTAAAATAAAATAAAATAAAATGAACCAAGAGCTCTCTCATTCGTAAATTCCACACCAAAAAAAAGAAAAAAAAATCAGGACCGTTTGCTCTATACCCAATTCGCAAGTCGGGTTGTTTACACGATCTAAAGAGAAAAGGATGACCTTGGCGGCGATTTTCGATGCGTCGGGCTTCGGCTGGACCGATTGCTGGAGAGACTGGACGTACTTCTGGACGTTCTTGCTCTTGTTCTTGTTCTTGAGCCCGAACGTCTTGTCCTCCACAACCTTCTGCTTCTTCGCCACGTCCGCCTTGGATTGCTGCTTCGGAGGCATCGTCGCTCGTCCCGCTCGAATCAGAGATCGGAAGAGAGAACGGAAAGACGATCGAATCGATCCGGCGTGTAGGGGAGGCCGACGAAGATCGGATTGGCGAAAGGCGGATCGATTCTTTTTGAGAGGGAGGGGGGCGATTGGGGGGAGTCGGGATTAGGGTTGTTCGTCAGGAATGAAGCTTCAGGTTTCGAGCTCGCTCGCGCAGAGAGAGAAGAGAGATAGAGAGAGACAGTGGCAAATCGGGAAATAAGTGGCGAAACTTGAAGGCCGAGAGGGAGGGCTTCTCACTTGGGCCCATTCCTTCCTTTTGCAGGCCCATTCCATTATTCTACAGATTAGAACATAGAGGAAGAAGAAGAAGATTATCAATTTCCACGAAAACTCTCGGAAAAAGGCCCGAAACTTTTTGTAATTACACTATTGCCGATATTTTAGAGCACTTTTTCGTTTTAATCTGTTTATAAATCAACCAAAAAACATACGTGTTTATCTTTTTATTACCTTTTTACCCTTTTGGTCTTTATAAAATTACGAAAGCTCCGTTTAAGATATTTAACTTGTGATCTCAATAATAGGAAGAGTATAATTTCATTTTATAACCGAAATGGATTGATATTCCTGTAATTTTTATTTCTTATTTGACATAGTTGACTAAATTTAATTGATAAATACGAAAAGCAAAAACTTGGAAATTGTTTTTGTCAAAATTTAGGAACAAGATTTAGATTAATATAAGTATGAGAAGTCTATAGATGAATTAATGTTGTTATTAAATATTCTTATGAAAACATTTACTTTTAAAATAAAACGAGTATAAATTTCATATATCTATGCATGATGTTTTACATACTTAAATGGAACTATAGTAAAAATATAAAGAAAAAGAAGGTAACAAATAGATAACATATTTTTTTAGAAGACGCATTGAAATGAAAATTGTTAATAGTATTGAATAACTGATGTAACTTTATTTTAGAAAGTCGAGGAACTCAATTGGACATAATAAAGATTAGGAAAGTCAAGGCAAATTAAAATTTAGAAACTAGATTAAACATTTATGGACAATTTAATGACTATATTTAGCAAATTAAAATTTTAAAGACGAGACTACATATTCGGCCAATATTTAAGAATTATTTGTGTCATTTTTTTATAATTTTAAATAACAAATAGTAGCTTATTAGTAAATAGTCAATTTCTAGGTCAACAGTTTGGATCTATATCTAATAAATCCAGACCCTTGTCTGAATAGGCCCAACTTATCAAATAGGCCGTTCTATCTCTTTGTTTCTTTTTCTTTTTGTTAAATTGCGGAGATTTTCTTTTTCCCTTTCATTGTGCGTATTCACCAATCATTCAACGTGTAGAGTCCTATACCATGTGCAAATTTTCCACGCTCAAGAATTGTTTTGATTTTTTTAATGAACGCCTTTCCTTTTCTTTTTCTTTTTTTTTTTAACACATCTCGACACTAAACGGGGCATTGCCTCTTATTTCTCACAGAACGTTTCTCTCTCCCCTCTTTTTTTATTTAGTAATTTGCTTATTTTTCGGGTGCGAGGGAAATTCATTATTTGCTGGAAGCCAGACATACGACACGACCACGTTGTCGTCGTCTTACTGGCAATGATGCCAAGTCGAACCCAATAGAGTCAAAGCCGAAAAGGTAAAAAAGGTAATATATATCTGGAGTGTTTCCAGCCGTTCTCTTTAATTAGTTAGACGGAATCGAACGAGGATACTCGATCGAGAAAGAAAGAGAGAGAGAGAGAGGAGTAAAAAAAATCCAGGGTAGATTCCCGTGCCTACCCACCCGCAAAAGTTCGCCATTACCGACCACGTTTTCTTCGTTTTTCCGCTCGTGCAACCATCTCAGTCCGACGTCACGCGCGACCACGAAGAAGACGACGACACGAGGGAGAAGAAGGAGAAGAAGGAGAAGGAGAAGGAGAAGAAGAACCCACGTCACTTCGCCACCCCCCACGCTACCTGGAATCATCCACCGCAACTCTCTCTCTCTCTCTCTCTCTCGCGCCGACGGCCGACCCAATGGCCGTCTTGAAGCGGCTCATGCTGGCGAGGGCCTCGGCGGTCGTCGCGCGAGGCCTCTGCTCCGGGCGCGAGCTCGGATCGGGCTCCGGCTGCGCCCCGAAGCAGCTCCCGCTGCAGCGGAGCCCCGAGGGGAGGAACCACCAGTGGGTCTTCCTCGGCTGCCCCGGCGTCGGCAAGGGGACCTACGCCTCCCGGCTGTCGAGCCTCGTCGGCGTCCCGCACATCTCCACCGGCGACCTCGTCCGGGACGAGCTCGCCGCCTCCGGCCCGCTCGCTTCGCAGGTTCGTGTTCCGTTGCGATCCAATCTCGGAATTTGTTGCTGTTTGTGGGCGTGGAGCTTCCCTGAATTCGGTTTAGCGATTCAGCTAAAACCGAGCTGATGGGTTTTGTGGAAAGTTTTGGGAGGGAAGTGAAGTGCTGCGGTGGGGGTGGAGGCTTCTTAGATCCGCTGCGAAAATGCCTGGTCGTTTTATAGCCGTTGGTTGATGTTTTGCAGCTTGCAGAGATCGTTAACCATGGGAAATTGGTGCCGGATGAAATCATTATAGATTTATTGTCGAAACGTCTTGAAGCCGGAGAAGCGAAGGGTGAGACTGGATTCATACTCGATGGCTTCCCTCGGACTGTAAGACAGGCGGTGAGAATTTCTGCTGTTTGGCTTTGGATACTACTCAATTTGCTTCGGTAACTTTACTGAAATGACTGTTCCCTGTTGTTGAGAGGCTGATTTTATGCGCAATTTGTTGGTTTAGTTGCCGAGTTATCAGGAAACTTCAGGGGCTAGTAGTGTTAAACATTTCTACGAGCGTAAAAGCTGCAAATGATTCTGTCAAGAAATGTACCAATTAATTTTCCAGATCTTTTTTATCTTTTTTTAGTAAATGAGTAAGAAATTGTTGTTTGTGGTTCCAGTTCTTCTGTACCTTCTCAACAAGAAACTGTCTTTATGTCTAAAGTCCGGGAGCAGTTTTGGTCGAATAGGAAAATGTCCCCAGGCTGTTACCAGAAAGAATCATAAGCCTGATCCAATACCATTTCAGCTCAACAGGCATGTTTGCTGGCTATTATGTATGCCATGTAGTGAGCTCCTTGTGAGCTATGTCCCCTATTGACTGCACATGCTAGGATTGAGAGGCTTATATTCCAAGTTCCGCAATTCCAAAAACTTACTAAAAAGCCGCCTAAGCTTTTGGAATTTGGCATGCTTGCTCTTGTAAGCTCTCACTTCCTGTACATGTGCTACTTTTTCTCTTTGTTATTGAGGTAAAGTCAGTCTATGAGATAATACTGAGTGATTTTATAGTTAGGATACCAATGACAGGCACGATCATTAACCATTTGTGTTCTGCTTACGTTAATTTCCTTCTATAGATTTTATCACATTGATGACGATTACATGCCCAGGGGAGGATGATAGACCTTTGCAGTAATTAGAAAAAACATCTTGCAGTGATTAGGTAAAACATCACGGGCCATCCCTAGTGTCTTTTTCTTGCTGTCATTAAATCTATCACTATCTCAACTCTGTGTCAAAAAGTAAAGGTAGATTGCAATATGAATTTGCTAATCTGCCTTTTTTTAAGAGGTTTTTCAAAGTAGATCTGAGTCTGCCAGTCAGGCATGCCCAGTAGGACAATAACCAACTTTTTGCCTATGAGTCCTTATCGTCCAGAGCGTACATGATTCAGATTGTATGTTACACATGTTTGAATCAATATACTTCTCTGAGTACAAAGGAATCCATATATAAGTTCATCTGATTGGTGTGTCATGTCATGTGCGTGTGTGTGCATGGGATCATCCCCAGTTCTTGTTGCTGGGTGATTCTCTGTGTGGCAAACTAGCTTATTTCAACTGATTGTCCTTATGATTTGTGGTGAAGAACCTTGTGTCTGAAGATGCCTAGCATTGTGCTGGCTTTCCATTGACTTCTATGGCACTTTCTTAATTAGAAAATTTTGTTTATCTACTTAGTGAGAAACTCATCTTATTATGGTAACTTTCACTTAAAACTGCTTTTAACGTAGTCATCATAGTTTCTTTATTTTTACAATCTTTTGTTGGTGCAGTTTGTTTTACATTTTCAGTGATTTTCAGGAGATATTGGAAGGAGTAACTGATATCAACTTAGTGGTCAATTTAAAGCTTCGTGAAGAAGCTCTACTGGCAAAATGCCTTGGAAGGAGGATCTGCAGTCAATGTGGAGGGAATTACAACATTGCTAGTATTGACATCAAGGGTGAGAATGGGCAACCTGGGATGTATATGGCTCCACTCCTTCCCCCTCCACAGTGTGCATCGAAGCTGATCACTCGTTCTGATGACACTGAAGAAGTTGTAAAGGAACGGCTTCGCATATACAATGAGCTGGTATGTCTCCACAATTCTAAAACTTCCGAACTTCTTGGAAACTTGCCATTGTCAGTGTCAGCTTCGTCATCTGCTTCGATAATTACATGATACTCATGCATTGTCACTGTATCCCCAAAGAGGAGCATACCATGAGCAAAGCTCAAATAGACTTCCCTTTTCTTGTTTCTATATCATCTCTGATGAGGGATCAGATTCCTAGTTTGGTTTCTTCTTTGCAATCTTGTATACCCTTGTCATCTGTGAATATTTGATTTGGCAGACAAAACCTGTGGAAGACTTTTATAGACAGCGGGGCAAGTTGTTAGCGTTTGATCTTCCAGGAGGGATCCCAGAGTCATGGCCAAAGCTGCTTCAAGCTTTGAACCTTGGAGACAATGATGACAAAAGATCTGCAGCAGCATAATTTCTGACGTATTGTATCTAGAAGATGGGAGTTGGTTCATTCTTTGTATGCCAAAGGTGTCATTGCTATTTATTTCAAATGGTGTAGCGGGAATGTATAGAAAATAAACACGAGCGGAGCAATTTTATGTAACCAGTTGCAGGTGAACGTCTCTAGAATCATCATGGCATTTGGATGCTATAGGATTAACTGTATAAGTTATATAATTGATTGATGATTCATTCTCACTTGAAGCATATTCCAGTTGAGATTGGCAGGAAATGAATTACCTGGTGGATTTCACATGCCAACATTAAGTGTGAATACTTAGTCAAAAAATATCTAGTATGAACAGAAACGGAGCGACGTCTCTACTGCTTATTTCTCGTGCTCTTAGTATGCTACTGTCATGTTTTTGCCTTCAGTTGCAAAAATTCCGGATGCATCTATAGCAGTGAGTTTTTTTTTGGTTGGTCCACGATGTAGGTGGTGCAACTTCGCAGCTGGTCTGCGAATCCTGGTTAAAGCATATGAGTTCCTCTGCATTGATGGGAATGCTTCAGCTAAGATGTCCAATGAAAGTGTGGGTGTGCTAGGAATTTGTTCCTTACAGCAATTCGAGATTATTGTGTTTTCATTCCCCTATTCTGGCATCGCATTGTTGTGTCTTCAACCTTTGTTTTGAGGGTAATTCCTTTGATGGTCACTGTAATTTTGTGATTAATGTCCGGTCAGTGAGCTCTTTCACCAGACACGTTAACTTATCTGCAATCGGTGCAGCCACGTCGGGATTCTTGCCTGAAACATGCAGTGCGGCGATTGCAAGGAGAGTTCATTGCATTCGAAAAAACGAAATTTGAAGTACCGGGAGCGAACATAAGTCGCTCCAGAGTAGAGGGATTTCCATTGTGTATCGCCTAGTTAGAGGAATCTTGTTTGCCTGTGTCTCTCAGGGGCGGTGTCTTTGACCCAGGATGCATCATCAGATCATTTGCTGGAGAGAAACGACCCCAATTTCCAAGAGCACTGGAACGATCGTGCTCCATTGGGGGAAATTCTAGTTTCTTTCTTCTTTACAAGAAAATATGACACTTAAAGATAATATCAGTTTAAAATCGGAAGCTGAACAAAAGAAATTAATGTGATGGTATTGATCTTTTAATTAAACAGCGATTGAATAAAAAATTACTCATTTGAAATAAAATAAGACCTTTTTAATTCAAGTCAGTTTAGAATAAAAGCAGTCAAATGTGTCACGTGCAGTAATTTAATATAGCTTACACATTAGTATTCAAATGTAGCTGATACAATACAAATGCGATGACAATTTTTAATATCCTCGTTTGTGGAGCACACAATAAATCTTTTTCTCCATGATGCGGGCATATTATTCATCGGTGAATAATTCCTATAGAGAAGTCAGCCGCAATCTATAACATCACTTATAGTGGTGATGTTACAAAAACTTATATGTAATTCGGTGCAACCCAATATTATTTGATTGTAAGAAATATCTAAATACATCGGACAAAAAAGAAAACCCTAAATCAATTTTTTAAGGAGGATCTTGGTCCTTGGTGTGTGCCAAGGACACGTGAATCCCCGGAAATTCCGGAGAGCAAAATAAAGTGTCTTCCGGACGGACGTGGGAATCACGTGATCAGGCGGCCCCCCCAACCAATACCACGCGCTACTCTGTTAGTGGTTTCGCATGGTCCAAGATATTTTGTGCGTCTATTATGCTACCCCCGGTCCACTTTATAATATAGAGAAAATCCACTTTATAATATCGAGAGAATGATGCAAATAGTCTTTAAACTATGACTTTATCTCCAATGTGAATCCTAAATTTTTAATATTTTTTATGTGGTACTTGAATCTTAGCCTAATGTATAATGTCATTCTTAAACTTTTAATTTGTTTGATACAATATCTTGACGTTTTGGTACAAATTCAAACTAATCCATAAATTATATGAAAATGTTCAATATTATCCCTAAATTTAAATTGATTGAATGATAGCTTTGTTTATTTTCATATAGTTTGGGACTAATTTGAACATGTATCAAAAATTCAAAAATCATACCGAATAAATTAAAAGTTGAGGAATGACATTGTATATTTGATCAAAGTGTAAGGACCATGTTGTATAAATTGAAAGTTTGGAGATGGCATTAAGTTCATAGACTATCCATGTCATTATCCTTGTAATATACATCTCTCTATGGACAACCTACTTATCACCTCATAATAAACAAATCAAAGTTGGAATTTCCAGACACTACAATGAAATAGCACAAATAAAGAGCAAAACATGGAAAGTCACTCACCAACACAAATATTTGGTTATGTTTATTTTGCGAAAAACAATTGATTTTATACAAAGCATCATTTATATCACTTACATAATTGAATGAACGAAATACATTTTCACTGTCCATAAAAATATTTAGACATATATTATTATTGACAATGAAAAAAGTGATTGATTAATTATTTTGAGAAAAATAAGTAACTATTTTTAGAAAAATATTTTTTTATATATCGTTTACATAATTGAATGAACGAAACACATTTTCACTGTCCATAAAAATATTTAGACATATATTATTATTGACAATGAAAAAATTCATTGATTAATTATTTTGAGAAAAATAAGTAATTATTTTTAGAAAATTTTTTTAAAATTATTAATTTTAAGCGAAACAAAATCAAGCCTTCTTGTTTTCCACAAAAATGAGAATAATAGGCGTATGACATATATGCCTCTCTCTCTCTCTCTCTCTCTCCCCTCTCTCGATGTTATCTAGTCCGTGATACGTGGAGTCTTCAAACCCCGTTCCTAAGCTTCTCGCAAAAAGCAAAAGGCACAATGCCCAAAGAATAAAAATATCTTATTTATGCCCGTCCTCTACTTCTCTAGACAACCTTAGTGTTTTAACCATCCAAACAGTCTTCCCGATTTTTTTGTCCCGTTTGGGACGAGAATCGCGTTTGGTAAAATTTTTGTTCCGGAGACCAAATTTGTTCCCGTAATCGACGATTGGGAAGAGAATCAAGAATAAAAAAAAAGTTGATTCTTGTTCCGGAACAAAATTGAGAATCAAAACTCTTCTTCTTCTCTTTTCTTCTTCTTCATTGACCGCCATCCCGCAACCGGTTCTTTGCCGTCATGGCAATCAGTTCGACAAGCTCGCGGAGGTTCTCGCCGGCCTAGAAAAAAAAAATAATAAAAAAAAGAAGAATAGGAGAAAAAAGAAAAAGAAGAAGAAGAAGAAGAAGAAGAATAGGAGAAAAAAGAAAAAAGAAAAATTAAAAATTAAAAAAGTAAAAAAAAATAAAAAAGAAAAAGAAAAAAAGGAAAAAAAATAAAAGAAAAGGAAAAGGAAAAAGATAATAATAATAATAATAATAATAATAATAAATAAATAAATAAAACAAAAGAAAAAAAGAAGAATAGGAGAAAAAAGAAAAAAAGAAGAAGAAGAATAGGAGAAGAAGAAAAATAATAATAACAAGAATAAAAAGAAAAAAGAAGAATAGGAGAAAAAAGAAAAAAGAAAATTAAATAATTAAAAAATAATTAAAAAATAAAAAAATAAAAGGAAAAAAATAAAAGAAAAGGAAAAGGAAAAAAAATATAAAAAAAAGAAAAAAAGAAAACAAAAGAAAAAAAGGAAAAAAAGAAAAGAAAAAAAGGAAAAATTTATAAAATTATTTAAAAATTAAAATAAATTAATTTGGAATAGAATCAATGAACAGGTTCACAAACGCAATTCTATTCTAGAATCGAAAATTTTTGTACGATTCTCAAACGCATTCTTTTACTTTTTGAAATCGCCCCTAAGTAATCAAAATAATCATTTCAATCTTTCCTAATGTAATCGTTACTAAACGCGCCTAGTGTTTTTTTTTTTCCTTTCCGTTTCTCGATGTCCCAGGTTAAATTTATTTTAATCTCTTAGATGGCACAAAATTTAGGGAAAAGAAAAGGGTAATTGGGAAAGATAATTTCCATTTTTTTTACTTATAAATTGTCTAGTAACACAAAGCGTCTACCAAAAAATTATTGATATTTTTATCCGGCTAAATATGCAAGTACATGGGCTGTCAATTTTTTAAGAGTTGTGGAGAATCTCTTAATGTTTCATTCCTTTCGGAGAGTGCAAAGATAGACATGCGATTATTCTCTAAGATTCAACAGACCTTCACATTAGTCCGAACTTCTCTATTTCGAGTCAAAGCAAGAATAGCTAGATATGTCAAACCAATAGAGAGAATAAGACAATAGAGCATTTCCTATGCCTTTTCTAGCGTGTAGAATTACCAAGAACATGTCGATATTTATAGGAGAAATAAGCTGACAAATAATTTAAACTACGAGGAAAGAACTAACAGAATTGCTACTCTTTTGAAATACTTGTCTACAACAAATATCTCATTGAACTATATCGCATCATCTCAACAAAATGAAAAACAAATTACACGACCTAAGCTTAGTCCATCGCCGGCCTGATGGATTCAGCAAATCACAGCAGAAATCCAAGCGTGTTCCGTGTCTCTTTCATTCGTCGAGTTCGAATCGCGAGCCCACGTGAGTGATTTCCAGGAAAACCTTGTTGATTCAATCTTACACCGCCAAATTCAGACGAGTTCTCCCGTCCGATACGAGCACGGAAAAGGAACCACGAACTCGGCCTAGGAAGGACACGAATCTGGCGCAGAAAGTCGAGCAGCAAACGAGAGGAGCAGAGCAAAGAGAGACCTCTCGCAAAAAAGAAAAGCCGCGGAATCAAAAAACCCTTTTTCACAGTCGGAACTTTTTCTCTGCTTTATTCAGAACGCTCGATTATGTGTATGAGGCGGCCACGAAACGAGGGCCGCGAAGACGGCATGAGATTCAAAGCTGAACTCCCAAGACGTAGACCATCGCAAAAAGGGAGGAAACTCACGGCCTCAGAAAGGGCATTTTTCACCTTCGCACCATCTTTTGTTTACCTTTTCACGAAATCCTTGTGCTCTGTCGTTGTCGCTAAATTTAGAAGCAGCGGTCGAAATCGATGTACAAACAGAGAAAAACACCGGGAGTATTTCTAAATCCAGCAACATCAATATCTCAAGCTCTGCCTTTATTTTGGCAAATCCCAGTGCGACACAGAACTACCTTCCGTCTACCATGAAAAAGATGTTTGCCCGCCATCAACTCCAATATCCTAAACTTGTACCGGTTTGACAAAAACATTTTGCTACGTGAGTACAAGTTGAAAGGTTTTGGTGACATGGAAATTTTTTTCTTTTTTGGGATATTGAGTTTATATGGGCACAGTTTAGGAATTTTGGGGAGAATAAAAAGTATGAAATATTAATTTCGCACTAGACATAATTCAGATTTGGTGGAATTAACCATAAAACGAAAAAGTTTACTTTTTCGAGAAGGGTGGGCAATATAGGATGACGTCATGATCAACCTTGAGTTTATAGAGTATCCATAAAAGTTGAATATGAACTCGAAATTGCTAATATTCCATTTGTTATATGAAAAATGGATAATTTGTAATAAGAATTTCCTAAGCAAAATAAGTGATCGCTTTACAAATCGTTCATTTTTTATGAAATAAATTGAGTTGTCGTGGGAAACTTGTCGCGTCAAGTGGCATCCTAGAATGGACCATATCCAACTAGGACCACGACCGGATAGAAAGCACCATTAGCCATCGAATACCAGATAAAATTTTGTCCTCTACTCGACGTGATCAAACAATGTCTCCACCTTAGACGTTCCCACGCAAGAACAGGAGAACACGAAAGGCATCAGTATTCCAACTTTTTTAATTGTGTTACTGAAAATCCTAAGTCGTGTCTATTATGATATCAAATTCTATCTTTTTTCATTTACTAATATCTATGTGATAAAAAAATCTTAAATCGTTGTCACATTAAAACCAATTAGGGGTATTTATGATGAAAAAAATTAGCGTGTTGGTGTCGTAGTGGATAAAGTTTAGAATTTACTTTTATGGTACACAGATGATATTTTTGTCACACACACACATATATATACATATATATATATAATATATATATATATATATATATATATATATATAAAGTCAGTGTTAAATAACAGCACTAGCATCTAATTGAGTAATTGAAAGAAAATACTTCAAAGTGTCCCATATTTACCAAATGTTATATAATAAGTTTCGTCTCCTATACTTATGATGAGTGAACCGGTACATAGAGGCTCTACTTAAATAGACAAGGGATCAGGATCATTTGTTTTGCGAAAAATAAATTATCTCAAAAATATTTCAATAAAAAATAATCTGTAATATCACTTGAAATAATGTCAATAAAATATATTTTTGTTATCAATAATAATTAATTTCTAAATATTTATGTTAACGATGGAAATAATTTTTTATTCATTTATTTTTAAAAGTGATATAAATGATAATTTTGGAATTTTTTTAGATAATTTATTTTCGGCGAAACAAATGAATATTAATAATAAGATACTTATCCCCCTTGCGGAAATTCGAGCGTGAATGGTTAGATATTTGTCCCTGTCATCCGGTGGTGGTGGCGGCCGGCCGTGCCAACTTGCCAGGCTCCAAGCGCAGATATTTTTCCAAACGCACCCCCCGACCGAGGGCAGTCTCGGAATTACACCGAACCGCCCCCCAAAACGGCGCCGTCCGGCGGTAGCATCTTTTGCTGGCCCAGCGACGCGCCACGTTCCCCCGGGGGCGGATCTTTTCAGATCCGATCCGCCCCCATCAGATCCGCCCCCACTCCGAAGATCTATCGGGCGACAACTCGCGCCCCGGCTTTTGATCCTCCGCCCAGGTCCCCCACGCGGGGCCCGCGGCCGACGTGGCTTGCCGACGTGGCGCTTGTTGAGGCCCATCTTCGTTCTTACCCTCTTCCGTTTCTTAACCAGTCAAAACCTCCCCCTGCTCCTTCCCCTTTTTCGTCCCCCCATTTCTTCTTCTTCTTCTTCTTCTTCTTCTCCATCATCATCTTCAACGCCAAATACTCCGAGGTCCTCCTTTTTCCGCCCCCAAATATCTCGCGCGAAGCCCTAGCTCGATCGCGATGGCCTGAAGAAGAGCGCGCGAGCTCCGTTCTTGTTGAGTCGAACAGACGAAAGTGAGTCGAACAGTCCCCAGGGATTGATCGAGCTTGAAGCGCCTCTTTTTTTCGTCTTCTTAATCGAAGAGCTCTGCTGAAATGAGCCTTCTGATGTCCGAATCTCCTTTTCGCGAGCGGCCGTTCTCCTGATTTTTGTCGGTGGAAGAATAGGAAGCTAGGTGGGGGATTGAATTTGGTTTCGCGTGCGTGATAATTTTTTTCCGGTTCTGCTGTCCGAGAGTTTTCGCTTTGCTAATACGTTTCTTCGTCAGGAGAATGGTGTTGCTTAGTTACGAGCTGTAGTAGTTGAGGAAAAGATATCATTTTAGTTTGTAGATCTGAAGTTCTGTTCTTCTTCTGTTCGCTTCTTTCTATTTTCGGCACGATATTTTGTAGTTATATGGCTGCATATCGCTGGCGTATGACTTATGAGGCTAATCACTCTGGTTGACGAGAAAATCATGGGGAGGAACAAAATGAAATCTTTTTTTTTTTTTTTTGGGGGCAGTGATGCTACAGGCTCGTTGTTGTTTAAAGTTTCCAAGGAACTAAAACTTTGAGTGCTTGCAAATGTAAAGACTCAGTGAATACATAAGTCAATGCTTCTTTTTGTGAACTCTGTTAGGTCGGACCCCTCCTTCCTTTACGTGCTGAATGCGGGTTCGTTATCACATGGACGGATGAGAAAATTTGTCCTTGTTGGTAGGCTCAGTGATAGTGGAAACAGAGGGTCCATTTTATTCTTTTCATTCTCGATCTGAGCTGGTTCGCTTCTCTTTAAGTTTCACATGAGCCGAGATACTAATGTTCTTGACCAAGTACCCGTTATTGTTTTTATAAGTAAAGTGTAAATGAGAGAGGACAGAGAAGTAAGTGGGCTTATTGTGAAAGTACCTCGTCATTCTGCTGGCTAGTAGATTAGTACTCGTTTTATGTTCTCACGATAGAGAATTTTAAGCTGAATTTTAACATTTTCTGAGTAGTCGAAGGAGAAGTTATCACTATGGTCATAGAGATGATGGAGAATATCACTGTCTTGTGAAAATTGTGGACGATAAATCTGTCTCTGCACCTTTTAGTGGATTTATTAAGTTCATGGTCAGTTCTGTCACTAATTAAACTTACTGGTCTGAGTCAGTTTGATCGCGTTTCCCTTCTGTTCCTAGCTGGATAATTTTATCAGTACTTTTGTCTATGATTGGATTCACCCAGTTGAATTCTTATATTACTCTAATTGGCGATAGAACAGTCATTCAAAACTTGACGATATCTTAAATGGAATATGAGTGGTTCTTATCAATGTGGGGTGTTTTCTCCTTTCGTGTATGATTCTTATTACCGGGTTTTAAGTTATATGTTCTATTTCTGGTTGATCTTCTAATGGCAGTTTGCTTTTTGGTTTTAGATTTTTGAGGTCACCATAATTTCGGGTTCTTCATACTGACGAGAACGGGATGTGCAGTCTTATTACTAAACTTGAGGAGGTTTCTTTGCCCACTAAATCCAGTATTATTGTTGGGCTTTTTGAATCTGGTTGATGCCGATTGTTCAGATGACCAATAATAGACCTGGGACTGAGGGGCTTGCAGAACAAAATCACCACAAAAATGATGATAACAAGGATATAAGGGATGGAGTCAGAGGCGATGGTCAGGAACTGGCAGAGGAAGATGAGTTACAGATCAACAGGGATGTGGAAGGTGCACCAGATAGGAAGGTCAAAGCAACAGAATCACAGGATTTTGTGCATGCGCATTCTGTTATTCCAAGGTCACAGCAGCAGTCAGAAGAGCCATCGGTTCACTGGGAAAGGTTTCTACCATTGAGGTCTCTGAAGGTACTGCTGGTGGAAAATGATGATTCAACTAGACAAGTCGTTGGTGCACTACTTCGAAATTGTGGTTACGAAGGTAAAAGCATAATCCTCACAGTCAGATCTCTTACTTGATAGACAAATTCTAGCATATGAACATGAATATGTTCGTCAAGATGGACTCTTGCAGGCATGAAGATGGAAAAGAATATGCTCTAAGTCATGTAAAAAATCATGTCAGGAAATAATTGGGTGATTATGATAGAATACTCATTACTTTAAGCGACATCTGCAACTTGAATTAGTGCTCATAAAACCATGTCACATGGAGAAAATTACAATCAAAGGCCATGTTGCCTATCAACTGAAATTTGTTAAAAGTTAAGAATGTCTATACCTCAGGTTTCTATCGAACTAAATATTCTGGTTGTTGTTTGACCTGCTCTAAATAGAAGTGACAATGATAAGGTGAGATGAACTACTCTGGAACTTTTGTTTTATCGTTTGGATACAATAAGCACAACTAAGTAGTTGAATAGGATTGCAAAATCTATTTAAGTGACAAATATCTCCAAATGATCATTGAAAATTATCTAACTAAATTCTTCCAGTAAAATGGGTTATCCCTTAGGCATGTCAGCGGCCAGCATTTTCCCCCATAATTAAACAAATTTTGTTTTTGTTGTTATAGAGAGAGAGAGAGAGAGAGAGAGAGAGAGAGAGAGAGAGAGAGTCATAGCATGAGTATGAGAAGGCTTACTATTTGGTGATACTCATATAATTCTAATCCCAAGTTCTGTGCTGTCCATTTGGATACATGTCAAGTTGCAAATCTCGTAAAAGCTTCTCCTTTGATTGCCCGTATGAGGAGTTGCACAAGAAGTAGGGTCATAACTGTTTTCTTAAAGAGTTATAGTTGTCCATGCCCAAACTTTTGACCGAAGCTAGTAATATAGGGATTTTTTAGGACTGATAAGAAACTTTTAGGTCATCTTGAATGGTAGCAAACAAATAAGTTTCTAGAATAGGTGATGCTTGGCTTACATATTGATCGAAGTGATGTGCTCATGCACTTATTCCAGACTAATAAGTGAATTACTCCTTTTGCTGTTCATTTTTAGGCTATTTTCAATCTGTTTTTGTGCTTTCAAAATGCATGAAGTTATCATACTTTGAAATGGTTTAGATCAAGTCATGAGTGACAAGTCATTAGAAAGTAATGGAACATCAAGGAGATGGGCCATATGGCACATATAAAGAGAGTCACAAAAGTGTCCAGTAGGTGCCATGTCATCTTTTTATAACATGTTTGAGGTATGGATGAAAATCTGTCTCAACCTAAACTACTTACAGACGTGCAATGACCCAACTGAAAATTATGAATAGCAGTCCAAAGATATATGACTGTTTAACTTAGCCTACGGTTATCTATTTGTAAGCTTCATTCCCATTGTTTGTTTTCGTTGAATGCACAATGAGCTGCTTTGAAAGATTGATTGGAACGATCTATTGTTGGCAAGTGGCAAGATATAGTGGATCGAGCAGTTCTATCTATGTTGTGCTTGTTGCATCTAAGAGACACTGGAAGTATTTTCAATTCGTTCTTGTAAACTCTGGAAGTGTCTTAAACTAATTGTTGAGTCTCTGATTTTGAATTTCAAAGGTTATTTGCTAGCTTTTCTTAATATAACAAAATGCCTAGATTAACATATTCAAGAGTTGTCTTTCATTTACTAAGCTATGCAAACTCTTCTCCCCGAAACAAATATCAAATGCAAATGTTCATGCTTTGAGGAATTTGGTTTATGTTCCTTTAGTCTATACAAACAGAAATCCTTACATATGTATTATCAGCAAAGCAACTTATATTAGTTGCCTGAAGCTCTTTTTAATGACGACATGTTTAATTAGGTTAACTTTACTTTGTTCAATGTCAGATTATAATTGATAAACAAATTTGAAGAATGGCTCTTTTGATTTGCATTCTATTAGATCATTAGAATATTGAAGCTCCTTCATTTGCTCCGATTTTGAATGCTTAAAGGAAAATATCTCCTTTAGCATTTGTAGGTGCATTGACCTCATTCTTCTTAAATTCAAGAATAGCTATGTCGGCACTGGTATAGTTCATTGTGGAAATGCAATTAATTTCTTCTCTTTTCACAACTACTATGTCTCTGCATGACTCTTCTAGCTTCAAGTTTGTAGATATCCTAACCTTTTTTTTTATGGCTGTGATTTAGCGGCTAGTTGGTAAGGTCCATTACCACTATGTCCTCATCACATAGAAACTTTGTCGGTCATCCTCTTCCCCTTTGTCTTAGAGATACAGATTTTGTACATACATTTACTAGCTCTTTTGAGTCACTCATACTAACCTTTAGAAATCACGCACTGGTCTAGATGCATTCTTTGTATATGAAATAGCAGATAACAGTAGAAGAATTATAGTGCAATCCCCTATTTCATGGTGACTGATAACGATGAAATTACAAAAGAGCATGTCATTCATTGACAAACATGAAAATTTGACAGGAGATGGATATTCTGCCCACTGTGTAATTAAACATGTTTCTTCTTTTTTGTTTCTTCTCTTTGTTGTCTTCTTTGAGAAAATGTCGGTATGTTATGGTATTTTCTGTATTGCACACTTTGAATTACTTATTTTCTGTAAATTAACAATTTAACATAGAAATATTCTTGCAGTTACAGCTGCAGCCAATGGTCTACAGGCATGGAAAATCTTGGAAGATCTGACCAATCGCATAGACCTTGTTTTGACTGAGGTTGCAATGCCTTGTGTAACCGGCATTGGACTTCTATGCAAGATTATGAGTCACAAAACCTGGAAAAACGTTCCTGTGATTAGTGAGTATATTACTGATAATTTCCTGATACTCTTTCCAAATTATAATCTTTTTCCACCTGTTATCTTATTGGTTAGATACTTTTAACTGCTACACCTGGTGATTTTTTTGTGCAGTGATGTCATCTCATGATTCCATGAATATAGTCTTCCAATGTTTATCGAAGGGTGCAGTTGATTTCTTAGTGAAGCCTATAAGAAAGAATGAGCTTAAAAATCTCTGGCAGCATGTTTGGAGAAAATGCCACAGCGTGAGTCACTCGAATATCTCAGTTCCTTTTCATGACATTACATAATAGACCAGCTTTGACTTCCCTTTGTATTATTCTATATGCGTATGAGTTATGACATTTAGTTTTGGCTCCAAATGCCTGAACTCTTTGATTTGAAAATACTCGGACCACAGTTGAACCTTATTTAACTGTGAGTTTTTGTTCTTTACACTCAAATTGCGAGTATGTTACTGTGTAATGATTGAAGGGCATTAAAGTGCGGTCCCCTTGTCTTCTGTTTTGCATTCATTGCTCATGCTCTTAGCAGTCTAGTGGTAGCGGAAGTGAAAGTGGTATAAGGACTCAAAGATCTACCAAGTCAAAAAGTTGTGAGGACTCTGACAACAACACGGGCAGCAATGATGAGGATGATAGTGAGAGCATCGGTGTTAGAGATGGAAGTGACAATGGAAGTGGCACTCAGGTAATGAAATTCTCACTTTCCAGAGTACAAATAGAAGGTTGCTGTTCTTCATTTTCTCTTTCTTTTGGAATTCAATGCATTATCTAAGCCCATATCTGATTAGTTTAATATATACATGTTGAGGGGATAGTCTTTTTCGAGCATAAGGTCATTGTAGTTCTTGAGCATAGAGTTCATTGTAGTTTTACTTATAGATCCGAATCGATGCACTATGGTTAGTCACTTAAAATCTGCATACCCTGTTAAAGTCCCCACACACTCACTTGCTTTTGTAGGATAAGTGCATCTTGATGCCACTTTAGATGTTGCGATTGCTAATTTGTTGAGGGCAAGGATACTCTAAGATAGAATAAGGGGCATTTGGAACCAAATAATTAGCTTTTCTAATATGCCCCTTTTTCTATATATATTGTACAAAGATTATAAAGATCCGATTCCACAAACATTGAGTCTAACCCTATATTGCTAATTGCAAAGAGGTCTCTCAACACCCTGCCTCAAGTTGGAGCTTGGATCTTGTATGTCATATGTGCAAGCTTGTTATGAAGATTAACTTATCCTTCGATAAAAAAAGACCATCACTGATTTGTTTAGTAGTCTCGTGAAACATGGGTTTAGAAGTTGTGTGTAGTGCTATAAAGACCCAACCTGATCCATGTGGGCGAAACAACCCCCTACCCCTACCCCCCCCCCAAAAAAAAAAAAAAAAAAAAATAGTTCATGAACGCTCTAGGTTACCATTTGGAGGTGAGTCTTACTTATGAATTACTTCTTGAGGTATCTTCAGACTGATGTAGAACTTTGATCACAAACTCCTCCATCAAGGCACTATCGTTCTCATTAGTGTCTGCCTATATCGGCTTGTGGTGCTCCCCCCGTCCACTATGTAACCTGATCCATCCCTGCCCCCTAGGAATTCTGCCAGTTATCACACCTTGTTCAAGCCCTGGACATGGTGGTCACTCCCTGGCCTCGTCAGATCTGTTAGGGGCTAGCTAGTCCTTCAACGACACACCTACTAGAGAGGGTTCTGCTCTATACCATCTACTATTTCCTGGCTTGGTTCACGTGGCCAAGCCCAAAAAGGAGTAAGTCAAGATGTGTCCACTCAAGGTAGTGGGGGGTGGGTCTTGCTCATTAATCATTTCATAGGGAACTTCAGCCTGAAGAAGTAATCCCATGGCCTCTGTCTACAGAAATCCCAAAGCAAAGCCATAGCTTTATATTTGCCTCTGCATTACATCTAGCCATGATCATTTGCTTCTTATTCTTTTACGACATAAAGAGTTCCTCCAATAAAAACGTAGCATACTTGATTTGCTAGAGAGCACATTTAATTTGAGTTGATGTATGTCAAAATACACTAATTCCCTAATCTGGCCATCACAATTTTGGAGCTTTATTGTACCTAACAATATGAACCATTCTTTCTAATGTCTCAGTTGCAATGAATCAAGAAGCTGACTAATAGCAGTTACGGCAAAGGTTACATCTGTATGAGTAACAGTAAGGTAGTTTGATTTACTAATTGGTTTGCAAAGATGCCTTGGGGTAAAAAGTTCACCCTCTATTACCAGGGTTGGCACTTTGGGCCAATGCCCTGTGTCAACACGACACGACACGACACGACACGATACAACAAGGTTACGGACACAGGATTCGTGTTAGACTCACCATCTGAGCAGTGGACACGTTACACCTCTGTGTTTTTGTCCTCTTTTTCTTCTCTGCTTTTCTTTTTATTGTCTATTGTATGAAGAAGAAAAAGAAGACCAGATGAAGAGAGAGAAAGAGAGTGCAGGCAGTGTCCTTTCATCTTGTCTCTCTCTCTCAAGCTGTGCCCTTTTTTTAATCTTTATTTTGACGAAGTCCTTGCTGTGCTGTCTTCATTTAATAGCTTTAAGTGGTTAACTGGGCCACCAAATAAGAGAAGGCGGCGCAAGAAAGGCGCAAGCAGTAGCATAAGCTTTTTGGCCCAAGTTGTGCTCAATGAAATGTTAAAAAAGGTAATTGTTTTTTGAACAGAAAACCACCTAACAAATGTCTGTATCAAGGAAAAAATTTGAAAATTGAACAAAAATTTGTGCTCTTAAGCCTTTTAATAAATTGAACATATGTGTAAAATAAATTATAGGACATATCTCTGTACCCCTTTCCAATTTTTGGATCCTTTTTAGATGAGTCCAACACATGGAACTGTATCCACACCCAGGTCCAGGTAAAGTAGAGTTCCCCCAATCCACTACTAATCTCACCCTAGGAATAGCAGGAGTATCAATTTGTCTTGATGTAAGAATACCAATTTCCTCTAGAATGTCTGATGCAAATGTGCTACCTCGATATGAAGGAAATATGAGAACTTGCCCCTGTCCTTGGGGTTGAAAGTATTGATGGAAATTTGTTGTTTTTTGAGCAGTAATACCTATGTCACACCCCCTTTAATGATAAAATATTAAAGCATTATGTAAAGGTTCCATAGAAAACTAAATGAAATGTAGCATATCGATTCATTTCAAACTCCAGGTTTACTGAACTAAGTTTTCCAAACCATGTTCATGGAGACCTTTTCCAGCCATACAAATCCTTATATAGTTTATAGATCATTCCACCATGCCTTCACAGTCTGCATTTAGTCTTCAAGTTCTAGAAGCTCCATGTTAGACGTTTTGGACCATTGGATCATGTTGTGGCCGAATTTCCCTTTGCTTGTGTGATTAACAAATGGGCTTAATTGATGAGGCTTTAGTTGGCTTGTGAGTTAATCAATAGAATTTCTACGCTCTGATGCTCCTGACACCAGCAAGAGAAAACAAGATCTCTAACATTGAGAAAACAATATCAAGCTTAGAGAGAGGGAGAGAGCACCGATAGGCGCACTGGTGAACAGATCCGTAGAGCATAACAATGTCAGAGAGAGAGAGAGACAGAGATTTCTATGAGGTTAGAGTTTATGAGGTGATGGAGAGGTTGGCTGTAAAAAATGAAAACATTAGATAATATTATTAGGGTCTTTTCCCTGAAAGAAGTATGCCAGGTTATGTAATAAAATTCCCTTTATATGAGTTTTAGAGCCTTTTTTTCCTTCACAAGATGGAATGTTTGATGAGAGTAGCGTGCCTGTTGATCATCCAACTCGAGGCTGACATTCAGTCCTCCTTGATTGTCAATATTGATAAGTTTTACAAAAGGAAAAGGAACAATAACAATTGGATTCATAAAACTTGTTAAAATAATGCACTTCCCAAAGACTTTGTGCATTTAAGTCCTAAAACTTGTTACAGTTGATCACTTTAGTCATTCTCTTACCTCCGTTAGGTTTTAGTGGACGGAAAATTTCTGGGCCTTTTTTTATTAACTGCCATATAAGATTGAATAACTAGGAAAAAGAACCACATGATATTTTGCATCCTTTAAAACTGACGGAGTTAATGGAAGGACTCAAATGCATTGAAGTTGCAAGTGTTAAAAATTGAATGCACAAATGGAAGTTTTAGGACCCAATAGCATTATTGCAACAAGTTTTAAAATTTGCCTTGTAATCATCCTAAAAGAAATCAACCAGTTCAAAGGTGGTTCAAACTAGATTGAACCCTGGAAATGGGTACCTACCCTGCAAGAGACCATTTCCATGTCTCTAGAACCAGGAGCTGGACTACTTCATAGGTTGACAATCCCAGAAGGCATTGACCAGGCTCCTTCCAACAGGTTCCTGGGTTGAACTGGGCCAAACGCTCACCTCTACTGCTCTTAGTTCACCCTTTGGGTTAGAAATGAGCTGAATTCAGCGTTTGGCACCATTAGATGCTTCGAAAAGCACTCTAATAATATCCCTTTAAACCATAACCAGTTTTATGTTTAAGCCATAAAAGTTCATTTATGATACTACCACATGCTATAATGCGGATGTCTTAGAAATTCACACTTGCTGTGATCATTATCAGCTATTTGGCCTCTATGCCCGTAGTATCAACTAGTCTAGGCCATCTTGGTAGCAATTTAAAACCCTGAATCACTTAAAGTGGAAGTCACATCTAGACATCACTGGCATGAATGGCATCATTTGCTTTGTGAGTGCATCTGTGCTATGGAGCCAACTTCTTGGCTCCATCTTGTTGACTCAGTCAAGAATTTCGGCGAAAGTCTGTCTGTTCTTGATCCCAATGAACATAATAACTAATATCTGAAGGGCATATATCAAATTAAATCTAACATTAGGAAAAAAAACATACTCCACATGTTATCTTATGGACAACTCTGATCTCTGGTTTGCTCAAATACAACTATTTCCTCTAGAAATTAGACTATGGTGTTGCTGAAAATTTCTATTTTGGGCTTGTAAGCATTGTTATTGACTTGCTCTTGTTCATATCAGCATGCAGATTCGAGTTTTTGCATTCTTCTGTAGAATATTTTGACATTGTTTAGAAAAATCAAACGGCATATACTCTGACACTTTTCTCTTTGCAGAGCTCTTGGACAAAAAGGGCAGTGGAAATTGACAGTCCTCGGAAAGCATCCTCTTGGGAGCAGTTGGCTGATCCTCCAGATAGCACCTGTGCACAAGTTATCCACGCAAGGCCTGATACGCGCAGCAGTAACTGGGTGCCTATGACTGCAATGAGGAATGCTAAGGGAAAATATGACGAACTTGGTATGTCCAGCTCTGTTTGCAGCATCTATAGTTGGATATTATAGCCTCAGATGACTGATGTCGTTTTCCATTTGTATTTCTTTTCACGATCTCATGATTGGTTCCTTTTTAAGATAAAGACATGATGGGCAAAGACTTGGAGATAGGAGCACCTAATCTGCAGATTGAAGAACCAAGTAAAAATGATAAAATTACCGCAGATCCTACTGCCAACGAAACCTCTGAGATTGACTACCAAAAAAATGATGAGCAATTGGGGGATAAACAGTTGGAGCTCAACAGCGAGAAACCAAATGCCAAAACAGGTGCTGTCACTAGTAGTAGCAACCCTCCAATGGAAAGAGTCAATTTTGATATCGCCAATGGCTCATCCAAAATGTCTGACGTGAAAGATAAGGCTGCATATGGTATCAAGGAGATGCCGTCTCTTGAGCTCAGTTTGAAGAGGATGAAAGATGATGTTGAGAGCAAACCCCATGACAAAAAAATTCTGAGACATTCTGACCTCTCAGCTTTCTCAAGGCAAGAAAATCCAATTACACTGAACTCAAGGCAAAATGAAAACCATTACTTGTTGCTGTGTTAAG
Organism: Eucalyptus guilfoylei; assembly: GCA_016097605.1. Taxonomy (NCBI): domain Eukaryota; kingdom Viridiplantae; phylum Streptophyta; class Magnoliopsida; order Myrtales; family Myrtaceae; genus Eucalyptus; species Eucalyptus guilfoylei. The sequence continues at coordinate 22,139,031 of CM027869.1, forward strand.
TACTATTATTCTTGTGCAGGTACAACTCTTCTACTCCCAATCAAACTCCAACCGGAAATGTCGGTAGCTGTTCCCCAGCTGACAATAGCTCAGAGGTAGACAAGACAGAGTATGTGCAGAATTTCCAGTCCAATTCGAGCAGCCCTCTGCTGAATCAAGGTTCCAATGGAAGCAGTAACTATAATGATGTGGGTTCGACCACTAACAATGCTTTCATGAAGCTAGAAACTGTCACTGACAAACCACCTTCTAAGTCTATTTTAAAATATCTCCATCAATCTTCTGCTTTCCAACCAGTGCAACATGGTGGTGCATGTCCTCAGCCTACAGTACAGGGTAAAGGAGACCCAGCAATGGCTCACGTGATTATGGCACAAGGTAGGGGTGTGAAGCATCATGTTCAAGTGCAGCACCACCACCACCATTACCATCTCCACCACCACCACCATGCGCAGAATGTAACTCAAATGCAGGAGCCAGCTGAGGATCATGACAATGCTTCAAAAAGCACAGCAGCTGCTGCTCCACAGTGTGGGTCATCCAACATCTTGAGTACATCATATGAAGGCATTGTTACCAATAACAGCTGCAATGGGAGTGCCTCTGGCAGTAATCATGCAAGCAATGGGCAGAACGGGGGGAACCTCCCCACAAATGATCAAGAAACAAACGTGGATGGAGACAATAAGATACCATGTGAAAGTGGAGCCAATGGTGGGATTGGATATACGAACAGGAATGGAGTTGAACAAAGTCGGAATGCCCAAAGAGAAGCTGCTCTGAACAAATTTCGGCAAAAAAGAAAAGAAAGGTGTTTTGAGAAAAAGGTAATAAGAAAGCAGTCCTGTTAAATGTGCCATAGGGTTGGTGGTTGATCCTTTAAAAAAAAAAAAATCATATTTGTTGTCAAGAAATACGTAGTAACCTCACACAGGACTAGAATATCAACTTCATAAATTAAGTGCACATATATAGTAGCTTGTCCCGTGTCCTTACGGTACCTCTTAATAATGAATTACAAACCTCTACTGAGGCGTGCATCGCTTCTGCATTCTGATTTGTGAGAAGAGAGATGAACATAAAGTATCAGGTAGGAGTTATGCCGTCCTTTCAGAATCATGTAGTCCTGATGCTCATAAAAGGAATGCTAATGAAGTCAGTGAACCAATGATTGTGCGGGAGTATAGTTACTTGTAATGGAAGAAAATGATCATTGGCATAGTAGCATGGTTGTGTTCTTGTTTTCTTGTTTTGTTTCTCTAATTATAAGGGAAAGAGGAGGAAGAATTGAACCCTTCAAGTTAATGCTTTCTTAGGTTCGATACCACAGCAGGAAGAAACTGGCGGAACAGAGACCGCGTGTTCGTGGACAATTTGTGCGGCAGGCTGTCAATGAGATCAAAGATGAGGAGGCAGATTCCTGACCTATTATCCTGATGAAGATATAGGATTTCGTGGTCGATCTGATCTGCTCATTGCTCACAACATTTATTATGTGAATTGAAGACATTCAGAAGACACCGCGTTACTATGTTTATATTGTGGACTCATGTTGCTACTGCTATGCTACTAGGAGATGGTATGCTGGGGCCCTAATCTAGGTCACCTCTAAAGACATTGTGTGCTGTTTGTTTCTGTAAGACATTCTGCACAAATAAATGCTAGAAGTCTGATCTTCACATGGTGGTCTTCCCTATGATTAAATTGGGTCATTTAGGGCCCAACCTGAGAAGTGAAGCATCTTTTGCAATCTTCGAGTCCTTGACCAGGTGCTGCCTTAAAACTCATTTCCAAATGAAAGCATTCTGTGCGAGAATCCAGTGATGCTAAAATCAGTCGGGGAACCATGTCCGCTCTCATCCTAGACAACTAAATTATGCGTAATATCAACTCACACTATTATTCATCACGTGTGAATATTGAGGAAACCGTCGATAGATATTGGTGATGCAAAGCACCTCCGATGTGTTCTTTTTCATCTGAGTTTTCTTTCTTGAGAGAAGGAGGAGGGGGGGATCTAACCTTCAGACGATGAACTCTTTTATGAATTCCCAGCTGCTCCTACGCAAGTTCTTGGAAACAACCCGAAAATGGAGAATTAGAAAGAGAGCACTTCCTCAATTCCCTGTCCCTACTGTCAAGGGTGCTTGTGACAGTGATTCTTAACAATCGGCTATTCAAAGGCAATACATTCGGATCACACACTCTTTGGCAATAACGTTAGCACTTAGGAGCCACATTCAAGCAGATAGCGGAATTTTTTTTTGACCCAGCATCACCTTTTTAACAGCTATGGCCCCCGATGATTAGGCAGCCACATTCAAGCATTTCCTTTGCCCATGAGCTGCATGTGAGGATGTCCTCAGAATCTGGTCCTTTTCATCGTCCTACTAAATAGGCAGATTGTAACTACCAAAATGGCACATGGCCCGTCATTTGGGAGCCAATGTTTGTGGCAGCAAGATTGACCGAATAATCAGGTGAGCAATTGATATCTTCTCTCTTGAGATTAGAATGGCGCAATGCATTCAAGATCACCAATTATTTTATTTTGGTTCCTCTGTATATCGAGAGAAAGGTGGATAGAATTTCTTATGTTCATGTTGTGAAAATTATTGTTTTTTGAATAACAAACTTCTTAAGTTAAGAAAACTTAAATAATGATTAAATTTAACTATATTTAAATTTTAATATACAAAATTAAAAACAAAATATTCACTTTTATTTATTCCTATTTTTATTTAAATGTTTAAATTCTTTTCTATTCTATATTGTAGATTGTATATATATTTAGTATTTATAATCACTACATCTCTTAGGTATATTAGTATAGCAAACTATTTAATAAAATATTTATTAAGGAAGGATGGCGGGAAAAAAATTACTAAAATTGGGGAGGGCGAAATAACAAAAAAAAAAGTAAAAAAATGAAGTAGAACAACCTAAATTTCAAATAAACTAATTTAAACTTGAAAAAAAATAAGTTCCCCTTGAAACATCACTATCTCCTCCTCAACTTTCTAATTTAAGTCGAAGCTTCACGAAAACGCTAAGAGAGTTAAAGCTCATTTTCCTTTGTAATTCTTTGGTTCACATTGATGATTCACAAAAGTGACAAGAGAGTCAAAACTCTGTCACTGTAGTTGGCCGATTCACATTGAAGCTTCACAAAAGGGATGAGAGAGTCAAAATACTAATCCTTGAATGATCATGCTATTTCTCTATTACTAAATTTCGCATTCGTCGGTTGATCCATATCGTCGATTTTCCGTCATAGTTGAACCTCTAAAATGCTGCAATGAGGACTTTTGTTGTCTATGATTTTGATAGTACAATAGTCATGGATCTGTGAATTTTTAAACAATGAATTGGACTCTATTTATCTCCCTTTGCGCATTTTCGGATTCATCTACACTGATATGTAGTTCCTACAAAAAAGAAAAAAATAAAAAGGACATAATAGGATATGGAAATATCCAATTTTATTTCTTACCTTACCCAAAAAAAAATATCCAATTTTATTATTTTACCCAAAAAAAAAATCCAATTTTATTACCACAATTCGCCTGATAGAATTTAATAAAATCTTTAGATTTTATATCTCATCCTATTTAATCCGATCTTAGAAATCCACGACCAAACACAGCCGAAGGACTGCGGCAATTCTTTCACCTCACGTCATGAACTATTAGTAAAACCTTATTTGCATGTCTTAGAATATCTTCATACTGACATACTCATGAAAGAATTGCGCAAACTTGAATCTTTGGGAATGACATACACTTCTTAAAATTCCTAGATCACTCCGCCAGCCTTTTGATCACGAGACCCATCACTAAAGCAGGGAAGACAAGTAGCCGAATGAAAGGGGATTCAAATCGATTTGAACAAAAATGGTCGCCAATCACATATCAAGTGTTATGACCACCCCAAAAGCTGTCATAGAGAACAAATTAATGCACAGAACAGATGAGGGACCGCATCAAAGACCGATCTGCCAAAAGTCGACTACTTTCCATGATGGGCGGAACTTCAAAACAAATAAACAGTGTGCAGCAAGACCAGATTATAAGAACAAATAAACTGTGTCGAACCATTGAAGAATACGATACAGGAGAGCCGTCTCAGACTGCATTACTACTCGGCACTCCCATTCTCACGGGGAAGAGCAGCAAGAACACCAAGTCATGGAGATGCAAACAGGGGATTATGGTTCCTTTATAAATTTAGAATGGTCCATCAACAAAGATATTGTCAAAGGCGGTTAGATTCCATGACAGGTCTGACTAGAACATATGTGAAAGAAGACCTTCCCATCAAGTCAGCTTATAGATCTATCTAATGTGTTGTTATCATGAGTTTCCCGTAACCATTTTTTTGCATTCTAGTAAAAAACAGCTTTTGTGCATCAGATAGGTAACAAAAATTGCCAAAGTGGCCCCTTCATCGCACATGTGAAGGATAATATACGTTTCCCTTATCCAACAGCTGCAGCTCTTATCAGCCATGGCCTCCGGGATAGAAAAAGTCCACACTATTTTCCTTGACCCTGAAATGGAAGTTATGTACCTTGCTGCCCGGAGTCCCCTGCCTGTCATGCTCACCCTTATTGAAAACCATTAACTGCAAATGAATCATGAAAAGTCATGACAAACATATGAAGGCTCATGATTCGTCATACACATTAGGATACAGAAAAAGGTCTAGAAATCCATCAAGATCGTCCTTTTATTCTTTGAACTGATATAATTCATTACTTCACTATCATAATTAGGAAGCAAAATCTATTCTACAAAATAGACCACCGATATTCATTATACTTCAGCCGCAAAAGGAGTTCCCTGATACAAGCAGGTAATATTTTCAGCAACCAGCAGAACTTCATCTGGATAAAGAGCATCACAGATGCTGCAGTAGAGAAATACCTGTCCGTGCACGTCAACTGCTGAACCAGTAGCCAAAGGTTCTGCTCTCACCAAAATATTAGATAGGTACTCTAGATTCAACATAAGCATAGGCTTTTCCATGGTCGAGTAGATATCCCCATGATTGAGAGCAACTACCGAACAATCCTGAGACATAAATGAAGAGCAAAAGAATTACACAAGGAGTATATGTATTGTGCAAGGAGAAAATGCATTGTAACAGCAGCCCAGTGTCTTACGAATTCTGACGTTAAAGTGCGGCAGTAGTGCAGGAAGTCCAAGACACTATCTGAAGAACCATTAGCCACCACCTCCATAAGGGCAATATCATCTATCACGATGGTAATGCAGTTCTTCTCTGCAGATAAGGCACGGACAGCATTGTATATTTTCTCAAACAGGGAAACAAGAACGCTGCTTCCAGTTTTCGCATCATCTCTGTCTACCAAAGAAAAAGAAATATTGCATATGTCAAAATTATGTCCCACCAAACACATATACTACAGGGAAAACATGCATGGTATGCATACACCCTCATACACCCCGAACGAAAAAATTCATACGTTAAACATAATTTCCCGGAACAAATCAAGACTACATTTGTCAGAGCGGAATTTCATCAAAGGGATGAAGTCCATTCCGTCTTTCAGCTGAAGTCCTTACACGATCAGACTAAATCAAAATCAAAAGGCTCTTGCCACTAGTGGAAACCTGAACTTAGGGTCTAAAACCATTACGCCTGAGTTAGAGACTTCAATCCAACACATGAAGTTCTGATTCAGAGATGATTAATCACACTAAACTCGACTGAACATTTGAAAGGTCAATGATATTTCACAATGGAGCTGATTTTTACCTGAATTCCTCACCTGGGAAGCGGAGATTGAGCATGTCAAAGAACAAAAATCTGTTGTTATCCCTTTGAGCAACTAAATTGCAGCCCTGCCACCCAAAAGAAAAAAGATGAAATTTGCGGCGACCAATGCCAGTAGCTCATCAAGGAAAACAAAATCATTCCGAAACAAGCAAAAGGCCAGGACTTTCCACACCGAGACCATCACTAGCACCAACCCATTGCCAGTAGAGAGAGAGAGAGAGAGAGTACCAGTTTTCGGAGGACGCGATCGTAGTGCGAGAGGGGCTGAGAGAAGGCGACCAAGATGAGGGAATGGTTGGAAGCGGCGGCGGGCTGAGGAGAGAGAAAGCGCTTGATGATGTGGTGGACGACGAACGCGCCGCCCGTCTCCACGCAGTCTTCGACGAGGACCACCTTGCCAAGGAGGGGCCACCGGTCGCCGCGCCCGTCCAGCCCCAGCGCTCGGTCGAGCAGGTTGTCCATCTCTCTCTCTCTCTCTCTAGGTTCTCTCTCTAGGGTTTTCAGGGAGCGCTCCCCGCGGAGGAAGACGACCGAGGAAAAAAGACGAAACATTTTCCCGGGAAAGATAAAAGGAAAAAGAAAAAAAGGAGTTTTCGACACGTGGCAATTACACTAGAGAGAGCAAAGGAGTCAGCTTTCGAGCTCGAAGATCGCCCGAAGATAGCTTCGTGTCCGCCGCCGTCGAGCCCGCTCCGCCGCCGCCGCGAACCGCCATGCCGAGCGTCAACCTGAGATTCTCGGCCTCGCTTCGCGGCCCCCACCCGCACAAATTGATCCAATTCCTGGCGAGCGGCGCTACCGCCGCCGCGATTCCGTCTGCTCGGGCCCGTTCGTCGCTCCTCACGAAACCTAGCGCGAACGCGCGGCCATCGCCGGGGGCGGCGGCACTGCCGCGCGCGTCGGTCGCGGCGCCGTTGAACGGTCGCTACGGAAGTCTTCGCGGAAGGAGCTCGAATGGCGTTGGATCGTACCTTGTCCGGCGCGCCGGCGGCGGCTGTAAGTGCGTCTCTAGTTCCAGCTCCGGCCTCGAGGGTGGCAAAAGTGAGGGCTTGTTGCGTGATGATGACGGAAAGAGCAGCTCGCAATCGGAAAGCGGGAATCATCGGCCGCCATCGCCATCGGTGCAGAATCAGGAAGACAAGGCTGATCAGCTGTTGACGTTGCCGACGATTTTAACGCTTGCTCGTGTCGCCGCCGTGCCCCTTCTTGTTAGTAGTGAGTTTCACTCTACTTGAGAGTGAATTCTGTTTCTGTTCTTTTCATTTTGTTTGTCTTCCTTGTCGTCCCTGTCGAATGGTGATCTGCTTGGTGCTCTTATGTGGAGAGGAAATGTCTTTTGAACGCTTCTGTGTTATCAGTTCAAACAATTCCAAAATGTTTTTCACGTTTAAGTTGATTTCAGCCATATGAACTGAGTTCGTTTTATTGTTTGCTCTCCTTGTGGAATAAAATTTGCGTTGGAAGTTTTCGTGCTCTTTATCATGGAGTAGTGCTATTGCTTGGATGTTAGTTTTTCTATCAGGCTTCCAACCACTGCCGCTGCTGCCAACAGTGGCTGATGCAAGACTGGAGGTTGTCAGATGCAGAAGTGATTAGTTCATAGGGATGAGATGAGGAATTCTTCTATCTTTACAAAAACAGTAATAAATTTTGTTTCTAGAGGGCCATTGGTCCCTTGTGCGGGGATAATTTGATTGGTTTTCTGCAGAACTGGTGAGACTTGCTTCTTGGATATCCTACAATTGAAGCACATGTGTATGATGCATTAAAGAAATGCAGGGCTTAATTGTCTTCATGTTTGACGCCTCATTTTTGTGCTAAAAGCCATGATCCAACTGGAGCATTAAGCTTTGGAGTGGCTTTGGTCTGACTTCATGTTTGAGAGAGAGAAGAGAGAAAGGGGGCTGGGGGGGGGGGGGGGAGAAGGGAGACAAAAATTGAGTAGTTATTTCATGCCTATGTATTTCATGTGCAAGTGTTTGGCGTGGATTTGCATCTTGTCTTAGAAAAATATAGCTTGGTTGCTCATTACTCCCTTGTAATCTTTCAGTGTGATTAGCCCAATGGGACATTTTGATTTCTGCTGTTTATGGGTTTGTGAGCTATGTGTTAAAAGGGTGTTCCTTTTGCTGCTTGACATTTTTGCTAGCCATGGCAGAATTCTAATCTTCCTAGCATGCATTCCCTAGGCAGTATTGTTCATTGAAGTATTTGTTGTATGATAAATTGGAAGAGTTGTGTAACTAGGATTCCTAATATCGCTTTTTATCTGTAGCCTTTTATGTGGATACAAGGTGGGGTACTACAGCTACAACAGGCATTTTCATTGCAGCAGCAATTACGGATTGGCTTGATGGATACCTTGCTCGTAAGGTATAATTTTATCTGGAATGATGAAATTGTAACAATTCTTTACATGAAGTATGTAACTTCTATTTTTTCACCTTCGTTTCAGATGGGTTCAGGCTCTGCATTTGGTGCTTTTCTAGACCCTGTAGCTGATAAGGTGTGGTTGATCATTGTGTTTTTAACAATTGAGATGCTTATTGTCAGGTCAACGTGCACGAGCTCTTCATTAATACTCATGCTCACTGATTGCAGCTTATGGTCGCAGCCATATTGATCCTGCTGTGCAGCAGACCTTTGGAAATTTCTGTGTTTGGACAGTTGCCGTGGCTAATCACTGCTCCTGCTATTGCTATCATAGGTAGAGAGGTGAGTTCACGGAATCTGTATCTAAAATCTATTTGCACTTCTATCATGATCTAACTCTGAATGATCTGATTGGTGACAATATATCCATTAGTATGTCTAATTAACAGTTCGATCCCTTTTTTTTTTTTTTTTTTGGCTCCAATCAGAGACTAATCCACACAGCCATAATGCTTGTACCAAGATTTGATTTTTAAAATTGTCGACAGCTTTCCATAGTGCAAATATCAGCATTTTCGTTTAATTTGTAGAGGTCTTGAAGGATTATGAATTATGATTGCAAATTGTTGCTCTGGGTGCAAAATGATGTCTCCTCTTTCTTCCGGTTCATTCTATGTTGATCATATCCTGGTAAATTATTTGAACAAACATTTGTACTTGTTTTCAGATAACTATGTCTGCAGTGAGAGAATGGGCTGCTTCTCAAGATAGTAAGCTTTTAGAGGTAAATTCTACGTATACTGCTGTAGTAAAATTGCTATGAAGAATCAAAGCTGTTATAAAATTGCACCATAAGAATAGCAAAAATATCTCAGGCTGTTGCTGTAAATAAATTGGGGAAGTGGAAAACTGCTGCTCAGATGACAGCACTTACCATTTTACTGGCTACTCGAGACAGCAGGTCAGCTTCTAGCTTCTTTTTTGTTCTTTTCTATGATGCATACTTTTAGCATGAGGTGGATCATTGAATACAATCATAATCCTTTTGTGCTAACTATGTTTCTGCAGTCTCAGAGGAGCTGAATCTTTAGTGGCTTCTGGAGTTGTGTTGCTCTATACCTCAGCAGGGCTAGCATTATGGTCTCTGGTAGTGTATATGAAGAAGATATGGAAAGTGTTACTCAAATAGCATTCTTAGCCTTCAGAATGCTTTTTTTGGCCAACCTTACCTTTTACTTGTCTGGTGCCTGCACGGTGCTCCTCAGCTAAGGTTTTGAATGGCGGTAAACTAGACTCATAACACTGTTCCTTAGTACACTAACTTAGTGATTTTCTCTCCTTGGAATTTGTGCAAAGGTCAGTAACAGATATTGTCGGCATTCTTGTTTCCCCTCCTGTAAATTCAGCGTGTTCACCAGCATCCTTATCGCAAAGCCTGGAAATTCTGCCTATCAAGGATGGTGTAAAGGGCCAACAATTAGATATCTTCATCTTTCAGAAGACCTCTCTCATGGGGATGCATATAGGGTATGTGGGGTTCTCCCTTGGGTTTTTCTTTCCCCTGCTAGCATTTTTTACTGTTGTCAAAGTTGCTGGTGTCCAGGATCATGTTTGATTAAGCATTAATTTGTTGGATTCACATTCTTGACTTAAGAAAGTGCTGAATCAGTTGTTATATTGGTTGAATTTTGTAGCCTTTGAGGGGTATGTCAACTTTGCGAACATTGCTAATCTCATTCAGGTTTTGCCTGACTGAGGTATATACATGTCCACTTTACAGTCTGCATTAAATGGCTTTTTGGCCAATTGCTGTTTGGACATATTTACAGAGGGGTAAGGCTGGTCTTCACCATCACCTTCTCGACAATGCCGCACCAGCCTTTCGCCATTAACACCACTGCCATCACTCTCTCTCTTGCCTCAGTCTCCCTAATTCTCTCACTCACTCGAGCACTAGAGAGAGAGAGAGAGAGAGAGAGAGAGAGAGAGAGGTGTCATTCGTTAATTAGTGCTTGATAGAGGCCGTGATGTGGGAGAGAGGTGAGCGGGAAAACAGAAGATTAAAGTCATGACACCAAAAGGCCAAGTCTCTTCCAATTGAGATAAGACGGTAGAACCTGTTAACTCATTGGCGGCATACGCACAGCTACACCTGATGTGTTTAAACCATTGTCGGATGAGTCGGGCCTCACGTGACGCAAGCGAGGCTCATATGATCCGGGTTCAACAAATACTCTCTATATTTGGAAAAGCATAGTTTGACGTATAAAAGGAGGATCGTGTGCAACCTTCAGGGATTTGCTTGGCCAAAGGACTTGCTGCCTAATGAATGGATACATTGTTCTGTGTGTGAAAAAAAACCTTCACTGATGCAATGCCTGTCCAAATACAAAGAACTAGGCATTATAGCATCGTGGGAGGAAGATCAAGTGCCTATACAACATTACAACATCCATTTTCGAATTTTGCAGACTTTAAAACTATAGAAATCTTTCTCATACCCAAAAAAAGAGAAAAAAGCGATCTGAAAGTCTTTAATTTGATGGATTCTGTGATCTCTTCGACTAGGTCTTCCCATTTGCAGAGGGACTGCTGCCTCCTCGGAGCGAGAGCAGAGGCCCCCGCCAGGAGCTGCGACGGATCAAATGTGAATCCAGAAACAAAACTACGACAGTGATATCATCATGAAAATGTCTCCTCACCCCGCGATCTATCTTCTTCAAGTCGGAGTAACGCATCTCCCTCTTCTTTGCTGCTTCACGGAGCGCGGTTTTGACAAGCTTCTTCGCAACACCCTGCACAGACATGAAAACTCAGATGGGGATCTCGAAAGCACAGCATAAGATAGGAAGAAAAAAAAAAACCGACTCCCACCAAAGACTTCGAGAAGCAAATCCACCAATGTCTGACTCGATAATTGCAGAAGAATCACCCCAAGCAAATTTAGCAAAATTTTGTCACTTGCAAATAACAAAATTCAAAAAATGTGGTAGATATCCTACATTTCGTGGACAGTTTTGGACAATGTCAACCGCCTCCTGATTGCTAAGATGCTCCCATAAGCCATCCGATGCAAATATAAGAAACTGGTCTTCAGGGTAAATCTGTTGAACTAGAACAGAAGGCTCAGCTTTGAGGATCGGTCGGTGAAACGGTTCCGGAAGCCTAAATTTTGCCAAGAGAGGTTCCTTATTGAACTCTGCCTTCTTCAAATAAGCATCACCGATGGATCTTGAAACCTGCAAAACAAAAAAAAAATAATTAGCAAAAATATCATCAACCACTCACAGACTGGTATTTTCTAGGAACTTTGCTGATTATCTACCATCACCATGATTAAGTAAAACATCAAACGGAACATCAAACTGCTTGTCTGCGAAGAAAATGAGGTCATGAATTTTCTTCTTTTGTATATTTTCTGCAAAAGCTTGACGCCACGAATTCTACTCATCCTATGGAAGTTTGCAGGCATAGCGCCACAAGACACATGCCATCAGCACTACTAAAACTATGTTATATATGTCTACATACAGACACCAGAACTTCATACTTGATAAAATCTCACTTAAGCTGGAAGAAAATCCACAAGGAACCATCTGTAGCTTTGTTAGGATTTTATAGCTTTCTACAGCTCCAAACAAGTATGGAAAAGTCAGTATGTTGGCACAGAAAAGTCCTAGAATAAAAATGACAACCGCATCATTTATACTGAGTTAAAAATGACCCAGGAAATAATGCTCTAAAAACTTATGGATATCTGTCTGTCGAAGCCATATTCAAAACAGTATGTAATGAAAAAGTAACTTGTATATGCCGCATGGACCTCCCCTCATAAGGCAATTGTATAACACGGCCTTTTGGTTTCCAAACTCATTGTTCGATTGATTAAGTAGCGTGCCTCCCATGTACATTGTTGGCCAAGAAGGTGCATATCTTTTGAAATTATTTCATCAATAAAATAAAATTTATAATCAATAGAAAACATAACCTTTCAGTCAAATCAAAACCTAAATTAAACTAAACATACTTCAGCTGCACAGTTCCAGCAACTTCCCACATTCTCTTTTTAAGGACCACATTAACAAATGTCCTTGAGCAAAAATGGCTACAGAAAGCAAAACACTGTTTAAGCATACTTGACTGAAAGGTCATGATTATTTCATATGGGTCTTGTTAACAAGTCGCCCTACCACACTAATTAAGTAAAAATGGAAACAACACTTTGCAAGACATTTTGAAAATAAAAAAATCACATATTTAATAAAGTCACTTACTTCAAAAAGTAAATCCCAAATTTCCAAAGCATGTTTGGTAAGGCTTAACAAGTGCCCAAGGGGCACTCTTTAACATTCCCCTTTTCAAATTACTGGCCACGCAAATCACAATAAAAGCAAGTGTCTCGAAAATTGAGATTTCTCTTTTGATTATTAAAGAAAGTGCACACTAAATCAACAAATCCTTTTTCAATTGGCCTTAATTCATTAAGTAGAGTAAGGCTTTTAGATACCAAATTGTCAGCTTGTTAGACGAAAATTGATCAGCTGGCGTGAGATAACAGTAATTTTTTACCTTTCAGATCGGTTGGTAAAATTGAGAAGTAATTTTCCAGTTGTGTCATTTTAGGTTTTGAAGTACAATAGTTAGGCCAGAAACATGTAACCATCATCAGACAACACGCACTAATGGTGGAGACACTGTGCTAATGGAAATTTCAAATTGGATATATCAACCAAACTTCAAGTCAGACAATTTTGGAGCATATTGGAAGCACAAACATACAAACTAGTTCAGGTGTATTTATTTATCATCTTTTTGGCCAACAGCCTTAGATGCATTTTAAAATCTGTTTTAAAGTAACCTCTGTCTGGGGGATCTAAAACCCAGCTCCAGAAGTACCACCATTCAAAGTTACAATTAGGACCTACTAATTAAAAGGAGAAACCGCCAAGGGACATCAAAAATCCTTAATTCCTTATGGAGGAATCGAAGGAGGGGAAAAGGAAGAGCAACTTGAAAAATGACAAACAAGTTTTCTACATAACATGCTTTTAAGTATTGCATTGCTGCATATCATAAATGACAATGGAAAGCATCCCTGTATTGGTAGAATCATTTGCCTATGCTACATCAGCTGAAAGGGGGGGGGGGTCAACAAAATTTTCTGTGAGAGCCCCCCTAAGTCCCCTAAGTTAAATGGTAACCGACATTCAAATTATAGCCAGCAAAATGTAAAGACTACTTTTCTCACTCTACAGAAGGGACCTAAGTTCAATAACTTCCAATATGCCATAAGCGAGAACAATTACTGAATTCAAAGAAACTCAAGAAGAAGATGGAAAATGTTAAAAACCATGAACACAAACAGTATGGTAACTTCAAAACTACCAAAAGGAAGAAACCATTTAAAAGTCATGCATTCCAACAATGCAAGCGCAATGACTGTAAAGTTACATTTGTCACAAACTAAGTTTGCAAAAGATTAAAAAAAAAAAAAATCACGCGATAAGATGTTCTATTCAGTAAAAGATTACCTGAATCACACCCTTCACACGCCAAACCTTGTGCTTTAAAACCACAATCTGTGGATCATCGGGATGCAATAGACGCAATTCCTCTCTCACAGATTCAAAACTGGCATTATGCTCGTATGACAGTTGAATCGCTTTGACCTCCTTGACAGTCTTTTCCATTCGTCCTAACACGACCCTTGAGTCTCCAGCATTTGCAATGTATAGCTGGCCACCGCAAATGATGCCCACCAAAACACATGAGCCAACTGAAGCAATCTGTGGCTTAATCGGCCATTGCTTCTTTACCATCGAGAGAAATTCCTCCTCCGTGGCTAAAAAAGCTTTCTTGATAACATCAGCGGACATTCCCTGGTTCTCTGACGTGTATTCTGCAAATAAGCAGCTGTCAATTGAGGAGGAGGATATTGAAACAAACAAAAAACAGCAGACACAATATTGCAGGAAGTTTTCGTGCTCACTAACATGGATGAGTTGGTTTGCAGTTCCTGGAAACCCTCTATTACTCCCTGAAACACACCTATCTTTCCTAAGATGATCTAACTGCAACTTGCTGCATATATTTGTCAAGTGGAAGCTCAAACGAGCTAAAAAATTGCAAATATCTCGATGTTCAAATGAAGAACAATGCAAAGGTTATAATCCATCTGTAGTTTCTAGTTTGCCAGCAACTATTCACAGATCTTCTCATAGTTTGCATTATATACTACAGGGATTGCAGCAGAAATGGAGAAAGTGCTTGCTTCTGAATTCACGCCACACTTCAATTCACTCAAATCTCACTTAGCTCTTCTCAGTTTCATCTACTTGAAAATGCGACTACAATCAAACAGAAATGAAGCATAGGTAAAAGAATGGCCCTACACATCAAAATGATGGTTCACAGCCATTTACATAGTTATCCTATATTTTAGTCATGATTCCAAAAACTAACAGGTTTATTTACTAGACTGATAAATTATGACACTGAAAATACTGTCTGGCTTTTTTTTTTTCCACGTGAAAATAACTGCAATGGCTAAATATCTTTGCTAGTGTGTAAAAGTCCAGATGCAGCAACTGCAAGAAAACATACTTTTAACATAGTCGAAAAGCCGGTCATTGACAAACCGGGAAGCTTCAGGGCCTCCATGGCCATCGTAGACTCCAACAAATGTTCCTTGAGGACCAGATTCAAGGGAGCTCATCGGCCCTGATTCAACTTGACTCTGGTCTTCTAGTAGAGTATTTGCTTGAATTACAGCCATTGAAAATTCACCTTTTACATGGTGCCCTGAATCTTTATACCATAACAAGCCATCGACACGACCGCTCGCATCTCCGCTTTTTCCTGAGTCATCACCCTCAACCGAAGGTTTCCAACAAGGCGATACAATTCTCATCAATGATCCGGTTACCATAACTTACATGTTCTCACCCAAATGATCCAGCAATCAATGTATTCCTAAGGTAGTTATCGATAATGATACCAAAGCCCAAGTTCTGCTCTAGTTTCTTTGCAATTCTCAAAGCCACGCCACAAGTGCCAGAAGTCAGATTTGCACTGATTAACACAGACACCATTAATCTGCAAAATGTCAAGAACATAGGAAACATCAATTGGTGGTATCTGCAAAGATTGCATGAACCTAAACCATATAATTTATACGAAAGCATATGATAATGCACAAACGGGCTTATACGAAAATTGCAAATTGAAACAAAAACGATATAGTGGATCAAGCAAGAGGCGCGGTAAACCGAGGAAAGATCCAGGAAATAAATAGAAACCATAAGAACAGAGGGAAAAGCACATATACAAAACTGAACGTTCTCTGATTCACATTTTCATCTATCCAGAATCCAATGCATTGAAATATAACCCGTATGGAGGAAACACCACGTTCTAGAGAGACCCAAGAAATGCACGAATCAGTCAGATCGCGGTAAAGATAAAAACTTTCGGGCAACGTTCAAGTACCCATCACGTACCTTTAATCAATGACCAAAATGTTCCCGAAAGACCCAACAAGAATCCGAATCACAGCCCTCGGTGGCCACAACCCATCTCGGAGAACAAAAAGAAATCGAATTTCCAATCGGTGGATGCAACGAACCGGGTAATATTCGGCAGGAACGATCGAAAGAATTGCCAGATCGCCGGGATAAATGAATGGGGGCGAGACAAATCGTGGGTCTTTTTCTTCCTCCCCTTTTCACCTTTTCGAGTTGGTTTCGAAGACAGAGCTGATACAACAAAGCTTTGAGAGGAAGGGGTTTCTAGTCCATCACAGAGAAGAGAGCTTTTCCTTCTTCTTTCTCTTTCTCTTTCTCTGTGGGCAAATGGGAAAGAAAGTTTCAGCTTTTTTCGGTCATTTTCTCTTCTTTTTTTCCGTTTTCCTCTTGATCTATATACGGTGATTTCGGCAGGTTTTCTCCCCCTTTGACCTTTCAACAGACCACCATTTTAGGCAACATTTGCTCGTCTGTAGACCGCGTCGGAAAGAGCCAAGAAAACGAGACTCGGAACTGAAAGATTCCTTTTTTTCCCGTCTTTATTTCTACGGACTTTGCCCTTTAATTCTTTTAGTTGTCGATTCCATCGAAGGTTCTGGTCATTTAAACGAGTGATCATGCTCAAAGATATGATTTTTATCAAGGAAAGAAACGAAAGTTTCGATTTTTCACGGTAATAGGCTCGTGGAATGCGTGCGTATTGATTCTTTTGCACTTTCGAATCAAAACCACGGGCAAAGCTTAGACATTCGGATACTTGTCCGCTTATTAGGCGAGAATTTTACATACTTAGATATACAGCATGGCCGTCTTTGAATCGATCATCTCATGTCAAAATAAAGCAAATTTCAATGTTCTTTTTCTTGAAATGGTCAAGCGTAATATTTGATAAATTGACTTGGAAAGACAGCAATATTGCATTTGTTGTATTCAAATTGCACTACCAAATTATTGACTTTTTGACGTATTCAAGTTATCGATGTTGAAATTAACCAATTTGCAAGAAATCACCTTCTCTTGACCTAATTTTTGAACACATATGAGTCGAATGAAACTTAAAACCTCACGTCGTGGGAGGAATTAAAGGGGTTTTCATATATGCTGACTAAAGCAAATATAATGCATCTTATGATTTTATACGTGATAGGTCCCGTACAATTTGAGAATAGAGAGCATCTCAAATATATCTAACCGCAAGCAAGCAATACTTTTCTAGAGGATTAAGATGGCACTTCTTACTACATATGAAGCTAATACTCTTCCAACATGATTGCGTTATATCCTAGAGAGGTAGAGAGTAGCTATGCAATGGGAAGTGGAACCCACAAAAACAAATCCTCAATACATACAAAACGATTGACACTCCAAGAAGTTCTAAAAACAAGTTTTACTAGAAAATGACATATTTGGAATCGTGTTAGTCATTTATCAACAAAAGTAAATTCCAAGAAGGATGCTGTCAAACTTTCCTTATTTTACTAAGAGAAAGCAAAACAAATCAAATATTTCTCTTTCTCCTTCTTGATAGCTTACCCTAACTAAATAAATTCTTAGATGAGATCACTCAACGTTTATACTAAATCTCATGAATTATGAATGTTAAAGAGATCATTACACTAGAAATTATTAAATGTTATGTTGCAACTCTAAAGATTTGATTTTACACCATAAGCAGTTAAATTTATGTAAAACATGAAACCCAAATTCCAAACTTAAATGCTTAAACTGAAAATTGTCATAGGATTATTTTTTACCCACCTCGTAATTTTTTGGGCTTCAAAATTACACCATCACTTATATAATATATTAATGGCTTTAGTGACATAATTAAATATCAAATCTTTAGGACTTTCACCAATCCGTGGGTAGCTGCATTCGTTGAGCGTCCTTCCCTCATCGTAAAAGTCGAGAGTTCGAAACCCACGGTTGTTAACGATTTAAGTAGGGGTCCTGACGGTAGATTGCTGGACTAGTCTCCTCCGAGGTATGGGAGCTCGGCCCTTAGGAGCCATTTGGGTACGGGGTATCCATGGTGGAGTCCTCGGTTACCAAAAAAAAAAATCTTTACGACTTTCTTGATACATGAAATATAATGGGATAATTAACAAAATGATGCAAAATGCAAGGTTTTTCTTCTTCTTTTTTTCCCCTCTATTTTTTTATATTTTCTCAATATGCAACAACTTCAAGTCAAAAAAAAAAAGAGGACAGACAGAGACAAAAATTTATGGTGGCACCTTGAGAGTCTGGTCCGAAACAAACGATGCCACTTGGTCTCTTCTTCCATCCCGCGACCACCCTTCTTCTCCGACCAATTTCATCGTCGACCCACCTCGCCATCTCCTCTCCCCATCCGCGCTCCTGGTCCCCGATCTCACGCGCCGCCGCCGCCGCCGACTCAGCCATGGCCGCCGGCTCAGTCCGAGTCGCCGCCGCCCAGATGACCTCCATCAACGACCTCGCTGCCAATTTCGCCACCTGCTCTCGCCTCGTCCAGGTAACTCTCATGTTCTCGCTTTTCTTTCCCTCTCTTTTGCTATTGCATCTTGGCTCCTAATCGTTTCATTGCACTCTCATTTACGCTTTATCGATCGGTTATCATGCTGAAGGATTGAAGGAGTTCGTTTTTCAGCTTCCTCGTTCATCTAGCTATCAAAAGTTCCGTTTTTTCTATGAATTATGTGAACTTAACTCTCGTGGCAATGAATTTTAGGTAATTGATTAGATGTTTGATGATTATCTCTGCTTATGAGCAATTTTTTTTTTCCCGATAGTGGTGAATTGTAGTGAGCTTGATGCTGCTGTTGTGTTTGGTTGACTCTGCTAACTTCCGTGAAAGCTGATTCGTATGGACAACCACTACGGTTTATATTGTTAATGTCGCATGTGTGGTTTGTTCTTATGTTAATTGGGTTGGTGTTGGTAAAGGAAGCGGCTTCTGCTGGGGCTAAATTGCTTTGCTTTCCGGAAAGCTTCTCCTTCATCGGCGCCAACGATGGGGACAGTGTTAAGATTGCGGAACCGTTGGATGGACCGATCATGCAGCAATACCAATCTCTTGCAAGGTGATGGATAGCGCAGATGCTTTGTTGCTTGAATATGTGAACTCCAGTCTCCATTTGGTCACAAACACTGTCCTGTTAATTTGCCGTTCTGTCACATCTCTTTTCCTATTGGATCACAGAGTCACAGCTTCGATTTGCTCGTCTATTATTTTTGTTGTGTTCTAAAATGCGTTCACTTGATCTCCCAACTGAAGGGAGTCGAAAATCTGGCTGTCACTTGGAGGATTCCAAGAGAAGGGGTCAGAGGAGGCACATATCTGCAACACACATGTTGTGATCGATGATGCTGGTAACATTAGGAGCACTTATCGGAAGATACACTTGTACGGTTATCAACTTCAACACCCTCAGATATAATGTCATGTGATAAGTTTCCTTCAACTTATTTGCCTATTGCATTGCATTAATGTATTATAGACTGCCAGATCAGATTGTGTTTGACTTTCATCACTGGATTACAATCAAACACAGCTAATGCACATGCTCCTAGGATGATAGATGTCTTGAGCAGTCTTTGCCTACCGTGCACCCTCATGATTTTGCTTTCTTAACTTACTCATAGAAGATGTATATTTGCTTCTCGCCCCCTCCCCTTCTCCATATACATGCGCGCATGCATGCACAAGCACGACTGTCATGTTCCAGTCATCTGTTGACAGCATGAACATGGCAGAAGCATCTGCAAGCACGCGCACATATGCAAGAGAGAGAGAGAGAGAGAGAGAGATGCAATTTTAGACAAGATGAATTCCCAATGCAAATGAATCTAGAATCGAACCCGATCTTCGTCTCTGTCTACTCGATATATGGCAGATCCCTGTTCAGAACTGTGTCTCTGGTTGCCAAATTTATCTTGTCGGTTGAATTGGGAAGCAGCAGACCACTGCGAATTATATTATTAGGAAGAAAAAGAGCTAGCTCAAATTAAAGTGATTTTCTATTGAATCTTGCTTGCACTTACAAGACTTTTTTGTTGGATATTTTTGCATTTGTTATGGGAATGCTTCCTTCCAGTTGAGCTAAAATTTGCCCGTTGGATTGGCATCAATCACAAAATAAATTGTGCTTTTCCTTTTGCCTAAGGTTTGACGTGGATGTTCCGGGCGGAAGGTCATACAAAGAGAGCAGCTTCACAGAACCAGGTACATTTGTTTTGCTCATTCAAGTCAAGGATAGTATTTTCTGTTTAAGTATGTTGCTTTGTGCAATTGTCACCTTTGGTTTGTGATGATACTCTGATGAGATCACTGAGTAATATTCCATTACAATAGCGAGTTATATTTTATACACCTTCTGTAAGCACCTTTATGCTGATTCAGAAAATCATATGATTCTTTACTCTGTTCAAATTACCGAGCATCAAGAAATGTATTTCTATGCTTAGAGAAAAGGCCACTTCAATTATTCAAATGCTATTTTTAGAGAGCGGTTTAAGTTAGAAACCACAGTCCTCAGTCTTTCTTTTCTTTTCTTTTCTGTCACATAGTGAGCCTTTTATTTAATTTCTCCTTCTGCTTAGGTGGTGTACTATCATAGGAGTGATTGGTCTTATTTCTCTCTATATAGTATAGTCTTTGATTGTTGTTTCTCTATTTTGGTGAACCATGCTTGTTACTTCTTACATAAATGCCTAGATTCTATACTTCTTCACCGGTTCAATTTTTATTCCTTACAGGAAAAGATATAGTAGCTCTAGACAGCCCCGTCGGACGTCTGGGGCTGACAGTTTGCTATGATTTGAGATTTCCAGAGCTTTACCAACAGTTAAGGTTCCAACATGGAGCACAGGTAGCGGCCTGATTTGTTGGATGTACATATGTAAGTTCTTCTAAATCTGATGAGATCTCTATTACCATCTGTAGGTTCTTTTGGTGCCTGCAGCTTTCACAAAGATAACAGGTCAGGCACACTGGGAAATTCTACTCCGTGCTCGGGCAATAGAGACTCAATGCTATGTATGTAATTGTTTTACTCAACTTCTTGCAAGGCTACAGAAGCAGAAGCACTGTCTAAGTCACACTTTTATAAGATTAATGCCTTGTTTTGTGAAACACTGCCATTGATGCATCATTAGGTCATAGCTGCTGCACAAGCTGGAAAGCATAACGACAAGAGAGAGAGCTATGGCGACACGCTAATCATTGATCCATGGGGCACCGTAGTTGGTCGTCTACCTGGTTAGGACGGATTCCACTTCTTCTTTTTTCTGACTAATCTGTTATTGGGAATTCTAAGCAGGAAAGCAACGTGCTTAGCCTTATTTCGTTCATTGTGATCGGCTATATGGGCCTTTTTTACACCATTGCTCTCTTTTAATATTAACTTCCATACCAAAGAGAAGACTATATGTAGTTATGTCAGTCTGCATGGACTGGAGATGCCATTATATACACTGATCTGCACGAATTTACGCTCCATTGTAGCCACAGAAATATTCTTCCTTCACTTTTGGGCATTTGCAACCCTGAATTGAAAGTAACATTTTTGCTTTCTATTTCAGATCGTGTGTCAACAGGGATTGCAATAGCTGATATTGACCTATCATTAGTCGATTCAGTGAGAACAAAGATGCCAATAGCCAAGGTGCTTTCTGCTCTATAGACACCATATCTACATGTATAAAAGTGACGATGTCTGAAAGCTTGATCCCTCATTGTATTTTGAATTGCGATGACTTAACGCATGTCATCAACCGTATCGACTCCAATCTCTAGTCTGGTCTCGAGCTCGGGAGACGATAGGAAAGCGTACTCTCAAAAAAAGCTTGCAATGCTGCCTATGGTTTTATTGTATGTCTAATCTTTGTTGTTTGCCTGTGTCTTCAGCATCGGATGCCGTTCGACTTCTGGAGACCTGCGTCCTTGTGATTCTCTTTACCGTGCATGTCCAAGCTGAATAAAGTTCGCCAGAGTCACGTGCGCTTCGTGTTGCTCAGAGATGGATTCACTTTCGCGTCGGTTGGCTTCAGAGACGGAGGCAATGCGACGTGTCGGGAGTTCCGGTGGAGCGATGGTGAAATTGGACAGAGACAGTAACATACTGTACTTTATCATTTTGGCTCGTGCGATACCTGGTTTTCCATCCCCGTTTATCTCGAGCAGCACTTGTCGTATGTGCATGAAAAGCAACATGTGAATCTGCTGATGTGATTCTGGGTAGAATTGAATGAATTTCATATTGACATTGTGGTTCTGTCCATTGGCGAGCGATGATGTTTGGCTGGATCTGTAGTTTTCCCGTGTTTTTCCTGCATTTTTTATTTTTCTTCTCGCTCGGGGAAGAAGAAAAATCCGTGGCTCAGCGTAAACCAGTTTCTGCCAAAATGCTAATGAGTAATGACTAATATTAGCGTGTCGTCAAACGGTTTGAAAGTCGTCAGATGTCCGATAATTACCGAGCGATGCATCATATACGAAATCGCGCGTCGGTTTATGTTGTGAACTGATTAAACTGTCGTCGTTTGCCCCGACAACTGACTGGCGACGTGGCGCTCTGAGAAGCTCCCACGTTGATCCTGTCCCCTCTGCAGCATCGCCAAGTGCCAACTCCCGCTCTTCTCCATTGCGCTACGTGTCTCCACAACTCTCTCTCTCTTTCCTCGTGTCAACCCTTCAAATTCAATTCGAATCAACCCAAAAATCCATCCAACTGCTGCAGCACATTCGCAATCCTGATTCGAAAAGCTAGACGAGCATCGCACATTGCCATTATCATCAACTCCGTCTGATCCCTGGCTGCACAGTCCAGCACGTCTGCCATGGCTTTCCAGTCACCGGTACGTCGCGCCGACGGTCTCTTCTAATGTTCTCCGTCCACTCCTTTTCTGACCGGCTCGAATAGCGAACTATACACGTTACATTTTCATCTTGCAGAGCCGCTTGTACTTGATGCTGCACCGCGCAAGGGGCGTCAGTGCTGGCACGTCCTACGCCACTGCCACTGCGCCAAAGCTGAAGGCCTATGCTCCATCTGCGCCAGCGGAAGTTGGGCGGGCCGAACAGAGGGCAGGCAAGCCGTGGGGAAGCTATGTGCCGGTATGTGTGGCAGCGGGGATGATACTGCTGGCGGCAACCCTGGGACTGCACACGATGAAGCAGCAGATAATGCACTCGCCAGCGGTGCGGGTGAACAAGTCGAGACGGGAGACGGTGCCGGAGGTGGTGGAGCCGGAGCGGGTGGTGGAGGAGTCGGAGAACTTCCTGACCCGATCCTTCTTTAGGAAGGTGGCGCACGTGCAGGATGTCAACCCCGGGGAGGCCGTCCCCGACCCGATCAGGAAGGACACCTTTGCACACCCCCGAAAGGCCGAGACACTCCGGTCTGTCGGAGTCGATCCTGTGCCCAAGCACCCTTGAAACCTCCACACAACCACCCTCTCCGCTTCCTGTCGGGGGAGGAATTTGATTAGCCACCGTGTTTTGTGATGTACATATAAAGACGAGGTTGTCTTCTCTTTCAGTAAAGCAATTGGGTGACTTTTGTCCGTCAACGTGACCGAGAAAGTCAACAGAATAAGGTCATTGCTCCCACTTTATGATCTCATGTGTGTTTTCCTGCATTGAGACGGGCTTAGACTAAATTTCAAGAATGTTATAAAGGTTTTCACTTTGCAGACGGAACTGAGTAGTAATGAACAAAAGAATCGCTTCATTCTTTTCGTTCACTTCCCACAACCAACAACAAGCAAGAAAAGAAAGATGTACCAAATTTCTTTGGAATCAAACCAATCCCTAGTGTAAAGATTCGAAAAAAACAAAACGTAAGCATATATATTCACAGTGTGAATCGCGGTCGCCGCATGACGATCGCGCATCACTCGAGCAAGAACCCCCGGGTGAAGTCGGGGCTGGCGAGGAGGTCGAACGGCTTGCTGCCCAACGAGTCCTTCAAGATCGTGATCTGGCCTTCCTTCATGAGTATGTCCTCGTCGAGGACGTCGATCTTCTTCTTCAGCATGGAGATCTCGGAGTTCAGGAGCATGTTCTTCTCGCTGTACTGCTTCACCTCCTCCCACATCAGATCTCTCTCCTGGGTCACCTTCGGCAGTATCCCCCTCATGACGCCCATCTCCTTCCTAGCGTCCTGCAGGTTGTTCTCGAGCTCGCTCATCTTCTCGTCCTTCTTCAGCATCTGTTCAAGATTCACATGCAGAAGTTTTTGGGTAAGTAAATCAAATGCTCAAGAGTGATAAACAAAGACGATGGCCTAATGAAATCCGATGGGTTGATCGTTCACACAAGTGGATTACCTGAAGTTCCAGGTCCTTGAACTTGTGGGTAACGCAGGAAAGATTGTCTAATGCGTTCTGAACTTCGTATTTGACGATATCAGCGCTCCTTACTGCTGTTGCAACTTCGGCTTGGAGCTGCTCAACTTCCAGCTCTTTACAGTAGAGCTTCTCTCTCAATAAGCTCGTCATTAAACTCTCTGCTTTAAGCTCTGACATCAAAGTATCCTGTGGTAGGAACAGAAAAATTCATCAGGACTCTCTACGGGGAAGTTGTAGAGCAACAGTTTTGGGTTGCAACGGATAGCAAAATCCTTTCAAATGAATGCGCCTCTAATATAGAAACTGTCCGACTGTATGTTAAAACTAAAGTCGGATCTTGGGGATTATTACACGCCATTGTGCATCGAGCATGAGTGGGCGAATAACATGCGTAACGTCATTTATAGACCACAACAGAAAGCAGTAAAAGATGTGTTGGGAAGGGACAAATCAGAACAAACTAAATGCACGACAAGGAAGAAAGTAAAAGATGCGTTGGGAAGGGACAAATCAGAACAAACTAAATGGACGATAAGGAAGAAAGTATCATACTGCCGGAGATGATAAACCAACGTTTGGAAAAGGGTATGGACCTCGGAAAATATCAAGAACCGCAGAGGGATTTTCATGAAAGTTGCTGCAGAACAACACCCTTAAGGGGACTAAATTCGCTCGACAAAGGAAAAAAATTAACGAAGGATTAAGCTTACAGAATGCGAAAAGAATGAATGCACGCGTCCATGGAGAACAAAGCCACATAAACATAAATAGGTGGCAGAATGTCTTCTCCGAATTAGGGTTTACCGGTAGATGCTCCATGAAAGATATGCTTACACGGGTAAATAACGGTAGAGAGACCAGCTCAATAAATAGCCTAATCGCAGCACATACATGAGCCTTCATCTAAAGTCCACCAATATCAGATCGACCTGTTGATTTGTAACTACTGATTAGTAACTTACCTCGCAAGTTTGATCAATTAGCTGCATTGAACCTTGAGCATCAGCACCCAGTCTATTTTTCAAAGAAAATGGTTTTGCCTTCTCATGAAGCAAGCCAGACATTGCTTGCAGACTCCTCATTAAGCTTTCACTTCTACGCTTGATCCCATGCACTTTCATGTCTGATTCAACAATAAATTGCTCATCTAGACTGTGTTTGATAGCTTCCGCACCTTGCTTGGTCACATTATTGTGGCTGAATTCCAACTTAATGAAGTCTAGTAACTTTGAACATAAATGGGAGCTGTCATTTAGCGCTGACAAAGCTTCGTTTTGCAAGCAGCAAAGACGAGCAGAGATTTCCTGGTCTAGCTGAAACATCAAGTCGCCAGAATCTTTCCCATTGCAGTTCAAGCGGCTTAACAAGCTGATATTCTCTCGTCGAAGAGAATCCTTTTCTCGTCTAGTCGATTCCAACTCTCTTCTTAAGGCCAATTCAATTCCTGTCAGTCTGATTTGCTCCATCCTCAATTTCGCCAAGTGCTTGTCAGTCATTTCCAGAGATCGCTGCTTTCCAAATTCATCACTGAATCCCTCTCGAAGCGCTTCGATTGTTTTTTCTTGGTCACTGCAGGTTCTCATTAATCTCGCTATTGATTTGTGCAACTCCTTACACTCCTTCTCCTTCTCTTGAAAATTTCTTTTAAGTAGCTCTCCATTCTCTTTCGTTGCTACGTACTTTTCTTGTAACTCAGAGATTGTTCGCTCAAACTCATGATTATTCATGCTAAGTACCTCCAGTTTTTCCATTAGCTCTTTAACTTTCTGTTCTGAATATGTCATCGAACTTCTGCACTCTGTTTCCTTTTCACTGATTAAACAGACTTCCCTCTGGAGCGAAACATTCTGCTCTGCTAGCTCTCTAACACGATCACGGAGCCTCTGCTCTTCTAGCTGGAATTTCTCAAGCTTGGATGACCAGTCACTTGACCTTCTGTCGAGTTCCTTCTCCAAACCTGACTGCAGCTCCTTCTTCTCCTTTTCCAGTCTCCTGGTTTTTGATTCAAGCTCTATCTTTGCCAGCCTAAGTTCTTCTTTGAGAGAAGCCCTGTCAGAAATTTTAGATTGTAAAAGTTCAGAAACCTCGACGGCCAAGCTCATTCTGTCTTCTGAAAGGTTTCTAACTGTCCGGATGAGTGTTGGCACATCAAAACTAATGTCAATAAGAAAGTGACCCTGTTCAAATTCCTGAGAAAGGAATGCAACCCTTTGCTGTGCTCCCTCAAGCCTACTTTGCAGTTCAAAGTCCATGTCGTCTCCAATTACATCAGAGCACAAAGGTTCACATTTTTCCATATGGCAGACGTGTGGCATTTGGAAACCAGAGGAATTCTCGCTATGGTACCTTTTGGTAGTTTCATCAGTTTCATGAGAAAAAATGTCATCATGAATAGCTACCTCCCCATTAGAGCATTTATTCAAGGAATCACCATAGATATCTTCAATTGTTATAGGAATATCATGGTCGAACTCCTTTGAACTTCTTTTAGGGAAAACTGTAGTTTGGGAGAGTCTCTCAATCACATTCTTAGCAAGCCTTCTAGGGGATTCATGGTCAAAACCACTCTCTACCCAATCTCCAGATGAATAGTGAAGGCAAGCACTTTTAACTTCTCTAAATGACTGAGCCCTTGGTTTACATTTCACGCTATCAGTTGGTGAAGTGGGAGCGGTATACTGGACACGTGGGGGACGATTCCCACCATCCTTACCAGTATGTATCTTTTGAAAGGTTTTCTTGGGCCTGCTCCTCTCCTGGTGCTGCTCGCCATCGATATAGCGGTCCACGACCTTATTTGAAACTCTACTAGAGCAATTAGAAGAGAGTGATGCATCATCATATGAGACAATGTAACCTGGCTTCTTGAACCCATTTCCATTTCTGTAAGCTGTCTCATCAAACTCTTTCAGCTTGGATGACTGCTTCTCTGGAGTAATGGTCCGACGACTGACAGAAACCCATTAAATTAGACTCTTGCGAATATTAAAAAGAAAGAACATTGCACACAAGGATGTATAGATCATTAAACAAGTTCTTAAAATTAGCTTCGAAGTCTCAATGAACCAAGTCACTTACCAAGGCGAATATTCAGAATGCTGATGTTGAGCAGGAGATCTGCTCTGATCACTCAAAGAGGAAGACGAGTTCTTTTGCTCCAAAGCTTCTGCAAGGAAGTTAGCAGAAGATAAAGAGCGGCTCTTCCTAAGTCCCGAACCTGAACAAGTACTTGAGCTTTGACTGTCAGATGCTTGATTCCGAGATTTGGTGAACAGACCTCTAGGGCTTCGTAAATTATTCGCACACTTCTCTCCAACTTGATCGGTCAACCTGTTGTCAAACAGGGGGTAACATGTCTTATCCGTCGACGGTGGAGAATTCCCAACACTATTAGCACTGCCAGAAGCAGATGAGCGAAAAAAGAAAAGCTTTTTCATCTGCAAATCTTTAATAGGATGCGTCAAGCTGGCTCATTAAGGATCTTGGCATATGATAACCACCTCGTCCTAAACGTCGCAATGACCCAAGGCTCAGGGAACCTGGAACACAACATAACAAACCATTATTCTGCTAATCATAAGATGGTAGGAGAAATGAAGAGCTTGCGTACAGCAAATAACAGTTTAAGAGAGAAATAAATAAAGCATTGTAGAGAAACATAGGATGCACCTAGCATGAAGATAATCATGAGAGGCACCTGAGATATTTAAAAATATGCAACTGCATTAAAAAGGATGACAGTCCGCATTTATTATTCGAGTCACTTACATAAATTAAATATAGAAAAATTTCAAGATCCTAGATCTAAGTCGAGACCAAAAAGATTCCCATTATCAGTTAGAAGAATCAAACTGCATTGCTCACTTTTCAGAATGACTGAGAAATAATTTCAGGCCACATGTTGAATCTGACAATCAGCTCACTCTAATAATCCCACTGATAAACAAGCATAGAATAAGGCACACCAAAAGGAAACACATAAAAGGTTATACTAATTACCCCGTCCCACACTATAAAGTTGATAATCAAATGAAGGTTTAAAAAATCAAATGCTAAGTTATATTTCAGAGGACAACAATGTTGAAATAGAAAATTTCAACAAATTAGAGTTTATTTAGCCATCGGGTGGCGTCTGCACCAGCTTTCACGCACCTCGACTGATTCACCTCCCCAAACATCTTAGTAAAGCAGACTCCCCACATCTTTTAGAGTTTAATAGTAGCTATCTGATAAGATAGAATGCCCAGGTATCCCAACGACTAGTTTAGACTTTAAAAAATTATGGGAAAGGGAAAGTAGCAAGAACGTTCGGGGATTAAAAAATTAGGAAAAAGTTACTGTCAGCAATTTAAAATTCAAGAGGCAGATTAACAAGAAGTTTTCAGCAACGGGAGTGTCAGGGCTTCCGATCTACTCCTCTTCCGAAGGATCCAACGATCAACCCGGGTTTCAAAGACGGAAGCAACCGTAATGACTCTCGACAGTTTCCCTAAACCCTAGAACCCCAAAGGCACAGGTACGCTGAGCAGAGAGACGATCAGCGAGGAGAACACACGAAGCATCGAATCAAAATGCATCTAGCTAAAATCGACAGAACCGGAGCACGCGAAATCCCCATAAACAGAGCGAAAGAATCCCGAGAATCGACACTGCATAAAGCCGGCCATACAATTCGATCCAGAAAAATCAGAGCGAACCAAATCAGGCAGGAGAAATGAAGAGAAAAGGCAGAATCAACGGAAAATCACGAGCCCCGGCGGCCGACGAAATCCAGCAGTAGCAGCAGTGGAAGAAGAAGAAGAAGCACAGAAATCCAACTGAAATGAGAAGAGCAGAGAACACCACACCCACCAATTTTCAAAAAAAAAAAAAAAATCAAGAAGTAGAAGAAACTGAAAAACTCACCCAGCGCGACGCACGCGCCTCCCGACGCCGATCGTCTTCCCCCAACGGTCGAAAAACCGAGCGCCGCCTCCCTCGAGCGCTTCGCAATTTGGACTGAAATTCTGGACTCGAAGAAAGGCGGAGCAGGGCGGAAGGCAAAAGAATCTGGCCCCAAGAAGTAGACGTTACGAACTTACCATACCAGCAACTAAAAACGCAAACGCTTCGGATTGACCCGAAAGACCCCCAAAAAAAAAAAAAAATCGTTCGAAATTTGAAAAGAAAAAAAATCCAGTGCGATCCAGGCTGCGAGATTTCAGCGCCCCGGAAATCAACCGGCGCGACACGGACACTGACAAAACAAGAAGAGGAGGAGTTGGCGTTCGTTACCGCGTCAGAGCCAGGGGGCCGGCGAGGAGCGGGGGGGAGCCGAAATGAATGCGAGGTGGCGACGATGGGAGAGCAATGATTGTGCTTTTAAGAAAGAGAAAGGGGGAAGGGAAGTGATGGGCGGGGTGGGATTGGCCTTTTCGGCGTACAGAATTTAGTGAACGCAGTAATGATGGCCAGTAGAGAGACGAGATGGGAGGAACGAGAAGGAGGGCGGGGAGGGGGCTACCGCTACTGCTGGTGGCCTCGCTCTTCTGTGGTTTCGCGTGGGGACGGAGGGCAGTTTCGTCAGGAGGGGCGGGGCTTTTTTAAATTTCGAGGACGCGGATGTTGCGGGGGAAGAAAGAGGGGACGGGGAGGAGCGGGCTTTTGAGAGGGGGAGTGATCGGGAGAGGTAGGGCGCACGGAATTTTAGGATGTTCCCCCGCCGCCCCCCTTTGTTTGTTTTTTCTTCCTTCTTCTTTTTCAATGGAGTTGACAAGAGAAGCGAGTATGTATGCGCACGAACAGAATGAAAAGGGGAGATTTAGGCTTTAATTTTATTTTAGAATCATGAGTGGCGGTTTGACATTCATTTGGCGAGGTTTTCCCAAGCTTACAACCCTTTTTCTTCTTCAATTTCAAATTTTAGAAGAAAACTGGTGAGGGAGAAGTTTGTACTGAGAATTCTTGATATGTTGATAGTATTTTTCTTTCGTTTGGTTGACAATACTAGCGGATTTTTTCTAAAAGTATGTTGAGTAATATCCATGGGGCGTTTGCTGAACAACCAAAAAAATAAAAAATAAAAATTATGATTTTCAAATAGTTGTGTTTGTCATGATCTGCAGTCAATGTATTAAAACTGAAATTTTTTCTTCATTAATTATGGTTAATCAATGCCTTGGACACTCATTAACGGTAACATTTTTTTGGCCAAAAAAAAGCTCATTTTTTTTAAAACATCATTTTGTCCTTTTATTATTATATACCTATGTTTATTATATTATTATTTTTAATGGCATGCGCGCATGAATTTTATTACAAACTTTCATGTATGCAATCTAACCGATTGGCTTTTCAGTTTTCTCATCAACACGGCACAATTGAGTCTTTGACTCAACTAATTCCCACCAATGGACGCATATCACTCACATTCACAGGTGTTGAGTAAAGCTCCCTGCACAAAATGGCAAGCACAGGCTTCGCGACTTATTTTCTACGGGAGACTTTAAGATTCAAGGACGGAATATGTTGCAGACTCTCAAAGCTGCTTTGCCTCCGGTGATCCTGCAAAACTTCTCATCAACGAGAAAGGCCCACAAGCTAAAAAACACAAATTTGCCGACTCCATCACAAAAGTTCATGCTTGAGTTTGTGCATCGCGACTTCAAACCATTCGCGAAAAGGCTCGAATCTAGCTCACCGATGGGAGAGATAAAACAGATTTTCAATGCTTAGCCCGAGGAAGAGGCGCAGCAATTTTACAAAAGATCCATGTCCATAGCATAAACTTCATATAAATTGCGCTAACTGCAAATGGGCGAGGGAGAAAGGCCTCTCCCTTCTCATTGCTTGAATTTTTGTTTTTCCTGCTTTTAGCTTAAAAGAATGAATAACAATGATGAAAGGCTCATTATCATGTTTGCCAATGTAGGTCCGGATTATCGGTACTTGCAAAAGCTAAGCTAACTCAACTCGCCCACGTACGTTGCCCTATTATACCCGATTTTAATAAGAGATGTAGACGTCTGAAAAGCTTTAGAGCAATGGACAAATCTCCATCGGCAGTAAAGTAGGCAGGAGCGTCGACCTTTTTCCGAGAAAGGGATCCATCCTTAAACCTACTCCACCTGGACCATCACTAGCAAAGTAGCCAATGGAAAAAGTCTCTACACGACTGAACCATTGTCGTTGGAAGAACTTCTTCCGTGACGATTGACAGGCGAATGTCCCCATTCACACAGCAACACGCGTTCAGCTCTTTCTAAGAAGACACTTCGATAGGAGTTTACAAATGCAAATGCACATGCGCGCCCGCATCAACAGCAACAAAGATACCAGAGAGAAACTGCGGAAGATCCATCCAGAACACATGAGAAAACAAAAGAGCGTTACAAAATATTTTTAAGGTCTAAACCCAAATCATCCCTGATAAATACGAAGGCCCTTCCGGAAAGAAAAACAAAAAAGAAAAGCTTAAGGCAAATTATGAATGTTGTCGGTAAAATCTAAGCAAGCAGCGGAACTCCACCATAAGTTCTATCCATACAAGACCAGAAATTACTAGCGAATGTCGCACATCACACAGGCTATGCTCACTCACTGCCTCTCGGAGAATCGCGATTATCATCATCTTCAACCATTGCCTCTTCGTCCCTAGGCATGGGGCTGGGGCTGCGACTGCGGCCATTCTCCTCAGCAGGGCTTCTGTAGTTTCTTGGGCCATCAGCTTCAGCATCATTGACAGGGCTCATGCTCTTCCTCCTGGGACTGTTGCTATAATCCGACCCATTAGCATATTTCTTATCTTCGGGAGATTGATCAACTTTGGCTCTCGGGGGGCTTCTCTCATCAGCAGCTGGGCTGTAATCTCTTGCTCTGGATGGTGGGCTCCTTCCCCGCTTAGGGCTCCGACTAGCGACTGGGCTCCGTCCCCGCTTGGGGCTGCGACTACCGATAGGACTCCTTCCCCGCTTAGGGCTCCGACTACCAATGGGGCTCCTTGGCCTTCTTTCAACGTCATCAAAACTTCGCTCCCTCTTTACCGGAGAGATTGACCTACTAAAAAAATTGATACTAATCACATAACCACAATATTCAACAGAATCCACCTACATCTTAATGTGAAAAGTGCAAGTTTATCTTAATCAACTAACTAGCTCAAGAAAGAGTGAATTCTTTAACATGGCATGCAGTCAGGAACACTGCATGTCCCATTTGCATGCAGGCAAACCTTAATAGATAGCCTGCAACCTTCACCTCAGCAGTGTCTGTTTAAATGGTAGGAGCTAAGCTTAAAGCATAATACGAGCAATGAATTCGAAAGAGGGAATTATCCTCATTTAAAACTAAACAATAGTGAAAGTCTGAGGCCAAGTAAATAGCCTGCAACCTTGCTAGCTAAACACAAGGAGACCTACACTCCACATCCTGTGCCTGCAGCACGGAATGGGCATGCAGCATGCTAAAGACTATGAACAACTCCTTTTTAACAAATTAGAAAAAGTCGACCCTAGCAAATCAAGATGTAATGCTGATAAACAAGGAAATTCCGCACGAGAGAAATAGGGTGAAATGATCAAAGTATCATACTCCATATCATTAGAGTCTACACCTAGTCTTCTACAGGAATCTCCAAGAAAGAGGAATTACAAAAGACAGATAAAGAGGGCAATGAACAGACCTGTAACTACGACTGCGGCTGTAACTTCGGCTCCTACTCCGACCACGGCGAGGACTAGGTGACCGTGAGTAATCCTCACGCCTACATAAAAAACAAAAAAGAGCCATGTAAGCAAGTAGCGGATTGAAGCAATATTGCCTTCCTTGCCTCTTCCTAAACATCATCAGCACCAAATGAGACAACATCACAAGAGTACCTTAATTTCCTTGGACTGTTCTGACAATTTCTTTCTATATGGCCCCTTTCCCCACATCGATAGCATTTATTCTTCCAGTCCCCAGCTTTGCAATCTCGAGCCCAATGGCCATCAATTCCACAATTAAAACAGCGCCCAGAACCAGGAGGAGGACCCCTACCCATATAATCACGAGATCCTCCAGGAGCACGTGGTGTCTGCATGTGAAGATGAGCAATTACTCCCCTTGAGAACAAGCTAATTCCACTCCCTCATTACCAGTGCCAAATGTGCAGTAATATCATAATTCAATGGACAAGGCAAAACATAAAGTATACCAGGATCGTCAAAACAAAGCAGGCAGATGGGACAACCCCCACCACCCCTACCCTAAACCCCCCCCCCCCCCAACAAAAAAAAAAAAAAAAAAAAAAAGACAAAAAGAATAACTCACTTCCCACCGTGCATAAAGCAGAAATTTTCAAAAAAGCACAGTGACAGAACATCAGCCAACCAAGGGATGGGTGTGATGGATCTGAGACAAGGGGCAAAGTGAAATTAATTTGGTAGTTTTTTTCCTTCAACATGAAAGGGTAAAATATCCCAAGAAAGGTTACAATAAGTTAATCCACCATTTTAAAGTACAAGCAGCTCATCCTAGAAATCCCATAGATAAGAGTAAAAAATTATAGCAGAGCAAGAAATTGCACAGCACATGAAGAAGTTCAGAATGTTTACCGAATCACTCACCCCCTTCGAGAATTCCACGATAATACGGCTTCCTTTAAAATCTCTTCCATCCAAGCTATATCTTGCATCATCAGCATCCCGAGGATCACTGAACTCCTGTAATTTTTCATCAAAGGGAACAAGCAAAACATAGACACATTTTGCATTTTATCATTTCGTGAAGGCATACATTAAATATACTTCCCAAAAAGTAGTTCTGGCCTTTCTGCGAAACACCTAGAAGACAGTTGTAACTTATAAGAATGGGTAAGAAAGAACGTACAACAAAGGCGTAGTCTCGCTTCATATCCACAGCACGAATTCTGCGTAAACGGTTTGCCACAAACAGTAAGGCCATCAGGATATCAGGAAGGTTTGATACTTCGCCCCTCAAAGGTTAACAAAACACCACTTTGGAATCTTGCCATTTCCACTAATATATGCATAAATACTATAAACACTGGCCAGTCCACCAAGGGTGTCCTCTTACGACAGAAAGAAACCTTCAACAAGATCATCCAAGTTAACCACATGGACAGGCCGAGGCGTGGAACACTCTTGCAGAGAAAATAGAGTAAAAAATACAGGTCAAGAACATTAAAGGGATTGGCCAAAAGCTTTAAGGTCCCTATGTACTTCCACCACAAAGACCCTACTCAAACAACCACTAATAATACAAAAATAAATTCCACCATGTGAACTTACCAAGTTGAATGAACAAAAAACCACGAATCATGGTTCAATAACACTAGAACTTCAGACTTCATATGCTCGATGGAAATGAATATAAATCTAGACACGCATTCTTTAAATTTGACAAAAGTCACAACTCTAAACATTACAAGGATGATTACTAGATTGAACTTCAACTGGATACCTTCCATATCTAGCAAAGAGATCCTCCAAGTCACGAGTCTTTGTTCGCGAAGACAGGTGACCTACATAGAGTCGCGTATTGCTGCGGCGGTCATCATAGCGAGGCATATTTCCTGCAATTTGGCACAAGGGTAAATCACCATGTAATCATCAACCGAACTAAAAGCGCATTTCAGCTGCACCAACATCGAAATCAACCAGTATCGAGACAATCGAGACAGAAAGTTCGTTAATTGAGCCTCTAACCAAATCAAATTTACAAAACACAAAAGGCACCAACTTCACTAGTCCGCGCACACCAATCGCTCGATAAGAAATCAAGATTACGGAAAAAACCACTCCAATCGACACAGAAGCTAAATCAAAAGATACCAACTTCAGTAATTCGGGCGCACCCCAGGCGCTCATTAGCGAATCGAGATTAAGGACACGCCGTTCCAGCGGACACAAAACCCAAATCCCATCACACCGACTTAACAATCGAAAGTTCCTCCACCGTCTCGAAACAACCGACCCCGTTTCGCCCACCTTTTAACAGCCTCCAGAACAAATTGAGTTTGTTCCGCCAATATGCCACAGAAAACCTCCTAACCGGAAGGTACCGAAGGAACTGAAGAAGGACCGGATAACCACGATTACAGTAAACTCGATCCTACGCAGACGACCTCGAGCAGCGCGGGACGCATCGAAGCGATGAAAAAGATCCTCCGACGGCAAAACGAAAATGCATGCGCGCGAGGTTTTCTCAGATCCGCCGATTCAATCGAACAGTCCGCCACTCGAAGGACCGAACGAAGCCCTAGATGCATCGAGCGCGACCTAGATCGAGAATTCGAATGGAAGACGGACACGAACCTGCAGGGACTCCGAGCTCTCTCCGGCCAAGCGCGATTCAAAAACCCTAATTTTGCCGTTCGCTCCTGCTGAGAAGTGCCTATCCACCCGGCCCGTCCGGTCTTTATATATAGCCAGCTAACGGCGTCGCATTGGTGAGGCCAAATCGCGTCCCCGATGGCAAAAAATCTACGCGCGCGCTTCTAATTTTACGGAACTGCCCTCGATCGGCCTTTCCGATTCGTCGATCCTCTCGTCGGTAATTTACTACCCGGCCTTAGGGATGGACACTGGGCCGATCTGGCCCGAGTACAGCACGGCCCAGGACCCTTTGAATAATGGGCCCAAGAAAAGTTTTGGACTCTATCGGGCCCAGATTGTTTTGGGCCCAGATCTGTGGCTCTTCTGGGGCCTTTGAGACGCTAACACAACTAACTCCATACGCACTTGCTCCGCCTAAGCCGCAAGGACAACCCGACGATGACGGCGGAGACGCCGGCGATGCACAATGACCCATCGATTATACGGAAAGGCAGTATTGAGTTCAGAATTGCCTTAGAAACATATCTGAATATTAGCCGGACCAATCGGACCGTTGATCAAATAGTTACTTGATTTGGTCAAGTAACTATGCGAATTTGCAAGTGATGCGTAGCACGGAATTGATGAAGTGTCCATTGATATGCCATCCCTCCAATCAAAGTAACGTATCTGAAATTCCCTTAAAAAGGGGGTTGGATATTAGCAAATCTGGTCAAACCCGTTAATCACATAACTACTTCATCTTGTCAAGTCATGGGCAGAGATAGATGCTAGTTTGCATGTTATGTGTAGCACAAGACCCATCGAATTCTAGATGTGGTTGATTAAGTGTCCATTAACACATCTTACTAATGCAAGGCACCACCCTCCAATAAATAAATAAAGCATGTCTGAATAGTAATAAGTCCGATAGTCCATTAATTAATTAGTTAATTGATTTTGTCATGTGATTGAAATAGTTGCACGCGACATGTAGTACAAGACCCATCAAATTATTGAGGTGATTGGGGAAGTGTCCATTGACACATTTACTAGTGTTGATAGATGCATACTAATGACACTGGAGCGGAGGTAATTGGATGATAAAGATAGGTAAAATTGAACCAAGTTGCAGGAACAACGCAAGAGGGCACGAAACAGCATAACCCGGACATACAAAACCTGATTGGCATGATTGATTTATTCGGGTTAAAACTTCGGCAAGGCTACTGTACAATCGTTACAGTGGGCATTGGTAGTTGTTTTGTTGTCTTGATGCTCCTAGGTTACTAATTCGAGCTGATGAATTTGTCTGACTTTTGTTCTTAAAATAGCAGTGTGAACAGATGCATTACACTATAGTGGCAATATTGAAAGAGGATTACTAAGGCCCTGTTTGGTAACATTTATGATTTCTGTTCATTTATTCCTCGGAAAAAGAAAAAAAAACCCTTTTGGTAACGTCAATTTATTTTTCTATTCCCTGGAATAGAAAAGTAGTCAGAAAATAGATTTTGAACATAAATAATAAGCAAA
Source organism: Eucalyptus guilfoylei (assembly GCA_016097605.1). Classification (NCBI taxonomy): domain Eukaryota; kingdom Viridiplantae; phylum Streptophyta; class Magnoliopsida; order Myrtales; family Myrtaceae; genus Eucalyptus; species Eucalyptus guilfoylei. The sequence continues at coordinate 22,175,893 of CM027869.1, forward strand.
ACAAATGTAACTTATTCTTCTTGGAAACAATTTATAGAAATAAGCTAATTTTCTTTTTTATTTTTCTTTTGTTCTTCTCTATTATCACAGCCACCACAGGCCACTCGGGGCCACCGTCGACCGCCGGCCATTGCCGACCAGCGCCGCCGTCACCGACGACTACCGCTGGCCACCACCGTCCTCCAACCATCGCTTGTCGCCCGACCGCCTGCGCATCTGTTGCCGCTGTCCGCCGCCACTCGACCACCGCCCACGACCCATAGGCCGCTACCCCCTCCCGCGGCTACCTGTTCGCCTCTAATGGCTGGCCGGCCGACAGTCGGTGGCCTGTGGGCTATGGACGGTGGTCGGGGCGAGCGAGCAACGAACGAAGTGATCGGGCAAATGATCGGCGATAGTCGGGCGGTAGTGGGTGGCGATTGGCAATCAGCATTTGGTCATCTGTGACTAAGAAGAAAAAACGAAAAAATACGAAAATTTGTGAATCATACCAAACATATTCCTATTCTTTTTCTATTTAAATATTATAAATTTTATATAGTTACCAAACACCTTATTTTACTCGGAAATTATTCCGGGGAATAGAAATAGAAAATAATTATTTCTAAAAAAAATTGTTCCCCGTAATGTTACTAAACAGACCATAATTGCCCCAATGTGAACACATGCATTTGAGTTTGATATTACACCACGGTGGCAAATTTGAAAGAGGATTATTTATTGCCCAATGTGACCGCGTGCATTTGAGTTTGACTATGATATTACACCACGGTGACATAATTGAAAGAGGATTACTAATTTCTATTGGGGAATGCTATTTCCATCCTTATTCATTCAATTGCGATTTAAAATAGTGTTCTCAAATTTATTTACTTTCCCTTTTTAAAATTTTTGTATTTCCATGTGAGATTTATTTACCAAAAAGACAAAATTTCCATGTATATTATAATGTGCTATATTTTTTATTTGTTATATTTTACTTTCATTGAAATTAGTTTGGAAAAATTCCGAATAAGGACTTGAAATGTTATTGTTTTCTCAAATAAATGCTAGAAATGGAACTCGTTTGAATTGAGAGCTTGAAGTGATAATGGTTGTTTTAATTAAAGACCTAGAGTGACCATGGTTGTATCAACTATGGATGTGACCTTGCTTATTGCTGATCAACTAAATATTATGGTCGGTCAATGGCATTTTCATCCAATTACAATTGAAATTTTTTATTATTTTTCATTATTTTATTATTTTTTTCACTTTTCTTTTTATTTCTTTTCGACAAGGGCCAGCGACCGTTGATGAGGGCTTGACGACTGGGTCGGCGAAGGCTCAACCACCTTTGCCCATCGCTAATAAGGGCTATGCGGTCACAAGGGAGGGTGGCCTCTCCAAAAGGGTAGAGGTCACCTCACGGGCACCGCCAGGGGCAACCCTCGCCGGGCCCTTTCTGACATCACCGGTACCCAATCGACCATTGATGTAAAGAAAAACTCGAAAAAAAGGAATAAATAGATAAAAAGAAATAGAAAAGGAAAATATAAAAAGGGAAAATTTTCAAAAGAAAGGCAAATAACTAAATTGCCATTGGCTAGCCGGAAAATCGGGCCCTTATTTAAAGTAGATATAGTCTCTTCAGGATCTTATTTGAAACAGATCTACTTCAAGCCCTTATTTAAGAAAGTGAAGATATTTCGGGCCTTTATTTAAAATTTTCCTGATTAATTTTGTCTAAAGGAAATTTTTCCAAGGAACCTAATTCCTTTTGACATTGTCAATCAAATCTATGGGCAAATTGTTCAGTGGAGTCTAGAAATAATTTAACATGGATAATTTTTGCTTTTGTTGTGCATATCACTATCAAATCCCTCTTTATCGGTCTTTTGTGTGTGTATAAATTTTCTTTGAAAATTTTCCAAAATAAAATCACAATTACATTCCCTAATATAGAACTTAAAGTTAAAATTTAATTAAATCAAAACATTACATAAAATAAAAAATGTTAAATGCGTGTTATTTTTAGTGTATTCCTAGATTTTTCTATAACGACTTATATGCTTTGTAAAGATAAAAGATATATATATATATATATTAATATATATATTAATATAGTAAGTAAAGAGACTTGAAATATATTTCAGACCAATATATTTAAAATAAAAAATTCATCAAGAAAGCGAGCCTTTAGGACAAGATGAAGAACTAATAAATTATTATAAAAGAAATGATAAAAAAAGATTTTGAAGTTTTTACCGTATTAAAGAATTTATCTTTTTATTCATCACTGGTGAGATACTTTTACACGGAACATGTAAAATGTTATCCGAATATTTATGAATACGCTAACAAAATCCTTTAATACATGAAGAAACCAAAAAGGGAAATGTTTACTCTACATAGAAAAAAAAAGAATGGGACCGTCACCGTTGCAATTGAATGATCGAGGGTCATTTTGTTTTTTGTTTTTAGTGTATACAGTTAGTTATATATAGAGTAGAAATAGCGTTGACCTTTCTTTTTTGGCTACTGTGATCGAGAGCTACCCTACCTTTATTCCCTTACCCAAAAAAAACTACCCTACCTTTATTAATATCGCATGACTAGTGACAACATCTCGGAGCATATCCGAATAAGTACGTCAAGATACTGATGTATATACTCGTAGGTGTCATATTTGACTATTTGCGATATATACCAATACAAACGGGAATTGCGATTTGACTAATTTATAAAATGAACAATAATATCATTGCAATACTTACTATACATCTAAAGATCATATAAAGTAAATATATCGAACCCATCTCTGCTAAAAAAGAACACGGCAACTCGGTCAATCTAATCTCGTATAATTGGATGATTATCTAAAGAAATCTCACGTGGAATTCATATGATATAAGGATTAGAGAGGCACGATGGTCACATGAAATTGAGACGAGAGGGCCGGTCCCCGCGGGGGCCCCAATTTCCGCGTCAACTATTCCTTGCTTTCTTTATCGATATTTTTTTTAAAGAGGCCCATAATTACGGAAAAGTGAAAGCAAAGGGAAAGGACGAAGGTGGGAAGGAAAGCATCGGCGAAAGCGACCATTTTTCAACAAAGCAGAAAGTCTACAGGAGTGACAAAAGGAAAAGCGAGGACAGAAGGAAAAGGCAAGGCAAGCCAAGCCCGTCCCCACACGGCACGAAAGAGGAAGAGGACAAATGACCCGATTGGAGGGGAATGGCGAAATCGCAAAAAATTCCCCCGAGGAGCAGAAGAAAGGACGAGGGGCCACGCGTCGGGGCGCGATTGGGAGGGGCGGGGGCGGGTCGCTAAGGGTGACAAAGACTCCTGAGCAAGCAAGCAAGCAAGCAAGCACCAAAAAAGTCAAGCCTGGGGAAGGATCGTATTCACCTCCCCACCTCCCGAATTTCTCCCTTTTCTTTTTTAATTAAAAAACTCCACCCCCACCGCCCCCTTCTTCTTCCCCTTCCCAACGCCAAACCCTAATCAGCAGACATAACTAGACTTCCTTCCTACTCTCTCTTTATAACTTTCTCTCTCTTTAACTTTTTCTCTCTCTCTCTCTCTCTCTCTCTCGTCACTTCCTCCCTTCTTCCGCGAGGCTCCAGAGTCGCCTCGCCTCCTCCGGCCTCCTCCGGCCTCCTCCTCGATCGCCATCGGGTTAGTCTCTCTCTCTCTCCGGCAGCGGTCGAGTCCGTGAATCCGTCCGGTGGCGCTTCCGTCCTCCGATCTGCGTCCTCCTGCTTGCGTGTGCTGTCGGTCTTTCTGTCCCGGTCGGATTTCCAGCGTGCGCGTGCGCGTGCGCGTGCGCTCTCTCTCTCTCTCCGGGCGTGGTTCTTCTTCTTCTTCTTCTTCTTCTTCTTTTGGGGGCAATCGGAGCCGGTTCGGGATATTTGCGCGCCGATCTCGATTGCACAGTGTTAAGAGTCCACGTCTCGCCGATCTCGGCCTGGATCTGGCGCGATCGTCTTGGGGAGTCGTGTCGATTTGACGACGCCGTCGTCTTGGCTTGATTTTTTCTTCCTAGGGTTTGGTTCGCGTCGTCTGGGTGGGTGTGAAAAGGCCGATTGGCCCCTTTTTTTTTTTTGACCTTTGGCGCGTGTGGTGTGGAGGAATCCGTGGCTGTGGAGGTTTCTTGGAGACGAAGCACGATGTGCGCACCGAGGGGTTTCGGTGGAGTAGAAAAAGAATCTTCTTTTCCTAGTCCTCCCGTCTCGTCACGGTCTGTGCGGAGTTTATTCGGTTCTTCTTAGCTTTTAGAGGTCTCTCGGCTTTATTCTACTGTCATCTCCTACTAATTGCTCATGTCTGTGCATACCTTCGCCGCTTGTTTCTCCTGTGTATGGGTCTCCTTTCCCCTCTGAACTCCGTGTCACCACTTGAAGTTCGCATCCTCTTTCGCTGACGCCTTTGATCTTTATTGTTTACCCGTTCCTTTCTCCGTGCAGGTATCGAGGACGACAGCCAAGAGCAAGAGCAGCCTGCGATTCCGGGAGTGGTAATTTCGAGTAGCTAATACGGTGTTTAGAGCATTCTGTATAAGCTTTCAGGGATCATCGAGGATTGAGCTTCTCGTTTGGTCAGACGGACAGGACAGTAACTTTGTAAAATATAGAGAAAGGCTATAAGGACCTTGAGCTATGCCCGTCTCAGAGAGCAAAGAGGTGTTGATTTCATTCATGAATTGTCCTTTGCTAGTACCAATATTTGAAACCTCCATTGATTCAGTCTTTGTTGGCAGACTGGGGTTAGATCAGCTACCCCACCTTCTAGTGATTATGGTGCAGGAGTTCCCATCAAGAAACGAAGGTTTCCGTTTGTCCGTCCACCATCACCACCACCTAGGGAGCCATCACCGCCGCCACCACCTAAGGAGCCATCACCGCCGCCGCCACCGCCACCACCACCACCTAAGGAGCCATCTCCACTGCCTCAGCAACCATCTCTGCCACCTCATGAACCACCATTGCCAGAGAAAATTGATGAACAGCTGCAGATGGGACATGTTGCTACATTGCAAGGGCCTGTCCCCTCAAATTCTAGCGTTGCTGGGGCCCTGGGAAGTGAGAAGCAAGAATCCAACATACTTGAAGCTAATGTGAGCAGTGTTAGTATAGGGGAGCGGGTTAGTCTTAAGGAGAAGAACGATTGCATGGACAAAGGAAACTCTGAGCTTGCTACAGCAGTTGTCCAAGAACAGACATTGGTTTTTGCTTCAGGTTCCTCAGATGACAAGGATAGAAGGGACAAGTCCATGATGGATGAAAACCTTGGGGGACATGATCCAATGCTGGGAAGATCTGATTTGCCAATGGCTGTGAGCGGAAGTTTTCATTTAATAGTAAAAGGATCTTGTACCAAACACAAACTTGAAGTAGATGACAAATCCAGTAAAACAGATGCTTTGTCAACGATGGATGCGGGCCTTGCTTGCCACAAGAGTGAAGTGACTTGCCTGGATCAAGAGAAATTTGAAAACATCTCTTTAGATTTGTCTCTGACTGATGAAAAAAGCAGTCCATCTACTGGCAGTGGGAAAAGATCGAATAGCGATGCTACTATTCTTCGTGCTAACAGGTCAAATTGGGATCTTAACACGACGATGGATGCATGGGAAGATTCTGCGAGTGATTCAGTCTGTGTCAGTGCTGATTCTGTCCATGGTGAGATGAATGCCACCGCCGGCAACTATGACATGAAGCCTTCTACTCAGGCGCCTGTAAAATCATTAGAACAGAGTACATTGGGGGGCGAAGGTAAGGGAGGTGCTCTATCCATGCCTTTGCCTTCTAGAGCAATTGGTGATAATTATATATCGGAAAATTCTCTTAATTTAGGCCTTCAACCATCATATCTTCAATCAAATCTCTTTCGACAGCCAACTGCATCTGCTAGCATTTATTCAGGGGTGAATTATGTCCAGATGTTGGCATCAACTTGCAAGCCGAATGTTGTTGCTCCGTCAATTGTAAAACCAGAACCCGTTGATGAGTCTGTTAAACAGTCTTTCAGTGCTTTGAAAACAGCAGACAATAGAACTGTCAAGTGCGAGTCCAAAGATGAGCAATTTCGGGTAGCCCATGAGAGTCCAATCTGTAGGACCCTACAGACTGTTAATTCCAAATCAATAAAAGCCGAGCCAGGTTGTGAGGGTATGGAAGCATCCAGAACCAATGAGGATGCATGTCTTAGGTCTTGCGAACAGACGTCAAATGGTTCTGAGTTACGCTCACTGGTAAAACAAGGCGGAGACATGAATCACTTGTTGGAAACTGAACCTTGTCCTTCTGAATCAGCTGCAGATCGTGATACGGTTGGCACTAGCAAACATCCTGCAGAAGGGGGTCATCATGAGGGGGAATCATCTGCAGGAGGTCATCATGAGGGGGAATCATCTGCAGGAGGTCATCATGAGGGGGAATCATCTCAGATTCGGGAAACTTCTGAAAATGCCATGAAGATTGGGTCAGATACTATTGCTACAAATATTGGTCCTGGTAGTAACAAACTACCTCCTAGCGTGGAGAATGCCCTAGAAGCGGAGAACACTGAGGTTGCACATCACGAAGAACGTGGCCTCGAAGTGGCTGACAAGATCCCTCCAAGTTTGAAGGAAAATGCTGAGGATGCTGCAAGTGATGGAGAAAAGTTTGAAATATCCATCATGGAAGAGGATTCTGATTCTGATTCTGAGTATTATTCAGATGGAAACCATGGTCCTCCTGTGGCTGTAGATGAGGAACATTTCCATCGAGAAGATAATGAGTATGAGGATGGCGAGGTTCGGGAACAAGTCTTGCTCGGTACATCAGAGGGAAACACTGGTAAGACGGAACTTGAGAATGTCAGCAATTGTGAATCTGAGCTAAATAGAATTGATTTTGGCGAGAGCTCCTGTCATAATTCTGCTACTCTTCCCCGAGAGGGGGATGATGCTAGAACCCAGGTTGATGGCCAAATGAACGAGAGCCTTATGACACTATTTTCTACAGCTAATGTGGACAAAAATCAAAAAATTGTTGATGAAGTTTCCCATTTGCAAGAATTATCTCCAATTGAAACAGTTGCTGTTAATTCTGAAATGATCAGTCCAGTGAATACAACTGGGAGAAAGGTGCTTGATGATTTGGTGAGCCGAAGTCCATCTAAGGACCTGGGATCAGATCCATCATATAGTCAAGCCATTGAACTTCACCCTGCAGTTGTCGCCACCACTAATCTTGTTGATGAAGAGGCTGCAAAAACTGACGGTATTGTGTCTACTGGAAATGGTGATGAGACTGATACGGGTTTGCTTGTGGCAGAAGCATCTTTGAACAGTGAAGTTGTAGATGGAAAATCCGAGGGCAGTAAGCGGCGGATTATAAATTTGTCTCGACCTAATGTTTCATCTCCTGACAAAGCAAGATCTATACCTGATAAATCTATACCGCTACGAGCTGGAAGGAAAAGATTACCAGATATTGCCCTTGAGGGAGATAAGCCACCCAGAGGGAGGTGATTAACTTTATTTTGCTAGTTCTACTGGCTTATTTCTTTTTATTTTGCATATGTAAATTGTTGTAGGAGGTTTAATTTTCTTACCTGCTACCTTCACCAGGGACGAATATCGTGATGATGGGTTAAACAAATTTCCGAGAGAGAGGAATCAAGATATGTTTTCTCGAAACTCTAGATCAAACTTTGCGCGGGATAGGGCGAGAGTTTCCAATGACTGTGGCAATTGGGATGCTGAGCAGGAATTGGGTCCAAAAGTTTATAATCGTTTTCCAGAGTTTCCTCCTGGCAGATACAATAGATATCCTTCAGATTTTAGAAATTACAATGGTGCAACAGAGGATGGTGTTGGCGGTGCAGGGCGGGGAGGAAGAAAGCTTTTGACTGATGATGCACAGAATTTCCGTCATCTGTCCTCAAGGAGGCGCTCGCCCGGAGGAAGAGATGGACATGCAGCTCGAGGCCAACCTATGATTGGTGGAATATCGAGAAACATTAGCCCTGCGAGATGTATGGATGTGTCTGATTCTGAAATTGTCGGATTGAGGCATGGAAACAAGTTCATGAGAGACTTTGAGGATGATAATATGGAACCGATGTTTGCTTGTCAACCTTCGTATGGAGAAGCTGAAGGTTTTATTCGGGGGGATAGGAATATCACATCTTTCAAGGAAAAAGTTTTTCATCGTGTTCGTTCGAAATCTCCTTTAAGATTAAGAAGTAGGTCTCCTGTTGAATGGCCACCCAGGAGAAGATCTCCAGAAGGATTTGGTGGCCATCAGCCAATGACTCATAGGAGATCTCCGGCATTGTACAGAAGGAATAGGATGAGATCACCTGAGCGCACTTGCTTCCATAGTGGGATGATGATTAGAAGGCAGAATTCTCCTCCTTTTGCGACCCAACCGCTTGATGAGTTGAGAGAGATGAATTCTGGAAGGGACCATGGTTTTCCTCGGCCCATCATGTCCAACAGAAGCCCATCTGGGAGGATTCCACTGAGAAATCGAAGATATGATATTATTAATTCACGAGAAAGAACACAGGGCGAGTACTTTAGGGTGCCTATGCGCTCTAGCCGTTTCCATGAACTTGGTGGAGATGGAGACACCGATGAGAGGAGAAGGTTGGGTGAAAAGCATGGGCCTGTTCGCCATCTTAGGTCTCCTTTTGGTCCTAATGGTGAGAGTTTTATGTACAATACAGATGAAGCGTCTAGGTCATATAGGCTTTGTGCAGAAGATGATCCAGCATATCATAAAAGAGGCAGCTCAAGGGAAACGCAGTTAGACAGAAGGAATAAAAATCGGGCTGGAGATGTGCATAAAGCAAGAGCAGTTGATGAGCCGGATGGCAATTACAGGCATGGAGGACTGTCGTCTGATGACTTTGATGATCCTTCTCGAAGTAAAAGAAAAAGGTTTTGATCAGGTCCTAGTATGGGTTTGCATGAGAATGGCATATCTTGCTGGGGATGATGACTAATGTACAGAAACATCTTTTGACAAATGGTGTCCTAATTATTGATGCATGTGGCTCCAGCAGCGAGTTGAGGGGACGTGATCTTCCAAGTGAGTACCAGAGGCAATGTTGGATCTGCATACTTTTGATAATGGAAATGGGTGTCTCTCACCTCGTACATTCAACGGATTGTTATGCTTTCCTGTTTGCACCATTTGAACTAACTTCCTACAATTCCTTTTTTTTTTTTTGGGCAATGCAGGTAATAACTCCGTTGTCAGATTCATCATGCAAATTTTTGAGCTGACATGAATTTTGTGAATCGAGTAGGGGACATTTTGATGAATCAGACCTTGTATAAACTGGAAGGCCCCTTTCAGATGTTGATTTGGCTCAATGAAGAAGATAGTTAACATCAAGCATTCCCTACCTGATGTGGAATCATTAGTTCGTCAGTAACTACCGGCTAGTCATTGTCGCTACAAGGATGAAATCCAATGAGTTCTTTAGCAGTCCTAGTACATGTAAGGCTGTTAAAAGAAATCCATTTTGATGAATTGTCTATCTCGCGTTAAAGCTTTCTTGGAGACTTCTCTGCATGGTCAACTTGGATAAACACAGTATATGATTCCTTGCTTGTGAAGATGCATGCTTCTTAGTCCAGTTCGTCTATGCTGGCACCAGGAGCTAATATTGTTTAGGGCCTTTAGATGTTTTGGATATTTGGCTTAAGAATCAAGTTTCTCTTTCTTCTCTTGCTGCAACTCCTGCTTGGGGTTAAAGAATTACTGCATTAGTCTCATTTTAATAGAGAAGCTGGTGGAGTAGATACTGTTGAGTGTGCTTTTGGAAGACTTGCTACCTTAAGGTTCTGGAGAGAAAATACACTAGCATTTTGGTATTTTCAGCTCGTTACCAATGTGAGCGATGCCATTGAGTCCAAGGCAGTGGTTTGCTGGGGATTGCTTGGAGGTATTTTTTCGCTGCAGAGTTAATGGCATGGGTTTGGATGCTCTTCGTTTGCCACTTGATTGAAAAATGGAGATGGTTGATTTGTTTATCAGCATTCATCTGTCACGAGGACATGTTTTTGTGTTCATCCGAAGAGAAGTCCTCCACTGACTTCAAATTTAGAAGTGCTCAAAGTGGTCTCTCTAAGCTGTTCTGACTTATTTTAGGAAGCCAACTTCTCTGATCATCTGGTCAACCTTTCAGTGGACATCTTTGTCTTTTTGCATAGTCGTCGGGATCGGCCAAGATTGGGTGCATCAATGGAAAATAGAATGTGGCTTCGAAGTGTCGATTGCCCTCTTGTGAATTTGCTGAAAAGGTGACTGCTGGAGGGAATCTTTTTTTGACCATGAGGCTTGTCGACTCAATCCTCTCCGCTTCAGTTGGCAAATGATGGGTCCATGAGACAGTATTTGGCTCGTCATGTGTGTGTGGTTCCCAAACTATGACTGCAAATTTGTCTAGGTTTCTGCTCTTATTTCTCTGGGTACGACAAACATCACAAAGGGCAGTGATGTTCCAATTCTAACAAAGGGCGGTGGTGTTCCGAATCTGGGTGGATAACAAAGTTTAGTCATTCTTGCCCATCCCATATGGCTCAGTTCAGTGCACCATATGTTAGGAAACCTGGATTGCTTTTTGTTTCATCCATGATTTTCAAGGCCATAGCTTGTTTCAGCCTTCTGGACTTGATGATGGTAGTGATAGGAATTGAACTTCAAACAACACTACCTAATGACAACAGCAAGACCGAGACTGAATGTGAAGATGGTTCTGGAGATCTCTAGATATCACCCACTGTGTTGATTACTTTCTACCTAGAGAACACTCTACCCTAAGCTACAGCCGCTGCTGTATGACCTCCGTACTCCTGGTTCTTATAGAACATCTGAGCATGCAAAGACCCAACTGAATTTCCATGCCCAGAAGGGTGTGACTTAGAATTTTCTTTTTCCTAACTATGCTTAAGAAAAGAGAATAAGTAAAATCTTCAATTCTCTGTCAAACAGGGAAGAGACTAAGCGAGTAAAAAGGCTGCGTAAAGTATGGATTGACCTCTGAACAGAGAATGGAAAATGAACCCGAACCAGTTGTGCAAATTGTGATCGGTTAACTTGTGTGGTTTCAGTTTTCTTGCCAAAATTCAGAAAGAGTGCCACTCTGGAGTGAGTGAGATGCTTCTTTGGTTTTGTTGTGTGCGAGTGACCGCTGCGCCTCTAAACGCGCTCGGAATTGGTTGGACGATGCGTTGAATGGCAAGCAACCTCTGATGCGCTTAGATGCGAGACCTCGCCGGCGCCATGCAAATGATAGATGTCACTTTCGTTTGTGTTGAGCACGCAAATAAAATGGGTCTGCCTCACTTCTCATAGGCTGGGCCGATGAATACTAATACTTTTTATGGGAAGGACGGTGATGATGTGACCAGGATGGATAAACTAATGATGACTAAAACTTGATTAAGGGGACTCCTCTGGCGCATGTCGTTTTCTATTGCGGAGCGATCGAGAGTTCATACCCTCCCGGTTTGGGGAGACCTTGACTTAAAAACTAAGATAGATCAGCTTCGGTCTTCGTCCATGACTTTTTCTTTTTTTCTTTTTTAAAGGGTTCTATTTGGCCCAAGGTGACGCCAGTCATTGCCAAGTCAAAATCTTTGCGAATCACCAACACGACTTCAATCAAGACGGGATATAGCGATTGGTTTATGTTTGCAATCATTACAGTTTAAATCCCCATGATTTTTTATTTATTGTCCCTCTACCGATTGAGACTGACTTTGGGTAATGAATTATAAGTCGGTATGTTTTCTATGATTGACTTGACTTGATGAAAATCGGAAATACTAAATTTCCCGTTTCATTTTTTTATTTCGGTCTATATTTCCCACCCCAGCTTAAAGTACGATTAATAGGTTGAATGGGCCCGGGAAGTTCACTTGTTCTTCAAGGATGAGGATGGTTTCGATTTAATTTTTCTTCATTTGGAAATCGAATTAAGCATAAGTAAGAGCATAGATAAACTGAATGGAAGGACCATCCCGTATATTCATCTCTTTACCATCTTGTTGTAAATTTATCAGCAGACTATGAAATTGACGATCATACTTGGAAAGATTACAATCACCCGTAGATATTTACTTATCACGCCATTTACAAGTCGTTGGCTCGTAGAGTAGAGAAAATTAGAAATGAATTGAAGGAGCAAGAGAATGTAGGCATGAAATACTGTAACTCTTTAAATTGCTTTTGAACATAAAAAAAATAAAAAATAAAATAAGCATTTGCTAACTTAAGTTCATAAATTGATCTAAGGTCAATTCTGTTTATTGTTCAAGGGGACTTCCTTATTTTTACAGCTATGAGTCAGGATAAAGCATGTGAAGAATATGAGTGTAGACCTTGAAACGGTATTTGAATATGCAATGGTAGCACCATAAGTTTCAGTTTGAGTGATGTTGATAACTGAAAAATTGTTGAAAAATTCATATAAATCTATTGTATGATGGCTAATTTAGTGCTAAATTTTTTGATGATTTGCCAACATTATCCTTCCGGCTTGGAAATCGTTGATGTGGATGCTCGGCTTCCGATGTGGTATGGTATGATCGACTCTGCTAGCCACTAGGCAAGGGCTTGTAAGCTCTCGTCCTTGTTATCCCTTAACAACCAAAAAAAAAAAAAAAAGAGAGAGAAAAATAATTTAAAAATTTTCAATGTTAGTGCCAATTATGCTATGTGAAACATTCGACATCTAAGTTTGCAATTTTTGACCAAATTTGGCTAGGGGGCATTATGTTAGCAAATTGTCAAAAACTTTATGATTAAGTTAACATAATTGAAATGTTCAACACTTTTTGGACAATTGTTTCTTCATGTTGCATTTGGCCATTTGGATTTCTAGTTATCATTTAATTAGATAGGATAAGATATAATATCTAGATATTTTGTTATATCTTATCTACTTATTTGGTAAATTACAATAATAAAATCGAACATTTTCATATCTTATCATATCTTAGTGTAAATGAATTTGAAAATGGCAAATGATCAGTGTTAGGATATCCCACAATACGCTTCTAAAGAAACTATAAATGTATAAACAGAGGTTACCTCCATCAATCAATATGTGATTATTGTACCATGTAAATTTTAAATAGCAAAGAGCTCATTGAAGCATTTCAAAGCCAAGTGTTCGATTATGATAACAAATGTAAACAAGTTGCAACGACGCAAATGCCAAATCTACTTAGAGAGAGAAAACGTGATCATTCACCTTTGCAATTCCAAAAAGATATTGATTTGACTATCTCGCCAGTTTTCTCAAATTTTGTGAATTGCAGAGTTATAGAGGAGAAAGGGTTTCAACTCTCTTGTTGCTTTTGTGAATTTTTACGTTAACTAGAGAACTACAGAGGTGAAGAAGTCTAAAATCTCTCATCATTCTTTGTAGAGCTTTGACTTCAACTAAAGAATTACGGATGAATCATGAAGTTTCCTCATAAAACCAGAGATACAAAGGAGAAGGAGATGGAGGGGGTATTTTTTTCGTTTAGAAATCCCATCGCCCCTCTTTCTTCAAGAATTTGAAAGTTATTTTCAAGTTTAAATTTGCTCATTTAAAATTTAAGTTCTTCCACTTCATATTTATTTATTTTTCGATCTTTTTTATTACTTTTCTTTTTATTTTCTTCCATCGTTTCATAATAAAAGAATTATTAAATAATAAATTATACTAATATACCTAAAATATATAATAAATATCGATACTAGATATATACATATATACATATATACATATTATATATATTATAAAGTACAAAGAAATTCAAATATACAAATAAAATAGGAATAAATAAAAAATACAATTATTGTTATTTTTTGTTATTTCGAATTTTATTTTTATTTTAGAATTCCTATTTTTATTAATTATTTATTAGTCTTAGAATTTTGTGATTTGAAAATAATAACTTTTACATCATGAATATAATAAATCATATCCACCTTTAACTTATCTTTTTATGAGATATCTTTATCTATGCCATATTCTCTTATATCATAGTTTATATTATTTTAGGCAGGAACTGAATATAGGACATGATGGGATAGTTTTATCCTATCCCGATCTTTATCATGGCTACCAAATGTAGCCTAATAACTTAATTTGGAATACTAAATGGAGATGGGATAAGTGCAAAATCATGAATCAACATTTTGGTTGTTGGTCAATTAGGGACTTAAGAAATTTTATTTTGGTCAATTGAGGACCCAAGGTTTTATTGAATCCTAATCGGGTCATGAGCTGGTCGTCGGTAAAATTCAAGCATCGGAAATCGAATGCGGCTTCCATGTAAATGCATCTGATCATTCACCATATGTCATTTTCAATGCTTTGAATGCAACCCACGGTGAGTCAAACATCTAATTGAGTTTTTTTTTTTCTTTTTTTCTTTTGAAACCGCAATTCCTCACTTGACGAAAATTAAGTCTTAAATTATCAATCGACCAATGACTAAAATCTCAAGTCATATTTCCAAAGTAAAAAAAAAAAAAAACAAAGATTTCATATGATTTTTGGCCATTCTTAATGACTATCTAAGTATGAAATACCACGTAGAGTGAAAAACAAATAATGTAGAATTTGTTTATACCATCCTTGGCAGCTAGCTGATTATGGAATCATATTAGATGCTAGATACGTAACGTACCAAACACATGCTTACCATCTAATTCATTAAAGACTCACACCGAACATCGGATTTTGTATTTTGGAAAATCTCTTCACACTTTTGTTATCAATCGGCTTATTGGGAAATTGCATCATGTGCCGGAACTGACAACTTCTTATCTAAGAAGTCCTCCCGCGCCACTTCACTCTCAATGTCTAGCTAATTACAGGAACATATTGAATATCATTAAAAAAAGAGCATTCCCGTTTGAAAAAAAATCGTAATGAAAATTATAAATCTCAACGAAAAGAGAAGAAGAAGAAGTCACGAACTCCCTCCCTTTTCATAAAAAAGGAAAGGA
This sequence comes from Eucalyptus guilfoylei, assembly GCA_016097605.1. Classification (NCBI taxonomy): domain Eukaryota; kingdom Viridiplantae; phylum Streptophyta; class Magnoliopsida; order Myrtales; family Myrtaceae; genus Eucalyptus; species Eucalyptus guilfoylei. The sequence continues at coordinate 22,190,893 of CM027869.1, forward strand.
GGTATTATTTTTATCGTCTTTTTTCTGAAAAAAGAAGAACGGAGTGTAATAACAAGCCCCAATAAAAAAGAGGGGAAGGAAAAAAAAAAAAGAAGGGGGAAAAAGGAATATTGCTTTTGCCCTTTTCGTTTCTTTTTTCCCTCAAATAAAAGAACGTTTTATAAAAAGAAAAAAATCCATAAAATATAGATCTCCTGCCCGAGCCGCCTCAGCTCCGTACGCAGGCCCCAAATCCAAAACGACGCCGCTTTGATCTTCAAGGTTCATATATCTCTCCATATATAATTTATAAATATAAATATAAATATAAATATAAATATATTCCATTATTTATATATATTCGATTATTTTTATTTATTTATAAACCCCAGCAAGCTATTAATTTCTCCATACATACATCCGATTCGTGTAGAGTCGAGTCCGTTCTTCGTTCGCGCTCCGCTTCAATCCGTTCTCTCCCCCGTCGAATTCGATCCTCTTTCCTCCTTCTCGCGACGAATCGATTGGGGAATTTGATTTCGTTTCTCTAATCAATACGAACACGCATGCTCGCGAGAATTCGTGCTCCCAGGGTGATTTTGCGCTGATTCCTGTGTTTTTTTTTTCTTTGTCCTCCCTTTTTTTTTTTGTGGTGGTTGTTTTTTTTCGGTTCGAATTCGCTTTCGGATCTCTCGAATCGGCCGTGCGCGGTGCCGGGGCGGTCGGTCGGCCGTGATTCCGCGAACTCGGTCGCCGGGGGCGTGTTGTCCGCAGGTACGGGCTCCGGTGATCCGGTTAGGGTTTTTCCCGTTTTAGCTGCTGCATTACGGGTTCCTTTTATTTTCTTTTTTTTTTTGGATTTAGTTCGGCTGCGGATGTTTGTGCTGACCGTGTGGGCTTTGATGTGTGGACCAGTATGCTTAGGGAATGATGAATCGAGGAGGAATTACGGAGACGTTGGCTCCGCCCGGGACGAACTCGCTGGAGGTAATTTTTGCTTTTGATTCTTTGTTCCGCGGGGGAGCTGTTATTGAGTTTGGGGTAATGCTTGGAATTACTTACAACTAGAAAGTGGGGTTTAATCGGTCACGGGAGTGCTGATAATGCTTAAAAAAGATTTGAAAGCTTATGAGCCTGCTTGAATTATCCCAGGTCTTGTCGGTTTTTATCCCCGTTTTGCCTTAATGTTCTTTCCTTCGTGGTTTTATGATTTTTGGTAGGCGGGTTTTTGGGAAAATTGGATTTTTATGTCTACGTCTTGCATATCGGGGTTTCTTTTGGCATTTTCCGTCTCGGACTGTTTGTTCGTGTCATTGATGCGTTGTCTTTTACTCTCTGGTCTTGCTGTTGCGGTTGCTTCTTATCCTTTTTTGGGTTCGGTTACATGATCCTCTTGATTTAATGCGTCCAATTCAGCGCTCCATCTTCAAATGTTCCCTAGCACCAAAAGTTGACCTGCCATGTCTGCTTAGGTCTTCCCCATTCCTATGGTGCTGGTATTATGTCATTGTAAGTAATTAGTAGAGCATCTTGAGTACATCATTACGCCCAAGTATGTTAGATTCCAACCTCTCGTATGAGCTCTGCAAAATGCCTTTTGGTCTCATCACTCTGCCAATCTTTTGCACGGTGGATGACTGAGTGAATTTTGAGATCTTGGTGCTGGTTTTCAAATGTGGAAGTTTCTAATCATTGGTGTAATAGTGTTTTTTCTATTACAACAAAGAAAATGTCCAAATCAGGCCTATCGCAGCAAAGCAGGGTGAGCGTGTAAAATCCATTACAAGCTTTTGAGATCTCAAAAACTTGAGTCGCCTACCATGCCTTGGTCCACGACATGTTTTCCATAGATTGTATGACACAATTCCACCTCCATTTTCTTGGAAGGATTTCCTTTAGGATTTCGGTATCTATGAACCATAGAATATCATACTTGTCTATCACTCACTTTTGCTGTCTGATATCTGACTTACATTACATGGAAGACAGAATCAATCTTTAGTACATGTATAATGAATCAAAATTAGAACTACGCATCTTTTGTGTTAGTCGTCTCTTCATTGCCTTCTCATATTTCGTCATAAGACTCTTATAATATCTATTACGACCTCTCTTGGAAAAAAGAAAGTATAATGAGACTTTGAACAAAAAATGTTGTCATATCCCCTTTTATGTTCTTAAGATAGTCTAGACATGCTTCAACTTTGATGCATTCAGTGGATTGCAAGCTTTAAATTTTTTTTGGGGGTTTGTTTCTCCTATTGCCAACTTATGTAACTTTTGTTGACAGCCAGCTACATTATGTGATTTCTTCCCTTGAAGATTTGGTGTTAATTTGCATTGCTTATGTTGTTTAGGATCGACATGTAGTTGATGCAAGGCATGGGCAACCAAGTTCATATTCTACCTCAACTGCTGGGTCTGAAGCATCATCTTGGACCCCACAGAGTGTAAATAATAGCTTCACAGGAAATGGGTATTCTGCTAGTTCAACATATGGTTATGAGCAGCAAACACAACCGCCTCGGAGAGATGACATGAATGGTGCAACCGAGGCAAGTTCATTGAGTTTAGGTTCAACAAGTGTACCGCAAGATTACAATGGTTATATGACATACCAGAACCCCACTAATTCATATGGGTATGGAACTACCGGATACACAGGTTACTATAGTGGCTATCAGCAACAAACTAATCATTCGTACTCACAGCCAGCGGGAGCATATCAAAGCACGAGCTCCCCTTATCAGCCTGTTTCTTCGTTTCAGAATACTGGGTCTTATGCTGTCCCACCGAGTTATTCAAACTCATATTATGGTCCTGGTGATTACCAGACAACTGGAACATATCCAAATACTAATTACAGTACTCAGACAACGTGGAATGACGGAAATTATGCAAATTACAGCACTTATCAGTATTCAAACTACCCTTCAACTTCCAGTGCTTATGGTTCTGGTAATTCTGCAGCTGCTTCAGTGCAGTATCAACCACAATTTAAGCAATGGACAGATTATCATGCTCCATCAGAAGTTAGCTGTGCTCCTGGGATGGAAAATCTGTCTGTTGCTAGTTCATCTAACCCTGCATGTCCAACTCCTGGAGTTCCAAATGGGACCCAAGCTTCAAATAGCCAGCCACCACCAACTGCAGTCCCATCGTGGAGGCCAGAACCGGGACTTTCGGGATTGCCTTCCCAGCAGGTTTGTAATTCACTTATGTACAATGATGCAATTTTGACTCCCCCGAATCTTCTTATATTATTTCTGATTGGGTGCTTTATGGTTATGTACTGCTGTTAACGTCGCTGTTCACCATGGTAGAGAAGCACAGAAATTTATTACTGTGTGCTAAGTTCTTCTTTCAAATTTTCCCTGCGAAAGATTTGAGAAGACATTTTTTACCTTATTGTTGAGATTAGACAGATGTAGTTTGGTTGTCCATATTGATTCTGGCAATTAGTTCTTTCAATATTGTACACAAAACTTTTAAATAATTCTTTGACTCTGCTTGTTGTTCAGCCTAGTGTTGTTGCTGGTGCTGGTCACGATAATTATTGGAAACAACATGCTGCTCCAGGATTCCAAAACCAGAACAGTGCTGCTGGACAATCAGCCTTTTATCAGCCTATGGAGCCAAAAAATGCCTATGGAAGCTATTCGGATGAACAAAGGAGTACCTCTGATCAAGGGTCCAACTTGCAATATCCGGTTGTTCATCAGGCTCCTCAGATTCATCAAGCACCCCAACAAATTTCCCCGGCATTAGATCCTCGAAGAGGTAGCAAAGTACAGATTCAGACAAACCCTAGAATAGTTTCGAACTTGGCTTTGGGATTAACAAAAACCGATAAAGCTGGCTCTGGGACTACAGCAGTGGCAAAGCCTGCATATATTGGTGTTTCACTACCAAAGCCAAGTGACAAAGCAATGTCTAATGATGCTTCTGATCCTGCACTTAAGGTGAACCGTTTGCTCCTAATGCATATCCATTTGTCTTGAAGTCTTCTGCGCCTGACTGCTCTGTCATTTATGCCTGTTCCTAGGCACTGGTTGATTTTGATGTTGGTGATGCCTCAGTTTTGATGCTGTTGTCATTGTTACTGGGCTTTTTATGATGCATTCATCACATCTTGAAATGGAATTTTATCTGAAATAAGAGACTTTCCTTAAAACAGATTCTAGAAATTTTCCATCTCAATACCTGTCATTTAATGAGCAATCAAAAGTGGCATATGTCAAACTATCGGAGAGTTTCGTTTATTGGACTTTCTACTGATCTTGAAGAATTTGTGATGATTTATGCTGAAGTAGATTTTCTTTTGCGCAGCATGCGGCTTTCCCTAAGTCGTTGCGTGGTTACGTTGAGAGGGCTTTAGCTCGCTGTAAAGATGAAGCACAAATCGCTACTTCTCAAGAGGTGTTAAAGGAGGTTAGTCTGATAGAAATTCCCTCTTCTTAAAAGGAATTGCTTGTTCTTAATGGAATTTTACTCTGAAAACTGGAAGATAAAACTCCTCCTAGATGGCTAAAATTATCTGATTAGAATTGGATCAGAGAAACTTATCTTCCATCCCATGCGATTCATGTGATGATGGCGGAATATTCAAGACCACTGGAAATACATATTATGATTTTACTTTGACATCTGATTTACCAGTTACGAGGTTTCTGGCTAGAACATCCCTCTTGTACCCGAAGCAAATTTTCTTCTAACTCATTGATTGTGTTTTTCTTTCTTTGTTTTTGGGTGGTCATCGTCGTTATTGATATAGTGAATTTGTGTGCTCTATTACACTTTCCATGTAACAATCTGCAACTTTTGTATGCGGACTCTGTTTTCAGTTGATTACTAGTGCAACTGCTGATGGGACTCTTTATACACAAGATTGGGATGCTAAGCCTCTTTTCCCTCTACCGGACATGGATGGACTCAATAACACGTATGATCACACCGCTTATCTATGCATTGTCATTACTTGTTGCATTATTATGCCTTCATATTCTATCTGTGGTCATTACTTCGTTTAGAGTACCATCATATAATGTACTGTCATACATTTGAAAATGCTAAATAAAAGTTTGGAAATTGTACTAATTAGTCCCTGCAACATACACCCTTAAACAGTGATTATATACATCTAAGCCATGCTACTGCTATCCCCAATCTTGTATGATCCAGGATATTATTGCTGTACTCCCCACACTTGCCAGCACATTGCTTCTTGGCTTTGCTCAATTAGGCATAGGATGAGTTACTATTCATATTATGAAGCTACATCTTTTCTCTCTTCTATTTGTAAATCAGATTTGAATAACACATATCATTTTTGCGCTTTCTCTTTATTTCTGTTAAGGCGCATTTGTTGGCCCTACATTCCTATACATTAGGTGGGTTATGATAATTATCTTCTGATACAGCCTCCCAGCTCCTCCACCGTTACCGACATTCCGAAGAAGTCCAGGCAGAAGAACCAAAAGTAGGTGGGAGCCTTTACCAGAGGAAAAGTTAGTTAATAAAATGCCGCCACTTATGACTGAACCAGTAAAATATGGTGGATATATGAACAATAGGAACAGAAAGGTACTATTTATCTAACTTGTCAGTTTGGTCTTTCACTAATCGGTTTTCAGTTACTGGATGCTTCTTCAGTAGTTATCTTTCTCATTTCTCTCCTACATATCCAAATCACACTTGTTTATGCTGCTTAATTGTTACTACGAGTTGTTGCATATTTCCCATTTCACGAGTCTGAGTGATTTCATTGGTCATTTTGATGTGAGAAGCAGGTTTTAGTGCATGTATGATCATTCTGATTTTTTTTTTTAATATATATTAAAAATAAAATTTTACAGCCATATGTTGGCAATTCGGAGAGCAAGGATGGGTTGAACACCACAAACTTTTTGGCGGCGGAGCAAAAAACCGCTAGTTTTCAGAAGCCATTTAAGAGACAGCGTCTGTCCGACAGCCTGACAACTGCTGATAATGGTGATGCATCAAGTGATAGTGACAAGGAATCAAGCTTGACAGCCTTTTATTCTGGTGCAATAGGTTTTTCCAATACACCAGAGGAAAGGAAGAAGCGTGAGAGCCGCTCTAAGCGTTTTGAAAAAACACATGGCAATCGTGTAGAGATCAACCATTTTAAACCAAAGTCTGCTGTATCTGCAAATCTATATGCTAGAAGGGCGACTGCCATTGTGCTAAGCAAAACCTTTGAAGAAAGTGGCAGCAAAGCTGTTGAAGATATTGATTGGGATGCCTTAACTGTCAGGGGGACCTGTCAGGAAATTGAAAAACGTTATTTGCGTCTCACCTCTGCACCTGATCCTGCCACTGTGAGTTTGGCATCTTACTTGTAGTGCTGTGTAATTTGTATAGAAATGACCGACTTTAGGGAGGACAATTAATTGGGGAATGTCCTGATTTCTTACAGGTAAGACCAGAAGAAGTTCTGGAGAAAGCTCTTACCATGGTTCAGAACTCACAGAAGAACTACCTCTATAAATGTGATCAGTTGAAGTCCATTCGTCAAGACTTAACCGTTCAACGGATTCGCAATAAGCTTACGGTCAAGGTACTCAATACTTCATTTTGCTGTATATGAGCATAATATTTTGTGATTATTTTCAAATTCTGTTTCTTTCCCTAACTTGAAAGGCATAATGTCATGTGGAAAATTTAGATGACTCTTCTTTTTTGTGGCCATTTCTCCCAAACACAATGTGTTCTCAATTGTAATCTCGTTTGGATGTGAATGTCACCTAATACTTTGCTAATTTGTTGCAGGTCTATGAAACTCATGCTCGCTTAGCTCTGGAAGCTGGTGATCTGCCAGAGTATAACCAGGTCATTGTTTGATACAGTGAAATTAGCTTAATTTATGGTATAGTGCTATTTAAATATCTCATTAGAAGAGGTTACTTAGGGACTAAGATTAATTTACAAAATACCTTTTAGTTGGAGAAATGTATTTGCAATATTTGTAACAATTTAGTGGTCAACTTTTTGAGGTGTATTAAGCAAGGGAATGGACAAAGATAGCATACTATTCTGTACAGGGTCATCATGTAGAGCTCGTTAGAGATATCTGATGTATTACCTAGGCCTTATCTATGAGTCATCTATCAGTCTTATAAAATGTTTTTGATGTCCTTTGTATTTCCAGTGCCAATCACAGCTGAAGACTCTTTATGCAGAAGGTATCGAAGGTTGTCATATGGAGTTTTCTGCTTACAATTTGCTTTGTGTCATCTTGCATTCCAACAACTACAGAGATCTCTTATCCTCTATGTCAAGGTCGGTGATCTATGACAACCATGGATTGTGTTAGGAGGAAGAGTCCATAACATTTTTGCTTGTTTCTTATAGTGTGCATGCTTGTGTTCTTTGATTGCCTTGAAACCTAAGAGGTAGTTTTCCTGTATATCAGATTGTCAAATGATGCAAAGAATGACAAAGCTGTAAAGCATGCTCTTGCAGTCCGCAGAGCTGTGACGTCAGGGAACTACGTCATGTTCTTTGGACTGTATAGGACAGCGCCTAATTTGAACTCGTGCCTTATGGGTAGGTGAAATATATGTTTGTTTTAGTGAATTGTCTATATGAAATGCTATGGACTTAACAACAATGTACCTGCAGATTTATTTGTTGACAAGATGCGGTATAAGGCTGTAAATTGCATGTGCCGGTCGTATCGACCAACAGTTCCTGTTTCTTATGTTGCAAAGGTTCTGGGCTTTGCATATGCTTCATCTGTGAATGGGGGAAGTGAGGAGAAGGATTCAGTTGGATTAGAGGAGTGTGTGGATTGGTTAAAAGCTCATGGTGCATGCCTTGTTGCAGATAACAATGGAGAGATGCAGCTTGATACTAAGGTACTGAAAACTGTTACCAACTCTATGTGTACTGACTATAGACTAACCCTAGTGAGATCCAAAAGAGGTTCCATTTGACGCCTTTGGTTTTGCTTTGTAAAATAGAATCCTTCGTGGTTGTTAATCAACCAGCCTTGCCTAACCAAAGCCAATTCTCTCTGTGTTGAGCACGTGTGGCTCATGCTTATCTGCTTTGCTTAGTTTACCCTTCGTTGTTTGCAGGCTTCTTCTTCTAGTCTCTACATCCCAGAGCCTGGGGGTGCAGTGGCTCATGGAGATACTAGTCTAGCCGTCAATGATTTTCTGACGCGGGCGTCCTCATAGAGAAGTTGACTGCAATGAGTTGCAACTGTTGCAGCCATTGAGAAGAAATGGCGTGGAAAACCAGGCCTTTCTTGACCCCCTATGTATAACAGGTAGGGCATGTTTTTTTTTTCTTTTTGTATCTTTTTCTTTTTTCCTTTTTGGAGCAGCTCAAGATTGTGATGAGCCAGGGCCGGCGAGCCACCGCCTGTAACTGTGGAGAGACGGAGTGGGGGGGAGAGAATTGAAGAATGGGGGCTAAGATTCTTGTTGTGCAATGGAATTTTGTTGGTGGAACGAAAGTGTAAATTCCTCATAAAAGGTGCTCTGCCCCGGATCGATTGGACGAGCGCTTGGCATTAGGGGTTTTAGCATCTGAGCCGAGCGGAGCTCCTCCAGTGTAACATATGAATTCATTCTTTTTATAACAGATATTGGGGTAGAAGTGGAGGAATACCGCGAGGATACATGTTCTACATTTGCTTTCAAGACGATAGTTTTGCTACATTTACCGACTTATTTGGTTTCGTGGATGGTAATTTTGTTAAGTCCTTGCGCAATGCGAGCCAACTGTTTAATCCTTCTGATGAATTTGTCGGGCGAATATCAGGCTTTCTGATTCCGAGCTCTTGACGAGGATTAATTGTCTATCATTGGTGTAAGACTATAAGGATCTTAATTCTGCTAATAATTTACGCCTGTTGATGTCCTCCTATTATCCTCTTATGGTAGTCAAGTCAGAACTCTCTGTGGATGTGAGTAGAATTATCAAAATCGATCATAATCTCATTTCTTAATCTATATTTAATTGGCCGAGCTATTATATGAATTAATTATATTCATTAAGTGTGTTTAGAATTGTACAATCTAAAATAATAGAGGTGTCAAATAGGTCAAAATTTATTTAGATTTAATCCACATTTCCCCAACTAATTGAATTCATGCTTGCGCAAGCCATGTTATTACCTCAAATAATGATATAATTTTTCCTATATTGGGTTAAAATGGGTTGAGTAAGTCAATTTGAAGTGGTTGGATGGATCTGGATGCGAGCATGATATGCATAAGCAGTCTTGCTTTCATAGTATCTTCTCAAAGGAATCACCCTCGAATTTCTGGAAAACTATACATCTTATAGAATCAGCTTCAATGGTAGTTTTCGTCATCATCGTGGTCTTCGTTACTCGACATTGACACGGCAAGAGCAGCCCACAGAAAAAAAAGTTACTCGGTATTGAATATCCGTTCACCCTCATGAAAGTAGAATCTCAAAAGCCACCCGATGACGAGCCAATTCCAAAAATCTAAAGAAGAAAGCGCAAAAACGGAATGTGCAGTGTAAACGGAGGAGAAACAAAGCATCGACCGCCGCCGCCGTCGCCGTCGCCGTCGCCGTCGCCACGGCCGTCGTCATTTGTCGGAGGAAGATCGAGGCCAGACGCTGACTCTCTCTTTCTCGTACTTCAAGTACAGAGCCGCCACCGCAGCCACGAAGTACACCTGGATCAGCACGATCGCCGGCGTGTGGTAGCTGATCACGCTCTTCCCCGTCGCCAGCTCCACCAGCAGCAGCGCGGTCAGCCCCAGGGCCGCGATCCTCCCGTTCGCCCTCTCGCTGTAGGGGCTGAACCCGAACTCCACCTTCAGCCCCTCCGACACCGGCTCCTGCAGCGCCACCGGGGGCAGGTACATCCCGGCGGACGGCGCGGACGGTCCCCGCTTCGACTTCTTCACCTTGCGGACCTCCGCCTTCTTGCCGGTCCCGCTCCGGTACCGGAGCCGGACCTGCGAGAGCCGGCTCTCGAACGCGTCGTCCTCGGGCCCGGGCGCGGATCCGGATCCGGAGTCGGTGGCGGTGGAGGCGGAGGCCGCCTCGGAGGGAGGAGTGTCGGAGTCGGCGGCTCGGGCGGGGAAGGGGAGGCGGCGGCGGCTCGGCGCGTGGGGCCTACGCGGGGAGGAGAAGGGCGTGGAGAGGCGGAGGGAGGAGGACGGGAACGGAACGGTGGTGGGGGTAGCCATGGCTGGTGGCTGATGCCGCTGATTCTCTCGTTTTTGTTTCCAATGGATAAGTATTTCCCTTTTTCCTTTTTTCTTATTGAATTTTTTAGTAATTCTTTTGAAGTGTGATATATACTTTTTGTGGCCTTCGAATTTTTTATTATTTAATATATTTTTGCTGGAACAAGTCCTTCTGAGGCTGACAATCGTCCACGCCTCCGAGTGAGTGCGCGCGTGCGCCACGACCCCGTTTGAGTGGGCTTGTGGAAAGTACCATTATCGCCCTAGGGCTTACTCAAGAAAACTTTAAGTCGTCAGCTATGATAAAAGTAATTACATTTTGCTTTGACCGCGCATGGTTTATTCCTTTCCTCTCTCTCTTAACTTGCAGTCATGACAACCAGATCAATGTGCTCCAAATTATGATTGCTCTAACTTCAAGCTCAACGCTATGGCCGCTCCCACTTTTCTCACTCGTGCCCCTTTAGCCCCTCTCACTCAACGCCATGATCGCTCGAACTCTGAGCTCTCGGCCATGACCATCGCCGCTTCGAGAGCTTCGACATATCGCTGAGCCTCGACATCTTGACCATGGAGGTGGCAGACCTCATGTAACCACATATCTATCGTTATGCGAGGCTAGCGATCTCCATTAGAGTAAATCAACGAAGATCACAACTTCCGCAAACATGGGTCACTTGCTCATCGGCTACTTGATCGGTGAGCTAGAGATGTGTTCTGGATTGAGTTGTCCATTGCAAAAACCTTATTCAAGGCAAATTTCACTAGAGAACTCTTTTGAAGAAACACTCTAACTCCATGGCTCTATTTAAGATTTCCCTAAGCACGACAAACCTATCAAGAGTATCAATCCTTTCTTGTGATCGGGGAACTATAACAATAAACATCTATTTCAATTATTAATTAATATTTAATGTGAATGATGTTCTTGTGATCCATTATCTAGAAGGATAGAAGAAAAATATAGTCCATAAAAGATTTGTGTTGATCTCACCTATTAAAAATTTCACTCGATGAGCTTGTTAGAATCTTTAAATGATAAACATCACATTCATCTAATAACTTAAGTTTTTAGAATAAATGGGACAATTCCTATATGGTATCAGAGTTGGAGATCTTGATTTCAAATTTTTCCAGATCTCATTTGTCTCTCTAATTAAATCACACTTAGTACTGGGTGAAAGGATTAGATTATGTGTGAAGGGAGAATGTTAGAATATTTAAATAATAAACAGTTGGCTATGATTTCATAAATTCGGGAAAATTGTCCAAAAAGTCCTAAACCTATTGCACTTTTGCCAATTTAGTCCTAAACCTTTTAACTTTGCCAATTGAGTCCTAAACCTTTTCACTTTTTGCCAATTCAGTCCATCCGGCCAATTTTGGCCGGAAAATGCTGACGTGGACGCCGATGGTGCCACGTAGATCGCCGGTGCCGACGCGGACAATTTTTAATAATATTTTAATATTTTTTTTAATTTTTTTTTAATTTTTAATTTTTTATTTGAATTTTTTGGATTTATTATTTTTTTTGTATTATTTTTGAATTTTTTTTCCATTTTTTCTTTTTCTTTTGTCTTCTTCCTCTAGCCGGTCGCCGGACCTCGCGCGACCGGCCAGAGGCAATGACCGGCGAGGTCGAGGTCGACCTCGCCGGCCACCCGCCGGTGGCCGCGAGGGCGGCCTCGCGGCGGGCGGCGAGGCTCGCCCTCGCCGGATCCGGCGAGGGTCGAGCCTCGCAGCTCGACCATGGCCGGCGAGGCTCGACCTCGCCGGATCCGGCGAGGGCGGGCCTCGCTCGCCCGGCGCGAGGCCGCCCTCCGAGCCCGGGCGGCGAGGGTCGAGCGTCGCCGACGGATCGCCACCGCGGGGGAAACCAGCGAAAATCCCGGGCCGGAGCCACGCGACCGAGGACACCCCGAGCTCCCGTAAACCCTAGAGACGACGACGACGAGCGGATGGAGGAAATTTCTAGGGCGAGATTGGAATCGGGGAATGGAGCGGGGAGAGTTGGCCTCGCGGCGAGCCGGCGGGGCTCGCCCTCGAGGGCGAGCCTCGCCGCCCAGCCTCGAGGGCGGCCTCGCGCGGGCGGGCGAGGCTCGCCCTCGCCGCCCATGGTCGAGCTGCGAGGCTCGACCCTCGCGATCCGGCGAGGGCGAGCCGGCGAGGTGCCCTCGCGGCGGGTGGGCGAGGTCGACCTCGACCTCGCCGGCCGTCGCCTCGGCCGGTCGCCGAGGTCCAGCCGACCGGCCGGAGGAAGAAGACGGAAGAAAAATAAAAAATGGAAAAAAAAAAAAAAAATTCAAAAATAATAATAAATCCAAATAATTCAAATAAAAAATTCAAAAATAAAAAAATTCAAAAATTCAAAAATTTAAAAAATATTAAAATATTATTTAAAATAGTCCACGTCGGGCCGCGCGTCCTACGTGGCACCGCCGGCGTCCACGTCAGCATTTTCCGGTCAAAATTGGCCGGATGGACTGAATCGGCAAAAAGTGAAAAGGTTTAGGACTCAATTGGCAAAGTTAAAAGGTTTATGACTGAATTGGCAAAAGTGCAATAGGTTTAGGACTTTTTGGACAATTCTCCCCATAAATTCCTATATAGCTCTTTTGAAGAAACACTCCAACTCTATGACTCTATTTAAAATTTCCCTAAGCACTAAAAAAAAGAGATACATGTTTTCCTTCAAACTTGGCAAGAGCATCAATCTTTTCTTGTGATTAGGGAACCATATCTAATTTGAGTCATTTTCACTAAAAAATTTAAGTCAAGTTTTAGGCCAAATAATGTATATTAATTGCTCTATTTGACGCTACTTATCTAATGTAGAATTTTCCAATACAATTCACACGTACATTCTAACAAACAATATACCACCGCATGTTTTTTCACAAAACAAGTTTTGTCTTCTTTTTATTTATTTATTTTCCTTATCTTACCCTAGAAGATGATAATTCCGGATTAATTACAATCACTGCACAGAGCAGATCAAGAACAGCCTCAAAGATGCAACAAAGTCACCGAACCAATCTCCTGCGGATCTCACGAAGTACAAAGGACCACACGACATCAAACAAATCTCTCGATGAGTACCACCTACTCGGTCAGGCGACATCGAACGTGCTGTGTTTCAAACGAAGCGCAGTGTGGACGCTGCGTGCGTTTCGTTGACCGAAGCCGTCTGTGTTCGCATCCCGATGCCAGAAATCAAAGGCCGCACGTCGCGATGAGTTACTGGAGACGGCTTGGGAAAATGCGGCGTGCGGGGGGCGAACTGCCGCAACCGATTCCGGTCCTCTTGCATTAACTTCCTCCCTCCTCGGCACCTAGAAACGTGTGCGCTTGTCGCTTCCCACTAACCCCCACGATTACTGTCTAAAATCCCAGATTTGCGCAAAGCTGTCCGTCGCTTCCCACAAACCCGCACGACCCCCTAGCGGGTGGCGGCCCATGGGTCAGCTAGGCGAGGGCTGGCGACCCTCACTGGATTTGGGAGAGGCCTGCAACCCTCGCCGCTAGTTGGCTGGGGCTGACGCTCGGCGGCCCCAGCCGACACTCCCCCACCTTCCCAGTGATGGAGAGAAGGCGGCGGTGGCGAGGGCTGAGCAAAAAATTAATAAAAAATTGTCATGTAAGATTTCCGACGAGATTCATCGATGTGGTATTCAAGTGTCATTTTTCATAAAAGGTAATATTACTTTCGTAAATTTTGGCACTTGTCTCCTTTTGCCAACTTTTGGCATTTGAGGCTTACTTTTGCCTTTAATCTTATTTACTTCTAATGATGGCAGCATGATTCGACCCCAAGCGTGTAATTTGACCGATGTTGGATTTTGTGTAATGGAACAAACATTAGCATATATGCAACAGTTTCACATCCATCCACCCATACCCTCTACAAACGTCTTCAAATTCGAGCCCAACTTCATTTTATAACAAAAAAAAAAAAAAAAAAAAAAAAACCACGAGAGAAAAAGAATAAGAACAAAAAATAGGAAAAATCAAGTGTGCTTCCCGCCAATTTTGAATATTGGCAATCGGGGAAGAGGAGAGGAACGCCACCGACCCACCACCGAGATGAGATCCCCTTACCTCCTCTTGTTCTTGCTTCCCAGCAACAGGGAGAAGTAGAATAAGATGCGGAACAAGAATCCCCACGCCACCGTCACCCACAGGCAGCTCCACTTGCTCAGGTCCGTCACCCCCTGCTGCTGCAGGATGTCGGTCCCCGTCGTCAGGCACGTCGAGGCCGTGATCTTCCTCCCGAGCGTGCTGCTGATCGTCGACAGCAGCTTCAGCTTCAAGGCATCCGGCACTGCCCCGAGCGGCATGTTGTCGAAGATCTGGACCCCCTTCACGAAGCACTTGGCCGGGTCCTGGAACTCGTTCTGCAGCACCCCCTCGTACGGGTACTTCACCAGGGACAGGTAGTGGAACCAGATCCAGTAGGACGGGATGCGGTCGCGGTTGATGAAGAAGCCGCTGAAGAGGAGGAAGTAGGCGAGGATCGCCACGATGGTGTACCCGAGCATCACGTGCGGGACGACCCCCGACAGGAAGGTCACGAAGGAGCTGCCCGCCCAGAAGGAGGCGAATATGATGAGGAAGTAGAAGAGGAAGCCCGAGAGGCCCCCGTCGAGCCCCACCGCGAAGAAGGTCGTGGCCGAGAAGGCGAGCGCGAGGAGCACCAGCGCGGGCAGCGCTGTGAGCGAGTGGGAAAGCACGTAGGACCACCGCCGGTATGCGTTGTACGCCGTCTCCCTCATGAAGATGTACCGCTCCTGGAGGAACACGGGGAGCGCGTCGGCGCAGGTGTAGAAGGTCGTGGACATGGCGAAGGCCATGAAGCCGAGCCGCTCCTGGACGCCCTTGGGGGAGTTGTCTAGCTGCCAGAACATGGTGGCTAGGATGAACCCGGTGACGAGGACCGCACCGAGCCGGATCCCGAAAAGCTCCGGCATCCGCCTTGAGTTGGTAATGGACCGTTTGGACAGGACCGCCATCTCGATCCAGAAGGGGTTGGCGAAGGTGGGGACCATGGAGACCGGGCTCGCGTCGTTCGTCGCGCCGGAGACCAGCTTTCCCCTCGAGATGCTGGCGCCGATCGCCTCCTTCAGGGACAGCCCGTTGCGGTCGGGCTCCGAGTTCCGGCCACCCTGCTTCATGCTCTGCCACGACTTGTTGAACTCGACGAGGCTCCTGGTGCCGCCAGGGGAACCCTCGAGCTCCCGGATAAGGTCGAGCGCGAACTCAGTCCGGTTCTCGTTCTCCGGGATCGGGTGGCCGAACTCCGAAAAGAAGAGCGGCAGGCTCGTGGGGGAGCCGCTGTACACGGTCTGGCCGCGGGAGAGGAAGAGCAGGCGGTCGAGGAGGCCGAGGATGCGGTAGCTCGGCTGGTGCACCGTCATGACCACGATGCTCCCGCTCTGGGCGATCCGCTGCAGCACCTTCACCACCATGTAGGCGCTGGTGGAGTCGAGCCCCGAGGTCGGCTCGTCGAGGAAGAGGATGATCGGGTCGTGGATGATGTCGATCCCGATGGAGACGCGCCGCCGCTCCCCGCCAGAGACGCCGCGGTGGCCCTCGTCGCCGATCACCGTCTTCGCCGCGTCCCGGAGGCTCAGCTGGTCGATCAGGGCTTGGACCCGCATCCGCTTCTTCGACTTGGACAGAGTCCGGGGGAGGCGGAACTCGGCCGCGAACATCAGAGTCTCCTCCACCGTGAGCATCGGGAAGAGGAGGTCGTCCTGCATCACGTACGCCGATATCACCTTCAACAGCCTCGACTCGAGCGGCTCCCCGTTCAGCGTCACGCTCCCCTTCAGGCTCCCCTTCGCGATCCGGTTCCCGAGCGCGTCGACCAGCGTCGACTTCCCGGAGCCGCTGGCCCCAAGGACGGCAAGGATCTCGCCATCGCGGGCCTCCCCGGAGATGTCGTTGAGCAGGACCTTGGTCCGGGTGAAGAGGCTCTCCCCGGCGACGGGCTCCTCCACGGCGGCCGAGCCGAGGCGGCTGCAGCGCCGGGGGAGGAGCGAGGAGAGCGTGACCTTGCGGCGGACCTTGGCGCTGTAGTTGAGGTTATTGAACTGGAGGACGAAGGGGAGGGAGTGGGGCTCGAGGCTGGCGTTGCTGAGGTCGACGTCGAGGACGTGGTGGTGGTGCATGGGGGTCTCGCCGCCGTCACTGGTGGCCTCCTTGCGGGCGTCGCCGACGCGCTTGAGGAGCTGAGCTGAGCTGAGCGTCGGTGAGCTAAAGATGTGTTCTGAGATTGAGTTGTCCATTGCAGAAATCTTACTTAAGGCAAATTTCACTCAATGAGCTCTTTTGAAGAAACACTCCTACTCCACTGCTCTATTTAAAGTTTCCTTAAGCACAATTAAAAAAACAGAGGAGTCATGTTTTCCTTCAAACCTATCAAGAGCATCAATTTTTCTTGTGATTGGGGAATTATAACGATAGATATCTATTTCAATTATTAATTATTATTTAATGTGAACGTTGTTCTTGCGATCCATTATTTAGAAGGATAGTAGCAAAATATAGTCCATAAAAAGATCTGTGCTGACCTCACCTATTAAAAATTTCACTCAATGAGCTTACTAGAATATTTAAATAATAAACAACACATTCATCTAACCATTTAAATTTTTAGAGCAATTGAGTATGATTCTACAAATTTCTACATAGTATTAGAGTTAGAGGTCCCAAGTTCAAATTTTTTCAAGCTCTATTTATCTCCTCAATTAAATTTTCATGCTTAGTATTAAGCAAGAAGACCAAATTAAGCATGGAAGGGGAGTATTATAATATTTAAATAATAAGCTAGACCTTTTTCTAATAGTTTAAGCTTTTTGAAACAGCTTATCCGTGATCCCAAAAATTCCTATAGAGCTCTTTTGAAGAAACACTCCAACTCCATGGCTCCATTTTAAATTTTCCTAAGAACAATAAAAAAAGAGTCATGTTTTCCTTCTAACCTATCAAGATTGGGGAAATATAACGATAGATATTTATTTCAATTATTAATTAGTATTTAATGTGAATGATGTTCTTGTGATCCATTTTTTAGAAGGATAGAAGGAAAAAATAATCCATAAATAGATTTGTGTTGACCTCACCTATTAAAAATTTTACTCGATGAGCTTGTTAAAATATTTAAATAATAAACAACACCTTCATCTAAGAGTTTAAGTTTTTAAAATCGTTGATTGTGGTCCGACAAATTCCTACATGGTATCAAAGATGGAGGTCCCGAGTTTCTTTTCAGGTCCCATTTGTCTCCTCAATTATAATTTCATACTTAATGCTGGGCAAAAAAACTAGACTAAGTATGAAGGTGAGTGTTAGAATATTTAAATAATAAATCACAAATTCTTCTAATAACTTTAGTTTTTAAAACAATTGGTTGTAGTCTCACAAATTCCTATGGAGCTCTTCCGAAGAAACACTCCAACTCCATGGCTCTATTTAAAATTTCTTTAAGCACAATAAAGAAAGGAGTTGTGCTTTCCCTCAAACCTATCAAGATTGGGGAACTATAATGATAGATGTCAATTTCAATTATTAATTAGTATTTAATGTGAACAATGTTCATGTGATCCATTATTTAGAAGGATAGAAGATAGATATAGTCCGTAAAACGACCTGTGGTGACCTCACCTATTAAAAATTTCACTCGATAAGCTTGTTAGAGTATTTAAATAATAAACATCACCTTCATCTAATAACTTAAGTTTTTAGAATAAATGAGACAAATTCCTATATGGTATCAGAGCTGGAGATCTTAACTTCAAATTTTTCCAGATCTCATTTGTCTCTCCAATTAAATCACGCTTAGTACTAGGTAAAATGATTACATTAAGCATTAGGGGAGTGTTAGAATATTTATATGAAAGACAGTTGGCTATAATCCTATAAATTCCTATAGAGCTCTTTTGAAGAAACACTCCAACTCTATGACTCTATTTAAAATTTCCCTAAGCACAAAAAAAAGAAAAAAAGAAAAAAAAATACACGTTTTCCTTCAAACCTATCAAAAGCATTGATCTTTTCTTGTGATTAGGGAACTATAACGATTGACATCTATATCAATTATTAATTAGTATATAATGTGCACGATGTTCTTGTGATCCTTTATTTAGAAGGATAGAAGGAAAATATAATCCATAAAAACGATCGTGCTGACCTCACCAACTAAAGTTCTTGTCCTATAAGAAACCAAGTACAGACTAAGACTGAAGACACAAGGAAAACTGCAATCGCAAAAAGCAACCCTAATTCCAACCCGCAAATAGCTGCTGGTTTGGAGCCGAAAGCTCATCAAATCTCATTGACAGGAGGGGCACCCCGTTCGGCGTCGGTCCAAAACGATTCGAGGATTCAATGTGTACGCAGAGGAGCGTTACGAGTTGAACCGACCCCCCCACATGCCTATCACTAATACTCTACTTTACACATTATTGATTTCCCCTCGCACAATTAAGCTTTCTTTAAATAGTTGCTGGGGAGGTCGGACGAGAATCGGATGAACACACCAGATCTCGTAATCAAGTGAAAATCTTAAATAAGGATAAAAAATGCCTTTATTTTTTTAAAAAAAAACTTGAAGTGGAGTCTGTTTCAAATAAGGACTCATATGGTCATTTAGTCTTAAAGTAGGACCTCACTTGCCGGCCGGTAAACAATACATCTCTAATACATATTCCGGCGGCCTGATCATGGGTATTTTTGTCAAATATATATATTTTAAATTTTTGGTTGTCTTATTCTTTATTATTATTTTGTTTTGCCTTGCTTGGCTTTTGCCCCCACCGTGCAGGCGAAAATTTCTGGAGTCACAGAAAAAGAAAGTCTAGAGACGAAGCTCAATATGCTCTCAAACATATCCTCATCAGATCTATCATCACCAATGCACGTTACAAAGTCCGGTGGCTCGCCGCCATTAACCATTGTCATCAAAACCTTCTCCGCAACCAATCCTTTGCTTACTCCCTGCAAATATAGCAATTTAGAGAGAGAGAGAGAGAGAGAGAGAGAGAGAGCGAGAGAGAGAGAGAGAGAGAGAGCGCAAATCAAATTTACCTGAGGTATGACCTCCACAATTTGCTGTCCCCTCTTAACAACTGCAGGTTCATTTGCGAGCACTCTCTAGATGAGCCAACAATTCCTTGGCTTGGCATGATCCAAAATCAGGGTCTGCATCCTGATGGTGCCACACCAAAGCGCTCTCCTTGTACACTATGCTTGAGCCATCAGTAGCCTCTGTGTATGATTTCATTATAGGTTCCACGATATTCTTCCAATCAAGATCAGCAGACTATGAACTGGTTTCCCACTCAGCTGCACTGTTCCACCTGCAGGAGAAAAGGAGCCAAAACCCTAATGATGGGGAAACTATATTTATAACAAGAAATACATGAGATTCTGTTTTCCGCATACCTTATAAAATACTCATGCTCAGCGGCTATTCCAAGCATCTTGCACGAAGAAAGCCACTCACTTAATGATTTTCTCCCCCTCCCACTGATAATAAATACAGTGTTCATTGGATCATTACAGAGAGTGTTCAAAACAGAAAGGACTTCAAGCCCTGGCATTTTACTGATAGAAGTTTCAGGAACAACATTGCTATCATAATCCAGAAATATAGCTCTTCTCTGTCTTCCTATAAGAAGAGACTGCGTGATCAATTGATAACCTCCTAAAGCTGGGAGAAAGATAGAGAACTCTGAATTGCAATCCCAAACCAAATGCCCAGCACCGCTTCTTGTAATGATCTCGGCATGCTCTCTTCAGATCGTGTGTGAAGCTGCGTGCCCAATATGCCACATCATGAGTACTGACATATTTGTAATGTTTCTCGTGTCTTAATTGCTTCTCAGAATTGCTCATGTTTGATGCTACAGCATCAACGTCCCAAGGGTTGACCCTAATTGCTCCACTAAGAGAAGGCGAGCAACCAATGAACTCGGAAACGACAAGCATGCTCGTGCGGGGAGCATCCTTCATTATGCCCAGTGCTTCATCCATGCTTGGAGTTCCCTGCCTGCAGACAATATACTTGTAAGAAACTAAATTCATCCCATCTCTCACGGCATTCACGATGCAGCATTCTGCTACTGCATAATAGGCACTCTTCTCGTAACGTGGAACGGCACAGTCGACTAAAACCACAGGCTCATAACCGGCAGCACCATAAGCTTCATTAATCCTTTTGGCAGTTAAATATGTCTCCTTTTTTGCTTCTTCGACATCTTTGCCTGAACCTCTGGCTGGATTCACAATTTGAACCAGGACTATTTTGCCACGTAATTGCAGATGCTGCTGCAAGAGTTGCTCCAAAGCTAGTAGTTTTAGACTGATGGCTTTAAAGATATCCATGTCATCAACACCAAGAATCAATTTCATCCCCTTGAACTGTTCTTGAATTTCCTTGACTTTGGTGGACGTAGCAGGAAGATTAAGGACAGATTCAAGCCGGCCCATGTGAACACCTACAGGAAAAATTTTGATATACACTGTCCGACCAAAATACTCCAGTCCAATATACCCTCGCTTAGATTCATAATCCAGGCCCAGCATTCTACCACAGCATGAAAGGAAATGGCGCGCGTAATCAAACGTATGGAAACCTATAAGGTCACAGTTCAGCAATCCCCTCAAAATCTCATCCCGGACAGGCAAGGTTCTGTATATTTCTGATGAAGGAAAAGGACTGTGGAGGAAGAATCCGAGTTTGACTCGATGAAATCGCTTTCTTAGAAATGTGGGTAGGATCATAAGGTGATAATCATGAACCCAAACGTAGTTATCGCCAGGACTTATGATTTCCATAACCTTGTCTGTAAAAATTTTGTTTGCAGATACATATGCTTGCCAAAAAGAACGGTTAAAACGCTCCCCATGGTCTGGACACATGGGAAGCATGTAATGGAAAAGGGGCCATAACTGTTGTTTGCAGAATCCAAGATAAAACCTTTTCTGAAGATCTTGAGGTAGAAAAGTTGGAACACAATTGAACTCCCAGATCGACGACTTCTCCGGCTACACCTTTGCCCTCGAGGACCTCCTTGTAGGGCCTCGATTTGGACGTTCCCGCTCGCCCACGGCCAGCGAGGGCTTGATGGCCCTCGCCCGCTGCCGGTGATAGGCGTCGAGCCCTCGCCGGCCCTTACCAGCGGCTGGCGCTTGCCAGCCTTTCCCCAAGTCCGGTGTTCTTCATCTGGCCAAGAAGAAGTGAATAGGGGATGAAGAAGATGATGAACAGGGCAACCAAAAATGGAAAAAAAAAATATTGGACGAAAATACCCTAATCAGGCCACCGGAATATACATCGGAGATGCATTCCGTGAGTGAGGTCCTTCTTTGAGACTAAATTACCACTTTGGATCCTTCTTTGAGATAAATTTCACTCCAGGTCCTCTTTTGAAAAAATGATGGCACTTTAGTTCCTTATTTGAGATTTTCATCGTAATCAATGCCTTCGCATTGATAGGCCGTGGCATGTGCCTTGACCGAGGAAGGATGGCGTACGTGCATGAACAAGCGACTCTAGGTACTTCGCTCCCATCGTTTCGATAACAACCTTGCGAAACATATTAGCACTGTGACTAAGACACGCAAACCTAGCACAAGTCAAAAAGAAAAGGACATAAATCAGTTGCAAAATGAGTCACCCAAGCTGGCCTACATAGAGAGACGATACGTATGGACGACCTGGTCGTTCCCATGTATCATTAACGTACTTGATTTACGAGGTAGGATAGGGATAGGTTTCGGGGCATCCGGTTTTCTTGCGACGTGTGAATATTGTCATGGTTTTTAAACATCAAGGACGTATTGGAGGCGCCCACCATGTGGTCCCTTGGTCGAAATTTCCAAGATTTGAGAATTACAAGTTGTTGACCTATCATTAGCTGTTGTACACATAAGTTTTGTGAGCAAAACTAGGAAACCGCGTCTACATATAAACGCCCATGCATCTGTATGTATCAATGTGCATATATAGTCACATGAAAGTGATAGGGCAAGTAGAGATGTGATAGAGTCAAACTGACCGGAACTAGAAAATTCGGATGGTTTCGAATCGGGTCTCAATATTGTTTGAAGGAAAGGTCATATAATGAGTTTTCTAAATGTTTCGATTAAGTTTTCGGTCATAAACCCAAAAACAGGACCGAAACACAGTACCCTACGACCTCCTAATTTTAATCTTGTTTACTCCTAACGATGGCAGCATGATTCGACCACAAGCATGTAATTTGATCGTAAACAATGTTGGATTTTGAGTAATGGAACAAACATTAGCATATATGCAACAGTTTCACATCCATCCACCCACACCCTCTGCAAACATCTTCAAATTCGAGCCCAACTTCATTTTATAACAACAAAAGAGAAAAAAAAAACCACGAAAGAAAAAGAATAAGAACAAAAAATAGGAAAAACCAAGTGTGCTTCCCGCCAATTGTGAATCTTGGCAATCGAGGAAGAGGGAGAGGAACTCCACCGACCCACCACCGAGATGAGATCCCCTTACCTCCTCTTGTTCTTGCTTCCCAGCAACAGGGAGAAGTAGAACAAGATGCGGAACAAGAATCCCCACGCCACCGTCACCCATAGGCAGCTCCACTTGCTCAAGTCCGTCACCCCCTGTTGCTGCAGGATGTCGGTCCCCGTCGTCAGGCACGTCGAGGCCGTGATCTTCATCCCGAGCGTGCTGCTGATCGTCGACAGCAGCTTCAGCTTCACGGCATCCGGCACCGCCCTGAGTGGCGTGTTGTCGAAGATCTGGACCCCCTTCACGAAGCACTTGGCCGGGTCCTGGAACTCGTTCTGCAGCACCCCCTCGTACGGGTACTTCACCAGGGACAGGTAGTGGAACCAGATCCAGTAGGATGGGATGCGGTCGCGGTTGATGAAGAAGCCGCTGAAGAGGAGGAAGTAGGCGAGGATCCCCACCACGATGGTGTACCCAAGCATCACGTGCGGGACGACCCCCGACAGGAAGGTCACGAAGGAGCTGCCCGCCCAGAAGGAGGCGAAGATGATGAGGAAGTAGAAGAGGAAGCCCGAGAGGCCCCCGTCGAACCCCACCGCGAAGAAGGTCGTGGCCGAGAAGGCGAGCGCGAGGAGCACCAGAGCGGGCAGCGCGGTGAGTGAGTGGGAAAGCACGTAGGACCACCGCCGGTACGCGTTGTACGCGGTCTCCCTCATGAAGATGTACCGCTCCTGGAGGAACACGGGGAGCGCGTCGGCGCAGGTGTAGAAGGTCGTGGACATGGCGAAGGTGAAGAAGCCGAGCCGCTCCTGGACGCCCTTGGGGGAGTTGTCTAGCTGCCAGAACATGGTGGCTAGGATGAACCCGGTGACGAGGACCGCACCGAGCCGGATCCCGAAAAGCTCCGGCATCCGCCTTGAGTTGGTAATGGACCGTTTGGACAGGACCGCCATCTCGATCCAGAAGGGGTTGGCGAAGGTGGGGACCATGGAGACCGGGCTCGCGTCGTTCGTCGCGCCGGAGACAAGCTTCCCCCTCGAGATGCTGGCGCCGATCGCCTCCTTCAGGGACAGCCCGTTGCGGTCGGGCTCCGAGTTCCGGCCACCCTGCTTCATGCTCTGCCACGACTTGTTGAACTCGACGAGGCTCCTGGTGCCGCCAGGGGAACCCTCGAGCTCCCGGATCAGGTCGAGCGCGAACTCAGTCCGGTTCTCGTTTTCCGGGATTGGGTGGCCGAACTCCGAAAAGAAGAGCGGCAGGCTCGTGGGGGAGCCGCTGTACACGGTCTGGCCGCGGGAGAGGAAGAGCAGGCGGTCGAGGAGGCCGAGGATGCGGTAGCTCGGCTGGTGCACCGTCATGACCACGATGCTCCCGCTCTGGGCGATCCGCTGCAGCACCTTCACCACCATGTAGGCGCTGGTGGAGTCGAGCCCCGAGGTCGGCTCGTCGAGGAAGAGGATGATCGGGTTGTGGATGATGTCGATCCCGATGGAGACGCGCCGCCGCTCCCCGCCAGAGACGCCGCGGTGGCCCTCGTCGCCGATCACCGTCTTCGCCGCATTCCGGAGGCCCAGCTGGTCGATCAGGGCTTGGACCGGCATCCGCTTCTTCGACTTGGACAGCGTCCGAGGGAGGCGGAGCTCGGCCGCGAACATCAGAGTCTCCTCCACCGTGAGCATCGGGAAGAGGAGGTCGTCCTGCATGACGTATGCCGATATCACCTTCAACAGCCTCGACTCGAGCGGCTCCCCGTTCAGCGTCACGCTCCCCTTCAGGCTCCCCTTCGCGATCCGATTCGCGAGCGCGTCGACCAGCGTCGACTTCCCGGAGCCACTGGCCCCGAGGACGGCAAGGATCTCGCCATCGCGGGCCTCCCCGGAGATGTCGTTGAGCAGGACCTTGGTCCGGGTGAAGAAGCTCTCCCCGGCAACGGGCTCCTCAACGGCGGCCGAGCCGAGGTGGCTGCAGCGCCAGGGGAGGAGCGAGGAGAGCGCGACCTTGCGGCGGACCTTGGCGCTGTAGTTGAGGTTATTGAACTGGAGGACGAAGGGGAGGGAGCGGGGCTCGAGGCTGGCGTCACTGAGGTCGACATCGAGGGCGTGGTGGTGGTGCATGGGGGTCTCGCCGCCGTCGCTGGTGGCCTCCTTGAGGGCGTTGCCGACGCGCTTGAGGAGCTGAGCTGAGCTGAGCGTCGGTGAGCTAAAGATGTGTTCTGAGATTGAGTTGTCCATTGCAGAAATCTTACTTAAGGCAAATTTCACTCAATGAGCTCCTTTGAAGAAACACTCCTACTCCACTGCTCTATTTAAAGTTTCCTTAAGCACAATTAAAAAAACAGAGGAGTCATGTTTTCCTTCAAACCTATCAAGAGCATCAATTTTTCCTGTGATTGGGGAATTATAACAATAGATATCTATTTCAATTATTAATTATTATTTAATGTGAATGTTGTTGCGATATATTATTTAGAAGGATAGAAGGAAAATATAGTCCATAAAAAGATATGTGCTAACCTCACCTATTAAAAATTTCACTCAATGAGCTTACTAGAATATTTAATTAATAAATAACACATTCATCTAACCATTTAAGTTTTTAGAGCAATTGACTATGATTCCACAAATTTCTACATAGTATTAGAGTTAGAGGTCCCAAGTTCAAATTTTTTCAAGCTCCATTTATCTCAATTAAATTTTCATGCTTAGTACTAAGCAAGAAGACCAAATTAAGTATGAAAGGGGAGTATTATAATAATTAAATAATAAGCTAGACATTCTTCTAATAGTTTAAGGCTTTTTAACAGTTATCTGTGGTCCCACAAATTCTTATAAAGCTCTTTTGAAGAAACACTCCAACTCCATGGCTCCATTTAAAATTTCCCTAAGAACAATAAAAAAAAGAGAGTCATGTTTTCCTTCTAACCTATCAAGATTGGGGAAAAAAACGATAGATATTTATTTCAATTATTAAGTACTATTTAATGTGAATGATGTTCTTGTGATCCATTTTTTAGAAGGATAGAAGGAAAAATTAATCCATAAAAAGATTTGTGTTGACGTCATCTATTAAAAATTTCACTCGATGAGCTTGTTAGAATATATAAATAATAAACAACACCTTCATCTAAGAATTTAAGTTTTTAAAATAGTTGATTGTGGTCCCACAAATTCCTACATGGTATTAAAGATGGAGGTCCCGAGTTTCTTTTCAGGTCCCATTTGTCTCCCCAATTATAATTTCATACTTAATACTAGGCAAAAAAACTAGACTAAGCATGAAGGTCAGTGTTAGAATATTTAAATAATAAATCACAAATTCTTCTAATAACTTTAGTTTTTAAAACAATTGGTTGTAGTCTCACAAATTCCTATGGAGCTCTTTCGAAGAAACACTCCAACTCCATGGCTCTATTTAAAATTTCTTTAAGCACAATAAAGAAAGGAGTTGTGCTTTCCTTCAAACCTATCAAGATTGGGGAACTATAATGATAGATATCAATTTCAATTAGTAATTAGTATTTAATGTGAACAATGTTCATGTGATCCATTATTTAGAAGGATAGAAGATAGATACAGTCCATAAAAAGATCTGTGCTGACCTCACCTATTAAAAATTTCACTCAATGAGCTTATTAGAATATTTAAATAGTAAAAACACATTCATCTATTAATTTAATCTTTTAGGATAGTTAGTTGTGATCTCACAAATTTTTACATGGTATCAAAACTGGAGGTCCTGAATTCAAATATTTACAAGCCCGATTTATCTCCTCAATTAAATTTTTATGCTTAGAACTAGGCAAAAAGACCAGACTAAGTATGAGGGGGTGTTAGAATGTTTAAACAATAAATCACACATTCTTATAATAGTTTAAGATTTTAGAATAGTTGGATGTGATCTTACAAATCTTTCAAGAGCTCATTTGAAGAAACACTCTAACTCCATGGCTCTATTTAAAATTTCCCTGAGCACCAAAAAAAAAAAAAGGAGTCATGTTTTCCTTCAAACCTATCAAGAGCATCAATCTTTTCTTGTGATCAGGGAACTATGATGATAAACATCTATTTCAATTATTGATTCGTATTTAATGTGAATGATGTTCTTGTGATCCATTATTTAGAAGGATAGAAGGAAAATATAGTCCATAACAAGATTTGTGCTGACCTCACCTATAAAAAAATTTCACACAATGAAATTGTTAGAATATTTAAATAATAAACAACATAATTATCTAATAGATTAAGCTTTTAGAATAGTTGAAACAAAAATCTTACATGATATAAGAGTTGGAGGGCTTGAGTTCAAATCTTTCCAGACCCTATTTATCTCTCCAATTAAATCATGCTCAGTACTAGAAAAAAGGACTAGACTAAGTGCGAGGGGGGTGTTAAAATATTTAAATAAGAAACAGTTAGCAATGATTCCATAAATTCCTGTAAAGCTGTTTTGAAGAAACACTCCAAACTAATGGCTTTATTTAAAATTTCCCTAAGCACAATAAATAAAAAGGAGTCATGTTTTCCTTCAAACCTATCAAGAGCATCAATCTTTTCTTGTGATGAGGGAACTATAACGATAGACATCTATTTCAATTATAAATCAATATTTAATGTGAACAATGATCTTGTGATCCATTATTTAGAAGGATAGAAGGAAAATATAGTCCATAAAAACATTTGTGCTGACCTCACCTATTAAAAATTTCACTCGATAAGCTTGTTAGAATATTTAAATAATAAACATCACCTACATCTAATAACTTAAGTTTTTAGAATAAATGGGACAAATTCCTACATGGTATCAGAGTTGGAGGTCTTGATTTCAAATTTTTCCAGATCTCATTTGTCTCTCCAATTAAATCACGCTTAGTACTAGGTAAAATGATTACATTAAGCATTAGGGGAGTGTTAGAATATTTAAATGATAAACAATTGGTTATAATCCCATAAATTCCTATAGAGCTCTTTGGAAGAAACACTCCAACTCTATGACTCTATTTAAAATTTCCCTAAGCACAAAAAAAAAAGAAAAAAGGAAATACACGTTTTCCTTCAAACCTATCAAAAGCATTGATCTTTTCTTGTGATTAGGGAACTATAACAATAGACATCTATTTCAATTATTAATTAGTATATAATGTGCACGATGTTCTTGTGATCCTTTATTTAGAAGGATAGAAGGAAAATATATTCCATAAAAATGATATGTGCTGACCTCACCTACTAAAGTTCTTGTCCTATAAGAAACCAAAGTACAGACTCAGACTTAAGACACGAGGAAAACTGCAATCTCAAAAAGCAACCCCAATTCCAACCCGCAAATAGCTGCTGGTTTAAAGCCGAAAGCTCATCAAATCTCATTGACAGGAGGGGCACCCCGTTCGGCGTCGGTCCAAAACGATTCGAGGATTCAATGTGTACGCAGAGGTGCGTTACGAGTTGAACCGACCCCCCCACATGCCTATCACTAATACTCTACTTTACACATTATTGATTTCCGCTCGCACAATTAAGTTTTCTTTAAATAGTTGCTGGGGAGGTCGGATGAGAATCGGATGAACGTACCGGACTCGTAATCAATGCCTTCGCATTGATCGGCCGTGGCATGTGCCTTGACCGAGGGAGGATGGCGTGCATGCATGAACAAGCGACTTTAGGTACTTCGCTCCCATCGTTTCGATAACAACCTTTCGAAACATATATTAGCACTGTGACTAAGACACGCAACCCTAGCAAGTAAAAAAGAAAGGGACATAAATCAGATGCAAAATGGGTCACCCAAGCTGGCCCACATAGAGAGACACGATACGTATGGACGTCCCGATCGTTCCCATGTATCATTAACATACATAATTTAGGAGGTAGGATAGGGATAGGTTTCGGGGCATCTGGTTTTCTTACGACGTGTGAATTTTGTCATGGTTTTTAAACATCAAGGACGAATTGGAGTCGCCCACCATGTGGTCCTTTGGTCGAAATTTCCAAGACTTGAGAATTACAAGTTGTTGACCTATCATTAGCTGTTGTGCACATAAGTTTTGCTCACAAGTTTTGCTCACAAAACTAGGAAACCGCTTCTACATATAAACGCCCATGCATCTATATGTGTCAATGTGCATATATGGTCACGTGAAAGTGATGGTGCAAGTAGAGTTGTCATAGAGAGTCAAATTGACCGGAACAGGAAAATTCGGATAGTTTCGAATCGGGTGTCAATATTGTTCGAAAAAAGGTCATAAAATGGGTTTTCTAAATGTTTCGATTAGGTTTTCGGTCATAAACCCAGAAACCGGACCGAAACACAATACCCTCCAACCTCCTCCTAACGATGGCAGCATGATTCGACCCCAAACATGTAATTTGATCGTAAAACGATGTTGGATTTTGTGTAATGGAACAAACATTAGCATATATGCAACAGTTTCACATCCATCCACCCATACCCTCTACAAACGTCTTCAAATTCGAGCCCAACTTCATTTTATAACAACAAAAGAAAAAAAGAAAAACCACGAAAGAAAAAGAATAAGAACAAAAAATAGGAAAAACCAAGTGTGCTTCCCGCCAATTTTGAATCTTGGCAATCGGGGAAGAGGGAGAGGAACTCCACCGACCCACCACCGAGATGAGATCCCCTTACCTCCTCTTGTTCTTGCTTCCCAGCAACAGGGAGAAGTAGAATAAGATGCGGAACAAGAATCCCCACGCCACCGTCACCCACAGGCAGCTCCACTTGCTCAGGTCCGTCACCCCCTGCTGCTGCAGGATGTCGGTCCCCGTCGTCAGGCACGTCGAGGCCGTGATCTTCATCCCGAGCGTGTTGCTGATCGACGACAGCAGCTTCAGCTTCACGGCATCCGGCACCGCCCCGAGCGGCGTGTTGTCGAAGATCTGGACCCCCTTCACGAAGCACTTGGCCGGGTTCTGGAACTCGTTCTGCAGGACCCCCTCGTAGGGGTACTTCACCAGAGACAGATAGTGGAACCAAATCCAGTAGGACGGGATGCGGTCGCGGTTGATGAAGAAGCCGCTGAAGAGGAGGAAGTAGGCGAGGATCGCCACCACGATGGTGTACCCGAGCATCACGTGCGGGACGACCCCCGACAGGAAGGTCACGAAGGAGCTGCCCGCCCAGAAGGCGGCGAAGATGATGAGGAAGTAGAAGAGGAAGCCCGAGAAGCCCCCGTCGAGCCCCACCGCGAAGAAGGTCGTGGCCGAGAAGGCGAGCGCGAGGAACACCAGCGCGGGCAGCGCAACTAGCGAGTGGGAAAGCACGTAGGACCACCGCCGGTACGCGTTGTACGCCGTCTCCCTCATGAAGATGTACCTCTCCTGGAGGAACACGGGGAGCGCGTCGGCGCAGGTGTAGAAGGTCGTGGACATGGCGAAGGCAATGAAGCCGAGCCGCTCCTGGACGCCCTTGGGGGAGTTGTCTAGCTGCCAGAACATGGTGGCGAGGATGAACCCGGTGACGAGGACCGCACCGAGCCGGATCCCGAAAAGCTCCGGCATCCGCCGCGAGTTGGTAATGGACCGCTTGGACAGGACCGCCATCTCGATCCAGAAGGGGTTGGCGAAGGTGGGGACCATGGAGGCCGGGCTCGCGTCGTTCGTCGCGCCGGAGACCAGCTTCCCCCTCGAGATGCTGGCGCCGATCGCCTCCTTCAGGGACAGCCCGTTGCGGTCGGGCTCCGAGTTCCGGCCACCCTGCTTCATGCTCTGCCACGACTTGTTGAACTCGACGAGGCTCCTGGTGCCGCCAGGGGAACCCTCGAGCTCCCGGATCAGGTCGAGCGCGAACTCAGTCCGGTTCTCGTTTTCCGGGATCGGGTGGCCGAACTCCGAAAAGAAGAGCGGCAGGCTCGTGGGGGAGCCGCTGTACACGGTCTGGCCGCGGGAGAGGAAGAGCAGGCGGTCGAGGAGGCCGAGGATGCGGTAGCTCGGCTGGTGCACCGTCATAACCACGATGCTCCCGCTCTGGGCTATCCGCTGCAGCACCTTGACCACCATGTAGGCGCTGGTGGAGTCGAGACCCGAGGTCGGCTCGTCGAGGAAGAGGATGATCGGGTCGTGGATGATGTCGATCCCGATGGAGACGCGCCGCCGCTCCCCGCCAGAGACGCCGCGGTGGCCCTCGTCGCCGATCACCGTCTTCGCCGCGTTCCGGAGGCCCAGCTGGTCGATCAGGGCTTGGACCCGCATCCGCTTCTTCGACTTGGACAGCGTCCGGGGGAGGCGGAACTCGGCCGCGAACATCAGCGTCTCCTCCACCGTGAGCATCGGGAAGAGGAGGTCGTCCTGCATCACGTACGCCGATATTACCTTCAACAGCCTCGACTCGAGCGGTTCCCCGTTCAGCGTCACGCTCCCCTTCAGGCTCCCCTTCGCGATCCGGTTCGCGAGTGCGTCGACCAGCGTCGACTTCCCAGAGCCGCTGGCCCCGAGGACGGCGAGGATCTCGCCGTCGCGGGCCTCGCCGGAGATGTCGTTGAGCAGGACCTTGGTCCGGGAGAAGAGGCTCTCCCCGGCGACGGGCTCCTCGACGGCGGCGGAGCCGAGGCGGCTGCGGCGCCGGGGGAGGAGCGAGGGGAGGGCGACCTTGCGGGGGACCTTGATGCTGTAGGTGAGGTTGTTGAACTGGAGGACGAAGGGGAGGGAGCGGGGCTCGAGGCTGGAGTCGCTGAGGTCGACGTCGAGGGCGTGGTGGTGGTGGACGGGGGTCTCGCCGCCGTCGCCGGTGGCCTCCTTGCGGGCGTCGCCGACGCGCTTGAGGAGCTGAGCGAGCGTCGGCGAGGGGGTCGGGGCGGCGGCGGGAGGCTCGGCGGCGCGGCGGGGGAGGTCGTGGAGCTCCATGGCGGTGGTGAAGAAGGGGCGGGGGTCTCTGGCGGGGGAGAGATTCGCGGCGACAATGCGAGACATTATAAGAAGGGATGACGGATGGAGACCAGGCTTTATATAAACGCTCGCATTCAAAAGCCCTTCGCGATGGAAAAGGACACCGACCGTCGCAGGGAAAGAGAGACGGCGGCGGGGTTAACGGCGTGATGGGCGATGGCTCATGGAATGCGGCGGAGAGATGACGGCGTTAGAGAGAGAGAGAGAGAGAGAGAGAGTGTCCTTTTTTTTGGGGTGAAAAAAGAGGAGAGAGCATATATATACAATGCACATGGGAAGAAGCGTGTATTAGAGAGAGAGAGAGAGAGAGAGAGAGAGACTGCATGGAGGGGGTGGTGTGATTGTACAGGGTTTTAAGCGGTGGGGTGAGGTGAGAGAAAGGTCACCTACATCCTCCTAACCTCATGTCTATACGTCTTACCCTCCTCCCATACGCCACCTGGCCCATCCCCATTGGCCCCGTCCCCCTCCCCCGCGACACGTGGCGTCCTGGGTGTTGGGAGACTTTTGGGTCCATTTCTTCTATTTCTTTCTTTCTTTTTCTTTTGTTTTTGGGTGTGTGTGGAAAACTAAGAGGTTGGTAAGGTGTTGATCACCTGTGGCCGTCGGCTATTACTCTTCCAATCTTGAGTTTCTTTCGGAGAAGGCAAATGAGCAGTGATGCAAGCCCAGCTGCCAAAAGTTTCTTTTTGTGGTTCAACATCACTTGCCGTAGCCACGTCTAATATGTCCCTGTAACCATTGCGTTTCTTTGGGTAACGAGGGGTCGACGTATGGTACGGTGCGTGGCCTCAAGTAGTCCTTTTTGCATATTGGTCATTATGAGCGTTGCCCGCTTCTGAAAATTATAGCGCGGCAGAGATTAGCTGAAGTCAATCAATCCAGCGTAGAAATGGACGTATCGCTAAAATAAGCGAAGACGAGCGCACTCTTTCCTTACTTGTTTTGTCCCCTTTGCCTCTTATGAGATGCCTACGGAGTATGGCGATTTGTTCATGGTAGACATGAGGATATATTTCGTGACGGATTGGAGCACCCCAACACCATGACGGAAGATACGACCTAAGCAGAGAGCAGGAGGAAATCGTAGATGCAATATGCAGTCCGGGGCATTCTCTTTGTATTTGGCTTTCTAGGTTTTTTTTTTGATACGAGACTACGTGAAAACATGTCTCGACCAGCTATTATCGACTCCTAGTGAATGTACGTGTTGTGACTTTGGTGGCTGCATCGATGCCATCAATAGATGAAGCTTCTTTGGTTTAGGATTGGGTAAGAATCATGTCACGTTGGCAGTGTAAATTCTTCCGATCCCCTAACCATTTTCCTAGTTGAACATGTTCTTTTTGTCGCCCTTAGTTGAACTAGTTTAACGGCTAGAAGACCCGGGTGGTCATCTATTTCTCTTTTCCTTTGGCAACAAAACTCTAATTTTTTATGAGATATAAACTTCCGACAATTTTGTCTCGTCTCGTCCGGTTCGTTCCCTTTCTCTCAACTAAAGTCGTTCACTTATCTATGTCTAATCCTTGAGGTATGGAAATGATTGCAAAAGGAGAAATTGGAACACAAGAGGGTGGCTGGCTAGAAAACAGAAAAGTTTGGGCGGAAAAAGGCCACGATTCAATCATATTATAAGGAGACCGACTTTATAGTCGATGATATAGACCTCTATAATCTAAAAATTAAAAGGAAGTGGATGGTCTGATATTATTCTAACTGTTGCATGGGATCGAGGTAACTCAAGACCCCAAGGAATGCCAACCACCCTTATTCGGGGATTAGGTCGTTTCTTCCAATTTAAAGACGGCAAATTAGATCTCAAATAGGTTTTGCTTACCAGCTAATAAGGGGAAGTCAGAGCAGAAGAAGTTGAAGATGATGAAGACTAGAACTGAGAAGATGGGAATGGAAAGTAATATGGGCGTTTTTGGTTAGTTGATGCAGATGGGCCACTCCTTACCCAACTGCAAAGCTGACTTCGTCACCTATATAATAAATTCAGAATCGAAAGTCAAAACAAACTCATGGGATCAATACATGTACGCATGCCATGACCATTTTTTTTTCGTTTCTAGCCCCTTCGAGTCAAGCCTAGCCTTCTGAATTCTCCCAGAAAACCACACGCTTCTGCTTTTTTCACAGGCACAGATATTTTCGGCGGAAGCCGATGTTACCCATCAGTGTCTTTGTTACGCATCTCTCTCTCACAAACTCATGGGATCATACATGTGCGCATGCCATGACCATTTTTTTTCGTTTCTAGCCCCTTCGAGTCAAGCCTAGCCTTCTGAATTCTCCCAGAAAACCACATGCTTCTGCTTTTTCACAGGCACAGATATTTTCGGCGGAAGCCGATGTTACCCATCAGTGTCTTTGTTACGCATCTCTCTCTCTCTCTCTCTCGTGAGGGAAAGAGCTTGAAGAAACGGACGCATGAATTCTGATGACCTCACTGAGGCTCTTCAGCCCATGCATGAACTTTGCCCTAAGTGACTTTCCAAAAAAATCCACCAACAGGAGTGGATCTCCACGCGAATCAAATCTACTTCCCTCGAAAACTCTCCTCTCCATAAGATTATGGAGGTAAAGCATATGCACAATCACAACCATTTCTCGTCAAGGCAAGGGCAAAATTGTACCCCCCCCAAAAAAAAAAAAAGAACAAGAAAAAAGAGTTTTATCAATATAATGTTTCCTAAAACAGGTTAAAGATGGCATCAGGGACATGATGCACACTGAACCAAGGATTGCCCATCAATGTAGAATCATTGTTTCAAGAATATATAAGATTGACACAGGCAAAGGGTGTAAACATACCTATTAACCCTTGGACTCCGGTATTCATAGATCGAGCCCTCTCGACTAAGAAACCATCACGATGTTATAGAAGTTTGTTCCTCAGCCACTTCACCGACAAAGGAGGCCAAATATTCATGTGGACCGTTAATTAAAGTCAAAAAGAACAACGACAAAAGATATGAAAGGTAAAAGGAATTCAAGAGGGGAAATAGAGCGCAAATACATCACATAGATTGACAACAGTCGAATATACTCCAGAGGACAGAACCACAAGGCAGGACACAAACATCCATGAAGAGTATCTGGCTGAGCTAATCCCGAATTACGCAAGTTTATACCAAAAGCCCTCTGAGTATAAGGTTCTTATTCATGGACACGAAAAGATAAGGCATCATAAAAAGGAGATCCATCTCATAATGAAGAGTACAGAATGAAATCAGTTATGGCCCATTACAGGCGAAGAACACAACCTTGCATCATCCAATATCGCCAGATTGCTAGCAAACCAGCTCATCATGAAGCACATCCCCCGATGGAAATACCTGCATGATCGATGTCTTCAATTTACATCTGATCGTCCGAAAAGTTGACTGCAAGATCCCAATAATGACCCACACCAGCATCAGAGAAGACCTTTCTAGCAGCAGCTTCAGTGATGCACTCATGAACGGTGAACCTATTGAAGCTTGCTTTTGCAACGCTTCCTTGCCACACTAATACACACTTGTTCACTGGCTTATCCTCTTTGTCATCTTCCTCTTCATCCTCATCATTCACAGCAGCAGCCCAATTTATTCGCCGCAGCATTAGTTTACCATATCTCTTGATAGACTTGCTTCCACCTTCAACAACGACAACATTTATGCCATCGGATAGCACCGCACATCCCGTCAACCGGTTCTCTTGAGCATTGACATCCACTTTGAATCGGGTCTGCTTGTGTGAGAGATCATTAACCCTGTAGACAGAGACAATAGTTTCCACTGTGTTGGGGTCATCAAAGAGCTTTCTCTCTTTCTTCTCCCTCCGCTCAGCAGGAGTTAGCTTACGAGCAATGTTCCTGTCCACGTGAGCTTGCTCACGCTCAGCAGCAGCAGCACGGATTTCCCTTTCAAGCCGGGTGGGATCTTGGGTTGCTTCAGAACCAAGAACTTTCATTAAATTGCTCATCTTAACCTTTGGTTTTGGTGGTTCTATCAGGCCCTGTCTAATCATCTCTTGCCTTTCCTTTTCCCTGGCTAACCTCCGTTGTGTACGGAGTTTTTTCTGCTCCTTCTTGGTCAACTTCAATGGTTGAGGTGGAGGAGGGGCAGGCTCTGCTGGGGGCTCAATAGGACGAGGGTGTTCCACATATATAGTGATCTTGTCCATCTTCAGTTTGTCATCAGTGATAATGCCATCAATTACTTCACCATAGTTACCAGCTTGGAGGAGAGGCAAATCCCTATAGAGAGACAAAAAAATTTTTCAAAGAACTTCACATAACATCAACCAGAATGATGATCTTTTAAAGGTTCATTCAAGATTCTAAGGGAACCAGCCTTCCATACAAAGAGGTTGCACACAGGATTTTGACAAACAAATCATTATTGTTGCCTATAAAAGATCCACCATAAACAGTGAAATCTGTTCTTGAGATTCCTGGTACAGGAGCCCAGGTTATATCCAATAATTTGATGAGGAAAGCTTCTTTAGAAAAAAGCTAAGAATCAAGAAACTTGTAACTTTCATTCGGCATCAAGTTTCGTGCCTAAGTCATTGACAGTCTCATTACAACAAAAGGAAGCACTATGATACTAGCATAACATTCCCACAAAATTACCCCCAAGTAATGATTTCAAAAAATAGATCTCCAATATATGCACTTCAAGAGTTAAAGCAATTTCTTCTGGCATGATATTGATTGGACTGAATACACTCAGCAAAAACTCCTCTGAGTAAAAAAAACCTGTCCGATTTTTATGGGTAGATATAGAACAAATGGCACTAATATCAAAACTCTGCACACATCAAGAAGAGTGATTGAGGCACAACAGATTGCTTAAGAAACATTAGTTGTCGCAGGATTGAAAGCTCACTTACCACCACTCAATTTCAGGAATCATGTCTTTTGGTTTTTCCTTGGTGATAACTCTTTCTGACACCTCAATCAAATTAGGATTAATATCAGGAGCTGACTTTGCCTTTGCCAACTGTGCTTGCTTAGCTTTCTGTTCCTTTGCCCGTGCTTCTCCAAATTGACTCTAATCAAAGGAAGAACTATTACGTTAAAATCTGTAAAAAGTGGCACAAGGGATCAGAAGGATGGAACAACCAATACCTTTAACTTCATGATCTCCGCTTCTTTTGACCATTTGCCTTCTTCAACAAATTGAAAACTCATCCTCTTTGGTCTTAGAAGTTTGGTTTTATTGATACCCATCCTTTCATCAAAAAAAGGATTCGATTCAGGATCAACATCCAGATCAGGTTTTAGAATTTGGAAGGCTTCCTTCTTTTGTTTGTTGATGTTAACCTGAGAAAAATCATGTTAGTGAACATAAGAGAGCACCAAAAGTAGAAATCCAGATGGTGATAGCTAGAGATAATAGTCTACCTTGAGAGTGCTGAGGTTGCTTGGTTTTGAAATATTCACTAAATTTCCATGTTCATCTATCTCTCTGCCAAGTGCGTCCAGACGTAAGACTGGGGCCTTGGTAGGCTTTTGCGGCAGAGAAAGATCAGCCGACAGTTGCCCTGGAAATAAATTGATGAGAGGAGCAAACTGTGGATCCTGGCGAAATCCCATCTTTGCTGCAAGCTCCTGCGCTCGTTTTACAGCTTCATAGTTAGGTGCACTTAACAAACCAGAAGCAGTTGGTACACCACTGGCAGGAGGGTTCACAGAGGATGCAGCATCAGCAGCGGGCAAGGACGATGAACTGAACATCGAACCAGCTGATAAGGGCATGGCAGAAGCCAAAGGAGAGGCATCTGTCCCCTCTTTTGGCGCCTGAGTACCATCTGATACTGACTTTGCACTTTTGTTTAGCTGCAGAAGACATTCACAATTCACAAGCACAAAACCATAGAATAAATAAAGGAGCATAACTACAAAACCAGAAGAAAAAATCAAATCTATCTCTACTAGAGAACCTACCAAAGGAATTCTCTTCAGCTTTTCTGACAATTCCTTCTGAATTTGTAAAGCTTTCTTAGCTTTTGCTAAAGCATCAAGGGATAAACTTCCACTTTTTCCAGCTGCTGAAGATGTCCCATCTGTACTAGTTTTTCCAGGAACCTCATGAGATCCGGTAATACTAACTCCCTTATTTTCATTTGTGGTAGAAATTGAAGATACCTTGGTAGGGAAGGGATGAGTAGAGGTTAGAGTGGAGCTAGGCAGAGTCCTTGATGTCATGGTGGGCGGTTCAGGAGCCGCACCCTGGTTTCGAAAAACAAGTCAGGTCAATAGAGAAGACCAGCAAAATTTCCTCTTAAAAAGGGTGAAAGATAAACGAACATGCAGCGAAGAAAGAAGGAACACACAAAGAAGATTACAATATAAGCACTGTAAGAAACCTTTCTAACAAGAAAGTATACCATGGATAACCAGAATCTTCAATGAAATAAATAATATAGTTCACTGAAGTAAGTCAAGCCATACAAGTTAATAATCATCCAACTTCACAGGAGGGCATGTGAAGCATGCGTCTGTCGCTATGATAAAAAGAAAACAACTAGGACAACAAGGAAAAGTCAAATTGCAAACAAGTCTTGTATCGGCCATTTGCTGGTAGGCATCGGTGCCTGTCCCTCAAACCAGCAAATGAATAAAACATGCCACAAAATTGCCACATCGAGAACCTAGATCTCATCCTCAGAGTCACGCCTAAGCACTAAACTAGTGAGAAATTCTGGGAAATGAAATCTGAAACGAAAGAGAAACAAAACACCTCATTTGAATCTGCGTAGTAAAAGCAGAGCGATACTTACATTTGCAGTGGACACACCGCCATTGGCAGTGCCGTCACCCCGACCATCCCCGACTTCCTTCACCTTAACCTCATTCGCATCGACAGTAACACTCGAATTCACATTCAGGTGGTTTCCATCCTCCAAACCCTCCTGATTCACCTTATCCCCGAACTTCCTCCGCTCTTTCTTCTCCTCCCTCCGTTCCCCATTCGCATCCTCGAACCGCCGCCTCTGCTTCTTCTCCGTCTCCGAAACCCTATCCACCGCGTCCTCCCCGTCGATCCCGCCATCCTCACTCCTCTCCCTCTCTTTCCTCTTGTGCCTCCTCTCCACCGACCCCTCCCTCCCGCGCGAGTACTCCTCGTGAGACCTCTCGCGCCTGGCCCTATCCCGGCTGCCTTCCCTCTCCCTCCTCGACTCGTGATCCCTCTCCCGCTTACTGCTCTCCCTGTCCCTGCTGCCTTCCCTCTCGTCCCGCAGGTCGCGGGACCTCTCGCGACGGAATCCGCCGCCGTCGCGCTCGTCGTCGTCGCCGCCGCGGGAATCGTGGGACCGCTCGCGGTCGCGGTCGCGGTCGCGGTCGCGGGAGCTCTCCCGATCCCCGCGCTTGGACTTGCGGTCGCGGTGCCGGTGGTGGTGATCGGAGGAGTCGCGGTGGCGCTTGTCGTCGCCGCCGCGGGAGGAGCGCTTCTCGTCGGATTCGCGGCCGCGGTGCTTGTGGTCGCGCTCCTCCCGGGCGCGGTGGCTCGATCTCTCCATTCTAGGGTTTCGCGAGACCTGCTTTCCTCGCTTCTCTCTCTCTCTCTCTCTCTCTAATCTCTATCGAGTGTTCTGGCTGCCGGGGTAGCTTTTTTGGATTTGTGATGGATGTGGAGGCGACCTCGGATGAGGGCGATGATGGACTTCGCGTGGACGATTTGGCCCAGCGCTCTCAAAGTGGGTTAAAAGGAATGGACATGGGATTGAGTTTTTATATGCCGCCGTTCCGATGCCGGTTAAGGGAAAGGAAAAGGGCATGGATTATGATGCAAATATACTTTTGTGTACTCTGAATAGATAAAGAATAAGAGCGTGAGTTAGGAAGAAATATAAACATGTTAAGTAATGCACAAAATCTCTTCAAATCCCTCCGATTTTTTTCCATAGATTCCCTTCGATCCGTTTACAAATATTAGATTTCATATCCGGCCAACTTGAGCCAGACCTTTGCCCCCCCAAAATCATCACGGCAAAGTTGATGGCACCATGTCCGGCCTGAGTACTGTTGGACGTCCCAAGCCATGCCACCCTCTTGATCATCTTTGTGGTTGGCCTTCTCTTCTTTAGCGTGACCTCTATTTTTCTTTGTTTTTCCTTTTTGATATATGAGCATGATGGTCTGGCTAGCACCTTGTCCACGGCTGTCCAGATCTCAACCTTGCCCATTTCAACTATGGATGAGCCAGTTGTGGCTAGATCGTGGCATTGGATCAGGAAGTTTGCTAGATGCGAAGGCATGATGGCATTCGGCTAGGCCAGTTGGACTAGCGTCGTAGCTAGGCAATTTGGAGCATTGAGTTTTGCACTAGTGACAAAGTCGATAATTGTGTCGATTGATAATGGACTTTAAACAAGAGAGCTTGAAGTGGTGCGATGGTCATGATGAGACAACGGACTTGAGGATAGAGGTTGCAGTGGCCTAGACAATGAAGACGCTAAACTAGATTCTTGAGTATGTGGATTGTTCTCGAGTCAGTGGATTGTCGATCAAAGCAAATGGTTGTGGTTGAAGGGAAGAGAGAGTAAGATTGATTTTTTTAGTGTTTTTTT
This sequence comes from Eucalyptus guilfoylei, assembly GCA_016097605.1. Classification (NCBI taxonomy): domain Eukaryota; kingdom Viridiplantae; phylum Streptophyta; class Magnoliopsida; order Myrtales; family Myrtaceae; genus Eucalyptus; species Eucalyptus guilfoylei. Next base: position 22,231,041 of record CM027869.1, read on the forward strand.
TATTTAATTCCAAGATAAAATTCATATTAAACTATAATTAAATATGAGTAAATAAATGCGGAGCGATATATAATATTTTCTCATTGACATGTGGTCCTGTAATTGAAGATTTCGGGAAGAATTTAATGGGCATTGTACATTATGGGGGAAGGTTGCCCATTGATTAAACCCAACTATTCTTCTTTTTTTCTTTTTTTTTTTTTTTAAATTGACCCCAAGGCAACGTCCTATCAGATTCAAGACAACTTGACCCTAAACACATTTGATGATTCTCCTGATTTATCGGATTTGCGAAAGATCGAGACTTCAACTATTTGATTTTGAGAGGACATTAGAAACTAATTTTTTATTTTATTTCCAATAGGATATATATCACATTAATAATAATAATAATGGGATTTATAAAATTGCTCTATGCCGATTAGGGCAATGTGTGCTTCTTAGCCGATAGTCATCATTAAGGCCACCGGCTACAACACTAAGGGCATGACCGATGCAAGGATGAGGCCCAGCCTCAAGAATCCTCCAAGCATTAGCCACGATCTCTAGTTTCAACGAATGCAAGCTTGTGATTACGATCTATACCCTTGACCGTGACTAGCACCAGGCTTGAGCCCTACCTCAGCCTATCCCAACTCTTGGGTCCTCAAGTCGACAACCTTCTATTTGAGGTCACAAGTCTCAGATCCGAAGTCTAGAGCGTCGAACGACGTCAATCCGACAGGTCTAGATAGAGAGAACACATGACAAATAGGGACAATGGCCAGGAGGCAAACGACAATAATGTAGCTCGTGGATTGGTTTCAAAGATAGAGCTTGGTGGTATGATAAGATTGCCATGGACAGAATCGTTGCTTGATGGGCTTTCGCTCTTTTTCTCCTTCTAAGGATAGATCTCTTGCAATTTCAACAAAAAGATGCTTTCTATTCCATTATCATATCTTTGCTTTCTTTTCTTTACCTTTTTTTATAAACATTATTCTATTCAAATATATCCCATCTCGGTATTTTTTCATTCAGAATTCAAGTCGTCCAAATGCCGGATATGATAGTTGTACATCTTATTCGGAGTTATATCTAGCCTACCAAAAGTAACTCGAAGGTCACGTGCCCCGGCGCTAAGCCGGAATTCTGGCGGAAGGTTGGGGGACATTGGAATCGATCGGGGGAGTTCGGGGGGAAAATTGGGAAATTGTTTTCGAGAAATCAGGGGGCACTTTGTAACAGGCGCCAAAACCCGGGCGCGCGAACGTAATTTGGTAGGAAATGATGGATAGCCTAACGTGGTGGCGAGTCCAGCGACGAGAGAGACTGACCGAGAAGAGACTGGTTGGTGGCGTCCAGGGCGGTGGCTGCTGATCACGAAAAGAAGAGTTTCCCCCCTCGAAACGACGCAGTTCCATCCTCTCCAGCCTCGGAGCTCCGACTCGGTCGATCCCGGGTTTTGACTCCTTCGTCGTCTTCTTCGTCGTCTTCGTCTTCCTCATCCCGTCGCCACCACACCGATCGAGCCGCTCCTCCGAGCCGGAACCTCTCCTCGCTCGAGCGCATTCGCTCGCTCCTCCTCGCGTTCTCCCCTCATCGCCCCGCCAATCTCCGCCGCGCTCGAAGGAAAGGCGAAGATTAAAGAAGAAGAAGAAGAAGAGGGCGAGGATGTCGTGGTTTAGGTCGGCCGTGAGCAAGGCGGTGGAGGTCGGCAACAAGAACAACATCACCCGCACCGTCAGGAACTACGCCGACTCCGTCGTCCACCACGCCGGCCAGGCCGTCTCCGAAGGCGCCAAGATCCTGCAAGATCGCATGGTATTGTGCCGCGCTCGAGCTCTTGCGCGAGCGTGCTTGTTTTGGAAACTCAATTCGATCTGATTCCCGTCGGACGAGCTAAATTTAGCTTCCGTTTCCTCGCGTTCAGTTAGTGTTCGGTTTCGCGATATTCGTGTTTGAGGAAATCGTTTGGTGCATTTCAATGTGCTTGTCTTCTTGGCCTCTATCGCAGGTTTTTGCCTAATTCGAAGAGGTTCTGGTTTTACTGGCTTCATATTTTAGCTATATGTAACTGATGCTACTGCGAGTTGCTTTATTCAAGTGTGGGACCTTAGAGCAAGTACTTCAGAAGTTGCTACACCTCCTAGAAAGACAGTCTTGGTTAAGTAGATATTGTTACTATTACTGTTACTGTCATTTATATAGCATCCTGATTGTTTCCCTTTAAGCTTGCAGTGGTAATTGATGTCCTGAACTAGTTTGGTATCTCTTTTTTGGGAAACTTAGGAGGGGCCTCTTCGCAGTTTAACTTATTCAAATTGCATTGAACATTTAGGGGCCTCGGAATTTTAAGAGTGTCAAGAATACAGTCAAAAGATTGGAAGATGCTGCTGTTACGTATAGAGGTCCTGAAAGAGTTCAGTTACTTAGAACATGGGTGGCTGTGCTCAAGGATGTTGAGAAATCATTTGGAGGTACTGCTGAAGAGAAAGAAAAGAACCTCGAGCAGAATCTTGCTCCTGATGAAGCGAAGGATAGTCCGAAAAGTCCATCAATGGTAAGCAAGCAGCGTATTTACAGCATATGTCCTCTTTCTGTCTCTCTGAATTTTAGCCTAAGTGTGTTGCTAGTTGTTTTCTACTCTGCTTCCACTGGGAAAAGAAAACATGCTTCCTGTGCTCATGGAGCTTCTAAGGACCGAGCATTCTGCAGCTTTACATTCTGATTTGATATGACTATGAGAGTTAAGGTAGCAGGATTTCGATGGTGTGGTGTGACTATGAATTGCATTCTGGGTTGGTTCCATGACCGAACAGTGTATAGCCGAAATTATTAAGTCCCATGTCTTCCAAAGGGGGGAGTGGTTCGCCTTTATGCCATGTTTTCCTATGAAGAAGCACAGGTTTTTTCAATGGTTCAGGTGAAGTCATTTAAATTATGCCCAATTGCTATCGAGCGAGTTTCCCACTTCCTTCTTTTACATGCTTTTGCTCCAAATGAAATCATAGAGATGATACTGTCAGTAGACATATGTCTTTAGTACTTTCGAGCTGAAATTGGAGAAAGATGGATGACATCTTACATGAATGAGATGACCTATCGACAGCTTTCAGTTTCAGTTGTCTGATTTACTTGCCTCTGACCTTTCCTTACCGTTTTAGGTTCTCTATTATGATCCTGATGTTGGGGGCAAGCCGATGAATTTTCGTGATGTTTTCCTTCAGAGTCAGGCTCTGGAAGGCATTATTTTATCCATGGTGCGTATATATATACTTTTAGTTGTGTAGTATAAGTGGCATGAGGTGAAAAGTGGTCTTTTGAATATAAGATATTGTGTAAAAATCATATAGTGGATGAGCAAAGACAATACTATGATGAAGCTTTAGGCAACTCATTAAAATAATATGAAGCGACAATGGGACATTGGTTTAAGTTGTTTCAATTTTGATTTGGGGTTAGCTATACTGATTTGAGGTTTTCAAGTGCTTTTCCAATTATTACTACAGTTTACCGTCAACTGGTTGCGTTTGTTCAGATTCTTGAAGCCCCAAATGAGGAAGAGGTTGCTTTGCTCCTTGACATGTTTGGGTGAGTATATGCACCATGCCAACTGGCATAATATCTCAAATATCTAGTTCTGAGTTATGCATTTCCCCAGTCATAGGAGCTTCAACGTTCTGGTTCTTGGTATCAGAATGTGCTGTTGCTTGTAACTCATTGAGATACTGGTTTGTTTCTTGTTGAGTTATCTGTAACTTGACAAGATGATTCTTATTTTAAGTTAGGTAAACACGAGTAACTCTGGATCTTTTAGCATAGGTTTCTTTCTGAAGTACTCTAAGGTTTTCTTTGTGATGATAACATTATGTGCAGGCTCTGTCTTACTGGAGGAAAGGAAGTTCACTATGCTATCGTGAGCAGTATACAGGATTTGGGGCAAGCTTTCTCAGGCTATCAAGATGAAGTGTTGGTAATTTTACCTGTAAACAAATCTTGTAGCCTCTGGAAATTATCAGTAAACAGGATGTGCAATTGGCTCTGATCCTCTGGTTTAAACTTCGCATTGTCATCTATAATGGGGTGATTATGTTAGCCCTTTCCGACAAGTATTTGCTTTAGCTCTTAGGATGACTATTTAACTGATGAAATCTTTCTGAGGATCAGAAATTGTTTCTACTAACCTCAAACTGCCTCCTTAGTCCCTCCATTCGCTGTCCTTCTACATTTTGACGTGTGCATGGGTGTAATTGAACTGACTTTTACAAGAAAATTACCTTGGCAAGCGAAGTAGGTACGACCTCGAAGTAAATGAGTTTTCAATCTCTTCTTGAATGTAGTGACTGATGTTGCATTTGGTACAACAGAATGTAATGGATCAGAGAATTGAATGATAATTTTAAAATCTTTCTTTTGTTAATTGTGGGAAATTTTGGAATGAGGATTCTTGTGTTTGGCGGTAAGAAATAATTATCATGGGAATTGAATTGAATGAGAACTTTCGAATAAATTTAAGTTATATTGTACTTGCATTAAAAGTACAATAATTGAACTTTCTTAAAAACATTATTGTTTCATTAATTAAAATATCTTATTGTATTTTATAATGCAATTTAAAAATAAGTAATTGATAGCATATTGTATATTGTATATAATTGTAAGTTACAAAATTTTAATTTATAAATTTTTTTGGTTATAAAAGGAAAGGAGTGGTGATTTGGAACCACTCTTTGTTCAAGTGGTGGAATGGGCATTTCGTGTGGAATGCCCATTGCATTGCACTGGGGCAAACCAAACACAGCATAACTGGTTATGAGGGTGGTATAAACTTAATTGTTGGCGAGTGTGTGTTGGAATTCAAAATTGAAACCACATGGTTGGTTTGTAATATTAGCATCCGACTTGCTTTGTCCGTGTGATGTTCATGAGTCATCCGTGTTTGCTCCTATATATTTGGGGTGTAATTGCTCTTTGTTATATTTTGTTTGTCCAGGTGAAGCGAGAGGAGCTGCTTCAGTTTGCACAGAGCGCCATTTCAGGCTTAAAATTAAATTCTGATCTCGGAAGGTATGCTAATGAGGATGCTGACAACCTTTTTATATTTTATTCTAGAGAGGCTTCACAGTTAGATTTCTAGTCAAATAATGGTTGGTCTATATGTATCAGTAATATAGAACTTATTCAGGGTTGTGTGGTTTTGTTCATCTCTCTTTAGACGACAGAGTTTAGTTAATCATTTGGTTTCTAAAACCGTATAGCCGTACTTCTTTTGCTAACTCATACCAGTCATAGTTTCTTCCCTGACCTTCTAACTTGGTTACGTAGACAGTATGGAAGTACTTGTCTCTTTGGCTTTTTTTAGAGGGCCAAGATTGCTGTTATTGAAATCCCAAGTTTAATGTGGCTTTGAGGTCTCCATCAGTACGCTCATTGCTCTTCTACTTGAGTACGGCGTTAAATTTGGCGTCTGTGTGATGCTATGAGATGTTCAAGGCCTCAACTGGTAGTATTGGGAAGCCTTTATTTGATTGTCATGAAGTTTTCAAAAGCTGATAGCTGGCTTCTAGATGACTTAGGGATAATTTATATTTTCATATGATGTTTCGCTAATCACATCTAAATTTTAAGTCTACTGCGATGGCCATCTTCCTCATAAGTTTGAGTTGACTCTTGATTTCAAAAATAACCGTAAAAGCCCCTCTCTGCTTCCGCATATTCCTTCACTCTACCTCAAGTATAATAACAATTAGTGTTACTTATCAGCTTATGAGAATGTGTTTAGGAGGTTTTACCCTGCTTTCACCTGGTTTTTGGTTGCAGAATAGATGCTGAAGCCTCTATTCTAAAGAAAAAACTTGATGAACTGAGTGTTTCCCCGAAGGCTTCCAGTGCAGACAGTGATGGAGCACCTGGAGAGGCAACTTTAACCACCATAGAGGTATGTTGATTTGTCCTATGGAACTTTCTCCTGTTGATGTGACTAGGCTTTCTTAAACTGCACAAAACAAATGTGGGGTTAATTGGACTTGATTGGTTCAATTCTTAATTTTGGTTCTTCTTTTGTGCCTTAACACTGGCTTTACACATCTTGGATAAAACGGTGTCTTTGACGAAGTTGTAAATCGTACTCATTGCTAGAGAGTTGAGTTGCTAATTTTTATGTTTATTTTCCTGTAGGAGTTGAAAGAAGCACTTGCAAAAATCCGAGTCTGTTCAAGATTGGAAGGGCTTCTGCTAAAGAAAAAGAGTTTAAAAAATGGAGACTCTTCTGAGATTCATGCCCAAAAGGTCTGTATCAATGTGCATCATCAACTACATGCCATGAAAGCCTCATTCTTGGAGCGCGATGCTCATATAATTTCTAAATTAGCCCTTTTCTAGTTGTGTGGCATTGATGGTTTGATGCACAATGTTAGATTGTTGTAATAGACACAGGAAGTGTGCGTTGTCATGAAAATTTGACAATGGTGTTGGTGTTTGACGGTCTGGTATGCCTAAGTGAAAAATGAACCAGTCAGTCCCTTGTGACATAATGTTACAACTGAGTGTATTATTGGTCCTTTTACTAAACCAAACCATGGTTGCAATGGCAACGAACAAGAGCCCTATCTCTTCCCATTAGATGGAGTTGGCGGTGGGAATCTAACCTGCTTTCTCACCATTGTTCTTGTTGGGGAAGCTTCGCAGAAGTTGAATGCCTTCATGATGGGATTGAAGAGAAAGCCCATTAAGTTAAGCCCGTTGATAACCTAGTTGGACCCATTTGCATTCAAAAGCTTAAGCTATTGAGTTAAGTGCAACTAGGTATTGTCAATTGCTTCTTTTGGTGTAGACATCCAATGTGGGACTTCTTTCTCACCCCACTCACATGCTCAATAGTCCTTTCTTAAGCATTAAGACTTCAGAAAAATCCAAGTACTTGAGTTTCTTTCTTTAAAGTTTTTCATCTGTCTTTTTGGGGCTGTTCCTACCTAATTTAATTTGCGTTTCAAAAATGAAGTCGCATCTTCTTCCTGGATATTTGTAAGGTTGTTTTGCTTGTCTAAACTACCTAAGATGGGCTTCACTTCTTATATCATTTTCAATTAACACACTTATTGTTCCTGGAGTAGACTGAGGTTTATTCATATATTTTCCTTTTTGCCCAAGCATCCAATAAAGCCTTTTGCTTGCATTCTTCTGCTGCTTGATTAGTGCATGCTGTTAAGCTACCTTCTTTGGCTGTGGTAATACCATGTTGTTTCCTGCCTGTGCCTTCACCACTTCACCATGTTACAGTTGCTCCTACAATTCTCACCCCCCTCCCCTCCCCCAAAACACAACAGGATCATTGCTGGCCTTTTTCATCACCACCACCCCCAACCATCAAGGAGTAACCGTAGATGATAGCAGTTCAGTGACAACATCATATCGCTTCGCGTACCCATTTGACCACGATGTCACTTTTAGCTAGCGGCACCTCATGATAAAAGAGTTTTAAATTGAAGGGTGATGTCAGGCAAGGACAGGTTTAGAGTGACTACGAATCATCCTCTTCTGTCTTTTTCCCCCTTTTCTTTGCTTCCTTGTGTGCTTATGCATACTTTGGGTTATAGGTTTTCCGTTTGTCTTTCTTTAAACACGGCGAAGCACTGTGCACTATTTTTTTTTGGTCCAGGCTTTCTTATTTAACCACAATTTTCTGGAACATATGAGCAGGTTGATAAGTTGAAGGTCTTGTCAGAGTCTCTTGCCAGCTCGATGACAAAAGCTGAAAAGCGCATTTCAGACCACAGGCAAGAGATTAATCTTGTCATACACGTTCCTTTTCCTAATTTGTATTTGACATTATTTGCGTTTGTGCCTGATGTGGTTTTCTCGTGGGTCTATGTTAAGTATAATTCTTGAAAATGAAGTCAAAAGGCAAAATTTAGGGCACTAACAGTATAAGAACCATCATTTCAAGAACTCACCTGATGAAGTAGAGAAATCAAGAAAACGGTGATTTTTTAAATTTCTTTGTCAATATAAACAAGAGGAAACCGTATAAGTTGAGCATATAATTTATTATTGACGTACTGTGTAGTACCTTGGATGACCTAAAGGGTTCCATACTTTTATTGGTCAATTCTGATATGCTCTCCTTGCTGGTGGCAGAAGCTCATCCAAACGGTTTAAATTTCATTTATCAGCATATTATGTGATTTAGATACATGGCTCACACATTTTTCTTTCTTTTTTTTTTTTCCCCGGGGGGGGGGGGTGGCATCTTTTGCTAGGCCTAGCCCCTGTGATTAGTAATCTTGTTAGTTTTTTTCTACCCTTTGCAGTTCCTTTGCCTTTTTGAAATTTACTCCATCAACAATGAGTTTTGTTCAGATCAACTTTGTAGCTAACCGACCTAGCTCTTATCCCTATGAAATTAAAAGACCAACTCTTTGACAACATTTCTCTTCAATTTCTCATTTGATACTTTGGTAATGACGACCACAAAACTTCATCTATTTTTAGGCAGTGAAATTTGTTCATAAATTCGCATAAATAACATTTGCCTTTAGTCTTTCTCTGGCCTACTCTGAGTTGGAGTAATATTTTGGGAAAGCATGATGTTGTGTGGTTGTATGTTTGCCTAACATTCTAGATGCAGAAGAAGAAAGTATAGTCTTTTCCACCACTAACCCCCAGGATTTCTATGGGACACATGTGGTTGGGCCTTGTTCTCCCTTTATCTTTGGCACTTCACTTGGGCATGTTTTTATTATAATTAGCCAGACCCAGCTTTAAACAGGCATTAAAGTCCACACAACAGGTCTGGTGTGCAACTGCCCTAGTGCTTTTGAGTATGAGTTGGTATTCTCTGTTGGGTTTTTGATTTTCATTGGTTTGACGAACCTGATAATGTCCTCGAATTTTTCACTATTAGAAGGAATTTGCCTTTTAATTTTGTTCAGCCTCTTTTCAGCCTCAGTTCAAAAGATACAAGAAACCCACTTTGATTTAAAATAATCATTTTGTCATCTCATGTATGTGAGTTCACTTGAATTGCATGTAGAAATATATATATAGTCTTCCTCAATACCCATAGAAAATCTGACATCTGTGTTGATTTATTGGATAGGGAGCTATCATTTGCTAACTTTATCAATAGGCTATTGTATAAACGAGTATCATACTACCATCATATAAAAGATCTCTGGTAATCATGGATAGTATGAATTGTTATCTTGTGATGTTTCTCAGGAAACTGTTAGGATAAAAGAAACTAGAAACTAGAAATTAAAGACAATGAGTTCTAGTCGCTGCCTTTCCTGTAATTTGTTGTCGAAGGCATGAAGAATGTAGGATACTTGCATACATACTAGAGAGTCTTTGCTTGCTGATTTATGGTTAGTTGTTAATGAATGTTAATTACTTCATATGCCTTTTTATCTCGCAGATCACAGAAAGAGGAAGCATTGCAAGTTCGTGCGGTTAAGGCTAGTGAAGTTGGTGAGAAAGAGAAGGTGATCTGGCTCTAGAGCACATTTCTACTGTTTAAATTTCTAATACAAACACACACAAACAGTTGCTGTACTAGTCTCTATCTGGGACCATAATGTGTATTTCCTATTGTAGTATTTTGTTGTAAAATATAGTTTGTGAACTTTTTTCTACATGATGTTAATTTTACCAGTTTAATATCCGCTTATTGTTGCTTTAGAAAAATGAGTTTTTAAATGGTGCATCCATGAAGTATCTGTTTTTAGTCTTTTTAGCTCTTGTTACTAGTACGCAAGTGAATCTCTTCAGTTGAATGTTTTACGGAATTAAATACTTCGTATCTCTTAGTGGTGCCGAGCCAATATAGGGCTAGTGAAAGCTTAATGTGCGTCCTTTTCTAATTTTGGACTTCTGTTTTATTAGCTTCGTCAATCTATCTTTTGTGTTGACCATCCTTTTATCTGAGTTTTGTCTCTTTTGTACAGCTGTTAAAAGTTTCTATGTTTTACCCTCAGGAAATTGTGGCTGAGATTTCTGGACTTGAGAAACAAAGAGATCAGCTCGAGGCTGAATTGAAAAAGGTTCTCTCTCTCTCTGAATTAAAATCAAATGTATATTTGTGCAAAGATTTCTGATAATAGACTATGATGGCCTCTTTTTGTTGATTGAATTTTGATCATCTTACTATTGATGAGGTGCCATATGATGAGTCTTACTGCGTTATTCTACCATACATTGATCGTTCTTTATCGTTGAGGCCTTCTTTTGTATTTGTCCCTTAGGCTATGTGAAAGCTGTCCCTGGTTAATCAAATTAGTTGGGATTTGGGAATTTCTATTTGGGTAATCTGTGTTCATCTTATATGATATCTTGATGTCTTCAATTTGACTGGACAAGGACGAACTCACCTTCATTGCAGTTGTCTAATATGAGTTGGGTCGATAGGTGTGTGTTTTGATATCTCACGGTGCCTATTCATAAAAAATTGCATCAATGAAGTCCAAGACACAGCCATGTCTGCTGATAATGGTTCTGCCTGTATAATGAGCTGTATGGATGTTTCTACTTCTGATTGCACACCTATTTCTACTAGAGAGGCCTTCATTTCACGATTTGCTGCACGAGTACCTATTGACAATCTAATCAGCATAAGCTCTAGGGGAGATAAATGGAATTTGCTTGCTAAATGATTCCTTTGTGTAACCCCACCCAAAAAAATAAAAATGTTTGGTTTGTTCCTAGATTTATTCTACTTTCAGAAAAGAGTGGAAAATGGCAATTGTTGTTTTCGAACTGAATTAATGTACGCATTTTGGAAGACTGAAATGTGACTTACTTTAGATTCTGGTCAACTCCATCTAACGTCTGTGAATGTGTTTGTTCTATTGTAAATTTGTAATTACTGTGTTTCTTTTTTTGTTTAATGGAAACTTTGATGACTGGAATTTTTTGTAGGTTAATATCTCCTTGGCTGCTGCTCAAGCTCGCCTTCGCAATATTGTGGAAGAGAGAGACCAATTTGCCGAAGCAAACAATCAAATTGTCGTACACTTAAAAACTAAGGTTTGGGCTACGTTATTTGATTTGATATTAGAGTTTCCTTAATTACTATTGAACTACCTTTTGACTCTCTGGTGATTATACTTTAGGAAGATGACCTGTCAAAAACCATCACATCATGTAAGGTTGAAGCTGAGGTTCTTAGTACATGGATTAATTTTCTGGAAGATACTTGGGTTCTCCAATGCTCATATGCAGAAGTGAGGGAGAAGCAGGTCAAGTATGGACTTCAGATTCTCTCTCTCTCTCTCTCTCTGTCTCTCTCTGTCTCTCTCTGTCAGTTAGGTTTTTTATGTGCTTTTGTTCCCAACTTGAGGGTTTATTAGCAGAATTAAGAAGTGCGATATTGCTATCTTATCACATATATCCATCTTTACATGGGATATTTTTGGTTTTCAACTGGTGCTCATAGCGATGAATTGGAGACACATGAAGACTATTTTGCGAACTTGGCTGTTCAGCTCCTTTCCACTTACAAGGTACTCCATATGCTCTGATTTATTGAGGTGCTGTTATCCAAGCAGAACCTTACAGGAGCTTTCGTTTTCTTTTCTTCTTGAATAAGCTTAATCTATCCATGCATTCTCTTCTTCTCATCCGCAACCTTGTTGTCATTCTTTATGACAAATTTGTTGTGATTTGCAGAAAGAGCTGGGACCTGCTATAAGTCGTATTGGAAAATTTGTGGAGAACTTAAAGAACTTGGGTGAAGGGTAATTTAATTTTGGCATAACAAGATGTTTATGACATATTTTGGCTTCTTTTATTATTTGCTCTGGCTTTTTTGGGTCAAATGTGTGATCTGCCTTTGGATGCTACAGTTCTGAGGTCATTTCTAGTGCGGGAAATGAGGAATCTAAAGCAGTTCACCCCAGGAAACATCTCGAGGAGGAGTATTTAGATTATGAAGCCAAGGTACAATTCTGTTTGGCATTCTAACCTTTCTTGCATGGGTAGTAGATCACGCTTTACTGTAGAAACTGTGCATCCTTTTTCTGGGGGAATTTTCAATATGTCAGAACTTGCGTGGTCATCTTGTCGCTTTGTTCTTGCCCGAATTTTCTTTTTTGCCCATTCTTGCCCAAGTTAAATGAGCAATTTGTGCTGCAAATATGATAAATGAGCAATCTGTGCTATTTGTTTCGCCGGACCAGTTGCTGCTATTGTCTATTTACCTAATTTAGGTTTTGAAGTGATATATTTGATGATAGGTCTGTATCAAATTTAGACTAACTTGGTGTCATGTGTATGTCAATGACCCCTTGAGCAATTTGCGTACTTTTTTCTTGAAATAGCTTTATTCTGTGTTATCCTTTATGTAGTAGTATAGTCTCTCCTAGATTTGATTGCCTCCAAGGTGCTATTTTGAGTCTTCTATGAATCAGCCAATAGGATGATCATCGTATTCAAATTTTTTCAGTGGAGACCCTGTTCTAAACCAAAAATCTGTCATTTCAGATTGTAACGACGTTCAGTGTAGTGGATAACATGAAGGAGCAATTCTATGCTCAGCGAAGCGAAATTTCAAGGTGAATAATTCTGCTGCTATCTTTCATAACTGGATTTTTTCTATCCCAATGTCTGAATTCCTTATCTCACAGAAATGGGAACTTCTGCAACTTTCTGATGCAGGAAAGATGACCACAAAGTGGAGGAGTTATTTGATGACATTGAAAAGTTGAGAGCAGAATTTGAATCCATCGAGAGACCCAATCTGGAAATGGAGACCCCTCCAACCCCCAAGGAAGAGAATCCTCGAGAGACGCCATCCACAGTACTGCCAGATTCTGCGACACAGAGTGACAAGACTCCAATAACCAATGTAACTAAGCATCGTGAGTCTCCCGTGTCAAATGCAGAGCCAGTGCCAGACACTGAAGCAGAATTAGCCAAGTTGGAGTCTGAGTTTGGGAAGGTGAGTAAGGACTATTCGACAGAGGAGATTGGTGACTGGGAGTTTGACGAGCTTGAAAGAGAGCTGAGAGCTGGCGATTGAGCAACTGGTAACTAAAATTCTAAAGCTATCATCTATGTGAAAAACGGCTTTTCCTAAGGAAACCCTATTGAAAATGCTTCATACTGTACACCTATGGATCTCGTCTCTTGAAAGCTGCAGGAGCAGCCTTACAAAACTTTTAATTTATTCATTCTTCTGTAAATTCCTTGAATGTATGTTGTAACTTGGTACTCGGTGGAAATCCCGTATGAAAGTACTATATTGTTTATGTTAAAAGAACACTAATCTTTCACCAGATCCGTATATGATCTTTGTTTGTTTCTGTGATGCCGACGATCTTGCGCCGGTTGAGCTACAGATGTTGACATGATACCACATGGCATTGTGCACTGCACATGGCTTTTGATTTCAGTCGAAGTTGTGGTCGAAACTGCTTGCCTGCTCCAAAGTGGATGAGATTTTATCTCTTAAGTTGCCGGGGGTGGACCTCCCGTGCCTCTCTCTGTCTCCCTATCTACAAAGAGGTAAGTAGAAAATCGCGAAACAGTGGGGCACTGAGATTGTTGTTTTGTTGTTGTATGGCAAAAGCTCTTCCCGATATGGAAATTGGAGCTTGTATCGTCTTTCGCGGAACATCATCATCGCGCAGGGACCTCGGCTGCTCAGGAAATGAGGGTACACAAGGAAGTGGTCGAACTGGAAATCTTTTAGAGAAAAGCCAAGCCCTTAAGTTGACCCCCGCGGAAAAGGTTCTTGGTCTGAGCTGTTCGAGTCTATTCAATGTTGCGATTGTCTGCTTTTGTTCCTGCTGGGGGGATACCCGGCAACCGAGACCACGCCATCGAGATGGAGAGGTCCACCTTGTCAATCCTTGGGACTACTTGAACCACATCGGTGTCCAGATATTCTGGTCGTGGTGGGTCATTTCGATGGAGCAAGTTGTGGCTTCCATTCGCCCGTCTATTTATATGTCTCTTGCCCTAAAAGTAGAGATTTGGTAAATTTTTGGTCATCTTATGCACATGAAGAAAGCTGCCCTTCCTAATGTTAAGAAGTATGATTTATGCTCCTACCAGAAAAGGCAAAAAGAGAAAAAAAAGCAAAGAAAGAACAGAGAGAACTCTAGACTGTAGATTCATGAGTTCAATCAAGTACCACAATTTATTTACCGAGGCTCCTTTCACTGAACGGAAAGCTACTTTTGTCCTTTTGAACGTTTCGTGCAGAAAGGGCCGTCCTTCTAGTTTAAAAGTAGGGAGCGAGTAGCATTGCCCAGAATGGTGAATCCAAGCTAATTTTTTTTTTTTTTTTAATTTAATTTAATTTTATAGGAAGAGTCCCTGCGATTATTGGGTGAAAAGACAGATGGTTGCAAGTAACCTTATGACTTTCTTTTTTGGGCAAACAAGTACCCCATCACTTTGAACTGAAGAAGAACATCAGCGCAATGGCCGAGTCCTGCTTTCGTCTATTGAGGTGGGGAGGGGAGAAAAAGCAAAGGAAAGGATTGATCGAGACAAGGAACAGAGGAGAGAATTTTGGTCGAACGTGCGGACTGTATTAAAAGGGAAGACCGGGACATGACGGTCTCGAGCTTCACAGGCAGTCCATCCATAAATTCTTAGCTCCCACTATCCAGTGTCGCCTCCTTTGTGTTTGTCCTTGTCCTCACCAGGTCAACATCTCTCTCTCTCTCTCTCTCTCTCTCTCTCTCTCTCTCTCTCTCTCCCCCCCTCCTCCCTCCCCACTGCAACAGATGAATACAACCCTATAGATTTTGATAATATGGACCCCACTGAATCATAATTTAAGGGTTACAAACCATTTGTAATTCGTTCGTAGTAGGTTCTGTTTGAATGTACCAACTACGTTTTTTTTCTTTATTAGTAGACATGCCCACGAGACTCTTGTAGAACACACAATTCAAAAGGTTGAACAAGAACATACACGGAGAATCCAGTGGATGTAATCAAACCCTAGCAGAGTCATAAAGTGATTTTCAGGCTCTTAGGTTTCCTTTTTTCTTATAAGGGCGCGGGGCCAATAGCTCTCTAATTAATGTTTAGATGATGTAAAAGCTATGTGCAATAACGAGAGGCTAACCCCAGTTTTAATTATTCAGTGGTGGTGTACAGAAACTTTTATTAGATTATAAATATAATAAATTGCAAGTGGAGCCCAAAATACTTTTGATATAATTGGTGCCGTACACGTGTGCTTGTGCATTGCGCAGATTGTCATAGAAAAATGTTATTAAGATGGAGCAAGAAAATTCTAGCATAAATGCAACTTTACTTTATCGATTAGTTATAAAAGATACACAAAAACTAAATTATCAGAGTATAAAGTAACTAACTGGTATAAATATAATAATGCACCAACATAGCATGAATAATTAATATGGTAAATATTATACTATCTTTGAAAAGCATACAGGAATAATGTAATCATCTACTTACTAGTATGGGAAAAACCTTAACTACTATTGTCATGCTAAAATGAAATATATTTCTTCAACATAAATGAGTTTCAAGTAAGTGGTAAAACAATAAATAGAGAGGAGAAGGAAGATATTAAGTGCATATATCTTTTGCTACATTTGTGGGAAAAACCACCAAAACCTTTTCTTGCAATGAGGAGTCAAATTCTAGTAACCTACAATTCTAAGATCCACATATATATGACAACATTTTGTGCATGCCCCTAGCTTGAAAAAAAAAATACCGACTTTCTAGAATTATGCAAAGCTTGTCTCGACTGCCACTCAATCATGCCTAATGTTTCATTTTATTAGCATCCTTCTATGATTAAAAAACATGCTTTGGTCTTCCTCTTGCCTTATCAAATCTTTGGAAGGAGTGATTTGCACACGAGCTTTAAACAGAAGTTGGGTGAAATGGCAAGACTTAATCAAGCATGTGCGGGAAACAAAGGGGGTCCCTCCAATATCGTGCCCTAATACAAAAACCACTTCTTGTTCCCAGCTACTCACTTAGTTAAATCAAGCAATGCTGATTATGAGAAGTGCCCTCTTTCTCATTTCCCCTTATCTTTTGTGATTAGTGATTACATTACTTCAGAATCACTTCATAGGTTTTGTGGTCCCAACGACAATAATGCTCTTGATGATGTCACCTAAGACTGCTTTGCTCTAGCCACCATGAATTTAGGGAAATTTGAAGATAGTCTCATCTTCTTTTCTTTTTTGACAATGCAATTGCTTAAGACTGTGAAACAGTTTTGCTGACATGTTACGACTTTTTTTGTACTTAGTTATGGCAAAACGTTTATAATGTGATACGGTAATTTGGAATACCATAGAAGTGTCTTATGAATTATGGTACTATTTTTGTTGGGGTGTCAACAAAAAGGCACGGAGGTCCTGCTCCACGGTATACACCCCTAGGCCATCAAAAGATTTTTATAGTTTGGACCTATATTTTATTAGTAGTTTGGGTTTTGGCCAATGAATAACTATTGAGTAGCCTAGACTTTCTTGGCCCCCTAGAGTTTTTTTTGCGTTGCTTATATATAATCTTTTTCTCTTGTAATTAAGAATTGTAACATAGAGATAAGATATACTAATTATAGTGCAATCCTTTGTTGGATGTAACCCTAGTTTCAGGATGAATCAGGATAAATTTTGTGTATTAATTTCTCTCTCTTGCCTTTACTCTTTGCTTCATTGTGTTTGCGTGCCTAATCCTAACAATTTTTCCATAACATATTAATTACCTTCTCTCCATAGTCTTCCGTAGTTTGATTCTTGTTTTTCTTTCTTGCTTTTGTAAAGGTAATTAAAGTTAGAGGCAGGACTGCTCCCACTGTTTGAGCCAAGATATTTAAGAACTAAAAGGGCCAAAAAGAAGAAGCATATAATTGACCTAAAAAGATGCTGTTGAGGTGAAAAAAAAGGAAAATAAGAAAAAAATCTCCCTATGGATTTTCGGACTTTTATGATTGGGCGCATTCAAAACAGGGATTTAGTTTCTCATATTGGCCTCGTGTCTCATCAAGCACATCTATAAAAGGATGCCTATACGCAAATTCTCCACTTGAACAACCTCAGTAGCCATCCTAGAGAGAGAGAGAGAGAGAGAGAGAGAGAGAGAGAGAGAGAGAGAGAATCTCCACATACGATGGCCAGAAGTCTTCCGCTACATGATGGCCATTTAGAGGAAGAGTACATAGACATGGAAGTGAGTTCATATTCCATCTTTCATGGCCACTCCACCATTACTAATCCTCCTCAAACCCCCAGAGAATTTGAGTTCCAAATGTCTTCAACCTCATTAGATCACAAAGAAGCCTCTACCTCACCAGCTGATGAGCTGTTCTACAAAGGCAAACTCCTTCCTCTCCACCTTCCTCCACGCCTAGAGATGGTCGCGGAGCTCCTTGACGTCGACCACAATGACAAATACTACGAAGAATTTTACAGCACTCCTCTAATGACAACTGCCCCGACGCCAACGGCAATGAGCACACCATTTGACTCATGCAACGTGTCGCCCACCGAGTCTTTCAGGATCAGCAGAGAGCTCAACTTGGATGGGTATCTCGGTGACTTATCGGCGGTCGGAACAAGCGACTTTGTGAAGCAAAGCGCGAAGACCAAGTCATGGACAAGGAGAATTAAGACAATCAAGCAGTCTTTGTCTAAGCTCAAGGCTTCTCCAGCCTACGTCCATGCCTTGTTTGGCAAATCCAGCTGCTCAGACGAGTCCTGCACGGAAACGGCCCGAAACCATGCTTTGAAGTTAAGGGAGTCTCGTGACCAGAGTGACAATTCGGTGAAGAAAAACAAGTTCGGCCGAGTTTTTGGCATGGTTGGAAGCTTCAATGAAGAGAAGGCCTTTGAGAATGGTGGTGGATCTTGGCGCAGGAGGACGTTTACCATATCGAGGAAGCAGCTCGAGATCTCAATGTCCTCCTCGTCATCGTCATCTTCCAACTCTTCCTTGTCTTCGTGCTCGAACGACTCCAACAGGTTCGGTGAATTTCAGCTTCCAACCAAAAGCAGCAAAGGGCATATGGAAGTAGAGTCACCAATTCAGGGAGCAATTGCTTATTGCAAGCAGTCTCAAACATGTTCTAATTTAGGAGGAGTAAGTTAAAGGGGCCAAAAAAAAGCTGTCAGTGCAACTTCTTGTACTTCTCTTCCATCCATTAATAACAGTTTTGAAAGTGACTAGGAAGCAAATTTCAATGGGTTGGTTTAATGTTCCTGTCCCATTTAGATTAGATCAGAGACTTTTGAAGTATCAGACTGTACTTCCTCAAAGTCGACAAAAGTGCAAGTCAGCATGCAATGGATCCTCAGTTTTTGAGAAACGCCCACCAAAATTTCTCATATCTTCTTTGCTGTTCTTCAAATTAGGAGAGATACAAATTCCCGAATTGCGTTCGTGTTTCAGATCAAGTTCAAGTCGAAATGGTGTAGTATAAGATGAATGCGCATTTGACAGCGTTGTCCTCATTTATAGACTGATTATAAAAGTAGCTAATTGATCCCTGCTCCTGAGCATCTTTTTTTTTTCTGGTTTTACTGTAAAGAGTTCCAAATGAATGGTGCCGTCGAAAGCAGCCTTTCCCTGGGTCAGATGGATTTTCTGTCAATGATAGTCCTATCAGATAGACATCAAACTTTGCCGCTGAAATCTTGGGCAAAGTTAAAGTCGTAGAAAAGTTCTGAAGTGGCATAAAGAACTCCATTACTATCATCCTATGTAACATATGTCAAGGCCATGTAATGGTTGCTGTAAACTGTGCGTGATTTTTCTTGCCGTTAGCTACTCGAACTGTGAACTACTATCATTTTGGGTTGCGTAACATAGCAGTTTTTTTTTTTTTGGTCGGTAGGTTAACATAGCAGTTCAAACTAACAAATTGTGCACAGAGAGAGAGAGAGAGAGAGAGAGAGAGAGAGAGCACAATCACGTCAAAGACCTATATTTGCTCACATGATTAATTGTAGAATCTTTGCAAATCCTACATGGTTATGAAATATAGGTTAGACACTCGCCTTCCAGGTATGTGAAATGGTTCCTTTATGCACAAATAAATATAGGCCTTTGAAATAAACGGTGTTATTTGAACTGAAATGCCCTCTAATATTACCGAGTGGAGGCCTTGAGTTAGCAATCCATAGAAGGAGAGATTCTCTATTAAACCCGGCCTAGTTACATTGGCTTTTTGCCACTACATCACTTGGAGACTCAGCCATTGGTTCATGCAAATTCACCTCATCCGCTGCTACATTACGTGGGGCACATGGATTCGGCATTCTCCATATAGCTCAAGCCGAGTCGAGTCGACATTTTCCTGGTAGAAAGACGGTCCTCGATGATCAAGAGCGATGGAACTTAGGTCAGACGAGAGGGAGCATGCATAGTTGGAGTTGAAGACGAGTCGAGGGCTTCGAGAGGGCCGACAGTGTGAGATTTTATGTTAGGTAAAAGGGTGAGTCTGGAACAATAGGAGCGAACAAAAAGACGATGAATGATTTGGGTAGGCGTCGTTTTCGTCTTTAGTTTGCTTGTTTTCCGAGTGGGTGTACGAGAATCATAAATTAAGCCAACATGTCAGCCAGATGTATGATTATGTTTGAGCCCAAAAGCATCCTGGAAAGCAGGTTTCACGGTAGAGAGAGAGAGAGAGAGAGAGAGGCCTCTTGTACTCTGTACGGACTGCGAAAGACGCTGTACATTTGTACGCCCCAGATTCATCCTTGTCAGTTGTCACAGACTTTCCCACGGTATTCGAAAGGGCGCGACAAGAAGAGGACTCTCAAGGCTGCCAAAGTTCACCTGCCAAGAGCCTCTGCTGCTGGAAACTGGTTTTTTCACCGGGAAAGTGGAGCCCCTCTATGCAAGTATTTTTCATATTTTGGAATTAGCCTTTTTGAGTTCCTTTTTGTCGTATGTTTTGTTCCTGTCTAACTTCATAATAGCCTTAAATTTCCCTTTTCTCTTCCCGACTCCGAGTTAGTGTAGCACTTCTCGAACAACTAAGATATTATCTTGAATCATTGCGTCACTCAGAAAGAGGCTCCACTCTATTGCATTTAAATTTATAAGTCAAGGTTTTAGGTGATTTTCCATTACCTTACACATAATCTTATGGCCATAGTTGCACAAGCTAATGGGCTTGAACTGGTCTATTCTTTCTGGATTGAGATTTTTGGAGATTAAGACAATGAGTTTTATTCAAATTCGGATCAAGAACTCCAACGTGAAAATAAAGGCCTGACACTGTTGAACACATCATGTTGAATAAATTCCCAATAATACTGATATAATTACCCATTTAGACCATGGGAACTTGGTGCTTTCAAGGCTCCCACTTGAAAAGTTTTATCCTTTACTTCTTGTATTGTCACATGTCTTAGCAGACATTGGTTCAGTGCTGGCTGAAAGTTCCATGAGCTCACTGTGCTATATAATGATCGAAAGAAATTCATGGTTGTTTGCTTTAGTTTTCCCGAGTTCTGACCCCATTCTTCATATCTTATTTTTAGTATAGAGATCTTGTTTCAACACCTTTCTGAATTGTAGTTGCATGAAAATACTGTATTTTTTGTCTCCTCATTTGAGCAGATTAATTCTCGAACGCATATCCTAATACATTTCTTCATGTTTCCGAAGATCTTCAATCGGTAAATTCAGTTGCTGTACTTTCTTCCTATTATGATACAACGTTGGAGCATTTGTGATCTCCCGAAGCTCCCTTTTCAGGGAGTTGATTTGGCGTTGAGCATTGGAGTATTTATCCCTACTCTATTTCATTAAGGCCTCTGACACTCTATGAAGTTTCCTCGGCATATGTGCATGGTTCATTCCTGGGGTCTTCAACAGAGTGTGTACAATTTTTCCGCATTCATCTTTCGAGCAGTGTGCCTCAAATCTGAAATCCTTTTTCTCTCTCTCTGCTCATTCTGTTGATAGTGCCAATCCTAGGTACTGCGTGAGCTTCGACATTAGGGAACACATGAACATCTCAATTGCTACTAGTAGCCCACCTATATGCACATCTCTTACTTTCTAGAGAGAACAGTCATTTAGAAAAACACGAAAAGCTGCTAACATTTAGTATTCAGTCATGTGTCTTACTACCTTTTCCTAGGGTACAAATCTCATTAAAATCTCCTAGGCAAACCCAAGGGAGCCGATTGTACTGACTTACTCTCTTCAAATCCCCCAAAGTTGGAGCCTTTCCTGTTATACTGTTGTCGCATGGACAAATGTTATTGTCATCTGGCTTTTATTTTCAGTGCAAATTAGATCTAGAACTTATGCGAGGTCCATTCCACACTCACAGATACCATGTATGTCCATAGAGCTCCTAACCCTCCTGCAATTCCTCTTGGATTCACTACTCCAGAATTCTGAAAACTCGGTTTTCTTTTCAATTGCTGGATCATTGCTTCTTGGTTTTTTGTTTCTGTCAAAAAGATGACGTTAGAGCCTTCCTTGAGCCACTAGGGCCCTTGATGCATGGATTGCCAAAGATGTACCAAATATTTGGCAATTCCAACTTAAGATTTTCATTGGAAACCTGGTGGCTTATTAGAGCAACCATAGCCCTATTTGTGAATCATTCAAAACTTAGTTCTGGGTCCAAGAGTTAGTCTTATCCAAGGTAGTGGTGTGTAAAAGAACCGGGATCCGCTCGGACCGCCCAGAACCAGACCGGAACTGCCCGGAACCGGTGGTTCTTAAGGGAATTGATCCGGTTCCCGGTTCCAATTTATGGGAACCGGTGGGTACCGGTCCGGTTCCCGGTTCCATGGGCGGATCCACCCACCCGCCCACTCGGACCGAACCGGTTATATTATAATAATATATTAATTTTTAATATTAAAAAAATTGAAATTAGCAAATCTAAAATTTAGGGTTTCAATACTCCATCTCGTCTCTCTTTAGTTCAAAATCTCCTCAAGCTCGTCCTGCTTTTACCTCCCCTCTTTCTCCTCCCCCTCCTCAGGCCTCCCCCCATTGTCCGCATTTT
This sequence comes from Eucalyptus guilfoylei, assembly GCA_016097605.1. NCBI lineage: Eukaryota > Viridiplantae > Streptophyta > Magnoliopsida > Myrtales > Myrtaceae > Eucalyptus > Eucalyptus guilfoylei. The sequence goes on from CM027869.1 coordinate 22,253,008, forward strand.
CGGGAACAAGGGCGAACTCCAAGTCTAAGAATGGCTCATCGTCCCCATTATCCTCCTCATTGTCAGTCTTGAGGGAGGAGTGGGAGACGGCAGAGGCGGTGGCGAAGATGGTGATGGTGGTTGGGACGGAAGTGGCGCGAGGGTTGCGACCGCTGCCGCCACGGCGCTAGTACTTAAGGAGAATAAAGCTATCATGGTCGGGAGAGCCAGAATAAGTAGATGCGGGGAGGGTGAAAAGGGGAAGGCGCGGAGGTTGGACCGGTTCTATGGATCCACTCGAGAACCGGACCGGACCGGATCGGCGGTCGGGTTCCTGGGTGGATCCATGCAACTAGCGGGCGGTTCTCGGTTTTAATTTTTCGGAACCGGTTCTTAGTGGGCGGTTCTCGGTTCTAGGTTGGGAACCGTCCACCTGAACCATGCACACCCCTAATCCAAGGTGATTTAGTTCCATTCCTAAGGAGAGTAAGGACTACCTTCTCTGGATTTTACCGTTTGTCGTTTTCTTTCCTGACTGATTTTCTTCTGGGGACCTTTTAAGCTCTCTTCAATCACTGGGGAGTAGTGATGGGGCTGCTAACAGCGCTAGTCGTTGTTCCGATGCATTGCCTGAAGAGCTACCCCCTGCTCCCATTTCTTTCGTTGCTTGAGAATAGGATTGTCCTGGCTTTTTCAGCTTCTCCTTGCATTTTGAAAGTGTTTGGCTCTTTCCCCTAGGCTCATAAATGCTTTTCCGGATTTGGCGTGAAATGCCTTCCAGAGGGGACTGCATTCACTCGCTTCAGTTCGTATCTTATGTCCAGAAATGCCTGGATCATCTGTTTCCAGCCTGTTCTCATCGTATTGCTCCTCTTCACAAAACTTGGCATAGTGCCCAATTCTACCACACGTATAACAAAAGTGTGGTAACCTCTCATATCGAAAATCAACCCATAATTTCCTTACTTCTTACCTTGCAAACGTATTAGGTTTCAAGAGTGACGGCAAATCATTTGTTACCATGAGCTTTCCATTAGCATAGGTGGCGAGAAGTGCCACTTCAGTTACCATCCTTGCAGCTCTTACTAATCTTTTTGTTAGGTTGCATGTGTAAGTGAATTGTAATAGAAAAATCTCACATTGAAAAATTGATATGATGTAGAGTAGTTAATATATAATAGTTAGCTCATAATTCATTGATTTAAGATTTTGAATGAAAGTGAATCCAACTGAATATATAGATGGGCTCGGACATGGACTCCTTTTTAGCAATCTTCGTAGGTGAAGGTATCGGACTTCTATTGCGCTCCTAACACTTCTAATGCTTTCCTTTGAAAAGCACTTGGACTCAAAACTCACAATGGTTCATCTGTTAGCATCTCTTCCAGAGAAGCCCAATGTCTCGATGAGTTTCATCTGTTAGCATCTCTTCGATAGAAGCCCAATGTCTCGATGTGGGTTAGGGTCTTTGTGCAGGGCTTGTGAATGGGACTAAAGGCTAATAGGATTTGCAGTTTCCGTTTTGACGGGTTAAAACAATAATGGAAGAGCGTTGATGTGATACTGGATTGTAAACATTTTCTCCATTGAAATCTGTAATGTAAGGAGCATTAGGGTTTACGGGACATAGCTACCGCCATGGGGGTAGGGTTGTAGCTCTTCCATACGGGAGATACGTTCCTCACTTCCCGCTGTAACACTATTAAACATAAGAGTTTCTTCCTTGGCCAACTGCAATTTCACTCGTTACAAAATTCTTGAATTATGCAATCCTCTCTAAACATTTGTGAAGCATGTCAAATGAAGGTAATAGTGATTTTAGGACACTTACCGTGACAATTTTCGATGTCATTAATGATCTAATTTTTGTTAGGATGTCGTAAAAGAAATTCATTGTCCATTTGAAACAGATACTTATTTTCCCAGGACAATTTTCAGGACTAACGGAATCGGAAAGAAGCAGCCGACGACGACAACTCATCGTCGAGAAGTTTATTCTATTCACATCCTCCACCGTTGTCTGAAAGAACGAAACAAGTCGATCCGATTCAAATCACCGAAGCAAACACCCTCGAGACCGAGACGACGGCGACGGCGAACCCCCTGAAACCGCCGTCCCGTGGAACAAGTCCGACAAGTAGTTCCCCAGATCATCCGCCCCAAGCCTCACGAGCTTCCTCTCTACCTCTGCGTCGCCCCTCGCGATCCCTAAGCACGCCTCGCAGAACTGCCTGTACGCCGGCACGAGCTTCCTCTCTATGGACACCTTGATCTCGTCCCTCAGCTTCCCGTCTGGCACTGTCCACGACGTCTGCTTCCGGTACTCCTCCTCGAACGCTGCGCTGAACCTCTGGAGACACGCCCCCGCCGCCTCCGGCGACATTACTGGCGATCCTCCGTCGGCCGCCGCCTCCGGCAGCAATGAGAGGACCTTGCTCCAGGCTGCCGCCTCGTAGCTCGCAGCATACTGCCTTACCTTCTCTGCGTGTGTCGCGACCCACTCGTCCCCGAGCAGGTACTTGAGGTTCGTCAATCTCGCCTCCTCCACTATAAAGTTCAGATTATTCGCGAGGAATAGGTAGGAGAGCGAGACGTCCTTGTAGAGCTCGGCCTTGGCGTCGAGCTTGCATAGCAGCACGAGCATTAGCCATGCTAGTCGGACCGAGACCGGCGACATCAGGAGATCGCCTGCGCTAAGACCATCGAAGTAGGACTCCGGCAGATTCAAATTTCCCGGTGGCGGATGGTCCGTCAAGATATCGGAGAGAGTCGAGCTGCAACTGGTGAGGGAAGTCGCGAACTCCATCACCGATCGAGTCAGCGAGTGGATTCCGCCGCCTTCCGGGAGAATTTTCGAAGAGTTCTTCTGAATTGTGGCTTCATAGTTCGACAGGATCACTTGGACCATGTTTCCCAGCTTTACCAGTGCAGAGAGGGCCTGTAATTTGACATCTAATGTCGAATCGAACTTAAAAATAGACTCGATATCGGGCCAAAGCTCGTAGGTCGCTTCGTAGAGCTCGATCAATTTGAAAATTCTCTCCGGCGATCCTTTGATTCTCGCGATGATTTCCGGGATCCGGAACAGGTTTATCGCCGCCTCTTTGGTGATCTCGGCAAAGCAGGATTCCCCGATTTTGCTGGACGCAGAGAACACGTAGTCACACAGGATTCTCTCTCCCTTGAAGACCGTCTGCACTGCGACCTTCGCTGCGTTCAGCCAGTTCTTGATCAGAAGCTCGCGCGAGTTCATGGTCAACTTCTGAACTTGAGAAGACTTGAGCCGTTCGATCCCGAGCCGATATATGCCTTCGTCAACGGTGGACTTCCTCATGAGCTTGTAGATCTTTATGCACTCCGTGCCATAGCCCGCGCTGATCATGCAATCGACGACGGATTTTACGTCCTCCATGGTGGATTCGGAGACGTTGACCTCCGTCTCGTCATCGGAAGCAGTCCCGTTTCCGTTTCCGGAACCGTCGGAACGGCGGGAAGATTTCCGGGAGACGGACTCGGGATCGAGGTGTTCTCTGTTCGTGGAGAGGATGTGGTAGAGCTCCTTCTCGAGCCTTTTCATGGCGATCTGCGTGAGGCTCTGAGCGAGAACTAGCTTATCGGAGCTCGAATGGCTGGCGACGAGGAAATGCATGGCCTCGCGCAGGTCTTTGGCGGATTGGAGGAAGCACTTGGCTTCTTCCCTGTCGTGGAGGAAGAGGGAGGTGACCCGGGTGTACGAGGTTTTCGCGTTCAGGTCCCATTTCCTGATCACGGATTCGGCATTTCGCAAGGTCTCCTCCACTGCCGAAACGGAGAGGTTGGAGAAGGGCGCGACCTTCCCGTTGCGAGAAGGTCGGGACGAAAAGGGGGACGACGAGAGCGTTTTGGAAGATGAGAGGGAGGTGGACATGCCTTTTCTCGAGATGGAGGCATTTTCTTCTGAAATCTCTGGCGTTCTGATCAAACCCATTTCTGGTTTTGTCTATGTTGAATGTTGTTTCTCAGAGAGAGAGAGAGAGAGAGAGAGAGAGGGTTGGGTTGATGGCATCTACTTCGAGGGGGGGATAATATAGAGAGGAAGAAAGCCATGGATGGATCGGGTCGTCTGTCATTTCAAGAACGAGAAGCATTGACTGACCGAGTTCGAAGGGCCCCTCAGTTAAATGGGAAGAAACCGAGTATTTCCTTTGCTTTGCTTTGCTTCAACATTCAGCACGAGAAGGCAAAGTTTTTGGGATAAATACATTAGAAGTGTACGACCCTCACTTTAATGTCAAATTTTTTTTTTCGGTTCACTTAAGTGCTAAATTAGACGAAAAACGACCATTTTAGTTCCAATGGTGAGAAATTCCGGCCAAATTGATTACATGTCATCAATAATATGACGTGGTCTTTTCACGTGACATGCTTGGCATTGCAGTGATCATTTTTTTATAACGACTGGTATCACTTTAAATAAAATTTGGCACTTAAATGATTATTATTTACAACTTTTGGATAATGTCGTTTTGGGATTATTTGCTGATTAGGCACGCCCGTGAATCACGTAGGACTGAGAAATTAATAAAATATAACCACTTCGAATTTCTGGCAATCCAGACCGAAGTTAGAACTTAAATGATTTTTTTTTATTTATAAAAAAATAGCACTTAAGTGATTCGAAAAAAACTTTTGACACTCACAACTTTTGGCACTTCTAGTATACTTACCTCGAAATTTTTATGTAGGACAATGATACAAATGGTCTTTAAACTCTTATTCAATATGTAGTGTGGTCCATGAACTTTTGTGCACCATGAACTTTTAATTTGTTTAATATAGTCCATGAACTTTTGATACATATTCAAACTAATCACGAGACAATATTGAACATTTTCATATAATCCATGGACTAGTTTGAATAGATACCAAAAGCTCGATAATCATGTTGTATATTAGGTTAAAGTCAGGGATTACGTTGAATAAATTGAAAGTTATGAGATCATATTACACATTAAGCCAAAGTTCAAAGACTATTTGATTCATTTTCCCTTTTTAGATCGCATGCATTAAGATCATTTAACTTGTTTGAAACCACCAGCACCGGCGTGAATGCGCACTCGTTCTAAAGTCATGCATGAGGGCTTCTAGATGCTTTTTTTCCGTTGCCTGAGGCTTTTTGCAGACTAAGGGCGCGTACCAGCAGCAATGGTTGATCTTACAGCATTCTATCTGGTATAGAACAGACTTGGTTTCCTTGTAACGACTATTTCTACGGCTCTGGTCCTTTTTGGTGCCCCTGGTCTTCCATTAGGCAACATGTGCTCAAATTCAATTGCAGCCGTATATGCGTGTGGAATGTATTGTGGGAGGTGGCTACAGAAATCGTATTGGCAAAGTCAAGCCCAACTGAAGCAACAAGAACTCTGGATATCTCCTAGAGAGAGAGAGAGGCTTGTTATAGACAGATGACAAGTTTCCATGCCATAGCCTAATCAATCTGTGTCTTGTGCTTAATCGACGAATGTCCTTATCATCGTTCATGCCTTCGCCAAATCTTCTTCCCTTCATAAATGGCGGGCGGGTCAACACACTAGGGACATTGAAAGCTCGCCCCCGGCATTAGAAATTACCCGTCGGTCAAACATCCCATCACCATACGATCGATCTCGTCCAACAGCGTACACGGACTGCACGTAATCTTGCCGTTGAATACGTCACATGACAAGAACCGAGAGTTTCCGGCACAAAACAGTCGTTTAAGCTCTAATTACACAAGATCACGACGAGACGAACTTCTTTTCCACGTTTTTTTTGCTTAATTTTCTTTTATGATGAGAAACCTGGTCTAGTAAGTCTGAGTAAATCTCGATTGATGCTGGCATTGTGCCGCTGTCTTTATAAGGAAATTGTAAGGATCATTCCCAACCAGTTGAAACGCTAATTAAGGGAATTCGAATTTCCATATTTTCAGGGAATTGAGATTGAGACAATTTAGTTTCAACTATGGATTTCAATTCTTACACTTTACAAGGAGATATGACAAAAGTTTAAGAATAAAAGTTAGAGTAGAACTGACAAAACAAAAATGCTAATTAAAAGATTGATCTGAATTAGTCATTACCTCCATAGTTTGCGTTCAATGATAATTATTATGATTATTTGTTTATTTAATTTAGTCATCTAGCCCATAAAATAAGGACTACGTAGGTATTAATCCGTTTATATAATACTCTTTTTTTTAAGACTAACGCTAACGTTGACCTTATCAATGATGACATGAAGAATTTTATAATTAACGATGTTGCTGGTGAATATGATGATAACAAAAGGTTTGGACGACATGTCGTTTTCGTTTAGTCAAACCCCCAAGCTAATTAAAGTTTCAAAGAGTGAGGTTTAATGGGTCAATTACGTTAACCGAAAAGGTGCGGCATGTCCTTTCTTTACGCATGTGGATTTTACTCATTAATTAATCAAATAAGTTTAACGAAACAGCTCCTCATTTGCCATTTTTAGGAATTACAGGCTTTTTCCTTGTTTTTTTTCCAAGGCAAGTTGATTTTTCTCTCAAATAACCATCGTTCCCAACAGATAATCAACTAGATTTCATGACTTATCTTCACGTTTTACGCTCTTTACTAATTGGCCACTCAATCATTTCGTGCTCATACCTCGCATGCTGGTGTACGAAATCGATGAGCTCGAGGATTAATTGGACAACTTCTCTTTTTCTCCTGAGCGGATGCGAGAGAGATTTCAAAGTGCTCCTGAAATGAAACACGTAGGCTTATGACTGGATTCCATGAGTTTCAGAAGATGTTATTGATACCGAACATGTCATCATGGGCGTGCGATTATCATAACAATGCTCTTAAAATAGCAACGCTAGTCGCACCTCCTCACCCTTTATTCAAAAGTGATTTATAAGTAGACCATAGACCATGGATTTTCAAACGATGACATCTACTGATGGATTTCATGTGATAATAGTGATTCTCTCGTTGAATTCGAAGGCACATAATGACGGCATCAACCCATATAAGCGCTTTTATAATGAATAGAATGTAATTTGATACGTGGAAGAAAGACAAGAATGTGGAGATCTAAAAGAGATTGTGATCCCCATCTATACTCATCGGATGAATTAAGGCTAGACAAATAATCTCGAGAAAACGGCTTTTGTCTTGAGGAGCCGCCCGAATGTGCTGAACGACAAGGATATATAATGACTTCGACTTCGTGTACAAAGACGTGAAATGATGCAATTTTCAGAAAGAGAAATCTTTATTCACCTAATGTTTCCACTAAATCACTTGAAAAAATCAATTAGATTTACCTCGATAACAAGATTTAGAGCCCATTTATTTACAGGAAAATAACTTTCGAGATTCGAACTATTGCTTTCTGACTTTCCCATATTTAAATGATGAAATTTAATCGATCTACGGAAAACGCTTTTCATTGTCTGAAAACAAGAAATTTAAATTATAAGAAAACAACTTCCCCTTCTTATAAGAATGAATCCCTTTCCCTAAATTAAAATCTTTTTCTTTCAAAATGATTTCTATTAAAAATATTTTTTTTATCATAAGATTTTCAGAGAAACTAACGCATCATCATTAACACTAATTGATCAAAATCCAAACATCACATCGCACGACCCTATTTGTGGGTGTCTCTCCCGTTAGATTTTCCGATGAAATATGATGAGCAAATGATGTGTCGGTAAAACGCAAGTTCTTTCCAGACATTACTTCGAGCATCCTTGGCATGATTCGATTGACTTCGAACTTGAAGTTCACCGGCTCGCTCTGTGGCAGTCCACCGACAGGTTGCTGCATTAATTTCATCGGACTATTATTGGATCCAGATGCCATGGTTGTTTGAAAATTGAGGCCATTTCTTGCTTTCTAGGAAATGCGTGTCAATATAAAATTGAGGCCATTTACTATCCTTGTCGATCTTATTGTGAGGCAATATAATTTGTGTGTTGTCATTGAGAAAACCATATGGTTTTACAAATTGGAAAATTGTTCAAAAAATCTTAAACCTATTATATAATTATCAATTCATTTATAAGCCTTTTAATTATACCAATTTACTCCTAACCCTTTTGATGACTTACCAATTTAGCCACAAACCTTTGAATTGTGTCAATTTAGCTTTAAATACTTTGATAATTCCCTAATTTAATTATAAACCTTTTAACAATTTACTAATTTAGTCATTACAGCCAAATCCTAATTGAAAATCGCTGACACCGTTAATTTTTGCAATTTTTTTAATGTTTTTCTTATTTTTCCCTTTCCTTTCCTTTTTTTTTTTTTTCCTTTTTCCATGGCAAACCTCAAATGAGGAGTGCCGTTGCCAGCCATGGGTGAGGGTCACCCTCAACTTGCTTGGTAGGGGCCGTCCTCACCAAGCCAGTGAAAGGGAAAAGAAAAAAGAAAAAAGAAATAAATTTTGAAAAAAAATTGCAAAAATTATTTATGTCAACCTTGATTATGCCACATAAGATTATAGTGTTGACTAGACAATCATGTTTGTTGTTTTCGGTCAAAATTGACAGAAATGACTACATTGACAATTTTTAAAAGATTTAAAACTAAATTAGTAGATCATCCAAAGTTTTAGGACTAAATTAATACAATTGAAAAATTTAGGATTGAATTAGCCGCTATACAATAGATTTAGTAGGGGTGAGCATGAGTCTCGGGGAGAATCGAACTAGATCGAAAATCAGCCATGGGAACCGGTTCAGTTCGAGGTTCTAGTAATTTTCAATTTGGTTCCTGGTTTCATATTTTTTGAAACATGTACTGTGCAGTTTTGGGAACTGAACCGGAGATATATCATCATCGTACTATATCCCAAAAACATGTGATAGATTAACATGTAGTTCGGAACCAAAGGGTGCATAGCAATTATGGGAACTATGTACATGGAATCATACTTATTAAAGAGGAAAGACGACAAAAAAAAAATACCATAAAGATACCACAAATCTTTAAAACTAAAATTGCTGAGAGTTTGCTCATAGAAAAATATGGGTTTTTCAGGTACGCGGAAGAAAGTATTTTCTGAGGATGGACTTATAAGGTCGCAATCAAAAGGAAGCTGTCCGTCAGTCTCCTCCTTCCACCATTGTCGATTGGGGGTGTCTGCTCAAAGGGCAATCGTGATGAGTTGCCAAGTGATGAGCACATCCTCTCCGTCCTCATCTTCGTCCTCATCTTCGTCTTCCTCCTCTCGCAACCCAATTCCCGATTCTCCCTGGAAGTCACTTCCTTCCCACACATACTCATTTGGATCACCACACAAATTGACTTGTGTCGTCATGTATTTTGAACTTTTTATTATTTATTTAGTTTATGGACCCATTTTTAACGGTTGATTGCTATTAATAAATGAGCATTTTTATCGTTGCATTCTTTGTCATTTTACTTCGCTAAAAGTGAAAAAAGAAAAAAGAAAAATGAAATTGATGGTTTCTGGATAAATCCTGAAATTAGTTTTGAAACTTGTTAACATAATAAGTTCTAAGTTATAAGATCAATTTCAGGTTTCAAATTCCAAAAACTAGATAATTAGTAATAAAATCTGGACCAAACTAGAAACCGCACATTCTCAAAATTTATTATTTTTGGGACAATTTTTCCATTAATTAAACCCACATTCTAGGCCCTAAAACTCAAACCAAAAACAACAAAAGGAACTCTACCAATCTGCCCTTCTCAGATCGACCTCTCGCAGTTCGAGGCAGTTTCTATTTCTTAATTATTGCTTCTCAAAATTTCAAATACGGAAGAACAAATCCTCTTTCTCAAATATTATGATTGAATAATCTGTAATTATACATGCTCACTCCTGTATATTCCAAAAAGCTTCAACCTTCTTCCGCATCATAAACGTGAAAAGCAAAGTCGCTTCAAAAGTAGAGAGTACTAACGCTTGCAAACGTCGAACTACGGAAAAGGAAAGCTCAGACCGCGCCCTGGTTAACACTCAATTTCTCCTCAAATTGCGAAGTGGGATTTGAGAAATTCGTTGGCATGAGTCCCACAAGCTAGTCAGTCCACCCTCGTGCTAGAGCTATTTCGGTTCATGCAAAATCAGATCAAAAAGAGAGCTTAAAATCCATTGCAGTGTATAAAGCAAAATCCAAACATCACATCGCACGACCCTATTTGTCGGTGTCGATCTCTTTAAATTTTTCGATGAAATATGATGAGCAAATGAAGTGTCGGTAAAACGCGAGTCCCTTTCAGACATTACTTCGAGCATCCTTGGGATGACTCGATTGACTCTGAACTAGAAGTTCACCGGTGCGGTCTGTAGCTGTCCGCGAACAGGTTGCGGCATTAATTTCATCGGACTATTATTGGATCCAGATGCCATGGTCGTTTGAAAATTGAGGCCATTTTTCTAGGAAATGCGTGTTTAATGGGTCAGAAGTTTGCAACATGCGCACATGATACGGTTCTTAGGCTTCTCCCTTTGAATTAGTCATTACAGGGGAGATCATATCATTTATTATCCTTGTCGGTCTTATTGGGAGACAATATAATTTGTGTGCTGTCATTGAGAAAACCATATAATTTTATAAATAGAAAAATTGTCCAAAAGGACTTAAATTTATTATCCCGTTACCAATTTAGTTATAAGCCTTTCAATTGTACTAATTTATTCCTAACCTTTTTGACGACTTATTAATTTAGTTATAAACGTTTTAATTGTGCCAATTTAATTTTAAACATTTAGATGATTCCCTAATTTAGTTTTAAACCTTTTAACGATTTACTAATTTAGTAATTTATAAATCGCTGACACCATTAATTTTTGCAATTTTTTAATGTTTTGAATTTTTCTTATTTTTTCCCTTCCATTTCTTTTCTTTCTTTTTGCCTTTTTCCACGAGTGGTCATTGGCCTCAAGCAAGGGGCGCCCTCGCCGGGCTTGGGTGAGGGTCGCCCTGGACTAGCTTGGCAAGGGCCGCCCTCACTAGGTCGGTGAAGAGAAAAGGAAAAAAGAAAAAGAAAAAAGAAAAAAGAAACAAATTTTAAAAAAAATTTGTAAAAATTATTCATATTAATGCGACCATGTCACGTAAAATTGTCGATGCTGACAAGACCATCATATCAGTTGTTTTCAGTTAGAATTAGTGGAAATGACTAAATTGCCAATTATTAAAAATTTAAAATTAAATTAATAAATCATCAAAATGTTTAAAACTAAATTAATACGATTGAAAAGTTTATGACCAAATTAGTTGTTGTACAATAGATTTAGTAGTAGGGGTGAGCATGAATCTCGGGTAGAATCAGATTGGATTGGAAATTAGTCATGGGAACCGGTTAATTTCATATTTTTTGAAACCTGTAGTACTATGCAGTTTTGGAAGTGAACTGGAGATATAATCATACTTTCAATGTCCCAAAAACATTTGATAGATTAACATGTAGTTAGGAACCAAAGGGTGCATAGAAATTATGGGAACTATGTATGTGGAATCATATGTATTAGAGAGGAAAGATGACAAGAAAAACTCATAAAGATGCTGTAAATCGTTAAAACTAATATCGCTGAGAGTTTGCTCGCAGAAAAATATGGGTTTTTCAGCTACGCGGAAAGTATTTTCTGATGATGGACTTGTAAGGTCGCAATCAATGGAATCTGTCCGTCAGTTTCTTCCTTCCACCGTTGTCGATTGGGGTTGTCTACTCAAGGGCAATCGAGATGAATTGCCAAGTGATGAACACATCCTCTTCGTCCTCATCTTCGTCTTCCTCCTCTCGCAATCCCACTCCCAATTCCCCCTGTAAGTCACTTCCTTCCCAAACATATTCACTTGGATCACCGCACAAATTAACTCGTTTTGTCATGTCTTTTGAACTTTTTATTATTTATTTAGTTTACGGATTCATTTTTTTTTTATAGATGATTGCTATTAATAAATGGGTATTTTTATTGTTGCGTCGTCTTTTTACTTCACCAAAAATGAAACAAAAAATAAAATAAAAAATTGGCCGGTTCCTTCATAAGCCCTGAAACTGACTTTGAAACCTATTGACATAATAAATTCCAAGTGTCAGCCTTGGTTTCAAGTTCTAACTTCCAAAAATTGGAGAACCAGAAGGAATAGTAGGAATACAGAGGAATACAATCTGGACTGAATCAGAAATTCCATTAACAAAACCCACATTCTACGCCCCCGGACTCAAAATTTTAAATACGGAAGAACAAATCACTTTTCCCGAATATTACGATCGAATCATCTTCTACAAGCTCACTTGTGAATATCTCAAAAAGCTTCAACCTTCTTCCGTATCATAAACGTGAAAAGCAGAGTTTCAAAAGTAGAGAGTACTAAGCTAGGCTTGCAAACGTCAAACTACGGAGAAGGAAAGCTCAGACCGCGCCTTGGTTATCACTCGCATTTCTCTAGTCAAATCGTCGAAGTGAGATTTGAGAAATTTGTTGGCGTGAGTCTCACAGGTCAGTCTACCCTCGAACTATTTCGGTTCCAACAGAATCGTGCCAAAAAGAGAAGAGGCTTGGATAGAGCTAGAGCAAGTCAGCATTTTATTTGAAGCTAAAGGATCCATGGACTATCGCGATGAGCAAGGTAATGATCCGACTAGCGAACCCAATAATCACAAGTCGCAAGACAATTAACCAGCAGTCGCATCTAATAAAGAATCTCATGCTCTCCTCTCCACAAAACCGCAAAGTAGGTGGGTTTAGCGTAGTTTCAATTTGACCATAGCCTATCCAAAGGCACTTACCTTCGATGCCAATGTCAAGAACCTTATGTGTCATCCCTATGGGACGATAAGGCGATGAAACCCAAAATGCAATGACTTTACTTTTACCACGATAACCTGTCACCCCCCACCACCTCGCATATTAGGGAATGGCCTTAAACTTGTACCCAACTCAGAGAGATTCCATCAAAACAAAGCAGGAAAATAGCACTACCAAAGTATTCTAGTTTCAGGTGAGGCAGAAACAATTTGAAAGACAACAAAATCACTCGCTCACTGGACATTGGTCAAACAAGAAATTAAGAGTTGAAGAGAAGCTAAAATTACACTATTGGAGGATATAGAACTGCAAAATTGCATGGTAAGTGCTGCCTACGCCTTGATAGCATATTTCCTCACGGGGAAGTACATTTCTTTCTTCTTCTCCCGTTCCGTCTTCAGAGACGCCTATTGGTTGAAAATTAATAAATTAAAAGGTGAAGATGTGCTCTACATAAAAACATAGAAACATCACAAATGAAAGAGCACACATAAAAACATAGAAACATCACAAATGAAAGAGAAGCTAGCAAATCCTCATGGAAGGCGAGCATTATGAAATTATTTACTCTCATTCGTATGCTAGATAAAACAAAGAAACATCACAGATGATAAAGAAGCTAGCAAATCCTCATGGAAGGTGAGCGTGATGAAATCATTTACTCTCATTAGTATGCTTTACTGGGTAATCTAAGTTAGAGACAGTGGGAAAACAAAAAAAAAGGAAAGAAATAAAATAGAAGGAAAAGTGAATGGAGACAGTTACTTCTCCTGTTTGAGTGTGCCTGGAAGGGAATGATGTGGATGGAAATAAAGTGATTGAATAACATAGACTATACGCTATTCTCAACTAATTTTAGCCAATGGAATGATGTGATCACAAGTTCGATTTATTCTTTTTCTTCTTTTCCTTACACTCCCTTTATCTTCTTTTCTCTTATCGCATGCCTCTCAACTTAAGATACCCAACATATGTGAGTTACTACTTCACAACTCAGGTCAACTCCTTCCACTTCCTCAATCCAAACACAATGAAGAACTTGTCAGTCCCATCTGGACAAATTCACTCATTCGGGCATTTTGCAAACCAATTCTGAAGTGATTTATATGAAGGTAGAAACTAGAAACTGTGCATCACCTGGTACTTGGTAAGCCTTCTTCGGATGGCTCTGGTCTTTTTCGGGCGCAGATCAAGTGGCAAGTACTTCTTCTTCTTATAGGCCTCCCTCAATGCAGACTTCTGCTTCTGCGAGATCACAGTCAACACCTGTGCAATCGACAGCCTCACCACCTTGCTGCACCATGAAACCCAAAACTCAAATGAAAACTCGAGGACAGAGCAAGAACCCTAGACAACCGTCAATCAAACAAAAGCTTCGACAACACTCGAGGCACACATCATTTAACTAAGACAGAGAATTACTCCCTCTATAGAAACACAATCATCCTATCTCCTCAGAACAACATCCGCCTACGAGACACATCAAAAGGATGCAAATTACACATGTCCTAGCCTCATAGGGTACCAGGTAAACCACATTGTAGCTCAGAAACAAACGATGCCCAGTAAAACATTCGCAGTAAAATGTCGCCAAGAGCGCTTATTCATCTCCAGCGTAGCATTCAAACTCAGTCGAGCAACCCTCGGCTCACAAATCAAAGCTCCAAACCAAATTCAAACCATCGATAGATACAACGTCCTAGGACCGCCTACTCATCGCGGAACCAAAGGGACCCACGAGAAACTCACGAGAAACTCAAACTACCGATCGTTTCACCGGGACAATCACATTCTCAATCCATCACACGATCGCAAGTAAGCACGCGGCGTGGACCCTATAAGACTTACATCTTGGAGAGCTTGTTCGACGCGCCTCCGGTGACCTTGGCGACGCGGAGGAGGGCGAGCTCGGCCTTGAGCTCCTTCAGCTGGGTCAGCAAATCCGCCTTCGGCTTCTGTCGCAGCTCGTGAACCTTAACCCTCGCTTCGCATCGAAAGAAGAAGAACCAAAAGGAGAGAAGAAGTCAGCCAAAGAAGAAAAAAAAAGAAGCTAGAAATCAGAGGGCCAGTCTCCCTCTCTCTCGAAGCGACGAAGGGGAGCATGAGGACGGTCGTTACCCATTGCTTCTGCTGCTGCTTCGTCGGAGCTTCAATGGCGGCCTGCCTCTCTTGCGACGGTGAGCGAAAATGAGTGGGAGCGTCTTGGGGTCGCTAGGGTTTGCCATATATACGATGGCCTGTATTGGGCCTGAGGAACGCAGTCGAAGTCGTCGTAGCATTTTGGGCTAAGTAAAGCCCATTGTGCATGAAATTATGTCTTCTTGGGCTTAAGGCCCGTTTCTCTTTATTATTTATTTATTGTCTTGCGTTTGCCATTGTTAGAAAAAGATGATGGATAAAAAAACATTAATTTGTTTTGGTCGGTAAAAAAAACATTAATTAGAATAATTATTTTTGGATGTAAATATAACTTGGTGGATGGTCGTATGAGTAATTATCTTGGAAAAAAATTCATGAATTAGGGGTAAAAAATCACGTGAAGATTAATTTAAGCAGATATAAATTAAGTGGCTTAGAAGAATTATTCATATAAATAAGGAGCATTTAATGAAGCACCTGCTAGAAAACTATATAGATGGAACTCTACGTTGGACATGCAATGTAATCGTTGAAGTACTTATTATTGGATTAGTAATCACTAATTTGAGTAAAATCCTAAATAACATAATGTACCGATATATATCTTTACAATAACATAAGTAATTCGATCGTACAAATCGGAAGTGATGTGCAGTGCACAGTGAATCCAACAAGGAAGGGACATGATCCATAGGATTTGCTCGTTATAATCGGTCGAAGTGTCGCGTTTAATAACTAAACTATACCTACCAACTCTAAATTCATCGTGAGTTAACCCTTTAATGAAAATTGGATTCAAATCCACCATTCCAAGAGATAATTTTAAAAAATTGAATTAATCACGTGATGGGGTTTACCTTTAGCCACCTACTGGGTTTGCCTCCCGTGGGTTCTCTCACTCACTTTACATAGGTTGAGA
The DNA here is from genome assembly GCA_016097605.1 of Eucalyptus guilfoylei. Taxonomy (NCBI): domain Eukaryota; kingdom Viridiplantae; phylum Streptophyta; class Magnoliopsida; order Myrtales; family Myrtaceae; genus Eucalyptus; species Eucalyptus guilfoylei. The sequence goes on from CM027869.1 coordinate 22,268,828, forward strand.
AATCAAAATCTCAATCAGTGACAGCCTTTTTTTTCAATTAATGTTGCGTGTGTTTTGCAAAAAAAAAAATTTGATTTAATTATTTTTTTAGATTGATCGCATGTAACACTCTCAAAATTAAATGAACGAGAAATAATTTCATCATTTATAAAAATATTTAGACATAATTATGTTCGATTATGAAAATAATTTTTTTAGATTAATTATTTCAAACGATATAAATCATTACTTTTCTGAATCATTTATTTCCACGAAATAGGCTTAAGCGAGTACCCACGCTAACAAGTGCCCGTCTTCCACATCACCACATGAATTTCACCGGCTCTTGCTATATGAAAGGTCACTCACTGAAAATGACGCTTCATGGAATAATTTGTTAAAGAAAGCGACGATTTTTTTTTCCTTCTTTACTAGGGTTTTTTTCTTAATGTTAAGCAAAGAGAAGTGATAACAACTATTAATTTCTAGGGAAAAAAAAAACTATATTTCTCTTGGGGATTAGGATTGCTTAGCAGGGGACGTAATGTATGCAAATGGAGCATTATGAGAGATACGAGTCGTAGCTGATCATGGTCAACTTTGGCATTAATTAGTAGAAAATATCGCTATGAGAAGCTCCTTATGTCTTTTAAAATGGGAAAGTAATTAAAGAAAAAAAAACACTTGAACATATTGTATCTGTGTCAATTCAATTTTAAACTATTCAATTTCGGTCAATTTAGTCCTAAACTCTTTTTGATAATTTGTCAATATAATCATTATGGTTAATTTGATTGAACATCGCTGCTGACGTTAACATATGTTGTCCTATGTGTAAAGTCAATGTTAATGTGGATAATTTGCTACAATTTAATAATTTTTATAATTTTCATTTTTTTTCCCTTTTCCTCCATCAGTCGCTAGGCCTCAACAATGGCTCACAAGGGTTGCTCTTGCCGAATTTGGTGAGGGGCAATCTTGCCAAAGGTCGGCGAGGTCAAGCCTTGCACAAAGCTAGTGAGGCCAACCCTCGCTAGTGACCGACGGAGGAAGAAGGAAAAAGATAATATAAAAAAATTCAAAAAATTAGAAATTATGAAAATTGTCCATGTTAACGTCGGTCATGAGGTGTAGGATAGTTGTTCATGTTAGCGATCCGATTAAAATTTGCTATATTGACAAATCGTTTAAAGGTACAGGATTAAATTGGCCAAATTAAACGCAATATGGTTGTTTACATTAGTGATTCCGATCAAAATTAGTTGGAATGACTATATTAGCAAATTATCTAAATGTTAAAGGTTAAATTGGTCATATTAAAATATTTAGGACTAAAGTGGTACAAATGCAATAACTTTAAAAAAATTAGTAATTTTTCCTATTCAAAATTAATTAGCTCAATAAAAGTCATATTTTTAAATAGAAAACGACAACTGGTTAGGGCCTACTATAACCTTTTTCGTGATTAGCTACTGGAGGATTACGTTCTAGAGGAGTTAGGTGGTGATATGCCAACTTTCACTAGAAGTACAAGGAGAAATTACATAGCAATGGAAAAAAGTAATTCAATTGGGAGTTCAAAGAAGGAATTTCAGCCGCTCTTTTGACAAGTGAAATACATAGCCCCGTAGAATTCCCCACTCTCCCTACTTGTTTTCTTATTAGTTTTATTTATTTAAAAAGTTCACTTTATTTTGCTTTCCCCCAGATTTTTTTTTCTTTTGGTTTTCATTTTGTTAATTTTTTCCTTCTTACCATGTGGGACTTTACTTGGTGCCATGTCAAGCCACGTGGTGTCGAAATATATCTATAGGTCACGTCGGTATCTTCATTCAAATTGAATGGAGTTAAAAGAAGCCGTGCTCGTTTGATCAATAGTTTCAGTTTTTGGGAAAAATCATGATCATCCGATGATAATGATTTTCTTTTTTTTTTTCAAATGAACGATTTGAAAACGTATTGATTCGAACAATTGAGTGCAAGTTGATTTTGCATACCTTTCATAAATATTATTTGTCAACAAAAAAAACCCACACATTTTTTTTTTAATCCCCAAGATTTCTTTCTTTAGGTTCTATGTTCTTTTATAGAAACAATAAATCGAGTTACACAAACCGGGTAAGTTGTAGTGGGACTTGATGACACTTTTTGAAAATTTTAGGATTTGATTACATTTTTCAGAAAAATTTTAAGATTTTCATTTTATTCTTAAATTCAAATATTAATGGTAAATAATTAGGTATGATTAAATAATTACTCTCAAAAGAGAAGCCCAACATAGGCAAGGTAGACAATAAATCGAGTATTTCTTCCTTTTCTTTTCTTTTTCTTGCAGTTACCTTTTGTATCTGAATATTTCCAAGATACTCTGAATCTCTGTTCTAGACGTGTGTAGATTAACGCACCATGTTTATATTTTACAAATTCTTCGTAGTTGTTAAAAACGTAAAGCAATACTCGTGATCCTAGGTTCCCTTTAATCAAGCAATTTGTTGACTGCCCAATGAGAAGAATTTTCAAACCGTCGACTGATGATTAATTATTAGGCTCTTTTTCAATTTTATTTTATTTTTAAAATTTTTTACCGTCCAGAATGGGGAGCTGTAACCTGTGCTAGCGATGATCTCACGAAAGCAATTTAAATAATTAAATATACTTTACATTGGACTCATTCGTTGTGCACCGGTCGTAATGTACCATATAAACCCGAAAGAAAAAAATAGGAGAATATTATTAATTAATCTGCTCCCGTCCTTTATGGTAGAAATCGACACATGCAAGTTGAGAAACCTTAGAAAATGACGTAATACTAATCAGCAAGCAAACGAAGCTCCAATGAAGATGCGATGTCAAATGAACCAAATCGGATCGACCAAAAGGATTTTAATGATATTTTACCTTACGCTGGAATTGGCCCTTTGAACCGTTCCTTCACGAGATTAAATATCCATTTTGGCCTCATCTCCAAATTTTCCGAGCATCCTTTGAAAGGGACAAAAGACAGGTCGTAACAATTTAGACTCTTTGCAATTTAATGAACATACGTCTTTCTTTCGGTACTTGAATAAAATAAAAGGCAGAGGACCAAGAAACTATGCTCAACCCCATCTGTTTTCATCATTGAACCGGCATATCGACATGCGATGATCGCGACTCTTACCATGACTAAAAATATCTGAAAGACTTGATGTTACCTACTGCGTGACATGACACATATATCCAATCAATTAATTATATCTATTGAGGTAATTTTTGGTAATTCAATTCCGAAAATTAATGGGTATTTTCTTGGAAAAATAATCATGTGGAGGAGATTGCTTGAAAAGGAATAGGGCGAATCCAAAGTTTTACCATGTATGGACGAAAATCGAATCGAAATATATGGAAGGTCAAATCATAAAGGGTTAATATTCTGAAAAACCCAAAATTGGTACACATATGACAAATTTAAATTGAACTAATTTTTTGACCATAAAAAAACTTAAATTGGTACATTTTTGACATATTTACATTAAACTGATACATTTGTGACAAATTTATCTTCTATTGATTTCCATTAAATTTTACTATTAAATTGCTAAGTTTGATTACATGTGATAGTTGACTAGTATATTCGTTTGAGATTTTACCCTTCGTATGTCGCAATTGTATAATTTTTATGGTTTTTGTGATATTAATCCAATTTAGTGGAGGGTATATACAATTTTGGGATTTTTTTTGGTAGTTGAACAAATTAGTTTGGAGTAAATTTATCATAAATGTACCGATTTTTGGTTTTTTCTAGTCATTTGGACAAATTTATCACATGTATACCAATTTGGAATTTTTTATTTTTATGGTAAAAAAATTAATTTGGGATGGATTTGTCATACGTGTACTAGTTTGTAATCTTTCAGGATATTGATCCTATCACAAAACCTTTGATCAGAAAATCAGTCCTTAATTATTCTTAATTAGCAGTAAGGCAGTGATGAAGTCTCCAGCTACGGACAAAATGAAGGGGAATGCGACGTATCCACGGATGCAATGTCATGTATCCCACCGTATTTCTTCAACTTATTCTCCTCCTTATCTTCCGGAAAGTCCATGCAGAAAAGTAGCAGTCTTATCTCCTCCCACAGTTTCTGGCTTTTGATATATATTCGCAGATAATCTCTGTCTGTTCCCCAAGACATTCATCTTCAGATCTTCTTGATTCTCTTTGCTATTCTGGTGTTCAGTTCACACATCATCTTCGGATTTTGGTTGCATGGTGTGTTTCTTTCTGACCATCCTTTTATTTCCTCTCTCTGAAAACCCACCCCTTTCTTTCGCTTTTCCTATTTCTTTCTCTCTTTTGACATGGTGCTTGATTTCTATCTGCAGGAGCCTGAAGCTGAAAACTTCACCTATGAGGAGGTCTCTCTCGCTCTCTAAAATAATAAGATTGGAAAATCTTGGATTTTTCCTTTATCGTTGAACTGTTTCCTTTTTCCGTGGTTGATGCTGCAGGATTACATAACGAATTCCAGAGGGCTGAAGCTGTTCACATGCAGTTGGCTTCCTCGGGACCGAGAGCGGAAAGCTCTGATCTTTATTTGCCATGGATACGGCATGGAATGCAGCATCACCATGAGGAGTCAGTGCCATTGCTTTCTTTCTGAAGATCCTATACGATTTTCTCGAAAAAAACCCTTATTTTCGAGCTACTTACATGTACAGTTGAGATAACTTGGTTATGTTTCGTGTTTTAATTCGTTTGATCAGGCACGGCGGTCCGGTTGGTGAACGCGGGCTACGCTGTCTACGGGATTGATTACGAAGGCCATGGGAAATCCGATGGATTGACAGCCTTCATCAACTGCTTCGATGATCTCGTGGACGACTGCTCAGCTCATTTTACCAGCATCTCTGGTAATTAAAACCTCATTTACATTCTTTTCCCTCTCTTGCTGATATAAAATCAATGGCCAAAACATCATGCTCCTTCCAGAGTCCAACTCTTGCTCCTGCTCATGCCTTTTTCCTCCTTTTTCAATTTCCATTCTGGTGACCTTTTGGTTTATGTTCATACACAGAAAGGAGAGAGAATAAAGAGAAGATGAGGTTCTTGATGGGAGAGTCCATGGGAGGAGCAGTTGCCCTACTTTTACACAGAAAGATGCCAGAATTCTGGGATGGAGCTGTCCTGGTTGCTCCCATGTGTAAGGTGAGTGTGCACAACGCGTCTTTGCATTATTCGCTTCCACATCCATTGAATTTGACCCATCACTTAATCTCACATCGTTTGTTTCGAAAACTTATTAGAATATTAATATGTCTACGCATATTTTCTTTCTTACAATTTAAAATTGTCGTTGATAAATCATTATCGTCCGATTTTTTTCAATCCTCCCATTTTGGGTTTTTGTGTCTTTCTCACTCCTCTCGAAAGATCAAATTCTTGACACCAATTTTAACAAAAAAATAATAATAAAATTCTTGATACCCACATAATTTTTTTTTTCCACTTCCTTTTTTCTTTCGAGAGGAAAGAAACTTTTTAGCTGGCATTCTGCCAGCTCAAAGTTCCATTCATGTCGCTCTCAATGTTTTTTTTTTTTGGTCGGTAATGGGTTGGTTTGATAAGTATAAAATTATCATTTCATTTAACTTTCACTCAAATGTTTATTCTATTATAGTGCGTTAGGTGTTCATGCGCTAACCAGCTTAGAGTCAACTCCGAATAATGTGTTCGATAACTACGACTCAAAACTTGCGCGTGCCCTGTGCATTTCGTGAATGTATTTGAGTAGCGCAATTCACAAATAAAAAATTTGAGTAGCTTTTCTTTTTTATGGCAGCGAGTAGTTTTGAATTCAATTTGTGAAGGTTTTACAATTCTAGACTTTGAAAAAGTTTTCTGATAAAAAGGAAATTATTGTGAATAGCTAAACGGAAACATCTCCTTTAAAAGATAGTATATAATGCGAGGGTAAATTTGAAAAACTAAAAGTGAGACAAATAGCATTTGCGGCTTTATTATTAGACTAGAGTCGGGCATGCGCATAGTGAGTTTGTATGAGAAAGAGAGAGGCTATTTCTATCGACGAGGAAGTGGATGAAATGAGAAGTTATAAGAAAAGTGTTGATTATATATATTGTCCTTTTATTATTTGATACAAGGATAATTTGAGAATAGATCCGTCTTCTTTTGTCATTGGAGGCAATATTAGAATAATTATTTAGTTAAACTTGACAAATAGAATGCACCGGTTTCAAGTTTTGAGATTACTTAGGTTACATTTGTTTCATTGAAAGATTTATAACAAAGAAACTATTTTCAAGAAAAATATTTATCTTTATTTATTTAATTAGTAGTTTAGGAAAAGTGATTACCTTATTATAAAAAAGGAAGTCGTTTTTATGGGAGAATGTGTCCCTTTGAGACCCACTTCATGCATCAGAATAAAATAGCTCAAGAGAAATTAAAAATTGATTCATCATGTGAATTTACATCCCAACATAAGCTGTTCGGATAATCACTCATCAACTCATATCTTCATGCTTAACAAGTGAAAATCAAGGTAAAAGTGCTTGCACAGATGTGTGTACACAAGTTTTTAAAGGAGGAGCACTGTTTTTGATCTGTAATTTCTATTTCAGATTGCCGAGGATGCAAAGCCGCCTCCGCTGGTGATCAATATACTCACCAAACTGACCAATGTCATCCCGACCTGGAAGATCATTCCGACTCCGAGCATCATCGATCTCGCTTTCAAAGTCCCTGAAGTAAGAAAGCAGGTACGTTCCTATCCCAATCAGTTATTGACTGTATGCTCACTATGAAGTAATCATGGATAATCAATTTGTCAACGTTGATGTTGTATACTTTTGACATTGAACTAGTTATCGCGATCGACAAGTTCCCATTTTATAGTTGCGCAAATTCTGTGAGTAGGAAGATCAGTCACAGGCTACCAAACGAGAGTTAGATAACAGATATTTATATATGGTGATTTGACTGGTGCAACTCTTTGCAACAGGTGAGAGCAAACAAGTATTGCTACAAAGGACGGCCACGGCTAAAAACGGGCTACGAATGTCTGAGGATCAGCTTGGAATTGGAGCAGAGGCTTAACGAGGTTCCGCAGCATCCTTCCCTCCTGTCTATTGATATATTCTCTCTTTTCTCTCGACACATCAATCGGCGCCTTTGGCTGTCGAGCACAAAATACTCGGTTTAAACAATCTTTTGATTCCAATGCTACGCAGTGTTTGTTGTCCTGCTCACTGAAAACATCTCATTTTTACTTAATAGGTTTCGTTGCCATTCATAGTTCTCCATGGGGAAGAAGACAAAGTCACAGATAAATCCGTGAGCAAGCAACTCTACAACTCCGCTTTGAGTTCGGACAAGACATTCAAATTGTATCCAGGCATGTGGCACGGTTTGCTGTATGGAGAGCCACCGGAGAATGCCAAAATCGTCTTCAACGACATCTTAGGATGGTTGGATAAGAGAACTTCACTAGGGACTTTGAGGCTGGAGAGAGAACTGAAAGAAGAGAATGACCCGCAACCAAAAGATACATAGGAACTCAGAGAGGCCAAGCGGTATAGAGATTAGACAGCGCATAGTCATGGTGATAATTTGGTTGCAAAAAGCAACTCAAAGAGGGTTCTCAAAGGGGGAGTGATGAAGTTTTGCTTGCCTTTCTTAAAGGTCAATTAACTTAGGATTGGTGTGCTTCGTGTGGGAAGAGGGCATGTCGCCGAAGAAGCGAGCTAGAAAGCTTGTAATAATGCAGATGCAGCTACAGATTATCCATGCCATCAAGAGCAATCTAATGTGCGAGTTTCTGAACTAGTGCACCGCCTGCCATGGTAGATTTTATGTCGAAAAAACCATTTTTTGTAATTGTCCACAAGTCATGCCTAAACTAAGTGTTTCGGTTTCTCCAGGATAATATCATCTTTTCTGTAACCATTAGCCTGTTTCTAAGCATCGAAACGTGCATCCCAACTGATTTTCATGTCCTGTTGCTGGCGATTCTGCATTGATCTCGGATGCTTTGGAAGTCGAAAGACACATACCACAACCTAGTTGACCATGACAAATTCGAAACATGAAAGATGCAATAAACGCATGCCTTAACTTCCCAAGAAATCAGTGGCCAAAAGGGGTTTTTCATAAGAAAGCAGGCCAGCGCACTAACAGTGACTTGATTTATATCAGCAATTTGCCCGAGTTCGACAATTTGCTACTATAATCGACCCACAAGATTTCTATAAGCTGTAAAAATTCCCCGAAAGTTTGCATCGTCTTCACGGTTCAAAGACAACGAAAGTAGGCCACCTACTCTGCCATCTCTATGACAAAACAACTCCAACACAACCAAACCACAACCCAACATGTGCTTCCCCCCTTATAAGAATCTCATAAATAGCAGGCACAGATTAGAATCCCAGTGATTCTCCCTCAATGGGCAATCCTAAGAACACCGGCGCCCTAACATTGACACTCCTTGTCATCATCATCTTTTCCGTCATAGACCAGTCATCGTCGGCCCGAAGCCTGGGCAATCCCACCCCAAATGGCCACCAAAGCCATCACACTGTCACATTCCTCATGAGAAATGTCCTGAGCAACATTTCTTCCTTGAGACCGGCCACAGGTAAAGTTCCCAACAACCAAATCCCCTTCCCAAAGCCGCTAGGCCTTTTCCCTCCCAGCAAGGGCATTCCATTAACCCAGCCTAACAACCCTCTGGGCCCGGGAGTAGCTGGCTCATCCACTGGAACACTTGACCTGGCTGGCACAGGCTTTTCATTTCCGGCCATCGCCACCCTTCAAGAATTGGAACTCAGTAGTGTAACAGAGATTAATGAGTACTTATTTGAAGGATTGGTTTTCAGTTCCCAGGTGATCGGAAAAGGGCAAGGAGTGTATGTTGCCAGCTCGGAGGACGGAACCAGCCACATGATGGCAATGACTGCATATTTTGCGGGCAACGAGTTGAAGGATGGACTGAGGTTCTTCGGGGTTCATCGGACAGATGTCTCGGAGTCTCATATCGCAGTCATTGGTGGTACAGGATTGTATAATGGTGCAAATGGCTATGCTAGTGTCAAGTTCATTGACGGTGAATATAACATTAGTGGGGAAGATACAAGAGAAAGCATGTACCTTTTATTCACAATTTTCCTTAGCTAGTGAAACATTGTTAACACTCATATATACATGTATTCATATATTATTCTCTCATCTGGAAACGCAATCCTTACACACTCCCCTGTAATCTCTTAGGGTTGGACCTTGCAAGAGATTTTTCTTATTCAAATCTTAAGATGTTGGGCTGTAGTTTTGCGAACTACATTCGAGTCTTTGAGTTCAGCAACCATCAAAGTTATCTCTTAAAAGCCTGGTGTCTTCCATTCCATCTCTCTATTCTGTTTACCGATTGTCTCTGTGATCAGAGACAGTAATCATTCAAACTGCAAAAAGTGAGATTAAGATCTGGAAACAGAATCGATGGCAGTGATTTGAAATGTCAGAGCACTAGGCTACAGCACTTCTGGTTAATGAAATGGATAATCACGTTCCTGAAGCTGATTTATACAAAGAAAGGGGTGAAAAGGAAGACCATGCGAAGCGACGAACTGCAAATGCCCATTGCAATTATGCACGTATTAGTTGAACTAAACAATGAACAGATTCTCAGCGTTACTTATGGATCTTGATATGTTGGAACAGTGCCTTAAGAACACCTCGAAGCTGACATATTATATGTTGGACCTTTGCTGAGCTGGTTTTAACATATTTTTGTTGATCATTGTCCAAGTTCTTAGGACTCAGTACAGTTTAAATGGAGATATCAAGGATCCAACATTAAGAAGATAACAATGCTAAAGCGAACCGATGAAATTTTGCCACAGGGCATTCAGAATGTTAAGACTAATCCTCTACAAAGATGTTCAACTTGAACTGGCGAGTTTGCTTCATGTAAAACTAAAACCAAAATTTAATCTTAACAATTCACAACCGTCTGCCAAATGTACCTTTTCCATGAAAAACTGCTGCTAATAGACAAAAAATAAAAAATAAAAAAATTGCTTTTCGTGAAGTAGAGAGTTGTGAAGATAACATAGTTATGAAGTTGGAGTGATTGAAGTCAAATCAGCTAAGATCATCACTTGTTTGAGTGTAACAGGACATCCCATTTCTTAATTCGAGGCTAAATGATCAAGCCAACGAGCTGAATTTCAGGACCAAATTCTTGATGAAAAACTATGGATAAGAAGGCAGAATTCTCAGTATATTAAAATCAAGATAAGATCTACTCCAGGATTAAGCATGGTTTACTAGGTTTCGTATGAGCTTTAGGTCATCAAGACCAACCTCACTAATCTCCATTCGAACAAGTGAGTAATCAACAACTCCAACTCAACAGCTCCACATTTTCACTAAGAGACTAGACTCATCAAGCTATATATGCACCTTTCACTTGCAACTCACTAGTCCACCGGGTCACCAGAGTCCAAGCCCATTCCAGAATTCACAAGTCACCTCCCACAATGGTCAAAGTTTCACTTCTCACCCCTCACGCACTCATTTGCCTTTTGCTCTTAGCTGTCGCCGTTGGATGTGTCGGCTCGGCCAGGATCCTTGATGAGGCGGGCCTGCCAAACCAAATCACTGGCGCATCGATGCAATCTGCCCCAACTGGTACATTGTCAAGTGGCCAACTCCCAGATGCCGCTGATGCAGAGCCACCACTACCCAACACCTCCGATGTCACAGTGGCACCAGTGGCCGCGCCCATTGCTGATGAAGTTGAGGACCTGCGAGTCCCAGACACGCCAGTTGCTGCTGTGGCGCCAGCAGCAGGCCCTGTCCCAACCCTGCCTGGCAGCCCGGCCCGATCGCCACTGCTGCAGCTAGTGCAGCAGTGGCGAAACCTGGAACAGCACAGCCCCAATTGTCCTTCTTCATGCACGACATCATAGGAGGATCGCACCCGTCTGCCCGGGTAGGGACGGGTGTCATTGCCAACTCCGAGGTAAGCGCCGTCCCCTTCTCCAAGCCCAATAACAATATCTTTCCGATCAATGGAGGTGTCCCTCTCGTCAATGGCGTTGGCAACATCAATGGCATCGGCAACCTCAACGGCATAATCAACAACAACAACCTCCCATTCCTCACTGGCCTAAACGGTGCGCAGGCCAGCACCGTGATACAGAACGCGGGTAATAATGACCACGTCGAAGGTGAAGACAACCAGCCCTTTGTCACAGCAGGGCAGCTCCCAGCCGGGGCCACACTCCAGCAGCTCATGTTCGGCACAATCACCGTGTTCGATGACGAGCTAACTGAGGGGCACGAGCTGGGGTCTGCCGTGATAGGCAAGGCGCAGGGCTTTTATTTGGCCAGTTCGTCGGACGGCACGAGCCAGACGATCGCCGTGACCGTGATGTTGCACACCGGTGCTAGTGGCGATCACAAGATCGAGGACACTATCAGCTTCTTCGGGGTGCATCGGACTGCTTCGCCAGAGTCTCAGGTTGCAATCGTCAGCGGGACAGGGAAGTACGAGCATGCCAAGGGCTACGCCACCGTGGAGACGCTTCATCAGGCAGATCAACATACCACGGATGGCGTGGATACAATTCTTCAGTTTAGTGTGTATCTATCTGAGTAAACGTGTCGCATCCAATATGTGATGCACGTGGTAAAGGAGTCGAGCGTCCGAGTTTCTGAGGCAGCGCATGATAACGTTTCTATTTCTCCTAATTTCTGTTCTTTTGTTCCCCGGAACAAAAAAAGAACAAAAACCTATTTGGTAAAACATTTGTTCCCGGGAACAATTTCTCTAATTTTTTGTTCCTGGGAACAGTTTTGAAAAACAAAAACTTTTTGTTCCCAGGAACAATTTCTGGAAATAAGTAAATTTTCTTTTCTTTTTTCTTTTGTTTCTCTCTCTTGCCGCGGCCACCTCCAATTGCCCGGACTGGCGGCCGATGGGCTCTGTGGCGGTCCGGTGACGGTTGGCGACGAGCGGTCGTGCAACGGCGGTGGGCGGCGGCAATGGTGGCGATCGGCGGCGACGGCGACGGATGGCAGCGGCGGTGGCGATGGACGGCGGCGGCGGCTACAGGCGGCGGCCGGTGGCGATGGCGACGGCGCGGCGGCCGGCAGCGGTCGGCGATCCATGAACAAGAATAAAAAATGAATAAATACAAAAAAGAAATTGTTGCGTTACCAAACGCATTTCTATTCTTTTTTCTATTCCAAGAGTAGAAATTTTGTGTAGTTACTAAATGAGTTCTTTTACTCAGAAATTGTTCTCCGAAATAGAAATATAAAAGAACTGTTTCTGAGAAAAAACTCTTCCCCAGCCAAGAAGCGTTGTCATGCGCAGCCTGAGAGTCCCATTCTTTACAGGTTTCAGTTAAATGCACGCAGAAGCATCTGATTCTGAATGATGATGACTTCAATGTTATGTGAATGACTGATTTCACTTTGATGTAATGTTAAAGTGTGAGCGAATTCTTCCCTCTATCACCTCACATCGTGATAACAATTACAAAGAAAGATCATGTTATCGTTAGTGCGTGCAGCTGCACGCAGCCAAGAGGATGATGTGCCGACTTGATGATTTCGATCTACAAGAGCCGGTCCGGACGGTCTTCTTCTAAATTATTCACCATTGCGGGAACGGATTAAAAGGGAAGCTTCCAGCTCCACTATCATCATTGATGCCAAGTCTGTAAATAGTCTTGAGCAATAGGACCTGACTCGCTCTTGAACTAAATTGCCAAGCAGTTTCTCAACTCGCTCTGCCATGGATGGATCCTCGTCTCTCTCTCTCTCTCTTCCCCTCCCCTTCTCGCCAATTCAAGCCCATCGAACACAAGTGACCTCAAAGACACTCGACATCGCCATCTGCTTCTTGCTCATCCTCATTGCCGGTTGCAACCTGGCACAGTCCACCCGGAAAGGATGACACCCTCATCTTGAAGAGAAACCCGCGTTCGGCTCGCCCAACCTCATCGACAATGTTCCAACCAAGGGATCCAAGCAGGGGTCCGATCCGCTTGGACGGACACAAGGCTTTCACTTGGCCGGCTCGGCGGACCGTTCGAGCCCAGTGACATCGATGACCGCCACATTGCGATAATGTGTCGGTGTCGTTGTCCGGACCACTTTTTACGCACCTCGATGAGTTCACCTCTCCGGATTATAGTTTCACGCCACCTCGAAAGTCTGCTATGCAATGAAAAAAGCCATTTCCACGGGCGACAAAGCATGCGCTCCCCTTGTTTTTGGATAGCAGGCCTGTACTGGCAACATCAACGCGATATATTTTGGTGGGGTACGCGAATTTGCTTTGAATTGTGTTCAGTAGGACCGTAAGAGCATCTCCTCTTGGCCCATAACATATACAGATATACTATTACATATAGAGAAAAGTAACTCCTATTTTTGAGCGACCATAATTTCTTCTTTTTCCCCCTAAATTATCCTCGATTGGTTATTTACATTAGTAATTTATCAATGGAAAAATATGTAACTACAAATTCCACCTTACCTCATGCGTCTTGTTCAGTATGTCTTTTTTTTGCTTTTAGGTATTCGATTGAAATTGAGTTTTGATACTTAAATTGAAATTTATGGCAACTTGACTTGAGAAAAATTGGAGGTTTAGTGTTGGTGGTGGAGTAAAAATTGATTTTTCTCAAATTATTAAGTTTTAATGAGAGATAGAAAGAGGTTTAAAATTTTTTAGACATCTTTTATGATTCTTGAATTTCCATAATGAATTTTACTTCTCCTCTTCATGTAATTTTTCCCATAAGTGTTATTTTACATAAATCTGTGTATTTATTTATTTTTCTTAATTTTAATTTCGTTGTAATTCCACATTCATGATAACACTTGTCTCGACAAATTTAAATCTTCTTTATTTTATAATCTTTAGAATTGTACGCGTGGAAAGAGAATCATTTTGCCATTAGATATCTCTGCTTGTCTTCAAACCCTTTTTTCCCCTTATCCGGGCTCTAATGCAATTTGTGCCTTTAACTTTTTTTTTAGTGGAGTTGTTGAGGAAAAAATGATTGAATAATCCTCAATCTCACCTTCAATATGTCATTTGGTGTTCCCTATATGCCACCTATTTTTCTCCGTTGACCGTTAGCCAGCAAGTCAACACGAAACCTTCTACATATGAATGGCCAGTACGGCCAGGAGAAAAAAGGGAGGAAAAAAACTTAATAAGGACATAAGCCATGATGTTCTTTGGCGTAAGATGGATGTTTGATGTATGAACATGCGTGGTGGAACTTCAAGGAAAGGTCGAGAAGGACTGATTCTTTTGGAAAAGTTGACAGATGACATAAAGTCAAGCAACCCCGGGGGACCCTTGAGTTCTTTTTCAAATTATTTTGACTTCTTGTTGGTCTCGTTTACACCAAGCATGATGGAATTTATGTGCAAGAGAGGTGGTTTTTCTTTAATTTTATGATTAATGGATGATTTGGAGCATTAGATGAGGTGATCATTTGAAGTCATAATTTTATCCTCGCCCGAATGCAACATCGCTTAAAGATTTTTTATTTGAATACCATCAACGATTTGTGTGATAAAAAAATCTTATGTGACATTATTGTATATAAACTACATACATGGCTCGTCATTGAATTGAAATAAGCAAAAGCGTGCACAACAATGTCCATGCTAGCACTTGTCCGTGCCGGCTACCTCGTCCCCTTTCTTGCCCTCGCCCACCGAATCCATCACCAAACATCTTCATCGTCGCCCTCGCCACCACTCCACCCACCCTTTGGTAGCCCGACTCCGCCATGTCCCATGCTGTCGAGGACTCCGAAATCCCACACCTCCATTTCTCAGCTCCGACCATGGGTTACCGCCAACACTGAAAAAACTGAGCCTTGACACTTAGTCTGATGGAGTTAGGGTTTCATCTTCAAATCAATCTGGAGCAACACGCCAAACAATTTTCCCATGTTGATCGAGGATTGTCCATTTTGGATTTGATTTTTCTGTTCAAAAATGCTACGTTGAACTTTAAATTTTTAAATAAAGGTCATGTGAGACGAATATTAAAAAATTCTCATCAGATTCACTCTAATAAATGTTTTCTTGGACGTTATGATATTCACGTAATCAAAAGAATAGTTAATGCGGAGAAAAAATTTATGACCGCTCAAGTGTCCTCTTTTTCCGTTATTCTTATTATGAAAAACGTGAATTTTCTATGTTCTTTGGTTTGATTTTGGAAAAAATGAAGTGAAATGAAAGGCGGTTAGCAACCAGTGGCAAAAAATAACGTGCTAGTCAACTTAAACTTTTCATGGCAGTTACGTGGAGCTAAGGTGGCCAAATACAGATTACATCGTGAATGTAGACGACATTATAGCTGCTATCCATTTTTATATCGTACTATTAACATCAATCTTTATTTTACTTTTCAATAATAAGTACGTGAGCTCCTTTGAGTTGGCTACTAAATTGAATAAGGCATCAAATTGAATAAAATTCGATCAATTAATTTTATTTTATTTTTAATTTTTTGATACCCAGGATCCGTCGGACCCGACTCGCTTACGCTCGCCAACTCACGGCCCGTAGAGTGCGCGGTGCACTCCGAATCAAGTGTCAATACCTAGGGGGAAGTGCTACCATGACCTCACTTAAAATATGTTAGCAGCGGCGAGTTTCGACCCTGGGACCTCTGTGATGAAATGCCAAAAGCCGAATTAACTCAACTACCCACCCATGTGTGATCAATTAATTTTATTATATCTCAACAGATGGAGAAGAGATGTCATCCAAGAAATTTCTTTGCATGGCGGTTCTAGATTTGCCAAGAAAATCAAGATTTGGGATTATGTAAGAGCATGCATCATATATGTCGGTTAAAGATGGGAACCTTCGAGTAACTCAACCTAACTTTCCTAACATCACAAATGAATTCGAAACTGTCAGCCACGATTTCAGCTCCTTCCACGCTGTATTGACCCGCAAGTTAATATAAACCCCGGGATAGACGCACTTCTCCTGCCGCTTCTTCTGCATCATCGACGCCCTGAAAGAAGACGAGAAAAAGAGAGGTTTTTTCCCACTCGCTCCTGGAAAGAAGGGATACCCACCAAAATGGCTTTGGAGATCTGCGTCAAGGCTGCTGCCGGAGCACCCGATATTCTTGGAGACTGTAATTTTCGCCTCTGGGTGATGTTTCGTCATGTGGGTGAGGGGATTTTTTGGGTTGTGTTTTCGCTGATCGGGCTGTGTGGTGTTTTCTCCGTGTTTGTTTAGGCCCGTTTTGCCAGCGGGTGATGCTAACTTTGGAGGAGAAGAAAATCCCGTACAAGACCCACCTCATCAATTTCAGTGAGAAACCCCAGTGGTAAGTCTTTCTCTCTCTCTCTCTCTCTCTTTAGGCAATTTTTGCCAGGAATGTCGTAATTTTTTCGGTGTTTGGTCTTTTGGGATTGTAAAGGTTCTGGTCGTTATGATGATCTTTTTGTGACGAATGTTTCGCTGTAGGTTCTTGGAAGTGAATCCGGAAGGGAAGACGCCGCTGATCAAGATCGATGATAAGTGGATCGCCGACTCTGATGTGATTGTTGGCATTCTTGAAGAGAAATACCCTGAACCTCCGCTCACTCCTCCCCCTGAGTTTGCATCTGTGTAACTCTCTCTCTCTCTCTCTCTCTCTCTCTCTCTCTCTCTCTGTACGTGTTTGTGTTTGTGTGTGTCTGTGTCTGTTGTCCTGTCATGTTTTCACCATTATGGTTTATTTTCTGTCTGTTCTTTGTTTGAAATATCTTGCTATCAGTTTCCTTCATCAGTTTCATGGAAGAATTCCTTTTGCTTAGCGTTTTGCTTTTGCTTAGAGACATTGATGGGTACTCATGCTGTGCGGTTTCTAGTGGTCTTAGCGTTCTCTTTTGCTTCTTTTTAAGGCTAGCTATATGTATGGGCAGTAAAATGTGTATTGCCAAAATGTCAGATAGATAGATCGGACTCTGTTTTCTTGAGTTTTGAATTTCAACCAGCGTTATGCCTTCTTCTAAAATCGCAGGGGCTCGAAAATTTTCATCTCCTTTGTGAAGTTTGTGAAGAGCAAGGACCCAAGTGACGGCACTGAGCAGGCATTGCTTGATGAACTGAAGGCGCTGGATGAACATCTCAAGGCTCATGTAAAATGCATATTCACAGTCAACTGTACATAAAAATGGCTCGAAAATTTTGCATTTTCTTCTGTAGGTTTACTGGTGCGCATTATTGTGGTTACAGGGTCCATACATTGCTGGAGAAAAGATAACAGCGGTTGACTTGAGTTTGGCCCCCAAATTGTTCCATCTCGAGGTTGCTCTTGGCCACTTCAAGAAATGGACAGTCCCAGAAAGCTTTACTCATGTCCACAGCTACACCAAGGTAAAATACGATGTTCGCGGCCTTTTATGTTCTGCAAATTGTTTTCTGTTGGCAAGTGTTAAGTTTTGGTAGAATAAGGTTCCATTGCGCTAGCTATCATGAGTGCTGTGAAGGGTTGATAAACGGACAGAGAAATTAACAGCCATCATGAGTGCTGCATACGCGTGATATGTTGATAGTTGATGCGCTCCTCTTTCATCCATTTACGACGTTTATGATTTTATTGGTACCAGCGCCTGTTGTGGGTATTGTTGCCAAATTTGCTAGGGACTGCTTCGTTTCCAATCTGTGATCACGTCTTTTGTGTTGAAACCTGTGGTGCATGTCATAGTGTTGTGAATTGTGCGAAAGAGGACAAGAGGCGGTGTCCAGTTGTGGAAATGTAGTTGCCAAGGCATTTGTTAGGTGTATTGATATTTGCCAACATAAACCTTGGGTTTCCATTTGTTCTGGGGAAGTTGAACTTAAATCCAGGAACATACGGCTGTGGATCCTTGTACCGTGCCTTGGTGCTTACTTGACTGGTAGGTGACCCATCATCGCAGTTCTTGATGCAGGAGGGGCATTGTTTAATCATAGTACAGATTGAGTTTTCTAGCTCTTTTAAGTGGATTAGGCTAATCCTTGAAAAACTTTCTCAATGATTTTCCATTTGTGTTTTCCCGGACAATGGTTTTTCTTTCTTGATCGTTGTCCAGGTCTTTTCATTTGCTTATCTAGCATCTTGTGCAGCTCCTTTGAAAATGCACAGGTTCATGTGGACACTTTAAAAACAACTGATTTTTCGTTTGTTTTTGCAGCTGTTGTTTGCTCGGGAGTCCTTTGTGAAGACCAAGCCAGCGAAGGAGCATGTGGTCGCTGGATGGGCGCCGAAGGTCAATGGAGCATGAATCGCAGCTTCTGCGTTATTGAGTGTTAACTTTGATCTTTTGTTAGAAAGTGTGGTTGGGGCTCGAGAGGCTCCGCATGTTAGGTTAAGTCAATAAATGTACTCTCATCTCACCCATTTTGGGGCTTATGGTATTTATAATTCTACTGGTGTGGCCCGAGTGTGGTTTGAATGGAGGTTGCAAATCTTGGCTTAGGCCCTTCTTGTGGTTTCCATGAGTGATTCTTTCTTCGAGGATTAACTAATTTTCATAGCAGCTGCTCAATCAATTCTCTGAATGGGCCGCCTCTATCCCGCTCGGTTCGAAAAATTGGCAAATTCTCGGGAATGTACGTAGAGAAGCCGACATCGTCGATGTCGTTGGGGAATCAAAGGAATGGAACGGGTGATGAACTTGGAAGTGATTTGACATTTCATGTTGGCAATTGAGGGAAAGAGAGAAGGAGAGATTGCTGATCCCCTACCAACTTTGGGCCCATTGCAGCACTCGACAACAGACAAGCAAGTAGTAAATTCGATTTTTCGGCCCAAGTTCTCAAAACTGCATCTGGGCTTGGGAGATGCATTGTTCTGGGTTGGTGCTTATATTAAAATCGAGTGGATTACTCGCGTAACTTTGGTTGGAAAAGGAAAAAAAAACAGAGGATTGCTCCCCTTGCTGCTTACGTAAAATTAAACTAAGGAAGTTCGATGCGGTCGTGGTAAGTTTGAAATATCGTGTTAAATCTGTCAAAGTTTGTGTTTTTTTCTTGTAAATTTGAAATCGGGTGAAATTTGTCGTGATGATAAACGTTTTTGTTTTTTTTCGATTTTGGCCTTAGTTTACATTTACATAAGTCAACATGAAATCTAGTAGGTCCCAACATGAAATCTAGTAGGTCCATATCAAGAGTCATTAATTGTATTTTAAAAACATGGGCATTTTCATTTGAAGCATTTTATGCAGGCGGCGCCTTTCCAATTTTTAAGAAGCGTTGTCATGCAATTTTACTAATTTTTAATATAGGCTCAACTAACAATCTAGTAATGGATGTCTTTTAGGGGTGAGCAATTTTGGGTTCCATGCAAGCTCTACTTGGAATCCGAAACCTACCGATTGGAATAGGTTCCTCATTTTTTGGAATTTGGAATCTACTCTACATACCCTGAAATCTAGAACTTACATTATTACAGGTTTTAGGATCGGTTTTAAGATTTACCTAGGTTTCACTCATATTATTAGTTGAATGATTGTAGTGAATTATCACTTTTAATGACCACCGCTTGTTACTATTAGGGGTGAGTCGTTTTAGATTTCGTGTAGGTTCCAATCTAAAAAATTAGAACAAAAATCAGAATTTATCCGTTAGAATAGGTTTATTATTTTTGAAACTTGAAATTTATTATGTCACAAATTCCAAAATTGATTACAGGGTCTATGTAGATTCCGCTTGTATTGTTAATTGAATGATGACAATGAATTATTACATTTAATGACCACCACTTACTGTTACAATTTATTGACCATAACTTATATTTAGACATATGAAAAATATGAAATATTAACAAATTCAATAATAAATGAAAGTTCGACTAGTAATTTCGGATTATACACTCATTTTCAATTGCCATGGAATAACATAGGATTGAGCAAAGACATATACTAAGAAAAACACAAAAATTTATTCCAGATTCTAAGTTATAGATTCTAGGTTTTACAAACCTAAAGCTTGGAATCTACCTATTGAAACAGGTTCCATAACTTTTTGAACTTGTAATTTACCTTCCATACTTTAAAACTTGGAACCGGATAAATTTTCATCAATCCAGTCCTTAGGTTTCAGATTCTATCATGGAACCATGCTTACCCCTAATCCTTTTTAATATGATTGATTTTTTCTTTTTTCTTTGTTCCGATTTTCGCCTTAGTTTACATAAGCCAACATGAAAATCTAGTAGGTCCATATTAAGTCATTAATCGTGTTTCGAAAACGTGCGCATTTCCATTTGAAGTGCTTTATATATGCGATCCATACAAGAAAGATCAAAGAAAAAAGAAAGGCATACTAAGT
The DNA here is from genome assembly GCA_016097605.1 of Eucalyptus guilfoylei. Classification (NCBI taxonomy): domain Eukaryota; kingdom Viridiplantae; phylum Streptophyta; class Magnoliopsida; order Myrtales; family Myrtaceae; genus Eucalyptus; species Eucalyptus guilfoylei. Next base: position 22,289,172 of record CM027869.1, read on the forward strand.
TCCCGAGCTAAATCAGACTGAATTTCTTCCACATGATTGGGAAAATACTATTTGGCCAACAGAGGACAGGCGGGCTTAGCTAGAGAGACCGTCGGCAATCGCTCTCAATTGCGTCAGAAAAAGAGAGAATTGATTGAAAAGGACGCCTCGTTTTCGCCAGCCCCACATTTATGCGCTTCACTTATCAAGCACCGCCCCCTCCCGCCCCGCAAAACGACGACGGATTGAGCAGGAAGATTCCGGGCGTCGTTTCGCGGAAAAAGAGCGAGGCGGAAAGCACCCCCGCGCTTTGCATAATTGCAACCGCCCCGTTCTTTCTTTCCCTGCGTGCGCAAATCGCATGGGCCAATGGTGACCCGCCACGTCACTGCGTGGAGATCGCTAATTGGTGGAGTGGGAAGTGAGGATCCCATCGTTCGGCGGGGTTTGGCACCACGTTTCTCTTTGAGTTGGATTAAGTTCCGTTTGATTGAAGACAAACCGTCTTTGAATTTTTCTTTCACTTATTGATGTTTGAATAACTAAAATTCAATCGATTTATAATTTTTTTTCATAAATTAAAAGTAATAAGCTTAAATTGGGAAAAATGACTATCCTTTATGATAAGAGTAAAATCATTATTCTTCAACCATCAAACAAATGAAAATCAATAATTTTTCTTGAAATTTTTTTTATAAAAAATATTTTTTCTTTATCATGAAATTTTTAATAAAACAAACATATATGGAAAATATTCATGACAAAGGAAAATACTTTCCAGAAAATTAGCTTTCCGGAGAAATTAATAGTTTTTAGTTTTTTAATGATATGTGACCGAAACGTTTTCTGGTGTTTAGATATCATTTGGAAAATGATTTTCATCTATCTCTTGAAAAAAAATTGGATTTTTAAATACCTTTTCTTTTTCTTTATTTCTCCCGCAATCGCCGGGCCTCGACGATGGCCAACGATAGGCTACAAGTGAGGCTCAACCTCGTCGACCTTGATAAGGCTCGATCCTCGCTGCCTTGTGCTTGTGGCTAGTCATTGACCGTTGCCAAAGCCCATTGACCAGTGGAGGGAAAAAGAAAAAAAGAAAAAAAAAGAAAAAGAAAAAATTAAAAAATTCAGGATGAGCAATCTCAAAAGGTGCTTTCACCTCTTTAGATTTAGACATTTACTTTCCTAATTTTATAGATGAATTTTTTGGTTGATTGGAAATCATTTTCAATGAATCATACGAGTGAAAGTCTGAAAATCTAATTTCTATGAAACTGTTTCACTTAGGCAAAAAACGCTCTAAAACTATACTCATAGTCAAAAGAAATCTATATAATGAGTTTTTTGAGCAATATGTACATTTGTATGTATTTAAGAGATGTAGGCCAAAAAATCTATGCAAAATTATTTGACCTATAAATATGATTCGAGCAATAAGTAAATGAACGTACCACATGCATAATAAAAAGTTCTAGCTGGAGTTTTCAAATTCCGGTTGGCAAGGTTGGGTCATGCTAGTTTGTTTGACATTCATACATGAAAATAAGTAAAAATATTATCGTTCCATATATGTTTATACCAAAAAGTTAATAACATGGTCATCGAAACATTTATGAAAGTATCCATAGGAGACATGAAATTTCATAATTGACTACTTGATATGATCCCATTAACAACAAAATATTCACAACTTATAATTTCATTTACTTAATCTATTTACACAGTAAGATTTGCAGCACGAGTTCAATCATTGAAGCAGATGCATCATATTAGCTAGGGACAATTGCAGCTTCCGTGCTCTTCCGTATATGCAATGATATATGGTGATCATCGTCACATTGTATGGACCACCACAGAGAGAGAGAGAGAGAGAGAGAGAGAGAGAGAGAGAGTCGTTGGGGTGTGTGTGGTTTTGGCATATCGAGACAACTAAAGACATATACACCAAGGTGAAATCGCTTTCGCAGTAGCTACCATACTAAGAGAGAATATGTTAAACGTTTGGGTTTGAATGGTCATCCTCGCCGTCGTCGCCGTCATGGTGTGAATTTTTGGAGGCGGAATCAGAGGAGGAGATGATCTGCTGAATCTTCTGACTCGTCTCTTCCTCCGACATTCGATCGTCTTTGCTTCGAGACTCTGCATATTCCTCAAAGAACTCCTTGTTCTCTTTCTCCAGTTCATTCCACACTGCATTCATTAGCATTTCATGTGACACTTGAATCCCTCACATTAGATCTACGAATACTTACTTATTAGGCAAGCTTTTGCAATAGAAAGTTTCAATCTACAATTCATCGATTATATCCTTACAAGAAAAGTTAAAACTTTGAAACTCAAAAGTTTTCCTCATACTTGCTTCGGGGGTTAGCAAAATCAAGTGTTTAGCAAGCTTCCTTATGCTCAACATATCTGACTATCGATGCAAAACTCAAGAACTTCGTCTTTGTATATTGTGCAAGAATGTTTTAAAGTTGAGCAAGAGCTTATTCATGCAAAAGAGACCATGATGACAGTGCTATTAGCTATGGAGGTTAGTGAAGATTATTTCCCAAGAAACCCTAGGAGCTGAAGATATCAGACATTTCTATGAACAAGGACGAAATACACAACAAATATGTGTTTGAAGTATAAGAGCGGTTGGTTTCACGACAAGGATTCTTTTTTTAATAAATCTTTTCAATAGGGTTTATTTTCGTTTGATATTTTTAAGTTAGTATGATTCTGAACTGTCTTTGTTTCGTTCTTATTAGTAAGCTCACCGATGATAAATTAGATTCAATTACCTGCGGGGCCAAAATATATATGTATCTAGAGAGGGAGGAGAAGAAAAAATCAGGATGGTTTCTGAAATAATACAAGAAGAGGAAGGAATATGAAGCTGACCGGTGGAGGTAATGACAGGTTTGATATTTGCATGCTTGGAGAGGGCTTCCATGCATTCTTCCTTACTCATCCGAAAGATCAAACACTTCTCTATCAGGTGATGGACCTATCATTCGCAAACGCAACCTCGTTATCGCAAAGCAAACCGAGCACATAAAGATAGGGAGAAAGAAAAGAAAAAAGACAGAAGGGGTCGATGATCTCATGCACGAAGATAAGAAAAGAAAAGGACAGAAGGGGTCGATGATCTCATGCACGAAGATCCAGCAAAACCAGAAAGGAAGAAGGAGAAGGATTGAAAGGGCACAAGAAGATCAAGAAAGGGAGAGCCGATGAACAACAGCATGTTCTGCAGAGACACGACACGAATTAAAAGCACATGGAGGTTAAACAAGAGAGCATAAAGATCGAAGAGGAAAGAGTCAATCAGCAGATCCTTTTGTCTTCTCTCTGCCAAAACTTATCGGCGGAGGACTTACCATGTGAATATACGAAGCAGACGACGAATCCCCCATGGAACAAGATCAGCTAATCTTTCAACTCGCTAACCCGTGTGTTGAGATCGACGAGAAAGTGAAAACTAATGATCGAAACGAACGTTGACGACCCAAGTTGGGAGACTCGGTGCAACACGATGCGTATGTGGCTTCACATATAAAAGAGGAGGGGGGGAAGATGCCAATGGCCCAAAAAAAGTAAATGTTGAAGAAATAAGAATACTAAAAATAATTTAGAAAAAAAGAGAGAAAATGGTGGGGTCAAGAGTCCCACGTGGGAGATAAATGATAATTGGTGGAGAGGGGATTAGAGGAGATTTTGCAAATGACCTCGTTTTGTCTTTGTTGAGCTATTTCCTTTTTCTTTTGTTTTTTTTGGGCGGTTTGATTTGCGCCAACTAGCTACAGAAGCGCCCCCTCCACGTGATGTGTGGGCCCGGTCCCCCGCTTTCTTTGCTAAAGGCAAATCCTCGCTACAAGACAAACAAAACCCTAAGGTAGCATCCCTCGCTATTTTTGTTGAAACAATTCCTCCTCTTGCACATGGTCGCACCACTTGTTTGTCGACCGCTCCCAAATTTTAGGTTCATCATTCGACTTGTACGGTTAGATATTTTCTTCATTTTCCCCAAGATATGAAAGCAAAATTTGAATAAGACGATTTAATTTCGGATGTGACAATTAGGTGATCACTTGAATGATGTTCTGGCCGAAGTTTTATGTTCTCTTTTTGTTTGTTTACAAGTTCTATTTCATTTATATCGACGTGAAAGGATTAACTGTTCTTTCGCTACATGTATATGTCGACTTGCACGTCTAAAATCTTCTTGCTACTCGCTTTTGACGAGGAAATATTTTAGATATAGAATAAACGCGATAGTATTATGAGATTACGTTTGGTCGTCCAAATTTCTAATCAAAATAAGACCGGATAGCATATGATATGAAATCCAAAGGATTTTGCTATATTTTATTCACTGTTTAGTGATTGTAATAATAGAGTTGAATATATTCACTTCATATTATATATATTATTTGGTATAAACGCTTATATGAATCATAAATTTTACAAATGGAAATAGTAAAAATCTTTTACGACACTCTTGTTTATTTTATATTATTTTATTTTCCTCTCTTTTTTAATTAATTTCTTTTTTTATTTTTTCTTCTCCTTCCATCATTCTCTAATAAAAATTTATTAAATAGAAAATTGTATATCTAAAATACTAAAACATCTAAAATATGTGATAAATATGTATATTGAATTTATATTATAAGATAGAATTAAATTTGAATATATAAATAAAAATAAGATTAAATTTAAAAAATAATTTTTTATTTTTGTTATTTTGAATTTCTTATATTAGAATTCAAATATTTTATGTTGAAATATAATTTTAATTTATTAATTTAAGAAATTTTTTATTTGAGAAAAAAACTTTCCTATATAGATTTTAGAAATCCTATCTACCTTTATCCTACTTGCCTCATGAGATAATTTTATATAGTCCATATCCCTTATATTTGACTTTATTATATCTTGAGCATGCACCAAACACGAGATGAGATAAATTTTATCTTGACTGTCAAACGTAGCCTGATGGTTTAAGCTTTTAGGATAAATAACTTAAACTTTTGGAACAAATATTGCGTGCTTGATTTTAGTAATCTCAATGTTTGTTATAACGAGGATTCCTTGATCACTCAGTCAAAACCTTTATCAACATAATCATGCAAGAGACAAGGAGTGGATTATTGAGTTAACTGAACATTTCGATTTGTTGATTATCTCGAATAGATGACTGTTGACATATATTGAAGCTTCAATTGACAGTGAAGTCCAAGTTCTGCATTTGTGCACTCTCATATTCTTGTATCTTTTCTCATATAACAAATAGAGTCATGTTTGGATACACCTAGCTAGATCTTGTCTTCAATGTTGTTCTTCGAGAAAAATAGATTTCAAATCAGTTGTTATCATTAGTCCATTTCTTTTGACTTCGGAATATTCTTCTGTTAACCTCCTTGCTAATAGGACAGGCACACATTTCATGTAATCTACATCAATTTTAATTAGTCATCTTTTTGAGCATTCGTGCCATTGTGAATAGCGGACCACAATTCCAGAGTATCACATCAATTAGACATACATATGAATATGGTCAAATAACCCAAAGTATGGATTAAAATTATTTTGGATGCAGTTTGCTTTACCTATTTATATACCCATCTCTTCTTCCCATCACGAGATTGTTGTCACACGTTTTATCTCATTTGAATGTTCATCACTCAGATCCAATTCCACATATTCAAGCATGGCTCCTCTCTCTCTTTCTCTAACCCCTGTATCCATTGTCGTTGTCCTCCTATTAGTTAACTAGCCATCTCCGCCGAAACTCTCCATCTCATGCATTGCCCGCCTCACAAGAATAATCGTTGTCCTCACTAGCATCAGCCCGCCGTTGAGACGTTGACGACAGGTTGCGGCTAGCCTCCGGATCTAGAGGCTCAATCCCTCCCCCTATATTTAGAGGCATCGAGATATAGATTTATCGCGATCGATGAGCAGCTTGTTGACACCGACGAGGGAGGGGCTTAACACGCTGGGCTGAGCTCCGCGTAGGCAATGAACTCGATGCCTCTGAGCTCGCCTTGTGATAGAGAGAGACATGAGGGGATGATGTGAGAGCAAAAAGAGGACAAAGAGGCAATTAGAAAATGGAGAGTGAGATATGGACGCCATCATTGTTGGCGGTGCCCTGGTGGTGATGCTTGCGGTGGTCGTCGTCGGTCTGGTGGTCGGGGACGGCGGGGGATGCGGCCGTCTATGGGGTTGTGCTAAGAGAAGGAGAGAGGGATAGGAATGATTTGGATTTTGGAAAAAAATAATTTGGTGTGGAAAGGATTAAAATAAGTTGGACTCGTGGTATTATCTTGTGAGGGGAAAATAAAATGAATAAAAAAAACGAAGACTTTTCATATTCATTCATCTTATATGAGGTTTAGAATATTATAAAACAGTAAATCACATAGGCATGAGATAATATGAATTATCAATAGTTACATTATATTTTTGATCACATCAGTTGCATATACATATATTTTTGTATTTTCAATGTTGTCAATTGTCCTGTTGTGATATTTTTTTTGTTTTTCAATTAGGTTTTAAAGTTTCGCCAAATTAGAAAATAGGATTGGGTTTTGAGTGGCTTGCTATTCACTCGGGTCTCTGCTTAATTGGCATTCGCAAGCGGACAAGAATTGCCCATGCTCTAGGGGGTGTCCAACGGTGATTGGACCATTGCTCCAAAATTGAAACCGACCGTCGCCCTAGATCAAACCATCTCTCACTCTCTTATTGTTCATTTCTGAAATTATAAGCGTCTTCTTCTGCCGAAAGCTCTTGCATGCAGTCAGCTCAATCAATTTCTTGTCTTGCTTTGCTCACTTTCGTGGGGGTCCCCCTATAATAGCGAGTTCAGCATCATTGGCTCTGCTACCTTTTTGATAACCACATATGCTTGTTTGAAGGAGAAGGATGAGGCAAAGTATAGGAATATTATTCTCTTGCTGACGTGACAATTTCTTTCGATCATGCATCGCATTAGTGCATTGAAAAAATGGATACTACGCACTTGTAATTTTAGTCGAGTTTGTATATGGATAGTGCCGTAACTTGTACCTTACCAATTAGAGGCACGGATGGTGGAAATTTATTCAACCAAGAATGGTAGAAAATAAAGATTGTATGAGACCGCTAAGCCCTCATGCTCACATCTTGAGTACGCTCGGCAAACACGTTTCTCCCAAGACATGGAAAAAATGCCATCAAGCCACAATGTCCATCCTTTGTGTGTGCATGTGAATGCGTTGCAAACTCAGTTAGCGTTGTCGATGTTTACCTCCACCACCACCGGCGCATGCATTGACCATAACTTCTATCTCCTCAAGTCGTCTCCGTTTCCCCCTTCCTCTCAACCTCATCCCGTATTGACATCATGTTTAGAGTTTGATGAATGTAGACTTCAACCATGATTAGAAAGTTGTCAACCTTATATCGAGATCTAACATCCTTAATCTATGGTCAATTATGGTTTGGGTCACGTCGACCTGAAGTTCAAGCCGATCAGAAGTAGACTGGCCTCGACCAAAAGTGGCCAAAAATCTATGATGACCGTCACTACCGTACCACAGAGAGAGAGAGAGAGAGAGAGACAGAGAGAGATCGTGGTCATATTGCTGGGTGGAGGTGGAGTGCTTCCATGGGACAATGGAGTGCGCGGCGGTTGCATTGTATTTGGGCAAAGGCAGCGACACGTATTGGAAGGAGGAGAGAGAGAGAGAGAGAGAGAGAGAGAGAGAGAGAGAGAGAGAGAGAGAGAGAGAGAGAGGGAGGGAGGGAGATAGATTTTCAAGTTGAGCGCTAGATTGACAAGCAAAATGTATCCAATGCCATATAGATAATCGGTGTTTGAAGATGGGGTAGACCGGCCCCTTTCATTTGATGTTTGTAAGAATCGAGGGTTTCTTTTTATGCCCAATCTTAATTAAATATTCTTCATTTTTTCACCTCATCATTTAAACCATCCAATTTACATGAGTTTAGAGAGTATCCTTCTAAGAAGAGCTTCTTAAATAAACAACGATATCATCGGCAAACTTCAGCTACGTCACAGAGCATAGTTTGTAACAGTCGCCAAGTAGTAAGCGTAAAATAATAGTTATAAAGTAGTTATATGAATAGATATAGAAATAAACGAGCGATTGAATTTACGAGACGTAATCCAAAGGACCACTTTCTTTTATTTTATGACTTAAAATCTCCAAAAAGAAGGAAAAAAGAAAAAAAACGATTCATCTACAAGTAAACTACACTTCTTTCGCCAATAGGAGGAGAAGAGCACGTTGAGCAACCGTCCCTCTCCGAGAATCTCGACACGTCCTGTCATTTTTGGTTCCTGTGAATTCGTCTACTAGCTCAGCCAGCAAAATTCCATGGATCAACCATGCGCATGCGCTGTTCTTTTCTATTCTTATGTGCAGGTGTTGTGACACAATAATAGACTGCAGGAGTAGAAGTTGTTTGTCTCTCTTCGAGATATTTTCTCGTGACGAGTCAAGGCCAACTTTCAAATTCTTAGCTATCATGTTGTTGACCCTCATCAACCCGCGAAAGCGCACAGCATATGGAAGAGGACAGAAGAAAGACGACGAACAGCTAATCAGTCATTAGCTGATCACTCCATTATTTGCTCGACGATCTAAGACAAATTAACTTTCAATCGATGTTTCAGTTCGATTCGGTTCAATGACTCAACCCATTTTTTTTCGCTGACGTCTAGATACATGGTATGATCTGTGTGGATTACAACGAACAGCAACCTACATCTGACGGCAACCTCTGCTCTCAACTATTCATGAGAACTTCTTCCAAAATAGACAATATAGGCATAAATTGATTACTCTTGACTGGTTAGGCCCTATTTGGTAACCGGCCAAATCGTAAAAATTTCTATTTTATTTTGTTCCCCGGAGTAGTTTTAGAACAGAATCATGTTTAATAAAATTTTTGTTCCTAGGAATAAATTCCTATTTTTTTTTTGTTCTTGGAAGTAGATTTGGAACAGAATCAATAATAAAAAAAGTTTATTTTTGTTCTCGAGAACAATTCTAGAATCAAGTCAATTTTCTCTTTTTATTTTCTTTTTTCTTGTTCTTCTTCTTCATCTACTGCCACTGCCGCAGTTATCGTCCACTGCCATCTGTTGTTCGCCGCCCACCGCTGTTGGTCATCGGCAACCGGTTTGGTGAGCTCGTAGGAGGCAAGCCCAGCCATCGGCGAAGCTCGCCCAGCCTCACCGGTGGCCAGGCGGGCCTTGCCGGTGGCTAGGCAGGCCTCGCCAGATCTGGGTGAGGTTGCTTGCCCAGCCATGGCTCGGCCGAGCCTCGCCTAACTGCCGGCGACGCTCCGGTGAGGTTGCTGGCCCTCGTCTGGCTGGTTGCCGGTAGGCCGGCCGGCAACCGGCCACTTGAAGAAGAAGAATAGGAGAAAGAAAGGGGAAAAAAAAAAGAAGAAAAAAGAAAAAAAAAAAGAGGAAAAAAGTAATAAAATTATTTAAAAATTAAAAGAAAATGATTTGGAGTAGAAATTTTGAACACAGTACCAAACGCAATTCTATTCTGGGAATTGAAATTTTGGATAGTTACTAAACGGCTTAAAATGCTTAGAAATTGTTCTCGGGAACATAATAAAAAATAATCATTTCTGATCAGAAACTGTTCTCGGGAACAGAAGTGTTACCAAACGCGCCCTTACAGTACCGAAAAAAGGAAAAAGAAATACGAATTGTTTATATAAGTGATATTCAACGTGAGGTCTATCTTTTTTTGGAAAGTAAGGTTAGTTTGACTTAATCAAAATCAAATGAGCTCATGTAACCTCTTCTTTTAACAATCCAGCGAGGATTGTAATTAATTCGTCGACTACTTACAACATCTCATTATCATGGCCTCCCACTTAACTCTGAGTTATCTTAGGAGTCGAATCCACATTCCTTGGTTCTTGAACTGAAAACATGGGAAAAGCCCTCACCATTGGATCAATCCTATGGTGGGTAGGTTGTTTAACCTTTAAATAAATCGATATAGCTACAAAACATTCCCCCTCCAATTGATTCGCCAATCTTCATCTGGAGCCAAGAGCTAGAAACAAGGAGTCTCACCACGAATTCGAGGTTTCACAAATCATAACACGAGTTGATGTTGATGCTTTTAGCCAATTCTGCCACGTCAACACCTAGCTGATATGATTCGAGCTTGAGGTCGGTGACGTGTCATATCCTTATTGGCATGATAGCTGTAGCAGTGAGTGGCATATGGGCTGTTCAATAGAGATCAAAACTTATAGATTTGGTTCTGAGCAAACTCGTTGTTGAAATATCAATCACACGACGTCGACATGGCCATGTATTTTTGTGTGCACTTGATATCGGACATGATAACCACGTACATGTTGAGAGAAAAATATGAATCTTTTCTGGTAGAAATCAACCAAAAGAGACGTACGTATGAGCAGTTATGGTCCAGAGAAAACCCCAACTGGTACTATGTAAACAAAACAAACGACAGTGGGAGACTACTTTCTTTTGCTTTTCTCGTGGTGTCTTTTTCACTCCTTTGAGCATCAAGGATTGAAGAATCGAGGAGGAGGAGGAGGAGGAAGAGTAGAGAGGGGGGGGGGGAGGAGGAGGAGGAGAGAGAGAGAGAGGGGAAATTTTGTCTAATCCAATAAGATAATTTTATAGAAGACACTCGAAACATGTTAGTATTGATTTCAAATTAATCATACTAGTGTGAGTGGCAAATATCGAGTATTTAGTAAAGAGGCGAGATAATAACAAGTTCGTGCAGGAAAGAGAGATTAAAGTGATTTGACTTTAATTTTCGGATGATATAGAGTACAATGACCAACAGTTGAATTGAGCAACTAGCAAACCACCCTTGATTGGTGTTGTTAGATGAGTTGATTTTTCCAAAAAACTTAGACTGTTAGGAGATGAAGTAATAATATATTTGATTACCACCATATACATTCAAAATATATAATAGTCATAATGATAAGGAGAAAAATGAGAGATCGTGTAGCATTTAAACCATTAGCTTGTGCTCTAATACCACGTTAACCATTCTAAAGGACTTAAACTATTAGGAAACGGGCCAACAACACAAGTATATCATATTGTTTAAATAAGTATTGTGCCAGACTTGAACTTAAATTTCAGAAAAATGAGTTATATGACCAAGGTGAGGTATATGCTCAGCAAAATTTCTTATGAGTAATCAAGCGTTCAAGAGTTATAAATTCCTCTCGAATCTATTGACCAAGATGTGGATGACCTACTTTTTAGATAAGTGGTTCGAAGAGGTGAACTTGTATTCTAATGTGCAAAATCTTTCCTAAATACAATATGATAATGACCAAAGAAAAGAAAACCGAACGTAATGTTTTTCTTTTTCCATCTATAATCCTCAAGATTATACAAACGAACGAAAAGTATTTATAAGTAGAACACTCCCCCAAACTCAAACAACTAATCTTAGCTTTGGAATTTTGGAACCTAGATGTGACATACTTTATCATATAATTTCCCATCACAGTTTTCTCCAAAGATTTCCTCATGTGTCATGATGCAAATGCACTTACATCGCATTATTGATTTCACAAAAAAAGAAAGAAAAAAATATCTCGATCCCTACTTGTTGATGGACTCTTCAAATGTGAATTATTGTACAGATATCGCAATTAAAGCCGTACACACCGATGATCAAACAGAAAACATAGAGTAGAAGAAGCTAGAGACCTTATCGTTTTCGTAATCCGGTCAGGGTTTCTTGATATCACACATTCTTATCACAGAAGATAAAACCTGTGGAAAAAAGAGGCGTGTGTAGAAACTAGTTTCATAGTTGAGAATCTGCTTGTCCCCTGTACTAGAAACCCTATAAATCACTTCACGTCCCCATCACCACACAGTGATATCTTCTCTTCTACCTCACCTATCTTTTTTACTTGTTTTCTTTTTCGCTTCCCTTTTTCCAACTTTTGACCATTTGTTGAATATCTCTCACGAGATTAAATAGGGTGTAGCTGCAATGATTTCAAAACCATATCCAAAGAACATTGGTTTATTATGCTTATTCTGCTCATTCTTTTTTCTCCTATTTTTGCACAATGCAAAATGGATGAACCTGAAGCTGCCTACTAAAAAATGGCATCTATCAGAAATGAGAAATTATTTCTTTTTTCTTATGCAAATCAGGGACAACCATAACTGGGTGGCTATCTGGAAGAGATCTAGCACGTCAACTCACCCGCATCATGGCCGTGCCCCCCAGTGAAATGGGTTCCCAAAGCAGTTTTCGAACCCGCAACCATTGGTTCCCAACCCGAAAGAGTGAGAATGCGCTTACCCCTGGATCAATCCCGGGATGGTTAATGAGAAAAAAGAAAGAATTGTGGAAATGTAAAAAAAATATTAAGTTCATGCAATTTTGGTTTTCTCTTCCATTATTGCTCAACTTGAATCCCACTTGCCGCAGCATCCCAAGCCCTTCTTTTGAGTAACACACAACAATACAAGACTAGTCTCTGCAATTTTCCGCTTACTTACGATGAAAACCAAAAATCTCTAGACCTTCAAGCGACAAAACGATAGTCTAGTCTTCAGTCTTAGAGTTGTTGATTGAGAAAAAAGAGGGAAAACTAGGACGAGAAGAGCGTTGCAATTACTGGACCTTGCCAAAAAAAAAAAAAAAAAAAGAGGTATCGGAATTGCTGGAGAAAGAGCCAAAAATATAGGAATTCTGACCAGAGTCTGTTGACTACGTTACAGTGCATGGCTAAATTTTCGAAAAGTAGCGGCGCGTTCTATAAAAGTCTATAGGAGGGATGCAAATTGCATAGTCATACGTACCGCGCTACTAAACGATGGACAAAGGATGAGCCAAACCGTCCTTCATGGTCGCTGGCAACCCTCTGAGCGTCCTCGCGCAGGTGCCTCCCGTGGGCCATCGCCTGCGTTCTGGGGACGGGTGGGTTTGCTGTCCGTAAGGACGTCATTTGCAGCGGCTACCCCCTGCTAAAGAGCCCTCCCAAGATTTTGCCCCTGCTCATTTGTTTCGGTTGGGACGGCTCTGGCCGTTCCTAAAGCAGAATGTAAGAGACGTTGTGAGAGCCGTCCGCCGAAATGTCAACTAGCAATGTAATCTAGTCCCGATGGTGCCAAGCCTTGTGTGCTTGGTGCTCGAAACTCTGACTGGAGCTCAATCGAGTATCGGAATTTAGGCTCGAGTCTATTTCGAGCAGCAATTTCCAGATGCTCCAGCTCGACTTGATTTATGGGTAAACTCATGTTCGAGCTTAATAAGCTAGACCACTTTCCTGCATTTGTATATTCGTGGGTGCAAAGTGCAATTTCATGAATTTCTTTGTCATTTTATACTTATATAACAATATTTTTGTAAAGAATAATAGAAGTTTTATTGGGCTCGTGAGTCTGTTGAGTTTAGTATCAACGAGCCTAAGCTTGATTCAACAATATATTAGTAGATAGCTTGAGCTTGAGGTTACCTCATGAATTGGTCAGATTAGCCTTCCTTATATATTCTTCTCAAGGACAATACAGTGAATCAGATCTTCCTATCAGATCATACGATGCCCAATTCAAATCCAGTATATATACATTACTTCAACACAAGAACTAGTTTCAGCCTATCATGGGCATCATCAAGAGAACGACATCAACTCCCAGCCAATTTTTGTGCGAGAGACCAACTTTGCCTTTAAAGATCCTCTAAAATGATTATAATTCTCTCCCTGGATTTCTAGAACAAAACCTTGAACGACACTCCCACGATTTAGTTATATCAACTATTCTGCATCTCTTATGCTTCACCCCGATACCTCAAAGTCCCACTTCTTATACATGGCACAGGAAATCGGACCATGACACTAGGGTAATAGGAAAAACAAGGGCAAAAATACTCGCCCGATGATATAATCAACGCTGCCCAATGTACAACATCTCGTTGAAACTTGCTTCGATCCTGACATTCCAGAGTTCGTCAACCGATTCTTCAAGGACCTTTAAGTCGAAGACCCTCATTGTGTTTTTCCTGTCTTCGATTGATAAACACATTTTTTAATCCGTATATAATGACCCAAATTATTATACAAAATTAATTATATTTAGTAAATAGGTTTTAGAACGGCAAAGCAAAAAAGAAATATGAGTTTATCCAGATCTAACCCACCTTTGAAGTGTCTCTCTCTATTCGTCCGGTGCTCCTCCCCTTCTACTTCTTCTGCTTTGTCCTTGCAACCCTCACATAGAACTATACGAAAAATAATAAGTAGTCATGTTATCTGTCAGGAAATGGATAGTCATCAATAATAATAAGCAGGGGAACAACAAAAATGCGCCGGCAGATCATGTGTTCTCGGTTAATTCATTCAGGACAGCCCCCAGTACTTTTATAGGTAGACGCGCTCTTGCGTACAGAACTAAAATCTGGCAGCTGTTCCAATTCATATACCATTTTCACAGAATGTTGGAAAAGTTAGTGATTCAGCATGAAGTCAGCACAACATCATCATCAGAAAAGATGAACTCCTCGATTTTAATCAGCCACACTAAGATGACTGAATAGAAGTCTTCTAAGAGTTCCTTAGTTCTTGCTTCTTCATATCAAATTTAATACGAATTGAAACAGGATTGCTTACCAGGCCCATAACAGCAGATATCACAATGGCACCGAGTGCACACTGCAGATAACAAAAATGTTGAGCCAATAGTTAGTATTTCAAGCGAAGAGGAGACCGATAAACCTTCTCAAATCCTTCCCTTAAGTCATCAGTTACAAAACAAAGCACTATTTAATCAGCATGCGTGTGCTCCTAAACTAGGAGAAAGAGAAAGTAAACCCACCATCCTGACATAAATGCAGATCCATAAGAACAACAATTGCCGACATACCTGTGGTATATATTCAAACAATGAAGTCAAGAATATGAGGGCACAGCCCATTATGATTCATGTAACACTTCCAGATACACCTGACTTTGCATCACTTTCATGGTTTACAGCTGATCAGGAAAAGGAGGCTGAGAGCAACATAGCAACGAGATTTCATCCGCAAATTAACATAAAATGCTTATCTAATGCCTCAAATAGAGTACTGGCAAACTTTCAAAAGTATTTTTGACATGAGCAAAAAATTACAGGCATCTAAACTGCTCTTAAGAACTCCAATTCTCACCTGTAGTAGGGTATGCTGAAAAAAAGGGACCAAGTATACTGGACACCCCAGGACCAAAAAGCTGTTCAAAAAAGGAGATGATCCATTACGAGTGGTCATGAAATGAAAAATTTAAAGCTTACGTATATGCTATACTCAAATCGGCACAAAGTACTCTCGGTGATATTCTAGAACGCAAATTCTTCAGAATCATTCTTCTTCTTTGAAAGGAACATTGGGAAGCAATAAAGGGCCCAAAAAGCTTTTGTATTTTGCAAAGACAAAAAGGACATGCTTTCACCTTCCAAGAGAGCTTCAAAATTATAATTATATATTCAGCCATGGATATCATCTTCAATATCTTCTCTACATCCTACTAAAATGGCATGAAAAAGCATTGTGGCACCGTTTATTAAGTTTCATCTTGAGTTGTTCACGGAGCATAAGTGGTAGAATGTCAAGGATGAAAAATCAAGTTATAAGGCCTACTCAAAACCTTATAAAATGTCAAATGACATGAAAGTAGAAAATGCATCCCAAAAAGAGACTGCAAGATCTGCATTTTATGAATATAGTATCTATAAACCAACACCGTAAAGCAATCCTACAGCCATCACTGTTTAACGACTCTTTATCAAAGTAAAACCAGTCTTCCCAACCTACAAATATTAAGCTTGTGGCAAGAATGAGACAGCCAATAATCTGTAAATGTGGTAAAAATTCCTACTCCATCACGACATCACTAGTAATTAACAAATTATTCTCTGCACCGACAACTATGCAATTTCTAGTGGCCACCACTTGGATTCACTCCTTTATCTTCCATCCAAGTCTTTGATGTCCACAGTTCAATTATGGAAAAGCGCACCTCTTGATTGGAGTCCAACTCATATACGTTCTTTGCTGCCAATGCTTTGGCAATTCCCACAGATTTCTGAAATGCCAAAAGCGATCAAAGTAAATTTATTCAACTGTAGTACTGATTGGCATCAGTGTACAAACAACATTAACAGATGATTAATCTTACCAATATAGTCACACCAGTGATGAGAAGTGCAGTTGGAATTAAAGATGTCACATACCCAAAGTTCTTCGGAACAGAAAATCTTGGTAGGCCCTGTGGTATCTCGCACACCTAAAACAATGGAAAAGCATCCTTCGTCAGTTTGTTGTCATTTCCCCTTGACTAAGTTATATTTCGTTGAAAACAAAAAAAATAGTTGCAGAGAAATCCAAGGTGATGAATAGTATGTTTCGATCAGTGTCATTAACTGCATTGCACTTCATAACTCTCAATCACAGAAATTATATGACATTCGACTGTGTTCAATTTACTAGACAGCTAGTTCTTCCGAAATTTTAGGTTGAAATTCCTCGGTGTTATTCTCCGAGATGTCCATAATCCAAAGCACACATCTTAGCTGATAGCTGGTCGAATGACCATGAGGATGCTCCCCGAGAAACTACCCCACCCAAACTCTCAAATTCACCAGTAGACAAATGGGAAAAACTAATAATCTTCCAAAAGCCACCTATATAAAGAAAATAAAAACATGAAAGTGATCGAAAATATATTTATGTATGTATATATGTATATTCATTGGCACAATTGAACTTAAGCTACACTAAACATAGCAATTTGGAGTTATGATTGATTGACAAAAATTTCTGTATGTCGCCGGGAATTTTGAGATGACAACCACCCTAGGATTTTGTAATTTGATCATTTAGTCGTATATCGTAAGATATCGAGAGAAAGAAATGATCAACACAATATCATAGCAGCGAAAATGGTTATGCAAGTTTTAGTTGGAACCCAAAACCTACCCGTTTGAACAAGATTTTTTGGAACTTGGAACCTAGTCTACATATCACGAAACTTAGAACCTACCATGTTATATGTTTTAGGGTCGATTCCAGAGTTTGTCCAAGTTCCACCCATATTATTAGTTGAACGATTACAATGAATTATTACTTTTAATGATAATCGCTTGTTACTACTAAGGGTAAGCGGTTCTAGACTCCGTACGTATTTCATTTGGAACTCGGAACTGATCCGTTGATACAGGTTTCTTATTTTTTGAAACTTGAAACCTATCCTTGTCACAAGTTTTAAAGTCGGTTACAAGATCTATTTAGGTTATGATTGTACTATTAATTGAACAATGGCAGTGAATCATTACCTTTAATGATCACCACTTGTGACTACAATTTATTGATCATAACTTATATTTAGACATATAAAAAATATGAAATATCAATAAAGTAAAAATCTTGGTCATAAAATGGAAGCTTAGGCTAAGGGTTCCACATTATACACTAATCATCCAACGCCATGGAGTACTGCTGGATCGCACGAAGACATAGACAAAAAAAAAAAAGAAAACACATAAACTTGTTCCAAATTCTAAGTTACAAGTTCTAAATTTCACCAACTTAAAGCTTGCGACTTACCTATTAAAATATGTTCCCCAATTTTTGGAACCTAAAATCTACCGTGTATATTTTAGAACTTGGAATTGAATAGATTCCTACCGGTCCGATTCTTAGGTTCCAAATTCCATCATGGAAACACGCTCACCTATAATACTCTTTAATAAGATTTATTTTTGCTTCTTTTCTTTTTTTCCGATTTTTGCCTTAGTTTACATAAGCCAACATGAAATCTAGTAGGTCCATATTAAAAGTCATTAATCGTGTTTCGAAGATGTACGCACTTCCATTGGAAGCGCTTTACACATACACTCTTTTCAAATTTCAAGACGTGTTGTCATGCGATTTTACTAATCTTTAATACAGTTTCAATTGATACTCTAAGAACTGATACTTTTTAATACCATCCATACAGGAAAGATTAAGGAAAAAAAAAAGGCATAAGGACATGCCTACCCCGCTAAGTTTCCGAGCTAAATCAGACTGAATATCTTCCACATGATTGGGAAAAACCATTAAGCCAACAGGGATCCCCCGGCGGGGGGTGTTTGCTAGAGGGACCGTCGGCTATCGCCCTCAGTTGCGTCAGAAAAAAAGGGGAGAATTGATTGAAACGACGCGGCGTTTTCGCTAGCCCCACATTAGTCGCTTCATTTATTAAGCATTCCCCTGCCGCTGGACCCCACTAATCCGCCCGCCCCGCAAAACGACGACAGAATGAACAGGAAGATTCCAGGCGTCGTTTCGCGCAAAAGAGCGAGGCAGAAAGCACCCCCCCGCTGCATAATTGCAACCGCCCCCTTCTTTCCTTCCGTACGTGCGCAAATCGCATGGGCCAATGGCGCGCCGCCACGTCGCTGCATTTGGATCGCTTATTGGTGAAGTGGAAGTGAGGATCCCATCGTTCGGCGAGAAAAAATCCTTTCCGCAAAATTATTTTTTCACTTTTCGACATTTAGATGACTAAAAACTAATCAATTTATGAAGAACGTTTTTTATAGACATAAAAATAATAATTTTAGATTGAGGAAAATTTCTCTTTCTTATGGAAAGGAAATTAATTTTCTTAAATCACGAAATAAATGAAAACCAGCAATTTTTTTTTAAAGAACTTTCATGTAAAATATTTTTCTTTACCATGAAATTTTTAGTAATATAAACGCACCCTAAAACTATACTTATTATCAAAAAGAATTTATATAATGAGTCTTTTAAGCTACATCTACATTAGGAAAATTACCAAAAAAATTTTAAATTTATTACCCTTATGACAATTCAATCCTAAATTTTGTGATTATACTAATTTAGTCCTAAACATATTTATGACTTGCAAATTTAATTGTTCTAATCATTTTTGGCTGGAAATCACTGATATAACGATCTGGTCAGCACCAGCCAGCTTATGTGACAATCCCGATGTTAACGTGGATACTTTTAAAATTTTACGATTTTTTCTACTTTTCTTTTCTTTTCTTTTTTCCCTAACCCTAGACCCTTGCTTGGACCAAGTGAGGGTTGTCAGCTCTCAATTGTGTGTTGGCAAGGATCCACTAGTGTTCTCGCCGACCTAGGGTTAGGGAAAAAAAGAGGAAGAAAAAATGAGAAGAGGAAAAAAAAATGAAAAATTGTTAACTTCAGTATTGGTCATACCACGTTAGGATGGCTGACGCTAACTAATCTGCCACATCAATAATTTCTGATTAAAATTGATCGGATTGACTAAATTGACATAATTGAAATATTTAAGATTGAGTCGACACAAAAACAATACATTTAAGACTTTTTTTTTGGTAATTTTCCCCATGTACATTTGTAAATATTTAAGAGATCTCGGCCAAAAAAAGGTCTATAAATATCATTCGAGTGGGCACACACAATCAAAACATTTATATTTCTAATTATTCGTCTGAGTCAAATCATATTCTCTTTGTTAAAGTCAATAATCCAAGGAATATGTTATGAACGTTTAAGTTTTCCGAGAGAGCCTTAACCTTGCAAATGACACGCGTGACCGAAAAGATTATTGCAAGCACATAACATATGTAGAGGAAAATGTTATAAACAGTGCAAATACGAGGTGAAGAATTGAACTTATTCACGAGCTATGACTCAAAAATGATGTTAAAATTATGTCAAGGGAGATTCCTCGGTTGGCTATATACAGAGGGCAAGCGTTGATAAGTAAATGAACGTATCGCATGCGTAATAATAAGGTTCTAGCCGGACTTTTTAAATTCCGAATGGGTGGTTTGGGTCATGCTAGCTTGTTCGATAGCGATACATCAAAATAAGTAAAAATATTCTTGTTCCATATATATTTGAACGATCTGTCAAAAAATCAATAACATGGTCATCGACTCATTTATAACAATATCAACAACCAACATGGAATTTCATAATTGACTATTCGATATGATCCCATTACCAACATCATATATACACACATAACTTATAATTTCATTCACTTAAATCTGTTTACACAGTAAGATTTGCAGCACGAGTTCAATCATCGAAGCAGATGCATCATATTAGCTAGGGACAATTGCAGCTTCCGTGCTCTTCCGTACATGCCATATATGGTGATCATCGTCACATTGTATGGGCCACCAGATAGATAGATAGATAGAGAGAGAGAGAGAGAGAGAGAGAGAGAGAGTCGTTGGGGGCGTGTGTGGTTTTGGCATATTGAGACAACCAAAGACATACACCAAGGTGAAATCGTTTTCGTAGTAGCTACTATACTAACAGAGAATATGTTAAACGTTTTGGTTTGAATGGTTGTCGTCGCCGTCGTCGCCGTCATGGTGTGAATCTTTGGAGGTGGAATCAGAGGAGGAGATGATCTTCTGCATCATTTGACTCGTCTCTACCTCCGACATTCGATCGTCTTTGCTTCGAGACTGCGCATATTCCTCAAAGAACTCCTTGTTCTCTTTCTCCAGTTCATTCCACACTGCATTCATTAGCATTTCATGTGACACTTGAATCCATCACATTAGATCTACGAATACTTACTTATTAGGCTAGCTTTTGCAATAAAATCATCGATGATATTCTTACAAGAAAAGTTAAAACTTTGAAAATCGAAAGTTTCCCTTATACTTGCTGTCGGGGTTAGCAAAATCCCGTGTTTAGCAAGCTTCCTTCTGCTCAACATGTCTGACTATCAATGCAAAACTCAAGAACTTGGTGTCTGTATATTGTGCAAGAATGTTTTAAAGTTGAGCAAGAACTTATTCATGCAAAAGAGACCAGGAGGTTAGTGAAGATTATTTCCCAAGAAACCCTAGGAGCTGAAGATATCAGACATTTCTATGAACAAGGTCGAAGTATATGAGTGGTAGGTTTCACGACAAGGATTCTGTTTTAATAAATCTTTTCAATAGGGTTTACTTTTGTTTGATATTTTTAAGCTAGTATGATTCCGAGTTGCCTTCGTTCTTGTTAGCAAGCTCACTGATGATGAATTAAGATTCAATTACCTGCAGTGCCAAAATATAAACGTATCTAGAGAGGGAGAAGAAGAAAAAATAAGGATAGTTTCTGAAATAATGCAAGAAGAGGAAGGAATAAGAAGCTGACCGGTGGAGGTTATGACAGGTTTGATATTTGCATGCTTGGAGAGGGCTTCCATGCATTCTTCCTTACTCATCCGAAAGATCAAACACTTCTCTATCAGGTGATGGACCTATCATTGGCATAGGCAACTCATCATCACGAAGCAAACCGAGCACATAAAGACAGGAAGAAAGAAAAGAAAAGACGAAGGGGTCGATGATCTCATGCACGAAGAGAAAGAAAAGGAAGAAGGATCGAAAGGACACAAGAAGATCAAGAAAGGGAGAGCCGATGAACAACAGCATGTTCTGCAGAGGCACGATACGAATTAAAAGCACAAAGAAGTTAAACAAGAGAGCATAAAGATCAAAGAGGAAAGAGTCAATCAGCAGATCCTTTTGTCTTCTCTCTGCCAAAACTTGTCGGCGGAGGACTTACCATGTGAATATACGAAGCAGACGACGAATCCCCCATGGAACAAGATCAGCTGATCTTTCAACTCGCTAACCCGTGTGTTGAGATCGACGAGAAAGTGAAAACTAATGATCGAAACGAACGTTGACGACCCAAGTTGGGAGACTCGGTGCAACACGATGCGTATGTGGCTTCACATATAAAGGCCGCGCGGGGGGGGGGGGGGGTGGTGGGGGGGGAAGACGCCAATGGCCCAAAAAAATTAAATGTTGAGAAATAAAAATACTAAAAACAATTTAGAAAAAAAGAGAGAAAATGGTGGGGTCAAGAGTCCCAGGTGGGAGATAAATGATAATTGGTGGAGAGGGGATTAGAGGAGATTTTGCAAATGACCTCGTTTTGTCTTTGTTGAGCTTTTTTCCTATTTATTTCGTTTTTTTGGGCGGTTTGATTTGCGCCATTAGCTACGGAAGCGCCCCCTGCACGTGATGTGGGGGCCCGGTCTCCCGCTTTCTTTGCTAAGGGAAATCCTCGCTCCAAGACCCAAAAAAAAAATATTGAGGTGGTATCCCTCGCTGTTTTTGTTAAAACAATTCCTCCTCTTGCACATAGCTGCACCACATGTATGTCGACCGCTCCCAAGTTTTAGGTTCATCATTCCACTTGCATGGTTAGATATTTTCTTCATTTTCCCCAAGATATGAAAACAAATTTCGAATAAGACGATTTGGTTTCGAATGGGATAAATAGGTGATTAGCTTGGATGACACTATGGTCAAAATTTCATATTCTCTTTTCGCTTGTTTACAAGTCTTATTTCATTTATATCGATGTGACGGGATTAAACGGTCTTTAGCTACATGTATATGTCGATTTGCACTTTTAAAGTCTTCTTAATACTAGCTTTTAGTGAGGGAATATTTAAATATATAAAAAGACGTAGTAGTACTATGATAGTTTAAGCTTTTAGGTTAAATAGCTTAAACTTTTTGGAACAATATTGCATGCTTGATTTTAGTAATCTCTGTTGGGAGCGCACAGTAGAATTCTAATACCTTCACCTGAAGAGATCGACAAGAAGGAGCGAAAGCCCGAATCTGTCAATATATTCAGTTAAACCCACTTCACTCAAAAGCTTAAGCCAATGAGTTATATACCAACTAAGATATATTAACTATTTTGCATCACATCAATTCTCTGATGAGAAATTTCTTTAACACAATTCATTTACACATACATCTTAATAATCTTCCCTCACGTGTGATGAGCTCACCATTAGGTCTACTTCCCCTTAATTCAAGTGTGCTTCTAGCCCAATTTCATCCGTATGGGCCCACATTATTACACCACAATGCCTACCTGTTTGAAAACCGTGAGATGAGCTCATTGTTAAGTCTGCTCCCCCATAATTTAGGCGTCCTTCTAGCCCAATTTCGTCCTTATGGGCCCACGCTTCTACACCATAACGTCCACCTGCCCGAAAATTGCAACTATCGTCTCTAATACTATTTGTTGGGAGTGCGCAGTAGCAATCCGATACGTTCACCTAAAGAGATCACCAAAAAGGAGCTCAAGCTCGACCCCATCAATATATCCACTTAAACCCACGTTTACTCAAAAGACAATGAGTTATAAGCCAATTATGATATATTAACTACTTCACACCACATCAATTCTCCAATGTGGAATTTATCTTACATAACTCACTCCTACATGCATCCTAACAAACTTAGTGTTTTATTATATCACAGATTCCTTAATCTCCCAGTCAAAACCTTTATCAACATAATCATGTGGGAGATAAGGAGTGGATTATTGAGTTAACTAAACATTTCGATTTCTTGATCATCTCTTTTGATGGTGTTTTGTTTTATTTCAAATCGAATACATGATTGTTGATATATGTTGAAGCTTCAATTGACAGTGAACTTCTGCGTTTGCGCACTCCCATATTCTTGTATCATTTCTCGTATAACAAAGAGAATCATGTTTGGATACACCTAGCTAGATCTTGTTATCTATGTTGTTCTTTGAGAAAAAATAGATTTCAGGTCAGTATCATTAGCAAGCTGGATTAGATACTGTTCTTTCTTTTAAATTCGGAATGTTCTTCTTTTAACCTACTTGCTAATAGAGTATGCATTCATTTCATGTAATCTACATCAACTTTAGTTAGTTGTCTTTTTTAGCATTTATGCCATTGTGAATAGCATACCACAATTTCAGAGTATCACATCAATCAAACATACTAGTGAATATGGCCAAATAGCCAAAAGTAAGGATTAAAATGATCTTGAATGCAATCCGCTATAACTATTCATATACCCGTCTCTTCTTCCCATCACGAGATCGTTGTCACATGTTTTATCTCATTTAGGTGTTCACCGCTTAGATCCAATCCCACATATTCAAGCATGACTCCTCTATCTCTTTCAAACCCTTGTGTCCATTGTTGTTGTCCTCCCACTGTTTAACTAGCCATCTCTGTCGAAACTCTCCATCTCATGCATTGCCCACCTCACAAGTATAATCGTTGTCTTCCTAGCATCGGCCCGCCGTTGAGACGTTGACGACCTTTAGGTGGCCCTTAAGGCCTTGAGACCGTTGATTTTGCTGCTAGCCTCTGGATCTAGAGGCTCAATCCCTCCACTCCATATTTAGAGGCATCAAAATATAGATTTATCGCCATCGATGCGCAGCTCATTGACACCGACGAGGGAGGGACTTGAAATGCTGGGTTGAGCTCCGCATAGGCGATGAACTTGACACCCTTGAGCTCGCCCTGTGATAGAGAGAGAGGGAGAGAGAGAGAGAGAGAGACCTAAGGGGGTGACGTGAGAGCAAAAAGAGAACAATGATGCAACTAGAGAATGGAGAGTGAGACATGAACGCCATCATTGTTGGCGATGGCCTGGTGGTGATACTTGCGGTGGTCGTCGTCGGTCTGGTGATCGAGGACAGCGAGGGACATGGCTATCTATGGGGTTGTGCAATACGAGAATGAGAGAGGAATAGGAATGAGTTGGACTTTAGAAATAAAAAATTTTGGCGTGGAAAGGATCAAAACAAGTTGGACACATGGTATTATCTCCTAAGGGGGAAAGAAAATGAATTAAAAAAAAGTATTTTTTTTATAAGGTAAGTAATATATTGACTTTGAACCACAAACTATACAACAAAAGGGATCCGGCACCAAGAACTTTCACTCATACTGACCAACATGTCAGAACGAGTGGAAGGGTGTTGGGAAAAAGGAACCAATGTTGTAAATACATGTTTTTATATTTCCAATGTTATCAATTGTCCCATTGCGATATTTTTTTTAATTATTTTAATTAGGTTTTGAAAACTAGCCAAATTTGGAAATAAGATTGGGTTTTGAGTGGCTTGCTGCTCACTCGGGTCTCTACTAAATTGGCATTCGCAAGCGCACAAGAATTGCCCATGCTCTAGGGGGTGGCGAACAGTGATTGGACCATTGCTCATTGCTCCAAAATTGAAACCGACCTTTGCCCTAGATCAAAACCCTCTCTTACTCTCTTCTTGTTCATATTCTTTAAATTCTAAGTGTCTTCTTCCGCTGAAAGCTTTTGCATGTAGTCAGCTCAATCAATGTCTTGTCTTGCTTTGCTCTCTTTCGTGGGGGTCCCCCCTATAATAGGGAGTTCAGCATCATTGGCTCTGCCACCTTTTTTTTTTTTTTAACCACGTATGCTCGTACGAAGGAGAAGGATGAGGCCAAATTAGGAATATTATTCTATTGTTGATGTGACAATTTAATTCTATCATGCATCGGATTGGTGGATTGGTGGATTAAAGATACGAATATCACGCACTTGAAATTTTAGTGAGTTTGTATATGGATGGTGCCGTAACTTGTACCAAGAATGGTAGAAAATATAGACTATATGAGACCACTAGCGCTAATGCTCACATCTTGAATGCATTTGGCAAACACGTTTCTCCCAAGACATGGGAAAAATACTATTAAGTCACAATGTCCATCCTCTGTGTGTTCATTGAATGCATTGGAAACACAGTTAGTGTTGTCTATGCTTACCTCTACTACCACCGGTGCATGCATTAATGGGAGAATAGTAACAACCCGGACAATATCAGATTAATACAGCGGAATAAAATAATCTCTCATTTTGTATAAACCTAATATGAACTGATATAGTAGAGCAAAATAAATATTAACCACGTAAACACAAGATCTTTTTTTATTAAGTAAAAAACCTCCTCGGTGTGAGGAAATAAAAAATCACGAGACCGGAGTCCACCCAAAAATTTCCACTATCAACAAAATTAGGTGGACAAAATTCTTCTCAAAGTCATCATGGTCCCCACTTAACTCTGAGTTATCTTGAGTAGGAGTCGAATACACAATCCTTGGTTCTTGAACTGAAACATGAGAAAAGCCCTCACCACTAGGTCAATCCTAAGGTGGGTACGTTGTGTAACCTCTAAATAAATCGATATAGCTACAAAACATTCCCCCTCCAGTTGATTCGCTAATCTTCATCTAGAGCCAAGAGCTAGAAACGAGAAGTCTCATGACGAATTCGAGGTTTCACAAACCATAAAATGAGTTGATGTTGATACTTTCGGCTAGTTCTGCCACGTCAACACCTAGCTGATATGATTCGATCTCGAGGTCGGTAATGTGTTGTATCCTAATTGGCATGATAGCTGCGAGAGCAAGTGGCATATGGGCTGTTCAATAGCTATCAAAACTTCCCGATTTGGTTTTAACCAAAATCGTGTTCACTAAAATATCAATCACACGATGTCGATAAGGCTGTGTATTTTTGTGTGCACTTGATATCGGACATGACAACCATGTCTATGCTTAGAGAAAAATATGAATCTTTTTTGGGAGATGTCAACCAAAAGACGACATACATACAAATAGTTATGGTCCTATGAAAACCCTAGCTGGTACCACGTAAACAAAACAAACAACGGTGAAAAACCATTTTCTTTTACTTTTCTCAGGTGTCTTTTTCACTTCTTTAAGCATTCAAGATCAAAGAATCGAGGAGGAGGAGGAGGAGGATGGTACTACGTAAACAAAACAAACGACAGTGAAAGTTTGAGGAGGAGGAGGAGGAGGAGGAGGAGAGAGAGAGAGAGAGAGAGAGAGAGAGAGAGAGGAACTGCTGAGTTAAAGACTATGAATTGTGTGGGATCAACTACTCAAGACGGAGAAAGGATGGTGATTACTATTTTCGTATGTTAATATCATCTACTTTGAATTGATATATATAGTTTGAGTTATCACTAAATTTAACGGAAATTTTGTCTAATCCAATCATATAATTTTATAAAAGACTCGAAACAAATCAATGGGTTTCAATTTTAATTTAGTCGTACTATTGTGAGTGGCAAATGTCAAGCATTAAGTAAATAGGCAAGATAATAAAAAGTTCTTGCAATCTTAGCTTTAGAGGAATGATAGATTAAAGTGACATGACTTCAATTTTCAGATGATATAGAGTACAGTGACCAACAGTTGAATTGAGTAACTAGCAAACCACCATTGACTAGTGTTGTTAGATGAGTCGATTTTTCCAAAAATTTAAAACTGTTAGAAGATGAAGTAATAATATATTTGATTACCTCCATATACATGCAAAATATATAACAGTCATAACGGCTAAGAGAAAAATAAGATATCATGCTAGCATTTGAACTATTAGCTTGTGCTCTAATACCACGTTAACCATCTAAAGAACTTAAACTATTAGGAAACGGATCAACAACATAAGTATATCATATCATTTTGACAAGTGTCGTGCTGGACTCGAACTTAATTTCATGAAAAATGAGGAATATGAGGTGCTCAACATAAACCCTTAGGAGTAATCAAGCGTTCAAGAGTTGTGAATTCCTCTCAAATCTCTTGACCAAGATGTGGACGACTTTCCAATGTGCAAAATATTTCCTACATACTCTAGGGGGTGGCGAGCGGTGATTGGACCATTGCTCATTGTTCCAAAATTGAAACTGACCTTTGCCCTAGATCAAAACCCTCTCTTACTCTCTTCTTGTTCATTTCTGAAATTCTAAGTGTCTTCTTCCGCTGAAAGCTTTTGCATGCAGTCAGCTCAATCAATGTCTTGTCTTGCTTTGCTCTCTTTCGTGGGGGTCCCCCTATAATAGCGAGTTCAGCATCATTGGCTCTACCACCTTTTTTTTTTTTTTTTTTTAATGACCACGTATGCTCGTACGAAGGAGAAGGATGATGGAAAATTAGGAATATTATTCTCTTGTTGACATGACAAATTAATTCTATCATGCATCATATTGGTGGATTGGTGGATTAAAGACAAGAATACCATGCACTTGAAATTTTAGCGAGTTTGTACATGGATGGTGCCGTAACTTGTACCAAGAATGGTAGAAAATATAGACTATATAAGACCACTAGCCCTACTTGAATGCGTTTGGCAAACACGTTTCTCCCAAGACTTGGGGAAAATACTATTATGCCACAATGTCCATCCTCTATGTGTTCATTGAATGTATTGGAAATGTAGTTAGTGTTGTCCATGCTTACCTCTATTACCACCGATGCATGCATTAATGGGAGAATAGTAACAACCCGGACAATATCAGATTAATGTAGCGGAATAAAATAATCTCTCATATTGTATAAACCTAATATGAATTGATATAGTAGAGCAAAATAAATATCAAGCACGCAAACACAAGATCTTTTTTTTTTAAAGTGAAAAACCTCCTCGGTTTGAGGAAATAAAAAATCACAGGACCGGAGTCCACCCAAAAATTTCCACTATCAACAAAATTAGGTGGACAAAATTCTTCTCTGAGTCATCATGGCCCCCACTTAACTTTGAGTTATCTTGAGTAGGAGTCGAATACACAATCCTTGGTTCTTGAACTGAAAACATGAGAAAAGCCCTCACCACTAGGTCAATCCTAGGGTGGGTAGGTTGTGTAACCTCTAAATAAATCGATATAGCTACAAAAAAATTCCCCCTCCAGTTGATTCGCTAATCTTCATCTAGAGCCAAGAGCTAGAAACGAGAAGTCTCATGACGAATTCGAGGTTTCACAAATCATAAGATGAGTTGATGTTGATGCTTTCAGCTAGTTCTGCCACGTCAACACCTAGCTGATATGATTTGATCTCGAGGTCGGCAATGTGTCGTATCCGAATTGGCATGATAGCTGTGGGAGCACGTGGCATATGGGCTGTTCAATAGCTATCAAAACTTCCCGATTTGGTTTTAACCAAAATCATGTTCACTAAAATATCAATCACACGATGTCGATAAGGCGGTCTATTTTTGTGTGCACTTGATATCGGACATGACAACCATGTATATGCTTAGAGAAAAATATGAATCTTTTTTGGGAGACATCAACCAAAAGACGACGCATGTACAAATAGTTACGGTCTTGTGAAAACCCTAGTTGGTACTACGTAACAAAACAAACAGTTATGGTCCTGTGAAAACCCTAGCCGGTACTACGTAAACAAAACAAATGACAGTGGAAGACCACCCTAGCTGGTACTACTTAAACAAAACAAACGACAGTGGAAGACCACTTTCTTTTGCTTTTCTCAAGTGAGAGAGAGACAGAGACAGAGACAGAGAGATAGGAACTGCTGAGTTAAAGACTATGAATTGTGTAGGATCAACTACTCAAGATGGAGAAAGGATGGTGATTACTCTTTTCGTATGTTAATATCATCTAATTAGAATTGATATATATAGTTTGAGTTATCACTATATTTAACAGAAATTTTGTCTAATCCAATCATATAATTTTATAAAAGACACTCGGAACATGTCAATGGGTTTCAATTTTGATTTAGTCATACTATTGTGAGTGGCAAATGTCGAGCATTAAGTAAATAGGCAAGATAATAAAAAGTTCTTGCAATCTTAGCTTTAGAGGAAAGAGAGATTAAAGTGACATGACTTTAATTTTTAGATGATATAGAGTACAATGACCAACAGTTGAATTGAGTAACTAGCAAACTGCCCTTGATTAGTGTTGTTAGATAAGTCGATTTTTCCAAAAATTTAAGACTGTTAGAAGATGAAGTAATAATATATTTGATTACCTCCTTATACATGCAAAATATATAATAGTCATAACGGCTAAGAGAAAAATAAGAGATCATGCTAGCATTTGAACTATTAGCTTGTGCTCTAATACCACGTTAACTGTCTAAAGAACTTAAGCTATTAGGAAACGGATCAACAACATAAGTATATCATATCATTTTGACAAGTGTCGTGCTGGACTCAAACTTAAATTTCATGAAAAATGAGGAATATGAGGTGCTCAACATAAACCCTTAGGAGTAATCAAGCGTTCAAGAGTTGTGAATTCCTCTCGAATCTCTTGACCAAGATGTGGATGACTTTTCAATGTGCAAAATCTTTCCTACATACAATATGATACTGACTAAAGAAAAGAAAATCAAATGTAATTTTCTTTCTTTTTCCATCGATAATTCTCAAGATTATATGAACGAAAGTATTTATAAGTAGAACACTTCCCCAGACTCAATCAACTAATCTTAGTTTCGGAATTTCGGAACCCGAATGTGAGATACTTTATCATATAATGTCCCATCATAGTTTTCTCCAAAGATTTCCTCACGTGTCATGATGCAAATGTGCTCACATCGCATTATTGACTTCACAAAAAAAGGAAAAACAAAAATTCTCGATCCCTGCTTGTTGATGGACTCATAGATGTGAATTATTGTCCAGATATTGCAATGAAGGCTGTACGCACCGATGATCAAACAGAAAGCATTGAGTAGAAGAAATTAGAGACCTTATCTTTTTAGCAATCCGGCCAGGATTTCTTGATATCACACATTCTTATCACAGAAGATAAAACCCGTGAAAAAAGGAGGCATGTGTAGAAACACATGATCCTAGTTTCATAGTTGAGAATCTGCTTATCTTGTTCCCTGTACCTGAAGCCCTGATGAACCACTTCACCTCCCCATCACCACACAATGATATCTTCTCTCTACCTCGGTCCTCACCCATCTTTTTTAGTTGTTTTCTTTTTGGCTTTCCTTTTTCCAACTTTTGGCCTTATGTTGTGCTACCTCTCACATGATTAAGTGGGTGTGGCTGCACCATATCCAAAGAACATTATTTTATTCTACTTATTCTGCTTATTCTTTTGTCTCCTATTTTTGCACCACGCAAAATGGCTGAACCTGAAGCTGCCTTCTCAAAAAATGGCATCTATCAGAAATGAGAAATTATTTCTTTTTTCTTATGCAAATCAGGGGCACAACCACAACAAGGTGGCTATCTGGAAGAGAGCAAGCACATCAACTCACCAGCATCACGGCGGTGCCCCCTAGTGAAATGAGTTCCCAAAGCAATTTCCAAACTCGCAACCACCAGTTCCCAAGCCGAAAGAATGAGAATGCGCTTACCTCTAGCTCAACCCCAGATGGTTAATGGGAAAAGAAAGAAAGAATTGTGGAAATGTAAAAAAAATAAAATTTTCATGCAAAGAAAATGGTGACCCTCTTCTGGGATTTTTTTTTTTTTCCTCTTCCATTATTGCTCAACTTGGATCCCACTTTCTGCAGCATGCCTAGCCCTTCTTTTGAGTAACACAACAATACAAGACTAGTCTCTGCAATTTTCCGCTTATATACAATGATAACCAAAAATCTCTAGGCCTTCAAGCGATAAAAGACAGTTTATCCTTCAGTCTGAGAGTTGTTGATTGAGAAAAAGAGGGAAAACTAGGATGAGAAGAGCATTGGAATTACTGGACTTAGTCAAAAAAATTAAAAAGAGGTATCGGAATTACTGGAGAAAGAGACAACAGTATAGGAATTCTGACCAGAGTCCGTTGACTACGTTACAGTGCATAACAAAATGTTCGAAAAGTAGCAGCTCGTTCTATAAAAGTCTATAGGAGGTATGCATATTGCATGGTCATACGTACCGCGCTGCTAAATGATGGACAAAGGACGAGCAAAACCGTCCTTCATGGACGCTAGCGACCCGCTGAGCGTCCTCGCGCTGAGGTTTTAGGGACGGGTTGTTTCCTGTCCGTAAGGACGTCGAGGGCAGCGGCTACCCCGTGCTAAATAGCCCTTCCAGGATTTTGCCCCTGCTCTTTTGTTTCGGTTGGGACGGCTCAAGCCGCTCCTAAAGCAGAATATAAGAGACGGTGCGAGAGCCGTCCGCCGAAATGTCAACTAGGAATGTAATCTAGTCCCGATAGTGCCAGGCCTCGTGTGCTTGGTGCTTGAAATTCGGACTTGAGCTCAATCGAGTATCGGAATTCAGGCTTGAGTCTATTTTGAATAGCAATTTCCAAATGCTCGAGCACGACTTGATTTATGGGTAAACTCATATTCGAGCTTAATAAGCTAGACCACTTTCCTGCATTTGTAAATTCGTAGGTATAAAGTGAAATTTCATGGAGTTCTTTGTCATTTTATACTTATATAACAATATTTTTGTAAAGAATAATAGAAGTTCAATCAGGCTCACGAGTTTGTTGAGTTTAGTATCAACGAGTCTAAACTCCACTCGACAAGATATTATTGAATAGCTCAAGCTTAACTCAGGATGAAGCTATCAATGACGTGAATAATCATCCATTCAAAGCACCAAAAAGAAGAAATCTTGCCACATTAGTGTCACAGGCTGAAAGTTTTCTAGCTATAGATTGAAGAAAATCATAGGAATTAAGAAACCAATGATTCAAAGGTAAATTTAATGTTCTTCGCTGAAAGTCATAATATGCACTTTCCTTCTATAGCACTTATGATTATTTATATTAAGAAGACGACCAAATTTTCTATTCTATATTCCAAATATCTAATCTTACAGATTGATCGGATCAATTAACCTGCAATTAGAATAATCAGAATCAAATCATATCTCCTACTCTAATATAATCTTCCGATGGCAAAATCAAATCATATCTTCTACTCTAATCTAATTTTCAAAAGGCAGAATCAAATCATACTCTAATTTAATCTTCCAATGGCAGAATCGAATCATCAACCTTATCACAGATGAGCCTGTGCAGCCCTTGGTGAATGGAAACATTAGGTTAGCCTTACCTATATATTCTTCTCAAGGATATTATAGTCGTTATAGTGAATCAAATCCTCATATTAGATCGTTTTGCGACCAATTCAATTTGAGTATGTAAACATCACTTTAACACAACAACTAGTTTTTGCTTGCCATAGGTTGCAATACTTGGTGAATGGAAACATCAAGTCAATAATCCTTATATATTCTTCTCAAGGACACTATAGTCAATATAGTGAATGAAATTCTTCCATTAGATCGTATCGCAACCAACTCAACTCGAGTATGTAAACATTATTTTTTAACACAATAATTGGTTTTCGCCTGCCATAGGTATTATCATGAGAGTGACATCAACTCCTAGCCAATTTTCGCACAAGAGACTAACTTTGCCTTCAGAAATCCTCCAATCCCTAGATTTCTAGAACAAAACCCTAACAACACTCCCACGATTTAGTTAAATCAACCATTCTACATCTCTTAGACTTCATCCCAATACCTCAAAGTCCCACTTCTTAGTCCAAATGGGTATAGAAGAAATCGCACCGGTAGTAGGGTGATAGGAAAAACAAGGGCAAAAATACTCGCCCATATAACCAACACTGCCTAATCTACAACATCTCATGGACAACTCCTTCGATCCTGACATTTTGGAGCTCATCAATTGATTCTTTTAAGGACCTCAAGTCTAAGACCCTCTCTATGTTTCTCCTATCTTCGCTTGAGATTAGACTCATTAAAATGGATCATAAATCCATTTCTTAATCCATATATAATGAATTGAGTTATTATATGAGTTAATTATATTTAGTAAACAGGTTTAGAACGGCAAAACAAAAGACTTAACCCACCTTTGAAGAGTTTCTCTCCTATTCATCTGCTGATCGTCCCCCTCTTCTACTTGTTCTACTTCACCTCCCTCCTCCACAGTCACCACCGCTTCCCACATTGTCGTAACCTCTCCCTCAGACTGCAGCCACTAGCCACCATCGTAGCTTCTCCTCCAGCTGCAACCGCCGGTCTCCATCTCCGTCCTTCTCAACCCCCTCTTCCACAGGGCAGAGAGCTCTCAATCGATCTAGTGGCTGCCATTTGCGATTTTGTTGCTAAACAAAGAGCGATTAGGGTGTCGATGTAAGTCAACTGAGTGGGAGATGCAATTTTGGTTTACTTTGGATGTATATTAGGGCCCGTAAGTTTTTGTTGATGGTGTTTCTATTACTTAACGACTGCATTTTATGTTTGTCGCTCTCGAGCAATGAAATGCTGTCCAGGAACTGAGATCAGACATTGTTAAGGTTCATAACTGATGGAATTTAGATACTTTATACTTCAACCTTCTGATTGGGGTCTAATGCTACGTTAACTTTAACTTGCTTGCACTCCAAAAGCTGAAGACTGATTTACTCATAGAGAACTCTTCTTTTTATGTATCGGTTTGTTTTTCTCAGCCAAGATTGCTTACGAGGTTGACTATATAATGTCCCAAAACAATAAGGTCATACTGCATCCGTTTCATGATTTATGGATGGCCTGAGTCGAACTTTCACAATAACCTTCATATCTCTAATCATAACCCGACCCTATAGTTCCCCCATTAACTTGATGAGCCTTTCCGTGAAGTCACCGACTATCCAAAGGCAATAATTTAAAGAGGAAAATTACTTAAAATGAATCCCAAGTACGGGTCGAGTTAAATATGAGTTGCTAGATATTCATTACATATAAAATGGGTTCAAACGGGTTAAATGAATCAGTTTAAGCCGGATATTTTCGATTCAATCCAACTGTTTGACCGGCCTACTCGAAATTAGAAGAGAATGTGTGGGTTGGAATGACCATGAGTTTTTAGGAGGGACCTACTAAAACATGAATTTGTGAATATGGGTCTTGACCCCTGGTTGGCGCTCGTGATTTCTCTATCACACAATTTCAATGCTTCAAAACTTGTACTACCTAGATAATTGAACAATTTAGTTCATGTCAAGGCTTTAAGCACTCACCCCACAGGCTTAAGCTCAAGGTTTTTTCTACTTCTCGACACAGTACCACCGACTGTGACAAAAAACCTAGGAGCAATAGTAGAGATGCCAATAAACCCATTATATAATTGATTTGCAAAGTAATTTCTAAGTCCAGTATTGACACCTAAATTTTGGCGACCTGGTCATTGATTTTTTACATAAAAATTAGGGATAAATTTTAACCTCTAAAAAAATGCATCAAAACAAATAAAATGGAAAAAAAAGGGGGGGGAATTAATTTGATTGATTATGCATGAAAGTTTGAAATTTTGATGATTATTTAGATTTTGATAAATGCATAAACAACTAAGAATCAGGTGAATAAAGGGTAAGGATTTCGATAAAATAGAAGGAATCAAACAAAATCAAGCTGATTGAGAAATCACGCTCCGATTTGCATGCTTGATTTAATGCAACAGAAGATGGAAACCCGAAAGTTGCTATAAAAAACGGCCATCTGGAAATCACTATAAAAGAGGGCACAATTTCGTAGAAAAGGGGAGCGAATTCGAAAAAAATTCAGAGAAAAGATTGAGAGGAAATTCGTAACCTTCGTCCATTTTGGTCAAAGGAGAAAACCTTTTACCTTTTCTTTCTCTGACAAAAAAGGGAAAAGTCAGCGGAGAGAAGAGAAACGTGCGAATGGACAGGTGAGAGAGGGAGAGAATAAAAAAGAAGAAGAGAAAAGCAAAAAACAACGCCACTGTTCATCTTCTCCGTGGCCTCCCTTTGCCGCGTGACCGACCCCTGCACCGCTGGTCTCCGAGCTGCTCGCGCTGCTTCCGCCCAGCCTCCGCCACCGCCGTCTCGCCGGACTCACCCTTGACGCGCAGCAGCATCGCCGCTGCGCCCGACGCCATTGCCGCGCCCGCGCCTCCGCCTGAGCCCCGCTCCGAACGCGCCTCTGTCGACGCCATCGCCGCTCCAGTCTGCAACCCAACGACGCCGCTGCCGCGATCCGCAGTAGCCCGCGAACCCCCGCACTGAGCCTCTGCCGCGTCTCCGCCACCGCTACTTGCTGCTCCTGCTACCCTCGCTTCGCCGCGATCAGCCCGCAACACCGCCAGCATCCCTATTCCGCTGTGCCGGCCATTGGCTTTCGCGACCCGCTCCTCTCCTGCTGTCGCTGTCCCATAGCAGCACCCCGCCGGAGTCCTTCCCTCAGCCGACACCACGCCCGCGACCAGCAGTAACGCTTCTGCCTCCTGCTCCCCGACGCCCGCTCGCTGTCCCCGAGCAGGAGCCCGACGCCACTGCTCACCACCACCATAGTGACCCGCGACCCAGCTGCTGCTAGCCGGTCACCGACGCCGCGCCTCCCTGCTGCTGCTGCCGACCAACCCTCGCCGTAGCTCCGACGCCGGCTGTCCCTCACCCGCGCCTACCCCTGTCGACGCCGCTGTTCTCCCCCTTAGGTAGTTGATTTTTATTTTTTATTCTTATTTTTCACATCATCTTATGTTATCTTATTTTATTTATTTTGCTATTATTGTTTAAATCAGAATATTGGAATGTGCCTTTCTTTTATAAATCTTTGTAGGCATTAACCATGGGATTTTGTCCAAAATTATTGTAATTATTAATTTGATCCGTAAGACGTCGGATCATTTTTTTAATTATATTAATTTTTGGGCATTTTAATAGAATTTTAATTGTTGAATCAATATAATTATTAATTTGATCCGTAAGACTAGGATCATATTTTTAATTATTTTGAACTTATTTATTGTGATGTTTAAGGTTAGAGTAATCGTAAATCTGACATGTGAGACAACAGGTTATTTTTTCGATTATTTTAATCATTTATTTGTTATTTGATTAGTTTATTTAAAACTTGTTTATCTTGGAAAAATACTAAAAAAATCAAAAAATTCAAAAAATCAAAATCTTGCATGAACATATAGATTTAGTAAATTAGACATGTAGGTTAGTAAATTAGAAATTTTTTAGGATTACATTTTTTTAGGATTATATTTTTAGATAGTTTTTTGAAATTGGTTAGGGTTGGACTTAAATAACCTTTTTTTAAATAAAAAAAAAAACAAAATAGGGGCTTAGATAAAGTTGGCATATTTTTATAATCTCATCCTTTTTTAAATAAAATATAAAAAATATTTTTCTAAGATAGAATAGGGTTTAAGTCAAATTAATCCCTAAAATAAATTAGAAAAATATTTTTTTATATAGTTTAATTAGGGTCTTTAAATTCCTAATTTCAATAAAAAAAATACAGAAAAATATTAGGTGCATGTTAATTAGTTTGCATAATATATTCATTTAATTAGAATTTTTTTAGTTAAATTAGGTCATGAAGTTAAAAATGCATTTTTTTTATAAAAAGAATTTTAATTTCAAGAAAGCCCAAAAAAGTTGTTTGCTTTGTGTGATGCAATTTGTTTTTGTTTATTAAATGTTTAATAATGGTTAAGCACATTTGTGATCACCTTTGACATGATAGCAATTTAGGTTAAAAAATCTCAAATTACCTGCAAAAAAAATATTTTTTAAAAAATAAAAAGAAATGGTGACGAAAGTGCGTTAGAAAATTTAATATAACCAAGTCTCATACCTTCATAAGAGTAAAATAAATCTCCATTTATTTTACTTAGGTGTCATATTAAATATTTGAACCATAATTCGCAAATTGGTATGGACCAGGCTAAGTTTTAAAAAAAACTTAGTAATCACTTAGTTTTAGGTGGTGCATCCGAAAATTTAAGTCACGACATCCGGTAATTACCATAAACGCAAATGAAGCATTCCATAGAATTTATCCGTAAAGATGGTTGTACCTGTATCCCATACTCAGACACTTCTCACAGAAAAAAAAAGGTATTTATTGAGTTACAGTAGAGGCACAATAGGGGCAAAGAAATCGATCCGAGGGAGGGAAACGGTATTACATTGATAAGCTCATAGAATGCAGATAATTGAGATATGCTTATTGGTGAATATAATTCAGTGACATATGCTGATCCTATTATACAAGATTATCTACTTTACTCGCTGAAAAAAGAAAACAAAGAATCATCCTTTACAGCGGGAAAAAAATGGACTAATAGATCATACAATTGAGCATGGCCTCCTACAAGTAATTTCTGGCAGCACATACATCGAGGGGAAGAAACATTCAAGGCTTCCGGGGCAAAAGAGGTTCCAATCGAGGATCGGTATCTGTAGAAGCTGGAGGCCTTTGA
This sequence comes from Eucalyptus guilfoylei, assembly GCA_016097605.1. Classification (NCBI taxonomy): domain Eukaryota; kingdom Viridiplantae; phylum Streptophyta; class Magnoliopsida; order Myrtales; family Myrtaceae; genus Eucalyptus; species Eucalyptus guilfoylei. The sequence continues at coordinate 22,327,034 of CM027869.1, forward strand.
TTTCCAGACTCCAACTCGGGAATTGAAAGATCCTCTCCTGTTTGCCTGAGTAATCTCTGCAAGAGACTGGGGCTCTCCTCAGGTGGAGGATCGGGTGTTGTGGGCATTTCTTTTATGCTTTGGACATGTTGGAGGCAGACTTGAACGGCATCATGGACTCGAACAAAGAACCACTCCTTGCCAATCATGTCAACCACTCCGGACTTTGTAAAGGTAAGGAGGATGTCCTGGTTCGGATTGGAAATAGCAATCTGCCACACCAAGAAATGTCTCAGATGCTTGTGGAGATGGCAAAAGGAACTTCCAGGGAGACTGACAAGAAAATGAACGAATTGTTCTCGGTAGAGATCAACAAACCTGAATGTCCCGTGACTTGTACTCTTGGTGCAAGTCCTTTAAAGCTTGAACAGCACTGGAATCAATATATGTGACAGCTGCAACAAGAAATCATAATGTGATTCTAAGATGTGGCAGCACAAGAACCTCAATGCAGTGAAGCTAAATGAGGTTGTAAATCTGTTTCCATGAACTTTAAGCCGAGAATGATAGAAATGCTATAAAAAGTATGCATTGTTTTAAGGTGAGGCTTGACTGGCTGAATTCTTCAGTATCCACCAACAATTAAACCAAATTATGTGGCCCGTTACAACATTAATCCATGCTCTTGGCCTGAGGATTTGGATTAGATTTAGCTGTCAATTAAGAAATCATTTATTCGTGAAACATCAACTCAACTATATTCTGAAAAAATTGACATAAATAAAAAAACACATCAATATAGAAAACTTAGTCCATGGTTCATGGAACTCATACTTCATAACCCTTTCCTAAATAAGGCAATTTTTTTTGTCAAATAAAAAGGCTACAACCACTCCACCTATCGTTAGGCCCTTAAAGCCTATAATTTAACTTATGATGATCAACAGCAGATATATGCATGATATATTATGTCCACACCTGGAATAAATTTTCCCAGCCTGGAAGGAAATTAGCTTGGAAAGTAAGTTGTAAGATCAAACTAAGTTTTCAAGAGACAGGAGAGATACACCACAAGCTGACTAGAATAACTAACTCTCATGTACTTTCACTTCCATATAAATTCAACATGATGAAGTCTCCAATGAAGGAGCATTTCCATATTGTTTTTGTATAGATAACTTCATGCACCACTTAAAATGATGACTTACGTGCCATCTCTAGGATAACAAAATAAACTCTATCAACTTCTGGGCCCCGCCGTGCAGATTTATCAACCTCAATTTCATATTCCCGTAGCCTGAAAAGAAACTTTAGAATACTTAGTGCTTCCTTTCATAGAAATAGGAGAATGACCAACAGGTTCAGAACAAAAATGAAGATAGAAAGGGCAAAGCCATATAATTACCGATCTTTAATGTGACTAATATTGGCAAAATATATTGGAGCATCAATCCTAACAATAACAATGCCATTATAGGTATATGCTTCTGGGTACTGTTCTACATTTCTATAGACAGTGGTGCCAGGTAGGCGCCCCAAGACAGCTGCAAAACAGATAAGAAGCTGTGAAGCCTTGAGGAAGAGGGTTATCATGAGGTTGACAAACATCAACACGAGAGAGAGAGAGAGAGATTTGGGAAAGCAAATGAAGCAACTTTCACACTTAAAGGACAATAATGACAAAAAGGAAATACAAGGACGTATGGCAATGGCATTGTTAACCAGATAAGCAGCAGTGAAGAATGAAAACATGGAGCAGCTTATAAGCAAATCAACTTACCGATGTGTGGATTTGCTGATTCATGAATGACAAAAGCAAGAGAAGCACCAACCTATAGCATCAACATGTTAAAATTGCATTATTAGTTTCAAGCTCCTTCAGCGGTTCCTATGATGATAAAGCTGCTTAACGTTGAGATTATTAGAAATTAATAGTGACCTTCTCAAAGCAATTTCCATCTTAAACTCTAAGTACATCAAGGTAGCTCATGCTCTTTAATCCAAAAGGATTTACCATCGCAAAATCTGACTTGTTCATGCTCATAATGTCTACTATGCCTGAATGAATGTATATACAACACAAATATCGAAACTCAGTAGCTTAAATGCCGCTGCTCCAGGTACTCACCCCAACAAGGACACCAATTTCAATACCAAGGAACAATGTTGTTGTGCTAGTAATTATCCAAAGAAGAAAATCTTTCTTATCCACACGCCAAAGAAATATAGCTTCCTGATAATCCACCTGAAATAGTATCACAAATTAGCAATAGCTTGAATTTCCATTTCATTAGTAAATAAACTAACAGTAATTCTCGATCCTTTCCGTACTTTGCGATTAAGTCGGTTCTCAAAATTTTTTCGCTAATATCAACATTCACTTGGACATCAATGATCTATTTAGAATATGAAACTAATATCGACAACAATTTCTGTCATAAGATGGCAGATTAAACAGAAAATCCCAATTTGCTAACACTTGCAAATTCATGGCAAGTGTAAACACAGAACTACTTTACTTGTGCGAAATCTATTATGTAGCTCATGATAAGATAAAAATAAGCATATATTGATTAATAACTTAAAGATTTTAGCTGAAGGATGATATAGGCTTCTGAGCCCCATTAGAACCTCGTATACGGATATTGTGGAGACTTATCACTCAGATAACAAGCAAATCAGAAGACAGAAATGCAGATGAAAGACAAACAAGACTAGATCTTCGTGAGAGCAACACAAACAATAAAATAAGGTTGATGGCATTGGTGAGATTGGAAGGGAGCAAATGAAAAAACAAGGGAAGTAATATTAGTGATCTTCAAGTTAAATGTGTAACCTGTAAGGTGTAATCCTCACATAGAACTATACACAAAATATTTTTTTGTTACAGAACATAACAATATGTTCCACGACAGACACTTTAAAGCTCAGCATCAATGCCTTTGACATAATGTTTTTACATAGGAAAAAATGCACTCCAAGTTGATCTGACTATGCACTACAGTTGGTTTATTTACCCAACTTTAAAATGGCGAACAACTGTCCCAAAGTAAAACGGTGCATGCTTAATATGTTTTTCAATATTTTTAGGCAAGTACTTTGACTCCACTATCCTATATCAAAATTTTATAAACGGTTGCTCTCTTAAAATAAGTTTATTCTTTCATCATCTTATGGCATCATGGGAAACATTCGTACAGTAGGCAAGAACATAGTCTTGCTATCTGTCCAGAAATTGACAGTCATCACTGATAAAAAGCAGGGGAACACCAAACATGCTTCACTGGATCACGTGTTCTCTGTTGATTCATTCAAGAGACAACCCCTAGTTCTTTTATAGGTAGACACGCTCTTGCGTACAGAACTAACAGTTCCAATTCATGTACCCCATCATTTTCACAGAATGTTGAAAAAGTTGGTGATTCAGCATGAAGTAAGCACGACATCATCAGAAGAAAAGATGAACTCCTCGATTTTAATCACCTACACTAAAATGACTGAACAGAAGTATTCTAAGAGTTTCCTTAGTTCTTGGTTCCTCATATCAAATTTAATACGAATTGAAACAGGATTACTTACCAGGCCCATAACAGCAGATGTCACAATGGCAGCTAATGCACACTGCAGATAACAAAAATGTTGAGCCAATAGTTAGTATTCCAAATGGAGAGGAGACCATACAACTTAGACAATAACGAAGTACATGATAAACCTCCTCAAATCCTTCCCTTGAGCCATCAGTTACAGAACAAAGTACCATTTAATCAGCATGCATGTGCTACTAAACTAGGAGAAAGAGATGGTAAACCCACCACCCTGACATAAATGCAGATCCATAAGAACAACAATTGCTGACAAGGATGCATACCTGTGGTATATATTCAAACAATGAAGTCAAGAATAAAAGGGCACAGCCCATTATGATTCCTGTAACAATTCCAGAAACACCCGACTTTGCACCACTTTCATGGTTTACAGCTGAACGGGAAAAGGAGCCTGAGAGCAACATAGTACACGTGATTTCATCAGCTAATTAACATAAAATGCTTATCTAATGCCTCAAATAGAGTACTGGCAAACTTTCAAACGTTCTTTTAACATGAGCAAAAAATTACAGTCATCTAAACTGCTCTTAAGAACTCCAATTCTCACCTGTAGTTGGGTATGCTGAAAAAAAGGAACCAAGTATATTGGACACACCAAGACCAAAAAGCTGTTCAAAAGCGAAGAGATGATCCATTACGAGTGGTCATGAAACAAAAAATTTAAAGCTTATGTACATGCTATGCTCAAATTGGCACAAAGTACTCTTGGTGATATTCCAGAATGCAAATTCTTCAGAATCATTCTTTTCTTTAAAAGGAAGCTGAGAACATTGGGAAGCAATAACAGGCCCAAAAAGCTTTTGTATTTTGCAAAGACAAAAAGGACATGCCTTGACCTTCCAAGAGAGCTTCAAACTTATAACATATAGAGATTCAGCCATGGATATCATCTTCAATATCTTCTCTACATCCTACTAAAATGGCATGAAAAAGCGTTGTGGCACCATGCGTTAAGTTTCAGCTTGAGTTGTTCATGAAGCGTAAGTGGTAGAATGTCAAGGATGAAAAATTAAGTTATAAGGCCTACTCCAAGTCTTATAAAAACATCAAATGACATGAAAATAGCAAACGCATCCCAAAAAGAGATTGCAAGATCTGCATTTTATGAGGATAGTATCTATAAACCAACATCGTGAAGCAATCCTACAGCCATCACAGTTTTACGACTCTTTAGCAAAGTAAAACCAGTCTTCCCAATCTACAAATATAAAGCTTGCGGCAAGAATGAGACACAACCACGAATCTGCAAATGAGGTAAAAAATCCCTACTCCATCACAACATCACTAGTAACTAACATATTATTCTCTGCACCGACAAGTATGCAATTTCTAGTGGCCACCAGTTGGATCCACTCCTTTATCTCCCATCCAAGTCTCTAATGTCCACAGTTCAAATATTGAAAAGCACACCTCTTGATTGGAGTCCAACTCATATCCGTTCTTTGCTGCCAATGCTTTGGCAATTCCCACAGATTCCTGAATTGCCAAAAGGGATCAAAGCAAATTTATTCAGCTGTAATACTGATTGGCATCAGTATACGAACAACATTAGCAGATGAATAATCTTACCAATATAGCCACACCAGTGATGAGAAGTGCAGTTGGAATTAAAGATGTCATATACCCAAAGTTCTTTGGAACAGAAAAGCTTGGGAGGCCCTGTGGTATCTCACCCACCTAAAACAATGGAAAGCATCCTTTGTCAGCTTGTTGTCATTTCCCCTTGACTAAGTTGTACTTCATTGATATATATTTGCAGAGAAATCCAAGGTAAGGAATAGTTTGTTCCAATCATTGTCATTATAACTACATTGCATTTCATAACTCTCAATCACAGAAATTATAAGACATTCGACTGTGTTCAATTTACGAGACAGCTAGTTCTTCTGAAATTTTAGGTCTAAATTCCTCAATGTTATTCTCTGAGATGTCCCTGATCCAAAGCAAACATTTTAGCTAGTAGCTGGTCCAACGACCATGAGGATGCTCCTCGAGAAACTACCCCTCCCAAACTCTCAAATTCACCAGTAGACAAATGGGAAAAACTAATGATCTTCCAAAAGCCACTTATATGAAGAAAATAAAAACATGAAAATGATAGGATATATATTTATGTACGTATCTATGTATATATATTCATTTGCACAATTGAACTTTTGCTATACTAAACACAGCAATTTCCAGTTATGATTGATTGACACAAATTTTTTTTGTCGCCTGAAATTTTGAGATGACAACCACCCCAAGGTTATGTAATTTGATCATTCAGTCGTATATCGTAAGATATCCAGAGAAAGAAATGATCAGCACAATAATGTAGCAGAGAAAATGATCATATCTATCTCGCTCTTACCAAAGAAATTGTAGATGGATTAAAAATTTTCACAAAAGCTGTGCCCAAGACCACTGCCGTAAGCGGCCCTGCTGCTCGCAGGAACCGCAGGTACTTCCTTGATTTTCCCTAACGATAAAGTAGCAGTCATGCCAATATGCATAAAATCAGTTCTACACCACAGAAGAGTGAATGATCTTATACCAGGTGCTTCATAACCAGAAGAATCGCAAGAATAACGCATCCCATAACAAATGGTTGCCACAAAAACTACAAAAGGAAAATATGACCTGTGGTTAAAAAGGAACTTGATAAGTGCAAATATGAGGCAAAATGTAATAAATAGGAAACAAATAGAAAAAATAAAGGTAGAGGGAACTCCTGACTTCAAATTAAGGGCCGACATGATGAAAATAGTAAAACCCATCCACAAGAAAATATACCATTATCCAAGAGAAAAATTAAATTAACATCCGTAGATGGGCCAGGCAACCACACTGATGCATAATGGCTACAGTGGTCAGCCATAAAATGTCGATAGTTTTAGTTAATTGCATCGGGTGTCAGAATATGAGCTTCAAGTAATGTCATTTGCATAGACACGAATAAATATATCAGTATGTGAACAGATTATAGATGTACCCCCTGGGCATGCAGGGCCTACCCCATCTGCTCCAGCTATTATGCTTTTGATCAGGGGCACAATCTTGCTACTTCGAACTATGTCATATCCCAAGAAGTATTTTGCTTGAGATAATGCAATGACAATGGCAGAAGCACTTGTGAAGCCCGATATTACAGAGTGACTGATGAAACGAATCAGCCATCCAAGCCTGTAAAAGACGAATGTGAACCACATATACAAATTAGATATGAACCGAGGAAGCCACAGAATAAAGAGGACCATGCATCATATTAATTAACAAAATTGTTCTTGAGAGAGAGAAACTCTAGAGAGAGATCAACAATCAAGGTACGAATATGATTTGACTTCGTTTTCCAATGAGATATTAATAACATGAATAAAGCAGGGAGACTAGGGCTGCTACGAGCTCTCATTTACAGAAAGAAACAACATAAAAGGACAAATGCCCAAAGATAACATACTCCCTCTGTAACAGAAATTTTTCCTTGGACCCCAAGCAAAATATCAATAATTTCTGTTCAACTTAAAAGCATAAATAAATGCTGAATCTGCTGTTTAAAGGTGATAATTGATTCAGTATTTACCAGCAATACGTGACTTGCCAAGGTAAGATCTTATTGTGGATCTCTTTTTAAAATAATTATGATAATAATACCCTTCAACACAACACTGGTCATTGAAAGAATCTCGGAACATAAGATTCATGGGAAGAAATAGCTCACTTCGACATTTATTACAGTTATTCACAGTGAAATGACATCTCAAGATCCTCACAAGCCAAGATACATTAATTACTGATATAATTCACAGATTCATATTGACACATTCATCACTCCCACTATCACGCACATGACTAAATTTCAGAGAACAAGTGGCAGTAAGTACCTCAAGAGCCCCATAATGCATTCCAATACCCCAACCATCAGAGCCAGCAGTATTGCAAGTTCTGTGTATAGCTCATCAGAAGAATCAACAATTGCACTCAATACATTAGAGACAAGGAGAGACACCAATGCTACTGGCCCTACCGCAAGTTGACGAGACGATCCGAATATGGCATACACAAATACAGGCACAAAACCAGAGTCTGTCTCAGAAAACCCAATAAATGATGTTAGATTCAAGTGACTATATTAGAATCTTTTACTAGAAATTTCGAAAATAAAAAGGATAAGAAGAGTGCCACTATTACGTCTTTTGTATCATTGAGTATGGATTGATCTACCAATTAGGAGCAATTTATTTTTTCAAAGAGCTCAATGATACCAAAGGAAATCTTGATCAGTAGAAATAACACCAACAGTTCGACATGATTGTTCAATAACAGCAGGAGAATTTAGAGGACTATATTTCAAACATTAAAATCATTATCGGTATCATGTAGACAGGTGCGTGATGTAAATGGTAGTTGTGATTCTATGTTGCCATTTGGGACGGTGAATATCACTCCCCACAGCATTGCTGCAGTCAATTTTATTACAGGAGTTCCCAAGCAGCCATAAGAAGAAAAGAAGCAATGAACTTACAGAGGCCATAAATTGGTTCCAACCCTGCTAGTTTTGCGTAGGACATTGCCTGGGCAGTCACAACAAACGGTCAACCCCATATACTAAATTATATTTGTCCAATCCACAAAGCATGAAGTCATTAAATACAGTCAAAGTGGCATCAATCTTCTGAAGAAAGGGCAAAAAGTTTCCTTTCTTATGAAATTCAACGGCAGAACAGAGCAGTCAGATTTTTAGGAAATTACGACGAAACCCAAAAGATGACGACCACTATTCATTTAAAATTTCTCACGTGGTCGATGCTGCCACGTTTACGGATAGAAGGTAAAAATGAACAAGAACAGTGAGAGAAAGTACTAAAGAAGCAAGAGAAAGTACTAAAGAAGCATTGTTAGGCGAACGAAATGTGATACGTGTGAACAAGAAGTGTCCGATCACGCTGCAACAATCGGACAAGGCTTTGAAAACCAATACGAGAATTGGAGCTCCAAATCGCTCCACTGAGTGACTGGCTCAACGCTTTACCAATCAGCTCGAAGCCCACAGTTCAAGGGAATTGACAAGAGGATCATGATGAGTGGAAGACGGAAAGTCTACCCAATCGCCGCCAGCTGACGACTTTATTCAACAAGGAAAGTCAACTCGGAGATCGTACAGAGCGCGATTCACAATCACACGCACATGAAAAAAAAGCTTCTGTTCAAAAAAAAGCTGAAACGACGACACGAAGAACAGTGCCTTCTGCTGCTGGGCAAGAATTGAAGAAGACGCATTATGAACAAGAAAGAGCAGAGACGGAACGAGAAGAACCAAAAAATCAAATTTTCAGAAAACGCAAGAGCGAACAAAGTCTGCAAAACGACATTGCAAATGAGTTCTTCGAAGCCAAGCTTCGAGCAAGATGCAAACAAAGAACCCTCTCTGTTGCCCAGAAATATTTGAATTCAACGAGAAATGTTCAAAATGGAAGTTACAGGAAAACAAAATCCAGAATTGCAACGACGAGAAATCGACTCGAAATTCGATAGCATCGCCACTGAACTGTGACGATTTCACATCTTCAACTCTAAAAAACACTGAGAAGAAAGACCTTAAACAGCACCACATCGAGAATCCAATTCCCCGAGAGGCAATCGCAATCTCACGAGCTCAAACCGAAGAAAAGAAGAAAGAAGGCTTCGAAAATCAGGAACGTCGCGCGCGACACGAGAGGCGTTGACGCAATTCACCTGAGGCACGAGCATGACGCCGACGGTGACCCCGGCCATGAGATCGACCTGGAGGTACTCGCGCCACTTGTACGTCCGAATCCACCGGACGCAGGGCAGGAAGACCTCTATCCACTGCACCCACGTCATCCGCTTCACCTTCGACCTCCACCGCAGCCACAGCGAGCCGCCCGCCGCGGCCGCCGCCGCCGCCGACGACGACGACGACGACGGGGCGGCGGTCGGGTGCTGGAGGGGGATGACCTTGACGGGGCGGGAGTGAGGCATCGAGATGGAGGACGAGGAGGAGGACCGGCTGACGGGGCGCTCGGCGGCGGCGACGGCGGCGAGGTCGCGGGAGCTCGGGGAGGCGTACGTTATCTCCATGAGCGCCGTCGATGGCGCATTTCTAAGGGAAGGAAAGCCGCCGCAAGGCCCCACGCAAGCCGAGCCGGAGCCGAGGGGGGCCCTGCTCCGTACGGCTTTTTTTCCACCCCTTTTTCCTCCTTTTTTTTTTTTTTTTTTTTTTTTCTCTCTCTGTCTCGCAGGGGCGTGCGCCTTCGTGGAGAAAATTGGATTTTCCGGGAAAATAATCGGTGACTCAGCTGTAATGCGTGGTGATCTTTTGGGGGTGGGTCGTTTGGTTGGGTTTCAAATAATTACGGATGAGTTCTGTCGTGATTGGATGAACCTGGACACATTGGCGATGCTTCCTTCTTCTTTTTTCTTTTTTTTTTATAATAAATTGAAAAAATCGTACCTATTCAAAAGGACACATGACACGGATAATTCATAAACTTTAATTTAATATGTAATTGATCATTAAACTTTTAATTTATTCGAACTTTAACTCAATATATAATACGATTCTTAATATTTTAATTTGTTCAATACATATAAATTAGAGACTTTATCACATATATATGAAAAATGTAATAATCATACTAAATAAATTAAAGGACTAAATTACATATTCAGTAAAAGTTTGGAAATTGACCGTGTCATTTTTCCCTTCATAAGCCCCATGAAAGATTATACAAAGAGAACAAAAAGAGGAACGCCCGCGGCCCTTTCGCTCCAGAGGAGCCAAAAACGACACGGCTTGGCTGATTGGACGACGGTGCGGGCCCCCCGCACTTGGGCGGTCAATCGCCTCCTCCTCCGCCACCCACAAATTGGACTTGGACGCGATGGCGTCCACATCGATCTCGATCGATGCCGTCACGCAATCCAATCTTTCCCCCACGTTCTCACTCGCGACTCGACCAGTCAAACCCCAGACGTCTCTTCTCGAGCAGCAATTGGACTCACGAGTCACCACGCTGATCAATCAATCAGTCGGTAAGAGCCCTCGCCGCCTCCGATGAAAAGATCTTGCGGTGCTTCTATTCTTGTACGGCCCGGCGACATCTGAGCGTCTCGACCGGCGGTTCGACCCGACTACGATTCGCCCGATTTTCGATTCTGGAATCCCCACAATGTTCACGAACCCGCATCGTTATCCATGCGAGGACTGATTCGAGCATTTGGAAAGGACCCGAAACTCGAACGCACCGTTTTCTTTCCCCAGCTTTTTTTAATCAAGGCGCGTCGTTTTCTCCTCCTTTTCTAAATTAACGCAAACGTGCCGGAGATTAAAAACCGACTTGCGTGGAGAGGTTACTGACCATTCTGGAAAACCTCCGGATTTCGACGTGATTTGAAAACAGACGGTTGCTCACTACTCAACCGCGCGTCCCATTACGTAAAAGGAAAAATATGAATGCCATAAAATGGGGATTAAGTGGGACAGAGTTAGTAAAATCGCCTCTTTCTTCCCAATTTTAGCCCTTTGATTGCACAAGGTAATATGCTGCTGCGGAAATACGAAAGAATTGAGATCATAGATCATGATTAGAACTGCCTATACAATAATTCTTTTATAATTACATAGATTTCCAATAAGAAAGGTAATTCCATTGAAAATATTACTACACGTCCTATGCATGTCCATTGGTATGACGTTGCTATCTGCTCTAGTAACGAATCAATGGTTTTAAGTATCTGGATAAAATCAGGTTTATAGACATTTCACATCAATGGATAGTCTCCATCAAAAGATCCCCCTATACGGATAATATAATACAGAATTTCTGCAAGCCTAATTCAAATAGCTTTGACTCCAAAATATGTAGCAATATATATCTAAAGACCTTCATACCTTTTCCCGTATACATCGCCCCTTCTAAGGTAAAACCCAGATTCAGTCATTTGGGAAATGCAGTAGTAGGCTCGATGTGAAGCAATTTTACATTTAAAAGCTACAAAAGCTGCAGCCACATGTCACTTTCCATTTTCCGTACAATTGAATAATACACGGTTGCCTGAGAAGTGGGCCTTGGAAACATAATAGAAGCATTACCACTAAGTATGCGCTTGAGCATGCTCTGGCTTGTGAGAATACTCATAGTCGAGATGAACAAAGGCACGCTCGATTTCTGGCAGGAGCTCGAGCTTCTCCTGCAAGGATTCGCCAATGTCATGAGCCAGTTGCAGAGGCATGTCAGCCGGCAGGACGATGTCCACCTCGACAAAGTAGTGGGATCCAAAGGTGTAGGCCCTGACAGTGTCGATGTGTCTTATCGCCTTGTGATGATTCCAACAGAGATACGTGAGTTTCTGCAGGTATTCTGGAGCTGCAGATTTCCCCACGAGGGAGTTTACATTTTCCAAGACTGTCATTGACCATGTCCGGATGGTATAGAGCGCAAGCTACAAGACGATCAAACTTTCATTAGTACAAAAAGAGAACCAAAGAGCACAGGAGTGATCGTGCATATGCATCACAGAGAGGGAGTAGGCGGATTCACTTACGATAATAGCTCCGACAGGATCCATCCAATTGACGACATAATTAGCCAAGAGTGCAGCAATGAGACCAATGACATTGGTTATGACATCAAAAAAGTGATCCTGGGCATATGCTTTGACAATCTCATTTGTGAATGTCCGGCAATAAAGGACTAGGAGGAATTTGACCAGAGTCACTGAGAGCATGATACCTACAAGCCATTGTTCTTGCTCTGTTGTTAGACTAAATTCAGCCTCCTGGGAACAACAGAAGAAACTCAAAAGTGTTAAAATGTTCATGATTCTTGAAGTAATCGGTCCCAACTTCATGCCTTGAAGAAAATGAAATACATACATCAGATAACAATTGCTGCAGTGACTCCAAGATAATCTGCAGTCCAAGAGTAGCCATCACAGAGGCAAAAACAAGGATTCCCTGGATGCCATTTAAATGTTAAATTCAAGAATCAAAAAACAAAATAACAGATGCAATCGGAAGAGCTATATATTCGAGTATATTAACAATGATGTCCCTATGAGCTAAATAGATTACCCACTCATATTTCGGGTTCACGACATAAGTGTGAAAATCAGATGATCATATCAGTGGAAAGAGGCCAAGAGGTCCAAGTAGGAAGGGAGGTATGGAGAGACACAAGATCACAAAATCAAGGAAAAACACACGAATTATAGTGAATCCTCTAATCACTGCTAGGAACTCAATGAGTCGATTTTTGCCTCTCATTCAATTGATTCAGGACTGGATTTTGATATTTCGGATGGCATTGAGAGATTTTCAAGGTAAAGTGAAGATGAAAGCATCTATTCAAGATACAAAGAATAATAATTTACTTTTCTTCCCAAATCACTCTTCTTTGTCATCAAACAAAGGAGGCGTCCATTTCTTACGGTAAAGAATATATATAAATTCACAAAATTAAAAAGAGAACAAAAGTTTCAGGTAGAGCTTGACTTACGAAAGTGTAGACATCATAAAGAAAGGCTCAAGAAGGCAACAAGAAGAATTTTCATCCATAAAACGAACCAGCCTGCTTAAAGATGGTCGAATAAGTGGAATACTAAACCATGAATTCCTCTGTCATCAATCAAGGACTTACTATTCCATGACACCAATCTCATACAAGCAGGGCCATGAAATATAAATGAATTCAGGATGAAAGCGCATTGGCCTTTGAGCCCTATAAACCTATGCACGAGAAAAGAAAAGGAGAAACTTTTTAATAACCAAGAACATTGCAAGAAGCACTCGTGCTAACGTGGGAAAATTAGAAAACACAATTCTCATGAGCAATAATTTATGGTGGACTTACCAATGGTTGCATCCGTTTCTTTCCTATAGGATACTGATAGGGATTTGGCGTTTGCATAGAGAATGCAGTAAACCACAGGATGAAGCCTGACAACAGATCCAGAAGGGAGTCCAATGTGGAGGCTATGATGGCCAATGATCCACTTCTAATGGAAGCGTATACTTTCGCTGCAAAAAGAACCATGTTTGCAACATTTGATATTCTTATGGCAAATGTTTCATTTCTAGCCAAATTCTCCTGTTCTTCCTGCAAACAGAACACCAATCATTCCAAATGGAACTGTTAGACAGGCACTTAAACTTCCTTTCTATCAGATTGAGGTACCATATTAATTTAGTAGACAATACAGAGCACCAAAATTTAAGAATGACCTTTGACATTCCAGGAATAAAACCACGTTCAGTTAAAGCATCCATTTCATCGAAGCCCTCAAGCATTTCCACTTGTTGCTGATAGTACTCGGCCACATTATCCTCAGGACCTAAGTCATAAAAAATAACTGAATCTCAAAATCCAACATTTTGTGCATGTAAAGAGCAACAGAGGAAGGGAGTATAGATTTATTGAGCTCAAAAACATGTATAACAAACTCAAAATCCATATTCCAGTAAGCACCAAACCTTTGTCGTTAAAAATCACCAGCGTCAACCCCCATTCCTCATCGAATAGCTAATACTTTCTAAATGCTGTGTAAATGCAGACACCAACCTATGGTTGTTAGTGCACAAACATGACATGCATGCAAACAAGTGTGCTTCTCCTAAGTACACACCACCATACACATAGAAGCAATTTTGCAAGTTCCAAATAATAGGATGATGAAAACAAGAGACATGCTTGTACACGGGCTAGTACCCAAGGGCATATGACGAGGTACTCTCATTTCAATCTCTGTCAAAGTTGCCAAAGAACTAAGAAGCTGAGACTTGATTTCAGAGTCACGACACAATCACAACCTTAACTGTGGTTGTTAGTGCACAAACATGTCATGCATGCCAACAAGTGGGCCTCTCCTAAGCAACAGACAAAAAAACAACAGATATGCTTGGACACAGGCTAGTAGCCAAGGGCATCTGATGAGGTACTCTCATTTCAGTCTCTGTCAAAGTTGCCAAAATACAAAAAGGCTGAGACTTGATTTCCGATTCACAACATAAGTACAACCTTAATTGCAGGGAACAATTATGCAGGCCTTCCATACTCCCACGTTTTATCCATCTCCAAAATTCATACTGCTAGACCATCAATCACGTTTCTTACCAACTATCTTTTTTGAAGAATTAAAATATTAATTGCTCACTCCATGCCAATGATGTAATGCCAGGTGTTGATAGCATTGCTAGATATATCAAGAAGGCAGCCAAGCAACTACCCTGCTATAACTTCCACACAAGTTTGATGCATAGAAACTTTTTTTTGGGGGGGGTTGTTGCGGAGGTTGGGAGCACCAATCTATAGGAGCGAGAGTAAGCTTAAATTAAAATAAGTATAGATTTCTGTATTAATGCAACAAATGACAAACAAGGATGCTAGTTAACATGACTCAAGCACCAAACTAAAACCACTAAGTATGAGAAAGAAGCAATGCTAAGAATACTATAACCCTCCCCTAAACTCGTGTGCAGAGGGATTTAGGAAGACCTCAGATTTTAAACGAGTGGGAATTGTGCACAGAGTGATTGGTTTCCAATGTAATCCTGCTGAATCACTTAGTAAATATAGTTTAGAAAAAGAGTTTTAGCATCTTTAGCATTTCTCAGTGGACCTGTCTCAATCAATGACGCCCAAGAATTTCTCGCTAAATTACAGTACTAAAACGGCACCACCACTAAACTAACAATCAAGTGGACAAGGCCAAAACAGAATAGATTATTTCCAAAGGATAAGAGATTCTTATCCAGAGAAGAAAGCTACTTTTGTAACAATCACCATCCCCAATCAAACACCCCCCCCAAAAAAAAAAAAAAAAAAAATAGATGAACCAAAGACATTACAAGTTATAGGAAAACTTTGCTGGTATGAATTCCTCGCTTCTGCTGATCGCACCTTGTAACTATAGACTGTTTTCTGTAATTATCTATGGCACCTTTCCAAGGTCTCATATGTATCCATCCCATTTGTCTAACCAAGGGACCACCACCCCTTAATCAATGTAAGTTCCCATTTTCAAAGCAATGTCGTTCGAGATTTACAGGAATTCTTGTAAGTTAGCATTTGTACATAAAAATTACCTTGTAAAATACTCAAACGTGTAAGTTTTTCTGTAGTGGGTATATTTAAGTTTTTGTGAAGCAGTCCCTAGGAAAGTTTCCTTTCTTGCATCTTATCTGTTTAAACTCTAAAAAGAGAAGGAAGGAAAATCCTCTTTTTACTTTTTAAGAATCATCAAATTTACTCCCACTTATTATTGTGAATCTATTACTCAATCAAAGCCATCCGACTCACGCAAGAAGCGTCATTCAAGTATCTAAGGGAGTATCTCCTTCCCAAATAACATTTGAAATTCGAGTAGGCTCCAGCTTTTCACCGTTTGTCATTCTGGGTTCAAGATTTCAGGATGCTCACGGCAGAGACTAGTTGCATCACCACATACAGGGCAAGCCTCTACCGACTAGATGGAGGCAGCGAAAGGAAAACGCAAAGAGGAAATCAGCAGGATTGACTCGAGGGGGCGAATCTCCCTCGTTCACAAGAAGGGTTCAGCTGTAAAAGGGGCCACCGGGCAGAGACTTCAATCAAGAAGGGAGCACGCTTCTTCAGTTTACGCGATGGTTGCCTCCACAGTAGAAAAGAACCCAGAGAAGAAACGGAATGTCATCTCGAGATATTCTTCAAAAGAACCCGATTCAAAGAAAACAAAAAAGATCCTGCAGATCACAGAAGCGCCGAGAATCCAGAAGAACGTGAGATGATGGGCTCGCGCGGCATACCAAAAGAAAACTGCCCGCGACAGAGGCGAAGGGAGACGATAGGATGTCGGAACGGAGAAGAGATCGGATTGATGAAGAGGCCGCGAGGGTAGAGCTCCGTCACGCCATGCCATGGCGGATGGAGAACAGTAAAGTATACCAAAAGCTATACGAAGATTTAACCCAAAAAACAAAGAGGTAAAGTTAAACAACAAAAGAATAAGGCACAGGGAGATTGGACAGCACCACCATCTCTGTCTTTCACGCTCGAACCTGTAACCAAGAAAAGGAGAAAGAAAAACGGCGACTGACCACCTCTCCTCACGCTAAGTATAGAACAGTAAAGCAAGGAAGCAACCGCAAAGAACGAAAAAGCGTGTTCCTTTCGCCGGAAACTCGTCGAGAAAAGGAAGGGAAAAAAGCCCCGGCCATAGAGAAAGAGAGAGAGAGAGAGAACCTAGAAGGCCCAGGCAGCAGTCGTGGAGTCCGCCAGGCTGCTTCTTCTGCGCGCGCTCCGGCGTTATCTTGAACCTGTCGAAGTTCAGCCGCCACGACCGGTCGCCGCCGCCGCCGCAGGCGGCCTCCGGCAGCAGCAGGCGCTCCTCGTCGTGCTCCGGCGCCACCGCCTCCGCCATTATCCCGGTGGGGTTGCGCGACGAGTAGAGACCGCGCGGAGCGCTCCGATCCTCGCGGAAACGGACGGGCAGAAAGAGAGAGGAGAGAGAGGAGAGGAGGAGAACGCACGGGCGAGAGACCCGAGGCCGCAGGGGCTTTATGGGGAATTCACGGCTGAGGCGGCGGCGGCGGGGGTACTTGCGTTTAACTCTCTCCTCTCACCACCCTCTCCTGGTCTTCTTAGTCAAACAGTGAGTAGGCAAATCGCGAATATGCGAGGCCGTACCCTGGAACCGAGCGCGTACCCCTTACGCGCCTGCTCCCGTTCCCTTCGCTTGCGTGACGTGGGACCCCAGGATTGGTCGGCGCTCCTAGTTCCCGCAGCCCCGCCGCGCCATCGTCGGACGAGGACAAACCCACTCGGGCACATTACGTGTCAGATCTGCTCAGACACGTGTACGGCCTCTGTGAATCTCTGGCGGGGCACGTGATTGACGTGATCGTCTCCAAACTTCTTCCGACGTGTGCCACTGCGGACGATCTCTGTCTTTCTGACTCTTGCGGCCAAGTGACCAGAAATGCGTTCAACGTGTTCTCAACTGACGGGAAATCGTAACTGGATTGATAATAATAACCTAACCGGAGCGTTGCTGTAAATTTCCAAAATGGCGTTCCGGAAATGCATTTAGTTGATAGGGCTAAAATGGGAAATTAAAAATAGTCATCATAAATCAGAGTTTCCTGCGTCGAAAAGCTAAGTCAGAAAAGCCTTCTTGTCGTGACCTCTAAGCATTTTCAAGCCGAAGTTTTCAGGAAATATCATCATCAAATACCCGAAACTTTTGTTTGCGGACCTTCTACTTGATTAAAATTAATTGAAACAGCATTCCAAATGCAACCCAAAGAACCTCGATAAAATTTTGAATTGGATTTGGACTCACAAATAGAAGCTTAGAATTTAATGTGTCAACATGACATAGCGAATAAGCATTTATTGTAATGTGCATCGCGTGTTACCTAGAATTCGCGTTCTAATAAACTCTCGAGTTTGGTGAACTAGCTTTTTCACATGCGATTGGTAGGTGGTATCTTAAAATGGAGAGTGAAAATTAAATAAAGTATCCAAAATTTCAAATTTATAATGTTTGGTTTCGTAGAAAATATGTATGACAATCGAATAATACTAGAGTCTATAGACTAAAGGAAATATGAGAGAGATAAACACTCGGGACTAAAAACAATCTGAAGTTGTCAGAATAAATTGTCTTGCATGAGATTAGAAGTTTGATTCATGTTGAAAGTAAATTTTAAAATAGCTGATGACGTGTTATTTAGTTGTTCCATATGTCGTGTGAAAAGATTTTCTCGTTGTTGGCATCTCAATAAGATTGTGCAGACAAGCTCACAAATATCGAATTTTCATGATGGGTACAAAATAGGTATATATATATCTTTTGTGGTCAGAGAAGTAGGTTTGGTTTAATTTGAGTATTTTTCAAGGATGTTTGAGACAATTATGATAATGCTGGACAAGTTGCGTTGGTCGCTTTCCCTTATGTTGAATAAATGGCCTAAAGAGGAAAATATCTTACCTTACCAGCTACGGTGGGCTAGAGGCTCATCCCGTCTGATACTTTGATACTCGGGCACGGATTCAGACAAGTGGGGAGCCTCTTGTGATTTGATTGCACTCCATATTTGCTCTTCTTTTCCCAAAATTAGGCAAACACATTGACATGAATAGGGGTCAGTGTTAGGCTGGTTCAAATTGGAACCGCACTCATCCGACCTTGCTAAAAGAAAACTTTATCTCTAGAAGTGGAAGAACAACCAAAAATATCATAAACCTATTACAGTCATAAACTTTTTTTTTTTCGATTGAGTCTCAAAAGCATTTATAACAATTCAATTCATCTAATCAATTTCAATCGGTTGATGCTAATATGAATAATTATTAATAATATTTTTCTTCAAATTATTTATTTTTTTTCTTTTTTCTTTTTTTCTCCTCCCCTTCCTTCTTCTACTGGTCGATCATTGAGGAAGGCAACGAGTGGCACCCATTAGCGAGGATGACCTCGCCGTCTTTGAGCGAAGCCTTCCCAAATCTGGTGAGGGCTCGCCTAGCCATGACAAGGCCATACCTTGCTTAGAGAGAGTGAGGTCGGCCTCACTAGTGGGTGCCTCCCATCATCTCTAGCCTGTCATCAAGGTTCGACGATCGGCTAGAGGAAGAAGGAAGGGAAAAAAAAAGAAAAAAAAAAATGAATAAATAAATGAATAATTTAACAAAATGTAATAAAATATTATTAAAATTTACTAACGTCAGAGCTCATGCTTAAGCTCTTTGGCTGCCGTGGTTGAGTTGCCTAATTTTCGATTTGGGTGGGTGTGGACCTTGATCGGTTAATTTTGTGATTTTCTATTTGAAGGCAAACAAGAATCTTTAGGATTTTATTCGGAGGTGCCCGTGGCAAGTTTTGCAAAGCGAGGATGCAAATTAATACGAGCGAGAAAATCCAAGCCGTTCTTCGAGTTTAACATCACGAGTCCGCATCGTCCTCATCGTTTCACCCTCCTTCGAGCTCGAAGACTTTATGGACATGCATCGTCCACGTCGTCATATTATGTTTTTCTCCAGTTCGCGCGACCATTCATCGCATGGGGTTTTAGAACTTTTTTCCATATGAGTTTTGCTGCTCATACAAAATTTGATGGTTGGCAATTTTCAGGGAAAAATATTTAAAAAGTCATAAATCTTTTATATTTGTATCAATTTAGTCATAAACATTTTTTTTATGTCAATTTAATCCTAAACATTTTTATTCGATACCAATTTAGTTATTTCCAACTAATTTTAACCGAATTTTGCTAACTGTAGACGCCACGGCATATAAAGACAATCGACGTTGACGTGTATAAATTTTAATAATATTTTAATAATTTATAATTTTTTATTCTTTTTCTTTCATTTTTCCTTCTCCTTCTCCTTTCTTTAGTCGGTCGCTGTCGACCTCACCGGCCACTGGCCAAGCTCAAGCCCTCGCCAATGGCCGCGAGGGCTGCCTCACGTGCCTTGTTGGTGAGGCCATGGCCGACGCTTGAGGTTGGGCAAGGCTCAACCCTCCCTGAATCCGGCGAGGGCGAGCTTCGTGGCCATTGGCGTGGGGTCAAGCCTTGCTGGCCATGGGCGACGCTTGAGGCTGGGTGAGGCTCGACCCTCGTTGCCCCGCACGAGGCAGCCCTCGCGGCCACTCGCGAGGGCTCAAGCCTTGCCGGCTGCCGCCTCTAACTAGTCGCTGAGGTTCGGCAATTGGCTGGAGGAAGAAGGAAGAGAAGGAAAAAAAATAAAAATTCAAAAATATTAAAATATTATTAAAAGTTATACATGTTGCCGCCTACATCAATTGGCCGGCGTCCAGTCAATAAAATCCTATCAAAATTAGCTAAAAATGAATGAATTTGCATCAAGAGAAAATATTTAAAACTAAATTGACACCAAAAAAATGTTTAAGATTAAATTGTCAATACAAAACGCTATAGACTTTTTTCATACTTTTCCCACAATTTTCGTAAGGCACAGAGCCTTTACCAATGTCAAATTTGTGTCACGTAGCTAATTATAGTGGGATTGGAGAGACGATGGATAACACCATATCGTATTGTAGCGCCACTTGGAATATCGTAAACGACGACATTTTCCGTTCCGGCATCTTAACTTGACCACATATGTAATACAACCAAAAGACCGCTATAAGTCACAATCATCCATCACATCTTACGATCCACGAATAAATCTCTAATCGAACAAGTTAAAAACGTCGCAACTAATGCTTTGAAAGAAGGCATGAAACAGCGACAGGAAAATTAACAAAAAAGAAAAAAGTCCTGAATTGATTGTAATCGTGTCAGTTTAATTTTAAATTTTTCAATTTGATTAATTCAATTCTAAACCTTTTTGATGATGTGCTATTTTAATCATAAATTTTTCGACAATTTGCAAATTTTGGTTAGGAAATGCTGACATGGTATCCTAGTTAATGCTAATCATCTTATGCAACACGGTTAGCGTTAATGTGGATTTTAAAAGAAAAATCTAAAACTTTTTATTTTACAAATAGTAGGCGTTGACTAAATCGTTGCTACATCAGCATTTTTCGGCCAAAATTGGCTGGAAGAAATCAATTGGTCAATCGTTAAAAAATTTATGATTAAATTGGCACGATTTAAAAGCGTATGACTAAATCAACAAATGATTAAAATGTTTAGAACTGAATCGGTACAATTGAAATATTTATGACTGAATTGATACAAGTATAATAAATGTAAGACCTTTTCAATAATTTCCCCAACAATGATTTCTGTTGTGATTTTCGAAATTGTAACTTCCGCAACTTTTCTCGCCTTTTGCTTTCATGCATTCGAACATTGATTCAAAACATTGACATTGTCAAATTACCAGGGAAGAAGAGGACGATATGAGAATGGGAAGGATTCAAAGGTCAAAAAGGTGTAAGTGTGCGCATCGTCCACTCGATTCCAGATAACTTGAAAAGAAATTAACACATATAACTTATCTTTAGTTTTGACATGAGGTCGTACCGCCCTGAATCTTCATTATACACATATCATTAAATTCTCATGGTTTTATTCTTTTCGGGATAGCTCATATTACCCCAAAAAAATACGTATATACAGTTAGAGAAATCCAAGTCTTATAAGCAAGCTCAGAACTCCATCTTTAGGCAATGTGGGACAAGAGACGTGCTCGGGGACCAAGGCGCATCCCTTCTCCTCATGCACCGTTGCCTGGCCCTATTCCAAGAAAACAAGTATTTATAGTGGAGCCTTACTTGTGATTAGAAGTCGGCTCTGATACCACTTATAACGCCTTGGATCTCTACTGGGGGCAGCCTATAAAACATGTATTTATAGTGGAGCCTTACTTGTGATTGGAAGTCAGCTCTGATACCACTTGTAACGCCTTGGATCTCCACTGGGGGCAGCCTATACTACCGTGAGAAAATGCGTATCCAAGTCTTATAAGCCAATCCCGAACTCCCTCTTTAGGTGATGTGAGACGAGATATGCTCCTTCCCTGACAGACACATTGCCATCCCTTCTTTTCCCGCATCGCTGCCTAGGCCATCACAATCACGACCCATGAAAATATATAAGTGGACGAAACTTGTCAATTGTATCGATCATGATGAGAAATCAGAGTCGTGAATTTAACCTTATGTGGTCCCCATTTCTCGATTTGGTTCGCACCTTGACGTGAACTCCATGACATCCGGAGGTGGGACTATGAGCGGTCGTGCTTGAATTACGCGAGCTTTGCTTTGATGCCACATACTTTGAAGAAGCGAAAGATTTCGATTTATCTTCGTATATATCGAATAAAATCTTTTAATATTAAAATTAAACAAGAGGGGAAAGAAAATAAAATAAAAAGAAAAAGCCTAAAGGTGCCTAAAGGTACCCTTAAAAAATTAAGTGGGAGCTCGCGTGCTAACTGTTTTCTATTGTTGTCTCCGCCACTTTTTTCCCCCTATTTTTTATGCTTGGTTTTAATTTAATCCAAAGGGCGATTGTGGGAATAACAAAGTTCCGACATATCCCATCTCGTCGCCACGACAAAATTAACAAAAAAATAAAATTAGATGCCGTTCTCTATGCAATTTGCACATCTAAGTAGTGCAATCGTTTTCAGCAAAACAGATAAAACGTCATTCATGTAGTAATCAAGAAATTTAATGCTATTCTAATAAAATTTTATGAGTTTGTCGTTAACTGTTAAAAAAAGATAAATCAAATTTGAAACATAAGATCTCTTGTAATGATACATATATGAAATCATGTGACACCACTATTAATCTTGCTTTTTCGATTATAATGGCTGGAGACTTTTTGCGGGTAGCTAAAGTCTTGCCAGCTTAGTTTAATTAATTAATTAATTAATGCTCATCTTAGATTTACTGTTTTCTCGCCACGTCCCTACACAATTCGTGGGTCCGGTTCGGTTTAATATGATCTCTTCATACTCCAGCCAATCAGTCCGACATTATATATGCGTGCCACGTGTAGCTCGCGAAGGGAGAGGTTAATCTATTGAATTATGGGCTCGGCCCAGCTGATAGATTTAGCTTGTGCATGGGCCTTTTAATATCAAATCACTGAACAATTTTGGGAAAAGCCCAAAGAAGATATCAATTTAACCTTTTTAATGACGACACTGGAAGTTCAATAGTAGAAGAATCTGAGGTGCGAATTCAACGCAATAAAACTAGAAAGAAGCAAATCGCGCGATTGAACCAACGAATCCAGTAGCAGAAGTTCCTGGGGGAACGTATAAATTGGAAGTGCACTTGAACAAAATGGATACGTGGCAATCTTTTAGCTTCGAGGAAACAAGTCGGCACTATAAAGAGAATAAGATGTACTCACAAACCTTGCTCAAATTTTTGGCATAGATAGAATATTTCATGACTTTCGGGCACACATGTCAAAAAAAGGTGTTTCCAATCATTAGAATGCAATGGTGCATAGTCCAAATCTTGAAAGAAATTGGCCGATTCATTGCTAAAATGATTTGGGAACTAGATTGGAGTTATAAACGGGTTGTGGCCTGGAGATACAATTGACAGACTTCTTCCTGCTTGAATTTTCTTGATAATGGTTATGTCAGGCTTCTGGCCCTTGGCTTGAATTTTAGCAGAATCGCACGATCTCTCTTTTACAGTAAAGCAAGGGCAATGGACGATCCTTCAGCGATGTTGCTCCCAACATGGAGGCTCCTTATGTGATCGTACGATGGGCTTTGGGTCGTATCGTCCGATATGGGCTTTGGGCTTGGAGCTTTAGGATCTACGTGCATCGACGTCATGTGTCAATATCTGATTTACATCAAGTTGACATCAGAGATCGATTCGTGGTCCGATTGAGTTGAAATTTTGTCAGCATGTTCGTGGCGCAATTTTCTTGAATTTGAACAGTTTGATTTTCATTTGAAGCTCCCTACATCAAATTTTTCATGGATTGATCAAAATCTGCGTTTTTTTATCAGATTTATCATTGATCTCTTGTGAAATTCATGTGTATTACCAAGAATTATGTTCTTGAGGGTTATCTACCTCTAGTGTTTGCTAGAGAAGAATATTGTTCACCCAATTTTGTTGATAGTGAAGAATTTCGGATGGACTTCGATCCCGTGATTTTTGATCTCCTCACATTGACGAGGTTTTCCACGTAAAAAATCGTCTTGTGTTGGCGTGCTTGGTATTTATTTTACTCTACTATATCGATTCCTATTAAGTTTACATAAGATGGGACATTATTTTATTTCGCTGCGTTAATTCGATATTGTTCAAATTGTTATTGTTCAACCATCATCTAATTCATGTCGATTGCTAGCTACTAATTAATCTGTCACTGCAGGCTGGGACCTGTCGGATGTCTCTTGGCTGTTGCAGGGCTTTAAATGCATTTTCAGCGATCAAAGGTGCTCCGTATCTAAGATCATGTAGGTGTGCCTTTTCGAAACCTTGTTTTGTGCTTGGATCTTCTCGAAACCTTGGTTCGTGCCCTTTTGTGCATAGCGATCTAAATTCATTTTCAGCAATCATTTAGGTGTGCCTTTTCGAAACCTTGTTTCAGGAGGTTTCATTGCCTCACGGACTGTGTGGATGAAAATGTTCTCCTTTTATGTGGAGTCTCCCACTCTCTGTTCGCAATAGTGTTTTTAAGCGATCGAAACAGAGATGGAACATAAGGACGCCTTTCGGCATGTGACATGCTTTTCTGGGGCATGGAATTCCTCATTGCTCCCTTGGTTGTTTCCCCAACTCCGCAAACCTCAGTTCTGCCAATTCATGCCCTATCTTCTCCTTTTATGTGGAATCTCCCTCTCTCTGTTCGCAGTAGTGTTTTCGAGTGATCGAAACAGAGACGGAACATAAGGAAACAGAGATGGAACATAAGGACACCTTTCGGCAAGTGAAATGCTTTTCTAGGGAATGGAATTCCTCATTGTCCCTCTGGTTGTTTCTCCAGTTCCGCAAACCTCAGTTTTGCCAGTTCATGCCCTATCTTCTCCTTTCCGCTGATATATCATGGACGTGCAAATCCTCCTCAATAGTCATAGTAGACCCGAAACGGGAGTTTTTTCTTGTCTTAGCTTTCTCTTGGCATAGTTGGGAGAGCTTAGAGTGCTTAGTTCTAGCTACAGATTTTAAACACATAGTTATAGATAGACTGCTTTATGCTAACACAAACTTAATCCCACGCAATGAACCCGAATGTACTAAAAGCTGCGCATTCGTTCTTTATGACCCAGATTAGATAATCTATAATGATAGTATAATCATAACATTTACATTGCTCCGTATTTATTCGGTGTTTCTATTTTGCAGAGCAACTCTGGAGCAAGAGATATTTCACGTCCACCGGAAACGTAAATGAAGCGGTAGCAGCAACTACATTATTTCGAATGCCTCGTGAAAAGCAAAAGGTAGTTTTGGGATTGTGGGGGGAGAAGTACATTATCAGTGCTATAACTTGTGTACAGCGCTGACTTTGGTGTCAAAAGTTTCCATCGGATCACTTAAGTGCCAAATCGGAGGAAAAACGATCACTTTGGTGCCACCGGCGACAGATTCTGGCCAAAATGATTACATGGCTTTTATATTTTAAAAAAAATCGAGAAGCCTTTTAAACGACGTCGTTTTCCGTCTTCCTTAAGAAAACGACGTCGTTTTGTCGTCCTACGTGGATGGCCTCACAAAAATGACGCCGCACAACTCATTTGGGGATTTTTTTTTATTTATTTGGGGATTGAAATTAGGGTTTTTTGTCCGCCATTGCTCGGCCGCCGTCGCTTGGCTACCGTCCCTCGGCCGCCGTCGCTTGGCCGCTATCCCTCGGCCATCGTCGCTCGGCCGCCGTCCCTCGACCTCCATCGTAGTTGCTTGCCACAACAAGAGAAAAGAAAAAAAAAACGAATAGAAAATCCCGAGAGAGAGGGAGGTGTCGACTGCGAGGGTGGAGGAGGGGATGGCGGGGCCACAGCCGCCGCCTTCGTCGCAGCTGGCTTCGCCGACAACCTCCATGGCATTCCAGATCTTCGCGACTACCATTGGCCGGATCGCTCGTGCTTCTGGAGATTCTTCGAGCTCGCGCTTCCTTTGCGCCCGGCAATATTCCTTGGGAAAAGGCGATGGTGGGGCTGAGATTTGGGGATTTGAAAGGTCAACAAGGTGATTGAAAATGGGGGAAAACTACTGGGGGAGGGCGGAGGCGAGTGCGTGGTTTCTTTTCTGGAAAACTAGTGGTGTTGCTGGTTCTGCGCTGCTGGTGTTGTTGGTTCGGCGCTGCTGGTGTTGCTGGTTCTGTTCTTCGGGGAAGAAGACGACACAAAATGGTGTCGTTTGGGGATTTAGGGTTTTGAATTTGGGGGAAAGACATAAAACGGTGTCGTTTTGTTATTTAAATGCTGACTATACTCTCCGGCGAGCCACGTTAGCTTAACAAATTAATAAAAAAGTGTTACGTCGGATTTCCGGCCAACCTAATCGAAGTTGGCACCAAAGTGAGTGTTTTTCAAACATTTTAGCACTTAAGTGATCCGACAGAAACTTTTGACACCAAAGTGAGCACCGTACACAAATTATGGCACTGATAGTGTACTTCTCCCGATTGTGGGGGGGGGCCTTGTTGGTTGGTTGGGGAAGGTCGGGGGAAGCAAAAGGCACTCAGTCAGACTAATGGTTCCTTGTTCATATTTATGCCCAAAGATTCTTTGAACGCCTTTATTTGTTTTAATATGTGAAATGTAGCCCTATACTTTGGCCGAGAAATAAGTTCTTCAGATTTTCAGAAATTTTGCATTCCTAACCAGTGATGGCACTGCACTTTTGAGGTGGCCAAAATAAATCTAAAAAAGTGTGCCCTAAATATAGACCATGGATGATCTGACTATATGAGCTTTGTAAATGCATGCAAAACAATTCCAGGCTCGCGCTTCTCATGTCCATAAACGAATTTGAATTTTTAGTCCAGTTAAAGCAAAATAGCTGATTTTAGTTGGATCATTGGAATGCTTATTGAATTGGATTATCCAAAGTCATTCAATATATGCGAAAGTTGCTTGAACGCCTTAATTTGTTTTCATATGTGAAATGTAGCCCTATACTTTGGCCGAGAAATAAGTTCGGATTTTCAGAAGTTTTGCATTCCTAACTAGTGTCTACATTGCACTTTTGAGGTGGCCAAAATAAATCTAACAAATGTGTGTCCTGAATATAGACTATGGATGATCTGACTATATGAGCTTTGTAAATGCATGCAAAACAATTCCAGGCTTGCGCTTCTCGTGCCCATAAATGAATTTGAATTTTTAGTCTGGTTAATGCAAAATAGCCGATTTTAGTTGGATCATTGGAATGCTTATTGAATTGGATTATCCAAAGTCATTCAATATATGCGAAAGTTGCTTGAAGTTACTAATTGTGGTACAATTACAAGCAAGATGAATAATAGCCTATTTGGTAATCGGCTAAATAGTAATTAATTAAGTTATTTTGTTTTGTGAAACAAAAAAAGAACATAAATCTGTTTGATAAATTCTTTATTCTCAAGAATAAATTTGGAACAAAATCAAAAAGTAAAAAAAAGTTGATTCTTTATTCTCGTGAATAACTCTAAAATCGAGCCCAAACTATTTCTCTTTTTGTTTTCTTTCTTTTTCTCTTCCTCTTCTTCTTCCTCCGGTTGATCACCAGCCACAGTGATGGTCAATGACCAGCTAAACGAGGTCTAGTGACCTCGTCATGGCCGGGTGAGGCTTGGCCTTGCCTTGATTGAGCGAGGCTTGACTTGCCTAAATCCGGTGAGGGTCATCCATGCCTAGCCGCTACAAGGTCGGCCTCACCTAGCCATGGTGAGGCTCGACCTCACGACGGCTGGGCAATGGGCTGGAGAGGTCATCAGTCTTCGTTTGGCCTATCATGGCCGGCGACCAACTAGAGGAAGAACAAGAAGAGAAGGAAAAAAAGAAAAGAGAAAACAAAAAGAAAAGAGAAAAAAAGGGGAAAATATTTAAAGATATTTAAAAAAATTTAAGTTGTAAAAAAATTTGAATGTCATACCAAACGCATTTCTATTCCGTAAATAGAAATTTTGTGTAGTTACCACTTTCAAATTTTTAGAAACTCGTCCAATGAATAGAATTATAAAAAACTATTTATGAATAGAAATTATTTCCGAGAATAAAATGGCCACTAAACGTATCCTAAGTTGCCCCAAAAAATTTAGTCTCACCCAGCCATGGTGAGACTTGACCTCGCGGCGGCTAGGCGATGGGCCAGAGAGGTCGCCAATCCTCGTCTGGCTGATCATGGCCGACGACTAGCTAGGGAAGAAGAAGAAGAGAAGGAAAAAGAGAAAAGAAAAAAGAAAAAAGGGAAATTTTTTAAAAAATTTCAAATCACAAAAAAATTTGAGATCGTACAAAGCATATTTCTATTCCAGGAATAAAAATTTTATAAAGTTACTAAACGTTTTCGAATGCTTAGAAACTCGTCTAGGAACGAAATTAGAAAAAGCCATTTTTAAGCATAAATTGTTTTCGGGAAGAAAATGATTACCAAATACACCCTAAGTTATCACAAAAAAATTGTTCTAATTTTGAATTGATAATTATTAAGTACGTGGTGATACACTCAATTGGAATTGCCACCCATATTATTTTTATGTTGAAAATTGCTATCAACGTAGAATTTACTAAATATAGATAGCTAAAAAGATATGTCTCTTAATTCAAAGCATTATTACTCAAGAATAGAACGAGTTATTAATAATTACATGTTTTTTCTACGTGAAAGATAAATCAATTATATATAAGTAAAAATTGACCGACTTAGCCACAGCCCCCTCATCATTGTGCAACGCCATCGTTCAATCCACCCTCAGGCCTCTCTCTCTCTCTCTAACCTGAGGTTGGGCGACCGTCCACGGTGCTCGCAGCCTCTCCGGTTGCAAGATCGTAATCACCACAAGTTCCCTAAGATAAGGTGTGATAAGTAGAGATCCTTAATTATGTGATTTCATAATAATACTTTACAAGTGACCAAGTTATGGCATACATTTTCTAGCAATAATTCTATATTTATGAAGATTCGTTTATGCAATTGATACATAATTATTTGAGAGACTATAAGTAAGGCTTTTAATAAGCGAATCATATACAATATCTAGCCATAATTTGCCACATTACTTCATATATTAATTTCATAAGTCAATTTTAATGTTATATAGTTAGTATTTCCCTATTTGAACAAATTAGTACGAACAGAACACACAAAAAATGAATTACTTAGAGAATGATGCCTGGAAGTAGTCTCCTTTCTAAACACACGGCAAGATACTGTCCATATGGAAATTACATAGTTAATATATCTTTTACATAGAAAAAACATGTAATTATTAATAACTACTTCTATTCCTAAGTAATAATGCTTCGAATTAGGAGAGATACCTTTTTAGCTATTTGTATATAGTAAATTGTCCGTTGGTAGCAATTTTCAACATAAAATTAGTATGGGTGACAATTTAAACTGATTGTGTCCCCACATACTTAATAATTCATCAGTTTAGAATTGTAACGATTTTTTTTGTGGTGACTTATTCATCTTGCTTGTAATCGTACCACAATCAGTAACTTTAACTAACTTTTGCATATATTGAATGACTTTGGATAATCCAATTCAATAGGTACTCCAATGATCCAACTAAAATAAGCTATTTTGCATTAACTAGGCTAGATCTTCAAATCCATTTATGAGCATGAAAAGTGCGAGCCTAGAATTGCCGTGCACGCATTTGCAAAGCTCATATGGTCAGATCATCCATGGTCTATACCCAAGACATTTTTAGATTTGTTTTGGCTACTTAAAAAGTGCAGTGCAGACATTAGTTAGGAATACAAAACTTCTGAAAATCTCAGGTAATTATTTCTCGGCCAATCTATAGGGCTACTTTTTCCATATGGAAACGAGTAGAGGTGTTTAAAGAATCTTTGGTCATGCGCGAACAACGGAGCAATTGGTTGACTCAAGGCCTATTTGATAATGTGCTAAATAGTGCCTGATTCTATTATTTTGTTTCCTAGAATAAAAAAATAACTAATTCTATTATTTTGTTCCCTCGCAATGGCTAGCAAGGGTGAGCCTCGTTGGCAGCTACGCGAGCTCGGCCTTGCTCAGCCATTGGCGAGGCTCCCCTGAGGCTAGCAAGAGAAAGAAGAAGAAAAGAGAAAAAGAAAAAAAGAAGAAGAAGGGAAATATGTAATAGAACTATTAAAAAAATTAAAAGAAATTTTAAATCACATAAAAATTTGAGGGTTGTACATTCTAGAAATAGAAATTTTGTATTACCAAATACTTTTGAATGCTCAAAAACTCGTCTAGAGAATAAAATCAGAAAAAATCATTTTCAATTCTCCCATAACACAGACTTTTAGATTTTTTTTTTCTACCACTTCATTTACATTTCCGGTGGACATGGCATCTCTCTTGCTCCACAGTTGCTATGCAAAATAGAAACAACGAATAAATATGGATCAATTTAGATATTATGATTATACTATCATTATCGTTTATCTAATTTGGGTCACAATGAACCAATGCGCAGCTTTTAGTACATCCGAGATCATCGCGTGGGTTCAAGTTTGTGTTAGCATAAAGCAGCCTGTCTATAACTTTGCAATTAAATCTGTAACTAGTTTTAAGCACTCGAGCTCTCCTAACCACTCCACGAAGAGAAAGCTAAGACAAGAAAAAACTACTGTTCCGGGGCTATCATGACTTTTGAGGAGGAGTTGCACGTACCAAAGGGGCAATGAGGAGTTCCATGCCCTAGAAAAATATTTCACTCGCAAAAGATGTCCTTATGTTCATTCTCTGTTTTAATCACTTAAAAACACTGACTGCGAACAGAGAGAGAGAGAGAGAGAGAGAGAGAGAGAGAGAGAGAGAGAGAGAGAGATTCCACACAAAAGGAGAACATAAATTTCATCCACACGGTCCGTGAGGCAATGAAAAAAGGTTTGGAAAAGGCACACCTAAATGATTGCTGAAAATGATTTAAATCGCTTTGCATGAAAAGGCACAAACCAAGGTTTCGAGAAGACGCAAGCACGAAACAAGGTTTCGAAAAGGCACACCTACATGATCTTAGATATCAAGCACCTTCGATTGCTGAAAATGCATTTAAAGCCTTTTGCGACGGCCAATGGACATCCAACAGGTCCCGGCCTACAATGACAAATTAATTAGTAGCTTGTAATCAACATGAATTAGAATCTGATCAAAACTTACCAGTTCTGTATTATCAAATGGATTCCTAAAATCAGATGCGCAGCAAGTACTACAATTGTACTAGCAGTGATAATGAAAGTAACTCGGTCATAATTATAAAATACACTCATATAGCAAAGCAGCAGTTCTAAGCCCTACTAAATTTATACAAGTTCTTTGTAGCAGTTGACACAAGCAAACAAGTTCAATAGACTTACATCTATTTTATAAAACTATGAGAACTCATTCTTCAAAACCTCAACAAAGAAATGAATGTGAAAACATAACTCTACTTTTGGCAAAGCTTCATATGGCAAAAGCCAGCATGAAAACAAGAGGACGAAGTTAGTACATCGCCAGGTGCCAGATACACGAAGTCAAAATATGTGACAACATGAGCCATAATATCAACTAAGTGGCAGCATGGAGGGGAAAACACATTATTTGTTGATCCGTGACGCAGTCTAGAATTGCATATGCACTTCTTGTCAGATTTACTTTTCATAGATTCTGGCTAGTAAAAGCACTCCTATAGTTTGACTATATACAAAGAATTCTCCATCCATAAGACTTTCTAAACCACTTTCTCAGTCAAATTGTGGTGTGCTTTATCTTGGGAACAGAAAATGGGCCTCGAAGAGAAAGTTACCATAACGAAAGGAAAAGGAACAGTTATCGAAGAAAATCAGCTTGTGACATCCGAGAGATGATTTCATTGTTGTAGATGAAGCCAAATATTTTTAGGGGCTTTTTTGTCTTTTTTTATCAGATTTACTTTTAGGTTAAAAGTGATATATTTATATTAGCGATGGTAAGAAGCTAACCGTCAAGATGCTAAAAAAGAAAAATAGAGAGGCAAGAAAAAGAGAGAAGAAAAAAGTGAATTTTTTTTTTTTATAGGGGTTCTCAATCTCTGTGTCATAATCTTGAGAAGAGATCATCATTGCATTCTAACTTTTTTCAAAGTCTAGTGGATTTGCAAAGTGCCTCTACGCACAGAGATGTAGCTCAGGTTTGGGTGAACTTCGTTAACAAATTTTCTAGCGTGTTTTTCTCATTATGTTATTTTATTTTTATATTCTGTCTTTGCGAGCGTTATTTTTCTGGAATCTATGTGTGATTTTGTAACATTCACGTATTCATGTTAATATCTCATATTGACCGATGTAAGCTCAACTGATATATCCAAAGCATTCTCAAGTAGAGCATACAAACAAGTACACAATTCAATCGCAAAAGGAGAAGAATTTGCTTATCATGGGACAAGCAATGGGTATCTTACGTCACTTTTTCATATGCATCCTCAATTGTACATCGCTGCCATTTTGTATACGCCCCTTGCCACAACTTAGGATAGATAGGCCCTTCTACTGAATATCATTCCCATGGAAGGAGCACATTCATGGGAATTAAACGAGCGAAACATAGAATAGTGATCAGTAGAGTATTTCAGGAAAAGTGCAATGAGAATAACAGCAAGAAGGAAGAGTTGTCATATCTTACAAGTTTACCATATGACATGGAATTCAGTATATGCTTAATTAGGTCGACAAGATAGTAGGGCCTCGATGTATCCTTTATAGAAGATGCCATGCCGCCAATAAAATAAACATCACGTAATGTCGAAGGATGTTCGTCATTCAACGTGTTCAATTTATAGGATCATTGTTCTCACCAAATAGTAGTCCTCGAGATGCAAACCTTGGCTCATCTCGGATACGCCATGGAGCCTTGTGCACAAGTATCCACTTTGTACTATAATCAAAGGTGCATAACTTGCTGAATGTCTGAAACGATGTAAAAGAATGTTTGAGAAAGAAGCCTCACATATCCAAGAAACTGCCGCTAGAGGATCCACCTAAATACAAAGATTACACCTTGGAAATATGACCGAAATACTACTGAACGATAAATACGAAGAAGATACATTCTTACAATGCCTCTGACACAAAATTGGGTGATAGCGGATGAGAATTGTCAGTTTGCATCACATAATGTAGCACCCGATACAAGCCTACATTTGGCTTGATGAGCAACCTCCTGTTTTTTCTATACCATTAGGTGTCGGCACTGGTGGTGAACTCCGCCGGGAGCGGCCAGAGGTATGTAAGCTCCTCACTGCTGCCTGATGCGAGGCTCAGCCAGAGAAGGAGGAGGAGAAGGAGAGTGAGGATGACGAGGCCGAGGAGGACTAGCCGCAGAGGCAAATCGGGCGGGGACATGGCTCCGATTGGCAGATGGATCGAGGAGGAGGAGGAGGAGGAGGTGAAGAGTTTAGTTGGAGTTGGAGTTGGAGATCACATGTTGGTAATTTGTTTATAAAACAAATCAAGAGGTGCCTTGTATAATATTGAAAAGATATAAGTGCACACGTGGACAAGATTTGACAGTAATCAATAATCATTATTTTTATCGATTAAAATTTGGACTTATTTTTATTTAAAAAAATTAATTATGGCGTCCTATTGAAACGGTGCGATTGTTCAGAAAAAGTTACAGTTATTTTTTATTATTTAATTAATTTCAAATTTTATTATTTCTTCCGACGGTTATCTCAAAGTTTATACTTGTTCATATATAATTTCTTAATCCTTAGAAAGTTGTGTTTGTTCAGTTATAACTTCTTGTTTTCGCTATAAATTTTGAACGTGTCTATTTAATCACAACTTTCTTATTCCATTTTCATTTTCTTTCAAAAGAATATACGGTCATTATTTCTAATTATTTCCTAAAGAATCATTGGAGAAATATTAGAATTGCTACCTAGTATTTACAATTGAGATTTTGTTATATCTTAGAGGAAATTTGCTGATGATCGTTAGTAACATTGTAGGGCAAATAAATCCTTGAAAAAAAGTGATATCACGCTTCAAAGTCCAACTTAATTATTTTAAAGATCCGATTTCATTATGCATTTGGGGTCATTGAAATCTTTTTGTGGAGCCCACCGCTTCTTTCGACGAAAGAGTTTGGGGTCATTGAAATCGCTACTCGATTTCATCCCGCGTGAAGGCTAGAGTTTCAGTTGTCTTTCATATATATTTAGGACGGGAGAGAAGGGCAACACTAAGAGTTTAGGGTCATTGAAATCGCTACTCGATTTCATCCCGCGTGAAGGCTAGAGTTTCAGTTGTCTTTCATATATATTTAGGAAGGGAGAGAAGGGCAACACTAAGAGTTTGGGGTCATTGAGTAAATAATATAACTTTGTATAGTAGGATTAGCATATGGCACTGAATTATATTCCTCAATAAGTAGATCCCCATCAGAAGTTTCGCCTTTCTAGACTTTATTTGTATATCCTAATCAGTGCCTGTGTTGCGCCTTTGGGGTAGCCAAAACAAATCTAAATGTGTATGTTATGGGTATGAAACATGAATGATCCGACCACAAGAGCTTTCTAAATGCATGCGGGGTGATTCCAGGATCGTGCTTCTTGTGCCCGTAAACGGCTTCAAAATTGTAGCTTGGTTCATTCAAAATAGATAATTTTAGTTGGATCTTTACTGAATTGGGTAAAAAGCAATTTACATACAAATAATTAGTTATATCGAAAGTCATGATACCAACTGTGTATGAATTTACCAACAAGATGAATACGTTAGGCACGATGAAAATGTCATTAGAGTTTTGAAGTGAAAATTATAAAGTACATGAGGATATAATTGGTAGAGCCCACCGCTTCTTTCGACGAAAGAGTTTGGGGTCATTGAAATCGCTACTCGATTTCATCCCGCGTGAAGGCTAGAGTTTCAGTTGTCTTTTATATATATTTAGGACGGGAGAGAAGGGCAACACTAAGAGTTTGGGGTCATTGAAATCGCTACTCGATTTCATCCCGCGTGAAGGCTAGAGTTTCAGTTGTCTTTTATATATATTTAGGACGGGAGAGAAGGGCAACACTAAGAGTTTGGGGTCATTGAAATCGCTACTCGATTTCATCCCGCGTGAAGGCTAGAGTTTCAGTTGTCTTTCATATATATTTAGGACGGGAGAGAAGGGCAACACTACTTCCCAACGAAAACCCTACTCTCTCTCTCTTCCCCCTCCCCCCTTTTCTCTCCTTCTTCTGCAGAGTCCAAACGAGAAATGGCCCCTCACTGGACTTCGGCGACTTGTTCGTTGCTCATTTCAGTCTTCGACATCGTCACTTCTTACATTCCATCGCGTGCATCACCATGCAACGACCAGATCCCAAACCTCACCACTGCTTCCGCCTCACGCGATGGCGCTAGCCCAACAAGCCCCCAAGTGGTGGACGATTCCATCTCCGTTGTAGTAGACGGCTCACCGCCAATTGATGATGGAGCCATACGCACGTTGAATGCCCACGGAACCAGGACCACAACGACTGCCAGAAGCTCTCAGGTCAGAACTTTCAACTCGTCCCAGCGCAGCGCGGTGCATCCAATAGTGGTCCTGTTTCAGAGACAGGAGCTGGGGAAGGCGGTGCTGGGTTTCGCCGTTACTATGGCCACGGGGCTCCTCTTCAGCCAGAACCAGGGGTTGACCCACCTGCAAGCCAGCGCGATCGTACTCGCGCTCTCCATCGGGATCGCCATCACGTGGAACGGCATCTTGCTGCATGGGATCTGCCGTCGGGTTGCGACCGCGTTGGAGTGTTTCGGAGCGGTGACCATCTTGTCCAGTTTCTTCGGGCTGGTGAGCTCTTTCCTTTCGCCCAGCCTCGTGTGGGCTTGTTGGCTCTGTTGTGGCTTCTCGTGCTTGCCCTTCATCCTGTGCCTTGTTCTTCCTGCGGAGATTGCAAAAGAGAGCAGCGCGGAACGGCTAGATCAAGATGTCGTGTAGCATGAACATCTTGGTCGGATTCAACAGTTCCCTTGGATATCTGGAGTAGACACTCGGTCCACCTTGCGTAGCGGCGGCGTACAAGAACTCTCCCTCCCAGTGCAGCCTCTCATCTCGTCGGCGCTTGTAGAGAGCAGGTCGGAGAAATGACCAAAGAAAGTTGTGCATGCATTATTACGTCCTTGTTGAAGCAAAGATCCCCGTCTATCGTAATTTCCACTTAGTCAATTGAGTATTGTTCAAGGAAATCATTTTGTTATGTTCTGTTCCTGGTTTGATCAAGTAGAGAGATACTAAAAATGTAATATCAAGATTGATTTATGATATTATCATATTGAGTGATGGGGCATATCATAGTTAAAATGCTGTATATGGTCCGCGTATTTAAAGGCCCTTCTCAAAATAATTAGTATGTTGAGTTCGTAGACCAATTTTGATATATACAGTATTATTACTAAAAAGTGTATGTCATAACCACTTAATCAACACACCTCTATGCTTATTATAAAATCACATAATTGAGGATTTTCTTGACTTATCACACGTTATCCTAGAAGAAAAATGCCTCTCTCTCTCTCTCTCTCTCTCTCTCTCTCTCTCTGTTGCAATATTTACCTAAAAACCTAAACCTAAACTTGAATCTTGTGTAATATATATTCCCATGAAGCACATAAGGAACTTGGGGTGTTCGCAATCATGCAACCATTGAGGTAGCGACCATCGTGAATGGCCGTCGAACCTCAGGTGACCCTAGATATATGGTCGTTTGAGGCTGTCTGGGTCAGAGAGAGAGAGAGAGAGAGAGAGAGAGAGAGAGAGGCCTTAGGTTGGAGTGAATGATTGGTGTTGCATAGTGATAAGGGGGTTGTCGCAGATAAGTTGGTCTATATCTATAAATAATTTATTTTTTACATAGAAAAAATCATGTGATTATCAATAACTAGTTATCTTCTTTGAATTAGGAGAAGTATTTTTACCTATCTATAGTTAGTAAATTATTAGTTGATAGCATTATTCAACATGAAAATAGCATGTGTGACCATTTCTTCCAATTATATCCTCATGTACTTTATAATTTTCACTTCAAAACTCTAATGACATTTTCATCGTGCCTAACGTATTCATCTTGTTGGTAAATTCATACACAGTTGGTATCATGACTTTCGATATAACTAATTATTTGTATGTAAATTGCTTTTTACCCAATTCAGTAAAGATCCAACTAAAATTATCTATTTTGAATGAACCAAGCTACAATTTTGAAGCCGTTTACGGGCACAAGAAGCACGATCCTGGAATCACCCCGCATGCATTTAGAAAGCTCTTGTGGTCGGATCATTCATGTTTCATACCCATAACATACACATTTAGATTTGTTTTGGCTACCCCAAAGGCGCAACACAGGCACTGATTAGGATATACAAATAAAGTCTAGAAAGGCGAAACTTCTGATGGGGATCTACTTATTGAGGAATATAATTCAGTGCCATATGCTAATCCTACTATACAAAGTTATATTATTTACTCACAGAAAAAGAAAAAAAAAACAATCCTCCTTTACAGCGGGAAAAAAATGTATCAACGCATCATTTAATTAAGCATGGCCTCCTAGGAATAATTTTCGGACAGAACGTCCATCAACAGGAAGTGTTGGGAATGTCGGATTCCCGAAAACCGGATTCGACACTAAATCGAATCCCTAAAACGAATGCGGAAGACAAGCCCGGGAAAATCACGTATCATCGATCGTAAAGCACACCACGGATTCGAGCGTACCTTGTTAGCCACAGATTAAACACCAATGCCGACAAGAGGAAGAGAAAACCGATCCTGTTCAATCCGATGACGTCGATTAGCCTTGAAGGGAAGACGGCGTCTTGGTTTTCTTTTTGGAGGGAGAGAGGAGAGAAGACGTACGCTGAAAATGCCAAAGGGTGCCTTCTCCCTCTCTTTACTCCCTTATATACGTTCCCTCCAAAAAAGGAATCGTGCCCCTTCATCCATGGGCCCTAATCTTGTGGGCCGGGCTTTTAGGCCCAACATGTGCGGACGGGCCTTAAGCCCATCACATAAAACCATCATCTCCCACTCACACATGGTGGGCCGAACAGGATTCTCTTTACCTCTCTTCAACATTCATACCGGTGAATAATCCGTGCGACCAGCATACTTTGAGAGCTCGTTGCTATACATCTGTTAGGAATATATAGCAGCTCATAATGGGCATCACACTTTGAGTAGATTTTGTATGCAGTACCCTAGATCGATCGATCACATTTATATCTCTCTTGATCTATTTCAAACAATGATATATATATTGTATTCACAATTATGATTATCCCAAAGACAGTCATAATTGGTTAACCAAAGAATACAAAACTACAATGTGATTCTCCAAAATCGATCTTCCTCTTTCCTTCAAACTCTCAATTTCAGTTCAGCTTGCTTTTCTAGAAATGTCCCATTAGATCGAATCAACTCATGACCATTGGCAACATCCTAAGATAGCAAACACTAAATAGAAATCTTGAGAATAAGTAAGAGTAATGAGGGGACTAAAAATTGAGGAACTCTTTTCCTCAAGGGTCTCACACGACATAAAAGTTGAGATCAAACTTTTGCCACTCTTATTGGTCGTCTCATGCATACGTAGTATGAAATACGTATTACGGTATTTACTCATTTCCCATGGAGCGTATGTCTACACCTTCAATACCGTACAGATGATAGTTCAGACATACCCAATGTCCAACTTGAGTTCACGTATCTACTCATTCACAAAATTCGTCAGAACTCACATCTGGCATCATAGACAGATAAAGTAAAATATGTGGGGTATTTTACTTTCGGACATAGTAAGTATTATGTCCTCATCTTAACACTCAGTTAAGGCGACATACGTGTTTTAAGCTTGAGCTCTCGATTATCACCTATATAATAAGCTTAAAAAAGGTCTCATCTCTATTTATTACACAGTAAATAGAGGCGATTACCCGTGTGAGTGGGCTAATCTTTTATCTGTCCGACATACTTTCTCAATTTAAAGTAATGCACTGAGCATTAAGATGCATAAAGATCAAACAAAGATTCATAGGCATTAATGATGTAAAAACACAAATTCATCAAATGTGAACACTTCAGGGAAATTACAATCCAGTACATCAGACTTTACGCAATCCTAGAGATTTCATATGGCCACAAAACACATCTCTAGGTATTGGCTTTGTTATAGGATCTGCTACCATTCTATGCGTAATATGTACTGTAAGTTCACATCTTTTCGTGCAATCATATCTTTGACAACATTATACTTGGTATCTATATGTTTGGTCTTGCCATGATATTTTGGATCTTTGGTGTACGCTTTTGCTGCTTGGTTATCACAGTTAACCAACAATGAATCTGCAGCACTTCCAATAACACCTAAATGATCCAATAAATCTCTTAAGCCAAACATCTTCTTATACTGCTGCTGATAATGCCACGAACTCAACTTTTATCGTGGACAAGGCTATACATGTTTGTTTCTTACTGCTCCAACATATGGTGCCATTATTCGGTAAGAAAACAAATCCAGAGATAGATTTCCTTTCATCTAAATCTCCTCTCCAATCAGCATCTGAATAGCCTTCAACTCGCAGATCCTTTCCTTAATGACTCAGCGTATAATCAGCAGTCCCCTTTAGATACCTCAGTATTCTCTTAACGGCTTTCCAATGTGCTAGACCTGGATTGGATTGGTATCTACTCACCATTCCAACTGTAAAACATTTGCCAGGTCTTGTACACATCATAGCGTACATCAAGCTCCCAACAGCACTAGCATAAGGAACAAGTTTCATTTGTTCCTTCTCTTGTGGAGTCCTTGGACACAGTCTATGGCTCAATCCTTCACCTTTTGCAATATGAGTGTCTATGGGTTTATAATTTTGCATACGAAATCGTTCAAGAACCTTATTTATATACGTTTCTTGCGAAAGAGACAACGATCTCTTCGAACGATCTCTTGAAATCTTAACTCCAAGAATATATGCAGCCTCACCCATATCCTTCATCTCAAAGTTGGAAGACAACCAACTCTTGACAGTATTAACAAACTCCATATTGCTTCTGGCAATTAGTATATCATCAACATATAATGATATGATCACAAATTGATCTTTGGATCTTTTGATATATACACAATGATCCTCATTAATCATTGTAAAATCATATGCCATTATGGCATTATGAAAACGTATATACCATTGTCTCGATGACTGCTTGAGGCCATATATCGATCTCAAAAGTCGACATACCTTTTCTTCTTGGCCTTTCACTATGAAACCAGCAGGTTGTTTCATATATTCCTTCCTCTAATTCTCCATTGAGGAAAGCAGTCATTACATCCATTTGATGTAACTCAAGATCCATACTTGCCACTATTGCCAGAATAATGCGAATCGAAATAAATCTCACTACAGGAGAAAATAATCCTTCACAATCAATTCCTTCCTGTTGATTATACCCCTTCGCCACAAGGCGAGTCTTATGCCTTTCTATCGAGCCATCAGCCTTTCGCTTTATTTTGAGAACCCATTTGTTCCCAATAGCTCTGCGTCCTTTTGGAAGATCAACCAGTTCTCAAACTTGGTTTGATTTCATTGACTCCATTTCCTCTTCCATTGCATGAATCCATTTTTCCTTATAAGGGCAATTTAGAGCCTCATTAATATTTCTTGGCTCATCCTCATCTTGTGGAACAACCATAAAAGTTTTCCTTTCAATGTCAAAACGTCGACGGGGAATACTTTGACGACTTGTTCGCCGTATGGGAGATTGTACACTGTGCACATCATTCCCCATAATACTCCCACTTGGATTAGATAATGATGATGTCGTCTCATCATGTGGTTGTAATTGAGAATGAGTTGAATTCAATTCATCACTTCTCATATTACTCCCACTTGGACGAACTCCACTAATATCATTATCATGATCCAAGGTTTCAAATAGAGAGTAATTTTCCCTTATTTTGCCCTTCTTAGGAAATTCATCCTCTAAGAATGTGACATCCCGTGATTCAAATTCAGTTATACTCCCACTTTCCTGCTCACCTATGAACACATACCCTTTTGAGTGTTCGGAGTATCTCATGAAAATACTCATATTTTCTCTGGGACCCAATTTCCCAAATTTGTGAGAGGACTCATGAGTATAGGTAGCTCAACCCCATGGCTTAAGAAAACTTAAGTCCGATTTTCTACCTGTCCATAACTCATATGGAGTGGAAGTAACTGATTTGGAAGGTACCCGGTTAAGTATATAGGCAAGCAGTTAACAACGCATCACTCCAAAAAGTAATAGGTACGTTAGCATGCGCCATCATGGACCTAACCATTTCCAGTAGGGTTCTGTTTCTTCTCTCTGCAACACCATTTTGTTGAGGAGTATATGGAATAGACAACTATCTTTCTATTCCTTTTTCATCACATAATTTTTTGAACTCATCAAATAAATATTCTCAACCTCAATCGGATCTCAATGCTTTTATTTTCTTGTCTAATTGATTTTCTATCAAGTTCATAAACATTTTGAAACAACTCAATGCTTTTATGAGTAATCAAATAGACATATCCGAATCGAGTATAATCATCTATAAAAGTGATGAAATAAACAGTCCCATGCCTTCCTCCCACATTCATTGAAACACAGACGTCAGAATGGATTAAATGCAGAGGAAATTCAGCTCTTTTGCCTTTTCCAAATGGTTTCCTTGTCGTTTTCCCTTCTAGGCAATGCTCACATATAGGCAAATCGACTGTTTCAATGTTGCCTAACAAGCCCTCTTTGGCTAGTCTTTTCATACGTTGTTGGCCAATATGACCAAGTCTAGCATGTCACACGCCACACACTCACATCATTATCATATGAATTAGGAGATGTGAAAAGGGAATAACAAATATTGACATCACCACAGTCAACATTTAGTACAATAAAACCATCTAGAAAATGACCACAACCATAGTGGTTTGTATCCAAATACAAATCTACACCTCTATTATGGAAGTTCACACAAAAACCAAGTTTAACCAACATCAAAATAGACACTAAATTTCAACGAATCTCCGGAGCATATAGAACATCATGTAGGAACAAGGTGCGTCCACCACGCATGTTTAATTGGCAGGTGCCAATTCCTTTAACTTCATCTCTGGAGTTATTTCCTACATAGATCTACTTAGTTCCAGTTGGTATTCGTCGGAATTCCACGAAGGATCCTCTATCCTTCGCTACATGGTCTGTCGCTCCTGAATCTACAGTCCACAAAGGATTGGATTCAGCCAATAATACAGAACTTGACACATAAGCAAAGTTCTCAAATGTACAAGAGGTGTATACCTTCTTTGGCTCACGACAGTCGCGAGCATAGTGACCCTTCTTGTCACAGTTGTAACACTTCACCCTGGACATTTTCTTCACTTGAGGACGTTTTCCTCTCTTGTGTTGGTTAACTCTTGATTTCTTGCAATAAGGACTTGATCCTTTGCATTCCCACATATTGAACGAATCAATACGCTTGCGCTTAGAGCTCAAAGCCCTTTCTGAGCTAGAACCAGCATTGCAAATGTCTATTTTTGACTCAAATGCCGTTAGGCGGTCCTCTACTAGCTCAAGGTGGCGCACAGCATTCTCAAGATCTTCCATAACATGGTCAAGAGCTTCTAATGCTTCTTGCTTTTCCAGCACATATTGAATCTTCATATCCAATATTTCACAATTGTTGCCGTTCATATCAGCAATTACGTTCTTAGTTGCTTTGAAACCATCGATCCGACCACATCGTACATATATGCACGAATAATTAATGCCTATCATTTATGCATCCACTTTGCACAGACCCATCATATCAATGAATAATTTCAAGTAAGGTTTCAGAATCAAAAGGTCACTATGTTTCCAATCATCCTCCAAAAATCCTAACTTAAGACTATTATTAATATAATTGTCTTATGCAAAATAAATTCTATGAAGTTACAAAAACTTCTATGAGCTACCCACAGCAGTCAACAATTTAACAAAAGCAAATAATATTTGACATCCAAATAGAATAATAATGCTTTCACATAATGCAACTATCCATTACACTAAGCAATATATACAGAGGAAACATATCAACATAGAAAGAGATATTCACACACAAAAAACATCTCAAACTAATCTAAGAAATAAATAGGGAATGTCCCTTCTAATCTAACAGTCAAAATATCTGAGAAATTTGAAGGCACATTTGCCAACCATGGAAAAACTTTTGGAGAGCTTTCATGCCGCCTCCAAGACGCATTCACTCTGCGCCATGTGGCGCTCAATCTAAGGGTTGAAGTTTTGATTAACTCAATCCTATAGTACTCTCTTACAAAAGCTTCCACTAGCCTCCTATAACCCGGGACCACGTTGACCTCCCATAGCCGATCTAACACTGCTTGCCATTCAGGTGGAAGAGTGTTCATCAAAGCCGGCACCTTCTCAAAATCCGGCATAAGATAACCATTCCGAGATGATTTCCCCGTATCATCCGATTGACCTTGACCACATGTGATACTAAATCACCGTCATGCCACCGATAATTAGCTAAATCGACATCAGCCTTTTAAGTCTTGCACTTCCCTCGTCCATTCTCGGGATTGCGGTATCCGTGCATAACGCATCATAGTTCCCGCAACAAATGCGGAACTAAAAAATGGATTACTTATAATCCATAATATACATAAGGGAAAATACATAATTTTCCAAAATTCATGCAACAAATGCAGAATAAATAATTGATTACATATAACCCACATAGGCATAAATGAAAAAGAAACAAATTCCTTTTTCTTTTT
Source organism: Eucalyptus guilfoylei (assembly GCA_016097605.1). Lineage (NCBI taxonomy): Eukaryota > Viridiplantae > Streptophyta > Magnoliopsida > Myrtales > Myrtaceae > Eucalyptus > Eucalyptus guilfoylei. The sequence goes on from CM027869.1 coordinate 22,371,018, forward strand.
TTTCTTTTTTTTTTTCGGGTCAACGGTCAACGGTCGTCGGTCAACGATCAGTCAACAGGTCAACGGGCGGCGGGTCGTCGGACCGGTCGAGCCGGTCGGACCGCTCGGGCCGGTCGGACCGGTCGGACGAATCGACCGCACGTGCCTCGCGTGTGCGCGGGCTGACGTCACGCAGACGTCATCTGGCACGTGCCGCGCGCGTGCCAGGCTTCCGCGGATCGGGTCGGGTCGCCGGCCGGTGACCGCCCGGCCAGCTGACGTCAGCGATGACGTCATCCCAGCGGTTACCGACCGTTGGGTGACGTCATGCTGACGTCAGCACACGTCGGTTCGCCGACCGGCGCGTGCCGGTTCGCCGCCGGCGGCGCGCACGTGCCGGTTCGCCGACCGGCGCGTGTGGCGCACGCGCTGGCCGAGCCAGCGCTTCAGGCGCGTGGTGCCCACGCGCAGCGGCTTCTGGCCGCGCGTGTGGGCGCGTGCGGCGTCGCCCGGCGGTGGACGACATGTCGATGGACTCGTCTCGACAAGCCCTTTCACCCTATACCTTCAGAAATCGATTTCGACTTACAGAAACTCGAAAAAATTGACGAACAGTGCTCAGATGTCGAGATTTCTCGCCCCGATCCGTGTCGGCCGAATATCTTCGCGAAAAATTAATCAAAAAACATGAAAAGGGTCGGGAAAACATGAACTAGGGCTCTGATACCAATGTTGGGAATGTCGGATTCCCGAAAACCGGATTCGACACTAAATCGAATCCCTAAAACGAATGCGGAAGACAAGGCCGGGAAAATCACGTATCACCGATCGTAAAGCACACCACGGATTCGAGCGTACCTTGTTAGCCACAGATTAAACACCAATGCCGACAAGAGGAAGAGAAAACCGATCTTGTTCAATCCGATGACGTCGATTAGCCTTGAAGGGAAGACGGCGTCTTGGTTTTCTTTTTGGAGGGAGAGAGGAGAGAAGACGTACGCTGAAAATGCCAAAGGGTGCCTTCTCCCTCTCTTTACTCCCTTATATACGTTCCCTCCAAAAAAGGAATCGTGCCCCTTCATCCATGGGCCCTAATCTTGTGGGCCGGGCTTTTAGGTCCAACATGGGCGGACGGGCCTTAAGCCCATCACATAAAACCATCAGGAAGAAACGTTCAAGGCTTCCGGGACAAGAGAGGTTCCGACTGAGGATCGGTATCCGTATAAGCTGGAGGCCTCTGATTCTCAGACTCCAACTCAGGAATCGAATGATCCTCCTCGGTTCGCCTGAGTAATCTCCGCAAGAGACTTGGTCTCTCCTCAGGTGGAGGATCAGGTGTTGTGGGCATTTCTGTTATGCTACGGACATGCTGGAGGCAGACTTGAATGGCATTACGGACTCGAGCAAAGAACCACTCCTCACCAATCATGTCAACCCCTCCGGACCTTGATAAGGTAGGGAGGGCGTCCTGGTGCGGATCGGATATAGCTTTGCAACTTATAACTTCGCACATCTGGGTCTGTGGGTGTTTCATTGGTGAAACGTGGAGCCATTTGCAGGGGACGGGAGCGAGCTTCCCCGTAGCTTCGGCCATGGAAGATGATGTCCCTCATGGGAATGAAGAATATACTGGCACGTAAAGGAAACTGACGAGAAAAAATTAAAAAGAACAAATGCCGTTCCCTATGCAATTGCAACTTGTAACTTTGCACATCTGGGTGTGTGTGTGTTTCATTGGTGAAACGTGGAGCCATTTGCAGGGGAGGGAAGCGAGCTTCCGCGTAGCTTCGGGCAATGGACGATGACGTTCATCATGGGAATGAAGAAATACGTGCACGTACGTATTCGTACATATTCATTAATAACAATCCCCATCCCCTCCGAGTTTCGTTTATGGAACCATCATCTCTCGTTCGATCGTAAAAAAATCTTTACGTTCTAGACCAGAGTCGATCGTTCGTCCACCCGAAGTCAGTGCAGAAAAGGAGAAAAAAATCCGAGCCGAGATGGAACTGTTCCTGCTCTCTCTCCTGCGTAGCGACGCGGTTTCCCCCAGGAAAATGCCCCACGCTAAAATCCAAAGATAGATAATCGGGATTACGTCAGAGACGGTGTCACGGCTTTTCGGATTCGCCGAAAATAATGTTTTTCTATAGGAATCTTCGCACATTGTCAGAGAATTTAGCGAAGTATCTTTACACAGAAAATCTATGGTATACACGTATGGAGCGATCTTAGAATATGAATACTATCTTTACGGAATTGTATATTAACATGACACGCTATTTGACTCTTCAGTTGGGTTTCCCTTTCCCCTTTATTTCGAGACTTTTAACGTGAGTCCAGCCAGCCTAACGGGGTGGTTATGCCGAAGCTGCAGCGACGTTATTGACCACAAATCTTACACGTGAGAAAATTGCCTAAAAGGTCATCTAAATAGTCAATTCGACTAAAAGCAAAGTTCCAACGACATACAATATTACAATAGGCGACGCAAAGAAGCAAAATGAGGCAGTGAACCTAAGTTCTTTGGAGAAAGTATGAATTTGGAAGTGCTTTTGAAGAGAATCAATTGCTGGCTCTTAGGGTGCGTTTGATAATGCTTCCGAGAATAAATATTACTGTTTTTTTGTTCTCAGGAGCAGAAATAAAACATAAATGTGTTTGGTAAATTTTTTGTTCCTCAAAATAGATTTAAAATAGAAATAAGAAACAAAACAAAAAAAGCTATTTCTTGTTTCTTAGAAACAACTCAAGAAACAAGAAACAAGTTTTTTTTTCTTTTCTTTTCTTTTCTTTCTTTCTCTTCCTCTCTTCTTCCCCTAGTCGGTTGCCGGCCTCGGTGATGGCCGACGACCTACTAGCTATGTAGCACCAACACTCTTCGGGAGCCTTCGTGTCGTGTCCGACACTCGGACATGTCCCGACATGCTCCGACATGCGGTCAACTCTCTCCGACACGCCCGACAAGCGATTCGACACGTACGGGTCAATTTTAAAAATTTCTAATACTTGAGGGGTCAAAATATAAATATACAAAAAAGAAGTAATAAAAAATGCTATAAATATACACGCATGGGGTCAAATTTTTTTTTCAATTTTGTTTTTTTAGAATTGTTTTAGTTTTTTTAAAAGTCTTTTACTATGAAAGAAGTAATAAAAAATGCTATATATGATAAATAAATAAATTTACAAATATCATTTCAGCATTTTTCTTTAAACAATGTTTTTTTTCCACTAAGTTTTATGTATCATTGTAACAAATTAAAATAATGAATGATATTATTTAATATTTTTTGTGTAAATTAATTCTAGGCTATTTTTATTATTATTTATTTATGTATTTATATATAAAGATATATTTAATATATAACGTGTCGGAACGTGTCGGAATTCTCTATTTTTAAGAAATGATGTGTCGGCGTGTCGTGTCGTGTTGTGTTGCGTGTCGCGTGTCCGTGTTGGTGCTACATAGCCTGCTAGACAAGGCCTAGTGATCTCGCTGGATCCTCACCAGCCCCGAGCGAGGCTTGAGGTGACCTCACCGATGGTCAGCAAGGCTCCCCCGAGCTGGCAAGCTCACCGGCCCTTGTCTGGCTTGTTACTGGCCGGCCATGACCAAGGCCGACGACCAGTTAGATGAAGGAGAAGAAAAAGAAAAAAAGAATAGAAAAAAGAAAAAAATGTAATAAATTATTAATAAATTAACATAAATTCTAAGTCACAAAAATATATGGGTTCGTATTAAACACATTTCTCTTCCGAGAACAAATTTTTTATATAATTACCAAGGCCCCGTTTGGTAACCTTCCGAGGAACAACTAATTATGTTCTTTTGTTCCTCGGAATGAAAAAAAAAACCAGAAATTCGTTTGGTAAAATTTTTATTACTAAGAACAAAAATATATTTTTTTGTTCCTGGAAATAGATTTGGAACATAATCAAAAAGTAGAAAAATGTTGCTTCTTGTTCTCAGAAACAATTCTTAGAATTAGTTCCTGTTTTTTTTTTTCCTTTTCTTCACTTTTGTTCTCTTTTCTCTTCTTCTTCTTCCTTTTGGCCAATCGCCGGATCGTCGCCAGCTCCCAGTTACGCCGAGCCACGGCAAGGCTCGTTAGCTCGAGCATCACACAGCCATAGCAAGGCTCGGCCTCGCTAGTCGGCGTGAGGCTTGGCCTCGCCAGGCCAGGGCGAGGCCGAGCCTTGCCAGTGGCCAGGCAAGCCTTCGGTGAGCTTGCCGGACCTCGTCCAGCCGGTCGCTGATCACGGCAATGTTTGGCGACTAGCTACAAAGAAGGAGGAAGAAGAAGAGAAAAAGAAAAAAAAAAAGAAAAAAAGAAAATTATAATAAAAGTATTAAAAAATTAAAAGAAACAAAAAAAAACTTAAGAATCCTACCAAATGCATTTCTATCTCAATGATAGAAATTTTGAACAGATTACCAAGCGCGTTCTTTTGCTTGGAAATTGTTCTCGGGAATAGAATCAGAAAAAATAATTTCTGATCAAAAATTGTTCTCGGGAACATAATCGTTATCAAATGCATCCCAAATACTTTCAAATGCTCATAAACTATTCCTGAGAGTAGAAATAGAAAAAAGTATTTTTCAAAAGAAACTGTTCCCGGGAACAGAAACGTTACCATATGCACCCTTATTAACTTCGACGAAAGAGGTCAGGACTAAAGGAATAAAACATAATTCATGCATTAGACGCGATCTTTCATTTATAAATAACTTGATGTTCAAGCTGCCTACTCCAATTTTGGCATAGGCAAGATATTCCATGAATTTTGGGTACACATCTAAAAATGAAGTTTCCAATCGTCAAAATGCAATAATGCATTGATATATGTTAGAGTTCATTTAGACACGTCAAAATGAGTGGGTCAGAATAGGTTCAAGTTGGGTTGAAAATGCTTTGAGCCAAATTGACCTATTTCAGTGCAATACTAATTTAGTGACGACCACCCAAAAAAAAAAAAAATCTAGTTACTATACCCAACGCAACCTATATTGATAAAACACTTTCATATCTAATTCAATAGAAAAACTTATATCCAAACTGAGGTGAGAGCCCAAAGTGAATGAGCGTTAGATCAACTAAGATTGACAAAGAGTGAAAGAAAGTCATAGAAGTGGGTTGGATCTAAAAAAAATTATGAACTCATTTAACACTCTATATTATTTTGGACTTTACTGTTCGAAACCCATTTATGTCTCATTTATGGAATGTAACTAACACATATGATAACTCGACTCATCATTTATGGGTTAAGAAAATGATTTATGACCCATTTTGACAGATCTAAATTAATTGCATGAAAATGTTTTTTAACTAATGAAAGAAAATGGATAGATTACATAGATTCGTCAATCAGCAATGATGACTTGCCGTTGGTGGAATCACCACCGCGAGATTCCATCCTTTTTTTTTCTTTTTCTTTTTTTTGGTAAGTGCGAGATTCCATTCCTTCCTTCTACAACAAATGGAAAAAATCGCCGGAAACTAACAGACAAGAACTCCAAAGAACTAATAGAGCTCGCGTAACTCTGGCCGCTCCCGGTGGAGTACACCACTGGCGCCGACACCTAATGGTTTAGAAAAAAACTCATCAAGCCAAATGTAAGCTTGTATTGGGTACTACATTCTATGATGCAAACTCACAGTTCTCATCCACCATCACCCATTTCTGTGTCAAAGGCATTGTAAGAATTTATCTTCTTTGTATCTATCGTTCAGTACTTTTTGGTAATATTTCCAAGGTGTAATCTCTGTATCAGGAGGATCCTCAAGCGGCAGTTTCTTGGATATGTGAGGCTTCTTTCTCAAACATTCTTTTATATCGTTTCAGACATTCAGCCAGTTATGTACCTTTGATTATAGTACAAAGTTGATACCTGTGCACAAGGCTTCATGGTATATCCGAGATGAACCTAGGTTTGCATATCGTGGACTACTACTTGGTAAGAACAATGATCCTATAAATTGAACATGTTGAATGACGAACATCCTTCAATATTATGTGATGTTTATTTTATTGAAGGCATGGCATCTTCTGTAACAGATACGTCAAGGGTTTACTATCCTATCGACGTGATTAAGCATATACTGGATTCCATGTCATATGCTAAATTTGCAAGATACGACAACTCGCAATTCCTTCTTGCTCTTATTCTCAGTGCACTTTTCCTGAAACACTCTACTGATATGTTTTGTTCGTTTAATTCCCATGAATATGCTCGTCCCATGGAAATTGCATTCAGTAGAAGTGCCTACCTATCCTAAGTTGTGGCAAGGGCCGTATACAAAATGGCAGTGATATACAGTTGAGGATGCATTTGAAATAGTGAAGTAAGATATCCATTGCTTGTCTCATGATCAGTAAATTCTTCTCCTTTTGCGATTGAACTGTACGCTTGTCTGCATGCTCTACTTGAGAATGCTTTGGATGAATCAGTTGGGTTTACATTGGTCAATATGAGCTATTACCATGAATAGGTGAAATCATCTCTTGGATGTCACAAGTTGATTTTCTTTGATAACTCGTCCTTTTCCTTTCGGTATGGTAACTTTCTCTTCGAGGCCCATTTTTTGTTCCCTAGATAAAGCACACCACAAATTGACTCTGAGAGTGGTTTAGAAAGTCTTACGGATGGAGGATACTTTGTATACAGTCAAACTATAGCAGTGCTTTTACTAGTCTGAATCTATGTAATGTAACCTAATTGCTAGAGGTAATCTGACAAGAAGTGCATATGCAATTCTAGACTGCCGCACCGATCAACAAATAACGTGTTTTCCTCTCCGTGCTGCCACTTAATTGTATTATGGCTCATGTTGTCACATATATTTGACTTCCTGGATCTAGCACCTGACGATGTACTAACTTCGTCCTCTTGTTTTCATGCTGGCTTTCGCCATTTGGAGCTTTGCCAAAAATTGAGGTATGTTTTCACATTCATTTATTTGTTAAGGTTTGGAAGAATGCGTTCTCATAGTTTTATAAATTAGATGTAAGGGTCCGTTCGTTTCACGGAAAATATCATGTTTCCGGAAAATATTTTCCTAAAAGTCATTTTCCAAGAAAATGACTACATTTTCCGGTGTTCAACTAAAACCTAAATTTTGAATGGAAAATATTTTCAACCGTTCGTTAGCTAATTTAATTGTTTGAGAAAAATTATCAAAAATTAAATTTTAATATTTTTGATTGACCAAAAAAATTAGTTTTATTTTTTTTATATTTTTTTTAAAATGGATTTTTAATTATTTGAATTTTTAAAAAATCGAAAATAATTTTTTTATTTTTTATTTTTCTTTTCCTTCCTCCTTCCTCCGCCGTCGCACGCCTGACGATGGCTAGCTGCCCGGTGGCCGACCAAGACCCGGTCGCTAGATCCGGTGAGCTCGATGCTCGGCTGATCTCGCCCGAGCTCGCCAGAGGTTCGCCGGGCTCTGGCGAGCCGCGAGCTCGCCAGATCTAGCGGCAGAGCTCGGGCTTCCGATCCAAGCGAGCCCGAGCTCCACCGCCAAATTCGGTGAGCTCGCGGCTTGCTAGAGCCCGGCGAACCTCCGGCGAGCTTGAGCGAGGCTCGGGCCGCACCCAGCTCGCTGGATCTGGCGAGGCCAGAGCTCCGCCCTAGGCCGGCAAGGCTCCGCTTCACCCGATCTGGCGAGGCCTAAGCTCGCCGGGCTCGGGTGAGCTTGGCTTCCCTAGATCGGGCTAGGCGGAGCCTTGCCAGCCTGGGGCGAAGCCTCGCTTGGCTCACGACCGCTCGCCGACCTGGGGTGGAGCCTCACCTAGCTCATGGCCGGTCGCCGGCCGCCGTCGTGGCTGGCGACCGGCCAAGGCTAAGGAAGAAAGATGAAAAGAAAAAAAGAAAAAAGAAAAAGAAAGCATAAAAATAAAATAAAAATGTGTTGATGAAAAGAAGTAAGGTGAAAGAAGTTATGGAAAACATTTTCCACATCTTTGAAGGTTGTTTTTTCCAATGATGGAAAATATTTTCCATAAAACGAACACCGAAAAATTCGGAAAATATTTTCTTGAAAGTCATTTTCCGTGAAACGAACGGAGCCTAAGTCTATTGAACTTGTTTGCTTATGTCGACTGCTACAAAGAACTTGCATAAATCTAGTAGGCCTTAGAACTGCTGCTTTACTATATGCGTGTATTTTATAATTATGACTGAGTTAGTTTCATTATCACTGCTAGTACAATTGTAGCATTTGCTGAGCATCTTTCTTAACTGATTTTAGGAATCCATGTGACGCCTGAAGTAGATGTCCCCGGTCATGCAGAATCATGGTGAGCCACTTCTTTTTTGGAGAATTTGCAGCCTTTGATGAGACTACGTGGACATTTTTAGGTTGTATATCTTAAATAAGCTACCATATATCTTCCTTAATGCAGGGGAAAAGGACATCCTGAATTTTGGCCTTCTACGTCCTCTAGAGAGCCACTTGATGTTTCCAAAAGTTTTGCAAATTTTTGTGTAAAATTGGGATTGGACAGTAAAATTGGAGAAAAATCTAAAGTAGAGAGTTTTTGTAGGACAAGAAAAAGTCTAAGGTAGAACTGGAACAAGATTTAAAGTTGAGGATTTTTCATGGGACAAAAAAAATTTAGGGTAGAACCGGGACTGGACATAAATTGGAGGTTCTTTATTAAGTAAAAGTTAGAAACGGGACAAAATCTAAAGTTGGAGGATTTTTGGGGTATTGGGCTGTTTAATATGATCCCATCGTACTCCAGCCGAACAGTCCGACGTTATATGCACATGCCACGTTTAGCCCGCGAAGGGAGACGTTAATCCATTGAATTATGGGCTCGGCCCAGTTGATAGATTTGTCTTATGCATGTGCTTTTTAATATCAACTCTTTGAATAATTTCGGGAGAAGCCCTAAAAGCCCAAAAAAGATTTCATATTAAACTTTTTCGTAATGAGACTGCAAGTTCAACAGTAAAAGAATCTAAAATAAGAATTCACCGCAATAAAACTAGAAGGAAGCAAAGCGCACGAGCAAGGTTGCTAAGACCGACCATAGTGACACATGGAAGCAAAATGAAGCAATGAACAGAAGTTCTTGGGAGAATGTACTCAAATAAAATTGATCCACGGCAATCTTTTATATTCGAGAAAACAAGTCGGCACGATAAGAAATAAGACATATTCATAAACCTTGTCAAAAAAAGGACTTTGCACAATATGAAGCCGGAAAATTTTTGGCTGATTCGCCTCCTAAAATGATTTGGGAACATGATTACAATATTAAATGGGTGGCGGCTTGGAGATCCAATTGACTAACTTCTACCTTCTTGAATTTTCTAGATAGCAAGTGGTTATGTCAGGCTTCAGGCCCTTGGCTTCAGAGGCAGAGAAGGGTTTTGGAATGCAACAACGTGCGAAAGCATGCTTGGACTCGCAGGTAGCGCTAACAGAATTAATGTTTGCAGCAATCGGTAATCAAGATTTAGGATATGCTTCAGGGAGGGAACGTTCCTTGCATTTGACGCAAGCCTCAATCAATCGACGACGATACATAACAGGCGAGTTTCAATCAGCCTCTAAATTTCATGTCAATTGCCAGCTGCCATTTCATTTGTCACTGCAGGCTGGGACCTGTTGGGTGTCCATTGGCTGTTGCAAGACGCATACTTTTAAGCAATCATTGGTATCTCGCGCATTGCCTTTTTCGAAACCTCTGTGTCGTGCTTTTGGGACTTACTTGCCAATTCCAGTGAAACTGAAACTTCTGTTCTCCATTAAGTGGAATGACTGCCACCATCATGTGTTTTTGGAGTGATTGAGACTAAGATGGAACGAGCGAAACACCTTTTGGAATGTGAAATGGCTTTTCTAGGGCATAATACTCCGCATTGCCTTTCGGCTGATATGTCATGTAAGTGCAAATCCCCCTCAATAGCCACGGTAGTTTTTTTTTCCCTGTCTTAGCTTTCTCTTCCTGGCGTGGCTAGGAGAGGTTGAGTTCTCAGTACTAGTTATAGACAGACTGCTTCATGCTAAATCAAACCGAAACCAATGCAATGGTCCCAGGTGTAATAAAAATTGCACATTCATTCTTTTCGATGTGGATTACATAGATGGATAACGATAGTGCAATCGCAACCTTTAGATTGGTCTGTATTTATATGCACATTTCTATTTTGCAAAACGACTGTGGAGCAAGAAAGATGCCACATCCGCTAGAAGTGTAAATGAAGCAGTATCATTGCAATTACATTATTTGAGATGCCTCCTGAATAGATCTGGGCCACTCCCGTCATAAACCGATGTGGATGTGCACGGGGTCGGCCAAATGGTCCTAGCTCATGCTATGACTAGTGATTCTTTGAACACCGCTAACTCGTTTCAATCGGTAAAATGCTGTTCTATACTTTGGCCAAGAAATAAGTTCCGAGAACAGTCAGAAGTTTCACTAGACTTTGCTTTTATGTGCTAATCAGTGTCTGGGCCACGCTTTCGAGGTTGCCTAAACAAATCTGCTTGTGCATCCTAGTGCCGGTGCTTGGACAGTGATCTTTAGTGCTCGGACCTTCAACTGTTGACGTTTCACTTTCCTATTTGGACGATCGAATTTTCTTTTTCTTCGGGCACGTGTCCTCTCTCTCGCAAAAAAGCTCGTCTTTTTCTCAAACCTTTTGTTTCACCGAAAATAATAATAATGGTATCCTATTGCGGTGCTTGGACAATGACTTGAGTCTTGAACACCTCTTTTCAAGTTAAGAAGGCTAATGTGCTAAACAAGTAAATAATATGAGAAATTTCAAAAATTATTTATAAGAACGGTGATTTCTATAATCTCACTGTCATAAGTAAGTTATTGTCAATTTTATCAAAATTTTCAATTTTTTTTTAATTTCTATATAATCATCTAATTATGTTTACACCACTACAAACTATCCGTAGTGTCAACTAAATTGGAGATGGCCAATTCTAGCATGTCATGCCATGCCCACTACAAAATGATTTGAATCCATGGGTGGCAAGAGACTATTCTTACGTATGTAACTAGAAAACTATCATACGGGATATCAGAAATTAATTCAGTTAATAGTAATGAATGAATATCAGCATGGATCCTAATAGATGCAGCATCATAGAAAGCTTACCAGTCACATGAATAAAATTTTATCCATTTAAACAAAATTACACATGACCAATGGATACATCGGATTAGTTTTGGTCCCAAGTGTTTGCCCAGTTTCATCATGCTTAAAATGTTATTATATTTTCTATAAAAAAAAAGGGATAGTGATTACCTTTGAAAGAGTTTGGAGCGGTATGTGAATATAATATAAGAAAAAAATAGTTTGATATTATAAATATGACTTTTCAAATTTTTAAGCTGAGAATTCGACGTCACGCACTTTTAGACAGTATAAAAAGAATCTCTCTCGGTTTCTCTCTTGTTCTGGTCGAGCTCTTGAAAGGATATGCCTTGAGAGGGTCCAGCTCTACCCAACAAAAGCCCCCAAAATTTGTGCAACACCATCTGTGATCCATTAAACATTCACATCTCTCTTGTGAATTTATTCCGTGGCCATCATCGTGCAAAGGTACTTGTCCGAACGAGAAATGGCTGCTCACTGGTCTTCTGCGACTCGTTCGTGGCTCATCTCATTCTTCCACAAGCTCACATCCCATATTCCATCGGTTGCATCATCGTGCAACAACCTGATTCCAAACCGCACCACTGCTTTTGCTTCACACGAAGGCGCTAGCCCAACACGCCGCGCGGTGGTGGACGGTCCCATCTCCTTCATAGAAGACGTCCTGCCGCCAATCGATGTTGGAGCCATACCCACGTTGAATGGGCACGGAACCAGAAAAACAACAACTGCCGGCAGCTCTCAGGCCAGAGCGTTCAACTCATTCCGGCCAAGCCCTGGTCACCGGATAAGATCCCCGTTCCATAGGCAAGAGCTGGGGAAGGAGGTTTTGGGGTTTGCCGTTATCATGACCACGGGAATCCTCTTCAACCCATACCAGGGGTTGACCCACCTGCAAGCCAGCGCGGTCGTCCTTGCGCTCTGTGTTGGGTTCACCACCGCGTGGATCGGAATGCTGCTGCGTGGGATGTGCCCTCGGTTTTCGACTGCGTTGGAGTGTTTCGGAATGGCGTCCGTCTTGGTCGCCTTCTTTGGGCTGTTGAGCTCTTTTCTTCCACCCGGCCTCGTGTGGGCGTGTTGGCTGTTTTGTGGCTTGTCGTGCTTGCCCTTCCTCTTGCGCCTTGTTCCTGTGACGGTGGTCGGGGAAGAGAGAAGCGCGGAACTGCTGGATGAAGGTATTGTTTAGCATGAACATGCATGTCGGATTCAACGGCTTACGTAGATACCTGGAGCAAGCACCGGGTTCACCTTGCAAAGCAGCGGCATACGATAACTATCCTCCCAGTGAAGCCTCTCAACTCATCAACGCCTGCAGAGGGCAGATAAGAGAAATGACCGAATAAAGTCATGCATGCCATAATTACGTCCTTGTCGAAGGAAAGATCGCCTTTTATCGTATTTTTCAATGAGTCAATTTATTGCTTTGTGTTTTACTAAGGAAAGTACTTCCCGGTGTTAACAAATGAGGATTGTTTAAGTAAATCATTTTGTTCTGTTCTGTTCCTGGTTTGATCGAGTAGAGAAATACTGTTAAGATTAATTTAAGATATTAATGTATTAAGTGATTTGGCGTATGATACTTAAAAGTGTTGTATGTGGTCCGCTTATTTGAAAGCCCGCTCACAATCTCTCAAAATAATTAACATACCAATTCTGTTAACCAATCTCGACATGTACAGTATTATTGCTAAAAGAAAATGTCATAACGTGACCACTTGATCAACACACCTCCTATACATATTAAGTTGCTCGTAAGGTATTATTATGAAATCACATAATTGAGGAATTTCTTTACTTATCACCCGTTATCTTAGAAGAAGGAAAATACCTCTTCTTTATATTTATTTATTTTTGTTGCAAAATTTACCCAGAAACTTAAACCTAAACTTAAACTTGCCTAACCCAAGAAGCACCCAGGGAACTTGTGTTTGCAATCTGGCAACCACAGAAGTAGTGACCACCGTGAATGACTGTCCCCTCAGGTGACCTCAAATATATGGTCGTCTAAGGCTGGCAAGGCCACAGAGAGAGAGAGAGAGGCCTCAGGGTGGACTGTAGACCCGGTGGACTGAACGATGATGTTGCATAGTGATAAAGGTTGCAGATAAGTTAGTTTTTACCTATCTATAACTAATTTATCTTTTACTTAGAAAAAAAAAAAAACATCTGATCATCAATAACTAGTTATCTTCATGAGTAAAAATGACTCTGGCTAAGGAGAAATATTTTTACCATCTATAGTTAGTAAATTCTCCATCGATAGCAATTTTCAATATAAAAATAGCATGTGTGAGCGTTTCTACTTGTTATAGCCCCGTGCACTTAATAATTTTCAACTAGAGAATTTTTTTGCTAAGCAACTTATACATCTTGATGATAATTTTATACATAGTTCGTACCTTTAACAAACTTTTATACATTAAGTGAGTTTCGATATGACTAATGTACGTAAATTACTTTTTACCCAATTCAGTAATGATCCAACTAAAATTAGCTATTTCGAATGATCTAGGCTAAGAGTTTGAATCCGTTTATAGGCACGAGAAGCACGATTTTGGAATCGCCCTGCATGTATTTACAAAGCTCATGTGGTCGGATCATCCATGTTCTATACCTAGAACATGCACTGTTAGATTTGTTTTAACTATATGAAAAGTGTGGGGAGGAAACTGATTCGGATATGCAAGTAAAGTCGGGAAAGGCGAAACTTCTTATAGAGATCCACTTATTGGTGAATATAACTCAGTGTCATATGCTAATCCTATTATTCAAAAAGTTATATACTTTACTCACGAAAAAAAAATCCTCCTTTACAGCGGGAAAAAATGGATCCATACATGATAAAATTAAGCGTGCCCCCCTAGAAACTATCTCCGGACGGCGCATCCATCAACAGGAAGAAACATTCGAGGCTTCCCGGACGAGAGATGTTCAGAATTTCACTTTCCAATCGGATTAAAACATACCAATCTAATTGGGGGTTAGCTTAGGCCATGTTTAGTAACTGGTTAAACAATGCGTGATTTTAATTTTTTGTAGAGAAATCCATTTGATAACACTTTTTGTTCCTAGGAATAGATTTGAAATATAATTAAGAAGTAAAAAAAAGTTACTTCTTTATTTTTGAGAACAACACCAAAATGAAGTCCATTTTTTTTTCTTTTCTTCTTCTCCTTCTTCCTTTCGCCAATCGCCAGCCTCGGCCAAGCCGGAGACCTCGTCAGAGCATCGCCGGCCCCTGGCGAGGCTAAGCCCCATCGGTCGAGCCTCCTCGTCGGCCGGTGATTGGCCAAAGGAAGAAGGAGAAGAAAAAAAAGAAAAAAAGAAAAAAGAGAGAAAAATATAATAAAATTATTATAAAAATTAAAAGAAGTTCTAAATCACAAAGGAATTTAAGTTCCTATCAAAGGCGTTTCTATATCAAGAATAGAGATTTTATACGGTTATTAAACGTCTTGAAATGCTTAGAAACTCGTCAAGGGAATATAATAAAATAAAAATCATAACTAAGCAGAAATTATTCCCGAGAATAGAATGGTTACCAAATAGGCCCTTAAAGACGTGGAGTTAGATTTGGAAGGAGATGAAATGTGGGGGAATGCCTTACTCCGCCACTGCTGGTGGTCCTCGCCACTGCTGGTGGTCCTCCCCACACCAGCTGCTGTTTCAGCAGATTGTTCAGGCAGTGGCACCGCCACACTAGTCATCTCCGCCAACTGCTATGATCGGGCTAGTGGCGCCGATGTCAAGGGGACGAGTGGGTCGGATGTGCTCCAGGCGCTCGAGAAAGCAACCGCCTATAAGAGGAGAAAGAAGAAGAAGAGTATGGAGATGGAGATGGCGATGGAGAAGACGAACCAGTTGAGCGGAATAGCATCTCCGGCTGATGGACTGGAAGACGTTAGGCCCCTGCTCATCAGCTCTGGCTGGGCCGAGCGCTTGGACGATCTTGAGGAGCGCCTTAACCATCTCTCTCGCCTCCTCCGACTGCACGAACAAAATAGATGCAAACCGCAGTTTGTAACATCCCTCTGTTTGAACAGCATAGAAACACGGGGGAGCATCTTCTGATGTGTATGCTCTCTTCCCATTCCATTCCGACCTATTTTTATGCCCCCTACGTATCCATATACAATACATTATCGTATGATCCACGTACAACACGATCTAAATCTTTTTGTGGAGTCTACATGCTCCTAACGACTGCGTCTACGTGTTCTTGGGGATAGTTGTAAGTACATGTGAGTGCTATTGGGTGTGATGATTGGTAGTGGAATTATATGGTGCGAGCTCTGAATTAATAATTTCATCTCTTTCTTATGCAGTTTTGACTATTATTTTAGTGAAGCCACCCAAGAGGAAAGGAGAGGAAAAAGAGGTAAGGTCGAACCAAAAGTTTAGTCATATGAAAGTTTGGTGTAATAACTACACTGTAGTTGGATTTGATAGGATAAGAAAATCCTCTTGAATATTCTTTTTTTTATATCTTACTATGTATTCATGTGTGGAAATCACCCTCTATGTCTGTATCATCAAAGGACGGCACCAATTGAGTCTTGGAATAAAGTCCGTGGTTTCATATGAGAGTTATTGGCCTTGAGACGTTGCACTAGTTACGCAAACAAATTCAACGGGTTGTCACGAAAATTGATAATTAAAAAAAAAAACCAAATAAACATTGTTGATTCAATGTAGGAGTCACTCACTTATTGACAAGTTATATAGCACATGTATCATCATGTTTAGTGGCTAGTGATTCATTCTTTATAATACAAATTAGATAATCAATTATGATAATATAGTCATAATCTTTTTATATGGATCTTTCGTCAGAGCAACTTTGAAGCAGAAGAGTTGTCACATCCATTGGAAATGTAAACGAAATAGTATTATCGCAACTACATTAATTTAGATGCTTCCTGAATAGGCCGGAGGGTCCAAGCCACTCCCATCACAGGCCGATGTGCATGGAGTCAGCCAAATAGTCCCACTATGGCCATTGATTCTTCAAACATCGCTGTTCATTTTAATTTGTAAAACGTTGTTCTATACTTTTTTTAGGACATATGTTCTTGGGATATTGTGAAGTTTCGCCGTTCTAGGTTTCGCTCGTGTATCCTAATCAGTTGCCAAGACAAAAGTGTATGTCTCTCTGGTTATAGAGCATGGACGTTTTAACCACATGAATATTTCTAATTTATTTTCGTATATATAATAAAATTTTTCGGTATTTAAATCAACAACGAGAGGGGGAAAAAACCGTCCTCAAGACAAAAGGCCCCCAAGATACCGTCAAACGAGCTCGCCATGCTTATTTTTTAATTTTCATTTTTGTCTTCACTGGCTCCATTTATTTTGCGAAAAATATGAAGTTTTTAGAAAATGTTTTCCAAAGAGCCAATTTGCAAGAAAATGACAATATTTTCGGTATTCGGCTGAAACCTAAAAATAAATCAAAAAATATTTTCCACTATTCGGTATCTGATTTGATTTTCTAGGAAAAAAATTACCTAAAAAACCAAATCTTTTATTTTATTTTTTAATAAATTGCATTTTTAATTTTTTAAGAAATATAATTTTTATTTTTTATTTTTCTTTTATTTGTTCTTTTTCTTTTTCTTTTCCTTCCTCCTCCTTCCTCCACTAGCTGCCTACCTTGGCGACAACCAACAGCTTGGCACCGGCCAAGACTTGGGTCGACGAGCTAGAGGCTTGGTTGATTTAGGCAAGCCCAAGCTCCATCGAGGTCAGCAAGCTCGCAACTTGCCAGATCCAAGCGAGCTCAAGCTGCTTAAGGCCAGTCGGGCAAGCTCGAGCCTTGCCCGCCTCGCCTATGGCCAGTTATCAGCTGCCACTATGGCCGGTGACCGGCTGAGGAAGAAGAAAAAGAAAAAGAAAAGGAAAGGAAAGAAAAAAGAAAAGTACTTAAAAACTCAATTTTTTTAAAAAAGACAAAAAGTAAAAATCAAAAGAGAAGGGTTTTGATGAAAAAAAATTAGGTGAAAGAAGATATGAAAAAGTTTTCCACATTTTGAAAAACGGAAATCATTTTCCACATGTTGAAGGAGTTTTTTATTGACGGAAAATATCTTTCTTAACTAGTTTATTTTCCGTGAGCCGAACACTAAATAATTTTTAAAAACTCTTTTTTGGAAGTTATTTTTCGTAAAATAAATGGAGCCTAAATCTTTTTTAATGATCGCTTTTATTCCAAGGCCGATGTGGTTCAGCTACTTTGTTTTCTTCCTTTTATTTAATCCCATTTGAGTATATCTTTGTCCTTTCTTGCGGGAATAACCCTGCTTCCGACAGGTGCAGCCTCGTGCGCCTCCGCAAAATTAATGAAACCAAATGCTTCCCTGTGCAATTGCAACTTTATAATTAGTGCCATTGGTTTTTAGGAGAGAAGAACAAAATATTTTTCATGTCATAAGCACACAATTAACAGACTAATTTTTTGAGCCTTGAAAATTAATTTATAATATTTGTGGTATGATTAATCTCTGACTTTTTTTTATCACATAGACCATTTTAGCCTTTTTTGTAATTTTTTTAATGTGAAAAACCCATTTTGGCTTTTTGTTGCCGAAGCAGAGTTGCCAACGTCGACGATTTCTTTTTCTAGAGGCCATTATGAAGAACCAATATATGAATTTCATTTCACTTTTTACTTTTCAAATTTCTTGACTTGAGCAGCAAATGTACAAAGACACGCAGCAATTCATTCAAGATGTACAAATGACATGAGTTTAAAATTCAGATAAAAGAATTGTATTTTCAAATTAACGAAAAACAAAAAGGCTATCTAGCTTTTCCGATTATAGTAGTTGGGGAACTTTTTGTTGGCAGCTAAAGCATCGCAAACATAGGTCAGTTTGATATGGTTTCTTTATACTCCAACAGAATTAGATGCACAAGCCACGCGTAGCTCTCACGCATGCGTTACGGTACGCGCGTGGTTTTTTTGCCCTTTTCCGGAACCGCAAAAGAGTAGTGGCAAAATCTAGGAAGAAGCAAAGCGCGCGGCTAGAAGCAAAGTTGCGAAGACGTGCAGTAGGCGACACGATGAAGCAAAATCAAGCAATGAACCTTCGATCTCGGGAGAAAGCATGAATTTGGAAGTGCGCTCGAACAAAAATAGATCCGACGATCTTTTCAACTTCGACGAAACAAGTCAGGAGCGAGGGAATAAAACATAATTAACGGATTAGTCGCCATCTTTCATTTGTAAAAAAAATTTCATGTTTGAGCCATCTACTCGAATTTTGATATTGACAGGATATTTTGTATACATATTAGAAAATGGAGTTTCCAATCATCAGAATATGATAATGCATCGACATGAAGTTAATTTAGACCTGTCAAACCGTTGGATCGAGTTTGGTTGAAAATGATCTAACCCAAATTAATCTATTTAAATTGTTTTGACAAATTTCAATGCGATATAAAACTAGTGACCCATACTCATATCCAATTTGACTCATATTGATAAAACACTTCCATATTTAATTCAGTTTAGGAAAACTCGCACTCAAACTAAGGTGAGAGTACAGGTGAGCAAGAGAATTATACATATGGGATGGATCTAAGTAGGTTACGAACTCATTTAATTTTTTATATTATTTTAAGTTTTACCGTTCGAAACTTATTTATGACCCATTTACTGAACATAATCAATCCATATAATAATCTAATCTATCAAATACGGGATGAGATGAGTTTATGAACCATTTTGATAGGTTTAAGTTAATTGCATGAGAATGTTCTTTGAATGATAAAAAGGAATGGATAAATTGAGCATAGATTCACAAGTCAGCAATGATGACTTGCCGTCGGCGGGATCACCTCCTTCAGATTCCATTCTTTCCTTCCACAACAATTAAAAATATCGCCAGAATCTAACAGACGAAAAAGTTCCGAAAAATTAAATGATAAAAAGCAAAGAAAGAAATAGAGAGAGAGAGAGAGAGAGAGAGAGAGAGAGAGAGAGAACGCTATCTTCTGCTTATTTTCAACTCCTCACATGTGATCTCCATCTCCATCTCCATCTCCAATTAGTTTTTGACTATTGTTTTAGTGAAGCCACCCAAAAGGAAAGGAGAGGAAAAAGTGGTTAGGTTGAACTAGAGTTTAGTCATATGAAGTTTTGTGCAGTTGGATTTGATAGGATTAGAAAATCCTCTTGAATATTCTTCTTTTTTTTATTTTATATCTTACTATATATTCATCTTTGGAAATTGCCCTTCGTGTCTATACCGTCAAAGGACGGTGGCGGCGACCACCGAAGTCTTGAAATAAAGTCCATCGATTTGTATAAAAGTCATTGACCTTCGGATGTTGCGCTAATCATGCAAAAGAATTCAACAGGTTATCACGAAAATTGATAATTCAAAAACAACCAAGTTAGCGTCATTAATTCGATGTAAGAGTCACTCACTTATTGATGAGTTATATCATACGTATATTATCATGTCTGGTGGCTAGTGATTCATTCTTTATAATATAGATTACATAAACGATTATGATAGTGTAGTCATAATCTTTTTACATGGATCCGTATCTTATTTGCTATTTTGCCAGAGTGATTGTGGAGCAAAAGAGATGTCACATCATTCGGAAATGTAAATGAAATGGTACTATCGCGACTGCATTACTTCGAATGTCTCATGAATAGGCG
This sequence comes from Eucalyptus guilfoylei, assembly GCA_016097605.1. Taxonomy (NCBI): domain Eukaryota; kingdom Viridiplantae; phylum Streptophyta; class Magnoliopsida; order Myrtales; family Myrtaceae; genus Eucalyptus; species Eucalyptus guilfoylei. The sequence continues at coordinate 22,390,811 of CM027869.1, forward strand.
GGAGGGTCCAAGCCGCTCCCATCACAAACCAATGTGCACGGAGTCTTCCAAGTTCAGGCTATGGCCAATGATTCTTCAAACATAGCTATTCACTTTAATTTGTAAAATGTTGTTCTGTTTTTTGGCTAGGACGTAAGTTCCTGAGATAATATGAAGTTTCGCTGTTCTAGACTTCTCTTGTATATCTAAAAGCATATGTTCCTCTGGTATAGAGCATGGACAATCCAACCGCATGAAAATTTCTACATATCTTTGTATACCTAACAATATTTCTGATATTTAAGTTTCATTCGTTTCATAGAAAATAAATTCAGGAAATACATTTTCGGATTTTCCGGAGTTTGTTTTATGAGAAAGGAACTAGCCATGGAAAACATTTCTCACTAAGGAAAAAAAGTTCTCTAAAAGAGGAGAAAATGTTTTCTGATTTTTATATCTTCTTTCATCTTGCTTTTTTTCACCAAACCTTTTCATTTTACTTTTATTTTTTATTTTAAAAATCGATTTTAGTTATTTATTATTATTATTTTTTCCTTTTCTCTCTTTTTCTTTTCCTTCTTCTCTGGTCGGTTACCGACCCCGGTGAAGGTCGATGACTAGCCACTGGTGACTAGAGCGTGCTAGAGGTTGCGAGGCTTAGGCTTCACAAGATTGGCGACGCTCAAGCGTCACCAAAAGGTGGCAAGGCTTGGCCCTCGTGAATCGGCGATGAGGCTTGAGGCGGCGCTCTCCATTTGTCGCCCGCAACTGGCTAAGGAAAAGAAAAGTAAAGAAAATAAAAAAAGAAAAGGAAAGGAAAGAAAAGAAGAATAAAAATAATTTAAAATTCGACTTTTAAAAATAAAATAAAATTTGATTTTTTTAAAAATAAAAAAGAACACAAAAATATAATTAAAATTAAAACAAAAAAATGATCAAAAGAAGTGCATGGAGGAAAATCAAATCAGATACTGAACGTCGGAAAATATTTTTTACTTCATTTTCAAGTTTCGAGATAAATATTAAAAAATATTATTATTTTCTCAAAAATAATTTCTAAATTTTCCTTTTTCGAAAGTGTTATAATTTTTGCGAAACGAACGGAGAAAATAAGCAACAAGGGGAGGGGAAAGACGCCGTCCTGGAGACAAAAGGCCCCCAAGGTAAGCCCTTAAAGAGCTGGCCATGCTTATTTTTTAATTTTTAATTTTGCCTCCACTACTTCTTTATTAAATCTTTTTTTAATGCCGGCTTTTAAGGCTGCGCATGGTAACCTTCCCCAGCCCAAGAATTTCTATTCTTTTGTTCCCCGGAACAAAAAAAGAATAGAAACCCGTTTGATAACGACAAGTTGGCTTTTTGTTCCCGGGAATAGAAAATTAGTCCGGGAATGGTTTTGGAACAGAAATGAGAAGTAGAAAAAAGTTACTTCTCATTCCCGGCCAAGAATTCCCTGGAACAAAAATAAGAAACAAATTGGGCAACCCTTGGGCAACCCTAATTTCACTTTCGCGATCTTCCATTTTCACCTCTCCCTTCGTCCGCTTGCCTCTCTCCGATCTCATCTCTGGTCGCCTCTCTCCGGTCTCATCTCTGGTCGCCTCTCTCCGGTCTCGTCGCCGCCGGTCTCGTCGCCGCCGGTCCTGTCGTCGCCGGTCCTGTCATCAGTGGTCTCGTACTCCAGTTGGGTCGCCTCTCTCCGAGCCGGTTGCATCCAGTCCCGTCGCCTCCGCCTCTCTTCCCGTCAATCCCGTCGTCTCTGGTCGCGACGCAACACTCCGGTTGGGTCGCCTCTCTCCGAGCCGGTTGCGTCCAGTCCCGTCGCCTCCGCCTCTCTTCAGTGCCATCAATCCCGTCGTCTCTGGTCGCGACAAGGGTGATTGTGATCTTAATGCGGATTGTTGTATTCTTCTGGGGAAGACAGAATTGGCCTTGAAAACAGAGGCCCTTACTGCAGGATCCGATATAAGAACGCTGCGTTCTCTCTCCCAGGGTGAAAAACAGAGAACCCTTCTTTGCAATTTGCAGAAAGAGAGAGGTACCGTTCGGAGATCCGCGTTTCTTGCGAGGTTTTCTTGTGATGTCACAAGCCAGTCCGTGGCTTTGTCGTGAGGATTTTTTTTCTTTGGTGTGATTGGTTCCGACCTTTGTCGATATGGTCTCTGTTTATATTGATGGGAGTGATTGTAATTGTATATCAGGTTGCGTTGTTGAGGGCTGTGATTGGTTTGAATGAATTCAAAGCCCCTTAATTTTTTTCAACTCGTCTACGGTGTTATTTTTTTGTCGAATTCTCTTGGGTTGATGGTGCAATGTTTTTGGGTTTTGACGATCGAGGGTCTGCTATTTTTCAATGTGTAAAAATGTAGTGCGGCGGGCGGATTAATGATGAGGATCTATACGACGTCACCTTCACTTTTGTTGGATTATATTGTATCAATTAGCGAGAGAAGTTAATCGATTTGGTCAATTATCGAAGACATAGCATTGAGTTAGATATATCAGAGCTGCCTCGATTACAACCTATTTGCTCACATCTCTAATGATAAAGTGTTTTGTGTGTGCGTGTGTGTTTTCCTTACACTGAGTGGTATGATTTGCATTGGTGATTCTGCATACTTCCGAGACTTCAGTATCATATATCATATGACTGTTCACTATAAGAAAGGCTAGAGCTGAGAGTTGTAGAATTCTGAGTGGACTTGTGCTTATCTTTTGTCAGATTTGCTAATAATTTGTTCTCGCGTCGGTTGGTCATATATGGTTTGTTGCTTTGATTACTTCTCATTGTACATGTTCTAGTTTTTCTGAAGTTGAATCTGCCACCTGCAGTGCCATTGCCTCCGATCGCCTCTCTCCAATCCCACTGCCTGCAATCCCGTCGCCTCTGGTCAAGTTTCTCCGGCTCACATCGCCTCTGGTCGCGTCGCCTCGTGGTCGTCTTGCCCTAAATCAGGTTTGTTGCTTTGATTCCTTCTCATTGTACCTGTTCTAGTGGTGATTCTCACTTTTTCTGAAGTTGAATCGTGTCGCCTCTGTCGCGTTGCCTCTGTTTGTGCTCGCTTCTCTCACGTTGCTCCCCGTGCTTGTGTCGCCCTTGATCAATGGAGGTAGAGTGGATACCTGGACCTAATGGTTCGGGATATGCATGTTAAATGAAGGAAAGCTTCATTTCTTGGATGTAGATAAGCATGTTGCGCCTTATGCACATATATTTACTGAATTTTATGGTTGATTTAGATTGAATAAGGCCTATGCGATCTGTCTCTCTCTCTTTCGATATGACGCTCGCTCTTTCTCTATTTTCCCCTATCAATTGCGTACCTGAAACTCCGCCGTAATCTGTCAATGCTGCTGAAGTATTGATTACTAGAACAACATGTTCAGTTTATTATTTTTATATGCTGGATTCTAGTTGTCATTGATGCTTGTGTGAAGCTTTGGGTATGTACTTCATCAAACTTTTGTGGCAATTTTCTGATCAAGAAATATCTCATAGATTCAAAGTTATATCTATCTGATTCGTTCATGAACTAGCAAGGGATGCCCAACCTTACAAAACTATAAAGCAAAGGGGATGAATGCTTATAAATGAGAGCACCTTAATGAGGATGCCGCCTTATGTGCTGATAATTGTTTTGATTTTTGATTGAACCGCAAGTTTGCAATGCTCACTGTCTTTCTTGTTGGAGTATCTCATGTAGGAATTAGAAAGTATTTCTGAGATTCTTTTTCCTAACATCTAGTCTCGCATCAAGTAGGAAAGCAAAGAGGTAGTTAGTCTCGTTATATGTAGACAACCTTCGCTCATCGGTGTAATCATGTTTTCGTTAATTTGAAGCTCATTCCTAATTGATTCCTTTCTTGTACCGATCCTTGGTTATTGCTGTTAGTAATGAGTAAAGTGAATCACTGCTGTGATTTGTTGTTATCATGTGTGATTAGTTTTCCTATTAAAGCTTATTGTTGTATCACTTCCGTCCTCACTAATGGCTTTGTGGTTCAATTATCTGGTACTTTTTTGTTTGAATCTTGGTTATGAGTCTAGAGATATTGGTTGTCTTCTGCTGTGATGTTGTATTAAGCTTTCCCTGCTTGTCCTTCTCTTGAATTGTGCTTTCGTATGGTGAGGATTCAAGTAATACAGAAAGCTGGTTATCTTGATATGATGTTGCTGGTGCAAACAAATGATTTAGTCCTGCTTGGTGAGGAACTGATTTTCTGCTGGATGTTATGTTTATTAGAGTCACGGATCGAGCTTAGGATTCGACTTTAGATTCACATAATATGCTTAGATCTGGTGATTGATGATGTTATTGGATGATTTTTTGTGGATTGACGATCAATGATCATGGACTTGAGGTTGATTGAGCTTGATTTGTATTACTTTGCAATTTCGTATCTTTGTGATGGACTTACTGTTTTGGCTGAAACGAAGTGCTAGATGAATTTTTTGACCTCGAGCCCTTCTAGACATAAAAAATACACTTGTAGAGCTTCGATTTGATATGTCATACGCCCATAATGGATGTCGTTTGGTTGCTGAAAAACACATTTGAAATCTGTCAATTCTGCAGTAGTTTCAGCTTGATTTGTGTTTACTGATTTTGCTGTTTTCCTGTTTTGCTTGTTCTGTTTTGCTGATTTTGTCGGTTCTTTGTTTACTGATCTTGCTGGTTCTTTGTTTTGAGGAGCAAATTGTCTTGAAAAAATATACAATAATGGAATGAAACATTTGAGAATTCAAACATTGCACTGAATGATATGATGTTGCTGGTACAAACAAATGATTTAGTCATGCTTGGTGAGGAACTGATTTTCTGCTGGATGTTATGTTTAGAGTCACGGATCGAGCTTAGGATTCGACTTTAGATTCACATAATATGCTTAGATCTGGTGATTGATGATGTTATTGGATGATTTTTTGTGGATTGACGATCAATGATCATGAACTTGAGGTTGATTGAGCTTGATTTGTATTACTTTGCAATTTCGTATCTTTGTGATGGACTTACTGTTTTGGCTGAAACGAAGTACTAGATGAATTTTTTGACCTCGAGCCCTTCTAGACATAAAAAATACACTTGTAGAGCTTCGATTTGATATGTCATACGCCCATAATAGATGTCGTTTGGTTGCTGAAAAACACATTTGAAATCTGTCAATTCTGCAGTAGTTTCAGCTTGATTTGTGTTTACTGATTTTGCTGTTTTCCTGTTTTGCTAGTTCTGTTTTGCTGATTTTGTCGGTTCTTTGTTTACTGATCTTGCTGGTTCTTTGTTTTGAGGAGCAAATTGTCTTGAAAAAATATACAATAATGGAATGAAACATTTGAGAATTCAAACATTGCACTGAATGATATGATGTTGCTTTGGTACAAACAAATGATTTAGTCATGCTTGGTGAGGAACTGATTTTCTGCTGGATGTTATGTTTAGAGTCACGGATCGAGCTTAGGATTCGACTTTAGATTCACATAATATGCTTAGATCTGGTGATTGATGATGTTATTGGATGATTTTTTGTGGATTGACGATCAATGATCATGAACTTGAGGTTGATTGAGCTTGATTTGTATTACTTTGCAATTTCGTATCTTTGTGATGGACTTACTGTTTTGGCTGAAACGAAGTACTAGATGAATTTTTTTGACCTCGAGCCCTTCTAGACATAAAAAATACACTTGTAGAGCTTCGATTTGATATGTCATACGCCCATAATAGATGTCATTTGGTTGCTGAAAAACACATTTGAAATCTGTCAATTCTGCAGTAGTTTCAGCTTGATTTGTGTTTACTGATTTTGCTGTTTTCCTGTTTTGCTAGTTCTGTTTTGCTGATTTTGTCGGTTCTTTGTTTACTGATCTTGCTGGTTCTTTGTTTTGAGGAGCAAATTGTCTTGAAAAAATATACAATAATGGAATGAAACATTTGAGAATTCAAACATTGCACTGAATGATATGATATTGCTGGTACAAACAAATGATTTAGTCATGCTTGGTGAGGAACTGATTTTCTGCTGGATGTTATGTTTAGAGTCACGGATCGAGCTTAGGATTCGACTTTAGATTCACATAATATGCTTAGATCTGGTGATTGATGATGTTATTGGATGATTTTTTGTGGATTGACGATCAATGATCATGAACTTGAGGTTGATTGAGCTTGATTTGTATTACTTTGCAATTTCGTATCTTTGTGATGGACTTACTGTTTTGGCTGAAACGAAGTGCTAGATGAATTTTTTTGACCTCGAGCCCTTCTAGACATAAAAAATACACTTGTAGAGCTTCGATTTGATATGTCGTACGCCCATAATGGATGTCGTTTGGTTGCTGAAAAATGCATTTGAAATCTGTCAATTCTGCAGTAGTTTCAATTTGATTTGTGTTTACTGATTTTGCTGTTTTGCTGTTTTGCTAGTTCTGTTTTGCTGATTTTGTCGGTTCTTTGTTTACTGATCTTGCTGGTTCTTTGTTTTGAGGAGCAAATTGTCTTGAAAAAATATACAATAATGGAATGAAACATTTGAGAATTCAAACATTGCACGAATAGCTACCCAATGTTTATGCACTTTGAATAGCTATTCAATGTTTAGAGCTATAATGACATTTTGATGCTTGTGTCTTTCTTTAGTCTAAAAGATGGTGATGAGAAAAGAAGGCAGCAGCATGTTGCACTTTCTTTTTAATTGTCTTGAACTCATATGATGTTCAACTAGTGAAGGTTACATGGCATCCCAAAAAGAGGCATTCACCGCAAAGTGGAATGAGCCTTTAACCAACTTGTTCGTCAGTTTGTTGGTAGAAGAGGTCAAAAAAGGAAATCGCACCTCTTCTACTTTCAACAAAGCAGGGTGGAATAACATACGGATAGAGTTCAACAAACAAGCGGAGACTTCAATATACTTGCAGTACAGTTGAAGAATAAGGTGAACAAATTGAAAAAACAGTATGCTAGTTTCAAGAAGCTTCTTTCACAATCCGGATTTGGCTGGGATAATGTGAACAAAAAAGTTGTTGTTGATGATCCAAGCATATGGGAATCTCATATCAAGGTATGATTTAACCTTTGATCATTTTCATAGCACTATATATTTACATCCAATATGTTTAATTGTATTGCTGATATATGTCATCATTGTGAAAATTGCGGGATAATATTGAGTGGGTGAAATTCAAGAAGGATGGGTTTCCTCAATATCCCGACTTGTGCATTGTATTTGGTGATACATATGCTACTGGAGACTATGCAGCAGGAAATGCCGAAGATTTGGTGATGTCGGATGAACTTAACATTGGTGGTGATGATGCGGACGATGGACCATCGGACTTTGGTGCACAGCATGTTAATGAGGAAGATTTTATGTCGACATAACTCCTACTCCAGTTCATGACAAACATAGGATGGATAAAACTCCAAATACTAAGAGGAGAAGGAAGAGTCAATCATATGATGTTGCTAGCACCCGCAAAGCCTTGCAAGAGATGATCAAAAGTAGGGTTAATCAATGGTGAGTGGTTCTGTCAACTCACAAGTGACATCACCACCTATAGACCCATTCTCCATATCTGTGGTGATTGATACCCTACTTGCCATGCCTACGTTGGACCCAGATCTCTATAGCAAAGCAAAGGAGCGAGCCTGCGATAATGCCATTTGGAGGGAGGCTTTTATCAAAACCCCAACTGAAATGAGATATGGACTTCTCCAACGTCTTTAGTGGATGTTAGGAAATGTGTCGTGGATTGCATGGAGTTTTATTAGACTATGTTTTTTATGTTGTTGGTTGTTATTTTGTTGTTCAAGATATTGATGTTGAGACTTTTGCATTTGTGTTGTGGTTTGGATATGATGGATTGTGCTGAATTTTTATATTTGGTTTGCCTTTTCACTCTATTACTTACGTTATTGGTTTATATTGTTTTTTATTTTTATTTTTACATATATCTATATTGATTTTCTTATATTTGTGTAATGGCATAGGTACTATGGAAGATGAATCGAGATAGTGTGTCTAATGAAGAGGTAGTAGCGGTTGAATGGTATTTGGATGACTTTGATATTGACATAATAAAAACATGGTTATCTCTTGTTAATTTGGACATGTGTTTGCATACAAAAGAGCCTATTAGGGACAGTAAATTATCGGGAGCCGAATGGGTAAGGGAAATTGTTTATGGACATTCGGATAGGATATATGAAGCATTCAGGTTAGAGAGACATGTTTTTCTTAACCTATGTGATCTAATGAAGGCAAGAGGCTGGCTGAAAGATACTCGATATGTAAAGGTAGATGAACAAGTTGGGATTTTCTTATCTATGGTTGGTCACAAAAACACAAATAGAGATTTATGTGAGAGATTTCAACGTTCGGGACAAACAATCAGTAAGTTCTTCACTCGGTATTAAAAGCGTTTCTCAAATTATCAAAAGAGATTATCGAGGCCGCCTTCTTTTGATATTGTTCCGGAGGAGATTCTTATCGATCCTAACCATGCACGTTACTTCAAGGTATGATTTTAATATCAATTTTACATTATTAAAATATATATAGTTGATAATATTATCTAACCTATAATTTCATAAAATCACAGGGCTGCATTGGTGCTATTGATGGCACCCACATTAATGCATCCGTCCCTATATCAAAACAAATCCCATTTAGAGGCGGAAAGGGACTACCACTCAAAATGTGATGTGTGCTTGTTCATTTGATATGAAATTTACTTTCGTATATGCTGGGTGGGAAGGATCTGCAATGATTGTCGGGTTCTCTCGGCGGCACTCGAGACTCCTCGATTGCAATTTCCTCGACCACCACCAGGTATTTGTTTTGTCTATATTAAGTGATTTTCTTTATGATTGTATAGCTATTGCATATCATAACAAATTTATGTATATATTCTTGTAGGGAAATACTATGTAGTAGATTCTGGTTATGCATCACTTCCAGGATTTTTAACTCCATTTAAAGGTGAACGGTATCATTTGAATGAGTATAGGGGTAGAACGAGACGGCCCCGAACAGCAAAAGAATTGTTCAATCATAAGCATTCTTCATTGAGAAATGTTATCGAGAGGTCATTTGGGGTATTAAAAAATCGCTTCTCCATTTTGAGACACATGCCTCCATTTTCAATTCGAAAGCAAGCATATATTGTAATCGCATGTTGTACTCTTCATAATTATATTCGCGACCAAGACAAGATGGACAGGAACTTTGCCCTTTATGGAGATCCGGATTATCCACTTGGATCTACAGAAGACGAGGTTGTAGATGATGCATCACGTGATGAGGCGGCTGAGATAAACATGATCAGGAAAAATATTGCAAATGTGATGGCAAGGGATCACAATATGGAAGAGATTCCATGACTTTTTATTTCCGACTTTTGCGACGTGTTTTTTGTTTTTTGGTGAAAACTTTTGCGATGTGTTTGTAAACTATTATGAATAGATTTCTATTAATAGTATTAAGGTCATCCAATTCTATCTCCATGAGCATAAATGTCATTGAATGTATCATAAATGTGGACAAATAGAAGAGAAGCAAATGGTAAGCTATTGTATAGTTGACACTTCAAGACCTACAAACCGCCGTCCGAAGCTTGTATGCTAGTCAAGAAAGAAAAAAAGCAAAAGAGGAGAAGAAAAACACCTCCCTTTATCAAAATTAGCCAAAACCTTATAACGACAGCAAGGTAATTCGGAAGAAGCAAGGTAAAAAGTAACATCAAGATGGGATGCATCGACGGTTCAAAATGCAAGAGAACGAGGTCTTTACTAAGTGTTTTAGGAGCATACTATGAACTAAATGCATAATGACAACAAAGCCACGCCATGCATGCACCATTCCAACAGTTGGAAATTTCCAACCCCAACCCTACATCCATGTCAAGATTAGAAGAGACTAAAATCCCTAAGCCACGCATGCACTATAATTACAATTTTTTGTTTTTAAAGAGTAAAAACTTAGTCCCAAGGAAATGAGTATAAATTAATTTGGCTGACAATATCACGTGTGCTTTTTCGCAATATTTGCTATACCAAACATTAAAATTCGCAAAAAGAAAATATATTATTGAGAATTATAGTTCAAAACATCGGTTTGTGAATACCGATTCCAACAAAGCGCTACATAAATTCAATACGCTATAAAACATAAGTAAAGATCCTCACACATAAATATAAAATAATAGCTCACGTTCCATTACAATACCACCTATGTTACAAGCATATTCGACTAGAATGCTTACACCTAATCAAATGTATTATTAATCTAATAATATTTTGATCTTGTCAATTTTTATGTAATATCTAATTTATTCATTTTTCTTATTTTTAATTTTTTTAAAATAAAATTTGGAATAGAAATTTTATGCGAGTTACCAAACGTGTTTCTGTTCTTTTTCTATTCTAGAAATAGAAATTTTGTGCAGTTATCAAACGTGTTTCTGTTATTTTTTTGTTCCAGAAATAAAAATTTTGTACAGTTATCAAACGGGTTTTTTTGCTCAGAAATTGTTCCCCAGAATAGAAATAGAAAAAAACTATTTCTGAAAAAAAATTGTTCCCCGGCCAAGAAATGTTATCATGCGCACACTAAGCCGAGGCCGATGCTGTTCAGCTACTCTGTTCTCTTCCTTTTATTTAATCCCGCTTGAATAAATCTTTGTCCTTTCTCGTGGGAGTAACCCCGCTTCCCACGAATGCAACCTCGTACGACCCCGCAAAATTAAAGAAACCGAATGCTGCATTCCCTATGCAATTGCAACTTTATAATTAGTGCCATTGGTTTTTAGAAAAGAAGAACAAAATATTTTTCGATTCATTAGCACAAAATTAACGGACTAATTTTTCGAGCCATATAAATTAGTCTTGGATGAATACGGCGTTGATGTATTTTTTATAACACGAAAATTAATTTATTATAAATATGGTATGATTATACCGAGTTGAGATTTTTTGATAGTACTAATCCCTAAATTTGTTACTAATGCTGACACTATCTTTTTGTTGAGGCTCAGTATGAAGAAGAAAAATACAAATTTCATTTTACTTTTAACCTTTCAGATTTCATGTTAATGTTGACATTATCTTTCTGTTGAGGCTCATTATGAAGAAGAAAAATACGTATTCCTTTTTACTTTTTACTTTTTACATTTCATGACTCGAGTAATATTTGTGTAGAAACACGAAGCAATTCATTCGAAATGTATGAATGATACGAGTTTGAGATTCGGATGAAGGTTTTATTTTCAAACTGACAAAAAACAAAAGGTGATCTAGCTCATAGATCAGTTTGATATGTACTACAACAGAATAAGATGCACATGCCACGTGTTGCTCTCACGCATGCGGTATGCGCGTGGCCTTTTTCCTTTTTCTTTTCCCGAGCCGCAAAGGAGTAGTGGTAAAATCTAGGAAGAAGCAAAGCGCGCGGTTAGACGCAAAGTTGCAAAGGCGTACAGTAGGCGATACGATGAAGCAAAAAAGTGATGGACACAAGTCCTTCGGAGAAAGCGTGAATTTGGAAGTGCACTCGAACAAAAATCGATCCGTTGCTCTTTTTATCTTTGACGAAACAAGTCGGGATAGAAGGAATAAAACATAATTCATGAATTGGTCGCAATCCTTCATTTGTAAAAAATTATGTGTTTGAACCACTTACTAAAATTTCGATATAGATGGGATATTTTTAAATGGAGTTTCCATTTGTTAGAATACAATAATGCATTGACATGCGCTAAAGTTAATTTACACACATCAAATGAGTGGATCGAGTCGATTCAAGTTGGATTGAAAATGGTCCGACTCAAATTAACCAATTTTGATCCAATTTGATGTAATACAAATCGAGTCACCCATACTCATACACATACCCAATCCAACTCATATTAATAGAATACTTCCATATTTAGTTCAATTTAGGAAACTTATACTCAAATCAAGGTGAAAGGGTAGAGTGCAGAAAATAAATAGAGAGTTATATAGGTTAATTGGGTCTAAGTCAGTTGCGAATTCATTTAACACCTATATTATTTTAGGTTTTACGGCTTGAAATTTATTTATGACTTATTTATTGAAGATAATTAACTCATACAACAACTCAGTATATCAAATACAAGTTAAGAAATGTATTTACAATCCATTTTAATAGATTTGAGTTGATTGCATGAGAATATTCTTGAATAATAAAAAGAAATGGATAGATTGTACATAGATTCATAAATCAGCAAAGATGACTTGCCGTTGGCGTGATCACCACCCTGAGATTCCATTCCATTCTTCCCTTCTACAACAAATGGAAAAAAAAGCCAGAAACTAGCAGACGATAACTCCAAACAAAAAAAATAAAAAAAAATAGAAAAGGAAAGAATTAGTGGGAGACGTAGGTGGACGGGCAGGTCCAGCCCCCCCAACCCCCAACTGTTTCAATTCAATTCAATTCAATTCAGACACTCTCTGTCGTTCGTCTCGTCTTCGTCTCCTCCTTCCGTCCGTCTGCAGAGAGAGAGAGAGAGAGAGATAGATTCCAAACGCTATCTTCTGCTCACTTTCGACACCTGCTCCCATGTGATCTCCATCTCCAACTCCAACTCCAACTCCAACTCCAACTAAACTCTCCACCTCCTCCTTCGATCCATCCGCCGATCGGAGCCATGCCCCCGCCCGATTCGCCTCCCCGCCCGATCCTCCCCGGCCTCGCCGTCCTCGCTCTCCTCCTCCTCCTCCCGCCGCCCAGCCTCTCGGCGGGCGGCGGCGGCGGCGGCGAGGAGCTCGCGTACCTCTGGCCGCTCCCGGCGGAGTTCACCACCGGCGCCGACACACTCTCCGTCGATCCTGCCCTCGCGCTCGTCGTCGGCGGCAACGGCGGCGGCTCCAGGATCGTGAAGGACGCGTTCGACCGGTACAAGAGCATCATCTTCCAGCACAGCGGCGTCTTCTCCATCTTCAACGCCTTCAGGAAGAAGGCGTCCGGGTACGACATCGGGAGGCTGAGGATCGTGGTTCGCTCCGCGAATGAGGAGGTTCGTCCGGTTCGCGATGCGGATATATGTATTTCTTTTCTTTTCTTTTTCCGCTTGCTTGCTTGATTGAGCCGGCGGAAATTGGCGCGCTTGCGATGTGAAATTTGAGTCGTCGGTGAGCGTGCGTGTTTCTCTTTGCAGCTTCAGCTTGGGGTGGATGAGAGCTATACTTTCCTCGTGACGAAGAGTGATGGCAAGTCGATCATCGGAGAGGCGACAATTGAGGTAAATGACCAACTTTGACAGTCAATTGTGGAGTCTGCTGAATTGAAAAGAGACAGAGGTTTCAGCCAAATCATCTTCACGTGTCCAATTCCATCCCTAGACAAAGTCTAGTATACCTTTAACATACGGGCATGAGCACACTGACCTGCATTTGCACGAGAGCTTGAGATATTCATGTGGTAATAGAGGTGTTTCCCTTTGCTGCAGGCAAACACTGTTTATGGTGCATTACGAGGGTTGGAGGTATGTACAAATGTTTTTAAACTCGCTCTTCATGTATTGATATATTTTGAATGTGGTATTGCATTGCCATGATAGTTGATTTTTGTTTTGCTAGTGGTGGTAAGATGCTAGAGGAATGTTTCCTTTTCTTTTCCCCCTTTCCTTTCTTGAGCTAGATTTGTGCATTGTGATAGTGGTTGTAATACCGAGAAAATTATTTTTGCATGTGATCTTAGAATTGTCAAACAGTTACAAGCATTGATTTTGTGATGGGCGGCATCCTAATGCTACCTCATCTATAGAACATGGAATCTCGTGTTTGGCAGAAGTTTATAGTTTACAAAAAAACAGAAGGTACTCTTCCCGCCAAATGTAAGCTTGTGTTGGGTACTACATTCTATGCTGCAAACTCACAGTTCTCATCCACCATCACCCATTTCTGTGTCAGAGGCATTGTAAGAATATATCTTCTTTGTATGTATTGTTCAGTAGTATTTTGGTCATATTTCCAAGCTGTAATCTCTGTATTTGGTGGATCCTCAAGCGGCAGTTTCTTGGATATGTGAGGCATCTTTATCAAACATTCTTTTAAATCGTTTCAGACATTCAGCCAATTATGTACCTTTGATTATAGTACAAAGTTGGTACTTGTGCACAAGGCTCCGTGGTATATCCGAGATGAGCCAAGGTTTGCATATCGTGGACTACTACTTGGTAAGAACAATGATCCTATTAATTGAATATGTTGAATGGCAAACATCCTTCAACATTATGTGATGTTTATTTTATTGGCGGCATGGCATTTTTCATAACAGATACATCGAGGCACTACTATCCTGTCGATGTGATTAAGCACATACTGGATTCCATGTCATATGCTAAACTTGTAAGATACGACAAACTCGCAATCCCTTCTTGCTCTTATTCTCAGTGCACTTTTCCTGTAACACTCCGCTGATCACTATTCTATGTTTTGCTCATTTAATTCCCATGAATGTGTTCCTCCCATGGGAATTACATTCAGTAGAATGTCCTTCATTGGCACATCATAGACGAACAGTCATTTCCTCTAGAAGTGCCTACCTATCCTAAGTTGTGGCAAGGGGCGTATACAAGATGGGAGCGATATACAGTTGAGGATGCATATGAAATAGTGAAGTAAGATATCCATTGCTTGTCCCATGATAAGCAAATTCTTCTCCTTTTTGTGATTGACTTCCTAGATCTGGCACCCGGAAATGTACTAACTTTGTCCTTTTGTTTCTTGCTGGCTTTCACCATATGAAGCTTTGCCAAAAGTAGAGGTATGTTCTCACCTTCATTGCTTTGTTGAGGTTATGATGAATGCGTTCACACGTATTTCATTGCAATTGTAGTTTTATAAATTTGATATATCTATTGAACTTGTTTGCTTGTGTCAACTGCTACAAAAAACTCGTATAAATCTAGTAGACCTTAGAACTGCTGCTTTACTATATGAGTGTATTTTATAATTATGACTGAGTTACTTTTATTATCACTGCTAGTACAATTGTAGTAATTGCTGAGCATCTTTCTTAACTGATTTTAGGAATCCATGTGATGCCTGAAGTAGATGTCCCTGGTCATGCAGAATCATGGTAAGCCATTTCCTTTTTGTAGATTTTTCAGCCTGTGATGAGACTATGCGGATGTGTTTAGGTCGTATATCTTAAATAAGCTACCATAAATTTCTGACGTTCTTTGATACAGGGGAAAAGGGTATCCTGAATTATGGCCTTCTACATCCTGTAGAGAGCCACTTGATGTTTCCAAAAGTACTACTTTTGACTTAATTTCTGGCCTCTTATCAGGTTAGGCATCCGGTATCTTTATCTATCGTTCTAAATCTTCCACTGTGCGTTCTTGTTGCTGCTTTGATGTATGAATTATCTATACATCGATTATAACATAGCTGTTTATGTTTCATGAGTTCCTGAAGGAAGAAAGCCATGTCAACTTGAGTAATAACACGTGTGAAACTTTTGTAGCATAAAGCTTTGCTCTTACATAAATCTCTGCATGGACAAGGCACTACTTTAGTAGTTGAAGGAGTTGTTTTCACTTAGTAAACGCCTGAGATGTTAGGGTGTCTGCTGAAACTTCATTCTTCTCCTTCATTTTGGTTGGGAAGGGGGCTTGTTTGATGAGTCTTTGATACCTGATGACTTAAGTACCCATTGGCTTGTTCTTAATATTTCAAATATCAAATTATGAAAGTTCATGCTTTACTCTGAGAGCTAAAATGCATGAAGTAAGAGTGCATCCTCCCTATTGCTTTGGTAATCTCCTGATGATCTATGCGCCACTTAGATCTAACCCAAATCCCATCATTGCAGATATGAGAAAAATTTTCCCCTTTGAGCTATTTCATTTGGGTGGTGATGAGGTTAACACAGGTTAGTGCGGGTGACCTTGGCATCTCTGTTTTTCTTTGGCATTCATTTATTCTTTACCTACTGAATGATCGGTAGACCTTTTCTACCTCACAATTTTAGAAGTACTTTGCAGTATGTGATTAGGAATGTAACAGGGGCTCTTGTTTCTGTCAGTCTCTACTCTGTGAATATGGGCTATCCTTTAGTTTCTTCAGAATGCTAACTTATTCTGGGTAAACCGTCACAAATATCCTCATTTCCATCCTATGTCATTGGTGTTAGCACAAGAGGAACAAAATAGAGAAAATGGAAGGCTTTAAAAAGGAAAATATCTGCTACTTAGTTTATGCTTGGTCCCTTACTTAAAAGAACTGAAAATCTGAATTTCACCTACTGGTCATCCTCTGTATGCTGTTAAAGGATCATGTAGACATTATTGGAGTTGCATATATGTGATGGACAGGGGATTATCTAACATAAAGAATTTATTAATATTATTGAAAAATGCGACCTAATTTTCTAGTGAGATCAGGGGCAGCATGTAAACACTTGTAATGTCAAATAATATCTAATGGGCTAGGACATCTACTTGTGAAATGACAGCATTCTGCAATTTGAGACATTTCTCTGGATTTAAGTTTTATGATCACAAACTATATAAGTGATTATTA
Source organism: Eucalyptus guilfoylei (assembly GCA_016097605.1). Classification (NCBI taxonomy): domain Eukaryota; kingdom Viridiplantae; phylum Streptophyta; class Magnoliopsida; order Myrtales; family Myrtaceae; genus Eucalyptus; species Eucalyptus guilfoylei. The sequence goes on from CM027869.1 coordinate 22,407,337, forward strand.
TTTTCTGATATTTCTTTTGCAGATTGTTGGACATCCACCCCTCATGTGAAGCAGTGGTATATTAATCAACTAATTTACTTGAGATTTGTTCTACTTCCGGGAGTTTGGCCTGGGAAATTGAAAATTTTCCCTATTTTTATCATATACTAAGCTGTCTTTTCAACCAACTCATTATTGTTTTATGGTCTTAGTTCTTATTCCAAAACTGTTGCAACAGACTTATTTATTTTGTTAAGTTACAATTACAGGAATGCGTTTTGGTTTTTCATTGCTGTGAATGAGCATGCAACCTATTCGATCTTGAAACATTGTGAGACTGTGTTACTACCATGACTAAAATATCTCCCAGTTAATTAGAAATTATATTCTAGAAAATTTGGATGGAGTTAACAAGTCTTTCCATTATTAGGATCCTCAAGAATAGAGGACAATAGTGGGCTGTAACCTGACACTTTTAATTAGATCTCTTGAGATCACTGCTACAGTCTGGAAGCAATTTTCACTGTTCTTTTTTTTTTTGGTATCGAATCAAACTATTTATTTTCAAAAATGCAATTTTTCTATAAGGGTTTTTCGTTGAAAATTGTATGGATTTAGCATCAACTTGTTTCTCTGTGGGGATACCTTTCCCTGTATGCCCCCGTTTCTCTTAATGCAGTCTTCAATACTTGCTTCTAGCAACTCATGTCAGATGTTAAAATGATGGTTGCTTTAAATGCAGGCTCCAAAATCATAACATGACCAGTAAAGACGCATACGAGTATTTTGTCCTCAAAGCTCAAGAAATTGCCATTTCAAAAAATTGGACCCCTGTCAACTGGTATGCACATGTTACTAACACCTCCTGGAGACAGTTGATTCTGCACATTGTTTTTGATTTAGCAATAATTGAACATGTTATTCTCCTTCTCTTTGCCAATTTTCCTAGTTGACATCGAGTCTCCACACCAATACGACAGAACATTTGTTTAAGAGGCGCATCTCAACACTGGTTTCTGCATCATTTCGAGAAAGATATTTCAATGGAATTGCCGTGTTGTGAGATGACACATTGTTGAATGTTAAAGGACTATCACTTTTGCATGCAAGAGTGCGTTTCAGACTTCTGTAGCATGTCTATAGAAAAATGAAAATAATACTCAAACTAGTAGTCATTAATGTCATCGTGTTTACTTATAAAAGAGGACTTTGTTAACACGTCCCTATATTTGGCCCATCATTTTGAAAGATTTTTGGTGGATTCACTGCTAAAATGATGTATGAACTAGATTAAATTAAAGGGTCATGGCCTGGAGATCCAGTTTACTAACTTCTACCTGCTTTAATTTTCTAGATAGTAAGTGGTTATCTCAGGCTTGTGGCCCTTGGTTCCAGAGGTAGAGAAGGTTTTTAGAATATAACAATGTGAAAGAGCACAAATGAAAGAGTCATAGGTAATTAGAAAAGGAAACCATGTTCTAATAGCACTGATGTTTGTTGCACATGGTATTCAGCCATCCTAACTGTTGTTCGGCTTTCTTTTTTTCATAGCATTTGTATGTAGAGTATGATGTTGATTTTCAATTGCTTCAGGGAGGAAACATTTAATGCATTTCCTGCAAGCCTTAATCCAAGGACGATAGTACATAACTGGTAAGTTTTGATCAATATTCAAGACAAGTTGATTGCAAGCTAATTTATTTTTGTCACTGTAGGCTGGGAGCTGGTGTATGTCCAAAGGCTGTCACAAAGGGCTTTAAATGCATTTTCAGCAATCAAGGTTTTTGGTATCTAGATCATTTAGATGTGCCATGGGATCAAGTGTACACTGCAGAGCCCCTCGAAGGAATAAGTGATGCTTCCAAACAAAAACTTGTGATTGGTGGTGAAGTTTGCATGTGGGGAGAGACAGCCGACACTTCCAATGTCCAGCAAACGATATGGCCTAGAGCTGCCGCTGCTGCAGGTAAGCCAGTCTTTGGGCATCGTTCTATGCTGGGGCATTGAGTCTTTTTTCTTCTCGCCTCTCATCCCTTGTCCACTTAGAGTTTTTTTCTTTTTTTTTTTCAAATTGCAAGGGAATCCTTTTAGTGACAATGAAGTTATATCTTCATCCGTTCCCACATGATTGGTTCCAATGGTGATCTCCTTTTTTGGGGTCCTGGTCGGTTACCTATTATCACCGTCTTATAATCTGTAAAGCAGTTTCTCTACTATATAAAATTTTATTTCACATAAAAAGGGCCAAGTTTGATATCACCCAATGGTTCTGTTTGAGTTTTAGGGTTGTAAGGATTTTGAAGACATACGGGGGGGTAGCTGGGGGTTTCACCATTTATCCTCAAAGCTTTTTGGTACTATGTTTCGTGCTGAGGCAATGAATGGTGTATAGTCCTTTCTTTTCGGTGAACGAATGTTTGTTGGAAATCAGCCTTTCAAGTGATTGAAACAGAGATGGAACATAAAAACAACTTTTGGCATGTGAAATGGCTTTCTAGGGTGAGGGCCTCCTCATGGCTTTTGATTGTGTTTCCCCAACTTCCCAAAACTTCTATTTGCCAGTTCATGCCTTATCTTCTCCTTTTCCATTGATGTATCACGTATGTGCAAATCCTCCTCAAAACTCACAGTAGCCCCAGAACAGTAGTTTTCTCGTCTTAGCTTTCTCTTCTTGGCGTGGCCAGGAAAGCTTGAGTGCATAGTCCTTCATGCAGATTAGAAAATCAATAATTATAGTGTAGTCATAATTTTTTACATAGATCCATATTTATTCGTTTGTTTCTATTTTGCAGAGCGACTGTGGAGTAGGAGAGATACCATATCGACCGGAAATATAAATGAAACGGCATTACCACGACTACATTACTTCAGATGCCTCCTGAATGGGCGGGGGGTCGCAGCTGCACCTGTCACGAACCATTATGCACGGAGTCAGCCAAAAGGTCCCGGTTCATGCTATGCCCAATGATTCTTGGAATGCCGCCATTCTTTTCAATTTGTAAACTGCTGCTATGTACTTTGGCTGGGAAATAAGTTCTTGAGATATTTGGGTCCGTTTGGTTCAGCTTTGTAAATAGGCGTGGGGTGTAATGCAAATGCTAAAAGTAAAAGCTATTTGGGGAAATGCAAATTGTGTTTGTTAAAATCTCTTTGCAAATGAACTTTGAGTTGAATATATTTGACAAAAACAATTTTACAATGGGTTTTGGATATATATATATATATATTTTTCCTGAAAAATGACCAAACCCTTCGCTAGACTGACGAAGGGCTACGGTAGCCGACGAGCCAAATCTGGCGCCATTGGTCGAGGTTGCCCATGTCCGGTGACCTCCGATGATGGTCACGCAATCTAGCCGAGGGCCGTCGAAGGTCGCACATTGGTCGAGGTCGCCCATGTCCGGTGACCTCCGACAATGGTCACGCAACCTAGTCGAGGGCTATCAAAGGTCGCACATTTGTCGAGGTCGCCCATGTCTGATGACCTCTGACGATGGTCATGTAACCTAGCCGAGGGCCGTCAAAGGTTGCACGACCTCGGGCGACCCTCGACGAGGGTTACACAACCCAAGTGACCGCCGCTTGGGTGTCGTGAGGGTCGCGCAATCGACGGCTGGTGTCGCGCAACCCTCGCTACACCCAAGTGAGGGTCGTGTGAGGTCGCAAGACCTAGGCAGCGGTCACCTAGGTCGCACGTCCCTTGGGTTGCGCAACCTAGATGACCGCCGCCTAGATTCGCTGTCATGTGACCCTCTCAACACCCAGGTGAGGGCCGCTTGAGGACGTGAGACCCAGGTAGCAGTCACTGGGTTGCAAGTCGCTTGGGTCGCGCGACCCTCACCAAGGGTCGCCCAAGGTTGTGCGACCTTCGGCAACACTTAGCTGGGTTGGGCGACCCTTGTCGGACTGGCGGTTGTCGACACCAAATCCGGCTTGCCAACGGCCATAGCCCTTCGCCTGTCCGGCTAAGGGTTTGGTCCTTTTTGAATTAGAAAAAAAAAAAAACTAATGAAGGATGAAATTGAAATTTTGAAACATTTATGAGGGCAATTTTGGAAGAAAAAATGAGTTTCAGCATTTAGTAAATACTGAAAGTTCAAAGCTAGTCTCAACTAGCATTGTAAAGGGGTTTTCAGTCTTCCCAATGTTGACTTTGAAGTGAAAGCCTCTTCAAAATAAGTGCCAAACGGTCCAATATTTTCTTAAGGGGCTTTGGAGACTGAAAATCTTTTGAGAATGTTTAACCAAACGCACTTTTAGAAGTATATCCTTTCTAGACTTTGCTTGCGTACATATAAATCAGTGCGTGTGCTGCACTTTTTAGTTAACCAAAACAGATCTGAAAGTGTATGTCTTTGGATGTAGGGCATGGATGATCTGACCACATGAGCTTTGTAAATGCATGCGGGGCATATTTGGCTCTCGCATCTTGTGCCCATAAACAGATACGAATTCTTAGCTCAGTTTATTCGTAGTAGCTGATTTTAGTTGGATTATTAGAATGCTTACTCAAATCAGGGGAAAAATTATATACATATAAATAATCGGTTATATGGAAATTTATATATAAGTTACTTAAAATTACCGATTTTATATGAAATTACAAGATGTATAAGTAACCACAAAAAGAAGAATGTTACAGTTTTGAATTGAAATTTATTAATTACGTGGTGATGTTATCAGTGAAGATGGTCACACACGCTATTCTTATTTTAACAATTTCTATCAATTGAGAATTTACCAACAATAAATAGGTAAAATTCATTTCTCTTAATCAGAGTTATTATTGCATTATTGACAATCACATGATTTTTCTATGTAAAAGATTAGTGTAGATAGCAGAAAAATCGACTGGCTTCTCTCTAGCCCTATGGTCAGATGACCTGAGACAGCCGTTTGCAGTGGTCATAGAGGTCCATAAGCTCCCTATGTGCTTCATGGGGAGATATATATGCATGGTGCAACTATGTTTTTGTGTAAATTTTGCAGGAAAAAACAAATGAGGCATTTTGCTCATTCTAAGATAACAGAAGGTCCTCAATTATGTCATTCATAATATCACGTCACAAGCAAACTGATATCACCTCACAAACAAACTAAAGTGATGATCAAGTGGTCATATAATGGCATACGCTTTTTTAATAATAATGCTATATGCTATATATGTCAAGATTGATGTAAAAAATTAGCATGCTGATTATTTTGAGACATTCTAAGTGAGGCCGTTAAATAAGTGAATCATACACAACACCTAATTATAATTTACCACATTATTTAATATATCGGTTTCATAAATCAATCTTAATATTATAATGGAAAATGCTTGGTTGACGGTACCGTCAACCAAGAAAAAAGACTGTCAAACATGAGCCAAGCGTTTTCTATCTTCAAGGTGGGAGACTTAGTTAACAGGTTTTTTGTTTTTATTATATGAAAATGCATTTTCCATATAAAAATGATTTTCTTGTCTTATTTAAAGAAAAAAATCAAAGTGATAATATTCAAATTATAAGAAATATATGAAGAACTCGATTGCAACTTTTAAAATAGTCTACATTATTCTCCGGCCAAAGAAAATCGACGGAGAATAGATTTTTTTTTTTTTTTATAAAAAAAATTTAGCTTTGAATCATGTGATCTTAAGATTAATTTTGTAATGTTTTAGGTCCCTGCACATCTTCATCTATGAGATTTGGATTAGCAAAGTAATTTTTTTTCTCTTCTAATTCATTATTCTTACCTTGATTTTCTCTTTACTTCATTGATTTTATGTAGAATCAATATCACTGGTCTTAATTTTAGATCATTAGAAAGTTCTTCTAGAGCAATTTAATTTGAGCGAAAGGAATTAGAAACCATTTCATTACACAATGATTTCATTATTAGTTGTAAAGCTAATGTTTCGAGTGTTTTTTCATATTTTAAATTTAATAGATTTATGTAATGACATTAATAGTTTTTTAATAAGTGATCCTATAATTTTATATTTCGGTATTAAATTTAATTTTTCTTTGTTCATATTCAATAAAATTAATTATATGGGTCCTCATATGATTTTTGGTCTTTCAATTTGATATTGCAATAAGGAAACATAGAAATTTATAAAATAAAGATATATATATTAAAAAAATATTAAGTCAAAATTGAAACCAGCTGAGCAGGTATATCGATTTCCTCCGAGGTATCTTGTGGCTAGCCTTTGACTGTCCTACTGTCGTTCGTTCTGCAAGGGACGGTCAGGCTAGCGGAGTCTTATTATAATTTTACTATTTCAAAATAAATTACTTAAACAACACAGATATGATGACGTCGGGAAGTAGTCTACGTAATAAACACATTTCAAGAAATTGTCACCATAGAAATTACGGTACACCGCAATCTTTGCTTCAACAAGGACATTATTTCTCTAATTTTCTCTCTAAAACGTCGACGAGACGAGAGGCTCAACTGGGAGGGAGAGTTATTGTATGCTGCAGCTATGCAAGGTAGACCGAGTGCCTGCTCCAGATATCCATGGGAACTGTTGAATCCAACATAGGTGTTCATGCTTAAACAATACCTTGATCCAGCCGTTCCGCGCTGCTCGCTACCTCAACCGCCCTCGGAAGAACAAGACGTAGGAAGAAAGGCAGGCCCGACAAGCCACAACACAACCAACACGCCCACACGAGGGTGGGCGGAAGAAACAAGCTCACGAGCCCCAAGAAGGCGACCAAGATGATCCCCACTCCGATATACTCCAACGCGCCTGCAACCCGAGGGCAGATCCCATGCAGCAGCAAGCCGTTCCACAAGGTGGCGAAACCGAGGGAGAGCGCGAGCACAATTGCGCTGGCTTGCAGGTGGGTCAACCCCTGTTGCTAGCTTGTAAGGAGCCCCGTGGTCATGGAAACGGCGAACTCCAGCACCGCCTTCCCCAGCTCCTGTCTCTGGAATAGTTTCGCTATCGGGTGAACTAGGCTGGGACGGCACGAGTCGAACGTTCTGGCCTGAGAGCTTCCGCCAGTCGCTGCGCTTCTGGTTCCACACGCATTCGACGGGCATGTGGCTGCATCATCGGTTGGCAATGAGACGTCTACTATGATGGACATGGAATCGTCCACCGCCAGGCAGCGTGTTGGGCTAGCGCCACTGTGTGAAGCGGAAGCGGCGGTGGGGTTCGAGATCTGGTTGTTGCATGATGATGCAAGCCACGGAATATGGGAAATGAGTTTGAGGAAGAATGAGATGAGCCATGAAAGACTCGCCAAAGCCCAGTGACTGGCCATTTCTCGCTCGGACAAGTACCTCTGCACGATGATGACAATGGAATAATTTCAATAGAGGTGTATTTGTTTAATTGATCAGAGATGATGTTCCCGAAACGTGGGAGGTTTTGGTTGGGAAGAGCAGGACCCTCTCAAGGCCCGATCTTTCGAGACGCGCCACAAGAATGAGAGAGAGACACACAGAGAGATCAGTCAGAGAGAGAGAGAGAGAGAGAGAGTGGGGGGAATGTTCAGAAGATGTTCATTTAAGACTCGAGAGTAGTGAAACCTTGTGGCATTTGTAAGCAGAGGAGATAATGTTTGCGGCTTGCGTATAGATTATTGTCGACTTGAGGGGCAGAGTGTTGAAAAAGTTCCTTTTGTATTTGTGCCACACTTTTTATATTTATACCAATTTAGTCTTAAATGTTTTTTGGTATTAATTGAATCTTAAATTTTTTTACTTTGTGTCAATTCAGTCATTTTCGGCTAATTTTGGCCTGATTTTGCTGACTGGTCGCAGACCGGCTGTCGTGACTTGATCGGTCGATGTAGATAACTTTTAATAATATTTTAATATTTTTAAAATTTTATTTTATTTTATTTTTCTTTTTTCTTTCTCTTCCTCCTTCCTCTATCCTCCAGTCGATCACTGGATCTTGGCGACTGGCCAAAGGCGACAGCTAGTGAGGTCGAGGTTGACCTCGTCGGTCACCTTGCTAGTGGCTGCGAGGGCAGCCTCGCATTGGGTGACGAGGCTCGCCCTTGCCGGATCTGGCGAGGGTCGGGCCTCGCCCATGGCCAGTGAGGCTTGCCAACCGTCACCTCTGGCCGGTCGTCAAGGTCCGGTGATCGGTTGGAGGAAGGAGGAGAGAAGAAAAAAAGAAAAAAGAAAAAAGAAAAAGAAAAAATTAAAAAAAAATTAAAATATTATTAAAAATTATCAACGTCAACATCGATTAGGCCGCGTTAGCCGGCTAGTGCCCAAATCAGTAAAATCGACCAAAATTGGCCGAAGACGACTGAATTGACGTAAAATAAAAAGATTTATGACTAAATTGACACAAAAAAATTATAACTAAATTGATATATATATATATATATATATAAGAGGTTTAAGACTTTTTTATCATTTTTTCCCATCGGGATAGTGGAGTCCCATCAAAGGAGAGACTAGGACGATTTATTGAGACAATATTGTCAAAGCTCAGGATGGACTTTTGCCCGAGACCTCCGGTTAACAATCTTCCCTTTTTATGGTCAGGACTTTTGCCCGGAGGAGTTTCATTTTGTGGGGAAGAAAAAGTGCTATTAACTTGTGATCCTATAAAAAATTATGATTAATACCATAAAAAAAATTATAAACTGACGCTCATATTACGTTTATGCTAAATCAATTTCGTGTTATAAAAAAGTCTCATACTAATATATCTATGCCACATTAATGTCAAATTGATATATCCACGACAAGTCTACCAAAATCTTATGGCAAAATTGGGGAATATTAAGGATAAATTGGGGAATATTAAGGATTTAAGCAATTTTCAAATCGTGAGGGAGTTTCTAGGACAAAACTAGTAGATTTTGGCACATTTTCTGATCTTGGTTCTTTTTTGTAGATCTGATTTCTCAAAAACAGCATCATTTATTGGATCAATTTATGTTGAATTTCCATGCCACATGCTAATTAGCCGAGTTCTTTGCCACATATGTTCCACGTCAACAATTTAAAGGGATATTCTCTTGGATGGAAGTTAAATGAAGGTAGATTTGTCATATGTTTATTAATATAGGATTTTTGTGACTAGAAAGTTAGTTTGCAATAAATGTGACGTGGTGTATTTGTTTGAATTTTTTTATTACATGAAAATTAGTTTGAAATAAATGTATTAGGAATGTATCAATTTGAAGTTTCTTATGATAAATACTTCGCATGGTAAAAATTTTGCTATTATTTTCCCTAAAAAGAAATCGAAAGCCCTACTTTGCGATTCATCCAACCCTCCATTCCTATAAGATTAAAGCCCGGGATGGTCACTGGACATGGCGCCCGCACCTTCTCGAAGCACTTTATGTTAGTTTGGTATAGAGATCTTACGAGAGGATGCATCTCGATAATAGTGATAATTAAAATTGCGGATTTAGTTTAAGACACCGGCAAGCAAAAATTGAACATGTTCCTGAAATATAGTTAAGACCCACGTTGTAATTTTCTCGTGACGTTGATTAAAATACACTTTGCAAATTGTGAGTCTAGAAGAAAAACTTTGGTTTAGACGATACTTGGATATGAGTTTTTTTTGGTTCAAGAGAAGGAGATATTAAAAGCCATGAGTTGGAACGATACAAATACCAATTTGCTTGTGCCCTTGCCATAAAATCAAGAGCTCCCTGCCTCTCAAGCCACGAAAACCGTCTGAAAATACGTATTGGGTTCGCGCCCCTAAAAAAAATTGGATCCACGCATATTTCCTAATTCACCAGTTATCCTTAAAGCCTTTTGAACACTAGTGGGTCCAATAGGTCAGAAACAGTGTGCAGGAAGTCTATGTTCACTCCGGGGAAAATGTATAGTCCTCTCTCCTCTCTCTTTCGGTGAAGGAAACGTGTGTATCGTTGGAACTTGGAAATCAGTTTTCGAAGAGAGAGAGAGAGAGAGAGAGAGAGAGAGAGAGAGATTCCACGTCAAGGACATCAAGGACGGGCTTGATTGGACTGTGCTTTTCCCTAATCCGGAAACCTCACTTTGCGGTTCATGCCATATCTTCTCCTTTTCAGACGAGGTATCATGTCTATGCAAATACTTCTCAATAGTCACTGTAGCCCCCACATCTTCAAATTTGATGGTAAGAAGCTCGCTTAGTTTTGTCTCGTCTTTAGATTTCTCTCTAGTGTGATTTGCGGTGCTCGGAACTCGTGACATATGTAAAACGTCTAGATAGACCGCTCAATGCTAATACGTAATGCATCTTAGGTGTAGTAGAAGTTGTGCATTCCTTCTTTATGACACATTAGAATATTGATAATAATAGTGTAATGATAATCTTCTATATTTATTTGTATATATTCACTTACGTATAATTTGTAGAGCGATCGTGGAGCAGCATAGATTCTATGTCCACCACATAAATTTAAATAAAATGGCATTATTGTGACTAAATTACTTCAGGTGCCTCTTGAATGGCCGGGGGTCCAAGCTGATCTTGTCACAAACCAATATGCACGGAGTCAGCTAAATAGTCTCAATTGATGCTATGACCAATGATTCTTTAAACAACAGTCTGTTTTAATTCGTAAAATGCTACCCTATGCTTTGGTCGGGAAATAAGTTCCTGAGATACTCGAAAGTTTAGCTTTTCTAGACTTTGCTTATGTATACTAACCACTGTCTATGCTACACTTTTGTGATAGTGAGAACAAATTTAGAAGTGTGCATGACTTTGGTATAGAACATGGATGATCTGACCACATGAGCTTTGTGAATGCTTGCAGGGTGATTCTAGGCTCATGCATCTTGTGCCCATAAACGGATTCAAATTCTTAGCCCGGTTTATTCAGAATAGCTAATTTTTGTCATATCATTAAAATGCTTAATGTATCAGGTAAAAAGTCATTCGCATAAATAATCATTTGTATTGAAAGTCACTTCAAAATATATTTTATATATTAAGTTACTTAATGTATGAAATTAATGGCAAGACGAATAATTCACTCATCACAAAAAAATTAGATGGGGAAATTACTGGTATAAATGGTCGTGCATGCTATTTTTATGTCGAACGAATGAGAATTCACAAACTCTAGATAGGTAAGACGATATTTATCCTAATTCAAAGGTATCACTGTTCACGAGTTGTTGGAATTTAGATTCTTTTTCCATGGAAAATATAATATGACCACAATGAAAAATAGCACGCACTTGATGAGTTCTTAATCTCTTTTAGAGGTGATCATGGGTTTGATAGTCTACCATGCCCGACTAGACTTACACAACTTAAAGGCTGAAATGGGCATGCTTGGACAAGCAATTCCCTCCTTAAGCCCAAAATATCCATGTTCGGCTACGCAGAAACTTTTAAATTGGTGCCAATCACTTATATATTGAAAAGTACATTGTTTTGACGTGTCCTCATTTATTAAAGACTTGCTCCTTTATTATGAGATTACTTATTCTCTCTCTGTCTTTGCATCTCTCTCTTTTTTGCAAATGCATAGAGCATTATGAGTGCTCGAAAGTGAAACTTAGGAAGGAGACCTAAACACGTCGATATTCCAAGAAGAGAACGTCCTTCTTCACATCTTGGGCCGACACAAATTGTGGCCTGTGGATTATTTGGGCCTAAGTGGTAGGGAACCACGGGCCATATAAAGCCCAGAGACGAGGTCAAAAATGTCAATTTGCGCTATATAAGGGAAAGCTTTATCTTCTCCGCAGAGAAACTCCAGGGACACTTGGAATGGAGCGAAAGTCTCGCAGGTCCGTCCCTTTTGCATCTTTTATAGTTTATTCGTCCATGTTCGCTCGTTTCCTCGTGAACCGAATCCTTGTCCATGCTTATTGACGGATCATTGTATTCGGTGTACTTGTAAAAACAGTATGGGGAAATATGAGTTCTTGGTGTGGCAAATTGATTTGTTGCTTTCAATGCCTGAAATGATATCACAAAGTCATCGTAGTTCTGGCTGCATGCTTTTTCACTTTGTTGATTGGTGGTGGTGGTCTTTCATCTGTTTGATCTCTTATTACAGTTAGTTTCTTTGCGGTCGAGCCTTACGGTGCTTGTTTTCATCTGCGGATTCTCAAGGTGTTAGCTTTGCTTGGGTTGGAACATAACAACGTGAAAGAGCATGCATGAAAGATTCATAGATAGTTAGAAAGCGAAGCCGTGGGCTAATAGCACTGATGTTTGTTCCAATCAGTATTCAGCTGTCCTAATTTTTGTTCTGCTTTTTTCTTTTTTCATCACTTTTGTATGCAGAGTATGGCATTATTTTCTATGACTTCAGGGAGGAAACGTTTTATGCATTTCCTCTGAGCCTTAACCCAAGGACTATAGTACATAACCGGTAAGTTTTGATCAGTATTCAAGACATGTTGATTGCAAGCGAATTCATTTTTTGTCACTGTTGGCTGGGACGTGGTGTATGTCCAAAGGCTGTTGTAAAGGGCTTTAAATGCATTTTCAGCAATCAAGGGGTTTGGTATCTTGGATCATTTAGATGTGCCATGGAATCAAGTCTACACTGCAGAGCCCCTCGAAGGAATAAGTGATGCTTCCAAACAAAAACTTGTGATTAAGGTTGAAGTTTGCATGTGGGGAGAGACAGCCGACACTTCTAATGCCGAATAAACTATATGGCCTAGAGCTGCTGCTGCTGCTGCTAATAAGCCAGTCTTTTGGCATCGTTCTATGCTGGGGCATTGAGTCTTTTTTCTTCTCGGCTCTCGTCCTTCTTTGTCCATTTAGAGTTTCTCCCTTTTTTATTTTAATAGTAAGGGAACCCTTTTAGTGACAATGAAGTAATATCTGTAAGAGTTTTTCTAATGTGGACTACATTAATTGATATTGTAATTTACCATTTTACGGTTATTGTAAAACGGGATTGGTCTAAAGTGAGATAGAATGTTTCTTAATTAGTCTAATATTGGGCTGGCTAGTGTGGGCCGAGTTGAGCCTGACCCGTAATGAGAGGGCCTGATTGGAAACTCTATAAATAGTACTCAAGTCTCTCCTCTAACCTGAATTCTCACATGTATCCTTACATAAGGAGCGTTAACCTAGCGTTAAAGGATGAGGTCGCCGTCTCATTGAGCTAGTGATACGGAGGGCAGTAGAAAAGAAGGACTTGCGCGTGGATCGTCGCTTTTCCGCTTCAGCTTAAAAAACGATGGATCCCAAAATAGGTGCATTAATCTTTCTACTCAATTATGCATGTTCTTGTTTTGATTATGGAGATCTTGGGATTGCATAATTTGCATCCAACATGTGGTATTAGAGCCTCCATAACCCTAGAACTCGAACGCATAGAATTTTGCCTTAATTTTGTGATTTTCATGATTTTTTTATCAATAAAAATAAATTTAAATCACAAACTCAAACTGGGCTCGACGAGACGAGCAGATCCGTTGGCAGCGTGCCGCCGGAGAGGCCGCACTCACCCCCACGCGTGGCCATGCATCATTAGGGCGTCGAGCACGCGCCCCACGCGCAGGGCGTTGAGCACGCGCCCCACGCGCGGGGCACGATTCGTGCGTGCGTCGCACGCGCAAATGCTGACGTCACAATGACATCAGCTATTCGACCCGATCCGACCCGACCCGGTCAACGGTGGACTGGATCGGTCAGCCGGTCGGTCAAGCTAGGACAGTCGGACCAGTTTTTGACAGGCCTTTACGCCCACATGTGAGCTCCACATGCCACGCACTCAGGCGGTCCGTGCGGGCGCATGGGAGCTCTGATGGGCGTGTGGCTAGTGGTGTTGTATTCGTATGGCCGTTTTCTATCTTGTGGTGTATTTATTTTACATGTTTGTTGGTTTTATAGATGTGAAAATACATACAAAACCTTAAATATGCATATTTTTAGTGTATTTTTCTTGTATTTTCTGTGATTTTGGAAATATAAGTGTTGGTTACAGGTATGTTATCATATAAACATTATAAAGATGTGATTCATTAATAAAAAAAATTAAACTTTATTGTGAACTGAAGCTAACTTAATGAGAAACAATCATTATGGGATAGTAATTGAATTATGTACTGAGGCGATGAGAAATAGTAAAAGTTATGAAACTTTTGTTACTCAAGCATAGTTCTTTATACGTATCTTGATGTATTTTTGTTTTTTTTTGGTAATCTTTGAATGATGGACGTTTTAAGAATTCGTGACCAAACTGATTGTACTAATTAACACATCTGCTGAATGTGTGTAATGCATGTTAGTTAAGTTATTGCATATTGTACCTAAACGTATTTGGTCACTTGTTAATGTCTATCAAGTTGAACACTTTTTATGGTTAAGAAGTATGACAACATTTATACATAGTAATAGTATCTACTATTGTAGTTTAGATATTTGGTTCTGTGTTTTGACTCAAGTTATAGGTCATTGGTTGATGCAATGATAATTCGTTACTTAAAATTGGTTAATAAATCAGCTATTAGCCTTGGAGTCATGTTTTACCTTATGAAACTCACTCAAGGCTGGCCAGCTTGAGGGTCGCCAAATCAAGGAGGTTGGAGCTTGGCCAATGCGGAGGCCGGTGAGCTCCCTCACCAAATCTGGAGAGCTTGAGCTTGCCCAAAGTCGGCAAGATATCAGTCTTGCTCGATCAGCGAGCTCAAGGCTCGCCAGTGTGACTACCAATTGGGCAAGGGCTTCGTAGCCCTCGCCCCCTATCGACGGGGGCCCTGCCGCCCTCGTCTAGTGGCCTGTGATGGTCAGCCAGCAGAGCTCGTAGGGGGAAAAAAGGTAAAACAAAGAAAGAAAAAGAAAGAAAAAGAAAAAGAAAATAATTAAAATATGAAAATTTGAAAAATTAAAAATTATAAAAACTTCTAAAGAGGAAGATATCTCATTACTGGATTGACTCAACTAATAAACTTTATAAGTTAAATGGGTTTAAAGATAAACCTATTTACAACCCATGTATTATTGAACTTACATACAACCCAATCCATCAACAATACATATATTAAAACTTAACTAACCATATATAATCCATCTCAATTGTTGAATCTTGCATGCATGTTCATGTTAAACATTACCTGACCCATATATGTATGACCCATCTTAACAAGGCTCAACTGTTGAATCCAGCGTGAACACTTGCATGCATGTTCATGTTAAACATTACCCGACCCATATATGACTCACACATGACCCATCTTAATAAGGCTCAACTGTTGAATCCAGCATGCATGTTCATGTTAAACGATACCTTGATCCAGCCGTTCCGCACTTCTCGCTTCCTCAACCGTCGTCAGAAGGACAAGGCACAAGAGGAAGGGCAAGCACGACAACCCACAGCACAACCAACACGCCCACACGAGGCCGGGCGAAAGAAAAGAGCTCACCAGACCGAAGAAGGTTACCAAGATGGTCCCCACTCCAAAATACTCCAACGCGATTGCATACTGAAGGCAGATGCCACTCAGCAGCATGCCGTTCCACATCACGGTGAACCCGACGGAGAGCGCAATTGCGCTCACACTGCCTTGCAGGTGGGTCAATTCCTAGTAATGATTTAAGAGGAGCCCCATGGTCATGGGAACGGCGAACCCCAGCACTGCCTTCCCCGGCTCCTGTCTCTGAAATAGGACAGCAATTGGATGAACTAGGCTAGGCTGGGACAGGTCGATCGTTCTAGCCTGAGAGCTTCTGGTAGTCGTCGCGTTTTTGGTTCCGTGCGCATTCAACATGCGTATGGCTCCATCAGCGCCGTCTAGTACAACGGAGATGGAATCATCCACCACCGGGCAGCGTGTTGGGCTAGCGTCACAGTGTGAAGCAGAAGCGGTGGTGCAGTTTGGAATTTGGTCGTTGCATGATGATGCAACCGATGGAATATGGGAAGTGAGGATGTGGAAGAACGAGGTGAGCCATGAACGAGTCGCCGAAGTCCAGTGAGAGGGCATATCTCGTTCGGACAAGTACCTCTGCACGATGATGGCCACAGAATAATTTCACAAAAGAGAGAAATGTTGAAGCTTTTGGTTGGGAAGAGCGGGACCCCCTCAAGGCGCAGTCTTTCAAGAGGCTCGACAAGAATGAGGGAGAAACCGAGAGAGGAGACCGGACAGGGAGAGAGAGGGGAAGGTTCAGTTCAGAAACCTCAATTTATATTGTTGGAGAAATAATTGCCATTCTGCTAGTGGAAAGGGAACATTAGAATTTTAGCAGTTTCCGAGTCGTGAGGGAGTCTCCAGGTCAAAACTAGTAGATTCGTTGACGAGACCTATTTTTGTTGAATTTCCACGTTTGCACACCAATTACCCGAGTTCCTTGCACAGTAATTTAATAAAGATAGAAGCTAGCATATGGTAGATTTATCACGAGCATATTAATTTAGAATTTTTAACAATATTGAAATAAATTTACCACAAATATAGCACAGATGTATCCATTTGTAATTTCTTGTAATATGAAAATTAATTTGAAATAAATATGCTATGAGTACATCAATTTAGATTTTTTATGGTATTAATTATAAAAAATTCTCGTGGTGAAAATTTTGCTACCATTTCTCGTACAAAAAACCCAAGGCCATACGTTAAGATTCGGATGCATCCGATGCTCTCTACTCTTCTAAGACTAAAAGCCCCTCATTTTAACTCGCACGGTGAAGGGATCCCACGTGAAGACTTGTCAAACTGCCATTATAATCGGACGAAAAAAGCATGGATTAAAGTTTTTGTTTTTGGTCAAAGATATGGAATAAATTTTTTTTTTTTTTTTTTTGGGTCAAAAGCAAGCAGTAATGTTTACCCCTCATCGTAGTTCTTAACTTCTTATCAGGATGTAGATCAATGCACTTCGCAAGCGCGAATCTAGAAGCTTTGGTTTGGATGGTGCTCGGACTTTCCTGGGTTGAGGAGATGCAGATGCTAAAAAATTAGCAATTTGCACTCAAACATCAAATCTACAGTAAGAAATATGTCAGTCTTTGTCTATTACAAATAGCAATTTGCCCTCACTATCGCTGGGCGAGGCCCATCCTCACAGACCCTCACCTTTGGCTGGTTGCTGGAGGAAGAAGGGAATAAAAAAAAAAAATCAATAAGTTCTGATTGAATTATGATCAAAAGAGGAAAAAGAACTAAATTATCATCCAATGATAGAAAGAGAAAGAAAAGAAAAACAATAAAATAAATAAAAAATAAATAAAAATTCAAAAAATATTAAATATTATTTGAAAGGACGTTGTTAAGAGAACGGCACTATTATTCACGGGGAATAACGGTGCCTTGTGGACCACTAATTCCCATTCAATGGGAATGGGCAACCGGTGGAACAAAATTAGAAAATAAATCTTAATAGAAAATTCTCATATAATGACCAATAATTATTTTATCCATAAAGAAAATGAAAATTCTTGCTTTGCCCATTTAATACATTGAATAACTACTTAAAATATAAAACTCAATTCTTTTGCAGAGTACTTGCAAAAACGTTTTCCCCAATTTTAGAAACCATAAAAGTCAAATTAGCAACCTGCACATGTATCAAACCTAATTTAATGAGATTTCAAAGAATTACTGAATAAGTGAAAAATTTGAAAGGTGGCTAGCATGATAAAAAGGTGGGGTTGTACAAAAAGAAAAAAAGCATTGAAGTAAAAAAATTTAATCAAACAAACTCAATATACTTAATTTTTTTTTTTTTTTTTTTAAAATCCATTTTTAGTTAGTCATGGGACGATCATAATATTGTTTTTTGAGCTAACTTGGACCGCCAAAGCTTGAGTAGAATTTATAATTGCTTTAAGTTACATTGATTAGGTATTCAACATTTTATTCTGACAATTGTGTTCATTTTGTTAATTGATGAATATTTCATTCACCACTACAGGTGTGAAAAATATTTAATCGTAGAGGTGTTGTTAATAGATTTCCCAGATTTTTTTTGTCTTATAATAAAAATGTTTAAACCATTCTTTTTATACTAAATATTCAATGTATAGATATTTTATATTGATGATGTTTTTAATAAGTATCTTTTCTACTTTATTTTTTTATTTGATTTATTCTTGTATTATTTGTTGAATCCCACTTGGTCGGACCCACCCGATGGGATCCACAACTTTATCAAAGAATTCAGTTTTCTTGAGAAAATTTGTGGTGGAGGCAACACCATTATTGAGGAACAGTGCTATCATCCTCTCATTTTCCTATTTAAAATTGTGTATGTGGGCATTGATCGCGCCACATACGATGGCTGCATCTATGTGCAATTTACGGCAAAATTGGTTGAATGAACTGAATTGGCACAAATATAAAAGGTTTAAGACTAAATTGATAAAAAAAAAAAATGCTTAGAGCACAATTGCAATAGGTTAGTAATTTTTTGGTAATTTTTCCCCACCTTTTGATTTGTGATAATAGGAGGTAACTTCCTATTGCTAGAAGATTTAAGGTTTAACAAGTGCCTTGAAAACATTTTGGTATTCGGAAAGGGAAGATTTGCCGAGTTTTTGGTTACATAATCCCAAGAAGAGCAGATATAATTCTGATCTATTTCTTATTGTTGACAGGGGTTGATTCTTTCCTTTAATAGATATAACAGGCGGTTTGATGTTTGAGTTGGATGCATTAGGTTGTTTGATTTCTTCATGGATTGTTTAAGGCAATTTGTAGGATTGAGTTGAAAGTGGGTCTAAGATGAGGCATTGTGGTCCCCAACAAAGCGAAAGGAGGAGGAAGAAGAATTAAAAGGAAAAAATAAAAAGAAGAAGAAAAAAAGTAAAAACATTAATTGAAGAGAGAGAGAGAGAGAGAGAGAGAGAGAGAGAGAGAGAGAGAGAGATATAGGAGTTTCTAATAGGTCGGCCCCAAAATGACTTAGAGAATTTGTGTAAAATTGATGTGTTTATCACTTGAACACCATAATCTCCTTTAATTGATGTTTAGCCATGTAATTGTTATCTTTAACATATTGTGGAGAAGTAGCTAAAGGCTTTAAACAATCCACGAAGAAAACCCTCCACAGGTTGTAGGGTTTGAGAAAATATTGAGTGGTCCGGGAGTGCCATATCAGAGTAGTCCTCGGCCACTCACGAGGTGCCATGTGGAGGGGTGGGCCCACTTGATGTCTTCTGCCTTCTTCCCCTCTCTCTCCTCTTCCTAGCCTTCTTCCCATTCTCTCCTAGCTTGCCGACACCCTCTCTCCTCCTAGCCTGCACGCTCTCTCTTCTGTGCAGCGCATTTATTGCGGCTTAAATTTTTCTCTTTTTTTTCTCAAACGAAAGAAAGAGAAGCCCGTTCCTCTGTCCCTCTCCATTTCTTTCCTTTCGAAATTTTGAATCTCAAATTTTCTCTCTCCGCGCTCGTTGTTGCTCCGCCGTGCATCAAGCGGCCGTTCCCCTGCCGTCGCCAACGAACCACATTACGGCCGCCCCTACTTCGATGCTCGCTCGCTTCTCTCTTCGGGCTCGTTGCTGTTTCGTTGTTCATTTCGACATTCCCGGGATCGCAGATGCAGCACGTGAAGGGGAAGCAGGCTTCTTCGAGCTCCCCTCAACGTCGGCGAGCGTTGCTAGCCGAGCGAGACCCCCACACACGGAAGGCTCGGAGGCGAGGTTGCTGGAGAAGCTGGTGCCGTACGCTGCCAACTTGGTGCTTAGCTGCCTCGTCATGTTCGCGGGGCTCCGCCACCTCGACCCAAACCGTTCTCTTCCCATTCTCTGTTCCGTTGCAGGGAGAACAAAATTGCGGACGATTCAGATGAAAACATAAAGGTTGAGCCCCTCTGCCTCACCCATCAAACTAAGAGGATCGAGCTCATCATAGGGAGTGTGGAAACAAGGGAAGGAGATCAGGAAACAGAGTTCCCTCCCGAAAATAACGCCGAAAACGGAGCAAAGAGCTAGTGAGTATGCAACTTTTCTGTTGAACCCCCACAAACAAATTTTGCATCATGAAAGCCCTAAACGCACCTTGAATGAGGGAGTTTAGCCAGTTGACGACCTCCCTCTGGAGCTTGAGTCTCGAGAGCAACGTGTAATCACTGAGCCCAGTCACCGATCGGCTTTGCAGCGTGCAGTGGTAAGATATGTGCCTCAGGCTCTGCTCCCGCAAAACCACGGAAAAATCTCTGTCCCCATTCCTCCGCTTTAGGAAGAAATGGCCCTTCCTCCTCCTCCGGTCGTTTGACAAACGCCAAAGCAACTCGAAAAGAGAAGCCAGTGAGCGCCGTAGTAGGGGCCCCTGCTTTGCCGTCGACGGTGGGGGAACAGCCGCTTGACGAACTTCAAACGAACGTCAGAGCAGCAAGGAGTGCTCAAAGAGAAGCAATCGAGCGCCAGAGATCGGGCTGCCATAATGTGGTTTGTTGATGTCGACGGGGGGACGACCGCTTGATGAACACCGGAACAAACGCCGGAGTAGCAATGAGAGCGGAGAGAGAAGCGAGTGGCGTACGAGCAGGGCGCTCATAATGTAGGTTGTCGGCAACGGCAGGGAACGGTGACTTAACGCACGGCGGAGCAACGACGATCGTCAGGTGAAAGAATCGCAGCTGCTAGAGAGTAACCGTGAGGAGCCTCTACTTTGTTTGAAGAGGAAAGAGAAAAGTCCCTCTGCTTCTCTTTTCATGATAAATGCATTGCAAATTCCTGAGAATGTGCAGGTTGTGTAGGCTAGGGGGAGACTAGACGTGTGCAAGCTAGGAGAGGTTACGAAGAAGATATGGAGAGGAGAAAGAAAGAAAAAATGCAGAAGACAGCAAAGGGGCCCACTTTTCCACGTGGTGCCGCGTGAGTGGCTGGGGACCACGCTGACATGGCACTCCTAGACCACCCAATATTTTCTCTTCGAATGAGGGCGGAGCTCTAAGGCTTAGCTGAATCCGACGGAAGCAACCGTCCCTCCACAGGTCGTTCGCCACCCCAAGTTCAAGAACAAGCCCAAGCGCCCCGTCGTTCGTGAACTCGAGCCTTTCCTTGTCTCCTTCATCCTCGATGTTCCTTGCGGCTCCGAAGTTGTCGCCTCCCAACTTAGCTTCCGGCCCGCGCCGGACCTTGGCCAAGAGGGTCAAGCCCTTGCCGAATCCGATGAAATTGATGGCCACAGGCCAAAGGGAAAGGAAGATTAAGAAAGAAAAAAGAAAAAAAAGAAGAAGGAAGAAATGGCAAAGAAGAAAGAGAAATTGCGCGTGTTTGCGAGAGGCAAGAGCGAAGAGAGAAAGGGAGAGAGATCTAACGGTGACCCGCGAGGGACACGTGTGAACCCAATATTTTATCAGTCCATCGGGGCTTTGTCACTTCCGCAGTGATGATACCGTCATCTGCTTCGGAGAATGGCATGCATGTTCATGCTAAACAACACCATGAACCTATGGTACCGCGTTGCTCTCTTCCTTAACCACTGGTGGAAGAACAGGAGGCAGGAGAAAAAGAAGGCACGACAAGCCACAACAAAACCAACACGCCCACATGAGGCTAGACGGAAAAAAGGAGCTCACCAACCCGAACAAGGTGACCAAGATGATCCCTACTTTGATATACTTCAACGCTCTTTCAACCCGAGGGCAGATCCCATCCAGCAGCATGCCGTTCCACAAGGTGACGAACCCGACGCAGAGCGCAAGCACAATCACGCTGGCTTGCATGTGGCTTAACCCCTGGTGCTGGCTTATGAGGAGCCCCATGGTCATGGAAATGGTGAACTCCAGGAACACCTTCCTCAGCTCCTGTCTCTCGAACAGTTCCACTATCAGGTGACGTGGGGCACGTTGGGACGAGTTGAACGTTCCATCCTAAGAGCTTCTGATAGTCGTTGTGCTTCTGGTTCCGTGCGCATTCAAAGTGCGTGTGGCTCCATTGATGATGTCTAATACAACGGAGTCGGAATTGCCCACCACTTTGCTAGCGCCATGGGGCTCAGCGGAAGATGTGGTGGGGCTTGTGATCTGGTTGTTGGGTGATGATGTAGGTGATAAAATTTGGGAAGGAGGGTGAGCAGCCATTTCTTGTTCGGACAAGTACGAGTGCGCATGGCAACGTTTCTATTTCAGAGAATTATTTTTTTTAGAAATTGTTTTTTTCTATTTCTACTCCGGGAACAAAATTTCTGAGTAAAATAAGGTGTTTGGTAATTATACAAAATTTATATTCTTGGAATAAAAAAAAAATAGAAATGTGTTTGGTAAAAATTTATAAAATTTTGTATTTATTTGTTTTTTCTAATTACTCACGAGACCACCGACCGCTGCTCATGACCGCCCGACCGCTGCACGTTTGCGGCACGATCGCGGCACGACCGCGGCACGATCATGGCACGATCGTCGCACGACCGCCGCACGACTGCCGACCATTGCATGATTGCTGCACGACCGCCGACCGTCGCATGACCGCCAATTGTTGCTGCTGACCATTGCCGCAGAATTGCCGCCCAGAGCCCATCGACCGCGGGAAGGGGTGGTGGCCAGTGAGCTATGGGTGGCGATCTTGCGGCGGCAGTTTGCAGCGACGGTCGGCGATCGTGTGGCGATCGGTGACAGCAGGCGGCCGGTGGGCTACGAGCGGCGGCAACCGTTGCCGGTGGTCGGCTGCCGACGGTGGCCACAGGTGGCAGGAGGTGGCCGACGGTTGGCAGGCAGTTGACGGTGGCCGCAACAAGGAAGAAGAACAAAAGAAAAATAGAAAAGAAAAAAAAAACTTATTTCTAGAAATTGTTCCCGAGAACAAGAAGCTACTTTTTTTTGTTTCTTGTTTTTGTTCCAAATCTATTCTCCAGCCACTTTTCTATTCCGGGGAATAGAGAAATAAGGTGGTGTTACCAAACAGATTTCTGTTCTTTTTTTTTTTTGTTCTGGAGAACAAAAGAACAGAAATCGGGAGAAATAGAAACGTTACCATGCAGGCCCTATCTCTGCACAATGATGACCCTGATAATAATGAGAGAGAAATCGAGAGAGATCAGAGAGAGAAGGGGGGGGGGGAAATGTTCAGATGACTAAGAAAGTCGCGAAGCGTTCTGTATTTATAGGAAGATTCGTAAAGCTTTTGGCTATCCCGATGATATCGTCTTCCTTCTTCCGCTCGGTCGTCACCCTCAAAAACTCGTTTCCCGGCGGTTTCGGTATCAGAGGATAAATCGCACTTTGGAGAGATTCTAATGTTAAGTTTAACTTAACATGCTTTCGGGTGGGAACAGGAGAAAAGCGATGTTGCCGAACGTTGCTGTAACTTAACGTGCTTCCGGTCGGAAATTTATGGAGAAAAAAAGTGGGGAAAAGTGTTAAAAAAGTCCTAAACCTTTTTTTGGTGCCAATTAAGTCCTAAACATTTTTACGTTGTGCCAATTCAATCTTTTTCGGTCAATTTTGGCCAGATTTTGTTGACTGGATGCCGGCCGGCTGACGTGGATAACTTTTAATAATACTTTAAAATTTTAATTTTTTTTTAAATTTTAATTTTTTTTAAATTTTTAAATTTTTATTTTTTCCTTCTCCCCCCATCTTCCTCCAGCCGGTCGCCAAACCTCGATGACCGATCGGAGGTGATGGCCGGCGAGGTCAACCTTGACCTCGCCGACCACCTCGCCAATGGCAGCGAGGGTGGCCTCACCCACCCGGCACGAGGCCGCCCTCGAGGCCTGAGTAGGCGAGGCCAGCTCAAGGACGCTCAGGCCGCGAAGGCGGCCTCTTGCCGGCTGTCACCTTTGGCCGATCGTCAAGGTTCGGCAACCGGCTGGAGAAAGATGGAGGAGAAAGTAAAAATAAATAATAAATAATAAAAAATTATTAAAAGTTGTCTACGTCGCGCCGATCAGGCCACGTCAGCCAGCCGGCATCTAGTCAGCAAAATTCGGCCAAAATTGGCTGGAAAGGACTGAATTGGCATAACGTAAAAAAGTTTAGGACTTAATTAGCACCAAAAGAAGACTTATAACTAAATTGGCACAAATGCAAAAGGTTTAGGATTTTTTTAACACTTTTCCCATTCTTCTAAGATTAGAGCCTGGGATGGTTGGCGCCCACACCTTCTCGAAGAACTGTTTGTCTGTCTAGTAGTGGGATCTCGCGTGGACTCGTCATAGCAATGGTGATAATTGAAGTTGCCGAAATAGTTTGAGACACGTGTGAGCAAAGTTGGGCGTGTTCATGAAAAAAACAGTTAAGACCCACATCGTAGTTTTCATTGAAATGTTGATTAATATACACTCTGCAAATTACGAGTCTCGAGGAAAGACTTTGGTTTGAATGATATTCGCGAGTTTTCTTGGGTTGAAGAGATGCATATGTTAAAAGCCATGAGTTGGAAGAAATCAAATAGCAATTTGCTTGTGCCTTTGCTATAAAGTCAAGAGCTCCCTGCCTCTCAAGCCACGAAAACTGTCTAAAAATGTATTGGGTTTGCGCCCGTTAAAAAAAAAAAAAAAATCGATCCAAGCATATTTCCTAATTCACCAGTTATCCTCATAGCCTTTTGAACGCTAGAGGGTTCATTAGGTCAGAGATTGCGTGGAGGAAATCTATATTCTCTCTGGGGATAATGTATAGTCCTCTCTCCTTTCTTTCTCGGTGAAGAAAACGTATGTATTGTTGGAAATCAGTTTTTGAAGAGAGAGATAGAGAGCGAGATTCCACATCAAGGACATGAAGGACGGGCTTGGGGCTAGGTGTGGGAGAGAGGGAGAGATTCCGTCGCTTTGAAGGGCATGTAATTCCTGATTGGCCCTTTGATTGTGTTTTCCCCTACTCCGCAAACCTCACTTTGTGGTTCCTGCCATATCTTCTCCTTTTCAGATGAGGTATCATGAATGTGCAAATACTTCTCAATAATCACTGTAGCCCCCATATCTTTGAATTTGACGGTAAAAATCTCACTTAGTTTTGTCTCGTCTTTAACTTTCTCTCTTTGGCATGATTAGCGGAGTTAGGGTGCTGGGTACTGGTTACAGATGTAAAATGTCTAGATAGACCGCTTAATGCTAATACTTAATGTAGCCTAGGTGTAGTAGAAGCTGTGCATTCCTTCTTTATGACACATTAGAATACTAATAATGATATTGTAATGGTAATCTTCTATATTGGTTTGTATATATTCACTAACGTATAGTTTGTAAAGCAATCGTGGAGCAGTAGAGATGCTATATCCACTTCGTTAATTTAAAAAAATGGCATTAGCGCGACTAAATTACTTCAAACGCCTCTTGAATAGGCAGGGTCTAAGCTGATCTGGTCATAAACCAATATGCGTAGAATCAGATAAATGGTCTCAATTGATGCTATGACCAATGATTCTTTAAACAATATTGTCCGTTTTAATTTGTAAAATGCTACCCTACGCTTTGGTCGGGATATAAGTTTATGAGATTCTCGAAAGTTTAGCTTTTCTAGACTTTGCTTATGTATCCTAACCATTGTCTGCGCTACACTTTTGTGATGGTCATAACAAATTTAGAAGCGTGCATGACTTTGGGTATAGAACATGGATGATCTGACCACATGAGCTTTGTGAATGCTTGCGGGGTGATTCTAGGCTTGTGCATCTTGTTCCCATAAATGGATTCAAATTCTTAGCCCGGTTTATTCCGAATAGCTGATTTTTGTTATATCATTAAAATGCTTAATGTATCAGGTAAAAAGTCATTCACATAAATACTCATTTGTATCGAAAGTCACTTCAAAATATATTGTATATATTAAGTTACTTAATGTATGAAATTAATGGCAAGACAAATAATTCACTCACCACAAAAAAATTGTTGCAATTTTGAATTGAAAGTTATTAATTAGATGGGGAAATTACCAGTAGAAATGGTCGTGCATGCTGTTTTTATGTCGAACGAATGAGAATTCACTAACTCTAGATAGGTAAGAGTATATTTATCCTAATTCAAAGGTGCCACTGCTCACGAGTTGTTGAAATTAGATTCTTTTTCCATGGAAAATATATTTGACCACAATGAAAAGTATGTATTAAACAGCACGAACTTGATAAGTTCTTAATCTCTCTTAAAGGTGATCATAGGTCCGACAACCTACTATGCCCAACTAGACTTACACAAATTAAAGGCTAAAATGGGCATGCTTGGACAAGCCATTCCCTTCTTAAGCCCGAACTATTCATATTTGGCGGTGCAAAAAATTTAAATCGGTGCCAATCACTTTGGTACATTGTTTTGACGTATCCTCGTCTATTAAAGACTCACCTAGGAAGGGGACCTAAACACACGTCGATCTGCCAAGAAGAGATCGTCTCCTTCACATCTTGGGCCGACACAAATCGGGGCCTGGATTGTTTGGGCCTGTGCTTGGGAACCATCATATAAAAGCCCAGCGATGAGGTCAAAAATGTCTACCTGCGCTTTATAAAGGAAGGTTTTATCTTCTCCGCGGAGAAACTCCAGGGACACTGGAACTGAGCGAAACTCACACGCAGGTCCGTCTCTTTCGCATCTTTTATCGTTTGTTCGTCTCTGTTCGCTCGTTTCCTCGTGAATCGAATCTTTGTGCTTGCTTGTTGACGGATCCTTGTATTCGGTGGACTTGCGAAAACAGTTTGGGGGAGTATGAGTTCTTGGGGGTGGCAAATTGATTTGTTGCTTTCAATGCGTGAATGATATCGTGAAGTCATCGTAATTCTGTCTGCATGCTTTTTCGCTTGGTTGATTGGTGGTGGTGGTGGTCTCTCATCTGTTTGATCGCTTATTACATTTAGTTTCTTTGCGGTTGAGGCTTACGGTGCTTGTTTTCACGTGCGGATTCTCACAGTTGTTAGCTTTGCTTAGGTTGGAACATAACAACGTGAAAGAGCATGCATGAAAGATTCGTAGGTTAGTTAGAAAGTGAAGCCGTGTGCTAATAGCACTGACGTTTGTTCCAATCACTATTCAGCCGTCCTAATCTTTGCCCTGCTTCCTTTTCTTTTCTTTTTTTCATCACATTTGTATGCAGAGAGTGTGAAATTGATTTTTCAATTGCTTCAGGGAGGAAACGTTTAATGCATTTCCCCAGAGCCTTAACCCGAGGACGATAGTACATAACTGGCAAGTTTTGATCAGTATTCAAGACATGTTGATTGCAAGCTAATTCATTTTTTGTCACTGTAGGCTGGGACCTGGTGTATGCCCAAAGGCTGTGGCAAAGGGCTTTAAATGCATTTTCAGCGATCAAGGGGTTTGGTATGTTAGATCATTTAGATATGGCCTGGAGCTGCTGCTGCTGCTGCTGCAGGTAAGCCGGTCTTTGGGCATCGTTTTATGCTGGGGCATTGAGTCTTTTTCTTCTCGGCTCTCATTTGTCTATTTAGAGTTTCATTTTCTTTTAAAAAATCGCGGTGGAAATTTATGTTCTTAAAGCCTTTCCGACACTATGTTTCATGCCGAGAGCTTCCTCGCACTTTTGCTCAGAGACAGCGTGGAGGAGATAATAGGGTTTAATTTCATTTTTGCTCCCCCAACTTTGCCATAAAACTGTACGTTCGTCCCCAAACTTCCTTTTTTGATATTCTTCCATTTTAATTCAAATTATCACTGTTATGTTATTTTGAGAGAATGAATTCATGAAGTACATTACAATCGAGGTATTTGACAGAAGTCCCTATGAATTCACTTGATTTTGGAATTCAGTTCAATGGAAGGAATGCAATAGCAAAAAAGAATAGTCATTGTTATTTTTTAAAGTCATCTTCTCATATTCGATTAGCCATATACCAAAGACAAAATGAGACATGTATTAAATCCCATAAAAGGTACAGGTCATGGTATATATTATATATTGTAAAGAATTTAATTCACCGTCCCGTCGTTAAGATTTGCTATATATATAATATTTTCAAATCAAAAGAAAAAGGGATTGATGACACTGCTTTTAAACTTTTCCTCGTAATTCACTATAGTCTTTGAATACTGTTCATTCAATTTAATATATCAACCTTTAGAAATTTGTGTGCGCTTCAAATCTGAGGTCATACACCTCAACCACCAATGAAAAAGAGATAGAGAGAGAGAGAGAGAGAGAGAGAGAGAGAGAGAGAGAGAGAGAGAGAGAGAGCCGATGTCTTAGCTCTTCGTGGCTCTTTGGAGGAGTCCCTTTGATTCTCCTGCCATCCACATTCATCACAGAGGCTCGCCTACCACAAAAATCATGAACTGGTAAAACATTAAAATAAAAATACAAAAAAACAATGACTAGGATTGCTTATTTCCAAGTTAAGTCTTTAATTAGTCCTGCGGGCGTTTTTGGAGGGGTCAAGATGTATATTTCCGGGAAATTTCCTTCTCATAATGGACCTTTTAAGAAAATTGTGAATAGCAAAATGCGGATGAGCTGCTAGGAAATTGCCCTTAACTGAAGCCTTCCACCTCCATTTGCTCCAAAGTCTCCCGGAAGTCATTACCCTGCCGTTTCTATCTCTCTCTACTTTCGCGACACGTGGTGTTTGCGTATTCCTGCTTCAGCAAAGGGATTCGAGTGCACTAATCCTGCGATAAGGTAAGCAAAAATCGTTCTGTCGTGTGATATTGTTGGGAGAACCATGTCTTCGGATCTTGAAATCTCAAAAAGAAATATAGCCTTAAAAGTAGTTATTTCTCATCAATATCTCTAAATATTGCTCTAGTTGAACTTAAAAAAAAAAATCGGCCAAAAAATAAAGCACTTATCCTTGAAAGAAAATGGCGATGAGTTATAAATAACCCATAATATATATATATTTTAAATTGATCTCGTGATTTACAGTGAGGTGAAATCATTTCATTTTTCCATCGTCCAAGTCGAAGTCATGATATTTGAACATTTTGAAACTTTAAATGACTTTCAATTGTCTTTTGTGCCATTTTCAATGTCACATTTGCTTTAAAATTGGGATGTGTTGGGGGTTAGGCTAAATATTATGCGCTTCACATCTTTTTTTCGTTTCTTAAGAAAAAAAACATCTTCCTTTCACGTTTTTTCTTTTTCTTTTTTGGCTTTTAGATTGAAAAGCAAAATGTAAATCTCAAACTTCAACTTTTTGGCCATAAATCTTACACCAATTTTATGACCTTGGCAAGTGATTTTATTACACTTCTAGCAACAACCGATTTTAATACGAGATTTAATTGTATAGTCATTAAGTTAGAAATCATAAAATGACATGATCTTAGGAATTGAAAATCGATTTTAACAACATGAAGGTAAGAATCTCTCACTATTATTAACTTATGAGTCAATCATGCTTTAATCATTATAATATACGAAGTGGTTCCTACACTAGGCGGGCGGGCAGGCAGGCAGGCAGGAAAGTTACAGACTAACAAAACCAGAAGAGCCAGATACCTTGTAAGAAGCACCAATGCCCTCTTCCTTAAGCATGTCTTTTGTCACCTAAACAGCCGATCCCTGACCCAATTGAATCCTCACCTACACACCAAACAACAATCAAAACCCAAAAGGATGAGCAAATCCGAGTGCTCAGCCATAGATCTGAAGCAACGGAGCTATCCCATTCTAATACACACCGAAATGCATTTTCAGCAATCAAGGTGTATGTCACCGGAGCCTAGGACCTGGTCCATGTCCAAAGGCTGTGGCAAAGGGCCTTAAATGCATTTTCAGCAATCAAGGTGTTCGGTATCTTAGATCATTTTGATGTGCCATCGGATCAAGTCTACACTGCAGAGCCCCTCGAAGGAATAAGCGATGCTTCTGAAAAACCTTGTGATTGGCGGCGAAGTTTGCATGTGGGGACGAATGGCCGACACTTCTAATGTCCAGCAAACGATATGGCCTAGATCTACTGCTGCTGCTGGAGGTAAGCCATCTTTGGCCATCGTTCTATGCTGGGGCATTGAGTCTTTTTTCTTCTCGCCTCTTGTCCTTCTTTTTTCCATTTAGAGTTTCTTATATCTTTTTATAAAATAAAAAAAAAAAATCGCAAGGGAACCCTTTTAGTGACGATGAAGTTATATCTACATCCCTTCCCACATGACTGCTCCCGATGACAATCTCTTTTTTTGGGATTCTGGCTGGTTACCTATTATCATCTGTCTTATAATCTGTAAAGCTGTTTCTCTACTATATGAAACTTTATTTCACAAAAAAGGGCCAAGTTGGATGTCACCTAATGGTTCTGTATGAATATCAGGGTTGTATGGATTTTGAAGACTTGGGGGGGTGGCCGGGGGTTTTGCCATTTATCCTTAAAGCCTTTTTGATACTCTATTTCGTGCTGAGGTAATGAATGGCGTGTAGTCCTTTTTTTTTGGGTGAACGGACGTATATTGTTGGAAATCAGTCTTTTAAGCGATTGAAACAGAGATGGAAAATAAAAACAACTTTTGGCATGTGAAATGGCTTTCCGGGGTCTTTATGTTGCCATTTGCTTGAAGGTTTCCTTAAAAGGAAGTTTAGGATAAACTAGAATTGCTGAAAAGGACAACCATCGCTAGATATATGAACATCTACATTCTGACAACTCTCTTGAGTAAAATGTCGTATCCCTTCAATTTCAAAGCATCATTTATATAACCCATTCTCTAATTACAAGTATACCTCAGATCAAGTTAGGAAAAAAACCTAAACGTGACGGGAAAGATGGAGAAACCAAATTTTCACTGAACTGCGATGAATATGTTCAATGAGAAAGGAAAACCTCATAGCCAAAGCTGAGCAACTCAGCCAGCATTTTCCCATGCTGGAGGAACCCGCGTGGAGCTCGAGGCAGGCATTGCGCGGACGTTGATATCAAGCAGTAGTAGGCGGTATTGGATGTCGAGCTCTCTGAACATCTTGACCATCTCCACAATCAAGAGGGATCGCCTCGTTAACTTCTCTCCCATGTCTGGGTGATTCATCCTGTGGCACAGCCACACGGCAATCCTCACACTGTTCAACTCTTCTATATCCTTCATTATGATCATTGGTGAGGAATACCAGTGCTCTTTCTTGCTGTCGACATAACTGCAATCGGTAGAACAACCAAGAAGCAATCCAGATTATTTCTTAATTATCTATACGTCGATGCAGAGGGAACAGAAACGGACTGGCAATATGCAAGGGAGGGAGCGCAGAATTTTAAATGGTCATCTTCCTAGTTCTAAAACCCAAACACCCGCGAATAATCTTGTTTCTTATCACAGATTGACTTGAAAGACATTACAGGTCTCTACTTTTCCTGATAGAATAGACTTAGAAAATTGAACAAAATTCGAGAAAATTTAGATGTTTTCACTTGCCTGGTTATCTTGTAAGACATTACAGGTCTCTACTTTTCCTGATAGAACAGACTTAGAAAACTGAACAAAATTCGAGAAAATTTAGATGTTTTCACTTGCCTGGTTATCTTGTGCTTCATGGCAGCAATCTTCTCTGCAGGAGTAGATATGTGCACACAGAACTCGACCGCGTCTCCCATGTCAGGGCTCCGATAATAGTTGCCGACGGCCTTCGTTGCAAGAGTGCTGTTTGGATATATAATCTTTTGATTGTCATACCTCAGAAACACGGTCGTCAGGATGTTGATCTCTTCCACAACCATCTAAAAGGATACAGCATATGACTGGGCGATGAATAACAGAAGAGACCATGTACAAGCCAAAGCAAATAGAGCGGTGAATATACAGTCGACACGTGATACCAGTATTTACCTGGACTCCATCGATCTCGCACCTGTCGCCCACATCATACGGATGCATCACGAACAAGAAGACGATCGCCTCAAATATGGTCTTGCAGGTGTTCCTGAAAATAAATGCGACAAGGACGAGCAGCCAACAGAGAAAGAACAGGAACTTGCTTGTTGCTATTCCCAGGATGAGAAGCCAGATGATCAATATGATGATACCGACTATGACGTTGACCACGTGATGCAGCTTGTCGACTGCAGTCTTGGTGTCATTTAAGGTCAAGGCAAGTGCTCTCCTCCCCCTGAAAGCATTGACCTAAAGCGATTTGGTTAATTCGATTAGCATTGAAGACCAAAAAGTATGAACAAGCATGTCTAAGGACCTAATTTAACAGAATTCCACTCACCAGCCAGTTCTTCAGGCACGACTTGCTGATTATCTTCTTGCATTCATCAACTCCTTCGAAGAGACTCATCGTATTCAAGGCTTCATGGTCCTTCATGAACCGCTTCAGATCTTCCAAGTAGATAAACCTAGCAACATCAATAAATTAAATAACTGACTCGGACACTTTCCATCAAAAAACCAGATAATATCGACTGCACATAGTGCGCCGGTTAATTGGAAAGAGATCCAATCAGGGAAGCAATTGCCTCATTCAAGGATTAAGTCAAAAGCTCAAAACAGGAGGTGAAGAACTATGATCTTACTTTGAATTAGGCTTAGCCACATTTCGAAAGATCTTCCGAGCTGCAGCTTTGGCTTCGTTTTCACTCCTGATCATTGTTGCCGACTCATCCTCTTGAGTAGAATCCTGTATCTGCTCATCCAACGTCGAGTGAAATCCATGCCGCACGATATTAATCAATCTTTTCATATTCCAGGCAGACACATTTTTGGGATTCATCTTTTGCAAGTGCTCCATTGTGATCCCTCCCTCGCTGTTTCCCGACAGCCCTGGAGAGAGCTTGGTGTTCTTCTCTCGGGGACTTCTCTGAAGCCCTCCTCCGCTCCCAACTACCATCCCACTTTTAGTTGGAAAAGCCGCCGCCGTTAGATCTGGCGGCACAGTCACGCCTGCTTTCTGTAAAGTCTGGAGATCACATGCAATCTTCTCCTCCTCTTCCTGTCTCCTCCAAATTTCAATCACAGGGGGACCCGACAACGTCTCGATCACGTACTGATTGAACAGAGACTTCTGGATCCGTTCAAAGTAGGTGCTCACATGGAACGACGATGCCAGCACCCTGATGATCAGTGTCTTGATCAACCACAGTAGAGTCCCCACCAAAAAGCACACCAGCACCTTGGTGATGTACCTCAACCTGTCACTGTTCGTCTCCCTCTCGACCTTCTTGTCGAATAGAGCATGCCAAGCAATCAAGACCAATCCCAACCACAGGCAGTTCTGCACTGCCTTTCGAAGGCCGTAGACGAAATACAGAACCCGTTTTCGCAGCAGAAAGTTCCTCTCGATGAAGAACACAACTAATCGAATCATCCACCCAGAGACCAACCTCCCACAAATCAAGACCAGGACCATGACCTCCCACTTCCACAGTTTGAGCTTCCACAAATCCTTATGCTTCAATGCAGGAATCGCAAGAGTATAAACTAAAGCATTAACGATCAAGACCAAACTCACCAACTGTAACAGAGCCATGGCACCGAACTGGGTTTTCTTGAACTCCTCTGGCAGGTCTTCTTCCAAGAAGATGTCGTCCTCGTCCTCATCCCCTGCCCTCCCCAACATTGCAGTGGAGAAAACGCGGTTGCACTTTGAAGATGGAGTTGTGAGAGAGAGAGAGAGAGAGAGAGAGAGTGCAGCTGGCCGCCGAAGCAGAGGATATATAAAAGGCGAGAGGAGGGAGGAAACAGGAAACGTTCCGAAATAAGCAGCTCGTAAGAGGAAACAGAGCAGGGCGCTCTGGGATTCCGTTGAGAATCGAAATTCGCTTTCCTGTTCTGTTCTCCGTTCCAAAATAGGCAGCCAAGGTCGAAAGAGGAAGCAGAGCAGAGCAGAGCGCCCCGGGATTCCGTTGGAAATCGAAATTCACTTTCGTGTTCCATTGTCTGCATGGCCAGGGTTTCCCAAATGCCCTTCGTACAGGATGGAAATTACCGGACTGCCACTCTCCCGAAAAATTCGGTAGCAATTGCAAAGTTTTGATGTTCAAAACGCGATATCGAAGAGGAGAAAGAAATATGGGAGGATAGTTTCGAAAGGGAAATATTTATATATATTATGTGTGCAAAAAATAAGGTATTGAAATATTCGGTGCAAAAATCATATGTAAGCATAGGGGTCGTTATTTATAATTATGTTTATCAAATATTTTAACACAACTTACCCATACACAACATGCGGCTCGATATCATTAATTGCAAAAGTTAAAAACAAACCGTTCGATTATAAGTCTTAAGAGCTAGCTACCAAATGAATGAAAATCTTATCATACATCATAAAGGACACACGATGTCATTAAGACTATCGTTTTATATCATGTCTTTCTTATAATTTTTGTTTAAGAAAACCCTCCAAAATCCCCAAATTATATTCAATGTAATACATTCATTCTAATTTTTTCCTGTGACGATAAAAATCCCAAACTTTTAACTGCATGACATATTTACTTTATGTTCTACTAGTGAGAATTGTTGGAAAGAAAACAGTTTTGGTTTGGTGTTCACGCTGCTTAAATAAAATAAAAAATGGCATCGTTCTAGCTAAAAAAAAAATTGAGAAGAGTAAATTTGTGCACAAGTTTGAGGTATTCGATATCATAAGAAAAAGTTGAGGGTGAACATATTATAATGAACATAATTTAGAGTTTTCTAGGTCCGTGAGTATAATTATAAATTTTTAGTGGCTTTTTCTCCTTCTTCTTTTTCAATATTTTATAGCAATTCAAAATTAATTTTTCAACAGTATAAATCACGCCTGCTCTTCCTCCATTAATAATCTTGTCACGCTTTCTTTAATGGGACTGAGAGAAAATCCTTGCATTAAAGTTGGCGGCCGAAATGGACTTGGGAGGGAGCAGGTGGATGGGAGAAGAGGCTGACGAGGACTTGGACATTTGTTTGCTATCGATTGAGACAGAAGGGAGAGAGAGAGAGAGAGAGAGAGAGAGAGAGATGGAGGACAGACGAGGACAAAAAAGGAGAAGTTGTTTTCGATATATTATAACGGAATAATGATATAATTAATACGATTCATAAATTTTTAATTATTTAATATAATCTCTAAATTTTATCATAATATTTAATGCAGTTTCTAAATTCTTAATTTATTTAATATAGTATATTGACGTTTGATATATATACAATACAATATTTGAACTTTTAATTTGTTAAATATGATCTATGGATTTTCGGTACATATTCAATAGATAATGTAGTCCTATTGAACTTTTTGTACATATGCAATATAATCTATATTGAATATGTACCAAAAGACCAAATATCATTATAAATAAATTAAAAATTCAAGACCATATTATACATTAAGCTAAAATTTAAGGATTATATTAAATAAATTAAAATTTTATAGATCACATTACTTATTAAATCAACTTTCTAAATCATTCATGTCATTTTCGCTGTTATAACTGGTGACTTTGGACTTAAATTGTGCTCAATGACCGATGTTGGCATTCTGGAGGCATAAATGCTAGGGTCAACCAAACCCTAGTCGAACATGTGTGTCCTTTGACCCTTCGTCACTCCATGCTTTCCTCCTCCTTTGCGTATGAGAATATATTGGCTACTTATGGTACTCTAACGTGACAAATAAGAAGGTACCTTAAATTGCACCACGTGTCCAACGTGGGCCCACGTTGTCAGGCTAATTTCCCCCCACTTTTCTCTCTCCTCTCTCTTCTCTCTTCCTCCTCTGCACGCTCTCTCGCCTGACTCTCTCTCCCTCCGATTGTCGTTTTTTTTTTTTGTGCATTTCTATGCATTTCCAATCCGACCCATTTTAGGCCACTTTTGTCTTCACCGACGCTAAGAAAGGGGGGCTTCTTGGAGGGATGTGGGTTCTCCACCTTGTCGTCCACGTTGCCGGAGACTGCGAACTAGGGGCAGAACTCTAGGAGTGCCGGGATGTTCAAATCGAACTCGCAATGCCCCTGGCTCTGCATGTCAGTTGACCCCACGCCCTCCGAGACGATCACCCTGCTGGCAATCGAGGCGGTGGCGGTAGCGGCGGCTAAGGAGGTAGGAGTGGGGGCCTTGTAGTGGCACCTCTTGTGTCCACCGAAAGCTTGGCCGGTGAGAAAGCTCTTGTGGTAGATCGAGCACTCATGCGTCTTCCCGGACATACCGAAGGAGGTGGTCATCGCGAAGGTCGAGGGGCTGGCTGTCCGTTCGCACCGATGAAGAGAAAGTATGTTAGGAAAGAGAAGAGAGAGGAGAGAGAAAAGTGAGGGGAAATTGGCTTTCCAACATGGGCCCATGTTGGACACGTGGCACAATTTGAGGTGCCTTCTTATTTGCCACGTTGGAGCACCAGATATAGCCAATATTTTCTCGTTGTGTCGTGTAGGTCCTCTCATCAATGTTGTGACACCATTGTACATGGTTAGGTCCACATAGTTGAGCAGTGTATGCTATCAGTAGAATAGTCACGTTACGTGTTGGATTGACAAAGAGGCTAATTTAGACTTCGTTTGTTTATAAAAAAATAATGTTTTGTCATTTTTCAATATTTAGATTACTTAAAAAATAAGTCATAAAATATTTGTTTTCATGCACCTAAGCATAAGTCCATTGACGCCTGCTCGAGACCTTGGTGACCGTGCTATCCACATCTAGGTCCATCAAGGACAAACCCGAGACCTTGCTCGAGCTCAAGCACAAGGAAGCTCGGCATAGGGCACTAGGGTCTCGAGCTGAGGCGTCGAGGACCCAAGCATGAGTATTGGGGTAAAGAGCTTGACCTTGATGGACTTGGGCTTGGCCTCTACACAATCGGGCCTGGGCGCTGAAGACCTCGGCCTAGTCGTTGGGGACTCGAGCATCGACATTAGGGTTCCGAGCCCAACCTCGGTAGACTAGAGACAAAAAGGCGAGAGAAAGAGAGAGCAGACGGATAAGGACAAAAAGGGAATGTCGATGAGTTGTTTTCCATGTATTATAATTGGTGGCTCTCACTTAGACTACCAATAGACGGCGTGGGCATTTCGTGACGTAGACGCTATCAACCAAACCCTAGTTGCACACGTGTGTCCTTTGACCCCTCACTCCTTTCTTTTCAGATACACCATCTCATTGCTATGTACTTAGATGTCTTTCACGCCCTTTTCACTGCGCGTGTTGAACATGATAAGACACATGCGCAAGTGAAACTTTGGGTAGAAAAAGATCTTAATTTTTTGTTTTTTCATGTAAAATATACACGGGATTTATGGAATATCACTTCTACAATTCCCCTATTTTATATAATTTTTATTTGCCTATCTAACACAAATTTTTATCCACCTAGCTGACACGAATTTGAAGGTTTGTGTGGTCGAAGAATGCTTTGATTTGCTTTACAATGTAAAGAAATACTACGAGGAATATAAGTTCTTCCCACGCATTTTGGCAGGGATCGCATACAATAATTATTAGTGAATTTTCCTGAAAAATCCAGATGAATCAAAATGCATTTTTCATGATGAGTACGGGATCATTTGAGCAATAAATATATGAGTCAGTCCACTATATATTCTCTTTTAACTTCATTCATAAATTTCTCCTTCTAGATGACTATCTAAAGACACGATTATTTGAGCTATAAATATATGAGTCAGTCCGCTATATATTCTCTTTTAACTTCCTTCATAAGTTTCTCCTTCTAGATGACTATGTAAAGACAGGAAATTTATTTTTGCGTTTCAAATCTACCAGCCACAGAGAGAATAGTCGAAAGGTTCCTCCAGATCCATGGCGCTTTCTCAGTCGCACCCACTTCACGATCCATTAGTTGCAATGAATGTCGAATTTTAAGGTATGGAGGAGCAAAAGTGACGTGGTTTGGTGGAGGGCAGTAAGTCAATCGACATTGAACGATTTAAGTGATGATTAACTACATTACGAATCAATCAAATGCAAGGAGAAGCATTGATACATACTGTGTGTTCACTTTCAGCTACTGGAAGTGTACAGATCTTTTTATCCTGAAGAAAATAAAAGCCTACTTGACTCCGCTCATGGCGATTCAATGATGTCCTCTCCGGAGGACAGATAGGAATTTGCCACGCTTCTCCTTGCGCCGATCCTCCCCCTCTTCTGCAACCCGTTTCACATGCAACGTCCGCAAAGTCAAACTTAATTGAATTTGAACTGGTACTTGACGAGCTGAGTTTTAGTAAAGAAAAATGGCAAATCTACAAGTGTTCGAGGGTGGAAAACACTGTAAAGAACCTAGTTTGCCATTGAAATCGAAATTAATCGGCAGTTCGAGAGACGACCAGAAACAGGGCCTTCATTAACGAGCAGGAGTATAGAGAGGGCTAGGAAAAACAAAATTTTACATATTCTTCACTGTAGACAAAACGTCCTATTGAAAGGGCTTTTCTAGTCCACTCACGCCACAAGACTCAAAAGGACGGAAACGACCAAGTTGCTTCAAATGGTTCGGTCTATGAGAAGATTTTAATGGACATGGAATTGGATTGCGTGAGCAATGATGACTCACCTCCTTGGCTATTTGCTGCAGGATTGTGATTATATCAACAAAGTCGGGTCTCATCTTAGCATTCCCCTGCCAGCAACTCTGCAGTAGCTCACCAAGCTTCGGGTGAGTGTGCTTCGGGATGGTAGGCCGGAGTCCCTGAAACAATGTCGAATTAAACACGATCTCATTTATTCTAGAAGATTTACGATATCCCATTTCTACAAACTCATTTAAAAGCGAAGTCGATAGCACCATTTGACTTGATCTGGACATGATATGATTCTCATTGGGTCTTCTTTCACCTTTCTTTTGGGGTTAAGGAACAAAAAGTGATCAATTCTCAAGTCAGTCTCAACTATTAGATTTTCTTTTTTGTCAGGGCGATCCATCAGTTTTGCAATGAATTGCAGTTTAGTCCATAGTCGCAGAACTTCTATTCTACCATATTTTTATTTTATTTTTTTCGCCATATCTCTGTTGCTCATTTAAGATTATATTTCTGAAGTTGCATGTGAAGTACCACCTTTCTCTCATAAAAGAAGCACCATGCTTAACAACTAGAAAAGAGTAAGAAAACACAATGTGGACATTTGGAGTTTCCTACAACAAAAAGATCGATACGACAGCAAGGTTGCAACTTTCCCAGAGCATGACATTTCTTATTGACATTTGAGATAAATATGTATGATGCCCACTAGTGAATTACATTCAGATAATAACAATAAACAAGAGTAAGACATGAAAATTTCTTGTATAAGGGCTAAACTTAATGATTCAAGATTTAAGGATCGATGTCTTTTTTTATCCCAGTTGTTGGATATTCAGCTGAATAGAAGGATAGCCCATAGGACTAGAAATTTTGTACATACCTTCTGAACCACTCCAGCATCTGCTTGTAATGGAGTCAAGTACTCATATGGGAGCTGAGGCGCAAGACAATATACTGCATGAGTAAGGAAATAAAGACGGATGTTTCATTAAATAATTTTTTCTGTCAGAATTTTACCTTTCCAGTGAGCAACTCCCATAATCTTTCAGTCAGAAGGCAGAAGTTTATTTCCTAATTTTCTTCGAAAGGCACACTTTCCATGGTGCTATCCTCACACATTATCTGAAGTAAAGTAAGTGCTCACTGGAATTCATTTCATACAAGAGTATCATCTCGCGAAATCAGAAGTGTCTCTCGAACTACTAATGCAAGCCACCGTGCTTATCTTAGGATGAAGCACATTGGAACGGAGAACAATGCAACTAAATATGCAAGCCAAACAAGAAATTGAGATGAAAATTGGAAAACTAATCATGACAATTGTTGAAAGTATTCACATGAAATTTACACAATAAATGGAGAAAGTCTATCATAATGTCTGATGTCATCCACGTATAGATCATGTCGTAGTAGATATTCCAATCAGCAAAACATATATAGACGAAGGCACCCCTCAGAAGTTTCGGAAAAAAGAAACTTGCTTCATTCTCATCCATCGATAGGTTGGCAGCCTTCAAACCTCTGCAAATAATGCCATTCTGATGCCAGTAATGCATTTCTTTTGCGACATCGATAGCTTCTTTAGCGTAGGCAACTTAACGACAGTTTTTAACATGGCGCGGATTCTAGAGATTGTTCAGTGGATAGAGGAGAGAGATCTTAATAAAATGAAGAAGATTTTTCTTGCTACACGAAGCCATAATTATTGCCTGATGGATCTATTATCTGCGATATTGCAAAAACAATGAGTCATAATTTGAGGCCTACTTTCCGTCCGTTTCACTTGACCATTGTGTGTTAGAAAAAGGGAAAGGAAAACTACGACAGATTCAAGTAGTTTTCAACCAAGGAGACATTCTTATTTCAAACCAGTGGTCCATAAATTATGAAGTGGGACGGGCAGAAGTCAAATAGAGGTCACTTATGGACATTAAAAGTCTTATTTTTAAAGTTAAAACACCGCCTACTGGGTTGACTTTTCTTTTGAATAATTCAGATTTTGCTAGCCGTTATCAATAAGTGAAAACCCCAAAAGGATTTGAACAATGTGCTTCAAGTTTTTGGGACATGTATAGATTTGATAATCATTTACTTAGGTCAGTGGAATATTAGAGGCTAAGTACCTCACGCTTCAAAGCTTCCTTTTCCAAAGCAATTCTGAGCTGCTCCGTTTCCTGAAATTTTTGCAAGCGATGGCTTCGGTGCATTGAGGACCTCTTATCCTCTCGTTGTAGCATGCAACTCGCCATGAGAGCGACCTTGACCTCACAGGAGCCACGAGCTCGACCTCACAGGGCTCGTGGCAGTCATGTAAGTCTCCCATAGCTACGACCAGTTCAACCTCAATCTAGACCAGATTCAAGGTTCGCGGTGGCGGCAAGTAGGAGAGAGAAGGCCGGGTTATGATTTCTGAGTGGTTTTTAAGACAGGGTAGTTTGGGAAGAAAACTGGGCAAGTTGGTAAATAAGCGAGGATGGCAGGATGCAATGCGAAACGAAGTGGCAAAACTCGTGACGCAAATTGTATGTTTCTAAAAGTCAAAATGGTGTTTGTTTGACATGCACTCGAAACCTTTATGTTGCCATTTGCTTGAAAGTTTCCTTATAAGGAAGTCTAGGATAAACGTCAGATAAACTAGAATTACTGAAAAGTAACAGGACCACCATCGCTAGATATATGAATATCCACATTCTGACAACTCTCTTGAGTAAAATGTCGAATCCCTTCAATTTCAAAGCATCACTTATGTAAACCATTCTCTAATTACAAGTATACCTCAGATCTAGTTAGGAAAAGAGCCTAAACGTGCCAATTACATGGTGATATTATTAGTAAAAATGGTCAAACATGATATTCTTATGTCGAAAATTTCTATCAACTGAGAATTTATTAACTTCAGATAGGTAAAATATATATTTCTCTTAATCAAAGCAATTACAACTAATGAAAATAACTATTATTGATAATCACGTGCTTTTTCTATGTAACAGATAAATTAACTGTAAATAGGTAAAAAAAAAATCGACTGGATTCTCTGTAGCCCCTTGGTCATATGATCTAAAGGCTGAAGTTGAACAGCCATTCGTAACGGTTACAACCTCTATGGTTGCAAGATTGCGACCACCACAAGCTCGCCACGTGCTTCGTGGGGAGATGTATATGTATGGTGCAAGTAGGATTTTGGGTAAATTTTGCCAAAAAGTCGAGTTATTTTGCTCCTTCTAAGATAACAGAAGGGCATCAGCAAACTAAAGCGATGATCAAGTGGTATGACATACACTTTTATAGTAATAATACTATACAAATCGAGATTAATGTGCAAAATCCGCATGCCAACTATTTTGTGAGACCGGAAATGGGGCTGTTAAATAAGTGGATCGTATACTACACCTAACTATAATTTGCCACTTCATGTAATATATCAATTTCATAAATTAATCTCAATATTATAATTTTACGATTTCTCCACTTGATCAAACTAAGAACAGAACATACAAAAATATGTTACTTAAGCAATACTAATTTGCTGACGATGGGAAGTAGTCTCCTTAGTAAACACATCTCAAGAGAATGTCAAAATGGAAATAACGATAAACCGCGATCTTTGGTTCAACACAGACATGAAGATGCACGCACGCATGACTTCATTCGGTCATTTCTCAAGTTCTCTATAACGTGGACGAGACGAGAGGCTCTACTGGGACAAAGCGCCTGCTCCAGATATCCATGTGAACTGTTGAACACGGCATGCTTGTTCACGCTAAACAATACCCTGACCCGGCCGTTCCGCGCTGCTCTCTTCCTCAGCGGCCGTCCGAGGAACAAGGCACAAGAGGAAGGGCAAGCACGACAAGCCACAACACAGCCAACACGCCCACACCAGGCTAGGCGGAAGGAAAGAGCTCACCAGCCCGAAGAAGGTGACCAAGACGGACGCCACTCCTAAACACTCCAATGCGCTCGCAAAACGAGGGCACATCCCACGCGGCAACATGCCGTTCCATGTAGTGGTGAAGCTGATGGAGAGCGCGAGTGCGACCGCGCTGACTCGCAGGTGGGTCAACCCCTGGTACTGGTTTAAGAGGAGCCCCGTGATCATGGGCATGGCCAACTCCAACACCGTCTTCCCCAGCTCTTGTCTCTGGAGCAGCTTTGCTATCGGGAGAACCAGAGCGGACTGGGAGCTTACGGCAGGCATTGTGCTTCTGGTTCCTTGCGCATTCAACGTGTGTATGGCTCCATCATCGATTGGCAGAAGGACGTATATTGCGATGGAGATGGGATCGTCCACCCCAGGGCAGCGTGTTGGGTTAGCGCCACCATGTGAAGAGGAAGCCGTGTGGTTGTTGCATGATGATGCAAGCGATGGAATATGGCAAGTGAGGCTGTGGAAGAATGACATGAGGCGTGAACGAGTCGCCGAAGTCCAGTGAGAGGCCATTTCTCGTTCGGACTATTACCTCTGCACGATGATGACCACGGAATGAATTCACAAGAGAGCAGATGTAAATGTTTAATGGATCAGAGATGGTGTTGCACAAATGTTGGAGGTTTTTGTTGGGAAGATGGTGTTGCACAAGAGAGATCTTCTCAAGCTACTTAAGGTAATGTTTACGTCGAATGCTGTCCTATTAGGGCGATCGTCGCCCGAATAGGACAGCATTCGTCTGAAAATTTCAGCCTTTTGGGGGTCAAGACTTTTGCCAAGTCGAAAATGCTGTCCGGGGGGAATTCCTATTCATGATTAGGATGATCTTTTAAAAAGAAGTAGAGTTAATAACATCAAAAAATCATATAATGATGCACCCATATCACATTTATCCCAAATTAATTTCCATGTCATTGAAAATTTCATACCGATACACTCGGGCTATATTTACCTTAAATTAATTTACACATCATAAAAAATCTCAAACTAGTACATACGTGTCCCATCTATCAAAATCTTGGGGCAAAATTGATGAACACTAAAGATTTTAACAGTTTTCAAAACGTGAGGGAGTTATTAGGACATAATTAGTAGATTTTGACATATTTTCAAATCTCCTTTCAATTTTATTTTTTTTAAATTACGGTTTCCCCGAAACGACATCGTGCTGGAAATCTATTTATGTTAAATTTCACCGTCATGTGCCAATTGTCCGACTTGCTTGCCACTTGTGTTTCACATTATTAATTTGATGGGAATATCATATGGAAACGAATGGATTGTAGACTTATTATGGGTGTATCGGTTTTGGTTTGTTTCTACGTGAAAATTAGTTCACTGCAAATGTAGCATGGGTGTACCTATTTGATTTTTTTTACGACTTGAAAATTAGTTTGAGATAAATGTGCTGCAAATATATCAATTTAGATTTTTGATGTTATTAACCATAAATATTTCACATGTTAAAAGTTTTGCTATTATTTTCCCTAAAAAAATAAAAATGAAGGCCCTATATTGGGATTCATCCAACCCTCTATTCTCCTAAAGATTAATCCCCGCGATGGTCACAGGATGTGGTAAAGGGATCTCGCCTGAGGACGCGCTGCTGCAACAGGGATATGAAAATTGCGGGTTCCGTTAACACTCTCGGAAGCAAAAGTTCGAACATGCTCATGAAATAAAGTCAAGACCCACATCGTAGTTTCTTAATCAGGATGTTGATTAATATACACCTTGCAAAGTGCGTCTCTAGAAGAAAGACATGAGACCCGGATAAGACTATTCACAAGTTTACTTTTACGAGTTTTCTTGGGTTGAAGAGATGTAGATGTTAAAAGTCATAAGCTGGAGCAATACAGATAGCAATTTGCTTGTTGCCCTGAGAATTAGCAAGATCCCATGCTATAAAATCAACAGCTTCCTGCATCTCAAGCCACAGAAACTGTGGAAAATACGTTTCGAATTCAAGCCTCTATAGAACATCT
This sequence comes from Eucalyptus guilfoylei, assembly GCA_016097605.1. Lineage (NCBI taxonomy): Eukaryota > Viridiplantae > Streptophyta > Magnoliopsida > Myrtales > Myrtaceae > Eucalyptus > Eucalyptus guilfoylei. The sequence goes on from CM027869.1 coordinate 22,451,403, forward strand.
TTTTCTAATTTGAGTAGCTTTCCATTGGGAGCGCAGTTTGAGTGATTCCCAAATCTTCTTTATATAAGAAATGGGTCTTATCCATGAAGAGGATCCGGGAAGAGCTTCTTGTGCTCAAACCAATAAATCTTGCAGTAAGAGTAGCGAATTTTTGTGAGATTTAGATATTACTTTGCAAGAAATTGTGAGAGTTAATTACTGTAAGAGATATTAAGTATAATTGAAGTTGGAAAATGTCGAGAGTGCTTGATAGCAAAGTATGGAAAGGATGCTTCCTAATTCACCAGTTATCCTTCAAGCCTTTTGGACGCTATGTTTCATGCTGAGGCCTTCTTCCCACCTCCACCGAAAGTGAGGTCATTGCCTTAGAGACTGCGTGGAGGAAATGTGTGCTCTCCTTTGTGTGGATTCTCTCTCTCTCTCTCTCTCTCAGAGAAAATGTGTGGTCCTTTCTTTTTTGGTGAACAAAGATATAATGTCAGATTCTTAGAACTCCACTATACGTTTCAATCTGTGAATTGTTTTTTTTGTTTTTTTTTTTTTTGGAGCTGGAGGAACCGGCTTGCAGCCGACAGCCGCGCCGTAAACCCCCAGGTGACACTTAAGCAGGAGGACCCACCACCCCTGAGTCACACTTAATACACCTAGCGCCTCCCCTGGGTTTTGAACCCTTCACCTCTGGGCTGAGGATCAGCAGGGCCTTATCCAGCGGAGCCACCGCGGCCGGTGGTTCAATCTGTGAATTGTTGCTTTGTACTTTGGCCCGGGATTTTTTTTTTTTTTTTTTTATCAGAACTTTGGCCCGGGATTTAGAAGTGCATCCTTTCCATACTTTGATCGTGTTGCTGCACTTTTGAGGTAGTCAAAACAAAATTAAAAGCATGCGTCTCTATATATAAAGTATGGATAATCTAATCACATGAGCTTTGTAAATGTGTGTAAGGGGATACAATCATACAAGGCTCTCGCATCTCATGCCCATAAACGCGTTCTAATTCTTAGCCCAGTTTACTTAAAAATAGCTGATTTTAATTGGATCACCAGGATGCTTATGAAATTAGGTGAAAAGTTATTTACACACAAATAACTAGTCCTATCAAAAGTCACTTTGGCATATATAAAAGTTACTTAAAGTTATCGGGTTGTGTATAAATTACTAGCAAGATGAATGAATTACTCACCACAACAGATTTATTGTTCTAAATTAAGAAATATTAATTATAAGGGATATTACTAGTAGAAATGGTTACACATACCATTTTTTATGTTGAAAATTGCTATAAACTGAGAACTTACTAGCGATAGATATGTGAAAAAAGGTATTTCTCCTAATTCGAAGTTATTATTACTCACAAAAATAATTGGTTATTCATAAGCTCTCTCTCTCTCTCTCTCTCTCTCTCTCTCTCTCTCTCTCCGAGTCACCCATCTAGTACCAAAAATCCTCAATTATATGATTTCATAATAATACCTTACAAGCAACCTAACACGCATAGGAGCTATTTTGATCCATTTAGCAATAATACTATTTTTATATAAAGATTGGTTTATAAAATTGGTGTGTTAACTATGCTAAAAGTGTAAGTGAGCCAATAAATTAGTGGACCATAATCAAAACTTAATTAGAATCTGCCATATCACTTAATAACTTAATTTCATAAATCAGTCTTAACATTATATTTTTAGTATTTCCCCACTTGATCAAACTAGGAACAGAACATTAAAAATGATTTATTTAGAGAATACGCGTTTGTTGACGCAGTGAGATACTTACCTTAAAAAACGCGTAGCAAGAAGGGGAATGCTTACAGGACGGTAGTACTAGAACTAACCACAAAGCCATAGAGACCTCAAACTTGAACCCGACACACAAACACACACCTTTCGACGACCGGATTATTAAATTGACTAGATGTGTACGAGACGAGAGGCTCTACTAGTGACGCAGAGGAAGTTATGCTTGAAAAGGATTCCAAAAGATAGCGTTTATTCTGAATAATGAAGTGTAGATTACAATATCCTAGGCGCCTATTTATAAAGAGGTCGTCATCTAGAAAATAACCAAATAACTGAAATCGAATAATAAAATTAAGGAAAAGATATTGATTAAAGGGAAAATTATCAAAACACAACTAGAAAATCAGCAAAACGCGTCTGAAATCCGTGACATTTCGGAAATCAAGGAAAATGCGTAAATCAAATTTTGTAGCTCATTTGTAATCTCAAAAATCATGCAATCCTCTTTGATTTGTGGGACCGCCTGCTCTTATGACGTTCCACCACACGACCCCCGCACGACCACCGCACAAACGCTGCCCGACTGCCACACAACCGCTGCTTGTCGCCACTGGCCGCCGACCGCCGACCACCAAGTGAATTGTTGTTGTTCTACATCAACTAGGATCGAGTGTCTGCTCCAGAAATCCAAGTGAACTATTGTTGTTCATGCTAAACGGTACCTGGATGCAGCCATTCCGTGCTGCTCGCTTTCCTACACTGTCGAAGAACAAGGCGCAGTAGGAAAGGTAGGCACGATAAGCCACAACACAGCCAACCCGCCCACACGAGGCCGACGGGAAGAAAATGTTGGAAAAAACTCCTATGACGTTTTGAAGCTGACAAAACTTATCTAAATTCTATTATGAAGAATGCCAGACTTCTATGTCAAAATCTATCTTACATCAGAAGTCTGTGACTTAATCAGACTCGGGATTATATTCTTCAAGGGAAAAATCGATTGATGGGCTTTTGTACATTATTCAAGTAACTTGCATATACAAAAAAGAAATCAAAATGTTAGATTCACCTTTTTTTATTATTATTATTGTCCCCTTTTCCATTTGTTTTTAATATGGAGAAAGGAAAGAAATATTGACATTTATTACTTTGCATAAATGTGGTATTTTTTCAATAAAAAAAAGTTTGGTATTAAAAAAAGGAAATTGGTCAATTTTCAAATAATTAGGGACTAGATGGAACATTAGATGAAAGTTCAGGGATCATTTGTAACATTTTCCCTTTTTTTGTAGCCCCGTGGGGGTAAAATCGTACAACCACAAAAGTTCTTTTTTTTTCCCTGAAAAGTTATCCTCCCAAAAATAAAAATAAAAACAAAAACAAAAAGCTGTAAGTTTTTGTGATTTTACAGCAGGGACATTTTTGGTAATTAATTTTATTAATTTGATATTCGGTAAAATGCCTAGTCTGGAGAAATATTGGGTACATGCCAACTCAGCAAATTATGAATCCACTCATTCGAATGAGGGTGGAGCCCTAGCTGAATCCGACGGAAGCAACCGTCCCTCCATAGGTCGTCCGCCACCCCAAGTTCAAGAACAAGCCCAAGCACCCCGTCGTTCGTGAACCCGAGCCTTCCCTTGTCTCCTGCATCCTCGATGTCCCTTGCAGCTCCGAAGTCATCGCCTCCCAACTTAGCTTCCGACCGGCGCTGGACCCTAGCCAAGAGGGTCAAGCCCTTGCCGAATCCGATGAAATCGATGGCCACAGGCCAAAGGGAAAGGAAGATTAAAAAAGAAAAATGAAAAAAGAAGAAGGAAGAAATGGCAAAGAAGAAAGAGAAACAACGCGTGTCTGCGAGAGGCAAGAGGGGAGAGAGAAAGGGAGAGAGATCTAACGGTGACCCACGAGGGACACATATCTGTAATATGTTGAGTTAGCACGTGTGAACCCCATATTTTATCAGTCCACCGGGGCTTTGTCACTTCCACGGTGACAATACCGTCATTTGCTTCGGAGAACGGCATGCATGTTCATGCTAAACAACACCATGAACCTGCAGTACCGCACTGCTCTCTTCCTTAACCGCCGGCGGAAGAACAATAGGCAGGAGAAAAGGAAGGCCCGACAAGCCACAACAAAACCAACACGCCCACACGAGGCTGGACGAAAAAAAGAAGCTCACCAACCCGAACAAGGCGACCAAGATGATCCCTACTCCGATATACTTCAACGCCCTTTCAACCCGAGGGCAGATCCCATCCAGCAGCATGCCGTTCCATAAGGTGAAGAACCCGATGCAGAGCGCAAGCACAATCGCGCTGGCTTGCAGATGGCTCAACCCCTGGTGCTGGCTTATGAGGAGCCCCGTGGTCATGGAAACGGCGAACTCCAGGAACACCTTTCCTAGCTCCAATCTCTCGAACTTTTCCACTATCAGGTGACGCGGGGTGCGCCGAGACGAGTCAAACGTTCCATCCTAAGAGCTTCTGATAGTCATTGTGCTTCTGGTTCCGTGCGCATTCAAAGTGCGTGTGGCTAATACAACGGAGTGGGAATTGCCCACCACTTTGCTAGCGCCATGGGGCTCAGCGGAAGTTGTGGTGGGGCTCGTGATCTGGTTATTGGGTGATGATGTAGGCGATAAAATTTGGGAAGGAGGGTGAGCGGCCATTTCTTGTTTGGACAAGTACAGGTGGGCATGACAACATTTCTATTCCGGGAAACTATTTCTTTTCAGAAATCGTTTTTTTTTCTATTTCTACTCCGGGAACAATTTCTGAGTAAAATAAAGTGTTTGGTAATTATAAAAAATTTATATTCTTGGAATAGAAAAAAAAAATAGAAATGCGTTTGGTAAAAAATTTATAAATTTTTGTATTTATTTTTTTTCTAATTACTCACAGACCGCCGACCGCCGATTGTCGCCCGCCGCCGCACGACGAGATTTCACTTCTCTCAAGTCTCAGATGAACATCTTCTAAATATTCCTCTCTCTCTCTCTCATTCTTGTCGAGCCTCTTGAAAGATTGGGCCTTAGAGAGGGTCTTGCTATTCCCAGCCAAAACCTCCAGCATTTGTGCAACATCATCTCTCTCTGATCCATTAAACAATTACATCTCTCTTGTGATAATTATTCTGTGGCCATCATCGTGCAGGGTACTTGTCCGAACGAGAAATGGCCTCCCACTGGACTTCGGACCCTCGTTCAATCCTCAAGTCGTTCTTCCTCAATCTCGCTTCCCATATTCCATGGCTTGCATCATCATGCAATGACCAAAACTCAAACCGCACCACAGCTTCCGCTTCGCACAGTGGTGCTAGCCCAACATGCTGGCCAGTGGTGGACGATTCCGACTCTGCCATAGACATTGAGAATGGGAATGGAGGCATACACACGTCGAATGCGCATGGAACCGGAAGCACAACGACTGCCGAAAGCTCTCAGACTAGAACTTTCGATTCATCCCAGTCTGGCCCAGTTCACCAGATAGCAAAAATGTTCCAAAGATAGGAGCTAGGGAAGGTGGTGCTGGAGTTCGCCATTTCCATGATCACGGGGCTCCTCATAAGCCAGCACCAAGGGTTGACCCACCTGCAAGCCAGCGCGATTGTGCTCGCGCTTTCCATTGGGTTCATCACCTTGTGGAACGGCATGCTATTGCACGATATTCACCCTGGGGTTGCAAGCGCGTTGGAGTATGTCGGAGTGGGGACCATCTTGGTCACCTACTTTGGGCTAGTGAGCTCTTTTCTTCTCGCCGGCCTCGTGTGGGCGGGTTGGCTGTGTTGTGGCTTATCGTGCCTGCCTTTCCTCTTACGCCTTGTTCTTTGATGGCGTAGGAAAGCGAGCAGCACAGAACGGCTGCATCCAGGTACCATTTAGCATGAACAACAACAGTTCACTTGGATTTCTAAAGCAAACACTCGATCCTAGTTGATGTAAAACAACATGCAAATGCTTTTATATAAATATTGAAGCGTCATAAGAGCAGGAGGTCCCAGAGACTGCGTGGAGGAAATCTGTATTCTCTCTGGGGATAATGTACAGTCCTCTCTCCTTTCTTTCTCGGTGAAGAAAACATATGTATTGTTGGAAATCAGTTTTTGAAGAGAGAGATAGAGAGCGAGATTCCACATCAAGGACATGAAGGACGGGCTTGGGGCTAGGTGTGGGAGAGAGGGAGAGATTCCGTCGCTTTGAAGGGCATGTAATTCCTGATTGGCCCTTTGATTGTGTTTTCCCCTACTCCGCAAACCTCACTTTGTGGTTCCTGCCATATCTTCTCCTTTTCAGATGAGGTATCATGAATGTGCAAATACTTCTCAATAATCACTGTAGCCCCCATATCTTTGAATTTGACGGTAAAAATCTCGCTTAGTTTTGTCTCGTCTTTAGCTCTCTCTTTGGCATGATTAGCGGAGTTAGGGTGCCGAGTACTGGTTACAGATGTAAAATGTCTAGATAGACCGCTCAATGCTAATATGTAATGTAGCCTAGGTGCAGTAGAAGCTGTGCATTCCTTCTTTATGACACATTAGAATATTAATAATGATATTGTAATGGTAATCTTCTATATTGGTTTGTATATATTCACTAACATATAGTTTGTAAAGCAATCGTGGAGCAGTAGAGATGCTATATCCACTACGTTAATTTAAAAAAAAATGGCATTAGCGCGACTAAATTACTTCAGACGTCTCTTGAATAGGCAGGGTCTAAGCTGATCTTGTCATAAACCAATATGCATAGAATCGGATAAATGGTCTCAATTGATGCTATGACCAATGATTCTTTAAACAATATTGTCCGTTTTAATTTGTAAAATGCTACCCTACGCTTTGGTCGGGATATAAGTTTATGAGATTCTCGAAAGTTTAGCTTTTCTAGACTTTGCTTATGTATCCTAACCATTGTCTGCGCTACACTTTTGTGATGGTCAGAACAAATTTAGAAGCGTGCATGACTTTGGGTATAGAACATGGATGATCTGACCACATGAGCTTCGTGAATGCTTGCAGGGTGATTCTAGGCTTGTGCATCTTGTTCCCATAAATGGATTCAAATTCTTAGCCTGGTTTATTCCGAATAGCTAATTTTTGTTATATCATTAAAATGCTTAATGTATCAGGTAAAAAGTTATTCACATAAATAATCATTTGTATCGAAAGTCACTTCAAAATATATTGTATATATTAAGTTACTTAATGTATGAAATTAATGGCAAGACAAATAATTCACTCACCACAAAAAAATTGTTGCAATTTTGAATTGAAAGTTATTAATTAGATGGGGAAATTACCAGTATAAATGGTCATGCATGCTATTTTTATGTCGAACGAATGAGAATTCACTAACTCTAGATAGGTAAGAGGATATTTATCCTAATTCAAAGGTGTCACTGCTCACGAGTTGTTGGAATTTAGATTCTTTTTCCATGGAAAATATATTTGACCACAATGAAAAGTATGTATTAAATAGCACGAACTCGATAAGTTCTTAATCTCTTTTAAAGGTGATCATAGGTCTGACAACCTACTATGCCCAACTAGACTTACACAAATTAAAGGCTAAAATGGGCATGCTTGGACAAGCCATTCCCTTCTTAAGCCCGAACTATTCATATTTGGCGGTGCAAAAAATTTAAATCGGTGCCAATCACTTTGGTACATTGTTTTGACGTATCCTCGTCTATTAAAGACTCACCTAGGAAGGGGACCTAAACACACGTCGATCTGCCAAGAAGAGAACGTCTCCTTCACATCTTGGGCCGACACAAATCGCGGCCTGGATTGTTTGGGCCTGTGCTTGGGAACCATCATATAAAAGCCCAGCGATGAGGTCAAAAATGTCAACCTGCGCTTTATAAAGGAAGGTTTTATCTTCTCCGCGGAGAAACTCCAGGGACACTGGAACTGAGCGAAACTCACACGCAGGTCCGTCTCTTTCGCATCTTTTATCGTTTGTTCGTCTCTGTTCGCTCGTTTCCTCGTGAATCGAATCTTTGTGCTTGCTTGTTGACGGATCCTTGTATTCGGTGGACTTGCGAAAACAGTTTGGGGGAGTATGATTTGTTGCTTTCAATGCGTGAATGATATCGTGAAGTCATCGTAATTCTGTCTGCATGCTTTTTCGCTTGGTTGATTGGTGGTGGTGGTGGTGGTCTCTCATCTGTTTGATCGCTTATTACATTTAGTTTCTTTGCGGTTGAGGCTTACGGTGCTTGTTTTCACGTGCGGATTCTCACAGTTGTTAGCTTTGCTTAGGTTGGAACATAACAACGTGAAAGAGCATGCATGAAAGATTCGTAGGTTAGTTAGAAAGTGAAGCCGTGTGCTAATAGCACTGACGTTTGTTCCAATCACTATTCAGCCGTCCTAATCTTTGCCCTGCTTCCTTTTCTTTTCTTTTTTTCATCACATTTGTATGCAGAGAGTGTGAAATTGATTTTTCAATTGCTTCAGGGAGGAAACGTTTAATGCATTTCCCCAGAGCCTTAAACCGAGGACGATAGTACATAACTGGCAAGTTTTGATCAGTATTCAAGACATGTTGATTGCAAGCTAATTCAATTTTTGTCACTGTAGGCTGGGACCTGGTGTATGCCCAAAGGCTGTGGCAAAGGGCTTTAAATGCATTTTCAGCGATCAAGGGGTTTGGTATGTTAGATCATTTAGATATGGCCTGGAGCTGCTGCTGCTGCTGCTGCAGGTAAGCCGGTCTTTGGGCATCGTTTTATGCTGGGGCATTGAGTTTTTTTCTTCTCGGCTCTCATTTGTCTATTTAGAGTTTCATTTTCTTTTAAAAAATCGCGGTGGAAATTTATGTTCTTAAAACCTTTCCGACACTATGTTTCATGCTGAGAGCTTCCTCACACTTTTGCTCAGAGACAGCGTGGAGGAGATAATAGGGTTTAATTTCATTTTTGCTCCCCCCACTTTGCCATAAAACTGTACGTTCGTCCCCAAACTTCCTTTTCTGATATTCTTCCATTTTAATTCAAATTATCACTGTTATGTTATTTTGAGAGAATGAATTCATGAAGTACATTACAATCGAGGTATTTGACAGAAGTCCCTATGAATTCACTTGATTTTGGAATTCAGTTCAATGGAAGGAATGCAATAGCAAAAAAGAATAGTCATTGTTATTTTTTAAAGTCATCTTCTCATATTCGATTAGCCATATACCAAAGACAAAATGAGACATGTATTAAATCCGATAGAAGGTACAGGTCATGGTATATATTATATATTGTAAAGAATTTAATTCACCGTCCCGTCGTTAAGATTTGCTATATATATAATATTTTCAAATCAAAAGAAAAAGGGATTGATGACACTGCTTTTAAACTTTTCCTCGTAATTCACTATAGTCTTTGAATACTGTTCATTCAATTTAATATATCAACCTTTAGAAATTTGTGTGCGCTTCAAATCTGAGGTCATACACCTCAACCACCAATGAAAAAGAGATAGAGAGAGAGAGAGAGAGAGAGAGAGAGAGAGAGAGAGAGAGAGAGCCGATGTCTTAGCTCTTCGTGGCTCTTTGGAGGAGTCCCTTTGATTCTCCTGCCATCCACATTCATCACAGAGGCTCGCCTACCACAAAAATCATGAACTGGTAAAACATTAAAATAAAAATACAAAAAAACAATGACTAGGATTGCTTATTTCCAAGTTAAGTCTTTAATTAGTCCTGCGGGCGTTTTTGGAGGGGTCAAGATGTATATTTCCGGGAAATTTCCTTCTCATAATGGACCTTTTAAGAAAATTGTGAATAGCAAAATGCGGATGAGCTGCTAGGAAATTGCCCTTAACTGAAGCCTTCCACCTCCATTTGCTCCAAAGTCTCCCGGAAGTCATTACCCTGCCGTTTCTATCTCTCTCTACTTTCGCGACACGTGGTGTTTGCGTATTCCTGCTTCAGCAAAGGGATTCGAGTGCACTAATCCCGCGATAAGGTAAGCAAAAATCGTTCTGTCGTGTGATATTGTTGGGAGAACCATGTCTTCGGATCTTGAAATCTCAAAAAGAAATATAGCCTTAAAAGTAATTATTTCTCATCAATATCTCTAAATATTGCTCTAGTTGAACTTAAAAAAAAAAAATCGGCCAAAAAATAAAGCACTTATCCTTGAAAGAAAATGGCGATGAGTTATAAATAACCCATAAAAAAAAAATATATATATATATATATATATATATATATATATTTTTTTTTTTTTTAAATTGATCTCTCGTGATTTACAGTAAGGTGAAATCATTTCATTTTTCCATCGTCCAAGTCGAAGTCATGATATTCGAACATTTTGAAACTTTAAATGACTTTCAATTGTCTTTTGTGCCATTTTCAATGTCACATTTGCTTTAAAATTGGGATGTGTTGGGGGTTAGGCTAAATATTATGCGCTTCACATCTTCCTTTCGTTTCTTAAGAAAAAAAATATCTTCCTTTCACTTTTTTTCTTTTTCTTTTTTGGCTTTTAGATTGAAAAGCAAAATGTAAATCTCAAACTTCAACTTTTTGGCCATAAATCTTACACCAATTTTATGACCTTGGCAAGTGATTTTATTACACTTCTACCAACAACCGATTTTAATACGAGATTTAATTGTATAGTCATTAAGTTAGAAATCATAAAATGACATGATCTTAGGAATTGAAAATCGATTTTAACAACATGAAGGTAAGAATCTCTCACTATTATTAACTTATGAGTCAATCATGCTTTAATCATTATAATATACGAAGTGGTTCCTACACTAGGCGGGCGGGCAGGCAGGCAGGCAGGAAAGTTACGGACTAACAAAACCAGAAGAGCCAGATACCTTGTAAGAAGCACCAATGCCCTCTTCCTTAAGCATGTCTTTTGTCACCTAAACAGCCGATCCCTGACCCAATTGAATCCTCACCTACACACCAAACAACAATCAAAACTCATCAAAAGGATGAGCAAATCCGAGTGCTCAGCCATAGATCTGAAGCAACGGAGCGATCCCATTCTAATACACACCGAAATGCATTTTCAGCAATCAAGGTGTATGTCACCGGAGCCTAGGACCTGGTCTATGTCAAAGGCTGTGGCAAAGGGCCTTAAATGCATTTGCAGCAATCAAGGTGTTTGGTATCTTAGATCATTTAGATGTGCCATCCGATCAAGTCTACACTGCAGAGCCCCTCGAAGGAATAAGCGATGCTTCTGAAAAACCTTGTGATTGGCGGTGAAGTTTGCATGTGGGGACGAATGGCCGACACTTCTAATGTCCAGCAAACGATATGGCCTAGATCTACTGCTGCCGCTGGAGGTAAGCCATCTTTGGCCATCGTTCTATGCTGGGGCATTGAGTCTTTTTTCTTCTCGCCTCTTGTCCTTCTTTTTTCCATTTAGAGTTTCTTATATCTTTTTATAAAAAAAAATCGCAAGGGAACCCTTTTAGTGACGATGAAGTTATATCTACATCCCTTTCCACATGACTGCTCCCGATGACAATCTCTTTTTTTGGGATTCTGGCTGGTTACCTATTATCATCTGTCTTATAATCTGTAAAGCTGTTTCTCTACTATATGAAACTTTATTTCACAAAAAAGGGCCAAGTGGGATGTCACCTAATGGTTCTGTATGAGTATCAGGGTTGTATGGATTTTGAAGACTTGAGGGGGTGGCCGGGGGTTTTGCCATTTATCCTTAAAGCCTTTTTGATACTCTATTTCGTGCTGAGGTAATGAATGGGCGTGTAGTCCTTTTTTTTTTGGGTGAACGGACGTATATTGTTGGAAATCAGTCTTTTAAGCGATTGAAACAGAGATGGAAAATAAAAACAACTTTTGGCATGTGAAATGGCTTTCCGCGGTCATTATGTTGCCATTTGCATGAAGGTTTCCTTAAAAGGAAGTTTAGGATAAACGTCGGATAAACTAGAATTGCTGAAAAGTAACGGGACAACCATCGCTAGATATATGAACATCTATATTCTGACAACTCTCTTGAGTAAAATGTATCCCTTCAATTTCAAAGCATCATTTATAACCCATTCTCTAATTACAAGTATACCTCAGATCAAGTTAGGAAAAGAGCCTAAACGTGACGGGAAAGATGGGAAACCAAATTTTCACTGAACTGCGATGAATATGTTCAATGAGAAAGAAAACCTCATAGCCAAAGAAGTTGTGGTTTGCCGGAGTCTGATACATGGTCCGCATAGCACTGCTAACGTGGAATGCCAACTGCCTATCTTCCGTCGGTGAATGCAGCTCTTTGTCGAACCAGCAAAGCAACTCAGCTAGCATTTTCCCATGTTGGAGGAACCCGCATGGAGCTCGAGGCAGGCATCGCGCGGACGCTGATGTCAAGCGGTAGTAGGCGGTATTGGATGTCGAGCTCTCTGAACATCTTGACCATCTCCTCAATCAAGAGGGATCGCCTCGTAAACTTCTCTCCCATGTCCGGGTGATTCATCCTGTGGCTCAGCCACACGGCAATCCTCACACTGTTAAGCTCTTCTATATCCTTCATTATGATCATTGGTGAGGAATACCAGTGCTCTTTCTTGCTGTCGACATAACTGCAATCGGTAGAACAACCAAGAAGCAATCCAGATTATTTCTTAATTATCTATACGTCGATGCAGAGGGAACAAAAATGGACTGGCAATATGCAAGGGAGGGAGCCCAGAATTTTAACATGGTCATCTTCCTAGTTCTAAAACCCAAACACCCGCGACTAATCTTGTTTCTTATCACAGATTGACTTGAAAGACATTACAGGCTTAGAAAACTGAACAAAATTCGAGAAAATTTAGATGTTTTCACTTGCCTGGTTATCTTGTGCTTTATGGCAGCAATCTTCTCTGCAGGAGTAGATATGTGCACACAGAACTCGACCGCGTCTCCCATGTCAGGGCTCTGATAATAGTTGCCGACGGCCTTCGTTGCAAGAGTGCTGTTTGGATATATAATCTTTTGATTGTCATACCTCAGAAACACGGTCGTCAGGATGTTCATCTCTTCCACAACCATCTAAAAGGATACACCATATGAATGGGCGATGAATAACAGAAGAGACCATGTACAAGCCAAAGCAAATAGAGCGGTGAATATACAATCGACACGTGATACCAGTATTTACCTGGACTCCATCGATCTCGCACCTGTCGCCCACATCATACGGATGCATCACGAACAAGAAGACGATCGCCTCAAATATGGTCTTGCAGGTGTTCCTGAAAATAAATGCGACAAGGACGAGCAGCCAACAGAGAAAGAACAGGAACTTGCTTGTTGCTATTCCCAGGATGAGAAGCCAGATGATCAATATGATGATACCGACTATGACGTTGACCACGTGATGCAGCTTGTCGACTGCAGTCTTGGTGTCATTTAAGGTCAAGGCAAGTGCTCTCCTCCCCCTGAAAGCATTGACCTAAAGCGATTTGGTTAATTCGATTAGCATTGAAGACCAAAAAGTATGAACAAGCATGTCTAAGGACCTAATTTAACAGAATTCCACTCACCAGCCAGTTCTTCAGGCACGACTTGCTGATTATCTTCTTGCATTCATCAACTCCTTCGAAGAGACTCATCGTATTCAAGGCTTCATGGTCCTTCATGAACCGCTTCAGATCTTCCAAGTAGATAAACCTAGCAACATCAATAAATTAAATAACTGACTCGGACACTTTCCATCATAAAACCAGATAATATCGACTGCACATAGTGCGCCAGTTAATTGGAAAGAGATCCAATCAGGGAAGCAATTGCCTCATTCAAGGATTATGTCAAAAGCTCAAAACAGGAGGTGAAGAACTATCATCTTACTTTGAATTAGGCTTAGCCACATTTCGAAAGATCTTCCTAGCTGCAGCTTTGGCTTCGTTTTCACTCCTGATCATTGTTGCCGACTCATCCTCTTGAGTAGAATCCTGTATCTGCTCATCCAACGTCGAGTGAAATCCATGCCGCACGATATTAATCAATCTTTTCATATTCCAGGCAGACACATTTTTGGGATTTATCTTTTGCAAGTGCTCCATTGTGATCCCTCCCTCGCTGTTTCCCGACAGCCCTGGAGAGAGCTTGGTGTTCTTCTCTCGGGGACTTCTCTGAAGCCCTCCTCTGCTCCCAACTACCATCCCACTTTTAGTTGGAAAAGCCGCCGCCCTTAGATCTGGCGGCACAGTCACGCTTTCTTTCTGTAAAGTCTGGAGATCACATGCAATCTTCTCCTCCTCTTCCTGTCTCCTCCAAATTTCAATCACAGGGGGACCCGACAACGTCTCGATCACGTACTGATCGAACAGAGACTTCTTGATCCGTTCAAAGTAGGTGCTCACATGGAACGACGATGCCAGCACCCTGATGATCAGTGTCTTGATCAACCACAGTAGAGTCCCCACCAAAAAGCACACCAGCACCTTGGTGACGTACCTCAACCTGTCACTGTTCGTCGCCCTCTCGACCTTCTTGTCGAATAGAGCATGCCAAGCAATCAAGACCAATCCCAACCACAGGCAGTTCTGCACTGCCTTTCGAAGGCCGTAGACGAAATACAGAACCCGTTTTCGCAGCAGAAAGTTCCTCTCGATGAAGAACACAACTAATCGAATCATCCACCCAGAGACCAACCTCCCACAAATCAAGACCAGGACCATGACCTCCCACTTCCACAGTTTGAGCTTCCACAAATCCTTATGCTTCAATGCAGGAATCGCAAGAGTATAAACTAAAGCATTAACGATCAAGACCAAACTCACCAACTGTAACAGAGCCATGGCACCGAACTGGGTTTTCTTGAACTCCTCTGGCAGGTCTTCTTCCAAGAAGATGTCGTCCTCGTCCTCATCCCCTGCCCTCCCCAACATTGCAGTGGAGAAAACGCGGTTGCACTTTGAAGATGGAGTTGTGAGAGAGAGAGAGAGAGAGAGAGAGAGAGAGAGAGAGTGTGCAGCTGGCCGCCGAAGCAGAGGATATATAAAAGGCGAGAGGAGGGAGGAAACAGGAAACGTTCCGAAATAGGCAGCTCGTAAGAGGAAACAGAGCAGGGCGCTCTGGGATTCCGTTGAGAATCGAAATTCGCTTTCCTGTTCTGTTCTCCGTTCCAAAATAGGCAGCCAAGGTCGAAAGAGGAAGCAGAGCAGAGCAGAGCGCCCCGGGATTCCGTTGGAAATCGAAATTCACTTTCGTGTTCCATTGTCTGCATGGCCAGGGTTTCCCAAATGCCCTTCGTACAGGATGGAAATTACCGGACTGCCACTCTCCCGAAAAATTCGGTAGCAATTGCAAAGTTTTGATGTTCAAAACGCGATATCGAAGAGGAGAAAGAAATATGGGAGGATAGTTTCGAAAGGGAAATATTTATATATATTATGTGTGCAAAAAATAAGGTATTGAAATATTCGGTGCAAAAATCATATGTATGCATACGCGTCGTTATTTATAATTATGTTTATCAAATATTTTAACACAACTTACCCATACACAACATGCGGCTTGATATCATTAATTGTAAAAGTTAAAAACAAACCGTTCGATTATAAGTCTTAAGAGCTAGCTACCAAATGAATGAAAATATTATCATACATCATAAAGGACACGCGATGTCATTAAGACTATCGTTTTACATCATGTCTTTCTTATAATTTTTGTTTAAGAAAACCCTCCAAAATCCCCAAATTATATTCAATGTAATACATTCATTCTAATTTTTTCCTATGACGATAAAAATCCCAAACTTTGACATATTTACTTTATGTTCCACTAATGAGAATCGTTGGAAAGAAAACAGTTTTGATTTGGTGTTCACGTGACGAATCATTTGTTTACTTCTAATTGGTTATCACTTATATGTTGAAAGATACATAGTTGTCAGGACTTACTCATTTATTAAAGACTCACTCATTAATTATGAGATTACTATCTAACAAAAAAAAATTATGAGATTACTTTCTCTCTCATGCTTTGTCCACTAGTGGGAAAGTGAAAAATGGACCCACTTATTTTAAAGGGACTAATTGGATAGAAGAAATACAATATGAACTTGTTATTTGTATGATATGTAGTGGAAATTGGGCAGAACTAATCATACTACATAAACTAATGTATTGGACCATGCACTTTTTCTAACAAAATCCAACACGGTCTTAATTACTATATATTGACTTGGGATTGGAGTTAATTTAGTGAAAGAATTTAGGTAATTTTTTTTTTCATATTTAGTTACATAAAGTACACATAAGATTATAATTACGACGGGCCGAGAGTGGTGTCGAGGTTTGGGTAATTTTGCAAATGCATCGAGCATATGAGTGCTCGAAACTTAGGAAGGAGACCCAAACACACATCGATATTCCAAGAACGTCCTCCTTCACATCTTGGGCCGACACAAATCGAGACCAGTGGATTACTTGGGCTTAAGTGCTTGGAAAAGGCGGCCCATTTAAAGCCCAGCTACAAGGTCAAAATTGTCAATTTGCCCCCATATAAAGCAAGGTTTTATCTTTATTGCCCTTCGTCTCTAGCCTGTTTGGTTGGGCATTTAGAAAGCCCTTTGGGACTCTAAAGTCCCTTGACCAAATGCAAACGCGTTTGATTCGTTTTTTGGGCGACTTTGGCGAGATGCAATTGCATCTCCAAGTGGCTCTAAGGGACTTTAGCCGAATGCAAGTAGCTCGGTTACTGTTCATCTTATCCAACCTCTTCAAGCTGCTGATCGGAGGCCGACGACCACCGGCGAAGGGATGGCGCGCGCCTGCGACCGCCGCCTGAGGGTCGCCCAACCTCGGGGACTATCGCTGGACCTCAGGTGACGCCCGGATCTCGCGACCCAGGCGTCGGTTGCCTGGATCGCGCGACCCAAGACGGTCGCCAGGGTCGAGCGACCCTAGGCGACCGTCGCCTGGGTCGCAGGCGACCGTCGCCTGGTCGCCTGGGTCGCGCGCGGCCGTCGCCTGGTCATTTGGGTTGCGCCGGCCATCGCCTGGTCGCCTCGGTCGGGCGACCCCAGGTGGCCAGATTTGGCCATCCGGCCGCCAGCGCAACCCTGGCAACCGTCGCCTGAGGTCGCGCGACCCAAGCGGCCAGATCCGGCCATCCGGTTGCTAGATCCGGCGGTTCGGTGGCCGGACTTCAAAAAAGGAAATATAAATTTTTTTGTTTTTTTAATTTAATAAAAATCATTTACAAATGCAAATTTTACCAAATGATATTTGCATTTCGGAAAACCTCCTTCATCCAAAGGTATTTGCATTTTGGCAAATGCATTCCCCAAAAGCCGAACCAAACGGGTGCTATATTCGCTCGGTTTCTCGCGAACCGAATCTTGGTGCGTGCTTGTTGACGGATGCTTGTTTGTAGATTAGCTTTCACGGGCGATCCCTTTCCTGACAATTACCAAAAGGGGGTTAGAGCGAGTTTTTTACCGAACTGGATCGGGATAGCTTCCTCGAGTGGGACCTCGGAAAATACCAAGGAATTTCTTTCGGCTTTCCTCACTCTCTATTCGACATCGTATTTGGCTTCTCTTATTTCCTGACACGTGAAGAGGATGATCCACAACGTTTGCTAACACCATCCCTTCGAACGCAGGTTTTTCTGTTTCAAAAGTCAAATCTGCTTATGAGGTTGCCCAGGAGGGAATCCGGAGATGGGGTCCTCAGGATGATTGGGGCTTGGATTTGGGACATTGACGTTCATCCGAAAATCTTAGCACTCTTTTCTGTGGCGAATCATCTTCCTAACGAAGCATCTAAACCCGGTGGCTGAAGGAATTAACATGTTTTTCAATATAACCCAGCAAATTTCTAACCTGGTCGCAATTTTTCTTGATAAAGCAGAAGAATTGTATGGTGGCCTGAGTAAAGCAGGCGAATTCTTAGCCCCACTTCATTCGAGGTAGCTGATTTTGGTTGGATCATTAGAATGCATATTCAATTGGGTAAAAATGTAATTCACGTACACAAATAATTAGTTACATGGATTGTCACTTCAATATATATAAATATAAATATATACGTATATAAGTTACCTAACACTTACCAATTGTGCATGAAATTAATAGAAAGAGGAATAATAATTTTTTTTTCCATTCGTAAGCAAGATGAATAAGTTACTCACCTCAACAAACGTTACTACTCTAAATAGAAAATTATTAGTTGCACGAGGATATTATCACTAGAAATGGCTACGCATGTTATTTATGTTGAAAATTTGCTATCGACTAAGAGTTCGCTAACTATAGATAGGTAAAATGATTATTCTCATAATTCAAAGTTATTATTACTCATGAAAGTAACTAGTTATTGATGACTACGTGATTTTTTAATGAAAATAAAAGATGTATTGACCGTAATGAAAAGAACATACTTATTAGTTATTATTAGTATATAAATGATAAATTATTAATCTTTTACTAAAGGTGATTATGGGCTGGGCAGTCCACGATTCCTAGTTGGATCTGATCAATCCAAAGTTCAAAATAGGCACACTAGGACAATCAATTCCTGATTTAAGCCCAAAAGGCCCACGGTAGCTCTCTCTGGCATGCTTTATTTATATGTAGAATATTTATCGACCTTTTAATTTGCCCAAAACCTTTTTGATATTCCAAACACGTCCTTCCACATCCTAGGGCCGATACAAATTGTGGCCGGGGGATTACTTGGGCCTAAGCGTTTGGGAATACCACGGCCCATATAAAGCCCAGCAACGAGACCCAAATTGTCAATTTTTTTTTTTTTTTTGTTCTACTCTAACACTTACTCTCAGACTTTTGCCATGCCTTCTTATAGGGCGTGGGAGTCGAAACCCACTCCTCAAATGAAATCGTCCCCACTCCCAATCCCCACTAAGAATGTAGAGATTTGAACCCCCCACCTCCCCCTTCTAACCGTATAAAGGGGAGGTTTTCTTATCCTCCGCGGAAAGGCGCCAGGGGACACTGAAAGCCGCTGGTGCTGTCTAAGCGAAAATCAACCCAAAGGTCCGTTTCTCTTACGCATCTCTATCGTTCTTCGTCTCTACTGGCTCCTTCCCTCGTGAATCGAATCTTTGTGCCGTGCTTGTCGACGGACGTTTCCGTTCGGTGCACTTGCGAAAACAGCCTGGGGAAGTATTGAGTTCTGGCGTGGCAGACGATTCTGTGGGTCACGTGGCTGCATGCTTTTTCGCTTTGTTGTTTGGTGGTCCCTCGCCAGTTTAATTGCTTGAATTACGGTTGGTTTATTAAGGTTGAGGCTTACGATGCTTGTTTTCATGTGCGGATTCTCCAGGTTTTTTAAGCTTTTAGGTAGGGTGTCGTCGACGGGGAAATGGCTCCAGCTAAAGGTGAGGTTTTGCATCCGTTGGCACTTTGTCTTTTGAAATTCGTTTTAGTAATACTTATATGGGGAGATGTTTTGTGCTCCTAGATACGTGATGTACAGTTAGGTACGTCTTGATAAGGCGTGTGCTGATATCGTTTCTGGGAAATTTTAGTGTGTCGGTATTGGTAGTAGTGAAGAAGGAATTAGCTGTAATTTCTCCAGACTTAAGATTTTCGCATTGCTACATAAATTAGTTTGAAATAAATGTACTGCAAATATATCAATTTAGATTTTTTATAAATATTTCGCATGTTAAAAGTTTTGTTATTATTTTCCCTAAAAAATAAAAATGAAGGCCCTATATTGGGATTCATCCAACCCTCTGTTATCCTAAAGATTAATCCCTGTGATGGTCGCAGGATGTCGGTCCGGCAAAGGGATCTCGCCTGAGGACGCGCCGCTGCAACACTGATATGGAAATTGCAGGTTCGTTTTAAGACTCTCGGAAGCAAAAGTTTGAACATGCTCATGAAATTAAGTCAAGACCCACACCGTAGTTTTTTAATCAGGATGTTGATTAATGTACACCTTGCAAAGTGCGTCTCTATAAGAAAGACTTAGGTCTGGATGAGGCCCGGATAAGACTATTCACGAGTTTACTTTTCCGAGTTTTCTTGGGTTGAAGAGATTTAGATGTTAAAAGCCACAAGCTGGAGCAATACAGATAGCAATTTGCTTGTTGCCCTTGCAATTAGCAAGATCCCATGCTATAAAATCAACAGCTTCCTGCATCTCAAGCCACAAAAACTGTGAAAAATACGTTTTGAATTTGAGCCTCTATAGAACATCTTTTTCTAATTCGAGTACTTTTCCATAGGGAGCGCAGTTTGAGTGATTTCCAAATCTTCTTTATATAAGAAATGGATCTTATCCATGAAGAGGATCCGGGAAGAGCTTCTTGTGCTCTAGCCAACAAATCTTGTAGTAAGAGTAGCGAATTTTTGTGAGATTTAGAGATTACTTTGCAAGAAATTGTGAGAGTTAATTACTGTAAGAGTTATTAGGTATAATTGAAGCTGGAAAATGTCGAGAGTGCTTCATAGCAAAGTATGGAAATGATGTTTCCTAATTCACCAGTTATCCTTCAAGCCTTTTGGACGCTGTGTCTCATGCTGAGGGCTTCTTCCCACCTCCACCGAAAGTGAGTTCACTATCTTAGGGACTACGTGGAGGAATTTTGTGCTCTCCTTCGTGTGGATTCTCTCTCTCTCTCATTATTTGCATACGAATAATTAGTCATATCAAAAGTCACTTTGACATATATAAAAGTTACTTAAAGTTATCGGTTGTGTACAAAATTACTAGCAAGATGAATGAATTACTCACCACAACATATTTATTGTTCTAAATTAAGAAATATTAATTACAGGGGATATTACTAGTAGAAATGGTTACACATACCATTTTTATGTTGAAAATTGCTATAAACTAAGAACTTACTATAAACTGAGAACTTACTAATGATAGATATGTGAAAAAAAAGGTATTTCTCCTAATTCGAAGTTATTATTACTCACAAAAATAATTGATTATTCATAAGCACTTGCTTTATATATATATATATATAAAAAGACAGATTAAAGCACTCTCTCTCTCTCTCACAGTCACCATCCACCGCAAGCTTCCCATGTGCTTTGAATCGCAAGTGAGCCTTTAAATTAGCAGACCATATGCAAAATTTAACTAGAATTTATTATGTCACTTAATATCTTAATTTCATAAATCAGTATTAACATTATATTTTTAGTATTTCCCCACTTGATCAAACTTGGAACGCATTTGTTGACGCGGTGAGATACTTTCCTTAAAAAAACGCGTTGCAAGAAGGGAAATTGTTACAGTACAGTAGTCCCTAAAGTAACCACAAATCAACGGAGACCTCAAACCTGAACCCGACACACAAACACACATCTTTCAACGGCAGGAATATTAAATTGACTGACGTGGATGAGACGAGAGTATCTACTAGAATCGAGTGCCTGCTCTAGAAATCCATGTGAACTGTTGTTGTTTATGCTAAACGGTACCTGGATGCAGCCGTTCTGTGCTGCTTGCTACCCTACGCCGTCGAAGAACAAGGCACAGGAGGAAAGGCAGGCACGATAAGCCCCAACACAGCCATCCCGCCCACACGAGGTTGGCAGGAAGAAAAGAGCTCACCAGTCCGAAGTAGGCAACAAAGATGGTACCCATTCCGATATACATCAACGCACTTGCAACCCCTCGGTGGATATCGTGCAGTAGCATGCCGTTCCACAAGGTGACGAACCCGACGGAAAGCGTGAGTACAATCGCGCTGGCTTGCAGGTGGGTCAGCCCCTGGTGCAGGCTTATGAGGAGCCCCATAGTCATGGAAACGGCGAACTCCAGCACCACCTTCCCCAGCTCTTGTCCTTGGAACATTTTCGCTATCAGGTGAACTGGGCCAGACTGGGACAAATCGAAAGTTCTGGTCTGAGAGCTTCCGGCAGCCGTTGTGCTTCTGGTTCCATGCGCATTCGACGTGCGTGTGGTTCCAGCGTCAATGTCTATTGCGACGTTGTCCTCCACCGGGGAGCGTGTTGGGATGTGTGAAGCGGAAGTTGTGGTGCGTTTTGGGTCGTTGCATGATGATGGAAGCCATCGAATATGGGGAGCGAAATTGAGGAAGAACCAGGTGAGGCACGAACGAGGGGCCGAAGTCCAGCGAGACAGCATTTCTCGTTCGGACAAGCAAACCTGCGCGAAGAATGAGAGAGACAGAGAGAGATAGGATAGAAGCAGATGGGAATACGAGAGAGACCGAGAGAGATAGGATAGAAGCAGATGGGAATACTCGGGAGACGTTCATTTGAGAGTTGGGGGATTTAAACCTGCATCGAAGGGCTGATTTAGAGATCACCCTTAGGCAGTCCTGGAAGCGGTGGGGTTGCGATCCAACTCAGGCGGGAATTATTGAAAATGGTGCTTCTCACCGCACTTGTTTGAGAGAAACCCTGATTTCGCATCGTTTTTTGTCGACTTTTCTTTTTTGTTTCAGACTTTTGCCCTTCCAATTTATGGAGAGGAAAAGTGCTATAAACTTATGATCCTATAAAAACAATATTAAAGTTAATGCCATCAAAAATCATAAATTGACACCCCTATCACATTTTTCCCAAATTAATTCTTGTATTATAAAAAAACCACATACTACTACACGTGCCATTCTTCAATCGGTGCATCCGTGACAAATTTATTAAAATCTTAAGGCAAAATTGAGGAACATTGAGGCTTTTTATAAATTTTCAAGACATGAGGGAGTTCTTAGGACAAAACTAGTAGATTTTGGCATATTCTCTAATCTCAATTCTTTTTTTTTTACATCAGGTTTCCTCAAAATGATGTCGTTCAGGAGACCCATTTATGATGAATTTCTATGTCACATGCCAATTATTTGAGTTGCTCGTCACGTGTCTTGCAAGTCAGCAATTTAATGGGAAAATTAAATGGAAATTAACAGATGATAGATTTGTCAAGAATGTATTGGCTTAAGATTTTTAGCAACGCGGAATTAGTTTGTAACAAATGCAGCACAAGTCTATCTATTTGAGATTTTTTGCGTCACAGAAATTAGTTTGAGATAAATGTACTATTGATATATTAACTTAAATTTTTTATGATATTAACCCTAAACATTTCGCATGGTAAAAATTTTGCTACTATGTTCCCTGAAAAAATCAAGGCCATGCATTGGGATTCCAAAGAACTGTTTTATCTGTCCAGTAGTGTAGTGGGATCTCGCATGACTCATCACGGCAATGGTGATGATTAAAGTTGCCGAAATAGTTTGAGACACGTACGAGCAAAGTTGAACGTGTTCATGAAGAAAGGTTAAGACTCACACCGTAGTTTTCATCGAAATGTTGATTAATATACACTTTGCAAATTGCAAGTCTAGATTAACGACATTGGTTCGGATGATACTCGGATACTGGTTTTCTTGGGTTCAAGATACGTAGATGTTAAAAGCCACTAGCTGGAAGAAATCATATAGCAATTAGCTTGTGCCCTTGCTACGAAGTCGATCGATCGCCCTGCCTCGTAAGCCACGCGAAAACCGTCTGAAAAATACGTCTTGGTGGGTGAACCGGGGGTTGTAAGAAAGATTCCTTTCTTTTGCCGTTTGATGCCTTTTATCTTTCTTCTCCTTTTCGTTTAATGCATTATTGAGGTGCCTTCTCAAAAATCATCATTGCCCAGACACAGGATATCGCTAGGGTTTCGTTTATTTAACGGAAAATAAATAACTTAAAAAATATTTTTATAACAATTATAACTTATATAACTTATAAAAATAAATAAGCAAGAATATTTTTATTGTTCTTGAAATTGTTTCAATATAAGTTGTTGTCGAGAATGAAAATATTTTTTATTGACTAATTATTTTAACCCATACAAACCATCATTTTAAGAAAAATGTTTTTAAATCAATTATTCTTCCTGAAATAAACGGAGCCTTAGTTTCGTTCCGTCTTTAGCTTCCTCTTTTTGGCGTGGTTAGGAGAGCTTGAGTGCTCGGTATTAGTTACAAATAAAAAATGTATAGATAGACTGCTCAATGCTAATATGAAATTCAGCCCAAGTGTAGTAGAAGCTGTGCATTCCTTCTTCACAGATTAGAAAATCGATAATAATGGCGTAATGATAATCTTCTATATTGATTTGCATATATTCACTTATGTCTATTTTGTAGAGCGATCGAGGAGCAAAATAGATTTTTATATCCACCACATAAATTTAAATAAAACAGCATTACCGCGACTAAATTACTTTAGATGCCTCTTGAATGGGTGGAGGTCCAAGCCGATCATGTCACACACCAATATGCACGAAATCAGCTAAATGGTCTCGACTCATGCTACAACCAATGATTCTTTGAAGAGCACTATCCGTTTTAAGTTGTAAAATGCAGCCCTACACTTTGGCTGAGAAATAGGTTCTTGAGATACTGGAGAGTTTAATTTTTCAGACTTTGCTTGTGTATCCTAATCACTGTCTGTGCTGTAGTTTTACGATAGTCAGAACAAATCTAGAAGTGTGCGTGACTCTGGGTATAGCACATGAATCACGAAACAGAGAGAGATCAGTTAGAGAGAGAGAGAGAGAGAGAGAGAGGGCAATGTTCAAAAATGGTGTTGCCGTGTGGTCATAGCCAACTTGTTTATGCCATCCACATAAGCCCACTATCCTCTGTATTTCCTTGTTTTTGTAAAGGGTAAATAGCTTGCTTTGTCTCGTCTCGTACTGTTTTGTGCTGGCTGCCGTGGTCTTTATGGCCAGGTTCAGACTTCGTTCGTGTTGCACTTTGGCAGGTAGCAAAGAAATCCACAAGGTGGGCCTCCGACCTCACCAGCTTTGTGAATACATGCAGGGGTTATTCCAGGCTCGTAGATCTTGTGCCCATAAACAGATTTTAATTCTTGGCCCAATTTATTCTAAATAGCAGATTTTTGTTGGATCATTATAATGCTTATTAAATCGCGTAAAAAGTTATTTACAAACAAATAATCAATTGTAACGGAAGTCCCTCAATATATACTCACCACAAGATGACTAATGTACTCACCACAAAAAAATATGCTATTGTCCTGAATTTAAAGTTATTAATTAGATGATGGATATTATCAATAGAAATGATCACGCATGCTGTTTTAATGTTGAACAAATGAGAATTCACTAACTCTAGGTAGGTAAAAGAATATTTCTACCAATTCAGAAGTCTCATTACTCACGAGCTATGGGTAATTATATGATTTTTCCATGAAAAAGAGAAATTGCCCTCAATGAAAAGCATGTATTAGACAGCACACACTTAATATGAAATTAATATGTTATTAGAGGTAATCATGTGTCTGGCGATCTGCTATGCCCAATTAGACTTATCTAGCCTATAGGCTAAAATGGGCATGCTTGGACAAGCAATTCTCTTCTGGAACCCAAAATGCCTACATTCAGTTGCTCAGGCTTGGTCAAATTTATATAGAGAATTTAATGAAATTTTAATCAAAGGCGGCCATGCAAGAACTTTTAGATTGGTGCTAGGCCACAACTTCTAATTGATCATGTCTATCACTTATATGTTAAAAGGTACATAGTTTTGACATACCATCAGGACTTACTCATCTATTAGAGACTCACTCCTTAATTATGAGATCACTCTCTCTCTCGCTCCTTTTTTTTTTTTTTTTTTTTTTGTTGTAATTTTGCTAATGCATTGAGCAAATGAGTGCTGGAAACTTAGGAAGGAGACCCTCGATATTCCAAGAACGGGCTCCTTCGCATCTTGGGCCGACACAAATCGTGACCGGTGGACAACTTGGGCTTAAATGCTTGGAGACGGCGGCCCATTCAAAGCCCAGCTACGAGGTCAAAATTGTCAATCTGTCCCCATATAAAGGAAGGTTTTTATCTCCTCCGCGGAGAAACCCTAGGACGCTGGAAGCCGCGGTGGTGTCTGAGCGAAACTCACTTGGAGGTCCGTCTTTATCGCCCTTCCTTTCTGTTCGCTCGTTTTCTCGCGAATCGAATCATTGCGCGTGCTTGTTGACGGATGCTTGTTTGTAGATTAGCTGCACGCCTTTTCACTTCGTGGATTGGTGGGCTCTCGTCTGTTTAATCGATTGAACTGTCTTTGGTTTATTGTGGTCGAGGCTTACGGTGCTTGTTTTGATGTGCGGATTCTCCAGGTTTTTTAGCTTTGCTTAGGTAGGATTTCGACGACGGGGAAATGGCTCCAGCTAAAGGTGAGGTTTTGCATCCGTTGGCACTTTGTCCTTTGAAATTCGTGTTGGTAATACTTATATGGGGAGATATATTGTGCTCCTAGATATGTGATGTACAGTTAGGGTTCGTCTTGATAAGGCGTGTGCTGATATCGTTTCTGGGAAATATTAGCGT
Organism: Eucalyptus guilfoylei; assembly: GCA_016097605.1. NCBI lineage: Eukaryota > Viridiplantae > Streptophyta > Magnoliopsida > Myrtales > Myrtaceae > Eucalyptus > Eucalyptus guilfoylei. Next base: position 22,477,416 of record CM027869.1, read on the forward strand.
GTTCGTGTTGGTAGTAGTGAAGAAGCAAATAACTGTAATTTTTCCAGTCCTTAAGATTTATTGTTTGGTCGCATTGCTATATAAATACCTGGAGGGGATGAGGTTGGACTACGATCAGATCAGAAGCTTCTGAGCATTTCACTCCCGGTCAATTTTGTTTTAATTATGATCAGTAGGCCTATCTTAATCTGAGTGCTTCATTGTTTCGCATAAAAAAAAGATGCTCTGTGGTTATGTTGACCTGAAATTCATGGTGGCTGATGCTCTTTTTTATGCATGCCTTATGATATACTAATGAACAGAACCTAGAATGGCAGCACTGGCCTTTTTTTAATATGAAGTTGAGTATCAATCTTCATTGACAGATTGTATTTAAGTGTGAAAGCTGTGTTTTCTAACTGGTAGTTTGTGCATAATATTTGGTTGGCAAATTAGTTAACACTGAGAATACTAAGTTCCTGCTTATGGGAGCTTTCTATGTATGTGCTTGGCTTGAATCCCCTTTATTGACTCTTATTTTTATTTTGTATCCAGCCGATTCTACGAAAAAGGCCGACCCTAAGGCCCAGGCACTGAAGGCTGCTAAGGCTGTCAAATCAGGTGCGGCAACCTTAAAAAAGAAGGCCAAGAAGATCAGGACATCCGTCACATTTCATCGTCCGAGGACATTGAAGAAGGAAAGAAATCCGAAGTATCCCAGAATCAGCGCACCCCCAAGGAATAAGTTGGATCACTATCAAATTCTGAAGTATCCACTTACTACTGAATCTGCAATGAAGAAGATTGAGGACAATAACACGCTAGTCTTCATTGTTGACATTCGTGCTGACAAGAAAAAGATCAAAGATGCCGTCAAGAAGATGTATGAAATTCAGACCAAAAAAGTCAACACGTTGATCAGGTAATTTTCGTCATCTTGAACTCTCTGTGGAAGCTTACGGTCGCTGAGTAGTTTGTGTGGTTCGGTGCTGGCAAATAGAAGAGTATATAAAATGCTGTCTATTTTATTGACAATTATGATAGGATGGAAGATAAGTTTCTTATTCAGGATGGATGCGTTTGAGTTTTGAATTGAATAGTTCAAGACAGTCAGCTGAATGCTGTGTAATTGGTGACCTGATGATAGTTCAAGCTGGATGAGTCTGTTGGTACACTGGGAGTTCTAGTCTAGCTGTCTACTGATGAATATTAACTGCCTTGACTTTTATGGATCGAGTCTGAGTGACTTTACTTTGCCTTATGCAGGCCCGATGGGACTAAGAAGGCATATGTTAGGTTGACGCCAGATTATGATGCTTTGGATGTTGCGAACAAGATTGGAATTATCTAAAGCTAGAAAATGCCAGATGTTCGGCCGAGTGGAATATTTCTGTTTGTAGCTTCCATAGATTTCTCAAGAGTTTTGAGTTGGATTGCAGTATACTCGTTGCTCATTTTCCCTCTAATAGATGTGCACTTTGAATTGAGTTGTTTCAATCTCTATTCCCCAACTGATGCTTACTATGAATGGTTAGAAAAGGTTTTGGTACTTTCGCATTTACTATAGCATTTATTATCTGGTTGCTCTCCATTGAGTCGACATTCTCGCTCTTTTAAGGACCAGAGGAGCGGTTTACGCATTCGGTGCCCTCTAATAGTGGTTTTTAAAATCAGTTGAACCTGGAAAATCCCGACGGAGGCCAGCCCCTGTGCTTTGATTGCACTGGACGGTCCAGTGCGGTTTCCAAAATAATGCCCTCTAGTTGCTTATAAGTTAATTCTTCTCATCAATACCCAAAATGCTAGTTTCGACTCCTGTTGTCTAGTGGGTTGAAAGCTAGTCTTGCTGCAAATGTGCATTCCAGTCCTTAGTGTTATCTTTTTCTCCAATGAAAGTGATTGAATGGTTCAAGATGTTGGAGCTGAAATTTTGACTTAAATGAAGACGATAAAATTTGCTCCTTGTGATTTTTCTGGGATTTCGACAGGTCCTACATTTTAAAAGTTGGAGTTCTGCACGACCACTATTTGGCGAAAGAAATTCATATTTAAATCATGTCTGTGAAGAGAAGTCCTATTCGTATTCACAACTTCATGAGACAGCCCTTCAATCATCTCGTGATGGATTCGCAGCTTGGAAAATAGGTCTAGTGTACACAAGTCCAGTTCTCTAATTCAAGATGTAATGCGTGTACGAGACAGAACTCTCCGGTTTTCTTTTGGTGGATGCAATAAGCATTTTTATGGTGAAGCCATATATAAAATAACGAGTCAACGAATATCGAAGTTATCATAATCACAGATTTGCGATTCCCATAGACATCTCTGTAGTTGTTGACGTTAGCAAAGTTATGTACACTTGCATTTTGTGCTGCTCCTGTCCTGGAGGGCAATACTACAGCGTCCTCTCTCTCTCTCTCTCTCTCTCTCTCTCTCTCAACAGGTTTGCAAAAGCAGAGTTATCGAAGTGAGCAGTGATTTGTGAGTCCCTGTAAAGTGAAGGTGGCTGCTTTTACTTGAATCTTATCTAAGATGGATAGGCGAATTTTGTCCAAAAAAAGAAAAAAAGATGGATCAGCGAATGGCCTCTTCAAATCAAGAATCTTTTATACAGATAATTAAGCAGCATCAGCACCATCTCGCTCTCTGAATGAAAAGATTTTTATACAAATATATTAAATTTTTATAAACCAAATGAAGCTTTTCCTCTTACAAAAAATGATTCAGTCCGATAACAGTGACGGCGGCCATTAACCTTGTACAACTCAAGAAAGGAATAATTGTTTTTGTTAATCAGAACTGGTTTGCTTGCCCTTAATGGTTATCCAAAAACTAGGCAGCTCCATCATATACAGTGAAAATTTTGAAGGAATCGACTACCGTTTCTAATTTATCTTTCATCTTCCCCCACCTCCTTTCGTTCGCCCCTGTTGTCAAGGTATAGAACTTACCTGCCATTCCACAGAACCAACTCTCAAAAAATTGAGCACCCATTCATATGAAAAGAAACTGAAGCACACATCTTTTGAGGGAATATGTATGGCTGGCAGATCAGTGTCATACCATTGCCAATAGAAATGGTACTGAGAGCATGGCGAGTATAGTTTGGAGCTTTAGCAACGAACTCGAACGTGTAGTATGCCTTCCCATCAACATCATGCTGTTACATGAACAGAAGAGAAAACTGATCAGATCTGTCAAGAAGCAATAGTAGCAGCATTTGTCATTATATCAAATACAGGACAGATTAGATCTCAGAATGCACCAATGCAGCCAACAGCATCATCTGTTTTCCTACCATAACTTCAGCTCTAAAAGCTTAGAATCTTGGAATAGTAAAACATACAAGAAACGTATATTTCCTAACAAAATTGTTTTTATGCGCCAAACAGCTGTATGCTGATGGTTTACAAGTTAATAATGGAACTTCCAAGCACTGCATGAGGCAACATTTATGCGTTGGAAAGCCATAGGATCTTGATGTGGTCTGTAATAGCTTAGTTTGTCTTGGTAAGCATTCTTTCATCCTCAGTCAAATGTACAGTGACCAATCATATTACATTTTGGAGGTGTCACGGCAAGAGTTTAAGGCTTTCCCAGGAAGGCAGCATACTTGGTACCTTGAAATTCCAAATACCTTATCGATGTTAGCCCCCCCTTTCATGAGAATTACCATTATTTATTTGTCTATATCTCAAAAACGGTGATCTGATGTGTCTAAAAGTGATGCAAAATTGTCCAGAACAAGGAGAAACTGCGGTTGTACACAAAAAGAACATAGAATGCCCGTTACTGGATAAGTGGCAACACCGTGCTACTGCCAGAAAAAGCAAAATAAGTCATACATCCACTTTTCTAAAAGGTAGGACATATATCACACAATCTGTCGGATGTGTGTATAAAAGTATGATTACATGAGAGTGAACTGATAAAATCTACCTCCTTTGCAGCGATGAGTTTTGTCTTTTGAGAAGGAGGGGCCAAAACCTTTTGTATCAGAGTTTCTGCAACCTGTGATAGTTAAACATAAGACAGTCTAACATCTAACTAAGAAACAGACAAATCTTGCAAGAGCCAGGAACCTAACAGTGTTGCCCAGCAGCATAGTCCTTATGGAAATATCAAGGATGGTAACATAGAACAGCAATTCACCTGTTCAGCTGGACCTAAATCCCGTATATCCTCTTTGTTCGTTGGGATCAAATTGACACTGACACTTTCTAGGGGCTCAATGACATCTTTAAACACCTTATCTTGACCTTCAATTACCACTTCCTGGGCAACAACACTAAATCAATCAAGATAACTTAAAGAGGAAACGAGAAATAGAGAAGCCTTGCATTACACTCCTATGGAAAAAGAGAAAGCGATTCAGGCATACCTGCCATCCAAATGGATACAGAAATGAGTAACCATCCTTTTTGTCCGTTACAGGCAGAAATCCCTTTTTAGCTTCTGCAGCAACTGAACCATATTAGGTATCAGCCATTAGTACTAAAAAGCTACCGCCTGTATAAAAGCAGGTGCTACTATTAAAGCTTCTTGAAATTCTCAGATTTCAAATGACCCCTTATAAATTGTTTGTGGAAAATCAAACTATTCCGAACGGAATTTCGTTCTTACACGAGACAGAATTTTGGTTTACCACCACAATGCCTGGAACTGCGACTCCAACAGCCAGCAGTTGACGCCTTCCTGTTTGGTATGTAAAAGTAAAGGAGAACATAAATATAACTGATAGAAAATGCCATTGAAACTACTTGCAAATCAATGGAGCAACATCAATCACAGGAATCCAACAATAAGCAAAAAAAATGGGGCAACCCGCAAATGCCTTGTGCCCAAGTCAACAGTAACTTTGCCCGGTGTTCATGAGCAAAGAAGGCATCACACGGCACTACGCCCCTAAATTATAGACCCGTCAACATCTCATAGTCCCTATCAGGGACTCCTAAGCCAAAACCATTCACTATCACAATCTACAGAACATCAACACGTTTAGAGAAAACACCAGGAGCTGGAGTCAACTTCCCGGAAAATGCATCCATCTAAGGTATGGACTACCGAGAGAGTCACATTATTGCGTTCTCCAGAGCGACAACAGCTCCTAATACTAATACACAAACGCGTTACGATCCTCCGACCACGTAATCTTTCGCGACAGGGTTCGCACACGAAGCTGGACACGTCCTTCAAATTACAATGTACATGACGGAAGCGCGACAAGCACAGACCGCGATGGCGACAGTTGGAGCAATCAAAGGATGGAGTCAGAAAAACACCGCGAGAGCAAGCAACTTCAAACCTTACCGAGGGAATGCGAAGTCGAAGGTGAGGAAACCACTTGCTCGGCTCTGACAACGCACGGCGCGGCCGCGCTTCTCCTGAAGCAAGGCAACGTGCCGTGCCTCTGCGACGCCAGCTGACAACACCAACACCAACAACAACAACAACAACGCAGAATCCACTCGATTATCCCAATCAAAAGACCAGCAAATGCAGGGAAGAGAGAGAGAGAGAGAAAACCTGAGGAAGAGAGCTGGGAGGAAAAGAGCGGTGGACTGAGGGGGAGTTCTGCAACGACGCCATTTCTGGTGAACGAATGGAAGAAGAAGAAGAAGAAGAAGAAGAAGAAGAAGATCCGTCGCTGCTGGTTCAGTCGGTATCAGTGTTTTTTTTGGGCAAGTGTTTTTGTGGCGGAGGATCTTATCCTTTCTTCTTCCTTTCCCCTCTCTCTCTCCTCTCTTCGGCTTCACAAAACTTACGCGCGCCTATTCGTCTGCTGACGTCATGGACTCTTATCGCTGAGAAGCAGTTATTACCTGCACGCGGCCCATGTGTGCTCGACTTAGATGAGCCGTCGGATCTCTTGTCCAACGGCTCGTGTGAGTTGAGCTCGCTTAATATGGGTTCATTTAAGATTTTTTTTCCATAGTTTGCGGCAAGAATTAGCTTATTTTTACGATTTTGCCCTCACTCTCGCTCTCTCTTCGCGCGAACGCAGGCCGACCCTCCGCCTCCGGTTTGCGGGTCAGCGGTTCAACCAATTGAACCGCCCGGTTGATAAATATTTATAATTTACACCTAAACATTGAATCCGTCATTACTAATTAAGCACCTAATTCGGTTTGCAAGGTAGTATTGTCCATTCTAGGGACTCAAAGGGTTCAACCAGTCGATGCACTTCAAGAGGACAAATCTCGTTTGGTGTAATTTTTACAAGGGAGTTTGAGCCCCCCAAAACCCCCTAGGAAAATTATAAGATATTTGGTAGGTGTTTTTGGAACCCCACAGACCAAATGTCGGCGTTGGGAAGCCTAAAAATGCCACCTACTTTGGGCTTTCAATATTTTGGGAATGTAAGTCCACATTCACTATTTATCTTCCACAATTTGCACCAAGAAGCTACCGGAGGCCAACAATAGTGTTGCTTGAGGGGTCATGAACATCCCCGGCAACTGCTGCTTGAGGTCACCCTAACCTCAAGTGGCGTCAGTTGGGTCGCATGACCTAGGATGTCGTCTAAGGTTAAGTGACCTCAACAGATATTTTTTAGCAATTAGGCTCTATTGCATTTAATTTTGACTATTTTTTTTATAAAAAAAAAAAAACAAAAGCCCTTTACAAATCGAAGTTTTATCACACAATATTTAAATCAAAGTTATTTTCCAATGTTAAAATTTGTCAAGCACCATAACATTTCGGAAAACTCTTTTAATCAAAAAATATTTGTATTTTTTAAAAGGCATTTCTTCAAAGCCGAACCACGTGGGAGGGTTAGAGATGTGGGCTTGGTGAGGAGGGCGACAAGTCACAGGACACGACAGCAAGGTGCATCGACACAAAGACAGGAGACGAAATCGACGGCCGCGCATGGTGCATGTCTACAAGAACATCGTCATCGTGAAGAACAAGTCAAGGCTGAAGGCCGACTGAGATTGCAGGTGGGAGAGAGGGAGACATTGAGGAAGAACTAAGGATTCGGTTTTTTGTGCCAAATTATTTGTTGTGTGGTCGGGTGCGTAAGTGTACGGTGCAAAGCACCGATAAATGGACAACACTCTATTGATTGAATATTGCATGATTACTTTCGCATTGTCGAATTAATTAAAAAAATGGACAGTAAGTACGTAAATTTTCGATTTTTGCTTGCTTGGATTCATCCTAATATTGTTGTGTTCTCTCACCAAAACTTTGCACAATCGTTCCTTTCAATATATATTCACAAAATTTAATTTCAGAGCATCGCATTACGCACTCTTTTTATTTTTGCATGTTTGAAACAATTGATGGCTTTTTCTGCTTTTTGGAAACTGCCCAAGCAGATTCTCATTGAGAAACAATTAATGGGCACGTCCAGTCTATTAAGCCCTTCTAAATATAAATATTCACAAAAATGTCGTATCCTGACCTCGTTTCATTCCCCTTCGTCCTTTCAATCTATTTTCGTTTCCTTTCCCTTTTCGCATACCAATCTTGGTGGAAACTCATTAGGAGAAAAATTCCATTTGATGCTTCACGTCGTTTCGTGTCCGCCGTCAATCACAAGAGAATGGCGTCGTTTGGAAATTTGCAACATCTGACGAGGAGATTAACGTGAGCTTTCCTTAGTTTCCTTTTATTTATTTAATTAATTTTGTGGGGGCCAAAGCAGGTTTTCTTAGTTGGCCCTCGTGTAGCTACAGATATCATCATCATTATAAAATGGAGCATAGAGAAAAAGATGCGAGTTGCCACCTTCGTGAACGTGTGAAAGACGCACAGGGCAAATGCTCTGGCAATTTCGACCAAAAAAAAAAAAAAATGCTCTGGCAAGAACAAGAAGAAAGAGAGCACACCACGCCCAATCATGTCTCTACTTTGGCCCCGTCCAGGAGCGGAAAAAGAGATGAATATATTAAAAATCTTAGAATTTATTATAAAAATATAATCAAATCTTATAATTTTCAAAAAGTGTGGATAAATTCCAAAACTTATCAAATTGGTCCAATTAAATCATTTCATTATTTGCGTTTTTTAAAAATTTTAACTCAATTTTACTTTTGTAATGAGTTTAAGAACTTGATTACATTTTTTTAGAAAATTGATGACTCAACTATATTTTCGTGACAAGTTTTAAGGAATTCTAATGCAGTATTCTCATAAAAGAGATAATTTCGCATTAAAACAGTTGGTAGTATGGTTATATCAAGTGTTTGAAAGTCGCGACCTTGATTTTTAATTTCATTCTTGATCTTGTAGTCGGCTTTTCAGATGGCTGCGATATTATTAGATGATTTGATGTGATCGAGACGAGGAAGTTGAGGGTTGTTAGTCGACCGTGGGTTACGGTCTATTTTTGCATTCGATTTCAATTGTCTAGCATACAAAAATGGTATTGTCGGACCACCTAAATTGCTTGTCCCCGAGTGATCTTTTCATGTTAGATGCCAGATTAGTCAACCATTTAATACCGACCACATGCAGCACATCTAAAGAAACCTTAAAAGTGAAATCTGGTCGATAAAGAATTGAAAGGGAGGTAGTTAAGATGGTCCAATCTCATCATTCAACAGCACGGCCTACTTTAAGTAATTTACCGAGCTGCCCTCTTCTTCGGACCGTAATGACGGAAAGGCCCCCCGCATTGAAAGGGAGAAGGAACCGAAAACGCCCCTTGTTACTGTAACAGAAAAGGACTCCTCCTTTAACCAGAAAAAAAAGGAGGAAAGATGGCGATTGCCGGCATTTGACCGTTGAGGGAAACTCTCTCTCTCTCTCTAGCTCGCTCGCTCTCTCCGTCGGACGCCGGCGAATCGACGCCACCGTCCTCGCCGAGTCGGAATTCCCGTTCGCTTTTCGGCGCTCCGGTGGCGAAAGCGCGGGAGGCGGAGAGACTGCCGGAGAGACGCCGGAGCTCCGTCGCTGTCGCTTCGCCTTGATCGACGCGGAGCTGGAGCCGTTAGCATCTGCGCGTTTCGATACTCTTCGCCTGGGATAGGGCGGAGCCGGACGGGGATTCGGCGAAGATGATGATCTCGCGAGGTCTGTTCGGGTGGTCGCCGCCGCACATACAGCCGTTGACGCCGGTGTCGGAGGTGTCGGAGCCGCCGGAGTCCCCGTCTCCGTACATCGACATCAGCGCGGAGGTGTCCGGGGCCGCGCCCGAGCCGCCGGCGGACGACGGGGAGGAGACGGAGGAGGGGGAGGAGATCGAGCCGCCGCCCGCGGCGGTGCCGTTCTCCCGCCTCTTTGCCTGCGCGGACCGTCTCGATTGGGCGCTCATGATCACGGGGTCGCTCGGTGCCGCCGCGCATGGAGCAGCTCTGGTGGTCTACTTGCATTACTTTGCCAAGATTGTGCATGTGTTGCACTTGGGGCCTAAGGCAGACCCCAACGAGACTTTTCACCGGTTTAAGGAGGTAATTCGATGGTTTTATTAATAAGGGTTCACTCCGTCGAATGCTGCAGAGAGCATAAAGCTGTAGTATACATTGAGTCTACCATTTGTTTTCTGACTTTGATCGGTGGAAATTTTTTGATGAAGGCAATAGTCGAAACAAATGGGATAGGATGTACATTTGCTTCGGTAGTTTGCCTCCACAGTATTGAAAAATGTTTGAGATGGTTCATTAGTTTCCGTTTCATTCCATTTTGAAGGAACAAAGTGGTTTTAAATGGGGAAGATATATACAGCCAGTTCAGGTGCTGCTAAGTTTAGTTAAATGGTTAAAAGACTACTTCAGTCATCAATTGTAGCTTCCTTCTCTTCTTGAAGATTCGACAAGGTCAACAGTCATGTAATCACCAAATCAATTCATGATCGACCCGGACTTCTCATAATGGTGGGGTTAAATCATTTATAGAGATGCTCAACACAGATGAAAGTCTCGAACTTGTCCCGAGTTATCAAATGTTTTGCTCCTTAATGTGGCATGAAGAGATGATATTAAGTTTGGCTTTTGTATACTTTCTTGATGGTACTTTGCAAAAATTGTAAGCTGACTGTCATTGCTGGGACCTTTCAGTTAGCTCTATGTGTAAATTAAAATTTGTGGATATTAAATTAGCCAATTCAATGAAAAGTTATATTTGTTCTCTGCAGCTTGCTTTATCTCTGGTCTACATTGCAGTGGGCGTTCTTTTCGCAGGTTGGATAGGTAAGACCCAGAAAATTCAAAACTTAATTTTGCAAAACAACCCACTTGTGACCCTTTATATCCGAGTTGGCTGACTTGATCTTTGTAATAGAGGTTTCTAGCTGGATCCTGACAGGAGAACGACAAACTGCTGTCATTAGGTCAAAGTATGTTGAAGTCTTACTTAACCAGGATATGAGTTTTTTTCACACATATGGAGAAAATGGGGATATTGTGAGTCAGGTGTTAAGTGATGTATTGCTCATTCAATCTGCACTCAGCGAAAAGGTATGTTCAGACAAATACATTAAGTTTGCAGTTTCTTGACTACTACAATGAGAAGTTTGAGCAGATATCTGACATTTGAATGGTATTGTTCCTGATACAGGTTGGCAATTATATTCACAATATGGCTACCTTTTCGTGCGGGCTGGTTATTGGATTTGTGAACTGTTGGCAGATTGCTCTTATAACTTTAGCAACTGGCCCTTTTATTGTAGCTGCTGGAGGAGTGTCGAACATATTTCTTCATAGGCTTGCTGAAAATATTCAAGATGCATATGCTGAAGCAGCTAGCATTGCTGAACAGGTACTTTTCTTTTCCTCCTGTCTCTTCTCCTCCACCCGAAAATGAAATAGGAAAGCTAAATAAAATGAGGGCTATTCAAGCTGAAAGACAAAGAATCAAGGGTTCTTCTGGCTGTGGATTGCTATACATAACATTTGCCCCTTTTTTCTTATTTATTTTCTTGGTTTTTTTTGTTTTTTTCGGGGGGGGGGGGGGGGTGGGTGTAGATGGATTAATATGAGGCTGTGATTGTCAAAATGGATATCTCTTGCATGTACATGCAGTCTCCTGTGAGAAAGTTTATGTAGACAATATTTTCTGTGCTACAGTTTATTTGGGCACTAGTTTAACTTTTTTCTGTTGGAAAAAATCCATCTATACTCTTTGTCTAGCTCCAGCAGGGAAATACTCGATTCAATCATGTTAAGAAGGAATGAATAATTTAGGTCTCAGTTGTGTCATCAGGTCATAACATTAAGGACTGATGATCTATGACCAAGAATGACTCCTTTGTTTGCTTCTTAGGGATCTGTGAATTCACGATAGAAGAAAACATCATTTTTAGAACTCATGTGCTGTTCCCTCAAGGGAAACTGATATCTTTCTTAATTGATATCTAGAACTCATTCCTATAGCATTGACGACTGAGGAATCTGCATCAAGATATGACACCACTGTGTGCACAACTATTATAAATCCCATCAAAATAACTATTTAACTGCAGATGCTGTTTTAAAGTTGTCATACTTCCTTTTAAACATTGGTGGCCGTTCTCATTCTAAGCTACCCATTTCGAAACTGTGGCAGGCAGTTTCTTACAGTAGGACCTTGTATGCGTTCACTAATGAAACTCTTGCCAAATATTCTTACGCCACATCATTGCAAGCGACCCTGAGATATGGAATCATGATAAGCCTCGTGCAAGGACTGGGACTTGGATTCACGTATGGCCTCGCAATATGTTCATGTGCTTTACAACTTTGGGTTGGACGATTTCTGGTTACCCATGGAAAAGCTCATGGTGGCGAAATTATAGCAGCATTATTTGCTATAATCTTAAGTGGCCTGTAAGAACCTCATTCCCCTTTTCATTCGGTATTATATTACTTTGCTCTTAATGTTGCATCCCATCTTTGTGCAGTGGACTGAATCAAGCTGCAACCAACTTCTACTCCTTTGACCAAGGGCGATATGCTGCTTATAGACTTTTTGATATGATAAGTCGGTCATCCTCTGTTGGTAATAATGATGGAAACACGCTAGTATCTGTTCATGGAAACATCGAGTTTCGCAATGTATATTTCAGCTATCTGTCATGTCCTGAAATTCCTATTCTTAGTGGATTTTACCTCAGTGTGCCTGCTAAGAAAGCCGTGGCACTTGTCGGTAGAAATGGATCTGGGAAAAGCAGCATCATTCCACTGATGGAACGGTTTTATGATCCTACTTTAGGTATGACAGCACATTCTAACTTTCAGTATTCCACCAAATGTTTCCATCAGATTTCCTTAACAACTTTAGCAACTATTTCTGCTTGCAGATTCCAATTGTTTTCCCAATTTTTGTTGCAGGAGAAGTTCTTCTGGACGGTGTGAATATTAAAAACCTGAAACTAGAATGGTTAAGAAGTCAGATAGGTCTAGTTACCCAGGAACCTGCTTTGCTAAGTCTTAGTATAAGAGATAACATAGCCTACGGACGCAATGCTTCATCGGATGAGATTGAAGAAGCTGCTAAAGTTGCTCATGCACATGCCTTTATTAGTTCACTTGGGAAAGGATATGAAACACAGGTAGAAACTTAATGCACATTCCGAATAGTAGTAGCTTTCTTAACTTCATTCCTAGGCTTGTGATCTTCACTTGTATAGTCATTTTGATAGCCTAAAAAGAGCTTTTGGTTGTCTCAGGTAGGTAGAGCTGGGTTAGAATTGACAGAAGAGCAGAAAATTAGGCTTGCTATTGCCAGAGCGGTGCTTCTAAATCCATCAATCCTTCTGCTGGATGAGGTTACAGGTGGACTGGATTTTGAGGCCGAAAAAGCTGTCCAAGAAGTTCTTGATCTTCTCATGTTAGGACGTTCGACAATAATTATTGCTCGACGCCTTAGTCTTATAAGAAATGCTGATTATATTGCTGTGATGGAGGAGGGTCAACTTGTTGAAATGGGGACACATGATGAGTTAGTCGCTTTGGATGGACTCTACACGGAACTTCTAAGATGTGAAGAGGCGGCAAAAATTCCTAGGAGGTATAATACGATTGTCACGAGTCTTTCTTAATTACTGTGGTTGATATGAAGTGTGCTGATTACTTGTGAATATATCCAGGATGCCCTTAAGAAATTACAAAGAAACTGCAGTTTTCCAAATCGAAAAAGATTCTTCAGCAAGTCACAGTTTCCAGGAAGCTTCATCTCCCAAAATGATGAAATCACCCTCTCTTCAGAGAGTCCCTGGCATTCGTGGAGTCCAGCCCCAAGATGTCATACATGACCTACAAGAATCACCAAAAACCGGGAGTCCTTCACTGGATCAAACGTCTGAAATTGGGATTTTTTCGGATGAGGCAGCTAAGGAACCAATATTTAACGGGCAGGATAGTTTAGAAATGAGACTCCCGGAGTTACCGAAGATTGAGGTTCAGCCTGCACAACAACAAAAATCCAATGGTTCAGACCCTGAGTCCCCTGTTTCACCCCTTTTGACATCTGATCCAAAAAATGAACGCTCTCACTCTCAAACTTTTAGTAGACCCCTTAGTGAGTCTGATGATGTTTCAATAAAAAGTGAGGATGACAATGACAAGCTGACTCAGGAAGCACCATCCTTTTGGAGATTGGCAGAGCTGAGTTTTCCAGAATTGCTTTATGCTGTTTTAGGCAGCATAGGTGCTGCTATTTTTGGTTCTTTTAATCCTCTTCTTGCTTATGTCATTGCTTTGATAGTAGCAGCCTACTATAGACCTAGCGAGGGCCATCACCTGCGGCAAGAGGTTGACAAATGGTGCTTGCTTATCGCTTGCATGGGTGTAGTGACTGTAATTGCCAATTGTCTGCAGCATTTCTATTTTGGTATTATGGGAGAGAAAATGACTGAACGTGTTCGTAGAATGATGTTCTCAGGTGAGTACATTGTATGTTTGCCTTTTTTTTTTTTGGTGAAATGCATTTTTTTTTTTGGGTCTATGGGAGTACTTGGTGTCAATTCTACTATGTCGTGGATTAGTTTGGACTTTCGTGGGCTTTTACTAATGAGCAGTTGTTTCAGCACCTCTGAAAATACTTCTTTATTTATCTATATACCAGCAATGTTGCGCAATGAAGTTGGGTGGTTTGATGAAGAGGAGAACAGTGCCGAGACTCTATCAATGCGCTTGGCAAATGATGCTACATTTGTAAGAGCTGCTTTTAGCAACCGCCTCTCAATATTTATACAGGACATTGCTGCTGTGATTGTGGCTGTCCTCATTGGAATGCTTCTCCAATGGCAATTGGCACTTGTGGCTTTAGCAACCCTGCCTGTTCTTATGGTCTCTGCTCTAGCGCAGGTTAGCTTTTATCCTTTATATACCTTTTACCCTCCGCGACTCTTTTATGTTTTTCCTAAATGTCTCTAGCAGCTTATAATGTTCTAAGGCACGCTTTAGATAAAAGGACTTATATCTTTTTGCATCTCAGTTTGGTTTTAATTAGAAAAGGTCACGATAGTCATAACAACTCCAGATTTCTGTTCCTCTCTCTCCTTTCTCTATTCCTTTATAGGACTTAAGAGATCACGTCGTTCATTGTTGCTCACACAAGCTGTTATGGACAATGATGTTTTGTGTTATGTAGTGCAACTGCAATGCGATGATTTTGGCTAAGTGGTATTTTTTATGAACCTTCGAATTATTAAGTGATTCTAAGCTGTTTGAGGGACACTTTTCTTTTTTCTGAGAATTCTGTGTGCTTTTCTATCTATGTATTTCATCTGTGGCAAATTATCTGTTGTAGAAACTGTGGCTTGCTGGATTCTCGAGGGGTATCCAGGAGATGCACAGGAAGGCCTCTTTGGTTCTTGAAGATGCTGTTAGGAACATCTATACAGTTGTGGCATTTTGTGCTGGAAACAAGGTGATGGAGCTATACAAAATACAACTACAGAAGATATTCAGGCAGAGTTTTCTCCAAGGAACCGCAATTGGTTTTGCATTTGGTTTCTCACAGTTTCTCCTCTTTGCCTGCAATGCTCTGCTACTCTGGTACGCTGCCTTATCTGTCAAGAATGGTAATATGGATCCACCGACAGCTCTCCAAGAGTATATTGTATTCTCTTTTGTGACATTTGCATTGGTCGAACCTTTTGGATTGGCTCCATACATACTCAAACGACGGAAATCTCTTGCCTCCGTGTTTAAAATAATAGATCGAGTACCTCAAATTGACCCTGATGATAGCTCTGCGATGAAACCTTCCAATGTTTATGGAACCATTGATCTGAAAAACGTGGACTTCTGTTATCCGACTCGTCCAGAACTGTTGGTACTTAGCAATTTTAGCCTCAAGGTTAACGGGGGACAAACTGTAGCAGTGGTGGGAGTTTCAGGGTCCGGAAAGAGCACCATAATATCTTTGATAGAAAGATTCTATGATCCGGTTGCAGGGCAGGTGTTACTGGATGGGCGTGATCTTAAATCATACAACTTGAGATGGTTGAGGAGCCATCTGGGTCTAGTTCAGCAGGAACCAGTTATCTTCTCAACAACCATAAGGGAAAACATTATTTATGCACGCCACAACGCAAGTGAAGCTGAGATGAAGGAGGCAGCCAGGATAGCCAATGCCCATCATTTCATAAGCAGCTTGCCTCATGGTTATGACACGCACGTGGGAATGAGAGGTGTGGATCTCACCCCAGGACAGAAGCAGCGAATTGCCATTGCTCGTGTTATCTTGAAAAATGCACCTATATTGCTGTTGGATGAAGCTAGTTCGTCGATTGAGTCCGAGTCAAGCCGAGTGGTCCAGGAGGCACTCGACACCTTGGTGATGGGTAACAAAACTACCATTCTGATAGCCCACAGAGCTGCAACGATGAGGCATGTTGACAACATTGTAGTTCTTAATGGTGGACAGATTGTGGAAGAGGGGACCCACGACACTTTGATGGCCAAAAATGGGTTGTATCTACGCTTGATGCAGCCGCGCTTTGGAAAGGGTTTGCGGCAGCATCGACTTGTCTAGATCTGAATTCAGATGAGTCACGACTTAGTTTCATTTGTATATTTGAGAGTTCCTCCAGATAGCTAAATTTTCTGGGGATTCCCCAAGCAATTATGAAAGAAATGTTGACACACACCGAGCTGGAGTTGACAGATAGCACGAGGGCAAAAAGAAGTGAATGAAAAGGCTTACTTAGATCACTGTTTATAGAAATCTGTACATCATCGTAGGTAATTACAGTAGTTTTTTGTTTAGTAATCAGTACAGGGTGTTAGATGTAGGAGTTTTGGAGTGCTGTGTGATCGCGGTTGAGGACATGCTTTTGTCTAGGGTAGATGAATATTCTTTTGGATCATTGATTGGTTTGTGTACATGGGTGGAAAAGACTAAGTTTAATCCTGCTCTGATATTCATTTTCTTCCCAATTAAAACACTGGCGTTTGACCAAAGCGAAACGGCTGTTTTACCAAGTAATGAGTCTAATGACGTGTATTTTTTTCCGGACGTTATTGATGACAGGATTCAGCTCTTTGTTAGGAGTGGGATGAAAGAATTTGAATCTAAACATGGAGAATGATCTCGACCTCCTCATTCTCATTGGGATAAAGCATCACATCTATCAACGAGGAAAAAATACATCGCATCTCTTGGATGTTGTGTGGAATGCGTACTTCGTGCGCAAACGACTCAGATTTCGAGCACTTTAAAAGAGTCTGCGACTACTTAGAGCTTGTTCCTTACTCTTCTCCACCTTCTCTCGTTCGCTGCAACTACTTTAAGCTTGTTCCTTACCCTTCTCCAGCTTCTCACGTTCGCTGCGACGGTCAGCGTGTAATTTCTCCCTGCTTGGAAATGAGCGCATAGTTACATGTCTCGGTGGAAAGCTTACGGATTCCAACTGCAATGGTTGCAAAAGAGCAACTGGCGAAGTTTGGAGACCTGAGCTCATACTGAATGAAATCCAATTAGGACTTATGAAGGAAACTTTAGATCTCATGAAGAGTATAGAATTATAGAAGAGACCATATAATAGGTGCAAATTACCTCCTGCATGTCAAAAATGTTGGCTTGCAACGTAAGCATTCTTTCCCAAGTTAGAGACGACCTGCCACCACAAAGGAAATGGCAAATCAACAGATTCAATGAGAGAACAGCAAAAATAAACTCTGAGAAGAGTTGCGAATGATGGTGCCCCGTCCATCGGACCCATGTCATGACTAGCATAGTGGCGGCATCTCAAATATATAAATATACACAGTATTTTCAGACGTTGGTGAGACTAGCTTAGGTCCAGTCGTACTTCATAACTTAATGCCCATTCTTAGACTCGTCCAAATTGGTCTTCGGACCCCTTCGGCTCCAGCAGCTCTAGGTTGTGATTTCTCGTCTCCGTCCCTCTAATCTAGGCACGCTATCTTTGACACTGGACTCCAAAACATCGTTCTTTTCTTGTGTTTATCCTAACTAAACATTAGAATGGGAATCCTCACTTCATTTCATACTTTCTAGTCTATATTCCATTCTTGCTTTCAATCTGTTCTCATTTCCTTTCGCTTTTCTCAGGAAAGTTGCTTTTGATACCTAACATTGTTCGGGTCCTTCGTCAATCACAAGAGAACGGCGTCGTTCGGAAATTCGTAGCATCTGACCTGGAAATTAACCTTTGGGTTTCTTAGTTTTCTTATTTATTTATTTTTTTGTTCTTTGGGCGCCAAAGTCGGTTTTGTTAGTTGGGCCTTGTCCTTTTACAGACCTCAGCTGCCGCCGCCATGGTAAACGAGGCGCGCAAAGCAGACGCACCGACAAGAACAACCGAGAGAGGACACCACGCCCAATCACGTCTCTGCTTTGGCCCCAAAAATAATATAAAAAAGAAAAAAATTCCGCGGTAATAACCAATCATGCAGCTGGTCGAGCGACTTGAGATTAAAATTTGCAATTCGAAAGCCACGAGCTAAGTTCCGCGATCTATCCCTGGTCTCGGAAAATCTTGGTTAACATCCGAAGCACGGGTCGCCATAAGTTTCAACCTCGTACCAGCCCTTTTCCGACGTGCAAAAAAGCAGTGCATTAAAATAATTAGGAGAGGGTCGACGGTTTTAAGACTATGCTGTCAAATCAACTTCACGTGCGAATGACTTGAGATTTTTCTCGTACAAACAGAGACCGTATGGTCGTACCGCGTTTCTTTCTTGTCCCCATTGGCTTTTTACGTTGGGTAGTGGATTAGTCAACTGTTTAATACTGATTTCATGGAAAAAGAGAGTAGAACTCGTGGAACATGAACAAACCTTAATGAATTGGTCGGGGAAAGGATAAAAAAGAAGGTGGTTAAGACGGTCCATTTCACCATTCAAATGGCCTGACCTTCTCAGGTAATTTACTGCCAAACATGCATAGCACTGTGAAAGAAAAGACTCTTCCTTAAAGAAAGAACAAGCGGCCGTTGCCGGCATTTGACCATTAAGGGAACGCTCTCCTCGTCGAATGCCGGCGAAGCGACACCACCGTCCTTGCTGGTTCAGCTGTGGACTCGCGGAGTCGACTCGCTCTTTGGAGGAGTTTCATATAGCTATGGCCCTCTGATAATGGGAGCCGAAGAAACGCCGGAGCTCCTGAAGCCATTAGCATTTGCAGGTTCTGATAAGATGATGATATCGCGAGGTTTGTTTGGGTGGTCCCTGCCGCGCATGCAGCCGTTGACGCCAGTCTCGGAGGTGTCGGAGCCACCAGAGACTCCATCTCCGTACATTGACACTGGCGCAGAGTTGTCCAGGTCTGCCGCCACTGCACTGCCAGCGGAGGATGACAGGGAGGAGACAGAGGAGGGGGAGGAGATTGAGCCGCCTCGTAGGGCAGTGCCACTCTCTCGCCTCTTTGCCTGCGCAGACTGTCTCGACTGGGCGCTCACGGTCGCAGGATCGCTTGGTGCCGTGGCACATGGAGCAACTCTGGCGGTCTACTTGCATTACTTTGCCAAGATTGTGCATGTGCTGCACTTGGGGCCTGAGGCGGACCACGACGAGACTTTTCACCTGTTGAAGGAGGTAATTCGATGGTTTTTTTAAATAATTCGCTCTTTCAAACTCTGCAGAGAGCATAAAACTCAAGTGTGCATTTTGTTTGCCATTTGTCTTCTGCACTTGGGGCCCGAGGCGAAACTTTTTTGCTGAAGGCAAAAGTTAAGACCAACTGGATACGATTGGTTAAGTGTCGAGGGCGTTTGATGTTTGGTAAAGGAAGTTTGGCAATCGGCTGAGCTTTTGTCAGTGCATTTTTTCATTGGAGGATGGATTGACGTTCCCCTCAGTAGTTTGCCTAAATAGTACTGAGTTAGTTTGTAACAATGTTTGAGAGGGTTCATTACTTTCTGTTCATCCCATCTGAAGGAGCATGGTATTCTTAAATGGGGAAGATATATGCAGCCAGCTTCAGGTTCTGCTAAATTTAGTTAAATGCAAAGACTACTTCATCCATCAATTGTAGCGTATTTCTCTTCTTGAAGATTACACAAGGTACAGCAATCATGTAATCCACAAATCAATTCGTGATCGACCTGGATTTCTCATATTGGTGTGCCTAAATCTTTTATAGAGATGCTTGACACAGATGAAAGTCTCGAACTTGTTCCTGAGTTAACAATGTTTTGCTCCTACCGTGGCATGGAGAGATGATATTAAGCTTGGTTTTTGTATCTTTTCTTGATGGTACTTTGCAAAACTTGTTAGCTGAACGTTGTTGCTCGGAACTTTTAAAGACCTTTATGTGTGGATTAATATTTGTGGTTACAAACTTAGCCAATTCGACTAAAAGTTGTATTTACTCTCTGCAGCTTGCCTTATCTCTGGTCTACATTGCAGTGGCCGTTTTTGTTGCAGGTTGGATAGGTAAGGCCTGGAAAACTTGTAGCGTATTTTTGCAAAACCAACCCACCTATGACCCTTTATATCAGAGTTGGCTGACTTGGTGTTTGTAATAGAGGTTACTAGCTGGATCCTCACAGCAGAATGACAAACTGCCGTCATTAGGTCAAAGTATGTTCAAGTACTACTTAACCAGGAAATGAGTTTTTTTGACAAGTATGGAGAAAATGGGGATATCGTGAGTCAGGTGTCAAGTGATGTTTTACTCATTCAATCAGCACTTAGTGAAAAGGTATGTTCAGACAAATACATTGAATTCGCAGTTTTCTTGGCTACTAAAATGAGAAGTTTCAGCAGTTATCTGAAATTTCATTGGTATTGTTGCTGATCCAGGTTGGCAGTTATGTTCACAATATGGCTACTTTGTTCTGCGGGCTGGTTATTGGATTTGTGAACTGTTGGCAGACTGCTCTTATAACTTTAGCAACAGGCCCTTTCATTGTAGCTGCTGGAGGAATATCAAACATATTTCTTGCTGAGTTTACTGAGAAAATTCAAGATGCCTATGCTGAAGCAGCTAGCATAGTTGAACAGGTATTTTTTTTCTCCATATCAGTTTCTCCTCCACCTGGAAAGCAAATAGGAAAGCCAAATAAAGTGGTTCCCTTGAGGAAGCTGATTCAAGAAAACGACATTTTTAGCAAACTAACATTTCTAGAACTCATGTTGATCCCTCATGGGGACCTGATTTCTTTCTTCGCAATATCTAGAACTAATCATATCTATAGCATCAACAACTGATGAGTTTGCATCAAGATATCACCCCAATGTGTTCCCAAAATGACTATTTTCTGTGGATGCTGTTTTTGGAGTTGTCATCCTTCCTTTGTACACATTGGTGGCAGTTCTCATTCTAAGCTACCCATTTCAAAACTGTGACAGGCAGTTTCTTACAGGAGGACCGTGTATGCATTCACTAATGAAACTCTCGCCAAATATTCTTATGCCACATCATTGCAAGCGACCCTGAGATACGGAATCATGATAAGTCTCGTGCAAGGACTGGGACTTGGATTCACATACGGCCTCGCAATATGTTCTTGTGCTGTACAACTTTGGGTTGGACAATTTCTGGTTGCCCATGGAAAAGCTCGTGGTGGTGATATCATAGCTGCGTTATTTGCTATTATCTTAAGTGGCGTGTAAGAACTTATGTCCCTTTTCATTCTGTATCATACTACTCTGCTCTTAATGTTGCATCCCATGTTTGTACAGTGGACTGTATCAAGCTGCAACCAACTTCGGCTCCATTGACCATGGACGAATTACTGCTGATAGACTTTCTGAGATGATAAGTCAGTCACCCTCTGTTGGTAATAATGATGGAAATACACTAGTATCTGTTCAAGGAAACATCGAGTTTCGCAATGTATATTTCAGCTATCTATCACGTCCTGAAATCCCTATTCTGAGTGGATTTTACCTCAGTGTGCCTGCCAAGAAAGCGGTGGCACTTGTTGGTAGAAATGGATCTGGGAAAAGCAGCATCATTCCACTGATGGAGTGGTTTTATGATCCTACTTTAGGTATGGCAGCACATTGCAATTTGTAGTGTTCCTCCAAATGTTTCCATCAGATTTCTGTAACAACTTTAGCAATTATTTCTCTTGCAGATTCCAATTGTTTTCCCAATTTTGGTTGCAGGAGAAGTTCTTCTGGACGGTGTGAATATTAAAAATTTAAAACTAGAATCTTTAAGAAGGAAAATAGGTCTAGTCACCCAGGAACCTGCTTTGCTTAGTCTTAGTATAAGAGATAACATAGCCTATGGACACAATGCTTCGTCAGATGAGATTGAAGAAGCTGCAAAAGGTGCTCATGCACATACCTTTATCAGCTCACTTGAGAAAGGATACGAGACACAGGTAGAAATTTGGAAAATGCACATGCTGAGTAGTAGTAGCTTTATTGACATTATGTCTAGGCTGTTGATCATCATAAGTACTTAGTCATTTTGATAGCCTACAAAGAGCTTTTTGTTGTTTCAGGTAGGTAGAGCTGGGTTAGAACTGACAAAAGAGCAGAAAATTAGGATTGCTATTGCCAGAGTGATGCTTCTAAGACCATCAATCCTTCTGCTGGATGACGTTACTGGCGGGATTGATTTTGAGGCTGAAAAGGCTGTCCAAGAGGTTCTCGATCTTCTCGTGTTAGGACGTTCTACAATAATTATTGCTCGACGTGTTAGTCATATAAGAAATGCTGATTATATTGCTGTGATGGAGAAGGGTCAACTTGTTGAAATGGGGACACATGACGAGTTAGTCACTTTGGATGGAATCTATGTTGAACTTTTAAAATGTGAAGAAGGGGCAAAACCACCTATGAGGTAAAATACGATTTTGCCAAGTCCTTTTCAGTTATTGCAGTTGATGAAGTGTGCTAATCACTCATGAATATATCCAGGATGCCCTCAAGAAATTACAAAAATACTGCAGCTTTCCAAATTGAAAGGGATTCTTCAGTGAGCCATAGTTTCCAGGAAGCTCCATCTCCCAAAAAGATGATCACTCTGCAAAGAGTCCCCGGCCTTCATGGAGTCCAGCCCCAAGATGTAATATACAACCTACAAGAATCACCAAAAACCGGCCCTCCGCTGGATCAAACATCTGAAAATGGGACTTTTAAGTGGCAGGATGATTTAGAAATGAGACTCCCACAGTTACCAAAGAATGAGGTTCGGCCAGCACAACGACAAAAATCCAACAGTTCAGACCCTGAGTCACCCGTTTCACCCTTTTTGACATCTGACCCCAAGAATGAACGCTCTCACTCACAAACTATTAGTAGACCTCTTAGTGAGTCTGATGATGTTTCGATAAAAGGTAAGGATGCCAGGGACAAGCCGATCAGGGACAAGCCGATCAGGGAAGCACCATCCTTTTGGAGATTGGTGGAGCTGAGTTTCTCAGAATGGCTTTATGCTTTTTTAGGCAGCACAGGTGCTGCTGGCTTTGGTTCTTTGAATCCTCTCCTTGCATATGTTATCGCTTTGATAGTAGCAGCCTACTACAGACCTGGTGAAGGCAGCCACTTGCAGCAGGAGGTTGACAAGTGGTGCTTGGTTATCACTTGCATGGGTGTCGTGACCGTGGTTGCCAATTGCCTGCAGCATTTCTACTATGGTATTATGGGAGAGAAAATGACTGAGCGTGTTCGTAGAATGATGTTCTCAGGTGAGTACTTCATATTCCTCTTTTGCCTTTCTTTTGTCCAGGGGAGTACTTGGTATCAGTTCGACTATATTGTGCATTTACTTTTGGACACTCGAGAGCTTTTACCAATGACCAGTTATTGCAGTACATCTGAAAATACCTTTTTATATCTATCTATTAGCAATGCTTTGCAATGAAGTTGGATGGTTTGATGAAGAGGAGAACAGTGCCGACACTCTATCAATGCGCTTGGCAAATGATGCTACATTTGTAAGAGCTGCTTTTAGCAACCGCCTCTCAATATTTGTACAGGACACTGCTGCTGTGATTGCGGCTGTCCTTATTGGAATGCTCCTGCAATGGCGACTGGCACTTGTGGCTATAGCAACCCTGCCGATTCTAATGATTTCTGCTCTAGCCCAGGTCAGCTTTTGTCCTTTATCTACCTCTTGCCTTCAGCAACTCTTTGTATGTTCTTCCTAAATGTCTCTAGCCATTTATAATGCTCTCAAGATGCATTTTAGATGAAGGACTTATATAATTTTGCATCTTAGTTTGGTTGTAAATAGAAATGGAGGTCACAGAAGTCGGAACACCTCTAGATTTCTCTTGCTCTCTCTCCCTTCTCTATTCCTACATATGACTTACAAGATCTCGTCATCCTTTGTTGCAAGCACAAGGCGTTATAGACAATAATGATTTTTTTAATGTAGTGCTATTGATTTGGGATGATCTTTGCTGAGTGGTATCCTTGAAGAACCTTACAACTATGAAGTGATTCTACGCTGTTTCATGGAACCTTTTCTTTTCTGAGGATTCTGTGCACTTTTCTGTCTTTTGATTTGATCTATGGCAAATTATCTGTTGCAGAAACTGTGGCTCACTGGTTTCTTGAGGGGCATCCAGGAGATGCATAGGATGCGGTTAGGAACATCTATACAGTAGTCGCATTTTGTGCTGGGAACAAGGTAATGGAGCTATACAGATTACATCTACAGAAGATATTCAAGCAGAGTTTTCTCCAAGGAATGGCAATTGGTTTTGCATTTGGATTATCGCAGTTTCTCTTCTTTGCCTCCAATGCTCTTCTACTCTGGTACTCAGCCTTATCTGTCAAGAAAGGTGTTATGGATCCACCTACAGCTCTCAAAGGGTATATAGTTTTCTCCTTTGCAACATTCACATTGGTTAAACCTTTTGGATTGGCTCCATGCATACTCAAATGACGAAAATCTCTTGCTTCTGTGTTTCAAATAATAGATCGAGTGCCTCAAATTGACCCGGATGACAGTTCTGCAATGAAACCTCATAATGTTTACGGAACCATTGAGCTGAAAAATGTGGACTTCTGTTATCCGACTCATCCAGAATTATTGGTGCTTAGCAATGTTAGCCTCAAGGTTAACGGGGGACAAACAGTAGCAGTGGTCGGAGTTTCAGGGTCTGGAAAGAGCACCATAATATCTTTGATAGAAAGATTCTATGACCCTGTTGCCAGGCAGGTCTTACTGGATGGGCGAGATCTGAAATTTTACAACTTGAGATGGCTGAGGAGCCATCTTGGTCTACTTCAGCACGAGCCGGTCATCTTCTCAGGAACCATAAGGGAAAACATTATTTATGCACGCCCCAACACAAGTGAATCTGAGATGAAGGAGGCAGCTAGGATAGCCAATGCACATCATTTCATAAGCAGCTTGCCTCAAGGTTATGACACGAGTGTGGGAACAAGAGATGTGGATCTGACCCCAGGTCAGAAACAGCGAATTGCCATTGCTCGGGTTATATTGAAAAAGGCACCAATATTGCTATTGGATGAAGCAAGTTCATCAATTGAGGCTGAGTCGAGCCGAGCGGTCCAGGAGGCACTTGACACCTTGGTGATGGGTAACAGGACTACCATTCTGATAGCCCACAGAGCTGCAATGATGAGGCATGTTGACAACATTGTAGTTCTTAATGGTGGACGGATTGTGGAAGAGGGAACCCATGATACTTTGATGGCCCAAAATGGTTTGTATGTTCACTTGATGCAACCGCACTTGGGGAAGGGTTTGTGGCAGAATCACTTGTCTAGGTCCGAATTCAGATGAATTGCAACATAGTATCATTTGTATAGGTGAGCGTGCCTCTAGAGAGCTAAATTATCCAAGCATTTCCTGAGCGGTTTGGCAAGAAATGTGGACACACACCAAGCTGGAGTTGACAAATAGCATGAGGTAAAAAAGAACTGAATGACAAGGTTTACCCAGATCACTGCTTATAGAAGTCTGTTTACTGTGGTAGGCGGTTACAGTTGTTTTTCACGTTGTTGTTTAGTATTCAGTACAGGGTACTTCAGGAGTTTCGGAGTGTGGTGTGATCGTGACTGAGGACATGCTTTTTGTCCATGATAGATGCATATTCTTTGGATCTTTGATTAATTTGTGTCTATGAGTGGAAAAGACTCAGTTTAGTCATGCCCTCATCTCCATTTTTCTTCCCAATTAGAACACTGGTGTTTAAACAAAACTATGATACTGTCCAAGAAATGATGTGTATTTTTTCAGGGGCTATAGACGACAGAGTTCAGCTCTTTGTTAGGAATGGGATGAAAGAATTGGAATCCAAACATAGAGAAAAATCTCGATCTCAGGGACAAAGCATGACATTTATAAACAAGGAAAAAATACATCGCAACTCTAGGATGGCGTGTGAAATGCACACTTCATCCACAAACGACTCAGATATCGAGCACTTTAAAAGAGTCTGCGACTACTTTAAGCTTGTTCCTTACTCTTCTCCACCTTCTCTCGTTCGCTGCAACGGTCAGCGTGTAAAATCTCCCTGCTCGGAAATGAACGATGTAATTCAGACAAATTTGCATTGGCTTTCACGATTACATGTTTCAGCAGTAAGCTTACCGTTCGCAACTGCAATGGTTGCAAAAGAGCAACTGGCAAAATTTGGAGATCTGAGCTCGTACTCAAATGTGTAATAGTCCTTCCCATCAACAGTTCTCTGCAATTACTCAATCAATGCAAGACTAATGAATCGGTCTGATTGACAGTAAAAAACATCTGAAAGGGAACTTCAGATTTCATGAAGAGTAGAGAAATATAGCATCAATAGGTGCAAATTACCTCCTGCATGTCATAAATGTTAGCTATCTGATTTGGTGTAGCGTATATATTCTTCACCAAGTTAGAGACAACCTGCCACAACAAAGGAAATGGTAGATAAACAGATTGTGAAGATTCAATGAGAAATGTCAAAGAAGAGTTGCATATGATCGTGCCTCGTCCATCAGCCCCATGTCATGGATGTCTTTCTTGTCTGTCGGTATGAATCTGACTCTCACATTCTGCAGCTGCAGATACCGATCCTTGAACGCAGAATCATGCCCCCGGAAATCGAATTCCTAATTTGAAATATCAAAAGGAAGTCCCAGTGAGAAAACTCTTTCAAATCATCTCAAATATCATATCAAGTTTAATCTACAAAATGAACAAGTGCTTCTTGCGATTGCAATCTAACTTGAGATCTTGGAGCATACCCTCCAATCCGAGGGATAATAATACGAATACCCGTCCGAGAGGTCAACAAAAGCCCGATAATTTGCTGGCATTTCTGCACCAGAATCAAGAAAAGGAATACTGACATGCTCTTCTTTCTAGTATCACACAATCTTCATCTTCTGAAAAGCTTAGAACTTTAGAATCAAGAGACTGAGCAAGTGAGCATCACCCATTACCACACCTTGCGCTAGAAGAGAACTGGCAGGCAATAAACTCGCTGTCAACGACCCAACAACGCCCACGAGCAAAGGCCTTCTCTTGCAGTTGCCTGAAACTTAGCCGAATTTTCCATCCCTTAATTTCTCAAGAATCCATCTTAGGATGACAAAAGCATTCTCGGGGTCAATGACTTACTTTCTTCATCGAAGCCTGTCGTGCGATCGCACGAGCATGTGATGGCGTGATGAAGAGGAAGCTCGCTGGCTCGAGGCGGCTCGCTCCAACGAGGCTCGTTCAGCTGCAAAAGAATAGTGGACACAAACGGTGAGTTCATATTTCAGAATTCAAGAACAGAGAATGGTGACTGGCGGACCTTGTCCTTGAAGGCTCTAGGAACCAAACTCAGCGAGAGTGAAGAAACCGCCATGAACGCAGTAGCTCTGTCTAGAGATGCTGGTTGATCGTGCAGGCTCTACTTTTGGATGATGGATGTACGTTTAGGAGCCTGTGGTGGTGTGGAACTTCATTATTTTTTCCTGTCAAATGGATAATTCTGTTTTTCAAGGATTGACGGGAGGGAAATCGAGAGAGGCTTTTCGCACGTGGGTCGCAGGAGGATAGGATACTACCTTCATTTTCCACATGATTAATTATATTTTTCCGAGGCCATTTGTTATGATATTTTAGAAAATTTCTTTACTGAAGCTGAGAATGCCGCGAGTTTTTTTTTTTTTTTTTTTAATGTTTTACAGAAAATAAATATATTAAAAAAATTAAATATAATATATTTTTATAATTCATGAAAATATTTAGATATAAATTGTTATCGATAATGAAAATATTTTTCTATAATTAATTATTTCAAGTAATATAATTAATTAATTTTAAGATAAATAAATTATTTGTTTTTTGGCAAAACAAACTAGAGTTAGATCCAAAAAGTATTTCAAAAAATTTATACAATTCATTTTCAAATTCTACGTTGACTAAAAGTCAAATTTGGGCAAATAATAAGATCTAAAATGTTGCCATCGCCAGCATTTACGGTTACACAAGAAAAAAGACCACTAAAAATCCCAAAATTTTATCTAAAGTGACGAATTTATTCTAAATTTTTTTTATGATATGAAAAATTTCAAATTTTACCAATCGATACATTTACCCTAAACTTTTTTCACGACATAAAAACTCGAACGTGTATCCGCGAACACATTTACCCTAAATTATAAGGTATTTTCATATTTTACTTTTTAATTTTTCTTTTCTTTTTTTTCCTCTGCCGACCATTGGTGAAGGCATAAATGAAAGTTGAGGTTTTTTGTGTCGCGAAAAAAAGTTTTGATAAATTTGTTATTTGAGTAAAGTTTGGGGTTTTTGGTAGTTTTTGCCGTTACACAATCAAACTATATTTTGTATGATATTCTACCTAAACCAAAATAAGAGGAAAAGGGAAAATAAAAGAGAGAAAAAGTGCCGAAACGCTGTGCCGTTTCTCTCCCTAAAACCCCTTCTCCCGAAACCCCTCTTCAATCGCCCCCTCACGCCATCGTCGTCTGCGATTCTTTTTTCCGTAGCAGGCGGACATGGTGCTCTCCAACCAGAAGCTGAAGCAGAAGCTGCGGGCGGCTCTAGCCGAATCCCTAGCGAAAAACGAACCAAGCTCCGACCTTGATCACGCGAAACCCACCAATCCCGACCAAGATTCGCAGCCGTCGTCCCTGAAACAGCTCCTGGGCTCGGCAACCCCGAGACCCAGGTTGTCCAAGCGAGAGAAACGCAGAAAGACTCTGTCTTTGGGAGGCGGGGCCGATAATGGCGTGAAAGAGGACGAGGGCTCATTTGAGGTAGTGGGCAATGGTGGCGGTGAGGGGGAGGAGGGGCAGAGAAAGAAGAAGAGGAAGATAGGTGAGGGGACTGAGAATGGAGGCTTAAGTTTTGAGGAGGAGGGTGGTGCTGGCGTGAGCGTGAAAGAGGCGAAGAAGAAGAAGAAGGAAAAGAAGAGAGATGAGGGGACTGAGAATGGGAGCTCGGGTGCTGAGGAGGGTGTTGGTGAATTATTGCCTGTGAAAGAGGCCAAGAAGAAGAAGAAGAAGGAAAAGAAGAGAGATGAGGGGACTGAGAATGGAAGCTTGTGTGGTGAGGAGGGTGGTGAGGTGAGCGTTAAAGAGGGGAATAAGAAGCAAAACAAGAAGAAGAAGAAGAAGAAGAAGAAGAAGAGTAAAGGGGCTAAGAAGAAGGAGAAGGTTGAGGACGAGATTAAAGAGGACAAGGCTGTGGTTGAACATGTCGTGGCAGAGGCCAACAGGTACATATTATGAAAATCTGTTCTTTTCATTTGCTCTGAAAGTCTGAATGAATTCTGCTACTCGAGTTGTATCACACTACCTTGGTTATTGAGAAGCAGGAATCGCAGTTAAGATGTTCATCAATTGGTTTATAGTTTAATAATTTTCTGCGGACTTTCTTGGACTTATGATTATCTACCATTCCATGGTCGAGTGAATATCGCTTGGAATGTCCTTTGCGAATAGTGTCATCGTAGGCAGCTTTTAGCCTTTTGGATGTACTTCAACGAGGCATGGAACTTGGGGGTCACAACATCGATGAGCAGAAAGATAGTGAATGATCATGGTCTAAATATCAATGAGGCTTTCAGCCAGAATATATGTTTGCTATCTCTGGTCCTGAAAATCAGTGTTTTCTAACAGTAATCTTAGTATATTCTTCTTTGAAATTAATTCGGAGTTTGTGTCGTAGGAAAGATACAAAGTTGCTGTTCAGAATGAAATACCATTAGTTCACTTTTGGCCGATCTTTAATTTGCTCTGCCTGGTCAGTTCAAGATTTTTGTTGTCTTTAAAACTTCTAGCTTCCTCATATCAGTGTCACAAATATGAATATCTGAACTATGCATTTCCGCGTTTCTTTTGTGGCCCGATGTCTGGTGTATTTCTATGCTTGTTTTTGCATTCAACTAATAATGGCTCAGTGTTGGAGAGAGCTGAACCCTTATGCTTTAAGCATCTGATTTCTGGTTCTGAACACAAGTTACCTGCTTCAAGATTTTTGTTGTCTTTAAAACTTCTAGCTTCCTCATATCAGTGTCACAAATATGAATATCTGAACTATGCATTTCCGCGTTTCTTTTGTGGCCCGATGTCTGGTGTATTTCTATGCTTGTTTTTGCATTCAACTAATAATGGCTCAGTGTTGGAGAGAGCTGAACCCTTATGCTTTAAGCATCTGATTTCTGGTTCTGAACACAAGTTACCTGCTTCAAGATTTTTGTTGTCTTTAAAACTTCTAGCTTCCTCATATCAGTGTCACAAATATGAATATCTGAACTATGCATTTCCGCGTTTCTTTTGTGGCCCGATGTCTGGTGTATTTCTATGCTTGTTTTTGCATTCAACTAATAATGGCTCAGTGTTGGAGAGAGCTGAACCCTTATGCTTTAAGCATCTGATTTCTGGTTCTGAACACAAGTTACCTGCTTCAAGATTTTTGTTGTCTTTAAAACTTCTAGCTTCCTCATATCAGTGTCACAAATATGAATATCTGAACTATGCATTTCCGCGTTTCTTTTGTGGCCCGATGTCTGGTGTATTTCTATGCTTGTTTTTGCATTCAACTAATAATGGCTCAGTGTTGGAGAGAGCTGAACCCTTATGCTTTAAGCATCTGATTTCTGGTTCTGAACACAAGTTACCTGCCTAATTTTCCATCCATTTTAACTCAAGCTCTCCATTTCTTCCACAAATTTGCAGCCAAGAGAGTGGAGATGTTGCTCGGAAAGTTTATGTTGGAGGTATCCCCTACTACTCCTCAGAAGATGATATAAGAAGCTACTTGGAAAGTTGTGGCACCATAACAGAAATTGATTGTATGACTTTTCCTGAGAGCGGAAAGTTTAGAGGAATCGCCATTATTAGTTTCAAGGTTAGTCATTAGATGACCTTTCACGATGTTAAACTTTGAGGTGCTTGTGCCTTTTTCTCCTTTAATTGTTTTATCGCATTAATTCTGATAGCTTCTTTGGAATGTTTTAGTTAAGACTGTTGCTTCAGAGTCCTGTTTCTGGATTTAATCTAGTGCATAATCGATGTGGGATGGTTTTAGCAACTAGATCATATAGAAGGATCTGTGAAGCTAATGTTATGCAGTGAAAAAAGGCATATACTTGATACTACCTTTGACATCAAAGCTTCAGTTATGTGTACTTCAAGTGCGACAAGCTCCCTTCTCCTTTCCCAGTGTGTTTCCTCTTTTCGTTTATCATAGAGCACCGGAGCTTCCTTAAAGACAGAGATAATGTGCATTGCCTGTCAGTGCTTCCATAATTTTCTGGTGAATTGGATGAAATGAGGACATGCTGATATTTTCTTGATATTTTAAGGAATACAGGAAGAAAAATTAGTATATTTGCAGACATTACATTGGTTAGATTTCCTTTGTACATCCCCTTTGAAGTCCAAAGTAATCAGACTTTAACTTCCCAATGTGCCTGCCAAAGGATTGTATGTTAGGTAGTCTTAGGGAATCTTTAGCTGGATATTAATATACATTCTGTCATGAGTTGTGATCATACTGATTAGCATAAAAAGAGCTTTCTTCAGAAGGTTCTTGTCTTCTGAAACAGGTCCAATAAGTTGTAATTATCCCAGTTGGCAGCTGTCATGATTATGTGACTTTGGCTTACGATATTTATACCCTAAATTGTTTACTTAGTTTCACTCCAATTGCCTGAGTTATTTGTCTAACAGAAGACTGTGAATCACCAAAACTGAAACATATTATCATGTCTTTGGCATTTTCTATGATATTATAACTAGAAACAATGGGTCCAGTGTAACAACTAATTTGAATTATCTATTAATTTGTTTTGCAGACAGAGGCTGCAGCTAAGCGAGCTTTGGCTCTTGATGGTTCCGACATGTGAGTGTGTTAGGAAGCAGCGGTATCTATTTTCTCAAGTAGTACGTCCAATCAAATGCACCGTGCTCATTAAACCCTTTCTTTTTATTTGTCAGGGGCGGACTCTTTCTCAAAATCCAGCCCTACAAGGCAACTCGAGCCACTAAAACATCCGAGTTCGCCCCACCGATTGTGGAAGGCTACAACAGGATCTACATTGGGAATTTGTCATGGGATATAACCGAGGACGATGTGAGGACATTCTTCTCAGGTTGCAGCATATCATCCATACGTTTCGGTATGGACAAGGAAACGGGAGAGTTCCGGGGCTATGCCCATGTGGATTTTTCCGATAGCCTTTCAATGGGGATGGCCATTAAGTTGAATCAGCAGGTTTTGTGTGGTAGGCCTGTTAAAATAATGAGTGCAATCCCTAAGGAAGGTGTCAAAAGCAGTGCAAGAACCATGGCTGCAAATACCACAATTGATATAGCAAATACCACAATTGATAATGCAAATACCACAGTCGATAGCACTAATACCACAGTTGATAATGCTACTACTGGATCGACTGTCAGCACTGGCAAGATGAAGAGAAGAACCTGCTATATATGTGGCGAGAAGGGCCATATATCTTCTGCTTGTTCTAAGAAGCCAGCTGATGCTTCAACAAATCCAGAAACAACTTAATAAGCTTCCGATCAAGAGGTTGCAAAATTTTGCTCGCTTGTTCTTTAGTCTCCTTTAGGTGCTAGAAAGAGTTCATCCTCAGAGGAGAGCATTTTGAAAATGGTCAGTGAACTCCCGTGTGGAAATCAACTGCTAAGAGGAATGCTGTCGTGCATGTGTATGTCAAGTTGGCGTTTCAGGTCAAGCAAGTAGTGTAAAATTAGACCAGAGGGAGATAATATCATTTCTAGTCCCTATTCTGGTAGATAGGTCACAGTGGATGAGGAGCTACTGTTATTTGGATAGACTTTGTGATGCCGTTTCATTGAGGCATTCTGACCTCCAACGGATATGATCTTTTGTTTTGGCCGACGGTTGGAAGCTACTGCTGCGATGTGCTTCTTGGAGATATATGTTTAACTTCTCTTTGTAATGAAGTTTGGCCTTTTTCCATCTCAACAATAACATTGTAATGTTTCTGGCTCATAGAAAGATGATCGACCTCTTCCAGGTGGGAACAGTGATTCCGTATCTCTCGCATTGACTCCAGGGGGGAAAAAAGATGGGAGTAGTTCGAATACATTGAAATCCGATGGATTAAGATAAAAGAGAGCAATACCCGCGTGCGAAGTTGCATCGTGAAGACTCGAAGAATTTGTTGAAGTAGGAGGTAAGGATGGCCAACATTTTTATGATGTGAACTTGATGTGATCACGTGGAAGCAAGCAGGAACTCCACTCCATGAATCTGTTTGGACGTCTTTTGGTCATCTCAAAACTTGTCTTTGCTTGCAAAATAAACGTACTTGCCACCTTCTTGGCTAATCAGCTCTCTTTTGGTGTCATTGTTTGAGTGTTTTTTTATTTTTTTATTTTGTGGTTGGCTTCTTGGTACAACATTTGTAGGGTCATTCACCGAATTGTAGGTACAGCAACCTGCAACCATTGTACCTCTCTTCCTAATATTAGTATTTATGTGCTGCGGTTGCGTAGTTAAGTGCACGAGCATGCTTGGGATGTGGGGCAGAAATAGACCCTTCAAGGCTAGGACGTGAACTTCAACACCATCTAATTTTCTTTTTCCTTTCTTTTTGTCCTTATTTTAATTGCACAATTGGATGCATGTAGCCTTGTAGGATTCTGTATACCCTTCCTTGGCTTTGAATATTTTTATACGTTTGGATTTTGGGAAACCAGCAAAGGCAGCTTCCCTGATTCTGAGTGCCATTGTTTTCACGAGACTTCACTTTTTGGAAGATTGGCATTCTTGTCCAGTCTGATCGAGCTGGTCTCGTGAACTCCTAGCCGTTAAACTATATGATCTATAATCTTTTTCTTTTGTTTTTTTTGGAAGGGACGGAAACACGATGTCTGCAGTTAGACCTTCATACGAATATTTTGGCAATGTTTTTTGTTTTGCCTTTTATTTAACGGCTAGGGACACTCGATGAAGAGCTGACAAAAAAGCTTGGGTCACATAAGGTTGGCAGACATGCTGGTTTTTGGGGGTATTATTGTAGCCAAATCAGTGATTAGAAGAATGCTCAAATCATTTGCCCAAATCCAACCTTCTTTTTTCCCCTAGAAACAACCAGGCGATTTCATATCGGCCATCCTTGGGTGCTGATCAAGTCGCTAGTGTTCTTCTCGCGTTGTGGATTGTATAGCAAGACTCTTCTTTTGGTGCATAGATCTGGCCGATGTTCGAACGAGAGAGAGATGACGTGGATATCACCTCCTTAGGTCATTCGACTTTACAAAGGATCAAAATGAAATTAGGAGCAATCGCTGCTAATGAATTTCGCTGATAATTTTTTAACTGAAAAATTCGTGACCTGAAATCCTACCTTGGAAGGAGCTTCGGGGTTTTAAAAAAGCCACTGTTCTGGGTTTTAAGTACATGTTAGTACTCTGTGGTTGAGCTAACCTTTGCCTGTATAAAAGCCTATTATTGGCAACTAAAAGAAAAGGCTGTAACATGACATTGAACGCTCGCTGTCGCTTATGCATCTACAGCATTAATGGAGAAAAAAACCTGGATGATTTGCACACGTTACTCTGCTTAAGTCAACCATATGTCAAAGTCATCATCACATCTGGGTAGAATTTTCTGATCCCATTCTTTGGCTCCACCCATAAATTATCTAATCATTCCACCATGAGATAGTACCTATACGGCCATGGTATTTAATTATGAAGACTGGTTGGGTAGCTGGCCCTCTTAGTCGGTTTTAGCAAGAGTATAGACATGAGATTTTGGCTTTGAAAATTCGATTTCCCGAATTAAGCAAAGAAACTAATACTGACTTTATCTGGTTAGCGTTAAGTTTTAGATGAAACAAATTCGCATGCCTAGAGCTGACCTCTGAAAGTCACATTCCCCAAGCACTTGTCCCCCACTATATATGTACAAAGCCCCTCTCTTGCTTCTCCATTGTTCCCTCTCTTTGCTTCTTTCTCCAAGAAAGTCCTCGCCTTGTGATTTCCATGTCTATCAGCCCTTCTCTTTCCTGTTAACTAGCCCTTTTCGTATCTCTCTGTCAAGAGCTTTCTCTGATGGGTCTGTGATCATTTTGAGGCATCCTTGCAGTTTGCTTTCGTTGGTCTCCAGAAAGAAAGAAAGGATAAAAAAAAAAAAAATGTCTGTCAGTTCAAGGTTTAATGAAGCAGATGTGCTGTGGGTGCCCCAGAAGTTTCAGGACACAGACACAAGTCCTGAGAGGGCAAGGAAATGGATTGAGCCCCAGGCGAAGATGGAGAGCAAAGTCCCGGTTGTTTACTACCTGTCGAGAAATGGCCATCTCGAGCATCCCCATTTCATGGAAGTCCCACTTTCTTCACCTGGTGGTGGGCTCTTTCTCAGAGGTAAACGAAATTCCATGGATCATTTTTCACAAATTTCTTTTCTCTGTTTGATGTATGCTGACTTTGGTTGGGATGGTTTCCGCGTGACTGGTGATCTGTTGCTGCAATTCCCAGATGTGATCAACAGATTTAATTGTCTGCGAGGTCCAGGCATGGCCAGCATGTACTCTTGGTCTTCAAAAAGGCATGTGAATACTCACAAGCAAGCGCTCTCTGTCCCCTCCAATTTGGTCTTCTTTGTTTTCTGACTGTCGTATAGCTCAGTCACTTCACGTAAAAGTATTTTCATGATTTTGCTGTGAGAAAGGTAGAGGGATGGAATAGACGAGAGAAATGCTCTGCAATACTAAAGAAGTTCTCTTTTTCTTGATTCTTTTGAGTACAAAAGTTCTCTTATTCTTGTTTCTTTTGAGTTCAACAATTTCTTGTGAAACTTGTTTTATATGATTCGGCAAGTTAGATCATCTTTCTTTCATTTCATGATCTGGTCTTTGCCTCTATTAAATTTAGGACCTACAAAAGTGGGTATGTGTGGCAAGACTTGACAGAGGATGACCTGATACACCCTTGCCATGGCCATGAATACATCCTCAAGGGATCACTACTGCTCCAAGTACCATCTCCAAGCTTCCGACCCTCCGCCGCGATCTCGTTGCCGGCATCAAAGAACCACCCCTCGGAAACAAACGACCCAGCAGAGGACCTGAAGCTCTCCGACATGATCAAGATCAAGAGCAAGAACCAATTGTACTCCACACCACTATCCCTAGATGACCTCCACGGATACAGAGTCTACAAGGCCAAGACCCCAGAAATGTCTAATAAAGCGACAAACGCCTCGACGCAGACCGACGACAAGAGAACTAGGCGAACAAAGAGGGGCGACTGCGACGAGGACTGGAGCAAGGAGGAGACTCGGATTCTGTCCTCCCCACCGTCGAATTCGAGCACCGAGGGGGGAGAGAGCTTGGATTGTTCAAGCTTGATAATAAGAGACCCAAATTATAAACCGTCAGATATCAGGAATCTGGCGCTGGAGACCGAAAGGCCCAGCGGGAGGATGAAGGCATCAGCAGGAGTCCTGATGCAGCTGATCATGTGCGGCTCAAAGGGTGCTGATGATGTTGAGTCAATGCCCATGCCCATGCCCCCAGCTAGAGACTGAAGAGGATGTTTAGAAAAGCAGTACAAAGATCTAGAATTCTACAAACATCCACAAAGTGCAGCAGCATGCAATCTCAAGATCTCTCGTCCGTAGTAACGCGAGCATGCTAACTCGATACCACGGAAAGAATTATATACATCTGTAGAACTTAAGTACAGCCTTGATGAGTTCTTGCATTTCCAGCCCTGCTTTCTCAAAGAATCGCATCCATCGAGAACGGCACTGCATTCTACTTTTGATTGTAAATCTTCCTCTCGGAAACCAAAAACAATGCATTATAATCAATCATCGGCATCAATCTGGGCGTACGTATTCTCTCTGTGGGCAAACCAAAGTTGAGTTTTTTTTCTTTCTTGATGGGAAAACGAGTTGATGGAGGCCGTTTTCAAGGATCTAGGAGTCCAAATTCGGCATAAAATATGTGGAAAAAGTACGAGTCTGACATGTGAAAAGTAAATCTACTTTGACTTTTAATCCAAGGTTCGCTCTCCTCTTTCATACGTGTTGCGGAACACATGCCTACGCATTTTTCATTACTCGATTCTCTCGTTTAACTATTTTTTTTTTGGCTAAAAAATCTACTAATATCTTAATGCCACATGGAAAATCTATCATAGATCTCACCTCTCGAAACACTTGATCGAACAAACTCGCCGTCTTAAATTGAGGATACCGCAATCTACTGTAGCACGGCCCGTTTATGATGCTATCTTTTTGTCCATCAATAGTCAGAAAAGAAAACATTTTCCAGAAAATAGTGTCAAGAGTTGGAAGATGCATAGTTGAAATTTAGAACGAGTTGAGGGAGAAAAATTAGGGCGTT
This sequence comes from Eucalyptus guilfoylei, assembly GCA_016097605.1. Lineage (NCBI taxonomy): Eukaryota > Viridiplantae > Streptophyta > Magnoliopsida > Myrtales > Myrtaceae > Eucalyptus > Eucalyptus guilfoylei. Next base: position 22,514,512 of record CM027869.1, read on the forward strand.
GCCGTGGGTCGTGTAGGCCCAAGCCCAATTCGAGAGGCCCATATTTGGCTAAGTGGGCTTGGACTTTGTGCTCATGAAGTATCGCGAAACAAAATCCACGCGTGATGTTATGGGCTCCAGTTTCGCGTTTCAAGTACTGCAATTCGTGGGCCCAATTTGTCCGTTTAAGCCATGACATTAATCTCTCAGTTTGAGACAAGGTGTAACTTACGATATGCCGCCGACGATGTACGATAATTTTGAAGATCGTGCTTTGACTTGGAATCTCAAGCTCTCTAAGCACCAAAATTTAACTGCGCAAGCATTTCCATACACAACAGATTTTACATGCATTGGAAGGTCCAACCAGATTAGGAACGATGCATAAATTTGAAAAAAACGTGGCTACAATAGCATATAAAAAAACATAACTCGAGACTTTAAGCTGAAGGGTAGACAAGACACTTTAATGATGTACTTTTATCATACACAATTTCCAACCATTCAAAATTCTTGACTATATTTTGAATTTTTCTTTTTTTTTGCACTTTAGAAATTTCTGAAATATTTTGTTTTTGTTGCTACCGTACGAGGAACCATCACTATCATTACCATGAAGGGCCACTTCATGTCTTTCACCTATATTTTATTTATCGTATAAAGAAAATAGAGAAGTACCCAGCATCTAAATAATTATTTTCCCGATAATGGTAAATTTCCTTCACGAAAATATAGTTTTACTCGATTCATTGACATTATTGTATGATGAACCTATCCATTGAATTCTCTTGTCACCCAGAGAACTTGTTTGGAACCGTGAAGGTGTAGGAATCCGGCCGTGTCCAAAAACGCCTCCTTTTTCGCCGTCGATTCTCTGCATTGTCTTTTTCTCTCTCTCTCCCTCGCTCTCTCTTTCTCTCACTACTTTGCTTTCCCTGCTACGCAAAAATTTGTCATTCTCAAACCATAGGAAAAAACCCACGTCACTCGAAACCTCGTCGCACCGTCCCTTCTTCCCTTTGCACAAAAACCATTTTCTTGATCGGCCATGTTGGACATGGCCACTCCTCCACTTTATCATTGCATGCTTTGAATTCAACACATGACAAACCAAACAAAACCACGCTGCTCCTTTCAATTCCTTTATACCCCTCGTCGCCAACAACACCCCTCCCTTCCCTCCTTCTCCCTCCTTTCGTTGCCGTCAAAATTTGGTTCGTTCCGCTCCAAAGCCTCGCCTTTTCCGCGAATTCTAGCGTTCTTGGCTCGTGGGTCTTCTTGAACTTGACTCGGGCATCGTGGGCATCGTTCTCTTCTTCCCCTCTGAGCTCCTCGGATGGGACCCATTAAAGGAGGGGTGAAGAAGAAGCGGAAGAGGAAAGCAGAGAGTGGCAGCAAGAACAAGGTTGACTCGGACGCCGCGGTCGCCTCCTTGCCACTCCAGCCCCGGTCGTCGGATTGGTGGGATGATTTCTCCAAGAGGATTACGGGTAAACGTTCTCTCGTTTGAGTTTCGTAGCTGTTTCGGGGCTGTCGTTCCTTTTGGAGCGCGCTTCTTTGATTGATTTGCTTCCTCGAGCTCGTCTCGATCCCGTGCATTGCTGTTGGGTCTTGGGATTCTCTGTTGTATTCCGTCTCGAAGAGTTAGCAGTGAATCTGCTGGCGTTTGGTTTTTTTTTGCGGAAGAATGATTCGATTATGTCGCTGCTGTTGTGACTGGCTTCTGCTTGCGATTTCTGGGATGCATTCCGTGTAATCATGTGCCGCTCGGTTGTTTTTACTTGCTTTGGTCGCTTGATTCGTGTTGTCTTGAGCTGCTTTGGTGTACGGTTGTTGGGTTTTAACGTACTAGATCTTCAAGCGGCGGCTCGACCTCGTATTTGAGATCTTTCGATTGTTGGAAATCTAAACATGACAGGTCAAAACTTCAACTTTGAGGTTGGTGATTTTCACTCTATTAAGTTTATCATACGACAAACTACGGCGACACCTGCATTGCTTCCCCACATCAAGGAAAAAAGTCGTGGACTTCATAGTTCACATATTTTTCTAGCTTCATTATGCTGCTGCATCATTTATGTAACTAGTTTGCACTATACTTTTCTCTATGGCTGACGAGCTGTAGAAATATTTTTTGTCATTTTTCCATGTCGAGCTCTTTCTTTCTTCCTCTTTCATTGTGTTGCTCACTTTTGCTTAAAATGGCATCAATTTCACCCTCAGCTGGTGTGCTGATATTGCTACTTGTGGCAAACTTATGGTTTCTCTTTTTAGTCGGGTTTTCTGGGGATATAGAGGTCTATTGTACATCATCATGTCTAGGTGAAACTTTCTCATCTGCCATGGCAACTTCTTTTATGCGGATTAACTATTGGGGGATCTCAATAGGTCAGTCTGACAGTGTTTTTAGCGTCTCCTTTTGCCTACCAAGGAAAGACATGTTAGAAGCTGAAATGTTTACTTTTTAGTTGTTGGGGACTAGATATATCGACAGAGCAGCTGCCTGAGGGGTACATCAAGTATCAAACAATTACTATTGCCATATTTATTGAAGGGCTTCACTTGAAATGTTTCCTTAGATGGGGATCAAAAGTTATATGCTTCTGTTGTAAAAACATTGCCCTGTATGACCATCTTGTAGTGTCATTTTTCTTTTCCTTGTAATATTAGATAGAGACACAATGAGGAGTAGGAAGGCAAAGAAGCTAGGTAACACCTAAACAAAGTAATAAGATGAATTAAACAAAGTAATGCAATGAATTATGACTTTGATTAGGGCCTGCTGTGTGGCAGAGATGGTTTTATCATGTTCAATAAAACTTATAGTCCTATTGTATCCTGATGTTTCATCATCTTGAAATGGTCTTTAGACCAATTTTCCTTATTCAGCTGCTCTCGAGTCTCATATGAAGTGGACAATTTTTGTTATTCAACAGAAATGACCAGTTTCAGCCAAAAAACAAAAACAAAAACAAAAGATAGAGAGAGAGCTGATGAGGAAAGAGCTTCACTAACAGGTCTTCAAAATAGGGGAAGTAGGTCTTCAAGTGTAGATTTCATTTCAATCGGAGAAAATGATGGAAGGGGGATATGTCAAAAGCGTTATCTTACCGAGCTATGTGCAGCAGAAGTGGAGATTCATCTACATTGATCTTGAATGCTTATTGTCAGACTTGAACCTTCTGAATGATAAACATAACCCAGAGCAAGTCAAGATTAGATAATCCATGGGGCTAGAACAAAGCTTTACAAAATTATTTTAAGTCAGAATATTTTGGATTTTTTTCTACCTCTAGAAAGATGAGTAAACAAGCCCAAAGCAGATAATCCTACTGAAGAGCAGAATAGATGAATTGATCTGGTAACATTTGAGCTCACTGCCATGGGCTGGCTTTTTTAGCCTATCCTTCATTTTCAAGTTTGCTTTTGTTTTGGTTGATATCTTCAATTTGCTTATGTTCCCAAGTCAGTTTCTTCTTTCTCTGGTGTTCATTTATAGCTTTGAATTGGTACATATCTGCGGTTAAGAAACAATGGATGTTTTACTAGTTTTCAGGTCATATACTTTCATTTATGCATATGATTTTGGGTGCTTTGTTTTTTCGTAGGTAACCATGGATGTTTCATTCAACAATGGCAAATTTTGAATATGTATTGACGTGCATATAATACTTTAAGAGGACGCATTTCTCTTGGAGGACTAAATTTATTCTGATAACCTTAAAAAATCAAATCTCTGTCTTGAATACAGTTTCTGCCTCATACGTAATAATCTCTCTAGGTGATACTCAACTCGACATGACAATATATGCTTTGTATCATTTGATGATTCATTGGTCCTCTGAGCATTTGAATCATAATTGGAAAGAAAGGAAATAATATAAAAACTATTTGTTTGAAGTTTGACATGACCATGGACAGTACTGGAGAATGAGCAATTGTCTTTGAACATATATGTAGGTCCATCCCAACTGAGGAAGTCAAAGGAATTCGAGTCACTTTTCAGAATATCAAGAAAAACATTTGACTATGTCTGTTCAATTGTGAAGGAAGACATGATGAACAAACCCTCAAGCTTCACTGATCTCAGTGGAAATCCTCTGTCCTTGAATGATCTAGTAGCCGTTGCTCTTAGGAGGCTTAGTTCAGGGAAATCATTATCAAACATCGGTGAATCTTTTGGAATGAACCAATCGACGGTTTCCCAAATTACTTGGCGATTCGTGGAGGCAATGGAAGACAAGGCACTGCCTCATCTCCGTTGGCCTTCTGATGAATCAGAAATGGAACAGATAAAGTCAAAGTTTGAGAAAACTCGAGGCCTGCCAAATTGTTGCGGAGCCATTGACACCACCCACATCCTCATGAACTTGCCAATGGTGGACCCTTCTAACAATGTCTGGTTCGATCGGGAGAAAAAGTGCAGCATGGTTTTGCAGGCAGTCGTGGATACTGATTTGAGATTCCGTGATGTAATTACCGGTTGGCCTGGAAAACTGAGCGATGCTACTGTTCTCAGTAGCTCAGGTTTCTTTAAGCTCTCTGATGATGGAAAGAGGCTCAATGGCAAGAAAATGCTGCTTCCTGAAGGAGCAGAAATAAGAGAATACATTGTCGGGGATGCGGGTTTCCCACTCCTGCCTTGGCTTCTGACTCCTTATAAAGGAAAAGGCCTTTCGGATTATCAGCTTGCGTTTAACAAGCGACATCATGCCACGAGATTAGTGGCTCGGAGGGCATTGATGCGGTTAAAGGACATGTGGAAGATAATCGAAGGGGTTCTGTGGATGCCTGACCGAAACAAGTTACCAAGGATCATATTCGTTTGCTGTTTGCTGCACAACATCATTATAGATATGGAAGATGAGGTTCAAGACGAAATGCCCTTGTCCCATGATCACGATCCTGGTTACCGACAACAGATCTGTGAGGCTGTCAACACCGAGGGCTCTTTGCTTAGGGAGAAGCTCTCTCTGTACTTGGCTGGAAAGCTGCCGCCCTGAAAATCCTTGTTCCCCTTCGGGAATTCCTTTTTTTTCCTTCTATAGTGATGCATTTGATTGATAGAACCGAGCAATGACGGGTGTCATTATATTTTTGAGGAGACGGTAATTGTTACTGCTATATACAGATTTTTGTTCTCGCTTTCTGGTAGGACAGATCGAGGTACAGTTTTGTTCCTCTTCTTTTGCATTTGCTTGCATGTTAGAGTTACCGCAGCGATAACATTACTTCACATGAACTTTTGTCGCATGCACTCTTTCGTCAACAGTCGAGGTTGTCGACCTTGAGAAAATGAAGATTGTTGTGTGTCACTGTCCAATGGCTTGACCTGTCGCTGACATACATGTTGCTGCTCTCAAAAGTCATGTTGAAGCAAGTTCATTCAAGATCATATCTTCAGGTGGGTTCGAATTCAATAACATCAAGCTCGTTGCAGAAATGAGGCTTGGTGAGAATGATTTGTGATCTGGAAGTAGAAATGTCATGCCAAAGTTTGGTTTTCATACTTCAGTTTCTGCAATTTATGCACGCCCTACGACCCTCGAACTCAACGTGAGAGTTAACCATGACCATGGGATCTACCAAAGGATTGCATCCGAAAACGATGTAAGCACTATGACAGTCTTTATACCATAAAAACCGAAATAGAATGGTAACATAAATATACTTCTTGATTTCTTGATTTCATTTCATCACTTAAGATGTATTTTTTGGTAAAAAGTAATAATATGTTCTTTTCTACATCTCAAATATATTTTCATCTCCCATTATTTTAATCATAGGTACCTTCAACTTATATATATATATAAAAATGAGAACGAGAACAAGTTGCCCAAAAAAAAAAAAAAAAAAAAAAACAATGACACAATGAAGAGAGAAAATGAGAAAAACATGTCAACGGGAACATTAGGTTTTCTAATGCTCTGGGATTTCTCCATTTGTATATGCTTTCATCATACGTTAAAACATTTCGTGCTCAAATAAAACATATAATGAAAATAGAGTTTGAAAAATTTTGGCCCAAAAACAATATTCCTTGGACATATGATCTGTGATAAAAAAATATATATATATATATATATGAAACCATGCATTCATCTAATAGTTTAAACTTTTAGAACAGTTGGTAATAGCTTTAAAAATTCTCACAATTAGCTTTAAAAGGTATGCATAAAAACTGATTTATCAAAGTACAAGACAACTCACTAATGTAAAGAGAAAAATACTAAAGCGTAATATAAAATATTATCAATCGTAAGTATTACCATCTCTAAAATGTATTTGAATGATGGAAGCTTTAACCACCAACTAATATGGAAAATAAATTATCTTATCATGCTAAAATTAAGCATTTCTTAAATACTAACGAGTCATAATTAAATAGTAAAAAATGAAATGAGATGAGAAGGTTGAGCGGCAATAATATGGTGCGTAAAATATTTTGCTACCTTAAGGAGAAACCACACAAAACTTTTCATGCAAGGGGGAGAGTCCAATTCTAGCAATCTGTGGCACATTTAGAGATAACAATTCAAACAATACTTTTTTAGTATATAGTTATATTGAAAAGCGTTTTTATATAAATAGCGCTAGCAATCTCTGCGAAAAAAATCATCCTTTTTTTTTCATATCTAGCAATCTATACGTGCGTTAGAAGCAGGAACCTTTTCTTAGCAATCTCTAGTCCAAATTCTAGCAATCTTTTCTCTATTTTTTTGTTGTTATAACTTAGACGCAGGAAAGCTTTATCTGTAGAAAAATATTTTTTCATAAATATTTTGAAAATAGACTATATAGTAAAAATATTTATTAGCAATATGTGTGTGATCATGAAATATTTTACCACGGATTGTAACTTTTTTCATCTAATTATGTATATGCATAAGAATTAAAAATGTATCTATATTTACGAAAATGATGTATACATAAGAAAATTTGAAACGGGACAGGAAAATTATCAAAAAATTCTTAAACATATTATACTACAACTAATTCAAGTCTAAAATTTTTCAATCTAATCAATTTAATTTAAAATCTTTTGATGATTTTTCAATATAGCCATTTCGGCTAATTTTGATTGGAAATTATTGATGTGAACGATTCTAGCATTTTTTATTTTTCTGAGTTACTTTTTTTTTTTCCTTATTTCCCTCCACTAATCGTTGGGGTCTCGACAATGGTCGAAAAGCTATAGCAACATCGCTAGTGCCATATAGGATGATTGGCGTTCACTCAGAAATTTTTTGTCACAATTAATCAAAATGGCTACACTGGAAAATTTTCGAAAATTTTAGGATTAAATTAGTTAAATTGAAAAATGAAAAACTGATTTGGCCATGAGTATTTTTCGAATATCGCAGTTATCTCCCTCCTCCTTGTCTCTTTTCCAAACTTATTGGTCTCCAACTTCCAGCCCAAGCCCAACTAGTTAGCTTCTCGAATCTTTTTTGGGCCCAAATCGCAGAAAATCTCAGTAGTTTGCTTGAATTGCGTAAAATGGCGGAAGAGGGAAGGAAGACAAACGAAGTTTCGATCGATTCGCATGAGGAATGGGTTTAGGGTTTTGAAGGATCGAGAAAAAAAATGGAAGTGAAGCAACTCCTCAAGGACAAGAAATTCTGGTTCGCCTCCTGCCTCATTGCCTGGGCTGCTGCTCTCCAGGTGCCTCTTCCTCTCCTTCGCTAATCTGAATGATCTCTCGTATGGAATTGCCCAATCCTTGGAAGCTGTAAATTGCACGAACGCCTTGTCTGTATAGTCCGTGTTATCTCGATTGGATCGCTGAGTGTTTGAATTGCGGTTGGAAGCAGCGTGGGCGCGAAGCGTCCGATTTGAATTTGAAAATTTGAGTTCCGGGTTTTGGGGTTTCGCAGGGGCATATGATGTGGATGCAGAAGCAGGATTCCTTCAAGCAAAAATTCGGGGACGCTGACCGGAGCGATGTCGATGCCGGGGAATGAATCTCGGGATTCGATCAAAAGAAGAGCTTGATCGTGTTCTCGTCATTGTGAAGTTAACAGCAATTACCCTAACCAGTAACCAATGCCTTTGTTGATGTAAGCTCTGTGTTTATGCTGCTGCTGTTTCGTTCCGCTTGTACTCTATTGCTTTGTTGGGAGATTCTGTTCAACATTTACAGGCGAAAGTCTATGAATTGTAGTCCAATCCTCGATGCTGGCGAGTTTTTTTATCCTCTGGATTTTAGCATTTGGGTTGGTTGCCTGCGTCGCAATACTGGGCAAAATCTTTATCTTTTTCTGTTAATTGATCAGCAAAATTGTGGGTTTATATTGGTTGTCTCGGTGGCTTACGATAAGGGAATTGAGGGGGAAAGGCAAATACTATCAGAATCTGGCGGCTACTCATTGGTTTAGTGTATTAAAATCAACATGCGAATACTAGGTTAGCTCGAACGCTTGGCATAAACGAAACGGAGTAGGAAATAGTATCCCATCCCGTAGTCGGTGCCACGAGCTTCACATGGATCTTGAAGTTTTTGTCTTTCTACTTTGGCTGTGAGTGAAGATTTATAGAGCATGCAAATGTGGTGCCTGTGACTATTCATTGACGTGATCAGATGCGATATACACGTGCATACAGGTGTTTCATATGTTTCTTCTAGTTCATCTGATCAGAAAACAAGGAGACTGTTAGCTAGTTTCTCATGCTTGCTGTTCATGTCAGATATGGATTACAAATGAGTTCATGATTTCGCTTTTTGACGTGCTCTTTTGGGTTGGTCTTGTCTTGAAGAGTGAAAAGCAAGGCAACAGAGATTCCCACTAGCTTAGCTGTTCAAATTGTCTCAAGACTTGGCTCCATTCTTTGGAATGATTTGGTATATGTAGGGTTCAAAGATGACCGAATGAAGTCCGATCTCGTGATTGACTAGTCTGTAGCCCGGTACTCATCAAAGAGAAGGGATATTACTCCAATTTCCTCAGCCTTTAAGAAAAAGAGAAATTACCACGATTTCTTCTCTTGATTGGGGACTTAATGAGGAGTGATTTGCCGGTCCATAGCTGTTCTCCAACGTTTTTGGTCGAAATGTGAGGCATGTGTTTTGGAATTGAATGCTTCTTGGTCGGCAGAGGAGACCAATTCGAGAGTGGAAAACGAGTGGGGTTATTGCTTTCTTTCTGGTCTCTTTAATTGAATCTTTCCTCGGAAATGGTCAGAAGAAATTCACACTCTGAACGAATGCGAACTTAGTAAACCGAGGATCAACGGATTGATCCCGCGCACCTCAGCCCTTAGATCGAATGGACCCTGCTGATATCTAGGGTTGAGGATGCAATTTAATCGCTTGCCCTTAGCAATTTCCCACTTAATCGTGAGTATTGGGTATAAACGACAGCAGGATTCACAGTTTTTCTCAGATATCGAAGGCGTTTTCTATGCAAGGATATCGGCGATTTCCAGACCATGACAATGAAACATGGAGGAAAATGATCTTATTAATTGGAGGTTATGGTTAATAATCCTCTTATTCATCAAGTAAATTGTTTGTTTTTTCAAAAAAATCAGAAACCAGCGAACTTTTGAGGGCAGACCTCATCATTTGTCGCCAGACAAAATTGAAAATAATCAAGGAAAGGGTTCAGTGAACTTCCGAAATCAATTATTCCTTTTCCAACCAGAGCTTAAACTAATAGATTAAAAGCTAACTAATCATTTTATTTAATCAATTAAAAGTGCAGGCCCACCGAACCTCCCCCATGTTCTTGTAATTGGATAACAGACTCACCCCTTACATAAAAAACATACAAAAATGGTTCTCGTTAGTCAACATGTGACTACAAGCTGCTCAGTCAACGTGGAATCGTACAGTTCCTGAGTTTTATAATTTGTCAAAGAGGGTGAAAAAAAAAAACAAAAGAGGGAAAGGCAAAAAAAGAAAAAGAAAATCCAAACTTTTATGAATTTTACGTCATGCCACACGATAAGGCTATGTGAACACAAAAAGAGAGAGAGAGACAGAGACCCGTAATCCAATTAATTTCTTCTTTTTTTTGGTCTCTCTCTTTTACGCAATATTTTTCGTCTATTTTTCAAGGACAGTTTCCCTTGGACCAATAAAAAGAAAAAAAGAAAGGACGGTTTCCCCAGCCTTTTTTTATTATATAATTATCACTAGTGAGCAAATTATACTTGGTCAAACTTTGACTAGACATTGCTAAGACGCTGTTCATTAAAATAGGCATAAGAGATGGCTCCTTCTACCATCCACCTAACGAACATAACCGCCGTGTGAACGAAACAAACGTAGGGCTCAACGAGAATGTGAATTGGATCACATGGCAGGTACCGCGGAGGCTAGTGCGGCGGCTAGACTCCCCCAGCTATATCACATTATATATAATTTATTTATTCTCGCAATTCAATTAATTAATTAGCTTGCAATATTTGGCCAACTAAACCAACCAATGAAAAAAAAAGAAATTTCCTTTCACTCCATCGTCATTGCTTACCTTATATCGTCTACCTACGCATTATCTCATAAACTATACGTTTTTCCAATTGATTGACACGTGTCATGTTAGTGGTTGAGACCCTGCATTTTCTATTTGGTACTCGAGAGCCTACGTCTCTAATGGAATTATTATACGTATACGCACGGTGCTCTCTATGTACACGTATTTCAAACTCATTTCACATGAGGGTAGGAGAAGGAGGATAGGTTTGATTCCACGCCTAACCCTTAAATTTGCACATTAAAGGCATTACATAAATTTGGCCAAGTTAAGCAACTACTGGCGCCGGCAATTCTGCCACGTGTAAAATAGTATGTATATGCAACCTAACTTTCTAAAAATGGAAATGAGTTTCAAATTCATTGCTTATATTGGATTATGCATTAGCCCTATAAAATTTATGTATAGGATCACTAAGGCAAAATTATTGTCATTGTCCTTTCTTTCCCTTTAGAGCGCCTAACTTAGGTGGTTGTTGTTACACATAGTGTCACAATAATATGTAATCAAACATGGACCTAACTTCTGACCAAAAAAAAAAAAAAACATGGACCTAACTTAATTTTCAGATTATCGATATTGTCACCAAACCGGTAATATAGATTTTTTTTTCCCATGATGAGAAGGCCCAAGCTTAGTAGATAAATCTCGAGCTTGTGAAATGCCATCACGGACCTCATGTACAAGATGAAACGCGAGCTAAAATCTGGATATTTGAGCCAAATATGATGTTTTATATTTTGAGTTCAGAATGACAAACATTGGCATTTACTCCAAAGTTGAATCAATTTCACTATCAGGTTAAAGTGAAAAATTACCATCTATAGCACACACAACTTGTTATTTTTCACAAACTTAAGGGGGGAAGTTTTATTTTTTGTGTTCTATATTGTATATTGCTTTCGCATACCTTTCTGTGGACTATCTCAAGAGTGTAATCCTTCATATCGGTATGTTGCATTTGGAGAGTTTCCAACAAGATTCGAACTCAAAACTACAAGGAGAAGGCAAACTCCTCCGCAAGTTTCGTTGAAAAGCAAAAGTTTTAGAGATAGAGGAGAGGTACGCTGGTGGACCAACCCAACCCCACATACATTCAAACCCAGTCGAAAACAATAGAATAGACACTCTTATTTGCACTTTTCCATGTATGTAGCTAAGATTCATGCTCAGATGTCATTATCATCACTTGTTTTTCCTGCTCCTATCATCTATCAGCAGTCACTATTCTTGCTTACCAAGCTGAGCAACAACTTCCAAAATACACAGAAGGAACTTGCACACAAAGTCTATAGAGCGCCATTAAAAGATTTTGCGTCTGCTGAGGACAGTGCTGACGCTTAAGCAGAGCCAGATACCTTCTCCACTAAACGAAATTCGATTTTGCCAGTATTTCTTATCGGCTAAGTTACTTGACTTAGCTAGCTAGACTAAACCGTGAGCTTAATCGGCTTAATCACGCATGTTTCTTCCCACGTTTGGCTCTTGGACAGGGAGTGTAAAGTCAGCAAGTTGCCAACTTTATATGTTAGAAAATCATCGGCGCATACATATTCAATTATGAGCAACAGAACTACTTTCGCACGCCTTACCTGATGTTTGATTTCTACTCCAACAAGCAAAGGATGTCACATTCATATAAGCTGGGGCAACTGCTAACAGAAAAAAATTCCTTGTTTTAGCATGATACGAATTATATAACATAGTTCATTGAAATTATCTGGTGTAGGTGAACCGGATTCTAATGGATCTGTGTGGTTTGGTTGGTATCATGCTGCATCTATAATGTTTTAGTTACACAAGTCATGGGTTTTTTTTTTCCCAGGTTAATTTTAGGTCATTAGCCAATGGACTGAATCCAAACACGCCAAGTTATATAGAGGAGTGGTTCAATTATCATTACTTAAACTTTTTCATGCTCTAGGCTAAATAAGGTACATCTGCAATTGAACTTACATTTCCCACTCCATCATTTTCCCACGTAGGATTGACTTGAAGTTTTTGAATTAGGGTTTTTTTAATTCCCATGTGTATGTTCAGATTAAGCGAGTTTATGTGCCAAACCGGTCTCATCCATGGAACAAGAAGAGTGCACATTCTGGGAAACAAGCTGAAACCTAGACTTTATTGCCATCCTCATCGACAGCTCTTCATCAAACGCCATAGAATAGTCAACGAGACGTTATCATCAAAGATGTGGCCATTTTAATGATATGAACGCATAAGTTTAATCCAACCGATCAAGAGTCAACACTAGATGAATCCAACTCCACCAAGCTATCAACTAACGATTTTTTCAGGACGGGGTCAGATTCTCGAAACCCTAATAAATGCTTGAAAGGACTTTGACAAAGATGGTACCAAGCTACAGCAACGAGCTAGTAAGCAAAATGACTTAATTAGCAGTAGAATCGGAACGATATATGTGAGAATTAAGATACGAATTGAGTTGCACGGCACTGACTGTTTGAAAAACCTGGGCCACCGGTTCTTCTAGAATGCGGTCTTTAAAATGGGAGTGAGAATTTCGTGGTGAATAGTATATAGAGACCCTAGTAGTGATCCCGCTACTAGAAGCTGTCTATTTAACACTAACACAACCCTTCTTTTCTTTTTCATTTTTTTTTTTTGGAGTTTTTAGTGTGTGGTTCGGTGATAGGGTTTTGGCTAAAAAAAGATTGACGGGGTCGCTGTTAATGAAAAGATATACATTTTCTTAATCACTGAATTAGTAAACGGAATCAAGATTAGACTAATATGTCGATAAGAATATGATAACCATTGTCCTTGGATCTGACCAAATGAAGGCCACACACTTCGAAAGGGATTCTTACATATTACTTTAATGGTTTGCCTACAAGATTTTGCACTACTTTAGAAATCCAACTTGAAATCTCATACTTGATGAGCCTTTCTCGATTACTTTGTTAATAAGATCAACACTTCAATGAAAAGTGAATTTCTATCTCCCTCTCAAAAATAAAATATACATGTAAAATGACTTTGCTAGTATAACAATCCTTAGAGTACTGTAAGAATAATAGTTTATTGTGAACCACAAATTCTTGAATAAATGGATCTCACAATAATTTATAATTTTTTGTGTTTTAGTTTTTTATAATATAGAATAGACTGTTATTCTCACAGTACATTAAATACTGTTACACAATAAGTTCTCCATGTAAAAATAACTTAGAGATTTGTCCATGAATTTCCATTACAAGAAAGATCCTTGAAATTCTAGCCTTTGTTTCTCTGCTCTGAAATTGGCAAGTCTTAAGACACTGAATTAATATGTTCCTGCGTCTAACTTATCACCATCCACAATATAGAGCAGCCATAATCTTGTAGGCGAACTTAGGTGAGATTTATTAATTCCAATCCAATGTCAAAGTTACAAAAATATTTGTTAAAAGGTGACTAGATATTACGTGTTGAAGCTAATGTGTTCTAAACTTTTTGCGCTGCTTGCATAATTCTATTGTACACTTAATAATAGTGAAATCTGGCCCAAGTGTACTCGCATAACACCAGGACTTGTGTAAGTATACTGTCATAACTTATATATACAATATGTAAACAGGGCTAACGCCGGCTAAATCCACGCATTCTTTTGAACCATTCATATATAAGCACAGACCAAATTTCATTTGATGTCTCGTTATAAAATTGTAAAAAGATTCAAACCATGGTACTGAAGAAGCGTGATTGACATTCTTTCCTTTATTTGGAGCTCCGTAAGCGTGATTAACTGGTTAAAGAGTGATTCCTAGTCTGTGTGTTTTTGGCTGGAGCTGTCTGATTAACTAGCTTCTTGGCCATTTAATGCTCTGTTTTCTGGAACATTGCTTTATCCTACTTCGTGGAAACCGCATGCCAAACGAATAATATAAGAACAGTGCCGTGGGCGGAAGAATTGCTTCCGCTAGTCCTCCATTAATTTGTTGAGATCTTTCCATGAAAGGGAAGAAAGTAGCTATCTTAGGGTTCTTATACGCGTGTTGAAAAATAGCCCCGGAAAAGAAACTTCTTCAGGAATCAGTATTAGGGTTGCATGTTGTAGATAAGAAGCAGCAGTAGCTTTGTCACGCACAAGAAAGCATTTCCTTTTAAAAGTCAATGTTTCTTTCTTATCATGACACATATCAAAGCGAAGAAAGACAGTGGAACAAGTTAAATCAATATATATTTATCTAGAGAAACAATATTTAGATGAATTGAATTTTCTTGATTGATGATGTGATAGATGAGATCTATCAATTAAGGGCACGAAACTTTTGAAAACGCGTAAGTCTCGTTTTCCTTATAGTTTTGAGTATGAGTTAGCCAGGTATAATGAATAGACAATGAAATTGTGAATTTACTGGTAGATTGTCGTGAGATTTTTAAAAACAGTCATATTTTCATCAAATGCATATGAGGTTATAAAATTATTATGTGGTAGCTTTTAAGCGAGGGATTTGCTTAACGATACATAGTCAGAAGAGCAATCTAATTGTTTATTTGGCCGACTAGTTGAACACCAATGTTTGACTGGCGAAACCTGTTGGAAATTGATAAACTACTTCACACCTACAAACTCAAAGCCATCCGTCTCAAGATAAACCATTCGTCGGGTTCAAACCAGACACCTTTTCCGTGAAGCTTTTTCCAGTTCAACAAAACCAAGATTGTTCGATCGCGTCCTGAAAAAACCCTAGAACCGATGATGGAGTGGTTGCGTAGAGATAACCTTGGAGAGCTGGGTCCATGCTTCGACACGTCATGCATGAGAAGTTTGAACGTAGATATCGACTGAAACTGTCTCGACTAATCCTCTTTTGACTTAAGATCGTGTACCGGTACGTTAGCTTAGCTTCGTGACGTACGGGGTGATGTTATGGCCCACTGTCTGATCTTTTCCTGTGCGTGCGAGAGCGAGACCTTGCGTGAGGATATACACAAAAGGGGAAGAAGAAAGGTAAAAGAATCCCACGTAAAGAATAGAGGAAAAGCTTTTTTCTTTCCGCTGTTTCACGAGTGTGAAATTGATTAGTATTCGATCTAGGGTTTTGGTATGGAGTCTTCCAAGCCACCGAGCATAGATGCTCTGCGGCGACATCTTTTGACCCGACATCAGTTTTGATTTCAGCTTCCGGTCTTAAACTAGTGAACTTGCGATCCACGGATGAATAGCTTTCTCCGGTTTCGCATGCAGACCCATGTTTGAATTTAAGGAAGAGAATATATGCCGAGAGGGGGAGAAAGCAAGCTGTTCGCCCATGAATCACGACGCGAAACATGGGGGGCTCCCACGTGCCTTTATCGTTGGCAACCATCGAGGAAATTCAATAAAGATGCACCTCCATAGATTTTCTATATATAAATGATGACCATGGACGCGTTTTACATTATATTTCCAAAAAAAAAAAAAGATTTAAGAACTTGAATTTTCCACGTCTGTAGAGCTTCCTCGAATAAACAAGAGAGAAAAAGGCCACTCAAGATGCTTTTGGAGTTGGCTTTTTCCCCATGGATGGGCTATTCAATGTACAACACGGTTTCTTCGCGAAATTATATGAATTTTTTCAAAGAATCTCATCAGGTCAGCTAAAATACATTGTGGAATAATTGAAGGAATAATGAGATGTTATATAATAAGATACCGGTATATATTCTAAAGGGCAATAACGGGGTATTGTAATAATGAATATCCGAAGGACATCATTAGGGTGTACTTATTGAGAAAGCACCTACTTTTCTAAATATTAATCGTATACAAGTAGATTCAATGCATCTAAGGTTTCCTTAATTAATTACTTAGCAAGTGCCACTAGAGCACTTTTAACAAAATCTCAACGCGGTGATTGACACACACAAAAAAAAAAAAAAGAGGTAAAAACAAAACCCTGACATACCTATGTTGAATCCAAGAGCACTCCTTACTTCCTACCAATATAAGATATCATCCATATATGTAAAATGCCAAAACATGGAAAGCACATATCCTAAAATCTGCATTTATATTCCGAGTAACATGTGCGTCGTTGACTAATTTTAAAAGAAATCACTAGTCGATTCCTTCTATCGTGACTATTATGAACAATGCTCTAACACACTCCGTTTCTATTGGTTACACGCACCGTGCCGTGTGGTTACATTTGTATCACCTATCGGAGGATATACCCGTATGAAATTTCCCGTGGACCCAAGGTTCGAAATTTCTCAATGTTTCACTGAAAGGGCACTCTAATTAATGCGATTCGCCTCCGTCCGCGTATTTCCACGTGGTTTGGTGTCCAAATTATGTGTCTCCACCAACTCGAACGAATTGGCAAAGTCGTGCCCACATTTTTCCCTTTTGCTGACTCGAAGCCCCACCATCTCTTTCACACCAGCATAACATTCCTCGTTCCTACCTCTGCTTCTCCAGCAAAAGAAAAACAAAGGACGGTTAGATTCTTCCAGAAGGAGGGAGCGCTTGAACATTCAAACCGCCTGATTCCCTCGGTGCTCGCCACTCACGACTTGTTCCCCTTCTCTCTTTCGCCCGTATTGACCCGGCTAGGCGTATCCGTACGTATCATGTGAGCCACTCGTTCTGATATGATCAATACACTCGACTCGTGAATACTGTGAATTCGGCCGATATTTTCGCCCGTTAAATCTGGAAACACTTAGAATTACTAAATTCATGGATTTAAATATGTGGTAATATATAATTGGGTATCCAGTACTTAGAATTTCTTATTATTTTATTACCTTTCTCATTGTGGGATGAGGATTAAGTCATTGCTGACTTACTGTACAAGCAAGGAGGGCATAAATGTCATTCTAGAAGGTCAACAAGAGAAGCTAACTTCAACCAGTCTCTCAAGTCGCCTCCACTCAACCAGTATAACCCCGGCTATAAATACCGGCAAATCACACGCCTCTTTTTTCCATGAATTTTTTTTGGCCATTCGTCTTTCCTCGTTTCACCTCTCGACGACAGATTTCTCCGAAAAAAGAAAGAGAACTAGGGTTTCCTTTATGGCGATGAAGAGAAGCATGGGGGAGAGAGAGTTCGAAAGCATGGCCATGGCGAACTGTCTGATGCTGCTCTCGCGCGGGGTCGAGTTCGAGTCCGTCGTGGACCACTCGCTGCCGAGCCGAGTCTTCGAGTGCAAGACCTGCAACCGGCAGTTCTCGTCGTTCCAGGCCCTCGGCGGGCACCGGGCCAGCCACAAGAAGCCGAGGCTGTCCTCCGCCGGCGGCGACGACTCGGCCCAGTCGCAGGGGTCGTCCTCGCCGGCGAAGCCGAAGACGCACGAGTGCTCGATATGCGGCCTCGAGTTCGCGATCGGGCAGGCCCTGGGGGGCCACATGAGGAGGCACCGAGCCGCGATGAGCGAGGGGGCCCGGACGGCGACGGTGACGGCGATGGCTCCTCCCCCTCGTCCTCTGGCGCAGATCTCGGCGGTGTCGCCGGCTGCGCAGGCGCCGGTGGTGAAGAAGACCAACAGCGGGAGGGTGCTGTGGCTGGACCTGAACCTGACGCCGATGGAGAACGAGAGCGACCTGGAGTTTAGGTTAGGCACCAAGACGCCGGCTCCTCCTCCCGTCATCGACTGTTACGTCGTATAGTTGATTACCGTACCTAGATCGCACATACATACGTAGACGACACGGTCTCTGTAGAGCCTTTTTTGCTCAGATTTTTTTTTTTTGGCGACGGATCTCTTGTGGATATTTCGGTTCGTTTATTCAATATTCATAGTGATATTTCATTCAAATTTGGGAGTATTGCGATATTCATCTACTCGTATTTCCGATGTCTGAATTCGATATATTATCCGTTAATCGTCTGCGAAATTGGTGGCGTTCGAATTCGAGATTGACGGGACGTGGGAGTGGGTTTTTGGGGCCGATTTGTCTTTTTGTTAGGTCACGGTGAGGTGGCCATGACGTCATATTGCATGCCCTTTCTTTTTCCCCCGCCACCCCCCACCCCCTATGATGACGTAACGCCATGCGTACCGGCTGACCGTCCAGACGAGCGAGGCTGCATGTGGCGCGCGTGGACGGACATGGTGATGAGCGGGGTAGCGTACGACTCGTGGGGGCCGCAACTCGCCATTTGTTTTGTTTTTTTGACAACTATTAGAAGGATCCATAAGTACAGTTGTCAATTAAAGGGACAGTTGACTTTGCTTTTATTTATTTTTTTTGTGGCCCGTTTGACCGAACTCGCAGCAGAGACCATGATCGATCGCTTAACGTGGAGGGAAAAGCTCCACGAATTAGTAACGATAACTCTAATGTATAACTCTTGGTTCGCATTTACACTTTTGCGTGGATGATTTTTCGATAGTTGGTGCGCAAATTATGAAAAATTGTACTTGCTATACTTTTTTGTGAGAAAACCCGTCTCGAATAAGTAAATTCCGACTCCTATATTGCTCTGTTGATCTTATTAACCAATGCCGAAGACCGTGTGGACAGCCCACGAGATTTTAGTCCCAAAAAACAAAAAAGTAAGGGTAATATGTTTGGACAACACGAAAGTTTAGCTTGCGAGGGAGGCAACATAAGGAATTTGCTCAAGATACATGGAGTTTTTCTTTTTTTTTTTCGGTAGAAAGTAAATTTTTCTTTGCTAAACATAAAGTTTCTAGATCAAGACATAAAATTGAAGATAGTGGAAATGGGGCTCTCTTTCCAATTCGGTGGTAGAGAATTCATTCGGGTAACTCTTGACAATCCAGTCTGTGGCTTGATTTGCACTTCTAAGCTCATATTTTAAATCAACCACATGTAGTTGGCCCATTAAACTCCTACAATCTTCAATTATGGACCATGCAGCCCAAAGGGTTTCTAGCCGGCCTATTATGCTCTCCACTGCTTGAGAGTTGTTGGATATGACTTCCACATGTAGAAGTTGTTTAGATGAGTTTAGTTCTGTTCATGCAGCTATACTTGTTCAGATGAGTTTAGTTCTGTTCATGCATATGGTTAGGGTTTCCGCAATCAGTATCAAAGAAGCAAGGATCTTCTTGGCAAAACCGTCAACGAGGCTTCCCTGTTCATCTCTATAGATTCCAACAGCTGATCCCTACATTGTCGTGCTACACCAAGAGGTATAAACGTTCAGTTTGAAGGTATTCGGTGGCGGCAGGTTAGTTCATCTATCGCGACATTGGTCGCGTTTCGCCTTTCTTCCCCTTGGGATGCCATTTTGCATAAAGATGGACCATAGAAGTGGCTTCTTCGATGATAGATCTCAAGTTTGGCCTCCTCCCCTAAAAAACCAAATTGTTCCAAGCCTTCCAGATATGCCATAAGACCCTTGCAAAGAGACCTTTCAGCTTTGGGTTTGAGTTAGAGGTAAGGAAATCACAAACCCATTTGTCGATTCTAGCTATTAGTGTAGGAGAGTCGTGTGTTACCATTATGGGATCTAATCATATGTCTTTTGTCCATTCACATTGAGTGAAGATGTGTTCCACCATCTCTGGGGCTTGGCCGCACAATAAACAAGTTGGATCAGGTATGATGATCCTTATGTGTAGGTTTTCATTTGTTGGGATTGTGTTGTTGCATATGTTCATAGTAGGAATTGAACTTTTGGGAAGATCTATAAGTTCTGGTTGTTGTTCCATAGCTGTTTTGGGGCTTGGTAGGATGTTGAAGGTTGTTACTCTATTTTGGCACTTTCCCAAGCTTGTATTATATTGTAGCTGCTCTTTACTCAATAGACCCTCGCATTGTTCGCTGTCCACACTAGTTTATTAGGTCCGCTACTCAAACCCAGGGAGTTGCTATGATTTTGTTGACGATTCTTTCCTAAAAAATGATGTTAAGGGTATTCCACTAGCCTAAGTTGATATCAATTAAGTCCTTGGCCAGGTGATGGTCATTTTGGTTTTCTAGTCCTCAATTTTTCCGGAGTTCAGCCACTTGTCTTCCCTTACTCGGATTGTTCTTCCATCCCGAACTTTCCATTTAATTTCTAGTTCTATAACATCTCTTCATGCTAAAATGCTTTGCCACCCTAAGAAGGTCGGGGACTTTTCTGTGCACTCCTGAAATCTCCATTTGAAAAGTAAATGCCTTTGAAAATTTTGCTCCATAACGCATCCGAAGTGTTGAATAGTCAACAAGCTTGCTTTCCCAATATTGCTTTGTTGAAATGTACTAAATCTCTAAAGCCTAGACCCCTACAATCCATCCTTGTATTCAGATTCTCCCATTTTTTTTTCTAATGTATGCCATTCTTTGCTGCATTTTGTTTCCACCAAAATGATGATACTCTATTCTTCATTGCTCTACAAATGGATATAGGGATTTTGAAAATGGCCATGGCATATTGGGGTATTACTTGAACAACTATTTTGATTAAAATTTCTTTGCTCGCCTTTGAGATCAATTTCTCTTCCCATCCTTCTAATTTTCTGTCAACTTTGGCAAGAACCCAAGCAAATATTTATTTTTTGGTTTGACCCTAGTTTGAAGGTATTCCAAGGTATTTCCCCATTTTTCCTATAATTGGAACCTGCAATTTGGCCACTAAATTTGACTTGAGGCTATGTTTTTCCCAAAGAAAATATCTGATTTATTGAGATTTATAGTTTCACCTAAGGCAAAACAATACTGGTTTAGGATATCTGCTATATTATAGGCTTCTCTAATTGTTCCGTCTATATTATTACATGAATAATAATGCATTGGATTTTGTTAGCGAAATGTTTGGATAAATTGTCACCGTTCATGAATTTAGGGCGTGTTTGTTTGACCCAAAAACAAAAAGTAAAGGTTTAAATTAAAAATGTTATTCGACTTACAAAATTATGAAAAAATGTTAGTGGATTCACGTGTCAACACTCAATTGCTCCAAATTACTAATATTTTCAAAATTTTAAAAGTTGGGAATTATTAACTTAATCGCTGACTCACCGAAGAGCATCTCTCCATGGCAATTTTTTTTTTTTTGGTCCAACTTTATCCAAATGTCAACAATTGAGATATAGTTTGACTGTTCATGCCCCTAAAGCTCAATTTTAAGCCCACCAATCGCCAAAAAAGAAAAGGAAATATATTAAAGAAAGCCCACCAATCACCAAAAAAGAAAAGGAAATATATTAAAGAAAGCCCACCAATCACCAAAATAGAAAAGGAAATATATAAAAGAAAGCCCACCAATCAGTTACAATTTCACCATACACGTTTCGCACCCTGGAGCGATATCTTTGTTCTTCTTCTTCTTTTATATTTATCAAAAAATTTAAAAGAAAGCATACAAGTGACATGGGTATCAAAATGGATGGGCCTATGCATTTTACTTGATGTAGCCCCCAGCATGAAGAAGGACAGGAATGATGAAACCTCGAAATTTTGATTATTTGCAAGTTCGTGTTGAACGAAACTTGTTGAAAATATCCCACGCTATTTTTATGCTCTTTAAATATATTCAATCTTCCTTCATCTATCGATTTAAGTTTTTTCTTGTTGTATTTTTCAGTAAGGCTGAATGAATTCATCCTCTTTATGGACTTCTAGTGACACATTTTGATTTGTGTAGTTCCTTTTTGGATGATGAATATGTACTCAGGCTTGGCAACCAAACTAGACTTTTTGGGATCAATTTTTCGGTCATTAAATGCTGTATTTTTTTCCCTTCTTGTAGCGTACAAAGGTCATTGCAGCATAATTTCTTTTATTTTGCTTCCTTAAAAGAAAGTGTAATCCAATATGCTTTTGATTCACCGTACATTGAGTGACTTAACGTAAGATCTCCATCATCAATTTTGAGATCAGCTCTGTCCTCTAATTAATGTGATACTTACATAAGTTGAATTTTGAGATTTATGTGACTAGTATGGATCCAAGCTTACACAATGTATTTGCCCTTATTATTGACGCCACATGCATGCATGAAAATCCAAGTAGAACGATAATTCTCCGCTCTTTAGGAGCAATTATGGGCTTTGATTGATGGGTTATTAATCTAGATCTACTGATTTAAATAATGACTATCTATGCCATTAAAATTCTTACCTTAAAAAATAAAATCATGTATAAAGTGTACCACTTTAAATTGATAATCTTTCTCCCTCTTAGGTTGTACAAAACAACTAACTACGAATGGAAAAATTACCAAAAAATTATAAATATGTTGCACTTTTACCAATTCAGTCTCACACCTTATAAATGTGCCAAATTGAGTTATAAGCATTTTAAGATTTTGTCGATTGAATCCATTTAACCAATTTTGGTTGCAAAATTGCTAATGTATATGTGAGCTATCTTATGTAGCACAGCCAATGCTGACATTGATAACTTTTCATAATATTTTTTGATTTTTTTTCCTTTTTCTTTCGTTCCATTTTTTCTTTACTTTTTCTTATTGCAGCCGACAAGGGTGAGGGCTTCTTGGTCCTTGCTAGTGGCCAGTGAGGGCTTTGCTGCCCTCACTCAACCATAGTTAAGAAAAAAAGAATAAACAAATAAATAATTTGAAAAAATGTTAATATATTATCAAAATTTGTCAACATTAATGTAAAATGTGCCACGTAAAATGATCGGTGTCCACATTAATAAGTTCCGATCAAGATTGATTGTATAAATTCAATTGGTAAAATATGAAAATTATTATGGTATGATTGAAAGAATTATGACTAAATTGATGAAATTGCAAGAAGTTTAAATTTTTTTTAGTAATTTTGCTAAGCACGAACCACGCATATCGATTGCCGCCACCCCCTCATCTTCCTATGCTCCTAACGAAAATAGTCAAAGATTGATGGCCGCGTCTTAGATATCTATGGATTCCCTCAGAGCAGAGAATCGCCTTTAATTCGGGCAGCATGATGACGTGTAAGATAAGGACGTGGATGAGTACGTTAATGTACTATTTAATAAGAACAAAAAAGGATGGAACGGGTTGACCAATGCATTTACTTGAAAACTTTTTCATCTATTACAGAATAAGCGGTTCGGGCTATAATTGTGGAGTCTAATTGTAACGGTACGTGCTTATCATTGCAGCTTTAGTGAGGCGCCGAAAGCAGGAAAATCTATCCACATAAGGTAATAAATATTTAAGAGATTACACGTTCAGATATTTGCTCTCTAGAAGGCTTGTCATTGTGATCTTATGAAAGACAATGCTAGCCATATTCACCCTATGTTACCATGTCCTGCAGTGAATATGTGAAAATATCTAGCCACATATTTATTTTAAAATATTCTTGCCATCCATCCAAAAGTTAACAATTTCAATTCCTTTTGCACCTCAGTAGCCCTCTAATAAACTCCTATATATTCCATATCTATATAGTATATACCAATAAAAAGATATATATTTTATATATATGATATAAAAATACGGATAGTTTGGTTTTTCTTTTCTTATTGGTCAAATTGACTTCGAAAGCTTCCCGCATGGAACCCCGCGAACAGTACTGAGTACATGGCCCAAAACTCAAAAGACCGCGAAAAGCTGCACCAACGTGGCCCGTTCAAATCGGAGGGACACGTGTACGGTAGCGCCGCGGGAGACCCAAAAGGTTTACGGTGGGCCGCGCCGCAGCGTATAACCGTCCCAGGCTAAAACCCCAGGTGGAGCAGCAGCGTGCTTCTTCCCTCTCCCGTCTCCAGCAAACTGTATAGAAGTCCCTCCTCCTCACTCGCCGAATTTCCCAATTTTAAAAGAACCGATTTTTATCTCCCTCCGGCGCCGGGGAGCCTCGCCGGAGATCGGCTCCGTCGCCGGAAAAGGTACCGCCGGTGGCGAGATGTCTCGTGCCGTTTGAGTTTCTAGGGTTCGATCTCCCATTTCGCAACCCACGGGGGCGGGGGGTTTCCCGGTGCATGCGCGCGACGCCAACCGTTCGCTCGACGAAAGGTTCGATCGTTGGAGCTTTTGGTATTCTCGATCGGCATTTCTTGCTCCCGGTTGTGTGTTTTGCACGCGGAGTTTGATCGGGGGTTGGGTTGGTTTGTGCACATTGCGCATGTTGGATTCGCGGTTTCGGCGCTGTTTGGTTTTGTTGGAATCGAGTGTGCTTTATTTAGGGTGATCGATGAGTGAATCCGCTTCCACTTCCGAGTGGTACTGAAGAAGGTGTATGTTTCGGACAGGGTTGCTGCGACAGGGGAAGGACTTGGTCGGGCGCTGGGAGCTCTTTACTTGATCGTTTTCTGGTTCACCGCGCGAGGTGGTGCTTCGCGAGCTGTGGAATTTGCCCTCCGTGCGGTGAAAAATGGTAACTTGGGGAACCCCGCTTTCGAGTTTTTTTTTTTTTGTGCGAATGTCCTGTTCGCGTCGCGTGAAATCATGGGTGCTTGCGCGGCCATTTTGAAATGTTTTGATTTCTTTTTTATCTGATGGGTTTGCGAAGATTATGGTATTGTCGAGTGATGTGCCTTTTTTCTAATGTGAAGAGGCTGTTTTTGTTTGGCATTGTTGAATCGTCCGAGTTTTATCTGATACTCGATGTCCGAACGGTTGCCTCTTTATGTGTATATGTAGCCACACACTTTCAAATTCCTTTTCCCCCCAACCTCCTTGGCAAGTTCCTGCCTGTGCCAGCATGAAATGCAAAGTTTATGTGAATTGTCTTATCTTGTACGTCATTCCTTTTAGTTTCTCAATGGTAGTTCAGGATAGAAATGAAGAGCATACTCTTGTTTCTTTTATCATGCATAACTCTTGTATAGCCTTGCCACGTTTCACACCTTTATTTACTTTTCTTCTGCGAATTCACGTGATTATGACTTCAGATGTTTCTGGAATTTAGCTTCTTCTCATCCAGGTTCTTTTGTTGCTCTCATTTTCTATTTCTAAATTTACTCATGCTAAGCTCTAGATCTTGTCACTTGGCTAAATGCCTGTCTAAGCAAATGGTTTTGGCAGTCTTTCCAACCTAAGGACTTTTGGATGCCGAGAGATGGAGGAGCTGTCACTAATGGTGATATCAACTATGACAATTCTTCCAAACTAGAACCTAAACGTAGTCATCAATGGTTTATGGATGCATCCGGGTCAGAACCGTTCAGCAACAAAAGACAAGCAATAGAAGCTGTGACAAGCAGGCCACTATCTGGAATCTCATCCCTGACTGTTTCTCCTTGGGACAATAATCCTACTTTTAACGCTATATCTGGGCAAGCCACTGATCGACTCTTTGGTTCTGAGCCCATGCGGTCTGTTAACTTAGTTGATAGGAATATGACTCCCTTCAATGCTGGTGATATAAGTATGGTAAGAAAAAGCTTCGAAGGTCAATATGGAAATGAGTCATCTGTAAGTTTGTCTATGTCTCATGGCACTGAAGATCCCTCAGCATTTCTGAATTTTGGAGGAATCAGAAAAGTCAAAGTTAATCAAGTCCGGGAACCTGACAACAGCATTTCTGCGACAATGGGTACTTCCTACAGAAGTGGCAATGGCAGTGCAATTCCTACTGATACTGGTTATCGCAAGGGCCACAATAGCACCATATCTTTAGGCTCGGGTTATCACCATAGGAACGAGAATAATATGTCAATGGCCCCTGGCTTCAACAAAGGGGAAGAAAGTTTCATGCCGATGAGTCACACCTTCACTAAGGAAGATGGAAACTTCATATCAATGGGTCACAATTATGAGAGACGGGGTGAGAATATTTTATCCATGGGTCAGCCCTTTGCCAGAACAGATGGGAATTTCATTGCAATGGGTCCATCGTATACAAAGGGAGAAGGGGATGGTCTATCCATGGGTTCCTCCCACAGCAAAGAGCATGCAAATTTTATTTCTGTGGGCCAGAATTTTGGTAAAGTAAGCGATGGTTTTATCTCAATGGCTTCCACCTATAACAGGACTGATGACAATATGACACCGATTGGTCGAACCTTTGACAAGGCTGATCCAAATGTTGTTGCGGTGGGTCACACTTCAACCTATGACAAAGGAGATTCTGGCATTCTATCCATGGGTCAGAACTACAAGGGTGAGGGCAATACCATTTCTTTTGGAGGATTTGAAGATGAACACGGGACACATACCTCTGTTGGAATCATTGGCAACTACGAATTAGTAATAGACAATGAGACTTTACCTCAGGCTTCAGTAGATCCAGGCCAGACGGATGTCGGTTCTGGTGCCAATCCAATTGTAAATAGCTCTTCTGCATTGAAAGCGAGTTCTAAATCTGAGAACATCCCCAAAAATAAAGAGCCAAAGACGGCTAAGAAGGTGCCTCCGAACAATTTCCCGTCAAATGTCAAAAGTCTGTTATCTACTGGCATGCTTGACGGAGTATCTGTCAAATACGTTTCCTGGTCACGTGAAGTAAGTCCTTCATATTTACCTGTCTCTGAGCTTATGTCCTTCTGTACAGGTCAGTTTTCATTACTTATAAGGTATTTGGTTTGGCAGAAAAATCTCCGTGGGTTAATAAAAGGGACTGGCTATCTTTGTGGATGTGAAAATTGCAACCACTCAAAGGTAAGATTGTTGTTCTATTTTGAAGCAAGTGAATTGAGCAATTGCAGTTTGAGGTTCTTGAGCTTATTCTTTTATTGAAATGGAAATACAGTCTCTCAATGCCTATGAGTTTGAGCGTCATGCTGGTTGCAAGACTAAGCATCCCAATAATCACATTTACTTCGACAATGGTAAGACCATTTATGCAGTCGTTCAGGAGTTAAAGAACACTCCGCAGGAATTGCTCTTCGACACAATTCAGACTGTCACGGGGTCTCCCATTAATCAAAAGAACTTTCGTACCTGGAAAGGTGGGCTCACTTTTTCCTCCCCGGACCTCCTTAGCAGGAATAGCCTGCACATTCCCACTGAATTCAGGGAACACTGAAATATACTGGTGTGTCGATATTCTTAAATTGACTTCAATTTTGTTCATGGCCTCATGGATTCCTTATTCCTCTTCTCAGCATCATATCAAGCTGCCACCCGTGAACTTCAACGAATATATGGAAAGGACGAAGTTGCGATGCCTTCTTGACAAATGGCACATGCACTTTCAGGTTCACACGGTAGGTTGGTCTCATGATCAGTGGATGCTCCTATAGGACCTTGTAGATCAAGATGGGAATATTAGAAGTGGCTTATGATCTTGCCTGCGCATATAATTTTCTGGGTGTAGATGGTAAATTGCACCGGATTTTGGGATCTACTCTGTTTGAATTGAGCAAGAAGTTTATTTTTCTTTTCAGTAGTATAAGCGACAGGATTGCTTCTCCCATTGTGCTCGGCACAACTCTTACCGTGTCGAGTAGGTGTCCCACACAATTTTCTCTGGGGATAAGCGGAACTATCTACGCGGTGGACGTTCTCTTAGAAGTTGCTGTGTTGGGCGAATCAGACCTGCCCATTTCAACTTATGTAAATATGTTAAAAAGCTTTTTGTCTTATGGAAAATAGGTGATGTTCTACTCCTAAACTTTAAGGATGGACCTTATAAAGTTTTGCAGCATGTTAGCTTTCTTGTGGCTGCCTGCTTAGCTTTCTGGGTTCCTGCAAATTTTGAACTGTTCTTTGCGCTTATTTGTTTGAATTCGCTAGCCTTTCTTTCTTATCATAAAATAACTTGGATTGAATGGGACCGAGAAAGGTAGGCCAGATGGAAGAAGGGGTCCGCGGTCCCTAATGTGGCCAGCAGGCTTGAGAGCCTATCGATTTCAGTATTAAGGCTAAACTTTAACATAACCTTGAGATAATGACTTTATAGCTGAAAAAGAAAAGGATTAAAAACTTAGGGAATTATTTAAACTTGCCCTTCAATTACCACTTACGCTTTCCCATGGAGTTCGAATTCGAGTCAACTTACTCCTTACTTGCTCATTGGTCACTGTTAGATTTGTCATCAAAATGGGTCATAGGTTCATTTTTAATCTATATTTGATGGGTTGAATTGTTATATATTTAGTAAATGAGTTATAAATGAGTTTGGAATGATAAAACTTAAAATAGTATAAGTGTTAAATGGGTTCAGAATTTACTTAGATTCGATTCACTTTTATGACTTTCTTCGCTCTCTCTTGTGGTTGCTCACTCTATATTCTTGTCCTAATTTGGATATAAGTTTTCTTAAATTTGATTAAATATAAAAGTATTTTAGTAATATGATTGGGTGTGATTTTGGATTGGATGTGGGTAATTAGATTTGTATAATATGATAATTGAAAAGAGTTGATCTGGGTTGGACTACTTTTGATCCAATCCAAATCTAACTAGATCCACTAATTTCAAATTAGTGATTACTAGTTATCCTATGATGCGCAAATTCATAGGCTAAACCAAAATTTGCCATTTTTAAGTATTGCATGCAAAAAGGTGCCTTTGACTTTATTGAGTGAAAATGGTAAAAGGATATCCAAGTGATGAATTACTCCACAAAATCACAACAAATATTACTAAACGACAGGACATTGGGGTCAAATGTCCATTAAAAAAAAAACTCAAGCTCCTGAATTGCTTTTATTCTTGGAGCTTGTTCTTTATCTTCAAACTTCGGCCGGCCTCACTTTGGTTTTGGTGACATCAACGACAACATACGATGAACCGGCAGTCTCTGCACTCTCATCTGCCAAACTTGTATTGGCTATCTGGGGATTCGATGTCTCTTGCTTTTCACTGCTTCCTGCTGCAACCTGATCTTTGCTCTTGCCCCACAAGACGAGATACAGGCCAAGAACAATGACAAGTGCTCCGATAACCCTATGAAAACAGAGTACACACTTCGTAAGGATCCATGCGTGATAACGCCATGAACAAGAACAATGGCTGATGATTCTTCAAAAGTCAACAAGTTTCTAGGTAATTGAGAAGATACCTGCCAAGGCATAAGATCTCATGTAAAACGAAGGATCCCACGATTGTAACCAAGACCACACGCAGAGGACTGAAGGCAGTCAGAAAAACTGGCCCCTTTATTTGCATCACCACCCCTTGAATGTAGTAGGCCACCACAGAACATATTATTCCCTGCATTTGAAGGATCCACCAGTTATAAACTTCACAAGAAAGTGAAGGAGAGAGGTGCTTTTCAACTCATGACTAGAGTGTCCAAACACTGCATATTTCTCGTGCTACGGGTTGTGTATCGGGTGACATGGGAGATGGAAAGCCTGATCATACCGACACCCGAACACCTCAAGTACTCATTGAGGAGTTAGCACTAATTCGTAGTATGTGGCGGGAAATGACTTACGCTATAGACAACTGCCAAGAGCCTGACGTCGAACTGGATAGACCAAGCAGCAAAGTTGCCTCTTTCCATGGCAAAAGCGAAAACCGCTCCTTGGAACGTCCCCGTCATACATATCAGAGTCGTCAATGTGAGCTCTGCTGGTTATGACTTCAGGGTGATCGCCTGCATGCATTTTGCTCTCTTGTTTAGAACGAAGTGCTTATACAACGCCACCGTTGTCATCTCTTGAATATTATTGATTCATAATAGGCGGCAGAAACTTACTTGGAGGATGATGAAAGAAGCCCAACAGAAGCAACCTGCGGCGATCATAAGAGCACCCTCGATTGGTTTTTGTGCAACACCATCTAAATCAACGTGTGTTGAAGTCGATTTTGTCCATGGAAGATCAAGAACAGGACCTTTCCCTAGAGTCATGATCATCGCTCCTCCTATGGTGACCAGAGTTCCCAATATCTTGGCTTGGCTGTGCTTGCTTCTTATGCTCAATCTCTCAAGCCTATCGTTCGAATTCCACATCGGAAGGAGGTGAATTAACCAAAGAGGTGACTATATGAATTAGTAACAAAATGGGATGTGATGTAAAGTGTGACGTGTAAATACTTCGTTCGCAACAAACTCAATTCAAGTTTTTGTCGAATACACGAAATTTAAAGAGGGGTCACAACATGGGCAAGCGTATATTAATTACCTGAAAAACCAGGCCATGAGGAACGTGAAAGCTGGAAGCATATTGGTCATGGCGGCCGTGAAAGACGCCGTTGTGTACTTCATTCCCGTGTAAAACAGATTCTGATCGATTACCGGCCTGCATTTGTTGCATTTTGGAGATGGAAAAAGGGATAAGTACATGTTATTCGACTCATTTTCCCTGCGAATGTTTCCGAATAAGAAATACTTACTCCAGTAAGCCTAGCAGCAAGATCTTCAAAAGGACGGACCTTGTCATTTTTGGCCTTGTCTTCCTGTAATTATTGCAATATATTTCCAGAACATTAGTACTTTCATTTACAAGATACTTTTGCCACAGAAGGAAGGGGGGGGGAGAGGGGGAGAGAGAGGGAGAGAGAGAGAGAGAGAGAGAGAGAGAGAGAGAGAGAGACCTCTCAAAGAGGATGGCGAAAGGAGCGACGACGGCAGTCGCAAAAACGTGGCGATAGACGACGAAGACGTGCTGGTTCATTCCTCGGTTCAAGGAGAACTTGGCGACTATCGCCATCCCCACGAATCCGAACTGCAGGAGCACCACCGCCAAGTACGGTTTGAGCCGGCTCAGGACCCGAATCACTCTCTCCCCATTCCTACTCATTCTCACTCAAAAACTTTATCTGGGCGCGTTAAGTCTGTGGTGGTTGCTTCTCATGCAGATGCCTTGGTTATAAACACTGTCTGCATGGGGGGAAAAGGAAGCAATCCCACCACGTTTCCCTTCCAAGTATAGGGACTCCACTACATGTGAAACCGTATACAGACTCGCCAAGCAACCACCATTACTCGCGAAAAGAGTTAAAAAGACACTCGATTTCCACCAGACATAAAATAGCTATTTTATTCCATTGAAGCAAGTAGAGCACTAACCGAGGAGCAAATCCTGTCCACACAGTGGAGGCCTCAAAGTTCGCTTCATTCCAATCCAACCAAGGAGTCGATTTTCATTGCATATGCATATCTCATTTTAATATCGAATTGTACTCCTGGGTGTGGTCTCCACTCCCGATCTTTGCCTTAGACGCTATTTCGCATAGTTGTGTCATGAAAAAGTAATCCCTTACAAAGCTCCCGAGCTTATCTATACGGATGACCTACTCTTGATTGGACCGGAATTGTGGCTTTGGAGAACAAGATTTCATGCTTTCACCCACACTCCTGTCCCCTACAAAATAGTTGATATGTAGAATGATGCATCAACTTTTATTGAACACACTAAATTCTTTTGCTCGAGTAGTTTCTGCACAAGCACTCCTTTTGTTCTCGAGGTCCAAGTAAACGTTGCATGAAATTTATAGCTATAACTTTTCCTAGCTATTCCCATTGGTTAATAAACAAAAACTGTAAAGCACTGCAGTATTATGGTTGGCAAAAAAAAAAAAAAAAAAAAGAATATAGGGCAATCATCAGTAGAGGAAACTATATCTTGCATAAAAAGAGTAAGAGGTGCATCTCACATTAATTATGATTGCCATCTATTACATGCGTGGTGCAATCTAGAATGCTTTGTACCGCAACGGACTGAATAAAAATTCACGGAGAGTTGCCTAACTTCATGACATAAGGATTCAATTGACCTATCTCTACGTTTTTACATCAAACTAAAGTAAATATACCATATGGCTCCTCCAATGGTCCCATTCTTTATGCAGGATCTATGTGATTTACATCTCCCTGAGCACACAAAATAAAAATCAAGAGCTGAAATCGTGTCCACTTAACTCTTAGGAAGGTGGATTTCGCTGTAGTCAATGTGTGCCACATGGTCCAAGGAGCTATACCAGGCCTTTCTCTTTTCGTACTTCACAAAATTACATCCAGTTCACCGATGCAGTTCTCACAAGATGACTTTGATGCCCCTATTTCTTGAGGAATTTACTCCAAAAAAATCTAAACCAGAACACAATCTCTCTCTCTGCCACGGAGGGGAGGGGGAGAGGGAGCTGGGTAGGCCTGAAGGACGGGAGCGGTACCGTCGCGCTGCTTGAACGGAGGCTGGCGATGCCGGCGAGGTGTGATGATGAAGGGCAAAAGAGGAATGATGAAAAGGGAAGGATAAGAAAAAGGAGAAAAATAAGAGAAGACCAGGGAAAATTAAATCAAGATCTAGCTGTTTAAAATTCACAAATGTAGTACCTAATTCGAGCGAAAGTTCGGTCTTACATACAACATGTATTGAAGAATGCACTCAATTATGATGTTTTATTGGGCAACTTTTCATTTAATCATATATCTGATTGATGGGTTACAAGTGTAGATATAATATGTTTTTAATTTTAGTCATATATATATAGGATTGATATCAATTAAGAGAGACATGGTTGGAGGAGATTTCTTCCGGTCATGAATAAAGCTTGTATTTTATAAACTATGAAATTAAAATTTTAAATCTTATGATTATTGATATGATGTGATATTTATATAAACATCTCTTATTGGGTAGGTTCAAAATTGTTTTCGGTTCCTCCTAAAGAGTAACCAATAAGCATTTAGGCTGTCCCCGGTACGGTCAGCACTTCATGACTCAAATAATATGCGCTGTCGATTTGTGTGAATGGTGGGCGTGATGATACAAGTACGCAGTTTTCGCTTAGCTGTGCGAAAGGTGTTTGTTAAAATGTCCCAGCCAAGCAAGAAGCAACTGGAAATATCTGTTGTCCTTCCATTAGGGTTCCACTCATTACTCGCGTGTAAATGCACGAGAGATGTTGGTACTCTACTCGTAGATATACAGCTTCTCTTTCTCCTGAAATTCATCTTTTTTTGCTGAGTGAGCTTCAAAGCTAGAACAATGAACAAAATGGAGTAGGAATTCCTCCACACCATCTCTAAAAGGCTCTTCCAATCCTTATCTTGCAAGTTTTGAAGATAAACTCCGGTGATTTTTTGTAAAATGAGGGATTGTTGATCTCAAATTAGAAAAGTACCAAAAAAAAGTATGAAATCTCTCGCGCTTGTGTCAATTTAAGCCTAAACTTTTCAACGGTACTGGTTGAATCCTAAACCTTTTAAGATTCGTCAATATAGCCCATCCAACCAATTTTGGTCGAAAATTGTTGACATGGACAGTGGTTGTTGTATATGGTACAACTGGTGTTAATGTGAACAAAATTTACGACTTTTTTGAATTTTTAAATATATATTTTTTCTTTTTTCTTTTCTTTCTTTGTGTGTGTATGTGTTTTTTTTTTTTTTTTACAACTTTAGGTCGGCGAGAGCTCCTTGATCTAGGTTAGAGCCAACACCCTCACCTGTTGGCTGGCGAGGGCTGCGACGCCCTTGCCCAAACTAGGCAAGAGTCTACTGGTGACCTCATCGACCCATAGTTTAGGAAAAGATAAAAAGGAAAGAAAAAAAGTAATTAATAATTCAGAAAAATTAAAAATTGTCCATAGACTCCAACTCCCTGATGCCTCGGCTTGGGTCCAAGGAGGCCAAGCACAAGCCCTAGTGTTCATGCCCTCTCTAACACCTTGGCCCAAGGTTCATTGAGGACGACCTTAGGTCCACGACGCCCAGCACTGAGTTCATTAAGGCTAGGATCATGACACTGGTGCTAGTCTCCAATGCTCAAACCCCTATCCATCTAGGTTGCGCTTGAGCCTAGGTCTATTGAAGCTACACCTGGGTCCTTAGTGCTTGTTCCCTTGGTCCATCAAGACTAGGTTTGGGATGCCGGTGCATGCCTTGATCAATCAAGGCTAGACTCGAGATCTCGACACTTGTGCCTAGGTCCATTGAGTTTGGGCTTGGGACTTTGGTGCCTAAGCCCGAGTCCTTGAGACCTGCGCTCGGATACATCGAGGCCTGGATCGAGACCCCAAAGCCTATACCATGGTCCACAATGCTTAGTTCAGGTTCCATCGAGGTTAGAGTTAGGACTTAGGTGCCTGCACTTAATTCCCCAATTATCTATACACAAGTCACTAGCG
This sequence comes from Eucalyptus guilfoylei, assembly GCA_016097605.1. Lineage (NCBI taxonomy): Eukaryota > Viridiplantae > Streptophyta > Magnoliopsida > Myrtales > Myrtaceae > Eucalyptus > Eucalyptus guilfoylei. Next base: position 22,548,784 of record CM027869.1, read on the forward strand.
CCGAAATAATGTATGCCTATCTAGGAAAGTCAAATCAAATTTATCTTACTAACTACAAAAAATATTGTCCAGTTCATTTTCGGGTTTTTGTCAAATAACAAAATACATTGTCATTTTGCTGGAAAATAATTTCCTGAAAGACATTTTTTATAAATGTCATATTTTCTGCGAAACAAATGAAGTATAATTGTTAAGTTTTATGTTCAAGTTAATGGTATTCATGTCAAAGCATCAAACATTGACAAAAAATATATTGTTATAGTAATTGTGATGAAGATGCAAATTGAACGTGGCCACCATTTGGATTTTACTACGATAGACTAGACGACAAAGATGATATCCCTCTAGTTGAATTAACCTTGATTTCGGTTCTATAATATGGATGAACATCAGAGAGACAGAGACATTCTTTACGTTCCTGAGGAGGCACCTAGTCAACACCAGTTGCAAAGTCAACTTCACGTCTACCGTTTCGAAGTCGATTTTTGATGATAACATCGGAATCGGATACCATTAGAGAATGATAGAACGACAAAACATTCAGACTCGTGTGCGTTTTGCTTTACGTGGATAAAAAAGATCAGGCTGTTAATAAAAGAAGACGCCTCGCTTCTTCCATCCCAAATTGTATCTCCGGGAAAGAACTTTTTGTGGGCTGCTAATTTAAAAGGTTAAAGAAAGATTGCTAATTTGAATTTGCTCTTGCCAATCAAAATGCCATCCATCTCATAGACATACATATATTGAAGAATGAACCCATTATTAACGTTTTATTGGGCAACTTTTTCTTTAACCATATATCGGATCGATAAATTTTTATTTATATAGGGGATAAGTGCATTGGAAGTCCTAAAATTTGTCATGAAAATGCAATTAAGTCCTAAAACTTGTCACAAAGTGCAATTAAGTCCTAAAATTTTCAAAAAGTGCAATCAAGTCCTAAAATTTGTCAAAGTGGTTCAATCTAAGTCCTTCTATTGATTGCACTTTTTGAAAGTTTTAGAACTCGATTATACTTTAGAGACAAGTTTTAGGACTTTATCGAACCTTTTGAAAGTTTTAGGATTTAATTGAACTTTCGTGATAAGAATTTGGACTTAATTGCACTTTTTGAAAGTTTTAAGAATCAATTGCATTTTCATGATAAGTTTTAGAACTTCTAATGCATTTATCCTTTTATATAGGATTGATATCCATAAATAGAGACGTATTTAGAGCAAATTTCTTCTAATCATGAATGAAGCTTGTTTTTTTATAAACTACGAAATGAAAGTTCTAAATTTTAAGATTATCATTATGATGTAATATTTATATAAATATCTCTTATTAGGTAGGTTCAAAACTGTTTTCACTTCCTCGAAATAAGAGTAACCAATAAGCATTTAGGTAGTCCCCGGTATGATTAGCACTTCATGACTCAAATGATATGTGCTGTCGATTTGTGTGAATGGTGGATAGTGTTATAATTATGGTTAATGGATAAGCCAACAAATTAAGATTCCTCTTTTCTGTTCACGTATCTATTGAATTCATAAATTTCCTAGATTTACATATATTTTTAATTTATATATTTATTGAATTCACGAATCTCTTGAATTTACGTGTTTCTGGATCTATGAATCTCTTGGATTCACGTATTTCTAGATTCATGAATTTTTTGGATACATGCGTCTATTTAATTCATGTATCTCTTCTGTACATAAACTTTAAAGCTCTATAAATAGATAAGAGCATAGAGCTTCATTCAAAAGTTTTTCGATAGAACAATTCGAGACAACGATTCCAAAAGAGATTTGAAATACTACTCCACTCTTCTGATTTTTTAGGTGTGCTGGGTCAATTGAGCGGTTCAACCGAGTCCTGTTTGCATAGTGCTAATCTAAACAAGTTTGAGGTGTTGTATCTTGAGAGGCATAGTTCGTGAATCTGCGAAGCATCATTGGCAGGAACTAATAGCCTTAAGTAAATTCGGATACCCGTACCTCACCTTTAATTTTATGTTATTTTTCTAGTAATATCTTATTATTTTCTTCTCTATGATTTGTATGTTTACATAAAAAAAAAAGAATATTATAAAGTTGTTATCGTCGTCTTTACATTGATTTTCCGATTACAACAAACGGTTTGCTTTCTCTAAATTATATTCCAACAATCTTAAGGCGATTAGTTCACTCACTGTTTGTTATTCTTGTCAGATTATTGAGATGGCTAAACTTTGACATAACCTTGAGATAATGACTCTATAGCTTAAAAAGAGAAGGATTAAAAACTTAGGGAATTATTTAAACTTGCCCTTCAATTACCAATTACTCTTTCCAATGGAGAGAGAATTCGACTCGACTTACTCCTTACTTGCTCATTGGTCATTACTAGATTTGTCAAAATGAGTCATAGGTTCATTTTTTAATCTATATTTGATGGGTTGAATTGTTATATATTTAGTTATATTTAGTAAATGAGTTATAAATGAGTTTGGAATGATAAAACTTAAAATGGTATGAGTGTTAAATGGGTTCAGAATTTACTTAGATTCGATTCACTTTTATGACTTTCTTCGCTCTCTCTTGTGGTTGCTCACTCTATATTCTTGTCTAATTTGGATATAAGTTTTCTTAAATTTGATTAAATATAAAAGTATTTTAGTAATATGATTGGGTGTGATTTTGGATTGGATGTGGGTAATTAGATTTGTATAATATGATAATTGAAAAGAGTTGATATGGGTTGGACTACTTTTGATCCAATCCAAATCTAACTAGATCCACTAATTTGAAGGTTTTAGTGATTCCTAGTTATCCTATGATGCGCAAATTCATAAGCTAAACCAAAATTTGCCATTTTTAAGTATTGCATGCAAAAAGGTGCCTTTGACTTTATTGAGTGAAAATGGTAAAAGGATATCCAAGTGATGAACTACTCCACAAAATCACAACAAACATGACTAAACAACAAGACATTGAGGTCAAATGTCCATTAAAAAAATAAAAAAAACTCAAGCTCCTGAATTTTTGAGTTTTCCCTCTATAAATAGAGAGTGCGAGACGTGAAAAGAAGAGAGAAATGACTGATGAATTGGGGGGCATAAAAAAAGCAGTATGCCTGATAAAAGCATGGCTGATGCCCATCATCAAAGAAAATGACTTCTATTCTTACCTTTTACCAAAAAAAAAAAAAAGAAACTGACTTCAAAAGAATGTTGAGAAAAGATCCTCAATAGAGTCGTCAAGCTGTCATGACCAAATTTTTTGAAGGTGAATTATTCAAAGAAAAGGCTAATTGATTACTAAGTCCAAAGTCTTAGCACGAACCCTTCCAAGCCCTACCAATCGCAACTTGATACTAAAAAATTAATCTATTTAAACATGCAATTATATTTGATTTGAAACCGCCACTAACCAATTAGGGTTGATTAGAAACCCAAGTAAAGTATGAGAGAATACTTTACTTTTGCGAACCAAAGATTTAATTAGTCCGGAGACATGGTTACGCTAGATTAATCTAACGCCATTTCAGTACCTTTTCATTTTAATTTCAAAAATATTTTGCACGCAATCTTGATTAATTTTAACCTAAGCTACTAACATGCAAAGGGTGGTCATGCGGGTGTACAATCAGTAAATTAACATTAAATCAACTGAAGTGATAAATTGTAAGAAAATTATAAACTACAACTTCATTAAGGTCCACTCCCTAAAGAAAAACTTACAAAAATGCTAATAAAAATGCATACCTTAAACATGATTTCTAAATAACATGACACCTAATTTTTCTTTTTCTTTAAAAAATGTTAATTATATGCAATCTTAATTTAAATTTTATATGCATTAGTTTTACTTTAATGACATGTGAGATGCTTGAGTTCATATGACGTAATTTGAATCATTACTATATGTGTGCAATCTAATTTACATAATTCTAAATATGGGGTGAATGACATGGTAATTCTATATGCATGTTCTTTTTTATGATTTTTTAATGATTCTTTTTAAATACATATATGCAACCTACACTAAGCAACGATGACATAAAATGGGATTAATTATGAACTAACCTATTAACTAACCAAGTAAATGACTTAATAATTCTTTTTAAAAAAACAACATAATGATGCAATACTAATCTTTGGCTTTTTAAAGCACAACATGTGGTGTGCATATTATAAAATCTATATAACCTAAATAACATTTTTTGTTCTTTTTTGTTTTGGTTTTATTAAAGGAAAATTATCCTAATTCTATATGAATTTTAAAAATTAAAATGCGTTGCTTTAAACATGAAATGTGTATGGACCTAAATACCTAAATCCTAGATATGACATATGATGCATGATATGTGATGAGCAAATAACAATAACACACTAAAATATATGTCTTATTGAAAATTCATCAATGTAAATCAATGACATTATCTCAATGATGCAAAGCAATTCATGAATTTGTCATGAAAAGTCGAAATAATCAAAAATCTAACCCGACATCTCGCGGCTCAATATTTTTTATCATTATGACTTAATATAACAAATTTTTTAATCGAATAATGATAAAAATGAATCAAAACAAATCAAGTTAGAATAAAAAAAAAAAAAAAATTATGAGACCGAATATCTAAAAATTTACCTAGTCTAACTCACGGTTGACTTGAAGAATGGCGAGGAAGCAGCGGTGGCCGAGCTGTGATGGTGGTTCGGTGATGGGTCGTCATTCGGAACAGGGGCTGTCCGTCGGAGCTCCGGCGAGGTTCGGGCAGTAACCGGACCTGCAGCAAAACAGGAGAGGCAGCAGGTGGCTCTGTTCGGGCATGCAGCAGCGAGCAGAGGAACAAACTCAGCAGCAGGGAGGTCACTCGGGCGTGCAGCAACTCGCTCAGGCGGAGAACACGGGGCTGGCGGACGCAGCAGCAGGGAGGCGCGGCGTTGGTAACCGGCGAACGAATCTGGAGCTGTTGAAGCAGCTCGGGTGGTCGCTCGGGTGAGACTTGGCAGCAACGAACAGGGCAGGAACAACGCCGGGTCGTCGGGGCGGAAGCGGAGGCGCACGAGTGCAGGCGGGAGCAGCGACGGCGAATGGGACCTTCTGTGGCGTCGGTGACAGAGGTGGCCGGCGAAAAGGGCTCACGGGTTCGGAGCTCCGGAGAGGCGCAGTGACCAGCGGCGAAGAGATCGGGCAACAGGGGAAACCGGAACAGAGCAGGGGCAGCTGCGGAAGAGCTCGTGCACGCATGGGGTTCGGGTCGTCGTGAGGAGGCGGGTCGCGGCTGTGGCTTCGACGGCGGTGCTGCTGTCGCGGCTGAGTTGCAGCAGAGAGAAAGCGAAAGCGGAGTCGGCAGAGGGGCAGATCTGCCGGAGCGGCTACGCGGGTGCTGTGGATGGCGTGAGCTTGCGGGTGAGTGGGACGAAGGCGCTGCAGCAGAGGGCGGAGCGGCTCGGGCGTCGGCGCTCGGAGCTCGGGCGAAGGAGTGAGGCAGCGGCGGCTTGGCTGGTTGCTGGCGTCGCGAGAGCGGTGGTGGCGCGATGCTCGCAGACGAGCGGCGGCCTCGAGCGGCTGCGAGGCAGAGGGCAGCGACGGAGAAGATGAACAGCAGCTCCTCTGTTTTTCTTTTTTTTTCTTTTTCTACTCTGCTGCACGTCACTTCTCTCTTCTGCTTCCTATTCACATCGCTTCTCTGTTTTTCTTTTCAGCAGAAGGGACAAAGCCCTTTTTCCTTTTCTCTCTCTTTTTACTTTTCGACTTTTTCCCTCACAAAAACTCTATTTCCTTACGTGAGTGTATCGAAAGACCAGTCAAAAGCTCCCTTTTCCTCTCTTTTTTATTCTCTCTTCTTCGAACCTTAGAGAAATTCCCCCCTCCCTCTTTTATTCTCTGTTCTTCGCATACTTTATTTATAGAGGAAAAACTCAATGTTGTTGAAGATTTTGCACATATTCACTCAATCACTCAACAAGAAAAGTGGCTCCAAAATTACATAATTTTTGAATTTTTAAACTTTGAAATGAGGAGATATTTTTAACAAAAAAAATGCTTCATTATTCAAAAATTTTCAAAATCTCCCTCCACAATTTATTATCCTCTATTTTTATTTTCTAAAAGATAAGTTTAATCCTAAATGTTATTATTATCTAATTGCAATGCTTAATATAATTTTATATGATGAACAAGTAAGTAGCATGGTGAAAATTAGGTGTCAAGAGCATGCAAAATGGTGCCTTTGACTTTATTGAGTGAAAATGGTAAAAGGATATCCAAGTGATGAACTACTCCACAAAATCACAACAAACATGACTAAACAACAGGACATTGAGGTCAAATGTCCATTTAAAAAAAAAAAAAAAAAACTCAAGCTCCTGAATTGCTTTTATTCTTGGAGCTTGTTCTTCATCTTCAAACTTCGGCCGGCCTCACTTTGGTTTTGGTGACATCAACGACAACATACGATGAAGCGGCAGTCTCTGCACTCTCATCTGCCAAACTTGTATTGGCTATCTGGGGATTCGATGTCTCTTGCTTTTCACTGCTTCCTGCTGCAACCTGATCTTTGCTCTTGCCCCACAAGACGAGATACAGGCCAAGAACAATGACAAGTGCTCCGATAACCCTATGAAAACAGAGTACACACTTCGTAAGGATCCATGCGTGATAACGCCATGAACAATAACAATGGCTGATGATTCTTCAAAAGTCAACAAGTTTCTAGGTAATTGAGAAGATACCTGCCAAGGCATAAGATCTCATGTAAAACGAAGGATCCCAGGAGTGCAACCAAGACCATATGCAGAGGATTGAAGGCAGTCAGAAAAACTGGCCCCTTTATTTGCATCACCATCCCTTGAATGTAGTAGCCCACCCCAGAACATATTATTCCCTGCATTTGAAGGATCCATCAGTTATAAACTTCACAAGAAAGTGAAGGAGAGAGGTGCTTTTCAACTCATGACTAGAGTGTCCAAACACTGCATATTTCTCGTGCTACGGGTTGTGTATCGGGTGACATGGGAGATGGAAAGCCTGATCATACCGACACCTGAACACCTCAACATGGACCTCATGTACTCATTGAGGAGTTGGCACTAATTCGTAGCATGTGGCGGGAAATGACTTACGCTATAGACAACTGCCAAGAGCCTGACGTCAAACTGGATAGACCAAGCAGCAAAGTTGCCTCTTTCCATGGCAAAAGCGAAAACCGCTCCTTGGAACGTCCCGGTCATACATATCAGAGTCGTCAATGTGAGCTCTGCTGGGTATGACTTCAGGGTGATCGCCTGCATGCATTTTGCTCTCTTGTTTAGAACGAAGTGCTTATACAACGCCACCGTTGTCATCTCTTGAATATTATTGATTGATAATAGGCGGCAGGAACTTACTTGGAGGATGATGAAAGAAGCCCAGCAGAAGCAACCTGCGGTGATCATAAGAGCACCCTCGATTGGTTTTTGCGCAACACCAAGCTGATTTTGTCCATGGAAGATCAAGAACAGGACCTTTCCCTAGAGTCATGATCATCGCTCCTCCTATGGTGACCAGGGTTCCCAATATCTTGGCTTGGCTGTGCTTACTTCTTATGCTCAATCTCTCAAGCCTATCGTTCGAATTGCACATCGTAAATACTTCATTCGCAACAAGCTCAATTCAAGTTTTTGTTGAATACATGAAATTTAAAGAGGCGTTACAAAATGGGTAAGTGCATATCAATTACCTGAAAAACCAGGCCATGAGGAATGCAAAAGCTGGAAGCATATTGGACATGGCGGCCGTGAAAGACGCCGTTGTGTATTTCATTCCCGTGTAATACAGATTCTGATCGATCACCGGCCTGCATTTGTTGCATTTTGGAGATGGAAAAAAGGATAAGTACATGTTATTCAACTCATTTTCCCTGCGAATGTTTCCGAATAAGACATAAGAGCGAAGAAAGAAATACTTACTCCAGTAAGCCTAGCAGCAAGATCTTCAAAAAGACGGACCTTGTCATTTTTGGCCTTGTCTTCCTGTAATTATTGCAATATATTTCCAGAACATTAGTACTTTCATTTACAAGATACTTCTGCCACAGAAGGAAGAGGAGGGGGGGGGGAGAGAGAGAGAGAGAGAGAGAGAGAGACCTCTCAAAGAGGATGGCAAAAGGAGCGACGACGGCAGTAGCAAAAGCGTGGCGATAGACGACGAAGATGTGCTGGTTCATTCCTTTGTTCAAGGAAAACTTGGCAACTATCGCCATCCCTGCGAATCCGAACTGCAGGAGCACCACCGCCAAGTACGGTTTGAGCCGGCTGAGGACCCGAATCACTCTCTCCCCATTCTTACTCATTCTCACTCAAAAACTTTATCTGGGCGCGTTAAGTCTGTGATGGTTGCTTCTCATGCAGATGCCTTGGTTATAAACACCGTCTGCATGGGGGCGAAGGAAGCAATCCCAGCACGTTTCCCTTCCAAGTCTGGGGACTCCACTACATGTGAAACCGTATACAGATTTGCCAAGCAACCACCGTCACTCGCTAAAAGAGTTAAAAAGACACTCAATTTCCACCAGACATAAAGTAGCTATTTTATTCCATTGAAGCAAGTAAGCACTAACTGAGGAGCTAATCCTGTCCACAAAGTAGAGGCCTCAAAGTTTGCTTCATTCCAATCAAACCAGGGAGTCGATTTTCATTGGATATGCATATCTCATTTTAATATCGAATCATTTTACTCCTGGGTGTGGTCTCCACTCCCGATCTTTGCCTTAGACGCTATTTCGTATATTCATGTCATGAAAAAGTAATCCCTTACGAAGCTGCCGAGCTTATCTATACGGATGACCTACTTCTGACTGGACCGGGGTTGTGGCTTTCGAGAACTAGATTTCATGCTTTCACCCACACTCCTGTCCCCTACAAAATAGTCGATATGTAGAACGATGCATCAACTTGTATTGAGCACACTAAATTGTTCTTGAGGTCCAAGTAAACGTTGCATGCAATTTAGAGCTATAACTTTTCCTAGCTATTCCCATTGGTTAATAAACAAAAACTATAAAGCACTGGAGTATTATGGTTGGCAAACAAAAAAAAGAATAGAGGAAAATATATGATTATAACAAAGTAAGGTAAATTGCATATAAAGTGTAAAAGATGCATATCACGTTAATTATGATTGCCATCTATTACATGCGCAGTGCCATCTTGAATGCTTTGTGCCGCAACGGACTTAATAAAAATTCACGGAGAGTTGCCTAACTTCATGACATAAGGCTTCAATTGACTATATCTACGTTGTTACATCAAACTAAAGTAGGATAAAGGAAACATTGATTAGGAATATACCATATGGCTCCTCCAATGGCCCCATTCTTTATGCAGGATCTATGTGATTTACATCTCACTGAGCACTCAAAATAAAAATCAAGAAGAGCTGAAATCGTGTCCACTTAACTCTTAGGGAGGTGGATTTCGCTGTAGTCAATGTACGCCACATGGTCCAAGGGGCTCTACCAGGCCTTTTTCTTTTCGTACTTCACAAGATTACATCCAGGTCACCTATGCAGTTCTCACAAGATGACTTTGATGCCCCTATTTCTTGAGGAATTTACTCCAAAAAAGTCTAAACCAGAACACAATCTCTCTCTCCGCCTCGGAGGGGAGGGGGAGGGAGGGAGCTGGGTAGGCCTGAAGGACGGGAGCGGTGGCGTCACGCGGCTTGAACGGAGGCTGGCGATGCCGGCGAGGTGTGATGATGAAGGGCAAAAGAGGAATGATGAAAAGGGAAGGATAAGAAAAAGGAGAAAAATAGGAGAAGACAAGGGAAAATTAAATCAAGATCTAGCTGCTTAAAATTCACACATGTAGTACCGAATTCGAGCGAGAGTTCGGTCTTACATACAACATGTATTGAAGAATGCACCCATTTCTGATATTTCATTGGGCAACATTTCCTTTAATCATATATCTGATTGATGGGTTACAAGTATAAATATAATATGTTTTTAATTTTAGTCATATATATAGAGGATTGATATTAATTAAGAGAGACATAGTTGGAGGAGATTTCTTCCAACCACGAATGAAGCTTGTATTTTATAAACTACGAAATGAAAATTTTAAATCTTTCAATTATCGATATAATGTAATATTTATATAAACATTCTTATTGGGTAGGTTCAAAACCGTTTTCACTTCCTCCTAAAGAGTAACCAATAAGCATTTAGGCTGTCCCCGGTACGGTTAGCTCTTCATGACTCGAACAATATGCGCTGTCGATTTGTGTGAATGGTGGGTGTGATGATACAAGTACGCAGTTTTCACTTAGCTGTGCGAAAGGTGTTTGTTAAAATGTCCCAGCCAAGCAAGAAGCAACTGGGAATATCTGTAGTTCTTCCATTAGGGTTCCGCTCATTACTCGTGTAAATGCAAGAGGGAGAGATTGGTACTCGTAGATATACACCTTCTCTTTCTCCCGAAATTCGTCTTTTTAGCTGAGTGAGCTGCAAAGCTACGACATTGAACTGGAATTCGTCCACACCATCACTAAAAGGCACTTCCAACCCTTCATTTCGACATTTATAATTATGTCATAACCTTGCGAGTTTTGAAGATAAACTTCTGTGATTTTCTTGTAAAATAAGGGGTTATTACATGCTTGTTGATCTTTAATGAGATCATTACCAAAAAAGTAATAAACTTACATATTTGTGTCAATTTAGGTTTGACATTTTCAATGATACTGACTAATTCCAAACATTTTAACAATTTGTTAATATAGTCTGTCTGATTAATTTTAATCAGAAATTGCTGACATAAAAATCAATTGTTCTACATGGTACAACCGGCGCTAATGTGAATAAAATTTAAAATTTTCCTGAATTTTTAAAAAAAAAATCGTTTTTTCTTTTCAACTCTAGCCTCACGAAGTTACTAGTCATAGCCAAGGGCTCCTAGATCTAGGTGAGGGTATTCGCCCTCACCTATTGGCAGTGAGGGATGCAACATCCTTGCGTAGACCAGGCAAGGGTCTGCCAATGACCCCATTGGCTCATTGTTGGAGAAAAATAAAAAATAAAAAAATAAAATAAGTAAATACAAAATTCAGAAAAATTTAAAAATTGTCCACAAAGTTTGACTCCTTTACCCCTTGGCCTAGGTCCACAGGGGCCAAAAGCGAGCCCTGGTGCTCGTTTACCACCCTCGCCCTAGGTTCATTAAGGATGACCTCAGGTCCACGATGTTGGAGGCTGGGTCCATTAAGGCTAGGATTGTGACGTTGGTGCCAATGCTCGGGCACCTAATTGTCTAGGTTGCGCTTGGGCCTAAGTTTATTGAAGCTGTGCTCTGGTCCTTGGTGCCCGTGCTTGGGTCCATGGAGGCCTAGCCTCGGACCTCGATGCTTGTTTCCTAGGTCTATTAAGGCAAGGTCCAAGACACTGGTGCCCGCCTAGGTCAATTAAGGCTAGGCTCGAAATCTTGATGCTCGTGCCCAGGTCCATCAAGATTGGGCTTGAGACATCGGTGCCTGCACTCGAGTCCTTGAGACCTACACTCAGATACATCAAGGCCCGGATCTAGACCCCAAGCATGTGCCCTAATCTGGTCCCTGGTGCCAAGGTCATGGGTCCAAGAAAACATTTTTTAGAAGTGTCGCATTTTTCATTGAAACAAACAGAGTATAAATATTAAGGTGTTTGTTCAAGTTAATGGTGTTCACGTTAAAGTATCAAACATCAACATAAAAGAGATTGTTACCGTGATTGTGACAAAGATGCAAATTGAACTTGGCCGCCATTTGGGTTTTACTACGATAGACTAAGACGACAAAGGTGATATCCCTTTAGTTGAATTAACCTTGATTTCGGTTCTATAATATGGATGAACATCAGAGAGACAGAAACATCGTTCCTGAGGAGGCACCTGGTCAACACCAGCAGCAAAGTCAACTCCCGCGTCCACCGTTTTGAAGTCGAATTTTTATGATAACATCTGAATCGGATGCCACTAGAGAATGACAAGCCGACAAAGCATTCAGACTCGTGTGCGTTTTACTTTACGTGGATAAAAAAGATCAGGATGTCAAGAAAAGAAGACGCCTCGTTTCTTCCACCCCAAATTGTATCTGCCGGATTGAACTTCTTGTGGGCTGCTAATGAAAAGGTTAGAGAAAGATTGTTCATTTGAATTTGCACTTGCCAACCAAAATGCCATCCATCTCATGAATATGTCAATGTGGTCGGGCAAAAGCATATTCATTAGGCGCAGTCCCAAATGTCATTAGAAGCAAATCGAATCGTCGCTTGCACTAACGGAGTCCATAATCCATAGCTTCTTGCCCACCGATAATTCTCCAATGGAACTTTTTGAATTAAATTGATTTGCTTTTCCACTAATTCCTTTCAAGTTGCTCTACAGAAGTTCCATGTCACACCGCATTTCTTTTCCCCTTTGTCGGCTTCATTTGAGAGTTCTTCTCGTGGTCCAAATCGGTCCATGCCAAATTCAATTATTAGGGAGAAGTGTTAAAATAGTCCTAAACCTTTTTTTTTGTGCCAATTTAGTCGTAGACATTTTTACGTTATGCCAATTCAGTCCTTTCTGGCCAATTTTGAATGAATATTGCTGACTGGATGTTGACCGTAGACGCGTGGCGATCGGCGTTATCATGGATAACTTTTAATAATATTTTTGGTTTTCTTTTTCTTTTTTCCTTCTCCTCCTCCTTCCTTCAGCCGGTCACTAGACCTCGGCCAGAGTCACCTTGACCTTGCCGGCCACCTTGCCACTGGTCGTGAGGGCAGCCTCGCGCTGGGCAGTGAGGCTCGCCCATTGCCGACGAGGGCGAGCCCCGCCAGCTCGATGCGAGGCCGCCCTCGCGGCCTCGAGTTGGCCTCGTGTCGGGCGGGCGAGCCTCGCCCGCCCGACGCTACCATGGGTGAGGCTCGACCCTTGCTAAATCCGGCGAGGGCAAGCCTTGTCGCCTAGGCCTCGAGGGCGGGGCTCGCTCAGGCAGGCAAGGCTCGCCCTCGCCGGATTTGGCAAGGGTCGAGCCTTGCCCATGGTAGCGCGCGGGCGGGTGAACCTCACCGCCCAACACGAGGCTGCCCTCGTGGCCACTAGCGAGGTGGCTAACAAGGTCAACCTCGACCTCGCCGTCCGTCACCTTTGGCCGATTGCCGAGGTCCGGCAACCGGTTGGAGGATGGAGGAGGTGAAGGAAAAAGTAAAAAATAAAAAGAAGAAAAAATAAATAAAAATTAAAATATTATTAAAAGTTGTTCATGTCAACATCGATTAGGCCATGTCAACAACGGCGTTCGATCACAAAATCCGACCAAAATTGGCCGGAAATGACTGAATTGACATAACGTAAAAATGTTTAGGATTAAATTGGTAGAAATACAAAAGGTTTAGGACTTTTTTTTAACGCTTTTCCCGAATAATTACTATCTAAGTTAAGTCTAATATGTTATCAGATAATCTACGTGAAAAGAAGTATGTGACAATTGACCCACATTTCTTAAAGTCCGCCATTGTCTTTAATTTTTTTTGTATTTAACGGCAATGATAGAATGTCAAACGGGTTGTTAGAGAAATCCTTTAACCAAATGAGTAAGAAAAACTGATCACAGAAACCTCCAGATCGAGAAGCCAATCAAGGGCTGGACAGAAGGTGGTGCGGAATGACCTTAGCACCATAATTGTCTTTAATTTAGGTAAAAAGGCCACCACTGAAAGACCAGCAGCACACATTCCTCAATTCTAAGAACACAGCAAGACACACAGTTTTCTTTCCTTTTGGAAAAGGGGGAAAAAGGTGAAATGGGCAATGGGGTTAGGGATCTGCACATAGAGAGAGAGAGAGAGAGAGAGAGAGAGAGAGAGAGAGAGAGAGAGGTGATGGGCATCGTGATTTATAAGGAATGACGTGTTCGTCACTTGTTAGCGTCCAGTCTTAACCTTTCATCGTCAGCAAAACATGATTCCGCAACCCCAACCACAATCCACATTACCATTATAGACAAGTGGTGTTTTTGCAAAATGGGCATCGTTCCACCCAAGCCAAAAGTCGATCGACCCTTTAAAAGGGTTCTTTTAATGAGCCCTTATTGTCGTATCCATGGCTGCTGACGAGGGGTCTCTCCTCCTTGTGTACAAGGAGCCCTTAATGTCGGTACACCATGATTCATTTGAGTAGGATTCATTACATCGTGAAAGATTATGTTTCATCCTCTAGCGGAAAGCTCAATTTGCTTGAAGATTGACCCGTTAATTCCTGATGAACGAGCATACAAACACGATCTGGACGCGAACAACACTACCATCTTTCAACGGGAAATTCTACTCGAGAAGAATCCACAGCAACGCAATACCAAAAACAAATTCAGACAAAAGAATACATCACATGCTCCCATCTCACACAAGATGTAACCGCTTAATAGAAAACACTATTCAGATTAAATTTTTTCCCTTTCGAAAGAGGAAAAGGCTCATTCCGAAATGTTCTATATCAAAATAAGCACACTAGTGAGAAGGGACAACGAAATGGAGGAATCGCTTGGACATACTGAAGTTGCGAAGACAGAAAAGACAGTCTAACATAAGTACCCCGAAAAACGGATCTATCATAAAAATAACAATAGGCAGAATACATATGTGAAGCCAAGCCACCAAGTTGGCATATCCTAATAAGCCATTCATAAAAAAATAAAGATACCACCCGCAGAATCTCCTTGTATTTTCCTCTTCTCCTGTTTGTTTCTTCACGAACCACAGCAAGAGGATCTTTGTGGAGCTTGGCCAGCATCAGCTGTCTTGTCTGGTTGACTTATCCTGATTGTCTGAGGCTGAAAGCAAATGGCAACAGAATCAAATACTCATTCAATCCCCTCTCTACTTACTAGATGATTTTCTAATTGGATTATGAGGCATCATACATCAAGCATTCATTGTTGTCATTCTTTTCTCCCTTCTACCTACACCCCTCTCATACTGCAATTTTGCATCTACAGAACTACTGCAAATGGGGCAAAGGCCAGTGCAGTAGACATGACAGAATGTTGATTCCACTGTACTCTCTTGTGTTGAGCGTGGCAATATGTCATCCACTAGTGCCCTAGGCCATTAAAAATGACATTTTCGCGTTGGACAGCCATGTCTGTCAATTTGCAAAGACCGAACATGCCTGTCGAAGGTGTTTCGGAAAAATAACCGACAGGAAAATAGGAATAGATAATATACATGTTTCGACAGCTATCCATTTGGTCAATTGCCGAATAGATGATTTGGCAATATTTTTTTACACATTTCATCGTTAAGTTTACCCTGATGTTGGTTCATTCTCACGATAACATGAAACTGATTCTCACGCTCTGCTGCAGGAGAGTTTTTTTTTGCTATTTTAGGAGTACTAAGTGCAGGTAGGAGTGTGATGGAGCAAATCTGCAATACTTAAAGAATTCAAGAGGAAACTGAAAAATAAAAGAACTAATTTTACCTCAGCTTTCGTATCACTTTCTGCAAGCCTTTGCTTGATATCCTTCGCTATTGAAAAAAATACTTCCTCAACATTCATATTGGTCTTTGCACTCTGCATCATTGACATTCTAATATTAACAGAGCAGAAAGCATGATTCCAACTGCAAAATTACTTCTAGCATCAACTTGCAACTTACTGTTTCAAAGAACTTGATACCATATTCATCAGCAAGAGCTTGACCCCTGGAAGTAGGTACAGCCTATGCCAAAGAAAAGTACATTCTAGTCATCAGTAGACATTTCTGGGTACAAGCTCTTTTTGCACATGTGTTGACACCCCCTTGGTGCCTCATAGTGAATTTCTCATCACTTAACCGGGAAAAAAAACACTGGAAGAACAATATACAGTGGACCAGTCCATGCCTCTCTCCAAAAAACAAGCATCCATATCCATCATAGTACAATGACAGCGTGTGCACAGAGAGAGAGAGAGAGAGAGAGAGAGAGAGAGAGAGAGAGAGCCATGGGTAAGGATTTTGGAGAGTGCAGGGGATGAAGGTGCTTAGAAAGAAAGTGCCGATCAAAACAGCCAAAAAGCCAAAGTCATTTACCCTTTTGCTTTCGTCCATGTCAGCCTTGTTTCCCACCAATATTTTGTTTACATTGTCAGAAGCATGCTGTTCAATGTTGCGAATCCAGTTTCTGATATCTGAAGTACAACAAGGAAAGTACTCAATGAAAACTCAAGTTAATGCTCATAAAAATTCTTTTAGTGGACCATCAACAGACAAGACACAATAGCTCTATTGTTAGATACACTACGATCAAGTATAAAGAATCATGGGAATTCACCAATTAAGTATCAGCACAATGCCCTCAGTACTGAAAACGCAGCTTACTTATAAGCAGGACTACCAAAAATCTTCAGATAAGGAGAACTTACTGTTGAAAGATGACTCATCGGTGACGTCATACACCAGCAAAATGCCCATAGCTCCACGGTAATAAGCTGAAAAACCAAAAAAGAATGTGAATACATCTGTAGCTATTAGAACTTGAATAGGCAGAAACAGAACCATTAACAACAACGCAGGATGCAACCTCGAGGAGGACAATGAGGACTTAGGGAAAGAAGAGTTTATATGGGCTATATGCTCGAAACTCATTCAGGTGTCAGTGAGCAAAAATTTACTATGCCATAATTAACACTCCTTTGGCTGGAAGGTTATGTCATCAGCCTACCAGTGTGGTTTCCACACGATTTCACATCTCTCAGTCTATTGAGTTGTAACTGTTTGTTCATGCGTCAAAAGAATCAGCTCTCTCATATAAGAATAGCTTAAAGCTCAAAACAACTCACTCTTGGGATCAAACATTTGAGCTCTACATAGCCTCAAAATGCCAAATACATCACA
Organism: Eucalyptus guilfoylei; assembly: GCA_016097605.1. Classification (NCBI taxonomy): domain Eukaryota; kingdom Viridiplantae; phylum Streptophyta; class Magnoliopsida; order Myrtales; family Myrtaceae; genus Eucalyptus; species Eucalyptus guilfoylei. Next base: position 22,565,634 of record CM027869.1, read on the forward strand.
ATCACATTCAATCTAATCCAGTAGAATTGCAGGTAGCTTCAGCTATTACTACAGAATTGATAAATAAAGCTTTCAGGGCAAACGTGGCTTAGAATGCATCCCTCGTACAAAACTCCCAACACAAAATGTCATCCATTAAAGAACAGAGGCTATTTTCAGCTCAATCAAACCTGTTGTGATGGTTCGGAAGCGCTCCTGCCCAGCAGTATCCCAGATTTGCAATTTAATTCGCTTTCCATCAAGTTCGATGGTCCTGATCTTAAAGTCGATGCTGTTAAGAGGAAAAAGAACAACAAATGAGAGAATTTTCAATATTGAAGAGTTTAAGCTCAAAAGGAGCATCCAATTTTCCCCTCCTCCTGAACATCCCCTGGTCTGATATCCATCAATCAAGCCAAACGAAACAATTAAAGAGCTGTACACAAAGAGCATGAATATGTAAATTCCACTATTGTCAATTTCTAAATGAACTATCCCTGCATGTCTGTCATTTAGCCAAGCATTATCATTGGTCTTTGAACTGTCATAAAATTCTCGAAGAACTCTGAACTATCGTGGTCTTCCCACCCATTACGCCCCCGAACTCTAATTTGCATAGCTATAACTAAAATAGTACAGGAATTAATATACTCATCCTCATGATACAAACCCTATAGTGGTGATGAAACTAGTTGTGAAGGAACCGTCCGAAAATCTCAAGAGCAGACAACTCTTCCCAACACCTGAAACGTTTTGGAACATAACACTGTCGTCAGATCAGCGCACAGCAAAACTCTATTGCTTTTGCTATAGATGAACTAAAACTCATATACCACAAGAGAACAGAACCACATAACACTCGAGTAAGTAACTGTAGATTTTCTCAGTGGAAGTTGTCAAATGAAGACTTACGCCATCAAAACCAAATCCATAGAATCAAGTCTGCAAAACTGGAGACTTTAAATAGTCAACCGTTAACTTGAGAAGCATATTTAGCTAATCAGTAAAGATTAAACTGCTCAGTTTCCTTCTATCAGACATGACGGGTCACTCCTGGAAAACAAAGGTCAATTAAAAGAAATTCCCTCATCAAGCTTGGATCATGTGTGCTTAGCATGGGACTTAGGATTCCGAACCAATTCCAAAGTTCAGCACTAATGCGACTAATCATAGAAAAGCGAAATGCTCTCCTCCTGTGCAATGTTCATGTAATCAACCGTCAAATAAGCCTACATGCCTTATCTCGATCTAAATGGACCACACATGAGTTCCCAGGTCCAGGGGCTGAATTGTCAGAAGCAACTGCAACCACAGATGGAGACAATATGCCAGAAAGAATGATAAGTTGGGAATTGATTGCGTCATTTGCACGCACTATGTGCATAATTGCCTCATTGATCAAACTATCGAGCCTTTCGAATCATTATCGTCCTAGCTCCGACTTCGATACAGTCTAGAAATAAGACATACTAACGACCAGCTCTAATCTCTCGGGTCCATCCTCACAGTCATACACGTCTCGACCTCATCAAGCTTTCATTGATCCCGGACCAAATCCTCTCGCTTTTCAGGTTAGGCGGCCAATTGGCCCTCGAGTTGTTTAAGGAATCCCAGAAACAAGCACGCACGCACACACACACGCCAAGGGCCACACCAATTCACCAAACGCATCGGACAATCCACAAAAAAAAAAAAAAAAACCCTCTAAAATCGGTCGGATCACCTCCCAACCCCAGGACCTCACAATCACCTCCAATCAGACGAAACGAGCATTGAAACACGCGCCTGGAATCCTCAAACGAAAACCAGGAAAAACAGCACACGCGGAGCTCCAAACTCTCAAAACTTCCTTCCAGGAAAACCAAACACAAAGGACCCCAAAAGAAAGAGGACGAACCGCTGTCGCCGATCAGGAGGAGCTTGATCAGGTAATCGTAATCGGCTCGGGCCCTCGCCGGTGGTGCCGCCATCGAATCTCACCCCCCCAACTCCTCCTCCTCCTCCGCAACGAAGCAAAGGATCGCGACGAAATCCCTTCCCTACACCCCAAAAAAAAAAAAGGAAATGCAATTCCGGAGCTTGATCAGAATCGCGAATCGATGTCCGCGCATCCAGCAAAGCGCGACCGCATCTGAGAACACCGCGATGCGAATCGGCGAATAGAGAGAGAGAGAGAGGGAGAGAGAGAGAGGGAGAGAGACCTGCGGTAGAAAGGGGAGAATTAACAAGCACGCGACGACATGGACAGGGAGAGAGACGAGGAGGAGAAGGGAAGGAAAATGGAAATTTATGGTAAATGATTCTTTTCCCCATTTTTCGATTTTTCTTTTTTTGATCTTTTTAAATTTGAAAGGGAAAAAAAAAAAAAGAAGGTGTTTTTTTTTTTCGGGGCGAGGTCTGGGTCACCGCGTGCGAACGTGTCTACGTACATACAGTTGTATCCGGCTATGCGGAGTGGACGACCGTCGGTAGGCGAGCGTACTGTGGGCTCGGCCGCACCGGATCTTTCTCCCTTGGACACGGATCGTGTGTGATCAGTGTGAATTTTTTATTAAAGTTTTGATTACCGACCAAAAAAACAAGGTAAGGTTTTGATTACCCACCAACAATAAAGTTAAAAATTAAAAATTTTGATTAGAAAAATGATTGGGTGACAGTTTTTTTTTATTTATGTATTATGAGAATAATAATCTATTGTGAATTACAAAAAATTAAATAATAAATAATTATAAAATGTTGTGAGTCCACTCATTCTTTTAAGAATTTGTGATTAATAACAAATTATCATTCTCATAGTATCTTAAAAAATTTTATGCTAGTAAAACCCTTTTGATTAACCCAGTTGAATCTAGACAAGAAATTCATCGATCCATGACTATGTGTAGATATTAACACTGGACTTGAGTATTGGATTTCAAAATGTCCTTGCTCATAGTCAAGGCTATTAACCATCCATAAAATGATCTCCTCCATGTCCATGATTGTTTGGTAGGGAGTAGTTACGAGTACAGTAAAAATTTACCGGATTGCATTGGTTTTGAAACTTTTACTGCCTCTCCAAAATCTGAATTAGAGTTTGCACTAAAAAACCAACATAAGAAATTCACCAAGGATTATTTTTGTAGCAAAATATGCGACTTGTTCATTTAATTATGAAAATTTTAATTCTTACCAAAACACATGTATGGATCTATTTCGAAATAGATTTTCAATGTCAATTCTAATTTGTTGGAACTGGGGTTCACAATGTAGGTTCTTAGTTCGAGATCAAGCACTAATCATCCCTCTTTGGTGAGATATAATTAGAACAATGCTAGCCAAGCACCCCCATTTGAACAATGGATATACTAAATTAATACCACAAATTCTTAGTAAGCACCCCCATTTGAACAATGGATATACTTATGTACGGTGGTCATAATATACCGAGCGTTACTCTTTTTAATTGTTTTTGTATGGTAGTCACAATATGCCTAGTGTTGCTCTTTTTAACCAAGAGTCAGACTTTATTGAGTCACTATTTATCTAAGTCAATTACTAGATACTTAGATTGTGATTTTCCTTTTCTTATGAGCAAATAGGATGGGAAGGGACTACTAACTAAGCTATCCTTTTTGGATGTTAGGATAAGACTCACAAGTCAACAACTTCACATTCGGTTTGAGTCATTATAACTCGGTCCCCTGTAGGTTTTACATGCTCATTACAACTTAATTAACATGCCATAAACTAGAAAGTCGTTTCACATAAGGGAGTGGATGTCCATGGCGCAAAGTAGCAAAGGTTTACTCACAACATTACTTGAACTAAGAAAGTACAATATCACTAAGTTATCATGCTCGGCAATAGCTTTTATGAAATTAATTATTTGTTTTCAATATAATTATTCCTTTCACATTGTGTCTAACTGGATTGAACACAACACAAGCGCTCCTGTTTAGAAATCATATTAATTTTTTTCATTCGGAGACGTAATTAGACTTAAAGCAATTTAAGAGTTCTCACCAAGTTAGAACAGAGGGGACATCGAGAACCCACGTTTAAAAAACAAAAAGGGTACCAAGGTTTTAGATTTGGATCAATACTAATGCATTCTCTCAAGAATAATCATGAAAGAAAATATAGTCGCTCATAAAAGCTTTAGTCATGGCTCAATACAAGATAAGTCCATCTGATATTGAACCATTCGAGAAGAAATTAATGATCGATTGGGTCAATGTATGTAATAAGAAATTCACCACGATAAACACAATTCTGCCTAGTTGAAAATTTTAAAAACATGAAATTTCACTGTAGTTTCTTTGATTTCCATGAGTTCAATGTGGATGACAGATAACATCATAATTTTTTTGAATTTGAATATTCTCTGAATATCCATAGATGCGAGAAATATCAATGGATTTGATTTCGTAATTAGTATCTAATTTTCTTTCTGATGCAGTTAGCGTTTAGCTAACTGTTAACCAATCCTCAAAATCGGACCTAACCAATCCTCAAAATCGGACCTACTTTTCCGTCCCCACAAGTATCTCTCAACATGCAACTATGGTGGTGGACGACTGAAAAAAATTAAAATCATAAAGATAATCATTAGTAAATATACTTCTACGTAATAAACATATGAAATAAACTCCAAAACCAAAAACGAACTTGGTCATGCAGCAAAACTCAGTTGGCAATATTAGGCCAAAAAATCCAAAAACAAAGAAGAGAGATGCTGAAAGGCAGACCTGATCAACGCCAAATTTACAGAATTATATCTAAGGAGATTAATGTAAATTATTCTCGTTGCTCTAGACGATTGCGGGACCGTTCTTGGCTTGATTTTCAGCCTCTTCGCAATTCTCCTGCGACATTTCCTCGAGTGATTTTCCTTTGGATTCAGGCACGAGAAGAGTCAAGAACAAACCCAGTAGACTGATCACCGCGAGCACGATCAATGAGTTTCTCATCCCGATCCCGGCGGGGAACCCCGGGTCGGCCTTGGCCTTGTCCTGGTTCTGCGACGCGTACAGGAACCCGAAGGCGCCCACGATGGCGCCGGCCTTCCCCGAGGCTGCTGAGATCCCGTGGCACGTCGCCCTGAGCCTGGCCGGGAAGATCTCGGCGGGGACGACGAAGGTCGTGCTGTTGGGCCCGAAGTTGGCGAAGAAGAAGGTCAGCCCGTACATGACCACGAACCCGATGTTGTTCTCCTTGAGGGTCCAGTGGTGGTACGGTATGGCTAGGGCGAACATGAACACCGACATGAAGAGGAACCCGATGGACTGGATGGCGAACCGGCCGATGCGGTCGATGAGGAAGACCGTGAACCAGTAGCCCGGGACGGTGCCGCAGAGCGCGATTAGGGTTTGGGCCCGGGCGATCTTGTAGAGCTCGCCGAGGGCGCTCATGGATTTTGCCGCGGGGAGCCATCCGACCGCGCTGAATATGTCCTTCTGGAAGAGGTTTTGGCTGTAGTAGGCAATGTCTAGCAAGAACCAGGTGCTCGTCGTGCCCAGCAGGTGCAAGCCATGCCTACGGAGGAACTCTTTGGAAAAGAGCCCGAAACCGGCGGTTTCAACCCGGTCTTGGCTCTCGATGGTTTGCTTCTCGACCGGGATATCGACTTGCAAGACCTTCGACATGTCCACACAGGTCTTCTCGGCGTTCTTCGCCACCAGGGCTGTGTAGCGCGGCGTCTCCGGCATCTTCATCCGCCAGTAGTAGGTGAGGGCCGCTGGCAGCGCGCCGAACATCAGGATTATCCTCCACACGTAGTCTGCCTGGGGGACGGTGGATCCCACGTGATCATGAGCGAACGGCGGCGCCGGGTACAGAGCGCGGAAGATGGCGGAGACGATGATGGCGACTGTCCCGCCTGCGAGGATCCCGAACCCTTGCATCGCGAACACCGCCGCGATGAAACTGCCCCGGGTCTTCTTGTTGGAGTACTCTGCCATGATCGTCGCGGACAATGGATAGTCCCCTCCGATGCCGAAACCTAGCCAATTAGCACAACGGTGAACATCCGCATAATGTACTAGTTCATGCCAATTTAAGTCGAATCCATAGTATTTTTTTGGTTCAATTTCTACTTTCAATCGACATTACAGGGAAACTCACCTAGCCAGAATCTGAAGAAGCAAAGGGTCGCCATGACGGCCCCCGGCGAGCTCCCAAAGGAGAGCCCGGAGGCGATGGAACACCCCACCATGAGCATAAGGGTGATGCCGTAGACGCGCTTGCGGCCCAGCTTGTCCCCGAGCCACCCGAAGAAGAGCTGCCCGGCCAGGGTTCCACACAAGGCGACCCCGTTCACGGCGGCCGCCGCGTTTGGGGGCAAACTACCGGGCTTCGAGGATCCGGGCACGTAGTAATAGATCCGGCCGAGGAGCTTGGTCACCAGTGAGATGCAGAATAGGTCGTACGCGTCGGTGAAGAAGCCCATCCCGGCGATCACCACCGCAGTGAAGTGGTAGACTTGAGTCTTGGCCTGGTCCAGCACGCTGAGGACCTCCAGCTGATCCTTCGCCATGGCTGTTCGCGCCTCTCTCTCTCTCTCTCTCTCTTCCTCTTCACTCCTGAACGATGAAGCTATCAGTGCGTATGAAGGGTTCGACGCCAATGCAGTCGATATAAATACGGTTTGATTTCAGGGAATTGCTGGGAATATTCGCTTCACGAAATTAGTTCCTCAGCAAGAAGGAAATACTTGTACGAGTAGTAGTGGTGACGGTAGGAGAAAAGATTATTTTTGTTGCGTTTGAAATGCTTTTTGGGTTTTGCTTTCTAGTTCTTATCCGAAAAAATCAAAGCTCGGATTAGTTTCGATTTTCCCTTTTCAAATATCGGATGGGGCTCCTAGAAAAAGATAGGTACAGGATATCAAAAGGCAAAAAAGAATAAAAATAAAAAAATTGCTGATGTGTGTAACAGCTTGATAGAATATTTGCATGGATTTAGGATCACTTTTAGGGGTGAAGAAATCTTGTTAGTTGGATATCCGAGGATTCTAAGGAAGTTGACTATGACTAGGTGCTTAAATTGCGACTTTGCAGCACATCATAATATTAATATCAGATTAAGATGTATACAAATGAAACATTATTAGGTGTCTTGAAAAATAATTTCTAGAGGGATTATTTCTGGGCATGTTGTCTATACTATGATAAAATCGAGCTCCCTATTTATACTATGATTCATCTTGATTCATTTTGATTACATTTAAAACCATAACTAATTCGAATTTCATGATATTGTATTTTGAAGGTACTGTTGGGTTGGCAATGCATGATAGAGTAAGCTTTTAAAGTATCATCCATTCCCTATTTTCAACATCTTTGGAATTTTTTCTATATATTCTACCATCCAACTCTCCTTATTATTATTATTATTTTTTTTTGAGATTTAGTGTTCACACGATCGAGTTTCAAACTCTCTCAATCCACACAACTAAATCCTCCATCATAGTCATTGCTAATGTCATCGCCAAAATGTCGAAAGATGTGATTGCACATCGTCCTAGGGCTTACCAACCTGCGATGATGCAAAGGGTTGGAATGGCACGATTTTTCCAAACCAATTTCAAACGCAAGAACTCTTGTCAAACTTCCTATCTTTATTTGAAAGGAAGGCAAATTTTTGCAACACATGACCCACCAAATTTAAAATCGATTCCATTTGTACGACAGACAAATAACAAGTCTCCTTTTCAACAAATTGAGCTACCTAAAAGATATGTTTTCATATTCTATTGTTTCCCCTTATGCCATGAATTTATGAAAGGAAGCAAAAGGAGAAAAAGCAGAAAGGTGGAAACGAGAAACCGAAAGACGCCACGCCAACGTAAGAAAGAGGAACGTCGACGCATACCATTTAGTTCATCGTTAGTGGACTTCAAAAAGTTGGTACCTCCACGAGCATATACTCCGAAGATCCTCTCTTCCTCGCTAGAAAAGCCACCATCGCCTACACAATGCCCACCACCTCCAATCCCCAGTTCGTCACCTTCTCATTCAGGTCCGGAAGAAGGAACGCCTCCCTGCAAAATTCGGTGATGGGTTCCTTGGAAGCCGCCGTCGATGGAGGCCAGCGACGGGTCCAAGGAGACGGATACGAGAAGGGAGGGTGAAGGACATGGCGCTTGCGCGGCCACAGGGGAAACGGGGACCGTTTCTTTTGGGCAACTGTTATCTTTGGCATTTCGTCGATCTCGGGAGCGAGTCTAGACGAGAAGATTCTTGGAATGGGGAAGAAGTCTAGGAATCAGTTAGAACTATATTCCTGTCGTTGCTACTGTAATTCGCTTTAGAGCGATGCAATCTGTTTTGGTTTAGACCATTGAATGAAGAGTATCCGTTTACTGTTACTGTTCTGTCGATGCGCGGGATAATTTATGCCTTCGATTCCTACGGGGTGACGCTTCTATCCAATGATGGATCGAAGACTGCCGTCGTCGACTCGTCGCGCAATTATCGAGTGACGGTGCCAGCTGAAAACAGCACATGAGTCGACTGCTTTATCTTACTGTCTCATATATATTGCAAGAATGACCTTTGTGAATAGCAGGTAATGCTGTCTCTGAAAGAGAGTTGAGGATCTTGCTCGACCTTTTCGAATAGCAGGGGTAACGCTGTCTCTGAAAGAGAGGTGAGGATCTTGCTCTCGCCTCTCAGAGTTTAAAGGAAGAAGATAATGAGAGTGCTAAGTAGACTTCGACTAAGGACGTACCGTTTAATCACAGTAAATTACCAGAGATCGGCTCGGGTACAAAGAACAGAAAGATCACGAGAAATGTCAAATTGCAAAATTTCTAAGAATCACGCAAGTTGGTCTTCCATTAGGCAATTAGGAAACTTGAATAGCCACGAGATCAGAAACGCAAGTGCGCGCCAATAGTCATCTCAAGCAAGTGGCGTTCGCTAAGAACAAATCTCAACCCTAAAAGGCATGAAAATCCACTGCTAGTTTACAGATTTATCATCGGTCCTTCAGACAATCTACAATTTCGCACTTCCAACTCCACATTTAATAGTATGATGAAGCAGGCAAATCAGCCTCATCAACACCTTATCGTGCATTCTTGTTTGACAAAATTGGCCCATAGCGCTAGAACGAACCCTTTCGGTCCTCTCAATTGCATTCAATTCCAGCTAGAAGTTTACAGCCAACAAAACTAAGGACAAGTTTAATGAAGCAAGATGTCATGCAATGGAGGGGCACTGATTTCCCCTTATCAATTACAACCCCAGATATTTAACTGCTCTTCCCATCATATCAGCTAAACATATGGCATGTAATGCAGCATCATGTCCGACAAGCCATTGTGGTTCCAATCATCAAAATACCCACAAAGAAGTAGACCAAGATAACCAATCACCAAAGTTATTATCACGTACTTGAACCATATCCCGTCCAATGACCACTAAGAATTTTGCTCTTCCTTCAATGAGCAGTTGTCACTCAGATAGTAGAACTACACGATAATGCACCAAGTCACAGTGGCTAATACATCATACGTACGACCTATTCTCCCGCACTTACAGCGAACCCAAACAACCACCATGTCAATCGACAATCACCAGAACATCCATAATTAAAAAGCAAACTTGTATATATTTTTAACTGCATATATAGCATTAGAGGATAGAGGCAGAATGAAATATCAAAAGCTCCATTGAACGAAAAATTAAAACCCAATAAGGTGAACCGTATGGAAAACCAGTTCAAAAATACACGACAAAATCCTCATAGATAGAAATATTAGGGACCCATCGGCAAAACTAACTCCGCCTAATAAAAGAAACCAAGTACTTTTCCACCGACATTCTTCCTCCTAGCCTCTTCATGATCCATGATGCCAGCTGAAGTTGTTAGCACAATGTAACCAAACTGCAAGTTTCAGAGAGTAACTAAGTTTAGATCAAGAGGAGAAATCGGTGGGCTGCAAAATTTTAGTCATGTTAAGCTATAAAAGCATAAGACTCATTCTCAATTCAGTCAACACAATAACTAGATGTTAGACAATATGAATATGGCAGCATGGTAATAAATTTTATGACTGGAAGTCTAAGCTCAGAATGCCATGAGAGAAATGTAATAAACCTCTACATGAACGGCACCAGGTAGATGATAGCTCCAAAGCAAAATAACTTATAATTGAAGATAGCGAGTCGAAGGAGAAGCTTTTGGAACAAACCTGTCTAGAGGGTAGCAACCTTGCGGTCCAGCCTTCGATCTCCTTGACACCAATATCAAAACGGGGACTGATAACTCCGCACTTGTTTAGCCTTCCATTCAGTTCAACCACAATTTTGCCAGACCTGTGGTCGTCAACATACTCAAACTCTCCAATGTAACCTAGCAATGGCCCCAAGGATAGCATGACAGTAAGAACAAACCATACAAGTACCAAGTATCAAAAGGTGATTAGATAAGAGCATACCATGCTTCTGCATCACCAGAAGAAACTTGATGATCACTTTCGACGAGGGCCTGATCATGACCTGTCTCTTCCCCCGCTTTTCGGCATTATACATGCTCTTAAGAGCGTCATTCAAAACGCTAACCTTCACCATCGCGAAAAATCAATAAACTGCAGCCTGCAACGCAGAGAAAACTCACCATCATCAGCATAAACGGGGAGAGACACTCTCAAGACAACCTCGCAAAAGAAGAAAAATTTTAAGCAACTCGACGTCACAAATCATTTGGATCAAGTCACATCAGACGCAGAGACTATACACGGATCCAGAGATCAAAATCATGGGTAGCAAAGCTGCCCGAGGTACAACGCAAGGCTCTCCGTATTTATCTTGGCATACCCAAAACACCCAAACAAGGGCACAGCACGAGAACAAAGACTGGGCACGAATTCGTTTCTCCTGCATCCACCCCAGACACCCTCGAAAGCATCGAGGCTTGAATCCCAGCATTCAAAGCAGTACACGCCGAAGTAAACGCTCGAAGCAAAAATCCCACGAAAAGAAACAAAGAACCCAACAAGCAGCAGGGCTTATACAGCACTAACGAGAGCACCCACGAAGCATTCAGCAAGAAGATCAAGAATATAAACGCAGGCGAATGCAAATGAAGCAAAGATATCTGCTAAACTAGTCGAAACTCGATTTCCTCAACTCGGCACGAACCCACAAACAAGATGCGATTGCTAGAGGGACGAGGACTCCTAAAAAGTATGGGGGCGTTTAGCTTTCTTGTAAAGAGACGCACCTGAGATCCCAGACGGCGGAGAGCGCGCGCTGCAGCGGAAGCGACCGAGGAGGGTGAAGGTTTTCGAAGGGGGAGAAGGAAGTGGAAACCCTATTGGTTTTATACGTCCGCCTTCCGTTGCGGAGCTTGGGATCTGGGCCTCGGCCCGTTGAAAGCCCGCTTGCGAGATCGTGGCCCATTTAAGAAGCCCATGCCCACGATGAGAGAGAGAACGGTGAAATGAGAGAGACGACCCACCAAGCCCATTTAAGAAGCCCACACCCTCCATTTAAGGCCCGTTCTTTTCTTGGGGGCAAGCGTAGTGTCTAGAATGACGGGTACAGGTTAGATTTGCCGATTCTAGATACTGTGCAAAGGCACGTGTTTAACCAGTTGGAAGTAACCTTCCAATAGGGACTTTCAACGGTAGTTTGGTAACTCGGTGCTCAATCTAAATACGTTCTTTATTTTAATGTACCGATATCCTTATGTCATGTCTTTTTCTCTAATTAGAAAGAGTTTTTCCTCCCTTCCTCCCGAGAATACTTTCGAATTTTATGTCCCAGAATTTAGACAAAGCAGTTTTAGGACATATGTAGGTTCAAGCAATTGCTATCTTTGGCGTTTCATTGAGCTTGGAGGCGAATTCAGATAGAAGAGAATAGTTCAAAAATGGCGTTGATCCTTGCTCATCAATGTTTCTTCTACGGTGTTTGTGTTGCCATCACCTATAAAACAAAGAATGAAAGGTAACCATTCATTGTTATCATCGTCCCTTCATTCGAGAAATCACTGGACTCTTTAATTCCTGCAGAAATGTGCTCCCATCAAATGATATGTTAGGATGATGCCTGTCCACAAATCAACGGGGAAAATCGATATGTGGAGTTTGGTTTCGTGTGCCTTGTATATTGCTTAAGTACCAGGGGACAGTGAATATGACGAAGATGAGATTATGTGAAAGCCATAAACTGTCAAGACTATCCAGAGTGTGGGTACTTCGCCATGGGAAAGAAACTCTTTCATCGTATAAGAAAGAAGCAACGTGTGAAGAAGAACGGCCAGACCTAAACGTCTCCAACATTTACAAAAATTAAAGTGTTTATCTTACGAGAGTCCGTTCGTCTCATAAATCATTTTCCAGAAAAATGACAATATTTTCTGATGTTCGACTAAAACTTGAAAATGTTTCCGAAAATATTTTCCGGTATTTGATAAGAAAAATATTTTCCGCTACCCAGATTAGCGAGCGCGAGCGTCAAGCTCGAGCTCGTCGACGAGCGCAAGTTTGAGATCGACGAGCTTAAGGTTCACTTGGTTTGACGACTAGTCAAGAAATAAGAAGATGGGAAAGAAAGAAAAGAAAAGAAAAAGGAAATTAAAAATAATTTGAATTAAAAAATGAGAACAAAAAAAATTAAAAAATAATTCGTATAAAAAAAGAAAAGAAAAAAAAAGAAAGGGAATGAGGAAGTGATGATTTGTAGAGGTATGAAATAAGAGAGATCAAGTGAGGAAAATGTTTTTCACTTTTCTCTACTTTAGAAGACTTTTGTCCTTTGATGGAAAACATTTTTCTCAAGAAATTCATTTTCCATGAAACAAATGTCGAAAAATTCAGAAAACGTTTTTCCGAAAATTATTTTCCGTAAAACGAACGAAGCGTAAGTTGCAAGAGAAATTTGCAGAAAGACGAGATTATCCCGAGAAAACTGCTAAGATATATGCGCAGTTAGCATACGCAATCATCAATCAGAGTCACCCATCTACAATTTCTCACTTGGGAAATACAAAACGACTTTTTTGTTTGATTGAACGTCGGACAAATCATTTTGGCCCGGCCCGACACTTCTCAAGGAAGCCCATGTTGACGGGCCTCTTGAACGGTCTAAATAATGCACAATCGAATCAAGGCTCATAAAGGAGTTTCGGATTAACCGAGAGGGCTTCGAATAGGAAAGCCGGAGATCGGTGTTCTCCGGTCTTCGACTACTGTTTTGGGCGCATTAAGATGTGAAATTTTTACACGTAACGGGGTTTGGCCGCATACTCAAATCCTCCTGATAATTGTCGTTATCAGTAAAAGTGAACATTGTAGAAATCCCAATTCATGCCAAGATTCGACATTTTTCGACAAAAAATTGCATCACGGACCAATCGATGCTTAAGTTGGCAACTCCCAAATCAAAGAGGAGGCGCATCACTTTTTTCCGAAGAATATCATTATTTTTATGTGAATCTCTCGTCATGGTTCTCTAATTCTAGACATTCAAAATGGTCACAAATGAACAAGTTGGCCTAACAAAATTTGAAGATGCACCAATACAAACTTGGCCTGCACATGACACGGAGATCAATATTCTAACATGAGAAGACATCATCTAGGTCACTTAGACATCTTTGAGTAGATAAATGAAGCAAAGTTGATCATATTAAATTGCAATACAACCAATTTTATATCGAATTGTATAGATTGTTTTGAGGGAATCAGCAATAACAAAAGTTAGATTTGATAGCAACAGGACCATTTGGTTTCATATATGCACATCTGTTACAATAAGAAATTCGCTTCATGTACTTTGAGCAGCTAAAAAATAAGAGGTCCAAGCTGTCGATGCAAAGTACAAGACCTAAGAGACAAGACTGTCCTTTGACTTACAATTTCAGTCAAACTTCCACCCACATAGAAGGTATCATAATTTCAAGTTACACCCCTTTTCTTTGGTGCTATTATATTGACAAACAACCTCATTAATTGTCCTTGTCAGAAGCAGTAGCATATCATATCATTCCAATAATGTCCGATATAAATTACTTACAATTTTTCCATGAGAGTTACGTTGGTATTAGCATTGAATCATACAAATATGTCGATATTGGGGTATAATCAAAACGATGTAGATTCTTTACAACTTGGGTTTACTATAAAAGTTGATATAAGATATATGACCAGTATTAACATATTTGTTACAAAAACAGTTGTGAAATGGAAACGTTCAACTTTCTAGAATGAGTACAATTACCAAAATAAAAAATTATATACGTGTTGGCACCTAAAATCCATTTACGTAATGAATTATTTATACCACTAGCATAACAAGTATAACTCATTATAGTTTGTTTTTTCTTAGTCGAGGTAGGTACGCTAAACAGTCGTCCTACGTCTATGTGCATAATAGCATTAAAAAAGAAGACGGCAAGCTGCCGATCAATTTAAAATTACTGCGATTATCATCTGACAAGGCCTTAAGGGAATAATTCGTAAGCACCATTAAAAATAATAAAACACCACATCCTTAGTTAATTTCGCGCCACGTGTAATAAAACCCTAGAATCTTTCAAACGCGATCACTCCACCCACCCAGAATCTAACAAAAATAACATGTAAATCGTCTCTTTTCGGGTAATTGGAAGGCGCTCTAGAACAAGGCAACTCAGGTAACATCAACAAAACAAAATCATCGATAAATTATTAATTAGCAAGTTGATTAATCTGTGGCCTTAGCATCGTTACACATGGTAGCAGTCGGTATTTTCTTCTATAAAGAATTTCAGAACATCTAGAGGACAAAGAGAAAAGCTTACATGCTGTTCCTTTTTGGATAAAGCTTTTCTGAGGTCGAGAAATCTATAGTCGAACTGTTGATCGAATTATTAACCCGTGAATCATCGGTCGATTTTATTATTATTAAACTCTAAGACCGTCGGAATCAGACGCTCGGGACCATGCAATTTTATGAATTATAAACAATTTAATACTTACTTCATATTTCATGATTCTTTTTTGTTTTGTTTTTGTTTTTTGGTTGTGCACGGTTTGAAAAGTTAATTTGTCGCCAGTAGTTTCGACGATCGAATGATATGATGTAACTAAAAACATGATGAATAAAAGACTTTCATGGCTGAACTGAGGAAGACAATATAGACTAGTTAACCCGTTTTCCATCACCACATCCAATTTTAATTAAGTAGAAAAAAGAAATCATCCATGTGAATTATAGATCAATCCCTATCTTCTTAAATTTTTAGTCGATTCACAAAAATGATAGATTTAGTTCAACATAAATGTGCTAGCATGCTCTTCGTGGCGAGAGTTTGGATATTGGGTAATACCTCATTCTGATAAGATCCCAATAAATTCAAAGTGTGACGAGAAAGACAGATAAAAATGGGTAAATAATAAAGAATAGTTGATGATTCAAAAACTATCTAGAAGAAGTTTATACTTTCATAAAAGTTTCGGTAAGTTACTAAGAAATTAGGTGATCGGTAATTCTTTTAACCAACAATTTTTTAACACTTGCAATTTTTTTAGAAATCTACGGGCACTCAAAAAATAGTCTTTTCACCCCTCACAAAACAATAGGATTGTCCCTTGAAGATATATGCTCAACCTACTCCAAAAACTTGATGTGTTTTGAACCGACTTTTACTTTTTTACTCTATGTTTCATCAATATACATGCACCTTTTTTTCTTCTTTTTTTATTTTTTATTTGAGACACTCCCTCGGTTTGGTTGGGGAGAAAAGGTTTTTTGTTGCCGGAAAATCTCTATGTTCTCAGTCAAGCCTAAACTGCAATCTCTCTGCGATACCACGCCATAATTTGGTGTGATAGTGCAAATAAAGGCCATGAGGCATGATATCTACACCTCCCTCAAGACGCAAAAAGGACTTACAGCACTGTTGATCGGCTACTAGAGAAAAAATGACTGGAGACGAGCAAGAGCTAGGGCGTGGTATCAAGAAATGGATCCTGATCCACGAACATTGAATTGAGCCAGGCATGGAATCACCATCATTATACCGGGGGCTTTCGCGAAATGAAAAGGGCCGGCATCATCATAATGGATAAACGTCGACATGTAAATTAACGTGTGGGCAATATTGCGAATTCCTGTGGAAGCATTTGTTGCTTTCACTCGATTCCAAACGAACGATCCTCACGTATAACAATAAGTCATAATATATCGAGATTCCCCACCGAAAAAAGAAGTGTCCAATGCAACAAGGAATCACCAAACGTACGAGGATTGTGTCAAGACTCATCTTGATGTGACCAAGAGGCCGAGGCAACGCGATGACAAGCAAGAAATGACCTAAGACGGTGACCGAGTCCAAGGCAGAAAGAGAACAAAGACGTACGTTACCGAGAGAGAGAGAGAGAGAGAGAGAGAGAGAGAGAGAGAGAGAGAGAGAGAGATTTTAGGGTCCGTTGTCCATCGATTTCACTCTCACAGCAGAAATTCGATCAAAGTCAACCCATGAACGGACGTAGGAACGATGCAGTCGTGCTCATCCCCATTTAAACATGTATTTCGTCCAGAACTTCCCGGCCGACCCGCGTCGAACGAACTTGGTCCGAGGTTAGGTTTAGGTTTAGGTTTTAGGTACGACTTTATGACTAATTTCGAGGGCTACGCTGCATTAAAAAGCAATATACACGTGGATATACACATCGATATATTCGGTTGCTTGTAGGAGTTATCCTGGTCTTTGAACTTTCGTGTGCTTTTGATTTGGACAAGAAACGGGGCAACAAGATTGAGAGCGAAAGAGAGGGTGCAGGTTTAGGAAATGAAGAGACCGCTAATTATGTCTTTACTAGTTGATTTCAGCCATGTTTTGTGTGAAAATACAGAGTGAAAATGTTTATCCAATCAGGCATGCCAACTGCAACCCTTTAAAAGTTCAAATTTTAAATCGACCGCAATAGGCATATGACGGAGAATTTAGAGAAGAAAAGTTTAAATACCGTTTGCTTTTTCATGGATCCGATTATGATTAGATTGTGTGAATTTTTGTTGTCATGTCCTCTAAATGACATTTTAATTCAATCCAAATAGCTAGTTAAAACTCAAGACTATTTATACTTATCCATTATAAGAATTCTATTTTTATGACTAAATTAAAATCAATGCCATCTTTCTTTGATGTCCAAAGTAAGAGTAAATACATGAACAATAAAAAGATAAATATCTCATTCTGAAATATATGTATACCGGATTATATATAGTGTTCAAGAAGAAAAATATAATAGGCCATATCTAAAGTAGCCATAACTTATTAATCTTATTCTTGCTTGAATTAATTATTTCTTTGTTCATTTCAATATTTTGATGTACTAAATTTTAAAAATAATTTTAGATCTACCAATTAATTTATTATTCTAATACCAGATGTCTTTATTTTTTGCCATTCTACTTTATTTACATTTGAGTGGATTTCTTCATCCGAATAAATTTTCTCATCCCAAAAACTAAATTCACTATTCAAGAATGGATCAAAATGACAAATTCCCTTTTATTAATTTTCCATACAGTTTAGCTTTTAAATTGATATGCATTTTGTTTCCCGTTCTAATAGTAAAATTAAATTCAGTTCGAGATATTGTTTGATACTTATAATTTGCCTAATTTGACCGTAACCTTTTCCCATTGCATGAGTTTTGGAATAGTTACGTGATTCAACGAAAATCTACATGGACAGTTCCTGTTAGTTTTGCACAATGTCGAGTTGTCCACTATGCTTGTTTGGAATATTAAGAGAAAAAAAGAAAGTCTCTTTTGATGTGATGAATTGACATGGAAAACTCCAAAAAAATTTAATGGAAAATCACTAAGCTATTACTATCGATATAACCAAGGGTCTCCTCGAATTTTCATGATTATTTGTCACTATACATATAAGCGTGGATTAGTGCAATTTTTATTTTGCTAGAGTTTAGGAAATGGTACGAAAATGTTAAAAATTTATGGCGTCTCTTCCTTGTAACTCATGACTTAATCACTTTTTCATTCACATAAAGAAGAGACTTGAATATCTTTCTCTCCTTCTTATTCTCCTTCTTCTTCTTTTGGCATCGCGTTCATAAAGCATCATGCTTTATACACCATATCATACCATATGAAAAGGGCAAGTAAAAAGTCAAACTGCACAACACAACGTCCCCTATAATGGAAACAAGAAATTGTATTCCTACGAGTGCCCAAAAATAACCCTAATAATGGTCCAGATATTTTTCGATTATGACATGCAAGGCGGTCACAATTATCTAGCACAATCGCATGTCAACGGATGCAAACGCTCTTTTATTGAGAGTTCGGATAAAAGATTGCGTTAATTACATCGTCATTTGTATAAGTTATATAAACGACCATAAGCAAGCTTTCCTAAAGCTTGCACCAAACAATGTATATGTGCATGCTTAGAGAAAACTGGTGGACGGGTGTGCAGCCGATGGAATACATTAAGTTCCCCATAACTCAACTGATCTGATATACTTGTTTTAGGGTTTGACTATGATCAGCACGGCAATAAATAATGACCAATGGCAGTGACATGGTGAGGACTTATGCGTTCGTCATTTTCTGCTGCTTAATATTGAAAAGAAGTCAAATGGCGCGATGGCGACGTCGAACTGATATTATTTGCCAGAAGTAGAGAACTTAGACCCACCTCCTCGATGATGTGCAACAATGCTAATAATTATAATAAATGGCCGAACTGCATATAATGATAAATAATTTGATTAATGTTTGTTTTATGTGTCTGAGTCATCTGGAAGTTGCGGATTCCATTTATGCAATGAAAATCGAGCCGGTTTCGTGAGCCTGCAAAGCCATGGCGGGCGTCTCTATCTAAAAAACGGAAACAACCGTTTGCTCATCCTCCAAGCAAGACCTAAACTCTCTACAGTCGTAGCTTCTCTCTTCATCTTCCCTCCCAGTCTATATATACTCTCTTCTGTCCAACTTCCACAAGCAAAATCCCCATTTTACTTCATTCTTTTTGGCTTTTTGTGAAATTTTTGTTGTCGGTTCTGTTTCGAAACGAAGATCAGCTCACAATATAATCCCAACAAAGAAGAAGAAGAAGATATCTTCAAACAGTGAGGTTTGTCTTCTTTTCAAGACTATTCCTTCTGATCAACAATTTTATGCATTAGTTATAGTCCTATATTCTTGCTTTCATATTTGCTTAAGCCTTCTCTGCAATTATTTATTTTTTAGCGTCTGGCAATGAGAGAATGTAATGGTCTGTGAGAAATTTGGAAGCTTTTTGAGTCACCAACCTGCACACTATAATTCACTTTTGATCATTTTTAAAGAAATGCATGGTCTTAATGACATTCTATTTTACCTTCTGAATGTGTTCTTCTTAAGTTAAGTTTTGCACTCAAAGAATTTGTTCGAATTTATTAAAGATGGTTATACTCACGAATCATTCAATATCTGGTGGGTTTTCTGTTTGTGCGTAGGCCATTCCAAGTTGCATTGAAGAACGTATTTAGGCGTGACAATGAGCAACTCCTT
Source organism: Eucalyptus guilfoylei (assembly GCA_016097605.1). NCBI lineage: Eukaryota > Viridiplantae > Streptophyta > Magnoliopsida > Myrtales > Myrtaceae > Eucalyptus > Eucalyptus guilfoylei. The sequence continues at coordinate 22,585,118 of CM027869.1, forward strand.
TCTTCCATCTCTACAATCTGAACTTTTCACCATAGGTAAACAAGAATTCTTTAATTCATGTTACTGTAGTTGATCTATATGCATCACAAAGTTTGCTCCTTTATTTGATTGCAACCGATGAAGGATCAAGACTTTGTCGCCAGTTCAGTTGAATCTTTTGTTTCAATCAGTTTCTTCCTGATATAAATTGTTTGCTATACTTGTTTGTTGATCTTCAGGAAACGAGTTTCGGATGTCGAATCTGGAAGTTTCTACCCTGCTGGACAGCAAAATGTATTTGTCTTCTTTTTGTCGTTTACCTTAATGGAAAAAAAAAAAAAAAAGAGGAAGATTGATTATATACTTAAATTTTTTATCCTTGTGTACACTTTTGATGACAGGAACGTGCACAGCAATGGTGGATTCTATTTGCAGTCCAAAGCATTCAATGACGATTACTGGTTAAGAGATGAAGATAATGTGGCAATTCCTGCTCAGCCCCTTAATGATCTTCAAACAGGTTTGATTTTTTTCTCTTTGGTGATAAATTTTTTAATCTTTGCTCTAAAATTAAGGACAAGTCAAGTGATATAATATCGAGCTGCACACTCCTCAAAATTCATTTTTTCTCTCTCACTGTGCATCTAAGAAGAAATTAATGAATTTACCTTTTGAATTTGACAGGTTATGAGTACATCATATCAAGCTGTGATACAATCTATGAGCAGCCAAGAAAGAAGTTTTTGGTTCCACAAACTTCAAATGTATGCTATTTATCTCTTTGGTTATTTCGATTTAAGAAAGAATTAGTTGTCAGTTACAGCTCAGGATTTCAGAAGGTTAATGCAGTGTAAGTTGATTTTGGCACTGATTGTATGTTCGAGACAGAGCGGTTCAGTGTTTTGACTCGTGATTTGTCCCCAGGATTTGCAGGCCAATCACAACGAAAGGAAGCACCAATTAAATGGAAAAGAGTTCGTATCCAGAGAGGGCTTTAGCGTACCGCAGCTCAAAAGCATGCCTTTGAACGAGTGGAACAAGAACAAGAGGAAAAGAACCTTGTCTAATGAAGAACATCATGAAGTTCAAAATGGCTCGGTTAAGGCTCAGCGATGCAGGGTATTTTCTTTTCCTATTAGAAAAAGCTCATCAAACATGAGAAAATAGTATAGCTACATCAACCAATTAGTATAGTTCACCAGAGAAATACCGATTGTTAACTTAACTAGTTGTTTCTTGGTCATCGAGTGATTTATCAGTTAAAATTGTAGATGCAAATTCCAGTGAAGAGAAGTCAAAAGATAGGTGACAAAATTACAGCTCTACAAAAGCTGGTGTCTCCATATGGCAAGGTCAGTTTGCATCTCATTGAGATAATTAGCAGCTTCTTTAAGAAGCACAATAAATTGAATATTAGCTCCTATATGGTAATTGCTTTCGTTCATGTTTACAAAAACATTTCAGACTGACACTGCTTCAGTACTCCAAGAAGCTTCCCTATATATCAAGCTCCTTCAAGAACAAATTCAGGTAATGAATGATCTTCATCTACCTTGTCCAAGTCCAGAGACTCAAAAAATCGGAGAAAGGAAAGGAGACCGACCCTTTTCATCTTGTTTTGAACCCCATTTATCTAGTCCTGTTCCAGATTACACATGTCGATAAACTTCAAGTGAAAGCTGAATTTACCTGAAAAAAATCACTGATAATACTTCCTCATTTCTGTCGTGTTGCCTACAGAATCTATTCCAGATGCTAAGCAGCTCATATGGTAGCATCAGAGCACTCCAACCACAGGTACACAATCTAGCATTCACTAATTTTTCTGTAATATGTTATAGAGCTTCAGTCTCATCTGCTAGTTTCACAAATATTTTGTATGTACAACAATTTTTCCAGTTTCAGCAAGGAAAGTTATCTTAAAGAACTTTGGAGCACCCAATAGATTTTCTTCTAAAATTCTCTCTAATCTGATTGTGTTGTACTTTTCTCGCAGCCGTGCATTGATGTAGAGGTGAATGGGGAAAGGGAACTTGATTTGCGAAGCAGAGGACTCTGTTTGGTTCCGGTATCATCGGTTCAGGAAAAGTCGAAAGAGATCCGTGCTGAAGCTCACAGTCGTACGATTTATCAAGGAAGTTGGTGAATTTGTTGTTACGAGACTTGTCATCTAAACTTTTTAAGAGCTGATTAAGAGTCACCCGCAGGAGATGCAGTTCCAAGAGAATAATAGAACAGGTTTTTGATTGGTCAAACAACCTTTATTTACTCTAGAGAGGATTAGAACTAGTTGAAGAGGGTCTAGGGTCTCTAGCTACCTTCTTAACTCATTGAGGCTTAGAGATACTTATGAGGGTAGATGGATGCATCTTTATTTGGTGATTGATTAAGCTTTCTTGTTTGCTCTCTCTCTATCTCTCACATGCGCGCACGCATACATATTAAAAGAAGAAACAACGAAACAATGAATGAACAACATCTGAATCTCGGATCATCACCTGAATACATCTTATGTCGAAATAGGGTCAGAAACAGCAGACGGCTTTTAGATTTAGCATTCTAAAATGTCCACATGAGATGAACCTACAGATAAAGCTATATCAATCTTCTTCATGGGGAGCGCATCTCTTGTCACCGATCACGATTCAGAGTCTGTCCTTCCTTTCTATCTGCCCGCCATGAGTATTTCTCGCGTATTTCTCTTGGAGGGCAGGGCGTCTTCTGGTTCCGACTTCAGAACTAATAACCAGCGACTCTGAACGAGGCAACTTCCACCTCAAGCTCTCCATCAATGCAGGACCGGTATCTACTTCAGAAACGTTATGCAAGAGGTGAAGTCTCAAATGCTTGACATTGCGCAGCAGGGTGAAGCATTTCGCCTTGGATTCCTTTAGGGTACAGACCGTGTAAGTATCATTGCAGGATTAATCCAGTTCAAATTAGCATAACATATCTCAATTTGGTTTGAGCATCATTAAAAAGATTGGAAAGCTGATAGGTTTGAACAGAAGTATTATTATTACCTCAATTTGGTTACAAACTAGTGTAAGTGGGTCACAACAGCCAAAGTATCTCAAGAACTGGATTGACTTCAGATAGCTCCACTCGGTCAGAGCGCCGAAATCCACCTCTAGTCTCGCGTTGACCAATCTTTTCGAGTCATGTGGACCAATGACCGGAATCTTGTGACTGTTGGTTTGGATGTAGGCCTTTCTCAGGGAGGCGAATCTAGTCGAGTTGAAGTGCTTAAGACTGTTGCGAGTTACTTGATTGCGCTCGACGGACTGAAAACTACTAAGCCCATAAAGTTTCTAGCAGGAGTCAAGAAACGAGTTCTACCTTCCTGACTTCGACTATGCACCAGTCCAATGTGATCTCCCACAGATTCCTGGCCTCTGTCAACTAGGTCTGAGGACCACTCTCCCCATGATAAACCTCCAGCCACTGCCGATGTATAGCTGAAGGACATGAGGGTGAAGAATGTCCGAAGCCTCGAAAGTCTCTAGCTTCTGTCTACAGATGCTGGAGTGCCAGAGCATCTGATCAACTTCACATGCTGAAGCGCAAGGCAACGCAACATCAACTCCTTCAAGACGCCACACTTTGACTCTTTGCAGAACCATTTCTTCTAGGCAAGGCGGCCTCGCCTCGACGCGTCACGGGTAGAGATGGCTCGCTTGCAAGAACAAGACGGTGTTGGACATCGAGTCCGGGCATAGGTGCGCGTGCCTCCTGTCAGGATAGACGACGATTCGGCCGAGCATTAGATCTTGGAGACCCTGCCATCTCTATCCACCTCGGCACGAAGGAAGCTAGTTTATGGTCCCTTGATATTGAAAGGCGACAAATCTTGACATTGGAGTGTGCGACCAACTCCTCATGAATGTTAGTTGATCAAACCCTGAGCCACGCCATCGGATGCATTATTAGTAACAAATTCGATGATGAAAACACATGGGAAAAAGATCGTTTTTGGGGCAGACAACGTAAGTGGTTTTCTCATAAGGAGTTGATATTCTACTTTACACAGAGATCCAAAATTTATCAGAGAGAATGCTAGCAAGGACAGATATTAGAAATTAGCAGGACCCCATTCTCTTATATTATACGAGAGTGATCCTCATATGTAAATTTTACAGGACCATGCTCCATGCACCTTCAACTACATCATAATCAGGTTGCGCAGCTCTACGGGAAAAATTGTTACGTGAACTCAGTACAAAAATTTGCATGTTGGGTGCGTCATTGCAAAATAGTACGTAAATAAAACTCGAGATTTAGGTGTAGATAATTTGCCTTGATCGGACCGACTGTACTTGACTCATCTCGTAACTATAGACGTTCTCAATCTACACAATTGGTTTGCATTTATTAAGTTTTTTATGTTCATTTATACCTGATTTTCTTTGTATTTTTATGTATTCGTTTTTTAAGACTGAGAACAACAGTTATATGTGGACCATATGGGTAAGCCTTGTTTTTTGAGGAAAATTCCCTTACTAGTTTTGGTGATTAATAAAACTTTCTTTGACTCTGATGAAAAGTTTTTTCAAATGAAAACTCTGATGAGTATCATCAGACGTTACTCATCAGATTTAGAGAATTAGACTCTAAGTCTTGAAGTAATTCATATCTTTGATATTTGATTATCAGGATATTATTCTAGAAGACAATCCTTGTGCAACAGCCAGAAAATTGGTGGATTTCTTTCTATAATTAAGAGACTTATTTAAGAATGAACGATTATTGAATCCAATATCCTATGATGGATTTTAGCGAATCTTGGAAGTATCAATCTTCAAAAGGAAAAATATTCTTTTCAAGTGAGGCACTCTACTTAAGGAAACTCTATCTATTGTATAGGTGGCAGAATTAACGAGAGACCTCAATCTCGCAACCTTGAAACTGTCAGATCTTCTGACAATATTCAAGACCAACGAGAAGGTTGGCTAAGGAAATGTCCAACGGTCAGATTGGATTTAAAGGTTTATATAAGAAGGTCAAGAAGCCGAAAGGAAAAAAACGTAGAAAGTTGAAATTCTGAAGTTTATAATTCCTAATTTTTAAGTGTTCTTCATTCATATAAATTTATTTCTAAGAGCTCTATTCTATAATCTTTTAAAGGTTAAGAGTGTGTGAGGAATTGTTCACATGAGCTTGAGTATTCGTTATTCAGATTTTGTAACCTCTAACAGATATATCTAGTAAAATCCAGTTAATCGGCTGTCAATGCAGAAGAGTGGATGTAAACTTGCTAAAGCTGAACCGCTATAAGTTTTTGTATGGAATTTTTTATCCTTTACTCTCTTTATTTTATCTGTCTTAAGGACTGTTTGCACACTAGTAAGATCAGTTGTTCGGCTAGTGATTAGTAATTGTTCTTTTGCAATAACATTTTAAATTCTTTTTATTCCGGATTATCACCTATTCACCCCCACTAGGTCATTCATCTAGTCCTAACATTAATAGCATAGTCATTCATCTAGTCCTAACATTAATCGCACATGCTTTTTGATGGGCAAAGTCTAGATGCTTGACAGGCCCATGAATTTGGGCATGTGTGGGCTTGAAAAAGGCCATACGAAGATTGGGTCCAATCCCACAGATCAGATCAGGACCAGGCCCAGTAGGTCCTGAACTTCTAATTGCTAATAATCCCCCATAAAGAAACCTAATCAAGGGGTTACTGTTAAGCTGCTGATTGGTTGATTACGAACCATCCGCGTCATGCACATATTTGATCATTCTCACAATCTCAGGAGCATGACAGAGGCTCTTTATAGTTTTCAATTGCAAGCAACGCCATTGATTAAAAAAATAGTCCAAATCAAATGCTCGAAGCACGAAGGTAAGAATAACCGTACTTTTGCCATTCGATAGAGGCAAAACAGAACTTGGAATTGTGGAGGCACATACGGATCCGTTCGATCAACCACATTTGCATATCATGACTTCTGTCTCTTTTAACCGTCCTCGCCTCTTACTAAGATGATCTTACATGCAACCTCCAGCCTTCCAAATAATAGATCAAGACCATATCCTTAGCCATGGCCCGTAGATTACTCTAAGAGTGACTTTATAACTAATGACACTGCTTGATAATCATGGTTCATCTGTTTGAAGAGAATCCTTTCTGTAATCTATGATGCTTTCTGTCGCTGACACGATAAGGGCCCATAAAAAAAATTACAGGGGGTACGATAGATCAAATATATATGTGGAAAGACACTCAATTTGCATTTCCAGTAATTTCACAAGTGCAAAGATGCAAATCTCAATCGAAGAAATCATCGCATTGATTATTGTACTAGTGAGGGAGCCAAAAAGTCTTGACACCATCTATAAGAACCAATGAGAGACCTTTTCATTTTTCTTGCGTGAGTAAGCCTATGCACGGGGCCGCAAAAATAAAACCTAAACCCAAAGTCACAAACTTTCTATCCTAAGCTAACTAAATCGACTAAAACTTCAGATATGCAGTAACTGTGAGATATCGTAATGGCTACTTACATTTATCTAGTCCTGTGCATGTCCTCTATATTCAGTGTGCTTCCTATGTCCCTATGTTAGCATCCACCGTGCAGCGGTGTGATATGTCTTGAAGCTTGTTCCAAGGGTCGCCAATCCACCAGTTGACGCGAATTGGAGCATGGCCTTCAACAGGAACCAAAGTTGCTAAAATTCAGGAACATCCTAATTCACCAACCTGTTACCTTATAATGGTTGAGAGAAACTCCGAATCAACTTCAATGCCCTTTTCTTCAGCTGCTCTAAGGACAGAGCTTGCATCCTTTTCGCTCTTCGTTGAAATAAGGAAGGAGTTCCACAGTTTAACAGAGAATGGATATACGGATAAGGCTCTCTTATAGAACCCATCTAAAATGGCGTTGATACTTGCAATATCTTCCAAAATACCAGCTGCTTCTGCCCATGCATACTCCGGTGCTACTGGAACAGCATGAGAAATTGTGCTTACCAAGACAGAACTTGCCCAGAACAAGAGACTGGCAGAGGTGACAGCTGAGGACTTATAGTCCCTTTTAATTAGCTTACAGACCGAAATACCCAGCGGATAATTTGACGGTGAAATTTCTAGCATGGCTTCGACAAAGTCCACTAGATGATTGGGCTTATCAAACACTTGAGGCAAAAGAGAGGGGCCGCACCATGCCTCAAGGACTAGGTTCACTAGTGAAAAATTAGAGGAAACAGGACATAAGATATTCTTAATCAGCTGCTGAACCCTGGTTCTTTTGATATCTCCTATGAACTTTCTAGGCAACGTCTCACTGATGGGAAAAGCTCGAGGATCATTTAAGTAAACCCTCATATAGTCAAGTATCCCACTAATTTGAGCACCCTCCTTTGCAAATGCCTCATCCATTAGCAGAAACTTGGCATGCTCTCTTACACAAAGCTTGTAGTTCTCAGGAGTTGCAACATGTAGAGCCTTGTCAATTGCTATACGAGCCTCTGCAAGTTGCGTCTGCAACAACTTGTGCAAAGAAAGATTAAGTAATCCAAAAATCTCATCCAGCTGACCATAACTAGATGCTGCAGCCTGCCTATCTGCTTGAGAAGCAATCCTCGGAAAGGAACATGAATTATCTTGATCCATCCCGGCCACACCTTCATCATGGGGATATCTGACTTGCCAAGCAGAGAGAAACCAACGATTCATGATGTCTTTCGCATGGTCCTGTCTTCCATTCTGCAAAGCACATTCAGCAAATTGATTCCAGATGCAATGCAAGCCTGGAGCTTCTCTTGGCCACTTACTAAGTGCATTCTCAAAACCTGATAAACTCAAATCCTCAAAATCACACTCCCCTGCCCGTGCAGAAAGGAGTAGTAGTTCTAAGCTGGATGGATACATTTTTTCAAATCTCCGCAAGAAATACTTATCGCAGTTTGAGCCTTCGAGTACCAATGTACATCTAAAATGGTTCACAGCGAAATGCTGAGTTAATCTGATATTGGCGTCATCTGCAAGTGATGCCTTGGTGATGTCACAACGTATTGCGAAATCCAAAAGGTCAAAAGCTCTCTGCCGGTCATCCTCTCTCAGATGAACAGAGGGCCAATCAATTAAGAGGAGCTCTTTCTCACTTTCAAACTGCTGTACTATAGCATCAGGAAGTTTCCTGTAAATAACTAAGTACACACAACAAATCCAGAAGATGCATTTGTCAGCAATTGTTAAGCGTGAGATGATATTAGAAAGCAACAAAGTAAACCGTTCATCAGAGTTTTCTGCACTCGGCAGGGTTTCGCAGATCATCTCTATGGCCTTGTCCACCCTTCCACACAAGCACAAGCAGTTCACCATCTGCAGGAATAAATCCAAGATGCACATACTGGCATGACCATTAGAAGCAGATGAATGGTGACAAAGTGCCAGTAAAGCATCCTCATATGCATGAAGTCGATCCTCAAGCTTGCCACGACTATTGATGTACATCAGCCAGAGTTCGTAAGATCCTTGGTTTTGCTTGACCTGAAAGAAAACAGATTTGTATGTCTCTAAGGAAATATCATCACATTTGTTTCTGAAATTGAGGAGGATTAGTGAAGTGGCATAAAAGCGCAAGAATGAAACAGTGCATGATAAAAAGTTGGGGTAGAAAAATGGGGAGAAGATAGACAATCTGTTGTTTATAATAACTATTTAAGCCCATAAGTCTGAAAAAGCGTACTTCCACTCTCTAATCCTTCAACCAGAGGAAAGAGAACAGTCCTCACACAATAACATTAGCATGACAGATGAAGTTCCTATAATAGTACTCAAGTCTCATAAGTGGGAGTGATCCCTGGTAAGGGTATGTACATAAGTTCCAAACAAAAGACTTGAAATAACTCAAAGGTGGACAGGTGAGAACTTAAGATCCATAGTAATTTCAAACTTTAGATTACGGAAATATATTGTGATGCATGCACGGTTCAGTGTAAACAATCTCAAGAAAAAGGGAAAATCTCAGAATGTTCCAGCGTGTTGCCTGTACCAACTTATTGTCAGGAGCAATTAGTTCATAGTATGCACGGACATGTCCACAGATCATTCTTGATACCTAAAGAGGCCGTATTCAGATTAGATAATGCTGTCTCATCTTAAACTAATCAGGAATCTGCCAAACATACCGCAATGTAATACATGTCATCCTTTCCGACTGTCTTCATCTCGCTATAATAAATGACAAGATACACGCTCCAAAGAACCACAGAAGCTGGATCAGCCTCAAGTGCACGTGACAACAGAGTGAGAGCCTGGGAAATGCCAACCTTTAAAGACGAGAAAGATAAATTATTTCAGCCTTAATAACAATTCCTATTAAGAATGTATAGAATCTGGCACAATCTAGCTCCTCTTTCAAACTTATTTTTTTTAGCTGTCCGGAAGATAAGGGGTGAAAAATAGGGATGCAAGCAGGAAGAAGAATGTTGCTGATACTCCGCACTGAAGAAGCAGAAGTACCTTTTTCTTTCTCTCTAGTTTATTACCATCCAGATTCAAAAGAAGAAGAGCCAATTCCAGGGGTTGACCATCAATTGAGGCTTGGTTTAATAGTTTCTAAAAATATATCATAAAGGGAGGAAAGAAAACAAAAATGAGTAATCGCAAGCTAAGATAATCATAAACAAACAAGAAACTTAATATTCCATGAAGGTGGTTCCATCATATATATACACAAGGTCAAATTAGATTGAAACAGACACAAATTTAACAAGTGAACGATCAATGGGAAAGAAAGAACTAAATTAAACAAAATTTAAGCACTGATAGCTTAGAATTCAATAAAAAATAAAAAAACCAAGTGTACTGAAATATAATATCCAACCTGTCCAACCTCACTCCTTTAAAAAATGTTACCCTACAAACAAGCAAAACTTATAATTGCTACGACAAAATTGCATACAGTAAGGTAACTCCATGAATCTTGAAAAAGAATGAGCTTCATTGCACTTACTAGTTGATCAATCAAAATGATTAACCACCCAATAACACCTCCACCGTCAGTGTTTGACAACTAAGTTATTAAAAACCACAAAACAGGAAAAGTCATAACAGGGCAAGCATCAGGCGTAATTGTAAGTCAATCAAATAAAAGAAAATGTAAGACAAACCAAGCCGTCATTTCTATTCCGGAAGAATGAGGATTGTCTGCTCTGACATCCACTGATTTCAATACGCCCATCACTATTTTGCAGAACCGAATCATCCATTTGTTGTAATTGTTTAGGGAGACTCGGTATAGCTAAGGAGATACTAAAACATTTTCGCCAGCATTGACCAATATTCTGGGTAACAACTGCTTCATATGAACGTGAATCAGCCTTCAGAATATCTAATCCAACTACATAAGTTGGAGAACAACACTTTGAACAACTTGTCGGAACAGCCCATCTTTTTGCACTTGATGTTGATTCAATGTGGCGATCTGCAATTTCCAAGAAATTTTAGAATATCTGCAACTTTTGCATCAGCAAGCTTTTGATAAAATGTTTTCAAAAACATCATGAAGAGTACCATGCCATTACCGTTAGTATCTCTACACAGGTTCTGAAGCATTTTTTCATCTGAACAGTCCTTAATATGTTGCCATGGACATTCCTCATTGTTGCACTTTCCTCGAAGCTCATACATGCAAAGTGGCCAAAGTGGATCCACAGCAACATTGCAGGAATAGCAGGCAGTGTCTTTTGAAAGTAGATCCCCACCAGTCTCATCAGATGAGCTAGTTAATGAATAATTTGAAACTCCCTCATCATTACGCACATCATACATGTGCCTTTTCTGCTGAGATCTACTTAATTTGAATGAAGACATGTCTTTGACATGATAAAATGCACTCCTTATGATAGAAGCTGAATTGTCCAGAGACAATCTGCTTTCACCTTCTTGGACAACCTCATGCGGGTGTCCCTCTAGCTTGTTAGCCCCTGCATTATGGAACAACATATCAAATGATAAAGCAACAGAATTTTCAATCATTACTACACATCCATGTGTGAATATATACTTATAAGCATGTCAATTAGAAAAGGGTAAAGCTCATTAACCCATAAATTTCTGCTGTCTCCTTGTCTACAAAGGAAGTAGAGCATAGATCAATAAAAACAACCAAAACTATGCCAAGAAAAAGATTGGATCATAGACTCCATAGTATTCTTATTTCTACATATCACTACAATACAGTATCTAGATGCCTCAACCAAATTCTAGCATTGAGAGTCAGTCCTGGACAAAGAGACAAAATTATCTCAACTTCCCCACTCTTTCTATTATCAAATTCTATATAAACAGTGGTATTATAATCATGAAGTATGGCCCAAATAAAAATTATGAAGCAAGCACATGAACCATTCTACATAAGCACTCAAATATTCTACTAGAAAAACGAAATAAAAGCTAAAACATTTTTCACCAAGAACACTGACCCTCAAGATCTGCATGCCTAACTCTCTCTGCATCATAGAACGGTGCACTCCAGTTACTCGCATGGGTTTTCTCACTTCCAGCATCGCTTTCGGATCCTTGTTCAATGGCACCCTCCACGCCACACAAATCTTTTCGATGCTGTGAACTTTTGGTCCCCAACCGTGCAACTAGTTCTGATCTTAAAGTTGCTTCACGAAGTAGAAAATCACGAGAGCTATCATCAGAGATCTTTGTACTAACATCATTGGTCATGCTCTCATGCCTTTCCCCAGCTTTTTGGGCCTCTCTCTGGGATCCTTGTTTGGATTGAACAAAATCATGGCCAAATGGAAGATCCACATCTTCTTCGTCGGCTAACCTATTTTGACCAATTAAGGGAGAAAATTCCTCATTAGCAACTCTCCTGCCCTTGTGAGACATTGGCTCTGATGTGCTAGCATCTGGTTCACTGCATTGCTCTGAGCCATTCACAAGAAGATGAGAGGAATCACCGGGAACACCATCCAGGCATCCGATATTGGATGCGTATCCTGGTTGATTAGATTGATCATATTCTTCCGGCATAATATGGTTGGATGAGGGCACTGAATTCACGTTCAGAATCAGATCATCTGAGGATTTCACCTGAACTCCCAAATGCTCGTTATGGAAGGAGGACCAAATTAAGCTTGGATCATCTATAATAAAAGATTGCAATCGTGATGAATACAATTCTCTTTGATGATATAGGTGAGCACACTTGGCATTAGCCTCAATCAAAGTCCTTTGAACTTTACGATAAGCTTTAAGAGCATTTCTTTCTTCAATCTCGCATCTCCGCCTCTGCTCTTGAGCTTCCTCAAGTTTCTTGTCTAAAGACTCCTCTATCTCGATGAGGGACTGCATTTCCTTGATGCCAGGTTTTGGCCCATTTGCATCATCCAAATTACTCAACACGCTCATATTCTTCACAGGTGCCTAAAGCAATATTAAGAAAATCAAAGAATAATGGAAAGGAAAAATCAGTCATATTTAGCTGCATACATGCCTCAACTGGTGATCTAGAATCACATCTACCTCTACTGAGTTCTTTAAGGATGCTTCAACTGCATGATCCCCAGTCAAAACTTCCTCGTCTTTGCTGCTTCTCAATAATTCAGGTTCCCTTCTAATTTCATTTGGGTCAGAACCCATTATATTTCTTCCATTACTTATCATTAGATGGTTTGTCTCCATTCCAGTCTGCAGAGCCAATTTTAAAAAAATTAGAGAAAAGGTGATACTGGTTCCTTATATAGGGTAAAATAGTATAAAAAGTCAAATATCGAAGATTGCGCCAAAAATTCAGGAAATATATATAACTAAGCAGCAAACCGTGAAATTTTATCGAGAATAATAACATTTTTTATTAAAGTGCGAAGCCTCCTTAAAACATAGAAAAATTTCTACTTTTCGTCCTTGTACTTTCATTATTTTTCTAATCAGGTCTCTTTAATTTCACGCCATGAATAGTGAATTGATGAAGGCATAAAAAACAAATTAAAAGAATTAATCCATTCGCTATATGGCCCACAGAAGGTGTCCATGTAGGCAATATTTGGTTCAACTTACACTCCAGCTTCCTTTGACGGCCGCGTCAATTGGATTTGGTTAACTTTGTGCACGAGGGACTTGATTAGACATGTGTAAGTCAAGGACTTGATTAAAATTGAAAGCAACAGACTTGAATTGAAAAGTAGAGAAAGCAAAAAGACGAAAAATACAATTTTTCTTACAATATGATATTCTGAGAGAAGAGTATCAATGATGCATTGCAAACAGATTGATGGAAGATTCTCATAAGCAAGAGTTCTTCAAAAGAAATTTAAAAACGGCATGTCCCCATGACTGAAAGAAAACATAGAGACATTCAAATTAAACTTGCAATCGGCATTATGAGGGGGCAAAGATGAAAAGGGCAGAGTGGTAATGTGATATTTCAAGGACCTTCTAGGTTTTGACTGGCTCTGAGTTCTGAACTTAAGCAAAATCATGAACTTACACCCATATTCTTTGTGAATGTGTTCTGGGTCATCCTAGTTAGCGGCGGATTTTGTTTTGAAAGAGAAAATTTGCTCACCATTCTGCTTGTCCTCTCAGGATGGTCGGCAACAGTAATACCTGGATGACAACCAACGTAAATCAAGGGTTAGTAGATCTCATATAAGGATCTCGTACATTTTATAAATAAACAACCTTTTACCACACCATGTAGGTTAGCTGAGGCCATTGCCACCCTTTCACTATCTTGTATTTCATATCCAGTGACATTTGGTTCAGTCACACTCGTGGAATGTGCTTTTGGAGCATGGTCAATCTTGTCCATCTTGCTGGTTTCCAACAACAGATCCTTTGGAGGTGGGCACAATTTAGCAGCGGCTGTCACTTGATCGACACATCGCTGGGAATAAGAAGATACACCAACCTTCAACCTTTTATGAGAGGGCTCTTTTGTGTCTAATTGTGGGAAGTCTACAGAACGTGGGAGGTCTGCAGAGGTCGTGACGCTTATACCACCCGAATTCCTGTTTAGGTTAAGACTATAACTGTTTTTAGAAAAACCTAAAACTGGATGCTTGTTTTGTTGAGCTAACTTATGCTTCAGCTCAGTTTCACGTTGAGCAATCTGCTGCCGCAAGTCCTGAAGTTCAAGTTTTCTTGAGCCTACAACATGATCAGATCCATGCTCCTGGCATTCCAATTTTTGGTTGAGCATACTCAAACTTCTTCCTGCACTTCCTTGCCCAATTGAAGGTGCAGAAGCAATCCTGTTGTTTGCTCCCTGGACCTTCGTCTTTGGATGTATATATGTACGACTCGCAGGCAATCTTTTGGACATCATTGGTTTTATGTCTTGAATAGGATATCCCAACTTCTTCGATGATTTCCGTGCCAAAATAGGTGGCTTCTGATTTCCATTCATACTAACTGTTTTAGCTTTATCTTCAGACCTCCTATCCTGTCTGCCCTCATCGGAATCACTGCTGCTCTCATCATCAAAGAAGCTTATAACAAGATTGCTGTTGGGCCCTGAGGAACCACCAGTTCCAGATCTACCAGACTTATGTCCAACTTGATTCATTCCAAGACTCTTCGCATGTTTGGTTTGTATAGATGGTCTGGTTGGAAACTCAATTGAAATTGCAGGAGGATCAGCAGCATCAACCTTCGCTGGTACATAATTAATGGTAAATAGAAAAACGTCATGAAAGGAAAAAAAGAAAAAAAAAAGATCAAGTAAAGGTTCAGAACAAACACCAGAGTCAGAAGAGCAGAAGTGTTAAGCATCTCCAGGAAATGTGCAAGTACACATTAATTTTCAAAGACATTGATACCAGACAGCAACCCTGAGCACTCTATTCTAGATAAAACAAGGAGTACAAAGAAAATAAGAAGCCTTCTTGGTTTTAATGCAATGTAAGTCTATTTAAGCAGACACATTCGATTATGCTGCTGATTCAAAGGACCTATAAGTTTATAGATAGGATGAGTAGAGGTTTTAAGTTGCTGTACCAGGTCCAATGCATTTGTCAGCTGATAACAATAGCATTTCCCCAAAAAAAAAATAACAATAATAAAATAAAATAATGCTAAATCACTTGGTGGAAATTCCAAAAATCATAGTACACACAGTACATTTGGATTCCTTCCCTGATAAATATCCACGTCAAACATGGAGCCAAAAATATCCCATACATCATACTTCGACCAGCAAATGAGTCATTGTACAACAACACATCCCTCTATCACATATAACAACATTTACCATGGTTGCCTCGAGAAATCTCACTTCCAGAGAGAGCCTGATGGCTCCTAGCAGAAAGAAGAGCTCCAGTATCCAACTGCGCGGCAGTAGAATCAGCAGGTTCCTGAGCAACATGTGTAATGGATCTCAAAAGCTGCTAAAAGAAGAAGCCGCACATCTTCACAAGAAGGGAAACTAAGAACAAAAGCAAGATTCTCAGTCATCAATCAGCTTTTTAATCCAAAAGAGACATCAATTAGCTTTTCTCTTTAAAAGGAAAAGGAGGCTCTCATACATCGACCAGTGACCTTAGAGATCATTCGATGGCTTGAGACCAAGTGGATCATGTGACGGTCAATTTCGGGAAAGTGCCATAGTTCATGCACCGAAGTTTTGACGCTCTTTCTTTTTCCTGGAAATCATCCTAATTCAAGTAAGTTCCCCAGGGTCGATTGCTTAACCACGGTGCTACGTAGCTTTACACAAGGGAGACTTCTAGAAAGTCTCATGTAACTCTCCCCACACTCACGAAGCCAAGACGACGAGTGAGAGCTCTCCCATTTCGATCTGACTACATCCTTAGACTATGCTATCCACTGAAAACCCAGTAATGTTTTCACGTTCAATTCCCTTTTACTAAATTTCCTTTCAAGGAATTTCGCTTCACGGTATGCGTATCCTTCGTAATGGCTAGTCACAAACCACAAACCCCAAAGCAGAGAGGCCTACTACGTAAGAGAACTACAGGCCACGAATTACTCAATCAATTCAACAGTCGGAGGTCGTTTTCATCGAAGAGCTACCTATATACCAACCGACAATCGCAAGCATACTCCGGATCAGCAGTAACCCCGACTCGCGATCCTCTCAACACCACCCACAAAGCACTAAACCGCGTCCACTGCAGAGCCTCTAACCGCGTGACAACAGACCGAATCGAAGCGCACGAACGAATGCGAAATGCAAGCAGAGGACACGAAGACCGGATGAGGTTCGAAGAGGAGGGAGGAAGGAAGGAGAAGATGAATACGTCGTCGTTGTCGGATGAGGAGACCTCGCCTTCTTCTCGGGCCTTGGGAGGTTTGGGCTTGAGTTGGGAGGTCGGAGCAATCGGAGGAGCTGATTGCGCCGCCGCCGCCGCCGCCGCCGCCGCCGACGAAGATTTGGAGGTCGGTTCCTCCATTCTCTCTCTCTCTCTCTCTCTCGCTCGCTCGCTCGCTACTGCGAAAAGGAAATGAATGGCGAGAGGAATTGCGCAATCGTGGACAAGGGAAAAGGCGGAGACGATCCCGAGTCCAATTTCCAAAAATGACCTCAGCTCGGCGCCTGTTTTACGGTGCGCGTGAGTGAAGCGGAAAAACATAGGCAAATTCCACAACTTCATTGGATTTTATCCATTTGTTACCACGTCCTTTCCATGTATGAAGCGTGATTAATTAATTAATTGAACGGAACGGGCGTAGTTATTATATATATTCGAACTGAAGTTTTACTTGAAGGGTCGTTTGTTTAAAACATTATATAAACTTCAAATTTCACATGTTAGTATTTGTATGTTTTGAAAGTTTTAAAGTGTTTAAGAATAAAAGAGGCGAAATACGGATGCGGGAAGATTTTTGGAAGTAATACAAAGAGTGTCCGTCCAGACACGGTAATAACCACCAGAAGACGAGGGCAATAGCGGAACAATAATTTTTTTGACCTTTTTTTTACCATACATATCTAGATTTTCTGGTTAAAATTAATACGCACGAAATTATAAAAGGCGGAGAAGCCCAACCAACCGCGGGAGGGGCGGAACGCATGATGGCACACGTGTCGCGCTGTCAGTGGCCGACGGGCCCAGGAATGACGACATTCTCGACTCGGCGCATGGGGGAATCGAACGGAACAAATCCCGCCTAGCCATCTTTCCCTCCTCTCTCGTGCATTTCGCATCTGCTGCAGAGCGCGACATCGCCGGAGCCGAACCGACGGAGCCGGAACCTCCCGTCCGATCGCCGGAGCGGAGATGTCCGCCTCCCTGGACATGAGCCTCGACGAGATCATCCGGCGCCGGCAGCGGTCCGGGGCGCGCGGCCCCGGCCCGCTCCGTCGCCCGCCGCCGCCGTACCGCGGCCCGCCCCGATCGGCGCCGTACTCGCCTCCGGTCCTTCGCCTGAGCTCTTCCGCGGTGCGTTTCGCTGACCGCTGCCTCGCGTTTCGCTTTCTTGTTCCTCCTCCTTTCTCCTTCCCGTTTTCCGTCGAGCGACGAGGTGTCCAACGTTTCCGGTTTTCGTCGTATTGGTCGGACTTGTGGTTTAGTCGGTTAGGTCGTCCAGAGGACGAGCGGTCGCCGCCGCGGCGTCGCGCTGTTGTTTCCGTGTTCTTGACTCCGTACGTCGTGCCAAGCGGTTGTTCTAAGCTCGATGAGTTATCGTCCTCGTTTGTTGGCTTAACTTTGGTTTTTCGCTCTTCTTTCGGATGGCGAATGAATGCAGCTGATGGCGCCGGCCGCGGCGCCGGTTTGGCAGCACGAGGAGCTGTTCGGTGGAGCGTCTGAGCCCGAGGCTGGCACGAAGCTGTATGTATCGAACTTAGATTACGACGTCACCAACGAGGATATAATGGTAATGATTTGTCCGGTTGTGTGTCTGTATTTTGCCTGAAACTATTCTCTACTGCGTTTCGATTTACTTGAGTTGCTAGACATCCGGAAACATAAGGCGGCGCGGAGGGTAACTCGTGCCTTGGTCTCTGCAGTTACTGTTCTCGGATGTTGGGGTTGTGGAAAGATGCGGAATCCACTATGATCGAAGCGGGAGATCCAAGGTATTTCTCTTTCGAAATACTCGGATGAAATATTGAATATTGTGAGTGATTTTTATAGGACTAAATTCTCTGTCCTGCCTTATCTCACTTTTTCAAAACGGAAGACTTCCTGTTGAATTGCCGTATGAGCAAGTCTTTTCAAACAAAGGGCTGCCATGAGACTCTTCGAGTTTGGGACTTGGATGTAGCTGGTTTTAATTAATGGAATCATGAATCATCACTTGAACATTGTCATAGGGTGAAGATGAGGCTTAGGCAAAACTTAAGTGGAAGTCTGAACCTCGATTTTGTCGTGTCTTTTAACTGGAGATTGTTATTGTAGGGAACCGCAGAAGTTATTTTCGCACGGCATTCAGATGCTTTAGCAGCTATCAAGAGATACAACAATGTCCAACTTGATGGGAAGCCAATGAAAATCGAGATTGTTGGACTGAGGCTCTTTCCTCCTCCTCCTCCTCCTCCTCCTCCTCTGCTTCCCCTTCCTTTTCCATATAGCAGTGTTAGAAGATTTCAGAGTGCCTATGCAAGGTATGTAACTTTCTGTTGGTCTTCAAAAGCTTTGACAGAAACAATGGCCAGGAAAATTGCCCATCCATTTTAGAATCTAAAATATCCTGACCTCGTGTACTGCTCATCCATTTTAAAATCTCAAATATCGTGACCTCATGTCATTTTTGATCTGATAGCCATTGATGCTGGCATTTACTTGCTGTGTGGGTAGAGAGAAGGAAAAGTGATTGGAAGTTTGATCAATCTGATCTGAGCCTTAATGACTGGGAATTAGTGAATTGATGGTCGCTTGGGGACAACGGATTGTGAATATCTGAGCGGATCTGCTATGAGAAACTATGCCTCTTTCATTAGCTTGAAGTTAGCTTCCTAGATCATGTATCTGCTGGATGTAGAAAAGGAAAATGTTACATGGATACACTTTTGGTAAGGTGTAGTTTGAGAATTTCAATGACTGCCTCGAATGCCCTCTTATCATCTTGCCACTGAGACAGTTCATTAGGCAATCTAGTGTGCATTTAGTTGGACGTTTTGTACCTGAAACTTCCCCTGCAACCCCAATTTAATGTGCTTTCTGATGCTAATGTTTTATAGTGGACAAGGTTCTGGTGCTGAGAAACTGTATCAAGGTGGCAGCAGCCAAGGACGTCCAAGAGTTGGTGGACCAGCAAAAGCTCATTTTCGAAAACCCTCTGCAAAAGAGCTTGATGCCGAATTGGACAGATACCATTTAGAAGCCATGCAGTCGTCATCGTAAACAGCACAAATTGCTTTTTAGAATAGTAATCTCATCGTTATGCAGCTTTCCCACATGGCATTCACTCTTTAGGGACAAAACTAAGGATGGTAGCATTTTGTCTACCGTACCTGGGGTGGTGTGCTGTTCTTTTTTGGATTCTCCAGCTCCACCTTCTAAGCCATAGTAAATTTTTGGCTCATAGTCAATAGGTAATTCCGCAAATCGTACGTATAGGAGCATCTTTTGGCAGTTTATTCCATTTTTCCGTCTGAAATAGCCATAGTAATGTTGGCAAAGAATCGGGGATTGGATTGAAGCCGATTTATATCAGTTTCTACGTTACCCTTTTAATTCAGATGTGTATGGCTAGCATCATCCTTCATTGCATGTCTTATCAGGTCTTAATGATTACAGTTGATCCCTTTAGGCCATTGCTTTTGCTGGATATGCACTGTCACTATGCGAGACCCATCAAAATGGGATGGAGACGCATTAATCAATTCATATTTGATATGAGTGTTTGTTAAATGGATTAAGTAGGTCACAAACGGGCTTGAAATGGTAAAAATCCGAAATAATATATAATTTAAAGGATTTATAATTTGTTTTAATCCAATTTACATCTATGACTCTCTTTACCCTCACACTCATTTGATTTCGAGCTCACTCACTCACTTGATAACATGAAAGTGTTTTAGTAATTTGGCATAAGTTTATGAATTACTAGATTTGTATTGCAAGAAAATGAATTAATTCGGGTTGGGATCATTCTCAATCACATCGTCTGCCACATGTTACATGGTAACTACGAGTGTGCATGCTAATTTCAAATCACCATTCGAGGCTTATTGCTTTTGCATTGGATGAACGTACCAAAGTTTGCTATTCTACAGTATATTGATAGTCTTGCTTTCTCGCTGACTACGGTCTCGTGATCAGGGAAAAATAGCACTGTCTAGATATAATAATCCATTGTGATCATGTTGTGTTACGCCTTGAATGTTAATCTTATCCTAGCTGATTTCATATGAAAATTAAAGCTTTGCAAATCTAGACAACACTTGATGAGAGTCCAATTTGCCGGGTGATTTTCCTGGTTCAATTTATACAACCATGGTATAGGAAAAGAAGCAACAAATCATTCTCTCCAGGCAGCGCAAGAAACAAAACGAC
This sequence comes from Eucalyptus guilfoylei, assembly GCA_016097605.1. Classification (NCBI taxonomy): domain Eukaryota; kingdom Viridiplantae; phylum Streptophyta; class Magnoliopsida; order Myrtales; family Myrtaceae; genus Eucalyptus; species Eucalyptus guilfoylei. Next base: position 22,605,530 of record CM027869.1, read on the forward strand.
GAAATTTCCTGCTTTCGTTACTTCAAAATTTCATTCATACAAGAGCAAACTCAACCAATTAATTTTACAACAAACCGCAAATTAGTTGAAGCAGCCAAAACAGGGGAAGAGGCCATAACCACATAAAGAAAAGAAACAAATATATACAGCAGTCAAAAACAATTAATGAACAGATCAAGAACCAGACTAGGCAGACATTGAAGATGCCCCTAATACTTAGCATCCTCAATGGTGCCCCCTTCAGAGCCCTTGTCTCGCAAATCAAGTAGTTGCAGGTCCTACACATACAGAAGGTACAAAATCACTGCCCTCTTCATCGATGATGAGACCTGGCGTCTGACTTCTCAAGTCAATTTGAGAACTAAAGAAACTATTATTTCTCATCTAGATGGTCATCATCGTATCCCTCATTGCTGAGATACTACAGAGGCTCCAAAATTTGAACAAGGAAACAAAAAGATTTCTTCCAGAGGTCCATCAAACTTCTGCTATACAATGGTCACCGGAACTGCTTCAAAATATCAAAGAAAGACACATGCAAAGAAAGATGTCTCAGAGCCAAGAATGTGGGGGGGAAAAAACGATGCAAGCTATTATACACTCTCGAAGAAAGATGTCCTGGTAACTTGACGTTCCTACTACAAGACATTTACAGAGAACCTAGTTCACTGTGGACCTAGTTCACTCTAAACAAAGCCGGGATATAACTTCCTAAAACAGTGAAGGAGACAGTCTTCTTAGCACAACATATAAATATAGGACTCTGATTAGCTTAATGGGGTCATACCCAGCACACTCAAAAGCTACAAGATAAATGAGTGGAGAGGAACAAAATGGACAAGATGAGTACCTGAGGGTATGTTCAACCCCCTGAACTTCAGGAGGTGAACTTGATCTGATCTGAGTCAGCATACTAATAGTATCCTCCAGGGACTGCTCAGTGCAACGACCTAGAACACCTTGAGTCCTGAGCCGTCAGCTTTACATCACAGATTTCCCAAGATAATTTTTTCCATTGATAGCTAGCCCTACTCATGTACAACCAGGAGGAGTAATGTTTCAAAAGCATACACTTTACCACTCCACTCCTGCATCCAGAAAAATATAAAGGATGATGATTGCTCATCCCAGAGAATGTATCATACTCCAGTGAATTTTCTAACTCCATCCCATACCATAGCTCCAAAGTCAACTTTGAAACACATCCCTTTCTGCAGAAGACTCAAAACTTATTCTGATCCACATTGTTCAATGGAGAAGGCCCTCATTTCCATTTCCATATCATCCTGAGGGAACTTAAGCTTTGCTTATCAGGATGTGAACAGCATGGGCATTAGGGTCTCAACTCGTCTCTCACAATGACTACTTGATGTCACAACTCAATTCCAAGATCGTTTGCCAACTGAAGTATGCCACGCATCTGAAGATATGGATTCTCCAACAACTTCTCATTGTTGCTCTGCAAAGCAGCAATAAAACCCCAACAAGTGAGAAGCAAACTTCCCATAAGAAATAGGTCAATTATACATCTTAAAAGTCCAATAAGAAATGGCAGGACAACAGGTACCCTGTCCCCTTAACCAGCATCAGGTTTATAGGATTTTCAATTTTCATAATATCTCTTCAAATGTAACCCATAAAGCCCATTCGCAATGACATTATCCAAACTACTGACGTACATCATCAAAATAACATGTTAAAACCCATCCGTGAGTTTAGTCTATTTTTGGTACTGTTTCTTCTCTAGACCTGCTTATAAGATGACTGTCAATTTTTCTCAAAACTGTCTATAGGATAAATGGTGTGTTGTCAAAAAAACATTATTAGCTTAATTACTGTGAGTCTGTGAATAACACTAACAAGCAGACAAACCATCACTACATGCCTTACCTGCTGAGCTTTGAAAACAAGATTCTGAAGCATGTGTTGATACTTCTCAGGTTTCTCTGTCATCATCCTCTGCATATGTCAAAACATATAAATCAGCAGATCCCCATGAAAACAAGAATGCTAATACATGGAAAATAGAGATGCTTCCTTGCCTTCAAAAGAAAAGCTGAAGAATAATAAGCTACCCTTGCGTCTGTGTCATCTAAAAGTTCTCTGCAAGTTGACAAAACCAGTGCTTGGACCCTTTGCATACTCCAAAAGAATAAAAAGATATGATAAAAAGAAAAAATCAAAACCTCATAGGGATGAGAGGTAAATGCTATCACCTGAAGAAATCTTCTCCACCGACTTCTTCAAAAGCAGGGGGGTCCACAGTGCATTTTCCAATTAGAAGCAACAAAAGGGTAGCCCGAATGTCTGATCCTGCCCCAGGTAGGTTGCCCCTTCCTTTGCTTCCAACAGCAACACCCAATGCGATGTTGTCTGTCGCAGCGCTAGCAAGTTGAATCAATGGCCAATAAAATAAAGCAGCAGGAACACGGGCAACTAATTGCATGGGAACAACAGCGCGTCCTTGCAGAAGCAATGCAGCCATTGAAGCTGTCCCATGATAGAAGTTACCATTATTGTTGGCTCTGCCATAAGTTTCTTCCACATATTCCCCTCGGAGGCAGTTCTCTTGTGGAGGAGCTGGCTCACCAAGATCCTTTTTCTTATTCTCACTGGTGACACGCATTCCCTCTCCAATTTGAGTGGAACTTGCTGGCGGAACTTTGAGACACACTTGAGAGAAAAGAATATCACACATCTATGTATAAACAGAGAAAAAAAATACAGTTAGTATTCCTATTAATTCTTTTAAAAGAAATTGCAAAAGTAGCTTTCGTTAAACAAAATGTTAACAACTTAAAGCATCCGATTCAAGATAATCACTTAATGCTACTCAAACAACAAAGGCCAAACAGTATCTCTGACCAGAAGTAACTCTGATTAAATTTAATGAGCTGATGCAGGCTCAGCGAGAATCAGTGTCACCATGCCCATGCCGACATCCGTTTCTTACAAACTGATCAAACGCTTTGTAACGGAATGTATAATTAATTCTTACCAGCTAATCAAAAACTTCGCAACAGACTATATAATTAAAAGCTTGAAACATGACATATTTCAAAACGTATTTTTCTTCTTTAAGAAGCTTTCACTTAACTTCCATATATGATTTGGGCCTTCAAATAAAAAAAAAGGAATTCACTACATCAACTAAGAGCTGTCTTCTTCTTTGTGTATATGGAAATCTATGTTTAGGCTGAGGAATACGCAATATCTAGCTTGGTATGACAGGTAAAATAGATACAGAACATGTCTAATTTTTCATATATATTTCAGAAATATCACTAGTTAACCAAGAAACTATTAATCACGTCGACAATATTCAAATGCAACAGGACAAGCTGCTCAATAGCCAGGTTTATCATTGCTTGTCCCATCATATGTGGCAGTTCTTATTCCAGCTGCATATTTTTAGATCCCTAGGCATTCTGATCACATATATCACCCAAGGACATATCGGAACATTAGTAGCACTTGGAAGGCTGATTGAAACATGAGAATAATAATCTTTAAGTAATGTATGGAAATATCTTATAGAGTGATGTCTCCTTTGCACATGTCCCATTTCCAAGGTTCAGAAACCACAGTCAGCTAGGATCGGTTCTGCAAGCAACATACCTTTAAAATATTCATGCGGTCAGTTTCATTTATGTGGAAAACCAGTAGTAAAGCACTGCTCATGATGTCTATTACTGCATTGGCCTTCTTAAGACGGTTGTCATCAAAAGAGTGATCAGGACCACTGCTATTAAACCGCTGCATTTCCTTCTCATCCAGCAAAAATTTGCAACGCATGAGAAGCCTCTCCAGAACAAACAGGAAACCCCATCTAATGCTGTTGTGCTTAGATTTCAAAAGCCCACACAAAAGCCGTACAGACAAGGGGATATCTGAAGCAACAGAATAATCAGGAGCTCCCGCATCAGCGATTCTCTGCTGCAATGTTTTTATATTTGACCATATACTACCATCCTTTTCCTCACTAATTTCTGATATAAGCAAATCTCCTAACCATATGTACCCATTTCGACGGCATGAAGTTCTTTCTGAATGAAGGAGTGAATGTAATGTGGACCAATGGAGATTCACATCATTGCCGATACCATTTCGTAAGGATATTTCTCCAATTTTCCCGAGAACCTTGAAGGACTTTGTGATCTGCACCATATGAGAGAACTCTTTGTCTAAGTGACTAAATGAACTCACTAACACATCAAATCTCTCTGTTATGTTTTCCAAGAGCTGCAAAACAACCAGATTCAGAGTGAAGAGTAAGTAACATCATCATTAGCAGCCAAACTTGTTAGCGAAAGCTGAAATGTCATCCAAGAGATGCAAGATTTCACATGTATAAATTAAGAGGAACCATTCTGAAAAAAATGGAGAAAAAAACAAAATCAAGCAATAGGCAAAGAAGGATGAATATACTCTTTTGAGAGAAATGGAACAAAAAATGGGAAAATGAGGCAGCTGCATTATACATCAATATCCTCATGTCAAAGGAACATGTAAAACTCTTAGAAACAGCAATCCAAGTACAAATATACGCCTAGGTGCCCACTCAAAATAAAAGAATATAACATATAGATCTTGTAGATATACCAACATATTTTCCTTGAAACTCAAAACAAGAAAATGCAACAGATGTCCAACGAAGGTGGAAGTACCATATTTAGTCGTTCGCTGTTTGGATATCTGTCCAATGCATCAGATATTGACCTTCTCAAGATCTCGCCAATTCCTTGTACTCCCAGTTTAACAGAAATATAAAAAGCTTCAGGTGCGTCTGCCAGAGTGAGCAAGGTTGCAAGAGGTTGAATCTCATCATCAGTGAATTCAGAGGCTCCAGTTGCTAAGCATGTTTCATTGATTTGATGTAAGACATAGTCAAAAAGCACCAGATACAAATTTCTCCTTTCTTCCCTCGAGTTCACGAGCGAATACTGCAAAGCAACACACAGATGTGGGAGAGACATATCAGGAACCAGGATGATTTAGGAGAAGGATGCTTTTAAATTTGATTTTATCTAAACAAGCAACTAATAACCAACCCATAAATCAGGGTAAAGCAACCAATCTCAGGTCACCAGAATAATTTTGGAAAATTATAATTATAATTATAATTGGGCATGCAGATATAATTTTGTGCTCCCATTATCACCGGGAGACATGGCTAGGGAACAAGTTTATACATTTGAAGTGTTTGTTTGCTACATAATTGAATCTGTAGAGACTTCAATGACTCCTCAATAAATTTTAAGGTGAGATGACACCAGTGTTTTATACAAATATTTTCACAAGGAAGATAAGCAACTAATTCCTTCAGTAGAATTTCTGCAAGTAAAAAGAAACTCTTAGATATTTAAAAAGAAAAAAAGAAAAAAGAAAAGTTAACTGGGTAACAACACATTCACAATTAACTTGAGAGCAGCTCCTCCAGAACAATATCCAAAAGAATAACTACATTTGAAGAAGTGGAACTTTTATCTGCACAATAGTTAACAGGTTAAAGCATAAATTTTTATGTATAACTGTATCTGAAAGAAATAGGTCAGAGGCTGCTCATGTGGAATGTATCTAAGAAAGAATCAATCAAGTTCTCACTGAACCAGAACAAACTTTATCTAAAATTTGACATTTTTCTAAAAGCAAAGGAAAAAATCACCATTAGTTTGATTTATAGTCCTAATACCATTATAATTAAAATATTATTTCTTAAAAGTGACATGAAGTAGAGGAAAGTTAAAAGTGGGGAAAATAAAGAACATAGGGATAATTATAAACCACTACACAAGGAGGCAATTCATTCCCAGTTCAGCAGCAATACACCCCTGCTTTTCCTTCTTAGTCTTTCAGCAAGCCTATCAACTACTGACAAAATCAATTTCACATATTAAAAATTTGCATACCTCAAGTAATATAAACTCAATCCCTCCAATAAGATCAACCTGGTGAAAGAGAAAAAGCAGGGTACTCGAAACCAAGTCAGTGGATTCATCAGGAAGTTGATAAAACATGTTAGTTAGTATGGAAATAAGCTTGTTGTGAACAATTTCTGCCCAAGAATTCTTCCTGCTGATCTCTAAAAGTGATTTGACAACCTGAAAATTATTAAAAAGAACCTTAAATCAAACCTTTCTCTGAGATTATATATAGATAACCAAAAAAAAAAGAAGAAAAAGAAATACAATACTATATAACAGAAGATCTGTCCATCATCCCGAGCAAAACAATATCTATGAACACAATCAAAAGCTACACTCGCCCCAAGTCTCTGATAATCTCGCCCACAAAAACATGAACGACGACGACTGTCTAGACAAGAGAAAAACTGGATCACTTTTAGTCCCAGGAAACTCATACCATAGACTAAAACATGACACAACTTCTGATACAGGAAGGAAGAAGAGGAAAGTTCGATAGCAAGTATTTGCAATTAAAAACAGTCTAATATTAAGTCTGCTTGGTCCATTAGAATGACACTTCAGAATATCCAAAGTTACTGTTAGAGTAGAAGACAGTTACTTAATATGAGAAAGCAGATCCTGAAGGATGGGTGAAAAGCATTTTTCCTTTTCCTTTTATGATCGCTTTCTGTTCATAAAGACAGAAGACTCTGAAAGTCTCTGAACACTAATTGGCAGTTTTGCATACTTTAGTTCTGAAAGAGGAGAACTATTCCATAATAAATTTAACTAGACATAAACCGTTACCCCAGATTAATCAGTGGCAGACTTTCTATCATGCCAACGTCATCCTCAATCAATGACAAACTGAAAAATTTAGAAGCTAAAGGTAACCCCTGAACTTCAAGAAGAAAAACTAATAGAACCTATTAATGTAATCACCATAGAAAAAAAGTGTTCCATCAAAGTGTGCAGTACAATGATGAAGTTTAAAAGTAAAAGCAGCCACATTTTCTTATATGTAAACATACAGAGTAGGTTTGGTTCTTCCAAAGCAAAGAGACAGACGAGAGATTTTACGGACTGAACTTGCAAGACTTACTATGCAGAGTTAAAGTTATACAAAGTCCTACATACAGCGAAGCATACAATACTACCTTCTTAATTAAATCATAAACCAAGATAATATTCCTAGAGACATGTTTGTAAAAGCTATTCCAGGCTTTGCTGAACCTTGATTCCACATTTCCCTTTCTTACTCAATCCATAGTTGGAGCTCACATCTAGTTAAAAATGAATACCTGAAGACCTCCAGCATTCTCAATGTTTACTTGCTTTGAAGTCTACATCTCAATCAACTAAACAATTGTTAAATGTATGTGTGTGCGTGAGTGGGTGGGTGGGTGTGTGTGATGCTGAAATCGATACAAGTGATGCTGATGATGATATCTTCTTTACTACTTGGAGCAGAGAGAACACGACACTTCTAAGTAAACATAACATAAACATGGAAGAAGGTTGCTCACCCTTATGTCCAGACCTTGCAACCTCTTCCTCCAAATTTTGCCCCTATCACAGACAAAATAGAGCAAACAGCTAAGTGCAGAGGCCCAGACAGACTCTTCCGTCTCTTCCATCTGTTGAACAAGCAGGAGGAACCCTTGAGAAGATTATGTTGAAATAATCTAAGAGGAAGAACACAACATATATTTATGCTGCATACACATATTCTACATTTTGGCTGACAGAACTTCTAATTATTTTGACATTTCATTTAGATCTGAGTTACCAAGCTACATCTTTACTCACATTATTCAAGTTCAACCATGAAGTGAAAATTCTCAGATAAAATCTTTGGGAGATTCAACCGCAAAAAGAAAACATACGCAAAAGAAGGAATACAAATTACAATTTTAAATGATTTTTTTGCTTTCTCCAAGTTATGCAAACCATATCATTCAAAGACCTGAACCTTTGAAGATAATTATCAAGATGTGCCAGATTCCTACAGCAAAGCTCCCAATTTCCAAAATATTCAACCTTAAGTTGAAGGGAAAGAGTTCGATGACACTCTCGACGATGCAAATTATTTAAAGAACTCAAAATTTCCAAGAGTTCATTCATGCACACAAAGGCCATGCAGATTCTTCATGATTTGGATAAGTCAACACCTAACAAGATGCCTTGAAGAGATATTGCCTTGAAGTTTTAGGTTTCGGTTAATCATAATACCTGAACGAGAAAGAGAAGAATTTCATATAAAATGTTCAGGATCCAAGACTCCAAATCATCAATAGCTGTGGAAGATTCCATTCTTTTGAAAGAACTTTTTGCCAGCCCATGCATTCCAACTTGAGTTTCACTATCAAGATATGTCTCTTGACAGTATTCTTCTTCAATGGTGGAAGGAATGTCTGTCAGCACAGGCTCTAATAGATGAGCATGTACTCCAAGGTTCAGAATTAAATCAAAAGCACGTGCCCTGCACTCTGTTCTGGTAGAACTAAGCATTTCCTGGAAGGGCATTACAAGTAAATTAGAATCCTTGAACATAAATTTTAATTGAATTTATATATCCATTCGAATCAACACCTGAAGCATGGACAGGGTGAGAGGAGCAGCAGGCCCAGGGTCCAAAACATACCTACAAGCAAAAACCCCCAGTTCACTTTGATCTTACATCCAAGTCAAGAATTAAGAAACAATCTAAAAGACAGACACCAAACACACCATGGTAAGCAATTCATATTAAATATTAAGAAAATCCACTCAAAATGGTCTAACATGCGTCAATATTCTCCCTTAAACCCATAAGCTTAAGTCACAATACCATATCATGCAGAGAGCACTTAGGCATATGGTTAAATGGGAAAAAAACATATACATCCATATTAACATAAAGCAACCCCCTAAAATATAGAAGTTGGTAATGCCATGATGCAATATTGTTAAATATCAGTACGTGACGTATGCAAGTAGTGGTGTACATCTCAATGCGAACTGAACATGCAAGTACAGCATATATGACAGATTATATTGACTCCTGTGATAAAAGCAACAATTGACAACGAAGTTTTAAGCACAATCGACACACGATCACACATCGAGAAAGGTGATTAGAATGTACATGTCAATAACTAGTTTAACGAGAACACTGATAGCAACATCCATCGTTGGCTTTCCAGCATTATTTAATCTTGACACTGTCATGACGTTAGCATTTGGAGAAGACATCTCCGAGCAGACTGAAGCAATCACTTCCTGAACCTCAGCAGGATTAAGCCGCAGAGGTTGTTGTTCACTGAATAATAGAAAAAATTGACGTCAGAAGAAAAGGGAGAGAAGAAGGGGTTGGGGGGGGGGGAGGTGAGAGAGCTGAATCAGCCTGCAAAGAGCATATATGCAAGAATTATTTGCATTAAAACATGGTACTACTGCACTGTGCTCCAAAAGCCTCTGTAAGACATGCATCTCAGATAAAAACATTCAGATCAGAGGACAAAGAAGAGGAATTTTCATGCATTGATTTCATTATTGGATGTAGGAACTAATTACAGACATTGTTGCGCTAAGGTAATAAAACCAAAAAAGGAGAAACAAAATAAATTTTGAGGAAGGTTTATTGCACTGGCAGTGAGAAGTTTCCCTTAACAGCCAGAACCAAAACCCACATTCAATATAGCTGAGCATTTCTTTGGTCAAATAATCCGACAAATCAACGAGACACAAATTTTGGTCAATTTTTGACATAAACTGAGTAGAGGAGGGTTTGTGCATGTACAACTGCCCACACATGATGTAGCAGAAAATAAATTTTGAGGAAGATTTATTGCACTGGCAGTGTGAAGTTTCCATTGACAGCCAGAACCAAAACCCACATTCGATATAGCTGAGCAACAAAATAAATTTTGAGGACGATTTATTGCACTGCAAGTGTGAAGTTTCCATTAACAGCCAGAACCAAAACCCACATTCGATATAGCTGAGCATTTCTTCGGTCAAATTGTTTTTTTTTTTTTGGTGAAAGTAAGTAATTGTATTGAGCTTTACCAACTCTACAAGATGAAATCTCGGCACCAAAACTTGCACTCAGAATGACATGACGTCAAGGCGAGTGGAAGGGTGCCGAGATGAAAAACAGCCAGCAACAAACGGTAATAGCCACCACACAGCAAAGAAGAGCCAAACAACGGCCACCACCAGCAACCAAAGCCAAAAAAACAAAAGGCTTCTTCGGTCAAATTGTTCAACAGTAAATGAGAGACAAATTCTGGTCAATTTTTGACATAAACTGAATATAGCAGGGTTTGTGTTAATACACTTAAGGGAATAAAAATCATGTAGAATTGATGCACGATGCAGCAGAAATCCATGACTAGTATGAACAATGACCACAAGACATGAGAATCAGTATAATTTGCCCAAAAAGTGCAAAACAATGCATGAAGCACAAAATTCAGAGTAAGACTATTCAAATCACACTTCCAAGCTTCAACTTTTATATAGTCATTTTAACATAACCCAATACATAGTTAAAGGGGAACATCCAATTTCCCAATTCCCTCAGTTTATCACATCAGTCCTTCTAAAACAAAAGATGAGATTCAGATCTGCATGTTCAGGGGTATGGGACACATATGCACAGGTTGGGATATAAAAATGAAATTAAGCTTCCGCGCTTAAATGGATGGCTTGAAGTCTCAACATTCTTGATTAGTTTAATAAACTTTGCTTTATATATATATATAGAACTTCAACAGTTACTTGTATATGAACCACACATTAACAATTCCATATGAACCTCACATAAACCATTATCCAGACCAATTCTCAACACTTGGGAAAATAATTACGCAACTGCATGAGATAATACTATGTATGAAAATTATGAATTAATTATGCCACACCTGTAATGACGGTATTGGAATAGCGGTCGAGCACGAGGTCGGAATGTGCTTGTAGGAGATTCCTCCCTGAAAAATGAGAGTTGCATGTTCAACTGATAATGCCGAAATGAAGCTTTTGATCTTAGACAGGGGTGATATATACAAAACGATAAACGAAGTCTATTCTTAGACTCTTAGTTTCTCAGCTTTCCTCATATCTAGTTAAGGGCCATCTTTTTTTACCCAAGGCAGCAAAATATAAGACTCATACTGCTATATGCAGCCTGTATTAAGCAAACATAATTCAAGGCCAACAGGTATCAGAAAAAAGATCCATGTAAATTAGAAGCATCCAGTAAGATGCGGTTGTCTTGCTATCCATCCTAATGTAAGGAAGAGAAAGCAGGATTCAATTACCCCTGCAAACAACAAAGGTACTTAAGAGGAAGCATCGCGTGAAAGAGCATTATCACACTACAAAAGGTCCTTCAACGGAACATTTATGGCCTGCGGCAAACCAATGCCACTTTAAACAAGACCCAACCAAAAATGACATGTTCCTTTCTAGGATATCCAACCAGAACACAGTCAGCCAAATTGATTAGAAGGCATTTGAGAGTCTATCTCAGCATCAATATGGATTCACCAGCCATCAACTGATTTAGTGTGTTTAACACTACAAAAGTTCAGCACCCAATGTTCGATCCTTGCTTAAAAAGGCTTTTATATCCTTGAGAATCAGCATCCGATTTCTTTGTGCATCACAATAGTGCCACATAAGGAGGCAGGGAGTGAGGGGAGATCCAACCTAAAATAAGTTATGAATAAATCAAATCTTACAATCTACAGACATCTGAGAGAGAGTTCCAGATTTGTTTTTCTTTTTTCTTTTTTTTTGGCCAAAAAAAAATTGTCTATAGCTGCTTGTTGACTTGCTTGCAAGTTTCAGTTCACTTACTCAACAGGTACTTGGTTAAAAGGACTCAGCACACTGCATTTCACAGATAAGGTGGAAGCCTCTTACACATGAAAAGGCAATTGTGAAATGAATACATACCAAATTTGATGAGGGCCTGGCTTAGACCTTTTAGAAGCTGTTATAGACCTTAGATGAGAACGGGCAGAGGCAGAGCTGGTGATTGTCGTGACAGGAGAAGGCTGCAACAGTTGATCAAGATAAGGCATATCAGCACTGCCAAAATACTTCCAAGCCTGGCCTTTCATCTTAGCTTCCATATCGCCCACAAGGAGTGCCGCTGCACCTACTTCTAGGAAGTTATGTGCATTCATGTCTTGGGAACTCACAATTCGGTCACTGTGTCATAGCCAATGTCAATTACACACTCAAGCTAAATCACAAGTAGGCATAAGGTTCCTGTGAAACACCTATATGTGTGGTTCAGAATGAATTACCTTTCAGGTGACACAAATGATGATTGATGATCCCCTAAAAGGCGCCACTTGAGGACATCGGGAGCTATATAATCAATATCCTCAACATAGTCGACACTTTTAGGATTGAGTTTGTTCTGAGAAGATATACTTGAATCGTCCTTGCTTTCAAGAGATTCCGCACCAGTTGAGGGGCTTAACTGGGAATTGAAAGATCGTTTTAACAAGGACGACAATGATGGGAGTAAATTTTTGGTTGCCGAAGCAGCTCCAACAAAAGCAGCTGGTTGGAATGACCGCCTTGGAATATGTTGAGCCACGAGAGAACGAATATAATGCAGTGACTTAATAAGCGCTCCAGAAGCAAAACTGGACACAGGCAAAGGAGGCGCTGAAGATGGTGCAGCCTTACTTGGAACTACTCTGCTATTCGGGTTAGCATCGCATTCCGCAATTGTGTTAATACAGAACCGATCAATCTGCTGTAGAGTATCCTCACTGGGTCTATATCTGTGAAAGAAGCAGGAAGAGTAAACTCCTGAACCACATAGAAACCATAAAAGAAATTTCCTCAAAGGCTCTATGACATAATGTACTCAGGTGTGCACTAAGTAGACATGATGCATCTACAGAAACAATAGTTGATAACCTAATAAGATACAAGATTCATCTAATGACCAACTGCCCTTAAGTTATTGTAGTTGACAGTCCAACTAAAACAGAAGTTCAATCTGTATCAATTGGACTGACACAGGAGTTCAGTAAGTCAGCCTTTCACTTCCCAGTAGTTCATGTTGTTGGAAGATGGGAAGCGCAATTCTCTTCAAGATCTTTCCTCAACTATATAAGCATTTTAGCACCAAAAACATACGATGGAAAGAACCTATTTTGGTGATTGCATGAGAAGTGCATCACTAAGGACACTCAAAACCTATTACTTTACAATTCGCAGAAGCCGGAACACTGAAGCTCAATAAAACCTTCTCAAACATTTTCACTTTTGAAGAGGCAATTAATAAAAGATCAAGTATCTTAATCAATCAGCTGGTGCTAGGACATCAAGCACAAAAACTAAAAACCATCTATCTAGAATCTATTAGCAACCAAACAGTCTGGATAGTTGAAGCGCATACCTTAGTAGGTATCTTTTCAGAAGAGACACACATCTAGCCACTACAGCCGGGCTGCCAAGTAAAACCACAAATTAATCAAACTAATTACTGAAAACACATATCACAAAAATATTCAACTAAGAAATCAAAAGCATAATCAAATGAATTTTTTCTAGCTATGGCCCAGGGCTTCAAAAAGAGAGCTAATGAAAATGTCATCTTGAAGTCAAAGAATCGAAAATGATGTGTAAAATCAAAGAGCAATTTAACAGCTTGAAGTGTTCTTCATCCTTTACCTTCATTAATAACTTTCTAGGGCTAGTTCGCAGAAGGAGGAAGAGGAGTGGACTCCTAACGCAGAAGTTGGTGCCAGAAGCATTCAAATGACTGAGAACTCAACATTTACAAACTCAGCACCTTTCCCTAGGTATCTAATGGAAAACAAAAGAACAGTTTGCATACCACATACCAAAGTAAATTACTTGTGCACTGCAACAGATGGATAACAAAAAATGTGTTAACGCATGGTCTGGCTGCGTCGGTTTTTAATATTTGCATTCATGTTGTGTGAGTTTCAGGTTTCTCTCAATAAATTGCTCTCGGTTGGATCATGCTCAAATCATTTTATCGCTGTGTCTCAGAAATTGCTAGTCCTATATAAAACAGTTAAAAGCCTGACAACGGTGGTTGTCAAAAGATTAAAAGATACCAACATACCTGCGGTCTCTCTCTGAAATAGTGTGTTCTATCATAAAACTGTAAGCCAGGTCAATTGTCGCAGGGCTAGCCAAATAGTCCTGCCATTGACAACTTGTAAGAATCTAAACCTTTAACTCATAAGTTCTAGCATACATATGTAAAAAGTGCCAGTAAACAGTTTCTCGAAAAAGAACCACCACATGATTTATCTGTACCTTGAAAACTGCCAGCAATACTGCCATACTTACAGAAACATGGTCTTAGATAAGGATCAAGCTTCATTTTCCAGGAAAGTTGTGTGATTTCAGATACAAACTTATCAGGGAAGCACATTTCATTTCTTAAGACTACCATTTTGAAGATTCGTGAAAAAAAAATGAAAGCCCACTGCAAACCAATTGTAAACGTTTTCTGCCAATCAATTAAAGAACATTTTTGTGGACTTGTGGTGGCAACAGTTTCTTCCTGACTAGACTCAAGTCAACAAATACTTCATGTTGCCAGGATTGGACATCCCATTGGAGTGTAAACTGTGAACTTTATCCTAGCTTTTGAGAAGGGCATTGTCTTGCAAAGATTATCATAAGAATGCCTTCCTTAGAAGCTTACAGTGACTAACTGAACCATTCAGAATGGTCAACTAGCTAGTGCGGCGGCAGTGTGCTTCAAGGGTGGGCCCCCCTTTTCACTAGAAATCATGTCATTCTTGCATAATCTTGACAAATGAGCACACATTTCTTATGAACATCAAACTATATCCAGCCTGAACTCTCCAAATGACAAGAAGATATAGCAAACTAGGGACATTTCTTCTGCAAATCAATTCGTTCATCTATGACAGCTGAGAAGATAGATTCCACGAGCAAATTGGCCCCACTTCAGCTGAACGATCCACCTTTCAATACAGCATCAATTCCAAGCAACCAAACTGAGCATTGAATACCAGTAACTCCGCAATCAAACCAAAACTAAAACTAAATCACGTCCAGCGCTGCGAAACCCAGATTTCAAACACCCCCATCCAGGACCAAAATCAAAACTTTGCAAGATCTAACCAAGACGGCAAGACCCAACAAAATCAAGAACCCCAAAAAATCAAGAATCCAGCAAACAAATAAGAAAGGATCGAAATTCGAGCGCACCCGAAGAGTCCTGGAAGCCTCGAAGGCAACAGTGGAGGACGGGACCCCATGGTGAGCCGAGCTGGAGGAGAGGCAGTCGGCGACAGCTCGCCTCAGCGGCTCGGGCGGCTTCTTGGCCGCGGAAGATCTCAACCTCGAGACGCCAAGAACGACGGGGCTGTTGACGCCGCCGCCCACGAACTGGTGGTGCCTCGAGCCGCTCGGGCTGCTTCTCGAGGAGCTGAAGGCGGAGGACATGGCCGCCGCCGCCGTGCGGGGAATCCTATTCCTGCGCCCACCCTACAAGCAGCTCCGAAGGCTTTTCTCTTCGATGGGCGGTGGTGGTGGGATTTGGGAGTGAAGCCGCAACACGCGAAGTGAGAGAGAGAGAGAGAGAGAGTGAGTGCGCGTGCGTGCGTCTCTGTCGCGTTCGTTCCTTCGTTCCTTCGCCAGACTGCCTCTTCTACATTCGAACAACGAGGAAAGCTATACAGTTGGTTGTGCGAGAGACAGAATTTTGGGGCGAGATTCAGAACGGGAAGGGAGGTTCCTCATTTGGGTTTCTCGGATTTCGGACGATGCGTATGTTAGCTGTATGAATTGGCGCAGATTATTGAAGGCTTATTAGCTGTCACAGAGGAGAGAGAGAGAGAGACAGTGTTTCTTTAACGTGCTTGTGGAGTTTAAGGGGGTTAGTTCTGAGATGGAATCTTGGTTTTCTCCTAGGGCAAAGAACAAAAGTGGGGACATGAGTGGGCAATTATCAAGATTTCTTAAATGAGATTAGGGATTTTCCCAAAATGGTGCTGGCCAAGTGACCAAAGTGCCCCTCCTTTCTTGTTATGCTTCCAAGTTCCCTTCTTGGCCAGAGCTTCAGAGGTTTCAATTGCCAATTTGTTTTTTCATAATTTGATGATGCATTTTTATTTTTATGTGGGATCCTTACTTGGGATTGAGAAAAAGAAGAGATTTTCGGATCGATTGGCATTGTAAGATAAAGAAAATGTTGCTGTCTTTCTTTTAATTAATGAATTCGAGTGAAACATTCATTGCGATAATGGGATTTCGACTAAAAGGGATGTTATTGCCAGTTATTGCCATAAATATGTTTCAATTTGAAATAACAAACTACGTTAAAGGACCAAAAAGTACCGAGTCTTGGAAGCATTTTCGAAAGGGTCCCGTGATAAACGGGCATTCATCAGTCCTTTTGACATGTGTGAAGGAAAGAGCTGATCCGACCATACGCATCCAGGACACATCTTGAAACAGCGAGTGAACTTCTAATCAAGCCGTATAGTCTTTGAACTAGTTCATCCATGGTTGGTTTGTCTGAAACAAGCACCTACAGTACTAATGATTACTGTCATAATCTCATCGTTTGCGTGACATGAGAATCCATATGCTGATGAAAAAGGAACAAAGAAAGGAGTTGGACGAGCACAGAATGGGATTGAAGTAGAAAAAGCTCAACGTTCACAACCGAGTAGATGAGCTCGGCTCACTGACGAAACAAGGAAAGAGAACATGATAATTTCAAGCTCGAATACGACAATGTTGTCTACTGTTGGGGGTGTGATTGTTTAATGCTTCCTGGGTTTCTCCAGCCTCGATCGGAAGTCGTCCTCCATGAGCGGCAGGCCGTCACGCAGCTTCACCTTTGGCTCCCAGCCAAGCAGCTCCTTGGCTTTGGAGATATCCGGCTTCCTCTGTCGGGGATCATCCGGTGTGTTCTCCACCATGGCAATCTTCACATTAGGATTGATAAGCTGCGACATCGCATGATTGTGTGTAAATAGAAAGTGGACATCAAGACCATTAAGAATTATGTATCCTTAACATCTCTACAATGAATCACCGGACATCGAATGAGACTCAAGTACAGGTATACAGATCAACAATGGATTGATAGAGAAAAAAAAAGGCACACCTCCTTAACATTCTCCGCGAGTTCAAGCATAGTGAATTCACCTGAAATGCCAAATAAAAGTAAGTTGGAAAATAATTTCATCACACACTGGACCTTTTTTGTCATTGAAAAGGTGCAGCATCGTGACCTGGATTCCCGATGTTGATCGGTCCAGTATGATCTCCATCCATCAGTCGAATAAGGCCATCAACCTTCAATTTTTCAGGAATAGAGTTAATGCTCTGGTACTGTTGCTACCTCATATCTCATTAGAACAATATGACAAAGGATGTATAAATCTCTAATACCATATCAGAGACATAGCAGAAACTTCGAGTTTGAGTTCCAGGCGCCTGAACAGTCAAGGGCTCGTCCCTGCATAAGCAGCATTTTTTTGGTGACGCTGATGCAATAGGATTTAGCCTCATTCCAGGAGTCTAAGCATGGCAAAGATGTTTGGACAGTAGATGAAAAATTTTGAGTTGCAAGAAACAGCAGGCCTACCGAATTGCTTGAGCAATGAAGTTGCTAACAACACGGCCATCATCAATATTCATCCGGGGTCCATAGGTGTTGAAAATTCTAGCAACCCTTATCTCTGTCAAGGTTAATGAGTCGTGTAAGAATGAAGAGATGTTTAAACTGAAGATATAGACAAGACCTGCACACCAAACTTGCAGTTCTCATCAATAGGTAAAGTGGCATAAGGAAATGTGGCATTTTACCTATCCCGTGCTGCCTGTGATAATCGAACATCAAGGTCTCAGCAACACGCTTCCCCTCATCATAGCAGCTTCTAACTCCTGTGGAATTTCGACAACCACTTTAGTAATCAATCGGAAATTCTTCCAAACTAACTCGTCGAAACATTCTTGCAAACATTCTTGCCAACACTCTGCCACAGTACCACGAAGTAATACCCCTCCGGTGTACTTAGAGAGTTAAGATACTCAGTGAAATTACCATGTTGTCTCTAGGAACAGGACCCATTTTCAATTAGACAATTTAAACATGATGCAAAGAACTCAACCTCCTATGACCATAATGCAAAAAGCTTTTCCCCTAAGTCTTGACTAAGTAAACATACCGATCGGGTTCACATTTCCCCAGTAGCTTTCGTCCTGAGGATGCACAAGAGGATCACCATAAACTTCCGAAGTAGATGTCAGCAAAATCCTGTAATGATTACCATGAGCATTAATGACAAACTAAAGACAGTTTCACTGTCAAGGCGCCAATAGGGAAAGTGGACCCTAACCTTGCTCCAACACGCTTGGCAAGACCCAGCATGTTCAAAGTACCAATCACATTGGTTTTTATGGTCTGTTCAGCATCAAATGTTTTTTAGTCAGATTTAATAAAATGCAAAAGCTGGTGGGGAGCGGGGTGTTGGGTATGAAGGTTGTGGCTCAACCAACTGATCCCCAGAGAGAGAGAGAGGCACCTTGACAGGATTGTATTTGTAGAAGATCGGAGAAGCCGGGCAAGCGAGATGGTAAATTTGATCAACTTCCACCAGCAATGGCTCCGTGACATCTGCATAACGAACAGAGGTCATTTCCCAATTTCAGCTGCTCCATGGATGTGATGATACAGTTATTTAAAATGGAAGAGAAAGGTGAAGATCAACAGCAGTAAACTTCAGACTTGGAGACCAGTTAGAAATTTATAATAGCATACAAGACGGTATCATGAAGTATGTACACTCTGATGCTTCCTCAATTATACTGTTGTCAACAC
This sequence comes from Eucalyptus guilfoylei, assembly GCA_016097605.1. Lineage (NCBI taxonomy): Eukaryota > Viridiplantae > Streptophyta > Magnoliopsida > Myrtales > Myrtaceae > Eucalyptus > Eucalyptus guilfoylei. The sequence continues at coordinate 22,624,295 of CM027869.1, forward strand.
TTCATCCTGAACAAAATTTCGAAAACTATGTCACTAATCTTGCTTCTCCATCTACATTTGGGATTTCAAAGTTGCATCCCATGTTTTAATGCTCTTGGCCAGACTAAAAGAGAAAAAATTAGCCAGGTGTCCGGTGAAAATCTTTGTATTACTTTTGAATTCTGATCGAGCATTGGCATAGCAAGATGGCATTGAATCCAATATTTCAAGGGTGGATTACCACCGGACAGCGCATTTTCAACCGTCTGTGATTGCTTGCTAGATATATAACAAGCTAAAGAAGAGATACCATGGCGAATTAGCTCAAATCTTGGATGGCCAATCCATTTCTTCAGATTATCCTTGGATCCAGTGAAATAGTTATCTGCAACAATCACCTATGACAGAATAATTCAGAGAGTAAATGACGATATCGATATAATTGATGCAACGGTATGGTACATTAAAGGTTTTAGCCATAAAAAAGAAAAACAGTGTCAGATAGTTTAATAATATAAAACCTTCAGGATCAAAATTTATCTTAACCCATCAAAGAAAAAAGCCTGTCAAAAGGCTATAAATCAGTTGCTACGAGAACTAACCTCATTCTTCTCATTTTCCATCAACTTGTCCACCAGGTGAGAGCCGATAAATCCAGCCCCTCCAGTAACCAAAATCCTCATGTTGGACTGCCAAGAGAGAATTTCTTTATAACCATATCAAAGGTAATGTTCACAGTACCGATATGAATATTAGATAGAAGCAATTTGGATATGCTTTAACACCATAATGAACATGTGTTTGCATCGAATAAGAAGATGCAAGGCGAACCTGAGCACAGACGACGGTACTTGAGCTTGTCAAAAAGATAAGCAATCAGACACAGACATTTCCTACTTTCTAGAATGAAATTTGATTCAGATCATAGAAACTCAGACGACAGTTTAGAGTCCACGACAGGAAACAAAAGCTCTCTTGCATAGAGCTTTTACACCTGCTGCTTAAAAAAGAAACCGATCACCAAACATTGATCCGATGTGCATTTACCTGGAAAAATTTCGAGAATCTCAAAGGAGAGGGAGATGGGGATGGTTTCGGAGAAGAATGGTTCTCGCTCTTCGCAGCCTCTCTTGCCATTGCTCGAACAAAAATCTACTCTGCTGAGCATTGAAAAAAAGAGACGGTCAGTCTTATCCTAACAGAAACAAATCCACAAATTCAACTGTCCTGATTGCAGACCAGTTAACCACAAAAGACGTATACAGAATTTCCCAACCAATGCCTGTGGAGGAAAGGAAAGCACCGAGTCAAAACCACATAGGCAAAACAAAGATTAATGCTTGGGAATGTCGTCCGAACGAAACAGCATATAGGGTCAAGATGAAGCAACAGAATGCTGAGACCTTGGGTTTTTTTTGCCCCGTTTCTTGATGGATGGGCTTAGTCGACGACTATATATAGAGTGCTAATCCTAAATCAGATGGGGCACTACCAAACTGCTCCAACCAGAGAGAGAGAGGGTGGGTGGTTAAATGACAGCGAAATCTTTGAAAGCAAGAAAAGGCAAAACACCAAGCAAAGCTTCACAACGACACAAAAGAAGAGCCCCACCTAAAGGCGCAGCAATCAACAGGCGCAACCCACGAATGAAAATAAACAATTCGTGACAACACTGATGCCAAAGAAATCGAAAATCATGATTGCACAGAGAGAGAGAGAGAGAGAGAGAGAGACCCACAAGACAAGGTTTAAGGTTTTCTGCAAGATTACTCCAGAGAAACAGAGGGAGAGATCTGGTGGTGTTCTGCTGCCGGCGCGTCTCCTGTTAAAAAGGCCGAGGAAAACTCGTGCGACAGTCCAGGAACTGCGTTGCGCGCCACGTCATGACGTGCTTTCTTTCACTTGCTCGTTTTCATGCATTTCATGCGTTGCCATGTTTAAGGTCAGGTAAGGCATATCGCCCTTTCCCTTTTTTCTTTTCGACGTTTAAAAGTCGAAATTTTCCATATTCGAAAGTTAAAAGATTTTTCGCGTTCTTGAACCAAGTGGAAAACCCAGCAAAATAATTAAACCTTGATCTTATAGAGAGTATATTAATTAAGAAGTTTCTACCAAGTGAATTCAAAATATTACGTTAATTAGAATGTTTATGGGAACCTTGTTGGCATCACGTCATCAAATTCAAAACTTGTAGAAGATGAGAATTCGAATATGGCAAAGTCCATTGGGTGCTTATCCACAACGTTGGATCCAACACATCACCTTTGACCTCGTCATCAGTACAGCAACTTTGGTGGTTTCTTCTTCAATCTTGTCACCCGAATATGGAAATTGGATTTTTTTTTTTTTTTGTTACCCAAAGATACGGTATGCTAATTAGGCAGGTGAATCGGGTAAGATGTACATTCTTAAAATGATTAGGCAATTTTGGAATAAGTACTATTGATTTACTCAATCCAACCTCATAGAGAAATAGATGAGTTTTCAACAAATCAATTGAAAAAGCATATTATTTGAATGAATACACTTTTCTCAAAGAGCACTATCTAGGATCATTTTGATGGCTTTGGCCAATAACATAATATCAGCTTAAGTTCACATTTAGATTTTTTCGACGAGGATAAACATTTATCCATCACGTGTTTTGAATTACCTCCCTTTAGCGAGATATACTTTTATCATTCGTGCATGAACGAACCATTGTGCAGTCCATTGGTATTATATATAAAAATGTAGGGGACCTCCGTCATCTAGTGGCTGTAGTTTAGTGGTAAGAATTCCACGTTGTGGCCGTGGAGACCTGGGCTCGAATCCCAGCAGCCACAATATTTGTAACTTTTTTCTTTATCATATATTCTTTACTTTAACTTCTTTCTTTTATAAAAACTGGGAAATTTATTTAGCCCAATTTTGTTTATGAGACAGTGAAATAGGTCGTGTTAACAGGTACTTCGCATTTTCACTAAACATAAGATATATAATCAATTATTAGCCTTTTTTTTTGTCAGAAGCTTAATTTTGTTGATGTGATTGTGAAATGGGGCATATTAACCGATACTTTACATCTTAACATATAACTTATAAACAATTTTATTTCAAATGCACATTACATTTTAAGAATTCATAGCATCGATAATTATGAAAACTTTTCCCGAAATGAATGTTTGATCGAAATTTTTAGGAATTGAAACTCCTATTGGCCTTATTTGGTTTATATCATAATTGAATTTGTTATTTGATAAATAGCATTAACCATGCATTCAAAGAGTATTATTTATAAAATTAAAAACTGACATGTGTATAACAACTTTACCATCTATTAGTTCTCGTTGAATTTTACAATTAAAATACCAAGTTTGATGGCGTGAGAGTTGGACGGGCGATATCAATTTTGGATTTTAGTCGATATTTCTTATAAATATACTAATTTGTGATTTTTCGTAATATAAATTCAATTTAATAGAAATTAACGAAATGTAAAAAAAATTAATATGGGATAAATCTATCGTGTACTGATTTTGGATTTTTTATGGTCAAAAAATTAATTTGGAATAAATTTGTTAAATTATATGAGTTTGAGATTTTCGTAATACTAATTTTATTTTTTTTAATGCAGTTAAGAGGTGGGGGAAGAAAAGAAGAGAGAGAGAAAAGGGGAGAAAGTATGGGCCTGGGGCCATGGAAGAGGCCCAATCCAGAATCCACGGCCCCTTCACGGGCCCATGTTAGGATTGCGACGGCGACCGTCGCGACAAAAACCTTCAAAGCCGCCGACGAAGAAGGAAACAGAGAGACAAAACAGGAGGATCCTCCTCTTTTGTCTCCACCCGTCCGATTCAGATCCGATCATGGTCCCTTCCCCGGCGTTTTCTCTCCCCTCACCGTCGCCATCATCGCCGCCGCCGCCGCCGCCACGGTACACCTCTCTCTCTCTCTCTATAAGTGTTCCGGTCAGTTAGCGTGATGATTACGTGATTAGTGTCGTCGCGACAGCGGATCTCCGATCCGATTCATGGTTAATCCCGTTTCTGGGTTTTCTTTCTGTCCATCGCGATCGCAATGGTACTTATGTTTTGCTGAGAATGCTAATGATGTTTGAAAAGCGAGCGGCGCTCGCCTGAGGGACGAAGCATTTTTCGCGACCCTGCTCCCGAGCGAGGGTTTCTCAGGGGTTTAAGTGGGGGCTTTGTTTGGAGAGGACGGGGTTGCGATCGCATAGCGGAGTGGATATCGCGTTAGACTCCGAATCTAAAGGTCGTGGGTTCGAATCCCACTGCGATCGATCGCTCTGTTCTCCTTTTTTTTTTTCTTCCGTATTTATTTCCGTTATTTTCTTACCTCAGGATTCACTAAATCTGTGGTCTTTTTCATGGATTTTTGATTGAATGAATGACGAATTTTCTGAGGAAATGCTGCAAATGCGGATCCTGAGCGGCTTGTGCTCGAGTTTGCGTGTTCTCTGGGCAGTGTCTTATCCCATGGAAAATGTTTCGGAGTCTCGTTTGTTAGTATCCCCGTGCACTTCTCTGGTTTCATTGATTTGGGTACTAAGCTTTGGCACGAGTTGACCAATGAGTTGCTTCAGTGAATGAAGGAAAGAGTTTATGGTTCGTGGGCAGGATCTCAGAAAACCGAGTCGTCGTCAGGCCGATACTCTTCTGCCCTTACAAAAAGGTTTTAGCGAAAGGAAGTTATTAAACCTGCATGGGGGAAAAAACATAAGCTTTACGAGAATTATGATGCCGAGGTCTAATTGCTCGAGGACTGCATGAATAAATGCTTTTAAAATGAATGAAATTAGTGTAATGGCATCCTGGTGCCTTAAATGTTTCTTTCACCTTGGCTTTCATGCGAAAAAACCTTAAGACCAGCATGGCTCTCTGGGGCTCGTGACTCAGACAATCGTTCATTTCCAGTTACAGGTATTTGTGCTTTTTGTTTGCGTTCGGCTAGTGTGGGAGGGGACAGAACACTAATTGGACAAACTGTTTTGGGGCTGTGTATTTGTTTTTTGCTATCTGGGGATTATTTCGAGCTATTGCTATTTCGCTCTAATGATTTTGCTCGACTAATTAATGAGTTGTTATGACAGTCTCTTCATTCACGCATCCTATGCTTCACCTGGTAGCTAGGACCATTGTCCTTGACCTGAGGAGCAGCCTCAAATCTGTTGATGGATAATATCTGAAGGGACAAGGGAGTAAGTGACAATAAATTATCCTCCCTACACCATCATATTTTCTCTGTAGCTGGGAGTAAATTCTCTAGTTTAAGTAGGCCTATGTCCACTCGATTGCCAATGCTATGAGTTGAAAACTTTTGCATGCGCTATTATGCTCTGTTGCTCGACTTTTCTTGTCCACTTTCATCTTCATGATGCAGCCATAATACTCTTCTCCATCCTTCTGATTGTGTGCCTGGCTTCTGCAGAATCCTTAGATCCAACAAATAGGTACAGAGTGGAATTGCACAAATTGGAAGTCTGTTCTGTATGGACTTTGTGCTGAGTGATATATGCTAAACAAATCCTACTTTGCCTGGCATCCACATACTGGGTTAGACTCTGAATGAAAGGAGCAGCCAGAACTCGTTTCAGCTACTTGGGATCATTTCGCATATTCAGCTGTGGCCACACCACACAAGAAGGAAATGGTTTTGCGAGGGGTTTGTTGATTAGCTGTGAAACTGCTTTTGCCGGGATCTCTACCTCCATTGCGTGAGAAGGAAGGGGAAAAGAAACAAACACATGTCTTGGAGATGATGGCAAGGTCGGATGCACATAGAACACGAGGATTGCAATTATTCTGTAATAAGAAAAGAGACCAGATTCGTTTGTGTAAATTAATGTGAAGTGTTAACTTCATGCTTTTACCTCCTTGATTTTGGAGAAGAAGAATATGTCACGAGCACCGCATTTGCTTCGGTAAGATCGCACGACTGAAAATGAGATTATAAATGACGATTTTTGTCCTGATTCTCTGATTTGGAATTGAACTGTATTGTATTATAATCTGCACATGTAAGACACTAAAATTCTTGCAGTCCCCGTCATTCCTATGTAGAACTGCTCTTAAACTATTCCTGTTAAGCATTGGTTACTATCTTTGCTTGATGGGAAATGAGAATAGCTCCATCGTAGACAACCAATTAACTGTCCTCCTGATCGAGGTGACAACTGCCGCGCTCGTGGTGACGATCTACCACTGCTTTTCTGTCGGCTGGTGCAGGCCCCGCCTTGCCAATAACCGGCCCCAGCGGCTACGCGTTACCGAGGCCTTAGAGACTCCGAGCAGCATCGAGAACTCAGCCATTCACCTGATTCCGGCCCACAAGTATCAGAAAGGCGACAAGATGGTGGGCGAGGATGGCGTGTGTGCGATATGCTTGAGCGAATACGAAGAGGAAGAGGAGCTGCGCACCTTGCCGGAGTGCATGCACTCGTTCCACGTGCCGTGCATCGACATGTGGCTGTACTCGCACTCGAGTTGCCCGATGTGCTGCTCCGACACCACCCCCTCACTGCAGATAATCCCGATGAGGAGGCTCGGCTCGGCCGGCAGCGAGGAGGCGGATCAAGAAGTCACTGTTACATTGGAGGGCATCGTCGTGCAGCCTCATCAAGTGCTGTGAAAAGGAGCAAGAATTCCCCAATTTCCTAAACAAGCGAACTCCATATCTTGTCTGCATGGAAGATGTATAGATTCAATTAGAATTGTGTGCTAAGATCCAAGCGGGCGTCCTCAAATTTGGCTGAAAATCTCAGGTCTTGAGCTGGTTTTTGTTGGTTAATCCAGATTGGTTGAACCTTGTACAACAGACTTGATTATGATAACCAAAGAACAAAAATCTTATCACTGGCCCCAAAATCAGATTTTATCGATCGAATTTATAAGCATATCCTCTCTTTCTCTCTCTCTCTCTCTCTCTCTCTCTCTCTCTCTATTATGAACTCTAAACCTTCATAGGGACCAACAATCATCTATACCAACCGAAAGAGGCAGAAAAAACAAAGGAACAAAGGCTACCTTTATTGGGCCAAGAGGGACCCCGGAGACTCATGAAATTTCAACCATTGTCCCCGCCATATGCCAAATACGGAAGATACGCGTCACGCTTGGACGAGGGGACCATCCATTTTTTCTCCCCAGAAAGTTTAGGACTCTATTAAATTCATTTCACTTTTTGCTAATGTAAACTGCGCTCGCGCGAATCGTCAATGGTTGGACTTGGTTGATCCTTAGGTTTGATGTCTTGTTGGTTGGTCTTGTTAACAAGGGACTGTCTTTTAGTGCTTTGTTTAGTCTTTTATAACTACTATCGGATTCACTAAAAATGAAGTTGGGTACAATTTAATAATTAGTGAGATCTATACATGTATAGATTGTGACCAATTGCTATGTAAGCCGGACCATACATGACAAATTGAATGTAATTCACATTAGCACTGAAGAAACACATGATTAGAAAAGTTGACACATTTTTCTCATATAGCCTCGATAGAACCATGAGGAAAGCCAACTTGAATTGCAACAAATTAAACAACATCATCCCATGATGAACCCCACGATGTTCAACTTTGGCTGCTCATTGAAGGTATGCTCGACTCTAGCACTTATAACTACCGAGATGCTTGTTGGCAACTTCACTCATTGATGCCGCTGGCAATTGAAAGAGAGTCCCACAACAAACAATATTCATGGTAGGCATCGAGTATTGACAAAAGTAAAAGGTTATAGAAGATGACGTGACAAAAGACGAAGATGCATTACTATCCTAACGATAAGCAGAGATTAGAATGAAGCTTGACATGTTGATAGAGACGAAGATGTCAGATGTTGCTGGCCATGGGAAGGGAATAGACAAGCCCATGGTTGAGACAATGATTGAGACTAATGGCAAGAAGACAGAAAAATCTAGTTGATTGGGGTCCTTTTCTCTTTGTGGCTCTTATATCATGTAAAATATCTTATCTTTAATAAAGACTATATACATACTCAATTAACTTTTCATTACACTTTATTACAAAGTGGTTTTTGTACCTAAACAATATGCATAGGAAATGAAATAATTTAAATAAACAAAATTAAGTATCTTAAACAATAACGAAATATCAAAGAATATCCTTAATATTGAATAATATCTCTAGTAATAATCTCTAATACGGAATTCTCTAATATCCATAGTTACAGTTTAAAATACAACCCCAACTACAGGACAAATGAAGGAGGAACATGCTAAATCAGTCACTCAGTCACATTCAGTTCATGTTCAAGCTGTCATAGCTTGAAAAGATAATTAAATGCCTCAATCAACCATACATATATGGATCATGCATCTGTTTATTAATGATGACAAATGTATCCATCACTTGAGACCCACATTTTTTGCCACTTTGATCGTGTGCGAGGACCCTTATTGAATGAAGTGTAAACATTTGTTCAACATCCTGGCACTTCATCTCCTGTCCATCAATGTCTAAAACATCGGTCCCTTCAACCGCCAGAAGAAGCAGATGGCTGAGCTCATCTACCAGAAGCCAAATTCTAGACCAGATCAATAATTTAAAGAAAGGGGAAAATATATATATACACAGTTGATCAGGGAGAGAGAAGTTAGCTTATCTGCTCACTAAAGTTCAAAGGGCCTTCAACAGTTTTTTGGACTTCTATGCTTGAAGCCTTGAACTTAGATCATGTTCATGCCCAACAGCTCACGCCCGACCATTGGCAAGATTGTTCATCCGATTCGAGTCTGCTATTGCCCGACTCAAATAATTCACAATCTGATAAACTGAATGGTTTGATGCCAATAGTCAAGTTATGTCTTGTCATTGATATTAAGCACAAAGTCGGGAGACCAGTTCGACCACGAAAAATGGAACTGAACAGACCCCATTACCGAGATTTAAACTCAGCTTAAAGCTCGAGTTGTTCATTGTCTGGAGGGACTTGATGATAACTTGCCAGCAAAGCACACCAAAAAATTCAAACCCGAACCTTTTGCTCCTCATTTTCTATCAGGGCATTAATTGAGGATTTGAATTAAAAGATGCCATCCTTTAAAGCACTTGGGGAGTTGAGACAATGAGCAACCCCAGTCAATCACACAGAATCACATGGCCATGCTCAATGTGGACTTTTGAAAATAGCTGAGAGAATTTCATGTCAAAGTGGACACAGATTCAGAAGCTTTTTCCTGAGGATTCTGCATGTACAGAAGTGCCCTCCCAAGCCAAGAGCAGTGAGATCTCTGCGGTGGAAAAGTACATGCACAGGAGGGGCAAGTTTGTACATGCACTGTTGGAAGTTCCACTCGTTAAATGATTTTAAAGCCACATCCTTTTCCTTCCATTTGTGATCCCATGTGCGCGTCCCTCGAGGGACGTGATTTTCCAACCAATATAAAAAGGAGACAATCAGTAAAGTGTATTGCCGACTTTCTTTGCCTCTCTCTCGTTGCCGTAATCATCTCCCTCTTCACTAAACATAGTATCCACATGCTTTACTCCCCATGAAAAAAAACGGGGGTGAAATTTTTTTTTGTTTGCTGGTGCCTGGTGAAATCTTTAGATAGAGTGAAGGTGCTTCAGGAGTCTCCTGGCCGTCACATGGTGACAGTGAAATTTATCCAAAAGTTAGCTGGTGGTGCTCTTGCGTTGGAAGAAGAAAGGAAGAGCTGAAGCTGCTTCTTCATCGTCCCTCTTGGTGATTTGTGGATGGTGATGTTTGAGGAAAGAAAGCATCTTTGGGTTTGTTTTTGACAGGTGGGTGATGTGAGTTTATTCTCAGCTGATAAAGTGGGCATTTTTCACCACCAGCTTCTTATCTGTTGATGAAGCGGCGAGAGATTCGGAGCCACCGCGACTGAGCTCGATCAAATGAAGTTGTTCTTGAAGGGTTAACTGTTTGTTAGTCGTGATCAGAGAAAAGATTGAAGCTGCTCTCAGAAGTCCAGGGCAAGGTTCTTTTTCTTTGGCAGTTTTGCAATGTGGTCTGCAGAGTGGTATGCTCTAACATGCATTTGGGATTTGGGTAATTTCAGATAGTGACTTTTCTTAATTTATCTATTTAGTAATTATTTGTAATAAGGCAAAGTAGCTTCTCTTCCCTTGATTAATTTAGAGAAGGACTGGAAAAGGGGGAGGGGGAGAAAGATGAAATCTTTGAGTGGAATTGGACTGGGGTTGAGTGTGGTCTTTGGTTGCCTTGTTTTAGCCCTGTTTGCAGAATTCTACTATTTGCTCTGTTGGAAAAAGAGGTTCGCAAACAGAACAATTGAAGAAGGCTATAACAATACTCCAACTAAAGAGCTCCTTCACATTTTCTGCTGTAAAAAGCCATCTTCTTTGAGCCAAACAGCTTTGAATCCCCAAGAGCTCTCTTCCTCAGGACTAATCTCTGATACCCAGTTGAATGGTTCACAGAATCAGCTACAACAAGTCCACTCAAACAAGGATATTCTGGTAAAACCATGTGAAGAGGAGAGCATGGAGACAGAGCTCATGAGGCTGCACAAGCTTGGAGGGCCTCCCAGATTTCTCTTCACCATTGTTGAAGAGACAAAGGAAGACTTGGAGTCAGAAGATGGCAGGTCCAGAGGCGAAAAGGGCTCAAGAGGAAAGAGCTTGAGTGAATTGCTTTTCACAGTGGAAACCCCATTTCTCACTCCTCTGGCCTCTCCATCTCTCTTCACGCCCCCTCTCACTTCCCCTGCGAACACATACCATAACCAGCATGGATTCAACCCTCTCTTTGAGTCCTCAACTGATGCAGAGTTCAACAGGATCAGGGCATCACCACCTCCAAAGTTCAAGTTCTTGCAGGATGCAGAAGAGAAGCTGAGAAGGAAAATGAGAGAGGACTCTGAGAGGAATGTTGTCAGAACCGGCGGTCACATTCATCATGATAGTCAGAGTCAGAAAGTTACTGATTCAAAGTCTATGAGAGATGATGAGGAAGATGGGTCATTCATCACCATCCTTATTGATAAAAACAGGAGAGAAAAGTGAATCACCAACATCATCTCTCCTCCGCCCCAACTAAAGACTTGACAGGTACGCTTGCTCTATCTATTCTAGCCTCTCAGTCTTTCATTATCATCACCCAGATTGACTCCAACATCGAAACAAGTGCGTCTAGCATTAGCATATGTCAATTAAGTTTCTTTCCTTTACCCAGTTCCTGTCATGAGTTGTTTAGACCACTTTTTTTCAGTACACGTTTCTTAATAAAATTTTTATGGGTTTTAAATTTCATGCAGTTTCTTAGTTAATCCAATCCACAACAACCCTTGTATGATGAACCGCGAATTAGTGAACTTTCAAGAGGAGAGAAGAAGAAAATATCCTGCAAAATGATGTAGAAGTGAAACGGTGGGTCTCAAGGCAAGTGGAGGACCTGTGGGGTTACTTTCCTTTTTTTTCAAATCCAACTCCAGGCCTCCTCCTGAATTTTTACCTGTGTAATCATTCTTGCGAGGGAAGGTGCTGCCAAATACTGATGCTTCAGTCAAAAGCACTGTCATTCTTGTTTCTTCCCTTTATTTCAACAATATTGTTGTTCTTTCGTGTCTGTAAAATTTTTGTCTGCTTTCTTGTGATCTTTTTTCTTTCTTTATTAACATATGGCAATGGACACCGACTTCTCGCCGGTTCCATGTCCTGATGCACAAAGATATTGCCACTGTCATGTCATTGAATATATAACCACACATTGATGCTTTGTACCATACCTAGCTAAAGATCAACCTCTTAAGTGAATAAAGTATTAAGCATCACATCATTTAGGTTTTTCTTAACTGTTATTCGGGACCTCCTGTAGATCGAGGCCTCTGGAATAGTCATTAGTCCGCTAAATGGAGATGGTAACGGAGGGAAAAAAGCCAAAAAAGCAATGAAGGGATTTTTATGAGGCGGACCAGGTACATGATGATAAACTTTTAAGCTGTCTGTGCATTAAATAAAATTCTGCAAGATTGAGCAAAGGGACAAGAACAGAGGGACAAGTTTTGGGGAAAGAGAAAGTGGCAAGAGCGACTTGTGAGATGACCTTTTGGGGTTTTTCACAAACAACAAAAAGATGCAAATTTGACCCGTGATCTAATTGTCTTTTCCTTTGTGGGAATTGACGGAGAGAGAGAGGCGTAGTCTTTTTTGCCTACTTGAAGAATCGTTGTTGGCGTTTACTTCATTCTCCTCCTAGTTTTTGCTCATTATACAACGGTTGATCTATTTTCTTATACATGCATACATGGAGCTACGGTTTAAAAAAGCAAAACAGCGTACGGATGAACCAAGAATCGAAGTAAAAGCTTGAGAAACAGCATTTATCGGGAGATGCTTCCATCGCCGACCACATGATATGTCCGAGTTTATGAGCTGCTGCGACGATGACAAACTGTATTTGCATTACAATGTGGGTTGAACGTGGAACGACAATTTATGTCGATCGATGAATTCGTACACGCGATTCTGTATTATGAACGAGATTTTTATTTGGTCTAGGATGCGAGAGTTGCGAAAATATAATCAGAGTATGCTTTCTCTAGAAATTGAAATCCATTCATCTGCTCGCCTTCTACATATTTCACTGACGGAGATAAAAAGGCGACGAATTTTTTCGTGATAGGAAAATAAGAAGTAAGATCAACGAAAGAAAAATCCGAGCAAGAAAGAATGTCACCTCATTTTTTTTTTTTCTCTTTTCTTCGCATGATTCGCGAAATGAAGTACAGAAAATATTAGATTTGGTCTGAATGCTGTTTAGGCCGAAGAAAAGCTTTGATTATTCAAAGTGAGAAAAGGCCTTCCTAATGGGCAAGAACATGCTTGCTCCAGTACGTGTTCGTCCGGTTGGGCCTCGAAGGTTTCGTAAGGCATTAGTCAGTGGAGTGATGAACACTTCTCAGGTTTTGTGGCCGTCGCCCTCGGAGATGGCGTTGTCGAGTCACTCTCGTCACCAACCCTCATGACGCAGATTGACCCCAGGAGTAAACGATGGGGATGAATAGATTAGTATAACCTGCTTGAGTGTTAGGTTTGAAGGACAGGACATAGAGGAGAGATCAAAGCAATAGAAGACGGGCGAAAGAAAGTTTCATAAGATTGGCCGGAGGCAAAAGCAAGGGCGGCACCACCGGCGCCTTCGATGGCTTCGAGAGCTTTGATCCTCACGTTGAGACTCCTCACGCTGGTCTTCCTCGTCGTATCGTTGGTGGTCTTGACGACGGACACCTCGACTGTGCAGATATACTTCAACACGGAAGTCCAAATCCGGTTTAGGGATGTCTACGCATACCGGTGAGTTCGTGCTGTGTGATCTTGCTTGATCAACTTCTGCATCTTCTTCATGTCTAGGAACGCTGTGCAGGTACATGCTAGGAACCATGGTGGTTGGAACTGCATACACTCTCATCCAAATTGCGCGAACACTTCACCGCATGTGCAAGGCGAATCAACTGATAAGCCGCGACGGTGTCACTCTCTTTGATTTCTTCGCAGACCAGGTATGTTGATATTAAAATTCATTAACCTAGCGATACACACTGGTTGATGTATAATAGCTTAAGTGTGAATCGGATTCGGACTATTGACACATGAGTTGAATCGACTGATCTTGAAGAAGAACCTCGCCAGTGACCTAGAGTTTTGTGTTGATACTTCACAGATCGCATCGTATGTACTGGCGACCGGATCGGCTGCAGGATTCGGGGTGACAAAGGACCTTAAGTCAGTGTCCGACGCTGTGGGTTTGCCCTACGACAAGTTCTTCAACAAGGGTTATGCGGCTGCGAGCCTCCTCCTCTTCGCCTTCGTCTGCGCTGCGCTTCTCTCGATTCTATCTTCATTTGGCCTCCCTAAGAAAGTTTGATTATACTCTTTTCTTCCACTTTCCAGAATTGTCATTGAATGTGTTTTGCTGGCACTGAGGCGTGGGATGTATATAGTTTATATTCTGTGAAATATTGGGTAGTGCATTAAGACATCTATAAAATAGTCGTCCTTGTTATTAAATGAAGACCGGTCTTAACAAATCTAACATCACTCTTTGGATACATCAATCTTTGGACACTTTCTGATCGGTTGATATATATTTTTGAGCAGCAGCGACAAGGCAAAGGCCAACTTTCTAACAGTCAATTGAGAACTGGATTAGAAAATCCAAGTTGCTAAGAAATTTTAGCGGAAGTAGTAATTAAATTGAGTTCTCAATCAATTGTCGGAACACCTGGTACTTTTTGTTCTAACTTCACGACACCAGCATGAGCAAGAGTCGGATAGTGTGCCCAATTTACCTGGTCTTAGCGATCCTCGCAACACCACCTTGAGGTTGCACAACCTCGAGCCTCAGCTAAGGTCACGTTGGTGCTGAGTTCGTGCGACCTCTGGGGAGGGCCACCGACACCATCCACGTCGTGCGATGTTGTTCAGATCTGCATAGGAAAGCTGGTGAAGAAAATTTTGTCTTGCTATCATTTCGTCCTGGCGCTTGAAGGCGAGGTTGAAAGAAAAAGAGATCATTAACCCCTGAAGCAGTATCTGGAAAATTCTCAAAAACAATCCCGGGTGAGATTTTCATTGAAAAAAAAGGAACTCTGGAAATGCTAGTTTTAAGTCAAAGGGCTACTGGCAAACACCTCAACTAAGTACTCTGCAAATTCTGAACCAATGGCATCGTCCAACTTTGGCAATATTCAATAATTCTGAGTCCTTCGCGTTGTCCCCTTCGTGGGGTCGTGGCGCCCTCGGTTGTTGATTCCCCATTGACTTGAAGAGTCGACCACAGGAACGACCTTTCATGTCTCAACATATTAGCATGGGTACAAGGAGGGTAGCTGGATCCAAAATCGAGCCGGAGACGAGGACCACGAAAACCAAAAGCACCGTCACGCCGCGTCTTCGATGGCTTTGAGGGTTCAGAACCCTCAAGTCGAGGCTGGCTGGTCATGGCTTCCCTTGCTGCATCTCGCAGCGGCTCTGACGAACGAACGCCCACCTCGCTACTTGGAAGTCGATCTTGCCACCAAAAAGTCAAAGTCCGGTTCGAGGATGTTTGTGCCTACTGCTTCCCAGAATTTTATGCCCTCATCGTGAGATGCTAAGATCCATGACCGTTTCTGTGGGATGTAGCTATTACTGCATTAAATGCAGTTTTGCAGACTCTAGCCTCCTCTTTGCCGTTGGAACTTACACATTCAAGCTTCGAGTCAAAAGTAACCCGGGCACAACCACATGCTCTTTCTGGCAACCGTGCACCACCATCCCTGGACAATGCCTTTATTTATTTTTTTGATGACCCGGACTCCTGCAATGGCTGCACTATAAGGGTCCGACCGGTGAGGCACCAACTGGAGGAGAACTAGCCCGGCTCCACAGACTAGCCTCCACGCAATTCAAGAATATTTTAAGATGGAGGGCAGGGGGACTCGAACTTGGGATCAATCACCCACAAGCCCAAGCCCTCACCATTCCACCAACCCCATGGAGGCGACAATTCCATTAACCATCTCTTCCGAGCACCGCTATGAGCCATCAAACATTTTTCTTTTCAAACAAAAAACATGCAGAACAAATACGCACAAGATGTGAATAAGAAAGTTGAGATGCGGCTAGTGTGAGTTTTTTTTTACCTAAAATCCTCATTCGTATCAGTGATTTAAAAAGCGTATTTCTCGTGGAGAATCACAGTCTAGAATGCCCACAATGGCAAAAACGGATGTTTGGTTAAATGCTTGGATATGGTAAAAATCAAGTCGATGACGAGTGGAAGGAAACAAATGCGCCAAGCGGTCAGTGTTCCGGACAAAGAATGTCTAAAATATGATGGGTTTGCTTTTCGCTAACGATGGATAAGGCGAGCTGATGATTATGGATCTGACTTACGCATTTCATCGAACAGGTAGTTAGCATGGATTGAGAAGAATGTATAGACCCACACAGGACTCGAACTCACGTCCAGATTCGAAGGAAATCGGCAAGCAGTGTTCAGAATCAACGCAACCAACTTATTCAGACCTCGACACAATCATGAACCGAAGACGACGAGTCTCCACGTCTCACTTGGAACATGGCAAAGCAGAGGATTCAACGAGATGAGCATTTCATCGCGAGAGTCCTTACCCTGCTCGGAGACGGCGAGCTCGAGACGAATCGAGCTATGGCTGGCCGCCTCGCAACGTCTCCGAGGCGAGATCCTCAGGGAAAACGGCTAAACCAGGAACGGGGGACTTACAGAGGATGTGACGCCGAGGAAGAAGGGGAAGCATCGATCGGGGTTCGAGCACAGCCGTCGCCGCCGCCGCCGGCGAAGGCTTCCTCGCTCGCTCGGACTCTCAGCTCTCTATCGGATCGGGTCTCATGGGTTTCGGGTCGGGTCGGGTCGGAGCACGCGGCCCTTCGCTTCGGGTCAGGCCGGGCCCCTCCCGACCCGGTCCTTACCTCTTTTTTCTCTTTTCTTCGCATAATTCGCGAAATGAAGTGCAGAAAATATTAGATTTGGTTTGAATACTGTAAAGCTTTAGCATTCAAAGTGAGGAAAGGCCTTCATTATTGGCAAGAACATGCTTGTCCAGTTGGGCCTAGAAGGTTCCGCAAGGCATTACTCCGTGAAGTGATGTACACGTCAGATTTTGCGGATGTGGCCATCGGAGATGGCGTTGTGGAGTCACTCTCGTCACCAACCCTCATGATGCAGATTGACCCCAAAATTCAACGATGGGCATGAATAGATTAGTATATTCTACTCGAGTGTTAGGTTTAAAGGATAGGCGAGATCAAATTATTAGAAGGCAGATGGGAGAAAGTTTCACAAGATAGGCGAAGAAGGGTGGCACCACTGGCGCCTTCGATGGCTTCAAGAGCTTTGATCCTCGCGTTGAGGCTCCTCATGCTGGTCTTCCTCGTTGTATCATTGGTGGTCTTGACGACGGACACCGCGACGTTGCAAATATACTTCAACACGGAAGTCCAAGTCCGGTTTAGAGACGTCTACGCGTACCGGTGAGTTCGTGCTGCGTGATCTTTGCTCGATCAACTTCTGCATCTTCTTCATGTCTAGGAACTCTGCGCAGGTACATGCTAGGAACCATAGTGGTTGTAGCTGCATACACTCTCATCCAAATTGCACGAACACTTCACCGCACGTGCAAGGCGAATCAAGAGATAAGCCGCGACGGCGTCACTCTCTTTGATTTCTTCGCGGACCAGGTATGTAGATATTAAAGTTCATTAACCTAGCGATCTATACTGGTTGATGTATAATAGCTTTAGTATGAATTGGATTTGGACTATCAACGCATAAGGTGAATCAACTGATCTCGAGGAAGAACCTCGACCGTGACCTGGAGTTTTGTGTTGATACTTCGCAGATCACATCATATGTACTGGCGACCGGATCAGCCGCGGGATTCGGGGCGACAAAGGACCTGAAGTCAGTGTTCGAATTTGTGGGGTCGGCCTACGACAAGTTCTTCAACAAGGGTTATGCGGCCGCGAGCCTCCTCCTCTTCGCCTTTGTCTGCGCTGCGCTTCTCTCGATTCTATCTTCATTTGGCCTCCCTAAGAAAGTCTGATGATACTCTGTTCTTCCACTTTCCAGAATTGTTATTGAATGTGTTTTGCTAGCACTGATGTATATAGTTTATATTGTGTGTAAAATTGGGTAGTGCATTAAGACATCTATAAAATAGTCGTCCTTGTTATTAATTGAAGACCAGTCTTAATAAATCTGACGTCACTCTTTGAACAATTTCTGATAGGCTGATATATATATTTGAACAGCAGCCACGAGGCAAAGGCCAACCTTCTAACAGTCAATTAAGAACTGGATTAGAAAATCTAAGTTGCTAAGAAATTTTAGCGGGAGTAGTAATTAAATTGGGTTCTCGATCACTTGTCGGAACACCTGGTACTTACTCTTTGTTCTAACTTCACGGCATGTGCATGAGCAAGAGTCGGATAGTGTGCCCAACTTACCAGGTTTTTGTGATCCTCATAACACCACCTTGAGGTTGCGCAACCTCGAGCCTCAGCTAAGGTGACGTCGATGCCGAGTTCATGCCACCGGCACCATCCATGTCATGTGATGTTGGTCAGATCTGCATAGGAAAGCAGGTGAAGAAAACTAGAATATAGATAATATAATAAAGGCAAAGTTGGAAGAAAAAGAGATCGTTAAGCCTTGAAGTAATATCTAGAAAATTCTCTAAATTAAAGTTGGAAGTCGATTTGCCAAATACCTCGACTTTGACAGAAAGGCATTTAGAAGCTCAAAGTCTTTTGCAATTGCCGAGCCAAAATCAACTTATATTCGGGTCAATAATTCTGGGTCCTTCGCGTTGTTCCCTTCACGGGGTCGTGGCGCCCTCGGTTGTTGATTCCCCATTGACTTGAAGAGTCGACCACAGGAACGACCTTTCATGTCTCAACATAATAGCAAAGAACAAATAGACATGGGTACAAGGAGGGTAGCTGGATCCAAAATCGAGCCGGAGATGAAGACCCCGGGAACCAAAAGCATCATCACGCCACCGTCTTTGATGGCTTCGAGGGTTCAGAACCTCACGTCAAGGCTGGATGGTCATGGCTTCCCTTGCCGTATCACGTGGTAGCTCTGACGACGAATGCCCACCTCGCTTCTCGGAAGTCGATCTTGCCACTGCAAAGTCGAAGTCCGGTTCGAGGATGTTTGTACCTACAGCTGAGTTTCCCAGAATTTTATGCCCTCATCGTGCGATGCTAAAGATCCATGATCGTTTCTGTGGGATGTAGCTGTTACTGCATCTTAGATCAGTTTTGTAGACTCTAGCCTCCTCTTTGCCTTCACACTCGCTGTGGCTCTATCAATTTCCTCCTCATTTGCCGTCCCTAAGAAAGTTTGATTTTTACTTTTTCGACTGGGTGTTGCAACCTACCTTTTCCATCCGAAGTGGAAAAGAAATATATTGATTTAGAGGTATTACCTAATTTGGGCTAATGGCCCTTGATTAGACTAGGGTTCTCCAAACCCATACCTCACATGACGTTGGATTTCATTTTTTAAGTTCTTAATAACCTAAATATATCTAGGAGTCCTCACTAGTTTATTGGGATCGACTAGAAACTAATCGAGACGTGAGAGTATCGCCACGATTCCTACGCAATAAGAGATTCTAGGGTCGATGACTTGATTAAGCTAATGTCTTTTAGCGCCCTTTCGATATCTCTAACTGAAGGTAGGTGGTCACGCGGTCTTGATTACCAATTATGGTCCTAAAGGCGTCAAAGTTACTAAATGGTCATGCGAACATCTTTTGTAAGGTTCATTTTCTTCAAAGCCTAAATTAATCCTAACCTATTCTAGGAAAGCGATAAATAACCAATTTATTGAAAAACAATGCACTAAGTAAATACTCATGTATCGAAATGACTGTAAAGTAAACATGTAAAAAAAAAAAAATCAATACAAGTCGGGCAAAGAATATACATAGTCATGTTATAAGGCCCAGGACATGATCCCATGAGCTAAAACCAAGTCAAATTCAATTTCTTTTAAAAGGATACTCCTGTAGCACTAAGCTACATGTATACTAATCAAGCGAAACCAAGCCATATCTAATACTAAAACTTTAAAAATTAGTAAAGACCTATTTCCAAGCATTTTCTTATTTTTTGATTTTTTAAAAATATTAAAAAAAAAAAATTAATTCCAGAATTGGGGATTTGGGCTGCGACTGGTCTTACGAAGCTGGCCCCGTGGACTCAATTTGGGGCTCTTGCATCAAGCTCTCTCAAATTGTCTAGCCTATGTCACTAACATACCTAAAACCTCTTTTCTTTCGAAATTCCTGGCCCAACTTAAAAATACCTAAAATAAATCAAACCCAGCTCAACTTCAACACTCAAGCCCACTCTCATTAAACCTACGGTTTGTAAAGCCCATAACTCACCACTCCAGCCATCTCAACATTATCTCACTTACCACGAACGCCCACAACCTCCTTCCTAGGTGTTAGATATGTTTCAAATTTGTATCACTTAAACTAATTAATCAATGATTTTTTTTATTACGGACAACAATTTATGTATTTCTCGTTTGTTCATTTTTGTATATAATATAAGCAATTATTTTTAGGAAAATATTACCATTTTTTTTGTGAAATAAAAGGAGCATATAATTTAACTAGTTATCTTAGCCTCGTTGAGAAATCTTTTCCAATAGACAGCCATCACTTAGTTTATAGCTGGTTATTATAACCATCTAGTTCGGCTGGTGGGAGAACGCATCTAAAGGCGCGTATAATAACCATTTTATTTCTGTTTTAGAATTATTTTTCTATTTCAGACTTGTTTATGGAACATAAATCTGTTTAGTAAAACTATTTTATTTTTCTATTTCTTGAATAGATTTTCACTCCAAAAATAGGTTTAGAATAAAAATCATAAGTAAAATATTTTTACTTCTCTATTTTTGGAATAGAAATAAAAAATAAAAACTCTTTTCATCGTTCATTCTCACTACTTGTTGGCCGCTCACCACCGTCACTGACTATTGTCAACTGTCCACTGCTGTTGCTCCCCAATCGTTGGTCACCAATCCATCATTGCCACTGGCCACCGCTCCCCGGCCATCGGTCGTTGACTGCTCCTAATCGTTGTTTGTCGACCGTCACTCGCGCTTATCCGGGAGGGAGAAATTTGTGTTGTTATCAAATGAATTTTTACTCCGTAAGTAGAAAATTTGTGTCTTTATCAACTTGTGTTTTTACTTAGAAATTCATCCAATAATAGAAATAGAAAAATCTATTTTTCTTCTAGAAATCAAATTATGGCCAGAATGATTATCATTCGCACCATAAGAGCGGGTTTGGTAATCATTATATTCCCATAAACAGTTTTTGCTCAGAAATGGTTGTTATTAATTTTGTTCCTATGAACAATTTATGAGCATTTGAAGGCACTTGGTAAATTGTCCAAAATTTATATTCTCGGAATAGAACTACGTTTAGTAAAACCCATAAAATTTCTAATCCAAGCTATTTTTTTTTAATTTTAATAACTTTATTAGATTTTTCTCATTTTTTTTTTCTTTTTCCTTTTTCATCTTCTCCTTTCTCAGGTCGTTGGCCATGGCTGAGACCGGTGACCAGCCAAAGGAAGAAGAAGAAGAAAAAAAAGGGAAAGAGAAGAAAATAGGAGAAAAGAAAAAACTTAGGCTTCATTCTAGGAATTATTATCGAGAATATACATATATTTCATGTACATATAAGGAAAAACAACAATACAGAACTAAAAACCCACGAATCCCCTAATAACATGCAATTTATTTAGAGCGTGGGTAAATCTTGTAGATAAAAGAGCGGGACGAGTCCTATATAAGACCTTTGTGTTCCCGAAATTTTGTTGTAATTTACCTGAAATCATCGCAAGGTTGGTCATATTTTATATGCAGTAATTTAACTCCATGGGTCGTAATTCGTCTATAGTTGCGATATCTAACCTATAATTAGCGATTTACCTTTAACCTGAAAATGGTAGCCCTTAATAATTAACCAATAACATAGTAAAGTACCACACATTTTTGTAAGTGACGGTACCTAAACTGAATAGTAAGTGTAATTATCGTGTGAGCCCTTGGGAATGACATATTAGTGATGATTATTCAAATGCGGTCATTTTCGTATGAGCCATTGGGAATGACATATTAGTAATCATTATTCAAATGCGGTTAGTAAATTTAACAGCCCTTTTGTGAGTAATTCGTAATTTCTAGTAATCAATAGTGACATCAACAATTTTCTTTACAGCCAGTGATCTCTCTTAAATGTGCATATGTTATTATCTATCTAAAATCTTTCGTGAATCGGAACCTATTCTCTGTTAATCTAACGACTCGGATTGAGCGGGATGGATCCTGTATTTTCCTATACGTGACTATAGAATTTCCTTATGTTGAGATTGAATTGTGTTGGACCACTCAATTCGTGTCCTTGTCGTGTCGATGTTACTCGTCAAACACGGTGGGAAGACGGGCCATCATGGTGTCTCAATCTAACTTGAGGACTATTCTCTTTTAAAAGTTCATGGTCGCTTGTACTATCTTCACAAAGACTCGGTTGCCTGCGACCGATTCTAATTCTTGCTCGAACGTGTCCATAGTTTGTAGGAGAGCGCATTTAATTAACTAGAACGAATAGTGATAAAAAGTTTATATTATGACGCGGCTAATAAAATAATGATAACAAGTATGTTTCAGATAAGGAAGAAAATGTTTAGCTATTCACGATCCTTCAGTTTTATTTCATGTGCACTTTGAAATGTTATTACAATTTTATGTAAAAATATCTTACAGGGGATTACAGTAATTACGTGGCATAATTTTTGCCATATGTATTGGCAATAGGATCAGATCTAGGATTAGCCGTCGACAAATTCTTCGACAAGGCTTATGCGGCCGCAAGCCTCCTTTTTTTCGCCTTCATCTGCGCTGCACTTCTCTCCCTAAGAAAGTTTGATGATTCGCTTGTCTTCCCTCTTTTACGAATTTTGCGTAATGTGCGTTTTGCTTGCACTAATGCGAGGGTTATATACAAAATCGATACTTTCTGTTTGTAGCGTTTTCTAACCTCACTTGAATTCTGGTAACGCCGAGCAGGGTGTTAATATGTCGCGTATAATGGACTCGATGTGTTTATATCGACTCCTCACTTTTCACATCTAAGACCTAATTACACGCATGTGAAAATGAGAGTAGAGTAATATGCATATATCTCGTTGCGTCATTTTCTATCGGTTTAAATTTTGAGAAGAATGAGCCGTCAAACAAACTGACCTTAAATTCCAAATGAAAATGATTGAGGGAAAACGAAGAGACTCACGGGTTCCGCTCGTTTTGAGGAAAATGTTTTCCAAAAAAACGTTTTCCGGATTTTCCATTATTTGTTTCATGAAAAATAAATTAGTTGGGGAAAATAATTTCCATGAAAGGAAAAAAGTTTTTTAAGAGAGAGGAAAATATTGTCCACTTTTGAGAAAAAGAAAAATATTTAACCTTTTTATCTTTCTTTTTTTAATCTTTTTTTTAATTTAAAAAAATCGAATTTTTAATTTTTAATTTTTTTTTAAAGTTCTGTCTTGGCCGATCGCTGGCCACGACAACTGTTGCAACCTACCATAGGCAAGCCTTAAGCTCATCGGCCTTGGGTGAGGTCCAGGCGAGCTCAAGGCTCATCGCTCGCCCGATTGGCGACGAGCTCGAGCCCTAGCTCACTGCTCGCTCGATTGATGGAGAGTTAGGGCTCCAAGCTTGCTGATCTGGCTCAGTGCTCGTCAAGCTCGTCGATCTGGCAAGCTCGTGGCCTTAGCAAGCTTGCTCGCTTGGCTCGCCGATCTCAGCAAGCTTGAGCTCACCACTCGCCAAATCAGCGAGCCAAGCGAGCGGCGTGCTTGGGCGTTGCCAAATTGGCAAGTGCGAGCCTCTAGCAAGCTCTCGGCTTTGACTAGTCGCTGGCCGTCGCCATGGTTGGGGCTGTTTGAAGAAGAGGAAGACAAAAACAAAGAAAAGAAAAAAGAAAAGAAAAATAATTTAAAATTATATTTTAGAAAATAAAATAATAATAATAATTGAAATAAGAGTGCATGAAAGAAAATATTTTCTTTACCGAACAGCAGAAAATATCTTCCACTTCTTTTCAAGTTTCGGCTGAATATTAGAAAATAATTACGTCTTCCAAAAAACTAATTTCTTAAAAAATATTTTTCAGAAACGTCGTAAAAATACATGAAACGAACGAAACTTTGTTCCGAATTGCCTAACTTCCCTAATATTCGGGTCAATGATTGCAGTCCTTCACAAGGAGGCGGCCATCTCAAGCGTTGATTCCCCATTGACTTGTAAAGTCAACCACAGAATGACCTTTCGCGTCTCAATAAGTTGGCAAAGGACAAATAGACATAGGTGAGAAAATATTAGGTGAGTGGAGTACTCCACATATGCCATGCAGTAAACCGTTCAGCGATGGACAGAGCCCACACAGAAATTATTCAAAATTGCTACAGACCCTATCTCTCTCTTCCTCCCTCCCACTCAAGAAAACTTCTACTCCTCTTTGTCTTCTCAAAAATTTAAAGGGAAAATTCCAAATAAAAATTCGAAATATTCTCATTTTCTCAAATAATGACTTAAAGTAGAAGTGCCGTTAAATAAATCTTGTTCAAATAAAGATTTGAGGCCTAAACTTACTGTTTAGTGAAAGACAAGTTTGTCTTTTAAATTTTTTAAATGTTTCTTTTTTTCTTTTTTCTTTTTCTTTTCATTAAAAAAAACGACGAACACGCATGGGAGTGAGGCTCCCTCCCCACCTATGGCTGCCGCCCCATTACGACAATAGTTGACAAGGTCGTCGACATCGAGGCGAGGCTATTGCCTCTGGTCAGCAAGGGTCATCGACCCTCACCTAGGCACTCGTGACCATGCTGACCATTGCCGCCACCCCACCGACAATGAGGCAGCAACTACAAGCGAGAGGGAGCCCTCCCGCCTCTATTTTTGCTTCTTTTTTTAAAGGAAATATTTTCTAAAAAATTAATCTAATTTAATTTTAATTTTAAAATTTTTTATGAAAATATTCCTGATTGGCCAGAATTTTTTGCCGGCCAGCAAGCCAGCAAGACTAAGTCCTTATTTGAAACAACTATAATCACTTCAGGCCATTCTTTAAAACTAATATAGTTATTTTAGACCCTTATTCAAAAGAATGTCTACTTTATGCTCTTATTTGAGAAAACGAGTGTATTTCGGGTTTTTATTTGGAATTTTCCCAGATTTCAAAGAAGGAAGGCCTCTCTTTCTCCCTCCCATTACTGTGAGGGCTTCTCTCTATTCGGGGACGAACCATGGTGCCGCCTCCGCCTCTGCCGTCGCCTCTTGGAGCCCTATTGGTGGCTCCAACAAGCTTGAGTTGAACCTTGTGCGTACTTCGCTCCTCTCTCTCACCTAGGTTTTGAGAAATCAAGCGACGAAGAAGAAGCTTCTCCATTTTTTTTTTTGCTTTTTCTTGGCAACATTTCTTCTTGTTTTCGCTCAACCCATATCCCTGTTTCGATATCGCCATTTGAAAAGCTCCTTTGCCGATGGTAAGCTCAAAATGCTCATGTTCTTTTATCACCGCATTCTCTGTTGAAGTTCGTTTCTTTTGAAACTATACAAATACTCTGGCGAAGAAGAGGGAAAAGAAAACATAAAGAAATAAGAAATAAGAAAAGCGAAGTTTATGGTGATTGATTTAGTAGATACTTTTATTGAGTGACATGATAGATTTTTTTTCTTTAGATGTTGAATGTGGTCTGCCTGCCAAATAACTTAGTAAACCAACTTTATATACCAATTAAATAATCAAGGATAGCTTAAACATGGCTTCCTTCACTTAAGAGTGACTTCGGTAATATGATCTTCAATGAATTTAAAAACATTGTCGATGAACTCAGTCACCGGGCTTGTATGCAACTATGGTATTTAATCTTACAAAACTTTGAGGTAAATTAACACATGTGAATGATGGTTACTGATTAATCATTTTTCAAGGATATAAAATCAAAATGATTAAGGAAAATTGCTGAGTACATGTACCATTCATTACTTGTGGCAGTTTGACATATTTTACTAAACTATTGGATAGTTACTAAGTGTCGGTATTTTCATGTTACGAAACCTATAGTCACAATATAATTTATAATTATGAATTACTATTTATAAGTGCAAATAAGTTAGAACCATTATAAGTTAATTACTACCCATAAAGATAAGTTACCAAGGGACCCCAAAAGCACTCCATCAAAACTATACGGTGAACCACATAAATCATCCTACTGTTTTTCTCTACAAATAGACTTTATTCCTTATGTATTGGCCGATTCCAACATTGCCTTAAAACCAAGGGGCACATTACGCTAAAACAGCTCATGGAGAAATCTGTCATATTGTAAGAAATGCTTTTGATATCGGCACATTGAATTACCGATATATCGAAAATCACACACACATATAGTATAAACTCTATGGTTTAGTTGGTTTATCTACATTTATTTGCAGGTACCTCAGTAAACTTCATTCGTTGTCCTAGGAAAATAACGTTTTTATTAACGACTGAGATTTAGCGAAACATTGAGAAAAGCACCACCCAAAATAAAAAGATCTGCATCCTTCTGAACTTAGGCGCTGGTAACGCCATCATAGGCGAATGCGAAAAGCTCTCCGACGATATCTGCCAGGCCTGCTAACGGGGACCCGAAGAGGGCTCCGATAATGAGCTTAAGAGCCACTTTTACTATTTCCAGAATTGGCCGCAACGCGTTTTTCACGTAGATAGTCACTTTGCTCTTTCGTGAAGCTTCCTTCTGCTGCAGACTGAGTATTATCTTCTTCTTCATACACCCCACGTGGCAACCGTAGTTCTTGCTGGTACTGTTGTAAGCCCATCCCTTGGCATTGCGCTTGCATATGAGGCACTCGCCTTGGATCCTCTCCATGAGCTGCAGCACGATCTCATGTTCACCAGTCTCTTCGATCTGCGCGGGGAGTGACGCACAGAGTGGGTGGAAGGCACGGTAGTTTAGGTACTGATAGAGGCGCCAGTAAGGATTGCGCGAGCCGTGCGCCTTCTTGTGCTGCCATTTGTACCTGAGCATCTGCACTTCCTCTCCACACGCAACACAGCACCGCGCTTTGCGCGGCGCCCTCTCCTTTAACACGAGATCCCCAGTCGCATAGGGATAGGGACTGTGGTTGCCAACAGCAGCAGCTGAGGAAGACTCAGAGGACTCCAAACTTAAAAGTTCGCTGCAGCACGGGTGATAATGGAGATTGCTGCACTCCTTGCACGAGTAAGAGGGCCCAAGCCCTAGTTGTTGGCACCCTTTGCACTGGTACTCACTGCCACTTTTTTTCTGCTCGTGATAAATTAGTTGGTGCTCATGGCCACGAATCATCATCCGCTTCCTCATGCTCTTACCCTTTTGTTTTCCATCGGAACCCTTCTTCTTGCTAGAGGAAGGAGCGTTCCCCATGAAAGAGATCATCGTGCTTTGTTTTCCATCGGAACCCTTCTTCTTGGTCGAGGAAGGAGAGTTTCCCATGAAAGAGATCGTCGTGCTGATGAAAAGTGGAGATGTAGCGGGTTATTTCAAGGGTTGATTCGTTCTTGTTAATGAAGGAGGTTTGAACTCTAAACTGCAATAACACCTGATTTCTGGCAAGTCCCAAACTCCTGCACGGGACAAAAAGAACCTCCACATTTAATTAGAAGCAAGCGAATCGCTTAATGACAGTAAATAAATTTGATTCTAGACTCGAAAGTTCCTAAACTCTCTTTTAAGATGCTCATACTTTATTGTCTTATCCTACCCTACCAAAGAGCGGTGCATACCGAACCAAAACAGCCAGAAGTACTTTCAAAACCAGTTGCTAGTGCTACCATATATTCACATGTTGCTACTAATAATAATCACATCACTCACTGAGCCTCGTCGGTATCGAGAGAGAGAGAGAGAGAGAGAGAGAGAGAGAGAGAGAGAGAGAGAAGGGGAGAGGGAGAGGGAGGGAAGTAGGCGGGGGCTGAAGGAGCAATGTTGGTAGCCAAAGTGGGACACGGCTGTGGCATACCAAATTCGTAGCGGGACAGCTTCCCTTTAGATATAGCCTGCTGGCTCCATTTTAATTTTCAAGACACGGTATTAAAAGGAGTACATATATACAATCCACAAAATTAACCAATGTACAATAGAGATAATTCTGTCATATTAGCGAAAAGTACAAGTAAATTCTGCCATGTACTTGATCAAGTCATGCTCAACCACTCAATCGTTTCCTTTGTCCAGTCTATGCAAGCAAAAAAAGTTGAGCGTGATAGGAACACGAACCTCTCTGTGTGAGTCAATAAAAATGCTATTTAGAAGGTGCAAAATGCGTTCTATATTTATAAATCGACCGAACCAATTTAATGCACACTGGGGATATGATGATAAACGTGCTTGGATTTCACAATTTCCAACTTATTATTTTAGGGACATGTACGGTTTCCTTTACTAGAATTACGGATAGAATAGAATTCTGATAGGGATTCAACCAACTCCACGTCGCTCCAATTGTCTTCCACCCTCTCCAGCGAACCGCAGAGGGCCCCGTCCTCGTTCTCCAGCACCTCAAACTCTGACGCCACCCGTGATGCTGACGCTGTCGGTGCTCAGGTACGTCACCTCGAGCGCGTCCTTGTCGACGCAGTTGCGCTGGAGCGCGACGGATGATCGGCCTCAGCTCCGGGACGCAGGTACCGTTGATCTCGAGGGAGATGCCGAGGTCGCTGGAGGGAATCGAGGGTCCGGCGGGGGAGCTAGTGTCGCACGGCGGATTGCGATTGCAGCGATCGAGAGAGAGAGAGGATGTGGTGGGAATTCGTGGTTCTTTAGGTGCATGTACTGTTTCCTTTACTAGAATTAGGGATAGAATAGAACGTGATTAAGTCAATGGAATTCTGATAGGGATTCGATGATTGGTTAAAAAGGCCAAACCTGGAAGGGAAGTTTTCGGCAGGTAGACTCAGATTACGCCGGATGGCTTTCTTCTCCTCTCGTTCCCTCCTTCTCGATCCTGCAATATCCTCGCGATTCCGCTACAAATATGCCCCGACCACCGCATTCGCTTGCCTTCTTGGGGAACTTCCTGGAGGTTGTGTCCGTCGCTAACACCAATTAATGAACCCTAGCTGTGCAGGTAGACTCTGTCAAAGTCGTTCTTTTGGCACATTAATACTTGCCACCAGACCAAGAACCTTGAATGTACAAAGTGGACTTTTAAACGGGAAGCGTGAGAGCGTGAAGGGAGAGAATTTGCGACTTTTTCCTCACATTTTATGTTTTAGAGTTCAGATGTAACAATATAAAGACATATGAAGGTCCAAGAACCCATATGCTCTTACTAAACTTCAAAGAGGTCATTTTCTTCTGCTTGGACTCAAAAGTCACCAGCATCTCTCTCTCCTAGAAATAAATATTTTTGCCATCTATCTATTTTATTAAGTCCCAAAATGTGTTCGTCTCGCTTTTGACCGTTCTAGTGTTACATTTGCTACCTCGTCTTATCATGGATCCAAAAAAAACAATCGTCTTATCAAGTAGTCACTTCATGCATTAGTCAGCCATCATGCAAACCATGCAAACCACAAAAGCGGTAACTCGTCCATCAAAAATTAATTTGGGATAAAGGTGGAAGGGGTATATCAATTTTGACTTTTTTGTGATGCAAAAATTAGTTTTAGATAATTGCGGCACTCAATTTGACATTCTTAGAGGTCTAAGATAAAAGCATGATCATTGATCGATTCGCAAATGAGGGTAGCACATTTGAAAAAATATAAAGCGGGCCTTTAATGAAATTGGTCCTCCAACGATCCTAGTGGTTTTGATGTAAATACTATATTTTGAGGAAAATCATATTCATCAACTTATTTTGAAGTATATGTTTTTAGATTATACTCTAACCTAATAATGATTATATACACTACAAGTACAAAGTCGAGACGATATTTCATGTACATATAATGAAAAAACAAAACAGAACTGAAAACCCACGAATCCCCTAATAACATGCAATTTGTTTAGAGCGTGGGTAAATCCTGCAGATACAAAACCGGGACAAGTCCTATATAAGACATTTGTGTTCCCGAAATTTCGTTGTAATTTACTTGATATCATCGCAAGGTTGGTCATATTTTATATGTAGTAAGTTTACTCCATGGTCGTAATTCATCTATAATTGCGTTTTCTAATCTATAATTAGCGATTTACCTTTAACCTGAAAATGGTAGCCCTTAATAATTAACCAATAACATAGTAAAGTACCACAAATTTTTTGTGAGTGACGGTATCTAAACTAAATAGTAAGTGTAATTTTCCTATAAGCCCTTGGGAACGACATATTAGTGATCATTATTCAAATGCGGTAATTTTTGTATGAGCCATTGGGAATGACATATTAGTAATCATTATTCGAATGCGGTAATTTACCTTAAAGCATCGTAAGGCCAAATTTCCCGAAGTGCGTAACTTCCATAAAATATTGTGAGCAACTTGAGTTCATTTTAGATTATTTTCTCCATAGTAGTAACTTATCTTAGAGATCACAATATTTCTTATATGGTTAGTAAATTTAACGGCCCTGCTGTGAGTATTTCGTAATTTCTAGAAATCAATAGTGACATCAACAATTTTCTTTACAGCTAGTGATCGCTCTTAAATGTGCGTATCTTATTATCTATGTAAAATCTTTTGAGGATTGGAACGTATTCTCTCTTAATCTAACAGCTAGGATTGAGCAGGATGGATCCCGTATTTTCCTGTACGTGACTGTAGAATTTCCTTATGTCAAGATTGAATTATGCTGGACCACTCAATTTGCGTCATTGTCGTGTTGATGTTACCTATCAGTCACGGTGGGAAGACGGGTCATCATGGTGTCTCAGTCTAACTTAGGGAAGATTCTCTTTGGAAAGTTCATGGTCGCTTGTACTATCTTCACAAAGACTTGGTTGTCTGCGACCAATTCTAATTCTTGCTTGAATGCGTCCATAGTTTGTAGGGGAACGCATTTAATTAACTAGAATGAATAATGATAAAAAGTTTGTATTATGATGCGGCTAATAAAATAATGATAACAAGTATGTTTCAAATAAGGAGAAGATATTTACCTATTCACGATCCTTCAGATTTATTTCATGTGCACTTTGAAATGTTATTACAATTCTATGTAAAAATATCTTACATGAAAAATGAATTAGTTGGGGAAAACATTCTTTTGTCTCTCTTAATCTAACGGCTCGGATTGAGTGGGATGGATCCCGTATTTTCCTGTACATGACTATAGAATTTCCTTATGTCGAGATTGAATAATGCTAGATCACTCAATTCGCGTCCTTGTCGTGTCGATGTTACCCATCAAACATGGTGGGAAGATGGGCCATCACGATGTCTTAGTCTAACTTAAGGAAGATTCCCTTTAGAAATTTCATGGTCGCTTGTACTATCAAAGACTCGGTTGTCTGCGACCAATTCTAATTCTTGCTCGAATGCGTCCATACTTTGTAGGAGAACGCATTTAATTAACTAGAACGAATAATGATAAAAAGTTTGTATTATGATGCGGCTAATAAAATAATGATAACAAGTATGTTTCAAATAAGGAGAAGATATTTACCTATTCATGATCCTTCAGATTTATTTCATGTGCACTTTGAAATGTTATTACAATTCTATGTAAAAATATCTTACATGAAAAATGAATTAGTTGCACTCTGAGCATCGCTTGTACTATCCGATCGCCAGTACATACATGAAAAATGAATTAGTTGGGGAAAACATTCTCTTGTCTCACACTCATGTTAACCTTTTTATTTTTTTAAAATCTTTATTTTTTCATTTAAAAAAAATCAAATTCTTAATTCTTTTTTTTTTGTTGTTTAAGTTCCGTCTTCGCTGATCGCTGGCCACGACAACTGCTGCAACCTGCCATAGGCAAGCCTCGGGCGAGGTCCAAGCGAGCTCAAGGCTCACCACTCGCTCGATCGGCAACGAGCTCAAGCCATAGCTCACTACTCACCCGATTGATGGAGAGGTAAGGCTCCGAGCTCGCTAATCTGTCTCCCTGCTCACCAAGCTCGCCGATCTAGCAAGCGACGAGCTCGAGGCCCTTGCAAGCCCACTCACTTGGCTTGCCGATGTCAGCGAGCTCGAGCTCACTGCTCACCAAATCGACGAGCCAAGTGAGCGGCGTGCTCAAGTGTTGCCAAATTGGCTAGCGCGACAATTTAGCAAGCTCGAGCTTGATCACTGACGTTTGGCGAGCGAGCTCAAGCTCGACTTTGAATGGTCACTGGCCATTGTTGTGGCTAGTGACTGTCTAAGTAACATCAATACGAACACGCGACAAGCGACACGACACGACACGTTATTTCTAAAAAATAAAGAATTCCGACACATTGGAACACGTTATATATTAAATTAATATTTTTTAAATTAATTTGATTCAAATTTATAAATAAATAAATAAAAAGCTAACTTTAACAAAAATTATTGATGAAACTAATAATTAACGAGAAATTAGAATGAACTTACATAAATAAATTTATGATATTCTATAATGATCAAAATTTATTATTATTTAACATTCAATAGTTTTATTTTTCGAAATCACTTTTTAATCTCATTTATTTATTTATTTTACCAACCCCCCACCCCTCCTAAAAAAAATAATATATTTCAATGCTTTTATTTTCTGACCCAAAAAAGTCCCCCCACCCATTTATTTCACCCTCTCTATCCCGCATTCCTTTCCCCCCCACAATTTGTCAGTTCCTTCCTTGAAAATTGAAATCATAATTTGGGCCATCATGGTGTCTCAATCTAACTCGGGGAGGATTCTCTTTGACAAGTTCATAGTTGC
Source organism: Eucalyptus guilfoylei (assembly GCA_016097605.1). Lineage (NCBI taxonomy): Eukaryota > Viridiplantae > Streptophyta > Magnoliopsida > Myrtales > Myrtaceae > Eucalyptus > Eucalyptus guilfoylei. Next base: position 22,656,736 of record CM027869.1, read on the forward strand.
TCGTACTATCTTCACAAAGACTCGATTGTCCGCGACCGATTTTAATTCTTGCTCGAACATGTCCATAGTTTGTAGGAGAACACATTTAATGAATTAGAACAAATGATGATAAAAAGATTTTATTATGATGTGGCTAATAAAATAATGATAACAAGCATGTTTCCAATGAGGAATAAAATATTTCCCTATTCACGATTCTTCAGTTTTATTCCATGTGCACTTTAAAATGTTATTACAATTCTATATAAAAATATCTTATAGAGGATTACAGTGATTACATGACATAGTTTTTGCCATATGTATTGGCAACAGGATTAGCCATCGACAAATTCTTCGACAAGGCTCATGGGGCCGCAAGATTCTATGTGAAAATATCTTATAGAGGATTACAGTGATTAAGTGACATAGTTTTTGCTATATGTGTTGGAAACAGGATTAGCCATCGACAAATTCTTCGACAAGGCTTACGCGGCCGCCAGCCTTCTCCTCTTCGAGTTCGTCCACGCCACACTTCTCTCCCTAAGAAAGTTTGATGATTCTCTTTTCTTCCCACATTTTCGAATTTCGGGTAGTGTGCATTTTGCTTGCAATAATGCGAGGGTTATATACAATGGATATATTCTGTTTATTGCATTTTCTAAACCGTGTATAATGAACGCGATAAGTTTACGTCAATATTTCGCTTTTCACATTTAAGACCTGATTACATGCATGTGAAAATGAGAGTAGAGTAATATGCATATATCCCGTTGCATCATTTTCTATTGGTTTAAATTTTGAGTTGGACGATTCGTGAAATAAACGGATGTTAAATTCCAAACGAAAATGAAGGGAAAACGAAGAGACTCTCGATCCCAATTGCCAAGCTTCCCCAACATTCGGGTCAATGATTGCAGTCCTTCACGGGGAGGCGGCCATCTCAAGTGTTGAATCCCCATTGACTTGAAAAGTCAACCGCAGGGATGACCTTTCGCGTCTCAACAAATTGGCAAAGGACAAAAACACATAGGTAAGGAGGAGGATAGCTGAATTCAGATTTGAGCCGCATATGGATTCATTGTTAATGAAAAAATTGTCAAAAAAGCCTTAAATCTATTGTAATTGTGCCGATTCAATCATAAATCTTCTTTTTTTTTTTATCAATTAAGTCATAGATCTTTAGCATTTATGCTAATTTAGGTAATCCGATCAAATTTAACTAGAAACTACTTGTATGGACATCAACTGTCATACGCGACACAACCTATGCAACGTGACCAGTGCTGATGTGGATAGTTTTCAATGATATATTAATTTTTTTGAATTTTTTTTCCTTTTTTTTTTGTTTTTGTTTTCTTTCTCTCTCTTTTTTTTTTTGTTCCCTTCTTCTTCTAGGGGGTTGCCGGACCTCGGCGATCGGCTGAAGGCAAGGGTCTCAGCAATGGCAAGCCTCGCTCGCCCCTAGTGAGGCTCAACTTCGCCGTCATTGGGGGAGGTCGACCTCACCAGTGGCTAGGCAACTGCAGCCTCGCCAGTGCTAAAATGAGGCTAACCACACTATTGTTGGGCGAGGGTGAGCCTCGCACTTGCCAAATTTGGCAAGGTTGAGCCTCGCTAGAGGCCGGCCTCACCAAAGGCCGATGAGGTTGACCTCACCAGCCCTTGCCTCTACTTGGTTGTCGATGTCCACTGATCGACTAGAGGAAGAAGGGAAGAGAAAACAAGAAAGAGCAAGAAAAGGAAAAGAAAACAAAAGAAAATAAGAAAGGCTAAGTTTATGATGATCGATAGTAAATACTTTTATTGAATGACATGATAGAGTATTTTTAGATGTTGAATGTGGTCCGCCTTAGCAAATCGCCAAATCACTTAGTAAACCAACTTTATATGCCAATTAAATAATCGAGGATAGCTAAAAAAAGAATCACTTCTTTCACTCAACAGTAACAATAGAAATATGATCTTCAATGAATTTGAAAACATTGTCGATGAACTCAGCCACCGGGCTAGTGTGCAACTATGGTATTTAATCTTACAAAACTTTGAGGTAAATTAACCCATGTGAATGATGGTTACTGATTTTTCATTTTCAAGGATTTAGAATAAAATTAAAATTATTAAGGAAAATTACTAAGTACATGTACCATTCATTACTTACGGCAGTTTGACATATTTTACTATACTATTGGTTAGTTACTTAAGTATCAGTATTTTCATGTTACGAACCAGATAGTCACATTATAGTTTATAAATAAAAAATTACTATTTATAAGTGCAAATATAAATTAGAACCATTGTAAATTAATTACTACCCCCAAAGATAAGTTACTACAGAACCCCAAAAGCACTTCATCAAAACTATATGGTGAACGACATAAATCATCCCTCTGTTTTTCTCTACAAATGGACTTTATTCCTTATGTATTTGCGGATTCCAACATTGCCTCAAAACCAACGGGCACATTACGCTAAAACAGCTCATGGAGAAATCGCCATATCGAACCAAATGCTGTTGATATCAGCGCGTTGAATTACCGATATATTGAAAATCATACACGCATATATATAATATAAACTCTATGGTTTAGTTAGTCTATCTACATTTATTTGCAGGTACCTCAATTAGACTTCATTCGTTGTCTTATGAAAATAACGTTTTAATTAAGGATTGAGATTTAGCGAAACATTGAGAAAAGCACCGTGCAAAATAAAAAGATCTTCATCCTTATGAACTTAGGCGCTGGTAAGGCCATAGGTGAATTCGAAAAGCTCTCGGACGATGTCTGCCAGGATGTCTGCCAGGTTTGCTGACGTGAACCCGAAGAGGGCTCCGATGATGAGCTTAAAAGCCACTTTCACTATTTCCAGAATCTGCCGCAACGCTTTTTTCACGTAGATAGTCACTTTGCTCTCTCGTGAAGCTTCCTTCTGCTGCAGACGCTCTATAATCTTCTTCTTCATACACCTAACGTGGCAACTGTAGTTCTCGCTGGTACAGTTGTAAGCCCATCCCTTGGCATTGCCCTTGCATATGAGGCACTCGCCTTCGACCCCTTCCATGAGCTGCAGCACGATCTTATGTTCGCCAGTCTCTTCGATCTGCGCGGGGAGTGACGCACAGAGCGGGTGGAAGGCACGGTAGTTTAGGTGATGGTAGAGGCGCCAGTAAGGATTGTGCGAGCCATGTGCCTTCTTGTGCTGCCATTTGTACCTGAGCATCCGGACCTCATCTCCACATGCGACGCAGCACTGCGCTTTGCGCGGTGCCCTCTCCTTTAACACGAGACCCCCAGTCGGGTAGGGATGGTGGTTGCCTACAGTAGTGGCTGAGGACTCAGAGGACTCAGAACTTAAAAGTTCGCTGCAGTACGGGTGATAATGGAGACTGCAGCCATCGCTGCACGAGTAATAGGGCCCAAAACCTGGTTGTTGGCACCCATTGCACTCGTAGGTGCTGCCCCCTTTTTTCTGCTTATGATAAATAAGGGGATGGTCGTGACCACGAATCAGCCGCTTCCTCATGAGGGAAGACATCTTCATGCTGATAAAAAGTGGAGATGCAGAGGGTTATTTCGAAGCAATAAGTAGAAGGAAGCGAATCGCTTAATGACAGTAAATAAATTTGACTCTAGATTTGAAAGTTCCTGAGCTCTCTTTTAAGATACTTTTCTTATAGTTGATCATCTTATCCTACCCTACCAAAGAGCGATGCATACCAAACAGGAACGGCCAGAAGTACTTTCCAAACCAGTTGCTACCATATACTCACGCGTTGCTACTTATAATAACCACATAAAAACAAAGAGGAAGGGTCTTCTTCCCCGTTTCCTAGACCCATTTACTGTTCCCACCCAATGCATCGGGACCGCCAGACCCTCTCCGCATTTGAACGTAGCTCTAACACCAAAAATACCCTAACTCGCAAACTCCCTATCTTAATTTGCTCCTTCACTTCTCTCTATCATTCTCTGCACATGGCAGTAGCCACATATTTATCACACCTTCTATAACCATCAACACTTCTCCAAGAACACCACTGCGCATCACATACAACTGCCGTTGCACCTCCGCATTTTCTTTTGTTTTTCACCACCACGCCACTGCTTTTGACCTGATCATGGACTTAACAACCCGTTGGAACAAGGCTAGTTAATTAGAAGTTTGGCCCGTTGATTGAAGATGCATGCATGTAGTTTTAACGATGAGAAGAACTAGGTGATTAAGTTAGGTCTGACCTTCGACCACGGACCAGGCCCCACCTAATTTTCAACCTCTCTCTGTTTGCCACCATCACGTGTTCTTTAGTTTTCCACCACCATGTCGCCTTTGCCTTTTCCGCCAACCTCGTCTCCTTTTCTAGTTTCCACTACCACATCATTCACTTAGCCTCGTCGGTATCGAGCTTTAGATTGAACCTGATTTGAGGTTCTCTCGCTCCCACAGATTGAGCCTCCATCGGAGCCTCAGATCTGACGCTCCCTAAGGCTCCTCCGTATTGGCGTCTCATTGATGGAAACAACAGAGAGAGAGAGAGAGAGAGAGGGGGAGGGGGGGGGGGGGCATCTGCAATGAAAGATCGGACAGGGACGCCAGCGACTGAAGTAGCCATGTTGGTAGCCAAAGTGGGACACGGCTGTGGCCGATGCATGGATGGATGATAGCCAAGGAGGTCAACTGTGTTGGAAAAATATGGTTTCAAATTGGGTAAAACAATGAAATCGAATCACTAGAGTAATCAAGTCGGACTTCGAGACGTGATATAATTTTTTTTAAGGATTTATTTGCCCCATAAAATTGATAATGGTCACTGGCAAATATCCTCCAGGATACAACAAAATCTAGGTTTTCAGAAGGAATACTTGAAAAGATAAAAATGATCGCACACTTCTGGAAAACTGATATGTATATATAAATTAGTCTTAAAAACGTAGGCAACTATTCGTGAAAGGTTGCAAAGTGAACAGCTGTATCCTTTCGAAAATTGCTCAAATGAACAAATAACAAATGCAACTCTTCGGAAAATGTTGCAAACTGAACGAGTATCTTTTTTAAAGGTTGTCTTGAAAACACAAACAAAATTCGGAATAAATATCATTTTTTTAAATAAATAAAATTTCGAATTTTTATATTTTAATAATTTCCTAAAATTCTCAAAAACAAAAACAACTTTTGAATTGATTAAAGTTAATAAGATAACCGTACAAAATAAAAAAGAAAAAAAGAAAAATAAAAAAGGGGTTAGTGCTAATTAAACCGCGCACACTCGTACGCGGTATGGTGGAGTCTAGCCCACACCCAATCATTCCTTTAGGTTTAATAAAGAAACCCCACACTTATTATTTGGCCTATTTCCTCCCACTTTTTCTATGTGAGATAAGAAAGCATACACTTAGTTTGTTTTTACAAACAAACCTTCAACAAACGGTGGCAGCGAGCAACAGGTTTAGAGCTCTTAAGCATAGAAGACAAAGATGAGTACGTAGACGGCATCAAATCAGGTTTTTTTTCTTTCTTTTTTTCGTGGCAGTTTTCGAAGAAAGCAAATGATGGGTACACTTGGCATTCATTCAACACTAGCAATGTGTTATTGGAGATAGTTGACAGGTCTATGAAGCCGGAATCGAGCCAAATCCCTAAAAAATTCCAACGGAAACCCTAACAACATAATCCCCTGTTCACCGTCAAACGGGAATGATGGTTGGCTCCTGTTTCGTGCTCGTGGCGGAGATAGTCGATGGGGGGGGGAGAGGAGAGGAGAGGGAGGGCAACGATGGTGTGGCACCGGTGACGAGCTAGGGCTTACTCGAGCTCAAAAACGAACCCAGTCAAATTATGTACTGTGCAACGTAGAGATAATTGCAGGGTAGATGAGATGATAAGGAGAAACGGCAAACCTAGAAGGGAAGTTCGCTGTGGGTAGACTCGGACTGCGCTGGATAGTTTCTTCTCCTTTCGTTCCCTCCTTATGAACCCTGCAATATCCTCATATTCACAAGAAATCATAATCGTTATTATCCTCATGAAACCCAGATGCAGATAACATACGCAACAAGACTAATTGCTGGTCAAAAAACTAACCTGAAGTCGAACTTGGCGAAGATGGGGGTTGAAGCACATGCTATATATAGCATGATCACTGCAGTATTCGTGCATTTTTTGGGAAATTTCCCGGAGGTTGTGCATATTTCCTCCTTGTGCAAATAGATTCTTTCAGAATCATTCTTAGGAAGAAATAGGGAGGCATCATTACGTCATTCTCTCTCTCTCTCTCTCTCTAAAAATTAATGAAGATGCGATTGGAAATGTTCAAAGTCATACACACGCTATATATATATAAACCGAGTAGAACAAGCCAATGCGATGCGGCGGAATTGCTAGGCGTGCTAATCATTCCTGATACTTGATGTAACGATTCAACACGCGTAAATAAGAGTCATTGGAGGTGGTTTATAGGAGGATACTTCTCAAGACATTAGGAATCTAGACCACAAAGAAGTTACTTTACATTGTACCTGAACTTATGAAACTTTCAACACATAGCGGGTAGGTTTAGACTTTGAAAACGCTCTTAGTTTCTCTCTTCAACTGTGCTAGGGAACGACCTTGCAAATCTAAGTGCCTGCTCAAGTTTAGACCTATTAAACATGTGGATTGGGTCAAAATTAATCCGACCTAAATTGAGCTATTTAATCTGTTTTGATTCATTTTCATACAATACAAATCTAATGACTAATACCCGACTCAATTCATATTTACTAAAATACTTCAATATTTAACCAAATTTAGAAAAACTCATACCCAAATTGAGGTAAGAGTGCAGAGTGAGCAGGCCTAATATCAAGTGAGGATGAGAGAAAGTGAAAAGATAGTCATAGAAGTTAGTTGAGTCTATATAAGTTATGTACTTATTTAACACGGGACTTTATCATTTTAAATCCATTTATTATCCATTTACTGAATATAATTAACCCACATAATAACTTAGCCCATCAAATATGGGTTAACAAATGGGTCAGCAAGTCTACACAAGTCCATCAGTTCCGTTAGGTATATATATATATATATATATAAAGGCTCATTTAGACATGACCGATTCTAATTACTGATTGTACACGTCTTACTCATTTAATTATGTATTAGAAATCTTCATTTCAGTTTGCTTATCCTCCTAATAACGACGACACTACATTTGCCCAAATTATCTGATTTAATCAATTATCTCACCTTCAGTGGGATTATATACATTTGTTTGCAGATAATCAAAGACAACTATCGACTACTAGCTGGTTGTTATGACCAAGGGGTTACACTTATACTGTAAAATGTTATTATAATTTTCTACTAAATATCTTATAGAGGATTACAATAAGGACCTAATATAATTTATACCAAATTCTTAGCGGGACAGCTTCCCTTTCGAGATAGCCTGGAATCAATGCTTGATTCCACCGGCTCCATTTTAATTCTTCAAGACTCGGTATTAAAAGGAGTACGTATATGCAATCCTCAAAACTAACCAATGTCCAAAAGAGATAGTTCGTCACTTCCGCGAAAAGTATAAATAAATTCTGCCATGTGCTTGATCAAGTCATGCTCAAATTGTTGCCTTTGTCACGTCGATGTAAGCAAAAAAAGTCGAACGTGATAGGAACACGGACCTCTCCCTCTCTTTCTCCGAGTCAATAAAAATGCTATTTAGAAAGTGAAAAACACCTACTATATTTATAAATTGACAAACCAATTTAATGCCGGAGATATAATGTTGAACGTGCTCAATATAATGACTTAACTTATGATTGGACTTCACAATTTTCAACTAATAATATTAGGGACATTTACAGTTTCCTTTACTACAATTAAGGATAAAATAGAACGTGATTAAGTCAGCTTTTCAAAAAAATTAATAATTTTTGTTAGGCTAATGAGAATTTTGCTGGAATACGTTGGAGGAATCAAACGATAATTGGGGACGGTAACGCTTTCTTTGATTTCTACGGCGACCAAGTAATTTCAAAATTTAAAATTCATTAGCCTAAGGAAATATATTGGCTAACACGCAATAGCTTTAGTATGAATTAGATTTGAACTGTGAAATTTTGTGGGACCACTGCCAACTGTTTTAAAAGCTTAAGCTGTTAGATAAAGGCATGGTTTATTATTTAAATATTCTAACACTCTCCCTCACGCTTAGTCTGGTCTTTTGCCTAGTACTAAGCATGGAAATTTAATTAGGGAGGCAACTAGAGGCCTGGAAGATTCAAACTCAAGACTTCCTAGCTCTGATACCATGTGAGATTTTGTGGGACCACTGCCAACTGTTCTAATAGTTTAAGCTGTTAGATGAATGCATGATTTATTATTTAAATATTCTAACATGAACTATCGACGAATAAGGGGAACCAATTAATCTCATAAAAGAACCTCAACCATGACCAAGACCTTTGTTTTGATATTTCACAAATTGCATCATATGTAATGGCGACAGGATCAGCCAGCGACAAATTCTTCGACAAGGCTCATGCAGCCGCAAGCCTCCTCTTCGCTTTCCTCTGTGCCGTGCTTCCTCAATTTTCTCTTCATGTTCCCTCCTTAAGAAAGTTTGATGTTTGTGTTTTCGTCCATTTTTTTTGCTGAATTTTGTCTAACATGCGTTTTGCTTGTACCAATGCGAGGCTTATACACAATTGACACTTCCTATGTATTGCATTTTCTATCCAAACTTGAATTTAGGTAAAGCGAATTAACACATCAATATACGGTATACGATGAACGCGATGTGCATGCCCCGCATTTCGCATCTAAGACCCGATTACATGTATTTGAAGATGACAATAGAGTAATATATGTTTATATTGCACCATTTTCTATCGGTTTAAATTTTGAGAAGAACTATTCTTATTGAATCCCAAATGAAAATGAGCAGGGGAAAACGGAGAGACTCTCGATCCCATTGGCCACCTTCCACAATGTTCAATGAATGCGAGTCCTTCACGGGGAGGCGGCCATCTTAAGTGTTGATTCCCTATTGACTTGAAAAGTTAACCATAGGCGCGACCTTTCCATGTCTCGACTTACCAGCAAAGGACAAATAGACATCCTAATTAACGCGAGTCAAGCTCGGAAAGTGAATACTCGAAATAATGAACTTCTTCCTTAACGTGGGATTTGGAATGATGTTAGAACTTAGCTTCACATAAAGCACACCCTCATCAATTCAGGCAAAGGCTCAAAATTACTCTAGACGGGTCATTTTATAGATAGGGGTCCCCATGGGTTCAAAGAGCAACCATTCATAGGGTATCGCCTTGCCCTATTTCGACCTGCATATTAACCAGGTCGGGTTTGGACTCTCTAGGCTTGGCCCATTCTGACTCAAGAACTCCCCTCGCAATTAGCAAAACTTCAAAATTTATAAACAATTGATAGGGCTAGGTCGAGTCGGCACAGTTTTGGTTGTAGTCAAATTGTGTACGTCAATGTTGGCCGTACCACATAAGATAGCCAGTACCAACTAGACCGCTGCATCAGTGATTTTCAATCAAAATTAGTTGGAATGACTAAATTGACAAATTGTTAAAAGATTTAGAATTGAATTGGCGTAATTAAAAAATTTATTACTGAATTGATAACTTATTAAAAAGTTTATGACTATTGGTTAAATTGAAAGGTTTGAGACTAAATTCACAGAAATATAATAGATTTAAGACTTTTTTTTTTTTTTTTTTTGGTAATTTTCCCAATTCATACAAGATGACTAAGAAAATTTAAGAAAAACCAAATGGCAGACAGTCAATTACAACAATTTGACAAAAGCATTTGTGTTTCAAGTTCCATTTATTTTGTGAAAAATAAAATGATCGTCTATATCACTTACAAAATAAACAAATGAAAATAATTTTCGTCGTCCATGGAAATATTTAGATATAAATTCTTGTTGTTAATGAAAATAAAATTTACTAAATAATTATTTCAAATGATACAAAAATCATTTTTAAAAGAGTACTTTATAAATTATTCATTTTTACGAAATAAATTAGAGAAAAGGTAAAGCAAAACAACAACACGAGCTTTTAGCAAATTCTCTATGTGGAGAGTTTTAATCAGACGAAAATTTACCACAACCCACGGCGTCCTCGCCATGCCGCATGCAACATGCAACGAGAAACATTAACCTAAACCAAGAAAAAAGAAATTCAAGAAACGTACGACAAGATTTCCAGTTGCAGTAAAACCAATAAAACCTGGACGGAAGAAACGATAAGTCGACAACCATCGGCGACCAACAATTTCAAGAACGCGACGTTATCATCAAGGGAAACGAGAAGCATCGCGGAGAGATTGAAATTCCAGATACTCCAAAGAACAAACCCCAAAGAGGCCACCTCGAACCCCAAAGAGTTAACCACGGTTTTACTTTCATATTTCGATTTACTTCTTCTATTTTATGAACAAAATTCTATTCTCTCGGTTACTTATACGTGGAAGTTTAGGGCGTGCATGTTTTTGTTCTTTTTTTCTGTTTATGAACAGAAATTTTGTTTTTTTGTTCCCGGGAACAAAAAAAGAACAGAAACGCGTTTGTTTGCGTTTTTATTCAAAATCAAATTTTTTGTTCCCGAAACACAAAAAAAGAACAGAAATGAGAAACGAAAAAAAAGTTGTTTCTTGCTCCGTAAACACTTTTGAAGAAACAATTTCTTCTTCTATTCTTCTTCTTTTCTTCTTCTCTTCTTCTTTTCTTCTTCTTTTTTCTTTGGCCGGTGGGCGGCGACCGGCCGTCGAGGGCGCTCGGCGACCTCGCCTCGCCTCGCCGCGGGGCGAGGCCGAGCCTCGCCTTGGCGCTCGCCAGATCCGGCGAGGCCGAGCCTCGCCATGGCTCCGAGCTCGAGCTCGCCCGGATCGGCGAGGCCGAGCCTCGCCATGGGCCTCGCCGCGAGCTCGCCTCGCTTCGCCTCGGGCTCGCCATCCGGCGAGGCCGAGCCTCGCCATGGCCGGGCGAGCTCGAGCTCGCCAGATCGCGAGGCTGCCCGGCCGTCGGCCGGTCGCCGGGAGGCCGGCGGCCGTCGGAGGACCGGCCGAAAGAAGAAAAATAAAAAAGAAAGGAAAAAATGAAAAATTAAATAAAAATATTAAAAAATTAAAAGAAACAAAAAACAACATAAATTTACCAAACGTGTTTCTATTCATTTTTTATTCCCGAACAAGTTTACCAAACGCATCTTTTTGGTCAAAAATTGTTCCCCCTACAAACACTTTTTTCTATTTCGCTCCTGAACGCTTTTTGAACAGAAACGTTACCAAACGCGCCCTTAGTGTCACTCTGTATAACCAATTATCTTTTGAAATTTCGAACTTTGCGTGAAATAAACGCACCTTTAATTTGTGAATATTCTCTTTGATTGACAACAATACAACTAAATCTTGATTGTGACTTATATTTCTTCTATATCGTTACTTATTTGCTATACTATCAGAATTTGCTTTTCGATCAAAGAGTAACCATTAGCGTGTGTAGGCGGGTTTGCAGTAAAAGGATGAAATCCATGGTGTTGAACGAGGATAAGATTCGAATATGAAATACTGAGAGAAACCTCAATTACATATCACCACACCGATAATTCGAGATTGACATTGATTAACATGTTTTATAAAGTAATATGAAATATGCAATGACGAAATGAAGAGCCGAACCTATACTGAAAAGATAGAAATTTAGGAGGCCTCAAAATTGGTGGGGCTAACGTGGGTGGGTGGTTGTTTAGGGAATTTGCGTAAATCCGACTGGGGCTTTTCTTTTGGACTGAAAATCAAGTTGGGTTTAGCCACATTTGTTTTGTAAACCATTTTTTAAAAATAATTATTTACATTGCTAAGAAAAAAAATGAAAAATATTTTCATCGTCCACAAAATATTTAAACATGTATTATTATTGATACAAACTATTTTCAATTAATTAATTATTTCAAGTGATCAGTTTTAGGAAAATATTTTCCAAAATTTTCATTTTTTGTGAGATAAATGAAACCTTAATCACTACCAATCTCTGCTTGCCCAAATAAAAACAACATAAAACTCACAAAATAAACCTATGTGTCTAATCTGTCCATATAACATATAGCTTGGAAAAACTTCTTTATCTCCCTATCTATTCTAAAATCACATTTCAAAAAGTAATAATCGAAATTTATGAATAAACTCCATCCACCACCAAACAACCACGACTTCTGCTAAATATAAATTACTCTGACCCATTCTTCCGTTAAAAATTAACTATCCTCTTCCATTTTTGGAGTTTAGCTCCCAATATATTTTTTCACATATATATATTCTATTTTTCACACACGCGTGGCGAATGCTTGATTCTAGGATTTTTCAACTGTACCCATACACACACGTTATATATATATTTGCAATTTTGAAATGAGTTTTCTCTCAATTTTAAATTCCAGTTTAGGCCTCATCTACACATTACTTTAATAATATATTGCATTTTAGCTATAAAGAAAGTGAAATCGTTCCCAAAAAAAGGACAAAAAGGTGAAAGAAAAAAAATTAGCTACCATCTTTACACTAAAATTTTCTCTATCTGTCCTTACATTGTAATAACCAATCTCATCCTCCTCCCATATCTTTTTCTAAGTTTCGAATAAATATCCAGTGGTAAAGGAGAAAATAATGTATTAAATTTATTAATTTTATCATCAATTCACTATGACATTGCACGAGAAATGAGAAATAACTGCACACCAATAGCGCATGCACGCAAGTAATCTCTCTTTTATGACAATTTTGAGGTTTTGGGTTTTGCTTGCACGTGATTTTGACCACTTAAATTTTGTCAATTCGTAACTCTTAGAATATTTTGTGGATTTATATAATTTACACCTTTAATACACAAGCAATCTCGGAATGGTCATCGACCTATTTATAAATAAATCTATATGCTAAACATAAAAAGTGTATATGTCTTTATCTAAAAGCCACTTCTTTAAAGAAATTTTTACATCATGAGAGAAAAAAAGAGTCTATGTAGGAGGTGACAATTAAATTACTGATTTCCATGTCAAATGAGCTCCTCCTTCATGTAACGTGGGATTTGGAAAGATGTTAGAACTTAGCCCTGGCCCATACTGACTCAAGAACTCCCCGTGTAATTAGCAAAACTTCAAAATTTATAAACAATTGATAGGGTTAGGCCTGGCCAAACCGGACCAACATGATTTTAGGTGTAGTCAAATTGTCTATGTCAGCATTGGTCGTGCCACGTAAGATAGTTAGTGTTAACTAGACCATCACGTTAGCGATTTTTCAACCAAAACTTATCGGAATGACTAAATTGGCAAATTGTCAAAAAGGTTTAGAATCAAATTAACAATTCATCAAAAGTTTTGGAAATAAATTACCACAATTACAATGTTTAAAACTAAATTAGTATATTATCAAAAAGGTATAGGACTCAATTGGACAAATTGAAAGGTTTGAGACTGTATTGACATGAGTGCGATAAATTTAAATTTTTTTTGTAATTATCTCCATTTGCACAAGGTGACTGAAAAATTTAAGAAAAGCCAAATGGCATATGACTTAATTGGCAATTCTATTTCAAGTTCATTTTATTTCACGAAAGATAAAAATTTGGATCGAAAACGAAAAATAAAAATAATCGCTTGTATTGTTTATGGAAATGGATTAAAGAAGATAATTTTCGTTATCCATAAAAATATTTAGATATACATTATTATTAGTAATGAAAATATTTTTTATTAACTAATTATTTCAAGTAATAGAAAAATCATTTTTAAATATTTTTTGAATCGTTTATTTTTTATGAAATAGATAGAGCCTCTGGAGAAAAGGTAAAGCAAAGCACCGGCATGAGCTTTTAGCAAATTCTCCACGGAACATGCAACGACGCCCGTTGACACAAAGCAAAAAGAAAGAAATTCAAGACATGTCCGACAAGATTCAATTGCAGAAAACCCAATAAAACCAGGACTCGGCCGTATCATCAAGGAAAACAAGAAGCATCGAGGAGAAATTGAAATTCCCGGTACTCACAGAATAAATCCTGAAGAAACCACCTTGAATATATTGAGGTACGACGAAGAAGAAAGCACACACAAAGATGAAGAGGAAGAGAGGAGGAGGTGGTTAAAACCTGTAAAGATTTAGGATGTGTTTGGTTCGACTTTGAGAATGTCTTTGAGAAACACGAAACCCGATGAAACCAAACCAAAGAACTACCCAAATTTCTTTACTTATTACCCAACCCGAACTTGAAAATTTCGAGTCAGGTCGGATAATATTGAGGTACGACGCTCCCGCCTAGCTACTTGAAAGTCAACCCCACCACTGAAGTCAAAGTCCTTCAAAGTCCTGTTCAAGGATGCTTATACCTGCCCGCGAGTCCCAAACATTCTATGCCCTCACATCCTAAGATCCATGACCATTTCTAGGAGACGTAGTTGTTAATGCATCAATTGTAGCTATGCAGACTCTAAGACGGCGCATGTAGTCATTTTATTTTTTGCTTTTCTATTTTTCTATTCCTGAGATAAGTTTGAAATAGAAATCTATTTGGTAACATAATTTATATTTTCAATTTTTGAAATAAATTTTTAGTCGAGAAATAAATTTGGAACATAAATAAGAAGTAAAATTTTTTTTACTTTTATATTTTTGGAACAAAAACGAGAAATAAAAACTCTTATCATCGCTAGTCCTTGCTATTGGCCAGTCACCCACTTGCTACTAACCTCAGATGGATAAATTTTGTATCGTTATCAAATGGATTTCTATTTTGAAAACAAAAATTTTGTATCATTATCAAACACGTATTTTTGCTCATAAACTCGTATGGATAGTAGAAATAGAAAAATCTATATTTAGTCGGAAATTAATTTTTGAAACAAAATAGTTATCATTTGCGCTCTCAAACTCCTCTTTGCCTTTGCACTCACTACTATTCCATCAATTTCCTCCTCGCTTGCTGTCTTTAAGAAAGTTTGATTTGGCCTTTTCAAATGGAAAAAAGTCGGTTTTTCGTCCTTGTTATTAATCGCGAACCAGTCTCCTTTAACAGTTTTGATTAATTGATATATTTCTGTCGACATCAGCCTCAAGGCAACGCTAACTTACTAATGGTCAATCATGGCGAAATGGATTAGAAAATCCAAGTTGATAAATAAGTACTAAGACCCTTTTTTTTTTTGTCAAAAGTAATGATATATTGAGCTTTGAGCCAACATTTATACAAGATTCGGCGCCACAAAACTTGCACTCATGAAGACATAAAGTCTAAGCGAGTGGAAGGAAGCTGGATGCAAAAGAACTCTGCAAGAGCGGCCAAAGCGGAGAACAACCTAAATAACAGGTAGAGGACAGACGAGGAAGGAGGAGGCCGCGTAGGGCCAGAAGGAATCCAACCTCTCCAAAACAACCAACTACAAAATAAAGAGAACAAGGACAGAAAACAAGACGGAAAACACCAAGGTAGGAATCACTGTCGACGTCGAGCAGCCGTCATCCCAGTCAAGGAGCATGGATCAAGCCAAAGGAAGAAGGCGGAAGGGAACGAAGCAGCAAGCGGCCGTGAAGTGAAAGGCGGCAACCCATCCACAAGCTACCTTCGAACCACTCCAAGGAAACTAAGGATTCGCCGAAGGAGTAGAGAAAATACAAGGATCTATCCCCCAGTTTCGCTGGATTCTTCTATTTCTTGGATTATCTTCAACGTTCCTGAATGTTAAGGCCTTATCCTTCACCACTTTGATGAGATGATTTTTAACTGCCGCAACTGCAACAATGTGATCTCTGAAGAGTATGTCGTTCATGTACTTCCAAATAAGATGGCATAGATTACCGAAGAGGAACTTCATCGCCCACTGAAAGTAATAAGACCCTTTTTATTTACAGTAAAATTGACATCTTCAACTCTTTCATGAGACACCCCATAGAGGGAGTGTCATCCATAGAACTTGAACGGTACTGGTAAAACAATCCATCTATAGTCATACCGAGACTGATCTAGGAAAGTAACGTATGCCAACGGGAAGGGGGGGAGCAGGGATCAAGTGAAAAGCACTGTGAAGATGTCTGTGATGTCCAGGACCCCGAAGAGGGCTTTGATGATGAGCCGAATAGCCGCTTCTGCCAATTTCCGAATCTGTGGCGACGGTATTTCCACGTGGATGACTATTCTTCGCTGAGTCCCTCCATTTTCTGAGGCTTCATCCTGCTGCCCATTCTGCATGATCCTATTCTTCACACACCCGACATGGTAACAATAGTTCGTGTAGGTACTATTGTAAGCCCATCCCTTGGCCTTGCCGTTGCACATGGAGCAATTGCCTGCGATCCTTTTCTTGAGCTCTAGCGTTATCTTCGATTCACAGGAATCTTTGATCTTTGGAGGGAGTAACACGTAGAGTGGGTGGAAGACACGGTTGTTTAGGTGCGGGTAAAGGCGCCCGCGCCACACTTTGTACCTGAGCCCCCGGACTTGGTCGCCGCATGCGACGCAATACTGTACTTTGCTTGGTGCTCCCTCCTTGAAATTATAACGCCCAATCGAGTAGGGACAGTGGTTGCCGTGGAAAGGTGCATTATGCCTTAAAATTTCGCCAGAGTGCTTGTGATAATGGAAATTGCAGCTGTTGGTGCACAAGTAATAGGGCCTGTATCCGGGTTGTTGGCACCCATTGCACTGATACGTGCTGCCCCTTGTTGTCCGCTCTTGAAGAGAAAATGGGTGGGGGTGGCTGCCAATGACTACCGGTATATTCGTGTTCTTACTGTCACACTCCAAACCTTGAGCACGTGCCCATCCCTCTCTGGTCGATAAAATTTGCGACTTCCCAAGCTGAGTCGCCGATCCTTTTCTTTTATTACACATGCGGAAGCGAATAATAAATCCACTGACAGTAATCATCTTGGGATAGAAAAGCAGGACATCAATTCACAAAAGCACACTTTTATGAACAACGAGATTCAAGTACAAAATGAGTCTAGTCGAAAGCCTACAAGAAGGTCTTGGTCCTATGACATACTAATAGGACACATCCGCTGATCCTCCATACTCCTCCTCCTCAGACTTCGAGGCCTTGGCCCTCCACAACCACCTTCTAACGACCTGAAAATGATTATTCAATAACCAATGAGACAATGTCTCAGCAAGTCCATGCTCTAAACCCCAATTAGGAGGGTAATACGCCTAGAGGCGTCCTAACCACATAATCACGCATTTGGTATAGAGGACTTACCTCCCCTCAAATCCTCTCTATAGGTCAGTACAATTTATATCACAGATATCCATACCGATATGAGCAATAATTAAGCTCCAACAACTGGAACGCCACACTCAATTCTCAAATCAGCACATGGGTCCTAATTATATGGCCAAATGGTTATGACACGTCATATTTCATGTCATACAATTTTGTCCCATAATCCGGCGCAAATATTTCACTTAACACGCGTTCCAATTGATAATTAGGCTCGCTCTAGGGCACGGTCTACTTGAAGTTCGGTGGTCTACTGGTGTAGCCAGGCATCATCTCACCCCATTGAGCACGGTTACATCTCTCAAAGACGACTTTCCCGAAGGAGTATAGGTCCAACCTCTACTGCGACCCAAATCCCAATAAATGGGTATCTCATAAAGGGTAACGTCCATCCGACACAGTTCGAGGACAGGTTCTCTTAACCAACACACGACCAATCAATCTCGGCCCAGGACACCGTGCATTGCACTCAAATGCCTCAATTAAAATAGTGTTCATGGCCTATTTTCTTCATATTAAAAACTTCCGATGAAAAATAGTCGTATGTGGGTATACGGTCAGATTGAACCCAAAAAATTCATGACTTTCTTTTTAAAATCCCACTATTTTATATAGTATATAAAATCATTTTCGGTGTTAAAACCCGACACCCGGGATTTTCTGAATAAATATTAAAATTCACAATTTTTGGAATAAATGACCAAATTTCTAATCAACACTCAAATTTTCACAAATTAACGCTCAATTGCATAAATTAACCACACCATTGCAATCAGTACGAAATTCCGGTCATCGGCTATCCCGGTCTAATTTTTGAAAAATATTTAATAATTAAATTAATTACACTTAAATAAATCTAAACACTCCTCAAACGTCATTAGCCTACTAAGAAGAGTTTAGTGCATAAGCTCACTGGGTTAGCAAATACACTGGTTCACGGCGACAACGATGCGATGGCGAGAGGTTCGGAAGTTCGTGGTTTCGCGGATGCAGCTGAGGCTGTGGGACGGCTGGATCGGCATGATGGGGACAGTGGCTGCACGTACACGACGAAGGGAGCGGTCCCTTTCTTTTCTCTCGCCGCTCACTCTCTCGCGCCCTCTATTCTCTCTCTCGGTTTCTCTCTTCTCACTTGCCGCTCTCTATTCTCTCTCTCTCTCTCTCTCTCTCTCTCTCTCTCTCTCTCTCGCGCGCGCGCGCGCGCTCGCTCGCTGCTTTTGTCGCTGGTTTTGTTCCTCCCGCGGGTTGACTAATCCAGTCAACAACCGCTCTCCTTGGTGGCAGCGACGAGCAATGACAGCTCGGGGAAGACGTGGCTATCCTCAAATCCTCAAGGGATTTCGGCTGCCACCTTTTCTTCTGCAGGCCGCGGCGTGTCCCTCCGTTAATTGACCACATGGGTCAACCGATAGAGGTCTTCGTGGCAGTCGATGAAGGGGACAACGCTGTGGGAGGCGTGTCTTCATTTGATGCATGGTCCAAGATTTCGTTCGTGTGCCGGCCATCCTAGGAGGAGAAACGTAGCTGCTTCTTGGCCAACAATTCCCCTTGACTATCAAAATGGACGTGGGTATGGGCTGCATGGTGGTCAATATACTTCTTTAGTTGACCACCGCATGTACGTAATTACATGGCCATCAAAATAGGAATCGTGGTAGCATATGGGCGTTCAGTTGCTTCATTCTTGCATGGAGAAGATGCTGCGGACATACGCATGGCCGTTACATGCTACGGGCCTTCAGCTCGGTTGATGTGCGAGGCCACTCGGGGTTAACGTGTCTTCATAACCGACCGTGTTAAGCGAGAAATTTAGATGAGGAGCTATCACGAGAACGTGACGAAACATGACGTTTCATTCCTGCGAGTGTGGTGATGAAGTGGGGTTGTAATTGGTGTCAATGACCTAGTCCAACGACAAATTTGTCGACCCGTCTCAGACAGTTACATATTCGAGGTCCAGCAAAATCCGGATGTCACACTTACCCTCCTTTTTTCCGTGGGAATCCTTTTTCTCGCTTAAAGAAAGACAGTTCTTGAAGCAAGACAACATCCTCGTGCTGATGAAAAGTGGTGATGTAGCGGGTTGTTTCGGGCTTTGATTCGTTCTTGTTAAAGGAAGGGGATTTGAGCTTGAAATTGTGGGAACGCCTTATTTCTGTCAAATTCCAAACTCCTGCGCATCGACCAAATTATGAACTGTGCAACGCAGAGGTAATTGCAGGTTTGATGCGATGATAAGAAAAAAGGTCAAACCTAGAAGGAAAGCTTGCTGCAGGGGGACTCACACTAGGCCAGATAGCTTCTTCTCCGCTCGTTCCCTCCTTATAAATCCTGCAATATCCTCGCATACACGAGAAACCGTGTTCATTGTGGTGATGAAAACATTTGCTATAAATACCCTGATCACCGCATTTGCTTGCATTTTCTTGGAAATTTCATCGAGGTAAACCTACTAGAGAAACCCTACTTCTGCAAGTAGATTTTATTAGAATCATTCTTCTGACGTGTTATACACATTGGACGAGAAGCTGGAAAGTCCACAATGGACTTTAATTACGAATAACTATTACGTGGTGAGAGAGTGTTTACCATTTCATACATGCCTAGCTACAATGGTAATCATAATTTCCTTGAATGACCAATTAGTAATCATTTTTTAAATGTAGTAATTTACCTCAAAGCATCATAAAAGCTGACTTTCCTAGAGTCCACAACTTCCTAAAATATCATAAACAATCTGAGTTCGTCGTAATTTACATGTTGATCATCTTATCCTGCCCTACCAAAGAGCGATGCATACCAAACCGAAACAGCCAGAAGTACTTTCCAAACCAGTTGCTACCATATATCACATGTTGCTACTTATAATAACCCCATAAAAGATCTGATGGAATTCAAGTCGGCGGAAGATGACTTACCTCTTTTGATGCGCGATCAACGTTATACTCTTGACGGAAAGTATCAATTAGTCCCCCCCAGGTTTTAAGGAGATTAATCTTCCTTACAATGTACCACCGCAAGGCGAGGCCAGTCAGGTCTGATTGATACGATTGAATTATCCTTTGGACCAGATAGGCCTGTAAGTAGGTATCTGGGCGAGAGGTATCATCATACCTTTCGCATTTAGGTGCTTTGAGCTCTTTAAGGATCTTAATGCTGGTGTAATCAGACAAGTCCATGGGATCCTGCTCCTGCAGCTGGCTCAGCTTCTTCATGATCTTTATGAACTGTCTATCCTGTTAGTCATCCTCTAGCAAATTCGCGGGTGTTATGACAGTGTTTAAAGTAGCTATGGAGTTGGGCTTAGCTTGAGTGGATTCTATTTGCCTTGAGAGTTGTCGAAGGATAATGGACATCTATTCTACGCCGTCTTCAATGTTGGCGAGGTGATTTTGTTCATCATTCTGATCGGGCCCTATCACGTGAGGCCATTCGCGGGTGGCTGATAGTCGACGATTCATAATTACCCGGTGTCACAAAAAACATGAATGAACACGAAAGTAAACAAAGATTGACCCATGGCAATGGTCTAACTGCTTTTTATTTATCAAAAGAGGACTTTATAGATTGCGGACTTCTGATATCTAAAACTTGAAATTAAAATGACAGAACAAAATACTAGGTAAAGTCCCTAAACAATGGGACAAAACTTTCAAAAAAAAAAAAAAAACACTATGGGGCACATGACTGTCATTTTATATACGACGGGGAGCCTTGTTCTTACAAAGGTGCTTGCTTTCTTGGACCGGCTCTGAGACGTGTATCCAGCCTATTCCCAAATCCCTTTGCATAAGCTCTACTTGCTCGTGCTGGCTGATCTCGCTGATTGGATGAGGGACCGATGGCTTCAATTTTGTCAAGATACGATGGTTGTGGATGTAGGACTCAGAGGCATGGTGGGCTTTTTCCTGTCCCTCAAGCCCTTCAGGTACCACGATTCTTTTGCGATGACACTTACTCCATGTTTCCTCGATAATGGCAATCTCGAATACGTAGTCACGACTTTGATGGGTGAAAATGAGTGGAGGGGCCTTCCTCTTGAAAGGCGGTGGGATCTCCTGAAGGGCTCCATACTGTCATACCACCCGATATGGGAAATAGGAAACGACACCAGTGAGGCCGAGCAACGGAATTGGATGGCAGCGTTTGTAAGCAAAGCAAGCTCTCTTTTCATGGAACTAACCAGCACACTATTGGAATGCCTCAAGAGCCGGGTCTCTTAGGAAGTTTATCCAATTTAAACAGCTTTGATTGGGAATATATGGTCATAAAACCATAAATTTCTATAATGGATTTTCGAAATCATTCGTTTCAGACGATCGCATGAAACATTGAAATTCGCTTAGGTGAGAAAAGAATCAAACCTGTAAAATTTCCGGGGAGACCCGCATGATTTTTTCTATATTTTCTTTAAAACAATTAAGGGACAAGAATGTTTCGGTTAAAATCATGTTGACATAATTTTGCCCCCTTGAAATCGATCAATTATCCATGCCATCCTAGGACTTATGACGTTTCTTTAATGGGGGAAAATGATAAACCCGAAAAAAGGCTAGGAGGAAAATCTCACTTTTTTGGGTCATGGGTTGATTTTCAAAACAGGCAGTCAAAAATGCTAGTAGACAGGTATTATGATTGTTTTCAAGAATTCGCCTCATAACATGGACTTCAGTTCTTAAAAGTCGCGCTAACTCACGCAACGGGATAATGCCTGTTGATGGCCTAACAAGCTTATTCTCGAGAGGCATTCCAGTGATGATATTGTATTTTTCCAGAGTTGGGGTTAGCTCGAACCCACCAAACATAAAAGTAGTCGTCTTCGGGCACCAAAAATGTGCTATGACCTGTATGACTTTGGGACGAACATGGATTTGGATCAATGATAGAAGATGACCGACTTTGGCTTTCACGCGCTCTTGGGCAAACTGGTCCAATTGACCCCACCATCTGAAGAGCTTTGCTTTGGGAGCGGGAATAAACTGGATATCATCTTCTCCCATTACATATAAACTGGAACTCGAAAAACCTACCCTAAATTGCCATGGGCCAATAAAAAAGACTGAGTAAAAGTACATAAATTACTTTGCTTTTAAAGAAAATGGCAAGCACATAGACATCCGCATGGGACGTGCAGCTTGATTTCTAACTAAGAATGTTTGTTGAAATTAAAAGGGTATCTGCCCGTCGCAGTCTCGCGTTGGCAGCATACCCTCTTAACCTTGGCTCTATCTAAAGAAATTCGGGGAAAAGAAAGACAACCTCTACAATGCAGTCTCGTGTTCGAGGCCGTATCTTTCTTAATATCATCCTAAATATCTTATGGCAGCCTAGGCCCGGCGGCCAGGTTGTGTGTGCCATGTGTAGTGCTAAAACAGTAAAGCATGCACAACAGTTTATAATCGCAAAAACATTCTGGAAATAAATCTCTAAGCTACTAACCTACATAAAAAAAACAAAAACAAGTCAATAAAGTGTTTAAACAAGATAAAATGGCATAAGTCCTCGAAATGTCCCTAGTGGAGTCGCCAAGCTGTCGCGACCTCTTTTTTTTGGCGCCCGATCGGGGCGGACGCTTTGTGGAGGCTAATGGTTTGGCTAGGTCTATTTTAGCCCGGACTCTCCCAAATTTACTAATTCACGACTTAATAGTCCAAGTTTTTAACCTATTAATTTTAAAATGGAGTCGCCACTAATCGGTTTTGGGTGGGTCGATTAGAAACCAAAGTATCTGGAGAAATATTTGCTCTTGCGCAACTAGAGAAATTAGATTCGGAGACTTGATTACACTAGTTAATCACTAATGCCTTTTCGGTACCTAATCTTATTTAAACCCTAAAGCTTTTTGAATTTTCGGGGGATTTTCCATACATTTGTGGAGAAAAAACATTTTTTGAGTCTTTTCTATTTTTTGAACATAAAAAGATTTTTTTTTGGATTTTTTTATCATTTTCTGAAAATATAAATCATTTTTGGCTTTTTCTAACCTTTTTTTGGGGAAAATATGGATATTTGATTTTTTTGGTTTTTTGGAAAATAAATTATTTTTTTGATTTTTTTAATTATAAAATATATTATATTATATTATATTATATTATTAAAATACGACCCGAGACCCGGACGGGCCCGCAACGGATTTTTTTTTCTTTTTAAACTTAAAAGCCCAAGCCCACTTTGGCCCGTTTTCATAAAAACTTTAGCCCAAAGGCTACCCGACCCACGCGCACAACCCGGCCCAGGCGGAACCCTATCCGAGTGAGAAACGCTCAACCCGGCTTCCGACCCGGTTTCCGCAGCACTCCCTCTTTCTCTCTACCCGCGGCGCCGAAGGAGAGGCTGGGGCGGCGGCACGCATCGACGACGGCAGCGACACGGTGGGCAGAGGCGGCGGTTAGGTCACAAACGGCAAAGCAACGGCGAGCGGTGGCTGATACCTGTCTGTAGAGAGAGCACAGCGCGGGGGCGTTGCTGGTCAACGTTGGGGCCGCGAGCGCAGGTGGCCTCGTCGGTGGCGACTGGGCGACGACGACGGCGTCAAGGGGGCGTCGCAGCACGGCGGTGGACGGATCTGGCCTTCCACCTTCTGATTTCCCTCTCACTCAGCCCCTAGTTCGCAGATCCAGAACCCTCTCCTCTCTTCCGGCCTCGATTGCTCGCGGATCTAGGTTCGCTTGCCGCCGGCCTCCCCCGATGTCTCTTGGTGGGAGGTCGTTTAGCTTGCGACCCCATCCTTCACCCCCGTGCTCACTCTTCGATTCCTCCCTTGAAGTCCCTCAAGGGGAAGCTCTCGGAGTTCGCTCTTCTTCCCTTCGACGGAGGTTGCGCCGGCGTATTTATAGGCGAGGGAGTCCGGTCGATGGAGAGCTTTGGCCGCCGGTTCTCCGCGCGCCGACCGGCCTTGGTGCGGCCGGACCGGCGTCGCCTCAGCCGCCCACTTGCTTGCTTTGAAGGCGCGTCCCATCCATCGCCAGCTGGTCTACTCACGTCACCGTTGCCTGTCCGTCCGGCATCGCGCCCTCTGCGCGTGTGTTGCATCGGCGTGGGGGGGGGGGAGAAGCCGAGGAAGAAGACAAAGGGGCAGAGAGGGGTTCGGGCTGGAGGAGAAGGAGGCTGGGCCATAGGGGCCCAGCGGGTGGAGAGGAAAAGGAGGGGGGCTGGGAGCGAAGGCCCAGCCCCGACGGGCTTTTTTTGTGTTTTTATTATTATTATTTATTATCTGAAATAAATAAATAAATAAAAAGGAAACTAAAGTCTAATTAAAACCTAATCAAAATTTAGGTGTCAACATACGACACATTTAAAACAAGAACTTTATAGGTAACATTAACCAAGTTATGCGGCAAAGAGATAGTTAGTTCTCAACAATAACTCATCAAGAACCTACAATCTCTCATCAGTATGGCTTTTTTTTTCCCCTTGGTTTAGCTCTAAATTGCAGACACACTTCTAATGCTTTTGTTTTGCTACTATCCTTGGTGCATAAATTAAATAATCTTTTTGATGGAAAGTTTCTACTTATTATAATTACTCAATCTTTCAACTAAATCATCCCCCTGTAGGGGCTAAAGGCATCTCCAGATTGTAACTGAAACAGAGTCAAAGCACATAATTCTTTGGCATGATCCCTCATAAGATTGGATTATGCAATGCAAGCTTTTGCAGGAGTGAGAGTCTACAATGGTACCGATGTCTCTGTGACATCTACATTAACCAATTGACCGGCAGCTAGACATTATATTACAACAGCAAAGAAAAGGTTGGTTGAGCATAAATAATCCGTCACAACATTTGTTTCGTTTTCCCAAAAGTCAACATGTTTCACTGGATGGCTTCAGGAGCCATGATCTATCTTGCTGAACAGGAACTAAATTCTTGCACGGAAGAGGAAGACTCTATTCTCAGTGATGATTGCTGATATGAAGTGGAGGCCTCATAGGTGCCACGTGGAAACTCAGGCACCGGAACTTCTAGCTGAAGAATTTTTATAACTTGTCCTGCTTTTGGCCTTCTTTTGGGATCTGGATGCGCACACCACAGTCCCACCATCATCAAGCATTCCATTTCCTTCCTATCAAAACTTGATATCAATGATTCATCGGCTGCTTCAAGCATGTTTCCAGCAAGGTACAGCTGCCAGACCCACTTGTGTAGTGGAACGTGAAATTCTCCTTCTTGATAGGTCCTCCTACCGCATGCGATTTCTAGAGCCACAACTCCAAAGCTGAACATGTCTGATTCTTTAGTAACCCTACCTTCACTCAAATATTCTGGTGCCAGGTAACCGTATGTCCCTACCACGTCCGTCATTGGTGTCTTAAACCGGGGGTCAACGAGCTTAGCCACACCAAAGTCTCCAAGCTTTGTGTTGAAATTCGTGTCGAGTAATATATTGGCGGCTTTTATATCTCTGTGGAGAACACACTGTTCTAGTTCTTCATGAAGATAGTTGAGGGCTAACGCTAGCCCTGAAGCTATCTTGTACCTCACATCCCATGGCAAACTTTTTCGTGTTCCAAAGAGATGATTTAAAGGCTACCATTAGGCATATATTCATAAACGAGCAAAAACTCACCTTCCTCTTGGCACCATCCAATGAATTGCACCAGATTTCGGTGTATCATGCGGCTTATTATCTTCACTTCATTGGTGAAGACCTTCTCTGAATGTTTGGATTCTGCGAAGATTCTTTTGACGGCAACAAGGCGATCTAAACTGCTCAAAAATCCCTTGTAAACTTGGCTGGACCCTCCTTGGCCTAGTCTTCGATCAACTGCAAAGCCATTTGTAGCAACGACCAACTCTTGACGAGAGAATTTCAGTGGCAATGCTACTATCTCTTTGTCAATGTGAGTCACAGCCCGATACTCACATTTTTTCCTCATCTTGATCATAAATAAGCAAGAACCTGCTGCAATGACTAGCAAGAGGCATGCTACGGGAACTGTTATAAATGTTATCAACCTATACATCTTAGATTTTACCCCTTTTTTTGATGTATCTGTTGATTGGGGATGTATAACATCCAAGTTTGAAGTGAACTCCCATGAATTGAGGATATGTCTCTCTGAAACACGGCCAACCGAAGCTGAAAATCCAATTGCTACGGATTCAGGAAGAACTTTAGCAAGATCAATTTGGCAAGAAAGCAAGGAACTTTTGTTATCCAGAGAAACGGGCTCATCATCAAATGACCAGAATACACTAAGATTCTTGGTAGTAGAATTATAGGTCACCATAACATCAGTTGCGTTGCCACTGTGTGATCCAGCATTCCAATCAGCATAAACAAGCGACGAGAGTAAGTTTTTGTTGATTCCTATGTGCTGCACCTCAGGATCATATTGCGGGTTCACATAAGTATCGAACTCGACAGTGACGATTTGGTTCCGAGGCTCATTAACTGTGCTTGCATTGAACAATCCTAAGAATTCACCAGCTGAGTTAGGTGGGATTGGGAAGCCAACAGGAGCAAGAAAAAGGGCCATGCCATCACCATATTCAGTGGCGTTGTTAGTACTGATGGTGAATGAGAAACGAGTAAAGAAGTCCGCTTGTCTCCCTGTACCAGAATCCCATATATTGATGGGTTTGGAATACTGAATGCGGCCTACTTGATAGCCTGGATGGATAGAGCTATTGGTTAATTCAACGGATCCAGACTTACTTCGCGCGGTTCCTTCGTATAATATGGTGTTTAGATTTGTGTCAAAGCTATCTATATTGAAGGAAAGAGAACTGACAAGGGGGATAACGGGACAGCAGACGAGGGAGAAGAGGATAAAGAGGGTGCACAAAGAAAGAGAACAAGACATGGTTGTGGGGAGAACCGTATTCTACAGCTGCTAAAGACAAGGTTTGCCCTATTCAACTGGTTTGAGATAGTGTGCTTCTTATAATGAACTCCACATTCCTAAAAACCAGTTTCAGACACGTTCGACAGCTTCGTTGCAGTTTCTGCTAAAGTCATTGGACTCCACGTGGTTCCCATCTTCAACGTCAATGTTGGCAAAAAATTACTCTTATCAGGTGTGGGGTTCGGCACATGTCTTGGACTTTTTAGAAATCCCCTTTTCACACGGCTTGCTCTTTTCCATGTTCACATCTTCTGTTCTTGCAGCTTGTTAAGTTCATCCATTGCACGGAATT
This sequence comes from Eucalyptus guilfoylei, assembly GCA_016097605.1. Lineage (NCBI taxonomy): Eukaryota > Viridiplantae > Streptophyta > Magnoliopsida > Myrtales > Myrtaceae > Eucalyptus > Eucalyptus guilfoylei. Next base: position 22,684,140 of record CM027869.1, read on the forward strand.
TCTTTGCCTACCGACCCGGAAAATTCAAATTGGCATGAATACCGGAACAGAAATTTACTTAGGCCCTGTTTGGTAACCATCCAAACAGGGCTTGATTTTGGTAACCATCCAAACAGGGCTTGATTCTTATTCTTTATTCTCGGAAATAGTTTAGGAACAGAATCGCATTTGGTAAAATTTTTGTTCCTGGAAACAAATTTTTATTTTTTTATTCTCGGAAGTAGATTTGGAACAGAATCATGAATAAAAAAAAAGTTGATTCTTGTTCCGGGAACAAATCTAAGAATCAAAATTGTAACATCCCGGGCCCCATTGTGTAATATTGTCCGCTTTGGGTCACCCGCCCTGGCGCGGACGAACTACCATCCCAGCCACAGTCTTTTCCCTCACGGCTTTAAAACGCGTTACACAGGTTAGAGGGACCCAAGCCTTATAAGCTGACCAAGACCTCCCTCCCTAGGCGATGTGGGACAAGAGAGGAGGCTGTCACACTCTCCACCTCTTAACAGAACAGCGTCCTCGTTGTGGCCCCACGGGCGTCAAAACAACATTCTTGCTGTGGCCCCACACGCGGTCGGGAGTCGGCTTTGATACCACTTGTAACATCCCAGGCCCCACTATGTAATATTGTCCGCTTTCGATCACCCGCCCTGGCGCGGACGAACCGCCATCCCAGCCACGGTCTTTTCCCTCACGGCTTTAAAACGCGTTACACAGGTTAGAGGGACCCAAGCCTTATAAGCTGACCAAGACCTCCCTCCCTAGGCGATGTGGGACAAGAGAGGAGGCTGTCACACTCTCCACCTCTTAACAGAACAGCGTCCTCGCTGTGGCCCCACGGGCATCAGAACAGCATTCTTGCTGTGGTCCCACACGCGGTCGGGAGTCGACTCTGATACCACTTGTAACATCTCGGGCCCCACTGTGTAATATTGTCCGCTTTGGGTCACTTGCCCTGGCGCGGACGAACCGCCATCCCAGCCACGGTCTTTTCCCTCACGGCTTTAAAACGCGTTACACAGGTTAGAGGGACCCAAGCCTTATAAGCTGACTAAGACCTCCCTCCCTAGGCGATGTGGCACAAGAGAGGAGGCTGTCACAAAAACAACTCTTCTTCTTCCATTTTCTCTTCTTCTCTTTTCTTCTTCTTCATCAACCGCCCCATCTGCCGTCGTCCGCCGCCGCCGAGACTCCAGCGAGGTCGCCGAACCTCACCCTAGCCAGGCGAGCTTGCCGAAGGCAAGCCCAGCCACTGGCGAGGCTGAGCCTCGCCAAGGTTGGGCAAGCCTTGCGACGCCCAGCCCCGCCGGTGTCCAGGCGAGCCTCGCCCAGCTCCAACGAGGGCTAGCCTCGCCGAGAGCTGGTGACGCTCTGGTGAGGTCGCCGGCCCTCGTCTGGCCAGTCGCCGGTCCGGCAACCGGCCTGAAGAAGAAGAAGAATAGGAGAAAAAAGAAAAGAAAAAAAAAGGAAAAAATGAAAAAAGTATAAAAATTAAAAGAAATTTATTTGTAACGAATCAATGAGCACAAGATCAAAACGTAATTTTATTCCAGAATAAAAAAATTTGGACAGATTACCAAACGGCTTAAAATACTTAAAATCTGTTCCCGAGAACAGAATAAAAAAAAATCATTTCTGATCAGAATTTACTCCCGGGAACAGAATCGTTACCAAACACGCCCTTAGTAGTCTCAAATCACAATCCGCAAAAAAACTAAAGAGGGTCCATCTTAGCAACGCAAGAGAGGAGCAAAACCCATAACTTTGAACTGATTTCCATATGAAGAAGACGAAGAAGAAGCTGTGTAATGGCTAGGGAATTCAAATGCAGTGAGGTGTGCCCGTTTGGCGTCTGATAGGGTTGTGCTTTTTCCCCACCTCCCAAATAGTGTGCTGATTTTTCCCAAGTTTATTTTTGTGTAAAGGTCCTTTTCTAAAGGAAAAGAAAATTTATTCGATGTGTGTTTTCTGCCATGCAGCTGCAGAGGAATTGATCCAGCACCGGAAAGCTCCACAAGCTTGGAAGCTTGGTTGTTGGAGTGGCTACGGCAGTTTTGTTGAGAATGTGAAGATGAAGGCGAGGAGAGTTTTGGTCATTGGACGATGGCACAGTTTCGCGCGGACTATAAAACCCACTTCTCGCTTTCCTGCCCCATTGATCTCATGAAGTACTTTACTAGAAAGGTGGCAATTGGGTTTCCAGCTTCTTACGACCTCTATCAGCAAGACAGAGTATTGATTCCTGGAAATTTCCTTCAAACAACAAACCTCTCTCAATCAAACTGCGAAATTCGCAGGTTGACCATACTTTATGAGGTTCTTGCCGTGTGTCTTTTGCCATCAATGACTGACCGGGTTATGCTTGCTCGTGGAGAAAAGTGAAAAAGCGCGCGCAAAGAGAAGAAAAGAGAGAAGGAAAGAAAAAAGGAAGGGATACACAAAATGGACTTTGAAATGAAGTGAAAAATGTATTGTAAATATATATATATATGTGTGTGTGTCTGCGCGTATGTGTGTTTGTGTGTGTGTGTTATGTTTAATGAATGGAGTTGAGAAACATTATATATTTTGGATTTGCGAAACTTTTCAGTGAAAGAATTAAGAAAAGCTCTTGGTTTTTAGTATGGTTTATGAATGGTACATCCATGGATTTGTGAAATTCTTTATGAAATGTATTCTATTTGACAAAAATTGAATTGCGAAATGTGATTTGATTCGGTTTGTGAAACCGGTTTATGAGATGGATTTTAGATTTGATTATCATATTAGAGTATGATGATTTGGTACTTAATATCGTTGTGAACCCAATAGGGTTTTTGGGTATGCATATCTTTGTGGACCAACACCGACGATATAGATAAGACCTAGCAAAGGAGAATCCCGGTCGCCTTATGACGGGGTGTTATGCGTGATTATGGTTAGATATTTGAGCACGAATTTGGTCTATGGGATGGACCATTGACCTATAGTTTGAGATTAGTTAATGAAATGGACTATCGACGTATGATTTGATGATATTAATGAATGGAATGGACCATTAATATGTGAGTTCTTAAGATAGATCAACGGACTTGACCATTGATATTTTGTTTGATATTATTGAAGAAACGAGTATTTCAAATATGTATAAAGCTTTGTTGAAAAGATAAAACTTATTTTTGACCTTGTATATATTCTATACTATAGATTCAAATTGAATGAGTTTCAGTATAATTTTGTAAATATGCATAGTAGATATTCGATCTACCTAGCAGAAATATACACTATCCACTGAGCTATAATTACCCTTACCATTCATTCAAATTTTTTTAGGTTTTTTAGCTAGCGATAAGTAGCATGAGGGTAATATTGACGGGGAACTTCTAGTAGTTGAATTGTGGGATTCCGGGTGTGACAGACTTTTCTTACACTGAAAATGGACTAAACAAAGCCAGATATATCTCATAAGATGCCTCATGAAGCATACTGACGCCAGTGACACATACTACGATTCAAATGGACAAACTCACATGCATCTCGCAAGATGCTCCGTAAAGCATACTAATACAAACTGTGGCCAAAGTTAGCTCATTAATGGTACTACTGTGACTGATTACGGGTATTGCAAGGTCACTCTCTGAAAGGCCACTTTCGGATGAGGTGATGTCTTCGGTATTGCATTCTTGTGAGAGTATTATACATGTGACATCCTAAATATCGACCCCGTTTCGATAATATGAAATGGGCATTTCGTCGACGCGCCTATGGTCCTTCTCTGAGTTGGCCACTCACGAGTTGACTAATCTATTAGGTGAAGCCGTTAATGGATATAAACACGACAGACTCGAAAATTCGATCTGAAATCGACTACTCGATCATAATAATCGATAAGGGTCAATACGACACCGTTATAATTGAATTGTGATCGGATATAGGTCGATTCGACGGAATACACGTAATTGAATTGCGGGTGATTCCGCGTGATTGCGAAATTCGAGTCGAACGGTACTAATCTGATTTTCTATCGAAATTATACTTGGGACACGTAATTGAAACCTTGCGATTTTCATGACAACCAAGAGTCGCCTACAAGTCAAAAATGCACAAATGTGAATCGAAAATTATCGATGACGGGTCAAACGCGCTAAAATCCCTAAAAGCTACCCAATAGGTTAGATTGTACTAAAATTGTGTTCGGTCGATTTTAACTATGAAATTGAATTCAGTACATGGCAATATCCCATATAGCTAGGGTACAGCATGTGGCCTACTTCAAACGATGGCGCTACGATGCCTTAGTGAGAACAACGGATCCAGACATAGTTCTCGCAGCTCCTTCGAGTAGTGTGCGGCCTCCATTAGAGCAGACGAGGGAGAAAAGGATCAACAGAGTGCACAAAGGAAGAGAACAAAACATGGTTGTAAGGAGAAGTGTATTCTACAGCTGTTAAATATGAGGTTTGTACCATTCAACTGGTTTGGGACGGTGTGCTTTATAGTGAACCACGCATTCCTAAAACCAAAATTTTACCCGTTCAACAGCTTCTTTGCAGTCTCTGCCGAAGTTGTTGGACAACGGACACTTACTAGGAAAAGATCTACTTGGTCTTCCGTGTACCTTAAATAACCTCGCTTTCGAAGTGGCTCCTCCGTGTGGGCCCCCATCTTTAGTGTCATATCGGTAATAAATCACTCCATTGATGGATCGAGATGTGTCCGGCGAGGCCCATGTTTCGGATTTTCTCTAGGAGTCCTTTTCTCACTCGCTTGCTCTTTTTCCATGAACACCATTCACATCTTCTTTTCTTGCTCCTTGTTAAGTTCACCCATTGCACGGAATCTCTTTGCCTACCAACCCAAAAAATCCAAATCGGCGTGAAAACAAGAACAAAAATTGACTGTCGTCGTCTTAGATCACAATTGGTCTAAAACTACAGAGGCTCCATCTTTGCAACACGACGAGAGGAGCGAAACCCTTGACTTGTGAACCAATTCTGAAATGAAGAAGACGAAGAAGGAGCTGTGTAAATGGTGAGGGAAATTCAAATGTAGTGAGGTGTGTGAACAAACAAGGTGCCGATTTTTCCCAAATTGCTTTTATGTAAAGGTCCTTTTTATAAGGAAAATAAAGAATTTATTCGATGTGTATTTTCTGTCATGCAGCTGAAGAGGAGTTGATCCAGCACTGGAAAACTCCACAAGCTTTGAAGCTTGGTTGTTGGAGTGGCTATGTCAATTTTTGTCGAGGATGTGAAGATGAAGGTGATGGGTGTTAATGAAAAAGAGAAGGGCGATTCAAAAAGGAACTTCTGAACAATTTAAAACATGGACCTAATTGATCAATGAATGGAATGATTTATTAGTAACTTGGCAAGACATGCCTCACCCAATATTTTCTCCATCTCCATCTACAAATGTTGAATGAGAAAACCGCATGTACATACTTTCAAGTGCTTTTTATGGTTTAGTTATGGAGCAAATTGAACCTAATTTCTCAATCCGGAGGAAAATCGTATTGCCGAATGTCATTTGATTTGTAGCTTAGATGTCAACATCTGTAGCAAGACAAGTTGGATTATTTATTCTAAAAATAAAGCCGCATGTTCACACAACACAAATGGTCAATGCTATCTGAATGATCGACTTTCTTTAATATGGTGGTAGTTTGTTAATCGCTTATGACACTAAAATGAGCACTGTGAGAAAGTTATGACACTGTTGGAAGAATCTCTTAACATAATTCTCTTGTACCCATCAAAGATTTAGTCACATGAACATCTGCGATGGCTATGCATTTTTTCTCGTGCCGGTTGGCTTCATAATCCCACCCAACTCCAATCAGGCCTACTTAGGATTGTTCGGCGAAAGCACTGTGGATCATGGAAAAAGTAACCAAGATCTTTATTTGTCGGGTTTGACAAGTTTGGAAATAGGGAAGTTAGCCCTTTATACACGCACGTTGGAATCAATATCTCACTTTCCTCGCTAGTACATGACAGTTGGGATCCTGAGTCATATAATGGAAAGCAATTAATGTTTCGGTGACCTACAATTCCCGCTACCAAAATACCTTAGCTTATTTTGATCATTAGATGACGGCACAGTTTTGCTTGACTATAAAACCCACTTCCCGCTTTCCTGCCTAGTTGATCTCACGAAGCACTTTCCCTTAAATTGTCGCAATTGCGTTTTCAGCTTCTTATGACATCCAACGGCAAGACACGGCAGCATTAATTCGTGGAAATTGTCTTCAAACAACAAACCTCAATCAAACCGCAAAATTCGTAGGTTGACCATACTTTTTGACGGTTCTTGCAACACGTCTCTTGCTATCAATGGTCGTGACCGGGTTATGCTTGCCCTGGAGAAAATATTAGGTGCATTTTATTTGCCATGTGGGATATATACGAAATCACCTAGCGACACCTATCGATCCGGGCCCAACGGAAGATTATTCAAAATTTATGGCAGACCCCCTCTCTCTCCCCCCCTCCCCCGGTTGAAATTGCTCCTCCATTACAAAGAAGGAAAAAAAAAATCTCCATTCATGCTTGGGTTTTTCCCTCACTCTTCGTGATCTCTACAAGGGATGTGTGCGCGCTCGAGGTTCGGGGCGTGACAGATCGATTCACAAATGAGGGTAGCACATTTGGAAATATAAAGCAGGCCTTTAATGAAAATTGGTCCTCCAACGATCCTAGTGGCTTTGATGTAAATACTATATTTTGAGGAAAATCATATTCATCAACTTATTTTGAAGTATATGTTTTTGGATTATACTCTAACCTAATAAAGATTATATACACTACAAGTACAAAGTCGAGACGATATATAATGGAAAAACAAAACAGAACTGAAAACCCACGAATCCCGTAATAACATGCAATTTGTTTAGAGCGTGGGTAAATCCTGCAGATAAGAAAACGGGACAAGTCCTATATAAGACCTTTGTGTTCCCGAAATTTTGTTGTAATTTACTTGATATCATCGCAAGGTTGGTCATATTTTCTACGTAGTAAGTTAACTCCATGGTCGTAATTCATCTATAGTTGTGTTTTCTAACCTATAATTAGCGATTTACCTTTAACTTGAAAATGGTAGCCCTTAATAATTAACCAATAACATAGTAAAGTACCACAAATTTTTTTTGTGAGTGACGGTATCTAAACTGAATAGTAAGTGTAATTTTCCTATGAGCCCTTGGGAACGACATATTAGTGATCATTATTCAAATGCGGTAATTTTCGTATGAGCCTTGAATGACATATTAGTAATCATTATTCGAATGCGGTAATTTACCTTAAAGCATCGTAAGGCCAAATTTCCCGAAGTGCGTAACTTCCATAATATATTGTGAGCAACTTGAGTTCATTTTAGATTATTTTCTCTATAGTAGTAACTTCTCTTAGAGATCATAATATTTCTTATATGGTTAGTAAATTTAACGGCCCTGCTATGAGTATTTCGTAATTTCTAGAAATCAATAGTGACATCAACAATTTTCTTTACAGCCAGTGATCGCTCTTAAATGTGCGTATCTTATTATCTATGTAAAATCTTTTTAGGATTGGAACATATTCTCTCTTATCTAATAGCTAGAATTGAGCAGGATGGATCCCGTATTTTCCTGTACGTGACTGTAGAATTTCTTTATGTCAAGATTGAATTATGCTGGACCACTCAGTTTGCGTCATTGTCGTGTTGATGTTACCTGTCAGACACGGTGGGAAGACGGGTCGTCATGGTGTCTCAGTCTAACTTAGGGAAGATTCTCTTTGGAAAGTTCATGGTCGCTTGTACTATCTTCACAAAGACTCGGTTGTCTATGACCGATTCTAATTCTAGCTCGAACGTGTCCATAGTTTGTAGGAGAACGCATTTAATAAACTAGAATGATTAATGATTAAAAATTTATATTATGATGCAGCTAATAAAATAATGATAAAAAGTATGTTTAAGATAAGGAGAAAACATTTACCTATTCACGATCCTTCAGTTTTATTTCATGTGCACTTTGAAAAGTTATTACAATTCTATGTAAAAATATCTTACATGAAAAATGAATTAGTTGGGGAAAACATTCTTTTGTCTCTCTTAATCTAATGGCTTGGATTGAGTGGGATGGATCCTGTATTTTCCTATACGTGACTGTAGAATTTCCTTATGTCGAGATTGAATTATGCTGGACCACTCAATTCGTGTCCTTGTCGTGTCGATGTTACCCGTCAAACACGGTGGGAAGATGGGCCATCACGGTGTCTTGGTCTAACTTAAGGAAGATTCCCTTTGGAAATTTTATGGTCGCTTGTACTATCTTCACAAAGACTCGGTTGTCTGCGACCGATTCTAATTCTTGCTCAAATGTGTCCATAGTTTGTAGGAGAACGCATTTAATTAACTAGAACGAATAATGATAAAAAGTTTATATTATGATGCAGCTAATAAAATAATGACAACAAGTATGTTTCAAATAAGGAGAAAATATTTACCTATTCACGATCCTTCAGATTTATTTCATGTGCACTTTGAAATGTTATTAGAATTGTAAAAATATCTTACATGAAAAATGAATTAGTTGCACTCTGAGCATCGCTTGTACTATCCAGTCGCCAACACATACATGAAAAATGAATTAGTTTGGGAAAACATTCTCTTGTCTCACACTCATGTTAACCTGTTTATCTTTCTTTCTCCTTTTTTTAAAAAAAAATCTTTTTTTCATTTTTAAAAAAATTCAAATTTTTAATTCTTTTTTTTTTTTTTTTGTTTAAGTTTTGTCTTGGCTGATCGCTGGCCACAACAACTGATGCAACCTGCCATAGGCGAGCCTCAAGCTCACCAGCCTCGAGCAAGGTCCAAGCAAGCTCAAGGCTCACCACTCACTCGATCAACGACAAGCTCAAGCCCTAGCTTGCTACTCACCCGATTGATGGAGAGGTAGGGCTCCAAGCTCGCTAATCTAGCTCCCTACTCGCCAAGCTCGCTAATCTAGCAATCAGCGAGCTCGAGGCCCTTGCAAGCCCATTCACTTGGCTCGCCAATCTCAGCGAGCCCAAGCTCGCTGCTCACCAAATCGAAGAGCCAAGCGAGCGGCATGCTCAAGCATTGCCAAATTGGCAAGCGCGAGTCTCTAGCAAGCTTGAGCTTGATCGCCAACGTCCGGCAAGTGAGCTCAAGCTCAACTTTGACTAGTCACTGACCATCGTTATGGCTAGTGATTGTTTAAGTAGCATCGACACGGACACGCGACACGACATGACACGACATAACATGTCGACACGTCATTTCACAAAAATAAAAAATTTCAACACGTTGGGGCGTTATATATTAAATGAATATTTTTTAAATTAATTTGATTCAAATTTATAAATAAATAAATAGCTCACTTTAACAAAAATTGTTGATGAAACTAATAATTAATAAGAAATTAGAATGAACTTATTTAGATAAATTTATGATATTCTATAATGATCAAAATTTCTTATTATTTAACATTTAATATTTTTATTTTTCGAAATTATCACGCCCGAACCCCGAGCGCGTGCCCATCCCTTTCTGGTCGATAATAATTTGCGACTTCCCAGGACGAGTCACCGACCCTTTTTGTTTTATTGCACATGCGGAAGCGAAAAGAAATCCCTTGACAGTAATCATCTCGGGATAGAAAAGCAGGATACGAATTCACAAAACAAACATGCTTTTATATATACACTGAGTCATGTACAAAAGTCTATGGCTAAAAGACTACAAAAGACTAGCCTTCCAAAAGAAGCAGTCCTAACTGACCTACACTTCCGATCACCTCCTCTCAGCTCCAAGTCCTCCACTCGACGACCCTGAAAATGTTGTCCCACAACGGGGTGAGATATAATCTCAGTGAGTCTAAGCTCTAAACCTCGATTAGGAGGGAAATACGCCCATAAGTGTCCTAGTCATGCAATCATACAATCACAGAACCTTACCTTGGCCTCAGATCCACCCTACAGGTCAGTACAGTTTATAACTTAAACAGCATGAAAGCATGAGCAACAACTAAGCTCAATCAACTAGAACGCCATATCGAAATTCTCAATAAGCACAGGAGTCCTGATTATAGGGTCAAATCCTTATGACGCCACACAATTTTGTCCCATAATCCGGCGCATTCAACTCAATTAAACATGCGGTCCTAGTTCTAATCTTGGCATATAGCACAGCATACTCTCTGTTCGGCGGTCTTCTGGCATTGCCAGGCTTTGTCTCACCTCATTGAGCATGGCACATCTCTTTTAGACGGCTTTCCCGAAGGAGCATAGGGTCCAGAATCTACTGCGACCGGCTTCCCGTTGTCCAGGGGGTATCCCGAATAGGGATAACGTCCAGCTTAACAGCCCGAGACGATTTCTCTTAACCAACACACGATCACTCAAATATGGCTCAGGGCACCGTGCATTGCACTCAAATGCTTCAATTAAAATGATCAACCTGGCCTTTTTCTTCGTATTAGAAATTCACATGAAATTACTCGTGTGTGGGTACACGGTCAACTTGACCCAGAAAAATTGGTATTCTTCATTTTTGAAATCCCATATTTCATATAGTACTAAAAACTATTTTCGGTATCAAAACCCGACACTCGAGATTTTCTGAATAAATAATGGAAATTCACAATTTTTTGGAATAAAATACCAAAAATCCAATCAACACTCAATTCGCATAATTTAACACTCAATTACAGAATTTAACCACACCATTGCATCGGCACGAAATTCCCAGTCACCTATCCCGCCTAATTTCCGGAAAAATAATTAATAATTAAATAATTACTGAAATTAATTAAATAAATCAATCTAAATTCTAAAAATACTAACCTAGGTCAGAATCATTAAATTAATAACCAATACGGACTCATAAAATTTCCGAACCCTTATAGATATATAGTACAATTTATTTAGGCCTTAGCTAAATCATACTAACCACCAAACATGCTCAATTAAATAATTACATTTCTAATTTAATCTAACTAATCACCTAATTCCTAATAAAATAAATCTAAACACCCCTTAAACGACATTAGCCTATTAAGTAGAGTTTAGAGTATAAACTCACCAGTTAATTGTGGAAACCGGTTCACCGTGACGACCACTCGACGACGGCCGAAATCAAAATTTTCGGCGGCGTCGGCAGACTTGGACCGGGCCTAGGACCGGCCAAACACAACTCAGCAAGGCTGAGTTTCGGTCTTGGGCTGCTGGTCACGGGCTTGGGCCTTCTTCGCGGGCCCAAAATGGGCTGAACTTGTGCTTGAGCTTGGGCTTCAAAATCTGCTGGAGATGGGCTGAAAATCACTGGGCTGAAGATGGGCTTGTGGATGAATTCGTGGGCTGTTGATGCGGGCTGGATACGGGCCCAACTGCTGGACCGTGATGCTGCAAAGGTGCGGGCGTGCGAAGGAGCTGCGGGTCAACGAAACCAGCGCCTGGCGGTGGGATGTTGACCGAGAGACATGCTGTTTCGATCACGCTGGCATCACCGTTGGGACTGGCTTCGTGGAGATGAAGACTGCTGGGCCGAATCTCGGCCAAATGATGGCCGAACTTGCAAGCGAAGGAGAGAGGAACGATGGTGGGGTTTCGATGGGTGAGGATTCGTGGAGTTGAACTATTCGGTTGAAAGAGAAAAAAAAAATCGGTGGAGAGAGCTGCTTGGTCTTCGGAGAAGATTCGTTGGCGTGAATGGAGTCAACAAGGTGGGCTTCACTTGAATGTTGACCGAGCAAGCAGCAAATAAGGACGTGTCGTGGCTTGGAGATGGGGGAAAAATTGGTGTTTCGGTGGGTGAAGATGGAGAGCTGTCATGAAAGGAAAAATGAAAGGAAAGCAAGGCAGAGACCGAAACAAAGGAGAATTGGATAAGGGGGATGGACGGCAACTGGATTTGCTTGCCCAAGAAGCTGCGGTTGAGAGGAAAATTCAACCAAGCTTAGCCAACCCATTAAATGTTTTGGTCCCACAAGCCTCAATCTTATCCTCTATGTCTCCCCCATCATTTTCAAGCATAAATTCCACCAATAAACCAATTTAAAGTCCAAAATAATGCTGCCCTCCCTTAGTTCCGAATTTCACATTTCGAACTTCCAATTTCTTCGACGAATTCCCAAATTCGACGTTCAAATTTGATGTAGAAAAAACCCACAAAATTTGTACAAGTCCCTTTCGTCATATAGCTCGGTTTGCAAATAAAAAATCTCTTCAATTAAATTTAATCCGAATTTCCATTAATTTTCCGTGACGTCCGAATCAAATTTCCATAAAAATCTCGGGATCTCCGAAAATTCTTCGGAGGATGAGTCGACGTTGCTAAAATAGATCATGACATAACAGAACTTTCAATTTTTGAAATCGGGTTCAAATTCGAGGTTAATTTCAATTTGATGCGATTTTAGCGTGACCTAGTCTATCGGGTAATTTTTAGGAATTTTTGGTGCAATTGACCCGTGATCGATTTATCTCAAATCTCATAGTGCATCTTCGACACATTGGCAACTCTCGGTTGTCGTGAAAATCTCAAAATTTCAAATACGGACACCGAGTACAGAAACGATAGAAAAATCGGTCTAGTGCCGATCGACGAGTATTTTGCAATCAGGTGGAATCACCCACACACTAATCACATATCTCTATCGAATCGACCTATCTCCGGTCTCTGATCGATTTTTGACCATCTTAAGTAATGACCTTCTGATCGACACGATCAAACGATCGGTCCTAATCGAATTCTCAAGTCATTCGTTTAGATTCCTTAATTGCTTTCCCAGATAGACCAGGTTATCTCGTGAGTGATCAACTCGGAGAATAACCTATCGGCGCGTCGACGAAAGGCCCGATTTATTTAATCAAAAACGAAATTTAAAAATTCAGGCTGTCATAGAAATTACTTTGTAATTTCATTTATATATTTTTTTTACCAACCCCCACCCCTCCCAAAAAAAAAAATCTTTCAATGCTTTTATTTTCTGACCCAAAAAAGTCTCCCCCACCCATTTATTTCACCCTCTCCGTCCCGCGTTCCTTTCCCCTCACAATTTGTCAGTTCCTTCCTTGAAAATTGAAATCACACTCCTCCACCCACCCCTTTCACACCAAGCCCCATCAAAATCCCCACTTTTAATTTCTTTTTTCTACTTTTCTTGTTAAAAGCCTAAAACTAAGAGAGAAGCAAACTTAAAAGCCCTAGCAGCAGACGCCTCCTCCTCCTCCTCCCACGACCTCTTCTTTGTGATCTTTGCTCTCTCTTGCAATCGCTCGCCTCTGGCCTCCCTCCTTCGCAACTGCAGCCGCAGCCTTGCCTCCAGCCCTCCATGGCGGCATTGCAGTTGCAGCCCTCTCGATTGCTCTTCCTCTGGCCCTCCCTTCCAGTCGCAACCTTGCCGTCGCTCGCGGCCTCGCCTCCACTCCATCGCATTCTTCAACGACCTTCGCACTTGCAAACTCACCTTGGAAACCCACGCCTCTTGCAATTTCGGACACGCGTGTTTGAACGTGTCCAAAAAGAGTTGACGACGTGTTGAAAATCTAACATGCGTTGACCTCGTATCAAAGCATGTCAGACACGTGTCGGGATGTCTAACACGACACAGAAGCTTCTAGAATGTGTCCGTGCTTCATAGATGACTGTTTGAAGAAGAGGAAGACAGAAACAAAGAAAATACAAATAAAAATAAAAATAATTAAAAATCTATTCTTTAAAATATAAAAATATTAAAATTTATTTTTAGAAAATAAAATAATAAAAAATTGGAAAATGAGTGCATGAAAGAATATAATTACCTCTTCCAAAAAAATGACTTCCTAAAAAATATTTTTCAAAAAAGTCATATTTTTCGCAAAACAAAAGAAATTTCGGTCCGAATTGCCTAACTTCCCTAATATTCGGGTCAATGATTGCAGTCCTTCACGGGGAGGCGGCCATCTCAAGCGTTGATTCCCTGACTTGTAAAGTCAACCACAGGATGACCTAAGACCTTTTGCGTCTCAATATGTTTTTTTTTTTTTTTTTTTTTTTGTCTCATCGACTCAATAGGTTGGCAAAGGACAAATAGACATAGGTGAGAAAATATTAGGTGTGAGTGAAGTACTTCTCATATGCCATGCAGTAAACCATTTAGCAATGGACATGTGTCATCCAACCCCACACGGATATTATTCAAAATGGCTACAGACCCCCTCTCCCCCCTCTCTCAATCCGGGCCCACATTTGCAACAGACCCTCTCTCTTAATTTCCCTTAAAAGGTACCAACACTTCCTCTCCTCTTCTCTCTTCTCCCTCACTCCCACTCAAGAAAACTTCTACTCCTCTTTGTTTTCTCAAAAATTTCAATGGAAAATTCCAAATAAGAAATCGAAATGTTCTTATTTTCTCAAATAAAGACTTAAAATGAACAAAGTGCCCTTAAATAAATTTTTGTTTAAATAAAGACTTGAAATGATCATATCAGTATTAAATAATGGCCTAAACTTACTATTTAGTGAGGGATAAATTTTTTTTTTGGTAAGTTAGTGAAGGATAATTTCGTCTTTTAAATTTTTAAAAATTTTCCTTTTTTCTTTTTTTTTTCTATTTTTTCCTTCCAAGAAAACTATAAAAATTAAAAATAAAATAAAATAAAAGATGAACACGCATGGGAGGGAGGCTCCCTCCCACCTATGGTCGCCTCCCCATTGCTAGTGGGGCGACAACGATAGCCAGCGAGGTTGTCGGCATCAAGGCGAGGCCCTTGCCTCTGGTCAGCAAGGGTCGTCGACCCTCAACTAGGCACCGGCGACCATGCTAACCATTGCCGCTACCCCATCAACAATGAGGCAACAGCCACGCGAGAGGGAGCCCTCCAACCTCTATTTTTGCTTTTTTTTAAAATATATATATATATATATATATATATATATATATATATATATATATATATATTAAAATTTTAATCTAATTTAATTTTAATTTTAATTATTTTTTATGAAAATAACCCTAATTGGCTATAATTTTTTGCCAGCCGGCAAGACTAGGTCCTTATTTAAAACAACCATAATTACTTCAAGCCCTTTTTTAATATTATATAGTTATTTCAGACCATTATTCGAAATAATGTCCACTTTATGTCCTTATTTAAGAAAACAAGTACATTTCGGGCTCTTATTTTGAATTTTCCAAATTTCAAAGAAGGAAGGCCTCTCACTCTCCCTCCCATTACTATGAGGGCTTCTCTCTATTCGGGACGAACCACAGTGTCACCTCCAGCTTTGCTGTCGCCTCTTGGAGCCTTATCGAAGGCTCCAACGAGCTTGAGTTGAACCTTGTGCATGCTTCGCTCCTCTCTCTCACCTAGGTTTTGGGAAATCAAGTGACAAAGAAGAAGCTTCTCCATTTTTTTCTGCTTTTTCTTGGCAACATTTCTTCTTGTTTTCACTTAACCCGTATCGCTATTTCGACATCACCATTTGAAAAGCTCCTCTGCCGATGGTAAGCTCAAAATGCTCTTGTTCTTTTATCACCACATTTTCTGTTGAAGTTTGTTTCTTTTGAAACTATACAAATACTCTAGCGAAGAAGAGTGAAAAGAAAACAGAGAAATAAGAAATAAGAAAAGCTAAGTTTATGGTGACTGATTTAGTAGATCCTTTTATTGAGTGACAGATTGTTTTTTAGATGTTGAATGTGGTCCGCCCGCCAAATAACTTAGTAAACCAACTTTATATACCAATTAAATAATCAAGGATAGCTAAAAAAACATGGCTTCCTTCACTTAACAGTGACTCCGGAAATATGATCTTCAATGAATTTAAAAACATTGTCGATGAACTCAGTCACCGGGCTTGTATAATCTTACAAAACTTTGAGGTAAATTAACACATGTGAATGATGGTTACTGATTTATCATTTTCAAGGATATAAAATCAAAATGATAAGGAAAATTACTAAGTACATGTACCATTCATTACTTATGGCAGTTTGACATATTTTACTAAATTATTGGATAGTTACTACGTGTCGGTATTTTCATGTTACGAACCCTATACTCACATTATAATTTATAATTATGAATTACTAGTTATAAGTGCAAATCAGTTAGATTACTACCCATAAAGATAAGTTACTAAGGGACCCCAAATGCACTCCATCAAAACTATACGGTGAACCACATAAATCATCCCTCTGTTTTTCTCTACAGATGGACTTTATTCCTTATGTATTGGCCGATTCCAACATTGCCTCAAAACCAATGGGCACATTACGCTAAAACAGCTCATAGAGAAATCGTCATATCGTAAGAAATGCTTTTGATATCAGTGCGTGGACTTACCGATACATCGAAAATTACACACGCATATATAATATAAACTCTATGGTTTAGTTGGTTTATCTACATTAATTTGCAGGTACCTCAATCAAACTTCTTTCGTCGTCTTAGGAAAATAACGTTTTTATTAACAATTGAGGTTTAGCGAAACATTGAGAAAAGCACCGTGCAAAATAAAAAGATCTGCGTCTTTCTGAACTTAGGCGCTGGTAACGCATAGGTGAATACGAAAAGCTCTCCGACGATGTCTGCCAGGTTTGCTGACAGGGACCCGAAGAGGGCTCCGATGATGAGCTGAAAAGCCACTTTTACTATTTCCAGAATCTGCCGCAACGTTTTTTTTCACGTGGATGATCAGTTTGCTCTTTTGAGCTTCCTTCTGCTGCAGTCTCTGTATAATCTTCTTCTTCATACACCCGACGTGGCAACTGTAGTTCTCGCCGGTACTGCTGTAAGCCCAGCCCTTGGCATTGCCCTTGCATATGAGGCAGTCGCCTCGGACCCTTTCCATGAGCTCCAGCACGATCTTATGTTCGCCAGTCTCTTGGGAGTGACGCACAGGGCGGGTGGAAGGCACGGTAGTTTAGGTGGTGGTAGAGGCGCCGGTAAGGATTGCGTGAGCCATGCGCCTTCTTGTGCCGCCATTTGTACCTGAGCATCCGGACTTTGTCTCCACACGCGACACGGGAAAATATTGGGTGGGTTTAACCCTCCACGTAGGCGAAATGTATCACCATACAAAATTCGACACGTGGCAATTTTGGGCCCACCTGTCAGTGCCCACTCTCCCCCATTAACTCCGTCTCTCTCCCGTTTACCCTCTCTCCTCCCCTCCGTTTCTGCCCACAAAAACCAGCTATTTGTTCGGAGAAAGGATGTCGATTGTCCTCTCTCCCTCCCTCTTTCTCTCTCTTCCATCTTTCTCTCTCTTCTACTCCCGATTTTGTATAAGGA
The DNA here is from genome assembly GCA_016097605.1 of Eucalyptus guilfoylei. Classification (NCBI taxonomy): domain Eukaryota; kingdom Viridiplantae; phylum Streptophyta; class Magnoliopsida; order Myrtales; family Myrtaceae; genus Eucalyptus; species Eucalyptus guilfoylei. The sequence goes on from CM027869.1 coordinate 22,701,404, forward strand.
AGAAACCAGCGTCCTCTCACAAACGGAGAAGGAATTTTGCCAGTACCCATCTACACACTCTGCAAGGGTCGATCCTTCACTTCATCCAGTGCCCACATTCTAGCGAGAGAGAGAGAGAGGGAGTGCAGTAACGAACAAAAGGGAGCTTTTTTGCACCGTTCCTAGAGAGAGAAAAATGCGTGGGGCTGAGCCTGGAGCCGCTGGACATGGTGGGCGTCCAAATCCCACACCACTTCCGGTGCCCCATCTCGTTGGAGCTGATGCGGGACCCGATGACGGTGTCGACGGGCAGACCTACGACCGGTCCAGCATCGAGCCTTGGATCGCCGCCGGCAACACTACTTGCCCCGTCACCCACGCCCCGCTCCTCGACTCCACCCTCATCCCCAACCACACCCTCCGCCGCCTCATCCAGTCCTGGTGCGTCGCCAACCGCCGCTCCGGCGTGGAGCGCATCCCCACCCCGAAGCAGCCCGCCGACCCCTCCCGCATCCGCGCCCTCCTCTCCCAGGCCGCCTCCACGTCCTCCGCCGCCGCCGCCCCCCGGCTCTCCTCCTCCTTCCATAATAGACTCGCTCCAAGTGCCGCCACCGGACTCGTCATCTTCCTCAAGCAAGACGATTGTCAAGCAGTGGCGGCCACTGTGGCCAGCCATGGACAACACTTGCTCGACCTCAAACTCGGAGCTTTGGTTAGCGGTCGAGTTTCGAGCTCGGCCTCAAGCTATCTCACCACAAACGAAGCTCAACGCAGTCTCCATCCGGCGGTGCGCCATCCCTCCTTGACCTGAAGCGGCCATGAGTCGACTCGAGCTCGAGCCATGGCAGACGCAAGAAAAAAGAAAAGAGAAGTGGAGAGAGAAGAGGGGGAGAAACACTTGTGGGCAGAAACGGAGGGGAGGAGAGAGGGTAAACGGGAGAGAGACAGAGTTAATAGGGGAGAGTGGGCGCTGACAGGTGGGCCCAAAATTGCCACGTGTCGAATTTTGTATGGTGATACATTTCGCCTCCGTGGAGGGTTAAACCCACCTAATATTTTCTCGACGCGACACAGCACCGCACTTTGCGCGGGGCCCTCTCCTTTAACACGAGATCCCCAGTCAGGTAGGGACAGTGGTTGCTGAGACTAGCGGCCGAGGAGGACTCAGAGGACTCGGAACTTAAAAGTTCGCTGCAGCACAGGTGACTTTGGAGATTGCAGCCCTCCTTGCCCAAGTAATAGGTGTAAGAATTTTCCTGATGTGGGCTACATTAATTGAGATTGTAATTGACCGTTTTTACGGAGTTGATCTAATAAAATAGGATATAAAGTTTCTTAACAGTCGAATATGGGCCTGGCTTGTGTGGGCCGAGTTGGGCCCGGCCCGTGATGAGAGGGCCCGTCCAAAACTCCTCTAGCCCTCACTTCTTCCAAAATTCTCTCTCAACTCACATAAGGAAAACAGAGAGTGGCGGTCTCATCGAGCCAGGAACCGAGGGTGATAGAGGAGAAGATCTTCAGCATTGAAGCTTGGATTGCTGTTATTTAGCTCCAAGAACAATGAACTCAAAATCAGGTACACAAATCCTCGTCCTCGATCTTCTGATGTTCGAGTTTTCTAGCTATGTTCATCTTGGGAAGCCGTTCAGTCGGCCTACATTTGGTATCAGAGCCTGCATAAACTAGAACTTGAACATATTTATTTGTTAAAATCAGTTGCCTATACCTAATTTGGACTTGGCTCAAGCTCGGACCTTTTTGCTTGATTTTCATGATTTTTGGTCCGATGAAAGTGATTTTTTATTGCATATTTGGCTTCTCCTCTTCAATACGAGCATTTTGGTGGGTAGAACGCCTCAAGACGATGCCGGAAACCACCGCACGCGCCTCCACGCGCCGAGACGGAGCTTGGAGGCGGCGCGAGCCGCCTCGCGCGCATGCGCGCCGACGCGTGGACTGACACGGGTCGCCGCATGCGCGGACCGCCTTAGCGGTTTCGCCACTGCCGACACGTGTCGGTGATGACGTCACATAAGCCGCCTTACGTGCGGCCGCCACGTGGCATGTGACGTCATTGATGACGTCAGACCCAACCGGTTGTTGACCGGGTCGACCCGACCCGATTGACCCGACCCAACCCGGGTCAACTGTTGACCGGTTCGACCGTTGACCGGTTAGACCGGTAAACCGGTTTTCGGACCGGTTCGGTACGCCAACGCGTGCCGCTCACACGCCGCACACTCCAGCGGCGCGTGAGGGTGCGGGCGACGTCCGTTCAGCGCGTGGTTGATGTCGTCATGCTCATATGTGAATTTCCTATCTTGTGGTGTGCTTATTTGTATTTTTTGATGCCTTTAAGGATGTGAAAATGCATGTGAAACCCTAAGGTACGTGATTTTGGGGTAATTTTGGCGTATTTTCATGTATTTCTCTATATGGTTTTGGAAATACAATTGCATGCTTATGATTATATCATCACTTGAGGAATCTATGTAGTGTTGATTTATTAGTAGTGAGTATTAGTGGATTGAGCAATACAATTAGCATAGCTTGTGGTTTTAGTGACAAACAGCCCTTGTCATCAAGTTTAAAATCACACATAAAAGGTGAATGTGAGTCATAAAGATATATCCCTTATATGAGAGAGTTTCGATAATTCAGTTGGGTTGTGACCGCCAAAGTGGCACACTTGATTGGATTTGAGAGACATCGTTCTCATATTGTAATGGGATGTCTCCTGATCTGATGCATGATTATACTCCCAAAAGAGGTGATTGTGTGTTAGTTTATGGAGGGATACATGTACAGCATATGGTTGAAAATTGACTAACCCTAGTGGTTCATACACCCAAAGGTGGTGAATTCGCGAAATGTTAGAATATATTTACTAGACCGCTGTCATGTGAAGAGTATACAATTGCATGTCATGTATTCTGCCCAAAGGTGTTTATATGATGATGTGTGTAGCTCTTGAGATGTGTCTTTAGCACTCACATGATGCTAATTATATGTATTGCTTGTATAAACAGTCACCTTCTCTGTAAATGACAATTCCATTGTGATTGAGGTTCTTACTGGATCAAACTTCAAGAAATGGAAAGAGGATTTTCTATTTGGGATGGAGTTGGCAGATGTTCATATTGCTCTTACTGAGGATAGGCCGGCAGACCTTACTGATGCTAGTACAGAAGTCCAGAAAGTACGTTTTGCTGCCTGGGAAAAGAGTAATAGAATTTGATTGCTCGTTATGAAACGGTCAATTCAGGAACATTTGATGAGTGGCTTGCCAACTGACTGTACTATTAAGGAAATGATGGAAGCTTTGGAGGCTAGGTATCGTGTCTCTTCCAATGCTGAAATAGGTACACTTATGCAATCACTTTTCAATATGAGGTATGATGGTTCAACTGAAGTTGAGAAATAGTTAGGAAAGGTAATAAAGGTGGTAAGATCTGATCGAGGTGGAGAATATTATGGTAGACATGGCAATGTTGGGCAAATTAAAGGGCCATTTGCTAAATACTTAGAGGATTCTGGGATAGTAGCTCAATTCATTATGCCTGGAAGTCCTGAACAAAATGGTGTGGCTGAAAGGCGCAATCGCACACTCATGGATATGGTAAGATGTATGATGAGTAGGACTAATTTGCCTGACTTTTTATGGGGTGAGGCTTTAAAAACAGCCATTTATATATTGAATCGTGTTCCTACCAAAGCTGTTGCATGGACTCCTTTTGAGTTATAGACTGGACGCAAACCAAGTTTGAATCATTTCAAGGTCTGGGGATGTCCTGCAGAAGTAAGATTGTATAATCCAACATTAGGAAAGTTGGGAGCCAAAACCATTCGATGTTATTTTGTATCTTACTCAGAATATTCGAAGGGATATCGGTTTTATAATCCAAGTGGAGGAACAAGGATTGTGGAATCACAAACGGCCAAGTTTTTGGAATTCGATATAGCTGAAGAGCATGATTGCTCACAAATTAGTGAACATGACAACATGATGAGACCTACTATGTCTTTCTGCTTACCTATGCAGACGATTATGGAGCCTACAGTGCCACAAACTGAACCTATTATCATTGAGGATCCTATTGATGAAACGGCCACAGATGAAGTCCTTCAAGTTCCTCAGACTCAAAATGAAGTTACAGTGGCTCCACTAAGGAGGTCTACTAGGGAAAGACGTTCAGCTATACCACCGGACTATATAGTCTATTTAGGAGAACATGATTACGATATAGGCTGCATTATAGATCCAGTGACATATATAGACGTCGTTTCCTGTCCTCAATCAAATTTGTGGTTGGATGCAATGAGAGATGAGATGCAATCTATGAAATATAATGGTGTATGGGAGCTTGTTGAATTACCGAAAGGTTGTAAGCCCATAGGTTGCAAGTGGGTTTATAAGACTAAAAGAGATTCAAAAGGAAATATTGAGAAATTTAAAGCCAAACTTGTGACCAAGGGCTTCACTCAAAGAGAAGGGATAGATTTTGAAGCAACCTTTTCTCCAGTTTCTTCTAAAGACTCCTTTAGAGTTATCATGGCATTAGTAGCTCATTTTGACATGGAATTACATCAGATGGACGTTAAAACTGCTTTTTTAAATGGAGACCTCGATGAGGAAGTTTATATGATGCAACCTGAAGGTTTTGCAGCAAATGATCCAAGTAAGTTTGTATGTAAACTGAAGAAGGCTATTTATGGTCTCAAACAAGCTTCCAGACAATGGTACTTGAAGTTTCACAATGTTGTTACTTCTTTTGGTTTTATTGAGAACAAAGTAAATCAGTGCATATACTGCAAGGTCAGTGGGAGGAAATTTATTTTTCTAATACTTTATGTGGATGATATTCTGCTTGCAAGTAGCAATATTGGGTTGCTGTGTGAAACAAAACAAATGTTGTCGAGGAATTTTGACATGAAAGACCTGGGTGAGGCATTCTTCGTTCTTGGTATTGAAATTCATAGGAATCGTTCTCGTCATATGTTAGATTTATCTCAAAAGGCATATATTGATCGTGTTTTGGAGAGATTCAACATGCAGGATTGCAAACCAGGAACTGTTCTTGTAATTAAGGGTGACAAGCTGAGTCTCTCACAATGTCCTCAATCAGATTTTGAGAAAAACCAAATGAAGGATGTGCCTTATGCTAATGCACTTGGAAGTATCATGTATGCTCAAGTTTGCACCAGACCAGACATTGCCTTTGTAACAGGGCTTTTAGGTAGATATCAGTCAAATCCAAGACACGATCACTAGGTTGCTGCCAAAAAGGTCTTGAGATACTTGAAAAGAACAAGAGACTATATGCTGATTTATAGATATGTCCATGATTTGCGATTGTTGGCATATTCAAATGCAGATTTTGCTGGTTGTGAGGATGATAGGAAGTCGACAACAGGATATATATTCATGTTAGCAGGAGGTGCAGTATCGTGGAAAAGTGAGAAACATAAATCTATATCTTCTTCTACCATGCAAGCAGAGTTTATAGCATGTTTTTCAGCTGCTACTCAAGCAATTTGGCTTCGGAACCTCATTAAGGAATTGACCGTATTTGATTTTGTGGATAGACCCATACAGTTGTATTGTGATAACAATTCTGTTGTGTTATTTGTCAATAACAACAGAAGTCTCAAAGGGTCTAAGTATATGGAGGTCAAGTTTTTGACCATAAAGGAAATTGTACAGAATGGTGACATTATAGTAGAGCATGTTCCCACAGACGATATGTTGGCAGATCCACTGACTAAAGGCCTACACCCCTGTATATTTGAGCGACATGTCATGAACATGGGCTTAGGAGAATCGGTGGATACTGTCGTTTAGTGGGACCTTTTTCAGATTTGCTCTAATAAAGTTTATGTCTGCACTTTGTTACTTTATGTAACATTTAGATATATGTCAACTCCTTTTGTATAAACTATTATTGAGTTGCGTACATATTTCTAAGGAAAATCTCAAGGTACTGTGTAAATCTTGAGTAAAGGCTAGGGGCATTCAGTTATTAGCCTTGTACATATGTCTCAATTACACATAAAGAAAGGTTAACCATAAAGGTAAGACATATGTGGGTTCATTAGAACCATAAAGATATTCTCTAGTGCCACATCCGGTTTTCTATGATACTTAAGGTAAGAGAATAGTGACCAACAAATGGAATAACACATAAGGTAAAACTCTTTATGATGTGTTATCAATTTGCCACACAACCATATTGAATCCATGTCAGTAAAGTTGATAACACCTGTGACCATGGAAGGCTCGTGTATGTATATGCAGTTACCGCCATGATCCGGTGTTGGAGATTTTATGGGACCGGATTGATCAAGAGAATTATCTCTAGATCAACATAAAGGTGCGCACATACGATACGGTCTCAATTAATATAGCCCAAGTGGGAGAATGTAAGAATTTTCCTGATGTGGGCTACATTAATTGAGATTGTAATTGACCGTTTTTACGGAGTTGATCTAATAAAGTAGGATATAAAGTTTCTTAACAATCGAATATGGGCCTGGCTTGTGTGGGCCGAGTTGGGCCCGGCCCGTGATGAGAGGGCCCGTCCAAAACTCTATAAATAGCGCTAAGGTCCCTCCTCTAGCCCTCACTTCTTCCAAAATTCTCTCTCAACTCACATAAGGAAAATAGAGAGTGACGGTCTCATCGAGCCAGGAACCGAGGGTGATAGAGGAGAAGATCTTCAGCATTGAAGCTTGGATTGCTGTTATTTAGCTCCAAGAACAATAAACTCAAAATCAGGTACACAAATCCTCGTCCTCGATCTTCTGATGTTCGAGTTTTCTAGCTATGTTGATCTTGGGAAGCCGTTCAATCGGCCTACAATAGGGCCCAAGCCCTAGTTGTCGGCACCCATTGCACTCGTAGGTGCTAACACGTTTTTCCTGCTCATGACAAAAAATTAGGTGGTCATGGCCACGAATCTTTATCTGCTTCCTCATGCTCTTACTCTTTTGTTTTCCATCGGAACCCTTCTTCTTGCTAGAAGAAGGAGCGTTCCCCATGAAAGAGACTCGCGCTGATGAAAAGTGGAGATGTAGCGGGTTATTTCGAGGGTTGATTAGTTCTTGTTAATGAAGGAGGTTTGAAGTCTAAATTGCAAGAACACCTGATTTCTGGCAAATCCCAAACTCCTGCACGGGACAAAAAGAACCTCCACATTTAATTAGAAGGAAGCGAATCGCTTAATGATAGTAAATAAATTTGATTCTAGATTTGAAAGTTCCTGAGCTCTCTTTTAAGATACTCTTCTTATAGTTGATCATCCAATCCTACCCTACGAAAGAGCGATGCATACCAAACCGAAACAGCCCGAATTACTTTCCAGACCAGTTGCTACCATATATTCACATGTTGCTACTTATAATAACCACAAAAAAAAATAATAATAAATAAAGAGGAGGGGTCTTCTTCCCCACTTCCTATACCCGTTTACTGTTCCCACCCAATGAATCGGGACCGCCAGACGCTCTCCGCATGTGAACCTAGCTCTAACACCGAAAAAACCCTAACTCGCAATTTCCCCATCTCAATTTCCTCCCTAACTTCACTCTATCATTCTCTGCGCATATTTATCACACCTTCTATCACCATCAACACTTCCTCTGAGAACACCACTGCGCATCACACGCAACTGCCATTGTCACCTCCACATTTTCTTTTGTTTTTTCGCCACCACCCGACTGCTTTTGACCTAATCGTGGACTCAACATCCCATTGGCTTACTCTTGCCGAATGGACAAGGCTATTTAATTAGAAGTTTGGCAGTGGATTGATTGGAGACGCATGCATGTCCTTTTAACGATGAGCAGACCTAGGTGATTGAGTTAGGTCTGACCTTCGACCACGGACCAGGCCCCACCTAATTTTCAACCTCTCTCTGTTTGCCACCATCACGTGTTCTTTAGTTTTCCACCACCATGTCGCCTTCGCCTTTTCCATCATGCTCGCCTCCCTATCTAGTTTCCACCACCACATCACTCACTTAGCCTCGTTGGTATCGAGCTTTAGATTGAGCCTGATTTGAGGTTCTCTCGCTCCCACAGATTGAGCCTGCGTCGAAGCCTCAGATCTGAGGCTCCTCCGTATTGTCGTCACGTCTCATTAATGGAAACGAGAGAGAGAGAGAGAGAGAGGGAGGGAGGGAGGGAGGGAGGGAGGGAGAGGGGGCCATCTGCAAAGAAAGATCGGACAGGGACGACAGTGACTGAAGTAGCAATGTTGGTAGCCAAAGTGGGAGACGGTGTGGCCGATGGATGGATGGATGATAGCCAAGGAGGTCAACTGTGGCAGCGAGCAACTGATCTACAGCTCTTAAGCATAGAAGACAAAGATGAGTACGTAGATGTCATCAAATTAGGGTTTTTTTTTTTTTTTTTGTGGCAATTTTCGAAAAAAGCAAATGATATGTGCATTTGGCGTTCATCTAGCACTGGCAGTGTGTATATTGGAGATAGTTGATGGGTCTATGAAGCCAAATGCCTAAGAAATTCCAGTGGAAACCCTCTCTCTCTCTCTGTCATCGTCACAAAGCCATAGCCAACCAACGCACTGCCAGGACCAGTGATCATCTCGAGGAAGGCTTAGCTAGGGCCATCCAAGATTTAAGTAAGGAGAGCTGTGAATTTTGAAGCAAGAACAAAACCCCTAAAGAAATGTAGAGCGGGAAATGAAGGCTGCTGATTGAAGCTCTAACTCCCGCCGTTGCTTGGAATTGACTGCTGGCGGAGCCCAGCGGCTAAAAGCAGCATGCCCATCAGAGACGCCGGCCCCCTTCTCAGATCTCAACTCGAGCGAGCCTCAGTAGCCACCATAGCTAGACTGTCCCAAGCACAACGTAATCCACCGTTCACCGCGTCTTCCCATTGTCGGGTCTGTAAACGGGAATGATGGTTGGCTCAAGTATTGTGCTCGTGGCGGAGAGTTTTTTTTTCTTAGGGGGGCGTGGGGGATTGGCGGAGAGAGGAAGGGCAGCGATGGTGTGGCACCAGTGCCGGGCTAGGGCTTACTCGAACTCAAAAACGAACCCAGTCGAATTATGTACTGTGCAACGTAGAGATGATCGCAGGTTGGATGAGATGATAAGGAGAAACGCGAAACCTATAAGGGAAGTTTACCGCGGGTAGAGAGTCAAGACTGCGCCAGATGGTTTCTTCTCCTTTCGTTCCCTCCTTACGAATCCTGCAATATCCTCATATATACAAGATATCATAATCGTTATTATTCTGATGAAACCCGGATGCAGTTAACATACACAACAAGACTAATTGCTGGTCGAAAAACTTAACTGAAGTCGAACTCAAACTAAAAAGGCAAAGATGGTTGAAGCACATGCTATATATAGCATGATCACTGCAGTATTCGTGCATTTTTTAGGAAATTTCCCGGAGGTTGTGCATATTCCCTCCTTGTGCAAATAGATTCTTTCAGAATCATTCTTATGAAGAAAATAGGAGGCATCATTACGTCATTCTCTCTCTCTCTCTCTCTCTCTCTCTCTCTCTCTCTCTCTCTCTCTCTCTCTCTCTCTCTCTCTCTAAAAATTAATGAAGATGCGATTGGAAAAGTTCAAAGTCATACACACGCTATATATATATAAACCGAGTAGAACAAGCCAATGCGAAGCGGCGGAATAGCTAGGCGTGCTAATCATTTCTGAAAACTTGATGTAACGACTCAACACGCGTAAATAAGAGTCATTGGAGGTGGTTTATAGGAGGATACTTCTCAAGACATTAGGAATCTAGACCACAAAGAAGTTACTTTACATTGTACCTGAACTTATGAACTTTTCAACACATAGTGGGTAGGTTTAGACTTTGAAAACGCTCTTAGTTTCTCTCTTCAGCCTGTGCTAGGGAACGACCTTACACATCTAAGTGCCTGCTCAAGTTTAGACCTATTAAACAGGTGGATCGGGTCGAAATTAATCCGACCCAAATTGAGCTATTTAATCTATTTTGATTTAGTTTTATGCAATACAAATCTAATGACTAATACCCGACTCAATTCATATTACTAAAACACTTCAATATTTAACCGAATTTAGAAAAACTCAGACCCAAATTAAGGTGAGAGTGCAGAGTGAGCAGGCCAAATATCAAGTGAGGGTGAGAGAGAGTGAAAAGATAGTCATAGAAGTTAGTTGAGTCTATATAAGTTATGTACTTATCTAACACAAGACTTTATCATTTTAAATCCATTTATTACCCATTTACTGAATATAATTAACCCACATAATAACTTACTTAGCCCATCAAATATGGGTTAACAAATGGGTCAGCAAGTCTACGCAAGTCCATTAGTTCCGTTAGTTATATATATATAAAGGCTCATTTAGACATAACTGATTCTAATTACTGCTCGTACACGTCTTACTCATTTAATTATGTCATTAGAATTTTTCATTTCAGTTTGCTTATCCTCCTAATAATGACGACACTACATTTGCCCAAATAATCTGATTTAATCAATCATCTCACCTTTAGTGGGATTATATACATTTGTTTGCAGATAATCAAAGACAACTATCTACTACTAGCTCGTTGTTATGACCAAGGGGTTACACTTACACTTTAAAATGTTGTTATAATTATCTACTAAATATCTTATAGAGGATTACAATAACGATCTAAGGGGTGCATGACAAACCAAAATTTTTTTATTCCGGACTTGTTTCTGGAATAGAAACAATTTTTCTATTCCGGACTTGTTTCTGGAATAGAAATCCGTTTAATAAAATTATTTCATTTTTCTGTTTCTGAAATAAATTTTTGTTCTAGAAATAGGTTTGGAATAGAAATCAGAAGTAAAATTTTTTTTACTTTTCTATTTCTGGAACAGAAATGAGAAATACAAATTCTTTTCATCGTTCGTCCTTGCTACGGATCGGTTGTCCATCCATCGCCGCCGACCACCGTCTGCCGGTTGCCGCCACCCCAGTCACCAATCGCCAGTCGCCTGTCACACCCCGAACCCCAAGCGCATGCCCATCCCTCTCTGGTCGATAAAATTTTGCGACTTCCCAAGACGAGTCGCCGACCCTTTTTGTTTTATTGCACATTCGGAAGCAAAAATATAATCCCCTGACAATAATCATCTCGGGATAAAAAAGTAAGACAACGGAATCAAAACAACCATACTTGTATACTCACATAGAGTCATGTACAAAGTCTAAGGTCAAAAGACTACAAAAGACTAGCCCTTCAAAAAGAAGCGGTCCTAGTTGACCTACACTTCAAATCACCTTTTCCTGGCTTCAGGTCCTCCACTCAACAAACCTGAAAATGGTTATACAATAACTAGTGAAACAATGTCTCATCAAGTCCACCCACTAAACCCTGATTATGAGGGAAATATGCTTCAGGGCACTCTAGCCACACAACCACACAATTAGAATAGGGAACTTACCTCCACTCAGTTCCTTCCTGCAGGTCAGCACAATTCATATCTCAAATGCACGAAATTAATGCATACGACAATTGAAACGCCTTACTTTTCTCAATCAACTACAAGAGTCTCAACCCAATCCATCACAGGAGTCTCGATTATAAGACTAAACCATTATGACACATCCCATACCATGCCACACAGTTTTGTCTCATAATCAGGCGCATCAAACTTAGACAATCATGCGTTCCAATTGTTAATTAAGCCACTCGAGGCACTGTTGACATCCATGTTCAGCATTTTACTAGCATAGCCAGGCATCGTCTCTTCCCCATAGAGCATGGCTACATCACAAAGACGACTATCCCGAAGGAGCTTAGGTCCAGAATCTACTGTGACCCGCTACCCTAATGCATGGCTAACTCATAAATGGGATTTAGTAACGTCCGGCGTAAACGTTAGGACAGGTTCACTTTAACCAGCACATGACCACTCAATCTCGGCCCAGGACACTGTGCATTGCACACAAATGCCTTGATTAAAATAGTGATCCTGACCTATTTTCTTCGTATTAAAAATATCTCGGAAAATAGTCGTGTGTGGGTATACGGTCAAATTGGACCCGAAAGATTCATAACATTTTCTTCAAAATCCCACTGGTTTATATAGTATATAAAACTATTTTCGATGTTAAAACCCGACACTCGTGATTTTCTGAATAAATATTGAATTTTATAAATTTTTGGAATAAATGTCTAAAAATCCAATCATCACTCAATCTGCATAATTTAACACTCAATTGCAAAATTTAACCACACCATTGCAATTAGCACGAAATTATGGTCACCAGCTATCTAGGCCTAATTTCCGGAAAAATAATTAATAATTAATTAATTACTGAAATTAATTAATTAAATATTAAAAAATACTAACTTAGGCTAAATAAATTTAATCTAACGACCTATTGAACTAAATAAATTACCCTAAACATTCTAACTAAATAACAAAATACTAACTTAACTAACTATAGTCTCCAACCACCTATTTAACTAATTCTAACTATCCTAATTTAATTAAATAAAATAATTATTAAACTAATTACACTTAAATAAATCTAAACACCCCTTAGACGTCATTAGCCTACTAAGAAGACTGATTGCTGGTCCAAAAACTCAGATGCAGATAATCATTATGGGGATGAAACTCAGATGCAGATAACATATACAAGAAGACTGATTGCTAGTCCAAAAACTTAACTGAAGTTGAACTCAAACAGAAAAAGCGAAAGATGGGGGTTGAAGGATATGCTATACATAGCATGATCACTGCAATATTCGTGAATTTTTTTGAAATTTCCCGAAGGTTGTGTCCATCGCTAACACCAATTAATGAACCTGGAAATTACAAAGTCGTTCTTCTGGCGCATTTATACATGCCACCGGACGAAGAACTTGGAAATTACAAAGTGAACTTTTAAACGGGAAGCATCAGAGCGTGAAGAGAGAGCATTTATGACTTTTTCCACATGTTTTACATTCCAGAGTTCATACATAACAAGAGTATACGGGCTCTTGGACCGTAGTACATCCTTATACTTGGGCTACAATTGGATCATGAAGACAAGACCTTTCTAAACGAAGAAGTTCTACTTATGGAAACCAAGATTCTGTTTGTATGGGCGATTAGAATCAACTTGGGGTTCTACTTTTATCACTCAACGGCTACCAAATCTTCTTGATACAGATCTGTCCAATGGGTATATTGGAAGACGATCCTCTAGATACTGTCTAACTGCTAGTTTGGAAGTAGAGGAGTGTTTAAGGAGACCAAGGACCGATGAGTACAGAGCATAAAATTTAGAATTCCAAAGTTTGAGCGAACTTCAATCATACACTTGTCTTTGGTGAGCTTAAACGTTTGTGATCATAAGAGAAATACCAAAAGAGTAACTTAGTGAGATAGTGTGATTTACCACTGAGTGTTTGCACTCAAAATTGTAATCTCTTATTGATCACATAGTGAAATCCAGCTAGAAGGCTGTTAGCGTGGGAGAGTGGACGTAGGCTTGATATAAGCCGAACCACTATAAATTTTGTGTGCAATATTCTCTTTCCTTAACTCATCTTATTTAAGCTTGTTGCATACCTACAGGTTATTTCAGAAGTCTGTTCCATCGCATAACAGATTCTGAACATCTACCAGAAGTCTGGTGGCTCATTTGTTAGACTCTGATCCTTAGTAAAATTTATTTTATTTTGTATTTATTTGTCGAGACTTCTTTTAAACACTCATTCACCCCATTCTAGGTGTTTATTGTAGTAATTTCACTGGCGACGCGATCACAGATGACTACGAAAAACTCTCCGAGGACATCTGCCAGGTCTTCTGACAGGGACCCGAAGAGGGCTCCGATGATGAGCTTAAGAGCCACTTTTACTATTTCCATAATCGGCCGCAACGCTTTTTTCACGTAGATAGTCACTTTGCTCTCTCGTGAAGCTTCCTTCTGCTGCAGACGCTCTATAATCTTCTTCTTCATACACCTAACGTGGCAACTGTAGTTCTCGCTGGTACAGTTGTAAGCCCATCCCTTGGCATTGCCCTTGCATATGAGGCACTCGCCTTGGACCCCTTCCATGAGCTGCAGCACGATCTTATGTTCGCCAGTCTCTTCGATCTGCGGGGGGAGTGATGCGCAGAGCGGGTGGAAGGCACGGTAATTTAGGTGGTGGTAGAGGCGCCAGTAAGGATTGCGCGAGCCATGTGCCTTCTTGTGCCGCCATTTGTACCTGAGCATCCGCACTTCCTCTCCACACGCGACGCAGCACCGCGCTTTGCATGGCGCCCTCTCCTTTAACACGAGATCCCCAATCGGATAGGGACGGTGGTTGCCAACAGCAGTGGCTGAGGAGGACTCAGAGAACTCCGAACTTAAAAGTTCGCTGCAGCACGGGTGATAATGGAGATTGCAGCCCTCCTTGCACAAGTAATAGGGCCCAAACCCTGGTTGTTGGCACCCATTGCACTGGTACATGCTGCCACTTTTTTTCTGCTCGTGATAAATTAGTTGGTGCTCATGGCCACGAATCATCATCCGCTTCCTCATGCTCTTACCCTTTTGTTTTCCATCGGAACCCTTCTTCTTGCTAGAGGAAGGAGCGTTCCCCATGAAAGAGATCGTCGTGCTTTGTTTTCCATCGGAACCCTTCTTCTTGCTAGAGGAAGGAGAGTTTCCCATGAAAGAGATCGTTGTGCTGATGAAAAGTGGAGATGTAGCGGGTTATTTCAAGGGTTGATTCGTTCTTGTTAATGAAGGAGGTTTGAACTATAAACTGCAATAACACCTGATTTCTGGCAAATCCCAAACTCCTGAGCGGGACAAAAAGAACCTCCACATTTAATTAGAAGCATGCGAATCGCTTAATGACAGTAAATAAATTTGATTCTAGACTCGAAAGTTCCTGAACTCTCTTTTAAGATGCTCATACTTTATTGTCTTATCCTACCCTACCAAAGAGCGGTGCATACCGAACCAAAACAGCCAGAAGTACTTTCAAAGCCAGTTGCTAGTGCTGCCATATATTCACATGTTGCTACTAATAATAACCACATCACTCACTGAGCCTCGTTGGTATCAAGAGAGAGAGAGAGAGAGAGAGAGAGAGAGAGAGAGAGAGAGAGAGAGAGAGAGAGAGAGAGAGAGAGAGAGAGAGAGAGAGAGAGAGAAGGGGAGAGGGAGAGGGAGAGGGAGGGAAGTAGGCGGGGGCTGAAGGAGCAATGTTGGTAGCCAAAGTGGGACACGGCTGTGGCCGGCGGATAGATGATAGCCAGGGAGGTCAACTGTGGCAGCGAGCAACGGGTCTGCAGCTCTTAAGCACAGAAGACAAAGATGAGTACGTAGATGACATCAAATTAGAGCTTTTTGTGGCAATTTTCGAAAAAAAGCAAATGATGGCTACACTTGGCATTCATCCAGCGCCAGCAGTGTGAATATTAGAGATAGTCGGTGGGCCTATGAAGCCGGAATCGAGCCAAATCCCTAAAAAATTCCCATGGAAACCCTAAAAACGTAATCAACCGTTCACCGCGTCTTCCTATTGTCGGGTCTGTCAAACAGAATGATGGTTGGCTCCAATTTTGTGCTCGTGGCGGAGATAGTTGATGGGGGAGAGGAGAGGAGAGGATAGGAGAGTGAGGGAAACGACGGGCTAGGGCTTACTCGAACTCAGAAACGAACCCAGTCAAATTATGTACGATGCAACGTAGAGATAATTGCAGGTTAGATGAGATGCTAAGGAAAAAGGGCCAAACCTAGCGGGGAAGTTTGTTGCGGGTAGATTCAGACTGCGCCCGATAATTTCTTCTCCTTTCGCTCTCTCCTTATAAATCCTGCAATATCCTGATATATACAAGAAATCATAATCATTGTGGTGAATAAACCTAGATGTAGATAACATGCACAACAAGACTAATTGCTGGTCGAGGAACTTAACTGAAGTCGAACTCAAACTAAAATGGCGAAGATGGGGGTTGAAGGATGTGCCGTATATGTAGCATGATCACTGCAATATTCGTGCATTTTTTAGGAAATTTCCCGGAGGTTGCACCCGTTAAGTTACTAACTTTCGTTGACACTATCTAATAAACGTGCATATTCCCTACTTGTGCAAATGGATACTATCATAATCATTATTCCGACGTGCCAATATCGTGTTAATGTTTGTCCCACAGGAGCCTAGATGAAGTACATAGCGGACTTGAATAGAAGGCATCATTACGTCACAAGGGACTACTTGCAATTCTCTATCCCTATATGCAACTCTCTCTCTCTCTCTCTCTCTCTCTCTCTCTCTCTCTCTCTCTCTCTCTCTCTCTCTCTCTCTCAAGTCAATGATTGGAAAAGTTCAAAGTCACGCATGCTATATTTATAAACCGAGTAGAACAAGCTAATGCGAACCGGCGGTATAATGTTTGGCGTGCTAATTACTTATATAGACTTGATGTAACGACTCAACACACGCGCATATAAGAGCCAATGGAGGTGGTATTTAGGAGGATACTTCGCTAACACGTTTGTAATCTAGACTACAAGAAGTTACTTTACGTTGTACCTGAACTTATGAACTTTTCAACACATAGGGGGTAGGTTTAGACTTTGAAAATGCTCCGAATTTCTCTCTCCAATCCGTGGTGGGGAATGAACTTATACATGTGAGTTCTTGTCCAAGTTTAGATCTGTTAAACGGATGTGTCGGGTTGAAAATGACCTAACCTAAATTGAGTCATTTAACCTGTTTTGATCCATTTCATACAATGTGATTTAATAATTCATATTCGACCCGACTCATATTGTTAAAACTATTCTATATTTGACCAAATTTAGAACAACTCATGCCTAAAATGAAGTAAAAGCATAAAGTAAGCAAGCGTGATATCGAACAAGGGGGAAAAAGAGTGAAGAGAGAGCCATGGAGGGGGACCGAATTTAAGTAAGTTGCAAACCCATTTAACATTTATATATATTTGGCCGGTTTTATTTCCACAACAGAATATGTTTCATCGAAAGTTGTTTATTGGTTTTTATTTAGAAATGACAAAAATTATGTATCAACTCCGAATAGAGGATATCAAATGCAATACAAATATTTGAATTTTCAACTTCAAACAACACTATATAATACTGGGCTAAATTAGAATCCAATCTGATGATAGACCCACTGACTTTGGAATTGAATTCAAACTATGCCGAAATCTAATCGATGACACAGCTCATAGAAAATTAGATACAATGCGGGAAATTTAACCAACGACAATGCACCAGAATAAAGGACACGAAGTTAGAACTTAATCGATGACGTTGCACCAGGATAAAGGATATAATGCCGGAATCTAATCAATGACGCTACACCAAGGTATAGATACACGCTGGAATCCAATCAACAACAGGAATATGAGAACTACAGCTATGAAAATTAAAGGGCAGTACAGGAAATGTAAAGATAAAGGAATAACTTTCTGATTGGTTTTTCAGGGAATGGGGGGGCCTCTTGTTGAAGGACTGGGGGTATTTATGGAAGAGCCTGATGATCACCGGGTAGTTATACGTCCTTTAGCAAACGCTTCTAAACTTATCCACGTTCCTTTTCCTTCGTGTGTCACTTGCCCATTTCCTTTATAGCCTTGATAATGCTTTGATGATTCCTTATTTATTGATAGTAGTTTCATGGTTGGGTCTTCAAATGATAACTGCTTCTCAACCACATGTACTCTTGGCGCCTACATCAAACATTTTCATAAAAGTTTGCCGCCGGAGCCATTTGAGCGGCCACTAGATATTCGTCATAGTATTCCAACAACTAAACACACGGCCATCTTCTGCCTTGTCATTGATCATCGAATTTTTATCCTTATGCCTAGTGATAATTGGTTATATATCGATTCTTCCCACATGACACACATACTACTTCGTCTATCCCATTATTACATCCTCCACTCTTGCGACAGGCAAGTGATGGCGGGATCAATTTTGAGTATCAACAATATATAATGATGTTAGGTATACAAATGCCCATTTGGATGTGACCGATTTCAATTACCACTCATACGCATGCTACTCATTTAATTATGTTATTAGAATTCCTCATTTCAGTTTGATACTATTTTTGCCCAAATAATCTGATTTGACTAGTTATCTCGCCTTCAGTGCGATTATGTATATATATTGTCTGCAGATAATCGAAGACAACTATCGACTTATAGCTGGTTTTTATGACCATGGGGTTATGATGGTTGGTAGGAGAACACATTTAATTTACTAGAATGAAAATGTCCGCTCACCATCAAGTTTTTGTTCTCTAGCAGAATAAAAAGTTCATAATACCCACTGGTGGGCAACTGAGTTGATTCGGCTTTGGACACTTCATCGCAGAGGTCCCAGGGTCAAAACTCCGCAGCTGCTAACACGTCTTAAGTGGGGGGCCATGGTGATAGGGTCATGTACTAGTCTCCCCCTATTCATAGGGGCCCAACCCTTCGGTGCCGTTTGGGCATGGGAGGGCCGTAGTGGAGTCCTCGATTACCAAAAAAAAAAAAGTTCATAATAATAGCAAGTATATTTCAGACGAGGCATAAAATGAATACCTATTCCCAATTCTTTGGAATCATTCCCTGCGCACTTTAAAATGTTATTATAATTCTCTATCAAATATCTTAGGATCATAATGACGACTTAATATAATTTGTACTAAATTCGTAGCGGGACAGCATCCCTTTCGAGATAGCCTGGAATCAATGCTTGATGCAACTGGCTCCGTTTTAATCCTTCAAGACTCGGTATTAAAAGAAGTACATTTATACAATCCACAAAATTAACCAATGTACAATAGAGATAGCTCGTCACATGGCGAAAAGTACAAATAAATTCTGCCATATGCTTGATCAAATCATGCTCAACTACTCAATTGTTGCCTTTGTCAAGTCAATGCAAGCAAAAAAAGTTGAACGTGATAGGAACACGGACCTCTCTCTTTCTGAGTCAATAAAAATGCTACTTGAAAGTGCAAAACGCATAGTTTATTTATAAATTGACCAAATGAATTTAATGCACACTGACGATTTAATGACGAACATGTTTGATGTAACGGCTTAGCGTATAATTGGGCTTCAAAATTTCCAAGTATTAATCTTAGGAACATGTACAGTTTTTTTACTAGAAGTAGGGATAGAATACAATGTCGTTAGGTCAGCTTTTCGAAAAAAAAAATATTTTTTGCTAAGCTAATGGTAATTTTGCAGGTACTTGTTGGGGGAATCAACTGATAACCGGGGCCGGCAGCACTCTCTTTGATTTCTGCGGCGACTGGGTAATTTCGAAATTTAGAATTCATTAACCTAAGGAAATATATTGGTTAACACGTAATAGCTTTAGTATGAATCAGATTTGGACGTCGACGCATAAGGTGAATCAATTAATCTAATAGAAGAACCTCAACCATGACCTAGAGCTTTGCTTTGATATTTCACGAATTGCATCATATGTACTGGCTTTAGGATCGGCCGTCGACAAATTCTTTGACAAGGCTCATTCATCCCCAAGCCTCCTCCTCTTCGCTTTCCTCTGTGCCGTGCTTCCTCAATTTTCTTTTCATTTGCCCTCCTTAAGAAAGTTTAACGTTTCTCTTTTCTTTCTTCTTTTTTTTCCCGAATTTTGCATAACATGCGTTTTGCTTGCACCAATGCGAGGGTTATACACAATTGACACTTCCTATGTATTGCATATTCCATCCACACTCGAATTCAAGTAAAGCGAATTGACGCGTCGTGCACGCCCCACATTTCGCATTATATGCATGTGAAGATGAGAATAGAGTAATATATGTGCAAATCTCATCACACCATTGTCTATCGGTTTAAACTTTGACAAAAACGATTCGTAATGATTCCCAAATGAAAATGAACAAGGGAAAACGGAGAGGCTCTCGATCCCGTTGGCCAACTTCCACAATATTCAGGCCAATCGTTGAAATCCTTCACGGGTTGGCGGTCATCTCAACTGTTGATTCCCCCATTGACTTGAAAAGTCAACCATAGGGATGACCTTTCATGTCTCGACATACCAGCAAAGGACAAATAGACATCCCATTTAACGTTGGTCAAGCTCGGAAAGTGAATGCTCGAAATAATGAACTCCTCCTTCATGTAACGTGGGATTTGGAATGATGTTAGCTTCACATAGTGCACATCCTCATCAATTCAAGGGGCAAAGGCTCAAAATTACCCTAGACAGATAATTTTAGAGATGGGGTTCCCCATGGGTTCAGAGAGCAACCATTCATAGTGTAGCAATTTGCCCAGTTTCGACCCGCATATTAACCAGGTCGGTTGTGGACTCTCCAGGCCTGGCCCATAGTGGCTTAAAAAATCCCTATATAATTACCAAACTTCGAATTTTATATAACAACTTACAGGACCAGCTCAGGCTGCCATTGTTTGTGATATTGCTAAATTATCCACATCAGCATTGGTCGTATCACGTAAGATGGTCAGTATTAATTAGATCACTACATGAGTGATTTTAAGCCAAAATTGATTAAAAAAAACTAAATTGACAAATCACCAAAAGTATTAAAACTAAATTGGCATTTCTGAAAAGGTTATGATCAAATTGGCAAATTATCAAAAGGTTAAGGATTCAATTGGACAAATTGAAAGGTTTGAAACCGAATTGGCACAAGTACAATAAGTTCACAACTTTTCTAGTAATCTTCCTCATTTGTACAAAATGATCGAAAAGATTTGAGAAAAGCCAAATGGCAAATGGTTCAATACAATAATTTGAGAAAAGCATTTATGTTTCAAATTCTATTTGTTTCATGGAAAATAAAAACTATAGCTTATGAAAATGGATAAATGAAAATAAATTCCGTCATCCACGAAAAAGTTAAGATATAATTATCATCATTAACAAAAATATTTTTCATTGACTAATTATTTTAAGTGACAAAGATAGATTTTAGGAAAATATTGTCCGAATTATTTATTTTAAATGAAATAAATGAATCCCCAGGAGGAAAGGCTAAAGCATAGCACCAGTAAAAGCTTTTAGTGAATTGTCTATGCAGAGAGTTTTAATCGGACGAAAATTTACCACAACCCACGGCATCTTCGTAACGCAACATGCAACGACGCCCATTAACCCAAACCAAAAAAAAATAGTCAAGAGACAAGATTTCAGTGCAGAAATCCATATAAAACCAGGACAGGAGAAACGACAAGTCAACAAGCGTGCGCGAGGATAAATTTCAGGTACTCAGAATAAACTGCGAAGAGCCCGCGGTCCCTTGGCCCATAGGTGCTGCTAGAATTCTAGCTCCTCCAAAATGGTATTTTATCCACACCCGTCACTCGGCCTCGCGTTTGCCATCGCTGGGTGCGACCTAGTCGCTAAGCCCCGGCTGCAGTCGCTTTCCTCTTTTCCTCTCTCTCTCTCCCCGCGCGATAAGTGTTTCCATCAAAGATGATAGGCCGCACGTCGAGCCAAATCTGGCTCCGTCATCGCTAGAGCTATCAATATTGTTAAGACTACAG
This sequence comes from Eucalyptus guilfoylei, assembly GCA_016097605.1. NCBI lineage: Eukaryota > Viridiplantae > Streptophyta > Magnoliopsida > Myrtales > Myrtaceae > Eucalyptus > Eucalyptus guilfoylei. Next base: position 22,722,891 of record CM027869.1, read on the forward strand.
TAAATAGCAGCAGCTCAGCCACTAATAATGCCATCAAGAACAGGAGGAGGAAAGCATATGAGGAAGAAGCAGAATATATAAATGCTGCCGAGAAGTGTACAGGAAGAAGAACCACTGTGAAAAACAGAGAAAGAAAAGAAGATAAAGATAAGAGTGATGCTACGGATTGTATTGTTGCATATGAATAATCTGCGAAGCTTATACAGCCAAGAGCTCTCTCTCTCTCTCTCTCTCTCTCTCTCTGAGCTAGAGCTCTCTGTTTAGCACTCTGTTCTTGTACTCTGTTTCTTCTTTGTTTTTCCGGTAATCAGTTAGTTTTTCTCTTCAGTTAGGTAGTTGTATCTTCTTCAACTGTTCAATACATGTAGAACAGATTCTTGAGAGAGAGCTAATGTAGATATAAAAGGAAAACTCTCATGATGTAGATTTCATGAAGTTGAAATAACAGAAGAAGCATTTTCATCTCTGTTTTCTCTCATTTTCTCTCCATCACTTCCTGCTCATAAACTTCTTCAAATATGGGTTAAAAACCCATTTTATGACTCACTTTAAGAGGGTCCAGTTACAAATGGGTCACTTAAAATTTTACAAATGGGTGGAAATGGATTTAACATATCTAAGCTTAACTTTGTATGGATTAATATGGATTTGCACATGGCCCATATTCGACCCATTTGGTTTACTTCATTTTGCTCCCTCTTGACTCACCTAATCACTGCTCGACAACAGCGCATGGCTGACACTCACGCTCGGGGATCTACAACTCTTGGGCAAGCTGCACCGGAACGAGCCAAAATACGTCATCGTGAGCATTGCAAGTCCTCCACGGCATCGGTTTCTGGCTGCTCGACCTGACAAGCTAGCCGCCCTGTGCTGCGAACCCGCACAGTGAAGTCGGGCGATCGAGGGAGAAGCGGATGGAAGGAGAGTGTTGCGTAGGGTGGTGGAGGTTGACGCGCGTCGAGGAAGCAGATCCGTGGAAGGAGGAGGTGATGGTGGCGGCGGAGACGCGAGATGCAAAGGTGAAGGAGGAGGCGGGAAGGACGGCGGTGCGTGAAGTAGCTGGAGGGGGCCGAGGGAGCGGACCACCGGCTTGGTCAGCCCGAGCTAGGTCCTTCTTCTAGTGGTCGCTGCCATTTTTCTGTTGCGGTAGAGAAAAAGGATTTCTTTTTCAAAGAGAGAGACACAGTGGCTCACGTTCTGAATGGGGAAGAAGGTGAAGATTTTTTAATTTTGATTTCATTTTTCAAGAAATTAGATTTTTAATTTTCAATTTCTTTTTTCATTTTTTAGTTTTACTTTTCATATTATTTTATTGGAAAAGCATGAGATATCCCTACATTGAAACATACTCGAGTAGCAATGATATCCGATCTCCATTATTTTTTAGCTCGATTTGTAAATTATCTAAACATTATTTTTGTTTATACATGAATCGATCAATTTCAAACTCATTAATTGATAAAACCAAAAAATAACCTTTAAAGTCATTGCCCTAGAGTCTAAATAGTAAAAAAAAAAAAAATGGAGGAAAATTACAAAATAAGATTTAAATTTGCCTATTTCTTTCATTTTTTTCTCAAACCATTTATAACTAATTTAAAAAGCAAATGAGTTGCTCGTATGAAACTGGGCTTATTGAACCTAAGTCACAAAATGGGTAGAGAACCCAATTTCTCTAGCCCTAAGTATTTATAAGTATTTCAATTTATAAGTTTTTACGTTTCTTATTTTATTTAATAATTTTTTATTATTTAATTTTTTTTCATGTGACATGAAGCTTTTATAACATATACATGTGGTGTGGAGAGCTTAAAGTGAGTTAACTAAGTGGATATAGGTTTTCCTATAATATTAATTTGTTTTGATAATATGGCTTGGGTTGTATTGGGTTGGGTCGTGTATGGATCGGATCGGGTATAAATCATTAATTTTACATTGCATAAAAATGGATTAAAACAAGTCGAATGTCAATATGGATCAGACCATTTTCGACCTGACCCAACCCACCCATTTGACAGCTCTAGTCATTGCTAGCCCAACCATATTGAAGCTCTCAGGAGAGAAAAATGGGAGTGAGGAGAGAAGACGCAAAAGAAAGCACACGCAATGATGTAGAGGAAGAGAGGAGGATGTGGTTGGAACCTGTGGGTATTTAGGGAGCCTTAGGTTTGGTTTTGGAGAATGTTTTTGAAAAAATACAAATACCTTTGGGTTAAAGAGATTATCTGAAGTGCAAGTAACATTTAGTAAAATCTATTTTAAAAACACATTAGTTAACAATTTTAATTTAAATGTTGTTTGGTAAGAACAACATTCTATAAATGACTTTTGCTAATTTTTTCCTAAAAACAAATTCAACTATTTGCTAGCAAAACTTAGCTGCCAGCTAACCAAATCAACCATCAGCCAACCTCACCTAAGGTCATGCAACCTTAGGCATGGCAAGCTAGCAGCAGATTGGCTTGCCGGCGATCTGGGAAGACGAAGTCAGTTCCCTACAACTATGCTTTCCCACAATAGGTGAACCTCTTGTTCAAGTCCTTCGGGGATAGTCTTTTAGCAGAAAATTACTTGGACTTTTAGTTCGCCTAGAGACACCGAGAGGTGCCAGGATGGCAACATTTCTAATTATCCAAGTTACATTTTTCAGATGATCCTACCAGGCTAGAGAAGAAGATGTGTTTTAGAAAGACATTGAGAGTTTAACAAAATACTGAGGTCACGTGAGACAAAGACATTTTCAAAATATGAAAGTTGATTGAAAGCAAAATTGGAAGAAAAAAATTATATTTGCATTATGAAAATGTAACGATCCAAAACACCTTTGGACGTGCCTTAAGCCAAAAGCCAGAAACCTTTGAAAAATGCAATTATATTTTCCCAAAGTTCTTTGAAATATTTGATAAATGACATCCATATCTACTTGAGAGACATTAAAATCCAAAGGTTTTTGTAAATATTGAACCATACGCACTCTTAGTCGTGTAGCGAGGAGATAGCCAACTTACTCGATTTTTTCATTTCTAACTAAATTATAGTTTTTCTTTCATTTTTCAATTTACTTCTCCTATTCTATGAAGAAAAATCTGTTCTCTCAAGTAAGCACGAAAAAAGAAAAAAAAAAAATTTGACCCGCGCTAGTGTATGGATTAACATGTGCGGGTTTACATGGTGTTGTTGTTTACATGTGCAACTTTAATTTGTAAATATCCTCTTTGTCCAGTGACAAAACAACACTGAATTTTGATTATAATTCACATTTCTTCGAAATCGTTATTTACTCCAATAATATCGAAATTCACTTTTTGATAAAAGTAACCGTGAGCATGTGTATAAATCTCCTTGATGTTGAAGGAGCATAATATTTGAAATGTGAAATACTGAGAGAAATCTCAATTAAATGTGGGCGCACCAATAATTCGAGATTAAATTGATTAATATATTTTTTTAAGTAATATGAAATATGCAATAATGAAATAAAGAACCAAACCGGTAATGAAACGATAGAAATTTAAGAGGCCTCATAAATGGTGGAACCAACATGGGTGGGTGGTGGTTCAGGGAATTTGCGTTTACTCGAGTGGGGCTTTTCCTTTGGACTGAAAATCAAGTTGGGCTTAGCCACATTTTTTTTCCCGTAAAACATTTTTTAAAAATAATTATTTGCATTGCTTATAAAAAATGAAAAATGCTTTTATTGTCTACAAAATAGTCAAACATATATTATTATTGATATTGAAATATTTTCCATTAATTAATTATTTTAAGCGGTTGTTTTTAGAAAAATATTTTTCAAATCATTCATTTTTCACAAGATAAAACCTTAATAACTATAAATTTCCGATTTTCTAAGGTTGCTTTCCCAAATAAAAATTACATAAAACTCATAAAATAAGCCTACATATCTAATCAATCTACAACATATAATTGGGGAAAACTTTTGTTAGTACGTTTGGTTCAACTTTTTTAAGGGGCTTTTGGTCTTCAAAACCCCTTAAAGAAATGTTGGGGTGTTTGGCAAGTCTATCCAAAAGGGTTTTAGTCAAATGTTGGCATTGAGAAAACTAAAAGTCCAATACTGATAGGGATCAGTTTTGGGTTTTTAGCATTTAACCAAATACCAAAACTACTTTTTTTTTTTCAAAACTACCGTAATAATTTTTTTTTGTTTTTTGGTTTTATCTTTTATTATTTCGTCGACAAAGAGTTTAGTATTTTCAATATAAAAGAAAAATAAAATCCAAAAGTCCTTTATAAAAAAATATTTGCCAAACAATTTTTACCTCAAAATAGCTTTGCAAAGAATTTTTTATCAAATGCAATTTGCATTTCCTTAAAACCCTTTAGGTCAAAGATATTTGCATTTCCCCAAGGCTTATTTCCAAAACTGCACCAAATAAAGCCTTCATCTCCTTGTTTATTCTAAAACCACATTTCAAAAAGCAATGTTCAAAATTTACGAATAAACTCCATCCACCGCCAAACACCCACCTCTTTTCCTAAATATTAATTACTTTGACCCATTCTTCCATTAATAAATTACCATCCTCTTCCCTTCTTTGGAGTTAGCTCCCGGTCTATCTTTTCACATGTCTATTCTATTTTTGCACTCATGTGCGGTGCATGCTTAATGCTAGGATTTTTAAATTGTATAAAAGAGAGATTCGTTACATGCATGCGTTACGCGTGTGTGCGATTATTTTTCATTTTCTCTTTCGCCGCTAGATATTTATTGAAAACTTAGAAAAAGAAAACGAGAAAATATGAGAATGATTATCACAATGCAAGGACAAGTAGAGAAAATTTTAGAGTAAAGTTGGTAGCTGAATTTTTTTTTTTTATAACCTTTTTGTCCTTTTTTTTTGAACGATTTCAATTTCTAAATTGCAATATATTATACTATGAAGACGACGCCTAAATGGGAATTTAAAATCGAGAGAAAACTCATTTATGACATATATACGTGCGCGTCGAAACTCACGTAAATTCTGGTTCATTTTGGTTGGGAAAATTTTGATATTCTCACCTTATTTCCTCGAAAATCATTAGAAGTGTCTCCAATTATCAAACATTACTTGTCTGGACTAAATCTACTAAACTAAATCCATTAGTAGAGTAGTCACTACCCTAGACCTTGTTTTAACCTTCATGGACGAAGAGAAAAATCAAAATTATCATAGAATCTCAATATCATCATAAAAATAAAAAAATCCATCATTTATCTTAAGGAAAAAAAGTTATAAAAACCAACAACTATACATACGATGACGCATTTACCTTAGGTTTTTTTTTTTTTTTTCTGTAACACCAAAAATTTCCAATTTATACCAATGAGTATCATTAAAAATTTACTTACATGAACGCAGGAAAATAAACGATGTTGACATGACAATGAAAACACTTATTTTAGCTAAAAAAATCATTTGATTGAAATTTAACGGGAGATGAATGCGTCACATAAGTATAAGTTTGGATTTTTTTATGTCATAAGAAAAAGTTTAATAGTGTTACGATTGGCATAATTTATGGTTCCTGATGTCACAAAAAAATTTAAAGTAAATGTGTCAAAATGCATATAATTTATAATTTTTTATGCTAAAAAATATTAAAATAAATATGTTATAATGTGCATAATTTCTCCTGGCTTTTTCCATCAAATATCAAACATGTCCAAATCTGGTGCTCCCCCACGTGTTGACATGTCCCAGATCCGAGAGGAGAACAATTAAGAATTAGGTCAACTAATTGCAGTGGCCCCCCTGGCCCTTAACCATAAAATCAATCTCTCTTTTTTTTTTTTTTTTTTTGCCATGAAATGTATTTTACAAAGGTACTAAACACCAAAACCTCGTTTTGATTCGTTCACGAAATGATTTAGACGTTTACTCAAGAACAACGGATCTTATCGACATCCGCATTTTTCGTGAAAATCGTTTCTCCCATCGCGCACGTAAGAAATACAAATCAAACAAAAAAAGGCCAAATCAGAAATATAAAAAAAAGCTCGAGTTATAATGGCGTGTGGTTCATCAGCAAGATGAGGCAACGCATTGGCAGAGGCAGGGGGGCAGTACCAGTTGGAGAGTTAGCTCTCCCACCTCCCCAACCATCCGCCTTTAATAGTATCGCCCGCGCCCATCGCTCCAGCTCTCTCCCCCTCTCCGTTTCTGTATAAATCGCGTCCCTCGTCTCGCCCCACTTCTTCCTGCTACCGGCCATAGCCAAAATCTCCCCTTTTCTTGCCGCTTTGAGCCTCGGATTCTCGAGCTGGTTTGGCGGATCTGGAGCGAAATCGCCGGGGGGAGCAAAAGGGTCGCCGTTTTTCTCCATTCGGTGAAGTGGGTCTGTCGTTTTTATCCATTTGGTGAGGTGGGTCGGTCTCCAACATGAAGATCTCCGTCGTCTCGCGCAGTGGCAGGGAAGTGATCAAGGGCGGCGTCGAGCTCAGCGACTCGGTACGCACTGACTCCCTGTCTCTTTTTCGTTCTCTTAATGATTCGCTAGATTCAATTTCCGTTACGAGTTTTAGTGTCGTTCGTTCTAATTGGTGTATTCGAATGATTTTCAAGTGTTCCCGGTTATGGTGTTGAATTTGCTACGTTTTTCGATTTTGCGTTGCAGGCCACCGTGGCTGATCTGCAGGAGGAGATTCATCGCAGGAGTAAGCTTTCTCGAGCTCTTCTCTCGTTGAACATCCAAAATACTTTTGCCGTTTGACCTGTTTTTATTTGCTCCACTGGTTGATGAATTATGTGCACTTGTACGGGCTCATGATTTTAGCTTGCGGTTCGGGTTAAAAGGACTGGCGTTCTTCTTTGTGGAAGGCTAGGCAACTTCACGTTGTTTTTATAGGAATGCCTTAGACAAGAAAACTTCCCCGCTCTGGACTTGTGAAATCTGGGTTAAATTCATTTTTCTTTGTATGTCAACTTTGGTATAGACGGTCTTCATCCTGTAGAATTCATTTGTCTAGAAAGTTAATAGCGGTATTCTGAATTAGCTAAATTATCTATGTCCAAATAACAATGAGTTAGATGAATTACCAGAAACTGCAATTATCTATGCACCTTTAGTTTGCGTGCATATGATGTTTATGCCAGCAAGGCCACTTGTGACATGGAGATCTACATGTTTAGGATGAGTAGAGGATGAAATCTCTTGCTTAAGGAAACTCAATTTACTATTCTGCACCTTCTCTAATTGTATTGTCTAAGGCACTTGGCAAATAGTACTTAAATCTTTTTGAAGACGATAAATAATAGCTTGTTTGTGAGACATAACAGGACCTATGAAAGTTCTTTCTACTCTTTTCGATATTCAGTAAACCTCATTTTGGAGTTCTCGTTCCCTTTAAAGATCTTCTGCTACCAAGTTGAAAAGTCATCATTTCTGGTGCTTTGATCACTGCGGGCCTCCTTAAGTGATTACTCAAATTATGGCTGCTAACTATGATCATGAACCTTGTATTGTCCAATGTGTATGAGTATATATAATGAACCTTTAATTCTCTCATACACATTGACTTCACATTTGGATAATGAACCTGTTATTCTCCCATATATACATTGGCTTCACATTTGGATGGAAACCGGTTAGCCGGGACCCTCATGTTCATTTGCCTATGATTGTTTTGGAATTAAGATTACTATATTAACATGTTCCTGTGCCTTTGCATCAACAGTCAAGAAATTCTATCCTTCAAGACAGCGGCTAACACTCCCTCTCCAGCCTGGATCAAAGGAGAAACCTATCGCTCTTAACTACAAAAAGAGCCTTGAAAGTTACACTGAAGGAAACTCAGCCAATTTAACTGTTGTATTCAAGGACCTTGGACCACAGGTTTCTTACCGTACTCTTTTCTTCTGGGAGTACCTCGGTCCCTTGATCCTCTATCCCATCTTTTACTTCTTTCCTGTGTACCGCTACTTTGGCTACGCTGGGGAGCGCACCATCCACCCAGTACAGACTTATGCTCTGTACTACTGGTGTTTCCACTACTTCAAACGAATTATGGAGACATTTTTCGTGCACCGTTTCAGCCATGCAACCTCACCCCTTTCTAATGTTTTCCGGAACTGTGCCTATTATTGGAGTTTTGGGTCATACATTGCTTATTATGTCAACCATCCGCTTTACACTCCTGTTAGTGACCTCCAAATGAAGATTGGTTTCGCATTTGGGGTGCTTTGTCAAGTTTCAAACTTTTATTGTCATATCTTGCTGAGAAATCTTCGGAGCCCAGATGGGAATGGAGGATATCAAATTCCTCGTGGCTTCTTGTTCAACATTGTTACTTGCGCCAATTACACTACTGAGATTTATCAGTGGTTGGGTTTCAACATTGCGACCCAAACCGTTGCTGGGTATGTCTTCCTTGTGGTTGCTGCTTTTATCATGACCAACTGGGCCCTTGCGAAGCATCGCCGCTTGAAGAAGGTAATTTTTTCCGATGCTTTTGATTCACTTCTTGTCTACATGTTTGCCAGAGACATCATGATTAACAGATAAGTTAGATGTTAATTTTCTACTCAGGCTTCTCATATCTCGTTGGGTTAACCAATTTCTGTTCGTTTTGCTTGAGCTCCACTTATAGAGTCCATGTGTGGTGTATTGGTAAAGTGTGCTATGAGTGTTCTGATAAAATCATGCTGGGTTGTGGAGCTGCTGGGTGCATATCTACAAGAAGTACTTATTAAGGATGGACTGAGTCGACTTATTGCAGAGAACTTTTGCTTTGTCCAAGTACTGAACATCGCCTGATTATGTTTGTGTTAAGATTGCTCTATGTTTCCATGAACATTGTTAGGTCTATGCATTAGCATCCTATGTGACACCAGTATATGCTGACTGGTTTGTTGAATCTAGAAATATCACTAATTGGTGATCTCTAAATTTTTCGTACTTCTGGCATTGCATTTGACAATTTCCTGTTGAACAGCTGTTTGATGGAAAGGAAGGAAGGCCACGATATCCAAGACGCTGGGTGATCCTACCTCCCTTCCTGTAGGAAATTCCACGTTATGTCGGCATCTCCATTTAGCTGTGGTCTGATTCTGGATCAGCTCCTTATTTAGTCAGCAGTCCTAGACAATCTTTGTAATCCAACTGAATTATTTTGTCTCTCTGTCGCTCTGCTTCTCCTTTTATATGATTACATGGATTATGGCGTGAACCTTATGGGTTCAATTGTTTAATTGGCAAGGTTCTGGATTGATCTTCACGTGCCATCGCCTTCCCAATGTCTATTCATTTATCATCTTTTCCCACAGAACGATGCCCCTTAGGTTGAACTTGCATTATCAATTATTTGTAGTGTCAATTGTGATAACGGCCATGAGTTGTTCAATATTATTGGTGATTACTTTCTAAGAATCACTTGATAAGCGGATAAAGGTTGGACTCTGTTTCATAGGTGCATTCAAGATAAGATAAAGTTTTGCTTAACCAACAAAAGGACCGGACAGCATATCGAAAAGACTTGATCAACTGAACCAACTCATGCTCCCACATCTTTTCCCTAGTTCCTAGCCTGGTTTCAGTCTTGAGGATTTGCACATGACCGTAATCATTTCAACATATCTGCTGCTGAGTCATTTCCATCACATTCCAAAAGCTGCGGATGGGCAAACGCTAGGATGTGATGGAAGTTCGGTGCTACACTAGTGGGCAATGCCAGATCCAAGACACTTTTTTGAGGCAGGCCATATTCATTCATCATCATTAAATCACATTCCCAGATCCAAAAGCCACCCTTCTTTTCCCCTTTATTTCAGACAACCGCCATGGAAAATAAAGCAACCCGATAGCTCAGCACACGTGCATGACGCAACGGTGATTCGTAATCTGAGAAAACCCACATTCGGACAGATCATACAAGCATGTCGATGTTCCCATCTATTGTCAACAGGCTCCACACATGGTGCTCTGCTTCTGTCTAAAGACTTAAAGGCGCCGGAGCCGCTTTGTTTAAATTTCCTACCTGTCCTAGCCTACGTGGTCGACACATTATTAGGACCATTCTTCCGAATACTCTGCACATCGCCTTTGAATGTGTCGGTGCAATTACCATCTTGGGCCCAGCTAATCATCGTACAAGCTGTGTCCTCACTGCTGTCGTCTTCGTTGACAGTTATTCTGGCCTGAGGGTCGTTCAATCTTTTGTCTGGCGATTATGAAGATGGCTCCTAGTACCAAGAAGCATTAATGAAATTCAAGGAATGAAATGGGAGTGTAAAAAATCTCTCTATTCTGCTTGGAAGCAATTTCCACATCGAAGTGATTAGTCCACGTTCTTTTCAGCGTAGGAAATAGTCTTAAGTGGGAGTTGAGTACAAAAAAAAGAATGATATCGGAATCATGATCCTATCTTAGATTTTGTTACCCTATCCAAAAATATTACGAGAGAATCTTGTTCATTTATTTTAGAGGAGATACTATGCGTATCTTCATTTATAGTCGCTCCATTTAAACCTCGTGGGTGAATAACGAAGACTATAACCAAAATACTTGGAAATTCGAAAATCAATTCTATCTAACACGTCGAATTTTTGTTATCTGATAAATAAATTACCTCATATGTCCACCCCTCTTGTCATGTCATGCCTGAAAATGCAATGAGGTTCTCGATTAACTCCTAAAGCCCCTAAAACCCAAAAATGCTCATCGAGAACAAAGACAGATAAAAAAAAAAAAAAAAGGAAAAAAAAAATTTGAGAGATGCCATGCCTAAAATGGTCTCAGGACAGCCCAAAAACAGGAAAAAGTGAATTACATTTCGATTTTTTTTTTTTTTTGGGGGGGGGGGGGTGTCGATGATTACATTTCAAATGGAAAAAGGGGGAAAAATGGGGGTGGGGACTAGTAAAGAGAAAAAGAAGAAAAATGGGGGAAACAACAGGGTGGTGGCCAGCCACTCATTGGCCAGCCGCGTGGGGCGGGCCTACGCATCCAGGCTGTACAATCCAACGGCCCTCCTTCGTTCTCTCGCCCTCCATATATATATAACGGCCCCAAAACCCCCCCCCCCGTCCTCCTTTGCCCCATCATCCCTGCTCTCTCTTTCAAAACACGCACTCCCGCACCTCCTCCGTCGTCGCTCCGCTTATCTCTCTCGCTCGCCTTCAATCTTCGCATCTCTCCGCAGGTCCATCCCCTCTCTCTCTCTCTAGCTTTCTCTCTCTATCTTCCGCCGGATCCGCCTGCGATTGCTTAGATCTGCGCTTTCCGACGTACGTAATGCGCGGTGCGCGCGGCCGTCGCGCGGTGCTGCGGCCGGCGCTTCTGGAGTGGTTTTGTCTGATTGCGATGCTGAGTCGCTCGGGAGGATCTGTTGATCGGATGAGCTTTTTGTCTGATTACGACGCTTGTGTTTCTTCTCGTCGTGTGTTGCCGTTTCCGAGGTGTTTTTCTGAGGCTGTGTTCGATCGTCGGGGGTTGGTTGTGGGAGTGGCTGAGCTGGTGGATCTGGATGAGGATTGGCGTTAGGTTGCCGCGTTCTGGTTGTTTTCGTCTTCTGCCGGTTGCATTGCGGCGTTCGAGCTGATCTCCGGCTCTGAGCGTCGTTTTCGAGGAAGCGACTAGGATGTTGGTACTTCGAGGGGGAAATGCGGTGGATCTGTCTCGATTGAATGTGGAGAGGGGGATCGTATCTCGGGGCCGGTTGAGATTGCTTTTGTTTCTACTTTTGTTAATTGTAGTCGGGCAAATGTGTTTGCGGTGGATCGTCTTATTTTGATTTCGGTTTTTTCTTCTTCTTTTTTTGAATTGGTGATTTTAAATCGTGACTTGATTTGTCTGATTTTCTATTCTGTAGCTTTTTCTCGGGAATGATTTTTCTAACGATCAGCTTATTTGGTTATGTCGTCGCCTTATCCATCTTCCTTGGAGAAGTGCATGCTGAAAATGTTCTAATGTGCATTCTCCTAGATCCATCATTTCGTTGGTTGCATGTTTGAGATCTTTGAACCGTGGGGACTATATTTGGTGGTGTCAATGGCCGTACAAAGATTTAAATATGTATGGGTGGAAAGCAACGTCATGCTGTGTCGATCAGGAGAACTGATTATGGCTGATGATGTTTTGGTCTCTTAATTTTCTAGTTGATAGAAGGAAGCTATTTGGCCCATCTGAATGTTTCAGAGTGGATGCTCTCATTGTGATATGCACTGATGTTTGGTTTCTCATTTCCTTTTGCCCTTGGTAGCTCGCTAACATGGGCGGTACTTTTATGGGTCTGTATTATTTGAAGTACAGTTGAGCACTTATATTTCAACTAACAAAAGCATATTTGTTATTTACTCATCAGGTAGAAGAATATGGCAGATGCAGAGGATATTCAGCCACTCGTCTGTGACAATGGGACTGGGATGGTCAAGGTAGATATCACTATCATTTTGGAGCCATCATTATTTGAATATGGAGAAGTTGCGTGCATGCATGCAATTGTTTTCAAAGATGAGATTGCAGTGATTGATCCTAATCTTCTTTCTAGGCTGGATTTGCCGGCGATGATGCTCCACGTGCTGTGTTTCCCAGTATTGTGGGCCGCCCTCGTCACACTGGTGTGATGGTTGGCATGGGCCAGAAAGATGCATATGTTGGTGATGAAGCTCAATCCAAGAGAGGTATCTTAACATTGAAATACCCAATCGAGCATGGTATTGTCAGCAACTGGGATGATATGGAGAAGATATGGCATCATACTTTCTACAATGAGCTTCGTGTAGCCCCAGAAGAGCACCCTGTTCTCTTAACAGAAGCTCCTTTGAATCCCAAGGCCAATCGTGAGAAGATGACTCAGATTATGTTTGAGACCTTCAACACACCTGCAATGTATGTTGCCATCCAGGCTGTCCTTTCCTTGTATGCAAGTGGTCGTACCACAGGTAAGCAATTTTTGCTACTTAAGACAGGCTGGCTACTAGATATTGATTTAACTTGTATCTTATTGAAATTTCGTTCTTAGTAAAATTAACTGCCCAAAGGTTCCTGGAAGAGTATCTTGTAATTATAAGTTGCTCTCTTGCTTGAACATTATACAGAACACCCTCTACCTCCCCTTTCCTTCCCATCCTCCTCCTCCTCCTCTTCCCCTCTCTCTCTAATGAAAATATGATTGGAGGGGATTCCGATTCCGAGATGTAAGTTGTTTGAATCTTTTGTGAAGTAATTGCTTGCTGATCTTCAGCAATAGTTTACTAGTTTGTTATCTTCCGTCCTAATTTCTGCTGTGTGGAGGTTCATTTCTCTCTTTTCTTTTCCTTAATAAAAGGAACTCGTTCTTAGATATGACTCTTTTGCACAGGTATTGTGTTGGATTCTGGTGATGGTGTGAGTCACACTGTGCCCATATACGAGGGGTATGCTCTCCCCCATGCTATTCTTCGTCTTGACCTGGCTGGGCGTGACCTCACCGATCATTTGATGAAGATCCTCACTGAGCGTGGTTACTCATTTACCACCACGGCGGAGCGTGAAATTGTGAGGGACATGAAGGAAAAGCTGGCTTACATTGCCCTTGACTATGAGCAGGAGCTGGAGACGGCCAAGTCTAGCTCTTCAGTCGAGAAGACCTATGAGCTGCCAGATGGACAGGTGATTACAATTGGTGCCGAGCGTTTCCGGTGCCCAGAGGTCCTGTTCCAACCATCCATGATTGGAATGGAAGCTGCAGGCATTCACGAGACCACATATAACTCCATTATGAAGTGTGATGTGGATATCAGGAAGGATCTTTATGGCAACATTGTCCTCAGTGGTGGTTCTACCATGTTCCCTGGAATTGCTGATAGGATGAGCAAGGAAATTTCTGCGCTGGCACCAAGCAGCATGAAGATCAAGGTGGTTGCTCCTCCTGAGAGGAAGTACAGCGTCTGGATTGGTGGTTCCATCTTGGCCTCTCTCAGCACTTTCCAGCAGGTATGTTGCTTTTCATACCTTGATCTTTCACATGGGTACTTTTTATTATGTCAGAATAGATAATTAGTAATGGTGATTTGGCTTTGTTTTTGAGTGCAGATGTGGATTGCGAAGGCAGAGTATGATGAATCTGGTCCATCAATAGTGCACAGAAAATGCTTCTAAATATTTTGAGAGGATAGGGTTGTGGATCAAAGAAGTATCACTTTAGGAAGAACTGCGACTTGCATTTCTTTCTTTCTAGCTTTCATTTATGCTTCTTTCTTGTTGTTCTCATGTTGGAGTGATGACTTTTGAGGAGGTGAGGACTTTGATTGCCAGGATGGTCGAATTCTTTGATTATTAATATTTCGGGATCTCTCTATATTGCTGTGCACGGCTTCTGTAAGCCCAACAACCCTTTCCCCTCTTGATGTATGCTTGTTTCTTCGTAGAGTTTCGAATGATGAAATGGGTCATCTAGTGTTGGAGTCAAAGGTGCTTTAGACATTAGATCTTCGTGTTTACAGAGTAGTTCAATTCACCTATATTCTTTCGTTCGTAGTGGTTGGACATTTTGGTGTTTTTCTTCATCCGGATTGTACTGAACCGAGTGCCCCCTTCGTCTAAGCTCATCAAATTGATTTTTTTAACTTGCAAAGAATGGATTCTGAACTGAAAGATTTTGATCAGAACAGAGACGGTGGAGGCACATATCTGGTCGTTCACTTGAAAAATAATTGATTGGGAACACGTCGAGTCGAATTCAATACTTTGATGTCTGAAGATACAAGTGAAGTGATTAATGTTTTGCATCCATGGGTGGAAGTTTTGAGATGTTCGATGTTTATTAGCCAGAGATTAGTCAACATTTATATATTTCAATGCAACAATTGGATGTTATTTGTAAGAGTTAATATTACGAAAAATTAAATCAGAATGCTTGTAACAAATTTATCTTAAATAAATTTTTTTGACCACAAAAAATCTTTAATTTATAAAATTTATACATTTGTAATAAATTTACTTTTCATTAGTTCCCTTTAAATTAGATTAATACCATGAATAAATCACAAATCAGTACATTTGTGATAAACAAATGGTAAAACTTCAAATTAGTATATCTGATTGGTATATCTGTTAATTATCATATATCATTTAATTTAATTATATTCGACCCAAAAAAAACTTAGCACTTTGACGATCAACGGTTGAGTAAATATATTGCAAGTGTAACAAGTAAACCAAAGTCCAGTCCCTTCCCTTTAAGAGGTTTCTTTAAGACAATATTGATGTGGGCACGTGATTCCTAATCTAACCCAAACAAGTCCTTAAGAGGATCTCAGGATCACTTCGTTCTAAAATATTTAGAGAGTATTAGGTTAAAATAAACCCACTGGATTACCAGACAGATGAAGGAGGCTCGGAAACTCCCCTACTGTGGTAGCAAAGGATTCAAGATAGTTTTTCGTGGTATTAATCCTATTATAACAAGTAAGCCAAAGTCCAATCTCTTCCTTTTAAGGAGCTTCTTTGGGACAATATTGCAATAAAATGATGTGGGCAGGTGATTCCTAATCAGGCCTAAGCACGTCCTTAAAAAGACTTTATCTAGATCCTCTTCTGGATATTGGGATCCCCTAGATGTAAAACACTTAAGGATATTGCTTAGAACTAAGAAAGAAAAATATACATACTCTAATAAAGGGTGCATAATGTGCAGGCACCAGCACCTTAAAAGAAAAACGCATTCTCGCAATCCATTGAGTTACCAGATACATGATGGAGGCCCTATTGGGAGGAAACTCCTCTACCTTGGTAGTCAAGGGATCCAAGATAGTTTTAACGGCATTAACCCCATTTGTAACAAGTAAACCAAAGTCCAATCCCTTCCCTTTAGGGAGCTCCTTTGAGGCAATACTGCAATAAAATGATGTGAGCAAGTGAATCCCGATCGACATCATGCACTAACGATGGCAATGGTACGAATCCCACTTTTCCTAGAAGCATCGTACAAATCCTGTTCCTGCAGTTTCTGCCAGCACTTGAGACATTGAATTAACCTAAAACAGGTGCAAAATTGAAAAGTCGTATCCACACTAGAGATCAAAAGGAATTTCTCGAAGGAGACGTCCATACAGTCTCCGAGAACAGTAAGTATTCATCCTCTAATATGGTAAAGATTCTAGTTTCCTGCAAAAAGGGTAAATAATTTGAAAACATAGCCAACGCCCCCAGTCATTTTGTCGAACTTGAACCATTAGTGTTTAGCCTATTGGATTGGATGTATCGAAAGAGCTCAAAATATACTAGCATCTTTGCAAGTGCAGATGCATCTTCCTATGGCGTGTAACGTCAAAATGGCTCTATAAGGTTCTCCACAGCCTTTGCAACAACCTGCTCAAGTGATTTGGTGCTAGAGCAAAGGTCGGTCGACAAAAGAAAGGCTCAAGAATGGATCTTCCACATTCTGGTCCTATATCCCACTGACATGAGCGCAAGCTCCCAAAGCATGTTCGGAATGCTTAACAAGTTCACCTTCGACCCAGGAATTTCAGACCAATTGACAGATATCTCGACCATTGGGATGCCAAACCATTTGCACAGGAAAACCAACTCCACATCGAAGCACCACCTGCAAAAATCCCACCGAAGTTATTTTTTTCAGCTTCTCTTATAGAGAGTGGTCACTCACACATGTACAGGCGCTTTATTAATTAGAGAACTAACAGCTGTTCAACAGGCATTATACACAGAATGGCTGGATGCCTTTTTGTGGATGAGTGTTTAGAGAATAATCTAAGGGTTAAGGAAAGAAACCTCAAAACAGTTGCAGAAAAAAGGTAGAAGATAAAAAGTTTTATCCTATTTTATGTAATTTCAAAGGGAAATTGAGGGAACCGAAGCAATGCGATGTGGAAGTTCTTGTCAAGACCTGCTGGTGCCATGTCTTGCACCTTACTATCGCTATTTGTTCTGACCTAGAATGAAAATTTCGATTATGCAAGCCCTAATGACACATCATCTACATATGAAAATGCCAATTCGATCTCACAGGTCAAACCACTATATTGTGATATAATTTGACCATTTTGACATGGTATTAAACTTCCAAAGAGCACTTAAGATCTCTGTAGCAATAGCCTAAGACTCGCAAAAAGAGTCTTGACCTCTAATAGGTAGAGGAATCAAACGAATATACTTCTGAATTGGCTAAATCAGTGAAATTTTAAAGATTCCACCGCCCTGTAAGAGCAGGGCCAAGGAGTGGCTCAACCCACTAAGAGATGAAAAATTAAAAGGAAAAGTACCTTTTCAAACGGACATTAGCAAAAAGCTTCCGCGCTGCAGCCCTTGTGAACATCTTGAAACCACACTGTGACAAGTAAAATTTCACGTAGTGATGAGGTATTGGCCATTCAGCAAAACCCCATAAAAGTTCAACAATGAACGCAATGCCAGTGAGACAGACTGAAGGGGGAGGACAGAACTGCTATCATGAACTAGTACCTGAGTGTCGCGAATCCCAGAACCGGCAGTTAATAATACCACAAGATGAAAACCCTTCATTAAAAAGTTGCGGTACCACTTCCTCTGAAACATCATCGAAATCTTTCAAATTAACTACAAACTCTGAAAAAAGAAGTCTGAAAAAGGAGGAAGAAAACTAGAGACTGACTCAACTGTAGCCAAAGCCTTCTCCTCCATATGTGCACGAGAACCAAATGCAGCAACAGGAATATCAGATACTTTGAAGCTTGAATCATTGCTTGCTGAATCTCCATAACGGAAGTCCTGTTTGGCAACTGCATGAATCTGACAGCAAGAAAAGCACAATCTCTAAATTATTTCGGTTATCTTTCACAAATAATTAGAAAGATCTCAGTCTGGTTAATCAGAGCTCATACAAACCTGATTTTCTAGTTTCTCAAGGTCGTTAACTTTGGTTGCCCCATCAGCATCTAGCATTAAAAGCAGTTCACCACGGGCATGAAGCATTCCCTGTTTTACAATGCTTTCACAGATGTAAAGAACTTCAATCAATTGCGGTCACAAACAGATTAGTAACCTGAGAATGCCTCAGGCTATATTAGGCACGTAAGTGCATGTGATAACTCACTTTTCTAATTGCCTCTCCCTTTCCATGATTTCCACCAAGGATGATGACTCTGACGTTGTCCACTGTATGCTTTTTCACAAAGTTGAATGCTACTCTTGTGGTTTCATCTTTACTCCCATCGTCAACAATTATTACCTATTCAGAGATGGAGTAAAACTAATGTAACACAAGGTGCCCCTTTTCTCCAAATAAGTGGATATTAAATATGCAGCACAAAAAGGTCCGAAAGTATATCTAGAGCAAGATACAATATAATCTACATTGTCCGTGACATGTATAAATACTCATCCAACTAGTAATGCTTGATCATCAAGATTGCTCATATATACCAAAAGCATCATACTGAAAACAATGGTGTGCAACTAAAGCAAGCAATTTTCTGCTTGACATTGGGCCAGGAATATCCGGTTGATGTTAGATTGCAGAAGGTTATCCTACGCAGGAGAAATACCTCATAAGAAAATGACTTGTCCTTTGCCGCACGTTTCTGAAGATAACTGAATACAGAAGAAGGTAAGAATTATAATGCTTGTCTGAGCCCATAGACAATATGAGCAGTCCTAGAAAATTAAAAAAGTGTAAAGCAAATATCGAGATGTGGCACCCCAAAACAATTATGATTACAAAGAGGAAAAGAAAACAGTGGGAGAAAAGGACTTGAAAGGAGTTGCAAATTCTTGTAATACCATTCCACTGATCTAGATAAGGGGCATTTGCCTGAACAAAGACTACAACTCCTACTTGGATATTAGAAAGCAATCACTAATCAATTACAAGAAATGTCCATGTACAATAATGTCCTATCAGTTTCCAAACCACACATAGATTCCTAATTGAGAAAAGGATCAATGTGTAGGGAACAAATCAGCACTTACTTTTGGTTTTCCATCAACAATTAGCACACTTCCCTTCTTACAGTTCTATTTTATTGTAGCATCTGGCAATCATACACCGTGAACCCAATTAGACACATTTAGATCCCTTTGCTACACTGAAAAGGATCTTAGTATCCTCCACAGTAGCCTTTCCCATTATGAGGCAAATTCCTGATGCGATATCTAAATTTAAAAGATCAGAACCTCAAAATGTTCCTCCAGTTGAGAAAGAACTATTTAAAAGAACTTCATATTTAGCAAATATAGGAAAGGGTTCTCTGCCATATATTTAATAGCAGGTTGGTTACAACTGATAGGAAACTGAGCGTTTCGTGGTTCAAAAATGCCGAAACCAACTTGCATCTACTATCATAAGTAAGGAAATTAGCATAGAGTTGTTGGTTTAACTTACTTCATGGTCTCATCAATAGCTCCAGGGAGTCGATGCTCTTCATTGTACGCCGGAACTATTAGAGAGATATATTTTTCTGCAGGATCGAATATAGAGGGACATTGAACCTGGAAAAGCATTTTAAGTGAAGTCAGCATCTGCCAAAGATTCACAGGTCAATCATTTAACTTTATCTTGGCCGATGATTCGCAAACTACTTTCCCAAATTTAATTTCATAAAGGATAGTATTCACGTTTCAAACTTTTCCTATTTGTCGCGGCTTATGACTGGTAGTTATCATGTTCCGACACCAAACGCAAGCATTGTTATAAAGTTTTTTCAGTACGACAGCAAATTAACTACATGGTGAAGCTTCCTTTGCAGAACACGGATTACAATAATCAAGGCAACAAGTACTGATCAGTGATAAAACGAGGGACCCTGAACAAAGGTTACTACCTCTCGGGTATTCTAATGTGATCTGAATTACCCGTCAGAAGGTGCAATTAGATCCTAATTATAGGCGAGGCTTCATGAATTGACTTCTGAAGGTAGTAAAAACCTCAACATAATCCCCCAAAATTCAGCCAAGATCCCACAGTAAGCAGGCGTTATCAATTCTATTGAACAGATGATCGCAATAGCAAAAATCTCAGAAAGGACTCTGGAATTTCAAAGCCCTTATCAGTTCTACACAGTTCAAAAGTCATTCTCAATGAAACTGATACAGGCGCTACTAAAGCAAATGGCACAGCTCCAATATGAGAACATTCCATTCACCATTTGGCCCGCGTTGCACCAATCACTTGACCTATCGACACCTCGGCTCTCATTACCCACATGTGAACCATTGACCAAGCATCAATCTTTTCATTGCAAGGACAGATCAATCCCCGTGTACGACGAACCCACATAAAAATCTAAGCCCTACCTTTTTCAACGAATTCGGATCCTCGAACACGGGAGGAGCCTCCAGATGTCTGAACAAAAGCAAGAACAAAGATTCATCAGCAAAAAACGAGGGCGGCTCCAGATCAACATCAAGACCCATGTCCTAAACATCGAGGAATTGATCAAAGCGAGGGGCTTTTCTGAGATCGAACGCACGCGTGATTGTGTCTCCTCCGGTAAGCTTCAAGGACGACCGCCGAAAGCCCCCCGAGAAGCACAATGCCGAGCGACGAGATCAGGATTTCGGCCGCCGTGAATAAAAAACCCATCTTTTCGTCGGTATACTCTGAGCCTCCGCTGTGGAGGTTGGCGACGAGGATTCAATGCAGCTCGGTCAGAGTTTTGGCGAGTTCAACATCGCTTCCTCTTTCTCTCTCTGGTCTTCTCCATGTAGCTTCGTAGATGTAGGTCTTTCTCTTGGTTTCGTCATTGCCTTGTGCTTTTAGTTATGTAAAAAAAGTAAGATTCAGTGAACAACAAGCCCGTCTAGCTCAGTTGGTAGAGCGCAAGGCTCTTAACCTTGTGGTCGTGGGTTCGAGCCCCACGGTGGGCGTTTCCCTATTTTTTATTTAGGTTTTTACTCTTTTTATTTTATGTATTGCTTCGACATTATTTTACTTTTTTTTATATTTTATTTTCGGAGGAACAATATTTATGTTACTCCCGTATTTTTAGTTTTCCAGTGCGAATTCAATCTCGATTGGTAAATTGGACAATTTGAATCGTAGATTTATTGATTAACACGTTAATAGTGAGATTTATGATATTATCTTGTTCTTTTTACCCATTTTCCCTATTTATTCTCCACTATTTTCAAATGTTTCTGCTTTGTGAATAGGTCACATCGATGATGCATTTATAATTAACTTTCGAAATTTTGGACTATTCATGATGTCCTACTACTTGACTAATGAATTAGTCCATGTCCTCGAGAGAAGATTTTACTTCTACGTGTTTCACATATCAACAAGTGGATTGGATGCTTTGAGCGAAAGTCGTTGAACCCCTGGGAGCATCTTCAACACATTTTTTGCACCGTAACATGATCTGCTATCTAAAAAGTCACAAAGTACAAAAATGCGTCTCGAGTGGATTGGATGCTTTGAGCGGAAGTCGTTGAACAGCCCCCGGGAGCATCTTAAACACATTTTTCGCACTGTAACATGATCTGCTATGATTGTCCAAATGCAATGAAAGATTAGCGCGGGTTCATGTCCCAGACCAAAATGAATTAAGAACTCAGCACGTCGAATCCAAGGGGACTTGGGTCTGGCCCAGAAGGCCATCGCGGCCGGCCCATGATCGGCTTCAAGGCAAAGGCCTTTTCTCATTCAACGGCAAAGTCCAAAGCCCTTCCAGTTCCCTGGGCCTATAAGAAGAAAAGGTAGACAGCGATCTGTAAAACTGCTCGCTCTATCACGTTTTATGCCGTGTTAATCGTGTCGTGTTGAAATAGAGAGCACATCAAAACATCGCCATACGAAACACAACCATTTTAATAAATGTAGAGGACTACCTCGTCACGAATATGAAATGCCCTATAAAGCAGGTCACACGACATAACACGTTACTACAATTATGAAATGCATCACCGCATTGGATGTCGGGCAAGACATATCATCCCGTCAATGAATATATTTTTGAGCTACACACTTAAGCTAACCCAAAACTAGGAAATTGGCATCCTAACTATGTGCTTGGTAGTTATTAGTGCCTGGTCTATCCTAGGACTTTCATGTATTCACATGCCCCTCGCTCAGTCCTTCCCACTCATTACCCCACGTTGATATTCTGGCAAAAAGTCTTGTTTAATTGGGTAAAGCCCATATAATTAGGTTGATATATATTAATTATAAATGCGTGTGTACCGAGAGAGAGAGAGAGAGAGAGAGAGAGAGCTGATGATGATGATGGAGGATGAAAAAGCAGAGGTTTTGGGGGTGTTGGGTTGGGGACGGGCCAACCTCTTTACCTTCTTGAGCTTAGCTTTAAGGGGTCTACCAGAAGAAAAGGAAAAGTTGGGGCGAAGAAATTGAAAGAACAACCTTTTCCTGATTCCAGCCTTTGGTGGCTTTAATCATGGTAAGGCCCGGTCCCATTCCCGACCAACTTGTTTCCCATGAATCATCTCTCTCTCTCTCCACTAACATCCCTTGATCCCATCGCCATCAGGCATCCCCCTAGATCAAGGCTCCATCAGTTCATCGGTGCAGCCTCATTAATCCCATGACGTTATCAGATCATGCTCAAGTCATCACCTAAACTTAGTTTATGCAGACTGAAACATACATAACATCTATCCCAAATGACCCCTCCAATCCAATCGTTTGCGATACGAAATTCGCGGCGATTGAGCGACCCGAACTCAACAGCTCTAACTCTTACAATCATACGTTCCCTGACCGAGAGAAGGAATCTTTCTGTTGAACTGATGACGATGGGGCCTAATAAAAAGCCTAAAGAAGAAAGAATAAATTTTGGCTCTGCCCAAGAGATTGATTCCGTTCCATATATTCAATTTAGTGTACTGGGTCTCTCACCTGTTTGCACCAACAACACAAATCCCGGCGAAACGGAATCTGCAGAAAACCTGCAGTTCTTGCTTCTCTCAACGCTCCCTTTTACCCTAAGCTCCAATAAAATAAGGGGAGGATGAATAAATAAGAATAGGGAGGACAGGTCTCTATACCTTTCAAGAAGTTCCAAGTTACAATCTTGCGATAAGATAGTGTTAAATTTAATTAGTTGCTGGAAAGAGTTGGCAGGTTGCTTATTTACAGCTTGTGAAGCTTTGGGTTCACGGGTTAGCTAGATCTGAGCGCACAAACCACGAGAAAACAGTCTTTGAGCACCAACTTTTCTTTTTCTGGAGAAAAAGAAGAAGGGGAAACCCTGGAAATCTCATGTCAAACATCAGAATTTGTTAACCTGTGCTTTTCACTCAATGAGGAAAAACCATATGGGGACTGTTTAACCAGCTGGTTATTTGACGACAGACACCAACGATAATGTTTGCTTGCGGCAGGGAGGATTAGGAATCGCAATTATGACGATAATTACAACAACAGTGATGGTAATCAGAGCAGCAGTTCTCTCAAGCTCATGCTGATAATGATTGAGGAAGCAGCCCAAGTCCAAGGTTAATTTCTTGCTTTTTTTTCACTTCAGTTCATTTACAAAGCTAAGGAAGCTGTAAGGAAGCTTAAAGTCTAAAAAGCATTCTAACGTTACTGTTTTATCAAGGACTAGGGTAAGCTAAGCATAGAATCATTGAAAAAGCTCAGGAATTTGTCTAATTTCCCTCTTTTTCCCGAAATTATAGGGGAATATGTACCAGAAGGCTTGACCATTTCTTCAGCTGAGAATAATCTTTCAACTCCCTCAAGAATTTGCCAGAAACATATGACGTGCCAGACAGAAGACTGAAAATCTAGAGAAGGGTCAGCAATCAGTATGCTCAAACAAGAAACAAAAATTTCATATTACATTCTCAACTATGTGAAATCTAGTAGAACAGAACGAAAAGCATGCATGATGTTCAAACGAATAAACCAATTCCCCCAAAAATTACAACACCACTATCCTTAGAAATATAGTCAGCTCAAACATTCTAGGGAACAAGAACAGATTGATCACCCGGAACGATGGAAATATCGACAACGGCAACAGAGATTGTGGTTTTTCGGTTGCAGATGAGCAGGAGCCACTAGTGAGCCATGGCGACAGGAGGGCAAAAGCTGATGCTCCTCTGATTAGGCATGGCCAATATAGCAGTGTGATCCAAGAAGTCCTTGAGGTCGACCACGGACTGCAAAATTATCCTGAGATCATCGGCGCAAGCAAACCCCACGCTTCCCACGCGACGAACCGCATAAACATAGAACGTGATGCACCCTTTTCTGAATTTGAACCGGGCCATCTCGCACCCGTTCAGGCCCCGGATGAGCTTCTTGTTCACTTCCCCTAGAGGAATCTCTGGCGGCCACATCCGGTCCACGCCGGACTTCAAGCTCTCCGATTCGAACACGAATACCAGCACCTTCGACTTTTTTGTGCCGAGGCCAAGCGTCAGTGTGTGCCAGGCGTGGTGCGCGAGTATGGTGAAATTCGTAGGCAAATAGGCTGTTGTTGAAGGGAAAGGCAGTTTGCTGTTGCTGGCCTTATCGGTTGGCGGAAAGGACAGGACTTTCAGGAGCTCAAGAGGCCTCGCTCTTCGGATTGTGAACGACTTCACAATGAATTGGCTGCCGAACCGGAGGCCCTTTACTTCGGAACTGGGCTTGAACGAGAAATCCGATGCCGGCTTTGTCGCTGTGGATTGAGTTTGGTCATTGGGGTGCTGGTGCTTCTGCTTCTTGTGCTTCTTGTTCTTCTCCTTCTCCTTCTCTCTCTCTCCCATGGCCTCTTGCGGTCGTTCTTGGAGACCTTCTGGTGCTTGAGGGAATCGGTTATGATGGCCTTGGATCTTTTGTGGGGGGGATAAAGGGGAGGATGTTTAGAAGTTCTGGTGATGTTTGTGCGTGTTCAAAGCTTTCACAAGCCTCCTCTGCATCAGAAATGAACGGTCAAGAAAGGCAAAAAGATTTATAGAAGGCATGTTCTTCCATATCCCTATTCACCGTCTGCGTATGGTATGGAATTAAATGCTAGACTGTTAAAGAGATTACATCATTCTACTATATAAAGTATGCTGGTCAGATGCAAGTATCGGTTCTTGGATACCCTCATTCTTGATGACATATTACGACAATGCCACTTCTACCTGATCTGCAATTACGAGAAACTTCAGCCCTTAATTGAGGTCATCCATCCCGACCCACAAAAAGGAAACTGAGAAACCGATTGGATGAGCAAAATACCAAAGTCAAAAGATCTTGTTAGTCGCCCTTGATCCCATGTTAGATCAGAAGCATGACATGTGCCAAGGCATGATCTTGGGCATGGAATTTGATAATTACAGCTCCAGATTTAGCATACATTCACATCGATAGAGGGCCGGGACCACTGATGGTGGTGAACTCAATTCAGGAAATTGTGCTGATCAAGGCACCGAATTTCTATCCTGTGCCCATGCGTTGAAACTCGACCCATTTACCAGTCTCTTCTGATATAAAATACTGATCTAAGATGCTCATTCAAAACCAAATTTTGACCAAACCATTACATCATTAGATTGATAAGAGTCTTATCGATTGGACATGTCTTGAGGTCACTGCTTGTCTCAAGCAAACTTGGATTTTTGCGGCTCTTCATTCAAGACAAATTTTCTGTGATGCGCAAGAAAAGAAAGTGACAGAAAATGTGAAAAACTTCAAGGCTCGCCGACGCTTGGGAATGGTCAAATACGGAGGGAGGGGAGTAGAGACTAGAGATCAAGGGGGGGTGACAGGAGCAAATGGTTCATCAGTCATCATAGACCCCACCGTTCACAGGTGGGTGGAATTTTTGCAGGTCAGAGAGACAAAAGAGAGAAGCTTTATATAATTTCACGAGTGATTTTTTCTTTTTTCTATTGAAATATTTAAATAATTTCACATGTGATTTTTCTTTTTCTTGTTTTTTTATTGCAATATTTGATTGCAGGAGACCTCACTTGACAACCCAAGTAGTCCTCTCTACAGGCTGTCTTCTTCCAACTCATGGGACCAAAAGGACAGAATGCAGAGAGAGAGAGAGAGCTCCACAAGGTCCTCGATCATGGCCAAATCCCCCGCAGTAACTTACTCTAGATGAAATGTGAAACCTTCCGGATCGTATTTACCTCGCATCGAATTCATCTTTTCGACCGTGTTCTTGGATTGATGCCGTGTTGCGACATGTACCTTTGTCATTTTGGAACTTACCGTCCGTTCGACCGAATGCGGGGGATTTGGAGATACGAGCCGAAAAACATTCGGACGTAGCAGAGGACGGAATCGGTACATTTTTGGAAAACATGTTAGGGAGTCTCAGATGCATTTCCTGATGTTTGGACTCTGTTCAATGAACTTGGAAGCTATCGAATGGAGAAGAATTACGAGAGAAGGGACCAAAAAAAGTAAAAAATAAAAAACCCAAAAATGAGTGGTTTTTGATAATCTTCAATTCCAGATTTACGTAATTATGTTCTCCTCATGATTATTGTCGAAATTGTAGTGTCTTAAAAAAATTTATTTTTTTTACTTTTTTGGAGATGCACTGAGAAATTTGTCCTAATTATTAAAGCTAATTGTTGGGAAACATTATGGTTGAATTTCATTGTACCAATGTACCGACCGAATAAGCGTTGATTAGAATACTTCAAATGAACCGGACATCTTATTTTAGATGATCTGCTCCAACTAATTTGTGAATTTTTCGTTTCGGTCGTTTTGTATTCTCTAAAACAAGCAAAGCAAGAAGATGCAATTTAGCAGTTGCAATGGAACTGAATGCCACAGCACACTTGGACAAGATTCGGTAATAAATCGTTAATGACAAAAAGGAAGAAGAAAAAAATACTCCTCGTATCAAAGACAAGATCGCACAACTTCAAAATGCAGCGCCGCTCATCAAAGATAGCGGCGGATAGCAATGCGGGCGGATTAAAAGTCCGGGACATCTGAAGTTCTGAACATCATCCAAATGTTTCTTTATTAATAATTTGTTGTGATCGATCCGTTTCCCAAGCCCGTGGAAAGTGGGTCGGGCTCAATTTCAAATAAAACCAATGCCCGATCAATTACTTTTAACTTTCATAGCTATTAAACCTATGATTAATTACTGAGTTGATTGGGCCAAGATTTACGGGTCAATCCACGGCCCATGGTTAGTAATTGAGCCCGGCATTGCTCAAAATTGATGGTTTTCTATTGGGCCCTGTGATCATTAATTAGCCTAAACACTCCTGGTTAAATTAGCAAAATCTCTTTTATTTTCTTTGGAGGATGGTTGACTGAGACCCTTTCTTTTGTTGCACCTACCCTACTTAATTATGGATCGCAGGCGGGTTCAGCCTTGAACGACCAACGTACCATATCTATATTTTTAAGCATATATATAAGGGGGGATATTAAATAAATCAAGAACGTCAAATTCAAGATAACATAAAAAATAGAAGTGGCGAAGTAAAATTTGCCCTTTGAATATTGTATTTAACACGAGTGTCGGCTTTACATGGCATGGCATTAATTGGCTCTCTATATTTTTATTGTCATTTTTATTTAGGACCCCTAACTATAAACTTATTATATATTTCATCGCCTTTTTATTGTAAATTAATCCGTGCGTTCGCAATTCCTACTCCGTTCTGATTTGTATCCTAATCATTACACGTTCCCTATTTAGTCTTGTTATGTATGGCATAGAGCTGATGCTGGATATTTAACAAACAAGAGTGTCCAATAATTGTGCTCTACCATGTATTCCTGATTGATTACCCTATTCATTCAAGTCTAATAAATGATGCAACGTGTCATTTACTTTCTCATAAAGGAAAATGCATTGGGATGACACATTCTTAGAGATCTTCCCGATTCCCTCAACGCTCTCTCTCTAGATGGACCGGTCGGTCATCCGAAGAAAGTACTTGGCTTAAACAGATCAAATTATTTTCCCAAATCAATATTGTGAAAAAGAAACGACAACAAATATCTGTGGCCAATTTCCAAAAGACATGGGAGCCCACGAAATTTCACGAGCCCGGTATTGCGCTATATCTTTATAGAGTCTCATGTTGAATCATTATGGACCGTACATTGCCAGGGACGATAATGAGAACAACCAGGAAAAGTTGTGGTGCAAAATGCAAAAATTCACAAACCCCACACGCAAATGGAGGGACACCCCGCTAGATACACCGTACTGCGTCGAGGATATGCTTTTATCTCCTGCCCGCACCACATCTAAGTTACTCTTTTCAGTTATGCAGAGTTTATTGTCTTGGTTGTGTATATGCTTTGACACATATAAATTGGCGAATTCGAAAGAAAATTCACAATATTAAGGTCAAAAAGTTGATTGATCGGCCCGAGATGGGCAGCAATTGATGACTCTCGAACTGAAAATCTAACAATTCCATTTCCCATCATTTGAGAATCGAATTTAATCTAATTCCAGCTTTTTAATAAAGAATTTTCTAAAATGTGCTTTTTGGACTTTTGTTAAGTATACTTGACAGGAAAGTACTTGATCTCAAAATATTGATCGTGGATGTTATGAGAGCATCTTGTATGACAAGAGCACGGCTCCCTACAAGTGGTTGATGACCAGCTGGCTGGCCGAGGAGCGAATCGTCACGTCCGGATAGGTCTACAAGGTGATTCGTCCAGTTTTCTTATTGAGCCTTTGTGGGAGTCAATTGTTTGTGTAAGAAACCGGGCCTCCCACTGTGTAATATTATCCGCTTTGGGCCTTCGGCCCTCACAGCTTTAAAACCGTTATACAGGTTAGAGAACCCAAGCCTTATAAACTAACTTAGAACTTCTCTCTAAACGATGTGAGATAGGAGACACGCCCCCTCCTTGCGCATGTCTAGGGACCGAGGCGCGGACACACCGCCATCCCTCCTCCCCGCGCACCGCCGCCTGGGCCGTCGCACTTTGCTATGATTTGGAGTCTTTCCCGATTTCTCCTCGCCAATCCACTGCTTCCCTTCTAGCAAATTCGAAGGAGAACTTCGCAATGAGATGATAAGAACATTGATTTTGCCCCCGCGTAAGTTTAAATGGTTGAGATTGCTAATGAGCACAAAGTTGGCTGGTCGATAGATTGATTTGGAAGGATAACGGTCAAGTAGGATGGTTAAAATCCATCACATGTGTAAAGATGTCCTAAGAAGAATGATACTATTTACAATCGTGTATCAATTTATTCTTTGCACTTTTGATATTCTTAGAAAACTTTGATCATGTTTTGGTATTTAATGTGATTTCATTTAGTTTTTCTAGTTATATTAGGATTTATCTTTTTATTCAGTTTATCAGTTTAAATTTGTGGCTACTTGGTGCAAGAATGATAACCATACTCGTAGGAAAATTACCAAAATAGTTATAAATCTATTGGAAATTTTCCAATTTAGTTTTTTACCCTTTTTTTCCAACCAATTTAGTTCTAAATTTTTTACAATTGTGTCATTTTAGTCAATACGGCCAACTTTGGTTGGACATCGGCAATGTGGATGTCGGTTGCTCGACTGATATTAATGTAGATAATTTTTAATAATTTTTTATATTCTAATTTTTTATTTTTTGTGTTTTTCTTTTTCTCTTCCCCCCCCTCCTTCCTCTAGCCAACTAAAGGTGAGCCCCGGCAAGGTTGGCCTTGCCAACCAATGGCGAGGCTCACCCCCGCCAGTCACTAGCGAGGGCGAGCCTCGCCTAGTGACAGTAAGGCCTCGCTTAGCTTTTTCCTGGGCGAGCCTCATCAGCCATGGGCAAGTCACGACCTCGCTGGATTTGGAAAGGTCGAGCAGCGCCACGGCCAGCAAGGCTTGACCATCACCAAATCTGGTGAGGGTGAGCCTCGCCTAGCCACTAGCAACCATCACTAGAGGCCATGCGAGGTCGGGCCTTGCCCATGGTCAAGAGGGCGAGCCTCGCCCAACCATTGGCAACCCTTGCTAGAGATTGGGTAAGGTCAAGCCTCACCCGTGGTTGGCAGCCTGGGCAAGGTCGCCTAGCCACGGCTAGGCTTCCCCGAGGCCGGTGAGGTCCATCGTCGGCCTTGCCTTTGGCTGGTCGTTGAAGGAGAAGGAAGTGAAGAAAAAAAGAAAGAGGGAAAAAAAGAAAAACAAAATAAAAATTCAAAAAAATAAAATATAATTAAAAAATTGTTCACTCCAGCGTTGGTTGGCCAACTAGTGTCCACATCAGCATTGCCTAGCTAAAAATGACCAAATGAACTGAATTGACAAAAAAAGAAAAGAAAATTTAGGACTAAATTGGAAAAAGTGAAATAGGTTTAGGAATATTTGATAATTTTCCCTCATTCTAGCTATAAATTAATTTCTGGAATAAAAATAGATTTTTCTATTTTTATTTATGAATGAGTTTTTAAGCAAAAATACTTATTTAATAACGATACAAAATTTTTGTTTTTGGAATAGAAATACGTTTGATAACAATAGAAAAATTTCTCCCTCCCAGGCACCCGCGGACTATGGGTGGCAAGCGGGTGGTGGGCGGGTGAGTGGGCAGGCGGTGGAACCATAAGATAGTCAAATCTTTAAACCAGGAAAGATAATGAGAAAAAATAATCTTTGTTCTTACTAAATAAGACGCCCAAACAACATCTAAAATTCTAAAAATATAGAAGCCATATACAATAATAAACCTAATTGCGATATCAAATAATATCGAGTCGAGAAATATGTCCTCTAGGGCAAGTCTACAAGTGATGTTCTGGTTTTCCATATCTGGGAGTGATGTCTTGCTTCCATACTGATATGTTCTGCACTTCTACTTCATCATTTGGGGGAAGTTCTATTACGATCCAACCGGATCCGTCTACACCACTAAGAAAGAGGTCCTGCTTGCATGGAAGGAGGCGGGATACATAGTCATCGATGAATGACCTCAAAGAACAATGTCATCAATGTTCTGTCTCTTCAATCTCGACACTCGTCGCAAGGAGAGTATGTTATTTGCTCTTTCTACTACCATATTTTTCCCGCTGCGCCGCCAATCGTTATTCTTACGATTTCGCAGGACAATTTGCATGTTAGGTTGAGTTAATTTCGCAAAAAATGAATAACTTAAAACATATTCTTCTAAAGACAATCGCTTATATCGATTACAAAAATGAATGAGCGACTAATGTTTCCGTCGTCCAACATAGATTATTTTCAATAATATTTTCGGAATCATTCATTTTCTGTAAAACAAATCGAGTTTTAGGGTGCATTTATCCTAAGGTAGATGAATGATTTGGAAAATGTTTTCCTTAAAAAAATCACTAGTATCTCCTATGAAAATAAACGAATAAAAAAATTCACCATTTACAAAAATATTTACATATAAATTGTTGTTAATAATGAACTAATTATATCAAGTGACACAGACAATTATTTTTAGAAAAATAAATTTCAAATCATTTTCCGCGAAATAAACATAACATGTGCTAGATCATTTTCAGGCCTCCAAGTTGTTTAGGCATTTTATTTTCTTCTTGTTTCTTGTTTTAGAAAAGCCTAAACCTTTTATTGTTTTCTTTTTTGCATATACATGTGAATGTCGAGATTAATAAATAACGATTTGATGGTGTTTTCATTGGAGAAAAAAGGTTACCTTGTGTATTATCTCCCTAAACTCGCAACTCACCCATGATTAGTAAATTTGGAGTAACTAGACAATGTCCCTTTCGTTGTATATACATGTACTATGAATATTAATAGCTATTTACGAGCCATTTCACGTGATTATATATAGTTACTTTGGAGACGAAAAGGAAAAGAAAAAGGAAAAGTGACGATAAATAAGCATTGACTCAACCATGTTGAAGGATCAAATGACCATGGGATGGATGAAAAGGTGCACCATGTTCTTCACTGGAGGAGATGCGATCTTTGAACTTGAAATTGAACAGATACAACTTATGATTTTATCTTAAAAATTATTATTTTCGTTGGTTTCTTCTTTTTGATTTGATTTTCTCCATTCTCTATTTGCAAATCTTAGTCACTTTTGAAGTCAATCAATAGAGTAAGGAAAATGCCATTAACCAAAGAGCTTAGGATAGATCGAACAGACTTAGAAGATTCTCGGTCACAGAACTAATCGAATTTTTTTGGGTTATATTAATGGGATGTCCGAAATACAATTTTTTTTTCCTTTTAAAATAACTAATACCTATTGCACTTTTGCTAACTCAATTCTAAATATTTTTACTTTTTTGTCAATTGAGCTCATTTGACCAATTTTAGTCGAAAATCACTAACGTGGATACCGTGGGTGCCACGTAAGATGGCGGATGCCGACGTTAATAATTTTTAATAATATTTTAATATATATTTTTTTTTTTTCTCTCTTTTTTTCTTCTTATTTCTTTTGTCGGTGGCCAGTCATAGGTAAGGCGTGGCCTGATAAGGCTCATCCTTACCCAAGTGAGACTCAACGACGGTTAGCCTTGCTTGCGCTAGGGCAGCCTCATTGAGCATTAGCTAGGCCGAGGTGATGCTAGGTGAGGGTGAGCATCATTGAGGCTTGCCCTCACCCAGTCGGGCTAGCTCACCCAGCCACCGGCAAAGGAAAAAAGAAAGTAAATGTAACAAAATCGAAAAATATTATTAAAAACATGTATGACAATCGACATCCATATCATTGAATTCTAACTAATTGGTCGGATAGACTCAATTAACGAAATATAAAAATGTTTAGGATTAAATTTGCAGAAGTACAACAAGTTTATGACTTTTTGGATAATGAGGCCCTCTCATTCCACACACAATCGGGTAATGTGCACAATTTGGTAATTTGAGCAAAACTCTTGGGATTGGTTTACACTTGAAAGTTGAGAAAAGTACTAAAAAAGTCATAGACCTATAACATTGATATCAATTTAGTTATAAACTTTTTAATTGTATCAATTTAGTTCTAAACATTTTCACATTGGTACCAATTCAATCTATCTAGCAAAATTTGGCCGGTTGGCGCTGACATGGATGCTGGGTGGTGGACAAATGTTGACATGGCAATTTTTAATTTTTTTTTTTTTTTTTTTTCTTTTCTTTTTCCTCTTCTTCCTCTTGCCATTCTTCTTCGACAGAGGCCGACAAACCTCCGATGGCTTGCTAGCCACTGCTTGTTGGCCACTACAAGGAATATAAGGAGGAAGAAGAGAAAAAAGAAAAGGAAAAAGAAAAAGGAAAAAAATTACAAATTCAAAATAATAAAAATAAAAATAAAAATTGTCACGTTAGTGTTAGTCAAACGACCGGCATCCACGGTTGTCACGCCCCGAACCTCAAGCGCGCCAACATCCCGCTATGGTCATTCAAATGCGACGTTCCCAGGTTAAGTCGCCGACCTAATCAGTCCTTTAATGCACATGCGGAAGCATATTATAAAATCCCTGACAATATAATATGGGATAGAATAGCTGTTGATACCTAAATTTTGGCAACCCATTTAATCATTGATCACATTAAAAAAAATTAGGGATCAACCGTGACCCCTAAGCAAAAATATAAGTTAATTGCATGGACGTTAGGAGCATTATCATAATAATGAGTCCACGTAAAGTTGCATTGCATGGATCTTGTGCGAAATTCGGAAGTGGACATTCAATATTGCGGACAAGGAACCCACTCACGTATGAACTTTAAAAATTGGCTTCGGCACAAAAAAATCCAAAAGGCTGACCAATGTTTCTGCTGAGGAAGATAATGAAGAAAAATGAAATTTGGACATACTAAATGTATATTCTCTTCACACATATCTATAGCAGTATATTTGGTTTGTCTTGAATAGATTTGAAGCAAAGAGGGCAATTGAATAATTCGGCAAGGTGCAGAGGTGTGGGAATCGTGAAATAAGATAATAACAAATTATGCTTCCCACAATTCAAGATAAATTCGTGCCGATAGAATGTGAAGGAGAAGCAAGGCGACGACAAAATATCGCCCACTCTTATTGGTATTTCCAATTCGGTAACGCAAGGAAAATATTGAGGGAAGCACGGGATACGCATGCAAGAGGTAACGGAGGAAATGTGAATTTCAACGATTCTTTTTCTTATACAAATTTCCTCTTTTGCAATACAAGGTGGGCAGTATAAAAGGGGAGGCCACAGAATTGAACAAAGAAGAAAAATTTTGGGAGCAATACACGAGAATACACGAGAGAGAGTTGAGGTTTTCTTCCTTGAGAGTGAGTTTTCGTAGCCGCGTTTGGGGTCTACCAGCTTCACGATTCAGCGCTACTAAGGACGCTACTGACTTTTGCTGGTGTTGCCCTCCACTGATCCGAATGGTGCCGAGACCCATCCTTTTGGGCCGTTATCTCCAGCTGCATCCGTGACGCCGAAGCTTCTATCCCGACGTTGTTGCTGACTTCGTTGCGACGTCTAGGCCATGCATGTCACACCTTCTCCCTACCTCAGTGATCAATGAAGTCTGACGAGTCAATCCTGCGAAGCCACATCTCGCGCTTTCATGACGCAAGTCGGACTAGCGTACAAATAGCAAGCAACGGCCGCTATTCGCATCTTGCGAGTCCACGACGCCCCAGCTCATGTCCGAACCGTTCCTTAGTCGAAGCAACCACCACAGCAAGCCGTCCTTGTGCCATCACATTGAGCCTCTATCGTGATTCACGAACCGCTATTCAAAGACCAAATTTGGAAGCAAGTATTTGGGATAGGTAAAAATTTTGTCTATTTTAATTTCCAAAGATTTTGTTTCCTTATTTGATATAGTCATTGGTGCACATGATGGAAATTCCCGATATGCCATGATATCCACAAAATCTCGAGTAGCCATTTAAATTGGGAAATCTTCCTAATTTCGCAACGTACATATGATTGACGGTCTGATTTCACGCTAGAAATACGACCCGCAATCGTACGGAAAATTCACCAATCCGATCTCACGCTCGAGATATGATTCGTGATTTTATTTAAAAATTGGCCAATCCGATCTCATGCGCGAGATATGATTCGTCAATTTATTTCCCCAAATTAAATGGTCATGGATGATATCTTGCTTGATTTGTTGCTGCACTGTTCTTGATGCCTTTATTTGTTTGTTCCCATGAATAAAAAATATTTGAGTTAGATGCATGATAGGATATTACTTGTTTTAGGTTATTTTGCATGTCTAGATTAGGAAATTAGTTTATTTTGAATTTCTTATATAAAAAATACCAAAAACACAAATTTAGGATGCTAGATTTCTGTTTCACTAGTTTAAATTGCATGTTTAATTACTTGGCAATTATTAATTTCGAAAAAAATAAAAAAAAAGAAGGGAAAAAGTAAAAAATAAAAAATCATCATGCATATAGAATTAGGGTATCCTTTGCATGTTATTGCATATTAGGGTAAGATTGCATGTTTAATTTTACTTTCTAACTAATTTTAAGTTCAGATAGATTTTTTAGATAGATTGCATTCTAGGATTATTTGGGTTAAGACAATATTTTAGTTTAAATTAGGATTTAGTTTAACCTAATTCCTAATATAAATTGAATAGGATCTTAATCTAGCTAGATAATTTTCACATTTTGTTTTAATTCCGAATTTCATAAAAAAACCAAAAAAATGTCTTAGAATAAATTAGTTTATTTTATAGGATGAATTGCATTCTTTTTAAGAAAAAAGAAAAAATATCATATGTATGTCATATAGAGTTAGATTCATGAAATGCATGTCATGTGGTAGTTGTTGCTAGATCCATCCAATTAGAAATTACATGTCATTAAAATTAGGTCATTTAGTTAATATTGCATTGCATATTGCATATTGCATAATTTTCATTAAATAAGTGAAAAAAAAAGAAATTGCGTGTTAATTAGAAACCATATTTAGGGTTGTTGATGTGAATTCTGGTCTAACATTGCAGATGCTTTCGTTGCTTTAAGGTAAGTTTCGCAATTTATTTATTGCTTTACTTGGGTGTTTAATTGGTGGTTTGCGCACTCGCATGATGACATCACATGTTAGGGAAATAGATTTAAAATCAATTTAAGCTGCCTGCAAAAATATTTTTTTGGAAAATAAAAGAATGGTACCAAAAGGGCATTAGAGAAATCTAGTGTAACCAAGTCCCCGTACCCATGATCTCTGGTTCGTAGGAGTAAAGTAAAACTCCCGTTACTTTACTTGGGTTTCTAATCGACCCACCAAAAATAGATTAGTGGCGACTCCTAATTGAAAAATCAATTGCATGTTAAGAACTTGAACCTAAGTCGCGAATGGTATGGGCTTGGGAGAGCCCGAGTTAAGTCTAGGCTTAACAATCCATTAGCCAAATCCTAGGTGGTTCACACCCGAAAAATTGGTCTCGACAGACTTGGCGACTCCGCTGGGGACTTGAGTTAAAACTCCTAGTGGACTTAGGCCAATTTTCTTTTTAAAAAAAATATTTTTGTTTGGCAGCGAGGATTCCAGGTACGCCCCTAACATTTAAGGTGTTAAATGTTTTTGCAGGATGGGAGGTATAAGGGGAAGTGTTTGCTAACCTTTGTTTTGTAGGGAGGTGTAGGAATGTATGGTTTATTTTCATAAATGAAGTGTTGCTTGATATAAACTGTTGTGCATGCCTTGCATCTAGCACTACACTATTGCACACACAACCTGCCGCCGGACCTGGGCCGCATAGGATCATCTAGGATGGTATTGAGATGTTTGCCACTCCGACCGCATGCTCGCGGTATGAGTCGCCCATCTCAATCCCGAAGTTTCTTTCATGGTGTCAAGAGTACCCACCTCGGTCCGCATGCTCGCGACCCGGTCGGCTCTTTGACTAAGCCGGAGTCATGAGGACCCGACATAGTCCACAAGCCGGTGGCTAGTCGATCATCCTTGCGGCTCCACCTTGATAAGCCTTATAGATTAGAAATTGAGCCACTTACCATGCGCATGTCTATGTGATTGCCGATCATTGGTAAAGTAAGTTCTCCAAATTTTTGGCCTTTGCAATTTACTTACTTTATCGCATTATTTTGTCGATCCATGGCATTAGGATTGTCCCGAGTCTTGATCAATATACAATGGGGACACCGGACATTCGAATTATTTTCCCTCCAAAGGAAGAGCTTAGCACTTGGTGGAACAAGTTAGATCAAGATGGCCGTCAGTTCGTAGAGTCACATATTGGTCGATTGCTTCCCGGCCGCTGCGTATCAACATCCATGTCGGCCTCGTCCAAGCACTTGCCCACCGTTGGTGCCCCGAGACTTCTACCTTTATCTTCGGCGGTAAGCATGAGCTCACTCCCACCTTGGAAGAGTATAGCATTGCCATAGGAAAATCCTTGAAAGTTGAATTGATTAGTCCGCCTATCGGAATAGATCCTGTTATGGCTTTATCGATTTTCTCGAGAATTAAGGAGGATGATGTAAGAAAGGTTTTAAAAGCTCACCGCAATACATGTCCTTTATCCTTCCTAAAAGAATGTTTTGAGAAAGGCACTTCATCTCAAATGCGAAGGGTTTTCCTTTTAGCTTTCTTTGGGTTTATAGTTTTTCCTTGCTGCAAGAATGCTATTAACCCTTTGATCGCTCAATTAGTTAAACAAGTGTTGGAAGGAAAGAATTTTGTAAACACCGTTCTAACTGAAACTTTCCTTTCCCTCACTCGATTTAAAGGAGGTGGTGATAAGACTTTCCATTCCCCTCCTGAACTTTTGCAAATTTGGTTTCTTTCACATATAAAAGGGTTTGGTGGTCTAATGACTATACATGATATTAATGACTCTAATCACCCCATTATGAGATTTGAGAACAACCAAAAACATGCACCAGATTATCATTATTCTAGGTGGCTAGCTTTCATGAAAAAACCAACTTCCAATGGTTTCCTATGGCATGCTAAATGGTTCCAAGTTCGGGTAGCAAGACTCTCGTGTGGAGGAGTTGGCCCAATCCCTCTATTGGGATTCACCGGAGCGTTGGAGTACTATCCAACTAGAGTGGCCCGTCGCATCAAGTCGTGCAAGAGCTTCCCCGATGTTACAATCGAGATCCACTTCAAGTTAGCTTCGTTGATGGAAGCCGAGGCCATGAAGATTCCATTCGACTATCAAATCGATGTGGGACATGTGCCATCCTCGAAAGCTTAAATGGCCCGAGGAAGAGTTGAAGGGTAAAGAAAGGAAGTACTATGCCTCGACTAAGTACATTCAACAACACAAGATTCCCGAGGAGTTGCTTCCGAAGATACCGGAGGTGCCATTGAAGATCACCAATTGTGCTTGAGAATAAACGCCTCAAAAGAGTTGCTGAAAAAGCTCAAGAGGAGAATAAGCGTTTGCGGCGAGTGGTGTCCCGAGTGTATATTGATCAAGCTAGATGAAGTCTTGAATCAATCTCATTATTTTCACTTCTAGATTAATGTTTAGGGAGTTGAGTCATTTACTTTCCTAGTTCATTTGTTTAGGGCATTTCAAGTTTTTATTTTGTTAGGCTTGTCAAAAGCTCCATTGATGAATAAAAGTTCTAGGTCGTTGCCATGGATCGGCATATTTTATATGAGATACTTATTTTTGTTCATTTCTTCAAATTAGGTGGTAACGGATCCTCCACGTACGCCAATTATCACGCGATTAAGAGCAAGAATGGCCGAACAAACCGAAGTGCGTGATCGTATCTCCGCTGTGGAACGCCACCTCCAACAATTAGCCGCTTCTATGGAGCTTATAACAACTCAAATCCAATCCCTCCAAGTGAATCCGGCTCCTCCACCCGCTCTCCCGAGATTGTTGTCCCGGCGACAAACAAGGCCCAAATGGGTGAGGATGACATGCCCGAGCCGGAGGATGATCCATTCCCGATCAATGTGGAAAAGGCTAAGCTTGTCAGCGTCCCTAAGACGGAGCAGGATGAACGCTTCACGAAATTGGAAGAAAAGTTGAAACAATTGCAGGAGTCACAGAGTTCACTCCCGTTTGACTTGTCCGTGTATGAGAAAGTCAAGATGCCAAAGAAGTTCAAAATGCCAGATTTTGAAAAATACGACGGTACTTCCTGCCCAAAAGCTCATCTTCAGATGTACCATGTGCGTATGGCTCAATATGTCAAGAATGAGCCTCTCATGATCCAATCATTCCATGCGAGTTTGACTGGGCCTGCACTGAACTGGTATGTCATGAAGAATGTGAACCTTCTCGACACTTGGAATGAAGTGGCCGACGCATTTCTCAAGCAATACAAGTTCAACATGGATATTGCACCTTCCCCGAGAGGATCTTGAGAGGATGGAGAAAAAGAGGAGCGAGTCGTTCAAAGAGTATGCCGTGAGATGGCGAAATCGGCGCTCAAATTACCCCCGAGCCTACCGACAAGGAGTTGATGAAGTTGTTTATCAAAACTCTCCCGTCCGAGTTCCGTAATCGAATGGCCAGCACGTACGTTGAAAACTTCAATCGCCTTATTCTGTGGGAGAACAAATCGAGATGGGGATAAGGAAGGATGGTTTACTCGAACCGTCAAGTAGAAGATTCTCTGCCAAGAAGGAGAAGGAAGCTGCGTAGACGTGAATGTGGCTTATGGCCAAGAAAGTACCAATCGTGCCCGCTATCCAAACGAATCAAAGGCAACAACAAACCGCCGGCCATCAACCATTCGCCCAAGCAAGAAGGCAATTCACTCCTCTCCCTGGATCTCCGTCCCAAGTGTTGGCTATCCTAAGAAAGAAAGGTTTGCTTACTAATGAACCAAAGCGTCCTAATCGTGAAAGCATCCGAGGTTACGACCCGATAAAGAAGTGTGATTACCATAGCAGCGAACTGGGGCATTCAACTGATGAATGTTTCACTCTCAAGCATAAGATCCAAAACCTCTTGGACACGAAGGCCTTCTCATTTCAAACTGCTCGGCCAAATGTCCAAAAGAATACGTTACCAGAACATGAAGGTACGGTCAATGCTATCTTGGAGCATGAAGTCGGTCGGATCAAGAACTCAAAGGTGCACGCGGCAGATGCTTACAACGGGCTGGTGAGAGCTGGATATTATCCAGATCATGAAGATGTTCCTCTATCACTGATGAAGGAAAGAGTCACCAGGATGGTGGATGACGGTATCATCGTCTATGCTGACCATAATTGCATAGTTTCCACTATTTCCTCCATCATTATCGATTGGGAGGAGGAGCAAGCGGCACTCAATGCTGATAAGGAGGAAGTTGATCTTTCACTCGTGGACATGCCCCCACTTGAAGATGCATCCGACGATGAGATAGTGATTGAAATGCCTCAACCGTATGAATATGTCAACAATAAGGCGGTCCCTTGGTCCTATGATCTAGATGTTGACCTTGTTACAAGGTCTGGTCGGACTTATCCTCAAGCCAATGCTCAACCTCGCGAAACCCGTCACCGATGAAGAGGCTAAGGAATTTCTGGCTGTGATTAAAGCAAGTGAGTATAACGTGGTTGACCAATTGCGAAAGATGCCCGCCCATATCTCCTTACTCGAACTCTTGATGACATCCCCCATGCATCAAAAGTCGCCGATGAAGGTCTTGAGTGAAATTCGAGTGCCGAGACGGTCGGCGGACAAGCCGGAAGAATTTGTGGGATCAGTCCTTCTCAAGGACTTGATTGCTTTTTCGATGAGGAATTCCCTCTTGAAGGCGGGGACATAACAAGGCACTCTACATATCTCGTCAAGCACAAGTCTTCTCATGTGTCCCGAGTGCTCATTGATAATGGGTCCGCGTTGAACATATGTCCGTTGGCCACTCTTCACCGCCTCAAAATAGACCCATCCGGGATTCATGCCGCCAAGACTTATGTGCGAGCTTTTGATGGCACAAAGAAGGAGGTGATCGGGGAAATCCACCTCGATGTACAAATAGGGCCGGTTGCCTTCAACATTCCCTTTCAAGTGTTGGACATCCCTACAGCTTTTAATTTCTTGCTAGGTCGTCCCTGGATACATACTGCTGGAGCGGTACCTTCAAGCTTACATCAAGCTGTGAAGTTCGTGATCGAAAGAAAGTTGGTTCTTGTCTATGGCGAAGAAGATCACCGAATTTATCATGAGACAGCTATCCCCTATGTGGAGCCGATTTTGAGTTTGAATCAAGCTACCACTCGTTTGAATTGGTGTCCACCATTCATGCTTCTCAAGACTCATCGCCGCCTACTCCCCGAGTTTCAAATGCTGCTCTCATGGTAGGAAGAGTAATGGTAGGGAATGGTTTTATTCCCGGTAATGGTCTTGGAAGAAATGGTCAAGGCATCCGAAACCCCATTGAAGCCCCTCAGAGGTCCCGTGCTGTTGGATTAGGGTACCATGGAAGAGGTGGGGAAAGTTTTGGAGGACGAAGACAGGAAAGACGGAACCCGCCACCTAACCAAGGGCAAGGAAGACAAAACCCATTACCCCCGAACATTCGCGAGACATTCCCCGGTCCTCCGATAATGATGCGGGATGAAGCGAAATAATGGACACCCAGGGGCAGCCAAGCGGAAAATTCGACTATCGGTGAAGTATTCAGCTCCTCCCGGTTTCTACATTGATCCCCGCGACATTATCCCGATGGATGGGGTGGCATGGATGATCCGACACCCCGAAGACGGAAAACCCCGAAGATGCATTGGAAGGAATCTCTAGTCTCTTCGATGACGTCTTCATAGGGACCATTGACGAAGGACCTCCGGAGGAGATGGGCTCTGGCCCACAAGAGTAACTCATTTACTGCTTTCTCACATTCCCCTGCGTGGGAATTTTCATTGTTTTCTAGGGCTTGTTTTTGATTTCTTCTTTTTCGCTTTCTTTTTAGGGCTTGAAAATCGCATTTCCATTCAATAAATGTAATTGATTGATGAATATCAATAAAATTACAAGTTTTATTTTGAGGGCATGATGAGGTACACCAAACCAGCCCGGTGATGATATCCGGCCGATAAAAAAAAGAAGAAAAATCCAAGGAGAATTCCCGAGGCCCGGGCTTCATCATGCTTTCTCGTGTCAAAATATTCCAAAAAATGTTTTTACCAAAATTAAAAAAAATATAGATTACTCTGTTTGTCTTTCTAATTTATTTACTTCATGTTTCAGGAGCAATCTTACGGCATACAAAGGTATGGAAATGGTCCAGCCCAATGCAACAAATGCTGACATTGACGACCTCGAGGACTTGAGTGAAAATTCCATTGAGGTGCAGCGAAGCTGGGAACAACATGAAAAAGCCAAGGCTCTCATATCCGAGCGGTATGTCACTATTAATTTAGGTGACACTTGAAGAAATCAAAGAAGTTAAAATTGGGGCAAATCTCCCCAAAGACGAGGCCGAGAGCCTAATTTGGCTACTAAAGGAATATCGGGATATCTTTGCATGGACCTATCTTTGACATGCCTGGTTTAGACCCATCAATCGTCGAGCATTGCTTGCCTACTAATCCCGAGACATGCCACCTAAAAGCGAGGCTGCGAAGAACTAAACCCGAGCTCTCGAAGAAGATAGAGGAAGAGGTGATGAAGCTCTTGAAAGTGGGATTCATTGAAGTCTCACGGTACCCGAATGGGTGGCTAATATTGTGCCGGTGATGAAGAAGGACGGTCGAGTTCGAGTT
Organism: Eucalyptus guilfoylei; assembly: GCA_016097605.1. Taxonomy (NCBI): domain Eukaryota; kingdom Viridiplantae; phylum Streptophyta; class Magnoliopsida; order Myrtales; family Myrtaceae; genus Eucalyptus; species Eucalyptus guilfoylei. The sequence goes on from CM027869.1 coordinate 22,765,322, forward strand.
TGTGTTGACTATCGGGATCTAAACAAGGCTAGTCCAAAGGATGATTTCCCATTACCACACATAGATGTCCTTGTGGATAGTACTGCTGGTTTTGAGCTATTCTCATTTATGGATGGTTTTTCTGGGTACAATCAAATAAGGATGAAGGAGGAAGACAAGGAGAAAACTGCGTTCATCACCCCGTGGGGAACCTTTCATTACAAGGTCATGCCTTTCGGACTCAAGAATGCAGGGGCAACCTACCAGCGAGCCATGGTTGCATTATTTCATGACATGATGCACAAGGAGATTGAAGTCTATGTTGATGATATGATTGCAAAGACCCGACCGGAAGAAGCCACATCGAAACCTTGAAGAAGTTGTTCGATCGACTCCGTAAATTCAAGCTTCGGCTAAATCCCACTAAATGCGTGTTCGGGGCAACATCCGGTAAATTACTCGGATTTATTGTAAGCGTATGGGGATTGAGATCGACCCATCCAAGGCTAAGGCCATATGCGAGTTGCAACCTCCAAGCAACGGTGAAAGAAGTTCGGAGCCTTTTGGGAAGACCGAATTACATAGCTCGGTTCATTTCCCGCTCTCTGAACCGCTAAGCCATTCTTCAAGCTCCTAAAGAAGAATGCACGAATCAACTGGGATGATGAGTGCCGAGAAGCGTTCGATAAGTTGAAGCGTTACACGATGAATCCACCGGTTCTTGTCCCGCCATCACCGGGCATCCCTTGATTCTTTACCTCACCATTCATAGTGAATCATTGGGCGCAATGTTGGCTCAAGAAAGTCCTGTTGATAAAAAAGAACGAGCCATTTACTATCTGAGTAAAAAGTTCACTATATCAGAGTTGAAGTATTCTGATGTTGAAAAGACTTGTGCCGCATTGGTGTGGGTATTGCATAGATTGCGACAATACACGCTACATTACCAGACGTTCCTTGTGACTGAGAATGACCCCATCAAGTATTTACTTGATCGGCCAGCTCTGGTGGGAAAGTTAGCCAAATGGCAAATTTTGATTTCCGAATTTGATGTGCAATTCATGTCACAAAAGTCGGTTAAGGGTCGAGCGATCGCTGATCTATTGGCCGAAAATTCAGGAATCTTTAATGACGATGACGGTTTCCTAGATGACCGTGTCTTGAGTGTAAATAAAGACTCATGGAAGATGTTCTTTGATGGAGCTGTAAACTTGTCTGGTTCTGGTACTGGGGCAGTTATGATATCCCCAGGTGGACAGCACTATCCGGTAGCTGCAAAATTGATATTCCCATGTACTAATAATGTGGCCGAGTATGAGGCTTGCATCCTCGGACTTCAAGCGCAATCGAGATGGGTGTGGCCAAGTTAATGGTATTCGGAGATTCAGCACTAATCATATTGCGACGTAGGTGAGTGGAAGACCAAGGATGCCAAGTTGCTCCCCGTACCACGAGTATTTAGAAGGTCTCGTGAAGGAATTCGAAGAAATTTCGTTTGAATACTTGTCAAGGTCTCACAATCAATTTGCTGATGATGCACTCGCGACTTTGTCATCTATGTTGCAAGTCACCGACGGGTTAGAAGTCGAGCCATTGAAAATAGAGGTTTTGCCAAAACCGAAACTTACCGTATGATCATAACCGAAGAACCCGATGGAAAATCGTGGTATTACGATATCATGAACTACATTAAAAGCAGGAATTTCCGAAGGAAGCACTCCCACGATAGGAAGTACATCACGAAGATGGCTTCAAAATTCTTCGTCAGTGGCCAGAGTTTGTACAAGAGATCTTATGATTCAGTCTTATTGCGGTGTGTGGATGCAACCGAAGCCACTCAAATCATGCAAGAGGTGCACGAAGGAATATGTGGCCCTCATATGAATGGGCACATGATGGCTAAGAAGATTATGAGATTAGGCTACTATTGGCTCACACTAGAAAGTGACTGCATCAAGCACGTACGAAGTTGTCACCGCTGCCAGATTCATGGTGATAAGATAAATGTTCCTCCAAGTGAGTTGCACCAGTTTTCCGAGCCATGGCCCTTCTCAATGTGGGGCATTGATGTGATTGGCCCGATAAATCCCAAAGCCTCAAATGGGCATCGATTCATCTTGGTGGCGATAGACTACTTCTCAAAATGGATCGAAGCTACATCCTTTGCAAGCGTCACCGCTCGCAATGTTGTGAAGTTCATCAAACGTGACATAATTGCTCGCTATGGCGTTCCTGAAACAATCGTCACCGACAACGGGACGAACTTGAACAATAAACTTGTTGATGAGTTGTTTAGTGAGTTCAGGATCAAGCATTTGAATTCGTCCCCTTACCGCCCTCAAATGAATGGGGCTTGAAGCGGCCAATAAGAACATTAAGAAGATCTTGGCTAAGACAGCCGAGAATTATCGAGATTGGCATGACGGAGTTACCTTTTGCGCTAATGGCATATCGGACATCCATCCGCACTTCTACTTGGGGCAACCCCTTTTGCTCGGTGTACGGCGTGGAAGCGGTTCGCCCGTGGAGGTGGAGATTCCTTCTCGAGTTTTATCCCAAGTGGAGTTATCGAGGCGAATGGGTGCAAAGAAAAGACTTGAGCGGTTAAACTTGATAAATGAGAAAAGACTGAAGGCTCTTTGCCATGGCCAAACTTATCACAGAGAGTGGCTAGATCCTTCAATCGAAAGATACGACCGAGACATTTTGAGATAAATGATCTTGTTCTAAGAAAGCTGTTGCCAATTTTTCCGGATCCTGGGGCAAGTTCGCCCCAAATTACGGCGGCCCGTATGTGGTGAAGAAGGTACTTCTGGAGGTACCACGATCTTGGCGAAATGGATGGTCGTGAGTTTTCTACTCCAGTCAATGCTGATCTTTGTCAAGAAATATTATCCATGATAGAATTTGCCATGTCATGAATTGCAAGTATTTACGTGACTAATAAAATGCCTCAATGAGTTGAATTATTCAAATTTGTTATGAATCTTGCATTCTTCTTCCTTAATGAATTGTGTGAGATAAATTGAATGTGTCAAATGAGATACCTTGGAATGATGAAAGGCAGGCCTTGTTCCATACACTATCCCATACACTAATCCTCGGTGAGTTGTGTGGAAGAGTTCCGTGCTCGCAAGAAAAAGGGTGATCTCGCAAAGGGTACACTAACCAAGGTGACGAGAGGCAGTTCTTTCTTCTACCCGAAAAATTGGTCTCGACAATAGCAGGAAGCAATTTCACAACAATATACTTTCATAAATCAACGGAGTTACAAACGAAAGCTTACAACCAAAAGTCTACAAAAGACCGACTCTTAAAAAGGAACTGTCCTACGACCTACAAGTCGGACACGTTCTCCAATCCTCCTGACTTCACCTCTGCAACTCTTCAAGGCCAATCAAAGCGATCTGGCCTCTCCGTCCACAAGGGACCTGAAAATATTGGCCCACAACCGGGTGAGACATTATCTCAGCAAGTTCAACCCCTTAAACCCTTATTAGAAAGAAAATACACAAAAGGGTGGCCTAGCCACACCACATAGAGGACTTACCTCGCCTCCGTTCCTTCCTGCAAGTTAGCAAAATTCAAATCATTCAATCACGTTCATATCACTCAAGCACATACAGTAATAAAATTCAAACAATTCAATTACTCGGATCGACTCAGTGATTAATCGACAATTACATGTCATCGAGGTCATCACACGGTCATTCTGACTATTCATTCTTGACCCTCAAACACGGCCCTACAGGCGAATCTAAATTTAGTGGTAATCACGGGTACACTCGGCAACTTTCAATATTTAGTGGCTTTACGGTCCCACTCGACACTTTCCATATTTAGTGGCTTTACGGTCTCACTCGACCCTTTCAAGATTTAATGACTTTACGGTCCCACTCGACCCTTTCAAGATTTAATGGCTTTACGGTCTCACTCGACCCTTTCAAGATTTAATGGTTTTACGGTCTCCACTCGACCCTTTCCATAAACCCCACCATTTTCTGTAGTCTACCAAAACAATATTTGGCATTGTCAAACGATGCCTGGTTATTTTTCAATTAATAACAAAAGATTATTCAATTTAGGAATAAATCCTAAAATCACTCATAAATCAATTTAGCACAAAATAAAGCTCAAATAAATAAACGGACTGCACCACGACGATCAGCACAAAATTCGGATCATTGGCCATCCCGCCTAATTTCCGAAAAATAATTAATTAATTAAATTTATTCTGAAAATTAAATAGAATAATATCCATATTTTTCACAATCCACACTCAATTTATAATATCCAACCATCAATTTCAAAATCTGAATACACAGCAGCGATCAACGCGAAATTCTGAGAATATAGGGTCCCGACAAAATTTTCGGAATTTAATAAATAATTAAATTTATTCTGAAAATTAATTAAATAATAATATTATAATAATTTTCGTAATATAATATATTATTAAATAATCCAATAATTTTGAAACATTTATTTAAATCAAAATTAAATTCATTTAAGTCACATCAAGACTTATATTAATATAAACATCCACTTAGCCCTAAATTAAACACACTTTAAGTTAATTAAACATCTTAGTCTAATCTACACTTAAATAAATTAAACTAATCACATAATAACATTTAACATAAACTAAACCTCCGTAAGCATAATTAACCATCTAATCAAGATTTAATGAGCTAAATTCACCCGATTAACGAACGGGGTCGCTGTGGGGATCAACTTTCCTCAAGGCGGGCCAAGCATCTGGGTCGGGAAGCCGGCCAAAATGGGCCAAAACCGGGCTGTGATACCCACTAAAACCAGCTGCGGTTTGGGCCGAGATGGGGCGGATCCGGTGGTGGTTCGGGCGGAGAAACGGCGGAGGAGAGGAGCGGCAGCTCGGTGGTGGCTCACGGCGGCCAGGCGGGGCCTCCGGCGGCCTTGACAACGATGAACGGCGGCTGGACGATGGAGGGACGACGACTGGATGGCGGACAAAGCGGAGACGGCGCGACGGTGGAACGGCGAGCGCGCGCGCGAGGCTTCGCGCGCGGACGGGCGGCGATGGCGACGGCTCCGGCGACGTGCGGCGGCGTAGAGCGGGCGGAGGGGGCGTGCGTGCGGGCTGGGCGAGCTGCTGGTTTCCGTTCAGCCTTCTCTCTCCTCCCACCAAGTTCCAAGACAACCTCCTTGAATCAAGGAAGAAGATGAAGTGAAAGCCCACCTTTTCAAGAGCCAATCTTCACCCTCCACTTGTCAAGATCCTAGCCGCACAAGCTCCACCATGACACTTAATGATGTCACACTCCACTATCTTCAATCTCCCACAACCTTATTCCAATTGATCCAATTTCATTTTCCGCTGTGGCATGAAATCTTGTACATGAATTTCTTCAATTCCTTTCAATTCTCTTCCAATTGAGTCCATAAATTAATCCAATGTCACAACACTTTAATTCACATAATTACTTGACCATCGAACTAATTTGAGTCCCAAAAGCACGATCAAAAGCAGGCCTACTAATTTCTCGAGCCAAATTAACCATACTTTGATTAATTTGTCGAAAAACTCGGTTTGTATGAAAAATCCTCCGAAGATGAGTCATTGTTTCTAAAATGATTTGTGACACACCAGAACTTCCAATTTCTGAATTCGATTTTAATTTGACGGTTAATTTTATTATGACACGATATTAGTGCGTCCTAATCTACCGGGTAGCTTTTAGAAATTTTCATGCATTTGACCTGTGATTGATCAATTCAAGCCATAATGTATATCTTTGACACATTGGTGACTTTCGGTTGTCGTGGTAATCTTAAGGTTTCAAATACGGACACAGGGTACCCAAACGACATAAAAGCCGGTCCAGTGCTTATCGACAAGAATTATGCGATCTGGTGGAATCACCCACACTCGATCACATGCCTCTGTCGAGTTGACATATCTCCGGTCTCTAATCGATTTTTAACTGTGCCGTAATGACCCTTGCAAATTAGTTCGGTCGAAAGGTCGTAAGGTCGTTTCCTAGTCAAATTCTCGAGTCCGATGCATTATAATTTCTTAACGGCTTCACCTGATAGACTAGTTATCTCATGAGTGATCAGTTTAGGGAAAAGAATTATCTGCGTTCAGATAAAATGCTCATTTCAATTTATTGAAAATAGAATTGAAAAATCGGGATGTCACAACGGTAGCACTGGCTTGCCAAATTTGGTTGGATGAATTAAATTAGTACCAATGTAAAAGTGTTTAGGATTGAATTGGTTCAATTAAAATATTTATAATTGAAGTTATATTAATGTCATAAGTTTTAGACTTTTTTAGTACTTTTCTCTTTGAAAGTCATTAAGTTGTTGATCAATGGTACGTGGAATGATTTTGCTTAATAATGGAGTGTTTGAAAGATGGTCTCTTTCGTGACAAACTTTTGAAACCTTTCCAAAGCATACAGTATGGACATAGAACCTTTTTTTATATTTTTTTATAATAGATAAAGCACATATTACTATTCTTGTTAGAGTGGAAATAGACCAAACTTGAGACTTATAAGTACGTGCAAACGAGTGGCAAGAAAAAACCATTGGCAAGACTCGTCCTGCCAGACAAATACGATCTATCTTTGGAAACTTTAAGGCTTCGTTTTCTATCAAAACGTCAATGTTTTGCAAAACACATATGTCAGCCTTGGTCAGCACGATAAATGGCAAAGAGGGTGAATGCGATAACCTAATATATGCAAAATAGAGTCAGCCATTACAATCTGGCCATTCGTACAATCAATCGACCAACACAAGATGATTGCGACCAATGTTTACCCTAGTAGATTTCTAGCAACCCAACAAATCAAACCCGAGTTTGATCTTGCGTTTCTTTTCTATTCGATGAGTCGAATCTATATATATTTGAACCAATGTTAATTTTTTCTTTCCTAGGTAAGTAAGGTCATGCCGTAACCCTTTTCCAGCCTAGGGATCGAAAGGAAAGACGCACACGGGAACGAGAAAAACACAAGCAGCGTTAGTACGACGCGAATTCTCCAACATAAGAAGAACCTTGAAGACCGTGCGGAACCGGTGATAGAAAAGTCAGCCTCGTTCTAGATGGGCGCAATGATTTCAACCAATGCACCGAACAAAAAGTGACAAAATGAATACCATCCTGCCAAAATATCAGAAGCAAATATAGAAAAAATAATTGATGGAGAAATAACGACTCTTGAGCTTCATCATATGCTGTCTAAAAGTCAAACCTAATTGCATGGCACCGAAAGTCAGAATTTCACTAGACCTTCTTGCCTGTTTCTCACCATCTTATATATTTCTTTATTTCCCCTTTTTCGAGGAGGGCCCGTTTACACCTAAGTGATGACTTCACCATGTGATTATTTTAATTTTGCTCTTACACCTGCATGACGACGTCGTGACGTGATCATTTTATTTTTAACTTGACGTGATTAGATTGTTTTGCTTCTTTATATTCCAATTTCAAAGTTATTTGCATGCGATGATGAACTACCGAAGTCGACAATGGCACAACCACTATCTTTAAGAAAAAAAGAATTCATTTTTCCTTGGCATTAACATTCTCGATTATTCAATGTTTAACGCAATGTATAATTATCGCATTCTTTAATGACAATTTCAAAAGAACATCTAGAGTAAATTGCATGCAAATTATGAGTAAATGCATTATGTCGAGTAGATTGCATGTAAATTATTATAACATTGATTATAAAGTGAACTCATTTGGAATCACGTGCCGAAATTGATATATTTTTTCTAAAAGAAAAATTGGGATTTGAAGCGGATTAATGGTATATGACAGCATACCAGTGCAATTGCTCTCAAAATCATAGACAATTGAAAAAAAATTCAATACTCAAAACGGTAGGAAGGCGAAGTCAACACCTTTCTGTCACTGATGGTCTTTTCGGTTAGAACTTTCCACGAACCCAAAAGAGAACAGATCAACCTTTATCCACAGTTGTCCGTCGTCGATTTCTTTATCAGACCGTCTAATAATTCAACGTTCGCGTGTTCTTGGGTGACGGCTAATTTTCTAAGTTTGGATAGCTTGCTTTCACATTTTGTACACCACCACCTCCTCTTTCTTTCCACTTCTCTCGGGTCAAGCTTTCACACTCTCCCCCATTTTCCTTTTTTGAAGCTTCAGCTGCTGCCTCTCTCTCTCTCCCTCTCTCTCTCTACCCCCCATTTTCTCTCCCTCTCCTGGTAGCTGCGTTGGTGTCCTAGGAGGAGAGGAGAGGCGAAACGTTTTTGATCTTTTCTTAGCTTCTCCGATATGGGGTGTTGCTTGAGTGCAAGGATCAATGACAATCTTTTTCAAACAGGTATGAACCGGTCCTAACTCGTTTTTAAGATGAAAGTTTAAGCTGTGCTTCTTGCCCGTTGTTGCCTGAATCAAGGACATGCCTTGGAAAAATAAGCTAGCCGTGGTTGTCTATCGACCATTTGTTTTAGCTAGTTTCATTTCCTTTGATCAGGGGAAAGCTTTGTTAAAAGGGACGAGTTGTCCTTTTGGCTGATGCAGTTGTTGTTGGGTTATTTCGAGTAAAAGTTTGTACTCAAGCTTCTATTGGGGTACCAGAATCTTATCTAAAGCTGCTCTGGTTGTCTGGACCTTGAATGCTTGGTTTTAGGTATTTTTAGCCCTCTTTTTTTGTAGGGTCTGATTGACCTACAAAAGCTTCTTCACTGAAATTCATCGATTTCCTCTTACTCACGGTTGCTATTATATGTTTTGGTCACAGATAATTGCATCAAACGATACCGAATATATTAATGTAGAATGTTGAGACAGGTTGGAGTAGCTGAAATTGATGATCGGAAGTAACCAATCAAGAATTATGGTTCTTTCTTATGTGATGTTATAAATGGCTTTTTTCACTTTTGTGTAGGGGGGAGACCAAATGTCTCGGGTGGTTCGAGCGGTAAGGTCTCATCCTATTCGGGGCCTCAAATTCCTCGGACAGAGGATGAGATATTGCAGTCATCCAATTTGAAGAGATTCAGCTATAATGAACTCAGGGTGGCGACCAGGAACTTCCGGCCCGACAGTGTGTTGGGTGAAGGAGGTTTCGGGAGCGTTTACAAGGGATGGGTTGATGAACAAACCTTCGCTGCAACCAAGCCTGGAACTGGCATTGTCATTGCGGTCAAGCGGCTTAACCAAGAAGGTTTCCAAGGTCACAAGGAGTGGCTGGTGAGTGTCCTTTTTAGTACTATGTTTCTCAATTAGTTTAAACATGCACAGCCTCTCTCGCACATGTTTGCTTTTCAATGTAAAAAGTGGACAGTGTCTACTAGGCATGCAATTTATTGCTGGCCATGTTCTTAAAGAATTTGATTTCAGCTATGGATGGCAGTTCTGTTCTTTTCTTGACATGAATTTCAAAATGCAGACCGAAATTAATTACCTGGGGCAGCTGTACCATCCTAATCTAGTGAAACTGATTGGTTTTTGCTTGGAAGATGAGCACCGGCTTCTAGTGTATGAATTTATGCCCCGAGGCAGCTTGGAAAATCATCTGTTCAGGAGTGAGTAGTTTCCTGTACTGAGCCAACTCTTCTTTTCTCTGTTTTTATTGGAACTTTATCTTGTGAACATGTAACTTAAAAAGTCCAATCTTCATGAACAGGGAATTCCTACTATCAACCACTTTCTTGGAAACTCCGCATAAAGATTGCACTTGGTTCTGCCAGAGGCGTCGCGTTTCTTCATAGTGATGAGGCCAAAGTGATATATCGTGACTTTAAGCCATCCAACATCTTATTGGATACGGTATGTGAATGGCAAAGTTCTGTAGTGATACATATCAGATAGGACTTAGAAGCTATTGTCTTGCCTTGTCTTGCCTTGTCTTGCGCTTCTCACTCTTGAATTTTGCATTACTTGTACAGAATTACGATGCAAAACTTTCTGATTTTGGATTGGCCAAGGATGGGCCGACAGGCGACAAAAGCTATGTCTCTACAAGAATAATGGGTACCTTTGGATATGCTGCTCCAGAATATATGGCCACAGGTATCTGTCAATTGTGTAGTTCATTTTTACATTCTGATATCCTGATTTTCAAACAATGTTACTGCCTGCAAGTTCATCCATATCATCCCAAAATCTTCCTATAGTCGGAAAAGCCTACTGCTTGGTGCAGCATTTTCTAAGTTTATACTCGCTCTGGTGAATTTGTGAGGACTGAGTCTGATCCTTTATGGAAAAATATCATGAACTGGTCATGTGGTCATGTTTGTTCATTTCTGCTTGCATATGAAGAATTCGTCTGATCGACCAACAAGAAATGGAATAAATTTTTTAACGAAATCCTTAGTAGGATGTCACTAATTGGTATATCCAATCATCATGATGGTCATGATCCAAAAAAAAAGTTGCTCCTGTCTAGATCCTAACATTTAACTCGTTCTGTTTTACAGGGCATCTCACTGCAAGGAGTGACATCTACAGCTTTGGGGTTGTCCTCCTCGAAATGCTATGTGGCCGGCGAGCGGTGGACAAAAACAGGCCAGCGGGAGAGCACAACTTAGTTGAATGGGCCAAACCTTTCCTTACTAGCAAACGGAAGATTCTCCAAGTGATGGATCCTCGTATTCAAGGGCAGTACTCAGTGGCTGGGGCCCTGAAATTGGCGAAGCTCGCAATATGTTGCGTCTCGACTGACCCTAAGTACAGGCCGACTATGAACGAGGTAGTCAGAGCATTGGAGCAACTCCAGGCTTCCGAAGAGGCGAAAGCTAATGAAACTTTATCAGAGGTGCAACACCCTTCAAGTTCAAGTGACGACTCCAAACATCCTAGAAGTACCAACGACAATCATAACAAACACAATGCACTTCAATGAATGGCATGCTTTGTAGAGCTATGCCACATTGGGAGGTGGCATTTGAACTTGCCGTAGCCACGTTCACTGAATGAGGCTTCAGTTTGGAAGCTGAAAAGGACAACTCTGATCCCCCAATCGTTGTCTGTCCCATTGATTTCAGTGCCTCACTGCCAAATCCTGAAGAGAGAATATCGTGTCTGGTTGTATGTTATTCCTGCATAGCTGATAGTATCAGCCACTTGCTGTGTATAGATGCTGTTTATTGTTCCTGTACTTCAGTCACTACTAATGTATACCGACTTTTGCCTTGCCGACGTAAAGCTCAAGCTGAATTGGGAAAATCCATGGAGGCTTTGGATACCTTTTACACACTTTGCATCGATCTTTCCTTATCGATCTTTCCTTTCCTTTCCCTTTATCCTTAAAAAAGAAGAGGAAGCTTTCATCAGCAGTCCATAGGGCTTACAAAGCGAAGCATCTTCTGCTTTGTGTGCGCTATAGAGGAGCAGTGCGACAGCTTTCTTGAGAATATATGTTATTCCTGAAAACAATGATCGGGGAAAAGAGAGTAAATATTCTCTAAATGGGACCATATGAAAGTGAGGAGCAGGCCATGGGTAAAGATCAAGAGCAGAACAGAGAAAGATCATCTTTGTTCACAAAATTGTGTGCTTTTCCGAGGAGGCACGACAATAATGTATGTTCGTGTGTGACGTACCCACGTATTCATTTGCATTTCGATCTTTCTTCATTGACAAAAATGAATACTTGTCTGGAAAAGGAGAGGAAAACTCACGTTAAAAAAGTAAACTCTTTTCGAAATTTAGAACCCAAAGGGGGGTTTAAATTCAAGAAACCCGTTTTGTTTGTCGTCAATGGTGTCTGCAGACATGACCTGGAATAGGCAAGCACCCACCTACGAAAAAGCGGAAGGTAAACAAGATCATAAAGCTACATAATGAAAAATTACGACTTAAGGAACAAGGCCGTCTTAGCTCAGCTGGTAGAGCGCATGGCTTTTAACCATGTGGTCGTGGGTTCGATTCCCACAGACGGCGATTTCCTAATTTTTCTATATTTTTTTTTCCCAATTTATTATTATGTTAGTGGCACTCAACAACTTCGACTTGCATCCAAAGTCAATCAGTTCTCTATTGTCTCTCTCTTTCTCTCTATTATTGTGTTTTCCCGGGGAGGTGACATGTGACAAAAATAAAAACTGTTCATGGGGTTCACGTCACTGGCCAATTTTGCCCAAATGCTTGTATTAAATTTCAAATGGAGCTTCGGAGCTTCGGTTGACCTCCAAGACCAAGATTCATGTGATCACCATGCATCCCACTAATGCCATCGCCCAAACCAGATTCTTCCTTCTTCCTCCTCCCACCGCAAATGGTCTCATGCATTCGCCCACTTTTAACTCCTTCCTCCTCCCCTTTTGCCTTCCCTATTCCCTCTCAATGTTCATCTAGACCTTGAGCTTTTCTCTCTGCTTCTCTTCTTTCGGCCTGTCTTCACGTCGCCGATAATGAAATTCGAGGACTTGCTGATGGAGAGAGGCGAGGAGAAGCAGAAGAGACAGGACCTTGAGGAGGAGGTATGGCATGGCTCCTCTCTCTGTCTCTCGGTTCTTTTATTGATGAGATGAAGAGGGAGACTTAACAAAGAGTTTGGCAGGTGACCAAGTTGCAAGCGGAATTGGAGGGACAGCAAGTGCTCAACAGGGTCTTGCACCGTGCACACTACTGCCCTGCTTCTTCCTCCCACCAGGGTCTTTCCTCACTGATTCCACCTCAGGTGATGAGCTCCACAATCTAGGCATCCATTGATACATAACATTTTGTGATTGTATGCACGGTCGGGTCGCATTTGATGCAATGTCCTTGTGTCGTGTCATTGGTTGTCTTGGTTGCAATAATAATGTCATCAGAAAAGTAATGTATACCAGCCCAATCTTGTCATGTTAGTGCCGAGCCAGATAGATTACAATGATGTGTCTAGAGATGTGGGCTGGGCGCAGCACTCTTTTTGCTTAAGAGATTTCACGATTCTCTCTTTGTTTCTCTGTACAGGTTCAGGGGCTTCTGTCTGAATTAGCTATGGTGGAGGAAGAGATCGTTTCGCTAGAGCGGAAAATCATAGGTATGAAAATGAGGCTGTACCAAGAAAAGAAACACACCCAGCAATGGCATACCCAGGAATGGCAGATGCTGCAGCAGCCCCGGCGAAGGCGGCAACCGAATTGTAGTAACGAATACCATGCGGAGCTCAGAGAACATGAGCAGCCTCCGAAAATGCACTATTTAGAAGAAGCGAGGAAGCATAAAATAATCAGACAAAGAAGAACTTCGGTTGGTTCTGCTTCAGACATGCTGAGCATCAGTTCCACAAGGTCCAGTGGTATGTGATCATTAGCACGTATTTGTTGCCATCTAATGTAATAATTTCTAATCATTTCTTAATGATTTTCGTTTTCTTACCTAAATATAAATTTTTGATCTGTGTTCACGCATTTCTTTTGCTTTACGAGAAAATGATTGAGCAGAAGAAACAGTCGACAAATCAATCAAGCATATCGGGAGAAGTAGATACCACGACAGTATGAACAGGGAAAATGGATACGTCATAGAGAAGCCTAATGAACTCTCTGAACAGCTGATCAAGTGCCTTATAGGCGTATTCCTTGAATCGAACCGTGTGTCGCAGGATAGAGAAGGACCGAATTATGCTCCGAAGCTCATCCTAGCAGCCAAGAATTCCAAGTCCACTGCAAAGAGCTTGTCTGGCCGCAAGATCTCTCTGACTTACGTCAATGGTTACACCTCGAGTCTCGACCCTTATGGCGTGTTGCTAGATGTAGATGGTACTTCCAGAGATATCGGTCAGTACAAAAGCTTTATCCCAATCACGAGAAGCTCATTAGACATTGTGCATCTTCAGGAGCGTTTCCCTGCAATTGGGAAATTAAGGTGAGTCCCACAATCATTGCAAGAACCAACAGTCGATTGGACACAAAATCTCTTCGAAAGAAGCTTACACAATTCCGTGGAATCTTTTCAGGGTCTTGGTGCACAAATTGAGCAGTGTAGACCTGACCTTTTTGACATATAAGCAGAAGTTAGCGTTCTGGATCAACATCTACAATGCCTGTATAATGAATGTACTGTAAGACATCTCAAACATGCATGAACGACAACAGCCGAAATCATTCACTATCTGACATATAATCTCATTTCTGCCAATTTTTCTGATCCAGGCTTTTCTGGAACACGGTCTGCCCTCCTCTCAGGAACAACTTCTGGCGCTAATGAACAAGGTATGCTGATATTTCCTGAACTATATACAGAAGTATTGTGCAAAAGTGGTTTAATTTGAAGTAAGATTTCACCTTTGGTACGACAAGATCTTGTTTCAATTGACTATGATGAGATTCTGAGGCAGGCTGCATTGAATGTGGGCGGCATAGTACTAAACGCTCTGGCAATCGAGCATTTCATTCTCAGACATCCATATGAAAGCAAACATGTAAGTGCAAAGAGGACTGGATAATTAATTCAGGCTCTTAAACATATTCATCAACCTAAGGTTGGTGAGATTACTGTTGAATCCAAAGACCAAATGGTTCATGTGGTTCTCTTGCTTGTTCATGTTTGCTCATCTTCTGGACATTGACTAGCACCAGTTTTTTGTGTAATTGTCTCCAAAGAATTGTCTAATGCCACGAACTTTCCTCTGCAAAAGGGCTCGATGGATGAGAAAGAAATGCTGCTTCGTCATGCTTATGGCCTCGTCTATCCCGAGCCGAATGTGACCTTTGCCCTTTGCCGGGGCAGCTGGTCTTCCCCTGCAGTAAGTTTGATCTCCTGAGTGTCACTTCTCATCGATTCAACCAAAACTCTAATTCATCTGCTCTTACTCTTTTTGCTAATTCTGTTGATGCTCAGTTAAGGGTCTATACTCCGGAAGAGGTAGTGAACGAATTAGGGAGAGCAAAGGTCGAGTATTTGGAAGCGTCAGTTGGGGTCACGAGCAAGAGAAAGATCATCGTGCCGAAGCTTTTGCAGTGGCACATGAGGGACTTCGCGGACGACATGGAGTCGCTCCTCGAGTGGATCTACAGCCAGCTTCCACGTTCTGGGATTCTCAAGAGATTGATGATGGAGTGCTTGAACTACGACACCAAGTCCCACGCCTCCAAGATGGTCAAAATCCAGCCTTACCAGTCCGAGTTCCGGTACTTGTTGGCCTTGTAACCGAAACAAGAGGGACATATCCCAATCAGTGGGAAAAAATGCACCGCAAATCTGACAGATTCAGCTCATCAGGAAGTGAAAACAACGGCCAGCCAGTGTTAAGTCAGCCTCAACCACCAATTCGGTCTAGGCCACGCTAGGACGCAGCACGACGCGTTTTGTGCTGGTTTTTCGGGTCCGATTCGAGATTCAAGAGTGCATTAAACAGAGGAGCTGAGCTGATCGGGCAACAAGCAGGGGCATTAACCGGCTCG
This sequence comes from Eucalyptus guilfoylei, assembly GCA_016097605.1. Taxonomy (NCBI): domain Eukaryota; kingdom Viridiplantae; phylum Streptophyta; class Magnoliopsida; order Myrtales; family Myrtaceae; genus Eucalyptus; species Eucalyptus guilfoylei. Next base: position 22,780,661 of record CM027869.1, read on the forward strand.
GGGAGCAATGAATAAGGGTGCATTTGGAGTTAGGCAATCAGCATTCTTTGTGTACAAATGTTTCAGATTCGTCTTTGCTTCTGTAGGATTGAATTAGGTGATTCCGTATCTTCCTATTGAAGAAAGTGGCTGCTACGTTTGTATGCAAAATGAGAACAAATAAGTAGGGAGCAACTTATGTTTTAATTGAATATATGCTTCAATGCAATGTATTAATGGCTTAGATTGGACGAGTACAGTCACTTGAAGTGTAATAATATCGAAGATCCTAAAGTTGCATATCGATTGAAAGTGGGAGGCACCAATTTTTTTATTATAAATAACTTATTTAACAAGTCTAATTATAAACTGATTATAATATATCCCATCTTTTTATTGGCACAAATGATTTATAAATTTTTAATTTGTTCAATATGGTATTTAAATTTTTGGTTTATATTCAATCTAATTTCTAAAAGGATAACATTTGACACTATACTCTGGGTCTAAATTAAATATGAATTTCATTAGCTAAAAGTTTAGGCACGGCATTATGTATTGGATTAAAGTTTATAGATCACATTAAATAAATTAGAATTTCAAAGATCACATTACATGTTGAGTCAAAATTAAGAGACTCTTCGTGTTCTTTTTTTGGGGGGGAATAAGTTGGAAAAAAGGAGGAAGGGAAAACCATCGGCCGTGGTGGCTCCATTTAGGTAAGCTTTATCGCTTTGAGGAAAGATCGGGAGTTCGAAGCGCTTTAAACGCCGCTGCGGTATTAGGTGATTGACGCGTGGCGCCGGGTAGTGGTTTCCCCACTAGCGACACCTGGGGGTTTATGTGGTGGCCTGTCGGTCAAAGCGATTCCTCCGGTAAAAAAAAAACAAAAAAAACAAAAAAAAAAAAAGGAAGGGGAGGGGGAAAATAGATGCCGGATTAATGAGCTAATCAGTGGTTAGGTGAAGATATAAAAGCCCTCGGTGGGGGCTATATGATTCCATAGCCCGAGGCGCGCACAACCAAGGTGCACACGTGGACGGCCGCGATCCGGGATTCGCCTGCGCGGAGGCCCCCCCCCGATGCGTCCACGCGTAATTCCGTTGACCGGGGGACCGTCCTCGGCCTCGCTCCCCTCGGGCTGTCACCTGATTGGTCGACTGCGCCGGGAAGGAAAAAGGTTGCTGCTTTTTCCCAAGTTGCCCATCATCGATAAAAGCTCCCACCTTTCGCTTTGCTTCATCAGTTTTGCCACCAGCTTTCGCGGTTTTCACCACCTTTGCCTTTTCAAATTTCCCGTTCGTCTCCGTCCTTTCCTCTGCGTTTTCTTGAGAATCCCTCGCGCGACAAACTTCGTGCGCAGACCTCGAGTTCGACAGGCCCACGCGCTCCCACGCGCCTGCTGTCTTGTCTCTCTCTCTCTCTCTCTCTCTCTGTGTCCTTCCGACAGTGATGATGCCACTGTGGACTGGGAAGTGAGGGGAGCGGCCGTTCGCCTTTGTCGCGTAATGGAATTATTAATACCCTTTTGACAGTCCCAGTCGTTGGGCTCGTTCTTGGCGGAAACCCACCCACCACAGCCAAGAAACCCTCCAATTCGTGGGGCTGAAGCGTCGCGCCAAGAATCTCCAGGGTGCTCCAATCTCTTCCAGGTGATGCGCGTTCTTTGACCGAATTCGATCTCCCGAGTTGAATTCTGGGTTCTGGGTCCGTCGCCGTGCATGCATGCCGGGTTTTCCGAGTTTCGTTTCGAATTTTGGGTCTTTCTTGTTTTTGCGTGTTGAGGTTCGGAACGGGTCTGTAATTGTCGAATTTGAGTTTGCGGCGGTGTTCGTGCTTGGTGTACACTCGATCTGGTGAAACTGAAGCTCTGTTGTGTGTTCTCGCTTTCTGTCCTACTCGTGTGGTGGTGATTAAGCTGCATGGTCGTTGGATTGTTGGGAATGAAATGGTAGTGGTTCCAATTGGATTCGCATTGCCGGTTTCATCGTGCCGGACTTTCTGCTGAATTCTTTTGCATTTCTCAGGAATTTGTGGGTACAACGTTTCGGTTTCGGCTTCATTTTCTTTTGAAACTACAGAAAACTTGTTTGTTCTGTTTTGGAAACAGGGCAAAATAATTTTCAAATTCTAGCTAGAAGGGGAAAACAGTCGTTTAGTTGCTTTTTTTAGTTCGATTGAAAAACGCGGGCATTGGTTGATGTGCTATCCCAGCAGAGATCGGACCTCACCCTTATTTAATGTTGAGCACCCCCACCTGTCTCTCTCCATGACTGTAATCAGTGGAGACCCAGAGAGGGAAGCAGATTGAAGCAAAAGCTTGACATGGACTTAGCCTGAAAGAAATGGCCTTTCCAGTGTCAGGCTTTTGGAGGAGAAGTTTCAAGGCAGTTCCCAAATATCTTATACCAAAAAAAGAATGAGCAAAACATGAATTTACTTTCCCAGTTACTTCCTGCATATATCGAGTAATCCGTCGAAGTGGAGATTGTTACATCCATAGTTTCCTTTTTTCCTTCGTTCTTTGAATCTCGTGAATATATGCAACAATTTAAGTGATAAATTTAATGTGGCAAATATGTGGTGAAATGTTCTAATTAAATTGGCTTTGCATAATTTATTTGTACAATGTAACTATTCCAAACACTGTTTATTAGCAGCTAGCTCTACGCATCTTAAGTACCATTCTTCATCTATCCAGGTTCTGGTTTTTCGGATAACAAAAAAATGGGAAGCTTATCAGATCACCATTCTGATAGCGATACAGACATGAGTGATTCCGACATGGGCGATTACAAAGAGAAATCATATGAAGAGCTGAAGAGTGGAAATCACCAGGTTAAAGTTTCAGATGAGGCATTCGCATGCCCCTACTGTCCCAAAAAGAGAAAGCGAGATTACCAATATAATGAACTGCTGCAGCATGCTTCCGGGGTGGGCAAGAGTTCCTCGGATAAGAGAAGTGCAAAAGAGAAGGCCAATCACCTAGCTTTGGCAAAGTACCTGGAAAAAGATCTATCGGATGTGGCCGGTCCTTCAAAACTTGTTGATGAGGGTAAAGCTCCGATTGGCTGTAGCCATGATGATAAATTTGTCTGGCCATGGAAAGGAGTTGTCACGAACATTCCTACTAGACGGGCGGAAGATGGCCGGTATGTTGGCGAGAGTGGATCCAAGTTGAGGGATGAGCTGACGAGAAGAGGCTTCAATCCCATGAGGGTTCACCCGCTTTGGAATTACCGTGGTCACTCCGGAAGTGCAGTGGTGGAATTCAACAAAGGTTGGCCTGGCTTGCACAATGCAATGTCATTCGAGAAGGCTTATGAAGCAGACCGTCATGGCCGCAAGGATTGGTATGCTGAGGGTACCCAAAAGATTGGGCTTTATGCATGGGTTGCCCGTGCTGACGATTATAATTCAAATAGTATCGTTGGGGAGCACTTACGCAAGATCGGTGACTTGAAAACCATTCCAGAGATTATGGAGGAAGAGGCTCGAAAGCAGGATAGGCTTGTATCTGATTTGACAAACATAATAGAGGTGAAGAACAAGTACATGCAGGAGATTGAAGAAAGGTGTAATGAGACATCAAAGTCTCTGAACGTCATAATGACAGAGAAGGATAAGCTTCATCAATCTTATGATGAAGGTCGCTCACATCTTTCTGCTATGAAGCTTAGGATTATTTTCTTAAGAGTCTTCACATTCAAGATTCGACCCCCTCTTTCTAAATAGTATTATACTCCAAAGCTGGAAAATTATTTTTCTACCAGCCCTAAGTTTTTAGAAAAATTAGGGAATTTTTTATCTTTTCTAGATTTTCAAACAATTAAGAATATGAAACTTTGGTCTTTCCTAAATCTACTTGTCAGGGGAGAGCAACATCCTTGAACTTTTAATTTATGTCTCAATTCAGCTTCTTCTTCTTCTTTTTTAATGGAGCTAATATATTTGAGAGACCTCAAACATCACATTTTCTTTTTATGGAGTGTTTGCAGAATTGAGAAAAATACAGACAAGTGCACATGATCACTACCGGAGAATTTTTAGTGATCATGAGAAGCTTAAGTTCCAACTAGAATCCCTCAAAAAGGACCTAGAAGTGCGTGGACAGGAGTTGGAGAAGCGTGAAGCGCACAATGAGAGTGAGAGAAAGAAGCTATTGGAAGAGATTGCAGAGGTATTTCATGCTTTATTACTGCATATATAGAATATCCCCGTCAATGTGCTAGTATTACATATTTAACATTTTTTATATTGACTATCAATAAGCCTGGCGGCAAACGACCGATCTTTTTAATATAATTTTATTTATGTGAGTGAATTGAATACTGCATTCGTGATTAGGAGATTAGAACCGTTATTCCTGGGATTATTTAATTGGAGATGACCAAAATGATGTTCTATTAAGTATTTAGAGTAGGATTCTTTATGGCATATAATACATGGCTTTCTTGAATGCATTGGCTTGCTGTCTGAAATTAGTGGGACCGGCGAAGATACCATGATGCATTATGCATGCATGAAAAAATACATTTAGAAATAAAGAAATATTGTTTTAGGAAAACATCGTTCTACCTGTGTGATACGTTCATCCAGCTTCATGAGTGAAACGCGATATCGTATTCGTACACATCTTATGAGAACTAAAGACAGTATTACAAAAACTGAACTTTTTTTCCCCAAAGAGAATAGAGTCCAAAGAAACAAAGTTAGCCTTGAAGAAATATAGCTCTAGATGGGCGGTGTTGGTTGTATAAACTAGACTCCTGGGAGAAATATATGACAGGCTTGGTGTCCGCAGTATAGTTAGACTTACTAACTTTTCGAGAGTAGCTAATTTTCAGAAACGTTGCCCTAATTATAATATACAATGAAGGATTTATATAGCAGAAGAGACTGAACTGTCTAGCTTTGTGCCACCAGGCTCTACTTTTGTCAATTACGCCCCAGCTACTTTTTCTTTTTTCTAGATCATATAGGGCCAGCCTTTTGAAAGTTGCAATGTGGGAAGTTTTTGGAAATTATGCCAAGTAGGCTTGATGTTTTTGTAGATAGGAAAATTGGTTTCTTAAAATTCCTGGTCGTTGTTTTACTTTTATGCAAATGTGTTCTCCAAGATTTTCACATATATTGCGTAACCCTCCTTTTTTGTTGCGCTTGCATTTTAGTCTAGTTTTCATTTCTAGAGCATCTACCTTTGCTCATCCATTTTCCTACGGATGGATTTGCTGTGCAGATGTCATAATATGTTCATATATATGTGTATGTGTGACAAAAAATAACATCGTGACATTGATATTTCTGAATTCATTAAACTGCTTGCAAATTGACACCTAATGATAGACTCTATTTGCTGTTATTAATTAATTTCGGTGTTGTGCAATCCTTTATGCATGCTTTTTAGAGTACAATTATTTGGTGAGGCTAACTTCTTTCTTGTACATCAGAATGCCCAGAAAAACAGTTCACTTGAATTGGCTGCCTTGGAGCAACAGAAAGTTGATGAAAAAGTCTGGAAACTGGCTGAAGATCAGAAGGTATTCTAATCATCTTATTTTTCTCATGTCAAGAGAATGCCTGTCTTTTCTTATTCTTCCTTTTTGAGACTTATGATGATAATTAATAATTTTTCCAGAGGCAAAAAGAGGAACTTCATAATCGAATAATTCAATTGGAAAAGCAGCTTGATGCAAAACAAGCCTTGGAATTGGAAATTGAACAATTGAGAGGGTCAGTAAATGTTATGAAGCACATGGAAGATGAGGATGATGCTGAAATTTTGAAAAATGTTGACGTTTTGCTGTCGGATCTGAGGGAAAAGGAGGGGAATCTTGAGGATCTAGAAGCACTGAACCAAGCTCTCATAGTAAAGGAGCATAACAGCAATAATGAGCTTCAGGAAGCTCGCAAAGAATTGATCAATGCAAGTTTGCTTTTCCTTTCCTCTTTTATAGCAAGAGTTCTAAATTTTTGGCAAGTAAATGTGTTCACCTGTATAATTTCTCTTCCTTTTCTTCTTTGGTCCTTTTTCTTCTGTTACTATACTCTATACAACTTGCTCCTGCAGCTGTATACCACAGATTTGACTTACATAAGGTGCCAATCGACTTTACTTAGCAGGTACTAAGAGACATATGTAATGGATCTAGCAAGGCAAACATTGGTGTGAAGAGAATGGGAGAACTTGACCATGAACCATTCCTCGAAGTGATGAAGTTGAAGTATAATGAAGAAGAAGCAGAAGAAAAAACGTCAGAGCTCTGCTCTCTGTGGGAGGAATATTTGAAAGATCCAGACTGGCATCCCTTCAGAGTTATCGAGGTTAATGGGAAGCATCAGGTATGACTTGGTAGATTTCTCCTATTTGCCATCAGCCAGGTCTGCAAGCAGTGTTTATTTTCATCAAGTCAATAACTCTCATATAACTTCTGGTAGCTTACAACATCTACACTGCTATACATTCTTGTGTTTTCACGCTTCCGATATTTCACAATTCTTCCTGCTTTGCTTTTTCTTTGCATGTGAGAGAGTTTCTTTTTGGAATCCACATTTTTGCAGGAAATAATTGATGAACAAGATGAGAAGTTGAATACTCTGAAGAGAGAAATGGGTGATAAAGTGTGCCGGGCAGTCACGGCTGCACTAAAGGAGGTGAATGAGTACAATCCTAGTGGAAGATACATAACTTCGGAAGTATGGAACTATAAAGAGTGGAGAAAAGCGTCGCTCAAAGAAGGAGTTGAGTTCCTTCTGACACTATGGAATACATCCAGATCCAAGAGGGGAATGTCTTGAAGGTTAGTTTTTTCATGTGTAGATTGTGTCATGGCCTGTTTTATGCAAATAGAAGTAATAGACGAGCAAGGATAGCATGCTGAGATGAATTTGGATATATTCAGTTAAGAGCTTTCAGTTATACAATTCTCTGTTGATACCGATGTTTGTTGGGCCAGAAAAACTAGTGTCCTGTCTACTAATAATGCTGATGCCAAGACAAAAAATCATCAGAATTACTGGAAACTATATTTCTTTTTCTGGTACTTCTCTGGATCTCGCCTGTCTTGACGGCCTCTCGTGGACTGTGCGTTCATGACATGCCAGAAACTTATTAACGTCCAGTTTCTCACCTAAATTTACCTACAGGACTGCAAAATAAGAGGGCGGCGATTCCTGTGAAAGCTCTAGCAATGTGTCGCCAGAAGATTGATTTTCCATAACCGGCGACTAGCAATGCATGTTCCGAATAAGTTTATCCGTAAGCCGTGGCATCATTTATGTTGTAGTATGTTCTGTGCCCTATAGCACAGAAACTTCCGGTCATCAAGCACTGAAGCTATGTGAATAATTTGTACCGGGAAGCTGAACTAACTGTGTATGAGGATCCAATCTTGGACTTAATTGTCTACTGGTCTCTCTTTCCTTTAAGATTGCCTTGAATTTGCACCAACATTACCTCAGATGATCACTTCATTTTGTTGTTATGAACTCTGGCACTGATGGACCCTGGTTTCATCACAGGTAACACAAGGTATATGAACTCCTCAGCCCATAAAAAGAAAATTTTGGCCCATGAAATACCTCGCTAATCTCATCACCGATCAGGTGAAACATTAAAATTAGAAACCCAATTGAATAGCCCAAATGTGAAATTATTTGGGCTGGTGTGGGTGGCCCAAAAATGTCACTTTCTTCCCTTCTTTGATGCCTTGACAGAACTACAGATGCATGGCAGAGGAAAGGGTTGGATCCTCATTTTATGCTTGTAAATCACTCTCCCCAGCAAACCTTTGTCCTGTCAATTACTAGGAGCTTTGCCTTGTGTTTGGTAAGTTTTCAAGATTAACGGTGCATTTGTGTGAGTGAAGAGATTTTTGAGGTTTAGTTTTCTGAATTTTTGCTTATTTGATTTGTTGAAAATGATTAGTCAATGTAGAATCATTTACGGTTAAAAAAAATGCATGTTTAAAGTGACGAAAGTGATTTCTCAACTTGAAAATGTGAAAAGTATCTTTCTGGAAAATGACGTCTCGGAAAGCATTTTTCTTTAGCCTGAATTTTTCCCCTAACCAAATAAACCCTAAAAGTAAGTCTCAATATATATAATAAGTTAAAAGTTTTCACAATTTATAGTTTCCTTCGTTAGAAAGGGAAAAGTTCCTGCCGATTAAAAAAAAAAAAGTGAAAAGTTTCTCCTTGATTGGTAATTTTGTCACGTGTTTAGTAACTTTTCCAATTGTGAAATGAATTTCAAATTTATTGGAAATTGGTAAATATTTAAACATGATTACCTTTCTGCGTAAGGGTTGTGTTAATAAGTGCCCGTAGTGTATTGATTTGTTTCCTTCGATAAGTGATAAGATGGATATCAACGCTGCAACCCTTCTCAGCATTACCATAAAGCTCTCGCAATTGTCGTGTCATGTTCATTTTGAGTAAAAGCTCAATCTATGCTAGGTGCACGAGTCCATAACCGCGGTCTCACCGGCATGCACAGTAATGAAGTCTACTGTAAAGAGAAAAGAAAACACACTTTCGAGACATTTTGAAAATTAAAGAGGTATGCGATTTTATGAAAACTAATTACCCTAATATATTCTTAAAGCACATTAATAGCGAAGCTTAACAAGTACTCGAGGTATTGTTTTGGCGATTTCCATTTTCCAGGCATTTTTAACCTTTTCTCCTTACGCAAATGTAATTAATCTTAAAGTTATCGAGAATTAGTGGGAAGTCTTTTTCTCCACATTGTCAGTCGCAAAACCCTAATCTGTTCCTCGTTGAGGCCCGGCCCGTTCTGGCCCAATCATACAGAACTATTTATATTCCTCTCTCCCAAACCTAAAACCCTAGAAATCGAACAGAGGCGAGGAGCGGGAATCTGTTCATGGTCCTCCTCCTCTCTCTCTCTCCCTCTCTCTCTCTCTCTCTAGGAGCAGGGATCTGTTCATGGTCCTTCTTCTCTCTCTCTCTCTCTCTCTATATCGAGAAATTATGGCGGCGAGCGTAGAATGCGGCACCATTTGCGGCGATTAGGGCAGTGATTAGAAAGAGAGAGGCTAGAGTGGGCGCTCCCCTAAAGCGATGGCGCGAGGTTGGTGGGATCGGGTGCCGCCCCCTTCCGGGGGCTCTGGCATCCGCCGTCGCCGTCGCCGTCGCCGTCGCCTTGGGGATCGATTAGGGTTTTTCTCTTGGCCCCCACGATGACGGACTTCTTCTATACACTTGATATGAGCCCCCCGCCGAGTCGCGAATCTATGCGTTTGCTTCCGTTTCAGTCGTTTCGAATCGCATTTGGTTGTGTTTTGCCGAGAAAAGATTTCATTTTTCTCGATTGAACAACGTTGCGGACAGAGAAAGCTCGATCCTTTACCTGCATTTCTGCAGGAAAAAGGGTTGGGCGTCGGTCAGACAACCGTAGGGATGAGACATCCACAGGCGACGGGTTTCTTTCGTCTCGTTCTCGTCTACTGAGTCCATCTCACATCCTTTTCGTTTCAAAGATTTCATCTTTCTTCGTTTTTTCCTCTGTTCTGAACAAGAATTGGGTAATCTCAGGCTATTTTATTTTCTGGGATTTCTTGTCTTTTTTTTTTTTTTAATCCGACAGAGAGTTTATCCTTTCACTGTTATGTAATTAAAACATGAGAGGCCGCGAAAATGTTCTGTTATGGTATTTACATTTAGCTGAGAAAGGGACCTACAGGAATGAGGGACTCGCAGTGCAGAACATCTGTTCATTGCAAGCGAACTTTATCTTCTTCCTAGATAGAGAAGGAACGGAGCAATCTAGAAAGTTGGTAATGAAGGAGGGACACAATAATTTCTCAATGTCCCATCACAGATCTACCTTTATCGAAAGCGGGGCAAAAGAGCGAGAACAAAATCGAACAAAAAGCAGAGGACGTAAGAGAAAGAGCAGAGTGAGATTTCGAGGACACAAAGTATGATCATCATCACATATATATAACATTAACATTAATCAAATGTGAACGTCCATTAAATAGACAAAAGCTGCGGGCTATTATACGTCCTCCGAAGCCACTTCAGCTCCCGACATCAAACGCTTTCTTTTCTTTCTTTTCGGTTTATAGGATTCCCCTTCTCCCTCCTAAATCCCCAAGAGTCAAAAAAGTGTTTCTCCCCCACCCCGGACGCAAAACGCAAACAGCCACACAAATTATACCCCCCATTTTCTCTCATATATTCTCACACTTTCATTCTCTCTCTCTCTCTCTCAATCATTCGCTTTCCAAGAAAATAAAAAGAAAGTCATTAAAAAGAGAGATAAAAGTATAATCAAGTTGGTAATTTTAGGTTTGCCCGCCAAGCAGCCGAGCTTTTTTTTTTTTTTTTTTGTTGGGAGTGAGGCTAGACCCTGAAGTTCTTGCCGGTGAAGGTCTGGCCGAACTGCCAATTGGACGGGACAATGTTCCAGGAGGTGGAGGTGCGGCGGTCGCCGGCGGTGACCCGGAAGGAGAGGGTCTGGCCGACGAGGACGGAGTTGGACTGCCAGTTCTGGCCCCAGTTGCGGCTCATGCTCATCCACCCGGTCTTCGACCCTTTCACCCACAGCTTGTTGATGTCCCCCGCGCCGGCCACGTTGGTGACCAGCACCAGGTTGAAGTACCTGAACCCGTTGATCGTGAACCTGATCCCTCCTTGCTTGCGGCACGGCACGCTGCGGACATAACAATTCGGACAACTTGAGTTAATATGTTCATGGCAAATTCAAGAAAGACGACCTTAAGTCATTAAAATTGACCATGCGGTCCCACATGGAACGAAAATCTCGGATGACCCGAAGTTCAAGAAAAGCCCATGAAGAATTCGAGGCCCGTTAACAGTTTTTGACCCAGAAAATGCGGGAAAAGCGAGCCGCTCGGTCACCGACTCACCGGCGGTAGGACACGGGGACGATCCCTGCGCGGTACTCGGCGATTTTGAGGAACATGGGCATGGCGAGATCGAAGTGCGGCCGCGGGGGGTTGCACCACCCGCCGTCGTCGTTGGGCAGGGCGTAGTTCGGGGGGCAAAAGTTGGTCGCCGTCACCAAGATGGACGGGCTCCCCGAGTGGCACCACTGGGGCTCGTTCGCGCACTTGATCTCGAAGCACGCGCCGCAGCTGAACCCGTTGTTGAACAGCGCCGTGCTCAGCGCGGCGGTGTTGACGCCGTAGCCCTGGCTGTACAGGTTGCCATACCCGCACGCGCCACCTGCGAAGAGTCAGGGAGAAAGCGGGTGAGCTACTGTTTTTCGAAATATGTTTTTGCTGTGTGCGAGGTGTTTGATGAAATGCGTATGAAAGCAAGTGTTAAAATGGAAAACTCAGGTTCTTGATGTTTCCTGGAGTAATGGTAAAACTAGATTTAGTCCGCAACAGAATAATGTGCTTGATTTCAAATTCGGGTCTGACATCTGAATAGTGGATCGCGAAGAACACAACAATGCTTGCTAGGTGTTTGCAAAATTGGGAAGGAAGTCCAAGTGGTAAAGTCGGCTTCTTGTTAAGATGCACTCTGCCAAAGCAGTTTCGTGGAATGTAGCTTGAAATTGCAGGGTTCTGATCCTAACTTTCCTGGTAAATGCGGTTCGAGAGATCATGTGTCCTCTATGGTGAAGCGGGAAAAAAATGCAGACGAGAGACATCATTTTGAAAAGTTCTCTCAGGTCAACCAGAGATTTTGCGAACAGAACGGAAAGTTAAGAAACTCATGATAACCAAGGTTGAAAGACGACAAGATTTGGAAGAATCAGGACTGAGCCAATTATAGTACCCATAGTCCCGGATGCGTCGCTGCCACCATAAAATGTGGCATGGGCACTCTGCCACGGACCACCAGTGTAGACACCAGGGATTCTGGCCTCGGCCAGCGTCGAAAACAGTATCAGAGAGACAAGGCCAACCACACGGGAAACACTAGCCATGGGCTTGGCTTCTCCTATAGTCAGTATTAGGGAACGGAAAGGAAGTGGAGGAGCTGTTAGAGCAGTTGTGGGGGGTGTGCGTGACTTGTGAGGAGAAGAAGATGGGGGAGCCCTCCTATTTATGGAGAGGGAGGCCAGCATAGCCAAGCTACATTGTCAATGAAGTCGTCTTTTTGGGATGACATTATCTCCCTTGATTAATGGCGCTTTGTCTCTTACTTATCAATCAAAATCAACTTTATAAACGACATCCCAATTCTCCCCTCTTGGCGGCAACCCCACTTCGTTCAACATTTTACTCGAACCGATTTGGCAGAAATGCCCCTGAGGGTCTACCCGCATTATGGAGAGATTAGGGGATGTTTTGCTGTGGAATGAGTGCAGTGGGGGGCATAAAGCGTGGGAAATAAAGGCCGCAAGTATTGACATGAATTGCACTTTGCTTCAGAGGCAAGTTGTGCCATCAACTTACATAGCTCTCTTTTCCTGAAATTCTATATTCTCTCTGCGAGCTCTTTCTCCGTTTCTACTTTACCTATTTCTTTTTAGCTTTGAACTTTTTTCGGACCCAAATTGGGGGCCGGTTCGCAAGTGGTTATGGGATTAACTCAAACGATTCTTAAACGCCGACTACCAGTATTCAACAGTTCTGATTAACTGTGGAAACGCCCAAAATGAGTTGCTAGAAATGGTATTTTGGGAACATTTCCGCGTAAGCAATGCTAGTTAACACGATGCCAGCAGAGAGGCAGCAGTGAGGAGTAGTAGTTGGGTTCATAGCTAAATTTGGGCCGTGCCCACTTTTCAACTAATTGAAATCGGGGAGAGAGTCCAATTGCCGCAAAATTGATGGACTTCACCGAAAAGGCGACGAAGAGTTCGGGCCCCACTCATCCGCATTCATCGGTCCACGTATTGCGCCGTGCATTAGCCGTACGATTTCGAGGACTCCTCTCCCTCTCTCTCTCCTGCGATGGCGCGATTTGGTGGAATGCCTGTGTCGCATGTTCTGTTCTTGGTCTTCTCGGTCACGTTCTTTGACCTCTTTTAAGTCAATGTCTCCTTTTTTAAGCATCTCTTCTTTTACTCAAGCGATAGATAGATGTTTCCTTTTTGGAAAAAAGTTGAAGAAAGGGAGGTGATTTCGCATGCTTGAGCATGATAATCCAATTGGAACAGCCCGTTTAGTGGTTTGGGTTATGGAGCAGTGTAGGTTTACGAGCTATTCTTTTTTTCAAATCACTTATGAAGTTTTCGTTATTGAAATGGAAGTGTCCATTTTAATTTAAATCCAAAAAACTCTCCACAGAATCAAAGAGAAACTGTCTTCACACTTCCTGCTTGATAACTCTCCCCAATTCAATAATGTGGCTACTCAAATAATAATGAACAAGTTGTACAACTTGTTCAACGGGACAAGAATAAAATAATAGTAAGCTTTTATCTTTCTTGGTTTTTGTTTATTAGACTAATGGGGATTAGAATAATGTCAATCCCAATAAACTAACACATAACAACAATGATCTCTCGGCAATTGCAATATCTGGAGATGAATTTATGGCCAAAGCAATCTAACACATTGCTTCTAGAGCAATTCTAGTCGTGTGTGAGAGAGAGAGGGGGAGGGAGTCAAACCACGAAATAATCAAGCACCTCAGTTTTTTCTCCATTCTAAACCTAATCTTGTCTGCACATATCGAACCAAGCCGGTGAATAATTGCAAATCGAGCTACCAAATCCAACCTAGGAAGATAAGGATTTGACCGGAGAGGAGAGCTTTCGGGGCGGGGGAGGAGGAGGTGGTGCGAAGCTCGTTACCTTTTCATGAAGAGTATAAATTCTGCAGCCAAAAAAGGGTCCAACCCCATCAACCAAATCGGAGAAATCCACCACGTCACCTGGAAATAATTGAATTGTGCAGTTCAACAACACCGCACTAACCCTAATTCACACTTACACACACATCGAGACTTAGCATGTGAACATGCCACCAATAAGATTTTCTCCCACCAAGCCCTACATCTTTCCTTACTTTTTAACTTAAAATCCTCTATGCCTCATTTCCTCATTTATGTGTTTGAAAATAATTTCCACCTTTTGACTTTTATTTCCCTTTGGGATTTCCCCAAGGCTCCTTTTGTGTGTGTGTGTGTGCTTTTTGAGCCATGGAACTGCCTTTTTCTTTATTTAGAGGGCAATATGAAAACCCTTAAATACGACGCTAATGTCTTCACCACAGTGGACTTCGATGGCTCATGGGTGGTGATGGTATTGTGACTTAAAACCAGCGGCCACACTAGAAGCAACAATGAAGGATAGTAGTTCTAAATCCGAGTCGGGCTGAGCAGAAAAGTCAAGCCTAAATTATTACCCTGATCTACCTATCTAGAAATTTCTTGTATGATTATTTGAATTGGCCCGAACTCGGCGGGCCAAACCGGGCCAGGTCGGGCTTTCTAACTAAATAACCTAGTCCAAGATTACTCATAGATGGCTACGACTATGGTTAGACCTAGTGCTAAGGAATTGGATAAAAATATCACTAAAATTGGTCCAACTATCATCAAAATGAATTTGTGTGAGCACAACTAACTATTTCAAAGTCGAGCAAAATATCACATATTCCAAATATCAAGATATCGATGCCCTCATTTTTAACCTCCAAGATTACTCGAACAGTCAACCGTTAAGCCAAGTGTGTATATCCCACATTTGAACTCATAACATTTCTCTCTCAAGGTAACCTTGAATCGATGCTTGTCATGATGTGGATGATCCTTACTCGATGCATATAAATGAAACATGTTGTGTGTTCCATAAGGAATAATAGAGTTGATAGTTTGGATACCCGTCTTGATTTTAAAAAAAAAAAAGAAATGATTGCACCCTCAAATTTGAATACATCCAAAGCAGCACATAATCCTACCTACTTTCTCTAAATGCAATATAGACGCTTTAGATAAGCCGGATTTGTTTTTAAAAGCCGAGAATAAACCGAAATCCCAGTTATCTATTTTCAGGCTAGGAATTGCTAGGAGAAAAGTCATGGAATCATATTTGACTGGTTCACATAGGGTTCTGCAAGATGTATATATGGGGGAAAACCAATGGTGTGTAAATCTTTATACAGTACTGAGATCACATATAAAAATATTTTTCTTGAGCATACCCAAAGAACCATCATTCGGTTAATTGGATGGAAAGTGATTCTAACGGTGGAAGTTAATTCAGTTGGCAGCAAAGTTGCTGATGCTTCATAAAGAAAGAAATATCAAATTGGATTCCTCAAGACTCTTTTTGTGAGCTAGAAGCCAGAGCAAATCTTTCCCCACTTTAAGTGATGGTGAAGCTTCTCATCTATGATATGGAGAGATTTGGAGGACATCTGCTTGGCTTATATCTCACTATTTTCTTGGGCAAGAAAGGTGGTATCTTTTTGTACAAATCGTATCACCGAATCAAAATGCGAATTGGAATAGAAATTTGTAGTTTATAAGTACAGACCAAATTGAAAAGTAAAGTACAGTTAAGTACTTAAAATTAGCGCTTAGAAGGGGGATATATATAACTTAAGTAAACTGAACTGCAAAATAAGGAATTTTTTAGCAAAATCCATGGTAAAGAAAAAGGGACATGCCAATTTTGACTACAAGTTATAATTTCTACTAATAAGACAGTCGCAGCACATTAGTTTATTCACTAGTTTTAATTTATATAATTGTGAAACTATGTCATACGTAGTTAAACACAACAAAATTCGACTTCAATGGATGGGCAACATACAATAAATGTGAATTTATCGGTCTGTGTAGGCCTGGTAGATGAATTAATAGATCCCCTTACGATTTATTAATTTCCTTGGCTGAACTAATGCACACGCGTCATTTTAATCCTGAAAGTGGGAACCGATAAGCATCCATAACTGCGTATATTTCCACATTTCCATAATTCTTTTTCGCCACAATCATTTGCCGAATCAAGTAGTACACAATGACAAAAATAATGTCTTAATCCGCACACTCCTAAATATTCTCTTTTCTCGGCGGCATGGTAACCCCACCCAATTAGACGGTCCATCAGCAAACTGCACCATAATTAGACGTGATTAGATGCTTCGATTAGAGCATATAATGATCATAACTTCCTGCTGAGAAACCCCAATAATCAAAAAGAGCGAGCGGAAAAGCTTTTATCATGCCGAAGAAAATCCTCGTGCATGCTTGAATTGAAAACTTGCCTGATCTTTACCAGACCACCCGATTTGGACCTAGGGACCCTTACCATGTGATGTCCCCATTTTCTATGAAAAAATAAAATAATGATGGCTATGTGTTTTTGTCTCCGTAGTCTCTATTCAACTTTACGCAAACCCTAAGAGCGGGACAAGGAAAAAAAAAGTTCCAATTTCATCGAGCAAGCAAACGCAGAATCATATACAATAATACAATATTTTTGCACTCTTCCCATAATTATTGCAATTTTATTTTTGAAATTTTCTTTCTTGCCTCGTACGATATGATCCTTTCGGACCCATTTTGGAGATTGTGATATCCAAGCTTCCTCCTTTTTCCATAATTGTAGGGAGGGTCTTGTCTGAAAAATCCATTAATTGGCTTTAACGTTGAGAGGCGAACCAACCCCAATCATTGAATCGAGTGGACTCTACATGTCTCATGTCTGAATTCAAATTTGGACTCGGGGCAATTAATTTTTGGTGTCGGATATGGAGAGGGCCCTAAATTGATGCACCATGCATCGTTTGATCAATGCTTATAATTATTACAAGTTCCTGGAGTCCCCAGAAGAATCGAGACAAACGAAAAAAGCAAAATCAATGCTTATCATTTTTTTAAGTCTCGATAATACTTTACTCAACAGGATTCTATTGTTACGTGCGTGTGAATAAGACTTTTGTTTGTATTAATAAATTTCAATAAGAATTGATAAGTATTGATAAGTATTAAAAAATTGTTGACAAAAAAGGACTTTTTTTTTTTTCAGGTAACTTGTCGTTAATTTAACAACATTTTTGTGAAATCACCAACATTTTTAATATAGTTTACAAATTATGGATTACTGTACTGACTACCAATTTAAAATGCATAATTTACCAATCCTTTGGATGCCTTAACTTGTATATGAAATTACCAGCCTAGATTAAGGAGACTTATAAACATTTATCGAATTAAATTACCAACTAGTTTTGGATTACCAATTTTCAATTTAGTTACTTATCAACATTTAGTTCTCTTTTTTAATTTACAAAATTTTATATTAAGGTATCGATTTTTACTTGTCTTGGTTAGCAACCTCATACGTTTATCAACTCTTTTTATATTGGAATTGACATGTCGCACCATTAACAACAACATTGAACAAAATGTTAAGGGAGGCTTGATTTGGGTACAAAGTGAGGATTGACAAATTTTTTACGAAGGAAAAAAAGGTTGGGCTACAATTGAGACTCACTTAAAGTTGGTGTTTTTTTAGGGAATTGACCCATGCATAAGGCACAAGTAATAGTCCCGTCCTCCCTCCCTCCTCGTGTTGCTCATTCTTTCAAAAAACGATAGAAAATCCCGAATCTCTGGTTATCTTTGTCGATCTTCCTCAACCTTTTTCAATAATCTTCTCTTTCTTTTTCTATTTTTTGCTTGTTGCTTTAGAACAATGCTAAGGCTCATTCTTTCAGAAACAATTAGAAAATCCCACGTCTCTCTCGTTTTATTTTTTATATTTTTTATTGGCTTTGTTTGCCGAACTTGTTCTGCTTGGTACGATCAACGACGTCAGGGAACTTGAAGCAGAAATACCGTAAGTGCCTAAGGAAAACACCATCTTGGTCATGTCCTTTTGTGTTCCCGGCGTTGTTTCATGTTTCTTGATTGATTCTTACAAACTAAGTGGTTTGTTTGTTGTTCTCCTGTAGATGTCTGGCGATTTATAATGGCACTCCAGTTGGGTGGAGTTATGGAGTTTGAAGACATCATGGAGTACACAATTTCCATGGTTGTAAGCCAAAGTTAATGAACTATAATGCCATTGGTAAGGCTGTTGGGATGCATTTGAGAATGGCTTTCCTAAGCCACTTTTGGGCACCAAAAACACCTTGAGCTAAATTGCAAGTGTTTGGCAATTTTTTTGAAACTTCATTTCGCAAAGGCCAGCCTTCAAAAGGTTGAAAGCTCAAGGCAAGTCTTAGGCTGCCTTGAGCTTTTAGCTTTCTCGACATACCTTTAGTTAGGGTTGGTAAAAAAGGTTTCTTCCAAAACTATCCTCACTAAATTTTTAATTTTTTGGTTTTGCTCTTGATGACTATTCACCTTCTCCTCCAGTTTTACCCTCGATGATTGTTCATTTTCTTTTTATTGAGGTTGATCGACAATGCTTGGAATGGATACAAGGGGCTAGCGATCGGTTAGAAAGGGGCCGGTGTGATCGCGGCAACACCGGCAACCGTCATTGGGGAGTCGCGTGACCTCCGTGAGGGGTCGCCCGATTTGAGTTGTGGCAACCTCTGCGAGGGGTCTTGCGACCTAGGTCACGCGACCTTCATGCGATCTAGGTTGCGACAACCTCCATGCTGGGCCACACAACCTTCGCGAGGGGCCATGTGATCTTTGTCACGACAACCTTTATGAGGGTTGCCTGCCCCATACAGCCCTCGCCAGTGGTCTCTGAACGCCACCTGAGGCCTTGCAATCTCAAATGACGGTTGCCTACCCTTTGCTGACGACCGCCTACCCTTGGCTAGCCAACTCTTTTTTTTTAATAACTTTTCCAAATACTATTTTGCTCAAAGGTACTTCACAATGAATTTTTATAATATAGCTTACCAAACACAATTTGTATTTTGGGAAACTTCTTTAATTCAAAGTTCTTTGCATTTTTTCAAAGGCTTTCCCCAAAAGTCCAATCAAGCACAACCTTAATGGTCTAGGATACACACTTCAAAGTTGTGGTATAGTGGTACCTAATTCTCAGGATTACCTAGAGAAATGGTGTCGTGCGGATTTTTGGTGAAAATTAAGGGCTTGAATTAGTGGGTTTAGGATTTAGATTTGGTGTTATTGAAGTATATATATTTGGAAGGAGTTTCTCTTGGTGGCGGTAGTGATTGTTCTAGTGGTGGTGACAGTGATAAGGCGAGATAGTAAGGGCGCACATGGTAAAATTTATATTTCTTTGTTTCTCTATTTCTCTGTTTCCTGAAACAGGTTTGGGACATAAATTCATTTTGTAACACAATTTCATTTTTCTATTTTTAGAACAGATTTCTATCCTAGAAATAAATTTGGAGCAAAAATTAGAAGCTAGAATTTTTAGCTTTTCAATTTCTAGAACAAAAGTGAGAAACCAAAACTATTTTCATCGTTTAGTCTTGTCATCGCCCGTCGCTCACTTACCGCCCATGGGGCACCAAACGCCACCCACCCACCGCCAGACATCGGACTTTTGCCACCCATTGCTGATTGTCGGCCGTCGATCGTCAATCGTTGGCCACTCACCACTAAACGAGCCACCGATCGTTAGCCACTCCCCACTGAATGCTGACCGTTGATTGTCGGACACTCGCTGTCAGACACTAGACGTTGGGGCACCAAACATCGCCGACCGGCCGCCCACCGCCGGATGCTAGATGCACGAACGCCGAACGCCTGACACTTGCCGTTGAATGTCGGATGTCGGCCACTAGATGCTAAACCCTCGCCGTCGGATGTCGGCCATCGCTATCCCTAGAAATATAAATTTTATTATATTATCAAATGAATTTATATTCCAAAAACAAAAATTTTGAATCATTATCGAATGCGTTTCTTTGCTCATAAACTAGTCTAGGAAATAGAATTTGATTTCTGTTCCAGAAATTTTATCATGTGCGTCCTAAGAATAATGATAGCAAGAGGGGTGATGCAGCTGAAGTTACTGTTGTTGCTAATGCTATTGATATAGTTGAATTAACATGCTTGAAAATGAGGATGAGGGTGAAAATGATAGAGACACTGGGCTAGAAGAATGAGATGAAAATTTGAGCCCTCTTAATTGTGATGGATCTAAAGAAGCCAGTGACCAAAGATGACCCATAATCACTAGATATGACCCCAATTGTGATCATAAAGAAATATAATTTAACTTAGATATGAGGTTTGCCTCACCTCCTCAGTTTAAGAAAGCTTTGTAAAAATATGCAATCATAAATGGCTTTAACATTGGTTGGAAGAAGAGTGAAGTAAGAAAGATGGATTGAATTGACATAAGTACAAAATAATGTTTAAGATTTAATTGACAAAAAAAAAAGGAGTTAAGACAAAATGGCACAATTTTAATAAGTTTAAGACTTTTTTTTGGTAATTTCCTTGTTTATACGTAATGTATCTCTTCCGCTATTTTCTATTTCTTCTTCGGGCACGCACGCCCCTAAGCCCTAATTGGACCCAAATGCTTTTAACGTGGCGAGCCGTCTTTCATTTCATTAAGTTGGGCCAAAATACACAGTCCATTTTTCACTTCATGATGAGCCTTAGAGCTGTGAGAACGGGGTCAAGGCCCACTGTTTCAAGTTGCATCTCATGAAAGTGCAAATTCCTTCCCATGCGAGTGGCGGCAGCCCTGCCGAGCCATGACTTCTGGTTTAATACAGTGCCCTGAATTTCGCTCTATGTGGCGAGGCTATAACATCGACGTGCATCCGAAATTCACTGAGCTCCGAATCCTCTTAGTTAGTACTTTGTGTCTCCACGCACTAACGATGGCAACTTTTAGACGATCCAAAGCACGTCGAGGGTCAGCAATTTAGGTTATATTTTGCATCGAATTAATGATGAGTCCTTAATCGCAAATTTTGGAAAGGATAGGGAGCCAATTGCAGGCATCTATTTCGCAATAAAGGAAGGGGGGGGGGGGGAAGAGGGCTCAAACGGGTCGGTTGGAATGCGAACCGGGTTTGAAATTAATATCCTCTTTTTGGATCGATTTGGAGGAAATCTAGAAACGACTGGAGCCTGCATGTGGTCCTTCGGATGTGGAATCTCCACTTGAACTTGCACTGCGATTTCCAAGAGTCGCCAAACTAATCGATTGATCTCATCACGCCAAAGCGCAAAATGTCTTTGCTTGATGTGACTAATGACGTTCAATTTCTTGGAGCCACCCTTTACGACTGTGGTACCGCTTCCTTTTAACTTGGTGCACACTGTGAAATTTTGACCCGTTGAAGTATGATAAGCCATTCGGCTATACTTTTCTCCATCTCTTGTAGAATTTTTCCAACCTCGAGTTTTTGTTGTCGGGTGATAAATTATACATGTCATCCATGTGCAAATTTAATTAAATACAAAAAGTCATGCGATAATAACACGATATAGTGCTCTCTCAACATTTTCTTTTCACGTCCCAACGGGTATCGTCGAATGGAAGATAATCATGTACTTGCGATTTTTCAAGCGATTAACGTGCTTTTCTTAATGAGTTAGTGTAGTCGAAGGGATACTAATCTTCTCAGATGCGTAAATAATGACTTCATGTTTTAAGTACTGCGATTGGATAATATGTGTATCGATTTTTGTATATCTCGAAATGTCCACGTAGGCGATTCCGATAGAATTTGAATCTGGAAAATTTCGTCGGTGCTAAGTTTATGTACGAATGGTCTTGCTGACGAGCCTGCAATCGTGGACACGCGGCGAAATAAGATGCATCACGTGATGTTTGTGAATATGGCGGCGGCGACTAGATGAGTTTGCCGCCGCGAGCCGCCCTTGTTCTTCGGCCTCGTCCATGTTACTATTCGCAGGTGAAACCGTCTTCGAGCTACATTCATTGTGCTTCGATCAAGTTGATTGTCACTTTCAAGCTGGTCGCACGCGGACATTCATAAGCAATAAGCATCACGCAAAACAATTTCATTAATTGCATAAAGTAAAGTAATTATTTCCCGTATGGGTAAAGCACCGATAAGCAACTTTTGACTTAAGAATTTAGCATGAATAGCCAAGTCACGATCATCCTCCCCTTTCCATTTATAACGAAACTAACATCGGTTTCTATTATGGTAAAACACGCATGAAAATGTTTTCCAACATTATAATTGATTTTGTCCAGCATATTACCTATCGTTATTTTGAGTAAATCAAATTGGGTTTCGTGCATTGCGAGAATCCTTTGTTGTCTTGTTCTGCATAAAGAAATTGATTAAAAAAAAGGCATAAAATGGAAGAAGGAAGGTAAACCGAAGATGACATCGCAGAACTTTCATTATAACACGCTGGCTTTGATCGGTGGGTTTATGTCGCATTCCATTAGCAATAGAAACACGTCATCCTAGGCAGCGAATAAAAAAGGCTAAACAATGAGATTTGAATTTGATTCCTGTTCTCGACACTGGACCTTACCCAATCGATCACGCATCCGATGAAATAAATGAGCACGAGAGACAACGATGTTATATACGTGCGAAGGAATCCTTGTAAACCCTAATTAGACCATTTCCAACACTCTGATCGAGCGTCACGAGATCGAAGTGATGATTCAAAGCACGGAAACAACCCCATTTTTCCCCGTGTCGAAAGCACGGAAAGTGGCTGCTTAATGACAAGCGACCCGAGCAAGTGGTAAGAGATCGATGCGCGAGAGATCATCGTCGACGAAACATGCAGAGGGGGAAAGCGAAGTAGAATGCGACGTGCGTGCAGCATGCACGGGATGATGAAGATCCTTTCTCGGATTAGACACAAAGGAGGTGAGTTCAAGGCAAGGATTTCCGACCGTGAGGTGTCAATCTTGTCATCTTGCGAACAAGAACATAATGATCTGGTTTACAAAAATAGGAACTGTTGACTGATGTTGTTTTGAAGATTTCCCCCCAGCTCTTAGAAAGGCTGGTCCCATTTGGGTGGTCGCTTTGCTTCCATTTGGCGATATAAACAGGATAACTTAGAAGATTCAGAAGCATATATTGGGAAAATTACTTAAAAAGTCCTAATTCTATTGATCAGCGATTTGGTTATTTCAATCTGATTGATTTACTCTTAAATTAGTTGACGGTTTTCTAATGTGGCCTATCTCGCTAATTTATGTTGCAAATTGCCGATGTGATAATTTACTCGGCATTGTCTGTTCTATATAAAATGGCCGGCATTAAAATTGATGTGACCGGCAGAGGAGGAAGATCAACAGTAGAATAGGGGGGAAATAGTAAAAAAATTACAAAAATTATCCACGTTAGCGATTTTCAGCCAAAATTAGTCGATAGACTACATTGAAGAATTGTCAAAAGATTTAGGACTAAATGGTTAAATTGAAATGTGTAGGATTAAATTGGAAATAAGTTCAAACTTATTGGACAATTCTCTCTCTATGATCAAGATATATCATATCAAGGCAAGCTTTCAATTTGGATAAAACATAAGTTATATCGATGCGGTGGCATCATCTGAACCATTAATGCCTACAACGATACATCGTAAGTCATAAAAGAGAACACAAATCATGATTAAGGAAGATAAACCATGCACGTACTGTAACTAGATCATGCTTAATTGCTGCATTCAACATCTAGCCATAGCTAGCAGATGAATGAACCTTTTTCATGGGTCTATGCTACTTTACCTAACAAGAACATATGCTCTCGCTAATTGGAGTTTGGATATAATATAATATAATTATATATAATATTCCCATCCGGACAATCTTACCAACTATGTTAATTTAATTGGGATGCTCTTTTGGAATATTCTCTCCAAAATGAGTAATTATAGTAAATAAATAAATAAATAAATAAGGCAAATAGATATTCTGATGTAGATGTTTGTAGTATTGTATTTTTTGTCAGCATAATTCTTGTACACGAAGTTCCATAATTTTTACGGATTATTTTCTTGCAAAAAGCTTGTATTTTTTTTCCCTTAAATGGAATAGAGGAGAGAGATCTCAAGGTGGACTGGCGGGCGCCTCCCTTTCGGCAATGTCGATGTTTATGATGGTGAAAAGGGACGGCGGTTTCGTACATGGAACTTGGAAGCATACATGACCCGAGCGGATCGTGTCCTTATGTCGCCGTGGCGTCCATTTAAGAGGGCGAGATCCGAATATGATTTACGAATCCATTTAAGATAAGAATAATACCACCTTTTGATGTCACGTCTTTATTCGAGGTGAAAAAAACATAAATAAAGTCTGAACTTTTAATATGTGGAAATTTGATGGCAAGTGAGATGTCGCTTTTTCAGTGTGTTTCGTGATTCGACTTGTGAATTTTATACACGACAATTTACGAGACTTCATTTATACTTGAACATAAGAAATGAGGGTGATCATTAAATTATTATACGCTTTTGACCACAAGTAAAGGGATACTGTCATCGATATTTCCATATAATTGAAGTAGCCAGAAAGGAAAATAGTATTCAATTTCCCTTTTGTTCTTGGGGTCGAAATTCCAAAATTTTCTTTTAGGCCAAAACATGAATATATGATATATTATATTTTCCACCAGATAATACGGACGGTGGAGATCGGACGATTTCACGTCCGTCGTCGTCGCTCCGCTTAAACCGGGCCCTTCTGCATTTTCCTCCCTTATTTCCATAATCAAAAACTCGACGCCTCTCTTCCTCTCTCTCTCTCTCTCTCTCTCTCTTCCGCGGTATCTGCTGGTTCGTCATCCAGGTAACTCGTCGGCTTCACTTTCTTCTTCGTTTCCATTCGAATTCTTTGGATTTGGAGTAAGGAATTCCGTGTAAAGTTTCGAGCTTTTCGGTCTCGAGAGCTCTTCCGATTACGTCTCTCGGCCTGGCGGCGATGCTCTTCTGAGCTCGCCGGCGGGTTCCGTCCGTCCGCCGTCGTCATTTTGTTGTCGTAGTGTCGATTCCCGTTTCTGGGTGTCGAAAGTAAGCGCCCGCGGGGGCACTCATTGCCTGCCTAAAGATCTCTTTGCTCTGTTTGTTTTGTTTTGTTCAGGGGGAAGTGGTAGGAGGTGACTTGCGTTTAGCCAAGTTCAGGGTTTATGTGTATCTAGGTTTTTTTTAATCTGGGTAAGAAAAGGAAGCTTTGTGGAGAGAGATGTGTAGCTTGTTCTGGATAACGATATAGAATAGGTGGTGTTTACGGCCTGATGGATGGAAGAGTCGGTGATGTTCACGGCCGGGCCAATGGGAGAGCGCGCGGCGATGCGGCGGCCGCAGTCTTGCTGGATTATAATCTTGCGAATAGGCTCAAAATTGATGATGGGGACGATGGGCAGAATTCCATGTGGGGTGCTGTGCCGTTGTCGTCTGATCTGAATCTGGCTGGAGTGGCTCAGCCTTTGAGCGCTGTCGGCTCGGAAAAGGAGTCGGTTGAGGACTGTGATTTCAGCGATGTAGTTCTCAAGTACATCAGCGAAATTCTTATGGAGGAAGACGTGGAAGAGAAGACTTGCATGTTCCAAGAGTCCGCGGCTCTTCAGGCTGCCGAGGAGTCCTTCTACGAGGTCATCGGTAAAAAGTATCCGCCTTCACTGAATAACCACCCAATTTCTCGTGCTGAAATGAATCACGATAGTCCTGCCGATCTTTCTGCCATCGATTCTGGCGACCAACGCAATTTATGTGGTTACGACTCGGTAAAGCCAGGATGGAGTTGTGACGTGGGTGAGCCCAGGGCCTCTGTTTCTTCTTCCGTTTCAAGTTCCCATACTTCAGTTAGCTCCTCATATAGTAGCAATAGTCCTATCACAGATGGGTTTGCTGATTCTCCTGTGAGTATCCTTAGGTTGCCCGAACTTTTAAGTGAAAAAGAATCAGCCTTTCATTTCAATAAAGGCGTTGAGGAGGCGAGTAAGTTTCTTCCAGACAACAGTTCTCTGTTTGCCGATTTGGAGAAAAGTAGCTTGTCTTTTAAGATACCAGAGAATGATGCCATCAATACTGTCCCAAAGGTGGAGAAGACTATGGGGAGCGGACGCCTGAATAAATCTAGGGGAAAGAAGAATCCTCACTCTGAGGATGTATGCTTGGAGGAATCAAGAAGTCACAAGCATTCATCACTTTCTACTGAATCAGCTGTGAGTTCAGATATGTTTGATGCAGTATTGCTTAGCTGTGGAAAAGATGATCCACTTCGTGAAGAGTTGCAAAGTGTGCAGCAGAACGGACAAACAAAAGGGTCGAATGGGAAAAAGGGCCGAGTTAAGAAGCAGGGACGGAAAAAAGACATGGTTGATCTGAGAACGCTGCTGACTCTCTGTGCACAGTCCGTTGCAGTAGATGACAGGAGAAGTGCAAATGAGATGCTCAAACAGATAAGACAACACTCATCTCCTACTGGTGATGGAATGCAAAGAATGGCGCACTACTTTGCTAATGGTCTTGAGGCACGATTAGCCGGTTCGGGAACTCAGATTTACACTGGCATCATGTCTAAACCGACATCAGCTGCCTCTGTCTTGAAAGCTTATCGCCTAATGCTTGCTGCATGTCCATTTAAGAAGATCTCAAACTTCTTCTCAAACAGGACAATAATGAATGTAGCTGAAAATGCAACCAGGCTGCACATCATTGATTTTGGCATCCTCTACGGTTTCCAATGGCCTTGCCTCATAAAACGTCTCTCATCACGACCTGGTGGACCTCCTGAAATTCGGATAACTGGGATCGATTTTCCACAGCCAGGATTCAAGCCAGCTGAAAGGGTGGAGGAGACAGGGCGCCGCCTGAAGAACTATGCGAAGACTTTCGGCGTGCCATTCGAGTTCAATGCTATAGCACAGAGGTGGGACACTATCCAACTGGAGGATCTTAGGATTGATAAAGATGAGGTCCTCGTGGTGAACTGTATGCACAGATTAAAGAACCTACTCGATGAGACAGTGGTGACTGAGAGTCCAAGAGATATTGTTGTGAATCTAATGAGGAAGATGAACCCAGCGGTCTTTATTCTTGGAGTTACAAACGGGGCCTATAGTGCCCCATTCTTCACCTCCCGGTTTCGAGAGGCTCTTTTTCACTTCTCTACTGTCTTTGATATGCTTGATACGAATGTTCCCCGCGACATTCCAGAGAGGATGCTGATTGAGAAAGAGTTATTTGGATGGGAAGCCATGAATGTCATTGCATGCGAAGGCTCAGAGAGGATTGAAAGGCCAGAGACCTACAAACAGTGGCAGGTGCGGATCACGAGGGGAGGGTTTACGCCACTTCCATTGAATGAGGAGATCATGGAGACAGCAAAGGACAGGGTGAAATCTTACTACCATAAGGACTTTGTCGTTGATGAAGATGGTCAGTGGCTTCTGCTAGGATGGAAGGGCCGAATTGTTAATGCGTTCTCAACATGGGGACCTTCCACCAATACATATTCACCCAGGGCATGAAGATGATAGGACAAGAAGTTTTTCTTATGGTGAGTCTGGTTTTGATTCTACATAATTTGGGATTTCTAGTCATCTAATTTGTCCCTCTTGTTATCATCCGAAATCTCTTCATCATGCTGGATTTGTGCATTCGCCATTTGCATCCTGCTGCATAAGTATATATAATTGATGCTTCTGACTTTGACATTGATAACAGAAAGATTTATGTGCTGAATTCTGTTCTTTTGAATCAGGTGGAGAGAGACATGTTCAGATAGCTCAAGATGATGTGGCGACTTGCCAATCCTCTAACTCATAAATAACAGAAATAGTTTAATCATGGACGGTACTGCTTATATGTTCTTCATTAGGAGAGACCCTCATAGGTTTCCGTACATACGCTGGAAGATATCTGGGCAGCAATTGCATCAGCAGATTTATGGCTGTGATTTTTAGATAGTTCTCATTATGTTATATTTTAATTCCAATAAGTTTTGAAGATGCACTAATTTTTAGAAATGCAGACCATTCGTCGAATGATTAGATATGCATTCTTTGATTAAATATCCATTCTTTCTTTTCAGTATCCGCTGTCGGCCGTTGGCCTTTATTTGTTCCTTGCTCATTCTTGAACTTGAATTGATCAGGTTAATGATGTTTGGTGAGATCCATATTTGCCAAAGTCGGCAGCAATGATCTGCAGTCTGAATTAGGCTTAATAGAAGCGGTTCGTTTTTCTTTCTATATGCAATTCGAGATTTCGTTTGTGTTTGTGTTGGTGATTTCTATATCTGAATGCTGGGAATGCAATGTATGCGCCTTTACCTTGATCTATGTATGGTTAGAAAGAGGATGTTGATTAAAATGCCGACTTCTCCATTTCGTCCCTCGTTCCCTTTTTCTCTTCCTAATAAGGAAGCCATTAAGTAATCTTGTTATCATGTGCACCAAGTTTGTATGAGCATTGTGCCTGCGAAACGTTAGATTTGGTGGGACCCATATGATCGATGTCTCACATTATCAGGGTGCCAATTTCAAATAATTGGAGCTGCGCAAGAGTTTAGTTAATGTTTGAGGTTATTAAACATACACCTACATCTTATATGCGCATACATATGTTGTGGTACTAGCTAAACATTAGGTTGGGTTAGAGACTAGTTGCAGCTCAGTATGCCCAAATTCTAAACATGGACACGGTCATGAAACGGTGCTTATGGAGTGCACTTACGATCACACTACGATCTCGGGCTGGGGCACAACATGTTCTGTCGCATCATCGTCATTCTAACGGAGGAGATTATTCATCTCTGGAAATTCATGTTCTGCTAACTCGACTTCTACTTACCACTGGCAATCGAAGGATGTACAGAAATCCAGTAGCTATTATTATAATGCGTGCATCATGTGCAGAGACGTAAATCTTGCGGTCGAGAGTTGGAGCTACCCTTTTGTCTTTTCTTTCGGAGATTGATTTCGAGGGAAGCAAATTGATGCAACACGGGAGCGCTCGGCGAATCAAGAAAGTTCCCGAAATGTCGCTGGAATGCATCAACCTATCCACATATTTCCTGATCAGATGACAAAAGCTTGAAATGCGACATCGGAAATCAGATTCCCGAGGTTGTCTTTGCATCTTATGTATTTTCCCTTATGTATATTATGGATTATAAGTAATCCATTTTTAGTTCTGCATTTGTTGCAGGAACTATGATGCATTATGCACGGATACCTGCAATTCCGAGTACGGATGAGGGAAGTGCAAGACTTAAAAGGCTGATGTCAGATTTAGCTAATTATCGGTGGCATGATGGTGATTTAGTATCACATGTGGTCAAGGTCAATCAGATGATATAGGAAATCATCTGGAATGGTTATCTTATGCCGGATTTTGAGAAGGTGCCGGCTTTAATGAACACTCTTCCACCTGAATGGCAAGCAGTGTTAGATCGGTTATGGGAGGTCAACGTGGTCCCGGGTTATAGGAGGCTAGTGGTAGCTTTTGTTAGAGAGTACTATAAGATTGAGTTAATCAAAACTTCAACCCTTAGATTGAGCGCCACATGGCGCGAGTGAATGCGCCTTGGAGGCGACATGAAAGCTCTCCAAAAGTTTTTCCATGGTTGGCAAATGCGCCTTCAAATATCTCGGATATTTTGACTGATAGATTAGAAGGGACATTCCCTATTTATTTCTTAGATTAGTTTGAGATGTTTTTTGGGTGTGAATATCTCTTTCTATGTTGATATGTTTCCTCTGTATATATTGCTTAGTGTGATGGATAGTTGCATTATGTGAAAGCATTATTATTCTATTTGGATGTCAAATATTATTTGCTTTCTTAAATTGTTGACTCGCTGTGGGTAGTTCATAGAAGTTTTTGTAACTTCATAGAATTTATTTTGCATAAGACAATTATATTAATAATAGTCTTAAGTTAGGATTTTTGGAGGATGATTGGAAACATAGTGACCTTTTGATTCTGAAACCTTACTTGAAATTATTCATTGATATGATGGGTCTGTGCAAAGTGGATGCATAAATGATAGGCATTAATTATTCGTGCATCTATGTCTGATGTGTTCAGATCGATGGTTTCAGCAACTAAGAACGTAATTGCTGATATGAACGGCAACAACAATTGTGAAATATTGGATATGAAGATTCAATATGTGCTGGAAAAGCAAGAAGCATTAGAAGCTCTTGACCATGTTATGGAAGATCTTGAGAATGCTGTGCGCCACCTTGAGCTAGTAGAGGACCGCCTAACGGCATTTGAGTCAAAAATAGACATTTGCAATGCTGGTTCTAGCTCAGAAAGGGCTTTAAGCTCCAAGCGCAAGCGTATTGATTCGTTCAATATGTGGGAATGCAAAGGATCAAGTCCTTATTGCAAGAAATCAAGAGTTAACCAACACAAGAGAGGAAAACGTCCTCAAGTGAAGAAAATGTCCAGGGTGAAGTGTTACAACTGTGACAAGAAGGGTCACTATGCTCGCGGCCATCGTGAGCCAAAGAAGGTTTACACCTCTTGTACATTTGAGAACTTTGCTTATGTGTCAAGTTCTGTATTATTGGCTGATTCCAATCCTTTGTGGACTGTAGATTCGGGAGCGACAGACCATGTAGCGAAGGATAGAGGATCCTTCGTGGAATTCCGACGAATACCAACCGGAACTAAGTGGATCTATGTAGGAAATAACTCCAGAGATGAAGTTAAAGGAATTGGCACTGCCAATTAAACATGCGTGGTGGACGCACCTTGTTCCTACATGATGTTCTATATGCTCCGGAGATTCGTTGAAATTTAGTGTCTATTTTGGTGTTGGTTAAACTTGGTTTTAGTTCGAACTTCCGTAATAAAGGTATAGATTTGTATTTGGATACAAACTACTATGGTTGTGGTCATTTTCTGGATGGTTTTATTGTACTAAATGTTGACTGTGGTGATGTCAATATATGTTATTCCCTTGTTTCACGTCTTCTACTTCATGTGATAATGATGTGATTATGTGGCATGCTAGACTTGGTCATATTGACCAATAACGAATGAATAGACTAGCCAAAGAGGGCTTGTTGGGCAACATTGAAAAAGTCGATTTGCCTATATGTTAGCATTGCCTAGAAGGGAAAACGACAAGGAAACCATTTGGAAAAGGCAAAAGAGCTGAATTTCCTCTGCATTTAATCCATTCTGACGTCTGTGTTTCAATGAATGTGAGAGGAAGGCATGGGACTGTTTATTTCATCACTTTTATAGATGATTATACTCGATTCGGATATGTCTATTTGATTTCTCATAAATCCGAAGCATTATCTTGTTTCAAAAGGTTTATGAACTTGGTAGAAAATCAATTAGACAAAAAAAAATAAAAGCATTGAGATCCGATTGAGGTTGAGAATATTTATCGATGAGTTCAGAAAATTATGTGATGAAAAAGGAATAGAAAAACAGTTGTCTATTCCATATACTCCTCAACAAAATGGTGTTGCAAAGAGAAGAAACAGAACCCTCTTGGAAATGGTTAGGTCCATGATGGCGCATGCTAACTTACCTATTACTTTTTGGAGTGATGTGTTGTTAACTGCTGCCTATATACTTAACCGGGTGCCTTCCAAATCAGTTACTTTCATTCCATATGAGTTATGGACAGGTAGAAAATCGGACTTAAGTTTTCTTAAGCCATGGGGTTGTGCTACCTATACTCATGAGTCCTCTCACAAATTTGGGAAATTGGGTCCCAGAGGAAATAATAGTATTTTCATGAGATACTCCGAACACTCAAAAGGGTATGTGTTCATAGGTGAGCAGGAAAGTGGGAGTATAACTGAATTTGAATCACGGGATGTCACATTCTTAGAGGATGAATTTCCTAAGAAGGGCAAAATAAGGGAAAATTACTCCCTATTTGAAACATTGGATCATGATAATGATATTAGTAGAGTTCGTCCAAGTGGGAGTAATATGAGAAGTGATGAATTAAATTCAACTCATTCTCAATTACAACCACATGATGAGATGACATCATCATTATCTAATCCTAGTGGGAGCATAATGGGGAATGATGTGCACAGTGTACAATCTCCCATACGGCGAACAAGTCGCCAAAGTATTCCCCGTCGACGTTTTGACATTGAAGGGGAAACTTTTATGATTGCCCCACAAGATGAGGATGAGCCAAGAAATATTAATGAGGCTCTAAATTGCCCTTATAAGGAAAAATGGATTCATGCAATGGAAGAGGAAATGGAGTCAATGAAATCAAACCAAGTTTGAGAACTGGTTGATCTTCCAAAAGGACGCAGAGCTATTGGGAACAAGTGGGTTCTCAAAATAAAGCGAAAGGCTGATGGCTCGATAGAAAGACATAAGACTCGCCTTGTGGCGAAGGGGTATAATCAACAGGAAGGAATTGATTGTGAAGGATTATTTTCTCCTATAGTGAGATTTACTTCGATTCGCATTATTCTGGCAATAGTGGCTAGTATGGATCTTGAGTTACATCAAATGGATGTAAAGACTGCTTTCCTCAATGGAGAATTAGAGGAAGAAATATATATGGAACAACCTGCTGGTTTCATAGTGAAAGGCCAAGAAGAAAAGGTATGTCGACTTTTGAGATCGATGTATGGCCTCAAGCAGTCATCGAGACAATGGTATATACGTTTTCATAATGCCATAATGGCATATGATTTTACAATGATTAATGAGGATCATTGTGTATATATCAAAAGAACCAAAGATCAATTTGTGATCATATCATTATATGTTGATGATATACTAATTGCCGAAGCAATATGGAGTTTGTTAATACTTGTCAAGAGTTGGTTGTCTTCCAACTTTGAGATGAAGGATATGGGTGAGGCTGCATACATTCTTGGAGTTAAGATTTCAAGAGATCGTTCGAAGAGATCGTTGTCTCTTTCGCAAGAAACATATATAAATAAGGTTCTTGAACGATTTCGTATGCAAGATTGTAAACCCATAGACACTCATATTGCAAAAGGTGAAGGATTGAGCCATAGACTCGTGTCCAAGGACTCCACAAGAGAAGGAACAAATGAAACTTGTTCCTTATGCTAGTGCTGTTGGGAGCTTGATGTACGCTATGATGTGTACAAGATCTGGCAAATGTTTTACAGTTGGAATGGTGAGTAGATACCAATCCAATCCAGGTCAAAGACATTGGAAAGCCGTTAAGAGAATACGAGGTATCTAAAGGGGACTGCTGATTACACGCGAGTCATTAAGGAAAGGATCTGCGAGTCTAAGGCTATTCTAATGTTGATTGGGGAGGAGATTTAGATGAAAGGAAATCTACCTCGGGTTTGTTTTCTTACCGAATAATGGCACCATATGTTGGAGCAATAAGAAACAAAAGTGTATAGCCTTGTCCACGATGGAAACGAGTTCGTGGCATTATCAAGCAATGGTGTAAGAAGATGTTTGGCTTAAGAGATTATTGGATCATTTAGGTGTTATTGGAAGTGCTGCAGATTCATTGTTGGTTAACCGTGATAACCAAGCAGCAAAAGCGTGCACCAAAGATCCAAAATATCATGGCAAGATCAAACATATAGATACCAAGTATAATGTTGTCAAAGATATGATTGCACGAAAAGATGTGAACTTACAGTACATATTACGCATAGAATGGTAGCAGATCCTATGACAAAGCCAATACCTAGAGATGTGTTTTGTGGCCATATGAAATCTCTAGGATTGAGTAGAGTCTGATGTACTGGATTGTAATTTCCCTGAAGTGTTCACATTTGATGAATTTGTGTTTTTTCATCATTAATGCCTATGAATCTTTGTTTGATCTTTATGCATCTTAATGCTCAGTGCATTACTTTAAATTGAGAAAGTATGTCGGACAGATAAAAGATTAGCCCACTCACACGAGTAATCGCCTCTATTTACTGTGTAATAAATAGAGATGAGACTGTTTTTAAGCTTATTATCTAGGTGATAATCGAGAGCTCAAGCTTAAAACACGTATGTCGCCTTAACTGAGTGTTAAGATGATGACATAATACTTACTATGTCCGAAAGTAAAATACCCCACATATTTTACTTTATCTGTCTATGATGCCAGATGTGAGTTTTGATGAATTTTGTGAATGAGTAGATACGTGAACTCAAGCCTCGTCGGGGTTCTAAGGCTTATAATGATATTAGTTTCTCAGCGATTGTGATTAAATGCCAATGTCCGGAAAGATCTCGTGATATCATGACACTCACCTAACGCAACAGAGATTAATGAATGACGGAAATTGAATGAAAACTGATGACAAGTGCTTGGTTTGTTAATATCATCGGATAGTCATCCGCACGTACCGTGCATGTGATACGTTACATGGTTTTATGGAAAGTTTATCAAGGCTTTCTTCTTTTTTTATATCAGAACTAATGCGACTCAAAATAAGTTATCCGAATGCAGCACTGAGCCAATGACGGTGATGTTGTCGGCTCCCCTATGTGCCCCATCTGCACCCAAATGCTTTTAACATGGCAAGCCATCTTCCATTTCATTAAGTTGGGCCAAAACACACAGTCCATTCTTCACAGCTTGAGGAGCCTTCGATCTGTAAGAACGGGGTCAAGGCCCACCGTTTCAAGTTGCATTTCATGAAAGTGCAAAATTCCTTCGCACGCGAGTGGCGGCAGCCCTGCCGAGCTATGACTTCTGGTTTAATACAGTGCCCCAAATTTCCCTCTATGTAGCCAGGCTATAACGTCAAGCAAATTGCTGATGTGCATCCAAATTTCACCACTTCAGCATCAAGTTCCGAATCCTTTTAGTTAGTACTTTGCGTCTCCATGCGCTATCGATGGTGACATTCAAATGATCCAAAGCATGTCGAGGGTTGGAGATTTAGGAGGGAAATATATATTGCATTGAATTAATGATAAAGACCTTCTTTGCTAAATTTTGAAAGGAAAGGGAGTAAATTGCAGGCGTCTGTCTCGAATTAAGAGGGGAAAAGAGGAACGGGTCGGTTCAAATACGGAACAGGTTCGAAATGAGTCTCTTCTTTTTGGGTCGATTTGGAGGAAACCTGGAAATGACTGGAGCATGCATGTGGTCCTCTTCGGATGTAAAACCTCCACTTGCACTGAGGAGATTTCATATAGTCACCAAATAATCGATTGATTTCATCATGCCAAAGCGCGAATTGTCTTTGCTTGATGTGACTAACGATTTCTAATGTCTTGAAATCAACTTGTGACGAGTGTCATTCCACTTCCTCTTAAATTACTGCATGATGTCAAAATTTGACCGGTTGAAGTACGCTAAACCTTCCAACAACCCCCCCCCCCCAAAAGTACGATTAGTTATTCGGCTATATTTTTCTCAGTCCCCCATTGAATAAAATTTTTCCAACCATAATCATCTATTATTAGGTTCTAAATTATGGGAGTTAAACTTATTAAGGTATGGTTCATACTCCCATTAACTGTGTAAGGGCAATGCCCCATGACTCTAGAGGATGAACTAATATTTTATTGGTAGTTTGAGTTTGGGTTCATAAATAGCTATTATATATATATTCTATTTGGATATATATTCTCTTATTATATTTTGTTGGTAATTTGAGTTTGGACTCATGAATAACTACTAAATATATATATCTCTTGTTTATACATATATATATATTCTTATTTTTTCTCTTGTAATTGAGAGATGTAATAGAGAAGTGTGAGGTGCTAATTATAGTGAATCCTCAATTAGACGTAACCTTAATTTAATGGTGAACCAAGATAAAACCTTGCATCTCAAATTCTCTTTCTCATTTTTACTCTATATTATTTTGTGATTGTGTAGTGAATCCTAACATCTAGTATTAGAGCCAAGTTTGAGGTTAGGGTTTCTTGATATAGAGAGATCCGAAAAAATCAAATCTTGGGAAGATGTCATTGTCTGGTCAATCATGGATTAAAGTAAAGAAATTCAGAGCAAAGGGTTTCTAATTATGGAAATTGAATATGGAGGCTTTGCTCGTGGATAGAGATCTGTGGCACATGATCAAAGAAGATAAACCTAAGGAAAAATCAGAGGGGAAGTCGAAGGAGGATGAGGCAAAGGAATCCACATCTATTAAATTGAAGAAATGGAATATTAGCGATCGTAGGGTGCAAGACCTGATCTGGCTATGTTTTGCTGATAACGTCCTAATAAACATGACTTCTTAGAAGACAGCGAAAGATCTTTGGACAAAGCTGGAAAAATCTTTATCAAAGCAAGTCACTCGTGAACAAACTGTTTCTGCGAAAGCAACTATGCAATCTTCGGATGAGCGAATGTGATTCTTTTTCTACACACTTAAACGAGTTTAATGCTACTTGTGGCCAACTTGCATCAATTGATGTCTATCTAGATGAAGAAGATAAAGCATGTACTTTGTTGTGTTCACTGTCGAATTTATGGGAACATATAATTGTCTGTATTGGCACTGGAGTTAGTGCATTATCCTTTGAGTGCATTGTAGTTACTTTATTACTTGAAGAGATGAGGAGAACAGGTTCTAATAATGCAATGCAAGAGGCTCTTTTTGTAAGAGAAAGAAATAGTGAACGACCCAAATCTAGATTTGGTGGCAAGAATAAGCCTAAAGAAAGATCTAAAAGCCAAAGTCGATATGAAATAATGTGTTGAAAGTGCAAAAAGCTTGGACACTTGAAAAAAGATTACAAAAGCAAAAGCGTGGGTCCAAAGAAGCGAGATGATACATCATCCTCTAATACACAAAGGATGATGACAACAGCTGGGGAGATATGTATCTCGTCTACAATTCATTGCAAAATGACCGTAGTACATGGATAATTGATATTGGAGCGTCTTTTTACATGACGCCTCATAAAGATTGGTTTTGTTGTTATGAACCATATCAAGGAGGTATAATGCAAATAAGAGATGATACGATACTTGATATGGTTGGTCGCGGAAAGGTGAAACTAAAGATGAAAGATGGGACAATCAAGAATCTTTTGGATGTGATGCACATTCCTTGTCTTACTGGGAATCTTCTTTCAGTGGGAACTATGGCAGATGCTGGCATTACTTTCACCATTAATAAGTATTCATGCAAGCTAAACCGTGGATCTATGGTGATCTCCAAAGGCGAACAATATGGAAAACTGTGGAAATTATTAGGAAGCACGGTGATTAGTGGTGAGAATTATATCTCAGAGTAGGTGAAAGAAGATCCTTCAATGTTATGGCATCGGAGATTGGGTCATATCGGTGAGAAAGGGTTAATGACCCATACCTCAAAGAAGATAGTGGTTGGAATCTCAAGCTGTTCTATGGATTTTGAATTTGGTGAACATTGTTTACATGGGAAACAAAATCAAGTATCTTTTGAATCTATAAGGAGGGAGAGCTAAAGGAATTTTAGATCTAATCCATAGTGACGTCTTTGGTCTTACACCTATAGCGTCATTTGGAAAACCAAGGTATTATGTTTCTTTTATTAATGATTATTCTAGATATGTGTGGATATATTTATTACAAAGAAAAGATGATGTATTTGAAAAATTTCTCGAGTTCAAAGCTTTGGTGGGAAATCAATTTGATAGAAAAATTAAAGTTCTGCGAACTGACAACAAAGGAAAATTTTGTTTAGCGAAATTTAATAAGTTTTGTGCGACCAATGGCATTGCAAGGCAAAAAACAACACCATATTTACCTCGACAGAATGGGGTAGTAGAGAGGCTTTATCAGTCTCTCATGGAAAAAGCATGTTAAGTGGTGCAAGCTTAGCATCTGAATTTTGGGCAGAAGCAGTGGCTACCGCATGTTTATTTGAAAAACAAATCCCCCACATTAGCCTTGAAGGATTAGACACCGTTTGAGGCACTATTCGGAAAAAGGCCATCCGATATTAGGGTATTTGGTTGTAAAGCGTAGGTGCATGTGCCAAAGGAGAGGAGGAACAAACTTGAGAGCAAGTAAGAGAAATGCATATTCATTGGATATAAGGATGGTGTTAAAAGATATAAGCTGTAGAATTCTGATACTAAAAGTATAATCTATAGCAAAGATGTGGTATTCAAAGAATCTACAACAAATCATATTATTCCACAAAATCCTAAAAAAACCATAGACGATTGTGTTAGATGTCGGTTTAAAGGAAGAGAAAAAGGTTACACAAGTTAGAACAGAAAATTTAGAATCTGAAGTTGATGAGCCTGATGGGATGGATGATATAGTAGATTCTGAAATTGAATTTGATGATGAAGCACCACTTGAACTAGTCTTAAAAGGTATACGCAGCTAAGAAGACCACCCGAGAGGTATACCTTATTTGCTGATAATGAAAATTGTGCTCTAATTGTTATAGGTGATGATTCAAGTACTAACAAGGAAGAAAGAAGTGCGGAGGATGCCAAATAGTGGGAGAAAGCCATGGAAGATGAGATGGACTTACTTAATAAAAACAGAACGTGGAGTCTGGTAAAATTATCTACAGATCGAAAGGCAATCAGTTGCAAGTGGGTGTTTAAGAAAAAGATATCTCCAAATGGAGAGATAAAGCGATACAAAGCTCATTTAGTTGCAAAGGGATACTCATAGATAGAAGGAGTCGATTATGGTGAGATTTTTATCTCCGAATGCAAAATTATATTCCATAAAACTTGTCGTATCTTTAGCAGCTACATACAATTTGGATATAGAGCAATTTGATGTGAAAACAACATTCCTCTATGGTGATTTGGAGGAGGATATTTTCATAAAGCAACCAAAAGGGTTTGTGGTCAGAGGAAAATGAGACTTTGTTTGCAAACTAAACAAGTCTTTATGTGGCCTTAAACAATTTCCAAGGATATGGTACCAAAAGTTCAACTCATATATCTTGAAATTTGGCTTTGTTCATTGTGATGCTGATAATTGTGGCTATGTGAAAAAGGTTAGATGATAAATTTGTTATCTTAAAATTAAACGTTGATGATATGCTACTAGGTGGGAATAATATGAAATGATTAGCACTATGAAAAGACTGGTGGCAAAACAGTTTGAGATGAAAGATCAAGGCCTAGCAAACCTCATCTTGGGCATGTAGATTAAAAGAGAGCGTGAGAATGGAAAATTGTGGTTAATTCAGAAGAAATATGTTGAAAGTATATTGAAGAAATTCAACATGACAGACTGCAAACTAATGAAGACCCCAATGTTCACAAGTTCTAAATTATCAGCACTCTAGTGTCCCAAGACTGAAGAGGAAGCTAAAGAGAAG
The DNA here is from genome assembly GCA_016097605.1 of Eucalyptus guilfoylei. NCBI lineage: Eukaryota > Viridiplantae > Streptophyta > Magnoliopsida > Myrtales > Myrtaceae > Eucalyptus > Eucalyptus guilfoylei. The sequence continues at coordinate 22,819,636 of CM027869.1, forward strand.
GTAGCAGCCCCATATGCAATGGCATATACTCTTCTAAATATTGCTTAAGTAATGGAAGTATTGAGCATATATATGTGCAATACAAGGAAAGAGCATTGGATGGTAGCAAAGCGGGTGCTTTGTTATTTGCATGGTACATCCGACTTTAAGTTATGCTATGAAGGCATGAAAAACTCAAAGGAATGACAAACATTAAAACTTAAGTGTTTTATGGATGCTCATTGGGGAGGCGACATTGATAGCAAAAGGTCAATTGACGGATATGTTGTTTATTCGGGGAACTGTGAGTTGGACAAGCAAGAGATAGAGCATGGTTGCTTTATCTTCTACTAAGGTAGAGTTCACGAGATCAAAGCGACAATTCAAAGCACGAAAACAACCCTATTTTTTCCCGCATTGAAGGCACAAAAAGCGGTCACTTATGGCCTATTTGGTAACACTCATGGAAACCAACTAGTTCTGTTCTTTTGTTCCACGAAAAAGAAAATTGTTTGGTAAATTTTTTGTTCTCGGGAATAGATTTGAAATAGAATCAATAGTAGAAAAAAATAACTTCTTGTTCCCAAGAACAATTTCAAGATCAAGCCCGACTTTTTCTTTTCTTTTCTTTCCTTTCTTTTCTTATCTTCTCCTTCTCTCTTCTTTTTCTTCCTCCCAGATGGTCAGCAACCATTGTTGGCCATCACCGCCATCGCTGGTGGTGGCCGGCAACCAATTGGGTGAGGTTCAGTGAGCTTGTCTAAGTCTCATCAGGCTAGGTCGAGGTCCAATGAGCTCGCCTAGCGCCTCGACCTCGCCAGTCACGTGAGGCTAGGCCTTGCCAGGCCAATGCGAGACCGACCTCACGCTGCCTGGGCGAGGCCAAGCCTTGCCATGGCCAAGCGAGCCTTCGCGACCGGCCACAAAGAAGAACGAAGAAAAAGAGAAAAATAGGAAAAATATAATAATAGTTTTAAAAATTAAAAGAAATAAAAAAAATTGAGAATTCTACCAAACATATCTCTGTTTCGGAATAGAAATTTTGGATAGTTAAAATTCAAAATTGTTCTTCAAAATTCAAAAAAATTATTATTTTATTAAACATAATTAAAAAAATCATTAGTATTATTATTATTATTATTATTATTATTATTATTATTATTATTATTATTATTATTATTATTTCTGAACAAAAATTATTTATGAGAACATAATGATTATTAAACACGCCCTTAATGACAAAAACATGAGTAAATAAGAGATTAATGCAAGAGAGACCGTTGTCTGCAAGTCGAGGGAAAATGCGAAGTAGAAAGCTACGTGCATGCATGTGGAGGATGATGAAAATCCTTTCTTGGACCAGACAAATAGGGGGCAAGTTGGAGGCTCAAAGTTTCCGACCATGAGGTGACAATCTTGTCGTCTCGAGAACGAGAACGAGAACAAGAGCATCGGATAGAGTCTGATATGATCGTAAGCAATTCCAGGGCATAATAATTTGGTCAACAGAAAGAGGAAGTGTTGACTGTGTTGTTTTGATGACTTCCCCCAACTCCACTCAAAAGTGTTGTTAGTTTGTCATTCGAAAGGGTGACCATTCGCTTTCGCTTCCATTTGGCGATAAATACATAATAACTTAAGAAGATTCAAAAGCACATTTGATTGAAAAAAATTAAAAATTTATTGTCCAGCGGTCAATTCAATTTGACCAATTTACTTCTAAATGTTTAAATGATTTTCTAATGTAGTTTATGTCGTTAATTTTGATCGAAAATCGCTAACATGACAGTTTGATCAGTGTTGTTTGTCTTATATGGAATGGTTGGTTCTGGCGTTGACATGATCGGCGAAGGAATAAGATGAACAGTAGAATGTGGGGAAAAAAGAAAAAAGAAAAATCATCTATGTCAACGATTTTTAGTCAAAATTGGTTAGATAGATCAATTAAAGAATTGTCAAAAGATTTAAGACTAAATTAGCTAAATTAAAAAAATTAGAAGTAAATTGGCCATTGGACAACTCTCCCTTTGTGATCGAGATATATTATAGCTAGGCATGCACATCACAGAACTTTTCAATTTGGATAAAACATAAGTTAAATCAATACCGTGGCATCATCCGAATCATTAATGCTAGCGATGATACATCGGAAGTCGGCAAGGAGAACACGGTTCATGACTAAAGAAGATAAACCTTGCACGTACTTGCCAAATGTAACTAGATCATGCTTAATTGCTACTCTCAACATCTAGCTATAGCTAGTAGATGAATGAACCTTTTTCATGTGTCTATGCTACTTTTCCTAATGAGAACATATGCTCTCATTAATTGGAATTTGGATATAATAATATATAATATATAAAATATTCCCATGACTGGACTATCTGGATTACCATCTTATCAACTATGCTAATTTTAGCGGGATGCTTTGATGAAATGTTCTCTCCAAAATGAGTAAGTGCAGTAAATAAAAATAAAAAAAATAATTAAATATTTCTGTAAGAGTTTTTCTAATGTGGACTACATTAATTGATATTGTAATTTATTGTTTTTACGGTTACCGTAAAACATGGTTGATCTAAAGTGAGATAGAATGTTTCTTAATTAGTCTAATATGTGGCTGGTTAATGTGGGCCGAGTTGAGCCTGGTCCGTAATGAGGGAGCCTGGTTGGAAACTCTATAAATAGTAATCAAGTCTCTCATCTAACCATAATTCTCACATGTATACTCACATAAGGAGCATTTACCTAACGCTAAACGTGGGGTAACGCTAAACATGAGGACCGCCTCATTGAGCCAGTGATACGGAGAGTAATAGAGGAGAAAGACTTGCGCATGGAACATTGTGTTTCTGCTTCCGCTTCAAGAACGATGGATTCCAAAACAAGTGCGTTAATCATTCTACTCAATTATGTATGTTCTTGTTCTAATTATGAAGATCTTGGAGTTGTGCAATTTACATCCAATAATTCCCACGTAGATGTTTGTAGTATTTTAATTTCTTGTCAGCGCACTTTTTGTGCACAAAGCACCACAATTTACTGATTATTTTCTTGCGAAAAACTTGTACTTTTGTATTTTCATTTTCTTCAAGGTGGCATGTCGGACTCCACCCTTTGGACAATGTCGATGTTATGATGGTGAAAAGAGGCGTTCGTTCCGTACATGGAAGCGCGCACGACGCGAGCGGATCGTGTCCTTGTGTCGCCCGTGGAATCCATTTGAGAGGGCAACGTTCAAATATGAATCACGAGACGAATTGGTAGGAAGGATGTAAATCGTTCGGTTCGATTTTTTTTTTTAAAAATCGAACTAAAATCGAAGCCTGAAAGAAATTTATTGAATCGAAAATCCGATCCATAAATGAAATGTCACTATTTTAGGTTTTGTGATGCAACGAGTAAATTTTTGGTTTTTACTTTTGTGTCTCCCTACATACACCATTTTCTATAAATTTTTAAATTTTTTAAATCGATTTTGTAATTATTTTTATTTTCTTTTTTTAGCCTTTTCTTTCTTTTTTCAATTTTTTTTGTTTTTTCTTCTTCTTTTCTTTTAGGCCATATACATGTGTATATATTCCCACAAATACGAACGGTGGCAACCGCCAATTTGGCCAATAAAGAAAAGAAAAAAAAAAAAAAAAAATGATATTTAAAAAAAAAAAAATAAAAAAAGGAAAAACTTTAGATTTTATCGGTTTAGTTCGGTTAATCGAACGATAAAAACCGAATCGGTTAAAAAAATTTTTGGTTTTTAATGAGAACCGAACTGAAAAAAAACCGAATTTTTCAGTTCGGTTTTCGGTTTGCTTTTTTACACCCCTAATTGGCAAAGATAGGAGAATCAATCCATGTGATAGTATGACCTTTCAACGTCCCGTTGAAGTGGGCAGAACATAAATAAAACTTGAACTTTTAATATGTGAAAAATTCATGACAAGTGAAGTGTCACTTTCTTGGCGTGTTTCGTGATCCAATGCGTGAATCTTACGCATGATAATTTACGGGATTTTAACGTGAGAAACGACAATGATCATTAAATTACTATACGCTTTTTACCATGAGTGAAAAGACATTGTGATCGATATTTCCATAATCGAAATAGCCAGAAAGGAAAATAGTAAATTTCAATTTCCCTTTTGTTTTCCTGGTTTCGAAATTCCAAAATTTTCTTTTAGGCCAAAACATGAATACGGACGGCCGAGGTCGGACGAGTTCATGTCCGTCGTCATCGCTCCACTAAATCGGACCTTTCTGCATTATCAAAAGCTCAACGCCTCTCTCTCTCTCTCTGTCTCGCAGTATCTGCTGGTTCGTCACCCAAGAAAGTCGTCGGCTTCACTTTCTTCTTCGTTTTCATTCGAATTCTTTGGATTTGGAGCAAGGAATTCTGTGTAAAGTTTCGAGCGTTTCGTTCTTGAGAGCTCTTCCGATTACGTCTCTCGGCCTGGCGGCGATGCTCTTCTGAGCTCGTGGCGGGTTCCGTCCGTCGTCGTCATCATCATTTTGTTGTCGTCGTGTCGATTTCCGTTTCTGGGTGTCGAAAGTAAGCGCCCGCGGGGGCATTTATTGCCTGCCTAAAGATTTCCTTGCTCTGTTTTTTTCGTTTGTTCAGGGGAAAGTGGTAGGAGTTGACTCGCGTTTAGCCAAGTTCTGGGTTTATGTGTATCTGGGTTTCTTGAATCTGGGTAAGAAAAGGAAGCTTTGTAGAGAGAGATGTGTAGCTTGTTGTGGATAACGATATAGAGTAGGTGGTGATTACGGCCCGATGGATGGAAGAGTTGGCGATGTTTACGGCCGGGCCAATGGGAGAGCGCGGCGATGCGGCAGCCACGGTCTTGCCGGATTATGATCTCGTGAATAGACTCAAAATTGAAGATGGGGACAATGGGAGGAATTCCCTGGGGGGTGCTGTGCCGTTGTCGTCTGATCTGAATCTGGCTAGAGTGGCTCCATCTTTGAGTGCCGTCGACTCGGAAAAGGAGTCGGTTGAGGACTGTGATTTCAGCGATGTAGTTCTCAAGTATCAGTGATATCCTTATGGAAGAAGATGTGGAAGAGAAGACTTGCACGTTCCAAGAGTCCGCGGCTCTTCAGGCTGCCGAGGAGTCCTTCTATGAGGTCATCGGTAAAAAGTATCCACCTTCACTGAATAGCCACCCGATATCTCATACTGATATGAATCACGATAGTCCTGCCGATCTTTCTGCCATCGATTTTGGCGACCAACGCAATTTATGTGGTTACAACTCGGTAAAGCCAGGATGGAGTTGTAATGTGGGTGAGCCCAGGACCTCTGTTACTTCTTCCGTTTCGAGTTCCTATACTTCAGTTAGCTCCCCAAATAGTAGCAATAGTCCTATCACGGATGGGTTTGCTGATTCTCCTGTGAGCATCCTTAGGTTGCCTGAACTTCTAAGTGAAAAAGAATCGGCGTTTCATTTCAAGAAAGGCATTGAGGAGGCTAGTAAGTTTCTTCCAGACAACAGTTCTCTGTTTGCTGATTTGGAGAAAAATAACTTGTCTTTAAAGATACCAGAGAATGATGCCATCAGTACCGTCCCAAAGGTGGAGAAGACTATGGGGAGTGGACGCTCGAATAAATCTAGGGGAAAGAAGAATCCTCACTCTGAGAATGTGTGCTTGGAGGAATCAAGAAGTCACAAGCATTCATCACTTTCTACTGAATCAGCTATGAGTTCAGATATGTTTGATGTAGTATTGCTGAGCTGTGTAAAAGATGATCCACTTCGTGAAGAGTTGCAGAGTGCGCAGCAGAACGGACAAACAAAAGGGTCAAACGGGGAAAAGGGCCAATTTAAGAAGCAGGGACGGGAAAAAGACATGGCTGATCTGAGAATGCTGCTGACTCTCTGTGCGCAGTCTGTTGCAGTAGATGACTGGAGAAGTGCGAATGAGATGCTCAAACAGATAAGACAGCACTCATCTCCTACTGGTGATGGAATGCAAAGGATAGCGCACTACTTTGCTAACGGTCTTGAGACACGATTAGCCGGTTCCGGAACTCAGTACACTGCCATCATGTCTAAACCGACATCAGCTGCCTCTGTCTTGAAAGCTTATCGCCTATTCCTTGCTGCATGTCCATTTCCGAAGATGTCAAACTTCTTCTCAAACAAGACAATAGTGAATGTAGCTGAAAATGCAACCAGGCTGCACATCATTGATTTTGGCATCCTCTACGGTTTCCAATGGCCTGGCCTCATAAAACGTCTCTCATCACGACCTGGTGGACCTCCTAAAATTCGGATAACTGGAATCGATCTTCCACAGCCAGGATTCAAGCCAGCTGAAAGGGTGGAGGAGACAGGGCGCCGCCTGAAGAACTATGCGAAGACTTTCGGCGTGCCATTTGAGTTCAATGCTATAGCACAGAGGTGGGACACTATCCAACTGGAGGATCTTAGGATTGATAAAGATGAGGTCCTCGTGGTGAACTCTATGTTCAGATTAAAGAACCTACTCGATGACACAGTGGTGACTGAGAGTCCAAGAGATATTGTTGTGAATCTAATGAGGAAGATGAACCCAGCGGTCTTTATTCTTGGAGTTACAAACGGGGCCTATAGTGCCCCCTTCTTTATCTCCCGGTTTCAAGAGGCTCTTTTTCACTTCTCTACTATCTTTGATATGCTTGATACGAATGTTCCCCGCGACATTCCAGAGAGGATGCTGATTGAGAAGTTATTTGGATGGGGAGCCATGAATGTCATCGCATGCGAAGGCTCAGGGAGGATTGAAAGGCCAGAGACCTACAAACAGTGGCAGGTGCGGATCATGAGGGGAGGGTTTACGCCACTTCCATTGAATGAGGAGATCATGGAGACGGCAAAGGACAGAGTGAAATCTGACTACCATAAGGACTTTGTCGTTGATGAAAATGGTCAGTGGCTTCTGCTAGGATGGAAGGGCCGAATTGTTCGTGCGTTCTCAACATGGGGACCTTCCACCAATACATATTCACCCAAGGCACGAAGATGATAGGACAAGAAGTGTTTCTTATGGTGAGTCTGGTTTTGATTCTACATAATTTGGGATTTCTATTCATCTAAGTTACTGCCTCTTGTTATCATCCGAATTCCCTTCGTCATGCGGAATTTGTGCATTTGCCATTTGCATCCCGCTGCATAAGTGTCTATGATTGATGCTACTGACTTTGAAATTGATAACAAAAAGATTTATGTGCTGAATTCTGTTCTTCTGAGTCAGGTGGAGAGAGACGTGTTCAGATAGCTTGAGATGATGTGGCGATTTGCCAATCCTCTGACTCATAAAGAACAGAAATAGGTTAATTATGGACGGTACTGCTTATATGTTCTTCATTAGGAGAGACCCTCATAGGTTTCTGTACATACGTTGGAAGATATCTGGGCAGCACTTGCATTAGCAGATTTATGGCTGTGATTTTTAGATAGTTCTCTTTATGTTATATTTTGATTCCAATAAGTTTTGAAGATGCACTAATTTTTAGAAACGCAGACCATTCATAGAATGATTAGATATGCATTCTTTGATTAAATATCCATTCTTTCTTTTCAGCGTTGACCGTTGGCTGTTGGCCTTTCTTTGTTCCTTGCTCATTCTTGAACTTGACTTGATCAGGTTAATGATGTTTGTAAGATCCATATTGGCCAAAGTCAGCGGCAATGATCCGCAGTCTGAATTAGGCTTAATAGAAATGGTTCGTTTTTCTTTCTATATGCAATTCGAGATTTCGTTTGTGTTCGTGTTGGCGATTTCTATATCTGAATGCTGGAAACACAATGTATGCACCTTTACCTTAATCTATGTATGGTTATAAAAGAGGACGTTGATTAAGGGTGCGAATGATAATATATCTGTTTAGGAACAATTTTTTTTTTTACTTCCCAAAATAATTTCTGAGTAAAATAACATGTTTGGTAACTATATAAGATTATTTTCGGAATAGAAAAAAAAATAAAAATGCGTTTGATATGATCCACAAAAAGAATAGAAATGCATTTGACTGCCACCACTTCCCGCTACTGATTGGCAGTTGGTGGCGGTCGGCAATGGTCGACGGTCAGTCGGCGGCCGTGGAGAGTGGCAAGGAAGAAGAAGAAAAGAAAATGAGAAAATACAAAAATGACTTATTTATAAAAGTTGTTTTTTTAAACAAGAAGTTATTTTTGTTTTAAATCTATTCTCTAGCTACTTGTCTATTCCGAAGAGTAGAAAAATCAGTTATGTTACCAAACGGAGTTTTGCTCTTTTTTTTTTGTTTTGGGGAGCAAAAAAAACAAAAGAATAGAGGAATGTAAACATTCTCATACACTACCTAAAATGCCAACTTCTCCGACACGTCCCTCGTTCCCTTTTTCTCTCCACCATAAGGAATCCATTAAGTAATCTTCTTGTTATTGTGTGCATCAAGTTTGTATGAGCACTGTGCGTGGGAAACGTTAGATTTGGTGAGATCCATATGATCAATGTCTCGCATCGTCAGGGTGCCAATTCCAAATAATCAGAGCGATAAATGCATATTCGCAAGAGTTTAGTTGATGTTTGAGGTTATTAAACGTACACCTACATACTATATGCACATATCTATCTTGTGGTACTAGCTAAACATTAGGTTGGGTTAGGGATTAGTTGCAGCTCAGTATGCCTAGTATTAGCTAAAAATTTGGTTGGGTTAGGGACTAGTTGCAGCTCAGTAAGCCTAATTCTAAATACGGACATGGTCGTGAAACGGTGCTTATGAAGTGCATTTATGATCACACTACGTTCTCGAGGCGCAGTGGCGACATGTTCTGTCGCGTCATCGCCATTCTAACGACGGAGATTATTCATCTCTGAGAATTCATGTTCTGCTAACTCGACTTCTACTTAGCACTGGCAATCGGAGGATATACAGAAATCCAGTAGCTATTATTATAATGCGTGCATCATGTGCAAAGATGAGTATCTTGCGGTCAAGAGCAGGAGCTACCCTTTTGTCTTTTCTCCCGGAGATTGATTCGGAGGGAAGCAAATTGATGCAACACGGGAGCGCTCAGCGAATGAAGAAAGTTCCCGAAATGTCACTGGGATGCTTCAACCTATGCACATTTTTCCTGATCAAATGACAAAAGCTTGAAAAGCGACACAGGAAATCAGATTCCCGAGGTTGACTTTGCATCTCCTCGTCAAGGATTCTAAGGTCTATAAATTACTACATATAATATTAGTTTCTCAGCAATTGCGATTAAATGCCGATGTCCCAAAAGATCTTGTGATATCGGAACATCCACCTAATGCAACGGAGATTACATTTAAATGAATTATGGAAATTGAATGAAGACTGATGACGAGTGCTTGGTTTGTTAATATCATCGGATAGTCATCCGTGCGTACCGTGGATGTGATACATTTACATGGGTTTATTGAGAGTTTATCGAGGCCTTTTTTTTTTCTCCCTTCAAACTAATACGACTCAAAATACGTTATCCGAATGCAGCTCTGAGCAAATGATGGTGATATTGTCGGCTCCCCTACGTGCCCCATCTGCACCCAAATGCTTTTAACATGGCAAGCCATCTTTCATTTCATTAAGTTCGGCCAGAATACGCAGTCCATTCTTCACTGCTTGAGGAGCCTTAGAGCTGTAAGAACGGGGTCAAGGCCCACCGTTTCTAGTTGCATCTCATGAAAGTGCAAAATTCCTTCGCATGCGAGTGGCGGCAGCCCTGCCGAGCTATGACTTCTGGTTTAATACAGTGCCCTAAATTTCGCTTTATGCAGCGAGGCTATAGCGTCAAGCAAATAGTTAATGTGCATCCAAAATTCACCACTTCAGCATCGAGTTCCAACTCCTTTTAGTTAGTACTCCACGTCTTCACATGCTACCGACGGTGACATTCAAATGATCCAAAGCATGTCGAGGGTCGGAGGTTTAGGAGGGAAATATATTGCATCGAATTAATGGTAAAGACCTTCTTCGCTAAATTTTGAAAGGATAAGGAGTAAATCGCAGGCGTCTCTCTCGAATTAAGGGGGGAAAAAGAGGAACGGGTCAGTTTGAATACGGACTGGGTTCGAAATGAATATCTTCTTTTCAGGTCGATTTGGAGGAAATCTGGAAATAACTGGAGCCGGCGTGTGGTCCTCTTCGGATGTGGAACCTTCACTTGCACTGAGGAGATTTCCAATAGTCGCCGAAATAATTGATTGATTTCATCATGCCAAAGCACAAATTGTCTTTGCTTGATGTGACTAATGATTTCCAATGTCTTGGAACCAACTCGTGACGGTGCCGTACCACTTCCTCTTAACTTAGTGCATGATATCGAAATTTGACTCATGAAGTACGATAAACCTTCGACCCAAAAAAAAAAAGGTATGACTAGTTATTTGGCTATTTTTTTTCTGTCCACCATCGAGTAAAATTTTTCCGACCACAATTATCTATTGTCAGGTTCTAAATCATGAAAGTTGCTTACATGTAAATTTATTAAGGTGTGACTTATGCTCCCATCAACTTTGTGATTTATGCTCCCCATCAACTTTGTAAGGGCAGTGCCCTGCGACTCTAGAGGATAAGTTCATATTTTATTAGTAATTTGAGTTTAGACTCATGAATACCTATTGAATATAAATATTCAGTTTCGATATATATATATCATTGGTAGTTTGAGCTTGGGTTCACAAATAGCTAGTAAATACATATTTTGTTAGAATATATATTATTATTTTTTATCTTGTAATTGAGGGATGTAAAAAGATGTGCGAAGTACTAATTATAGTGAAATTCTTAGCTAAACTTAGCCTAGTTTAGGGGTGAATCAGGATAAAACCTTACGTCTTGAATTCTCTTTCTCACTTTTACTCTCTATTATTTTTGTGATTATGTGGCGAATCCTAACATCTGGTATCAAAGCCAAGTTTGAGATTAGGGTTTCTCGGTGAAAACAGATCCGAAAAAATCAAATTTTAGAAAGATGCTATCATCTAGGTTGCACGGACACGCGACAAGGACACGTGATACGACACGACACGATATGTCGACACGTCATTTCTCAAAAATAGAAAATTCCGACACGTTGGGACACGGTGTATATTAAATAAATATTTTTATTTTTAATTAATTTGATTCAAATTTATAAATAATTAATTAATTAAAAAAAGAACCTAAAATGAATTTACACTAATCATTCAACATTCAGTACTTTTATTTTTCGAAATTACTTTTTCATTTGATTTCCCACCACCCCCCCCCCCCAAATCGAAAATAAAAAGTCCCTGAGGGATCCCCACAAAAAACTCCTCCCTCGTATCTTTCCCCCACCCCCAAATCTTTTTGCCATTTTCTTTCCCTGACAAGCCATCAGTCGGTCACTTCCCCCTCCCTCCAACACGCAAGTCCCTTTTTTTATTCTTTTCGTTCCCTTCTCAAAACCCTAGAGTGCCCTCCTTCTCCTCCTCCTCGCCGCACCTCCTCGCCGCACGACCCTCCATCCTCTCCTCTTCCTCTCAATCTCTGCTTGCTCTCAGCCCTCATCAGTCATCACAATCGTTCACCGCCTCGTCTCCACCCCTTCCTCCCTCGCAGCTGTAGCCACATCGCTGATCCATCACAGCATCACAGAGTGGCAGCCCTCACCTCTGCTTTTTCTCTCACCGTCTCTTGCCGTTGCGGGCTCGTCGTCGCTCGCGGCCTCATCTCTGCTCCCTCGCCCTTGCCTCCACCCTCCATCGTCTTTTGGACACGCGTGTCGAAACGTGTCAACAAATCCGACGCGCAATCAACGCATGTCCGAGCGTGTCTGACCGTGTTGACATGTCCGACACGCTCCGACACGTGTCAGACACAACACGGAAGCACGTGTAACGTGTCTGTGCAACATAGGTCGTCATCTAGTCAATCACAGATTGAAGTAAAGAAATTTAGAGGAAAGGGTTTGGAGTTATGGAAATTGAAGATGGAGGCTCTGCTCGTGGATAGATATATGTGGCATGTGATTGAAGAAGATAAACCTGAGGAAAAATCCAAGAGGAAGCCAAGGAAAAGGAGGCAAAGGAATCCACATCAATGAATTGAAGAAATAGAATATTAGCGATAAAAGGGTGTGAGGCCTAATCTGGCTATGTCTTGCTGATAACATCCTAATAAACATGACTTCTCAAAAGATGGCGAAAGATCTCTAAACGAAGATAGAAAATCTTTATCAAAACAAGTCGCTTGTGAACAAACTATTTCTGCAAAAGCGACTATAATCTTCAGGATGAATGAAGGTGATTCTTTTTCTGCACACTTAAACAAGTCTAATACCATTTGTGGGTAACTTGTACTGATCGATGTCTATATGTATGAAGAAGATAAAGCATGTATTTTATTGCGTTCACTGCCGAATTCATGGGAATGTATAATTGTCTGTATTAGCACTAGTGTTAGCGCGTTATCCTTTGAGGGCGTTGTAGCTATTTTAATATCTGAGAAGATGAGGAGAGCATGTTCTGATAATGCAACGCAAGATGCTCTTTTTGTAAGATGAAGAAATAGTGAATGATACAAATCTAGATTTGGTGGCAAGAATAAGCCTAAAGGAAAATCTAGAAGACAACATCGATCTAAAATAATGTGTTGAAAGTGCAAAAAGCTTGGACACTTTAAGAAAGATTGCAAAAGCAAAAGTGTGGGTCCAAAGTAGCGAGATGATGCATAATCCTCTAATACAAAGAAGGATGATGACAGCAGCTTGAGAGACATGTATCTCGTCTACAATACATCGCAGGATGGCCGTAGTACATGGATAATTGATATTGGAGTGTCTTTTCACATGACGTCTCATAGAGATTGGTTTTGTTGTTATGAATAATATCAAGGAGGTACAGTGCGAATGAGAGATGATACAACACTTGATATAGTTGGTAGCAGAATTGTGAAGTTGAAGATAAAAGATGAGATAATCAAGAATCTTCGGGATGTGATGCATATTCCTTGTCTTACTAGGAATCTTATTTCTGTGGGAAGCATGGCAGATGTTGACATTACTTTCACCAACAAGTATTCATGCAAGTTAATCCGTAGATCTACGGTGATCACCAAAGGCAAACGGTATGGAAAACTGTGAAAGTTATTGGGAAGCACGTTAATTGGTAGTGAGAATTAGATCTTAGAATAGGTAGAAGAAGATCCTTTGATGTTATGACATCGAAGATTGAATCATATCAATGAGAAAGGGTTGGTGACCCTATCTCAAAGAAGATGGTGGATTGAATCTCAAGCTGTTATATGGGTTTCGGATTTTGTATATATTGTCTACATGGGAAACTAAATAAGGTATCTTTTGAATCTATAGGAGGGAGAGCTAAAGGAATTCTAGATCTAATCCATAGTGACGTCTTCAGTCCTATACCAATAGCATAGTTTGGAAAATTAAGGTATTATGTTTCTTTTGCTAATGATTATTCCAGATCTATGTGGATCCATTTCTTGCAGAGAAAAGATGATGTATTTGAAAAATTTCACGAGTTCAAAAATTTGGTGAAAAATCAATTTGATGGAAAGCTTAAAGTTTGGTGAACTAACAACAAAGGAAAATTCTGTTCAATAAAATTTAATCAATTCTATGCAACCAATGATATTGCAAGGCAAAAAAACAACACCATATTCACCTTAGCAAAATGAGGTAGCAAAGAGGCTTAATCAGCCTCTCATGGAAAAAGCATGTTAAGTAGTGCAGGCTTAGCATTTTAATTTTGGGCAGAAGCAGTGGCTACTGCATGTTATTTGAAGAACAGGTCTCCCACATTAGCTTTGAAGGATCAGACATCGTTTGAGGCACTATTCAGGAAAATGCTAGATATATCCCATATTAGGGTGTTAGGTTGTGAAGCATATGTGCACGTGCCAAAGGAGAAGATGAACAAGCTTGAGAGCAAGTCAGAGAAGTACATGTTCATTGGGTATAAGGATGGTGTTAAAAGGTATAAACTGTGAAATTCTGATACTAAAAGTATTATTTATAGCAGAGATGTGGTGTTTAGAGAATTTACAACAAATCATATTGTTCTACAAGATCCTGAAAAATCATAAACAATTGAGTTAGATGTCGGTTTGAAGGAAGAGCAAAAGGTTAGATAAGCTAGAATAGAAAATTCAGATTTTGAAATTGATGAGCCTGATGGGATGGATGATATAGTAGATTCTGAAACTAAATTTGACAATGAAGCACCACTTGAATCAGTCTTAAAAGGGTTTGCACAAATGAGAATACCACCTGAGAGATATATCTTATTTGTTGATAATGAAAATTGTGCTTTGATTGTTATAAGTGATAATTCAAGTACTAACAAGGAAGCAAGAAGGGCAAAGGATGTCATACGGTGGGAGAAAGCCATGAAAGATGAGATAAACTCACTTTATGAAAATGGAACGTAAAGTCTAGTAAAATTACCCACAGATCAAAAGGCAATCGGTTGCAAGTGGGTACTCAAGAAAAAGATATTTGCAAATTGATAGATAGAACAATAGAAAGCTCATTTAGTTGCAAATGGATACTCACTGGAGGGAGTCAATTATAGTGAAATTTATTCTCCTGTTGCAAAATTAAATTCTATAAAACTTGTGTTATCTTTAGCAACTGCTTACAATTTGGAGATAGAGCAACTTGACGTGAAAACGGCATTCCTCCATGGTGATTTAGAGAAGGATATTTTCATGAAGCAACTAAAAGGGTTTGTGATCAGAGGAAAATAAGACTTTGTTTGTAAACTAAACAAGTCTTTATATGGCCTAAATAATCTCCAAGGATATGGTACCAAAAATTCAACTCATATGTCTTGAAGTTTAGCTTTGTTAGTTGTGATATTGATCATTGTGTCTAGGTGAAAAGGTTAAATGATGACTTTATTATCTTAACCTTATGCATTTATGATATGCTGCTAGTTGGGAATAATATGAGAATGATTAACACTGTAAAAGAACTATTGGCAAAACAATTTGAGATGAAAGATCTAGTCCCAACAAACTTCATCGTGGGCATACAGATAAAAAGAGAGCATGACAATGGGAAATTGTGGTTAAGTCAGAATAAATATGTTGAAAGTGTGTTAAAGAAATTCAACATGGTAGATTGCAAATTAGTGAAGACCCCATGTCCACAAGTTATAGATTATCAGTGCTCCGATGTCCTAAGATTGAAGAAGAAGCTGAAGAGATAGCAGCAATCCCATATGCAAGTGCAATTGGGAGCCTAATGTATGTAATGGTATGTACTCATCTAGATATTACTCAAGCAGTGGGAGTATTGAGCAAATATATATCTAATCCAAGGAAAGAACATTGGATGGCAGCAAAGTGGGTGCTTTGTTATCTTCGCGGTACATCTGGCTTTAAGTTATGCTATGAAGGCATGTAAAACTTAAAGGGACAACAAGCATTAGGACTCAAGTGCTTTGAGGATGCTGATTAGGAAGACGATATTGATAGCAGGAGATCAACCGACGGATATGTTGTTTCTTTATTCGGAGGAGCTATGAGTTGGATGACCAAGAGACAGAGCACTATTGCTTTATCTTCTAATGAGGCAAAGTACATGACCCTTAATCATGCTATTAAGGAAGTAATTTGGATGCGCAAATTATGTAAAGAGCTTGGTTTACATCAGGGGAAGTGAAGATTGAATGTAATAGTCAGAGTGCTATATTCTTGGTTAAGAATTCTTGATTTCATGCAAGAACAAAGCATATCAACATTCAATATAACTTCATTTGCGAGAAAGTGGAACAAAAAAACATAGTACTAGAGAAAAAATGACAAAAAAGTGAATAGTGTAGATTTTTTGGCCTATGCAATAAGTGCAGAAAAGTATAAATAGTGTACAACTTTATTGCATTTAAAGAAGCATGTGGAGTATTCACCGAGTGGGAGAATATTATGATGTAGTTCATAGTCCCCATCAACTGTGTAGGAGTAGTGTCTTATGACTCTAAAGGTTGAGCTCATATTTTATTGATAATTTGGACTTAGACTCATGAATAGCTCCTGGATATATATATTGCTTGTAATTGAGGGATATAATAGAGAGGTGCGAGGTGCTAGTTATAGTGCAATCCTCAACTAGATGTAACCCTAGTTTAAGGATGAATTATGATAAAATCTTGCGTCTTGAATTTTCTTTTTCATTTTTACTCTCTATTTTTTTGTGATTGTGCAACGAATCCTAACAAAACTTAGTTAAATACAACAATGCAGGTGATGCCTCATTTTGTGACCCGCCAACTAGAAAGTGGAGGAAAACACGGTCCTAAATTATAGTCGACGGTCAATCACTTTGTTATGTGTTTATAACATGATAGAGTACTCTCTGAACATTTCTTTTTCACATCCCTATGGGTACCATCGAATGGAAGATGATCATATGCTCGTGATTTTTCAAGCGATTAACATGCTTAGCTTAATGAGTTAGTATAGTTGAAAGGATATTAATCTTTCAGGTGCATAAATAATGACTTCGTTAATTAAGTATTGCGATCGGATAATATCCGCACTGGTTTTCATGTATACAGATAAGTCCACATTGGCGATTCCTGATAGAATTCGAATCTAGAAAATTTCGTTGGTGCTAAGTTGATGTCCGAATGGTCTTGCTGACCGATCATGTACTCGTGGACACGTGATGAAATAGGAAGTAGCACGTCATGTTTGTGAATATGGCGGCGGCGGCGGCTAGATGAGTTCGCCGCCGTGAGCTGGCCTTTGGACTTCGGCCTCGTCCATGTTACCATTCGCAGGTCAAACTGTCTGCAAGTTCAAGCTAGAATCATCGTCCTTCGATCAGGTTGATTGTCTGCTCAATTACACTTTCAATTTTCAAGCTGGTCGCACGCGAACATTTATAGGCATCACGCAAAACAATTTCCATAATTGTGTGAAGTTAAAGCAATTATTTCCCGTTTGGGTAAAACACTGATAAGCAACTTTTTGCTTAAAAATTTAGTATGAACAGCCAAATCATTATCATTCCTCCCCTTTTGAGATATTTGACACCTAAATTTTTACCTAATCATTTAGTAATTAGTTGCATATAAAAAAAATAAAAAATAAAATTGCATTTCATGTAGTCACATTGCATCGGCACCAAAACACAACAAGAAGCAAGGGCTCACGGTCGATAACGTGCAAAAAAAAAAAAGGGGGGGGGGTTGGTTTCTCTTTTGCCGGTTTGAAAACACACAAAAAGAAAGTCAGAGAAAGAAGAAAGAAGTTCCTGCACGTCCATCGTCTCTCACTCATTAATGCATGCACATGCATATATACAATTCGGCGGACGTAAGGAGCCTCAAAGAAGCAAAAGAAGCCCATAATATATTATATAATATACTCTCTCAAGTGTGTGGGTTATTATGTAGCACGGACACGGCGACACGGACACGTGACACGACACGACACGCGATACGTCATTTCTCAAAAATAGAGAATTTCGACACGTTCCGGCACGTTAAATATTAAATAAATATTTTTATTTTTAATTAATTTGATTCAAATTCACAAATAAATAAATAAATAGTTTACAATGAATTTATACTAGTAATATTAATAAATCTTACACTTTTTTTATTTCATTATCCCAAATTTGCATTTATTTTTCGAAATCCCCCCTCCCCAAATTTACTTTAATTTTTTTAATCTCATTTATTTATTTTTCGGATAAAAAAATCCCATTAGAGTCCACCTCACTCTCTTCTTTTCCTTATCCATTTCCCCCCACCCCCGAATTTATTTTCCTTTCCCTCTCCAGGCCCCACCATCGTCCATTCCCCCACCCAAATTTATTTATTTTCCTTTCCCTCCCACAATCGTCCATTTCCCCCCATCTGTCCGTCACTTTCCCTCCCCCCAAAATAGGTACCATAAACTCCCATTTTTTTAATCACTTTTGAGTTTCTCAAAAACCCTAGCTCCTTTACTCCTCCTCCTCGCCGCTCGCGACCCTTCCTCTTCTCCTCCTCCCTCCTTGCCGCTCGCCGCACGACCTCCTTCCTCGCCGGTCGCCGCTCCTCGCCGCACGCACGACCCCTTCCTCGCCGCTCGTCGCTCCTCGCCGCACGACCCCTTCCTCGCCGCTCGTCGCTCCTCGCCGCACGACCCCCTTCCTCGCCGCTCGCTGCTCCTCGCCGCACGCACGACCCCCTTCCTCGCCGCTCGCCGCTCGCTGCTCCTCGTCGGATCCATCGCAGCATCACAGGGCCGGCCCTCGCCTCAGTCTATGCTCGGCCGTCTCTCGCCGTCGCTCGCGGTCTTCTCCCTCCCGGACACGCGTGTCGAAACGTGTCGGGCAAAGGTTGACCACGTGTCGGAAAATCCGACACGCGTTGACCGCGTGTCCGACCGTGTCCGAGCGTGTCGACGTGTCCGACACGCTCCGACACGTGTCGGACACGACACGGAAGCACGGACAACGTGTCCGTGCTTCATAGGACTGGGTTATCAACTTTAGTGAAGCAACGAGAAATTTGCTGAAGCAAGTAACAAGCAAGAAAAGTCAAAAGTTGCAACTATTCTCTTTCACACAAAGGCGGTGGAACGCCCATCAAAGGGGGGGCAACGTGCAGAGAAGAAAATAGAGAGAGCCTGAGCAGAAAAGAACTCTAAGCTTAATTTCATCTCTCAGCCGCACTTTTCAGCCAATTGGACAAGTAGCCGCCTAAGAAGCCGCAAGCGTGAAGAAAGCAAAGAAAAGAGAATCCATGAGCGTCCACTTTTTCTCTCGCTCATTAATGCATGCACATGCATGCACAAAATGGGGAAGACGTGAGAAGATACGCAAGAGATGGGCTCACAATTTTATAATATATTATAGTGAGTTGTTGCAAGGAATTCTCCCCTTCCTGGAGAGCAAATCGGCTGGAGAAGAAAGTCAAAAGTAGGGGCACACATTATAATATATTATAGCAGCTAATGGAGTCTTCAAGAAACAGGGAAGCAAGGTTCATACTTGGACGTGAAGAAGAAGTTGCGGCTGTTCTCAATTCACACTGAAGTCGGCCACGTGAGGCGGTGAATTCTGAGCCTATAAATAAGGCTTGGGACTGCGAACGAGGGGGAGGCCAGAGAACATAAGAGAAAAAAATCTATGAAAAAGGCCTGCTGAGAGACATACGGACGAGTGAAAAAAAAAAGAAGAGATTAAGAGAGATAGAGTCTCGTTAGAGAAAAGCAAGAGGGTGAAGTCAGAGTGGAGTTGAACGAAAAAATTCATTTTGAGAGGTTTGTGAGAAAAAAGAAGCTATTAAAAGAAGAGTCCGAAGAGAGACACACGAGTTGAGAGAAAGGAGGAGATTAAAAAAAGGAGAGACTCTCGTTAGAGAGAAACAAGAAAAATTGAAGTCAGGGGGAGGATATTAAAAAAAGAGATGAATAGAGAGTCTGTCAGAGAAAAACCAAAAAGAAGGTGAAGTCAGAGTGGGCAACAGAGAGAGAAAGAACGTGAGAGAAAAAAAAAAATTAAAAAAAGGAGGGGTTGTCTTCTTCAAGGGGAGGCTTCGAGCGACGCCTGCACCTCCGCCCCGGCGTCCACTGCAGCCCGCATCACCGCGCCGGTCCGAGACCCGTCGCTGCTCGCAACCTCACCAGCCACCGCCCTTCGCCGGAGCTCCGAACACCGTCACTGTTGCAGCCCTCAGCCCGAGCTCCACCCTGCTCTCCGAGCGCCCTCTCCGCGCCTGCACCTCCGCCCGACGCCGCGAGTACCCGCCACCACGCCAGCAGCCCGCGCCTGCGCCTCTGCTCGCCCGTCACAGCTCGCAACCTCACCAGCCACCGCCCTTCGCCGGAGCTCCGAACACCGTCACGGTTGCAGCCCTCAGCCCGAGCTCCACCCTGCTCTCCGAGCGCCCTCTCCGCGCCTGCACCTCCGCCCGACGCCGCGAGTACCCGCCACCACGCCAGCAGCCCGCGCCTGCGCCTCTGCTCGCCCGTCACAGCTCCCGCCGTCGCCGCGCCACCGTCCCCGACGCCTGCATCCGCAGCCGCGCCTCTGCTCGCCCGTCACAGCTCCTGCCGCCACTGCTGCCCGTGTCCCACACCGGCAATGCCGCCCGCCTGCACTGCCCTGGCGTCAAGTTCCAGCTCTACGAGCCATCTTTAGAACCCTGGCGATCCTGTGGCAGCTGTAACGTGCCTCCGAGCCCGAGCTGCCATTTCCCGACATGAGCCACATCCATATGGCCTGTTAAGCCATCCGCGGAATCCCCGGCAGTAACGGCGAGCTGCTGTCCAAGCTCGAGCCTGACCATTATAAACTGAGAAGTTGCTGTACCGGCCAATCACTGTTCTTCTGAAGTCCACCAACGTAGAGAAAGGGGGCACATAAAGAGCAAATAAAAAAGGGGATAAAAGACCACTTTCCTTTCCTTTGCAGGACATTCACGTTGGCCGGTGAAGTCCTGTAGCTAGGCTTTCAACGAGGACTTTCCTTCCTCGTGAATTTTGTGTTGCAGGTCATCCCTTGTCTTTTGGAGAAAGACGTTTCCAGCTCGAACCAAGCACTGCAGCTTATCCCAAGCTACCCATAGAGCCTCTGGCGAGCAACTGAATTGCAGGTCCCCTAAGCTTCGTGGTCGCGTAATCGCTACCGTTCATGAGTCCCTTGTCGCCAGTCCTATTTTGGAAACGAATCATCTAAACTAGGTAGTTTTCTTGAACCAAATTAGATAGATTTATTTTATTTTGTTTTGATGCATGATTGAAATCCTCGATGTACCGCCTAATTTGCAACTGCACCAGTTTTTTATTCCATCTATAAGGCTTTAGATGGAATAATTAATCACACGGGAATAAAATTGATATCTTGATCTTCAAGGCTTGAGATCAATTTATTGATTTTATTAGCGAAATAATCAAGTGTGATTAGATATTGTTTTCAAATTTGAATGATGGATAATATCTTTGGGGACTGTGAATGATTTGGTGCTTATCTTTTAATTGTTTCATTTATCAAAAAAACAAAAATACAAAAAAATTGCATTTGCATATCATGTAGATTAGAATTGACTTTTCTAGATAAAATTGCATGATAAAATAGTTAGTTTTTTTAAAATGCATGTTTAGATGGTATCTAGGTTAGATAGTATCTTTTGAATTAAATTGCATAATGAAATAATTTTCTAAGTTAAGATAGGATTTAGATTAGTCTATTCCTAACTTAGAATAGATGATATCTCACTCTAGTTAGATTTTTAGCAATTTTAATTCTGAATTTTCATAAAAAAAAATACGAAAAAAATCATGCGCATGTCATTTAGAATTAGGTTCATGAAATGCACGTCATTTAGTGATTATTGCTAGGTTCATTTAGTTAAAAAATTGCCCGTCATTATAATCAAGTTATTAGGTTAATTTAGATTGCATATTTAATTGTTACATTTATTTAATTTCGAATTTCATGGAAAATAAAAAAATTTAGAATAAATCAATTTCATGCTTTAGGATAGACTGCATGCTTAATATAGTTTAGGACATATTGCCATGTTACATCATTTCATGTTAGATTAATAGCATGCATTGCATAGAACATGATTTTCATTAAATAAGTGAAAACAAAAAAAGAAGAAGAAGAAATTGCGAGTTAATTAGAAATCATATCTAGGACTGTCGATGTGAATTCTAATCTAACAACGCAGATGCTTTCGTTGTTATGAGGTAAGTCCTGCAATTTATTCATCGCTTTCTTGGGTGTTAAATTGGTGGTTTGCGCACCCGCATGATCACCTCACATGTTAGGGAGATAAATTAAAATGAATTCAAGCTCACCTGCCAAACATTTTTCAAAATAAAAGAGAAAGGTACCGAAAGGGCGTTAGAGAAATCTAGCGTAATCAAGTCCCCCGAACTCATAAATCTCGGTTCGTAGGAGTAAAGTAAATCTCCCGTTACTTTACTTGGGTTTCTAATCGACCCACCAAAAATAGATTAGTGGCGACTCCTAATTGAAAAATCATTTGCATGTTAAAAAATTTGAACTTAAGTCGCGAATTGGTATGGGCGCAGGAGAGCCGAGTTAAGTCTAGGCTTAACAATCCATTAGCCGAACCCTTAGGTGGTCCAACCCGCTTCGGGGAGGTCGCGACAAACGCAATCTAAGTAAGATCTTATTGCGATAAAAAGCGCACAAAAAACTATTGCTCAACATTATGATTGATTTTGTCGAGCACATTTCCTATCTCTATTTTGAGTAAATCAAAGTGGGTTTTGTGCATTGTGTCTTGCTTAGCTGAAAGAAATTGATAAAAAATTAAAAAAAAAAGGGGCATAAAATGGAAAAAAGGAAGGTCGACCGAAGATGAAATCCCAGAACTTTCATTATAATGCGTTGGCCTTGACCCGTGGGTTCATGTCGCATTCCATTAGCAATGGAAAGACGCCATCCTAGTTGGCGATTAAAAAAGCTAAACAACGAGGTTTGAATTTGATTCCTGTTCTCAACTCTCTACCTTATCCAGTCGATCCCGCGTCATATGAAATGAGCATGAGAGACAACGATGTTATATACGTGTTAAAGAATCCTCGCAACCCTAGTTAGGCCATTTTCAACGCTGTGATCAAGCTTCACGAGATCAAAGCGACGATTCAAAGCATGGAAACAACCCTGTTATTTCCCGCGTTGAAGGCACGGAAAGCGGTCACTTAATGACAAGAAACATGAGTAAACAACAGATTAATGCGTGAGAGATCGTCGTCCGCAAGTCGAGGGAAAACGCGAAGGAGAAAGCGACGTGCATGCATGCATGCATACAGAGGATGATGAAAATCCTTTTTTGGACCAGACAAAGAGGGAGGCAAGTTGGAGGCTCAAGGTTTCCGACCATGAGGTGACAATCTTGTCATCTCGAAAACGAGAACAAGAACAACGGATCGAATCTGATATGATTGTAAGCAATTCGAGGGCATAATAATTTGGTCAACAGAAAGAGGAAGTGTTGATTGATGTTGTTTTGATGACTTCCCCCAACTCCACTCAAAAGTGTTGTTAGTTCGTCAATAGAAAGGGTGGTCCATTTGGATGGTCGCTTTCGCTTCCATTTGGCGATAAATACATAATAACTTAGAAGATCGATAAATACATAATAACTTAGAAGATTCAAAAGCACATTTGATTGAAACAAATTATCTTAAAAATTATAAATTTATTGTCCAGCAATCAATTTAATCATAAATTTTCTAAATATTTTAATGATTTTCCAATGTAATCTATCTTGCCAATTTTGGTCGGAAATCATTAATAGGACAGTTTGTTCGGTGTTATACGTCCTACGTGGAATGGTTGGTTTTGACATTAATATGACCAATGGAGGAAGAAGATGAACAGTAGAATGTGGGGGGAAGAAAAGGGAAAATTCATCAATCTCAGCAATTTTCAAACGAAATTGATTAAATGGACTACATTGAAGAATTGTCAAAAAATTTAGGATTAAATTGACAAAATTAAAAAATTTATTATTAAATTGGCCATTATAAAATAGGTTTGAACTTATTGGACAATTCTTTCTTTATGACCGAGATATATCATAGCTAGGCGTGCACATCACATAACTTTTTGATTTGGATAAAACATAAGTTAGATTGGTGCCATTCCGGATCATTAATGCTAGCGACGATACATCAGAAGTCAGCAAGGAGAACACAGTTCGTAATTAAGGAAGATAAACCTTGCATGTACTTGCACGTACTTGCTAAGGGCCTATTTGTTAAAATCTGTTTTTGTTCCCCGGAACAACTTTTTTTGTTCTTTTGTTTTAGGGAACGAAAAAGAATAGAAACTTGTTTGGTAAAACTTGTTCCTAAGAACAAAAAATCTATTTTTTTGTTCCCGGAATAGATTTGGAACAGAAATAAAAAATAGAAAAAAGTAATTTCTTATTCCCAAGAACAATAATTTATTTTTCTCTCTTCTTTTTCTTCTCTTTTCTTCCTCCTCTTCTTCCTTTTGGCTAGTCATTGGCCTTGGCCATGGCCGGCGCCGGCGACCAACCATGCGAGGGCCGGCGACCTCGCTGAGCGTCGCCAACCCCCAAAGATGTTGAGCCACGGCAAGGCTTGTCGGCCCGAGCCTTGCTGTGGCTAGCCGAAGCATGGCGAGACTCGACCTCACTTGGGCTGGGCGAGGTCGACCTCACCCAGATCTGGCGAGGCCGAGGTTGCCTAGCCACCGACAAGGCCAAGCCTCGCGGGGGCTAGGCGAGCTCGTCGGACGCCGCCCGACCCGGTCGGCCGGCAACTAGCCAAAGAGGAAAAAAAAAAGGAAAAATAATAAAAGAATTAAAAAATTAAATGAAATAAAAAAATCTAAGAATTTTACCAAATATATTTCTATCCCGAGAATAGAAATTTTGGAAAGTTACCAAACACGTTCTTTTGCTCAAAAATTATTCACAATAACAGAAACAGAAAAAATCATTTTTCAGTAAAAATTGTTTCTCAGAACAAAAACGTTACCTATCGCGCCCTAAATGTAACTAGGTCATGCTTAATTGTTGTTCATAGCTAGTAAATAAATAAACTTTTTTCATGTGTCGATGCTGCTTTGCCTAATGAGAACATATGTTCTCACTAATTTTTCTTTTTTTTATGTTCTCACTAATTGGAATGTGGATATAATAATATATAATCTATATGATATTCCCATGATTGGAGCATTCGGATCACCATCTTATCAATTATGCTAATTTTAGCGGGATGCTCCGATGAACTATTCTCTCTAAAATGAGTAATTATAATAAATAAATAAATAAAAAGCAATTAGATATTCCGACGAAGATGTTTGTAGTATTTTAATTTCTTGTCAGCTTACATTTTGTACACGAAGTACCATAATTTACTGACTATTTTCTCGCGAAAGGCTTGTATTTTTGTATTTTTATTATCTTCAAGGTGGCATGTCAGAGTCCTCCCTGTTGGCAACGTCGATGTTATGATGGTGTTATGATGGGGAAAAGGTACGTTCGTTTCGTACACGACACGAGCGGATCGTGTCCTTATGTCGCCCGTGGATTCCAATTACGAGGGCGGGGTCCGGATATGAATTACCAGACGAACCAGTAGGAACAGGACAATCCACCCGTGCAATGATGGTACGACCTTCAAAATGAGCAGAGTATAGATGAAGCCTGAACTTTTAATATATGAAAATTTCATGATAAATGAAGCGTCGCTCTCTTAGTGTGCTTTGTGATGCAACGTTTAGATTTAATGCATGATAATTTATGAGACGTCATCTACACTTTGAATGTGAGAAACGATAATAATCATTAAATTACTATACGTTTTTTACCCCATGTGAAGAGATACTATGATGGATATTTCCATAATCAAAATAGCCAGAAAGGAAAATAGTAAATTTCAATTTCCCTTTTGTTTCCTGGGTTCGAAATTCCAAAATTTTCTTTTAGGCCATATACATGTGTATATATTCCCACAAACACGGACGAGTTCATGTCCGTCGTCATCGCTTCGCTTAGATCGGGCCTTTCTGCATTTTCCTCCTTTTCTTCATAATCAAAAACTCAACGCCTCTCTCTCTCTCTCTCTCTCTCTCTCTCTCTCTCTCTCTCTCTCGGAGTATCTGCTGGTTCGTCACCCAGGTAGCCGTCGGCTTCACTTTCTTCTTCGTTTTCATTCGATTTCTTTGGATTTGAAGTAAGGAATTCTGTGTAAAGTTTCGAGCTTTTCGGTCTTGAGAGCTTTTCCGATTAAGTCTCTCGGCCTGGCGGCGATGCTCTTCTGAGCTCGTCGGCGGGTTCCGTTCGTAATCATTTTCTTGTTGTCGTGTCGATTTCCGTTTCTGGGTGTTGTCAGTAAGCGCGCGCGAGGGCATTTATCGCCTGCCTAAAGATTTCCTTGCTCTGTTTGTTTCGTTTGTTCAGGGGAAAGCGGTAGGAGGCGACTTCCGTTTAGCCAAGTTCTGGGTTTATGTGTATCTGGGTTTCTTGAATCTGGGTGACAAAAGGAAGCTTTGTAGAGAGAGATGTGCAGCTTGTTCTGGACAGCAATATAGAGTAGGTGGTGTTGCGGCCCGATGGATGGAAGAGTCGGCGATGTTTACAGCCGGGCCAATGGGAACTCGCGTGGCGATGTGGCAGCCGCGGTCGTGCCGGATTACAATCTCGTGAGGAGGCTCAGAATTGATGATGGGGACAACGGGCGGAATTCTGTCGGGGGTGCTGTGCCATTATCGTCTGATCTGAATCTGCCTAGAGTGGCTCTGTCTTTGAGCTCCGTCAACTCGGAAAAGGAGTCGGTTGAGGACTCTGATTTCAGCGACGGAGTTCTCGAGTACATCAACGAAATTCTTATGGAGGAAGATGTGGAAGAGAAGGCTTGCACGTTCCAAGAGTCCGGGGCTCTTCAAGCTGCCGAGAAGTCCTTCTATGAGATCATCGGTAAAATGTATCCGCCTTCACAGAATAGCCACCCAATATCTCGTACTGATATGAATCATGATAGTCCTGCCGGTCTTTCTGCCATCTATTCTGGCGGCCAACGCAATTTTTATGGTTACAACTCGGTAAAGCCAGGATGGAGTTGTGACATGGGTGAGCCCAGGGCCTCTGTTCCTTCTTTCGTTTCGAGTTCCCATACTTCAGTTAGCTCCCCATATAGTAGCAACAGTCCTATCACGGATGGGTTTGCTGATTCTCCTGTGAGTATCCTTAGGTTGCCCGAACTTTTAAGTGAAAAAGAATCGGCCTTTCATTTCAAGAAACGCGTTGAGGAGGCAAGTAAGTTTCTTCCAAACAACAGTTCTCCGTCTGCCAATTTGGAGAAAAATAGCTTGTCTTCTACGATACCAGAGAATGATGCCATCAGTACCGTTCTAGAGGTGGAGAAGACTATGGGGAGCAGACGCTCGAATAAATCTAGGGGAAAGAAGAATCCTCACTCTGAGGAAGATGTATGCTTGGAGGAATCAAGAAGTCACAAGCATTCATCACTTTCTACTGAATCAGCTGTGAGTTCAGATATGTTTGATGCAGTATTGCTTAGCGGTGGAAAAGATGATCCACTTCGTGAAGAGTTGCAAAGGGCGCAGCAGAACGGACAAACAAAAGGGTCGAACGGGAAAAAGGGCCGAGTTAAGAAGCAGGGACGGGAAAAAGACATAGTTGATCTGAGAACGCTGCTGACTCTCTGTGCGCAGTCTGTTGCAGTAGATGACAGGAGAAGTGCGAATGATATGCTCAAACAGATAAGACAGCACTCATCTCCTACTGGTGATGGAATGCAAAGGATGGCGCACTACTTTGCTAACGGTCTTGAGGCACGATTAGCCGGTTCCGGAACTCAGATTTACACTGGCGTCATGTCTAAACCGACATCAGCTGCCTCTGTCTTGAAAGCTCATCGCCTACTCCTTGCTGCATGTCCATTTCCGAAGATCGTAAACTTCTTCTCAAACAAGACAATAATCGATGTAGCTGAAAATGCAACGAGGCTGCACATCATTGATTTTGGCATCCTCTATGGTTTCCAATGGCCTGGCCTCATAAAACGTCTCTCGTCACGACCTGGTGGACCTCCTAAAATTCGGATAACTGGAATCGATTTTCCACAGCCAGGATTCAAGCCAGCTGAAAGGGTGGAGGAGACAGGGCGCCGCTTGAAGAACTATGCGAAGACTTTCGGCGTGCCATTTGAGTTCAATGCTATAGCACAGAGGTGGGACACTATCCAACTGGAGGATCTTAGGATTGATAAAGATGAGGTCCTGGTGGTGAACTGTATGGTCAGATTAAAGAACCTACTCGATGAGACAGTGGTGGCTGAGAGTCCAAGAGATATTGTTGTGAATCTAACGAGGAAGATGAACCCAGCGGTCTTTATTCTTGGAGTTATAAACGGGGCCCATAGTGCCCCCTTCTTTATCTCCCGGTTTCGAGAGGCTCTTTTTCACTTCTCTACTATGTTTGATATGCTTGATGCGAATGTTCCCCGCGACATTCCAGAGAGGATGCTGCTTGAGAAAGAGTTTTATGGATGGGAAGCCATGAATGTCATTGCATGCGAAGGCTCAGAGAGGATTGAAAGGCCAGAGACCTACAAACAGTGGCAGGTGCGGTTCACGAGGGCAGGGTTTACGCCACTTCCATTGAATGAGGAGATCGTGGAGAAGGTAAAGGACAGAATGAAATCTGACTGCCATAAGGACTTTGTCGTTGATGAAAATGGCCAGTGGCTTCTGCTAGGATGGAAGGGCCGAATTGTTCGTGCATTCTCAACATGGAAACCTTCCGCCAATACATGATAGGACAAGAAGTTTTTCTTATGGTGAGTCTGGTTTTGATTCTACATAAATTTGGGATTTCTATTTATCTAAGTTACTCCCTCTTGTTATCATCGGAGATCTCTTTGCCGTGCCGAATTTGTGCGTTTGCCATTTGCATCCTGCTGCATAAGTATATATAATTGATGCTGCTGACTTTGAAATTGATAACAGAAAGATGATTGTGCTGAATTCTGTTCTTCTGAATCAGATGGAGAGAGACATGTTCAGACAGCTCGAGATGACATGGCGACTTGCCAATTCAGAAATAGGTGAATCATGGACGGTACTGCTTATATGTTCTTCATTTGGAGAGACCCTCATAGGTTTCTGAACATACGCTGAAGATATCTGGGCAGCACTTGCATTCTTTGATTAAATATCCATTCTTTCTTTTCACCGTCGGCTGTCGGATGTTGGCCTTTCTTTGTTCCATGCTCATTCTTGAGCTTGATTTGATAAAGTTAATGACGTTTGTGAGATCCATATTTGCCAAAGTGGGCGACAATGATCCGTGGTCTGAATTAGGCTTAATGGGAAGTGGTTTGTTTTTCTTTCTATATGCAATTCAAGATTTCGTTCGTGCTTGTGCGAATTATATATCTGAATGCTGGAAACGCAATGTATGTGCCTTTATCTTGATCTATCTATGGTTAGAAAGAGGACGTTGATTAAAATGCCGACTTCTCCGACTCGTCCCTCGTCCCCTTTTTCTCTTCCTGATAAGGAAGCCATTAAGTAATCATCTTGTCATTGTGCACACCA
This sequence comes from Eucalyptus guilfoylei, assembly GCA_016097605.1. Taxonomy (NCBI): domain Eukaryota; kingdom Viridiplantae; phylum Streptophyta; class Magnoliopsida; order Myrtales; family Myrtaceae; genus Eucalyptus; species Eucalyptus guilfoylei. Next base: position 22,848,666 of record CM027869.1, read on the forward strand.
AGTTTATATGAGCATTGTGTGAGCGAAACGTTAGATTTGGTGGGACTCATATGATCAATGTCTCGCATTATTAGGTTTTCGATTTCAAATAATCCGGACAATAAATGTGTATGTGCAAGAGTTCAATTAATGTTCGAGGTTATAAAACGTACACCTACCTGCTTTATGCGCATACGTATGTTGTGGTACTAGTTAAACATTAGGGATGGTTGGGGACTAGTTGCAGCTCAATATGCCTAATTCTAAACACAGACACGGTCATGAAACGGTGCTTATGAATTGCACCTAGGATTACGCTATGATCTCGAGCTGCGGCAACGACATGTTCTGTCGTGTCGTCGTCATTCTAACAACGGAGATTATTCATCTCTGGGAATCCATGTTCTGCTAACTCGACTTCTACTTAGCACTGGCAATCGGAGAATGTGCAGGAATCCAGTAGCTATTATTATAATGTGCGCATGATGTACAGAGATGGGTATCTTGCGGTCAAGAGCTGGAGCTACCCTTTTGTCTTTTATTTTTGAGATTGATTCCGAGGAAAGCAAATTGGATGCAACGCTGGAGCGCCCGGCGAATTAAGATAGTTTCCGAAAATGTCGCTGGAATGCATCAACCTATCCACATTTTCCCCTGGTCAGTTGACAAGAGCTTGGAAAGCGGCACAGGATATCGAATTCCCAAATTTGACTTTGCATCTACTGGTCGAGGGTTTCGAGATCTATAGATTACTACATATGATATTAGTTTCTCAGACATTACGATCTAGCGCTGATGTCGGAAAACCCACCTAATGCAACAGGGATTACATTTAAATGAACGACGGACATTGAATAAAGACCGACGAAGCATGCTTGGTTTATTAATGTCATTTGGCCGATTATTCGCGCGTACTATACATGTGATATTTTATAGGGATTTATGGAGAGTTTACCAAGACCTTTTCAAAAAAGGAAAAAAAAAAAAAAAAACTGATGCGACTCCAAACACGCTATCCGAATGCAGCGCTGCGCAAGTGACGGTGATGTTGCCGGCTCGACAATGCGAATAATTGGTGAGATTCTGCGAATATTTTCTCATAAACTCGCAAGTTTACGGTGACGACGACGTTGACTTTTGAAGCGGTGACCAAATCGGAATCCGGTTGGCGGGCCTAAAAAAGTCAATTCCCATGATCGAGCAAAAGCCCAGGAAAAGCCAGCCCGGCCCGCTCGGCCCAGATGGCCCCGATTTGAAGGATATAAATATGGGCCCAACGCGAGGAGCCGGCCCGACCCGGGCCCGCCCATTGATTGCGAAGGAGAAGCAGGGGTGGGGTGGGTTGCGGCTCGTCGGCGCGGCGCGACTGCTTGAGGCGACGCCGCCGACTCTGCTGCATCAGCTCCGGAGACGGAGATCGAGGAGAGCGGGCGATGGCCGGAGCCGGCGCCCCGGATTTCTTCTACAGAGAAGCGCAGCGCCTCGGCTATGCCGCGCGCTCTGCCTTCAAGGTCCTTCCTCCTCTGTTCTTGCTCCTCGTTTTGCTCTGAATTCGTGTATCGATTTCCTGCTTTCGAAACCGTGTGAAATTTTCTTGTCGTACAGCTGCTTCAGATGCAGAACAAGTATAAGCTGATAACTGCCGGGTCCTCTGTTCTCGACCTCGGCTGTGCCCCTGGCGCTTGGCTTCAGGTTCTCTCTGCTCGGGCCACCACCCGACGTGTTTGTCGAAATCTCTCCGTGCGTCTTTCGTTTGTTATCCAATCTGACTGACGGGTTCGCGTCCAGGTTGCTTGCCAGAACTTGGGTCCTCTGAAAAATGGTGGGTCAGTCGTGGGCATTGATCTCAAGGTTCGTTGCCCTCTCGCGTGCGCGTTGTGCGTGGCCCTGTTGGATTCTGAACAAATGGAGTGGACTCCGTGGAGAGTGTTTATCTCTGAATTAAGTTTTTCTGTTGTTTGAAAGAGTGTTTTTTTCTGGGTGTATGATGAGAGAATTGGGGATGTGCAGAACAGAAGGTTAAGGTTCCTACAATGCATTGTGATGCTAGAGTTCAGACAGTTTGTGCCGATGTGAGGAACTTCCCGAAGCACCAAATTAAGGCCCTTTCTCCAAAGGTAGCTCGTTGCAAAGTAATCTTGTGGACTTGAAACGAAAATATGCATGTTTACTTTGTGAATGGGGAGGTATTTGAGTTCTAAATGTATTGTAAATCACTGTAAAGATCCCTACTTTCTGCTTCCTCCTGAACCAAGGTGAGTTTTTTGTCACTGGAAAATCATGCAGTGTCATGGATACTGAGGTTAAGCATGTACAGAAACGATTTATTAGCTTCCTCACAAGATATCATCCAAAAAATTGGAACCAAGATTCTGGTTTGTTTTGTCTTAATGCCCACAAGCTCCACCTTGGATGTCTAAATCCATCACTTTATTAACCTCATGAACAAGATAAGAGACTACCTGAAGCCTGAGTGAGTACTCTCGACAAGAGATTAGTTGGACTGAATTGAAATGCGCCTCCACAAGTACTCTAAGCACTAAGTCCATTATGTAAGTTGAAGCAACATTCTTAATCTATTTATCAGCAATTTGAGATATGGCTAGATATGTTAACATCAAATGGCACCAATGGAAAACTATTCAGACCTTGCTTATCTATCATGCCTACTGCCTTTGAGCCAAATTACTAAGTAGGAATTAGAACTAGTCAAGTACACTATGCAGCGCGTGAATATGCAATTAATGCAAAGTACTCATCTTGCTTACTATACATCATTTCTTGGGAAGTTTGATCCTACTAACAACAGTTTCTTAATCCATGTCTACATGCTGCGTTTGCATCAGGTAGCTAACCTCCTTCAACTAGGAGGTGCTTTGCATAGGGTCTGATGCTAGTCAGTCTTGCCATATCAGTCATTGAGTAGACAGTTTTTTTTTTCCTTCAGTATTCTGTACTCTGTAGCACTGGATTAAATGCAGCGTTGCTTCCGAATTTATAAGCAAATGACATTTTCCTGCCTCTTCTCAGCAAAGAGGGTTTTCCGTCGTACTCTCTGATATGTGTCCCTCAGTTTCTGGGATCACAACTACAGATGCGGCTTTATCCACTGAATTAGGAATGCAAGCACTTGAGGTAGCTGTTGGCAGGTCTGCCTTAGGTCATATGAATAGCAATATCCAAATGGATGGACAGTCAAAGCCCTCTGCTTGTGCTCCTGATGACGAGGGTGTGTTGCGACCAGGAGGACACCTAGTCATTAAGCTTCTGGAAAGTGAGGATGCACAAGGTAGACTTGCATTTGATTCAGTACCAATTGGAGAGATTTTCAGTCATGAGTCAGTTTGTGGCTTCTCAAATGTGTGTTGCTAGGAGAGATTTCGAGTCATGTACTGACCTTTCTTCTTATTGAATTTACAGAATTCCGCCGGATTTGCATCCCACTTTTCAGAAAGACATCATGGTTAAGGCCCAAAGCTACAAGGTCGTCATCAAGAGAGATCTATTTTATCTGTCAAAGTTTGCTTTCCTGAAAAAAACCTTTGCTTTACTTGTTTGACAATTTTCCTGGAAGTTAGGCTTTCTTGAGCAACTGTAGCTGGCTGGCGTGTTGTATTATCTGGCTTGTATTCTTTTCCCTAGTCCACTACACAAACCTAATCGTTGGCGGACTTTCTTTTTCTTTAACTTACACAAGGGCTGTCCTTTATTATGATGATGGTAGTTCACAGTACAGAAATCGAATAATCCTGGCCTTCAATGGCACAGCCACTATGCGGATAAATTGCTCTCTTGGTTACACAATCCTTTTTCTTTCCAGAAAGTTCGCATGAGGTTTTCACAGCAGCTGGAAACTCCTTGATTTAAGCTACAATCCAATTAACAGTTACCTTCTTCTTTCCAGAAAGTTCGCGTGAGGTTTTCACAGCAGCTGGAAACTCCTTGATTTAAGCTACAATCCAATTCACAGTTACCTTTTTCTTTCCAGAAAGTTCGCATGAGGTTTTCACAGCAGCTGGAAACTCCTTGATTAAGCATATCTATTTTTTCCGATGCTATGAGCTTGTTTTAGACGGTGACAGGGAATCTAAGGAAACCCTCTAGGGCGTCACATATTTACACGTCATGAGACCATAAACTGATCAAAGATCATTTACAAATCTTATTATGCCACACGTATTAATCTTGTACAAAAGTTTCTCCTATGCTACTCACAATTTACAAAAAGTGTAATGTCAGTTGACCGTGCAAGATTTTTTTACATGTAATGAAATCAAACATGTTTCTTTTCAAGAGAGACCGAGCTAGCTTGAACAAGCATGCAGCTTTTATCTGATGTGGGTTCGCCCCAAAGACCAGAGACCCGTATCCTTGACCGGTGCCTGCAACACGTAAGACAGGAAAATTAATAAGGAACCAACCAAGAAGAGCAATCTTAATCAGAGCAGAATGGCATGGTCACATGTCACTCACCGGTGTCTTAGCCGATGGGAAGACATTCCAAAACCGCAAGGTCTCGTCACCAGCTCCTGTCACTATTGTCTGCAAGCAACAATTGAATTATGACTCACGATTTTGGCAAATGCCTGACAACACTATCACCCCTTCCATCGGAAGAACAGTCACATTACCTGGCCATCTGGAGACATGGCAAGATAAAGTACTCGAAGACTATGGCCAGTTAGAGTTGCAACCTGTTGATATAAGAAATGACCAACATCAGCTTATGCCGTTCCCCGATTAGTCTAGCCTTCGAAAGCTGTGATAATGAAACGGTTGAGACCCTAGCACTCCCTCAAAGGCTTTCTTACCTTTGCCATGGATGGATATTTCCACACCATTATTTGATTCTGTGAATACCCATGAGTGCTCACCAACTCATTGACATTCTTACTCCAAGCCAGATTACATACCTGCCAGCAAAATGTGACTGTGAGGATATAGGTTTTCTTAATGATTGCTCTTCTTTTATCCGCATTACCTGAGTTCTGTCCCCAAATGTTCGAAGGAATTTGCAATTATGCACTCAAGAACTATAAATACCATATGGAGTAATTGGATCTCACATGCTGCTAGGCTACCAGTAGTTATGCACTCAAGTATTGGTAGTAAATCAATTCAGTACCTGACTCCCAGTGTCGACACTGCTCGATTGATGGCCATTGGTGGTGTTCCAGAAGCGTATGCATCGATCAGCAGTTCCTCCTCCTGATGCGAGTAGCCCGTTCTGATGGGGAGACCATGCTATGGCTTTCACTGCTGCGGTATGCTCAGTAAGCTTCAGAACTGGTTGCTGAGAGTGCTGATTCCACACCAGTAGCTGATCAACCAATAATAAGCTTGTTTAATATTTCATACTCAGTTTAATATGGAAGATAAAACAACTTACCAGAAAACGAGAATTACCTGATTGTCGTTCCCACCTGATGCGAGTTCTCTGTCATCATGGGACCATTTCAATCCACAAACCTGAGTAATTAAACCAAAAGGGATGATTGAGGTTGCTCAGGATTCAAATTAGCCCTCCACACCAAAACTTATAGACTGCAAGAAAAATTTCTTGCTCAAGTTTTACCTCAGATTTGTGGCCAACAAGCTTGCCTATGGATTCATTTGGAACACGAAGATCATGCTGAAGTATGACCCGGTCTCTGCTACCAGAAGCTAATATGCGCGAATTCCATGCCAAGACCCCTGTTCTAGTCTGATGACCACCCATTGTCCGAACTCGCTTACACTGAGTTCCATCCCATATCTGTCATACAACGTCACTCGGTGATCTTTCAAATCTTATGAGCCTTATGATGTGCCAATGTGTGCAGGTTTACATCCTATTACCTGAACTTGACCGAGGCTGGTACCAATTGAAATGTATGAACCCTCTCGAGTCCACTGTACTGCACAGACACCATCATTAGGTCCCAGATCACAGAGCTTTGTCACCTGAAAACGAGGTGATAGCATTACTGTAAGAGCACAACCAATTTGACATTGCTCTTTGCCGATTTTACAGGAAACTCTCAGTAAGACATTGAGAATCAAAATCTGCCAGAGATCAGTTAAAACTAGAAATGCCAACTTACTTTGCTGTTTGATGCACTCCATAGGTAAACACAAGTGCCCAACCCGACCGCAAGCGTATTCTGAGATGACCAGTCAACCAGATTCAAATAGAAGTCATCTTGCAGCGACGGGGCATCCAGAACCTGCATAATAAACAATTATTTGTCTGCTCCCATTCTTTAGTGCTTAATACCTACTACAGCCATCAATTAAGCTCACTACATTTGATCTAATTTCTTCCTACCAGCTGCGGGATTTATTTTCGGCTCATTTCTGGCTATTTTGCACTCACTAGTTTGGCGGTTTACAAAATGAGCTAGCTATTACCCTTCCCTCAGTTCCCACTCCTTTGGGCCATTTTAGTTCAGCATTCCAATCAAGCTGGAACAATTGGAGTTGTACAAGATTGCCAGTTTTGCTATATTAGTCCAATTGCCAAACTATTTTGCTGTCTAACTAATACAAGTTGCTTACGAGAAACGCCTGCTATGATCCATCAATTTTCTTCACCGATTTCAGCATTAATGAATAGTTCATCAACTCATTCTTAGGCAATGGACACAGCTATATCCTACATCCTCAACTTTGACATGATCTTCCATTGAAAAAAAAAATGACCAAAAGTGTAGATGTCATATAAACTCCATAAACAAGCTCACTCTCATGTGCAAACCGGATTATAAACGATATGTGGAATGTGATGAACGGAGACAAAGTCTAATCCAAAAACTTAAGCTTATAGGGGAGGGAGATACAGAGAGCATACAAGCTCGTAGGCAGGCTATAAGATATTTTAACAAAAGGAGTCGAGATTACTCTCAACAACACCACATTAAAGCAGCAGAATTTCCTCACCTTATGCGGCGTCTTGGGCACCTTCCTTGGTGGCTTAGGAGGCGTCGAAGCTTCACTGGAGAAACCGCTGTCCTGCCTCAGGATCGACGGCGAATACGGCGAGTTCGGGCCCGAACTCTCGGTCTTGAACCGCAACATGTTCTTGCTGGGGCTCATGGGCGACCCTTGACCTGCAGGAGAGAGAGAACCGAAATCAGACCCAAAGAGCTCAGCCTTCAACAACCTCGAGTACGCCTCGTTCCCTCCTTCCTTAACCGGCGACCCCTTTTCGACGAGCCCGAAAGTGTGGAGCCTCGAAGAGGATCTGCAAGGAATGAATCTGTCGCTGATGGAAGAGGACTTGGACGGGGACGTCAGGTTGGAGATGGCCCGGAAAGACGATGAACCCGAGAACCCGTCAAGCCGAAGCGAGGTCTCGGACATCCCGGACGGGAGATTGATGCCGCTCTTCCTCCTGGGAGCCGAATCCATTTTCTGGGTTTTGCTTATTTCTGTCTCTCCGTATCTGGGTGAACCTTGATCTTCAACCTCGTGCAAGACTGAACAGAAAAAGCCCTCTTCTTGGCTCGCGGAGAGAGGGCTTTTCTTGCAGTCGCGGCGTGAAGAGGAAGATTTGCAACGGTCTACAGGAGCGGGATGATTGAATTCCTGGTGAAAAGAACAGTGAGATACGTAGCGTCCGAGGTTTTATATGGAGAGGGACAGGAACATCGTAACGGTCGAATTCGCATGTACAGTGGAAGGAGCTCGATCTAGCTGTAATGAAATCTGCTACCGCTTTTTGGCTTGCCAAACTAGCGACTAGCCGTTGCTCTTTTGGTGCCGATTTCATGCATTATTTACTTAAGTGCCACTGCCTCCACCCTTCTCTTGTTCCTCCTTAATTTCTCTGGGTTACATATTAATCACCGCTTGACCAATCAAGGTGCAGTAATTAAGTCGCCTAATGAAGTATAATCGCATTTATGGTGGCATAAAAATCGACAATAATCAAGGACATTGAAAGTGTGAAACGACCAATAACGATCAGTATGTAAGTCATTCTCACCTGGTGTTGTCTAATATGTACTGCATGTAACCTTTCTTTCTCACTATTGATTTTCCATCCACAAGTATTAACAACCTCTTAATGTGTGATTGTTTAGATTTTCAGGAAGTTTATACACAAAAGTAAGTGCATCCTTAATATTAAAATTTCCTATACATTAAAAACTATCTACAATATTATCGATCTCCAGATCTATAGTTAATTCATATTGTCGAGTCAACGCACTATTGAATTATTTTGGCGTCTAAAAGAAGATTATCGTTTTTTTTATAGAAATCCTAGATGGATTTTTATATTATTTCTCTATTGTGTGATTTTGATTTAGGTTGGGTCTTCATTAAGTTTGGTCTTCCCCTATGGGTATCATGGTGTTGGTTGTCTTTTGCGTTAGAGTAGATTTCTATGAAGAGTAAAGGATTTGAAAGATTAATGAATATCGTGTAGAAAGGAAAAGAAGAATTCAATTATTCAAGTCATCTTTCTACGAGGCCTGTAGACCTGACTTACCTTTTGGGCCTAACACTATGGCTTTTATCCAGGCTTTTATCGTCTATTGATGGACGGGTCGGGTCATTATTTGGCCCACGATTGTGGACCTGTGGCATCAAAGTACAAAATCACAGTGTTCTACAGTTACAGAATATTGTGAGAGCTTTAATTTTTCGGTGTAGGGTTATATTTTCCTCTATCCGTCTTTAATTGTTTGGTTATAAGTTATAAGCATCACGTACACATGAGTTTAATAAAGCACAGATGTGGATTTTCTCCGTACTTGTAACCTATCAATTTAAATGATGGCTGGATTAAAGCATGTTTAGAAAATACATGAGAGTTCATAGCATGAGTCCACTTTACCTTCAAATATTTGTAATGGGTAAGTGTCAGAGTGTCCGGAGTAGTCATCGATTTTCCGTGGGAAATTTATAATCCTAATAAATAATCTTAAAATTAAAATTGATTTTACGCATGATAGAAATGTATATGATAACAATCATATAATATAAAGGCGAGATACATATTTCTAAAGTGCGATTTGACATCCCAACACGTGAAGCGGGTCACCAATATCCATTGAATGACCAAAGTTGGACTGTGCCTTCCAATATGGAAATCGAAGTTGAAGCGACATCACTTTTGTACCTAAGTACGACCTATAGTGGATATCTTAGAGAAATGCACCTCTAATTCGTGCCCGACCAACAGGCCAATTGGATTGAAAGGATGAATTTCATCTTTGGTGCTTGATAGAAAAAACAGGTTGACCGCAACGGCAAAAGAAGAAAAAAAAGGTTGACTATTCGAACCACCATGCAAAAAATATTGTCCTATGATGTTGAAACTGAGGACCATCATGAGCTAGTCGTGCCCCAAATTGATGGTTCTTCCGACGCGCAATGCACGGTCCTGCGTAAATAATGGGACTGCTGTGATATGAACGAACGATGGAGACCAATATCTGAAAGATGCAACGTTCGATCGTCTTATTTTTTGTTTGTAGGGATAATCTAATGGGAGGAAGAACGTTCATATTGATGACGGTTTTGAATTTTTTGCCAAAAAGTAGGTGACAAGAGTTAGGTGATCTCCATCTACAACCGTGTATTTACATCTACTAAACTGGGTCGTAGACCCATTTCTTAACTCATAATTTTTTTTTTTGGTCGGTCTTAACTCAAAATTGATTGGCCGGCTTATTATATAGATTAGTTTTATTCAATAATTAGATCATAAATGAGTTTAGACCCAACTTTATGGGTTATAAATTCACTCCGTGCTTTTACCTTAGTTTGGATATGATTTTTCTTAAACTGGGTTAAATATAGAAGTATTTTAATAATATGAGTCGGACTGGGTATGAGTCACTAGACTTTTTTTTTTTTTTATCAGTCTTACTCATTTCTTAATCTAACACTCACTCTCAGACTTTTGTCATGTCTCCTTGCAGGGCGTGGGAGTCGAAACCCACTCCTAAAACTAAATCGTCCCCACCTTAACCTCTGAGAAGATGGGGATTCGAACCCCCCCATCTCCCCCTTCCAAGTTGGAAGGGTGACCACTGGGGCAAACTCTAGTAGTTTGGTCACTAGACTTGTAGTGCATGGAATTTGATCAAAACGGGTTAATGGATTAATTTGGATCGGACTATTTTCGACTTGATTCACCGTTTCACTAGTCTATGTATATTGAACTATAAAGTTTATAATTGCAATTAATAGGTTTGCGATTGGATTGTTATAATCTAATTCGATTTAAAAATGTATACGATACATCAATAAGATGAATCTATACAGTTCCGGATCATGAACGATTTATGGATCCACCATCAATCCTACCGATTTTATAGGAACTTTTCAATTCTGTGGATTTACGGCTTGTGACGTTTTAACTGACAAATGATTTCATATCCCAAAATTTTCAAAGTAATGGACCGTAGTTATCACTTACAATCCAGTTGCAAACCAAGAAGCACGTAAGCTTTTTCGTCGTTGTATCTAAGTGGGATAACTGTGGAGAAAAATAATGCCTTGCAGTGTCTTATATGTGAAAATTATCGCACATAGTCAAAGAGAAATTTTATGTTTGATCTTGGATCTTACACAAAATTTCTTCGTTTTCGCACATAATTCATACAATTGTTTAGGCACGCGTAATCATCTTACAAGAAGACAAATGGGTGTGCTTGTCTAAGCGAATTGGAGAAAGGTAGGCAGTTATCCAATTACATAACAAAAAGTAATCTCGAAAAATCCGAAAAGCGAGACCAATTAACTTCACTTTGCCGATTATAGTTAAATGTAGATGATAAGGAAAAAGATAATTCTAGGCATTTTACTCAATCTTATAATCTGACTCATAATCCATAAGTTTGAAATTTCGAATTTCAATTCACGACTATGATTATAATATCTAAATTGCACCTTGCAAGTTTGGATCCAATTACCTAAAATCAGTCTTACTGAGAAAAAGACCTACAATGCAGATCAAATAGCACCAAAAAAAAAAAGTATTCAACATCGAGTTTGTTTCTTCGAAACAAAGCTTTAGCAACCGCTGCCCTCGGCCTTTGGGAGACAAATTTTATGTGGTATTGAGTCATGGAATCAGAAGCCTAATTAAGTTTCATATTAGAATAATTGTCCAAAAAACCTATAAACTTATTCAACAGCCAATTTAATCCTAAACATTTTAATTATACAAATTTACTCTCAAACCTTTCAATAAAGTCAATTTAATCCTAAACCTTTGGAAATTTTGTCAATTTAGCCATAAGCATATTATTTGGATAATTGGCCAAAAGAAATATATTGACAAATCATCAAAATTCTTAGGACGAAATTGACAAATAGTCAAAAAGTAGAACTATATTACTACAATTGAAAGGTTTAAAACTAACTTGACTGTCGCACGGTAAGTTTATGACTTCTTGGACAATTTTTCTATTTTCTATTATATTATGAAATATTGTAAGAATGATTTCCTTTCAAGGAAAATTTACATTGTATGATACAATTTACTAGACAAATTTATGTAAAAAGGAACCCTCACAAATTAAGAAGCAAAAGAGGAAAAAAAAAGTATAGTTATCCTATCTCTTATACTCCCTGTCAAGGATAAGCATGGTTCTAAAGTAGAATCAGGAACTTAAAAATCAAACCAATAGGAATCGATTCAGTTCTAGATTCTAGAATATATAAGGTAGTTTTCGGGTTTTAAAAATTGTGACACCTGTTTAGACATGTAGGTTTCCATGTCTTTGCGTGATCCTACAACATTCCATAACTTCCAATGATAAGTATATAACATAAATTCACTAGTCTAAGCTTTCATTTCCAACAATATGTATGACTAAGACTTTTATTGGTGTGTCTAAATATGAGTTGCGATTAGTAAATTATAATAAACGGTAGTTATTAAAGATGACGATTCATTATAATTGTTCAATTAGAACAAGTACATGTGGAATATGAATAAATCTTAGAACCAACTTTAGAACTTGTGATAGGGAAAATTCCAAATTTCTGGGTATGCGAGATAGGTTCTAAATTCTAAAAATTAATGAACCTGTACAGAAGTTAGAACCATTCATCGTTCTAAATTCTAAAAATTAATGAACCTGTACAAAAGTTAGAACCATTCATCATACTCATCGCCCTACACAGTACTCTACACAAGGAACGTAGGTTTTGGAGCATTAATTAGAGATGTGTAGGCACCCCGTCTTGCTTTGAAACTTACCATGACGATATTTGTTCGCAATTTGAATATCTTGTATGCATGTCGAAATTATCTCAAAGTGCGAACTGAATCGATTTTGGGATATACTATACTTTTGCATTTTTTTTTTTCCAATTGAATAGCATCAATACTCATGTTGTATGTGACCATGTAAAACCGTGATGCTGATAAATCAAATTTGACCGAAGAAATAAGCTGGAGATAAAACTACATGGATACGGTGATGGCATGATAGGGGAAGAAGAACTATTTTTTCCCAAGTTCAAGTAGGAGAATCTTGACAGCTAACACGAGTGATTCTTCTAAAGAATCAAATCTAACATGTATACTTTCAACCATTGTATCCCCTCTCATTTTGTCTTTATCAAGAAGGAAAAAGAAAAAGGGAGAACAAAAAAAGGAGAAAGAAGACAAAGGAAGAAATGAAAAGAAAGGGAGAGAGCCAGTTACGTGAAGAGGGGGAGCTAAGATTTGATTTAGCCGCCCCAGCAAACGTCAGGTCGAGGGACGAGACGTCGAGATATGAGCAGAGAGAGACTGGCAAACTTTAAAGCTTGCCACAAAAGGGAACGGCCTCGCTGAGCACAGCTCCGGGATCAGGCACCAGGGCACCAGAGAAAGAGACCGGAAATGGGAATTCTCAAACCTTGTACACGCAATTGAATCCCGGTCGAATCGGGCGGGACTCCCCGTGATGTTAGGGGGAAAGGTCAGATCACGTCGCCTGCGTTCCCCCCACATTCTTTCTCGTGTCTCCATTGCTTTATTCGGAAAAATGCTTGTGGAGGAAGCAAGGGGTCCTCTCCCCTTTGCATACATACGTTCCACGACCCTAAAAGCTACCCCCATTATATATTTTGCCATTTTTAGGGCGAGTTTCGTTGTCTTTTGACGTTCGTGGCACGAGGCTCTGGTTTAGGACAGGCCTATCTTTCTGGGGAAAAAATTTGGTGCCATCCTGATTCCACGGGTGGTGTTCCGGTAGCCGTCACGCTGTCGTTCACCTGATCAGTCTCGATACACCGTATCCCGCTCGATGACTTGCCCCGGGATGATCAAGTTTGATCCGGATGTTGTGTTCTGTAATGACTCTGCCATGTGCATCGGATACAAGATATATAGAGTTCACCGAAGGAAGTGGTCATGTCGTGTGAGCCTGTGCCGTGCGAGCTTTCTCCGCAAATAACCTATTAGATGTCTAGACAAGTTTATCGTAGTCGGACCGAGTTTTGTTAATCATCCATTTAGTTAAGTCTTATCAAACACACTCTGCAATAACTTAAGACTTCACAGAGTTTAGCAATCATAATGTTCCCGGCATATGCTCAATCGGATACACATGAAATGCGTGTTGCATGAGTACCGAGGAGAAAAGCATAAAACCGATTGAGCAAGGTCTATGAAACGCATTTGCCTTTAAACCCTAGTGCAGTGTTCACATTTTTTATAAGCAGTGAATAACTCCTGCTTTTTCCTTATTACGTGCTTGTCTGTGTGTGTGAAAGTGAAATAATTACCTCCTCTGCATTGGTTCATTATATCAAATATTATATAGAGCGTTTTGCGTTGTCCTGCTCTATCTAATTCGTAGGTTCAAGTAATCTTATGAAACTGATCAAACCAAATATTATATTCAAATGGAGAAATCTACTCCACATATAAATTAGAGTAAGAAGAAAATGCATTAGAGCTTTGTTTACCATGGTTGGTATTAGAGCACAAGGCACTTGTAAGACATATCTCCACCTACAAATGAAGAACTGTTTTTTCCAGCCTTGACATTTTATAAAAAAATTATACTTATTCTCAGGTTCAATTCTAATCCTAAGTAAAAAGAAACTAGGCAAGATAAAAAATTTATCAATTCCATAAATGTGTATTCAAAATTTGAATTTAAATCTCCCCCATCCAACAATTTTTGGAAATCTCTTATTCGTTTCCTAAAATGGTCATACTTCATATGGTTTCTCTATAGTTATATTTTTAAGCCTTTACTGTGCTTTTTAATGTGCATACATGCATGTACTCCTTGTCAAAATATTCATTTAGTGAATATTATTTTAGTATTTTAGCAATGATGAGTTAATGGAGACAAGGCTCCATCGGACTCTATATTAAGAGGCTAAACACTCTCATATCCCAACTCTCAAAGCGCGCGCGCGCGCACATTCTCTCTCTCTCTCTCTCTCTCTCTCTCTCTCTCTGGCTCTTTCTCTCTTCTCTGGCCTCTTCCTTGATCTTCCACTTTGTTGTTCTTAGGCTCCTTTCAAGCTTTTTCACTGTGCAATTTTTCCACTTGTGTGTTCCGTGTGTTCCTGATCTCTCCCTTTTCCTATAGTGGTTGACATGGGATTTTAGTACTAAGAAAAAACACAGTAGTTCTCTCTCTCTCTCTCTCTCTCTCTCTCTCTCTCTCTCTCAAGACAAGGGTTTCGAACCTTTTTCTTAATGCCCTTGATTTACTTTTGTTTCTTCGCTTTACCTTTTCCTTTATCTCACGGGATGCTAAAAGTTGGGTAAGTATAGAATCTAGGGTTAGGGTTTTTATCTCATCTGCATGTGGATCGGTGATGACAAATTACCCCTATATGAAGAAGCCCGAGTCATTGTTTGCCTTTGCAGCATCATGAAGATTCACAAGAGAACTTTCTTTTTTGAAGAGAGCGTCTTTTTTAATAATTAACGGTGGTTTAGTTTATGTGGTCCCTAATTCCACCTTAAAAGCGTCTCTCTTCAATATGATTTTACCATGGGAATCTTGATGATGCTGCAGTGGCAATAAATGGCTATTCACTCTCAAAAGCCAGAAGTCAGAGATCAAATTTACGAGGATGAAGGTAATTATACTTTTATCAGTTAATCAAAAGCAAACCCTAATTTTTCAAGAACTCTCCAAGAAGAAGAGGAGTTTAGAAGATCGATGCTTGCTATCCTTGTTGATGGGTCTTGAGGTTCTTGGTTCTGTTAACCCAACATGGAACAGAGTTTAAGTTCGAGAAAAGGAGATGACTTTTCCTTGGTATTTATTGCGTTAAAGATCATAATATGTTTCTGCTTTTTCGGTGAAGTTAATATTTGTAGGGATTTGATTGAGTGATGCATCTAAATTTTTTCCGCACAGCAACGCACCAAACCTTTCGCTCGCTATGTCTGTACTTGCGTAAAAGAGAAGAACTTGGGTAACTCAAGAGCATGATGCGATTGAAAGCTGTTTCTGCTTCATGTATATTGTTATTATATCGTGTCATCTTGGGTATGTGTTTTTTGAAGGAGTTTTGTGAGTCTCATTTGCCCATATACTGTCCTCGTTTGGTTCTGTAAGGTTAGCAAGTTTGCTGGAGTATTAGCAAGTTTGCTGGAGCAGTCATTAGATAGCAATAGATGTGCAATACACACTTTAACTGGGAGAGTTGCTGACTCGCTTTTTTGAGATAATATATCAATTGTACGTTATTACGCATTCTGTGGTTTAATCCATGGTTTCCTTTGGCATGTCTTTTTTCTCTGGTTCACCTCGTGTCAGCCTTATTTAGGTGTTGGCATCACTAAACGTTATCTTTCTCAAGAGCGGAGACCAAGTCGTTGAGTTATTTTCCTTATGTCACCTGACAAACCTCACTGCTCGTGCTCATCCATCACATCTTAACACAGAACGACAACATTTGGCCAAGAAGAGGTACAACATCAGATTTCAGGGAAGTTTTGATTCTAAACACCTGAAAAATGGCTATCTTCCTTTCCATACTTACATAGTGGAAAGATGGTTCCTCTAAATTTAGTGAGATTATCATTATCCTATGCTAGGAATCCATCTTGTGCTGTGTTTTCCTTGGTATGATGGGATCTGCAAGATGCACAAGTCAAATACAAGAAAGGACTACATGACTCCATCATAGCAGTTCTTCTTGCCCAAATTTCCCCATCTTTGGAAACCTAAGCATCTGGGTTTGTAGTGGTTCTATGGTGGATTGGATAGCTAGCCTTTATTTCTATGAAGTGGATCTTTTTCATTCACATCTCCATAATCAATCCTTGAAGACCCTTTTCGTGACTTTCTTTTTGGTGATCTTCTTTTGATCACACCCCCTTATATCAGTGGTGCTAGGCTTGCGAGTACTTATTAATCTGTGACTATGAGGTGGAACAAAAGAGTAATCGGTCTTGTATAAAGAGAACTTACATTAGATTCTGTCCAGAAAGATTTTTGTGGCGAGTTCGCAATTATTTGACACACAAGACGTTTTGTTTATGGCTTGGAATCCCATCTCCCTTCATTCAGTAAGGGTGTGGAAGCTGGCACTCTTGCTCAAAATATCCACAAAGATTTCGCCACTTCACCTCTCCATTCAATTATTCGCGGAGAATTGTCTAGGTCGCATAGTGTACCTTGTCCCTTTGGAACCTCATCAAGATTCACAAATGGAGGAGCGTCAAATTTTAGGACGGTCCCATGCCACCTACCGAGACCGGTGTAGTTATTCCATGGCACCTATGAACATGACTGCTCGTACAATGCAAAAGTTGCCACGTACCTTACAACCATAAAGAAACTTACGAATACGCACATAACCAACTATGCAAATGTGCATTAGCTTTTTCTAGGGCTTTCCCAGGTGGTGGTGGTGGTGGTGGTGATGATGGCTCTTGTAGTCCGTTCATTCCAACGCAGCAATTCCGTTGCAGGAGACAACACCAATTTAAATTAATTACGAAAACCTGAAAAGAAGGCGGATTTTCCGGAAGAATATTGAATCTCATTAGGCATCTGCACAGAATTATACTCTCCCTTCTACCAGCTTCAAGTTTCAACAATGCACTCCCAACTAAAATGCGATTCTCTTCCTCTCTCTCCGAAAAAAATGTGGCGAACTATGCAGAATCCATATGGCTCTCTCTTTTCTTCTGTAGATGGTGCACAATTATTTACAATTCTTTCAAATATGGGAAGTCTGCATACAGTATGATAGAGTCTGCAACAGTGAGGGAAGATGATTGGATTCTCTAAATCTGAGGGAGGCAGAGATTTCAATTTCCGTACTGGCGAAACCCACCTGGATCATCAGTGTATGTCTGTACTTGGGTTAAAATATGTGTACCTTCGGATATCATGACAGATATGAGAGAGAGAGAGAGAGAGAGAGAGAGTGAGTGGCCTTTTTGCTTCTTGGGGTTTTTCTCATTACTCCTTCCTTTCCTTTGGATCTTTCACTCCAAACATTAATGAAATAGCAAAGTTTTGCAGAGTGTTTTCTTTCCCTTCAGTTAACGTGGCTTTTGCTGTTCCCGGGTGTTCGTACGTGTATTCATAATTCTTAGTTGAGCTTTGGGTCTCATCAGGGTCCTTTCTTCCTTACAGAAAAGAAATGAAAAGAAAAAAAAAAAAAAAGAGTAAGAAGAAGAAAGTATCTACGTTTTAAGGTGTAACTTGTTTTGCTGCTAATGTTAACTATTCTGATGAAAGTTCCTAGTTGATGAATAAAATCTTCAGCAACTATTGTTGATCAATGTTGAATGGAAGACATAAATAGGATAAGTATCTACATTATATTACTTACATGTAATTTCTACCTCTATAGAGAACTGGGACTTTACTCAAAGCAGGCTGTGGGGGATACTAAACAGTAGACTCATACGGATTCATGCCCTGCTTTTTGCAAAAAGATGGAATCGAGAATTATTCATGGCATCACATGATGGAAAAATTCATCGGGCAATGTGTTCTTTTTCTGACAACTGGGTGTATGTGAGACGAGAGTACAATCATAATTAACCAAAATAGTCTGGCACCCAAAGCCGACACGCACAATGTTTGATTTAACCAGTTTTACTCTTCCACGATAAGCTGGATTTTTGTACACTCTCGAAGCTCATGTACATACTTGCCATCATGAATCGACGTTGTCCTTGCTCTCTCAGTTGGCAAGTGCACAGCATACTTTGCAATTCCCTCTAACAATCTTTCCCAAACCAAGTTCAATTTCATGAAGCACGTGGACTTTGTCCGATTTAAATGATATTTAGGAGGAAAGACGACCTGTTTCACGGAAACCTAAAGCTTGAAGTTGGTAGATAAGTGTGTGATTCAGCATTTTTTTTGTTTTGGCAAATCATGATTTGCCATTGATTTGAACATCCATTTAACATTCAAGATATACCTTCTTTTTATTAACCTTGTGTCTTAAGATTCTAGTTGAGATTGCAGGTGAAAATTTTGAACTATTGGCTCACCAAATGATCAGCTTTTTATTATATTCTATATATCATGACAAGGAATAAGAGTTTACACACGGTTGATCATGTGATTGTGCTGCTTTGATTAACGAGTTCTTTGGACCGAATAACAACAGCTGGAGAGATCGTGGGCTTTTGGAAGGGCCACTGGACCAAGTGCTTCCATACAGGGAATGGAAGATAACAGGGGTCAAGTCCGGTTTCAGTTTTATAAGCTTCGAAACTTCGTGCGATTTTGTCCTCTAACTTTTTTTTTTTTTTTTGCGTAGTCCTTTGTAATGTTAGCATCGCGTGCCGTATTAAAGAGGCCATGTCTTCAACTGATCTGACAGTTTAGCGAGAGTAGTCGTGAAAGTATTTGGTTGCACAAATCAAAAAAGTTAGAGGATTTGGTTTGTCGAAAGTAAAATTCAGAGGAACCAAATAGCACAGATCAAAAACCAAGAGGACTTGCTTGGATAAAATTGAATATAGAGAGCTCTAATGGAATAGACTAGGAGCCAAGGAGTACTTACGTTGCACACGTGTTATAACTCAGGGTAGGACCAAAAATCTGTACTTAGTCCAAATTAATTCCAGGGAAAAAAATTGGGGAAAGAGATACGAAAAGGAATTGACATTCATTCAATCTTTATCATCAAAGTGGACTTTTTGTGCACGCTCTTATCGATTTTGATCGTTTGTTTGACGAGATCACTAATTCATGTCACATGGAGGAAGACCTGGGCGAAATTATTTTGGACTATCTGGAGATTGGTGTCAAGAAAATATTAAAATAAAAGCTATATTGATTGATTTGCCTACGAAAAAATGTGAAAGGAAAACAATACATTATAAGATGAGCAAAAATAGTCGGTGGGTACAGGCACACGTGCAGAGGGATAGGAGCGGCTGATGAATTGCGGTTAATCCCAACGTCTCCCGACTGTGCCGCCACCGACACACGTGCGCTCCACGGCGGCGTCGCACGTGCATTGCGTCACGTTGAGGTGCCCTCAAAACATTTCTTGGTGGCCAATGAAACATTTTATGGGGAGTTAAGGCAAGCAACCCAAAAATCGAGGAATTTTCTTCTTTTTCTTTTTTTCAAAATTCCAATATTAAACGATGCATTTTGCCTAATACTTTTGATTTCAAGGATTAATATTAAGGAAAACCCAAGCCAATACACATTTAACAAATTTGGGAGGAGTTAAGGCAAGCAACCCAAAAATCGAGGAATTTTCTTCTTTTTCTTTTTTTCAAAATTCCAATATTAAACAATGCATTTTGCCTAATACTTTTGATTTCAAGGATTAATATTAAGGAAAACCCAAGCCAATACACATTTAACAAATTTTTCCTAAATTAATTTTTTTACTGTTAGAAATATCAAACTAGTATATCTATAATAAATTTACCCTAAACCAATACATCACTTGTTATTTTCTAGTAAATTTAATTAATACCATGAAAAATTACAAATCAATACACCTCTAACAAAGGAAAAATAAAATCCCATCAACTATCACGTGTCATTCAACTCAATAATTTGATGGTAAAATGTAATGAAAATTAACGGATAGTAAATTTATCACCGATATCCAAATTTAGGGTTTTTTGTGGTCATAAAATTAATTTTGGAGTTGATTTGTAATAGATATACCAGTTTAACGTTTTTCGTATTATTAACCCTTATTTCAAAACGATGTATGAAGAAATTCTGAAAACTCAAATAAGAATCAAGATGTGATTGGGGAATGCTCTGGCCCGCGCGCGATGCCCGAGCATACAATTAAAATTTGGGTGGTCGGTGCAAAATTGGTGGGAGGGGGAAGCTTTTTGGTGCATGGAAGACAAGTGTGTTAATTGCTTTCGCCAGTGGAACCAACGAACACGTGAAGGGGCGGGTAAAAGGCTTTCTCGATATCCGCCGAAGACATCCTTGGAAAACACTCTTCCGACGCATGCACCAATCTCGGCGCTGAGGGCCCTATTCCACATACGTAATCTTTTGGTCCGTGATTCGATCTATCGGAGCCGGTCAGTGTGTAGCTGCAGCGCAGCTTCTCGATCGAGGATCGATGATGAACATGTGCGTAAGCGTAATCGATTGCCGTCCGTTCGCGTGCCACGAAGAAAGCAGAGTTGATTACATCCGCATTACCTAAAAAATCTCGAATCGAGAGTAAGCTACTATCCATCGACGTTGTATACATCTCTCTCGCGTACACGCCTGGATAACTTAATTTTTGAGGGTCCGTTAGATATCGAGGGAGAGCCCAATCTCGAACCTATCGACAGATTATTTTAATATCTCACATCTACTCAAAAGTAAGAACCAGCCGGATATATCATGGAGGGGTAGGTTGCGGAAGATTTTTGAATGAGGGTATTTAAACTCTCGAAATCCTTCGTACGAAACGTTTTTGTGTTCACTCTAAATCATTTCGAAATGCTCAGATCTAGCCTTTCTATAATCCTAGGCCTGGAGTTGTTTTCACTCGCATCTCAGCACTGTTTTGCAAAGCTTTTCCAAACTCACTCTAACTGTTTCATATCGCATCAGGATCATGTCCCTGATACAAGGCTTCGTTTAACCCGATATCCTCACGCATGCAGCGCGAGAAAAGGCTGAAAATAAGTTTTGAGAACGGCTACGTACGGTTAAGTGATTGGAGTAGATGCAACATATGAAGCCCGAAGTTATACCAGAATTAGGGGAGGAAATGTTGCGCCATCAGTTGAGTACTTCTTTTGGAAATATAGACCCGCGAGGAGGGCCTAAGCATATCCTTATAAATGGTTTTAAAGTAGTATACTCGCTAGAAATGTGAATTGTACTGTACTTGATCAATATGGTTTTGGGCTCTCTTGGCTGACTTCGATGAGGATGTTATTACTTGTTACTACGAATAGGATAACTCATGACACGCTGACCCCTCTCCCAAATGTCATGTTATAACATAAACAGATCGAAAATATGCCCTTATCCAACAAATTATTGCGACTGGTTGCAGCTTCGGTTCATAACTTCATTTATGGACAATCATAAGTCCGTATCATCATCATCCTCATATCATAAGAAAATCGTAGTTCTATAAACTTCGATGTGCAGCTAACTATCTCTTTTGAAATCTCGCTGTGATGCTAGTTTCATAAAGCAAGGCAAGATCATACACTTGATCGAATGCATAGAGCAATAGAAGGACTCGATCATCCAGAGGTTTTTTTTTTTTTTTTTTATGTTCAGGATCCATTGGGCAACCCACAGCCCGTAGAGTATGCGGTGCATTGTTGGAAATTAACTAAGGCACCAGACAATTCCTATCTTGTCTGGGATTCAGGAATGAAACAAGAGACCAAAAAAATGAAAGAAAGAAAGAAAATCGACCCCAACATAGGACAAAGCTTTACGCAAAGATGGGTACGTCTATTCGGACAATTGGTGGGCTAATTAGGATTTGAGCAGATAATCGAGACATCACGTCAAGTTCATATCAGCGGAAAAGAGTCAATATAACGGGTCCAGCTAGCTCACGCCCCATGTATCGCTTTTTAATTAAGCCCCGCCCGACTAATTCCGTGACTAAGCGGAATTAAAATAATCGGATCCTAGCCGCAATTAACAAACGAACGCGTCGCTATCGGGCCGATTAGGAAGATGCTAATCGGGCGACGACATTTTTTGCCATCACGTATTTATCGATGCGCCTGAGTGGCTTTATACACGTAGGGATGACATTGCACGCCACAAAAACTTTAATGAAAAGATAATCGTGCGTTAGGAATAATGACAAGATTATGCGATTGACCAACTTGGTGGGTCATCACTATATACGTCGAGTTGACTTCATCCTCTCCTTTGCTTGAGCTCAGGCATGTATGATTGATCTAACAATGTTGGGCTCCATTATTTTTTTCATATCTTTTTACCTAATTCCTAGTTAAATTTATCGTTTCATGCTTCTAGTGCGGGTCTCTACTTCTCCGAATCTCTCTTTTTCAACTACCATCTAATTAAACAAAGTAATGATAATCCAGAATACATAATTGCATCAGAGAAAGTCATAAGACATATGGATGTCAACGGTTCGTACATAGAGTACCCATGCCCATCAAATCTCGACAGTGCAATGGACTTGTGCTCTCGATGAAGCGAGCTCTAAGAAATATCTTTTAATTTTATATATGCATGCCGTACAACCCGTGGAAATCTCGATATTTTGACGTGCCACGTAATAGAATCTTTAAAAAAGGAGAAAGAATTCAAAGAGAAATAAGATTCTCCGTCTTTAATATGAAAAATGTAAGAAAATTCAAGTGATCATACTGAGTAAAATGATTTCTTCTCACCACTCAACGTACGACAGATAATGGAGCGTCAAAACATCCGACACGAGTATTGACTAATAATCTCAGGACCACATTGAATTATACGTTACATCGAAGGGAAATGAAATTCAGACGTAAGATGAAAATCCCACCTTCGGAAGGGCGGGGACCCTATGCTCCGAGAGTGACCGTCATGTCGAGAGGAGACACCTACACGGATAGCTAATCGGCCTATTGAGGAGTGCATTTCATTTTCCCCTCTTCTCACTCTCTTCTTGGATTGGCAAGTTTCCCAATTTTTTCTTCCTTGAAGCAACAATCGACGTGTATTGCTTGAAGTCCCAATTCATTATTAAATAAATAAAATGATAATTCTATCCACATTACATCTCATCTTCACATTTGATAAATTAAGTAATGTCCCACGATTTGACATTTGAATATATTCCTTAATTAAAATCGCAAAACTCACCATACTGTCCGAGCACTTTCGATTTTTCAAAATATTTGATCGGCTCGACTGAAACTCAAAGAAATCATTTGTAAATCATTATTCTGCACATGGTATATCCATGTCAATCAGATGCCGTCCTTTAGATATTTTTCGAACCAAATAAGATAAGAACATCGACCCTTTCTTTTCCCCATGTTTTATATAGTGGGAGGCTGGGAGCTTCGGAAATTCATGCATTCGAGTGGCCTAGAGAGTCTCGATTCAAATTTTCTTTCCCTCAAAAATCATTAAGGCTTTGAAAATAAAGATTTTAAAAATTATATAGGTGGGGCCCGACGTGGCCCGGGACGACGATGATCTCACGGAAAATATTTCCTACTCCCGGCGCAGTCCCTCTCCCTCTCCGTTTCGTCGTCTTCCTCCTCCGTCGCTCCACTTCATAAATACTCTCTCTCTCTCTCTCTCTCTCTCTATTTCTCGGTCACATCGTCTTCTTCCCTCCGCTGTAATCTCTCTCTCTCTCTCTCTCTCTCTGGGCGTCTGTGGTATCCCGCCACCGCGGCAGCGGAAGGTGGGAAAGAGACGACTTCATTCAACCGACCAGCCCTTCAGAAAGCAGACCTTAATTTTTCCTTTCTTGGACAAACGAGGCTTCCCCGCATGGCTGCTAGCGATCGCCCGCCGGCGGTTTACTTCGACGACAAGTGGAAGCTGTCGCGGAAGGAGGCGGCGCCGTCGCGGGGCGGGAGGGCGGCGTCTCCGCCGGCGTCGGCGTCGGCGTCGGCGTCGAGGTCGAGGTCGCCGTCGCAGAGGAGGTGCGCGTTCGCCAGGAGGTGCGCGAGGCTGGTGAGCGAGCAGAGGGCGAGGTTCTACATCGTGAGGCGCTGCGTCACCATGCTGCTCTGCTGGCGCGAGTACGGCGACTGACGGATCGGTCCGCGCGCTCTCTGCTCCCGTCGCTGTCATCAAAATACGTCCGCGGGCGAAGACTCCGATGATGATTCGTACCTGGGTTCGTGAGATCAGCCGGCCCTGATCGTCGGTCTAACCAAAGGAAGGATCTTTTTTCTTCTTCTTCTTCTTCTTCTTCTTCTTCTTCTTCGTTTTTCGCAAGATCTCGCGCCTGTCTTTTTTGCGCGACGGTTCTTGATTGGGCTTTGATCTGAGAACAAGAAGAAGCCCCCTGTTTAGGTTTAGTTTCTGTTTTTTTTTTTTTTTCCGTAGTGGCGTCCGAGGAAGATAAAGAGTGGAGATTTTGCGGAATGCATGTAGAGATTTTCTCCCCCTCTCTTTTCTCGTTTTTCTCTTTTCGCTAATCCAGTTCAAATCTCGGATTGATGTTAGGGGCTTGGTTAGGAGAGGTGGATGTAAGTGGTATGTAACTTGGGAAATAAACGACTTTAAACCCCTGTGTAAATGATTCTTGGCTTCTTTCTGATTCCTTCCATTAATGTTTTTGAGTTCAGTTCTTCTTCGCAATTGGCTCTGTCTCGCTCTGAGCTCTGCTGCTCTTATCTCCTCCCAGCTGCAACTTCTGAAGCTCTGAAGCTGAAGCAGAAACAGAGGAAGATGCATCGTCGGCATCCTTAATTTCTGCACTAAAAGTCCCGTCATCGTCTCGCACATAAACCACATCGTGCGAAGTTACCTCGTTCTCGAGCTAAATTCAACCCGAAATTCGCTTCGAACGAACCGTTACTGCTTCTGAATCTAGTGTCGAATTGACTGAAGGGCAGGACCGACCTCACGGTTGCGCCTTGATGATGCTTGGATCTGGTGCGCATGAGTGGACAACGCTACCGCTAGGAATTCCGATTAAAATAATAATTTATAAATGCGGGCCTTCGAGTAGGGAAATGATAATCTTTAATGGCTAGGTAGGGTTGCAAGAGTAGGTCATGGACCTCGACTCGATTGCCCGTGGTGGTGACGACTTGATTTTGGGGAAAAAAACAGAAGAAAAAAAGGGGAAAATTAATGGTGAATTGGAGCGGACGGAGCGTGCATCGTGGATGACGCCACTTCCATCGATGGGGGCTTTTTTAATTCAATGCGCCCGATAAATTATAAAGAAGAAATCCCCGGGGGAAGAGGGTACAGAGCCGAAATTGGAAAGACCCTTTTGTCCTGCGAAGCCCTTTCCTTCGATTTCAAGCCCCTTTCAATGCCCTGCGTCCTGTCTTTCCAGTTTGACCGCTCCTGGACCACCTCCTCCGATTCAACCTCGTGCTGCGGCATTAGTTCCTATCACGTCTGTTTGGTAGCAACTGCTACCGTTAGTGGCGTGTTCCTGTGCTTGTAGGAGGCATCGTCATATCATCACGATGCTTTCATCGGTTTCAGTTTGCATGGTTGTGATCTCTTACACTTCAATCCGACGGTGAGAGTCGTACACATAATGATAATCATTCAGAGTGAGAGATGACTCCCTGAGTTTGCTTGACAAGGCATTTTTCGTTGATTTTCTTTGTCAAAAGTAGGAGAAGAAAAAGGAAAAAAGTGATCTACCGTTTTCTTATTCAAACATTGCATAGTTCTTTTGACTATCATTTAAAATTAAATGCATGGTTCTCAATTGTTTATCGAGTAGGGTGGATAAATTTTTTGACAGATTAGCCTTAATTCCCAAGGGCTACGTCAATGAACCTATTTTAAGGCCCCAAAATTGATTCCAAATAGCATTAAACCAAAACCAGAGATGTAATTTCCATTAAAAAAAGGAAAAACTTGGCTTTCCTTGTCGTTTTTTATCTTCTTTTCATGCACATTCTCGGCTACCGAACCAAAAACACTAAGAACAGCCTAATCAAGGTTTATAAGTTAATCATTGTTTTCCACTTCACCCACGAGATCAAGGATTGAGCAGGAGACTTCTAAGGCGTAGGCCCCCTACGAAATCGCGAGAATGATTCATCAAATGATTGACTAGTCAACCTATCGATCGGTGGATACATGGATTGCTTGAAGATTTGCGTTCATTAATTCCTAGATTGCAAATGATTGCACTTGCACCAGCTTTTGTAAAAGCACCACTTTACTAATGATTGATTAGCAGTCCATAGTAGACTAATTTTCTACTTTGCCAAAAACTAAGGAGGTTTGTAGGGGTTTTCTTTTTCTTTCTTTTTTGGGCCGCTGGGTCATTCGAAGTAAATGTATATAGTTATCACACTTTACAATATTATCTTTTTTGTTCTTTTCATCAAATTTTTTTTTTTGTTAAACAATATGTTTCTCTTCCAAATTTCTAGAAAACAAGCACATATTAATGAATAATGAAGGTAATGCCTTTAGTATTATCGAAACTTAAAGTTGCGGACCCCAACTTATGGTCTTTTTAGGGTTTATAGTTTTGTATAGGTTCTTATTGCCATGATTAAGAACATGTTTAAGTGAATATCATCATGCACATCGAAAGTCTAAATTTTCTTTTTCTTTGTTTATCTTTACTTCTATACAAATTAATTACTTTGTCTCGCTGAGAAACTATCAAAAATATTTCACATTGTCGATTGAATTTACTCATTGTCAAGTAAAAATCAGGAAAAAAATCTAAGTGCAAACAATTTTTTCTTTACTTTACATACACAAAATGGACTAAAAAAAAGAACCTTTTTAAATGTATTTATTTTTGCTATAAAGTCACAATTACAATTCACAATATGACGAAAACTTGGAAGATAAAACTTAATAAAATCGAACTTTATCTCGGGTAAGAGAAAAATTTGATAGACATTTTTAATTTCATTCACATTTCAGATTGAAGTAATCTTTCTGTTATATTTCCTAAATGGAGATGGATTTAAATTTAAAGGAAGCTCATAAAGAAAAAGAGCTAAATTTGAGGAGAAAATGTACAAATGTGAAATCCATAGAGGATGATTTCATCCATAAGGTATAAAAGGAATGAATTTAATCATATAAAGATTGTAAGTAGCGCCACACGATAAAATATACAATAAATTTTTTTTTAAAGAGTTCCATAGATTGAAATGATAAATCCTTATTCTCCATGGCGACAATCCGTTATTCAATGCAGTCAATTTTAATAAAGAAAATTGTCTCGTCCTGGAACAAGGTTAAAGTTTCTCAATTTATAAGGGTAGGTTATATTAAAAATTTAGAGTACGACTGTATTCATTGTTTGAATCATTAACGCGAGGATAAATTTAGTTACAAAATTAAATTCAGAGCAAACATATCATTCATATGACGGCGAATCTGTAAGGCTCTTGTTGCACCAATAATGAACCTAACAATAATCTATATGCGATTATTATTATTATTTTGGTCGAATTTAGATGTGATTATGTTAAGATTTGTTTTGGAGATTACATATTCATGTCTTGATTTTGGGCTGAAGAAGATAATTGCGGGACATCCTCGGACCCGGCGGGCCTCCGCGGGCCCACGTGGCGTCGCCCGAACGGAGCTCGTTTGGTCTGCGACCAGCAGTTGAAAGTGCAAAAAGCAGGGGAAAGTGGAGAGAGAATCCGCGAAGCAGGAGCGTAGCAGCTTTTATGGCCGCCGGTCGCCGATCGATCAACTCCTTCGCTCCTCCTTCTCCTTCTTCGTCTTCGCCGATCGCTGTGGCTGATCTCGTCGCTCCGGTCAGTTTCCACGCTCTTTCCGTGTCACTTCGCTCCGCTGTCTACCGCTCTCTCTGTCCTCTTCTGCGTTGAATACTCGCATCAATTGTTTTTTGCGTTCTTTTTTTGGTGGGTGTGTTGATGTAGTAGGGTGATGTTCGGATGCTGAGATGAATCTGTGCTGGTGCAAGAGTTTGGGGTGTTCGATTGTGGTTTAAGCTTCTGCGGATGGGTGTGATGGGTTGTTGGGAGCTGAGTTAGGGTTCTTTTTGTTTGGGAAGAGTGTGAATTTTGCGGAATGGAGTGATGAATCTTTCGATTAGGGCAATCTAGATCGTGGACTTATTGTAAAGAGTGCAATTAAGCTGTCCCGATTGCCACAGCTCTCGTTCCTACTGTGTCGAGCATTGCTACATAGATGACGTTGTGAAATTTGATTGCACTTTTTTGGGTAAAAAAGTTCAGTACTTGAATGCAAGAATTGAAAAGTTTAGCATCTGGGTGTCACTCCTGCACAAGGCTTACAGTTCCAAGTAAGCTTTTCCTTCATTTCTTTTTCCCATCGGGCAGGGCCTTTCCTTTTTTTTTGTTTTTCAATCTTCAAATGTGCATTTCACTATATAAGCATTGATTTCTAAGATTTGTGAAATATTAATTAGTTGAAGCTGAAGTGAACTAATGGAAGTCCTCGATGACTTACTTGGCAATCCTTCTTGGAAGTTCCGGACAACGGGTTGTGTAGTTCAACTTTTCAGTTATTTATCTTGTACCTAGAAATGTAACCTTATCTCAGTTTTGCTGTAATTTTCTAGGTTGTAAAGCATGTCGAGCACATCATCTCCTCCTTCTTATTCTTCTTCTCAGATCAAAGCATGTTCAGCACATCATGACCCGACAGAAGCCCTTTGGCTTGCATCTGTAACTCAGTTCCCCTTTCCATACAAGCAGGCTTTTCATAAAAATCATGGCTGAGGCAATCGATTTGACGGGTGATGGAGGGGTCATGAAGACAATTGTGCGACGGGCGAAACCCGATGCAGTCTCTCCTTCAGAGACCCTTCCTCTTGTTGATGGTATGCAACTAACTAATCTGATTAAAACGATAGTCGTATGTTTGATAATCATTGTGTGCATATGAGGACACGAGTTCATGAATTTGATACCTTATTTAAGGCCTTTTTTGTCTTCTTATACAATTAATACTCCACATATTATTTGCCATTGGCATCAAGTAGTACTCTTCAGTCAGAATCCACCTTTTAGTTCTTTATATGTTACTGGAAATGGCACTTTCCTGAAAATGAAGCCATTAAATCAATGTATGGAAAAAAGAATTTATAGCAAAGTGCAACAGTTCCATTTGTAAAAGGAATAAGAAAAAAGGGTGCCTTTGATCTTCTGTTTCTATCAGTGGACATCCTTAACGTTGACCTAGACAAGAAAAGACCTTCCGGATGAACCCTGGGCTCAGTGTTGTGTATTGGTATTTTCTTTTCTTGTAGGAACAATACCTTATTGCAGTTAGCTGACGAACTAGTTGCAAAGTTTTATTCTTACAGTGCCAGACCATACTCTAGTTAGTTGTGATGCACAGCCGATTTTTTGTTCTCATTAGATAGTGGCATTTTTATTTTATTTTTTGGCCAAATAAGATGGTGGCAATCATCATAGAGTTTTTGACAATTCACTAATGATTTTGTGTTCACAATTACTAATGCAATGCTAGGCCTTGACGCTTTACAGTAAGGAAATTTATCTGCCCATCTTGTGATAGTGCTCCTAAAGTTGATTACTGGAGCAGAGAGGCATGTAATTACACCAAGTAAAATCAGGAAGGAGATAGGAACCTTTATTTCTTTCTTGATGCTATGTACAATCCAGCAACATAATAGCTTTGCTCAAACTCATTGCCTTATAGTAAGCCTCTTAGGTAAGAAGAATAGTGCTGGTTTTAGAGAGTGCATCAATACATTGTTTGTATAATTTTGAAAAATAAGAATGACAATCCTAATAGCTGCATTAAGGTGGAAAGCTGCTCTTAAATGTCTGATTGTTTGTCTTTTTGTTGAGCAGTTCGTTACGAAGGAGTACTTGCTGAAACTGGTGAAGTCTTTGACTCAACACATGAAGACAATACTCTATTCTCCTTTGAGATTGGCAAGGGCTCGGTGATCAGTGCTTGGGACATTGCATTGAGAACTATGAAGGTAACGGATTTATAACTTGTTGAAATTTGAAAGCGTGTATTGCGTCTCCATTGAATGTCCTTTCTTGATTTTGCAAGGTTGGGGAGGTTGCGAAAATCACATGTAAGCCAGATTATGCCTATGGCAGCACGGGTTCTCCGCCCGATATCCCACCAGAGTAATGCCTCTGCTCTTCTAATTCTTTACCGTTATATATGACCACCATATGACGACCCTGCATTTTGTTCGTCAACAAAAGAGAAGCAGAATGTCAGTTGGAGTTTTGGGCTGGTGAAATCTTGATATATTTAGATGCTTTTAACAAGCTGTCCTGACATTATATGAACATGGCATCTTCATGCATCATCATGAAAGCTTACTTGTTAAGTTCCTGAAAAATCTCTTTATTTTTATTGAAGAAATAGTATGATGTGTTTATCGCTTGCTTATGCAGTGCAACCCTTATTTTTGAGGTGGAGTTAGTTGCATGCAAACCGTGCAAGGGCTTTTCAGTGAGCAGTGTCACAGAAGACAAGGCTAGGCTTGAGTAAGTCATATTAGCAAATGTTGTGCGAGTATTTAAGGAAATGTGGAGTTCTGAAATTTCAATTATCATTGCTTTTAAGATGTCGGTAGTACTTTAGAAAAGAAAATTTGAGCATTTTTAATTGTTGAAATCCTCCATAGGGAGCTGAAGAAGCAAAGGGAGATAGCTGCCGCAACCAAAGAGGAAGAGAAGAAGAAGAGGGAAGAAGCTAAAGCTGCAGCTGCTGCTCGTGTTCAAGCCAAGCTGGATGCTAAGAAAGGTCACGGGAAGGGAAAGGGAAAAGCAAAATGAACAGCTTTATAAGGAATACTCAAGTAGATCATAACTTAGTTTTCCTTCATACGCCTCTTAAACTTGGCTAGGATCTTAACCTTGAGTATTATGGAATATAAGTTAAAGACCAGACTTCCCATACTTGACGGTGTGCTTGGATATATTGTATAAGCATTCTATATTATGCTTGTTGGCTTCGTTTTGAGGGAGCAAAACTGACTAGAAAGGAGAAAGTAAGTAGCACATCGACTCTGATGAATGGCAGTTTGATTACGGTAGCTTTCTTATTTCGAGCATGTCCCACACTCGTATTTAGAGAAATTGCAAAAAACATTGCAGAGCGCATAGAGCTGTTGGTGTTGCAGATTGTATGAATTGGTGATAAATGGTGACTCAACCGAGGCATCAACACAGAGCGTAACGAGGACTTCGTTAAAATTTTCGTTCTTTTGTTATAACGTAATTGTAAGACTCTCTGATGCCATTTAAAGCATAAATGACAATACTCAATGCTGCTTCTTCACAAGGCCCGTGACTGATAAATCACAGAAGGCACAAGCCTCAATCGACCCATTCGGACATCTACGATACAATCAGTACTTAAGCAGATGATGGTACAACAGTGTTTCTGCCGCTAATCAGGCCATGAATGTAGCGTCGATTCCTCGCCCATTTTCACGCCATCCAGATGCAACTCTGAATTTACAGACAGGACACGTTCCCTGCTGTCTCAACCATGGATCAATGCAACTTGCATGGAACTGCGAAATAACATCATCCATCAAATTCTTAGTTTTCTTAAAGAGTACATAACTGATAGCTCCATAAAGTGGATATGAGTCGGGTGGTACTGGTGCCCCCTTGATACCTTTGAGTATGAAATCCTATCTATCAATAAAGACATTTTTTCTATCAAATTTTCACGATGACCTAATCCCAACAAAAATAATTTGTTGCTGCACAACAAGAATGCCTCATATGCAATCCACAAAAGAAATTATCATAAGACTTTGCAACAAAATAGCCACATATGGTTAGTGGAAAATTATATTTTGTGGGTCTGACGTATTCTGACAAACCAAGGATATTTGGCAGACTAGTTACTTGATGGACGAAACTTGAAATTCTGGTAAACCAAGCGAAAAGAAAAATTAATCACCGTGGGATTTACCTGATGCATGCATGGCAAGCTTCGGATGAGCTCTCCTGCTGAAACTTGCTCCAAGCATACACTGCACATCAGCTCATCATCTGAAGTCTTCATGCTCCCAGCTGCACCACCTACATCTTGCTTTTTCTCCTGAAAACGTGCAAACAGACATTCATGCTCCACTGACACCATTGATCAAAGAACACAACCCATCACAATAATTGGGACACAGAAAGCTAATCCAGCCATGAACATTCAGTAAGAACAAAGTCATCAATGCACATCATCCTGGACAGCTCAAACCTCAAACGATGCATGAAGATAAAGACGCATGAGCCTTAAGATTACGATTGTACACTGTCTTCAGATAATAAGTAAACCATCCTAATGTTTCGCACAGCAATATAACAAATCACAAGAAAAATGACGGCTGACACATGTTTGGGGGGAATTAGACAAGGACATCCACATGATATTCTAGATGTTATGCAGTACAATACAAGATGGTACAGTCAATACCTCAGATGATAATGAAGACGAGCCATTTTCCACAGAGGAGCCACCACTGTAAGAAACAAGTTGACTATTTAGCATACCAATAAAACCTATAGATTGTACCACCCAAGAAATTATGCTATAAAGACATTGTGAAACTAGCATTAATTAGGCCATCTTAAACTACAATCGATCACTGCCAAAGCTAAGAACAGAGAGGAGTAACCCCACAAACACAAATGCCAGAAAAAACTAAAAGATTTGATTAATCTCTCATGCCCATGAAGTCTTACCATGGAAGACTGGTAACCTTGTATTTGTGGACAGGAAGAGCATCAATTTCCTCTTCATTCATTGCTGGAACTGTTGGAACATTATCAGAATCCAGTGCTCTCAAAGTTTCATAGTCTGCAAACAAATATAACTTATCTGTTAACAACCTCTCACAAATGTCAATAAAACATATATCATGAAAAAGATGAAAAATCTTGAAATATATGATAATCACAAAAGATGATCTCCAAAAAATCAAAGCCGAAGTATGCCACAGGAACCTAATTCATCAAATTCACGGTCCAATAGAGCGAGCTGAAGCCTAAGGCCATGCAAACGTCCTCTTGTTGCAAGTGCTATGGACGGTGGCATATGCAACCGCAATTCAGTATGACCAAGAAGGCTATTGGCAGCCACAGCGTGGACCTGGGCCTGAGCTTGAAGTTGCTGGCAAGTCGCATACATCCTAAGGGTTGTTGCCATCAAGAAGACACCAAGCACGAGCCAGAGCTGCACGAATTTTCCAAAGGTTGGAAAGGGGAGAGGAAAGAGGACCTCATTAATCAATTGCAAACTGCTAATGTATAAGAAAGGCATCTAAACAAAAACTAATTCTTCAGTTTGAAAGCCTAGGACAGCACCAAAAAATTCGGTGACATCTGGTTGGAGTTGAGAATCATGAATAGCAGGAGAACTGTGACAATCAAAACCACAGACGAATCAAACACATAATATTGACAATTGACATAGCTAATAAACCTAAATAAGAACATTATTTCTTGAGGCAACAAATATACCTGTGACAAGAAATGCTAGGGAGTTCGACTTAACCGGCCGCGCTGCATGAAGACGCTGGACAAACAGAGAAATTTAAGTGATACAGGCAGCCAGGACACGATGAAATCAAATGTAGCATCAAATGAAATCAAATGTAGCATCAAACTCTATTATTAAAGTACAAAAAGCATACCACAGCACGACGCTCGGGAATAAATTCTGGAAATCCAGTCTCTATATCTGGTCTACTGCCTCGAAACACAAAACTCATCTCCGTACGAGTTTCCAAAGAGCACCAGTCGCAGCTATAGTAATGGTCGAATGCGTAAAAAAAATTTAGTACGACCAACCGTCCCTTCAATTATCTGCAAATATCAAGGGATATTGTAAACTTGGCAGTCATATATATGACGTACAACTAAGCAAGGAAGAGCATTTTCAGGTGGAATCGATAATCATCAGACTTCAAACGAGAGAAGGGACCCTAATCTCATGTACATTGGGCACAAACAAAATGCGGGCTGCAAGATTGCTGCTTATGAAATTCAAAGCAACCATGAAACTCCAAAAGTCTCCACATTAGCCAAAGCAAGCACCTTTACCGACGAAGGCTAACACCGTAAAAATTGTTGAAACCAAACATGTTAAGGCTACTGAAAGATTAAATCCAGAAGAACCCTAAGCCCAGAATTCACCACAATTCCGGACCCTATTCCCAAATTTGCATATTTATCCGTCAAGCACAACACTTGCGTGGAAATGATCAACGGAAACGACAGAATAAGAAAAGGGTATCATCAATCGAAGCGAAAAAACTCACGGGATCATGCACATACGACCGGGCAACAAGAAGAGAAGGAAAAATGCCGAATTCGATATCGCGGTCGAACTCTTTCCGCGTAAAGGCTTCGACTTGTTCCGAGGAATCGAGGCGGGGAGGGGGCCCGAGTCGAGAGAGAGTTCGGGAGAGAGAGATCTGAGTCGAGCTCGGACGAGTCGCGCTTCTGGGCTCGTCTCCCTTTTCAAAGGACCAAACCCCCGACGCCTTCCTCGTACGTCTGGCAGGAGCGAACAGTTAAACCGTTAGGCGTTAGTGCCGCATCCCATGTCGCGGCCTTCAAAACGACGTCGTTTCGACATTGACGCCCTCATTCATGGACGCGATTGACTCGCCGTGATTGTATGATCCTTTATTTACTTTCGTAAGTCGACGCGACGCGAACCTAATTCACTTGGAATCCTTGTGATTCCACACGTTTGGAATTTTTTTTTCGTAAAGAATATTGTATAGAAATGTTTGGGGAATTGACTGGACAGTGGACACGAAATTAGAACATTAGAGTACGGAAAAGGTGAGTGGCCAGCCTTGTAGCTTTTAGAAATTAGGATTCGTGAGTCCTTGTCTCGAAGTGGGGCGGCTAGTGGACGAAGAAAGATGCGCAAAAAAATGTTGGTGAGAGAAACGAATTTCATACGCAACATTCGATTCAGCAACAGCGATGGTTGATTCCACGATATATGGCGCGAAAACCGATGCATGAACAAATGTTGGTGAAGAAAAATGAGTTCCGAACGAGACATTCTTCCACAACAGTGATTGTTGAATCCACAATACATGGCGCGAAGGCCGACGCATGAAAAAATATTAATAAAAAACGAGCTTCGAACACGACATTCGATTTGACAATAACGATCGTCGAGTCCACAATACACGACACGATGGCATTGACAAGTGTTCTCCGAACAACTCTCGCAGGAAAACGAGACAAGGATGCGAGTGGTGTAGAGAAACCAGAGAAGTGCAAATCAAAGCGGGATAAACATTTTCTATTCTCACGTACGAGAAATGCAAGACTAATCAGCGAACGGGTGGTCCACTATCTTAGGCTC
The DNA here is from genome assembly GCA_016097605.1 of Eucalyptus guilfoylei. Classification (NCBI taxonomy): domain Eukaryota; kingdom Viridiplantae; phylum Streptophyta; class Magnoliopsida; order Myrtales; family Myrtaceae; genus Eucalyptus; species Eucalyptus guilfoylei. Next base: position 22,884,026 of record CM027869.1, read on the forward strand.
GATAGGCTTGATAGGCAAATGGACTTTATCTGGTCAGCCAACTTTGGCCCAGGCCGATCTCAATCCATGCATTGCAGTATACCCTTAGGCAACGCATTAAATCCAATTTTTTTTTTTTGTCGGTTCTACTTTAAATTTACTCTAACACTTACTCTCAGACTTTTGCCATACTCCTTGTAGGGCGTGAGAGTCGAAATCCATTCCTAAAATGAAATCGTCCTCACCCCCTTACAAGTTGGAGGGGTGGTCACTGGGACGAATCCCCAGTGATTCATTAAACCCAGTTTGGAAGGTTGAGGGAGGGTTAGGACACTGGAAAAATCGATCGTCACAGAACAGGTCCAGCGCGTGCGCGTCAGCGGGTGTGGAGGGAGTTAGGTTAGGAGAAACAGAAAGAATCTGAAACTGGGGTCTGGCTCGGTCTTCGTATCGTCGCGATCACGGGCGCGACTGGCGGTGATACTGCCAAAAGACGCGGTCTTTAAAAGTTCGGGGACCGTCGAGTGGGAATCGAGTACAGACGACAGCACACGTACGTGTGGTTCGCGTTCGTCCTGAATTTTCGCGATAGAGAGGACGACTTGCAGAGCCGGTCAGAGAAGGGACCCCCAATTCCTTCCCTTTTCTCGCTTTTTCTGTAATGCAACGACACATATTTCATTGGGTTAATATATTTCTTCGTAAAAAGAAAACGATAAATATTTTATTAGATTAATATTACGAAAGATTTCAAATAAAGACATCGTTAATCTTTTAAACACCAAAAATCTCAAACCAAAATATTTATAATAAATTTACCCGAAATTAATTTTTTATTACCAAAAACCCTAATTTTATATATTTGTGTCTAATTTATCATCAATTATCTTTCGTCAAATTAAATTAATACCATGAAGAACTATAAACTTATATATGACAAATGGAGAGTAAAACCTCAAATTAATACCCCTGTGAACTCAACAATTTAACAGTAAAATTTAATAAAAACTAACGAAAAATAAATTTGTTATAAGTGTGTTAATTTTTTATTTTTTATGGTCAACGAATTAATCTAAAATAAAATTTTCACAACTGTATTAGTTTAAGGCTTTTTATGATTTTAACCCTATTTTATTTGTGAGTTCATAAATTTGTATGTATTTGTTCCACTTTGGCCTACTTAGTTGATGAATAGGCTCTTGTCATCGTACTATTACATAAAAGCTTAGTACGTGTGTATTTGTGTCTTATATATGTATATATGGTAAAACCCCAAATTGGTTCACCCGTGAATTACTACGTATCATCCAACTCAACAATTTAACGATAAAATTTAATAAAAACTAACGATGGACAAATTTATTACAAGTGTATTAATTTTGGGTTTTTTATTGTCAACAAATTAATATGAGATAAATTTTTCAGGAGTGTACGAGTTTAGGGTTTTTCATAATATTAATCTTATTTTATTTGTTAGTTCATAAATTTGTATATATTTATTCCACTTTGGCATACTTAGTTGATGAATAGACTCTTGTCATCATACTATTACATAAAAGCTTAGTATGTGTGTGTATGTGTCTATATATATTTGTGTATATTAAGCTGAATCTGAATGATTTAGATTGATCGACCTCACATGTGTACCATCGGCACATTAAATAGATTTACGGAATAATATCTCTGGCGCTCCAATCATCCCGAGCCTAGAATCGACAAAAATAAGTACAGTGATCTCAAGATTTAATTTATAATCACCGTATTTATGTACTTTCCTGTCCAATCACTTTAGAAACTAAACTTGAATAAATCTGACATGATGTATAGTATATAAAACCAAAACTAATTCTCAACACATATTACAATGATTACCGAGATGATTACTCTCGATTCATAAAAACAATCATCCGAAATGCATGTGACGTACATCAATGATAACCTAAAATCAAACTTTACACAAATTATATAACAGTTGAAGTTATCTACCTAAATAGCATCCCCTTCTCGCATCACCCGACCAGTTAGCCACATTTGGAAAAGAATATCAAAAAATCTACAAAACACGAGGACTAAGTCTATTTGGAATAGCTAAGCGCCTAGTTGAGACTCCCTCGACTAATGATTCAGATGATATAGATTCATCAACCATTAATCTAACCATGTAATTAATTGACGGCGCTTCCTATCAAGAAACAATGTGGACCATTTGGTCCCACTCTAGGTCAACCACCTCTAACCCAACCCAAGCCGTTGACTAGCAAGATCACACCTAACCTCAGCGAACCCGACCCTCGACCTCTCCAAATCAAACTCCATCCACAAGTCCTGCTGATGGTGGTGACCAATCACGAACGCCTCTATCCCCAGCAGGTCGGAGTTCCCGAACGTGAAGCAATACACCCAGTCGGTCCCCCTCCTCTCCCCGGGCACCCGGTACAGCAGCTTCCGCCCAGGCACGCTCATCTCGGCCCCCCGGAACACCAGCCTCACCTCCGGCAGCTCGGGCAGCTCGGGCCGGGCCGAGGGGACCAGGTAGCACAGGTCCATCGCCCCTTGGAACACGAAGTTCGGGTCGTCCAGGGCCCGCAGCGCGCCCCGGGCCTGCCGCGCGAACTCGTTCTTCAGCTCCGTGTACACCGGCCCGAGGAGGAAAGTGAACTGGGTGCCGGAGTCGACCATGGTCTGGCCAGCCCCGGTGTGGTCGGGCTCGAACACGGACTTCGGGAGGGGCAGGACCTTGCCGGAGACCTTGATGCCCTCCATCTGGACCGTGTACGCGACCCGGTCGAAGTAGGGGAGCGGGGTCGAGATCTGGACCAGCGGGGTGTAGTTCAGGGGCCCGACCCAATGGAAGCCCGCGTCCCCGAGCAGCAGGACGCCGGACGAGTCGAGGCCGGAGATGCAGTAGGCGAACTTGGCGAGGCCCATCTGCGTCACCAGGGACAGGGAGCCGCGGTTCATGCCCATCAGCCCGGTGGTCTTGGCGTCCTCGTCCGGGCTGCTGCTCTGGCCCGAGTCCATGCACCCGAACAGGAAGCCGGGCCGGGCCGAGGGGCCGATCAGGAGGGAGTCCGAAGCGAGGGCGCCCTCGGCGGAGGAGGCGTCCGCGTAGGAGACGACGACGTGGCACCGCTTGGTCGCGGGGTCGCAGGAGGCCGGCACGGGCAGGTCCTGGGTCCGGGCCGAGCAGGTCGGGGAGGAGCAGGGGACGGGGGCGTAGGACTTGGAGGCGAGCGGGCGGAAGACGGGCTGCGAGGGCGAGCTCGGGGAGGTGCAGCGGAGCCAGGAGAGCTCGCTGCCGGTGTCGAGGACCATGGTGGCGGGCTGCGGCGGGGACCCGACGGAGAGGGAGACGGTGAGGGTGACGTTGTGGCGGAACGGGAGCTTGCCGGCGGCGGCGGTGGCTCTTGTCCTCGGGAGGGACGAGGAGAGGCGCGGGACGTGCTGGCCCTGCTGGGTTTTGAGCGTGAGTAGGAGCGGTTGATGTTGTTGTCGGTTTGGCGTCGGAGGCGACAGAGAAAGCGTGCACTTAGAGTCGAAGATGGCGGCGAAGAAGAGGAAAGTGAGGTGGTGGAGACGGGAGCGGCGGCCGAGAACGGCCATGGACAGTTTTTGAAGGAGGTCCTTTAAGGGAGGGAGAGAGGGAGGGATCTTCGTTCTGGTTCTGGTTCTGGTTCTGGTTCTGGTTCTGGTTTTTGGATGGATGGAAGATGAGAGGTAACGAAGGAGACAAGGACGCAGGCATACGTGTTCGTGTTCGTGTCGTCTGGACAATGGCCGACTTTTCAACGTGCGATTACTTTCGAGGGCAACTGAGTTCGTGCCTCATCGATGGGTGTTTTATACTGTAATTACTTCAGCTGAAACTTTTTTCTTAGCTTCGTAAAGTTGTGTCATGTTCCACGTCGGTTTTGTTGTCCGAAAATAGTTGGTACTTTGAACAATCTATTGTCAAAATATAGTCACTGTCTTTAATTATGGCACGAGGGAGTGCCTGTTCTCGACATCAGGGATGTTGATGCTAAACTAGTTTCTACGAAAAAATAATTAATGACCGCCTTTTTTGCATGATAAGTTTGGAAGTACATAAATGGCTCGATAAATGACATATATTAACATAGGATTGGCGAACATAATTTAGAAACAAATACTATTATTGTGGTACACACTTTACTATTTTCTCGACAATATATTAATAATACATGTATATTGGAAAAATTGTCCTAAAAATCCTAAATTTATTGTCTTTCGTGCTAAATTAGTGATGAATCTTTCAATTTTATTAATCAAATCTTAAATCTTATTTCACTTTTTACCAATTGAGTCCATCTAGTCAAAACAAATTTTTGTTAGAAAACATTAACATGAACGGTGGCTGTCCTACTACGTAGTGATTAGGCTAGAAGTGAGCTTTTTAAAAAAGTTTCTTATTATTTTATTATCGATTATTTTTTTCGCTTTTTCTTTCTCCTTTTTTTTTTTATTCCAAGCCTAGTGAGGATCAGTGAGGGCCAGCCAACCCTCCTCTTGTCGGCCCTCACTTGATGGTCGGTGAGGGTCAATTAACCCTCACCGAACTTGGTAGAAAAAAAAAATAAAGAAAATAAAAGTTGGCATAATGGAAAGAAAATAAAAAAAGCAACGGATATAAAAATTAACATCGAGATTGACCATCCTATATGACATTATTGACATTCACGTTGGCAACTTCCGATTAAAAGTGGGTAGATTGTAATTGGGAAATATAAAAATGTTTAAGACTCAATTAGTACAATCAAAAGTTTTATGATTGAATTAATAAAAATATGATGGCTTTATGACTTTTTTAGATAATTTTTTCCATTCAAATAAGATAAAAGTTAATTCAAGTGTGAGTATTCACCTCCCTCAAAAAGAATCTTGTGAAAACATACAAGAAAATGACATGCTACGTCCAAACAAAAGTGTGTCTTGTCAAATGTACAATCAAAAATTTTATAATTGAATTGATAAAAATATGATGACTTTATGATTTTTTTAGATAAATTTTTCCATTTAAATAAGATAAAAGTTAATTCAAGTGTGAGTATTTGCCTCTCTAAAAAAGAACCTTGTGAAAACGTACAAGAAAATGATATGTTACGTCCAAACAAAAGTGTTTTGTTGAATGTACAATTATCGCGAGAACCCCGGCACACCTCTCAACCACCAAAGATTGAAAATCCCAAGCTTCGAATTCATTCGAAAAAAGATATACATATTTATATTTATTCAATATGGATTCGGACATTTGAAAGACATCACTCTGTATTATATAAATATTTATCAACCTAACAGAGAGTATACATAAACCTAATCGATGTTATCAAGTTTGGGCCAATGGAGAATCCGAGCCGTGGGAAGCCACCAAACTTCGAAAATCAGAGGGACCTCTCTCGATATCTTTATTGACCTTGATTGACGTGCCATATGGTGTCCAGTTCATGGTTTCTCGAATATATATATTACATATTTTTTATGCTGTATAGAAATAAATAATTGCCAAGTGTTATTTATCTAGAAAATTGTTTGATTTCAGCGCTTGTACGATGGATGCGATGGCTTCAACAGTGTAAAAAAAAAAGGGACAGCTGGTCTCGTTGTTTCCGAGGTCAATGGGAACAAAATCCACGAGGGTTGAAAAATATCCGACGTGCCAAAATCAGAGAGCTCAATCGCTTCAATCGTTTTCGAAATACGCTAATATTTTTCATTCTACTGTAAATCGGGATAAGTGCTAGCTAGAATATCATTGTAATTGCTAGTACCATTCTCGAACTTTACTCCTCATATTAAATACCGTAATTGCATTCTAAAAACACAGTCATCTTTTGCATTGTATTTCGAATAGTAACTCCCACACACATATAAATTACTATTTTCTTCCTCGAACTGCTCCACCCGAAACACTAGATTTCAATTCTCGACAGAGGTTTCCCATGTGCATGAGTTCAAATAGGCATGCTTAGGTTGTGAAGATGCCAAATATAGATTTTGAAATTTGAAGAGGGTCATGCTTGGGGATCAAAGTTGAATATAATAATTGCAATCAGCCATAAATTCTTCAAGTCCCAAAAATAATATGAGTTAATACCATAAAAAAATCTTAAACTAGTACATCTTTTACAAATTTATTCCAAACTTATTTTTTTGATCACCAAAATCTCAAAAGTAGAATAACCGCGAAAAATTTACCCAAAATCAATTTATGATTATCAAAAATCCCAAATTAGTAAATTTGTGCCACGTGTCATCGGATTAAGCAATTTGACTACAAAATTCAATGAGAATTAACGGAAAATAAATTGATCACGGGAGTACCGGTTTAGGATTTTGATAACCATAAAATTAGTTTGGGACAAGTTAGTCGCCGGTGACCAATTTAAACCTAATAATAAATAATAGCAAAGCAAAAGAAAGATGGCTGTCCAAGCCATGGTAAAGATACTACGAAGTCCAATTTGAAATAGGAAATTTAAGAGATCATAAGTAGCAAACAAAAAAATTTGGTGATATTTCGCCCTCAAAGAGGAGAAAATGCAGGTCGTGATGAAACTTGAATCCAAGCATTGCACTGTATTAGCACCACTGTCAGGACCCCCCACGCAGACGCAACCCAAACATTTAAATCAGTCTTGAACTTTCGGTTTTGTGTGCAACTGTCTTTTTCCCTCTCTCTCTCTCTCTCGTGATCTGTATCGTCTTATTACCTTTATAATCTCATGTTACGCGAACCTTATGATAATCAATTCATTGACTCGAGGGATGGGTTACGTGGGGTTCGCTCCATGAAATTTGATGTAACTTTGTCTATCGTAACACCCGACCAAATTCAAGTTTAGCTGTTTCGGAAAATTCAAGAACACAGCTGTGACCAAACGAGGAGGAATTAGGTCGGGTGATTGAGCAATCAGCGGTTCCATAATACAGAGAGTCGTCCTCCAAATGTTTCAAGATCATCGGTGTCATTCTCAAGCGATAGCAATATCACAGCATCTGCCAATGTGAAGTCAAACCGAAAACAGGGCACGAATAAATGAAGCAGAGCTACCTTCCTGCTCGGTGCCAGTGAAGGCATCCAATCCAGAAAATTCCATTTATACAATACGTACCATACTCTGATTGAGTGGAGAAGAGGCAAAGGAGACCAGCGAATCACTGTTCTCTCCCCCTTAACTTTGGTGATTGGACACCTGCCACGACAGAGAAAGCATTGAAAATGGGCGCAGGTCAGTCATCATGTCGTTGATGCTTTTAAGATCGTAACGCACAGACGAGAATTACAGAAGGGAATTAGCTGTTTCGACGGTTCAATGATGATCATTCGAACGTTTGAAAGTTGCTTAGAAATGAAATGACACTTCGCACGGCAGACTCCCGGGATGTTCCGAAAGTCCAAAAGATTGCCAATCTGAATGCACATGCCACTTTGTTCGGCACCTAAGGAAACGAGCAAAGAGGGAAAAGAAACGTTTTTCTTTTTCTGCGCTTTACTTGAGGAATACCAAGGACAGAGCGAACCCCATTAAGGTCCAAGAAAGAGACGAGAGAAAAAGGGCAGTTGGGGCAGAGCATTGCTCTCCTGTGAAAGGTTCCCTACTTCCCATTTCTGACAAAGGCACTAACCTATAAAGGGAAGCCCTACAAACTGTCTTCATCAATACACCACACATTGCTTATAAGCCCTGTCACCCTGCAGAAAATGGGACTCGCTCTCTCTCTCTCTTTCTCTCTCTGTCCAGCTGATCTGGCACTGGCAATTGCATGGCTTATGCAACAGTCACGGCTACATTTTCTCTATCCCTGATAAGAGGACTTATGATCTATGGTTAATAAACTATGGGCATCACTTCTATGCAAACTCAACTAAATAATATAGTTGATTATGTCCGTATGAATAACTAGACGCCCGGAAAAGTGATAGGAGGAATTAGTCATGGAGGCACGCGATTACAGCCCTTTCCACACTCATTTCCTTTGTTTCTTGTGGAATGCAATACAACTTCAGTTGCCCAGCAATTGGATGGGAATCGCGGGACATATAGCAAAGGGAGTCCAGACGACAAATTGCTCATTCGGCAGGTCTGTAGCGAATCGAGTCTCAAAGTTGCAGGCATTCAAATTTGTATACTACCAGTCGGGTAGGGATGGTGGTAAGGATTTGGACAGTAGACGGAAACAAAGCACATTTTCTATCTACCCTGATTAGTGGTCCGGATTCAATTCTCATCTCTATTCTCCAATCGCCCGGTGAAAGATAATATTCCACAGAAGACCTTTCACTTCAGGGAAAAAAAAAGCAAGATTTATGCACATCTTGTTCACAAAAAGTTCCCCTGATCAGATTTTCAATGACGACAAACACAAAGAAATAATCAACAGATCTTCATGAATTACGGTGCAACAGATGGCTATCAATAATTACAAAGGAGATCACCACATTCGGGTAACAAACTCCATAGCACCCACCAGACCCCGGAAAGAAATCACTCTGTTCGCTGCCCCCTTTAGTCATCCCTCCGCTCAGAACTCCGGGTGCTGGTGTAACAAAACTTAGGAAAACCTCATGATGACTAGTTAGGTGATCTGCTATACCAGAAACATAAGTTTCTCTACCATCATTGTAAATCCAAGTTGCTAAATGGATCTCAATTCTCACCTATCAACAAAAGTTAAGAATTAAGTTTGATATCGGTTGGAAATACATCGGCGGAGGTTGACAACTCTGAAGAAATTCATCACTCATCCAGGAGAAAAAAATAATTTAGCAGAAAGAAGCATTCACTAACTCATTCTTCCGCTGCATAAGAGTTATCATATTGCCTTGGGAAAAAAAAATGACACTGACAAATACAACAAAATGCATCCTATCTAAACAGATAGAGAAAAGGGAAATACACAAAAGAGATTGCCATAAATCCTTGCTAGACTGACGTGACTTGGACCAGACATGGGTGGGGTACATGAGATTGTGGACTCACTTCTTCTCCACAATACACAATCCCTTCTTGCATAGTCTGTTCATTCACAGTGATCCTCATAAAATTTTTGCTTGAACAGATAATGACTATTTATACGGAACGAATTTCCCCCACTAAATCCTTCCATGCAGAAGATAACTCAAAGTCCCGCAAGAAAAAGTATCGACAGAACATCACATTGCTTTTAAATCTTCATCAATCTAGTGATCGACTCGGCATCCCAGCAGAACAAGTATTGAGAGAACATCACATCACCTTTCTATTTACATTGATCCTTCCCCCACTAATATTCAGTCCCTTCTGCATTGGCGCTTTAGCCCAAAGAATATGCCCTATCTCCTGCTGCTTGCAGCGTTAGCTAAAGCTCTCTGCCTCCTCAAAGAAGACATATTAGAGGTCGAAATCGACCTAGTTCTCGCAGCTGAATCCAAACTGGACCCAGAACTCGACGCAACGGATGATCCTGACCGTCCACCAAAACAAGCAAACAGATTCCTCAAGACCCTCCTGATCCCACCGCTCTCTCTACCTCTACTCCCTCTTGCAGCCCAAGAAATTCTCCTGGGCACTCCTCCATTATTAAACCCACCATCCATTTCTGTGTAAACAACCGGTAATTCCCTCTCGCCACCTCTTCTTCCACCAGAGAACCGTCCCACCGCGAACCCACCACCGGGCAACCTCCATATGGTCAAACCTACTGTGTCCTCATCCTCTGACCTACCATTTTCACCTCTATTCGTGTCCTGGGACTCTGAGGTATCTGCCGGCAGCTCATAGCGGCACACAGGGCACGAATTGCGCAAGGACAGCCAAGGCAATATGCAATCGGTATGATACAAGTGCTTGCAGGGCATTTCTCTAGCCTCAGACCCAAATTCAAACAATTCCTTACAAACAGCACAGTGCAATTCAGTCGACACGTGGTGCTCACCGATTTCAATTGTGGGCATTGACTCGATTGCCGCTTTCGACGCTGGCGGATGCTCAAACCTCCCAATACCATTAATTTCGATCTGCGACAGCTGGTCGAGCAACCTATCAAACCCGGATCCGAGCAAAAACTCAGATATGCTCGCAGGCAAGGGCCTCAGCCCAGACCCACCACCATCATCATAGTACAATTCGTAGCTGCTCCTCTCGCCACCGTCGCCGCTGCCGTCGGACGGCCGGCGCAGCACGATGACCGGATTGAACGGCGACCGGTCGCCCCCGTTCCTACGGCTCCTGCGCAGGCCGCTGCCGCCGCCGCCGCCGCCGCCGCCGAAGTCGGGACTCCGATCCTGATTCGACCTCGACCCGATCATGTACATCGCGGCGGTGGGGAACCTCCGGCTGCGGCGAGCATCGATGGGGATCGGGAGCGGCGCGGCGTTCTCGATCTCCTCGACGAACCCGCTGTCGCAATTGGGGCAAGTGATGGAATCCGGGCTCCAAACCCTAATGAAGCGGCTGCACCTGTAGCACCAGTAGGACGACGTCGCCGAAGACATCTAATGGCCCCCGGGGAACCTGCCGATCGAGCCCCTGAATCCCTCCTCCTCCGGCAGATCCGAAGGAAGCAAAGAACCCCCAACCCGAGACAACCCTAAAAATCAAGACTTTCGGCTCGAACGCCGGCGATTCCGAGCCGAATTCGCTCCGCAAAGAGGCGAAAGGAACCCTAATTCGCGGAACCCAGACCGGAGAAGAGGATCAACTCCATGAAAAGAGGCTCGAGATCATTCGAGGAGAGTAAAGATCGAATTTTTTTTTTTTCTTCTTTGGTTTTTTTCCCCTTGAGGGGGACGCGAATGAGGAGAGAGAGAAAGAGAGAGAAGAATAGATCGTGCGTGGAAGACGAGGGAGAAACGGCGAAAACGCGTTTATCATCTGTTAGCGTGTAATCTAAGCCCTTTAACGAGAGGACACGTGGATCCGCCGTGGGTGCGGGGCGGGGCGGGGCTTAAACGACGTCGTCGGCTCGGTCCTAGCGATTAGATGGTCGGTCAATAGCATTTTCGAATTTTTTTTATTTATTTATTTTTTATTTTGTTAAGTGACGAGCCGGTCGACGGGGGGGGAGGCGCACGCGCCCGCGGAATGTTCGTATCGGCGCGTTGGCGTGCGGGGGGACGTTTGAGTTGGATTTAAAAAAGGAAAAATAAAAAAGGCCACTCACGACTCCAAAATGGCACTTTGTTTGTTAAATGCTGTAATTCCGTTTTCGTGTAGATCTATTTTTATTAGACATGTGGGAATTGACGAGAGCCGTCACTTTCTAGTCACTCGATATACGACATAACATTTACATAAATATTTTATACGTTTCAAACTTATTATAAACTTCTTATATGTCATTGTTGTAGCTCGAGTAAATTTTTGAATACGTTGCTAAAAATATGGGAGCATAGGAAAACCACACTAAATCTTCAAAATTGCAATAAGTGATTCTACAAAACGAAATGATACCATATCAAAATCTATGGACTAACTCCAAAACAATTAAATAATCTACCTAAGGGTTGCACGAGTATCTCATTTACAATTCCTATGAGATTTCATGTACTATAATGATCTATTCAATTAGTAAAATTGATTTTTTTCTGATAAATCATGTCAAGCAATAAAAAGCGATTTTTTCGAAGCGTCTTCTTAAGAAAATTGAAAGAAGAAAGATCAATAAAACTAAACTTTTATTTAATTAGAGATGTTTGTAAGAAATGTAATTGCGATGATATTGACACAAAAAATAGGATTAGAAGCACGTTCGACAAATAGACATGGCGTAATCTCATTGTGCTTTAAAAACATCATCATTTGAATTCTTCTCTTGGAAATGTTCGGTATAATTTGATTAAAATAAGGTCAAAATGGAAATGTAGAGGGTTACTTCCTCTTTTCTTAATCCGTATAACGGTGTGGAATATTGAATTTAAAAAAGAAAAAGACCTCCTTAGCCGGGAAAATGACATATCAGCATGCGAACAAATGTGGAAAAGGAAATTCGGGGGGGAGGGGGGGGCAGCGGTGGGCCACGCGCCCGCCCTCAGATGGGGAAAGACGACAGCGCGTGGGGGTCCGAATCATGGCGATTCGACGTGGATGGTGGGGGCCACGGCCGGTCGCCCGACACGTCACCGCCTCCTTGTCCCCCCGTCCCGTCCCTCTCTTCAGGTGGGGCCGCGTTCGGTGGATGCTTTAGGGACATCATCAATCATGGGCTGTCCTATAAACGCCGTTTACATCCGTTTTCTGTCTCTTTTTCCTCTTTTTTACTTTTCCTTTTTTTTTTTTATGTTTTAAGTCGATCACAAGACAAAATCTTTTGCCACGTGGACGCAGATCTCGATGCCGATTGGGCCTGCCTCCTTGCTTTACACTTGAGGAGCTGGATTTTGAATTAGCTTGATTGTCAGTCAGTGCAGTGCTTCCCGATTTTTAGGAAAGACTCCACCCTATTGGTCTTATTCCCAATTTAACATTTCTGTACATACATACATACATGCATGTATATATATAAGTGAACTTTCCGAAATATTTAATTATTCTTGACATGAACTGTTGTCTTTGGCCATGGTTTGAATGGACCCAATTAGGTAGGAAAGACGGGATTTACATAATTACAATAAAAAGGAAGAAAAGAGAACTGATTTGGAAGGATTAAGTTGTGATGTTATTTAAAAGTCAGTGGAGAAATAAAAAAAGAAGATTAGGCATTATGACATGAATACCCTTTGTATGTATTTTTTTTTAACATGAGTAGACTAAGAGTATAAGTGAGAAAGAAGGATAAATTTATTAGGCGATACTCAATTCCCTTTTATTTGATGAGATTCGAAAGGAGTCGAAATATGAATAAAATTGACCAAATTGATTCTTCCCTCTAAACGAACATGGGGTTACAAAGCGGGGGTGGAGTAAAGCTGTAATCTTACACATTGGATGGGGTGAACCGTTTTGCCCTTTTGCCGCTGTGGGGGATCACCGTCGTCGAAGATGGAGAAAAAAGCTAGGAGAAAGTGATGGGGAAATATCTATAGTTGCGGAGAGGGAAGTTGTGGACGAGAGCTTGTAATTAGTCACCCGTAACAATTATAAATTGGAGCACTAATCAAACTCTTCGATAAGATAATAATGACAGGCGTGCGTTCTCGTGTAATTATCAATTTTAACACAAGAGACCTTTGATTAAGATACTAGTTGAGTGAATGATAAATTTGAGTTAATTATTCTAACCGTCATCATCTCACTGGCCACGTACGCTACTCTTAGAAGTGGTTAAAGACTCTAGGGAGTCGTCTGATCAAATTCATTGAATTCGAAGCACAAGATGGTCCGCCTCCAACACACGCACAAGGACATGAGTCTTGTCACCGCGCATCTATCTTCGTCTTCTATGGCGAATACTCAAGTCTCAAAGTCAAAGAGTAAAGGGAAGGAGGAAATAAGAAAACTCTAACTCGTTTCACCAACGTGATGCACATTCACAAATGGGGACAATTGCCATAAAAGTTACAAAGTCATAGTTTATTGTAGTTTTGCCAAACATTTTGACAATTCGTTAACGTAGTTATTCCGATCAATTTTGAATGTAAATCGTTGACATGGTGGTTGTTTCATATAGGATGATCGGCGTCCATATCAGTGATTTTTCTACAGAGATTGGCTGAAAATCAAACAGTTTTTAACTGAATTAACCAATGTATAATTGACTCACGATTTTTACGACAATTTATCCCTTTCGCATATGAACCCTCGTGATTGGACGTCACATTAGATATCCTTGAGCTTAAACTCAATTGATTCACAACTTTTATGATAATTATCCTCTTCGCATATGAGCCCTCATGACTGGAAATCACATTAGATACCCTTAATATTGAACTCAATGGTTCATAAACCATTCAACTCTTTCGTTTCATAATTTATCCTTTTAAACGACCTATACATGAGTTGTGTAATTTGTGAAGTAATCCAACGAAATTTAAACGAGCATTATTAAAATATTTAAATAATAAACCATAAATTCATCTAACAAATTAAATTTTTAAAATAATTGACAATAGTTCTATCAAAATTCACATGATATAAAAGTTAGAGAGTTATGAGTTCAAAACTTCCAAACCCTTGTTTTGCCTTCCCAATTGAATATTTTCACATTTTAGGTTAAGGTCAAAGTTTAATTTACACGCGAGGGGGACACTTTTAATATTTTTATAACAATTGATAGTGGCCTCACTAAAATTCACAAGTAACTAAAAATGGACATTTCCCTTTGATGAACGCTGCTAGCTTATATAAATATATTCAATCCCATTCGTAGTATATTAATTTGTCTACCTAAACACAATTTCATTGGTGCCTTCGTGCGAATTAAGCCCCAAGAAGTTACACCGACGACTCTCGAAAGGAAAGTCGACATCGATATTCCCGGAATATGCTATTTTGGTCCCTACAGTTTGAGAACCATTCCGTGGACCCCGCACTTAGTCAGCAAATTGATTATTTTGTTTAGAAAATCATTTTTAAATGGTTGAGAAAACTTTAACGCGATTGGTATTATAGTCCTGACAAATGGTTTATATGTTCACATAATTTTCGATTAATCAATTCGATTTTAAAGGTAGGCTCACCCACCCAACAATTGTTTCGCAGAAACTAAGGAAAACGGAGCATGTCCCCCCTGTTTTTTTCCAAGTTGTCCCACTAATCTATCCCCTTTTTAGGGAATATTTTTATTTATTTTATTTTTGCGGGTCTTTCTTGAATATTTTGCTTTTTTGTCCCTTTCGCCTTTTTCAGCTTTCACTTCCGAAAAAGGAGAGAATAAAAAAAAAGCTGGAAGAGCTGGACCGCAGCGGGGGAAGGGAACTTCGCAACGTGGCCATAACGCAGAGATAAATGCGAAGCCCCACTCCCCAATTTTTACCCCACGAGAAGGAAAAGCTGGCGAGAAAGATTCGGAATTTTCTCGTCTTTCTTTTTATTTTCCGGGAAAATTTCTTCGTTCGCAAGCTATCTGTTCCCTTGACAATTTCAATGGCTAATTCCTGGCGACGTAATCCAGTTTACCTCCAGTTTGACGGTGCAAAACAACGAATAATGTAACAGAATTAGGCTAATCGCAATTTCCTTGCGTATTAGCATGCGTCAAATCAATTGCCAGACAAGGATTTTTCATTGATGAGGAAGATAAACGAGTCATTTTCCTTCTCGGGGACAAAAAATTATCATCATCTCTCCCAGACAAACACCTAACTTTCCGGGAATTTAGTCGATCGCGGGTCCACTCTCCTGCGTCAGCTTGCGTTGCTTGTATCTAATCAAAAGTCATCGAGAGGAAAAAGATTTGAATTTTTATTATTTATTATAGAGAGGGAGGGAGATCTCGACTGGAACACGTTGCAATAGGTAAGAGAGAATTTGATCTTTTTTCCCGATTTATAAAAAGCTTATCCTGATAAGGAGAATCGGAATTCTTCTTCGGGATTCATCCAATAATTGAACTCCCCGAGCCCTACAAGAATGCCTCAAAAGTAAAGAAAATAATAATAATAATAATAATAATAATAATAATAATAATAATAATAATAATAATAGGAGAAAAGATCCCCAAGATTGGTCTTCAAATTTAGTGTACACGTACTTGTCCCCACTAATTTAGCGTCACCTCACCTAGTCTAGATTTAGCAAAGGCACGACCCTTGCACGACATCTGTGGCTTGGCAACCCAAACCTCGACGATGAGTAGAGGGAAATAGGGAAAGAAAGAATAAGAGAAAGAATGGAAAAAAAAAATTAAATTTTTTTCTAAAGAAATTACAAATTTGGTTCATGCCAATGATTTCCTATTAAAAATTCAATAAAAGGGCAATATTTGTAAATCATTAAAAATGTTATGATTAAATTAATCGAGTTGAAAAATTTAGAACTGAATTGACCACCGTACAATAAATATAAAACTTTTTGAACAATTTCTCACCATGCATGTCTTTGTTTGTTGGATCCACATGTGCTTCTCAAATATTATACTAAAAATGGGAGAATATGCTGTAACCAACAACAAGAAACCATATCAAATAAACACCCACCCCACTTAAAAACTTTAGAAAAATCTCTTCCCTACGTGGTTCGTGCGGTTGAATGGCGTCGTAACCACCCAAGAAAATTCACATACACCTAAGTTTATCCATATGCATGTATAATGCACTTAATTTAATGATTAAAATAGGATTATTTTATCTAAGTGCCAACGCCACATTCCAATTTCCCCCCTCGCCATGACCCGATGCGGACCGTCGCGATAACATGCATGATGCGTGCAAATGTGTCGGATTCTAAGGAAGGCTCGTCCCGTCTTTTGACCCCGAATACTGTCACGTACTTGCGCCATCGCTGATTATAACTATAATAATGATTATGATGATGGTCTAATCTGCGGATGGCCGACTTTTTTTTATAGAAACTAACATAACGAAACAACCAGCTCATTAGTAGATCGATCCGTGACTTTTTAATTGCGTGTAGTCGTATGCATGTACAATGGATCGGTGTTGTGTCACGGGCCGATGATTTGGGTTGCAAACGACGTGGCACTTGAGCTTTGGTTCATCTCTTTTGGCCTCGGTAAGCTTGTTGCTCTCGCTCGAAAGCGAGTTCTAGAGAAGTGAAGCGTCTTGAGAGGATGCTTGTGTTGTTCAAGTACTTGGATCAATATAATTAAGGGAGATGGTGCCCCCATGGTACATAAACCCTTCTCTTACGTGACGCTAATCAAGTTGCAGATTGGATTGCGAAAACCCATCGTAGAGAAAGTTTACCTCCTGATTGACTATCTAAGCCCTATTTTGAATCTAGTTTTCCTTATTTTTCTGAACCGAAGCATTGAATGAATGAAGTTTAAATTCTGACCAAAAAAATAAAAACTTTAGAATCCGATCTAACGGTGGAAATCAATAGAGAGTCTCTCGAATACAAGTGATGGTAAATTCCAATACCATCTCCATGAATGTACTTGAGTCCTCAATAAAACGCTAGATACAACAAGGTTATAGATTGTGAAAAGTCCAAATTTCAAGCGGAATAGATGCTGAGAACCTGTGCGAAGAAAATCTAAACCCAAAAATATAAGTAATTTCACTTTTGTCAATCTTCATTTCTCCGCTGAAGGCGGGCCTTATGTAAATCCTAATGCAAAAGAAATATAGACAATACTGAAGTGAATCGATTACCAACCATTTCTACATCTTAGACATATCTTGGTCTACAATCAGAGATGAGTCGAGTCTCACTTCTTCAATTCTAAGTTCTGAAATCAACCGATAAGACACGTATTATAAATTACCAGTTTACCTTTCTCTCTCTCTCTCTGTGTAATTTGCTTATTTTATTTTTTTTCCACATCTTTACCGCAATTTTCTTAACTTTCAAGGCGAAAATTGACGGCATGGCTCTGCTGCTTTTGGTTTTTCCGTATGACGATATTGAACTTATTGAACAAAGCTCTGGCTCTGTCGCTTTCAGTGGCTAAGGAAGCTTGACGACAGGCAATGGAGACGGAGATGGTGACGGCAGTGCAGGGCGAGGGGCGGTGCTGGTGGAGGCACGGATGGACTTCCGGTCACGGTTGGCTGCAGTCGTGCATTGTGACTGGGTGACTACGCAGCTGCACAGCTGGTCCCGAAGGCGAAATGAGAAAGAACGAAAATAGTATTGCTCATATGAACCCTCCAATGTGAGCGAGCTTTCATGTCGTCATTACTAGGTCAAGCTGATGCTTGTAAGACTAGGTACCGAAATGGGACAAAAATCAATTTTAGAAAAGTTTTTTCAAAGATCACCAACGAACAAGAAATGTTTACGTGATCCAGATAACACGAAATATGCTGCATCTCAATCGAACTTTCGACGTTCTTAAAAGAAAACATAAGTAGTTGACATCGACTCGGTCGATAGTTTGGCCTAGTTGACCTTATCAACAACATGACTGAACCAATCTCTTTTTTAACCTTAAGTTCACGAAAGTTACAGAGCTACTTTTGTCATAGGTAGCTCACAGTAACTTAGCTATGCATGCATGACTACGTCCGGTTAACTGAACAGCTTCAAATATGACCGAGATTGAAGAACTTATTCTCTTTATTCGATGCATGAAACAGGATTAACTCCCAATTGATGGTAATAATCTCCATACATCCTTAAATAAAAACCTCTTGATGAAACAAACGAAAGAGAAGGAAGGGAGAAGAAAGAATGCAAACCCTATCTTCTTTCCAAAACCAAAAAAAAAAAATACAACAGCGTCCTGGAGAATATTACGTCTAGACAGTAACAATCGATCAGTCTTATTGAGATCTACGGCCATCTCAGTGAATAAAGGGCTTGAACGTGCTTACGACTCGCTTGATGCGATCGATAAACGAAGCGTACGGCGACGCTGACACGTTTCCGTCGTTCTCGGCAAGAACCCTGTACTTGTCCTTTCGAGTCAAGTTGGTGCACTCGAATCCCAGCGTGGTCCCCAAGAGCCTCTGCACGTAGTTGGCGACGTCGATCGGGCTCTTCCCTGAAGAGCAGGTCGCCTCAGCCGGAAGCTGGTTCAAGAAGGTCACCTCGTAAATGGGTCTAGGGTTCATGAAGAAGAAGATGGGGTCCATGGCCTTCCATCCTCTAGCCGTTGTCGCGTGAAAGAGCCCGACTCTATAGTTCATCGCGACAGGCACTATTTGATCGGTTAACTCGGCGAATAGCGCGCTGAACCTCAGGAGGAATGGTTCTCGGCATGTTGTCCCCTCGGGGCACACCGCTAAATCGCCTTTTGATAGCTGGTTCTTGATCTTCTCTCGGTCGGCTTCCCGGGTTCGGGTTAAGCGGATTGTAGGTATCGGCGACAAGATCTCTGATAGCTTTGAGAGGGAATAGATGACGGCCGGGATCTTGCGGCCGAGAGCGGTGCAGAGGATCACAGGGTCCATTAAGGTGCGGTGAGTGCAAACAAACAAGACGCCATTAGCATTGTCTCCGGAAACCGGGGGCGGCGGTTTTCCTTTCACGATGACTCTACCTCCTAATATCGGCGCGATGATTGGGATGACGCCGATAGGCAAGATCAAGCCCACAGCGATGCGGATGAAGGCTAGTACTATCGCAAAGGGCATCCAAACGAGGGTCAAGAAGGCCATTAACGGGGTAGGGCGCTTGGCGAGCCGGCCGTCGTGGAAGATCACCTTGAGCGGCTCGGGAGGCTCTAGGGTATGTTGCTTTTCGGCGAAGGGTGGATGCTTTTGTTCCTGCAAGCAAAGAGCAAACCTCATTTGTCCACGAATCTTAAGCAAATGTGTCCAAGCTAGGATATGAATTTAGACACGGATGGGACATGTTGATATCATCAATATCTGCGCATGAAATCGAGGTGTGAAGCAGCTAGTGAGTCGTATACAGACCTTGCAAAGAGAGAGAAATGAAAGACCAGGCCTTCCTAGCCCTTTAGAAGGCCTTTCCTCATCACCAAAGAGCTTGGCGACGTGGCCGAAAGCGGTGTGAAATCCACCCTCGACAAAGCCCGTGGCGTACCCAAATCGGTTCACGACGAGCTGGCTTCCGATAACCTCGTCGGCCCTCAGATGCTCCTTCGCAAACCTCTCCACCATCACTCCTGGCATCCTGGTCACCACCACCCTCTTTTCGCAGGCGCTGAACTCTCGCCAAGCGTCCCCGTTCAAATCGTCCATGTAAAACTTGGGCAAGACGGCTCTAGACACCGCTTTGATCTCGGATTCCGGGACCCCCGCTAGGGCGACAAAGATCATGAGATTCAACCCGTACTCTTCCATCCCAAACGCGTCGAGGCAGCAGATCACGGGCCATAGCAGCAGCAACAGAGCGAAACGTAGCAAGTTGGACGCTTCGAACGCCATCAACATGAAGTACGAGAATAGTTCCCGGTCCTTCAACAGGGTCCCTTCGAACTCCGAGACCACCGATGACGTCGACTCCGTCATGGCACGATCCCACTCCCTCGTATCCCTTCTCTCAAACATATTGGATCTTTCGATCGACAACATGCTGGTTTTCTTAGCATGCGATGCCGATGGGACACAAAGGGTCTTTAGGGGTTATAAGGTCGTGGAGTTGAGCATATTGTTGACTCGCGTCTAAGGCGGTTTATCAATTCACAACCACCAATTTATATACTCCTCTAATAAGCTCTCCAGTGTAAAATCCGCAATTTCATGTGTCCAATCACCAAACAGGAAGATTGTACGCCAAGTTTGGGCTAAAACGATCGGTTACTTAACCCCAACAACTTCGTCTACTTGTGCTGACCAATTCGCCTAGCTTCTAGTCTATGTGCGCAAACGCAACCTAAAATTTTGTCTAACGTGAAACGCTTTCGGTTACTGAAATATTAGGGTAACTTGAGCAATGTGTGAAAAATTGTAATTGGGTTCGGTCACATCCTCTTGTAGTCGAGTTCGATCGAACTCCATTTGCCATGAATTTTTAGAAAGTTCATCGAAACAAGGTTTTTAGCTTGTTTAATTAGTGCCAATGGGTCAATAGTATTAAGTTGCTCGACTATAGACAATAAATAAGGCTGTGTTTTTTTCCATTAAAATGTTTTTCAAAATTTCTGGTGTTTGGGACATGGAAAATCGAAGGGTCAATGAAAAATGGAAATCATTTTTCCCATAACGCAACTTAGTGCTTTTTCGTCTCATCCCTCGTCTCCAGAGCTACTCCTCTTTCGCTGCCACCTCGCGTTTCTCTTCTAGATAGCAAAGTGGAAAGGGTGCCCGTTCGTCGCTCTCGCTTTCAGTCATCGTTCATAGTGCCAAGTCGATCATCGAGGGACCTGCCGAAGTTTCAAGTCGATTGATTTTCTAAGGTCCAAATTCTAGATCCAGGTAGTTTTCTACTCCCTCATCTTTCAGTAATTTTCCTATGTCTAGTGTAGTTTTGTCTTTCATAACGAGGGATATTGGTTAAACGTGCCGGTTTTAGATATTGTGCGAAGCACATGTCTAACCAGCAGGAAGCAAGCTTTTGACGGGAGCTTCCAATGGTAGTCCAATAACCCGGCGCCCAACCCAAATGCATTCCTTATTTTAACGTGCTAATGTCTGCACGCTCTATCTCCTCAATTGGAGAGAAAGTTTTTCTTCCCTCACCCCTAGAAATACCCCGAATTTTACTTCCCAAAATTCAGACGAAACAATTTTAGGATATACTTAGGCCCACAGTAATTTTCCTATGTCTAGTGAAGTTTTGTCTTCATTCACGTCAAATTGGATGTATTTGTTGACTACCATAGTACTTCACTTACTTTAGTGCAGGTTGAGTTCAATGGATTGATGGTCCAATTTTTGTTGCTTTTAGGTGTGGTCTAGAATTGTTTTGGTTGGTTGAGTTCATGTCCACTTTGTTCGTTTGTTTATTTATGTTATAATCGGCTTCTGGTAATCATAAAAATTTTAGCCATGGTGTTGGAACCAAAAAGAATAATGACAACTTTCGAAATTTGAAACCAATGCACAATTTAGAGGGAGAAATTGTTCTTAGAATGTTTTCTGATGGCTTTATTTTACAACACACCCTCACGTCCTCTATAATAGCAGAACACCTTAATTACAATAAAAATGAAGACAAACACCCCACAAACTTATTATCCTAAAAACAAAATGTCAACAACAAGATAACACAAACATAAAATGGGCCAAGGACCATGAAGTCTTTGTTTCTTCTGACAATGAAGAAATTTTGCGCTCTTTGATGAAAAGCCAAACAAGAGTTCCCTTTTTCAAATGAAAGCATTTATTCGTTGTTGAATGGTGGAGGGGCTTCCCAAACATAGCCCACCATAAATCATGATGATTTCCTTTTGTCTTCAATCTTTTTTTAACGCCCACCATAAATTAAGAATCAAACCAAATCTAGAACCTAGTCAAGAATGTGCTCAAATTCAACAATCAATTTTATACTATTCTAACACATGGAAACTATTGAAAGCATTTGTTCATCGTACTTAAAGGTGTTCATATGATTAAAGGTTGAAGTATATTTGTGGGTTGCGTTTGAGTTGAGTGAGAGGTGAAGAGGCTTTGAAGGTTGAAGTATATTTGTGCTTCATATTTGTTGTGATTGTGATGTTAATTTCAACTTCCAGGAGAGGGCAAGGATTGGATGAGGGAATTGCCAAGCATTGGTGGGCATTGCTCTTAGGCAGGGTGATGAAGACTCCATTTTAACTATGTCAAGATAACCCCTTTTTGAAACATTATGGTAGTGCTCTTGAGTCGACACCAAAATAATAAATCACAGCACATAGAGCCATCTCCTTGGTAAGAAAAAAAATGACAGACTAACTAATATTTCAAATAATTAATGAAAGAGCCCAATACGAAATAAAGGGTACGATAGCTGTAGGTACTTATTGTTGATGTTTAAAGTCATAGAAAAAATTACAGCCAAGTGTTTTTTGTGGCTCAACTCCAATTGAGGCATGATAGCTTCTTATTATAGTGATTAACTACAGTTAGGATATATATGGGAACATAATTATACAAAACACTATAATACCTATAAATCATATGTTAGTACTTTCCTTCAATTCAAACTAGGTATATCAATAGAGAGATTGGATCTCAATAGTGTGTGAGGTAATCCCTTCATGAAGATGTTTGCCAAATGATCAACTTTGAACACTTAACAAACATGTAGATTGCCAGAAGCAACCCGCTCTTGAACAAAGTGAAATCCAACTCAATATGTTTGGTGTGAGCATGAAAGATGGCATTGAGAGCAAGTATGTGGCAGGGATGTTGAAATAAAAGGTAAGAGGATCAAAAGGGGGATCCTAAGCTCTCAAAGTGAATGCCAAATCCAAAAAGTCTCAACAACATAATGAGTAACAGTACAATACTTAGCCTCCGTGCTGGAATAGGCTATGGTGGGCTACTTCTTGACACTCCATGAAACAAGATTGAAGCCTAGGAAAACACGAAAGCTTGAGGTGGACTATCGAGTGTCAAAGTATTCAACCCAGTCTACATCCACATAAGTAGTCAATGAAAGAGAGAACACTACTTGAGTAATCCGTGGGTGAATGCACTAGCTAAATACCAGCATGTACGTTTGACGGCCTAGAGATGAGGTAATCCGGGTTGATGCATGAATTGAATAACCAAGTTTACAGCAAAATTAATATTGGATTTGGTCATGTACACATATTGTAGTTCACCAACCATTTATCGGTACAACATCGAAGACGCGAGAAGCTCACTATTATTATCAAACAACAAGGTTTGAAAGCTTTGATACCATGTAAGATTTTGAGGAACCATTATTAACTGTCTTAAAAGTTTATGTTGTTAGAAGAAAACGTGAATGATTTAATATTTAAATATCCAAACACTCCCTCTCACGTGTAGAGGCATGGAAATATATAATCGAGGAGGTAAATAAAGGCACAAAAAGATGTGAACTCAGGATTTCCTACTCTAATACAATTTTGATACTTAGAGTCAAATAATAATAATAATAATAATAATAATAATAATAAAAAAGTGCTTGTTGTGTCTCAACCCCAATTAAGGTTGCATGATATGTATTTATAAAAGTGGATGATTGCAGTACAAATAGAAATATAATTACAAAATGCCATATATACATAAAAAGAAATGCCCCATAAGATATATAAATTGCATATTAATACTTAGAAGTGATGATGGTTGTGTTTTTTTTTTATTGGCTTTCGATGTATGATTTTAGCTCGCATAATGAGTAAGTAGTATGTTAAAAATCAAAACCTTTTTTTTTTAATTGAATAAGCCTAGTAAGTGCTCGATCCTTGCAAGACTTCTTAAGCATGTTCAATAACAAATGATACATTCTTTAATGAATTGATTATATATAACAAGAACATTGTCAGTGCCTTGAAATATTATTTATTTTAATATTGATTGTTGATAAGTCCCACTACAACACTTACTAACAAATTCCATATAGAATATATGAGCTGGGCGGAACTTTCGATACATGTGCCTATTCGTTATCTTTACGCATTTCTCCCGATCAATTGTGAGAAAGCGAAACTAATGCATCCAAGTGAGATCGAGATTACACATTGAGATCACGACATTGCATCTTTCTCTTGTATAAAAGTTTACAAATTTCTTTGATGCGCAAAGTAGGAGAATTTTTTGGATAACCCTTATTTTGCTAAAAAAATGATGAAAAAAGAAGAAGAAGACAGATTTCTAGACAGTTCAAATGGCTAATCATGCGTCGTGCACATTAAGAGGATTAACAACCCTCAAAAGGCTTAATTAAGCTAATCTTACATGACTTACCCGCAACACTTGGGTAGGTTAGAAAATAATCTGAATTATATTAAACCCATAATGTGGGGGGGGTGCCAAAGGAAGTTTGGTGGACATAAATTTCAGGGTAGGTCAGAAAATTGTTAGCTAATTAAATTTATTGGTGAACCCTCTAATGTGCTAGGCATCTTTTGGAGCAGATCAATCTCGGCTCTCGGTCTTATTCGCTTCGGAATATAAAATGGCTCTTTACTTTCCAACTTAGGTGATGTTTGGTTTGAAATGAGCTAGGAAAGTAAAATTGGGATCTGATTGTGTTTGGAGCTAAGCTTCAAAAATGATGGCACAAGGTTGTCTCATTCACTTTTTGAAATAAGAAATGGCGTTTTTCCGTCGCCATCGCAGAATTGACCTAGTCAAGCTCCCATTGACGGAAAAGTTTCAATGTACTTATTCATGTACATGTCATGAACGCTTAGGCTCTACAGTATCCTAAGCTACCTGCATGGTTAATCAAGCGAGAGGATTCATTAAGCGCGAGAGTAATTGTCATTAGATAAATCAATTCATCCTGTCCTATGCATAGAGGGTGAGTGCACAAGCCTATACCAACCTTGAGGAAGTGGACGACGGTGATTCGAATAAGGTTGAGGAAAAAAGACAAACGCGCTCACCATTACCAGTATTGAGAATCATGAAGGATTGAGTCCCAAGCAAACAAAGAACCAATAGCAGCCCAACAACTTATAACCTTCGAACGACTAAGTTATTAATCGCAGCCGGAGCAATCTACCCAGTGTATGATTCATTGGATCATATGTAGCGGCTCATATGTTCCGATCACAACTAATAATTTTCATCTTCAAACCCCCAGCCAACCAATTTAAGGGGACAAATTGGACCCGTACGCAAACTCTATTCTAGTCAAGCCCGAATTCATCGCGGCCCGG
Source organism: Eucalyptus guilfoylei (assembly GCA_016097605.1). NCBI lineage: Eukaryota > Viridiplantae > Streptophyta > Magnoliopsida > Myrtales > Myrtaceae > Eucalyptus > Eucalyptus guilfoylei. Next base: position 22,909,256 of record CM027869.1, read on the forward strand.
CCCGGCCCGGCCCGGTCCGCCCCTAATAATAGAACGTTGCCATTCATTGATCCTACATAGCCCAGTTGAAACTCTCGCCCGGATGATTTTACCAGACCTACATCTATTATAAGCTATATAAATTACAGCAAATTACCGCACCTAAAGCAGATCACCTATCGTTACGTGCGGATGCAGGTGTTATTCTCAACCAGTTAAGCATCCCAAACTCCAGGAGCATCATAAACTCCAGATTGACATCCTGAAACGGAAGACATCTCAAGTGAATCTTTTTATCAAGAATTACGTACGGCAATAATCTTGTCCGCTTGCTGACAATCTCTTTAAAGTCGATAGTCTTAACGTACCACGGAAGACCGGATGACCGCAGATTATGATGCTGATATGCGCAAAGCTGGTTCATCATCTTTGAGCAACCCCATCAATCCCTCTGCCGTCGCCGGTGCTGCCTCTGGTTACACGTGTGTTCCTTCGTTCGCACCAACACAAGAGCCCGAAGCTCGCCACCAACGACGCAACCCACGATCACCATATTTCTCTTCCCTCGTCCACACCGGCCAAGAGGCGCACTGCACAGCCCTCTGTTCCCCGAGAAGCTCGTGGCATTGAACCCAGCGAATGATAGCGGAATCTTCCCACTAGGATGATCAGTCGCACCAGCTTGGCGAGCTCCGGCAGTATGGTCCCTGAGAGCTTGTTGTCTGACAAATCGAGAAAGTTCAAGTAAATGCAGTTGGCTAGCTCACTCGGCAGGAAGCCAATGATGTTGTTGCCAGAGAGACCGAGGCTGATCAAATACGGCAACCAGCCACAGATTTTGCGGGGGAATTGTCCCAGAGATGTTATTGCCGGCGAGGCTTGGCAAGACTAGTCTTTTGCAGTGCTGAAGCGACTCAGGGATCGGGCCGCTCAATTCAAGGTTCATGAGTTGGAGGCTCAGCAATCTCAAGGAGTCCTCTGGCGTCCCCCAGCACGTCATGGCGTCCAAGTCACAAATGGTGGAGGCATTGGTGGCGGCGACCGTGGTGAAGTTCCAGGAGCTTAGCCTCCCTCCAGGGTTAGCAAGTGCATCCTTGGTGCCTTGGAGACACTGGACATTGTCATGCTCCCGGATGGAGAAGGGGGTCAACGTCGCTAACCAGAGGAAGCTAATGATCGTGACGTTAGCTTTTGCTCCGGCGAGAGACTCCATCATGGCACAGTTTCCGCTCACTACCGAGTGTCTCCGTGTGCTCAGTCAATTCGACTCCCTTGATCAAGCGAAAAATATGTCTACATGTATATTACACTGAAGGGAAAACTGAGTTCAAGACCTTGACGTGGCCTTGGACTGAAAATGACGGTCAACTGTCGTCGAGTGGGTAGACTTGATAACGTGCTTGCAGTGGCAGAGCAAGACTTGTTGAAAATTGTGATCCCAAATTCCAAATTCTCTGATTTTCTTCACAATTATGTCAAAGATTGTGGCTAGCTCAGTAACGAAGTCAGAACTTGAAAAATAAGGATGTCTGGCTGAAACTAGTTAACCTCCAGTTTGTGGTCATAGAGTAGTTATTTTAAGTATATGCAAATAAAAGAAATCTACTTCAATCCAGACTACCCATTTCTATTAATTAAATAAATTATATCTCATGGCCTAGGTTTCTTAAACTTTCTTTCCTTGTTCCCTTATCCATCTTCTATCAAATATTCCTCACATATATACACACTTGCATATCACTAATTGAAAACTATTATCGATATCAAAATCATACTTTTGCACAATCTCAAATTTGTAATATAGTATCAGAGTTAGGCATAATCATTTGGTTCTAAGCTTTTGTCAAAACCAAGCAATAAATTAGAGCTAGATGTGCCTAAGTTCGTAACTTGTCCAAGTGTATGAGACCATGAAGATGGAGATAGGTTCGTGTGGGTGGTTTTGGGCGATTGTTCTAAACCATACTCTACTAAAATAGAGTTGCTAGAGTCAGAGACAAAGCCAATGTCACAAAGTGCTATTGAGTTGCTATTGAGTGTTTGTCCTAAGCAAACCCTATAAGAAAAACGCTCAAGGGTGTCATTCGGTTGATATTGGACATATGTCCTGCAACCTTTATAAAAAAACATCCAACTAAATTTTGAACATAAAAACTAAGGCCAACGAGCCTCACAGAAAAAAAATAACGATCTCTACTTTTGATGGGAACAACTGTGATCATTAGAGCATTTTGATGGCTCATTGAACATCGTTGAAAAAAGAGAAGTGCAATGAAGATTGTCAGAAGGCATGCGCAAACTACTAAAAGAATTTCTAAGCAAATTAGACACATTATGAAACATGTCCAAAATATCGCGAAAATTGATTAAGGGAGAGTCATGAAAATAGTGATCCATTTTCTAAAATTTCTAAATTTCTCCACAACTATGTCAAGAAAAGGTTAGCTTAATCATGAAGTCAAGAACTTGAAGAACAAAGATGTCCAGAACATCCAGCTTGTAAAGAGTTTTTTTATCCAAGTCGATGCCAAAAAAAAAAAAAAAAAAAAAAACTATTCCAATCCAAACTACTCTAGCTGGACGGATGGTGCAAGGAAGGAGGAGTTGAGGTAAAAAATACATAAATCTAGCTCTCTTTTTTTTTTTTTGCTATAAAAAAAATCTGAAAAAAAAATGCTTTAAGGCGGTTGTGCTAAGTGGGTGGAAATGCCTTTAAAAATGCCATACCTCATTCATGTACAGAGGTATGGGCAGTCGAGAATAAACTCCATACCCTTGTGCTACTCCCCCAACGCCGACATCATCTCCTCCAGACTTTTTGCACCACCCATTTCTATCAACTAAATAAACTACGTCCTATGGCTTATATTTCTTAAAATATCCTATATTGTTCCCTCACTCATATTTTACAAAATATAGCTCTCTCTCCCACCCATACTTGCACATCACTAATTGAAAGCTATCATTGATATCAAAAATCACGATTTTGCGTAATCTCAAAATTTTAACATATTATCAGAGTTAGAGAGGATTGTTTAGTTCTAGGCATTTGTCACAATCAAGCAGTGAAATTTGAGTCAAGTGCGCCTAGGTTTGTCACTTAGCCAAGCGTAAGGGACCACGGAAATAGAGCTAGGTCCGTGCAGTTGGTTTTGGGTGTTTATCCTAATAATCTTTCACTAAAACTAGAGTCCGAGCCTAAATTAGAGGCTGAATCAAAATTAGAGAGTGTCGTTGGGATGGTATTAATCATTTGTCTTAGCCAACCTCTAAACGAAAATGCTCAGGGGTATCGTTACGTTGATATTGGACATTTGTCCTGCAACTTCTATAAAAAAACAACCAACAAATTTTTCGACATAAAAACTATGGCCAACTAGCCTCAAAAAAAAAAAAAAAAAATTTCCACTTTTGATGGGACCAACTATGATCATTGGAGCATTTTGATGGCGCAAGACTTGCAGGACTTCGTTAAAAAGATATGCAAATTTGAAGGAAAATGCAAGGAAGACCGTGGAAGGCATGGATAAACTACCAAAAGAATTTAAAGACCCATCTGAGACATTAGAAACATGTCTAAATATCGCAAAAATGGATAAGGGGAATTGTTGGAATTTGTGATCGGTTTTCCAACTTCTCTTGATTTCTCTACAACTGTGTCAAGAATGTGGTTGGCTTAATCATGAAGTCAAGAACTCGAAGGACGAGAATGTGGCTAGCTTTAATCCAGCTCGTGGTCAAAGAGTTATTTTGTCCAACTATGTGCAAAAAAATAAAAATAAAAAAATAAAAAATTTACCCCAATCCAGATTACTCTAGGTGGACGTATGATGCGAGCAAAGAAGAGTCGAAGTAAAAAACACACAGCTAGCTTAATTATGAAGAAATCTGGAAGAATCCTCTAAGTTGGTTGTACTAAGTCGGTGAAAATGCCTAGAAAACTACTATAGTTTATTTATAGGTGGGGGAGTTGAGAGTAAACTCCATACCCTTGTACATCTCCACCAACGCCAACATCACCTCCTCCAACTTCTTGTACTAGCCATTTCAATCAACTAAATAAACTACACTCCAAGGCCTATATCTCTTGAACTCTCTTACCTTGCTCCCTTATTCATTTTCTACCAAATATATCTCACATAAACGCATGCTCATCACTAATTAAGAATTATTATTGATATCAAAATTATATTTCCACTCAATTTGAAAATTTTATGAAAGACCTACTTTCATGGAGAGTAGCACAGCGTCATCGGAAAAATTACCAAAACAATCCTAAACTTATTACAATTTTTTCAATTTAGTTATAAACATTCTTTTATCAATTAAGTCATAAATCTTTTGTAATTGTGTCAATTCATTATATCTAGCCAAAATTGGCTAGTCGACGCTAACGTGGATGCCAATAACGCCGACATGGGAATTTTTTCATAATATTTATTTTTTTACAATTTTTTTTTAATCTTTTCTTCTTCTTCTTTTGGCCAATCATCGAACCGGCCAAAGGCTATGTTCAACGAGGTCAACCTCGTTGGCCACTGGCAAGGCCTCGCCATCGCGGCACTGAGCGAGCTCGTCCTCACAGTCACAACAATGGGTGAGACCTCGCCATTGCAGGTGAGCCTGCCTAGTGCCGCAACGGCGAACCTCGCCATGGTTGCCTCGTCGTCGTGGGCGAGGGCAAGCTCAACCTTGCCTAATGACAACGAGGCCTCATTGGCTGTAGTCTCCGACTGGTCTAATGACTGGCTAGAAGAAGAAGAAAGAAAAAGAAGAAAAAAATTAATAAAAAATTCGATTTTTTTTTTAAATTACCACGTCAGTATTCGCCGGATGGCTAGCACCAGTCGGCATCCATATTAGCGTCAGCCAGACAATTTTGGTCAAATTGATTAAATTGGCACAATTGTAAAATGTTTAGATCGAATTGATAAAAAAAAAAGATTTATGATTGAATTGAAAAAAATTATAATAGATTTATGACTATTTTGATAATTCTTTCCAATGTCATTTCCTTGTAAAATCGATTCTTGCGGAGATTGGATGGATTGGGGAGGTGGGCTTTTGGTCCATACATGGGATGGGATTTGCACAGTGGTCATATCTCCTGAAAAACGTTAAATATTATTCGCCACCCAAGATAGAAACTACAAAGCCCAATCTTGAAAATAACGTATCTGGCTGTTTGTTTTCCTCTTTTTCGTTCCACAACCAGTGATTTTCAGTTTTACTTTGGGCCAAGCGATCGGAAGATCCGATGTTTCTTTGAAGGTCGGTCTAATCGAAATTGAAATAACACAAAAGCGTAACAATTTGATGCTATCTTATAGAGATGTTCGGTAAAATAGACATTTCCGTGAAGGTGCGGACTGCTTACACCAGCTACGTGAGCCCCCAACGGTTTATCGGATGAATCGATAAGTCGCGCATTCCCAGCCCGACCGGGACCGGTGGTGCCGAAGAGCGGCTCGGCTGCACTTGCCGAAACGTGGGTAAGGCGAGGAATTTGCTTCCTCCCATTCGTTCTATTGCCTCTCCACAGAAAGTCAACTTACCCTCTATCTGTGTGCCCTTAGTGGGTCTGGTATTTCCATTTTCTCTTTATTTTCATTGATATTCATGAAAATTAAAATGAACTCCCCTTCTTCAATCCTGCGAAAAAGCACAGCACGTGCATGTCATTCTCGAAGTTTTGCAGTCGACACAACCCTAGTATAATTCTATACTCTAATTATTAAATTTCACTTATTTTTTCCGTTTATATTATTCTCAATTAGATATAATCCAATTCTCACCCACGGACCGCATGAAACCCTAGTATAATTCTATACTCTAATTATTAAATTTAACTTATTTTTTGCGTTTCTACTGTCCTCAGTTAGATATAAATCTATTCTTAAACACGGACCGCATGAACACAAGGTGGTTGACGTGTGGTAAGCCGACTCATTTGTTTTTATGCTATGGATATTTATTGCAACAACATAGTATTACAAATCTCAGGAACACATGATACCTTGTATTACAATTTAGTTTAGCAATAGATATATATAATGTATATAGGAATGAACTCTACCATTTCTTTATATTTAGATGGGGGACATGTCACGTGACCCGCAGGAGTGCCGTTCACCTCTCAAGTAGAAGAGCCTTCACGTGCCTCTGCTGCCTGAAATCATCCTTATCCGCTGCTCCACCTAACCCTAATCAAAAATACATACAATAGAGAATGAGAAACAAGCTGACATAATCGCAATAATGAAAGCTAATCTCCCCCACTGAATTTTTTAATTGGGAAAGCAAGCATCTTTTCTTAATTATTTTTTTCTTATAACAAGCTTTGACGAAAGGGAATGAGGAGCAGCAGATAAAATAAGCCTCCGGTTTCCTCGGCAGTGGTAACGAAAGACAAACAGGGGCGGTCCGCTCCTCTTCTTTATCGGGCCAAATGACACTGCTCACATAGCTTTGTTGCTTTCGCTGCTGCTCGCGGTACAGCTTTCGGGTCCGCTTAAATTAATAAATTCCAGTCACTTTGACGGGATTAGGGCGGAAACCCCGTCACCCTTTCGCACTTCGGACGTATCTTTGGAATGGGCTGATGCTATACCCATTTATTCGGACATTAGTCGAGGTAATGAGTGTTTTGATGAAGAATCGTCGCATTATCTTATAGAGAATCCTATCGATTTCCATTTTTATGGACTTGGCAATGTTAAAAATGAGCCTTGGGTCATTCATTGATTGGGAGAGGGTCGGCGTCTCGGTGACCTAACCAGGAAAAAAAATGAGTAAGCAACCTTTACTCTTTCCAATGGGGCTAAGTCAACTTCCGTAAGAGATAAATTGTCTGAATGAAGACATTTTATCTTTTTGACTTGAGTGCAGAAATAGTCGACCTGGGTTTTGCTTTGTACCGTGTGGCCTACCTGGTGTTCTGATATGCACAAAAAATATTCCATAAGGTTGCTAACTTACGATTGCTAGGAATCACTATCTTCTTTGTTGATTTACTAACCCAAATGTCCCATAGGATCTATATATAGTTTCTACTATTATATCATGCAATTTTGCACGGGCAAAAATAAGGCACAAGTACCAAAACTCGATACAATGAATATTTAAATGCCAAAAGTTATAAAAGATACACATAATTGTCACTTCTTTTTTAAAAATAGGGATATTTCAGTGCCAATTCTAGCGAAGGGTCCCGAAAATTCCACCTAACATTTTTTCAATAATTTAACTCGCCTACGTAGTTCGCCGGAAAGTTGAGTTAGCAAAAAAGAGCCAAAATAACTTTATTTTATCTTTTGTTTGGATTTGAATATAAATATTAATTAAAATAAATTCAAAATTAGCTCTCGCCGTTCTGTAATCTCCTCCTTCTTTTACATAAATTTAGTTTTAAATTAAATTAATATTTATATTTATATTAAAATTCAAATCCAAGGCAAAACATCGTTTTTGCTTACTAGCCACGTCAACATGTAAAATGACGTCATTTTCGACTTATCTAGCCACGTTAACACGCAAAATAACGTCGTTTTGCACTTATCTAGCCAGAAAAATGCTATGTCGGCATTTTGGCCAAATCTTTCGTCATTGGCACTTAACCGATTCATTTTGCTCAAATTTTGATACTTAAGTGTATATTTTGCTAACTTTTTGCATTTAAGTATCACTCGTGCTAAGTTTTGACACTTCAGATATCCGCATCTCATTTTGCATGAACCTTGGAATGTAGAATCAAAACTTATCATTTCATGGGACAGTCATTAGTACGTCAAACATTAATCATTAGTACTTACGAAAAATTTCTAAACGAATTAATCAGGTACCAACACAGACTAAGGATTTACAAGCGAAAAATGAAAACTAAGGGAGTGAATGATAACCATTCTGTTCTAGAAATAGGTTATAGAAGAGAAATAGAATTTTCTATTTCTATTTCTATAAGAGTTTCTAAGAAAAAATAACTGTTTGATAATGACATAAAATTTCTACTCTAAAAATAGAAATTCGTTTAATAACGACATAATTTTTTTTCTTTTTGGACGGTGGACCAGCGACGAGGCGGTGGCGGCTAGCAACCGGCCGGCGGGCGGCGGCGATCGGCGACGACGGCGACGGCGGGCAACCGACGGACGGTGGTCGATGGCGATGGATGAAGGATCGGTTGACGAATGATGAGAAAATTTTTATTTTTCATTTCTATTCCAGAAATAGAGAAGTAGAAAATTTGTACTTCCGATTTCTATTCCAAATCTATTTCTTGAACAAAAATCTATTTCGAAATAGAAAAACGAAATAAGTTTATCAAACGGATTTCTATTTGAAAACAGTGCGTAATAGAAAATTTGTTTTGGAGCAAAATAAGCGAGTTATCATGCATCCCTTAAGGAACCAACTAGACAACTTGTCGCTTGTCTAAAGTTTATTAACACGCATTACAAATTACTTTTACGCTATGGATTGAATATAACGACACGATCAACGGCATATTTTGATATCGTATGAGTAGAAATCTTTTCTTTTTCACATGGTCGATTGGATAACCTTTTTTTTTTTTTTATAAATAATGATTATCCCGCTTTTTTTTTTTTTTTCGTTTCCCTTCATTAATGAGTTAAGCGTTAATATGTTACAGTGTGTTTGTTTGAAATATGTGTTTTCCCAAAATTAGTTTTTTGAACTTTCACTCGTTTGGTTCGCCGAAAATGATTAGTCAATTAAAAACACTTTCCGCTTAAAGAAAATATTCATACATAAAATTAGAAAAATGAATTCCTAAATTCAAGAAAAAGAAAACACTTTCCAAAATGGCTCGTCTTGAATTTTTTAATATTCACTTTTTTATTTTATTTAAAAAATAGATTTTTAAATTTTTACATTTTTTATTTTCTTTTTATTTTTATCTTTTCCTTCTTCCTCCTTCACTAAGCGAACTTGAGCTTGCCGAGATTTGGCAAACTCGACCTCTACCGCGGCTAGTGAAGCTTGACCTCAACCAAGGCTGGTGAGGCTTGACCTCACTTGAGTTTGCCCAAGTCGACCCTTGACAAGCCTTAGCACCAATGGTATGTCACGTTGCCATTGAGGCCCAACAACCGATGGAGAAGGAAGAAGGAAATAGAAGGAAAATAATACATTATTCAAAAATGATTTTTTTTGCCCGAGATAAAGTCACAAGATTGAAATTATTTTCTAAATGAGATCCAAACATCGAGAAACATTTTCAATCACATATTACCAAACATAGGAAAATTAATCACTTTTTTTAAAAACAATTTCTCGGAAAGTATTTTCCTTTTCCATGGAATTCTCTCCCAAACAAACACACCCTTAATTCCACTTTCATTGCTGGCATTGAAAATTTCACGAACCTAACATTATGTCGACGGAATGTCTATTTGGGATTTAATTTATATGTAATTGAATTTTTCACATTATAAGTCATATTTACACTTACCCAGGAGTCTGCACAAATGAAATTGTTATACATGGTCGAATGAAAATGAGATTATTTCCATTATTGGAAATATCATGCTCATTATCTCTGCAATCACTATCCTTGGTCGGCTCATATGCACTTTAATGCATATGCTACGCTCGCAAAATCATTTTTTTTCTTTTGGCCACAACAAAAACAACACGTCACCTGCTGCTGCCTAAGAAAAACCTTTTTTTTTCAAAAAAAAAAAAAGAAAGAGAAAAGACGTATGCGGCAGCATCATTTTAAGGAAAAAATGGGCTATCATTCGGCGTCGATGCGGTTGAAAAAGAGAAAGATCCTTGTCCGACGCGCGGTCAAAAAGCGTGGGGTGGGACCCGCCCCTAAAGACCGGAGCGCATCATGTCGAGCGACACGTGTACGACCCCCGTTGGCCCGGCGCCGCCTCGGGCGCGTGAGCCCTGAACTCTTGCCGGGGAGGGGCGTCCGATCACGCGATTTTTCCGGTCTTCGATGCAACGAGCAGGAGGCAGATTCTTCTCTCATTTTCTTTTTCTTTTTTTGAAGCATAAAATTGAGTTTTCCCTATAATTCCGGAAAATAGTACAATCACTGTCTAGATAAGAAAAATAAAAGCATTCGGCGCATAGGAATTACATAAATCGAGTAAAACATAGTTATTGATTTTTTTTTTTGGGTCTTTTCCAAGCATATTAAGCTGCTAATTAAATTGGGAAAGTCCACATATCACAAATCAAGATTTTGCCTTTTTTTTTCCCTTCTTACTACGTTTAATGAATTGCGAAATTGTAATTAGAATAACCGGACAATGATTAAGCACTCCCTGTTATTGAGAGTAATAAAAAAAGAAGAAAAGCTAATAAAGTAAAGTGAAGATTTTGAAAATAGATTTTATTAAATAATCAACTTGAATTTTATGGATCGTCTTTTTATATCATTCTTCAATAATAAGATGTTCGGTAGAGATAATTAAAATGGGTTTGATGCACTCTAATTAGGTAGGACAATAGATAAGGTAATTGCATTTCTTGAAATTAATAGTTTCATCAATTAATCAAATCTCAATTTTCTTTCGTCGAAAGTAAACATTCTATTCATATCTCAAAATAATACATGAGAAGTTCAGAACAAAAAAAATCTCAAACAATAAAATAAAATAATAAAGCACAAACCGATATGATAAATACATTGTTGTTATCCCATGATAACAAATTTGTCTCAGCATCATAGTAGAACAAATGACGGTTAATTACGGAATCTTGCATCATCATAAGTGATAAGCACACACTTATATTCAACATCCTCAATACCACAATCGTATGGCTTGCCCAGTGGACGATGCAAGCTTATATTCAATGTCCTCAACACCATCATCACACGAAAACAGAAAATAGATTGAAACAATCAAAATTTAGATGGAAACGGGAAAGAGATTTGATTAGTACCATAACTTATATCTTGGTATAGGAAGCAATCTTTGAATTCACGAAAATGTCGATTGTCTTGGATTTTTTAAAATCAAATGTAATGTTGAGATCTGAATGTGTCTCGAATTGGTATACGAAAGTCATGATTATCATGAGTATCGTTTTATCACCTAAATAAACTAATATATGTGCCATATTTATTAAGAAATATATGTAAATAGATCAAGTGCGACTATTGAAAATTAGCTAACATAGGAAATAATAATCCCGGAACTGCTTTTTTCAAAGAAATTTAGGTAAAAAGAAAGATGCACATGCAAAGGATGAGAGACACACGTGAAGAACGAGTGCCCAAATTAAAGGATTCAGAAAAAAAAAGATGATGAAAATTTCCTCAGATAAACGCCATTGGCCGCTCCCTTTCTTTGCCCTAGCAATCAAGAATCGCAGCCCAAATCCTTTATATATGGAAAGGAGCCAATAAAGGTTGTTTTACTTATCATAAATAGAAATAAAGATTCACATAAATCTAACTGCAATCTTGGTTTTCAATACGAGGAAATAAAAACCCTAGGCGCAGTCGATCCCCTCCTAACTACAAATCCAACTGCAACCGATCTCGGCCGTCCGTACTCGCATCCGACGGCTCCAGTCTCTCCACCACTCGTACTTATCACTGCCCACTTCGTCACTGCCCCCCCTCTCTCTTCTCTCTCTCTATCTCGATATGGCTTAACTCGTCAATCTGTCCAAAGCTTCTTTGAGGTTGTCTGATCTTTCGTTGATGAAAGAATTCCCTCAGGGACATACCATCGCCGGAAAAATCGGATTTTTACGTTTGTTTCTTCAGTTCAGGATTATGGGTGCTGTCTCTTTGATCAAGAAATCAGCTCCTTTTCAGCTTTAAGGCAAAGCCCATTTGATTCTTGACAATCTTGAGCTGATTTTCAGCTCAAAGCTTCAATCTTTACGAAATTTTGTTTACTTCTTTTTGGTAAATTTTTCGTTTTTTTTGGTCCTCCGCTGTATGCCATGATCACCGATACTTATCCCAACATGATGCCTGATATTTCAATGCGATCGATGCTCAAGAACAGAGCAGATTACTCTGAAGAGCTCGATATCCATCGGAGTGGGTCTGCGCCGCCTACCGTGGAGGGCTCTCTGAACGCGGTGGGAGGATTGTTTGATGCCAAAAGGAGCGATGGGAAAGGGTTTGTGTCTGAAGAGGAACTGAGAACTGATCCTGCTTATGTGAATTACTACTATTCTAATGTTAATCTGAATCCGAGGTTACCACCGCCGTTGTTGTCTAAAGAAGATTGGAGGTCTGCACAGAGATTGAGTGGTGGTAGTGGTGGTGGTGGGGGAGGAGGAGGAGGAGGAGGAGTAGGAGGGATTGGTGATAGGAGGAAAGTGAGTAGAGGCGGTATTAGAGCTGGAGAGAGAGAAGAAAATGGTGGAATGGAGGCTAAAAGGAGTGAGTGGGGCGTTGATGGGTTGATTGGCTTGCCAGGGTTGGGGTTTGGGAGCAGACAAAAAAGCATTGCAGAGATCATTCAGGTGAAATGAATAACTGGAGGTTTCATACTTAGTTCTTCTATTTGTTCCTCAGGTTTTTAGTTTGATTTTTGAGATTTTTTATCGCTATTTGCTTCTTTATTTGGTACGTCGCACTTTTTCGTTGGCAAAGATGATAGATATGGCCTGATCCGATGATTTTATAGCACTGTGCGTAGCGTATTTCTTCAGATTGAAGATATCCTTGTTTCCAGGCAGTTTATTATTTACTGCATCTTGTCTGGCCGGAAGTGACGAACCATTACTTGGCGATTCTAGAAATAATGAAGCTCACACACTTAATTTGTTGCCACTAAAAGCTAAATCATTCTCACTGGTCGGAGGTCTCTGTAAAAGCTTTGGCCTGTTTGATCGTATTTTCTCAATGCTTATTGCTTGAAAGGATGCACTTGTTGTATGTCGCAGATGAGACACCATCATAATTGCTCTTTAGAATATCTCTGTAGCTTCAGCAGGCTATGGGTCCAGATTAGGAGAAGCTGATGCTTTTACGCTAATACGATCCTGCTAAAATTCTTCTGCATGGTATACAAATTGCGAGTTGTAGCGAAGCTCACTGCGAACTGCTAGTGCCTATTCCGATGAGGTTTATATAATTGGATGGTTCTACTTTGCACAGCATGGATGTGAAATCTTTTTATTAGTGTAATGTCCCTGTTACCTTTTACGCGACCTCATTTTAGTGGACATAAGAATGAAATAGACATGTCTAGTGTCTTGCTTCATCTTTGATTCAACATTTGGAAATTAAGCTTTACATTTCATATGCAGGATGACATGAGTTATGCAACATCGGCCTCTCGCCACCCTTCTCGTCCAGCCAGCCGAAATGCATTTGACGAAAGCACCGAAGCTTCTGAAGTCCAATTTCCTCAAATGCATCATGAATTGGAACATATGGATTCACTACAGTCCACTGCAAATACAAGCGCCATGTCTGCTGTCCATGGTATTGGTGGGCGTGCTTCTCATACTTATGCTTCTGCTGTTGGTGGCTCCTTGTCTAGAAGCGCCACTCCTGACCCTCAACTTATTGACCGGGCTCCGACGTCTCGAATTCCGCCTGTTGGAGCTGGGAGGGTTAATTCGATGGATAAAAGAAGTGTTAGTGGCCAAAATTCGTTGAGTTCTTCAGTCTCGCCTAATATGGGAGAAACAGGAGATCTCGTTGCCGCTCTATCTGGCTTGAATCTGTCGACAAATATAATGACAAATGATAAGAATCACTCTCAGTTGCAAATGCAACATGACCTTGGTGATCACAATAATTTTTACAACTTTCATGATGAGAACCAAACCAAGCAACAATCATTCATCAGTAATGAGTTTCAGAAGCCTGCTGTTTCTGCTTCAAGCTCATTCTTGAAAGGACATTCCGCTCAGAATCTTAATGGCCGAGGGAGCTCACTGTCTAATCATCACGATTTGGAAAGGTCTAGTCCTACTAATCCAAATTATGGCCTAGGTGGGCTTGCTATGAATCCCTCTTCACCAACCATGATGTCAAGCCAGCTTGCAAGTGGTAACCTGCCGCCTTTGTTCAAAAATGTTGCTGCTGCATCAGCCTTAGGCATGAATGGTTTGGACCCAAGAGCACTGGGGGGAGGTTCGCCTTTGGGGCCAAATTCTATGGCTGCAGCGGCTGAACTACAAAATCTTAGTAGAGCAGGAGCTCACGCTACTGGTAATGGTTTGCAGTTCCCCCTGATGGGCCCCTCATATCTTCAGTATTCAAGATCGAATGAGTATGCCGCAGCACAGCTCGCTGCTCTTGGTGATCCCACCTTGTTGGATAGGGAAGGGATGGGCGACTCCTATATGGATTTTATGGGACTCCAGAAAGCTTACCTTGATTTGTTGCTTTCGTCACAAAAATCTCAATATGGTATTCCTTACCTTGGGAAATCTGGGAGTTTTAATCACGGCTACTATGGAAATCTTGCATGTGGTATGGGCATGTCTTATCCTGGAAACCAATTGGGAAGTCCCCTCCTTCCAAGTTCTCCTCTAGGATGTGGTAGTCCAGTCCGGCATGGTGAGCGCAATGTTCGTTTTTCTTCTGGGCTTAGGAACTTAGGTGGGGGAGTCATGGGAGCATGGCACTCAGAAGCTGGTAGTAATTTGGATGAGAGCTTCTCATCATCTTTGCTTGACGAGTTCAAGGGTAACAAAACCAGATGTTTCGAACTTTCCGAAATTGCTGGTCATGTTGTTGAGTTCAGGTATGAGTTGATGCTAGCACTTCCTTTTCTCTTAACTCTTAACAGAGTTGGAATATTTTTTTACGGCTTGTCTTGGTGCCTTTGTGACAGTGCTGATCAGTATGGGAGCCGATTCATCCAACAGAAGCTTGAGACTGCGTCAACAGCAGAGAAAGACATGGTGTTCCATGAGATTATGCCGCGAGCACTAACACTGATGACTGATGTCTTTGGGAATTATGTCATTCAAAAGGTAGTCTTGGAAGATAGTTGTTACTCAGATTGGATGATATGTGGATTCTAATTAAAATACTGTCAATAACATGTTCAGTTTTTCGAGCATGGAAGTGCATCACAAATAAGAGAACTGGCTGATCAGCTTGATGGGCATGTGCTGACTCTAAGCCTGCAAATGTATGGCTGTCGAGTGATCCAGAAGGTGAAACAATTACTTTATTCCTTTTTATTTCTCTCCAAGTATCTTCTTCTTTGGGTCACTGCATCTCTATATCTAATCCCGTCAGGGTATATTTTGTTGCTACTTCATCATTATTTTGATTGATCCGTTACGATCTAACATCCCAAAGACTCAAATGGTGGCTTTCTGAAGAATTAATTATTTATGCCACTTGGTGCCTGTTGTGCAACTTCTCTCACTAATAAAACGCAAGGAATGGGCTTGTTTAATCTTTTGGCATCTTAGAATATCAATTAGTCATGCACTTTGAGTGATTTCAAATGTAAATGGTTGGTCTAAAACTTTTTTGAGTTTTCAGGCTATCGAGGTTGTTGAACTGGACCAGCAGACTAAGATGGTGATGGAGCTTGACGGTCAGGTTATGCGCTGCGTCCGTGATCAGAATGGGAATCATGTCATCCAGAAGTGTATTGAATGTATTCCTGAGGATGCTATTCATTTCATTGTCTCCACCTTCTATGATCAAGTTGTAACATTGTCCACTCATCCTTATGGTTGTCGTGTCATTCAGGTCTGAATAAATTCACTTATATCTCATGTGAATGTCTATGTTAACACATCTTTGACCAATTAAAAGTACATAAGAGCTATTGTTCTAACAATTCTATGTAAATGTGACAGAGAGTCCTAGAGCATTGCCATGATTCGACAACTCAACGCATAATGATGGATGAGATTTTGCAATCAGTTTGCATGCTGGCACAAGATCAGTATGGGAATTATGTTGTGCAGGTTTGCTTCTTGTGTTTCCTATTTCCTCTCTAGCATAGATTCATTGTTTGTGGCACCCAGTCATCCTTAGGCTCTAAACGTTAATATTGACCTATCCTAAAAGCAAAGCATACTAGCAGATTTGCTCTTTCTCTTTCCTTTTTCTTTCTATAGTGGAGAGTGTTAAAGCTAGTACCTTTTGCATTGTCGATGAAATCATGGTTACTCAGAGGAGTAGCCACACAAACTAGAATTTATGAGAGGGAGTTATTTATTTCGCATAACATTTTCCATTCTGGCATGAGTTGTTGGACAGATAAATGCGTCTTTGAAGTGAGTAATATGTAATATGTCTTTGAAGATCATCTCTTAAAGCTGTCCATTGCAGCAAATTAATTTGAACATGAAAGTTCTTTTTATTGATTACACTTTACAGGCACGTGAGACAACAGGACAAAATTTGTTAGTGACTTAATTCTGGTTATTTTGATGAAAAATCTATGTTACGTTTAGGGAGTTCTCTTTACATTTATTCTAATCTATGATCTACTTTGCTATGCGGAACTCTTCTTTACATGATTTATTGCCTTCTAAATTATTTAGCATATTATATATGCAGTTGAATACCCAATATGCTTCTCTCTTACATATCTTGGACTTAAATAATCTGAGGTGACTGGAGCCCCCACATAGAGAGCCTTGCAATTGCTTCCTTATGCGGATAGTAGACTTTGATTGTGTTCTTTGCATGCACGTCTAAACTATTTTTTTGTTCCTTAATTTTATTTTCTTTTTAATTTTTTTTTTGTGCTTGATGCCTTGTATATGTTGCAGCATGTTCTAGAGCATGGAAAGTTGCATGAGCGTTCTGCCATTATAAAGAAGCTGACTGGGCAGATAGTTCAAATGAGTCAGCAAAAATTTGCCTCCAATGTCATTGAAAAATGTTTGGCTTTTGGAAATCCCACAGAGCGCCAGGTCCTGGTGAATGAGATGCTTGGCTCGACTGATGAGAATGAGCCTCTTCAGGTTTGTTCATGCTGATGTGCATCGCACCATCTGTATTATCTATAGGTCAAGTCGGGATAGGGAACGATGCTTGTCTACAATGCACTTAATAGACTGTGATTCCTTTCATGACGATACCATTATATTGTTCAAAAAATTGACGTTGGTCTCTGTTTGCTGTTGTCAAATCAGAATGACTTGAAAATGTTTTTACTTTGATGCATTGACATATGGAATTATTCTGTATATAAAGAGAGAAATAGAGTATAGAAGGCTCTTCCTTTGGGGTAGTTGGGGTTTATTGCAAGGACCTTCATCTTGGCTATTGCTAACATCAGCCTAGTTATGTTAGCAACATTTGATAGACTTGATGAATGATAATTACGTATCAAGGATGTCATAGCCATATGTCTACGATAAATTATGTTGTTTGAAATGCATTTCTTAATGTGTTTGGCAGTGCTATAAACATTCTCTTTTCTTTTTGTTGAATTTAGGCGATGATGAAAGATCAGTTCGCAAACTACGTTGTACAAAAAGTGCTGGAAACTTGTGATGACCAGCAACTGGAACTGATCCTTAATCGTATAAAAGTACATTTGAATGCTCTGAAAAAGTATACTTACGGGAAGCACATAGTTGCACGTGTAGAGAAACTGGTCGCAGCTGGAGGTACTTGTTTCTTTGTTTTGCTTAAGATGTACTTGTTTCATTTGGTATTATCTCCGATGTGAATGCTATCTTATTTTCTAGCTCCACTACCTCAGTTAAGATTTTTTATTATTCTTGCTATATGTAATCAATGATGTCATTGTCATCGACCCTATAAGCTGTGGGTCTTACTTCATGTAAGTTCTGTCATTTGATTGTGAGCATTAATATGATACTTTGAGTACATGGAAAGCTGCTTTAGCACATTTGAGGTCCAGGCATATCCATGATTGATGTATAAACCTTTTAATATGTCTATTTTGTTGGGAACTCTGAAAGTTGCAACCTTAACCTTGTTTCTTGATCTTTTGCAGAAAGGAGGATTAGCATTCAGAATCCTCACCCAGCTTAGCATAGTGTAGGAAAGCTGTACAGCTAACTGAGGATAGAGTGACCTCTCTCTTTTCGAACTTTACTCTTAATGATAGCTCTGTCTATGTATTCGAATGGACAGTGGCTGGCTGAAATAAAAATTTGCTGGTTTTGTACTTATAGATGTAAAACTTTTTAGTTTGGAGGATATACTAGAAGTAATGATGAGCTAAGGCCGAGGTAGCGAGCGCACCGCATCTGACAAGGAGGTGAAGTTACTGTACAAGTTTCTTTCTAGAGTGTATAAAGGGGAGAGTAGTGTATTTCTGATGGGTGTACAAATGTTTCCAAGCGCAGAGAGCCTGTCTAGCAGAGTCGACAAAAATTTTCTTGTGTATGGGATTTTAATATTTCCTTTCAATGGAACTATTTTTATACTTCATGGAGGTTTTGTCTCTAGAATTAAACTGTATGCTTATCTGCTTACCTCTGAGGCATCGCTTCCAGAGAAATTTTGTTTCGATAATTGCAATTATATTCTGGAGTCCTTTTCTGAGCTTTTTAGAAGTTCTTTATCAATTTTGGCATACCAGGCATCTTTGTGGGAGAGTTGTCAGTGGAGTACTATGATGTTTGGTTCCTTGTTTGATTCTGTTTTGACTCTAGTTCATCGAAACCAAACTTGTGTGTGCAAATCAGTTCGGAAGAAACTATTTACCTTCAAGGCCTAAGGGAACAAGTAATGTGATCTGCACTTTCCATGTGGTCACTGTGCACGTAGATCTCTAGCAAAGTAAATTGCGTGTTGCTTCGTGGGTGAAGAGCATGAAGCTTGGCGATGTCATCAAGTGGCATGTAGTCCGTTGGATAAAAAGTAGATCTAAAAACTCCATTAGACAAATAATCTCCTATTTCAAGGAACAGATAGGAAAAACAAATACTGTCACATTAGCTCCATAAATTATGGCAAATGCGTAACGCATTGTTTTGGCAATTCGTGCCATGTGTGTGAATCATTCGCCAGTGCTTATATGAATCATGGTGTTCAGCCATGATCCTGAAGTTTAGACCTTCAGATGCTGTATGTTTGCCTTCCGATCCATTTTTCTTGAAAGCGAGTATCTGATGTAATCGACGTGCTTAGTATTCTTGTACATCTTGGACAGGAAAGAAGCAACCCCTCTTGATACAGGACCTATTATGGTTTCATCCTCCGGTAGTACAAATGTTGCGATTGAAATTCTTGATTTCTTCAGTTGTGACAGGTCTGTGCTCTATGCTCTTCTTACTTGTGACAGTCCTGTGCTCTGAGCTCACTCTGGAAATTCAGCTGTGACGCTCGAAACTAGCAGTACTTGAAGCCGGCACAGAAACCTGTTAGTATGAATAGAACATGTAAGATTTCTTCTTTTTGAATATTCGAAAGGTTGCATGGTTGTTGAAAGTAACTGATTTAAGTTTGGAACTTGTCATGGAAATTTTTTCGGTTCAGAACTTGTCTATAAATTTTCCTGGATATTTCATTTTTCTGGCTTGATAGCGATGACACACCTTCAATGTCTCAGTTAAGGAAGTCTCATTCCCATTTATTGAGGTTAATATACTCCAAAATTGATATCTATCTGGAGTTTGTGCGGTAGAGCATTTCTGAATCTAAATTTACAGGCAGTAGACAAAAGGCTTTGTATTTTTCAGTGAAGGGTCGATAATGGTCTGTTGGGCCATGATTTCGTCATCATCTTCTATTCAATTTCACGTGGTCGCAAGGATGTTTGTGATCACCAACTAGAGAAACTAATCAGGTTCTTGCTACAGAAGTTCAACATGAAGCACTTGCCAGTCGGGCTGGTTTCAAACACCATGTAGCACGCTTGGCTAAATGGACTAAATAACAAGAATAAGCAACTGAAAATGGACGAGAGGTCAATGAACTTCGACATTTACTTACCTCCACAACATCACCAATGTTTACAAATATTGCATTTGGAATCGGTTTCACGGGGACCCATCTTCCCACGGTGCTTTATCTGGAGGCTAGTTATCTCATCATCTTGAAGCAGGAAAGTTAAGGAACGGCCATCAGAGTGTGGACTGACACCAACAACAAGATTGGCCCGGCAGCAACTTGGGTAGTAATTCATTCTTGTTCCTAGTCTGATCTCTCCGTGCATCTTCTGGAGACTCTCTAATCGCAACAGCAATGATAAATGGGCAAAGACTTCTTCAGCCAACTTGTTAATCTCTGCCGAGTCCTTCTCAACTGGATTTCCATGGAGAATCAGGAGAAAGGAAAAATCAAAAGAAACTGGAGTTATCTGCAGAAAAACCATTTCTCATGGAAATACAATCATAAATCAATCTTAAATAGCATATTGATTGCTTGTGAAGCAGATTGTGCTCTTTCTGGTGTCGTGATAAAAAGGTAGATGATCACATACTTGAAGCCTGGTACAGTTAGAGGCCATTTCTTGAAACTCTTATGCTTATGTGGGTATGTCATCAAGAATGCCAAGTCACACCAATCGAGTTTTTGCTCCTCAGAGACGACGTAGCCTTGTCCATATCCCTGCACATCATTTTCTGCCATTGCATACCTCTTCTCTTCCAGGGGAAGATCGAAAAATGTTGCAACAGCTGTCTTCATATTACTCATTGCCGCCTCTGCAACTCTATGATGTGTTTTCTGCAAGCAATGATTTGCGACATTAGATCATTTAGTTTCTGCAGTATCGGCTGCAAAGCAGGGAGAATTAAGAGCGCATTCAGTACAATTTGATTGAATAAGAGACGTTTCCTCCGTTGAAAATCCATGTCTCACCCCCATGAGATGTGTCTTTCACTCTATTTTAATTACTTACACATCTTTTGCTCGAGATGTGTTTGCTCGAGAAGTTCAATCCAGGGAGTTGGATACAAGCTCATTATGTTAAATATTCTATGCAAGAAAAGCACAAAACTAAGAGAAATGTGTCTTTCATGGGGCCGATAATTATGTTCTTAATCAACATATTGGTGTGATAGTAAAATTGAAGCAAAAAGAAGTTGTTTTGGATGAAAAACCATCGACGGTTTAGGTGTAGATGACTGACTACCTGGAAAAAGCCCCAATCCTTGCAAGCGAAGGCTAGTTTTTGGAGTTCATCCACATCACCTCGAGCAAGAAGCGACATGTTTATGACTGGAATCCCAGTGGAATCATGGGAGATACAGAGAGTCGACTGGTCTATACTTTGGTTCTTGAATGTATCTTTCAGGAACACAATTAGTCATTCCTCACCAGTTCCACCGGGCACTGGCAAAAACCGCCCAAAACCCGACACTTCATCTTCCTTTTCCTTTCTACCTTGCACAGTCGGATGCATGTTTATAAGTCTCAACTATCAATGCCCGAGGTAAAAAAAAAAAAAGCTGGCAACTCTTGTTTTTGACAAAAAAGCTCCTTGCTATAAAAAGTGGGAATCTCACTTCTTGTTTGACCTTCCGTCTCGTTTGGACACAAAAGCTTCCGACCATTGGACATGGACTGCTGTCGAAATTTCTCGGCATTCCTTGAATGTTTAACAGAGAAATAGCTTCAGAATGAGTGGATGTGGAATCACCCGTGGGATATTCTTTTGCTTGTATGGAACCTGTTATATTTAACACAGTTGACCTTTTGGATTGCAGTATGATTGGTTGAGTTCCTTCAAGCTAATAGTTATGTGAGTTGGGAGATTCCTTTCGGACTTTCTTCCTGGCACTTTGAACCGACACAAGCTGAAACCGGCAACACGTCCTGAAAATGAACTCCGAGAATTTAAGAGCAACTCGCACGCACGCTACAGACATTGTGTTTAGCTTTTAACCTTTTGCTGTCTGGCCTTCGGGGAATCCCGGACCGACGCATCATCGAAACCCGGATTGGGTTCGAGCAAATTTTCTCGACGATAAGTTCCCAAGACTATCTTCTCCTTCTTGGCTCCGAAAGGGTAATCAATTACTAGAAGGACAATATGAAATGATCTTCATTACTATAAATTCTGCATATTTTCTAAGGTGAGTAACAAGAGTTACAGTTACTTCAGCTGAAACGGTCATTCACTCTCAACCTTCAATCACACGTAACATGAAAATCGGAAGACAAGTTGCTTGTGCCAAAACAAGAACGAGCTTCGTCCCCATTTTTAAACAGAATGGTCCAAGAAATCGAACTTCCGCTGATGAAACTGAAGAGTTTTTAAGGCATCGGCGTGCGTCGCCTCGTCACGCTCTCGCATCAAGCATCACGACTTCCCATCTGAAAATGCGCAAGCCAATCATCCTCAAGAACGCCCCGTCCGATTCGGTCCTCGATCGCAGCATCACTCCTACCGCGAAGCAATTCAAAACCGGGTCTTCCAGTCCCTGTGACCAGTCACCAACCCATCCATCATCAGATTCCTCACCCCCGAGCGAGCCTCCGCTCGACGCGAAACTCCAAACGAAACCCTAATCGTCCAGCCCCGGATACACACGCGCGTCGAGCGGCGTGAAATCGATGCAAAGGTTGGATTTTTCGCGGTCGGAACGTCGGAATTGCCGAGGATTCAGTTACAAAAAAGTTGGCGTCTCGAACAGAGCAGCTCTTCCGGGTAGAGAGAGAAAGAGGGAGATCGCCGGTTCACCTGGATCGAGCCCGACCGCCGGTCAGGGCCGCGAATCGGCCGCGGATCCGGGTAACCGGGAGTCCCGGTTCCGCCCCCACTTAAAGAAGCCGGCCCAATCTCCGCACTTGACCGGGTCAACGGGCGAGACGGGGGCTAAAAATGGAGGGGCGGTAACGACAACCGGCTGACAGCTGCCCTAACCGGTCCGTCAGGTCACTCGCCCGCGGTTTTATATATTCCCAATCGACCGCGATTAACTCGGTTTCGCCTCTCGCCCGCTCGCTCGCTTCCATCCTCCTCCGTCTCTCTCCACCGCCCGCCGGCGCCGGAGGGCCCGCCGACGAGTACGCCCTCTCTCTCTCTCTCTCTCTCTAAAAGCTTAGTTGGTTAGGAATTCTTGTTATCGTTTATGCAATGCTCTGTTCGCTCGTGGGTTCTTGTTGTTTTGAGGGAATTCTGCTTGTTTCGTCATTTTATGGTAGAGCCCATCATGCGAGATTGGGTGCTTGAATCGCTCGTTTGATTTGCATTGTTACTGCTCGCTGTAGAGAGGCTTTTGGCATTGCGCATGACCGGCTGCGGAGTCGGAAATATGGTTTTCGCGAGCGTTTGAATAGGCCCGAGATGGCTTCCGGTTTGGACCCCGTGCCGCTTGCGCTGACGCGGCAAAAGACCGACCCGGCATGGAAGCATTGCCAAATGTACAAGAGCGGGGATAAGGTCCAGCTCAAGTGCTTGTATTGCAGCAAACTGTTTAAGGGTGGTGGGATTCATAGGATCAAGGAACATCTTGCGGGTCACAAGGGTAACGCGTCCACTTGCCTGCGAACCCCGCCGGATGTCCGGCAACAGATGCAGCAGAGCTTGGATGGGGTCGTCGCGAAGAGGCGGAGGAAGCAGAAGATCGACGAGGTCATCTCGACTATTAATCCGCAAACTTCTAATGAGGAGATTGACACGTTTGCCATTCAAAGTGATGCCAATGGTAAGGCATTGAGTCCCACTCGAGCTGCTGAACTTGACTTTGTCGAGTCTCACAATGAAACTGCCGACCTGAATTTGACATCGTATATTAACCAAGAAGGTGGTGTTAACAAGAGTGGCGTGAGGAGAAAGAGAGCCAAAGGAAAGAGTATTCCTGCAACTCACGAAGGCGTGAATCTCAGTGCCATGGTATTGAGCACAAAAAGGGTAAATAGTCAAATTCATGCAGCAATAGGCCGATTCTTGTACGATATTGGGGCATCTTCGGATGCAGTAAACTCGGTTTACTTCCAACCAATGTTTGATGCAATTGCTTCTGGTGGACCAGATGTACTACCACCCACATATAATGACCTTAGAGGCCCTGTTCTGAAAAGTGTACTTGACGAGGTCAAGAATGATACTGCTAAGCACACTGCAGCTTGGGGCAAAACAGGCTGCTCATTGATGGTCGAGCAATCGAACACGGAGATGGGCAGAACATTTCTGAAATTTTTTGTCTATTCACCAGAAGGAACAGTGTTCCTAAAATCTGTTGATGCAACTGATTTTGTGCATTCGTCAGATATTTTGGTTGAAGTGCTCAAGCAGGTAGTAGAAGAAGTGGGTGTAAAAAATGTATTGCAAGTGATTACAAAGGGTGAAGAACAATACGTGGTTGCTGGGAAAAAATTGATGGATATCTTCCCTACTCTCTATTGGAGTCCTTGTGCAGCTGAGTGCATTGATTTGATACTCAAAGATTTTGAGAACCTTGAATGGATCAGTGGAGTTATTGAACAAGCTCGTTCTATCACAAGGTTTATATATAACCATGCTGTTGTTCTGAATCTTTTGAGAAGGTATACCTTTGGTTATGATATAATAGAAATTGCGGGAAGTCGTTCTGCTACTAATTTTGCAACATTGAAAAGGATGGTTGATCTTAAATCCAATTTGCTGGCCATGGTCACTTCACAGGAATGGGTTGATTGCCCGTATGCAAAGAAACAGGAGGGTCTAGAACTGTTAGATTATGCAAATAACGAATCATTCTGGTCCTCTTGCATTCTCATCACCCGTTTAACGAGTTCACTTATGCGGCTTTTTAAAATTGTTAGCAGTGGGAAGAGGCCTGCAATGGGATATGTTTATGCAGGAATGTATAAGGCAAAAGAAGCCATTAAGAAGGAACTCCTGAAAAGGGAAGATTATGTGGCATACTGGGACATAATAGATCACCGGTGGGAGCGCCACTGGAGTCTTCCACTTCATGCGGCAGGATTCTACCTAAACCCCAAATTCTTCTATAGCATTGAGGGAGATATACCCAGTGAGATCATTTCAGGGATGTTTGACTGCATAGAGAGATTGGTCACTGATACAAAAGTTCAAGATAAAATTATCAAAGAGATAAATTCGTACAAAAGTGCTGCTGGAGATTTGGGGAGGAAGGTGGCAATTAGAGCTAGAGAAAGTATACTTCCTGGTGAGAGTTCTTTAACAACTTGTTATAGCCACTTTGTTCTGAATTTATCTTTCTCAGTGGGCATGTCATTTGGGTGTGTGCGGGGCTTAGAGATGAAGAGACCTCACTTTGCTATCACGAGACAAGATATTAGTGAAAAATAAATAAATTGAAAGTTTACTCAAGATTATCCCTCTTCTGATAAATTTGTTTATGTGGATGGCCAGTTAATGCTAATCAATCAATCCATATAAAGCAACCATGGTTCGGTTCTCTCAGTTGTCCTCGCAGGTCTCTAGGAGGCTTTTGTTTGTAGTAGATACAACTTTAAATGTTTCCACAAATTCACTATCAGATGTTTATATTCCTGAGAATTTGCCTTGTTTCTTCCCTAGCTGAATGGTGGTTGACATATGGAGGGGGTTGCCCAAATTTGATGCGATTAGCAATCCGAATTCTAAGTCAGACTTGCCGTGCAATTGGAAGTCAACGGAACCTTTTCTCTCTTGACCAAATCCATGAATCGAGGAATTGCTTAGAGCATCAACGACTCAGTGACCTGCTCTATGTCCACTACAACTTGCAGCTGAGAAAAGCGTAAGTCGAAAACAGCTCAATATAAACGAAAAAATGAAAAGACATCTGCCTGTTTTGTAGGTTATCTACTCTTACTGACTAGCTCTTAATTCTCATACAGCGGCAATGTGGGAGGAGGTCTCAGGGACCCCATTTTTTTTGAAAGCCAAAATCTTGTAGAAGACTGGATTGTGGGTAAAGATTCGAGTTTGGAGGAATATTTGAGTTCTGATTGGATGGCGCTTGATCCTCCTTCAGCAAGCTCACTGCTTTTAGGAGCTGCAACTGGTGAGACTGAAGACTTGGATACAGGTAAATCTATTTCCGTTGATCAAAGCACAGGAAAGTTTTGTACTTAGTCTAACTTTTGTGATGACTCAAACAGGTTTCAACGATTATGAAATCTTGAATAGATTGAAGGATGGAGAAGACGACAATGCTGAGGACAATGCTGCAAATTAGTGGGAGCAGTGTACCAAGGTCTAAGTTGTTACCACCTGTATATGTACTGATGCTAGATTCTAGCTTTTTAGTGAAGTAGCGAGCTGTACATTACATTTTTATTGATAGCCGGGAAAGATTTAGATATATCGGATGAATATGAGCGAAGATAACTCGGATGAGCATATCATATTTATTAGTCGGAATTGTAATGCAGAGTTGAGATTTCCTCAAGTTCATTGTTCATAAGTGCAGCTTCATTAGTCTTCCTTTTCATCAAGATGAAAACCTTTAAAAAGGTCTTATTGCAATTATTGCTAAGTCATAATTGTGTGCGGTCCCAAATACGTTCCATGGTCTTTTGATTGTGCTCGAGGGAGTTAATGAAGCCAAAAGCCGTTTTTCTTTGTCTACCAAAAAGAGTCCATGTGCCATTTTGAGTCTATACAATCAGATAAAGCTAGGATTCCCTGTGAAAATTCCATTAGGGCATATTCTTTCCCTCCCGCTGTGGCCTTAGATGGTGCCATATCTTGGCATGGGCAAATGGATGTCCTAATAAATCACCAAAAATAATTGCATGTCGTTTTTCCATCCTTTTCCTTTTGATTTTGAGCAAAGTACTTTTCCAGGCTAGCTTTTCTGTCCACTTGTGGCTCTGAATGATTCTGTAAGATGACCAGGAGCAAACATTTCACGTGTTAAACTTATTCCTTGTCTCTATGTATTATTTTTATGCATCTGCAGTCTGCTTTTGTGAAGGTGTAAGAATTGAAGGAAACAGTTGGCCGTTCGTCATGGTTGGTTAGCCAACATTATAAGGAACGAGCCTTGAAATTTCAGTTGAAATGCACCCGGTAAGATCTAAGCAAATACGAGGAAATGTCGAATTCTAATTTGCAGTCTAGATTGAAAACGGACAGGATAGGCGGTCGGTTCACAGACCACAAATGTTGCACACCATCTGTTTGCATTATCATTCCTCTTTTCGCCGGAAATTATTCGGTGGACAACCAAGTCCACAGGATGGTACAGAACTTTACATGCGAGCCGCATTGAACGTGTGGGAATCTTATTGGACAATGTACTGGAAACTGATATTTCAGTTGGGTTGCGTCTCTATCTAATGTTGTTGTCATAGAATATAATTGCTCAGAGAACCGACTTGGGTGGCTTGGCAGGTGCACCTACTCGTGATGAAAATATCAGGAGCACAGGTAGTGCCTTTTTAACTTTTAACGCGATTTCTCTTCTTTATCCCGTGGGTCGAAATCTCAATTTTTCTGGATAAGTAACTTTCACCACCCGAAGAGGTAACGAGAGCATCGCCATCCATCCCCATTAACTAAAGTGCCATACAACAGATGAAAAGCACAACTTGTTCACTCTTTCCCTACTCATTGTCTTCATCAATTAACATCATATCAGAAGGGAAAATCGGCAGGAACATGTGCGACAAGATGACCCGGTTCATTGAGTGCAAAGCACGACAACCATTCTCGATACATTCGCCATAATTTCCAGGTTCCAGGTTCCAGGGGCAATATGCCGCATTAAACTTACAATACCGCTTAGCAAAACAAAGTCATAATAAGCAGCTAGGACATCGCTATCATTCATGAAAATCGAGCATAGAAAACTCGAAGGTCACATAAGAAGATATCTTGAATCGAACTAAGTATTAACAGAAGAAGGATGAATGCTGATGACCTCTGGACTGGAAGCAAAAAATCCCATAGACAATTCTAAAAACTGAAAAAGGGGATTATACGCATATTATGTACACTGCACAAAGGCAGAAAAAAGCTTGAAGTCAAACAAGATTACAGAAAAATGTCGACACAACACAAAAATATCATTAGGGTTCTCCAGCGGCTACCTGCCATCCCCACTGCCGGAATGCGAAAGCGGTGAGGCCAAGCCTGCTTCAAGATCACGATCCCGATCATCGGATGAACATGTGCTGACCTTCTCCATATATGAAGACGTCGGATACTGATAGGAATGGACAAAATTATCAAAATTCCCATCGCTACCGCTGCAGACTTTGCCCTTCTTCTCATCATCCGCATCTGGTGCGGCCACTGTCTCCGGCAACGCCACCTCCCCTTCTAAGTATCTCACCACCTGCCTCATTGTAGGCCGCGACTCCGGGGCATTGTTCGAACACATCAATCCCATCTTCAACACTACAACGGCCTCTATCTCGTCAAATTCACCTTTCAATCTCGAATCCACCACATCCAGTATAGCCCCTGTCCTCCACTTCTCCCACACCCAGTCCACCAGAATGAGCTCTTCAGGCAAGGCTTTCGGCTCGATGGGTCTTCTGCCACAGACGACCTCGAGTAGCAATGCACCGAACGCAAACACGTCTGAGCTCGTCGTGGGCTTGCCCGTACGTGTGAGCTCAGGCGCAAGATAACCCAATGTGCCCACCACGCGTGTAGTGCTCGGAACAGCCCCGTGCTCGTATAACTTGGCAAGACCAAAGTCGCCTAACCTGCCGTTTAGCTCTGCATCTAGTAATACATTGCCGGCTTTAATGTCTCTGTGGATTACAGTTTGCTCCCATTCCTCGTGCAAATACAAGAGGCCCGAAGCCACGCCTTGTATAATTTTATACCTCTGTTCCCAAGTCAGAATGGTTTTGGGTTCATCAAAGAGGTACTTGTCCAAGCTTCCATTAGGCATGAAGTCATAGACAAGTAAAAGATCGCCCCGACGCCGACACCATCCGAATAGTTGGACTAAGTTTCTATGCCGAAGACGCCCTATGGTTGCAATCTCAGACACAAATTCTTGCAGACCCTGTTTTGATTCATGCGAGATCCGCTTAACCGCGACTTCGGTGTTTGTGTTAGGTATAGTGCCTTTGTAAACTCGACCAAACCCGCCGAACCCAAGCAGCTCTTTGTCTCTGAAACCGCGGGTCGCCTTCTTGAGTTCTTTGTAAGGGAATCGATGCGGCCCAATATCGAGCTCCCAAGGTTCAATAACATCCGCATCCCTGATCTTCTTGATGATGAAAACGGCCAATGCAGCCACTAAGATAACCACAGCAGCAGCGGTAACCGAAACCGCTATAATTAAGGGCGTATCGCTCTTCTTAGGCCCGGGAAGAGAAGGGAGAAATGACAGAGACAGAGATCTAGCTTCCCCATTCATCGTAAAACTCCAACCCAAGATGTAATGCTGGCTAGCAAGCAAACCGGTCGCAGCGGAGAACCCGACATACATGGTTTCCTCAAAAATCGAGCTCAGATCCACATCTAAAGACAGAAGCGAATTACTGGGCTTGACGGAAGACGGCGAAATCTTCACATCCAACCGATTGTTGAGTGAATCGTAATCAATCCAAGCAAAAATTACTTCACCACTCTTGAGATTAAGGTCCTGCTTTGTAGAATTCTCAGCATAATACGCAGCAGGGGCAGACTTATTAGACACTAGACTGTTGATGTCAATCCCAACGTGGTTGTCGTTTATGTCGTCAAACTCGAAGTCCCGAACAGTGTCAAACTCAACCGCAAAAACATGGTTCGAGAAGTTACCATTATCGGTCGTGTTCAGAAGCCCGAGGTACTGACTAGGAAGAGCCCCGGTAAGCTCCTTGTCGGGAGAGATCGTGAAGACGAGGCCATGACCCCCGAGCATCGGGTACTGAGGGACAATCGCGAAGGCAAAACAAGTCGAGAAGGACCTCACTTTGCCATTGCCCGAGTCCTTGAACCGAACAGGGGACGAGTAGAAGGCGTGCCCAAGAACCCGGAGCGAGTCGTTGGTGAGGCTAAGGGCGCCGCTGTCCTCGACCTCCGCGACGCCGCCGAGGCTCACGTTGCTCCCGACGCCGTCGAACCCGCTGAAGAACAGCTCGTCGAGCTGAGAAAAAGCAAGGTCCGCGAGGACCAGCAAGAGGCAGAGGAAAAACAGGGCTCTGGCCATGGAAACAGAGAGAATTCTCAAGAATCCAGGAAGCAAAAGAAAACCCAAAAAACGGAAACTTTTTTCAGCTCCCGGGCAATGGCGGGAGAAGTCCGAACGCAGAGGACCGAGAAAGCCGACGCATCTGGCCTTCTATATACGAGGAGGACCTGCGGAAACAGGGGAAGGGCAGGGGAAGGACAATTGGGTTGTTGGGGACGGAGGAGGAAATGCGGCACTCGGTTCACGTGGGGTTTTTTCGTGGCTTCTCGGGGGGGACAAGAGTCCAAGGCCAGGGATTGTTGTGAATGCGTGTGGCTTGGACGGAATGAAATACCAGAAGGTGCCAAGAGAGGGCGATGAAAGATTGGAACTTGCCCCACCGCACCCACCAGGGATGGACAGGAACTGGTGAAGGTGTAGGCTGCACAGCACTCCCTTTAATTGCCTTTTTCAAGGCTTTCCCGTTCCTGTCAAGGCTGCTAAATGCTCATGCCACTTCCACACATGGTTCCAGACTTCCAGTTGTTTATCAAGGGATAAGGGATTAGTGCTGGAACCGCTAAAACCTGCTGTCGTGGTTTTTGTATTTTTTATTTTTTTTGTATTTTGCTTCTTTTTTTAAATATAATTTAAATAAAATTTTTATTCAGAGATTATATTAGCCACCTAGGATGTAGAAACAAATTAAAGAGGCCATGTTTGTTGGCAAAATTACCGATTTAATAAGTTTTAGAATTTTCGTGAATTTTTTTTTTTATAGTTTTAGAACTTAATCGTACTTTTGTAATAAGTTAAGAAACTTCTAGTGTACTTTCGGAATCTCTATTATCTCTTATAAGAATATTCCATATGTATTTGGCCACTATTGTGATTTGAGGAAAGATTTGTATGCCCGGTTAGGCACATGGGATGGTGTCGAAATAAGTATCTTCGTACTTAGGTTGGGATTGATCCATGAGGATAGTGAGATACTTTGCAAATCCAAGATTACCAACTTAATATGGATAACTACGTTGTAAAACTCATCAGAAATTAAGTCAAAAGAGCCTTATCTCATTTATATTGCTTTGACTATATAAAACCCCAAAAATAACAAGCTTTTTATTGGTTTCTCCTTCTCTCGACAATAATGTTCAAGCCACATGAAATCCTTTAGATTTAGAAATTTTAAATAACTCGAGTGATATTAGTATAAGGAAAACATAATATTTCTATTCGAAATAGATAACTTTCTTGAAATGGGCAATTCTTTTTAAGTGTGTCTCTAAGGCACTCGTTGAAAGATTTTAGCTATGCTTTAGGAGCATATATGTCTATTCGAAAAAGAAAACTTTATATTTTTCACATGTACAACCTTTTACATGTGTTGGCATGTGTTATTAATATTTTTAGAGGTCTTGACTAGTGTCATTGAGGCACCTATTGACGAGACTCCATTAAAAGTAAGAGATGCGTCTCTTCAATCTCGTATGAAGCCGGGTTATGAAAGCTCAATCCCAATATTTAGGAGTCAAAATTCGTACTTCAAACAAGAAGCTAATCTCTCTCCTCACCGACCTCTCTCTCTCACCGACCTTATTTAAGGTCAATTTCTTCGACACGTCTGGCTGGTAATAGTCACAGACCATTGTTCCGCGTGATACTCGGACAGGTCTTCAAAGTTCAAATTGCATACGAACACTGTTTTCAAGATGCTGGGTGCCTTGCGCCTTTGCCTTAGCCGTGCGTGGCCATTCTTTTCACATGCTCTGCTCTCCAATTCAGCACGCTCAATCATCAATCTTTTCCCCCACTTTCCACTCTCTCGCTTGCTAATTCAGCCAATAGTTTGCCGCTCCTAATTCCTCCACTTTCTAAGCGCGAGAGGAGCAGCTGCACGGGTGAGATTTTTTCCCACTTTGAAGTCGTCTAGTCAGCGTTCAACAAAGAAAAAAAGGGTCATCTAGCAAATCTTCTTTCGATTCCCTTCTAACCGAATAAAAAAAACGATTTTTTGATGAGAAGAACGTTATAAAAGTATTTGAGGTCACTCTGATCGCCGGCGTACGTACCTTTTACACTATTGGTGGATGCTTAGTGCGGAAGAAAATCTTGTATTAGCACTAATTAAAAAGGCCAGAAGTCCAAAAAGTCAAAGGCCAGACATAAGCCTCAGGCGATTTCCAGATAATTTAAGCAGCAAATTTGACCAAACCTGTGATCCCCCGGAAAAGGGCTAAGACAAAAAGTCTCAGCGGAGAGTTGACTTAAGGAGCTGCGTTAGGTCGTGAACAATGTCCATAATCTGGGATCGTTGAGTCTCGCTAATCGTCCTTTAACCCTCGCAATTATGTGTATAAAGCATGTGACGAGTGATGATGAGCCTAATTAACATTATAATTAGATGAGCTTCAGACCCTTCCACCTCGATTCGTTGACTAATGATGAGTCCCTTTTTGTGGTTATCATGATTAACGTTGCCGCTGCAGAGTAATGAAGCAAGAAAATCAAAACGAAATCGAATTGGTTCTCCAAGCATCGTATAAATTAATTGAGAAAGGGAAAGTTGGATTGGTTTCCGATGTCGTTTTGAGGTTGTTTGGGGCCAAGGGTACGAGGTCAACCACCGCGCGCAGGCATCTTTCTTTGTCCCTTGTCTTTTCCGAAAGATACCTTTGATGAGGTGTGTGGTGACGTACGTTTGCGTGTGTGCGCGTGCATGTATATTCAAACGTGGATGATTGAAATGACCAATCCCGAATGATCTGGCAGTCCACAAATAACAATAACAATAATAACTTTAATTATAATTATAATGTTTGGTTAGTTCGAGTGGATAAGATATACTTCTTCACTAGGAGCCCTCTAAAAAAAGAGGTTAGGACACATATGGGAAGATGTATATGGCCCAAGAAGTAGGGAATTTCGACATGTCATTAACTATATTCTTGTGAATCCTGTGATTTTCATAAATAAAAAAGTTACGTATATGCATACGTAATCAATTACCGATTATTATGGAAATAAGTATGTAATGATACCGTCATATGACTGCTATAAAGACGACACTAAATCAAGTCAACGAAAAAGGCAAATTGTTAACTTAAAAGAGGTCTTAACAATAAATAAATAAATAAACTTAGAAGAGGTGCGTCAAGGAGTTTGAGTAATATAAGCATGAAGAGAGCAAGATATATAGATTTAGATTTAGATTCGACAAACGAGTGGATTAAATAGAAAATGATATGTCCCATATTAATCCATTTAACCCGTTTTAACCCATCTACATGTAATATAAATTTAATGACCCATAATCGATCCGATACATACCTAGAACGTTAAGTTGTGAACTCATTTAAGACTCGTATTATTTTTTGTCTCATCAAATATGGGTTAAGAAATTGGTTACAACCCATTTTGATACTGATTTTGCAAGATATAAATTGAAAAAAAAATGAAAATATTACCGTACACTAGGCGGCCCGCGACCATCGCCACCGCATGCCGCCCTTCAGCCCGGCCCTGGATGGCTTGCTCATCATATGGAGAAATGTCAGGTCATTGCTTTAGGTAAGCCCCAAACACGAAACGAAAATTGAAGAATCAAGGAATCTGTGGGCTGTAGTTTTGGGCCCTAAGGGACACATGGGCCGGCAATTTCATCATCTATCAAGGCCCGAAGCTCCCATTTTACATACTTTTTTTTTTGGTCGAACCCATTTTACATACTTCGGTAGCAACAATATCAGATTTCTGAAAGCCTAAATTCATGGATAACTTTGAGAAGAATCATAATTATGCATGTTGCAATTGAAAAAAATTACTGCGTTGGGTAATAAGAATTTACTGTTCACGCAATGTCTCCTCTGACAAGAACTCGTCATTCGCTTTAATTAGCAAAGAGTGAGCCAGTATGCGCGCGAGGAAAAGAGAGGAGAAAATTTTAAATGTGCGTGGAGATAAATATATTAGTTTAGGAAATGAATTAAATAATTGTTAAGTCATTGTGAAAGGTTGTTGCCGCGTATGAAATATTCAAATTTAAAATCGAAATTAATGAAAGATGACTAAAATTATTAATTGACTTATTTGTCCATGAATATACTAATTGCATGCGAGTGTTTGAGGGTAGAAGATCCTGTTTACTATTATATAATAGCGTAACAAAATTATATTAACCACATTTTTTTTTTGCTTTGTTTAATATTTTTGGCCAGCTAAATATAAGTTAATTGCCGATATTTTCAAACATACTTTCCTGTATTGAAAATTACCATCAACATGGAGAAGGGGTTAATGATACATACCTCTATATATATCACGAAATCTACTTTCATCATGGAAAAGTTACTAATCAAGTATGAAGAAATTGCTTTTTTGTTATTGGATAAACTTAATTTTTTAATGTAAAAGTTACTAATCACGTGTTTAGAGAGTTTCAATGGGGAAAAATAACGTCCAACCTTATCCTAAATTCCTGAATTCCTTGATATGTTCATTAATTTTTTCACATAAAAGAATTGGTATCAGTATCAATAAATATTAGAAATGCCAAAGAAAATTATCAAAAATAAAAAATAAAACTTAAATCTATTTTACAAATGTCAATTCAATTATAAACCTTTTGATAATTTGTTAATAAACTCTTTCTAGCTAATTTTGGTTAGAAATAGCTGACATGTAGGCTAACTATTCTACATGGCACAGTTGTTGTTTGTTTTGTTTTTTTGGTTGGTCACAGTTGTCGTTGATTTGGACAAGTTTTACAATTTTTTAAAAGTTTTTCCTAGATTTTTTTAATATTTTTTTCATTATAGCTGTCGAGGGTCACCGCCCTCACTCAAATCTAGTAAAGGATGAGTGGTTCTTGAAACCAGGGACAGGATTGGACTAGTCGGTCAGTCTAATGAAACCGATTAAGTTCAAATGAGAGAATGCCTCGAACTCCATGAGAGGTGAAGGAGACCTAAAATAACTAATGTTCTCCATATCAAAGAACGAACCCGGAAGGCAATGCGACCGAACCCATTACGGACCTTGAGGGCTCGAGCTATCCTCCAAATCTAGAGGCTCGGCGCGGCCTTTGTGGCCTTCGAGGCTGCAGAGGCGATGCCAAGCTCGTGTGCGGCGTTGAGGGCTATGCAACCAAAGAACTCGATGCGACCTCTTCCATGAGATTAGAACAGAGATGCGTGAGAGAGAGAGAGAGAGAGAGAGAGAGAGAGAGAACGTCGGCAAGGTTCTAAAGGAGCTGCTGGTTTGCTGGCTACGATGGAGGCCGAGGACGGTGACGACGCCTTTGTTGCAGCTTGACCAACAAAATGAGACCAGCATTCTGTTTGGTTTTGATAAGGTTTAATGTAACTTAAATGAAAAGGGAAACGTATCGCCATACTATGTGCGAGAAAGAAGACAGGTACATATTTGGGGACAATTAGGGCAGCAGATTTGTATCCTTCATTCTCTGGACATTTGAACAAACAAACAAAAAAAATTGGTCCGGTTCCCCCTTTGGAATTGGAAACTAGACCGCTTGGACCCAGGTCCGCTTTTAGGAACTAGAAATCGGATTGACACTCCCGATAACCAAGCCAAACAAGCCGATTCGATCCGATTCGGACAGTTCCTAGTTTAATCGGCCCATCTTGCTTTCCCCTACATATGGTGAGGCCTTTGTGCTCCCTCTTGCGATTGATGAGGGCTTGGGCAGGGGCAGTGACCCTCGCCAGCTCGCTTGCAAGCCTGATTGGTTGTAACGAAAAGAAAAAATGAAAAGAAAATTTGATAAAGTTTGCAAAAATTATCCATGCGTCGATGTGCCACATAAAACGGCTATTGTCCACATCAGCAATTTTAAGTCAAAATCGACCAAAATAACTATAATAGCGAATCATCAAATAAGTGATGACTATATTGGCTAAAATTAAAAAGTTTAGAATTGAATTGAAAACTTCTTTCGATAATTATTCCGTTTCATTAGGTAAAAAGGGAACTTTTAATTCATAAACAATCAGTAAATTGTTAATGCCACACAAGGCATAGATAAGACCCATCAGTGTAGACTTGGCTTCTGTTGGAACAATTCGGCTAGGGTAAATGGACAAAGCAGATGTGGACACCAGCCATGAGCCCCCAAAAACCTAAGCACTTGCAGCGTGACAGAAAACGACTGATAATTGATCCATGATAGAGAAAGACACTTTCATCGTTAATCTCGAAAGTGTTATCCTCGCCACCTAAAGTCACTTTCTCCACCATTCCCAGAACACTAGTAGCCAGCCCCTCTCTCCTTTCCCCCATGCATGCATTTCATCATTCCACGGAACAGCGTAGAAACAGAAAAGATTAATCAAAGGTTGAGGCCTTCACCAGTCTATGTGACAAGACACAAAGTCGGGGCCATTCATGTTACCCAAAACAGCATCTGTCCCCTCCTCATTTCTCTCTCGAATTACCAATCCCTTGCTTTCGTTCCTAGAGCTTTGAAGCAGAAGGACAGGAAGTCCAATTTATCCCATTTCTTTTTTCTCGCCCACTTTGGCCTTTGACACCCAGTGTGAACTGTTCAGCTTCAATGTCCTCCTCTGCTTCTTTTGGGGGTCCATTTCGATGAGCACACCCAGCACACCCAGCACATTATTTTTTGAGTGGCCAACAGCCAAACCTGATAATGGGTTTTCCTTAAAAAAATGAGAAATAATGCACGGACGATCAACCTCATCGAGTTTTTCCAGGTGGGTTAAAGAATGCATGATAATGGAGGAATTAATTGAGTCCGGACAAATAGCCGTCACGAGTCATGCACTCTATTTGCCCAATCCCTAAGCTAGGAAAGCTTCAAGCCTGCAGATGGAAACAATTCCGACACTGTTCCAGCTAAAAAGATGGGATTTTTTTATGTCACGAGCCGTAATGCACCAACCTGTCTGTCAGTTGATTCCGATTGAAAGCCCTCATGAGACAAAAGGAAAAGAAGTATGACATTGGTATCTGCATGCTGTTGATGAGAGTTTTTCGTTCACATTTCGGCACGTTTATTA
This sequence comes from Eucalyptus guilfoylei, assembly GCA_016097605.1. Classification (NCBI taxonomy): domain Eukaryota; kingdom Viridiplantae; phylum Streptophyta; class Magnoliopsida; order Myrtales; family Myrtaceae; genus Eucalyptus; species Eucalyptus guilfoylei. The sequence continues at coordinate 22,946,158 of CM027869.1, forward strand.
GACAGCTGATGGGTCCCGTCAGTGCTCAGATTGAGCAACTAAAGGACTGTCATTGTCCAACATGACCCTTTTGATGTAAGTCGAAAACGATGTGCACTATGATTTCTCAGTAGTTTGTAGAAGAACCATAGTCATCAATGAACGGCTGCCTGGTTTCAAAGTATTATAGCTTGAGAAGACTATGATGCCCCTGACTGTCCAGTCTTGAGCTTTGCCAAACAAAAGTTTTACTCCTCATGCTCAGCTCTGTGTTGTACGCTTGTTCTGCGCAAATCAACATCTTGGAATGCACCCCCTCAAGCTGCCGATTCTAAATTTGGGAAGTGCGGAGACCTTTCTATCATCTTTTTCCCTTTGTCATCATATATCTTTGGGCAAATGGTACTTTGAATTATTGTTATGAGAGAAAAGAAATAGTTATTGTACTTGTTTACTGTAGGAAATGCTTGAAAAAGGACCAATTGCATGTACTGTTTCCATTTAAAAATACCCAATTTATCAGAAAGATGATGAACTCTACCTGATGGTGTAGCAGGTAAAGAATCTTCACTAATTAAGAGCCCTTTTATGGCATAATTTAGGAAAGGTTACCCTATTTGAGAATGACAATGTAGGCCACAAAGGAGACCTAAAAGTTTGCTCACACTTTTAATTAAAGGGAGAATGTCTCTTTGAGTCTCGGCCCCAGCTAAAAAGAAATTTCTGATGCACTATCCCCTTATTCAAATGATGGTTATAAAGAACAAATCTCAACTGCTTCTTCATCTTAAACAAACCAGTTCCTCCTCCAAAGTTTGAGTAATACCTCTCGAAAACATTACCCATTTTGACACTGTTGGTTTTTATAAAGAGGGTTAGGAAAATGACAGGGCTTGGCTCTTCATGTGGTGCATGCAAGTTCCTGAGGAGGAAGTGCACCAGCGACTGTGTTTTCGCTCCTTATTTCTGCTACGACCAGGCCTCGACCCATTTCGCGGCTGTTCACAAGGTGTTTGGCGCAAGCAATGTGTCCAAGCTGCTGCTGCACCTGCCAGTGCACACCCGGAGTGATGCTGCAATCACCATTTCTTATGAAGCCCTGGCCAGGATGAGAGATCCCATCTATGGTTGCGTGGCTCACATTTTTGCACTCCAGGAGCAGGTCTTCTTTTGATCTCTCTCCTGTCCTGTTTCCTTGTGGCTTTGTCCTGCGATGAGGGAGCTAATGCCTTTACTTTGTGAACCATGCAAACTCTTCTCATGCATCCACCTCATGCCCTAGTCAGGACTAGGGCTTGATTCTGTTAATAGGGACTTTCTAGATGTGACCGACACAGTAATTATACTATTCAACCTTAAATCCCCCAACTTTTCATCCCTTATGATATGGTCTCAAGTGAAATTGAGGAACATGTCTTGTCATCAAATTGAATGAGTAATACCTAAGAATACTGATTATCTTTGAAATGGGACATGCAGGTGGCTAATCTGCAGGAGGAGATCGAGATTCTAGGGACCCAAATGGCCAACCTTGGAGTTGGGGTTCCCAGTTGGAAAAATTCACTTGTTCCTGGTAACTCCAGCGATTTTGGTCCACAGTTCTCAGGGATTGATGCCATGAACATGCAATTCTATCTGAACCATCAGCAGGACCCACTTCTTCCTCAGGCAGAAGCTGCTACCACCACCAACCTCCAGGCCTTGGGAAGCTCAATGAACGAACAGTTCCCTCCTATATACGGTTGGGAGGATCAGAATCCGTTCTGTGACAATTACCCAAACCTTCTGGAGAGACTTTTTGAAGGTGTGGACCGTGAGGCCTTCAGCAGTTGTTCATGGCTGAACGGTGGCAATGGTTTAGGAAAGTGATGTCCCAAGCTTTTTGAGCTGTGGCAATCTATACAGTTGTTGCACGGCCACTGGCTTCCTCTAGGCTCCAGGGGGCGGAGCCAATTTTGGAGTGGGGATGTGATGATTTTGCGGAAAATGAGAATTTTTTGCTCTGTTTAATGTAATGAATCCCATGTACATGTAGCTAGGTTGCAGTTTATTTCTACTACCAGCGAGTCGGGATAAGATAGGAATGGTTCGTAGAAGAAATCTCCTAATCTTTTCATATTCTATTTCAAGGAGGGTAAATGATATGATGTAGGACTAAGAATGACTTATATTATACGGCATGCATCGCCAATGACTTCATTGGAGAAAAAATGTGAATAAAGGAAGCATCATAACTTGCAATCGATGTGTCTTGAATTTTTCGTTCATTGTTTAAGAGAGCAGCAATTCTTTTCACCACTCTTTCGTCGATTGACAATTGCTTTACATTATATGACACTCGATAAACAGTCTTGGAATCTCTAATCATCGTCATTAGAATTAAATAAAATGCTGTGAAAATGCAAGAAGTCGCATGAGAACGTTCATACATTTTCTTGGAGTTGGTTAGTGATAATCACTAGTTGATAAACTTTTTATCGCGAGCACTTTATCCATTTCCTTACCTTTTTTTCTAACGTAATCCAGACAACGTTATCCAGTAAATCGCATGTCTTCTTCTCCATCACCAGCGCACTCGCTCTCCCCCTCTCTCCATCGATGCAATGGCGCTTCTCGGCGTCTCTCTGTGCGCTTCCAAAGTCCCGCCAAATTCTCCTCTCCTTCCCTCCAAATTTCTTCCTCTCCAGATTTCGTCTCTGCCCATTTGCTCTGATTCTCCTCCACTGGTAAGAAAGTTCCGCCTTCTGGGTGATAATCAAGAATCGTTATGCAATTACGGTGCTTCCAATGTGACAGGTTCGGAATCTTGCCTCGCCTTTGCCGTTGTGCGAATCCGTAGCAAGAACAGGCGCGCTTGCCCTCTTGTCCGCTTCCCTGTTCTTTGCTGATCCTGCGCTCGCATTCAAGGTACCCGAATTTCGAGCTGCCTCTTTGTGTCTATGAGTCTTGGGTTTCATTTGATGCTGCTCAAGATTGAAATTTGAATCAAGTGAGCCTTTTCTTGGCAAAATTTTGGTCAAATTACATGTTTGGTTGCCACTGCGCGGGGAAAGACTTATGCCCCTCCTGTCAAATAGGCAGTCTTTTGAGTGAAGATTCAGCCCAGTGAGATTAAAGAACACAAAGTGGAGCGATGAAAGTAGTGTTATGTTTGATCTGCACGTCATTCTTAGTTCTTTTGTCATGTTTGGGCGTCATGTTTGGGCGTTCAGTGTTTTGGTTTGTGAATTGAGATTATGGGGTTGTTTATGCAAGGGAGGAGGTCCGTACGGTGCGGGAGTTACGAGGGGTCAGGATCTTACTGGGACGGATTTCAGTGGCAAGACTCTGATCAAACAAGACTTCAAAACGGTACCCCTAAGATAATTTGTATTAAGTGCTTTCGGTGGTCTTTGATTGAATTCTTATAAATTGACAAGGCAACTCTCTGCCTCAGTCCATACTCCGACAAGCCAATTTCAAAGGTGCAAAGTTACTCGGTGCGAGCTTCTTCGATGCTGATTTGACAGGTTCTTCATCTTTCTTCTTTGCTTTAGTGTTTGGTTTGCCACTGATAACTTATCAATGATGAGTTGTATATGACACTTTGGAAACCTATTTCTCTGCAAGAGTAAGAAATTTTGATGCTTCAATGGCTCTCTTGGAGAAGTGGTTAATGATTTGATGCACTTTAGCGTACAAATGCATTTCACGATTGTGGAAAATTCAGTTAGTGAAGAGCTATGGTCTTTGCTGAAATTGTTTGCTCTTATCCTGCAAGAGTAAGAAATACTCTTGAGTTTCCATGAAACTTACCGTCTCCTTCAACAGGTTTGTGAAACTCTCTTCTGTTCACCAACTCAGCCTATGGTTCCAATTGTTATAGGAATTGATCTTACAGGGTGATATCATGAACATTTTTTTTGGGGTCGATATCATGAACATTGAACATTTCACTACAGAGATTGTTCTACACGATACTTCCTTTCCTCATGACGCTTATGGCACAATATTCTGCTTCTTATCTGGTGTATAGGGGCTGACCTTTCAGATGCTGATCTCAGAGGTGCCGACTTTTCCTTGGCTAATGTAACAAAGGTGCACCTTTTGCATGTCTGTAAAAACCTGTTCAATAAATGCTCCACGGATGCTTAATATCCTTAACTAACCAAGTGTTGACTGTTGAGGGAACTGATGATAGGGGGACTAGACTACCTCCAGAGTTTGTCGAGTGGTTTGGCCTAACTTTTAGGAGCCAGTATTTTTCGTACTCTGAAGAAGGAAATGGATTGAAAGTTGGTAAATAGAAAAGGGCTGAACTGCTAAAACCTTTGCAAATGGAAGAAGTATCTGAGTAATCCGCTAAAGTCTCAATGCTTTGTTGACATCTGTTGCCACCATGTTGACTGCCACATTGAAGAGAGTATAGATTCTGATGGCCATCAGAATAATCCAATGATGGGATTTCATGACAAAGATTGATCAAAGATGAGATTTATGCATGTCACCGTGCCATGACTGAATCTTCTTTGAGACTACTTAAACACATCTGCCAGTAATGTAAACAATGAGACTCCTGTGATATGTAAGCACCGCCTCTTTTCTCCTGCAGGTGAATCTAAACAATGCTAACTTAGAAGGTGCACTAGCAACAGGAAACACATCTTTTAGGGGATCAAACATAATAGGTGCAGGTATGTGAATTCTCAATTCACTTATTCTCCTAACCCTTTAATTTTCCATCCGTGAGCTCATGGGGGAAGCTAATTTGGGGCTTGCATGCCTGAGTACTTGACATTGCCAAGTTAAATATCTGGTCTTTGTTTGCCACTACATACCTTTGAGTTTGATCCATTGAGCACCTCTTGAAATCAGAGAAATAACATTTCTCGTGATATCACAAGACTCAGATGAACTCTATATTTACTCTCACTCTTCATCCAACAAGACCAGTGAAAGAGAGAAATCTGTTTAATATTCAGTGACTTCCAGGGAATGCCCCAGTTTTGGAATAACTTTCTTAGTTGCAATGTTTGGATTATTGACTCCATATGCATGCAGACTTCACAGATGTCCCTCTGAGAGACGATCAACGAGAATACCTTTGCAAAGTCGCAGATGGGTAAGATATTATTACGGAGTTGGTTAAATTTGGCATATGTGCTTGAGTATTTATATGGACTGCATTTTTTATTTTTTTTTTGCTTTTAGGGTGAATCCTACAACTGGAAATGCAACACGTGAGACACTGCTTTGCAATTAATCACATGACAGTTTTTTTGGGTACATAGCACGGCAATGAAAGAAAGGGTTTAGCTCGACCTTATTCATTGGAGCTGAGATTTCTATTGATCTCCAGATCTTGAGTTTGTACTGTATTTTAAGCAGGAAGGATGGGCATGCTTCCTTATATATGTAAACGATCTGCGTATTGTGTGGTACTCGAATAATAGCTCTTCAATGCGATGATATGGCTCCTTATCATCTCTCTCACACGCCTGACATGGATCCTGTTCGATGTATTTGATTAGGTACTGGATGTTTACAATCTTTCCCTCCTATCCTGTTCAATAAGCTACATTTTATGTGAGTGGAGGAAGATGAGGGTTTTTATCATCACTGAGCAGTGCATCGAATCGTCGAAAACGGAACATAGCTCGATCATTCGACCCAAAGAAGGTTGTCTTATATGGCTTTGATCTTAGAGCTGATCATTCTTATCATTTTTGGACGATAATTCTTTGTCATCATTCATCATATGTCTTCATATAGGGTTTCGAACTCATTTCCACCCAGACTTGAAGGTCTAAATGCAAATCTGGCCAAATAAAAGGTCTCAAGGAAAATTTTTGAAATGCATAGATTGTCACAGTGAATGAATGCAAAAGCAATGAATTGTCGAGATGCATTGTCCTATAAATATCTCAAACAGATGATTACTTGAGAACCATCATTACACAGCTCCAAAACTTGCTGCGTCCAACTTTTCTTCAAGGGGTTGAAATGAAACTATTCATCGTATGTTTTGAAGAAATTAAACAAAACCTCTCGAACTTTACGGATAATACACATTTACCCCCGAGCTTTCCACCTTTCCACAATATCCCTCTAAGTTTTCATTCTGTTGCTGTTATTTTTTCTTCTATAAGCATGTGCAGTACACATTATTGTTCAGGAAAAAGTATATATTTTCACATCAAAATTTTCTTATGATAATCTATCTTTTACTCTTGATTGCCATAAAAAATAACAAATATGGAAAATGAGAGAGATTAAATTAACTAAAGTACTATTAATTGAAAATATTTACATAATTTTGTGTTGAGATTGTCCCACACCGGTTGTGAAAAAGATTGGTGATCGGTTTATAAGTGTGAGAGAAAATTCCACTCTTTAAGCTAACTTTTGAGACGAGAGAGACTTAAAACTATCCAACATTTTGAACTATAATTTTCAAAAGGAAATGAAGTCCTTAACTCATAAAATAAAAAATGACTAATTGAAAAATGACGTCCGTAACTCATAAAGAAATGAATACTTGTTATTGATTTATCATGTTTTTGCATTAATTAACCATTTGAAAATATAGAATGAGTATTTATTTTTATTTTTTTGTTATTAAACCTTTTGTTCTCAAGGCATCTTTTTTTTTTTTCTTTTCACTTAATTGTTTTCTTTTCTTAACGTTTCTCATTGATTCAATTGATATTTTTATCGAATTTTAACCATTTTTACTTTATAGCATTATTATTGATACTCATTTAATGTGATATCATGTTTTAGTTAATTTAGTTTTTGCCATCTTTTTTTATTTTTCACGTCTTTTAAAAAAAATCATGGGTATAGGCAGGCTTCTGTAAAAAATAAAAATAAAAAGACCAAAGCACACATTTATGCCTTAGAAGTGAATAATTAACGGAAAATATAACGAATGGTTAAGTTAACAATAATAACAAAACGTAAGTTCAAGGGTTAATGCGTGATAATTGAAAATTTATAATAAATGTGTATTAATTTGAAAGTTTGGGAAATATTTGTATAATTTCACTTAGAGTTTTCTTCCTACTCCCTAAACTTTAAATTAGTGTACAATGCCACATCTAAATTTCTAATTTATATAATGCGGTTCCTAAACTTAGTTCTTAAATAAAAATGTCTAATATTTTGGTTCGATTTTTTCTAATTCGGTAACAATGTTGAACATTTTTATAGAGTCAAAGAACTAAATTGAACATATATGAAAAGTTAGAGATCGTACTGAATAAATTAAAATATTAAAGATAATATTATATATTAAGTGAAAGTTTAAGTACCATTTCGTGTCGTTTACCCAAAATCCAAAGGAGAAAATGGAAGAGACGAAGTTCACGTGACGTGGCTTGGATAGCGAATGCCTCTCCTCTCCAAGTCTCGTACGTCTCTCTCCTCTTTGATACTTACACCACCTCATTTTACACTCCCACCCACAAACCAGAGCGAAGAGTCTTGAGATTTGAATCAATGGCGGCGGCGCAGACAAACGACAGAGAATCCCGCTGGACTCTCCGTGGCACGACTGCTCTCGTCACCGGCGGCACTCGCGGAATCGGGTAATCTTGTTTTTGTGCTCTCACTCTGTCTCTCGATTCTTTTCTCCGCTTAAATCACTGGACAGCTTCGAATTCATTGGTCGAGCCGATAAAGTTCCTGCCTTTCCGCCCCTTAAAACCTCCGGTCGTTTGGAATTTGAACCCGCCTCAGGCACGCGATAGTGGAGGAGCTGAGCGGGTTCGGTGCCACCGTGCACACCTGCTCGAGGAACGGGGAGGAGCTGAGCAAGTGCTTGAAGGAATGGGAAGGCAAGGGCCTTGCGGTCACCGGGTCGGTCTGCGATCTGTCTTCTCGTGACCAGCGAGAGAATCTGATCAAGGAGGTGTCTTCTAAGTTCGGCGGCAGGCTCAACATTCTCGTAAGTTCTGATTGTTGTGTTCGCGTTTGTTGTCTGCAGTAGTGGTCACTTGAGGCTATTTACGCTGCGTGAATTCTTTCGACTAGGGGAAGTTTCTCATTTCTTTTTGTTAATGGTGATTTTGTCGCTGCTGTTATACTGCATATTGTGAGGCATTGTTCTTATATGATGGCGTTGAATAAACTAGGCCCACGTCCAATGGGCAGTTCTGTTTCTTAGGGATAACAATCGAAGTTCGCGGCTTTACATGTCTGGCATGATCGTTTACTTTGATGATGATCAGGGCAACTGCATCTTTATAGTACTGTTGGTCAGCTTGTTGATTTTTTTTCACCTTTACTCTGTGTGTGTGTGTGTGTGTGCACGAGTGCGCGCGCGCGCAATTCATGGGTTTTATATAACTTACGGGCTTCCATATTCTGGGGAAATTGCTCCCGCCTTGTCTCGGGGAACATAAAAGAAGAAATGTTGGGAAAAAAAATGAACTATAGAGAGGTAGATATGTGGTTATGCTGGTGGTTATCATCAGTCAACTGTATCTAACAGCATATGGTGTAACTGAGCTGAATTACTGATGTGCACATGCTTCTTACACGTCCCAGTTGCAACATGTCTCAAATTTTAGGTTAGGTGTTTGAGGTTTAATTTCCTTCTGGATGTTGCAAAGGTATGCTGTCAATGCCTTGCATGTAGTCGCTTTAACTAATATGCTTCATGCTTTCCATATCTAACGATGATTAATCGAGTGAGTCGAGTGATGGTAAAGCTTGTGACAGAGCCTTCTTGCAAAGAAATGCCTCCATGAGAGGAGTTTAGTATTAAATATCTTACATGGCTAGAAGCTTGGTTGTAACACGGAGAGTTGGGGATTCTAAGTTTTCTACAAGTAAGATGTGAACACTGAATCAAGGAAACTTGACAAACTTTTCAAGGATTCACCTTTCACACACACGAGCAAATTCTGGAGTGGATATTTTGGACTTTGGTCAGTCGGGTAAAGGCAGTTCAAAGAACCAATGTATTGACTTTCATATTTATAAGAAAGGGAAGTGTTTGGACAATGGTTCCTGTAAGGAACGAGTTCTGTTTTTTTTATAAGCAATGCAAAGGAAAGTGTCATGGAAAGAAAATAAGTGACGCACAAAATCATGTTATTCTCTGTTTCTTTCTATGTCATCTTTTCTCATAAATGTCACACTTTGGTATCTGTTTACTTTTCTTGTGAATAATCTAAACTCATTGAGTTTGGCAATTTCATAAGAAAGAATTAATCAAGGTGACACTAGCCATTCAATTGCTAGTGTTTCTCCTCAATTTTCTTTCCTTGCTTTGTTTTTTAAGATTTCTGAAATTGAAACATTCTATGGTCTGTTAAGTTTCATCATTTTACACTTTTGGTTACAGACAAAATATAGGCATTCGTGCTCTGCTATGGCTATCTTTTGATATGAATTCTGCTTTCCCACTTTTTTTTTTTTTTGGCTTTCCTACTTTAACAAATTGCACTTTTCAGCGCCAGATATCAAAACTATCACCCTTCAGTTTTTTCCCCAAGTCAGCTATGATATTCTCTGTTGGAGCAATGACTAGTTTCCTTAGCTTGATGCTCACTAAATGCACAAATGCAAACTTTGCCTATGACAACATCAAAATGATCAATTGATAGATGAGATGACTTTATCATTTAATTGTACATCTTGTTTGAAAAAACCTGATTTTTTGGACTTTGGAGATGACGCTATGTATGTTTCTGATGCCAGATTAACAATGCTGGAACGAATTTTAGGAAGCCAACCGTTGACTATACAGTTGAAGAATTTTCGAAAATTATGGCTACCAACTTTGATTCTGCCTATCATCTTTGCCAAATTGCTCATCCTCTCCTGAAAGCATCAGGAGCTGGTAGCATTATCTTCATTTCCTCAGTTGCTGGGGTCGTCAGTTTAGGCACTGGATCTGTTTATGCTGCCACTAAAGGTTGAAACTTTGATTTAGATATTATTTTTTCCTCCTCCTTTCGCTTCAACATTGCTATTGAAAAGATTGCGAATCTTGATAAACCAAATGCCCTTCATTATTTTTCTGTCAGGTGCAATTAACCAAATTACAAAGAACCTGGCTTGTGAATGGGCAAAAGACAACATTAGGAGCAACTCCATAGCTCCATGGTATATCAGGACCTCGCTTGTGGAAAATGTAATTGAACCTTTACCCTGTCTTTCATCGCCTTGTGGTTATGGCCAGCAACTTATTCTCACCGTCTCACATTTGACGAATTCACGTTGCAGCTACTGAAGAACAAGGAGTTCTACGATGGGATAATAGCTCGGACCCCACTTCAGCGTGTCGGAGAACCCAAGGAGGTCGCGTCACTAGCTGCATTCCTTTGCTTGCCGGCCGCATCATACATCACGGGTCAGGTTATCTCTGTTGATGGAGGGATGACTGTGAATGGGTTTTACCCAACTGCGTCGTTAAATTGATCGGTCGAACCAATTTGCTTCTCGATGGCATGGTCCCGACAAGGGACCCCGCTCTCTCCTTCTCTCTCTCTCTCTCTCTCTCTCTCTCTCTCTCTCTCTCTCTCTGTGAACGTTGATATAAGAACCGCAAACCAGGAATATTCTTGCTGTGACATTTGTTTTCGACTTAGCTCCAATGTTCCTGAAGTTTTCGTCCATAATACTCTCTCTCTCACGCTGGTTTTTATATAACCCTCGCGTTGGTATCAAGAACTGCAAACCAGGAATTCTCTCTTATGACTCTGAATTGTTGAATCACTCCTTGTATCTTTTAAGCATATAGGAAATATTTTCATTTTGGCATAAGAACTTAGACTCTGTTTGTTTTATGAAAAATATTCTTTTTCTTGAAAGTGATCATTTATATTGCATAGACAAATGACTGAACAAGAAATATTTCGTCGTTAAAAAATGTTTAGTTATGAATTATTGTTGAAAAGAAAAATATTTTTTACGGGCTAATTATTTTAAGTGATATAAGCAATTATTTTTATAAGGACATTTTTCAAATTATTCATTTTTCGCGAAACAAATGAAACACTAATTTAAAGTTTTTCTTTCATTGTTAATAGCCAACAATGTGCGATGCTTTTATGTATTGGAGAAATGGTATATAACTTATTTGATATGATGTAGTTATACGTACTTGTGAATTTTTGTTATAGTTATACATATGAGTTGTTTGGAACCTTGATAATTTAATTTTATGTGTACCCTTTTACAAGGTGTTGTGTTCGTGGTACTTGTCATTGCCATTTTAATTTGGGTTAAAATGCTAAAAAATCTCAAACCGATACACCTTTGACGAATTTATTTAAAACTAGTATACTTGTGACAAATTTACCTTGTGTTAGTTTTCGTTCAATTGTACTCTAAAATTATTAATTTGAATTACACGTAGTAATTGATTGGTGTATCAGTTTGAAATTTTACTCTCCGTCTATCACGGTTATACAATTTTTGTGGTTTTTTGTGATTAAATATAATTTAACGGAGGGTATATAATACATTTGGGGTTTTTGGCAATCGAATTGTCACAAATATAACAGTTTGGGGTTTTTTATGGTCAGTTGGATTAAATTTGTCACATGTATACCAGTTTGAAGTTTTTCATGGTCAAAAAATTAGTTTGAGGTAAATTTGTCACATGTGTATCAATTTTGGATTTTTCAGAATATTAATCCTTTTAATTTTGGGTTGTATGATGGTTCGAGCGATATGCACGTGAATGTCTAGTTATATGTGATTTGAGATCCATTGGTGAGGGTAAGGAGAGGCAATCAACACGCAGGCTTGGACTGGGCCTCGTTGAGCTTTCAATGGCAAATTATTGGGCTGAGAGCCTTAGACATCATGCCAAGCCTGAACCCTCTTTTTCAAAAAAAAAAAAAAAAAAGAAATCATCTCTTTGGTGGAAAATAATTGATTTTGAATATAATTTTCTAAAATATAAATACTTAAATAATTAATTAATCAAAAAATTATCGACGATAATAATTTGTATCTAAATATTTTAATGAGTGACTAAGATAGTTCTCTATAAATAATATAATTATATAAATGATTATTTTTAGAAAATTTATTTTAAAAATTATTTATTTTTCATGGAATAAATTTACCGGACCATGCTCAATCTGTCAAATCGGGCTGGAATGACGTGTCAACCGAATCCAGGATCGTGATTTTATTATGACTTTAATGAACAGAAGGCGGTAGATGATTAGGCCCGGGATTTGAGGGAAGAATTTCAAAGTTTGGCCAGCTAAGGTAGGCGTTTGCCTGCTTTTGTTTGGTAAGGTTTAGATCGTACTTTTATTTAATGTTGAAAAATCCTAAACGTTAAATAAAAAAAGAGATATATGGGCAACATCCGAATTTGTTTTAAATTCTTTCAAGATTTTTTTCTAATTAAAGCAGTGCTTTCCATTTTGGCTGAAAATCCAAAGGAAGCTGCTTGATTGGCTTAGAACGAGAACAAAAAGCACTCCCTAAATCGATATTATGTGGAGTAAAACTAAATCAGTATATAATTTATAGCATTTTAAAGAAATCATCCAAATTGGGAAAATATCTTTAGAAGATGACAACCGCCATATCGTAAATACATTGCATTGTAGCAATGGAAAATATCCATATTTTAAAAAAAGAATTTGTAGAGTTCTTGTCCTTTTTGTTGATTTTTCATTTTTCCTCGAGAAATAGAAAATATCCAGAGACCTATAATAGTGAAAATGCAAAAGATTTATTTTTAATAAATTTTGCAAAATCGCCTTATTAAAAAACATTTTAATTATTTGTTGATAGAGGGAAATTATTCATCGATCGATCAGTTATACATGAATAATAGAAAAAAACATTTCATGGACCCTTCTTTTCAAAGATTTTGCGCGATGAAAAAAATGTTAAAATACATAAGAGTTATACTTAAATGATTAAATGGATACACTCTGAATACATAGGTAGTCGAGTATTTTATTTTGAAATTCCACGCCCAACCGTTGATATAGATAGTTCTATTTCTAGCAAAGTGACTAACTATTCATGTTAATGTCAACGGGGACTAAAGAGGATGTGTGTAAAAAAGATGTAGAATTCGTGCATTCAATATTAACTGTGATAAAATTGTGCGTCTGTCCATTCATGGAATGTTCGCAATGCAAACTAGGTGACATGCCTAGGCGAAGCAAGTGCGTGATTAATTGTAAGTCCTTCTACAACATTATCAACTAACAATGCCATTCATAACTTTATTTATGCTTACAAAAAAAAAAAAAACTCTGATATTATTTTGATCTTTTACTTAATATGTAATGTAAAACATTTTTTTGAAAGAAAACTAGATGAACATACCCACCCATGGGCAGTGCAAATGATGTGAGTTATCTCCCCAATTGTTGAGGTTGAGAGTTTGAACCCTCCCGTTGCATTCCATGACTTAAGTGGAGGTCCTAGGGGTGAATCTCGAGGGCCATGTGATCCCCGAAAGATGATTTCCGGCGGATCATCGGTTATAAAAAAAAAAAAACATATTTTCAATTCTCTTTAATAATTGAAAACGAGAGAAAATTCTGAAATTTCTCACACAATGCAAGAGATTGATCAAATGCGGGAGTATAAAATAAATTTACCAAGTGCTACATCTTAATAAAAACCGAAAATTATATTTTTTTTCTCACCTTTTCTTACAAGTGAGGTAATGAGCACCCGTCGTGAAGAATTTTATTTCTCGTCCGTTCGAATCTCAAGTTCAGGTCCAAATCGAAACTTCTTTCGAAAAGGGACAAAAATAATATTTAAAGTTGACATGAGAAAATATCCAAAGATCCGACCTAATCCTTTTAGATACATTGCACCCTCGCGAAACGCCATTCAATGTCCCCCTCCCCGTAAATCCTGAAGAAAAAATAATAAAATAATAAGAAAAAAGGGCAAGGGCGGGGGCAAAAATCTCCCCTCCTCAATTTTATATTTCTCTGACCAAAATAAATAAATTTCATATTTCCTAGGGAGAGACATGTTTCGTGTCAACATCGACGGTCTCGCGAAACCGCTTTTTCGGATGGACCGACGCATGACGTGTCGGCCGATCCCATGTCCACGTCCACGTGTCGACGTCCCAGGGCGGCTACTCACCCATTTTGGCGGGATTTTCCATCGGACGGGAAGAGACGGGCGGTTTTAGAAAAATACTGCGCCACCGGTTTTTTTATTTTTTTTTTTGTTATTTTTTTTTCTCCTTTTTGCCCGCGGAAGTCGTCGAGGGTTGCCGGTGACGTCACCGGGCTGACCACCGTCTCCGGGGAGTAATTCGCCGAGTGTCACGTGGGGGTCGCTTTCGGGGACACGCCCCGCGGGCGTACGTGGCGATTTGTTAGTGGGTGTCCGGCAATGCGTCGGTCCCGTGAATGCTGGTGCTTACTGGGGTAAAATTATAAGGAAAAATCCCAAATTTAGTATGGACGTACAAATTCAGCATAAGATATTCCAATTTTATCAATATAGTTTTTCCGGTCACATCACTGTTGTGAATATCGATTATCTTATGTGACCCAATCATTTACAATTTTTTAGTTTTTAAAAAATTTAACTATTTTTATTGGCCGCTTCAATGTTGGACATAGCATCCATGTTAAGTTTCCATCCAATCGATGAAAGCACTACATTGATTAAACTGAAAATTTATTATCTAATTAGCATCCGTAATAAGTTCATGATTTTGTTAATAATTATCTCTGCTTATGATGTGAATAATAATCATTTTGTCCATAAATCTTTTTCTATTTCATAAATAATTTTTTCTATATGTATTCATTCAATGACTTTTTTAGTAAAAATCATTCATTCGATAATGATAACAAAAATTTCCCTTTCGGATTGTGGTGGACCAACGGATGGTGACTGGTGGTCAACAAATAGCAAGGGCAAATAATAATAAGAGTATTTATTTCTCATTTCTATTTTAAATTTATTCTTGAGTTAAAAATTGTTCCATAAATATGAAATTAGATTTCTATTTAAAACCTATTATTAATAACAGAAAAAATAATTATAATAAAAAATATAATAATTATTATGCGCGTTCTCAATGGCCTTAGCTAACCATCGCAATGGTTGCTTGAGTTGAGTCTCCATTAACCCACGAGTTAGTTTGATCAGCTTTTAATTTGCGGAAAAACATAAGCGTCAAAAGCCCATCTATCAACGTATTCTCGGTTCATCCGCTAATAGTTCTAATACTCTTTCGTAATACGGACGCTGGAACCTTTGGATTTGACTCATCCATGCTGTTTTTTATTGGAAGGAGCTAGATCAATATATATATCCACGTTCATTAAATATCACTCCGCTGACACAATGGTGACATGGCCTCTAAAGTTTGGGACGTTGCAATTCAAAACACAAAATCTGTTAAATTATGACCCGTCACTTAACTCAATTAATTGGCCAGAGATTTTCATGACGTGATAGGTCTCAACAAATTTTTCATCACATGTATCGAGTTATGATGTCTAAAGGTGGAGTAGACTTTTTCTCAACTAATTACATTAGATGTATAATTTCCATTCTTTCGTAAGAAGTTACGATCCTTTTGAGTATTGTACAATGTTTTTTGGCAATTTATAATGAATGAGAATTTCAACGGGCTCTTCGCCTTAGAACTTTCGGGGAAGAACTTATGCTCCATACGAATTATTAAATTCGAATCCAGAAGCCCTAGCTTGCCACCTAAAAGTGTATTAGGTAGAGAGGACGCGTTACGAAGCGTCAAGCAAAAGCTCGCTTCCGAGCGTTGGGGGGGGGCGGGGTCGGGATATAAATTTTCGGAATTGCAAACGAGGACGGCAGAATTTAACAATTTCTAAATCCGGGGACCGCGGGGCGAGGGGGCAATGCGAAGTGCGCGAAACGTGTCCGGGCGGGAGGCACGAGGGGGTTGTCCTTCCGCGGGGCTTTCTGCACCATCGACTCCACGTCAGTCGCGCGACACGTGTCGGGGGGGTTGCGTCATGGGGGAACCCCAGATATTCCCCGTCGAGGCGTCAAACCGAATTCGACGCCTGGCCCCACACGTGTCCCGCATCTCCATCACACGTAGACGCCTTCCCCCCCACATCTGGACCGCCCTCCCGGCCAGCTCCGCGTCTCCCGCACACGCGCCGCGTCCCCCCTGTCCCGACAAATGGAGGGGAGGCACGTGGCGGATTCCATCCGTATCGATTAAAACCAAAACATTTAAAAATCGACGCTTGAATTTTTAACTAGTATTTGATAGTTTGATTCGTTGCATGGATTAGTTTATTTAATAAATGAGTCTTATATTAGTTTAGAATGATAAATTTATTCATAACTTAATTAAACTCAGCACTCTTTTCATAGATTGGATAATGAGTGTTTCTAAATTAAATTAAATATGAACATATTTTAGTAATACGGATCGAGTTGGTTATTACATTTGTATTGCATAGAAAACGAACGAAACAAAATTAAATGTGTTAATTTAGGTCGTATCATTTTTAATCAAATCTTTCTAGTTTGGTTATGAGCTTTCCTAAACTAAGTTAAATATAGAGGCTTTTTAATAATAGCAATCGAGTATATATCGAGTATGGATTATTAAATTTATAGTACATAAATGAAAATGGATTAAATAGGCTTATTTTGGTCAGGATTATTTTCGACCTCATTTAACGGATGTAATCATGCCTAATCTCTTTTCTCTTTCTGGTTTAGAAGGGCATAAAGATTAAAATAATCGGAGGTTCTTCTTTCGGATTCAAATGCATGCGACCACTCGCATGGCCCGAGGACACGAAGCCTTTCGACTTTCGTTACGTGGAACGGAGCGGTTCGAAGGGCATCGGGGAAATTTTCCTCCGGTAAAAAATGGTAGGCGGGAACATCCTAAAGTAGGTGCCAGCGAACGTGAACCCTCACCTCCTCACTGATCCGTCCCGCGACTGGCTTGCTCCCGAATCTCGTACCCTACGATCTCGCCACGCGGTCATTTCCCACCACGGCACCAGCTCCCGTTTCCCTTCTCTTTTTTTATTTAAATTAATAAAAAATTCGGACGAAACATCATACGGTGTGAAGAAGAAGAAGAAGAGAGAGAAATCAACGAGGAAAGGACTCCCGAAAAGGCGACGAGAGAGAGAGAGAGAGAGAGGACCACATGCGTGTCAGTAAAGTAAGGACGTCCTGCGGGTGGGTGTCGCGCCCTGATTGGGCCACGTTGGGGCCGTACGAAAAAGCTAATCATACACGTTGTGACCTCCCGGGGTCAGGAGATGCGGGGAGATGGACGGCTGGGATCGGTCCATCTCGCGTTCAGTGGTTCGACGTCATGCCAACTGTAGGTGTCGGGGGGGCCCTGCCCGGGGCGGTGAGCGGGCAGGCTGCCCGTCACCCCCCGCCTCGCCCCCCGCTGTGGCCCCCAGGTGGAAAGAAATAATGATAAAATAGTATTATTAGGACGGGCAGAGGGGTGGCCCCCTCCGTGGGTCCCGCACCGGGACACGCACCCCCTCTCTCTCTCTCCTCCTCCCTTACAAAAATGGTCCGTCGCCGCACCAAAGCCCTCCATTGTAATGGCGGGTCCTCCATTTCTCTGAAAACAGATCTCTTCGTATCTCCGTTTCTTCCCCCCGGGACT
Organism: Eucalyptus guilfoylei; assembly: GCA_016097605.1. Taxonomy (NCBI): domain Eukaryota; kingdom Viridiplantae; phylum Streptophyta; class Magnoliopsida; order Myrtales; family Myrtaceae; genus Eucalyptus; species Eucalyptus guilfoylei. Next base: position 22,963,739 of record CM027869.1, read on the forward strand.
TGCTTCTGTTGCTTCTTCTCGTTTGTTCGTCTTCTTGGGTTTTCGTGCGGTTGTCGAGAGCTGCTCCCGAGCTGAAGTTTGAATTGACGCCGTGCTCGAAAGTTGAGGAAAGGTTCGGGTTTTGTTTGGTCGATCGGGAGTGAGATTGTTCTTGTGATGGCTGGAATTTGCTGCGGCCTGGTCGGAGAGAGCGAGCCGTCGGCTCCCGCGGAGCCGAGCTCCCGGGGCTCGAGGCTGCGGCTCCTGGAGCCCCGGCCGTTCAAGTTCGTCGCCGACGTGGCCCTGCCGCCCGCCTCGGAGAACTGCCGCAAGAGGCAGAGGGTGGAGGTGATGCCCAGCGAGGGGATCGAGAGCGGGCGCGAGGCGAGGAAGGCCAGGGTCGAAGAGGAGAAAGGGAAAGGCGCGAGCGAGGTCAAGGTCGCGAGGGCCACGGACGGGTCGACGAGTTCGAGGGATAACCTGCAGGTTGAGCCGCAGGAGTGCCCCAAGTTCGGGTTGACTTCGGTCTGCGGCCGGCGAAGAGACATGGAAGACGCCGTTTCCGTCGAACCGTTGTTCTGCAGCGAGAGCCCGCAGAAGCCTAACGGGTTGCATCTTTTCGGCGTCTTCGACGGCCACGGCTGCTCTCATGTAATTTGCCTCCGGAACTTTTTAAAGATAAATACATACCCAGAACCTGGGAGACTTCTGGGAGACTTTGCTACGAATCCGGCGCTAACTTACGGTGTTCGTTTGGCTTTCGCAGGTTGCTATCAAGTGTAAGAAGAGGCTGCACGAGATAGTGAAGGAGGAGATCGGGAGCTACAGGGAGTCCTCGGTGCAGTGGAAAGAGGCGATGCAGCGGAGCTTCGCCCGGATGGACAGCGAGGTCGAGGAGTGGAGCGACGCGGCCAAGACCTCGAATTGCCGGTGCGAGCTCCAGACCCCGCAGTGCGACGCCGTCGGATCAACGGCCGTCGTCGCGATCGTCACGCCGGACAAGATCGTCGTCTCCAACTGCGGCGACTCGCGCGCCGTCCTCTGCCGCAACGGCGTCGCCATCCCCCTCTCGTCCGATCACAAGGTCAGTTGCTTGCTTGCACTGCATGTCCGCAACGTGTCTTCGCGGCCCCCGCCGTGCTGCGGTGGCGCGTGAATCTCACGCATTACTAACCTCCTTTTGTCTTATTGGGTGACAGCCGGATCGGCCGGACGAGCTGGAGCGGATCCAAAACGCCGGTGGCCGGGTCATCTACTGGGACGGAGCACGTGTCCTCGGGGTCCTTGCCATGTCGCGAGCCATCGGTGAGTGTTTTCTCCGTCGCCGCCCGAGCCTTAATCGGTCGACACGTGTGTATTCTCGACGTGGGGTCGCTGACGTGTGGGCTGATTCTTATTTTTCCCCTTTGTTTTCTCTTGCCAGGCGACAACTACTTGAAACCGTTCGTCATACCCGACCCGGAGGTGACGATAGTGGATCGGACGGCGGAGGACGAGTGCCTGATCCTGGCGAGCGACGGGCTGTGGGACGTGGTCTCGAACGACACGGCCTGCGGGGTGGCCCGGATGTGCCTGCGGGCGCAGAGGCCGCCCTCCCCGCCGCGGTCGCCCGGCGGCTCCGACATGGCGGTGGGCGCGAACGCCGAGAGCTCGGACAAGGCCTGCTCCGATGCGTCGATACTGCTGACGAAGTTGGCGCTGGCCAGGCACAGCACGGACAATGTGAGCGTGGTGGTGGTCGATTTGAAGCGAGACCACCAGCGATAGTCTCTCGCTGCCGCACCCACTTTGCCCATTTTGCCTTAATTAGCCCGTATCGATATATTTACTACAAGCTTTGTAGATCGAGACCGTGGAGCGGACCCAAAAAAATTGGCGAAAGCTCTTAAGAGAGAAGAAAAAAAAAAGATTTTAAGGTTCTTCCGAATTGTAATTAAAGCTCTAAAGTAGGGGATGTAATTGTTTTTCACATCAGGCGAATGACAGAATGGCAATTTACCCGGGTGAAAAACCCTAATCAAATTCAATTTATGTCGCGCCTATAATTGATTGCATTGCAACATGTCGAGAGCGAAAGATTGCTTGTCCTCTTCTTCGAGCTTTTGCGACGAATGGTAGGGACGAGGGATTCTGAGATTTGGGATTGTGGGTTAGGATTTCGCTTATCCCCTTCAAAAATCATGAATTTTTTTTGCAATTATTCATTTTGGCCCACGCTCCCATGGGGTAGGGGAACAAATGTGGTACGGGAACCCTACAATTTCCCACGCTATAATCCACAATCCATCTTTTTTGACCATACAACGTCTGAAGCGCCACTTCGTTGTGGGTTCTTGCTGTTGATGCTCAAGGTATGGACCATGGCCTGGTTCGGTATGTAATTAGCTTTTTCCTGCGGAAATCCTGTCTAGATTTCCCGACGTGGGACGTCGCCAGCTATGGACCCTTTTCTACAAAAAGGAGAGGGGAAGAGGGTCCCCAATCTTTTTCCATCTTTCCTTTCGGTCGCGATGCGCAATTAGATACCGTACAAATCCTATCCTCAAGCTCTCCCTCTTTTCCTCTCAGATGTGGCTTCAAGGAAGAATTACTTTTCTTCAGTTACAGAAGTGCACAGAGATAACGATGAACATGACTGCAAATCAGCGAATTTTAAGGATTGAACTCGCGGGTTTGGTATTCTTCTTTTACTTTCCGAGAAGGTGTTCCTACCACACTCGTCGTCGACGGGATGGTCTCGACCTATGTAAGAATTTGCGTGACTTGATTGAGCACGTTATTCAAATGACCGAGTTGGGGAGCGGGGCGGCTCAGCAAGATTAGAATGCCATTCGGGAATTTCTCCCGTCGGATACGAATTCTCGCCGCCTTTTCGGACTGAAAGCGGTAGGGGAGTGGGGATGGGAAGGGGAGGGGCTCACCGGAAGCACGTCATGCAGCGACGGACGCTTAGGCACGTCCCCGTCCCGGATCCAGGCGTCGGGGCAGGATTCGCGAGCCGTCGCGGTGCTTCGCTGTAAGATTTTGTTCGAGATACGATGGGGACGGGTGGTATTGTGTTGGAGGACGGGATTTTTGCTTCTTCTTTTTCTTTTTTTTCTTCTGCCTTTTCGTGCCGACCCCAGCACGCTCACATGCCGCTGTCAATGTTACGTGTCGGGGAGGGTTTTTTGGATGCCCTCCGAGGAGATGGAGGAGGAGGAGGCTTTTGTTTAACCTTATAGCTGGCAATTCGGAGCAAATCATGGCGTTAGGGCGAAACATTACGGTGATTTGACCTGACCTCGATCGTGTCGTGTCACGTGATGTGATGAAACCAGTCGCGACGGAGGAAATATCTGCGCGCTTTGGCCCCTCTTTTGCTTGGCCATCGATCGATCCGAGGAGTGCCGCTGCCACGTGCCCCGTCGCTGGCCGATTGGTGGGGACTCGGCTGGCCTGATGAGACGCCCCTGCTTTCTTTTCCCGCTGTTGCCGTCACGTTCTGTTGCCTAAACCCCATTGCTTGTCATTCAATGGATCACCTCTCCACGCATTATTACGCACAAGTTGATCTCCCTCGCTTTTGATATTCATTCATCTAGAGGGTGGAAAAATTGGGTATGCCATAGATGTCGCCAAAACATCATGTGCATTCATCATGCTCGCGGAATTTGCCCGGGGAATTAACACAAGAGTAAAAGAAAAGCTTATCGTTATCATTTGACACGTGGTAAAAGAAGAGCTCCTAATAATTATATTGGAGAATTCCTTGGCCAAGATAATGGGGTCGATTTTAAATGGAGATTCGATTGTTCGCAGTTTGCCCTAGCTTGAATGTTAAAATCAAGACTGATCAGTTTGATTTGATTGGATGATGTCTGTATACGTATGTATATATGCATAAAGGGTATATGCAATGTATGTGTATTGACATGTCTTTTCTGGTTTCCCTCAAGTGGTTTCTTGAGAATAGGAACCACTAAATAATATGCCTTGCATTGAGAAAGCCAGCATAACGTCCCTATCAAGAGAGACCCTACAAAGGAATTAGTACTGTTGGACGAGATGATGAATTAGAAGAAGCAAACCAAATCAAGCGGAAAGATTCGAATTCCAAAATTCCAATTCTAAATGCCTCCTTCGACCCCCCAGAAAAAAAACTCTTAATGCCTCCACATCAATTCATGGCCTTTGAGATACCAAAGCATTGATTAAGACCATGGGAGGGCTATGAAGGTAAAGGATTATGACACGATAATGCCGTTATAGAAGTTGAAAATTTAGCGTTGTTATGAAACCTGTGTGATAAAAAAAAAATTAAAAAGAATTTTCGAAATGAAGCTGAGCAATCCCACAGCATCATGGTAAAGTAATATTATAAACATATGTGTGTGAGTGAACTAGGAATATGCTACGCAACCAAAAATGCAAACAATCTAGTGTTCCTGCTATTCATTTCAAGTTTCGGCTCGAGTATTGCCGGGTCCACGAGATGTCATTATGCATTTTATTGACATATGGTTCTTTTATATATAATATTATGTAAAACAAGTCCCGCCTTATCTAAATAGAAAAGTTATGTATGTCAATAACAATGAAACTAAGTGATGGCATGACGCAACGACATTCGGGGAGGCAGTGGTGGTGTAATTTTGGCCACAACTCTGATTAGGTGCTCTTTCATTGGGTGACGACTGAGATTGAGACTTGGGAAAATTCCTCAAGTTGCAATCCTACCTTGCAATTCATCACATTGGGTCGGCTCCTCTTCCGCTTTTCCTCCACCTAAAATTTTACTGGTGAATTGGACAGATGATGGAGCGAGCGAAGCACCCGATTGGACTAAGCATTTTGACCCTTCCAGTTCATCAAAATCCGCATCTGATTCCTTTGCTACTACCATGCCATCCGGGCCAAGACACACCATCACCAATCACCATGCCTCTTTATTCCACTGTCTCTCTGGCATGAACGAGTTCGTTCAGCTTTTCTTCATGTCCTTTTCAACGTGTGTCCACCTTCTCTAGCAAAAATTCTATTGTCCTGTGTCGAAGAAAAAAATGGGAATATCCGTCTTTAGTCAATTAACTTTTGCAAGGATAGGTAAGTTTCAAGTATCGTTGATTAGAGAAATGTGAGCGGTAGTAGCTTACCTTGTTTATAGGAATTAACCAATGCTTATTAACTTGTTTGTAAATTACCAAATTTTCGTATGTCCTACAAACTTTTATTTGCGTGAATTTACCAATCCTTCCATTCTGATTTAAATTACGGGTAGTTTAGGTTATTAACTTTGCTTTGTGTTATTTACTGAGATTTATTTAGTTGCTTGTGCATTACCAACTTTGCCAAAAACTTATTAACTTCTATCGGCATAATTCGCCAATATTTTGAGTTTAAAAACTCTTATATCAGATTTACTGGCTTTAATTGAGTAACTTATGAGTTACTTATCGGTGTTTACTTGGTTATTTGTAAATTATCAACTTTTTTGATAATTCACTAATTTTATTAGCACAAATAATCAGCAATTTTAAATTTAACAATTCTTCTACAACACTTACCATCTTTTATTTGAGTTACTTAATAAATGTGGGCAAATGAATCAAACAAACATCAACTATTCATATAGGACTAGTAATTTTCATACAATCAAATAAGCATCGTTAATATTCAAACATCCAGATTAATATTGGCCATTTATATAAGACTCAGTAACTTGAGTAAAATCAGTAAGCAAATGGAAACTAGTTGATAATTTAATCAGAGAAAAGTTGGCGAAGGGCTAGAACAAATGTTGGTAGTTTCGTATAATAGCTAGTAAACTTAGATAAGTCGACGAGTTACATAGATAAAAACCGATAATTGACCCAAAAAATGCTAAAACAGATGTTGGTAGTTTCATATAATAGCTAATATACTTAGATAAGTCAACAAGTTAACATAAATAAAAACCGATAATTGACCCAAAAAAATCGGTCATTTTCAATCACATGAATAAACTCGGTAATAATTTCTTATAAGAGTTGATAACTTACTAGCAAGTTGCCAAATAAACATTTTTTCTAAAGTCCCTTTCTTTTTTACCAGCAGTATTCGAGACTTGTCAACATCTTGCAAAAAATATACCAAAACGGAAGATCTTTAATGTTTCTGCAAATGCAACACTGGAGTTGTCCCTGTCAATATGCTTAGTAATTTGAACACTAATTGGGTTTGGTTCCACCTAGGCCCGTTCAGGCCTGACTAATGGGCGGGCCTCGACGTGATTTTTGATGCCCAAGTTGGGGCTCGGCCCGACCATGGGCCCAGAAACCTCAGGAGGCCCAAGCCTGAAAACATTGTACTCCTGTTCACACATCGAAGGACATACAGCTCTTTTAGAACCATGGAATGATTAGCATTAGCATTTTCAGGAGACTTTGAAATTTAAAACGAAACTGAGGTGATCAATTTTTGCATTCCTTTTATTTGATGTGATGGTGTTTTTGTCTTGGTTTATTGACTAGCAAAGATCACAAAAAGCAATCCGATTAATTAACAGAGTGGATTATTCAATTAACGTATAGTTATCTAGGTTGAATTGGAACAAAATTTGCTCATTAATGTAATCGAATGCCTTGATGTGGTTTGGAGTAATACTCCCGGTGATCAGTCTTCTTTTTACATTTTCAGTTTGAAATTTAAAATGACTATTAATGGAAGCTTGAATATGGTAAGAGACGTTGGAAGAGATTAGCATTCCAAAGTCACTGTCCTTATAGTGTTGCTAAGGCATCTCCCCGACCCATGTATCTAGGATTGGAATTGCATGCGCATGTAGAGAGCACATTTCAGAAGGGCGATGGTAGAGTTTTGAGATTGTACATAGTGAACTCGGTTCGAGTTCGCCATCACACTCAGATTGAGAGTTGTCGAAGACTCATCAATAGATTGGGGCTTGGAGAATCAAACCGTAATTTCTTTTATAAGGTGAACTTGCAGAAACTCTCTTATATTTATGGTTGGATTCGCATGGTTGTTAGCATGAATGTTTGATATATACTAATTACCTGCTTCTAGTTGTTTTCTTATAGTTATACCAAATACCATACACTATTTTAGATGTTCAACTTTCAACATCATGCGATGTGCACTTGAAAGCTGACGATTAGCACTCGAAAAAATTGAATCAACCTTGTGTCAACGGACATAAAAAAGAACGAGAACGATAGGGATGTTTATCGCATGAAATTCTGACATTCCAATGAATTACGTGACCAATAGCAACTCTAATTTGAAGTCTAATGACTGAAAAGCTCGAGTTGCAAACCGGTAGATTCGAAAGCCACGGATACAGCGACATGCGAATGAGAAATTGTGCTTGGAGGTCAAGATTTTCCTAGGAAAAAAAAAGATCGAAACTTCCAATTGCAGATCGAAGCGACGCTCAAAATTCCAATCAGGGCACATCTCCAAAATCACCGGAGCCAGCCCAAATCCGAAGAAAGCCCCTCGCTTTACCCTTTCAAGACTCCATTTTTATGTTCTTCTCTCTCTCTCTCTCTCTCTCTCTCTCTAGCTGTAGCGCATTGATCGTCTACAATTTTCCCGCCGTACCTGCTGTCCTGCGTAGTGGGTAGGTCCCAGAATTATCGATAATGTCGAAAGGCCCCGTCTTTACGATTCGGTCCTGAACAGGAAAAAGGGGCGTACGATGAAGCAGCGAACAACCCACCTCGCTAAGTAAAGCTCTCCCCCACTCGCCTTTCATAATATTCACTCGTTTCGCACTGGCCGCGTTTCCATTCGGTGGCGAGAATCTTATAGTGGGCAGGGAGGGGCTCGACTTTCGCCGGGACCCGAGACCCATGAGAGCATTTGGGTCGGTTTCGATCGGTCTCCTGAGCGAGCGATCGATCCTCCGCAGCTGACGTGAGTGCCTTTCTTTATATGGGTTTCGCTCGATTGCCGGTTAGGTGTTTGTATGGATGTCCAATTGAAGATGGGTCACCGGCGCTTGGCTGCTTGGTAGAGAGGTTCTGTGAAGTGCGTGGCGCGTTTCTGATATCAGCATTTGACGCTGAGTTTTTACTGCGATTTCAATGGTTTGATGGGTGTACTTTGCCATATTTAGGTCTACCGTTATTTTTTGTCCCGACTTTGGCAAACCTCGGGTAGTCGGTAGTTCTTGTTTTTCCTCCTTTTCCTTTCGAATTTTGCGACTAGAGCTTTTTCACTTGTTTTTCCTGTGATAGAACTTTAGATTCGCGCGAGTTTCGTGATGAATGTTGATCACCAGACTCATTTGTAACTGGTGAATCAACTTGTGTACCTATATTGCGACTGCGGTGAACTTCTCAGATTAACATTGTCTTTCTAACAATAATTTTCAGGAAGTGGTGGTCGTTGTAATGGGCCTTTGCAAATCTCATTGTGATATGTGATCCAAAATGGTCTTTTGGACTTGCCATTGAGTTCAACTTACCTGGTGGGTTCTGTGTGTACGTACGTTGTGTTGTATCCTTGCATAGTGCTGCTAAAAGTCGTCCTTGAGCAACATCTTTTCACACGGTTGAAAGCATTTTCTTTTTCTTGTGACAGCAGTGAAATGGGTGCATACAGAACTTTGGATTTTGTTATCAATGACATCCTAAACGCAGTAAACCCGCAACAACAGGATTTGGTGATTCGAGTTCATATCATAGATGAACTGCGAAGGGTTATTGAATCCGTGGAAAGTTTAAGAGGTAATGATTTCTGTTGCATACCCCGAACCACCCCCCCTCAAGATAAAAAAAGAGTAATAACATAGCTGCACTGAACAATATACTTCTGAAGATTTATGAGGTGTGTAGGGCCAACAATTTTTACCAGAAGGCAACCTCTTTCTAGCTAGTTCCCATTGCATGCCTTTGATTTAACGGCAAAATAAAGCGGTATTTTGCTTTCTCGTTCCTCAGGGCATTAAGGTTAATGTGGGGTATTTGTATGTGGCTGGAAAGTTGAAAGCCACTGAAGAACAGATAATCCACTAAAGATATGGAGTTGCAAAATAGAAACTGAAACGATGAGAAGCTGCTTTCCTTTTGAATTTGTATTAAAAAAACTTTCTTCAGCTACCGTGCATTCTATTTCTGATGAAAATATTTGAAAGAGACAAATTGCTGTCCTCTAAACTTGTCTGGGTTTATGTCAGAAACTGTGGATTAGGTGCAGTAGGCTTGCTTTGGTTCCGCTGCTGCAAGACTGTAGTCCTTAAGCAACAAATAGTTACTGTAAAGGCTGTTGGCTTTTATCTTTAGAAAATCAAGCACCCAAGCACTTAACAAGCCTTCGAAGGAAGCAGAGCTTTATATTTCCTTCTAGTGTGTCATATTTTTCCAATTGGATGAGCATCTCTAAAGTAAGCACTACAATCATCATGCTAGAGGACCATCCATCAGCTGTGTGAATGGCCCTGAACCGTTAAAAGAAAATTAGAAGAGGGATAATCCTGGCAGTACCTCATCAGATAACACAAGTCAAGAGATTCTTCAGTGACATGCGGTTTATCTTGTGATTTTAACAGGTGCAACCGTGGAACCATTTGGGTCTTTTGTGTCTAATCTTTTCACCAGACAGGGGGACCTGGATATCTCTGTTCAGTTACCCAATGGTTCATATATCTCGGCTGCTGGAAAGAAACTTAAACAGGCACTATTAGGAGACTTATTGAAAGCCTTGAGACAGACAGGTGAGTCTTACTGTTTTGTGTTTTCTCTAGATTATAACTGACGTGTCCTTATCAAAATCTGCAAACAGCTTCTGAAGTGAGAGAAAAAAATGTGTTGCAAATACGGTCTTTGTTTTTTTTTTTGGTAAAAGAAATACGGTCTTTGTTTCATGCAGTGTAATTTGACTTTTTGACAACCTACCCTTGAAATTTTATATTGGAGAATTCACTGACATGGAAAGATTTTTTTATAGCAGAAAATCAAAAAGGAAAGAGGTAGGATGAGACTTAGCTATAGATATTGGTATATTAGGGCGTGGATAATAACCAGTTTGGCTAGAAATAGATTTTTGAAAGAGAAATAGATTTTTCTTTTTCTATTTCTAGATGAGTTTTTGAACAAAAATTCGTATTTGATGACAGCGAAAAATTTCTGTTCACGGAATAGAATTTTTTTTTTATGAAACACAAAATTTCTCTCTCTCGGGAGGCGGTGGTGGTGGCGGGCGGTTGGTGGGTGGCCGACTAGTAGAGTGGGCGAGCGATGATAAAAGTTTTTACTTCTCATTTTTGTTCCAAACCTATCTAGACTAAATTTTTTTTCTAAAAAGATGAAATTGCGCCACCAAACGGATTTTCGTTCCGAAAACAAGTCTGGAATAGAAAAATTGTTCTGGAACAGAAATAGAATGGTTGTCATGCGTGCTCTTAGAATGACATGCTGGGTTATTGTATCATTTTGTAAAACTATCAGTTGGGTTCTTTCTGCTATCGGTGATAGTTGGAATGCCAGTTTTCTTTGATACTCTTGAGTGATTAGTATAGTGATGGTGGCATGCAGCAGCAGACCTTTTGAGATATTCAATAGCTCTTCTATAGATTTTTTTATTGAGAAAATAAATTTCTCCCACTACTTTTGGAAAGGCTAGCTGAGGAAAGGTTTTGGGTTGAACAAGGTTGCGTGTTGACTAAATTCTGTAAAATTACTAAAGACGTTTCATGGAAAATCCTGATTGTTGAGCGTCAGGAACATCTTTTTCTTGAACAAACCTGTACTGTAGGTTGCCTCCAATGCATTAGGCTGTGGTACTTCTTCAGAGGACACATCTCTTTCTACTTAGTCTGGTCTTATTTTGTTGCCATATTCATGTTGCTCACTATAATGGCAGTGATTTTTGTCAGGTGGGTGGCGCAGGTTGCAGTTCATTGCCCATGCTAGGGTACCCATTTTGAAGATTGAGAGCAAAAACTCGAGCATCTCTTGCGACATTTCAATCGATAATTTGCACGGCTACATTAAGTCGAAGTTCTTGTTCTGGATCAGTGAGATTGATGGACGCTTTCGAGACATGGTTTTGCTTGTATGTTCAAGTTAAGAAAAGTAAAAGACAATACTTGCTGATATGCATCTTCTTTTTATTGATTTTATCTATTCTTTCTCTTTGCCTGCATAGGTCAAAGAATGGGCTAAATGTCATGATATAAACAATCCAAAGACTGGGTCTTTCAACTCTTTCGCTCTTAGTTTGCTTGTGATCTTTCATTTTCAGGTGAGCTTGTCCTATGATAATTGTGCTTTAGAAATGTAAGAGGGTAGATTTTGCATGTATAATCTCTAAAGATGTGTAGAATGATCGCCAAAGCACACAGGTGGCTTTTGAAATTTAATTTAGTTGTGAAGTGCAAAAGCATGGCACTACACAATTCCAGATTCTCGAAAGTAAAGTCTTTATGCATAGCAGTGCTTCACAAATTTTGCCCTTAGGACGCCCTTTGACAAAGCCCTATGACAGGTTATGATCTAGGAAGCCAACATGCGACCTTTAATTGTAATAACACGTGATGGCTTGTAGACACTTTTTAACTTGAAAGTTGTTAACAACGTATATCATTAATTGATTTGTTACAGACTTGCGCTCCAGCAATTTTACCTCCTCTGAGAGACATCTACCCTCGTAGTGCTGTCGACGATCTCCAAGGTATTTTGGCTTGACTCTGGATAAAAGACCAGTTTGATTTTCTTAGCTTATTTGTGTATTTCCACCTTTGCTGTTTAGTTGCATCACTTTTATTCTCATAGTCAATGTCTTTTCATTGCTCTTACTAATGGGTTGGGCCATCTGTTTTCCTCATACTTCAGGATCTATCATCATGCCTTGGGTGTGTAATTTTGGTGTTCTCTCCTAATATCTTGATTTGTGTACTATAAAATGAAATTTGCATGAAGAGAGCAGAGATTTTCTTTATGTCTTTGTGTGCGTGCATGGAAAGTTCACTCTATCATTTGTGACTTACTACGGGTTTATAATTTAAGAAGGTTACATAATCACAAGTCAGAACTCTCACCTAAGGCAGTGAATGTAGTGAATATACAGATGAAGAACCTATTATTGATCTTGCAACCACTGTAGTTTTGGATATTAGGTTATGAGATGTACAGAGAGGCTTTTAGGATTATTGAATTTTACTGTTAAGGAAAACACTCTTTACACTCCAAATGCTATGTTTAGTTGTCAATTAATTGGGTTGTCAGTGTTCCATAGTGGAACTTTCATGGCTTCCTTAGATTCTGGTGAACCTCCCATAAAGTTACAACCTTAAACTTCTCATGACTTAAGCTATCATCTTGATGAAAAGTTGCAGAATATTTTGAGTATTCTCTTGCATCATACTTCAGCTAGCCTTTTGTTGCATGAAAGTTGTAATGGCTTCCTGCATTTTGAGATCAATTTTATGGCCATCACAAAGGATGGATGAACTTTACCAACTTGCGAGACAATTAATGACTTTAGATACTATTTAATGAACATGACTCAGGTGTGAGGGCTGATGCAGAAAGGCGAATAGCAGAAACCTGTGCTGCTAACATAGCCAGGTTCAAATCAAGCATATCAAAGCCAAACCGAAGTTCATTGTCAGAGCTTTTTATATCATTTCTTGCGAAGGTAACCTCTGAATTTCCTTGACACTGTCTTTGTGATTGGTCAAAGTACTGCTAGGAGACTTTATTTGAAGTGAACAATGGTATGCAATCACTTGCACTTGCATATTATTTGATTAATTCTATAAAGGCGGCCCAAGCTTTCTGTGCAAGAAATTTTTTCACCTTTTTTCATTCATGTTTAGTTTCTGTGTTTTTCTTTTAGAATCTTAATGATACTAATTTTTCCCACTGAGGAGTGATTTTGCTTGCATGCATGACTAGAAAAGCTTGGTGGCGGCCATGCTAATTTATGACTTGAGTCTCAAGGTGTTATTTAAAATGGGCATTGCAGTTTTCGGGCTTAAATCTGAAGGCACCAGAGCTTGGGATTTGCCCATATACCGGACAGTGGGAAGAAATAAAGAGCAACATGAGATGGATGCCCCAGACTTATGCTTTATTTGTAACTACCCTTTTGTCCATAACTTATCTCTGAATAGCATCTATTTTCTCAATTTCTGCTGCTACTAATTATGTATCTCCCTTCTGATGGCATGTCAGATTGAGGATCCTTTTGAGCAGCCAGAGAATACTGCAAGGGCTGTTAGCTCCAGACAACTTAAGAGAATCTCAGAAGCGTTTGAAATAACCCACCATAGGCTTACTTCAAACAGTCAGAACTGGCCCGCTGTTCTTGCTGCGCTGGTCAGGCCACATGAAGTACAGTTTTTGACAAGGACACCAGTCACAAATGGAAGTTACAATGGAGGTCGCCTTAACAATACGTCATGGAATCAGAGAGCATTAGCCTCACCCTCCCCAGGGCAGCATCAACAGCGGAGAGTGAAGAACAACCATCAAGGACCTGCACCAAGCTTTGCCCACAACTCAGCTGTACCCAGACCACATCACCATCCTTCAAAGGATTCGACCCGTCAAACACCAAGCCAGCAACATCAGAATAAACCGCGGCAAATGTGGAAGCCTCGACCTAGCAGGGAAATCGTCGATGAGTGAAGGGTGTCAAGTTGGATGAGCGAGCTTGAGCAAACTTTCCCTGTGGATTCACTACAGGCTTTTGGTTTGCTCTGGCTATTTTTGTTTTGCTTTTGTCTGAGTGTGACGAAATCCAAGAGCAGAATGGTCGTTGGAGGTTCTGAGACTATCAACCTCAAAAGGGGCGAAGAGAGATTAAAAAGATTGATAATTGAGTTGGATGAGGTCAAGGACTTTGTGAAAACGCCGAGGTCTTTTAAATTTTTTGGCAAAATCCAAAACACTTGTAAAGGATATGTATCATCTTCTTTGCCCCATGTTGTGGTGGCTGTTTTGATCTGGACGCCGAGAAAAGGAAATTATACTCTCCCTGCTGCAGACCTATGTTTCTGTGGTAAGCTTGCCTTGTGAACATAAATATCTTGAAGTGCGTCTAATAGCGGTTTCAAGTGACACTGTAGTCTTAATTAGCTCGGGGGCTATTGAGCAGCACGAACGGACACGAGCTATTCGGCATGGTAAAAGTGATTTTAAGTTCCCCAGCACTAACAAAGATGGCAGTATTTACCTTTTCCTTGGAGTTGGTCAGGGCAAACGCTAGGCTAGTCATTATTCTGTCTAGCGAAAGCCCAAAAAACCAGAGAACGGGAAAAACAATGGATCTCTGGTTGTGATCAGAAACGTCCATAAGGTTCTTAAGTGATGGTATGGACCAATAAGAGAAAAACCAAAGCTCCTTTTGAATTAAAATGTCTTCAAAAGGACGCGTAATAGAAGAGAAACATGTACAACCATCGGCTGCAGTTTATTCAAAGATCGATGATACGCGGTGAAAATTGCTCTTTGCCATTGCCAAGTATCGTACAAATAAAGTACCAAATAGCTCTCGCGTGTTTCCAACTTTGATCAGTAGAAAAATAATTAATGCTTTCAACCAAAAAATTGTTAGCACCATGAGAATACAGTATAAATTACAGGAAGACTCTTTTCTTTGACAACCCTTTTCGTATGTGCTGTACCCCAAGCAATCAAGTTAGCACCAACGCCTACTATGATCCACGATCGTTCCTGTCATGGACTCGCAAGATGTCCGCAAATCATATATATATCCTGCACACCAGATAATTCCCTTTGTATGCAGTTCGATAGGTGCTCCTGTATGCATCTTCGCCGTCGATATTTGTTGGCATTCGCCTCTTTGGGGTCCACGATGAGATATCAGATAAACTTTCTTCCAACTGCTTTCAAGCATGCAAAAGGCGCTTATCGCATGTCAAAATCCTATAACTGGCATGAGGACCCTCAGCAGTGTCTCTCACAGCGACGAGCCACCCCATGGCCTTGGCAATTTCTTGAAGCTCATCCATGACCGCGAGCGAATCACGAATATATACACGTCCACCAGGCCTTAAAATCCTATCCATCTCCAGCATTATAGTGGACATGTTGCATCTGACACATTAAAACAAAGACATTAGAAAATATCCGGAAAGGGATGCTTTATATGAATTCACACATTTTTCCAAAGTTTCTAGGTAGAGAATCGATGATTTCAGAAAGCGCTTGCTATAATCTACAAAGAAACCATAACAGTCCCAGAAAAAGAATGAGAAGTAGACCAATCCCATCTACTGTCTTTCAGACCAAGAGAATAAGTAATACCTCTTTCTTTCCAAGGAGAAGAGGCCAGCTGCATGCAACAGATCGTAGGTCCTGGGATATGTATCAAAGGGCTCACACCTAATACAACCATTCAACCATGAATACCAAATCCATCAACGCTGCTTATATAAAAGAAACCAATAATTACAGTGTGAACTAATAATGTAACAGAAATATGGGACGTTGGGCAGGATGAACAGTCCACACAAAAAGAGAATTAATCATACACAAGCTGCAACTTTTTTCTGTTTAAGTATAAAGAGGCTGATAGCAGTTTAAAAGCCAAAGATTATCTGTCTAGAATTCTCCGCTAAGCTTGCAAGCCAAACACCATTGCAAGTGATTGAGTCTCAAAGAGCAGTAGTGCTTGTGATGGAAAGAAACCATAAAAGGATATTTAAATTGGAATGTAAATATACTGACAATTACTATGAGATACATAGAATAGTGGAGGTCAAGTACCAGTCATGCATAACTCCAATAAGGCCACGGTCATATATGACAGGCAATGTGTCGGGGCCACTAACAGGGACCACATTCAGAACCCAGCAATCAACTCGCTCAGAAATTAGTGCAGCCGCAAACCTGCCAAAATCAACACATAAACAATTGAGATACTACTCAAAAAGAAGAAAAATAAGGTGAGGAAAATGGCTACAATACCCTCCAAAGCCAGCTCTCATGTCCAACACATTTCTCAATTTATATTTCTTCCAGTGTAAAGCTCGTACATAGCTTGCTATTATTTCGTCCCAATATTTTGATTCTGCCTTGAATAGTTCTTTTCTGGATATGTAAGCATCAATATGGATGCTCTGGAGCCTATCGGGTGGCATTTGCAATCGTGCAGGCCATGCAGTAACATTTGCTCCATATCCATTCTCAGGAAGTTGTGTAATACATGCTTTCAGATCAACATACCTGACATGATCATGTAAATGTCATAGTGGTAAAAAGCCCCAGAACAAATATTTTTGACGTGTTGAACATCATGGCATAGAAAAAGGCATGATAAGAGAACAATATAGTAAGGATGCGTTTGGTGACCATTCTGTTTCTTAGACAAATTTCTGAGCATTTGAAGACATTTGATAACCATCCAAAATTTTTATTCCTGGGATAAAAATGCGTTTAGTATGACCCTCGAATTCTTTTGTGAATTAGAATTTCTTTCAATATTTTAATAATTTCATTACATTTTTATTTTTTTCCTTTTTTCTTTCTTCTTCTTCTTCCTTTAGCCAGTCATTGGCCTCGACCATGGCTGGCGACCTTGTCGGCCCCCGCAAGGCTCGGCCTCACCACCGGTGAGGTCACCTTGCCGGGCCATCGCAAGGTCTACCATGCATGGCTGGGTGACGCTGACCTCGCGATGGCTCGGCAGGGCCTTGCCTAGCCACTTTGTGAGGTTAACCTTGCCTTAGTTGGGTAACACCGGCCTCACAGAGTGTCGACGAGCCTCATCAGTTGCTAGGCGAGCTTGGCCTCGCTAGGTTTGGGCGAGGCTAAGCCTCACTAGTGGCTGGCAAAAGGAGGAAGAAGAAAAAAAGGAAAAGAAGAAAAAAATAAGAAAAGAAAAGAGAAAAAAAGAAAGTGGTCTTGATTCTGAAGTTGTTTTTAGGAACAAAAGACCAACTTTTTTTTTTTACTTTTCAATTCTATTTCAAATCTATTCCCAGAAATAAAAACATTACCAAACGGATTTATGTTTTTTTTTTTTTGGTTCCAGTTAACAAAAAAATAAAATTATACATTGTTTAGCCGGTTACCAAATAGGGCCTAAGCTAAAAAAAGCTACATCCCCAACCAATACCCCTACAACCCACTAAACTGATAAAGAACAGAAAACATGAGATTATGTTCCAAAGACTGAAGTGTCAGTGTTGGAAATTCAAATCTCTTCATAAGCCTCAAAATGACAAATATACTTGAAGCTATGGCATCTTGGAGAAGTAGGTATAGAAAGATCCAATATTAACATTGCTCTTTAAATCAGCAACATTTGTATCTCTAATTGTTAAATGTCACACAGTTTACCTAGTGCCAGTAAGCGGTGAAACAAATTAAAAATTTTGAAGTCCCACATGTTTCTGGCAGCATGGCAGTTAAAAAGCCACATATTATCATAGTGGCACTCTGCCAACTTGACAACGAAAATAATTATCATGGCTAGCCAATGAATGATTAACTCAGCCCATACGAGTAAATCATCTCTAAAACCGAAACAGTATCTCCTTTTCTCTTTTTGCACAAAAACAGTGTAAACTGCACCAGGATCACCATAGCATCACAACAGAACAAAGAAAGCACAATACCAGACATTGTCAGGATCGTCCTCAGGTTCACAAAGTCGAGGTGTGGTCCCTGGCTCACGGCTCAGGTAGCAGCTGTTGTTCAATGGCTTTTGCCATATTGCAATTTGTCCCTCCTTTTTAACAAGTTCCCAGCAAAGACGAGTAGTAAGATTAAGCATCTCTGCATGCAAAAGTTCAAGATGATAAGGTAATACCCAATGGTAGATTCATCTTTCGTGCTCATCAAACAATGATACTTTACTGGACCAGTAGACAAATTACTAGGTTTCAACATAGCCCAAGCGGAAGCAGACACATGCTCATTCAAGTGAACAGCTTTTAGCAGTTAGAGGAAAAATCATACAGAAAAACATGAAACATCCTACAATAAAAAAATGAGAAAAGAAAATTACTGTGCACTACCTGCCCATTGTTCCTCTAGAATAGCCTCATGTTTGTAAACTGGCTGTGCAGACCAGGCAAAGTATCCTCCAGCCCGGAGAATCCTGTTGACCTCAAGCAGCAGAATACCATCTTCACCGCATGATGCAGAGAGTAAGATCAAAATCAGACGTTATGAAGACTAAATGGAGTGTAAAACAATAAACGAACTTATCTTAAAAGGTTGCCGTGTAGATTGGAAACATACTGAGAAAATTTTCCAAAAGTTTGAAGTAATGACCTCTACTCCCATGTCACAAAGTAGAAAGTATTAAAAACGAGAATATGGAGGAATAAGAGATAATTTCTTTCACTTCGCTATTTTTAGGAGAATATGCAATATGTGCATTCATGAGTATTAGGTACAGGATAATCTCAAAGCTCCGCATATCCACCTGAACCAAGCAATCTATATGCGTGCAAGAAAATAATTACTTCTTTAAGCCTTTCCTCAGTGACTCAAGAGTGTGAAACCACGTAAGTAAACTGAATCACATTCATCTCTCTTCCTCCGATGTCTCTAAAACTAGACATGGGAACAGACCTTATCCTGATTTGCACGGGGAAAATTTGCCTTTAAGGATCACTAAGTCAGCTAGTATACTCAATTGACAATTGCAAACCCCCACATTTTACAGCAACTATCTATTTCAGTATTGCACCACAGAAGAAAAGAAGGTAAGAGACACGAGTCACTACCGTCGCGAGTCCAGTTTATTCTGCATCGTGAACAGTGTATCATATCAAAAGCTTGACTTGGATATAGCAAGCGTCGAGTTGCAAATGCTGCTGCCATTGCAGGCACACCTCGCTCAAGTGCAAACTGAATTTGATTTTCATGAACATCTTTTGGAGCTATGGACACAGTTATGACATTTCGAGACAGCAAATAGGCACCAAAACTTGCAACACCACATCCAACATCCAGAGCAACTCGGGTGTGTCGACCAAAAGCAATCTCAGGCACCATCTACAAGTACGAGTAGAAAATTCAACATCAGTCACACAAGAATTAACCACTTGTTCTCATAGACCCCATTCAGATTTCCTTTTTCATTACAGTAACTGATACAAATTAAGAACCTGAGAAATCTGATCCAAGTATTGGTCTGCTCCATGAATAAATTGAGTACCACCTCCAGGAAATTTAAACTTGTCTTTCTCTTTGGTGATCCAGTTCTGACCACCTTTGTCATCAACCAGTCGAGTGTGTGGAACATTGTAGTACCAAACCTGAAAATCAGAAAATTTCTTTGCAATGAATTTACCGTACTAAGGACCAAAAGGAGCTCAAATACCTGGTTCAGTAAGGATTTGGCAACTGTTTAAGGTGATAAAACTTATTATCCAATTGTTGAAGTCCACAGTTAAGACAGACGTAGATTAGCAACACAATCAAGGTGCTAAAAAGTTTTTTTTTTCCCAAGAATAGAGACTATACAGTGTTCTTCTCTAAAGTCCATCTCAAAACTGAATGCAAAAGGCAACGGAAAATGGCACCAATCCAAATTCCAAAAGCGTTATAACTGTGAACCAGCATTCTTTTATCCGTGCATTGTCTTCACATGTGCTTCGATTTCTCTAAAATTCGAAGAAGAAGAGCACAACCCAAAGTCATCAAGCGACGAATTACCTCGTCCCGGCTCTTTGGCCAAGGAATCGGAGGCCGGTACCCCTTCGGAGGCGGAACCAAGCAACTCAGCCCCTTATCTTTGTCCGGACAATGCCGCTCGAACCTCTCGCCCTTCTCCGTCGAATTCAACCTTTTGATGGCCTCCACATTGTCCAAGCAAGGTATGTAATCCATCATGCTCTCCGGGCAAAGCTCGTACCTCTGAACCTTAACCCTCGCCCCACTCCCCTCACTCCCCGTCCCCCCAACATCGGTCGCATTATCCCCCCAATCGTCGACAAACTCCGGATCGAACTCCCCCACCTCGAAGTCGTCGGTCATCGTCCCATTCTCGTCCACGATCCCGAACCTCGTGATCGCCGCCTCCGCCGGCGGAGGAGGGGGAGGCGATGCGGCGGGGGTCTCCTCCAGCGACGGCGGGCGAGGCGGCGGCGGCGCGAGGGCTAGGGTTTGGTTCTGAGAGACGAGGGAGGGGACGTCGAAGGATTTGTTAAAATTCGGGGAGAGGGCGACGGAGGGGGTCGTCCGGCGGCCTGCGGCGGCGGAGGAGGCGGAGGAGGAGAAGAAGAGGAGCTGGCCGTAGCCGTCGGACTCGGACCAGTGCTTGCCCAAGTAGAAGAAGACGAAGGCGACGGAGGCGAACGCCAGGAGCCGGACGATCGCCGGCGTCCTCAGCAGATCCGCATTGCCGAACAACGCCTTCATGATCGGGATCGGGCCGACGAGATTCGGCCCCCCTCTAGAGAGAGAAAGAAGAGAGAGAAAGGAGAGTGTAGAGAGAGAGAGTGTGTGCTAGTGGATCTGCGATCTCCGTCCCGTCGTCGCGACGGCGACTCGCGGTTGAAGAGACAGCGCAGCACAGCACCGTCACTTTGATTTCGCCTGTAGAGCTGATCGGGTCGGGACTCTTATGAATTTCGTCTTCGCGTTGCCTTGATAAGATCACCGCGAGTTGCACGGTGATTTTCGGTGAAGCCGGCGTGGATAGCAGACACGTCGGCCACGTGGGGGGGCCGGGGGAGGAGGCGCAGAGAGTCGTCCTGCTTGCACGGGGCGATTTCGATTCGCGCGGCTTTGCAGACTGCGTTGCGTGTGCGGCGAGTCCCGCTTTTGGAGTTTCGTCGTTTGCTATCTTATTTTATTTTTGTAGAATATGATTAACTCGCGCTATTTTCGCCCGTAATAACTACACTTGACGCGCCTTCTATTTATTGAGCATGGTTACGAAATAGAACCTGAAATCTGATAACAAGATCCATGGAAACTTTCTACAAGATAGATTCTAAATTTCAAAAATTGAGGAGCCAATTTCAATGAGTAGATTTCGGGTTTTAGATAGGTGAAATCTATAAACTAAAATAAGTTGTTGTATTTTTCTTGATTTGTGTCTTCCCACAATCCTATGATATTTCATAGCGTCCGATGATAAGTGCATAACTTGGAATTACCAATATAAATTATGTTTAGTCGATTGTAACGGTAAATAGTGGTAATAAAATGTATTGCTCAATTGCAAACACTTAATTAATAATATAGGTTGAACTTGAGTAAACACTGGAATTTGCGACTAGACAAGTTTTAGGTGCCGGGGTATGCAGAATAAATTATAGGTTCAAAAAAATAAAAAATAAATCCGCTCCAATAGGTAGGTTTCAGATTCTATGTAGAATAAGTTTGGAGCTTAAGATTATTTCTTTAATTTCTTCTTACTTTTTATTTTTTTCAATTTTAACAATCATACTCCTCTGGAACAACATTTATTAGGTTAAATGTGCTCTTAATTTAAAATAATCTCTTCCCTTATAGATATTCTTTTGCTTTTCTTTCTCCATTGGAACAAAATCATTTCGCATGTTTAAGCTTTCTCGTCCTGCTCAACATCACTCCATATCGCCGCATTATCTGTTTCTATCTTTCAAAATGACTTGACAGCATTAATGCTGTCATTAAAATTTAAAATGAGTAACGATAGGAAGATATCATAAGAAAAAAGGAATAATCATCCTTCATAGACCGGTGGTCTCATCAAGTTTGATGACGAGAATTAGACCGAAGAAATGCTGTTGAGTATAAATACTTTGACATATCAACTACGATAATAATTTTAAAAAATTGCTCAAAGTCACTAATCTAGAATTTGATAGTTGCATGGATTGACTTTGCCGTACCTTTGACATGGACCAAGGAACTTATAGGGGGCAAATAGAATTTCTCTCGAGGTTTGGATCGTCTTCTCGAAAAATGAGTCCTTTTAAATTGCTATTCTTGCTTGAAAAGTGGGTTTTGGAACGATTGATTAATATCCTCCTCCTCCTCCAAAAGTGATGTTTTCTATTAAATAATAACCATCGTCGTATATGGTCATTAAACAATATTTTCACAAGTCGCGGGTCTCGCAATTTATGTGATGATTTTCAATCAATGTAGACTAATAGCTCATTGCCCATGGTGTATCTATATATTTACTTTTCACCAAATACGTGGCGTATGCAAGATTTTGCTTCCTAAATTGAAGTTAGAAGCCTAAAGATCTATTTGGGTCTTTGCAAGATACAACCAAAACAGGGTGCACTACAGCTGCATCTGGTTGTTCTGGAATTTTAGTAAAGATAAGAATATAATGAGATATGAAATTTATGAATTTTGCTATATCTTATCCACTATTAATAAATTGCAATAATAAAGTTGGAATTCATATCCACCGTTTGGTATAAATGACATATCGATATAAATGAACCCGAAAATGTGCAAACAAAAATGTTAAGAATTTCTTATGATTCATTATGAAGGAAATCACACATGCACAAATGGAGACAAGCTTCATCACTTAATTCACAATTTTTTGCACAATATTCACCTTAAATAGAAAACGAGCTCATTGCAGCATTCTAAACCCACAGGTTCAATTGTGATAGGAATTGTGAATGAGCTACTGCAATATTGACGGGGTAAATTAGTTAGCGCATGCCAAATCTAATAAAACAGAGAAAACATGACTATTCAACTTTCTGGATTTTTCTGTCCTATTGGCAACCGCAACTTAGAGAAACTCATCGTGGAGGACGTTGATCCATCTATTTTCCAGGTAACTACTAACTACTATTGTCCTTGCTTCCATTGGCATTTGTGAAGATATAAAGCTTTTCTTGACTAGCATGATGAGCTTCTTATGCGCTTTGAAACTTTCTGCAGGCAATATTGGAATTCATCTTCGCCGACGCCGATGAGTATCCCGACGTCGGCAAAATTGCGGGCTTGATCTATCCTTTTGCATATACCGGTCTAGTGCTGCATCTATTGGCTGCTGCTGACCGCTACGATCTCGATCGATTGAGACTATTCTGCAAGTCAAAGTTGGTCGAGCAGATCACTGTTGACACGCTGGCTACAATAATCGTGCTGGCTGATCAGCACCAGTTGCACAAGCTGAAGGCGATATGTCTGAATTTCGCTGGAAATCCGGCAAACAAATCCGGCAAACTTGCCAGGTGAGCCTTTGTAGAAATGGAGCAGTGAAGTTCTTCTCTATTTAAACAACTATCTACCAAGCAAGCCCTTACTAATCAAGTAAATGTTTTGAATCTTTTGAAATTTCGTAGATGGCTGAAGTCGGAAGGCTTCAAGCACTGGAAGGGAACTGCCCTTCGGTGTTGTTGGAGCTGCTCTTGGCCGTCGGCAACCACCGCAGTCGATGAGGTTTGCCAGCCATCCCAGAGAGGAACGGCAGCAGCGTGGGTCAGGCAAAGGCCGGAACAACGAAACCATATATGAAAGGAGGATGCCGTTTATGGAAGGAGGAGGAGGAGGGCTGAGAAGGCAGAGAATTTTGTGTTCTTTGATAATTCATAACACTGTTTGTTCACCCCCGAAAGATAAAGTTGTAGAAGAAAATAGTTGAATCTTTGCACAGAGATGTTTGTGCATAGGGTGACAATTTTGATATGAAATTGGTATTAGTTTTGGGTTTGTAGCATATCTGACCCTCTTCGTGGTAATTACACTTTGCGAGGATTCACGAGTTGAGTGACAATACCATCAAATTTTGTATGAGTGTTGGAATATTTAAATAATAAAAAACACTTTCATTTAACAGCTTACACTTTTAAAATAATTAGCTGTGGTCCCATCAAATCTCACATTGGATCAAAGTTAGGAGGTTCTGAATTTGAATCTTCTAGATCCTTATTTGTCTCTCTAATAAAATATTTTCACATCTTAGGCTAAGGCCAAAATCTAGTCTACGGGTGAGGGGGGAGTGATGGAATATTTAAATAACAAATCACATTTTTATATAATAATTTAAGTTTTTAGAATAATTAATTGTAATATCACTAAATTTCACAATAAGTAAGAGTGAACATTTATAAGACTTAAAATTGGTTTAATCCACCCCGAAAGTGAATGTTGCCAACTGATCAAAATCGGAGAAGTGCGTAATCCACTTAACCTTGAGTTATTCATAGACAAAGCATATGGTTTCCTTAATGTACGATTGAACTATTGAATGGGGTCTAAGGCAAACCAGGAGGTGTAGGGGGTTATTTAGAAACGAAGTGGGCGGTTGGCTTGGTGGTTTTGCCACCTTCAGTAAAATATGATAATAGTGGTTATACTTTTCTTAAAGACTATCTATGACTCTTGAACTCTCACTTTCAGTTTTAGATGTAACACGACTTTCGAGAATAAATTTATTCTGTTGATTGGGTTGCTAATCAATCTATTTAGACACTACTCTCTTTTCGTAGCTTCCTGAATAATTTTTGTATTGGGCTTTTAGCCCTTTTACATACCCCAAAAACATTGAAAAATGTTAACAAAATACAAGCGATTCTGTTTGGAAACGTCGCTGGTCTTTTATCTTTCTTATATAGATTTGAATGTGGGATGCCCTTCTTTGGCATCTACATTGTGTCTAAGTGATTTACCAATCCGTTATTCAAATTGTAATGCATAAAAAGAAAAAAAAATATTATATATTTCTGAAACTCTATCTCACAGTCTCTTGTTAATTCAAAAATCATATGATTTTTCATTGGTTGATATTGTTGCGTGAATATAAATTTGAAAATAATTCAAGATAATCAACATATCTACACTTACAATGGCCTTAGTCTACAAAAACACGAAGAATGATTAAGCGAACAATTAAGGCCGAGCAAGGGAGGGAAGAGGGTAGTCAATTTCCTCAATAATCACATCAAAAATATTTAATGAAGGGTTAGAAATCAAAGACAAATGAAAGAGACAATCCGCATAAAGACATCTGTAAAAACTACATTGGTTTGGATCCCAAAATCAGTAAATTAGTAATTTTTCAATTGAGGAGGCAAATCCAACATGCTGGAAATTCGAGACAATCATGTTTACCAACAACGAAATGACATGTCCACATTGCCAAATGGAAAATCAAAAATCAAAAACCGATTTGACCACCCATTTTGGAAGAGATGCACCAATGGATGTTGTCAAGTTGGCAAATTGAACACTTCCACTTTGGTTTGTACCTACTTATGACACATTAGAATAGTTGCCGCTTCTGGTGTGTGCAACCCTTGCTTCCTAGAGAGCAGAAGGCCGAAACTACTCATTTTTCCGGATCTTGCAGGACCCAACCAAAAAAATGTGCGCAAGACATTGCTTGCTCAAAATGACTAAATGAAAGGACGTCCTCTTATCCGTAATGAACGTGCTTTGAGGCAAATTACTAGGGACTTTATACATTTCCTAAATTAGGAGGCAAATTTTTTGTCAAAGGGACATTGTTATTCATGTAGCCAATTGAGTAGAAACGCCCGAGTCCATAAAAAAGGTTTCAAAACAGAGTAAATTCTATAAGACTTGTAGGAGGCTAGGCCAACCGAATTTTTTTGAGAATCTTTTTCTGTGGGCTTTAGTATCTTAATTCCTATCGACTTCTATATCTTAAAATCGAGCCAACAAATCATCGCTTGGGCGATAAGCAGTACATCCCGTGAACTCTGATCTCAACTCATTTATCTACTTGGAACTGTTTGACTTGAAAACTCAATTCTCGTTCGGGAATTTAACTATGTTAGGGTTTCAAAAAAGGGTAAGGGCTTCTGCTTGTGCTGCTTGAGTGATTGGATTGACTTTGACCAAAGAACTTTAGGGGATGTAGAGTTTCTCTTGAGATTTAGGGTGTCTTTTTGAAAATTAAGTCTTGGAAAGTTACTATATCGTGATTACAACTATTAAAAAAAGCTACGTCATTCATGACACTAATATAGATCTGCCTCATTATAGATAAATGTACTAGCGATATTTATTTCCAGAAGTAGAAAATACAGATCCTCCTCAGTACTATTCCGATCTCACTTACTCACAATGTGTCACGCATATATGGCATGTGGGATCTCGCTATCTGTCTTTTTTAGCAACTCCTTTTTTATTTCTTTTTTTGTCTGAGCAAATTATGGCCTTAGTAATTTCCATTAGATTGCTTGCCCTTATCCATGATAAGTGTACTCCAGAGCACAACCATATTTGTTTTTTTATTTATTTATGGTACTTTTGGATACATTCCGATATATGTATGGGTACACGATTGTATAAATAGGACCTACCCCGACCCTTTTATTCGTAGAAAGAAAAAGTAGTGAGATTTGAATAGAGAGAGATGCCCATCCTCCCGATCCTTTCCCTCTCACGTCCTGGTCATCGACGACGATAGCCACCGTCTTTGGTCGTTGTCGACAGTCGGTAAACAGTTTCCCGTCTCTATAATCTTTGCTTTTTTCATTTGATCAGGATGCATTCGTCTTCACTTTTCCACGGAGTCAGAAAGTAGCCTCCGCTTCCTTCCGAAAGCAAGATCATGATTCAAGACTAAGCCCATCGCCAGCGTAACAATTTTTAAGTTTATTCATCAATGAATAGGTTGCATGTGTCTTCGGGTAGTTAGTTTTGTGGTTGAATTTTTCCACATGTCGACCGTCAAACAAGCAGTGCATAAGTAAATTATTTTTTTGTATATCGACATAAAAATCTCATAAAAAAGATTCAATTTTCTTCGCAAGGCGATTCTACATTAAATTTCAATATAGAATATTATATGTTTTTGAAAGGTTTGAGGTGTTCGGAATTAAATAAAATATAGATTTCCAGCACTAAAAAATTAGAAAAATAAAAAGTGAAAAACGAAAAAGTCATTTCAATTCAATTAAATAGTAGATTTATAAAAGAATATATATGTCGTTGTCGTTCAATTACGAGAATATTTTATCCCATTTGCAAAATGCCTGAATTTTTTTCTCCCACAGCGCACACACTCACACGACGATGGTTGAAATCAGACTTGCCCTCCAAAATTAGTCCTCGGCCTTTCATCTCTGATGAAGAACCCCCAACCCTCTCAACCCCCATTTCTTGTTCCCCACGCACAAATTCTTCTCCATATTCCACCCTTGAAGTCTCTCGAGATCACCCATAACCAAGATCTGACCATCACCCCTCCGCCCGTGACCGCCGGACATAGTGAGTGCGACTTCAGAACGGTCTTCGAGACTATCCCACACCTTCATTATCACCAACTCCTTGGAGGCCTGTTATCAGGGAGTAGGCCGGTTCATATTCCACCCTTGAAGTCTCTCGAGATCACCCACAACCAAGATCTGACCATCACCCCTCCGCCCGTGACCGCCGGACATAGTGAGTGCGACTTCAGAACGGTCTTCGAGACTGTCCCACACCTTCATTATCACCAACTCCTTAGAGGCCTGTTATCAGGGAGTAGGTCAGTTCATATTCCACCCTTGAAGTCTCTCGAGATCACCCACAACCAAGATCTGACCATCACCCCTTCGCCCGTGACCGTCGGACATAGTGAGTGCGACTTCAGAACGGTCTTCGAGACTGTCCCACACGTTCATTATCACCAACTCCTTGGAGATCGAGGAGTAGGCCGGTTCATATTCCACCCTCTCTCGAGATCACCCACAACCAAGATCGACCATCACCCCTCCACCCATGACCCGGACATAGTGAGTGCAACGGTCTTCAAGACTATCCCACACCTTCATTATCACCAACTCCTTGGAGGCCTATTATCGTAGATATTCCACCCTTGAAGTCTCTCGAGATCACCCACAACCAAGATCTGACCATCACCCCTTCGCCCGTGACCGCCGGACATAGTGAGTGCGACTTCAGAACGGTCTTCGAGACTGTCCCACACCTTCATTATCACCAACTCCTTGGAGGCGTGTTATCAAGGAGTAGGCCGGTTCATATTCCACCTTTGAAGTCTCTCGAGATCACCCACAACCAAGATCTGACCATCACCCCTTTGCCCGTGACCGCCGGACATAGTGAGTGCGACTTCAGAACGGTCTTCGAGACTGTCCCACACCTTCATTATCACCAACTCCTTGGAGGCGTGTTATCAGGGAGTAGGCCGGTTCATATTCCACCCTTGAAGTCTCTCGAGATCACCCACAACCAAGATCTGACCATCACCCCTTCGCCCGTGACCGCCGGACATGGTGAGTGCGACTTCAGAATGGTCTTCAAGACTGTCCCACAAGTTTGTCCAACTCCTTGGAGGCGTGTTATCAGGGAGTAGGCCGGTTCATATTCCACCCTTGAAGTCTCTCGAGATCACTCATAACCAAGATTTGACCATCACCCCTCCGCCCGTGACCGCTGGACATAGTGAGTGCGACTTCAAAACGGTCTTCGAGACTGTGAATGGCTCCCACACGTGGAGGCCTATTATTAGGGAGTGGGACGGTTCATGTCCAGCGAGGTGTTCACCACCGGCAACTATGATTGGGCCATCTACTCCTACCCTAGTGGCATGAACTGAGATGATCCATGTGGTATGCATATGATTGATCACTATTTGATTGAAGTTGATTGTTTATATTGATAGTTGGGTCACACTCGATCCTTTTGAATAGATTCGTATTGACATGTTTTGTGATTCTGTGCCATTGCAGGGGATACCATCTGTTCTTAAAGAGAGATGATCCCGAGGTGTTGCACTACATCAAGGATGACCGTCATCTTGCACTTCATTGTCGGAGTCGTGAAGGCCAAAGTTGAGGGGCCGAGACATTGCAGAGTCACCATTCCACTGTTTAACATTGGGTTGAAGGCTTTGCTGGATTTTTGGACTGGGAATTGACATAAATTTCTTAGTTGGTGACAAAATTTTTAAAGTCCACAGAGAGATTCTCGCCACTCGATCTCCAGTATTTAGAGCCCAGTTTTTTGGTCCTATTGGCAACCGCGACATAGAGAAACTCGTCATGGAGGACGTTGATCCTTCTAGTAACTACTATTCTCCTTGCTCACACTGGCATAGGTGAGGAATTAAAACTTTTCTTGGACTAGCATTGTGAGCATCTTATGCACTCAAAAACCTTCTGCAGGCAATGTTGGAATTCGTCTATAGCAACAAGTTTCCCAACGTCAGTGAAATTGCGGGTCCAATCTCTCCTTTTGCATATGCCGATGTAGTGTTGCATCTAGTGGTTGCTACTGACCGCTATAGTCTCGATCGATCGAGACTACTCTGCAAGTCAAAGTTGGGTGATCAGATCATTGCCAATGTGTTGGCAACAATAGTGGCGCTGGCTAATCTTAAGTGATGCATCTTTGAAGAGAGATAGGGACGGAGTATTGTGATTACAACTATTGAAAAAACTACATCAATCATGATAACAATACAGGTCCACCTTAAGAATTGACTATAGAAAAGTGTATTGATTTCTAGAAGTAGTACATCCTACTTCTTCATATCTAGAGAAAACATTCTTTGTATTATGTTGGCAAAAATTACTTCCATTTTGGCTCCATTTATATATATATTGTTTTTCACCATATGTGCAAATTTTGCTCCCTAAATTGAAGTTTGAAGCCAAAGATCTACTTGGTCTTGCAAGATCCAACCAAAACAAGGTGCACTTGACGGCTTTCCCAAAATCACCAAGGAAAGAAGATTCTCTTATCCAATTATGACTCCGCTCCAAAGCAAATCAATTGAAGGCTTGCCACAATTTCTAGCTTACCATGCAAATCAAATTACCTATTGCTAGTTACGCCCATTTTGAATAGAAAAAATTGAGCTTCCTTCTTCATTTTCCAAATAAAAAACTCTATTTCAATCTCATTGTGATGCAAATATAGCATGTGCAATGTCACTTTTGTATTCTTCACAATGTCCATTTTTTTGTCCCTCCTAAGCAAGTTGCAACCTAAGTAGTGTGCATCTAAGTGCTTGCCTTGGAAGATTGATGAATATAAAATGCCCTTATCCATGATGGGTATACTCTAGAGCAAAATCACATTTGTCTCGGTGTTCCTCTTTTGCGTTACTTAGTAGGTATATTTTGATATATGAATGGATATACGATTGTATAAATACGACCTGCTTGATCCTTTTATTATTGAAAATAAAAATGGTGCGATTTGAATAGTGAGAAACACTTGTCCTCCTTATGCTTTCCCTCTCACAACCTTGTCATTGACAACGGTAGTGAAGGTTCACCTTTAAACCTTTAAAACCGGGGCGTACCATGGCTTCATTACCTACCTAAGCTAGGTTTAAAGGTTCACCTAGGTAGGTTCTACCATGACACAAGGGAGGTCTAGCCTCCCTAGCCAGGTCTACCAACGCCTGTCCACGTCCTAAGGAGAGGTGGCGGGCTACTTGGACTCGCCCGATACAAAGCCTCGGGGACATGGCACTTGATTCCCCTTGCAGCCAACCCGATATTTTCTTCTCGAGCTAGCAGGGAATACGAGCCACAGCCAAGTGGAGTCTCCCACCCCAAGGTGGTTCTACCGCTTGTCTAGAGGACCCTTGAGCCTTTTTAAAGACCTGCTCAGGTCCAAAACCATCGTCTTTGATTGGCGGACAATTTTCTTTTTCTATTATCTTTGCTCCTTTGTTATTTGAGTGAAATGCATTTATCGTCACTTTTCTACAAAACCAAGAAGTCATTTTCATTTCCTTCCAAAAGCAATGATTGTTTAAGCCCATCACCAGCGCGATAATAGAAAACTTTCATCGTTTGGTTAATTAACTTCTTTCATACGTCGGTCAATAGTAGATTATTCTTTACGATGACGGCGGACCCAATAAAAATCCCCTACGCAAATATTCCATTTTCATTATAATGTGATCTCAAATGAAATTTGCATGTACAAAATTACGATTTATGAAAAGATGTGAGGTAGTATTAAATGAAATCTAAAAATCTCCAGCACCGAAAATAGAAGAATAAAAAAACTAAAAATTGAAAAGTGATTTCAATTCAATCAATAAAAGAATCCATATCATGAATGTTTTACTCGTGTAGAGCACACGGTCGCAGCCTCGACGACCGTTGAAATCAAACCGGCCTCTCCCCAACCCTCTCAACACCCTCAAATTCTTCTACGAAATCCGATCTTGAAACCTCCGACGGTCACCCGCCACCAAGAACCGACCAATGACCGCCTGACACGATGACCGCGAGGTGTTCACCGGCGGCGGCCACGACTGGGCCGTCTGCTTCTACCCGTGCGGCAAGAACACGAAAGATAGCAAGTACTTGTCGCCCTTCGTCGCGCTGATGAGCGAGGCCTTGGGCGTGAGGGCATTGTTCGAGCTCAGGCTGGAGGACCGGAGCGGGAACGAGAACCACCTGGTCTACCCCCATTTTGATCCGAACCCCTGCGAAGGGCCCGCGCACGCTCATGAACCGGGGAAACATGTGGCCCGCGTTTGATATTCATCTGGAGATTACCATCCGAGTCAAAGCCGGGCAAGCAGATCTCCCCCTGAAACGGTGGCGACAATAGTCGTGCTGGCCGATCAGCACCGGTTCCACAAGTTGAAGTCGATACGCTTGAAGTTCGCTGCAAACCTGGTAAACTTGGGAGGCGAGCCTCTGTAGAAATGCAGCGACGAAGTTCTTTCCTAGAAAAACCATTGTGTACCAAAAGCTCACCTTTACCATTCAAGCCGATGTTTTGAATCGTTTAAAATTTCACAGCGTGGCGAAGTCCGAAGGCTTCAAGCACCTGGAGAGTCACTGTCCTTAGGTATCGTCAGAGCTTCTCTCGAATGTCTGCACTCTCTACGAATTTGCCGACCGTTCCGCAGAGGAACAGCAGCATGGTTGGGCAAAGGCCGGCGCCGAAACAGCAGGTGAAAGAGAAGGCAGATAAATTTTGTATAATTCGATAATTCACGACACTGTTTTTCCACCCCCGAAAGATAAGAGAAGTTGAAGAAGAAAATAGCTAATCTCATCTCTGCATAGAGATGTTTGTGCATAGATGTGACAATTTTGGTATGAATTGGTACAGTTTTGGGTTTTGTAGCAGATCTGACCCTCTATTAGGAATGTTGACTCACTGGAGAGAGCAAATCTGAACCGTAAAAGCTGTCGATGCTGTTTCTTTGTTTTTCCTCCCTTTGGTGGTAGGGGGTGTTTAGTCGCTCACTGAAAGGTGCATATTGGGTCGGTGACAGTAGTGTCAAATTCGGACACGTAAGGGAGCGTGGGCGAGAGGGGGGCTGCGTGGAGAATCGGGGACCGCAAACAGGGGACGCTCGTACGCCGTACTAGGGATGTACAATCGAACTGAGTATACTCAGAAACTAGATCGGTTCACCTGGAAAATAAGATCAGGAACTGATTCTCGCTGAAAGTGGTCCGGAAACTAGTTTCAAAAATTTGGAACCGGTTTGAACCGGTCTAGGAATCGGTTCCTGGATTAGTTTTGGAATTGATTTTGTAAGCAGAGGTCCAAAACTTTACTTCTTCCCTTGCTTTTTATTCTTATTCTCGTAGTCGCATGACATTTTTCCTCTTGCCCCTCTTAGACATGCACAGTGCTCCTCCTTCATCATTCTTCTTCCTCGCTCGCTTCCCTCCCTCGATGGATCCCTCTTGCACTGTCCGACTAACGGACGGCGTTTGCTGCCTCCAAATTCCTATATACCACGTGGATTGGCTAGTCTAATTTCTCTTTTGGAGGAGGAGTTATGCTGATTTCATTTTTGGATGAGGAGTTATGCTTGCAGTAGAGATTTATTAACCGTTTTAGATAAATGAACAGTTTCGTGTGATAGTTGTAAGAATGAGGCTAATTTTAGACGCATGTTTGTTGCTAGTGTTTATGTAATGTTATGATTTTTGTGTTGCTTTATGATTTTATTTATGATAATTAGCTTTGTCGATCCTTGGTTTTTTGTTTAATAAAAAAGTTCATGTATTTATTGATTACACGTGCTTAATGTTTCAATACAAATTAAGAAGATTACGTTGTTTTCTCGCATATTAATGTAAAATTCGAAGTCGTATAGAATGTCGAGCGGTTGCAAAACAGATTTCAATGAAAATAGGATTGACCTTAGAATCAAATTGAAAAAATAGGATAGTTCGGGTACAGGGTCCAATTAAAACAGGAACGAGTATAAATTCTAGAAAAGAGGAATCGGTTATAATAGGATCAGATGCAGGGTTTAGGTCTGGATCCTACAGAATCCGATCACCCCTTAGCCGTGCATGTATCTCATCGTATTGGCGTGAGCAGTGTACTTTGCAAGGATTCCTGGATTGAATGACGGTACCGTCGAATTTCTTTATTACGAGTAAGAGTAAATGTGTACTAAACTCCGAAAAGGTTTTGAACTAAGAGATAAACAACTCTTTTTGGGAGATCTCGCTGGCCTTTTAATTTTCTTTTCTTTATAATCAATTTTTCAACTCGATTTCATTTACTTTATCTCGTAACTACACGTAAGACACGTTATTCTACAAAGTTAATGTAATTTCGCCTTGCTTTCCATAAATAATAATGGTTATTAAATCCACCGCTTGTGTATAACCATTTCTCTTTACACATTGGTCGCCAATAAGTAACATGTGTTTCCAGATAATTGGTTTTCTAATTAAATTCTTCCAAATGTCGATAATCGAACGGTAAATTTGTATATCTTTTTTTATACCGAAAGTATATTTAATGAGATCCCCAGAATCCAAGATTCAGTTATATTTTATAATGCGATTTTGCATGTGGGCATTTATGTGATTTGAACGATTTGAAGTATTCGGAATTAAATAAATTATAGATTTTTCCAGCACTAAAAATAGAAGAATAAAAAAATAAAAAAAAACGAAAATCATTTCAATTCAATTATAAGGGATATACAAAAAGGAAAAAAAAAATACATAACAACCAAGATAAGCAAGAGTAATCGTGGGTTTATTTTTAAATTGTTTTCTCTTTTTCCAATCATGGACTATGATAAATCGCTTTTCTCCTGCGGAGAACACCCTTGCAAACACCCGCCGACGGCCGTCTCCCAAATGTGTCCTCTGCCTGTTCATCGCCGGCGAAGAATCCGAAACCCTATCGACCCGGAAATCCCTGCAATCTTTCTCCGCCCATCTCCAAGATCCCCTCCGGTTCCTCCCCGAATTCTTCCCCCAAAACCCGACTTTCGAGGCCGAGCCGATCACCCGCCACCAAGAACCGGCCGGGACCACCGCCGTC
Source organism: Eucalyptus guilfoylei (assembly GCA_016097605.1). Taxonomy (NCBI): domain Eukaryota; kingdom Viridiplantae; phylum Streptophyta; class Magnoliopsida; order Myrtales; family Myrtaceae; genus Eucalyptus; species Eucalyptus guilfoylei. The sequence goes on from CM027869.1 coordinate 22,997,857, forward strand.
GCCTCCCCCCATGACGCCCAGACACGAGGAGTGCGACTCCAGAGTGGTCTTCGACACCGCGAACGGCTCCCGCACGTTCGTGATCCCCAACTTCTCGGGGGCCCAGTCTCTGGCGGTGGGCCAGTTCTTGTGCAGCCGGGCGTTCCCCGCCGGCGGCCACGAGTGGGTCTTCTATTTCTTCCCCCGCGGCAGGGTCCCGGCGGACGGCGGCTACTCGTCGGCATACTTCGCGCTGCAGAGCGAGGCCTCGGACGTGAGGGCGCTGTTCATGCTCAGGCTGGAGGACCAGAGCGGGAACGGCAACCACCTGGTCTTCACCCATTTCGATCACTCCCTTGTGCACGGCCCGATCACGCTCATGCGCGGATACATGTGGTACGCATTTGATCGCATTCGGTTGCTTATCTTGAGAGTTGGGTCGCGCTCGATGCTTTCCAGTAGATCCTTATTGCCATGCTTTCTTCGATTTCGTGCTGTTGCAGGGGATGGCATCGGTTCTTGAAGAGAGATCATCCTGAGGCGTCGCGATACATCAAGGACAACTGCCTTATCCTGCACTGCACCATCGGAGTCGTGAAGGCACGGCTCGAGGGGCTGAGACGCTACAGCATCGTCGTTCCGCCGTCGGACATGGGTGGGGATTTGAAGGCCCTGTTGGACTCTGGATTGGGTACTGACATAAACTTCGAAGTCGGCGACGAAATCTTCGAGGCCCACAAATTGATTCTCGCCGCTCGGTCTCCGGTATTCAAAGCCCAGTTTTTCGGTCCTATTGGCGACCGGAACGTGGAGAAAATCGTCGTGGAGGAGGTGGATCCTTCGATTTTCAAGGTAACTACTGTCCTTGCTCGAACGGTTATTGATGAGGATATCAAGCTTTTCTTGATTTAGCAAGACGAACTTCTCGCAGGCAATGCTGGATTTCATCTACACCGATGAGTTTCCCAACATCAAAGAGATCGCGGGCTCGCCCAATCGTTCTGCATCCACCAATGTGGTGCTGCATCTGGTGGCTGCCGCCGACCGCTACTGTCTTGATCGATTGAGACTGCTATGTGAGTCGAAGTTGGGCGAGCAGATCACCATCGACATGGTGGCGACTACACTCGCGCTGGCTGATCACTACCGGCTCCACAAGCTGAAGGCAATGTGCCTGAAATTCGCTACGAACCCGGCAAACTTGGGAGGTGAGCCTTCACAGACATGAGGCGGCGAAGTTCTTTTCCTAGTTAAACCACCATCTACCCAGCGCGCCCCTTACTGATCTAGTAGATTGTTTCGAATCTTCTGAAATTTCACAGCGGTGATGGAGTCGGACGGCTTCAAGCACCTGGAGGGGAGCTGCCCTCTGGTGCTGTCGGAGCTGCTCTTGGCTGCCAGCAAGCAGCGCACTCGATGAGTTCGCCGGCCGACCATCCGTCCGGGGAGGAACAACCGCAGCAGCGTCGTCGGGTGAAGGCCAGAACAGGGGAAATCGTATATAAAAGGCGGAGAATTTTGTATTCTTTGATTATTCATGACACTGTTTTTCTTTTTCACCCCATGAGAGAGGTGCAATCACTAGAGAGATCAAATCTTTAACGGTAAAAATTGTTGATGCTGTTCTTTTCTTTTCTTTCCTTTCCTTTTCTTTTGTTGATTGCATGAGTTCTTGCTTCGGGGCGGCTTCCGTGAAGGGATCCGGGACAGGATGGGACGAGAAGCGGGCGCTCGCCTTCCCGCTCGTGTGTGCGCCGTCGGGTAATTGATGGGAATCGCATTGGCGCGACGAATTGGACGCCAGCCGTGTCAAATTTCTGGTTTTGATGAGTAAGAGTGAAAACGTATTAAACTCAAAAAGAGGGTTAACAAAAATCAAACAAATCAATTATTTTTGGATTTACCTGGTTTTTTTTTTCTTTCTAGTTTTCTGTTCTTTTAATCGATCTATTAGTCTGATTTTTACAGTTTGTCTTGTAACGATGCATGAACACGTACATTCTCGAGGAAGATTTCAATTTGAGATGCCATTCTTCGACGTATGGCAATGCGTCATAGTAATTAATCAACTCGTTAGTGGGATTGCAAGACTAAAAAAGAATAATTATATGTTTTTTTTTTCAGAACCCTATCACGTAGCCTCTTATTTAATTGTAAAACTATATGGGTTTTCAGCGGTCGACCTCATTTTATGGGTACAAATATGGAAATATTTTAAAATAATTAATGTACATATACTTACAATGATCTCAGCCTATGAAAGACAGAATGATTAAGCGAACAACTATGCAAGTTTTATTTGTTATCACTATACGCTCGAGCGAGGGAGTAAAGAAGGCAGTAGATTACCTCAATAGCCTTCTAGCAAATCAGGATATCTCTAGAAGGGTTAAAAATCTCAAAACAAACTCCAATTTCCATTTCGTCATCAAAAGCTTTAAATTTGCCTACCGTGACATGAATTAGGAATGATCAATGTTAGGGTGGGCGATTCCCACCCTAGAATTGGGAATCACTCATTGGTTCTATAAACCCACCTGTTCCGATCAAAATGTCCTAATTTCATAATAAGCGTGAGACTCGAGAGCGAGTGACAATGTTTGAGGCTGAAGATGACCGAGAGTGAGAGTGACAAGGCTAGAAGTGACCAAGAGTGAGAAAAGAAATTGGTTACATAATTTATTGTGTTGTTAACAAAAAAGAAAAAGAAAAGGAATAGCCTATCTTTTCCATAAAAATAAATCAAAAATGAAAGATAATGTAAAATCGAATCTATATAAAATAGAATGTAAACTCTAAAGTGCAATTGACACTAAAATTAGTATCTTACATGACACGGTTGATGTTGACTTGAATATTTTTTCATCATTCTTGTGGTTTTTTTAAATTTTTTTTTTTCGGTCATTGAGGGTCGAGACACCCTCACCTAGCTCGGATTTGGTGAGGGTGCACCTACGCCCTCACTTTGGCTTATGAAGGTGTCAAGACCCTTGCCCCAGGCCCTTGTTAGCCATAGTAAGGGCTCGCACCACCCTCGCCTGATGTTGGTGAGGGTCATCGATCCTCAATCCAAACAAAAAAGAAAAAAGAAAAAAAGGTAGAGAAAAGAAGAACAAAAAAATAAAAATAAATTATTAGAAAATTCAAAAAAATTAAAAAATTATAAAAAATGTAACATTAGTGTCACGCTACGTGTTATGTGACCACAAGATTCACGTTAAATGTCGGTAATTTTTACTTTAAATTGATAAAATGTGAAAAAATTTAGAACGAAATTAGTATTATCGAAAAATTCAAAATCGAAATACCCCATTAACGCACTAAGTTAAAAGATTTTTTCTTTTTTGATGCTTCTCCAGATTTCATTTCTCCATTTCCGAAGAAAGCGCCGCGGATCACCAAGTCAACTCAAAATAAAAAATACACCGTGTCGCTCACGCTCACAAAGCGAAAGTAAGGCTGATTTACGCTGGCATGCGCAGTAAAAAATAAATACCGAGAGAAAGGAAAATCCCGAAACTCGAAAGAAAAAAAAAAAAAAATCATTTCGAATACGAGAGATTTTTTTTTATAAAACTCCTCCCCGTCATGGCGATGCAGCAGAGAATCCAGGCGGCGATCGAATGATTCACCTGCCGGAACCTCGAAATCCCGCCCGCACCTCCGAATCCTCCTCCCTCTCCTCCGACCTCCGCCTCCCGATCTCCGATCGTGAACCCTAACCCCCCGGCCGCCGGATGCAGCGCAAAGCGATGTACGCCCCGATCGGCGGGGGCGGCGGCGACGGCGACGGCGACGGCTGGGGGGAGTGCGGCTCGACGTCGATCAGCCGGACGGTGAACGGGTCGCACACGTTCACCATCAGCGGCTACTCGCTGGCCAAGGGGATGGGGGCCGGGAAGTTCATCGCCAGCGACGTGTTCACCGTCGGGGGCTACGACTGGGCCATCTACTTCTACCCCGACGGGAAGAACCCCGAGGACAGCACGACGTACGTGTCCGTGTTCATCGCCCTGGCCAGCGACGGCTCCGACGTCAGGGCGCTGTTCGAGCTCACCCTGGTCGACCAGAGCGGGAAGGGGAAGCATAAGGTCCACAGCCACTTCGACCGCGCGCTCCAGAGCGGGCCTTACACGCTCAAGTACCGCGGCAGCATGTGGTAAGCGCGTGGGCATTCGATTTCGATTGTTTGAATTTGGAGAGTGGGGCACGCCTGATGCTTTTCGGTAGGGCTGCGATTGCTGCTAATTGATGTCCCGTTTCAATTCGTCGGGTGTTGAAATGTCGAGATTTAGGTCTTAATCGGATATGTCGGAGGTGAATCGGTCCGAATTACGACTTGTGAATTCTCGTGGCGTTCAGTTTCTAGAAAATCATTGATTGAATTGGCTATGATCTCCAGAGATGCTTATGGCTTTGTGTATCATCCAGCGTGTTAGTCTCGTTATGTTTGTCCCCTATGTTTTTATCGAACAGTGAATGGTTTCGAGTTCGCCAGCATCAATAGCTTTTATAAATGTCAGAGTCCATTTCTCATGTCTGCGAGTTGCACTATTTCAGGGGTTACAAGCGTTTCTTGAAAAGAGTTGCTTTAGAGACTTCTGATTACATCAAGGACGATTGCCTTGTGATGCACTGTACTGTCGGGGTTGTGAGAACCCATACCGAGGGCCCCAAACAGTACCGAATTCCTATTCCGCCGTCCGACATGGGCCAGTGTCTCAAGGCCCTGTTAGATTCTGAAGTTGGCTGCGACGTAGCATTTGTTGTTGGCGACGAATCCTTTAGAGCTCATAAACTGATCCTCGCCGCTCGTTCTCCGGTCTTTCGAGCCCAATTTTTTGGTCTTGTCGGTGATTGCAATATAGAGAAAGTTGTCGTGGAGGATGTTGATCCCTCTATTTTTAAGGTAAGATATTAAGTTTTTCTTGGACCGGTGCGAGCTTCTTATATACTAGAAACTTTATAATGTTGATATTGGCAAACTGGCAGTGCATGATTCTCAATGTCTTTCTTTCCCCATTGCTGCTGTAAATTCGGCACTGATTGTGCTAGTGTGTAAACCACCACGTCTGACTCCAGTTGGCAATGTTTCTTTGATTTTCTTCTGCAGGCAATGCTCCTGTTCATTTACACGGACGAAATGCCTGATCTACATGAAATCACGGGCTCATCCTCTTCTGGTACATTGACTAACGTAGTGCAGCATCTGTTAGCTGCTGCCGACCGCTACAATCTAGAACGATTGAAATTATTATGTGAGTCAAAATTATGTGAGGAGATTACTGCTGATACAGTGGCTACAACACTTGCCCTAGCAGAGCAGCACCAGTTTGGACAGCTGAAGGCAATGTGTCTAAAATTTGCTGCGCATCCAACCAACTTGGCGGGTTCGTCTTAAAAAAACTGTGGCACTTTTTTTTTTTTTTTTCTGGTTAATTACACTTATGTGCTTTGACAAAAACACCCCCCCCCAAAAAAAAGAAAAAGAAAAAAAGAAAACAAAATATTAGTATTTAACAGTTTGTACTTTGGTTAGGCTGCAAAAGTATTTCAAAGTTTGTTCCTCACAATATTTGATTTGACACATTTAGAGGTCTTTGAACATGCTAAATCTGCTCAGTTGTTTCTCTATGAAAACGTTTGCTGATTGTTGCGGTTGATTTGCAGTACCCTTCATCATTTATGGCACTCTTCCCCCTCCTCCATCCCTTCTTCCTTCCCTTGCTGTGCGAAACACTTGTTTATCTTATTGGTTTCTGGCTATTTTTTATATCTGATGTGTGTCTTGTTGTTGTAGCTGCCTACTGGTTAACCCTTGATTATTTCCCTATGCCTGCCTTTTCTTTACTAGTGATAATCTGGGAATCAGCTACTCTTCCAAGTGTGCCCTTAGTAATGGATTTGATGTGGGAGAATCTTTTTCAATTTTGCAGTGGTAATGCAGTCAGAAGGCTTCAGGCACTTGGAGGAGAGCTGCCCTTCCTTGTTGTCTGAACTGCTCAAGGCTTTTGTAACAGTGGATGATTCTTCTGACCGATTTTCAAATAAGAAGAGAGGCACCAGCAGCATTTACGGACTAGATACGGTGCCAGTTGTGGCCGGAGCTGAACATGGGGATATAGATGGAAGGCGTGTGAGGAGGCGGAATTTAGAATGAATTAGTTGCCTGAACATGTAATTAGTTCAATCCTCTTGGTTTTTCTAGGATTTCTGTTAGTCTTTTTGACTCTCAATATCTTATTCTAGCATTGATGCATAAAAATTCTATTTAGGTGACATAGGAAGTATGTTATTGTTACTTCATCATTCCTTATCAACTGCAAATTAACCATGAGATCCGTCGCAGAAATTTAAGTTCATTTGGTCTTTAATGGCAACTTGTTAACTCTAGGCTTTCGGGGAGGTTTAATTGGAAGCTGTTTTTTAAAAACTGGTACCATCTTGCAGATGGCGGTTCTCTTCGGTGCACTCCTTTTAATGCTTGACATCGTTGAGCCTGTAGACCAGCTCAGAGAATCATACAGATTTCAGAGAGGGAAATATGGATGAGGGTTAATGGCACCCTTGTACTGAGTGTGAACTCTGAATGTTGGATGTGCTTGTATCGTTGCCTTAACAGCTTGAGTTCTATAAAAAAGGGAGTTTTGAAGACTCTGCTCGAGGACAAGATTTATTGGTTCCTGCCATTGGAGTTGATTGCTTTGATCATTGATTTTAAGCTGGACATTTATGTATGGTTCATTGTGGTTAACACATGTATGTTCAACATACCTTTTATTGAATTTAATGGCTCTATTCTTGTTTCTCTCTCTTCTTAATGCAATTAACTAGTGAAGAGTGTTATTTATCTTGAGGTTTTAGTGAAGGGGATCATTATCTGCCTCCTTCCTTAAGCAGTCCTTACAGAGGATGGAAACCAACAATCTTGCAGCCTAAGTGGATTTTTTATTCGAATCTGTGTTGTTGTAACAAACTTAACCTAACCTTTATGTCGTTGTAGAATGGTGCATGATTGTAAATGTTTAACCCCCAGCGTCTTTATACACACTTAGTGCAATATCTTCATCAATGATCATATCCGGGATTCATATAATGTTGATTTGCAAGTCATTCATGTATCTCTCTGCTGGTTTGTTATTTGCTCCATCTGTTTGGAAGAGTAAATTACATCATGCGAGCACAGGGCTGTAGACCTATTCGAGCTAAGGAAGAGAGAGGGCAGGACAGAATGAGACCAATATCAGAAGTCCTGGAGATAAAATCACGAAATTACTTGACTTTCTTGCGAAGAGAAGTGTTCTTGAGCACAGCCTCGAGAGGAAGGCCTCGGATCCTGGTGACAGTTGGGCCAAAGGAAAGCGCCCATGGCGAAGTCTCTCTTGTAGCTCAAGTCACCTGTGATTGGCAGGCCATACTCAGCGAGAAGGCAATCAAGCTTCCACTCAGGCATGCCCCTGTAGTCCTGGCTGGTGTATTTGGGGTAATGGAGTGGCATCTGAAAGCTGCTCACTCCACCCCTCTTCTGCCTCTGAATCTGATCCATCTCTTCCTGCTTGGCTAGTTGTCGATGGTTGCTTATATACTAATCGATGACTCAGTGCCCAATGGACTCGCAAATTCCATGAGAGGTTCCATTTGCATGCTGAGGGTTCACGAGGATTGGTTGCTGTACCTTCTCATTCGGCAAGTTTACTGTTGCATCTCCATTTTCTTTTTTCCTTTTAGCCAGTCAAGCAAAAGACTGGCTATGTTGGTTCGGTTTGATCCGGATGGATTTTTGACGAGTTGGACGTCACAACCATCAAGCAGCTGGACGAGCAAGTGAGAGCAATCATGGGGGCCAGGACTATTTCCCCCTATGTGGTGCCATTCAACCCGTGAATAAACATACGGATTGAACCTAAATGATTCAAGGTGCCGGCTCACCCACATCGTCGATCATGGGCAGAATGTTTCAGGTTGGACATTCTGAAATGTATGGCAGGAAGAATCAAAACCAACTTCCTTCGAAGTCAATGGTTAGCCGAAAACACATGGTCTGGGCCTACCACCACTACTGCCTGGAGACGCAACTTCATCATCTGCTGGCGATTCTAGATGCCCCCCTTTTTCCTTTTCCAATGGAGAGTATCCATTAAAAATATCAAAGAGCACACAACATGGGGTATTATATCCTAACAAGACTTTTCAGCTCGCCAACTCTTCTAGAATTATAATGGCATTTTTCGCAGTCTCCAACCTCGTGATTACAAATCTTATCCATGGTCGGACTGCCTCCCTCCCTCCCAAGTGACGTATCTTCGTATTAAAGATCTCTGTCCATCAAAATTATTTCATTTAGTTTTCATTAACTTTGGTTTTTAGAAAAACGAATTATTATTGAAGCCAAGTGCCCGAAGCTGAAGAACCCCGAATTTGACCCAAAAACGCCTCAACCGATGCACGAAGTCGGAACTACTTCCCTTTTTTTCTTTTTCAAATTCCCTCAGGCCAAAGGTCAAAACTTGACAGTTCAGACGCGAACTCATCGAATTAATAATCATACGAATCTTCCCATGAGATCATCCCTTGTTCACAAACGTTGACGATCAACCCCCCCTCCCGCCACCACCATTTTTGTACTAAATCCTTCACGCTGCATCGACCCAAATCACAATTGTACAAAACCCTTCATTCACACCATAGTAATCATCCGCTTCCCTCCCACGATGCCCGCCGTCACCCCCGCCGCTGCCCTCCTGCTCCTCGCGGCGGCGCTGCCGCCGCTGCCCCTGTCCTCCGCCGCCACCCGGTGCCCGGACTGCGGCTCCAACCCGGTCCCCTACCCGCTGAGCACGTCCCCCACGTGCGGCGACCAGTCCTACAGGGTCCAGTGCGACGCCGGCGGGACCCTGCTCTTCGACACCCTCAACAACTCGTACCCGATCACCTCCGTCGACCCGGAGAACCAGCGGCTCGTGGTCCAGCCCGCGAGCCTGCTCGCCAACACCTGCGTCACCTCCGACCTCGTCCACCAGGGCGTCCAGCTCAACTCCTCCTTGCCCTTCAACGTCACCAGCAGCAACACCATCCTCTACCTCAACTGCACCTCCACGCTGCTCAACTCGCCGCTGAACTGCTCGTCGGCGAGCCTCTGCCACACCTACGTGAACGGAACGGCCGGCGCGACGGCGTGCGGGGCGGCGGCGATCTGCTGCACGTTCCGGGCGGGCGGGTCGACGACGTCCTACTCGATCCGGGTCAGGGACGCGGGTTGCCGGGCGTACACGAGCTTCGTCAACCTGGACCCGAGCGAGCCCGTGAGCCTCTGGCCCAAGCCCGGGATGGAGATCCAGTGGGTGCTGCCGCCTGAGCCCGTCTGCGGGGCCCAGTCGGACTGCGACGGGAATGCCACGTGCCGGGCCGACCCGGTGGGGGGCGGGGTCAGCAGGTGCTTCTGCCAGCCCGGGCTCACGTGGGACCCCACCCAAGGAGTTTGTGTAGAGAGTAAGTTTTTTAAAGTATTTTTTGGGCACTTTTATTCTTCCATATATTTTTATTTGTGGTGCAAGAGTAACCATAAATCTTATGTACATTTATATTTTATGTTGCTTCTTGGAAACCCTAATTGGTAATCAATTATTATTTGATTGCTCTAAAAAATGGGTAAGAAGTGGATTTTCTCGTTTTTTTGGTGCAGAAGTGACATGTCAAGATCCGGGTGGTTGTGGAACGGATAGGACTGCTCTCATAGCAGGTACCTGCTTCCTATTCTAATTGTGAGATATTTTTTTTTCCCTTATGTGTTTTGCATCATTATAATTTCATTTTAATGAAGAGCATACTATTTCAGTTTGGAAAATTCGGTTTTACTTTACAAATCATAAGTTGATTCCAAAATTTAAAAGCATGGCTATGATTCCACTGAATTTAGGCTAAGGAAATCATGCTTGGTGAAACCAAGATAGCTCAATTTAACAAGATTATTCAGGAATAGAATGTTTGGACACTTCATGTTTAATTTGTTGCTCGTCAAAATTTGCATCTAGCTGAATTCCCTTCACAGTAGGTCTTAGACTGTGTGAAGATGACAATTACAGTTTGAGCTAAGTGAAAGCATCTTGTTTTGCTGTCTTGTGAGATCAAATGCAGTCGTCAATTCACTGTTTGACAACTTTGAACTCGTTGCAGGTTTAACGTCTGGGATAGGTGTGGCCCTTCTTGTAGCCATCGTTGCTCTGTTGCTATATAGGCGTCACCGGCGCATTCAAGAGGCTCGAGAACGCCTCACCAGGGAGCGTGAGGATATCCTTAATGCCAGGGGCGGCAGAGCAGCCAAATTGTTCACTGGGAAAGAAATAAAAAAGGCGACCGCCAACTTTTCCAAGGATCGGCTTCTTGGTGTTGGCGGATATGGTGAAGTCTACCGAGGCATCCTAGATGATGGCACTGTTGTTGCCATCAAGTGTGCGAAACTCGGGAACACTAAAGGAACTGATCAGGTCCTGAACGAGGTTCAGATCCTGTGCCAAGTCAATCACCGAAGTCTTGTTCGTTTACTCGGGTGTTGCGTCGAGCTTGAGCAGCCGCTCTTGGTTTATGAGTACATCGAGAATGGTACTCTACTGGATCATCTCCGTGGTGAAGGACAGGGTAAATTGTCCTGGACTCGTCGCCTCCAGATTGCACATGACACGGCCGAGGGCCTTGCTTACCTTCATTTTTCAGCAATTCCTCCGATATATCACCGAGATGTCAAGTCTGGCAACATATTGCTGGATGAGAAGTTGAAGGCCAAAGTCTCGGATTTTGGGTTATCTCGGTTGGCTCACACTGATATGAGCCACATATCGACGTGTGCTCAAGGTACACTCGGATATCTTGACCCCGAGTACTATCGCAACTACCAGTTGACTGATAAGAGCGACGTATATAGCTTCGGAGTAGTGCTGTTGGAGCTCTTGACATCTCAAAAGGCGATAGACTTCAATCGAGCGACGGATGATGTGAATCTGGCGGTCTATGTGCAGAGGATGGTGGAGGAGGAGAGGATAATGGATGTTGTGGATCTGATGCTAAAGGAACAGGCGAGCACCGCCAATGTGGAGACCATGAAGGCGCTCGGGTTTCTTGCCGTGGGATGCTTGGAGGAACGGAGGCAGAACCGTCCTTCCATGAAAGAAGTTGCCGAAGAAATTGAGTATATCATGAGAGTTGCAACGGCCGAAGTAGTAGAGAGTTAATTCTGCAGAACCAGGTAACACAGTCGAATAGTCATGGGTAGTTTCTTTTTATTGATCATGCGTGGTTGTTGTACTTGTCTCTAAGCACAAAGATGGAGCCTTTCACAATCCTGAAGTTTATGTCTCTCATGTAATACAGAACCTCTTCAGAAGGCAGTTTTTTTACCGTAGGTTTACTGCTTGTTCTTGAATTTAGCACTAGGAGAACCTTTTTGGACAGGATGCACAAAAGTATATTTTGTAGTGAATAAGCTTTGACTACATGCGTCTGGGTCAAACCTCACTATCTGGAAACATAAAGAGCCTATCTTTTAAGTTCTTTTGGCTGCTCGAATCGATTATAACTGATGCCTCATGAATCAACCAAGACGAGTTCAATCAGCGTTGGATACATCCTGACATGCTAAAACGTCCATCCATGCTAATACAAATTCGAGTCTGGGGCGCCTTTCCACTTTCCAGCTTTTCTTTTTTTTTGATTGTTGGCTTGCAATTGCGGATCATGCAACTCATCTTCCAATTAGCTTTTCTGATCGTGTTATCCCGATAATGACTAAACTACTCGAATGAGATATAAATGTAAAAGATCTTAAGAACTTGCTCCTAGATTATATGAACTGATCTAACAAGCGGCCAGAGAAATGTTGCAGCCAGATCTTCACTTCATGTGTTAAGCAAGATCTATTTCCCTCCATAATCAGGCAAGAGCTCGCATGGAGAGAAAACATGGCAATCTAGCAGTGAAAAAACAACTCGAAGCTTACTTGTCCTTGCAACATCAGTCCAGTCATAGATTCTTGCTAGAACTGGCTCCCCTCAAATTGACTCATCCCAGGAAGCAGAACAAAAGTTAATATTTCGATGGTGCTAACTTACCTATTGAAACCTCTATGGCAGACCATTATTTCCAGAAAGATGCCGAAGCTATGGTGGGACTGGAAAGATTTGGTGGAGAATGGTGTTTTTCTCTTTCGGAGAGGAAAGTTTGTAATTAGCGAGAAGTTCCTCATACAAAGCATTTAAAGGTAATAGAAAGAACTTTGTAGGTAACATTAACCAAGTTATACAGCAACACTAATTTCGAGAATGGCCTGTTCTACTTAAAGACAATAAAGCATGACTACAGATAATACGGCTAGATTGGCTATACCTAGTGTTAAGCGACAGACAGTTCTTAACAGTGACTTGTCAAGAACCTACAATCTGTCGCCAGAATGGTTTTTTTCGCTTGGTTTAGCTCTAATTGCAGACACCCTTCTAATGCTCTCGTTTTGCTACTATCCTCGGAGCATAAATTAAATAATTTTTTTATTGGAAAGTTTCTACTTATTATAACCACGCAAAGGCTCAGTCAAAGCACATACTTCTTTGGCATGATTCCTTGAAAAATCAGGTTATGCAATACAAGCTGTTGCAGAAGTGGGCATCTTTAACGTTACCGATGTCTCTGTGACATCTAGATCAACCAAATGATCAGCAGCTAGACAATATATTACAGCAAACAAAAGTTCTATTGAGCATAACTAATCCGTCACAACATTTGTTTCATTTCCCCAAAAGTCAACATGTATTGCTGGATGGATTCAGGAACGATGATCTTTCTGTTGAAAAGGAACTGATTGCTTGCGTAGAAGAGCAAGACTCTATTCCTAGTGCCGATGGGTGATATGAAGGGGAGGCCTTATAGGTGCCACATGGAAACTCAGGCACCGGGACTTCTAGCTGAAGAAATCTTATAACTTGTCTCACTTTTGGCCTCACCTTGGGATCTGGATGCACACACCACAGTCCCACCATCATCAAGCATTCCATTTCCTTCCTATCGAAAATCGAACCCAATGTCTCGTCCGCTGCTTCAAGCATGTTTCCAGTAAGGTAAAGATGCCAAACCCACTTGGACAGCGGAACGTGAAATCCTCCTTCCTGATAGGTCCTCCTACCGCATGCGATTTCTAGAGCCACAACCCCGAAGCTGAACATGTCGGATTCTTTAGTAACCTTACCTTCACTCAAATATTCCGGCGCCAGGTAACCATATGTCCCTACCACGTCCGTCGTTCGAGTCCTGAACTGAGGGTCAACGAGCTTAGCCACACCAAAGTCTCCCAGCTTTGTGTTGAAGTTCGTGTCGAGTAATATATTAGCGGCTTTTACATCTCTGTGGAGAACGCACTGCTCTAGATCTTCATGAAGATAGTTGAGGGCTAATGCTAGCCCTAAGGCTATCTTGTACCTCACATCCCATGGCAAACTTTTTCGTGTTCCAAAGAGATGATTATCAAGGCTACCATTAGGCATATATTCATAAACAAGCAAAAACTCACCTTCTTCTCGGCACCATCCAATGAATTGCACCAGATTTCGGTGTATCATGCGGCTCAGTATCTTCACTTCGTTGGTGAAGACCTTCTCTGAATGTCTGGACTCTGCAAAGATTCTTTTGACGGCGACTTGGCGATCTAAACGGTGCAAAAATCCTCTATAAACTTGGCTGGATCCTCCTTGGCCTAGTTTTCGATCATTTGCAAAGTCATTTGTCGTAACAAGCAACTCTCGATAAGAGAATTTCAGTGGCAATGCTACATCTCTTTGTCAATGTGAGTCAGAGCCCGAAACTCATTTTTTTTCCTCATCTTGATCATAAAGAAGCAAGAACCTCCTGAAATGACCAGCAACAGACATGCTATGGGAAAAGCGATGAATGTTACAATCCTATACATCTTAGATACCCCCTTTTTTGACTGATCCACGGACCGGTGATGCACAACGTCTGAGCTTGAGGTGAATTCCCATGAATTGATGCTGTGTCTCTCTGAATATTGGCCAGTAGAAGCTGAGAATCCAATAATTACTGATTCAGGAAGAATTTCAGCAAGATCAACTAGGCAAGAAATCGAGGAATCTTTGTTATATGGAGAAACCGGCTTGTCATCAAATGACCAGAATACACTAAGATTCTTGCTAGTAGAATTATAGGTCACCATAACATTAGTTGCCTTGCTACCGTGTGATGCAAAATCCCCCCAACTCGCATAGTTACATGGCGAGGCTGCTGATTCTGTGTCGATTGCTATGTGCTCCGTTGACATATCATTTGGTATGGTATTGATATAGGAAGTATCGAACTCAATGACCACAATTTGGTACTGAGGCTCATTATATGTGGTAGCATTGAAGAGTCCTAGGTATCCACCAGCGGAGTTGGGTGGGATTGAGAAGCCAACAGGAGCAAGAAAAAAGCCAATGCCATCACCATGTAGAGCGTAGTTCTTAGTATCAATGGTGAAAGAGAAACGAGTAGAGAAGTCTGCAATTTTCCCCGTAGCAGAATCCCGTATAGCTAGGGGTTCGGCATACGACATGTGGCCTACTTCAAATGATGGTGCTGGTAAGCCTTCATTGAGAACAACGGATCCAGACTCAATTCTCGCAAATCCTTCGAGAATTATGTCGCCTCTATCCGTGTCAAAGTTACTTATATTGAAGGAAAGAGAACTGACAAAGGGGATAACAGGAGAGTAGACGAGGGAGAAAAGAATCAAGAGAGTGCACAAAGGAAGAGAACAAGACATGGTTGAAGGAGAAGTGTACTCTACAGCTGTTAAAGATGAGGTTTGCACCATTCAACTAGTTTGGGATGGTGTGCTTTATAGTGAACCACGCATTCCCAAAACCAAAATTTGACCCGTTCAACAGCTTCTCTGCAGTCTTGTGGAAATGGTTGGACAAGGGACATTCTTACTAGAAAAATATATACTTGATCTTTCTCGTACCTTAAATAACCTCACTTTTCTAAGTGGCTCCTCCTGAAAAGTCACTCCTCCATGTGGTCCCCCATCTTCAGTATCAGTGTCGATAATAAATTACTTTATTCATAAATCACTCCATTCATGGTGAGGCCCACGTTTCAGATTTTTCCAGGAATCCTTCTCTCACACGCCTGCTCTTTTTCCATGAACACTGTTCACATCTTCTGTTCTCGCTCCTTGTTAAGTTCACCCATCACACGGAATCTCTTTGCCTACTGACTTGGAAAGTCCAAATCAGCACGAAAGCAGGAACGAAAATTGACTGCGTCGTCTCTCATATCACAATCCGCCAAAAACTACAGAGGATCCATCTTTGCAACGCGGCGAGAGAAGCGAAGCCCTTAATTTGTGAATCGATTCCGAAGAAGACGAAGAAGGAGCTGTGTAAATGGCGAGGGAACTTCAAATGCGTGTGCCCAAACAGGGTGCCGATTTTTCCCAAATTGCTTTCGTGCAAAGGTCCTTTTTAGAAGGAAAAGAAAGAATTATTCGATGTGTATTTTCTGTCAAGCAGCTGGAGAGGAAGTTGATCCAGCACTGGAAAGCTCCACAAGCTTTGAAGCTTAGGTTGTTAAAGTGGCTATGGCAGTTTTTGTCGAGGACGTGAAGATGAAGGCGATGGGTGTTTATGGAAAAGAGCATGCGATTGAAAAAGGAATTTTTGAAAAATCTAAAACGTGGACTGCATTGATTAACAAACGGAATTGTTTATTGCTAACTTTGTAAGACAGGTCCACCCAATATTTTTTTCCATGTTCATCTAGAAATGTTCTATGAGAAGACCATGTGTACACATTTATGGTTTAGTTATGGAATCCGGAGGAAAATTGTGTTGTCAAACATCATTTGATTTGTATCTTAAATGTCACATATGTAGCGAGACGAGTGGGATTATTTATTATAAAAATAAAGCTGCATAAGATTTTCACGCGACACAAATGGTCCATGTCATTTGAATGATAGATTTTTAAAAAAAATTGTGGCTGTTTATCAATCACTTGGAAGTTTACGACACTAAAATGAGAATATGACACTATTAAAAGGATCTCTCGGCCTAATTCTCTTTCACCCATCAAAGATTTAGTCCCATAAAAATCCGTTATGGCTAGAAATTTTTCCTCGCGCTGGTTGGCTTCGTAATCCTGCCCAACTCCGGTCATGCCTACTTAGGACTGTTCGGCGAAAGCACCGTTGATCACGGCGCAAAGAACCAAAATCTCAATTTGTGCGAACCAATATCTCACTTTCCTCGCTAGTACATGGCAGTTGGGGATCCTGAGTTATATAGTGGAAAGCAATTAATGTCTTGGTGACCTACAATTCGGGCTACCAGGAACCCATGAAGCTCACTTGCCGCTTTCCTGCCTCATTGATTTCATGAAGTGTACGTCCCTATAAAATGTCGTTTTCAGCTTCTTTTGACATCCTTTAGCAAGACACAGCAGCATTAATTCGTGGAAATTTCCTTCAAATAACAAACCTCTCTCAATTGAATAGGTTGACTATACTTTGTGACGGTTCTTGCTACACGTCTCTTGCTATCAATGGCTGTGAAATCGCCCAGCGGCACGTGTTGATTGGAGCCCATACCGAAGAATATTCAAAATTTTATGGCATACCCTCTCTCTCTCCTCTCTCTCTCTCTTAAAGATGAGGTTCACACCATTCAACTGGTTTGGGATGGTGTGCTTTATAGTGAACCAGGCATTCCTAAAAATAAATTTTGATCCTTTCAACAGCTTCTTTGTAGTTTCTGCCCAAGTGGTTGGACAAGGGACACTCTTACTAGAAAAATATCCACTTGGTCTTTCTCGTACCTTAAATAACCTCACTTTTCTAATTGGTTCCTCCTGAAAAGTCACTTCTCCGCGTGGTCCCCCATCTTTAGTGTCAGTGTCGGTAATAAATCACTTCATTCATAGATCAGACGTGTCCGGTGAGGTCCATGTTTTAGATTTTTCTAGGAATCCTTTTCTCACTCGCTTGCTCTTTTTCCATGAACACCGTTCACATCTCCTATTCTGGCTCCTTGTTAAGTTCACCCATCGCATGGAATCTTTTTGCCTACCGACCCGGAAAATACAAATCAGCATGAAAACAAGAACAAAAATTGACTGCCGTCGTCTCTCAAATCATAATTTGCGAAAAACTACAAAGGCTCCATCTTTGCAACATGACGAGACAAGCGAAGCCCTTAACTTGTGAACTGATTCTGAAATGAAGAAGATGAAGGAGCTGTGTAAATGGCGAGGGAAATTCAAATGCAGTGAGGTGTGTGCCCAAACAGAGTACCGATTTTTCCCAAATTGCTTTTGTGTAAAGGTCATTTTTCTAAGGAAAAGAAAGAATTTATTCGATTATTTTCTGTCATGCAGCTGAAGAGGAAGTTGATCCAACACTGGAAAGCTCCACAAGCTTTGAAGCTTGGTTGTTGGGGTGGCTATATCAGTTTTTGTCGAGGGTGTGAAGATGAAGGTGATGGATGTTTATGAAATAGAGCAGGCGATTGAAAAAGGAATTTCTGAAAAATCTAAAACGTGGACCCCGTTGACCAACGAATGGAATGGTTTATTACTACCTTGGCAAGACATGCCTCATTCAATATTTTATTCATCTCCATCTAGAAATGTTGAATGAGAAAATCACGTGTACACATTTTCAAGTGCTTTATAAAACAGTTATGGAACAAATTGAACCTAATATCTCAATCCGGAGGAAAATTGTGTTGCCAAACGTCATTTGATTTGTATCTTAAATGTCAACATCTATAGCGAGATGAGTCGGATTATTTATTCTAAAAATAAAGCCGCATAGAATTTTCACGCGACACAAATGGTCAATGTCATTTGAATGATTGATTTTCTTTAATATGATGGTAGTTTATTAATCACTTGGAAGATTATGACACTAAAATGAGCTTTATGAAAAAATTTATGACACTGTTAGAAGAATCTCTCAACCTGATTCTCTTTTACCCATCGAAGAGTTAGTCCCATGAAAATCCGCGATGGCTATGCATTTTTCCTCGTGCCAGTTGGCTTCGTAATCCCACCCAACTCCGATCAGGCCTACTTAGGATTGTTCAGCGAAAGCACTGTGGCTCATGGAAAAATTAACCAAAATCTTTATTTGTCGAGTTTGGCAAGTTTCGAGATAGTGAAGTTAGCCTTTATACAAGCACATTGGGATCAATATCTCCTTTATACACGCACATTGGGATCAATATCTCAAGTTCGGCTTCGCCAATGCCTTGGCCACTGCCGGGTCATCCCAAAAGACAAGCTACCTTGCCTCTAAGCAATCCCTTCAAATTGAAATTGTGGGGCTAGGATATTTGGGAAACAAATTAAACACAATTTCTCAATTTGGGGTAAGAACTTTGGGTGTTGGGTTTGGTTTATGGAGCAAATAGAACATTTCTCAATTTGTGTTGCCAAACAACGTCACATGATTTGTAACTTGAATGTTAACATCCCCAGTAATTTATTCTAAAATAATGTAACATAGAATTTCTCAACAGCACAAGTAGCCAATGTCACTTGAATGGTCAATATTTAAAGAGTTATGATACTTAATTGATCGTTTAAAAAGTCACAACACCAAGGTGAATATTATTTAAAAAAAATGCTATAGCACCATCAACGACAATTTCCACCAATTATGGGAAGGAAGGTGCATTAGATGATGGACCTGACCATTGTTTTTGTCGGTGTTGGAAACAAATTCCTAAAAATCGAACCGATACTCGAATGATCAAATATCAAAAACGAACTTGAAACGTGCCTAAAAACATTTAACACCAATCGAAGGCATATCATGGAGACAGACATACATTGATTGCCACAGATTAAGTACCGTCGCAGTTTTAGAGAAATCCTTTGAAGCCCTGGAGTTCCGTTTGTCAAGAGGGAGTGTACTGCTTCAAGGGGGGAAATATGGAGAAGCGTATTTCTCTGTGAAACCGTTACTGCTAAGATACTTCCCCCTTATTTATTTATTTATTTACATATTGTAGTAATTGCATTCTTTTATGGGCCTTTCACTTACAAGCCAGGTTTTGGCTCAACATGGGCGGACGGGCTTAAGTTGGCCCATCAAATAAAAAACCCATCATCTCATACTCGCACATGGTGGGCTGAAAAGAACTCTTTCTTTACCTCTCTGCAACAACGTGCTCTCGATAAAGAGCCCTAGGTGTAAGATTTTGTGAATCACTGCCACCTGTTCTAAAAGCTTAAACTATTAGACGAAGTCGTGGTTTAATATTTAATTACTCTAACACCCCCCCCCCTCACGCATAAGCTAAACTTTGGCCTAAGCCTAAATGTGGAAATATATAATTAGGGTAAATAGGGGCTTGGAAATATTTGAAATTAGGACCTCTCACTCTGATACCATGTAAGATTTTGTGGGATCACTACCAATTGTTCTAAGAGTTTAAGTTGTTAGATTTTGTGGATGCAAAAATTTCTACAAAAGTTGGGCTTAAAGCAAAAAAAAAAAAAAAGTTTGTACTAATAGCATGAGTGCTATCTATCTTAATAAAAATCCGGTATTGCATTCAAAATCGAAGCATGTTGATGTGAAATACCGTTGGATCCGAGAGAAGTTAGAAGAAAAGCTTTTGCTACTTGAGAAAGTCCACACCGACAACAATAGATCCGATATAATGACCAAGGCATTGCCCGTAATGAAGCTTGACTCTTGTAGAAGAAAAGCGGGCATGATAGATCTTCCTACATAAGGCAGATGGTGTGCTTTTGTTGGCTGGGTCCACCTCATTTGTGGAGTCCAGCCAATATGTAAATATATAAATAAATAAATAAATAAGGAAAAGTCAAAAAGCCAAAAAAGAAAAAAAGAACAAAAGTGGGGTTGTTGCTTCGTACAAGACCTGAGGAGAGAGAAGAAGAGAGTGCCCCACCGAGGGAGTTAGCCAAGAGCGTGGAGAAGAAGAGAAGAAAAAGGGGCACAACTTTAAGGCTCCGATTCGAAGGCCAAACGTTGACGGAATTGGCTCAAATTTGAGTATGTTGTTCATGAGACCGAGGGCTATGAGTTGATCGGTTTCGTTCAAGGATCCTCTAAGAAATACAGTTCGGTTAGTTAGAAATGTTATCGTCTTGGCATCATTGAATGTCTCTACGCTCCGAACTAAATCTCTAGGTAATTTGCTGCTAAAAGACTATCCCTGAAAGGCTTGAACAAAGGTTCACTCATTGTAGGAATGCATACCTGCAGTAACTTACTTAGCTTTCCTTGGTTCTAAGCATAGGTCCCATCATTGGTATCCTCTAAATTCTCCAATTATGGTTAGGGTTTTCTTTTTTCGAATTTGTTTATCCACTTATGTGGTGAGAAAATATGGTTATAATATTGATATTTGAGCCTCTAGTGTGTGCTAAAGAAAAATACTTTGTGTATCCTACTATTCTTGGTAATTAGTTAAAGTTCTTGGGCGGTTTGTCCCACATTGACTTTTCCATGTTAAATTCTTGATGTCGTTATTTGCTTTATCTACTTATCATTTCGCATATTGTGAGGTTATATATTGCTAGTTGTTGCTAGGGGTTAATAGAATTTTGGTTGATTTGGTTTTTGGGGAGAAATTGATCTTAGATTGAGTTTAGTTTTGTGATGAATTGTGTCCTCGGATTCTCCCCAACAGCTTTATAATGAACCGAATATATATAAAAGTAGATTTTGACCTGTTGAACATGCCTAGGTCAACAACTTCTCTGCAGTATTTGCTAAAGTTGTTGGACAATGACATTCTTACTAAATAACATATCAACTCGATCTGATCGTTCTTTGGCGCTTTCCCACAATAGTGGTCGCAAATAGAATGTCCCTCCTTCGCATGGTACCCATCTTCAGCTGGAATGGTTGAAGGATTGAACCACGTCTACACATTTTTCAACTGCTTTAGGGGTCTGGTTATGGAGCAAATGACCCAATTTCTCAATTTGGGGCAAAATTGTGTTGCCGAATAACGTCATTTGATATCCACCTTAGATGTTGATGTCTCTAGCAAGATGATGTTGACATCTCTAGCAAGACGCATCAGCACCGCTATTAACTCGTTTGATTTCCACCTTGGATGTTGACATCCCTAGCAAGACGCATCGGTACCACCATTGACATTTTTCCTCAATTCTTTTAATGGACTTAACTATTGTTGTCAATGTAATAAGAGGTTCTTGGAAAGACCTCAATAGGCACAGCCCAAAAGGCATGTTTAAGGTCAAAGTGGAACGCCATGAATCTACCACTATACACAGATATTTATAAAAGCAAATTTTGACCCGTTGAACATGCCTTGGTCAACAGCTTCTTTGCAATTTCTACTGAAGTTGTTGGACAAGGACATTCTTACTAAAAACAAATAAGCTAGGTCGTTTTGATCTTTCTTTGACGCTTTCCTAAGACAGTGGCCACAAATAGAATGTCCCTCCTCCGCACGGTACCCATCTTCAATTGCAAAGGTTGAAGGATTGAACCACGTGTACACTTTTTTCAACTGCTTTAAGGTCTAATTATGGAGCAAAATGAGCCCAATTTCTCAATTTGGGGCAAGATTGTATTGCCGAATAGCGTCATTTGATATCCACCTTGGATGTTGACATCTCTAGCAAGACGTATCGGTACCGCTATTGACTCATTTGATTTCTACCTTGGATGTTGACATCTCTAGCAAGACGCATTGGTACCGCCATTGACATTTTTCCTCAATTCTTTAAATGGACTTAACTATCGTTGTCAATGTAATAACAGGTTCTTGGAAAGACCTCAATAGACACAACCCAAAAGGCAGGTTTAAGTTATAAGGTCAAAGTGCTGTTACTTCTTGCGTGTTCTTTGAAAGCACTTTCGCACACCATCTTTTTTGGACTTCCGGAAAGATTGAGATATTCCTCTTTTTAGTGCTCGTGTTTGTCAAATCGATTTACTAAATAACCTGACTCAGTGTAATGATCTTTGAATAAGCAAATCATATTCAAGAATCCAGATTAAGGAATAAATCTGCTGCCCCAGTTATCATGGGCAGCCTTGACTTATGCTCTAGCATTTCTCTTTCGTTTTTTAACTGCACAGTTCGCCGAATTGAGGGATACGAGTGTTTTCTTTTCTTTTCATGAGTACCCTGAATTTGGAGATCAATTGATGATGGCTATACACCTTAAGATTTCGAGATAGAAAGATATCGGTTGAAATCGTAGAGTTAAATAAGCACCACCATCGTCCATCCCCATTTACGTCTCATTGATAGCTTGCTGCTCACGGTCGGTGCCCTATCACCTTCGATCAATCTCGGTCACATTCAGACTGATCCCCAGTCACGGCGAAGGTACCTTGATTACTGCCATACAATTTTTTAAGTTACAGATCATGCTGTTCGTCCATGTGTCTTTAATATAAAATATCTTCTCAAAAAATAGCACATCGAATGCTTGGACTAGTATAAAGAAATTAGAGGTCAGTCATCCCCTCACAATCTTTTACAAATGAAACTGGCTAAAGAGTTCCTTTCATTTTTCCAGTTCGGAATAGGCCGTGAAGGGCAGGGTACCTCAAAGAACCGTCTCAATGAGATACCACAGCTAGACCGAGAACATATAGGAGCTGAATCTCAAATGATGCTCTTTATCATTTATATGCACTTGCTGGCTATGACAATGGTAATGGTCTTTTCAAAATCCTAGGCAAGTTGTAATTTGCCAATGGAACAGTTCAGTTCAAGCTGCAAACTTTGTATAGGCACCACTTACAAACCAAGTAAAACGATGGACACTACGGGATCTTTGGGCACTGGTCTCCATTGGTTTCTTTTCCCCATTATTTGCTACTGCCTTATCGTTAGACCCCTTCACTTCAATATACCTGGCTTCGATAGCGATGTCAAGGACAAACTCTTTGGAGGGCATGCCCGGATCCAATAGAGAGCCTCGCCAATCTCACTGTAACTGACGGTCACATAACTAGTAGTGTAGATCGCCTCCAATATTCCAAACCAGGGTATATTTGCGATTCTTCTATAGGAAGGGAAGTGGATTTCTCGACGTGATTCTCTTTCACTGTCGAAAAATTTAGTCCCACGAAAATTCAGGATGGCTTGGCATTTTTCCTCACTCCAGTGGGCTTCACAAGCCCACGCAACTCCGGTCATGCCCACTAAGGATTGTTCCACGAGACCATGGTGGATGATGGCACAAAGAACCGAATGGCATTTGTCGAGTTTGACGTGCTTGGAGATACAGAAGTCGAGCCTTTGTACCTGAACATTGACAGCAACAACTCACTTTCCTCGCCGGCATGTGGTAGTTGGCATCTTGAGTTATATAATAGAAAGCAGTTAATATCTTGCTGACCTACAATTCCACTACCGGGAGCCTCAGCACGTTTTGGTCGTTCGATGACAACACAGCTTTGGTCGACTATAAAAACAACTTTTTGCTTTCGTGCCTCATTGATCTCGTAAAGTACATCCCTGAATCCATCGTAATTGGGATTTCAGCTTCTTATGACGTCCATCAGCAAGCATACAGCATCAATTCGTGGGATCAGACTTGAATGTTGTAGTCGGCAATCGGCTAATGCAACCCTCTCTCAGCCAAACTGCACAATTTGCAGGTTGCCCATACTTTGTGACAGATCTTGCAGCATATCTCTTGCTATCAACGGTTGCAACTGCATTTGCTCGTGGAGAAGAGGCAAATGTATAATTCTCGAGCAAAAGCAGGGCACTGCCATTGACGTTCATAGAGAGATAAGGAGCCTTTGCAATGAAGTTCTCTTATCAGGAGTCGTTTGCCGCTACTGATGGCTTTGCTAATGATCAGAGTCTTGACCAAGGAGCATCTGGCCAAGTTACAAAGGAAAGCTGTGCCGTATAGATCTTCAAGTAGCTGTCAAGAGAATCTTCGCAAAATCCAGACATTCCAAGAAGGTGCTCATTAATGAAGTGAAGATTATCAGCCGCATGATACATCGAAACCTGGTGCAATTTATCGGATGGTGTCAAGAGAAACGTGAATTTTTGCTTGTATAGGATGAGCATATGCGTAACGGTAGACTTGAAAATCATCTCTTCGGGGCTCGAAAAAGTCTTCCATGGAATGTGCGGGTACAACATAGCTCTAGGCTTGGCATCAGCCCTTAATTACTTTTATCAAACCTACAGCAGCATCTACTTCACATTGACATAATATCAGCTCATGCACCATTGGACAGAAAATTTCAGGACAAAGCTTGGTCATTTCGGAGTGGCTACTGCAGATAGAGGACTCGAACCAAAAATGGTTCTGGCACTAGAATATGTGGAAGATAGGAAGGCTAGGAAAGAGTCTGACATGTTTAACTTGGTGGTTGTGATATTAAAGATCGCTTGCGAGAGGACTTATCAGGACGTGGAATACCATTTTCCACTAGCTAAGTGGGTCCGGCGACTTTACCTGTCCGACGGCATCCTTGACACAGCTGCTGAGCCGCTGGGGACTTGTTCTGGGGTCTTGTTCTGATTAGAAGCTAACGGGACGCTTCATGATGACAGGATCTTGTCTTGATTAGTAGCAAATGTAATGCTTGATGATGGTGGGTTTATGGTGTGCGCATCCAGATCCTAAGGCGAGACCTAAAGTAGGAGAAGCGACGAGTTTCTTTAGAAGTCCCAGTACTGGAGCTACCATGCAACGCCAGCTAAGAACCCAGTTTGTATCACCATCTGGGGCAGACTACTCTGTCCCGGCGTCCCTCAGTCCATTTTCAGCAAGATATACCATGGCTTATTGAACCATGCAGATACAAGGTTCCTTGTAAGACAGAAACTGTAGATTACAAATGAAAAGGATTTTCCAGTAAATTACAAATTCTGCATCTTTCTAATGTGCACACACGCACTCTCTCTCTCTCTCTCTCTCTCTCTCTCAAGTGTAGATCAAGTTCATCATCCTGCGAACTGTTTCTTCTTCTATGGTAGTGCAAGCATCCAACAACAAGAAACCAAAGCTCCTTCACGGGATTCTGTTGATGCTAATACACATGACCTACCAACTGAGCATAGAAGGATCACAAGACTAACCTGCTTTTCAGAAAAATCGTTCCAGATTTGATGGAAGCACTGAGATTAGTACATCCAGGCCATCTTGACGAGGAAAAAGAGCTAAAACATGGCAACATACATAATGGCTGTACAAAATTCAGAGCCGTAAAGGTAACAATGATCAGGGCGGGAAATCACACTTAAAACGGAAGTGTTGATACATTACATCGTCAAAAGACAAGACTATTACATCATGTCCAAAGCCATGTGCCTCATGAGACAAGACATTCGCTTCTTTTTGTCCAGGAAGCAATAATCAAGAAGTTCCCAAGAAAATGGGAAATGTCCTTACTTTGAATGAGAATAAAATTGATATTACCTAAGCAGCAGGGTTAATTTCATATTGCAATACAAAATTGAGTTCTAACTCCCCTAACAATATTTGCAACAAATTTCTCAAGAGAGGAGAGAATGGAAACATTAACTTTAAAATACCATAAATTCTTCAATACACCCAAAGAAGAAAAAGTCCAGACCCACCATCGGCAGTGCTTGTGGGCCAACTAGGGCTGCGCTGGGATTGATAACACCTCACATATTTCGTTTTAGTTGGCTCTGGGTGTCGCCCATTCAACACGAAGGATGAGGTTATCATAGCCATATCCATTGAGCTTATTGATCGCCCTCTCAGCATCCTCCTTGTTTACAAAGTTGACAAAGCCGAAACCTCTGCTCAAACCTGTCTTCTGATCAATCGCAACATACACACGACTAACTGGGCCAAACGTGCGGAACAGTTCAAGCAGATCGGGCTCCCGAGTGTCCTCTGACAAATTAGTTACACGGACAGAATTCTCTTCATTCCTACGCCTCATCTCTGTCCCCGTCCGCTCTGCCCCAGCTCTCATGCTCGGGGGCACATAAGCTCCCTTCGTGCTTGTTGGCTCTGCTGCCGCTGGCTTATCAACAAAGGTCTCAACTGGTTGAGCAAGGTCCTTGTACGGACATCTCGATGTCCAGTGATCTCCCTTCTTTCCACAAGTCCTGCAAACCATGAGAACAGCACCTCCTTTCCCAAGCTGAGCCAAGTTATCCCCAGCTACCTTTGATTCTTCACCTTTAGTACCTGTCATCAAGATCTCCTTCTATTAGATAAAAGACTGACCAACGTTGGACCTATAAAGATTCCTTCCCAAAACAATTGCACTTGAGAATGCGAATTCACTCCCACTTAAAGCTTTATCAGACTGAGAGATTTCATTAGCAGGAAAGGCATCGAATAAATACATTTTTACAATGAAATACAAATGCAATTTATTCAGATTTTCCACATTGCTTTCTCCAGCAGCCGATTGGGAGATCAGCTGGTCAGGGAGATCTATTTCAACCCAGATAGAAGATCAACTAATCAAGACATAATTGCACAGATTCAGGAAGACAAGCTATTCGATTTCTCCTCCAAAAACAATTGGATGACCGCAAAAGAGATGTCCGTGGAAGAAAATTAGGGAGTCCATATGCTGAGCACCAACTATAGATGCAAATTAAATTTACCAACTCCACAGAACGATCCCACAGTCTTGCAACCTACAAATCCATATCTATATATACGCACCCAAAATCACAGTCATAGAGAGAAAAAGAGGACTAAGACGATACCAGGAGCCCTAGGCCTCTCGAGCAGTATCTCCTCCGTGGACACCATCGTCAATCGGGCGCCGACGTCCTCGTGCACCGCGTCTCCGAACTTCGCCCAATTCCGGCGCTCCACCGCGCTCTTGCTGAGCCGCGCCTTGGCGAGCTTCCTGACCCGGGTGGTGGTGGTGATCTTGACCTTGTTGCCGTCGTCGTTGAACTTGTACTCGATCACCTTCTTGATCCCGTTCTCGTCGGGGCCGATCACCTGGCGGGGCGGCAGCAGGAAGTCCAGATCCTCGCCGTCGTCCTCGTCGAGCTCCCCCCACCGGAGCTTGCTGGGCTTCGCCGGCGCCGCCGATCCGTTCCTGTCGAACGCCATCGTCTTGAGATGGAGAGAGTCGGGTGCGAGGTCGGGGGCGACGGTGAGGTTCTAGGGTTTTCGTGTGGCGAGGACGAAGGAAAATCGGAGAGGAAAAGGATTAGGAGTGGACCTGACAAGCAGGAAAAGAAATTTATAGTCATCGTTTGGGCGGGCCTAGATGACGTGTTTGGGCCTGTAGAGGCTGGTGGATCTGGGCTTTGTCGTGGAGGAATGCTTTGTGACGGGCGGGCCCGGCATGCGGGCCCGCTTTATGGACTCGGACCGGCTTATCGGGCCCAATAAAAACTTTTGTTCTATGAGATGGAATGACATGACACAAATAAAATTAAGAAATAAAGAAAAGATTTGCATTACGATTTTTTTTTTGTAATAATTAAAAAAAAATTATGTGACGCGTTCTTTCCTCTCCTCTCACGATCACTGTATATGTCCACTTCAAAAATTATCTAAGGCACACGTAATCCAGATCTCATCCTTAGAAAAGAAAGTTATTAGAGAACGGGACAAGTGTATTTATACAATGTGAAGCTCCACCTTGTCCTAACAAATTAAGGGTACAAGTTCAAAAACTCGGCTACTCGAAAATCAGTAGAAAACTATGCAAATCCTATGAAACGATCAAATTCGACATTTTGACTTGTGTAAGCGATCCCGACTTGAAACAATATACACGCAAGAAATGTGATTTGTACGGACAATATCTTACTTGTAAATTGAAAATCTACCCCTGCTCCTGATAACTATTTGTATATGACCCCCACTTTGTTATACCCTTTAAAAACAATCGCCATATAGACAAGTCATGTGGGTAATATGTGTGTCCCAATCAAGCTAAAGAGGTAGCTCGTCCTTGTTCGGCAGATCAAGGGTTAATTGATGATTGAGTTATAAACACATTGATCAATGCAATCACAAAATCGCTATTAAGACATACATAGGACCTTTGACTGTTCTCTTTCTGATTTGAATGAAAACCAGATTGGAACCGAATGATGGTACATAAGGACATACATCAGGATATAAAGTTGGTAAAGAATAGACATTTGGTTTTCCACTCAATTAGTACTTGTTGACTAATCATTGCATCGCAAAACTGACTATTGTCTCGGCGGTATCTCTATTGACCCTTGTCTTAAGTAGCGAAGAAAGCAACCATCGATAATGAATTATTTTTTTCTGATAAACTCACATGCTTTATATCTAATATGAGCAAGAAAGGTAGTGAATCAGCATACTCAAACCTGATGAAACTGACCAATCACATCTCAAACTCAATGGAGTTTTAGTGCTAGCAAACTAGACACGAATTTATTAAACTCTCACTTTATCAAATTTCATTCACTTGTGTGTCCCGATGTGGCACGAGATAATTGTTTAAAAAGTCCCAAACTTATTGTATGACAATCATTCCAATCATAAACCTTTCAATTATGCCGATTTAATCCTAAATTTTTTGACGATATGTCAATTTAATCATAAACCTTTTGATGATTTGCTAATTTACCTAAACATATTATTTGGATATTTGGTTGGAATGACTACATTGGAAAATTGTCAAAAATTTTAGAATTAAATTGGCAAATTATTAAAAGGTTTAAAATTAGATAAGCGCAATTAAAATGTTTAAGATTTTTATATAATTTTCCAGCATTTAACCTATGACAATAGTTTCAAATTGTTTTATGTCCACCAAAATACACGTAATTTGGGAGGTGGGTGATTACTATATGTAGAAAATTAAGCTCTTGTGATCAAGTGTTTTTTGTCGTAACGAGTCGATATTCACTTAACTAGTCACAAAATGAGAACAAAAGCTAATGAGTATTTGAACAGAGTGATTCCCAAATAGGCAGGGGTATTTTAGTAAGCCAATTACGGGAAAGAGATCTTTTTAATAGACATTTACGATCCAATCCGCCACTTGATTAACTTCACTGGGTCTATAAACCGTTGAGGCACCTTTAAAATGGGTTTAACAATATTCCGGATGCCCCATGGGCTTTCTAATAAGCCATTCAACGTATCATTGTATCAACTATCAACCACAGATAAGCCATCTGAAGTTCATCTCCAAGCCCAGATCAAAGGAAAGCCCCCAGTCCTCGCGCGTCACGGTCAACACCGAAGTTGCTCTCTCGACTGCTAGTCTGCTAGAGTTTCAGCTGCAAGAACGGACGGGAGAGCTCGCTCCTCCTTGGCGAACCCTGACAACCAGCCGGCCGGAACCGTCACGGCACATCCCGGTGACGGAGCAGGCCCCAGATACCGTTTCACCCAGGAGCAGCCGACGTTGACCGAATCGTGCTCAAATTCGATCTCCGCGACTGGAGAATGAAGCAATTTCGCGCCGTTTACACCAGCCAGAGTGCACCGGGGGCCAGCTCAGGCATGGGTAAGTCTATGTGGAAACCGATTTTCAATTCCGGCGATACTCGCCGGAGATTGACCGAATTTCCTTTGTCCAGCCGCATAGAGTCAAACAGGCGCTCCTGCGGTCTCTCCGGGGCTCAGCGACAAAAGGGGCAAAGCTGGTCAGGTAAGAGTTTTCCTTTTTAAACGGATTTTTCTCCGGTGGGTAGTTCGTTCCGGCGCACGTTCCTAACATGAAGAATCGGATCATAGGGGTAGGACGATAAGCTTCCGAATATAATTTAGAAAACAAGTATTTTGGCACGAGCCTTGTACCACGACCGCGGTTACCTAAGTTATGCCTATAATATAATCACTCCCTAATCGAGGTTTCAACTTGTCGGTTCCCCGTCCCCTCCTCCCAGATCTCATGCCTCGTATTTGCCGCAAAGTATTAGTGAATTGTGCACCTCAAGATATGCCAACGAGAGAGAGAGAGGACCTCCCAAAGCTTCTCTCGGCAGATAACACATCCTTTTCCGTTTTGCTGATCTGGGTCATTGCATCGCGACCCCTCCCTTTACAGCCACAAAACTTGCACGATCGGCATCAACGGCTCCAACGGGAAACCCTAATCATAAAAGAATTCGAGTTGGTGGGCCGGGAGGGTTCCAGATCCTCCACATATACATCTTTCGATGTAGAACCTTATAGTCGATTTCTATAGATTTGGGAGTGGCAGTCCTTACCCAAGAAGAAAAGGAAAAAGGAAAACCAGGGCTTAACTTCGGGTACTATACGTTGGCACTCCGAGAATATTCTAACCTTAAGCCGCCCTATGCCTTAAAAAGAGGATCTTAACCAAACATAGCCATTACTTGCTACGAGGTCAAAGGGGACAACCCGAAGAAAGTCAACGCCCATTCTTATGTTGGGCTATTCGCATGAAGGTATCTACGAGTACAGAAACCCCTTCCAGATCTGCACCTAATTCCCAAGCAAAGACCATCTCAACACGGTCCCGTGCTGGGTTTTGACCTAAAATATACCTAATTCTTTCCATTGCCCATTTCTCATCTCCAGCAAATAAACAAATATAAACCAATAAAAAAGGGGAGAAGCCGAAATAAAGGCACATGTTTGCATGCGGATGACCAGAAAAGCAAGGAAAGAAAAGAGAAATCGAGGGTCAAATTTGATATTTATTTAAGTTGGCATGTTCGAGACCCAGATCTGATTCTCTCTTTGCCAGCGGTCAATGATCCGCCGCTGGAATCGGAGGCAGATCAAGCAGATCAAGAGCCTTTTCTTGATGGGTTTTTTTTTCCCGATCTCTCTCTAGAATCCAAGGTGCTATCCTCCTCTTTTCTTAAAAAAAAGCGGAGCAACCTTCAATTCATTGTCTTGGGATGATTGGCGAAATCGATAAGTTCGATTGCAATGTAGGTCGGGGAGCCACGACATCTCAGGCCAAATCCCGCGTGCAAGTGGTGACCCTGATTCACATGATGTCCTAGACGCAAACAATTCACGGGTCATCTTCTTCACATGCATTGCACATTAAATACATGGAGAAGTAGCAATTAACCTAAGCATCGTCGACGGTGTTGTTGGCTCGGTGGATAGTTGGAGCTTCCTGTTTCTTCTAGGGTCCCGGTTTGAATGCTTCATAATGAGAAGATGGCCTTGATCTCGAATTGCCATATGGTCAAGTTTTAACCTAATGCATTATCAAAGTCAACTTGGATCCAAAATCAGCTTTTTTCTAACTTTAGGGTTTCTTAAATTCTGGCCAAAAATAGAAGAAACTCAAGTTAGGTGGCTCGACAAAGGAATACATAGGAGGAATATGCTCCTTCACTTTTTATCCCCGTGGGAAACAATTCCTGAAGGCTTCCTATTTTGTACTATAGCTTGGTGCGAAGTTGCATGTGATGTGACTCCCATCATATAATGCAATTTTTATAATGTCTTATTCGCTTAATTTTTATTTACAAGGAATTGGGGATGAATGGTGGCCTCTTGGATGATTTTTCCATGACTTTTAAATTTTCTCGTTCCACCCTCATTTATTTTTACATTGTTCCTTCTTTTCACCTTTCCTAAATATCATCATTCAAGGAGAAAATATATAGAGATCATGCATCGTCTTTAATAGTTTCTCATGTTCGAAATATTTTATATCTCAATCTTTGCTCGATCGATTCTTATATTTCAAGATATATCGTAACTCTATATTTAAATATGACTCGTTCGTTTGTTTCTATTGTCCATGTATAGTAGTAGTTCTTACTTGGGAAATGCATCTTATCTTGAACAAGAAATCTTGAAACAAATAAATTTGAAATCCCAGCTATACTAAAATGGCGTATTTACAATCTTTTGTAGTTTTATATCTTTTTTTTCCTTTTGAAATCCAATAATTTTAAATGTAGATGACATGATCCAAGATCATCCATTGAATTGTGAATAAAAATGACAATAGTTATTGTAGGACAACAAATAATATCGGATGAGAAGAGATTTTGTTGAGTTGTGATAAAAAAAAGGATCCACTGAAAATCATGACTAAAAGCATGACAACAGTTAAGGAAATTTACGAATTCTAAGAAGAATATAATAGTTGAATCCGTAAACAACCCAAATTTTTTGAAACTCTCTTTTTATGATTTTTCTATGATTTATAGATCTTATTAACAAAATTCCCAAATATTTAATAACACTAGTATCCTACCCATGCAATGCTTGTGGATTGTTGAGTATAGTTTTTGGATGGTTACACTTAAATTCTCAATTATTCCAATTAGATCCCAAATGAGAAATGGATAAAAAAACTTACCTGTACTCAAGTTGAATGGTGACCATATAAGCTATTCTGTATAAAATGATCTTTGCGGACTTTCATGAAAGGTTTGAATTATTTAATTTGAAAATAAAATAAATTACCTAAACAAAGATCAAATCATATCCCCCAATCATCAACCAACCTTTCCCCCATATAAAGTCCACACATTCTCCACCCAAAAAAATAAATTATCAAAAACCTCAATAATTTTTTTGCCCTTTTTTAACGCCCACAATTACCAAAGTACAATCTTGCCCCTCGCCTCTCGAAGCAGCCAAAAACTGAAACAACCAGGAAACCACCCACCGGGCTCCCGAAAATCCTTCGACCACACAAAAGGACAAGAAACCTTCGCAGTTTCCGAATTCTTGTTTTTATTTTCATTTTCGGGCTCCGCGGGGACGCCCAGGAGGAGGAGCTTTGAGTGTCCGTTAATGGAGTCCGCGCACGTATAAATACCCATCCATCTCTCTCTCCCCCAATCGCATCCTCTCTCCTCGCTCTCCGCATCTCCTCATATCCTTCGCCGCTGATCCTCCGGTGAGGGCCACAGCTCGCCGAGAGCCCACTCCGCTTCCGGCTCGGGTTTGCGGCCTCTCCGTCGTCCGGATCCGGGTTGGAATTTCCAGGTACCGATGGGAATGTGACTGATTTTCGCCGAGGGTCGTTGCTTCCCCTTCTGCGGGAATCGAACGCTTTTGGGTAATGCTTGATTTTGGGTTCGGGTTCGGGTTCGGGGTTGGGTTTGGGTTGAGATTTTCTTCGCTTGCTTCTTCTTCTTTGATTGGCGTTCCTGCGGGAGGAAAGGTTTGTACTTTGAAGCTGTGTCCCCACGTACACGTTGGCTTATCTTGAAACTGCTCCCTCCGTTGTCTGTCTTGGCTTCCGATTGACAATTTTTCTAACCCCTCCTTCTCTTTTCTTTTCTTTTTCGTTTTCTCTTTCTGCATCTTTCGTTTTCAGCTTTTAATAAGTGTCGGTGCTGTGAGTAATTCATAGATCATGTCTGTGTATCCTCCTTCCTTCATTTGAGACGGCCCTTTTAGGTGCATTCCAGCTCTAATAGCTGCCAAAAAAACAAAAAAAGCTTTTTTTTTTTATTTGGGTTAGATCTGCTCTGATTTGCTGCTAATTCTTGAAGACCGTAATCCGATCCAGCTGCTGGGGTGTGTGAGCGCTCCCTTTTTGTCGATATGTAGCCTCATCCGTTTCGCATACATGGGTCAACTTCTGAATGAAAATATTCCCTTTCATTCCCCCCGTTGAGTCCCTATAGTTCTTGTTTATTTCAGTGATTTTCTCTTAGGCTTAGAATTACTCATGCGGTCTTATGGGTTTTTGCTTAACACGAGCTTTGTCGATCATGTCTGAAGGTAGTGATTGTAGGACTTCGTAGTATCAAACTATTTAACATGTTATTGGTTTGTTTTCCATTTGAGGTATATTCTTCATTTTTGGGTGTTGGCTTGTAACCGCGAATTGCCGTCAACATTTGATTGTAGACAAACTCAGCAGTTTCTCTCATATATAACTCCAGGCTGTGTTGCAGCTGGAATTTGTTTCCTACTACCAGTGCTTTTTTTTCGCACTTTAAATGGGGTGATGTAAGCTGCGTGCTTGCGTGAATCTTTTGCCATTTCTTTAATCCGTATTCTCTGGTGTTTTATCAGTGACTCGATAGATTGGTGTTGTTTTTATTTGCATCTGGCATTGTTTTACAGCTTTAGAAACGCTTGTTGCTGAGCACCTGCTTGTTGACATTGCCTCATAATTTTACTGATCCTAACTAGGAGTTTATTTAGAGCCGTTTCTTCCTTCACGTCAGTATATGAGGAAGGGCATGCAATTGATCTACTGCCTATAAATATATACGAGATCACAGACACCGGTCTTCTACCTCAAGTCAAATCTGATATACAGAATTTGTAACTTACAGGAACCTAGGGACAACATCATCATCATCATCATGAAGGCTTTAATTCTTGTTGGTGGATTTGGGACTCGGTTGAGGCCTCTCACGCTTAGTGTCCCCAAGCCACTTGTTGACTTTGCTAACAAACCCATGATCCTGCATCAGGTATTGTTTCAGATCCTTTTGTTTGAGATTCTATTCTGATGCTGTCTAATCATGTTTGCTCTTCCATCCTTAAAGATAACTTTATCTTGGTTGTGAATTTACCCGTGAGATGGATTCAGTCTGTGAGTAATGTAAGACAGCAATGCTAGTGTAAATTCGTTATTGGCCGCTGACCTGTTTTAGCTATATCTACCATATTTTTGGATGATTTGCTAGATTATTGAGCTGCTTTTTCTCTACCGAGTAAGATATTGCATCTTATGGATACCTGGCTTTTTAGGAGGGACGGCTGATCATAGTTTTTTTGGATAGTTCAAACTCTGTTTTAGAAGTTTTCTCATTTTTTCTTTTTTTGGTTGGACTGTTTCAGAAGTTGAATCACTTTATTTTTCAGATGACGATACTCATTTCTTGATGAAAAGAATCTACGTCCTTAATTGTGTTGGTCCTTTATGGCTGCTTTCTGTCATGCACTAAAGCTTATTCCTCTCTGGAATGTACAGATAGAGGCACTCAAGGCCATTGGAGTGAGTGAAGTGGTTTTGGCTATCAATTACCAACCAGAGGTGAATGTTTCGACAATATGTTTGTCTGTGGCACTTATCAAGTGAGTGGTGTATGTTTAGTTCGATGATTTGGTATGCTCTCTAAATTTTCAGATTATGCTGAACTTCTTGAAAGCCTTTGAGGCCAAGCTCGGGATTAAGATCACATGCTCACAAGAGACTGAGCCTCTCGGAACTGCTGGTCCTCTTGCTCTGGCAAGGGACAAGCTGCTGGATGATTCTGGTGAGCCGTTTTTTGTTCTCAACAGCGATGTGATAAGCGAGTACCCACTCAAAGAAATGATTCAATTCCACAAAGCCCATGGAGGAGAGGCCTCTATTATGGTAACAAAGGTGAATGTCCTACTCAGTCATCCCTCATTCATTTATGCCTTTTCCTTTGAGCAGAGGAATTTAAAGCTAAAGATTATGTGCACGCGTACAAGAACCCAAAAATCTGTCCTTTATCATGCAGGTGGATGAGCCATCAAAGTATGGTGTGGTGATCATGGAAGAGTCAACTGGTCAAGTTGAGAAATTTGTGGAAAAGCCAAAAATCTTTGTTGGCAACAAAATTAACGCTGGGATATACTTGCTGAACCCATCGGTCCTTGATCGGATCCAGCTGAGGCCTACTTCCATTGAGAAGGAAGTTTTCCCCAAGATTGCGGCCGAGAAGCAGCTCTTCGCAATGGTCTTACCTGGGTTCTGGATGGACATTGGACAGCCGAGGGATTACATCACAGGGCTGAGACTCTATCTTGACTCGATCAGAAAGAAGTCATCAGATAAATTGGCAACTGGACCTCACATTGTCGGCAACGTCTTGGTAGACGAGACCGCTAAGATTGGTGAGGGGTGTCTGATTGGTCCTGATGTGGCAATTGGTCCAGGCTGTGTGGTTGAATCGGGAGTTAGATTATCTCGCTGCACAGTCATGCGCGGAGTCCGCATCAAGAAGCATGCTTGCATTTCCAGCAGCATCATAGGATGGCACTCGACAGTCGGGCAGTGGGCTCGGGTGGAAAATATGACTATATTGGGGGAAGATGTCCATGTTGGGGATGAAATCTATAGCAATGGAGGCGTTGTCCTACCGCACAAGGAGATCAAGTCTAGCATTTTGAAACCAGAGATCGTCATGTGACAGTAAGATTTTCAGGCAAGTAAAGTAGAGCATATGCTTAGGGTCTGTATTCTATCCAAGTTCAGACATGGAAAAAGAACAGGAATAAAAAAGAAAGGAAGGTGTTTTGTTCTTTTCTTTGTCGGTCCATTTTTTTTTTTTTTTCCATTTCCCTTTCTCTTGCCCAAGTGTGTTGGTCGCTTGATTCAACTTGGGAGTGGAGTGATATTGGAAGTTCATGTATGTTGGAGAGTCAGTGTCTTGTGAAGTGTAAGAGCATAAATTATGATTGGTGTGAGCTTTGTAATCTCTAGAACATGTATAGAAATAAAAGTTTAATCATGGGTTGGTCGCTCTGGCCTTTTGTGCAGAGCTGTGCAGGGGAAGACTGCATATATTTTCTTTGCTGGATTCTCCATTCCTACAAATGCCCTTTTCCTTGTATCCATTGGTGTGAGTGCTCTGTAAAGCAGCTCTCTTTATTGTCCCCACAGGGTCTCAGACCATGTGTTGGCTGCGTGAATTGTGGCACGTGCATGGGGCCCAAATTCCAATGAAAAAAAGTCACTAATGAGAGTCGTGAGTTGCACTAAGATCTTTGATTGTTTTTATGCTTTGGATGGACAGCTCAGAAATGAGAATGACTGCTACTTCACTTGCTTCTCAAGGCTGCTTGGGCCGGAGCTTGTTCAGCACGATTCATGGGTGACAATCCACAGATCTCAGGCAGTTTCTACATGCACCCTTTGTACTGAACAAAGGGAAACTTTACAGTATCAGCTTGGGGGTACTGATTTGAATGGGTTGGCAATGGATGCTTGCTTGTAGCTTTCTTTGCACGCATCTTAATGTGTCTTTAATGCACTGTCGGATCGACAACTGTGAACATTTTCCCCTCTTCTTTTCTCGTTCGAGAGACAGCCGACCGAGCATGATGCACGAGCCTAATGGCTTACAGTGTCGGTAAGGTGGTGCAGGAGTTCGGTTTACTCCGAATCAATGCGTTTGGCTGTCAAGCTGTGGGCTGAGTATTATATATTGCTATATATACAGTTGCACCTCGGCGTATCGTGCCTCGAATGGAATTGTACGAGAAGCATGTCTCGAAACTTTAAAGTCATCGCGCCGTCGGTTGTCTAAATTCAAGACCATCTAAATTCATCATGTCATTTTCAGAAAAGGGGCTTGGCTGCCAACAAATCACCGGGATGGTTCTCCAATTGACAGGGATTTCATCAATATGCTTCTAATACCTTCAGTACATGCAATGATCAAGGACTAATACGGAATAATTTTCAATACAGAAGCCGGCATGAATCCATAAACACTTTATAAAAGTATGTGAATAAAGTTCATTCTCTGTACACGTGAAGATCGTTGAACCGCTCTTGTTTTGGGATGGTTTGTTTAAGACTCATACCTAATTATTTGCGTTGATTCTTCGACTAATTCTATTAAACTCGGAGGGAATAAAACGTCGCTTGTGTAAGGATGTCAAGATGAGGGGGCGAGAAGATCCGCGTGATTCATGCATGTTATTCTCAAATAAAGAAATGATTTTCGCTATTTAATAAAGCAGCATATACCCTATTGGAAATTAACAAAAAGGATGAAAGAGAGAAAAGAAAAAAGCCAGCCTGGCCTGGCCTACTCTTTTGTGATGTGAAATTTCAACTATAATCATCGCAAAGAAACAAAAGAAGCACATTAATGAATTTTAATTATAAAGAAAAGGAAACTGAAAAGGACAAATGGAGCTGAAGTTCATTGAAAACTTTTGGGTCCTATAATTGAAGCCATCGGCAGCCATTCCAGCGCTTATCAGTCCAGCTCAGGTCTGTCTCGATCAGATCTTACACGTGCTAAAATCAATAATGTCGGATTTAAAAATCGGTTTATTTTTATAAATTAATCGATTAATTTTTTTTGTCTCTAAAGTAGCCAAACCTAAGATCAGGACAACTATCTCAAACGGCAACTGCCAACTAAAGCATGAAAAAGGAGATCGTTTGTGGATGAATCATGCGGGCTCTCAATTATGCTTATCGTGATGAATCATGCATGCATTGTCCGTTGAAGAAAGAGAGAGACGCTGCTTACAAGTATCCTAAAAGCTATTTTTGTAAGCCCTAAAACCACCTTTGATTATAGGAAAAATGTCACAAATGGTCCCTATACTATTACTTAATGTGCAATTTGGTCCCCGAACTTTCGATCGGCTAATTTGGTCCCCGAACTATTGATAAATGTTCGATTTGTCCCATGAACTTTGATCGGCTCAATTTGGTTCATGAACTATTGATAAATATCCGATTTGGTCCATGAACTTTCGATCGGCTCAATTTGATCCATGAACTATTGATAAATGTCCGATTTAGTCCTTCGTTACTATTTTTTTTTTTTTTTACTTCTTCTCTCTTCCCTCTTCCCTCTGTCGGCTCGCCTCACTGGACGCTGGCTTCCCTCCGCCGGCTCCGGCGGAGGGAAGAGAGAAGAAGCAAAAAAAAAAAAAAAAAGTAACGAATGACCAAATCGGACATTTATCAATAGTTCGGGGACCAAATTAAGCCGATCGAAAGTTTAGGGACCAAATCGGACATTTATCAATAGTTTAGGGACCAAATTGAGCCGATCGAAAGTTCAGGAACCAAATTGCACATTAAGTAATAGTATAGGGACCATTTGTGACATTTTCCCTTGATTATATTAAGCACTTCTCGATTGCAAAGAGAGAGAGTCCACCCATCCTATGAATTTTCTTTTTTTCTTTTTTGCCGATAGATTTGCACAAGTAAAGGCTTATTCAGTAACACTTCGAAAACAATTGATTCTATTCTTTTATTTTTCAGAACAAAAAAAAAACAAAAACAAAAATCCATTTTTTTTCCCATGAATAAATTTGGAATAAAATCAAGAAGTAGAAAAAAGTTACTTCTTGTTTCCTATTTTCGAGAACAATTTTTAGAATCAAGTCTAACTTTTCTTTTTTTCTCTTTTCTTTTTTCTTTTCTCCTTCTCTCTTCTTATTCTTCTTCCTCGTAGCCGATCACTAGCCACTACAAGCTGCCGCCACCGCCAGTGGTGGTAGGTGAATGGTTGGGCGAGGTTTGATGAGCTCACGGGAGACTTGCTTGGCCACCATGAGGCTTAGCCCGGCGAGCCTTACAGTGGCCAGGCGAGCTGGTGAGGAGAGCCTCGCCTAGTCACTGTGAGGCTCGGCCTTGCTAGATCTAGGTGAAGCCAAGCCTTGCAGTGGCCAGGTGAGGCTTGTGGTGGCCAGGTAAGCCTCCGATGAGCTCGCTGAACCTTGCCCAACTAATCACCGACAAAGAAGGAGGAAGAAAAAGAAAAAAGAAAACAATAAAAAAATATTAAAAAATTAAAAGAATAAAAAAATTTAAGAATCCTATCAAATGCATTTCTATCTTGGGAATAGAAATTTTGGATAGTTGCAAAACGTATTAAAAAACTCATAAATTGTTTTTAGGAACAAAATAAAAAAAATTATTTTTGAGCGAAAATTGTTCTTGAAAACAGAATGGTTACTAAATGTGCCCTAAGCTGGCCGACGAAGATTTGGTTCATCATTTTTTTTTTATAAAGAAAACGGTTTCATTTTAAGCCTTTATTTGAAATTTATTTTAGAAAAAAAGTAGACAAGTTGTTTCACTTTAAGCCTTTATTTAATTTTTTAATCATTCTATTTCTGTTCTATAAATTTTCTGTTTTAGAAACAAGTTTGTAATAAAAATCAATTTGGTAATGCAATTTCATTTTTCTATTTTTAAAACAAATTTTTAGTACATAAATAGATTTGAAATAGAAATGACAAGTTAAAATTTCTACTTCTCTAATTCTGGAATGAAGATGAAAAATAAAAACTCTTTTCATCGCTCATCCTCATAATTAGTCGGCCGCCCACCCACCATAGCCCCCTGTTGTTGCCCGCTATTCGTCAGCCCGTTGCTTGGGATGGAGAAATTTAACGAATTTTTATTTCGAGAATAGAAATTTTATGTCATTATCATATGCGTATTTTTACTAAAAAACTCATTCAAGAATAGAAATAGATAAATTCATTCATGTTCTAGAAATTAATTTCTGGCCAAAATGATTATTATTCGCATCCTTAATGTGCTAGAATGATCGATAGACAGGGCCCAATAACTATTTTAAATGGGCCTCAGTGGGCCCACTTAGCAGCCCAGCCCCCCCAGCGAAATACGACGTGCCGTATGGACCGGCTTCGACTTTCACGACTCGACTCTTCCGTCTTCACCGAACCTGTTCTAAAACCCTACATTTCTCCTTCGCTTCTGTCCGTCCCTCTCCCCCTCTTAAACCCTAGAAACCCCTTAAACCCCTTAAACCTTCTCTCTCTCTCTCTTCTGCAACTCCTGGGAAATGGCCTTCTCTTCCATCCTCCGCCGATCGGCCTCCTCCCTCGCGCCCCTCGCGACCCGCGCCCTCCGGAGCCGGCGGAGCTCCCACTCCGCCGTCTTCGCCGCCCTCAGCCAGTCGAGGATCGTCGCCGGCGAGCCTCGCCGCGGCCCGTTCCCGCCCCCGCGCGGCTACTCCACGAAGAGGCCGAGCTCCGACGAGAGCCTCCTCCGAGTCCTCGAGTCGGAGATCCAGTGCGCCGAGGAGGCCGACGACCACGACCGGGTGAGCTGACGATCCCTTATGTTGTCGCTTGATCATGCCTCTTGAGCGTTGTTTGCTTCTCTAGGAAGTGTGAGGTAGGAAGAAAACTTGTCGGCGCATTCGATGTGATTCTGATAGGAATGAAGATCATTTCGCCATAGCAGGCTGCTTAATCTAGTTTTGGCGGGATAAATTAACATATCCTGACGAACACGTAAATTCCTGGTCGAACTCGCCCGAAAGACTAGTGATTGTTCGGCATGAGCTGCCGAGCCTTGATTCTGTCGCTAGTCACGTTTATTATCAAATGAACTTTGTAGGTGCAAATGTAGCTGAGGTTTTTCCGTCCAGATATGTGTACCAAACCTGTTAATTTGGGATCATTGGGGAAAAAAAAGAAAAAAGAGAGGTTCATGGAGAAATTCGTGTCGTCTAGTTAAACAGTAGCTGAGAACCGGGCAGAGAAAAAGGATGGAATTCTTTTAGGCAAATGATGAAACCTTCTTTGTTTGCAGAAGAGTAAACCTAGCTTAAGGAAGAGACAAGTTCCTAAACCTAAGTGGCTGTTAATTTGCCATTAAGGATCATGCCATTAAATATGCTTTCGCTCCGGTTTTGGTTATGCGAAACTGTGTAGAATGTGCTTAGCCTGCTCAGGGAGAAAAACTAGCTATACTAATTTTGAGTTTCCTCTTTTTGAGAAACTCCCCATCCGCATGGGTTGACCTACCAATCCTATCTTTTGCGGTTCTAAGCAAAATACAATTTATATAAGAACTACGATGATATGAAATGTCACTTAGGGGAGATTCACCTTTTCTTTTGAACTTATGATGTGGTTTATAGGTTGAAGAGACACCAGGTGGATTCCCCTTTGAAATTGAAGACAAGCCTGGATTTCAAACCATTACCCTGTCAAGGGAATATCAGGGTGAAGAGATCAAAGTTGAAGTCAGCATGCCTGATCTTGTAACTGGAGAAGACGATGGTGATGACAACCAGGACGATGACGATGAGAAGGCTAATCAGTCAAGCATTCCTATGGTTGTGAGCGTTGCCAAAGGAAATGGGCAGTTTATTGAATTCTGCTGCACTGCTTACCCCGATGAAATCGTAATTGACAGCTTGGCCGTTAAGAATCCAGAAAACGCGGAAGACCAAATTGCTTATGAAGGGCCTGATTTCCAGTAAGCTCTTTTTGTTTTCGGTTTTCTTTTTCCCTCCTATGTAAGATGCAGTTCGTCATTGGCCTTATTACTGTCATACACCGTCCAGTTGACCTAATTATTACATTTTCTCTTGTGCTTTCCCCATTTTCCAGGGATTTGGATGAGAACCTGCAGAAAGCATTCCACAAATATTTGGAGATTAGAGGAATCAAGCCCAGCACGACCAATTTCTTGCATGAGTACATGATCAACAAAGACAGCAGAGAGTATTTGATGTGGTTGAAGAACCTCAAGAAGTTTGTTGGGGCATAATTTTGTTGGAGGCGGCGTCGTCACTTGTTAGGGTTTTTCACTCTGAAGTTTTGGTTCGAGATATCCTCCACTGCAACAGCTTATTCCGCCTGAATGTAAACTTACTAAGCATTGTCCACTGCTTGAAGGGAACATCTTTTATCGAGAGAGCTGAAATTATTGATAAAATGACAACTCTAATTTGTCAATGCACTCGTTTTTCTAAATGCCGCTGGTCGATATGTAGACATTTGGTTGTTTATTATGACTGGCTGCCAATTACAGTAATAGAAGTGCCCAGGTGCATCAAATCATAGAAATTTGTTTTTGTGAATTACATCGAGGAAAAGTGTTTATTCACATCAAATTATCATCCGAGTCTCCTAGCCGTGACAGATA
Source organism: Eucalyptus guilfoylei (assembly GCA_016097605.1). Taxonomy (NCBI): domain Eukaryota; kingdom Viridiplantae; phylum Streptophyta; class Magnoliopsida; order Myrtales; family Myrtaceae; genus Eucalyptus; species Eucalyptus guilfoylei. Next base: position 23,040,374 of record CM027869.1, read on the forward strand.
GCATAATGCGAAATTTGGGGCAGACTTGAGGAAGTTGTTTAACCATATGCTTGGAAATTGCCGGCGCAGAAATCCTGAGTTCGCAAATCCGCAGCTGGTGATTAAACAGGAGATTAAATCCACTAGAGAGTACAGAGAACGAAAGTTGAGCGCTGTAGTTGGGAAGACTACAATCATATTTTCTTTGGCTTTTCAAGCCATCCATAAGCCTTGAAGGAGCAGGTGATTTCTGAGACGTTCAGGAAAGCAGGATGCTATATTCCTGTTTCGCCGTTGCTTATGCGTGTAAAATAGGAGGAAGAAGGAACAAAGAAACGAAAGAAGAATGGAATTAACGAAACGAAGAAGCAAGACTTGGCACCAAAGCACAAGCCTTGCTGCGATTAGAGTAGAAGGGGAAGTACAACCGCAATGACTAACCAGAAATCTCGAGGAAGAAAAAATTATCCATAATAAGACTCCAGAATACTTGCAGTGACATATGGTAAATAAAAAAGCTGCAACTGCCAAGACCAGAATCGACAGAGGCAGAACAATTCTTCTTCTCTCAATAGCTTGGTAAACAAGAGAACTCTTAAGAATCGACAGAGGAGAACAATTCTTCTTCTCTTGATAGCTTGGTTAACAAGTGTAACTCTGAACTACACTACAACGACAGCGGCATCTATAAACCAGCTGCACTTTGCCTGCGCCCCCTTTCAAGGGGGTGAATAAATTATAAGAAGCAGCAGCAACAGCTGCACCTCCCTGGAAACAGTTTATGACTGGATGGGGAGGTCTCTGTGGGTGTAAGCGACCCCCTTATCGCCATCCACCACTTGTCCATTCCCTCTGAGAATCCTGCAATTAAAGAGAAAAGGCAATTCAACCGCTCATGTGAAACAAGAATACCTGAAACAAAGGCACCACCATCCGGCATTATATTGGCATTGCCGCATGGTTGGTAACTTGCTACGTCTCATTTATGAACACATACTTGTAGTTTAAGTATCTGTATATTCATTATCAATGGATGCACACTTATTAAGGAATGTTTCAAATGAGTTGGTTCCTCTTCTTGTTACAGATGACCAGAACTGAAAAAACTAGTCCAGAATCCTACCATCTTGTGGTTAGCAATCCTTCAACTCCAACTGGACCCCGAGCATGGATTCTACTCGTACTTATCCCAACCTATTGAGGCCATTTGAAAGTGCTCTTCAGCAGAAAATATTCACGATCCAAGTGATTACAGTTCAAAATTGATAGAAAAAAAGATTAGTACCTCTGCACCCAATCCAAATCGTGCTCCGTCACAGAATCTCGTGCTGGCGTTGTGAAAAACAGCAGCACTGTAGCATATGTGAAGGACATATCAGCAATGGCAGAATATGTTTTCGAATCAATATGAAGTATATGATTGGTGTCTTCAGAAAGTTGCGCTACCCTAGAGTTTAAAGTTCCAAGGAAAATATACCTGTCGATTTGACGTAGGAAGGTTTCCACAACTTCGTCGTCTTCTGCTATGACACAATCAGTGTGTGCACTGGCAAAAGGAGGGCAATAGTCAGTTTCTTGGTCAGCTCCCACTATATTATCCTGGTTTTTGGCAGGCTTCCTACCCAAAATTTTAAATTTAGAGATAGCTAAGTACCTTCCATGTTGATGAATGTGATCAATGGCTTCTTGAACATCATCTACAATTTCGATGGTGCATGCCATTGAATTGTACTCATGATGAAAGGACTGTGCCTGTGGGATATTCAGCAAGGAGCTCACTTTTGGTCCACCGTATAAAGTAACACCTGCAAAAGATTAAGCAATTGCATCAGAGATTTCAATATGCATACTGTAATAAGGGAATGCACACTAAATATGCTTCAGTGCTGGCTAATAGCTGTCTGTACTAGCATCGGTCACCAAGTTGCTAGAATGGCATTTGCATACTGCAACTACTTTCGTTTTCTAGCTGCGAAATGATAAGACAAGAATGACCAATTTCTTTTGCATTTGGAGATGAGAAAACAAAATCCAAAAACAATGAGCACAAAGTTAGCTGTCTTGAAATGTGAAACCTTTCAGTCACTCCTGCAAGACAAGCACTGAAAAAGGTGAATTCACCCTATAAAACCAGGACAAGAAAATAAATTAAACATTCCATGCCTAACATTTGTAAATTTTCTTAATTTTCAAGCCTTAATTACACAACCTTTCCGCTTGAGTAATAAGTGGGGACTTATCAACAAAATCATCATCCTAATTCCATGTCAGGACTTCCACAAGATTTATCTTATACTTTCAGATGGTATAATACAAATACAGTACCTTTGTTCCGAAGTGCAAACACAATTGCATTAAGTCCATCAGCTGGCACCAAATCTTTATGAAGGAGAATTGTTTCCTGGAAGTGAGAAAGCACTAAGACGTAAGCCAAAGTCCACCGTCCATAGCAAGAAAAGACGTATATAAATGCAGTACATCTACAATCACCTGACAAAAGAAAAAATCACCCAATAGTATCCTGTAACATTACCCTTCTCAATTGTAGTAATTTTCTCAATATCTACAGTAACTTGGGCTATATCTTTCCAAACAGATATAATAAGGATCACAGAATGATAGAGTAACCCAAAAACTCGTTGAAAGTCAGCAATCCCTTCCAGGATTTTAAATAAAAATAAAGAAATAAACATATGCTACATACCATTGCATTGCAGGCTGCTGGATAATCCACCTTTGCATCAATAATGATGCGGTTTGCCATTTCCATGTTTGCAGACTTGTCAACATAAACGTGGCATATTCCATCTAGCAAACAAACAGTGTGATTAGATGCAACAGGTCAACAATCACATTCTTCTCGTAAGAGATAAGATGAAATATAAAATTAGCATGGGTTTCTTTCTCACCGGAATGTCCAAGGACAGGTATTTTAGTTGATTCCTTGATTTGGGAAACCAGCTTGTTACTCCCCCTTGGTATTACGAGATCAATAACATCATCAAGCTGATACACAATAATTCCTCAGAGACTTGATTTCCCCAACTGATCATGATAATAGACACCAAAGGATTAGATAGATCTTCCTTACTCATATTTACTGACCTTAAGCAAATCTGGTATCTCATCTCTCGAAGTTACAAGTCCAATTAGTCTCCCACCAATGCTGTCTGGAATAGCATCGGTAATGACCTTATGATTTGAGAGAATATGAGAACATGATGCAGTAATTTCATTGCTGACCAGACTCTATCAGAATAAAATTTTAATCAAGAAGCTTATAGGAATTGAACCTTGTGCAAAATGGCATTTGATCGCTTGGCCTCTTTACCCCCTTTCAAGAGTAGCCCATTCCCACTTCGAACAGCTAATGAAGCTATCTGTCACAAAATTAAAAAATTAAAAAAAATGACAACTGTTCGTACACGTTATTAGCTGAAGTCATAGCTCAGTTCCATAATAAAAACCATTAAGTATGAACTCTAACTGCATCCCTACTTTAAGATACCAAGAAATAAAATCAGTCTCCTAAATATTGCAAAGAAAAACACACATATAACCAACCTAACAAGTAAAAGCAATACCTGCACTTGTTCGTAAGCTGTATATCTATGTCAACTTTCAACATGCATATCCAAGCTTCACTGGATTTTCAACCCATTTCAAAACAAACCTTCTTGCAATTGCCACTCATTTTAGAAGCATAGATAGTCAATGATCCATATGCCACAAGGACACAATAAGTACCTGAGGTCAAGTGAGCTTTTACGTTGCACAAGATTATCACTGTGCACTGCCTACTAAGGTTGGACCATTTTCCACGAGATAGTTTAAATTGCCCCAATGTTTCAAAAATCAAAGTAACATATACAAGATATAGATGCTTAAGACAATGCGCCCACTCTTGCAGCCTAGGTTAGACCCACACTTCAGCCCTCCCAAGAGATAAAGATCCTGATAAATTGCTGAAAAGCAGTCCATGAAAAAGTGAAAGAAGCAATTACCTGAACTAGAGCATCAGGTCGAGACTCAAAAACAATCAGCAGGACGCCCAAAGGAGATGATGTTTTCTCTAGGATAAGCCCATCAGCCAACTGGATGCAGCATCAATATAAAAGAATGAGAGAAGTTATAGGAAATCACCAGCATTTCTCATGAAGACGACCTATTTTTCTAGTAGGTCAATAACCATTATTCCCATTCTAACTCCCTAATCATTATGTTGATGATATTCTCGATAGTAGAGTATCTTGTTTAACATAAAAATAACTCCAAAAAGAGGTTGATGCATGCACTAGTATGTTAGAGAATAAAAGAAGTCCAATCAACAAATGCTTAAGACCCCTTCTTTTACCTCTGTTCTCTTCAAAACACGCCCAATTGGCTCTTCCATTTTTGCAAGTACACGAATAGAATTGGCAAGATTTGTTATCTGCATTCAGAAGAAAAAAAGAAAAAAGAAAAGTGAAGTGTTCAGGCAACTTCTTATTGGGTGTGAAGATTAATTAGATACTCAGATCTCCAACCTTTCCAGGCTTCAGAGCCAACCGAGCAAGCAAAGATTTTCCATATCCTGCCTGTTCTGCTGCAGCAACATCAGCTTCATTCTCCTTCATTATCTGTTCCTGATTTGCTTCGAGCGCATCAGCTATGTCAAGCAGGATTTTACTCCTATCCTCAGATGACAAGGCCTTTAAAACAAATAGAGGATTAGCAAATTATTAAACAATATGATCCTGGCAAGGAAAAACCCAGTCTAAGAGTTTAAACTCTGCAGTGAAATGCACCAAAGCTTATCTTTCGGGAGATTGAGATCGAAGACTAATTAAATTATGATATTAACTTAGTAAGCATATGATATTAGAAATTTTTGGACCTTGGGGAGCTAGTGTCTAGCTGGTATGGACACCAGCCCCCTTGGAACTGTCCATGAAGAAAAAAAATACTCAAGACCCAACATCTTCCCCTGCAAGCTGCAACTAGAAGAATGTACCCCTCATTTGAAAAAAAGTTCAAGAGAATGAAGCACTAAAGAAACAACTGTATAGACCAGATCTTTCAGTGGTTCTGCTCTGCTAATTAGTTACAACCTTTCAGGCAGCTAGGAGACATATCTACGACATGACATCTTCAACAAACCAATAGCTGCTAGACAGAATTCTAGAATTTGTTAAATCCTATGGGCTATGTAGAGACAAAGAACTCCTAAATCTAGCAAGTTATATCAACTTGAAAATAAGGTATTCAGCAAAACAATCACACACAATCTAAACCAGAAAACTGAGGATTCCACCTGAAGGTTCCGTGAACTCTCCCTGGCTGCGACAGCCATTTCCCTTGCAGTGATGTCTCTGCTTCGTGCCCACAAATGTGCATCCCGATGAAAGAGAGTACCGACATCCTCTCCTTGAAGAACCTTAAGGATATTTTCAGGAGCATACCCACTATGGAAAAAACAAAAGTAGGTCTTACACAACTTGGTGAGTACTAATTAATTACAGGCCCACTATCTTTTAGTAAATTGATTAAATTCCGAGACCTGCATCTTGCTTAACCACAATGCAGCGTTTACCAAATAACAGATAAGAGTATAAAAGGGGTTCATACTGAGAGTGTTCAAAATCTTGTGACCTTAATTTCTTGTACCGATCAAGAAAGACTCTGTTCACAGCACTACACAGCATCATGCAGATCATTGTGCATCTTACCAATAGTGTCCAGCGCAATAAAGAGATACTTTATCTCGAAGAAATAAGACAAGCATGCAGACAAAACCAGATTGACATACCTGGTAATGACCACAGGGATGCCAGCTTTTGCTGCGTTAAAAGCAGCATTAACTTTCGCAGTCATACCACCTCTCCCTACACGAGATTTATCTCCAAAGGTGATTTCACCTTGATGCTTTTCTATGTACGTGCGAATTAATCTGGACTTCGGATCGCTAGGTGGGCCACTATAAAGACCCTCGACATCACTTAGTAATATAAGAAGATCGGCTTTGAGCTCCAACGCAAGCAGTGCTGCCAAGCTGTCATTGTCCCAGAAAATGCCAGACGAATCCTGCAAAAAGAACATATGTCAATAGACATTTACAAGGAATTTGCAAAATTTAATTCCAACAATAATGATGCTCGATGAACTCTCTTCATTTGTTCACCGAGGCTAGGAAGTTAACAGAAGAAAAAAAAGACATCCATCTATGAACTCAACATTTACAAAGTACCAAAGCAAAGGACCATACCTCATATGGAGCTTTCCTCGTACTGACTGCATCATTTTCATTAAATATAGGAACAACTGTCAGGGACAACAGCGATTGCACGGTCTCACTCAGTTGCTTCCTGAATTCGATACTCTTGAAGTCATGATCTGTGACGAGAAGCTGAGCTGATGTAACATCCAACTGCACAAGAAAGGACATGGAGCATCTTAATCCACAAGACCCCAAGGGAAATGGTAGCAAAACTAATTAGACATGTGCTCAAACAGAGCATAAGAAAACCGTATAAGTCGAACATAGAGAATTATTCAATCACCTGGCTGAATAAGGTATCATACAAGGCCATAAGACTACTCTGCCCAACAGCTGCACAAGCCTTCCCATCTAGTTCAACCTGTGGCTTCTGGAGATCAGCGAAGCTGTAACACAAATCAAGCGCCCGCCGTAAGAACCTTTAATGGCTATAGAAGAATGGAAGTCCCATATAATTTGTTCAAAAATATGCAATTCGAACGAAGTTCGAAGCAGATGGAAGCAAAATTCATTAATTAATTCCTAGTTCTCCAATAAGAAATGTAAATAAAAACACAGCCCAAATGGCCAAACGATCAAATGAGGTACGGGTTACGACACAAACCTGCTATTCACTAGCTTACGGTACCTAAGCCTCTGGCGACCAAGGCCGACAGCACCGGACGTGACCAGAATAATCTCGAATCCTTGCAAGTTCAGTTCTTTAATCTGCTCAGGAACGACGGATTACTATGCGGCGCAAAATCATTCTCAACCAGGCGAGGAGAACATACTGCACAAATCATGCGTGACGTTAACGGCGTACCTGTTCACACAGCGCCCCTAGCCTTCCAAGCGCCAACCGCCCATCAGATCGGGTAACGACCGCAGTGCCAACCTGCCACGGTCGGAACAAAACAAGAGATTAAAGCGCGATCAATCATCGAATAACTTTCTCGAAAAAGACAGACACATCTAAGTCATACAAAAACGGGGTTAAAAGCTCGGCGAAGGATCATTTCCCGAAATTAACGAACCACGGCCCCGAAATTACAAAAAAAAAAAAAAAAAAAAAAAGAAAAAAAAAAAAAAGTTGATGCCGAAAAAGCAATCTTGACATCTACATTTGCCATCGACGGGCTCCTGAAAAAGGCAACGAAACCGAGAATGAACCAAACAAAACTTCCTCCGTCAGCAGCGACGGATCATTTCCCGCCACGTCCGGCTTTCCACCGCGCACGAAGAAAACGAAACGAAACCGAAATGAGAGTCGACATTCAATCCGATCGCCGAAGAAGCCCGACGAATCGGGCTTCGCCCGCCGACGAATCAGCCGCCACCCGGAGACTCCATGGAGCAAGAAAACGAGACTTCCCAGAGAAACAAACCGAAACCACAAAAAAAAGAAAAAAGAAAAAAAACGGAGCACATTCCCGAGCATCGCAAAGCCATGCGACGGCGGCGGCGGCGGCGGCGGCGGCGGAGGAGGACGAACCTTGATGACGAGGCGCTTGACGTCCCTGACGAAGGCGCGAGTGGAGTCCATGCTCGGCGCACCGTTCTCGGCGAGTCGCGGCGTCGTCCCGGTCGTACGAGCCGGCATCTGCTGCAGGGGAGGTACGGGGGGTGGAGGGGGATGGCAGTAGGGTGGGATGGAAGGGAGGGAAATTATAGGGTTTTTATCGACGGCTGACAAAGACGGACACGTCTCTCTCTGTCTGTCTGTCGCGCTGCGTCGGGGTAAAAAAAAAAAAAGAGGGGGGCCGAAACCGATCGACAACCGAAATCCCCGCGGATCCGATCTCCGCGGACGTGCAATGACTGCCCGCCACGTAACCGCCAACAAAATCTAATGTTGAATTAACCTGAACCTGACCTTTTTGTTTTCGAGATCGCGGCGAAGGGAGAAGAAACGGATCTCTCTCCCCCGCGCGTGCAACTTCAACCGCCTTTTTGACTTGTTAGCGGCGCACCACCGGTGGCGGAGTGAGGGAGGGAGCGGGGCTGATGGGGGCGTGGTGGGCGGACGAGAAATTCGAGCGTAAATATCGACGGTGGAACGAATTTGATGGGATCCGCTTTTTGACCGGATCGATCGAGCCCCGGCCGGGATCATCATCATCGTCATCATCATCATGCGGTGGAACGAATCACGCCCCTCGGGTGAAGAATATCCCCGATCTGCCTCCACATTCGAAAAACGTGCGGGGATGGTCTTTTACTCAATCACGCCGTGGTTATTTTACATTCCATTTACAGAATTTATGGGGCTCGCAATGATCCACGATTTCCTTTTCGTGATGCAATTTCAAACGACAAAAGTTTAAAAGATCATAGTCGATATGGCAATAATAAGGATTTTCGGAATCTCGATCCCTCGTTTGCTGAAAAACGCATTTAGTTTAGTTTGCTCTTCTTCACCATGCGATCAATAATTGGTATCGACCCAATTATTTGACTGCTCCTAATATGAATAGCCAGACAGACGTGCAACCTAGTACTCACTCACCAGTCATTTTCATTAGCCCCTCCACTTCTTTAATTACGTTATACTCATTGCCTCCCGGATTTTCAACTCTTGACCCCTCATCCGGTTCCGATCTAGTTTCTCGATAATCATCACATAAAAATTCATCATTTTTTTATAAAAAAAATAAAAAATTCGGTACGATTCCAATAAAACAGGCATCGATGCAGACCTAACAAAGCCCATTATCCAATCAAATTGCATCTGAAGTAGAACGCATGTGCTTCTCAGGATCATGCACGGATAGGTCCAAATCTATAGAAACAAAGTGAATTTTAAAAGGTCGGTCTCCGCTTTCTATAAACCCGTGAGGCAGGACACGTCCCTTGCCAATTACCAAGTTACCAACACCACGTAAAATACAACGTGTCATCTTCGTATAATTGTCACCAATACCAAAATCCAAACCAGACTAAAACCCAGAACAATTCGCATGCGACGTGTCCATTTTTTGCCGGTCCAAGCCGAACATTTTGCCCCCCACCATGTAAATGTACTCTGCTCGCAGGCAAAGTCCAAGGAAAAGCTGACCCCACACATGATTGATTTGAGTACACTCTGCATGTTAGTACCATGGCAGTTCCGTATTTAAAAACCTGACTTCCACATGCAATGATCCGGCACTCGAAGCGGAGTCATCAGGCCAGCCACGTCTCTTTTTCATTTTTGCCAAAACCATCACCCTAATAGCCGATGAGAAACAACAGAAAATACAATACAAAGCCCGATCTCCGTGGGAGTATTAAAGGTTCGTCCTCGACATTTCATCCTCTCAGACTCAATGCAGCAAGATCGTCCATACAATACAATGCCACTCGTTAAATGACCTGGCAACCCAAAGAGACTCGTCGCCGGTTGAGATCCAGTCAGCTAGACGGCGGATCAAATGTCACAAGAGACAAAGGTCGAAGTAGACGGGATCTGATCCTTGAGAAATATCTCTCTGGGTCTTCATGGGAAGAACCAGACCTTGAAGAAAATTGCTAGAGCCATTTGCAGTAAAAACGCAGCTACCACTATGATTGTAAGTTCGCTCCCTCCCGCATATGACCTGAGGTTGGAAGCAACAAAGCAAGCCGAGGTCCCACCAACAAGGAGTATGATGATCCAACGGAGAACCTCAAGCGGAATCAACAAAAGAAGCTGGAAGCAAAAGATATTTCTTGTGTTAGATAACTTAACCAGATGACAAGTTGAATATTCAAATCTATGTACTAGCTTAGACAACCGTCAAGGGTTTACATATGTTCAGGCTACACAGAGCAAATAACATTTAGCTATCGTTTGGTAAAAACCTTCAAGAGGGCACCAGAGGTGCAGAAACCATCTATATGGTCAGAACAGTCAATACGTCTCATGAAGAAAAAAGGGCACCCAGGAGCAGGAAGATCCCACAGTACGCAGGATCCAAGGAAGGGTCATATCACTTTGGGTCCAAGGAATATGCAGCCTTAACTTGAAATTTTTACAAGAGGCTGTTTCCATGACCCGTGACCTGGTCACATGGCGACAACTTTACCATTGCGCCAAGGCTCCCATTCCTCATTAAGAACAGATGTATACAAGTAATGGCTTGGATATCCCAGTCAAAGCAATGGAATAGGGATGTGTGAAACAGGAAGAATAACTGCCGAGATTCTAAAATAAAATAGAAAGTCAAACGATAGATATCTTATATGAGGAGAACATGTTCTTCTCTATATAAGCTTCGGAAATTCATCTAGAATATCAAAAGAGTTCCAAAAGGTGTCTAATTTTTCTATAGCAGTAATATAAGTCCTAACTTTAGCAGATTGCAGCAAAAATATCACACAAAATTGTTTCAAAAGAATCGAGATGTTAGAGAAAAGCTGCTGGGAGAGATTGATGGATGTTCCATTGAACAGCATATAAAGAGACACTTACAGAGCTTGGAATAAAGATGAAGAGTGAGTATCCCCACATGCACCAAAACCCGATGAGGCTGGCATTCGATTCCAGATACTTAAGCAAGAAGTAGAATCCTAGCGGAACCACAATTGCATAACCATAAATTGACCAAACCGCAAGATTTACATAACCAACATCAAAGCTCCATGAGGTACTTGCGTCAGAATTCTTTTCCATGAGGTAGGTAGCACAGTTTCCAAGGGCAGCGATCACAAATATCAATGTAGTGGAGATCCAGATGGGCCCATATCTAACCAATTAGAGAATTTAACAACCTGCTGTTAGGTACTCATCTAAACGATTCCCAGGGTAATAAGTGAAAGCATGAAATAGACAGAATTTTCAGAATTCAACAAATCAAGATACTGCACAGCAGTTAATTTTTCACAATGCATGGCATTGTAGATTGAACATTTATCAATCTGTTTGAGCAGAAAATTTGCGTACTCTCCCCACCCAACAAAAAGGACCAAAAGGCACAAAAGGCAAATTAATGAAAAAATAAAGACAAGATAAACAACAATTGGGAAGGACTCACAGATCTGGATTTGCATCGATTTTGCTGAAAAAATCCCCACCAGTAGGGAACAACGAAGCCAGCAATCTGTTTAAAACTATATCTGTATCAACGTTGAAATATTGTGTATAGGATGAGATGCTAAAGACTCCTCTCCAGTTGCTTGCGGGTTGTTGTTCAAACGTCTCTGCAAGAAAAGTTGATAAGACATTGCTAATATCGGCTGTCGATAGAAAGAAAACTCGTTGCTGATATCAAAAGGAGATCAGAGTAGCGAAGTTAACACATATGTGTTCAACCCATAGCTAGACAAACATTCTGGCAGTAATCAGAGGATGTCAAATTGATGAATCCCAGACAAGAAAAGGCAAATTGCAAGATAAAGCCTCCACTCTAATAATATTAGGATGAGTACCAACTCAATCCCATAAACTTTCCTTCTCATCAAGAAGACGAGACTAAACTTTCATGGGTCACTGAAAAGTAGCTCCCAGGAACTGGGGTCATGTTGCATGCACCATGGACACAATCCACAAAGCTGTGATATCAAACTTTTCTTCTTTTGTCTCATGTGAAATAAGCGATACCTTATGTACAAAATGATTGTAAACAGCGAGAGAAGCTATAGTGACAAGGACAAAAGAACCTGGATAGGGATTAAACTATCACATTGGCCAGCAGATACAGAAAATTTGTATTTATGCCATTCAAGATGAGTGATGCTAAGAGAAATCTCACAGTATTGACTTTATTTTTGGCAACAACCACTAATAAGTCAATTAAGAATAAGAAAATAAAAATACAGTTCACAATTGGCATTCTTCCAGTCAGACTGATGAAAAGGATTGACATAATATCGATGATCATAATGTACTAACCATGGAAAGAAATGTAAGTCTATGATTCAGTGGTCGCATAATTAATTCAACTTTGGCAAACATCTCACATCCACATCTAAAGTTAAACAATCAAACCTCAAGTCTGCAAGAAAGGTAAATGCTGGATAGTAGTCTCCGAACATTTTGTAAGGTGAACATCCGAATGTAAAATACAAGAATACTGATAGCCTCGCCATACCACTTGGACCCGCAAGAGATTGATAGCCACGCCCTTTGTCTCCTCTATTATTTGGAGGAAAAGTCTGCATATTTGCTTCTGGTGCTGCAAAAAAGATCACAACAGAACAACAAATGATATTCATGTAAGACTGTCATGAGTAGAATAGATGACATTTGCTTGGCTCAAACGATTTCAGTATTTAAATCTCCTACCTTCATAGCGGGGTGAACTTTTTCCATCATCAACGACAGCCTGCATATTGAAGGTGGATAGAAAAGTGAAGAAGTGGGTTAATAAGATCAAAATGGTAAAAATCACAAATCCAAAGAAGGAAGAACGAACAGATTAAGCGACAGCACATAAAGAAAAAAGTCTGTTTTCACAAGATACGGAGAAGGTGAGAGTAAAACCCCCCCTCCCTCTACAAATAACAGGCCATCTCGTAGAGCTGTCGGAATGAGCAATACAAATTTGTCAGAGTGAACAAATGGAGTCATGACCAGTTCATTTATCCTCGTAACATCCCGAATTGGAACTATCCTTCCTTACGGACAAAATGCAAATGACACCAGAGAAAGATGCAAACCAATCGATTACCCTACCAGAGCAAATGTACCTCATGTGGATCGGATAAGCTAAGTAAGAGGAGTTGCTCTTGCAATTCAACAAAAAGCCATTCACGGTACTCCCCATCAAAGACCATTCTATTCATACCCAAGTAAACAGATGCAAGCTACCGGACCTCCCTAACCAGATCGAGAAGCAAACAGGACGGCAGCTCACCATTGATCCCCCATTAACTCCAGCTAATTAAAGATTCAAAACACGGGCGCTATACCAACGGAAAAAGCAAAAGATCTTCCCCTCTCCTCGAAATTACCATTTCCCCACCGCAAGAATTTACATTACGAGCGAGCGCGAGGGCCCTAACTAGTTCGTTCCCATTTCAACCAGGCACTAAGTTAAAAACCCACTCTTTCCTCGTTAAGTGAACAAAAGGGCAATACACTACTTCCGTCTTCATTCGCCAGGGGCAATGCAATCAGACGATCGCAAAGAGAGAGAAAAAACCAGCAATAACCAACGAGCAAGATCGCACCCGCACATTCACCGATTAACTTCATCGATAAAGCAAAAAATGAGGAGAGGACCGAAGCGATGAGGGAGGACCGTACAGGGACGGAGCCCAGCAGGTGGCTGGTGGGGAGGCCGCTGTAGGAATCCTCCATGCGGATCGAAGAACAAGGAAGGGCGCTCCTGCGCGAGTAGCTCGGTCGATCAAGCGAAGAGGAGAGCCATCGGGCGATGAACGATGAGAGATTTGGGGGGGATTTTTTCTTCTTCTTTTTTTTCTCCTGATCGTTTCTGGAAGAACGAGCCCTAGAACGTAGTTCCGAAGCAACGACCGATGACTCCAAGAGAGAGAGAGAGAGTGACCGGGCCGGCGTGGGAACAGGGGACGAGTCAACGGTTTGGACCGGTTTAAGCTGTTCGACCGGACCAAGAATCGAGCCCGCGTCAACCCAACCCGGAGATTGGAGTTTTTAATCCAACCGAGGGCCATTGGGCTGGAGAAGGATCTTTGTTGTAAGATAGGCCTGTCCAACAAGTGGGCCGGATTGAAACTAGTTCGACTCAAATTAGTGGAGATGATCGATTTCAAAGTAAGTCTAAAACTTATCCTGTTGAAAGCGGTTCTAGTTTTTTGACTTTAAAACCTACCATGTTTGTCTGGAACCTACCTTATTCTTCAGTACGGTTCGCTGGTTTTACCTAAGAACTTGTTCTATTTTTTGTTTATATTTTACAACAAAATTATATGAGGTTATGAGTAAAACATAAATCCCTATCTACAAAAAAAAAATAAAAAAAAATTCCAAAAGATAAATATGTAGTCATGTATAATTATAAATGATCAAAAGTTCAAACACATAATATAAAACATAAATAATAAATATCCATTCCCTATTCATCTATAAAAATTTAGGGAAAGAGAAAAAATTGGCAAGGAGTTCCAATGAAGGTTAAAGGATCATGGAGTGATGATGTTAGAATTTAGGGAAAAAAGAAATTAAGGTTTTGGCTTTTTACTTATAAAACCGATTCTAAAATAGGGTGCTTCAATTATGTTCCTGGGTGGATATTCACTCAGAACCTATCATTGGACTGATTCCAAAATTTTGAACCTATTCCCATCCTATTTTTCAAGCGATCTAGTTTGATTCCCGAGTAGAATCAGTTTGGCTGAACACCTCTAACTCAAATTGACTTATTTAAATGGTTTTGAACTATTTTCATATAATACGAATCTAGTGACTCATACTTGACCAAGCTTGTATTTTTAAAACACTTCCATATATAAATTAATTTTAGGAAAATTCATATGCAAAATGAGGTGAGATCATAGAGTAAGCGAGGGCAAAATAGAATGAAGGCTAGATAGATAAATTGGTTCTAAGTAAGTTGTTGGCCTATTTAACATCCATATTATTTTAAGCTCTATAATTTTAAACTTATTTATGACCCGTCTATTGAATGTAACTAGCTCATATGACAATCTATTTCATCAAATATGGGTTAAGAAATAGGTATATAACCCATTTTAACAACTCTAGTGGTAGGCCTAATGCTAACAAGGCAAATGAATTTGAGGATCCATACAGTTGAGGGTAAAACGAAAATAGCAATAAAAAACAATACAAGTCCAGCTGACTAAAGATTCATAATACGGACACAAACCCAACAGAAAAAGGCAAAAGATCCTCCCCTCTCCTCGAAAATACTACTCCGCCGCACGAACTTACATTGCGAGCGAGCACAAGGGCTCTAACTAGTTCATTCCCACTTCAACCTAAAACTATAGTAAGAACCCAAGAGCAATACACTACTTCCGTCTTCATTCGCCAGGCAATGCAATCAAACGATTGCAAGAGAGAAACTCAGCAATACCAACGAGCAAGATCGCACGTGTACATTCACCGATTAACTTCATCGATAAACAAAATGAGGAGAGAAGCCGAGTGTAAAGGGAGACCGTACAGGGACGGAGCCCAGCAGGTGGCTTGTGGGGAGGCCCGTGTAGGAATCTACCATGCGAGGGAGGGAGAAGAGACGGCTGCGAGAAGATCGGTGAGGAAGGAAGGGCGCTCCTGCCCGACAACTCATTCGATCAGGCGAAGAAGGAGCCCCATAACTTGGTTCCGAAGCAACGACCAAGGACTCAGAGAGAGAGAGAGAGAGAGAGCTCATTCGATCAGGCGAAGAAGGAGCCCCATAACTTGGTTCCGAAGCAACGACCAAGGACTCAGAGAGAGAGAGAGAGAGAGAGAGGACCGGTGCGGGAACAAGGGACAAGTCAACGGTATGGATCGATTCAATCTGTTCGGCCGAACCGAGAGAGAGGACCGGTGTGGGAACAAGGGACAAGTCAACGGTATGGATCGATTCAATCTGTTCGGCCGACCCGAGAGAGAGGACCGGTGCGGGAACAAGGGACAAGTCAACGGTTTGGATCAATTCAATCTGTTTGGCCGAACCGTTAATAGAGCCCGACTAAACCCAACCCGGAGATTGGAGTTTTAATCGAACTAAGGGCCATTGGGCTTAAGAAGAATCTTTGTTGTAAGGTAGACCCGTCGAGCAGGTGGGTTGGACTAGAAATGGTTCGATTTAATTTGACCAATTTAACTGGTTTTGAACTGTTTTCATATTATACAATGTCATGAAAAGGGACAGAGAAGAAGAGAGATTCTGGAATTGAAGGAAGACGTAGAGGAAAAATTGTATTCCTTCATTGAATGTAATTTCTGTACAAGACTATGTATTTAATTACAAAGAAAGAATTAATAAAAGGAAATAAAGATATTCTCCTATCTTTTCTTATCTTTCTAATCCTAAAATAATTTTGATTCTATATCAATTTACAATTGGTATAATCTAAGTGAATCATATCTTCTAACACTCCCCCTCAAGCTGGTGACCTGTATATGTCAAAGACACCAAGCTTGTTTAGAAGATATGTATGTTGTCTTTGACAAAGAGGCTTGGTAAATATATCCGCAGGTTGCTCTGAGGTTCTGATCCCTCTTGTCTCAACAACTCCTTCTTGAATCTTTTCTTGAGTAAAATGACAATCCACTTCTATATGTTTTGTCCTCTTATGTAGTATAGGATTTGCTACAAGTTTGAGTGCTGAATTATTGTCACAAAAAAGTAGAGTCGGTCCTTTAACTTGTGCGTTGAGATCCAGAAGTAAACCCCTTAACCAGACTATTTCACAAATAGTCTTGGCCATAGATCTATATTCGGCTTCAGCTGAAGATAATGATACGGTAGACTATTTCTTTGTCTTCCATGAAAGTAATGATTCCCCGAATTTGATGCAGAAACCGGTGATAGATCTCCTGCCCATAGGACATGTGGCATAGTCCGCATCACAATAGGCTGTCATTTTCATGTTGCATTTCCAAGAAAGGAGTATCCCTAAGCCTGGACATGTCTTCAAGTATCTCACAATCTTCAAGGCCGCATTTATGTATTTAAATCTCCTACCTTCATAGCGAGGTGAACTTTTTCCATCATCAACGACAGCCTGCATATTGAAGGTGGATAGAAAAGTGAAGAAGTGGGTTAATAAGATCAAAATGGTAAAAATCGCAAATCCAAAGAATGAAGAACGAACAGATTAAGCGACAGCACATAAAGAAAAAAGTCTGTTTTCACAAGATACGGAGAAGGTGAGAGTAAACCCCACCCCCCCTTCTATAAATAACAGGCCATCTCGTAGAACTGCCGGAATGAGCAATACAAATTTTTCAGAGCGAGCAAATGGAGTCATGACCGGTTCATCTATCCTCGTAACATCCCGAATTGGAACTATCCTTCCTTACGGACAAAATGCAGATGGCACCAGAGAAAGATGCAAACCAATCGATTACCCTACCAGAGCAAATGTACCTCATGTGGATCGGATAAGCTAAGTAAGAGGAGTTGCTCTTGCAATTCAACAAAAAGCCATTCACGGTACTCCCCATCAAAGACCATTCTATTCATACCCAAGTAAACAGATGCAAGGTACCGGACCTCCCTCAGCAAGATCGAGAAGCAAACAGGACGGCAGCTCACCATTGATCCCCCATTAACTCCAGCTAATTAAAGATTCAAAACACGGGCGCTACACCAACAGAAAAAGCAAAAGATCTTCCCCTCTCCTCGAAAATACCATTTCCCCACCGCAAAAACTTACAATGCGAGGGAGCGCGAGGGCCCTAACTAGTTCATTCCCATTTCAACCAGGAACTAAGTTAAAAACCCACTCTTTCCTCGTTAAGTGAACAAAAGGGCAATACACTACTTCCGTCTTCATTCGCCAGGGGCAATGCAACCAGACAATCGCAAAGAGAGAAAAAAATCAGCAATAACCAACGAGCAAGATCGCACCCGCACGTTCACCGATTAACTTCTTCGATATAAAGGAAAAATGAGGAGAGGACCGAAGCGAAGAGGGAGGACCGTACAGGGACGGAGCCCAGCAGGTGGCTGGTGGGGAGGCCGGCGTAGGAATCCTCCATGCAGAGGAGGAAGAGACGGCCGCGAGAGAAGACCGACGAAGAACAAGGAAGGGCGCTCCTGCGCGAGTAGCTCGGTCGATCAGGCGAAGAAGAGAGCCATCAGGCGAAGAAGAGAGCCATCGGGCGATGAACGATGAGAGATTTGGGGGGGATTTCTTCTTCTTCTTTATTTTTCCTGATCGTTTTTGGAAGAACGAGCCCTAGAACGTAGTTCCGAAGCAACGATCGATGACTCCGAGAGAGAGAGAGAGAGAGAGAGAGAGAGAGAGTGACCGGGCCGGCACGGGAACAGGGGACGAGTCAACGGTTTAAAACCAGTTTAAGCTATTCGACCGGACCGAGAATCGAGCCCGCTCAACCAAACCCGCAGATGGAGTTTTTGACCGAACCGAGGGCCATTGGGCTTAAGAAGGATTTATGTTGTAAGGTAGATCTATCAAACGAATGGATTGGTTCGAAAATGATTTGACTCAGATTGACACATTTAATTGGTTATGAATTGTTTTTATATAATACAAATTTCATGACTCATACTTGACCCCAACTCATATTACGAAAACGTTATACATATAACCCAATTTTAGGAAAATTCATATGCAAAATAAAGTGAGAGCATATAGTAAGCGAGGGCAAAATAGAATGAAGTGTGATAAAGTGAAGAGGGAATTATAAAAGTAGATTGGATTTTTGAGAGAGAGAGTGTGACTGGGCCGGCGCGAGAATAGGGGACGAGTCAACGGTCTGGACCAGTTTAAGCTGCTCGACTAGACTAAGCCTCAACCTAACCTAGAGATTGGAGTTTTAATCAAACCGAGGGCCCTTGGTGTCACGCCTTGAACCTCGAGCACGCGTACATCCCTCGACGGTCGACTAAAATTTTGCGACGTTCCCAGGACGCGTCGCCGACCCTTTTTATTTTATGCACATGCGGAAGCGAATTAAACAAACCCTTGACAACAACAAACATGGGATTAACCGAGGGGACCTAGACTTAGAACCAGGGAAGACGGAGTTAGTTTCCCACAGGTATGCTTTCCCACAGTGGGCAAACAACTCCCGTTCAAGCCCTTCAGGGAGAGCCTTTTAGCAGAAAACCACTCCGCCCTTTAGTTCAGAGTCTAGAGACACTTAGATAGAACCGGGATGGTAACATTTTTAACTATTCGAGCTGCATTTTTCAGAGGATCCTACCAGGCTGGAGAAGAAGAGAAGTTTAGAAAGCCATGGAGAGTTTTCATAAAATACTTACTTTACTTCAAGGGACTCTGCCTAACACATTACATTCTCCTTGCCTTTTATAGGCAATAAGAGGTCACATACAAACAAGGACCATGCTCACGGGTCTTGAAACAAACAGAGGTGCCGGAAACTTCCGGTAAGGAATTATTCACATGGTATGAACAGTGACAGTGACTTCCCTAGCCTACTGCTACAGTAAAAGTGAACAGTAACTTGCTATAGTGATTTGCTACAGTCAGTAGTTTCGTTCGTCGCGAGCATTGTAGTCATAGTCTGAGTCGTTTGAACTATGCATTGCCAGAAGATGTTCTTCATATTTTTGCTCAAGTCCTGCAAGTGAATCTGGTGAGAGAATCTGATTTGATGACGAGGATGCTTCCTCTTGATTCTGGGAGGAGCCTGTAGTGTTGGTAGGAATGTTTGGCTGAGGCCAATTGGATGGCTGAGCATAGTAGAATGTGTCCATGCTTGGAGATAAGGACAAAGGTCCTTGATTGTAGGGGTCTTGGGAAAGAGGACCTCCCTATTTGGCATGGGGGTCTTGAGAGGACTGTGCAAGGTCATATGTCATTTCTTGCTCCTGTGATGATGTAGCTTGTCTGAATTCCTCGAGTGTTTCTTTGGCTTCTGGTGCTAGGCTATAATGATCCCATGCAGTGGGTACATTATAGTTCCATGCATCTTCAGAAATGGTTTTATTTTCTTGGCACAACACTCTTTGGAGTTCTCGGTACTAGTGTTCACAGCAACCAACAGGTCTAGGATAAGATTTGTGAATCTTGGCTTCTGCATTGTGTGGTTGAGGTTTATAGGCTGTGGTACCTATAATTTGAGGGGTATTGGTAATGTTGCCATTATTTGTAACAAAAGCCCATGGTCGTAAAAAGAACAAAATAGTATGGACCTCAGGGTTTGGTTGTGTGGTTCTCAGTTCTTTCTGCAAGAGGTATCTCCAGTGAGTAGGGGGATAAAACCAATTAAGGAAATCTAGGAGATTTCTGTCACTCTCTTTTTCAATGTTTCGTTTGCCGAGTCCAAATATTCTGATGAGGATGGCAATGAATCTTCTAGTTGGAATTTCAATAGCTATTAAATACTTATTGGTTAAGTACCATAATAACCAGCGAAGTTGATCAGGGAAATAATCTTCCTTCTAGATTAGAGGATGTATGAACGGATATTCCGAATTTAATCCAAAAGGATAAAGAATCGAACCTCCATTGAGTCTGAACAGATCTGTATGACATTGCCACATGAGGTTTTCCAGATTTTCAGTGAGGCTGTCATTCTGGATTTGTTGCATAATCTCTTGGAGATATCGCCAGCTTGGCCAGTCTCGTATCCTTTCAATCTTATACTTCTCATTGTGATGAAAAGTATGGAAATCATGCCTCATGACGTACATGTTGATTTTTGCTGGTGCTTTTGGTCTTGACAAGAAGTTAAAAAGCACATTTTTCTTCCCGGCAATGTGTTTGGTTTCAAAAGAGTATTTTGAAAACCATTTAGTCCATCGAAGCAGTTGAGAATTTGGAATCTGCTTATGTTTAAACTTGGTCATTTGAGGGAAAGATGCCATGTCTAATTCTACTAGGAAGTGATGGCCAATGAGATGGAATTCAAACTTTTTTATTCCATTTTTCACTGCCAAAATTTCTTTGAAAGTGGAATGATAATGCATTTCAGTTTGGGAAAACTTTCCACTTTTATAGGCACATAGATGTCTCTTACCATCAATTTCTTCAAATAAGATGGTTGCCCAGTATTCATCGCTGGCATCGGTCTGGAGAATTCTCTTTCCTGTTGATGGGATCTGTAATGGAGGAAGAGTCTGCATGATCTCCTTAAGTTCAACAACTGCTTTAGTTTGAGATTTTCCCCAAGGTGGGGGATTCTTCTTTAGTATTGATTGCAGTGGAATCAACAGCTTTGCAAGATGTGGAACAAAATCTCTGAGATAATTAATTATCCCAAGAAATTGCTGAACTTGCTTTGTTGTAAAATTCTCTTTAGGGAATTTCAACAATTCCTGAGTAATGTGTGGCTTTGAATAGTATGTCCCTTTGTTAAGGTGCATACCAAGAAATTCAATTTCTGTTTGGGCTATGTTCATCTTTCTTTGAGAAAGCATGATCCCATGCCTTTTCATAATTTCTGCGAACTATTCAAGAAGTTGGCAGTGTGACTGCTTATTAGGACTGTAGAGTAGGATATCGTCGATGTATACTGTTGCACTTGATAGGATTGGTTGGAAAATTCGACACATGGCCTTTTGGAAAAGGGATGGTGCTACCTTTAGGCCAAAAGGAAGAACTTTCCATTGGAAATGTTGGTTAGGGTTATAGAACCCTATCTTGGGTCTGACTTTAGGATGGATGCCCAATTGCTAAAATCCGGCTTTGAGATCGAATTTGGAGTAGATGTGGGCTTTGGTTAATCCAGTAAAGAGGAAATTTCTATAGGGTAAAGGGAATTTGTCATCTTTGAGAAAAAGGTTAAGAGGCTAATAATTAATTACCAGTCTCATTTTTCCTTTTTTTTGCTCGGCACGCTTGTTGACATAGAAGGCTTCACAAGCCCATCGAGAGTTGGAGATTTCAATAAAGCATTGCTGCAATAGTTCCGAGCATTCCCTTTGAGCTAAAACTAGGTGTTCTGGCTTCATTCCCATGTGACTTGCCTTGGTTGGATTGATATCTTCATCCTTTTTGAAAGGAAGGCGAACAGAGAACTCTGGATTTTTCCATAAAGGATGATAACACTTTTGAGCAAATTCGGAATGAGATTCTGAACAAGATTCCAACAACTTTTGCATGATTGGATCTAACAGACTCATTTGAATTGAAAAAAGTCCTTGAATATTGACGAATTCAGAGAATTGGTCTTTATACTTAAGACATTTTCCAGGAATGATATGAAGGTGAGAAATCTGAGTCATGATGTCCCAACCAATAATCAAATCTTTGTTGGGAAGACTGGATCCAAAGATTTTTGTGGTTATGGAACATTAAGGAAAAAACTGAACAGTTATTGGGGGTAGTTCTCACATTCGTGGAAAAAGTATTTCTTAAGGCAGAGTTGAAATACAAACACAGGGGGTCCAATATTCTTCAGGAATAACTTTAGTACCTAAGATTGAAGAACTTGCTCCAATATCTATGAGGGCAATGACATTAATAGGCTTGGCAAACTTTGAAGCGAAAATTTTTACAGGAAAATGGGGGGCAATGAATTTGGCTTGAAAATATGTCAATGCTTTGCTCTGAAGATGTGAGAGATATGTGAAAGATATCTTCAGAATCTGAATCTGAATCAATCTCACTAGGAGTTTGGTAACAAGGGATGACACAAAGAGTTTGTTCAGATGGTTCTTCATCCGTAGAGAATAAAGATTTGATATCATCATTTTCAAGAGAAATACCAGTTTCATTCTCTATATGATGTATCGGATGATTCTGACATTTTCTTGCTTAGGGACAATTTTTGGCAAAGTGTCCTTTTTGATCGCAGATGAAGCATCGATTCGATTTCTTGTGGCCTGAGCGATATTTCCTTTTGCGTAGGTATCGCCATTTCTTCTTTCTTCGGAAGTGCTTAGAGCCATGCTTGGATCTCTTTATCCAGAGCTTCTTGAAATGCTTCCTTTTTCTGGAAGATTTTCCATAAGAACCATCACAATCTCGCTTAGAGCATTTGATCTTTAGCTTCTAGCGAGAACAGACTGTATCAAGTTCTTTGTTGTTTGTGATATAGGTTTGGACCATTTGGTGCTTTATACACAAATCTTCGAGGCACAAATGGATTTCTTGTTGTATTTCTCCCAATGGAATATCCTGAATCCTCCTATTTTTGCTGAGAAAAGCTCTCTTAATCAGTTGAGATAATTCTTTAGGAATAGAAGTTAGGAAAACATGCTTCAGGTTTGGATCAGCTTTAATACCATAAAAAAGCTTAGGCATTTCTCAATAATGTTTATCAAGATGTTTTTTTTTGAGAGAGCAGCATCTTCTTTCGAATAATTATCTTCTTTTAAACTCTTGGAGATCAGAAGGTTTTCCAACAAAGAAATGATATAGGAGGGTAATGGCATGACCAAAGTCAGGTGAGAGTAAAAGATAAAGTTGGTCTTGTTCTGTCACTGATTTCCACCAAAATTTGAGGTTGCTAGTAAATCTTGTGACAAAACTAAACAACTGATCATATTTATCATGATTGGTAAGAGCTTGGGCATTTAGCCAGGTATGTAATTCTTCAAGTTTTCTAGCCATTTGTGATAGGGAATATCATCAATAATAAAAAACTGTTTTGATGTAGTAGACACATGCTAAGAGGGATTGTTTGGCTGAACAACCTCTGGTTCAGAAGGGTCTGATTCCATATCCTGGTCTGGAGGATCGACCATGAATATTGATGAAGTTATTGGTGCAATAGGAAAGGAATCAATGGCAGGGATTGAAAATGATGACGAGGATGAGAGGGATACCAAATCTGATTCAGTATCAAAGATATTTGAAAAATGTCATGCCCCAATCCTCCGAATGCGTGTCCATCCCTCTGTGGTCAATTAATAGCGACGTCCCAGGACGTATCGCCGACCCTTTCGTTTTAATACGTATGCGGAAGCATAAAAAACAATCCTCAGACAATAACACTGTGGCATCCCAAAATTTCATGGCAACCTCTGGATGCATTACAACATATGGAAAGGTGATGGAAGTGTTATTGATTTATGTTATGGCCTTTAGACCAAAGAATTTTATTAGATTAATGCCGAGTATTTTAATGGAGAATTGTTTGGATAGAAATATATCTTATGTTAATGGATGATCAAGGTTGGTGTTGTAGGACAATTTGATAAGGAAGATTTTGTTCTTGACTATGCACCTTATAGATTTGATTTTTGGATTAGTGTCACAAAGTCTTTTGGCCATTTTATTTTGCAATTAGGTATTTATTTAAATGAGGATTAAGATGCATTATTAAAAATAAACTTGGGCCATTTAAGTTTGGACTTTAGGCCCAAGAGTGTTGGGCCTAAAGTGGGCCAAGAGGGGCGGCCCATAGAGCCCATAGGGCTGTCGACCAAGCTGGCCCAAGCCCAGCCGGATTCAAGCCCATCTAGCATGGCAATTGCCAAGTGTTCTCCTCCTAAGTCCAAGTGTCTTGCATGCAAAATCAATGATTGCTAATCATTAAGGGGGAAGAAAATTGGAGAACCGGATGGATAGGGGGGGGGGGTTGTCGACCGAGAGGAAGAGAGAGAGAGGGTTACCGAGAGAGAGAGATTTCGAGAGAGAAAGAGAGCGGGCGAGCGAGAGAAGAAGAGGAAGAAGGAGGAGTCCGCGCGTCCGCCGTCGTTCGCCGCCTTGCCCGCCTTGTCTTGCTGTGTTTCCTTCGAATTTGAGGCAAGTAGAGTCCTAAAAACTACCCTTTGCTTACTGTGATGTGTGTGTAGAAAATGGTAAATTTTGGTTGTAGTAGATGTGATGAAAGGTCGAAGCTATGGGGAGAAATTCGTTGGCCTAGCATGCTGTTTCTGGAAAAACCAGTCCGACCATTCATGAGTTTGTGAGCTGCATGTGTCTTTTTAGTTGAAACATCACTTCGATCTCTTCATGAAAGTTGTAGAGGACATCTTGAGGAATAACATACTAAAATTTGAGAGAAAACGAGCAAGTATTGGTTGGTGAAATGATTTTTCTTTGAAGAAACTAGATCTGGAATTTGTTGTGCTGACCTTTAATAATTTCATGAGCTGCATGCAACTTTTTAGTTGGAATCTTATTTCGATCTCTTCATGAAAGTTGTAGAGGACTTCTTGCTGTATAAAATATCAAAAATTGAGCGAAAATGAACAAGTATAAGTCGGCGAAATCATTTTCTTTGAAGAAACTGGATCCGGGAAACGTTACATTGATCTAGCATGATTCTGTGAATTTTATAAAATCATCCAGTCGAAATTTGATCTTGTGTCCTTAATGAAAGTTGTAGATGAAATTCTGAGGAGTAACATACTGAAAATTGAGAAGAAATGGATATGTGTAGACCTGTGAAACGAATTTTATTTGAAAGGAGTTAATCTGGAAAAACGACACCGAGAACAGGAGGAATTAATCGCTTATATCTATTTATATAGAACGAATTGGAGTTCGATTTCTTCATGAGATATTTAATTCTAGGTGTTACCTATAACATACCAAAATTTCAGAATTTTTGGAGTCCACTTGAATATTTAATTGAAATTATTTCCGAAACTGTGCAAACTGAAATGTTGAAATTTTGGAAGCTGTGATGCATGGACCGTACTGAATTGTGTGAGATTCTTTTGGGATGGTGTTCTGCATGAAATATCTGCCTCTAGGTCTCGTATATAATGTGTAAAATTTTCAGAATTTATAAAGACCGTTTACTAATTTTCCTAGAGTTGTAACTAAAGGAACGCATTCTGCTTTATCCGAAAATTACTGCATTCTTTTCAAAATTAAGTGAATTGCTCCATGTGATATAATGCCTTGTGTGATTGATTGTGCTGTATATGTGGTGACATTGGGCATGTTATATGACATTGAAATCTAGTTGAGACCTTTGATATCGTTGCAATGAATGCCATGTTGAAAGTGAGATACACATGTGAATATGAATTGTGATAATAACGAGACCGTCGGAGGTGTGAGCCGACGATGCCCCGAGAGTGTCGGGATGCCCGGAGTGTATGTGCCGGATGCCCGGAGTGTGTGTGCCGGATGTCCTCGGGAGTTTCGAGATGCTCGGAGGTGTGTGCCAGAAGCCTTGGAGGTGTGTGCCGGGGGGATACCTCGTGATGCTAGTTGGGGTACGAGATGCCCGGAGTGTGTGTGTCGGATGCCCGGAGGTGTGTACCGGAGGCCCTCGCGATGCCAGGTTGGATGCGAGCGATAAATTGTGGGATGCAAACATTGGTCCCTGGATGAAAAATAATGAGATCCTTGTGAAAAATAAGAATTGAAATTGAATCATGTGCATGGGTGTTTGCATATGGCATGATACATGGTCTGCTTATGAAAGTAAATTGATGCTATTTGATATTGAAAATGTGATTATGAAGGCGTGAATGGATCTCATGTGATGTATGCTTGATAGCATGGATGATGTGAATCATGGTGATATATGCAAGTTGCATAATGATATATGCATGGCTGCTTGATGATATGCATGGCTGTAAGGTGAGGTATGCTTGAACGCATGAAAGATATGTGTTTTATTCTTGATTGTTCCGCTTGACGCATTGTGTAGTTTGGTGGATCTTTACTTTGCTGAGTGGTTGTATTCACCCCTTTTGGGGATTAACATTTCAGATTAGAAAGATGCCTTTGCTCCTTCTACGCGCGATACTTATTATGGATTGCCCTCGATGTCGAGGTGGAGTGCACGAGCATTCCCTGTGTTAGTATACCCGGTCCGGTGTATGTTCGAGTTCGTGTCTTGGTGATGTATGATGTAGGGCTAGCGATGGCCCAATTGTCCGGGAGTTTTTGTCTGTTCATGTCCGGCGTGGTGGAGTGATGCTAGGGATGCTGCCGCCGCCGCCACCCGATGCACCGAGTTGGGTGTGATGGTGCGTGTGAGCTGGAGGGAGCTGACACTTTTTAGGGATGGCCGACACTAGTTGATGGATAGATGTTCATGTCTGATGTTTAGTCGGGTTTCTTTTGAGTATCGCCGAGCTTAGCTATAGCCTTGGCCCTTTTGTTACTCCGACTTGTAAAAAAATCCATCTTCACATGTAAATAAAAAGGTGATTCGGCTTTAGCTTTTATATATATATGAAAAGTTGTAGATGGTGTGTATTGTATCGTATTATTTAGTTTGTGTACGGGTTTGGGAGATGATAAGTATGCTTCCGTTATATGAACTTCGCTGGGACCGATCTAAAGGATGTAAACCCCCAGGTTGTGTGGACCCGCTGCAACTGAAATGGTATCAGAGTTGAAATGTTATTTGGACAAGTGATAGGTGAGCGAGCCGTGGCGACCCAAGCGGATCGGGGGCCGTTCGAGGGGTGCCACAGCCCCTTTGTTGGTATTAGAGCTATGGTCTATTCGGAGTGATAAGGAGCCTCATTTGGAAATTGAGGAATATGATGACAATGCACACCATAGGATATTAAATGGAATAATTGTTTAACCTTGAACAACGGGTGATCGGTATTCGCTCGTAGATCCCTAGTAGTTTAGTATGAGTTGCTTCTAGGTGTCAGTAACATGTTTATGTTACTTATATAGTAGTAGTTGTTTTTAAATGGAGACAGTGAGTCTCAGATTATTCCTGAGGCAAATGCTTGGAAACTGCAGGAAAGTTATTGTGTGAGCTAGAAGTACTCATCCATCGAGGGCTGAAGCCTCTGCTGCAAGGGCTGAACCCCGAATGGAAGATATCCTGCAGGCATTGGCCAATATTGGAAATCTGTTGGATAGGCAAGTGCAGCAACAACCTGGAGTGGAACGTCGTCCTCAAGGACTGGTGGAGCAATTTTTGAAGCTGAAGCCACCTAAGTTCAATGGAATGGGAAGTCCTGAGGAGGCGGAACATTGGATTGATGAGATAGAACAGATTTTCCGGTTGTTGGACTACACTGATGCTGAGAAAATAGTTTTGGCAGAGTACCAGCTAGAGGGAAATGCAAAGTTTTGGTGGAGAGCTTCGAGGGATACAATCTTTCCACCAAGTGCTGATGTGAACTGGGATGAATTTGTTAGAGCCTTCAATAGAAATCACTTCTCTGATTGTGCTAAGGATATGAAGATCACTGAATTTGTTCAATTGGAACAAAGGGGGCTGACAGTGGATCAGTATGAGGCAAAATTTTCTGAATTGTCTAGGTATGCTCTCAGATTGATTGAGGATCATGAGGAGAAAGCTAAGAGATTTCTGAAAGGTTTGAGGACTGATATTAGAAAACAACTGGTGCCTTTAAATATAAGGGATTATCATGAGATTTATGAAATGGCACAGTTAGTGGAGTAGGAGTTGGTGAGAGAGCGGTCAGAGTTTAAGAGGCCGTTGAGCTTTAGTGATATCAGAAGGGGTAAGAGACCCTATCTTGGTCAAGGTCAGACTTGGGATTCTAAGAAGAAGACTAATTTTGGAAATTTTGGAAGAGCTAGAGATGGCTTGAATATAGGGAAAGCACCCTATCAGCATGATGTTTGTCGAAGATGTGATGGGCGGCATGGCCCAGGACCTTGCAATGGACAGTTGAAATGTTATGGTTGTGGACAGGTAGGTCATATCAGGAGGGACTGTCCACAAGAAAGGTCACAAATGAGTGTTGGCTCGGTGCAACCGGCACAGTAGAGTGCTGTTAGACCAAACCTACCAAGGAATCCTCAGAGGCCACCGGCACAAGGAAGGGTGTATGCAGTCACCCAAGAGGAAGCGGAAGCTTCCAAAAATGTTATATCAGGTACGATTTTCATAAATGGCAAGAAGGCATATGCATTGTTTGACACGGGTGCTACGCATTCATTTATATCTGAAAGATATAGGCAATTGAGTGAAATAAAAGCTATATCTATTGAGACACCTCTTTGTGTTTCCACGCCTTTAAAGAATATGGTATTATCTACCATGATGTGTGCAAAATGTAAGATAACATTAGGAGGAAGGGATATGGAAATAGATCTAGCCGTAATGGCTATGTATGACTTTGATGTTATCATAGGAATGGATTGGCTTCATAAGTATTGGGCCAAATTGGATTGTTATAGGAAAGTGATCCAATTTGTTTTACCTGACCAGTCTAGTTGTAAATTTTTCGGAGGCCAGACCAACCTATCTATAGCACTTATTTCAGCAATAGAGGCCCGTGCATTACTTGACAAAGGATGTCAAGGGTACCTGGCAGTGGCTAAGGATTTTACTAGGGAAGAACTTAAGCTTGATGAAATTCGAGTAGTCAGTGAATTTCCAGATGTATTTCCTGAAGAGTTGCCTGGTTTACCACTGGAATGAGAAATTGAGTTTGAAATTGAACTAATGCCTGGAACAGGACCAATATCGAAAGCCCCGTATAGGATGGCCTTAATGGAGCTGAAAGAATTGAAGGTACAACTACAAGAGTTGCTTGATAAAGGGTTCATTAGGCCAAGTGCTTCACCTTGGGGTGCATCAGTCTTGTTTGTGAAAAAGAAGGACGGGTCGATGCGTCTATGTATTGATTATAGGCAGCTGAATCAAGTGACCATTAAGAATAAATATCCTTTGCCTAGAATTGATGATTTATTCGACCAACTATAAGGAAGTTCGGTCTTTTCTAAGATTGACCTAAGGTTGGGATACCATCAATTAAGGATAAAGAAAGAAGACATTCTTAAGACCGCGTTTAGGACTCGTTATGGACATTATGAGTTCTTAGTTATGCCTTTTGGATTAATGAATGCACCATCCGCATTCATGGATCTGATGAATATGGTATTTAAACCTTATTTGGATCAGTTTGTGATTGTCTTTATTGATGATATCCTGGTATATTCTAGAGGACCTGAAGAGCACGAACAACAACTAAGCATAGTTTTGCAAACTCTGAGAGATCATAAGTTGTATGCCAAATTCAGCAAGTGTGAATTTTGGTTGGACCGGATAATATTTTTGGGACACGTGGTGTCAGGAGGAGGAATTTCTGTGGACCCGGCGAAAGTTGAGATGGTAATAAATTGGCCGAGACCGACAACGCCAACTGAGATACGGAGTTTCTTAGGGTTGGTTGGTTATTATAGGAGGTTTATCGAAGGATTTTCACACCTGGTAGGCTCTTTAACAAAATTGACCCGAAAGAATGTGAAGTTTGAATGGAGTGGAGAGTGTGAAAGAAGTTTTCAGGAACTTAAAAGAAAGTTGACTACAGCTCCAATCCTGACTATACCATCTGGGTCTGATGGATTCACGGTGTATAGTGATGCTTCTCATAAAGGACTGTGATGTGTTTTGATGCAACATGGCAAGGTCATAGCCTATGCATCTAGACAATTGAAACCTCATGAACTAAATTACCCAATGCATGATTTAGAACTGGCGGCTATAGTGTTTGCTTTGAAGATATGGAGACATTATTTGTATGGAGAAAAGTTTGAGATCTATACAGATCATAAGAGCCTAAAATATCTATTTTCACAAAAGGAATTGAACATGAGACAAAGAAGGTGGATGGAATTGTTGAAGGATTATGATTGTGAGATACGGTACCATCTAGGGAAGGTGAATAAGGTAGCGGATGCCCTTAGTCGTAAGTCAGCTATGGAGATAGCCAGTTTAAGAATGGCAGAATGGAACCTATTAAAGTCTATAGTAGACTCAGAGTTTGAATTGAAAGTGGATCGCCTTACTGGTATGCTTACTGCATTAAGGATTGAGCCGGAAATCATTCAGAAAGTAAAGATTTTACAAAAATCCGACTCGGAGATTTTGAAGATACAAGACGCTGTGTCTTTAGGAAAAAGACCAGAATTTCAAGTCTCTGAAGATGGAGTGGTAAGATGTCAAGGACGACTTTGCGTTCCCGATAATGAGGAAGTGAAGAGGGAAATTATGTCAGAGGCACATAAGAGTAATTATAGTATTCATCCGGGTAGTACAAAGATGTACAGGAATTTGCGTCAGCAATTTTGGTGGAATGGCATGAAAGTAGATACGGCTAAATACGTTTCTCAATGTTTAACGTGCCAGCAAGTAAAAGCGGAACACCGCAAACCCGCAGGACTATTGAGACCGTTGGACATACTAGAATGGAAATGGGAACATGTAACGATGGACTTTGTGCAAGGACAGCCAAGGACATCAAGTGGTCACGATTCGATTTGGGTGATAGTGGATCGTTTGACTAAGTCTACTCATTTTCTAGCTGTCCGTATAAACTATTCAATGAATAAGCTTGCTGAGATTTATGTAAGCCAAGTAATACGCTTACATGGTATTCCTGTGACGATCACTTCTGATCGAGACTCAAGATTCACCTCAAATTTTTGGCGAAGTCTCCAAAATGCCTTAGGGACAAAACTTCAATTTAGTACTGCTTTTCATCCTCAAATAGATGGACAAACAGAAAGAGTGATTCAAACCCTAGAAGATATGGTGAGAGCCTGCATTATTGACTTTAGGGGAAATTGGGATGAAAATTTACACCTGATAGAGTTCGCCTATAACAACAATTTTTAGAAAAGTATAGGCATGGCTCCGTTTGAAGCATTATATGGAAGAAGGTGCAGAACCCCTGTCTGTTGGAATGAAATAGGTGAAAGAAAACTGACAGGACCTGAACTATGCAAGTTACTACAGAAGCGGTCGAGATAATCAGGAAAAGACTTAAGACAGCCCAAAACCGACAAATAGACTATGCAGATAGACGTAGAAGGCCTTTGGAGTTTAGTGTGGGAGATCATGTATTTCTTAAAGTGTCTCCAATGAAAGGAATATCTCGATTCGGAATAAAGGGTAAGTTAAGCCCTAGATTCGTTGGACCCTTTGAGATACTTGAAAGAATAGGAGATGTGGCTTATCGTTTGGCACTGCCTCCTAAATTGGGAAATTTACATGATGTGTTTCATGTGTCGATGTTGAGGAAGTACCAGCCGGATCCTGGTCACATACTCGATCATGAAGCCATCAAAGTGGACAAGAAAGTGAGGTACATCGAAGAGCCTGTGCAAGTGCTAGATCGAAAGGAGCAAGTCCTTAGAACCAAGAAAATCCCACTGGTTAAGATATTATGGCGACATCATAATGTGGGGGAAGCCACATGGGAAAGCGAAAATGAGATGAGGGAAAGGTACCCTCACTTGTTTCAAGAGGCATAGGTCATGCCTAATTTCGAGGACGAAATTCTCTAAGGAGGGGAGAATTGTGGCATCCCAAAATTTCATGGCAACCTCTGGATGCATTACGACATATGGAAATGTGATGGAAGTGTTATTGATTTATGTTATGGCCTTTAGACCAAAGAATTTTATTAGATTAATGCCGAGTATGTTAATGGAGAATTGTTTGGATAGAAATATATCTTACATTGCTCACCCAAAGCTGACAAAGTAACGCTCACTAGAAGCTGACCAAATCACCATTTTTATCATACCCGATAAAAATTATTGTGTGTGGGTACACGGTTGGCCTTAGCCAAAATACAAGATTTTCACTTTTGAACATCCCACTAATTTCAGCAGTCTCAAGATATATTTTTGGCGCTGTAGACCGACGCCTGGTAATTTTCTAATTAATTACCAAAATTATCAATTTTTTTGGGATAAATACCCACAATCACTGATCACACTCAATTTGCACAAATTAAAGCTCAATTAAATAAACAGATCACACTACCGCAATCAGCATAAAATTTCGGTCACCAACTACCCCGGTTTAATTTTCGAAAAATAAACAATTAATTAAATAATTACGGAAAATAATAAATAAATGCCAATAAATAGCAAAAATGCAAACTTAGGCCCGTAAAGCCTAATTGGAAGTCGAGACGGATCCCAAAAATTACCGAACCACTCTAGTTAAATACTAGAGCTTGTCTAGGCTCTAACTACACTACTCTAACCACCTAACATGCAATAACAATGAATTAAAATGCTAATCTAATCTAACTATCCACCTAATCCACACTTAGCTTAAACTAATAAGTCCTTAAGCGTCATTAACCTACTAAGTAGGGATTAGTGAGTTAAACTCACTTGTTCGACGATCCGCTCAGATCAAACTGACGGGGACGCAGAGGAGCTTGACAAACTCCAACTTTTGGGGTCCGGAAGCAGGCCAAAACGGGCCAAAACAACGCTAGAAACCCACTATGCTTGCTCTTTGATTTGCGCTGATCTTGGTCGAGGAAGGGCTGAACGGTGCTGGTTGAGGTGACAACGGGGTAAGATGGTCGAATTGGGTCTAGGCGGTGGCGGTAGGAGCTTCGGCGGGCTTTGGCGATGGCTCAAGCGTCCTTGGTAGCTTGCTGGAGGCGAGGACAGGCGGAGATGACGAGGTTGGACGGCGGTGAGGCGCGACAAGCTGGCGAGCGCGCGGGGGCAGCGAGCGGCGAGGCGACGGTGTGCGGTTGCTCTGGCGGCTTGCTGGCTCAGTCTCCAATTTATGGACTTCGAACAGCACATGGATGGAGGAGGGAGCTGCTTCGACGGAAGAGAGAGAGAGAGAGAAAAGAGGGAGAAGGTGGGGCAAGGGGGGACAAGCTTGGTCTCCACTCCTCTTTTGTTCCCCTTGACCGGTCCCACCGCTAAGGGAAAGCTTCCTCAGCAATATTCAGCAGCTAAGGCTTCCTCAAGAAGCTATTGAAGTGGTCCAATAGTCATGGGCAAGGGGGGCTACGAATTTTGCAAGGTTTTCCCCTCAATTAGACCTTAATTCCGCCTTAATTCCGCCTAGAATCCATCCAATTCGGCTTCTATAAATTCAATTATTGAGTCAATAATCAAATTGGTATTTTTCTTCACCAATTGAACCATCTTGCATCCCAATTTCACAATCGAAAATGGTCCCCGACATTTTCTGAATAAAAACGACCATAAGACGACTTTTTCCTCAAAAAGTCTTTGTTTGCAGAAAAATCTTCGGAAGGCGAGTCGACGTTCCTAAAATGACTCGTGACATGACAGAACTTTCAATTTCTGAAATCGGATTCAAATTCGCGGTTAATTTCACTTTAGCGCGTTTTTAGCGTGACCTAGGCTACCGGGTAGCTTTTAGAAATTTTCAGTGCAAATTGAAAGGGCTAGTATCAGCACCTAGAGGGGGGTGAATAGGTGTAAATAAAAATTTTCGCAAGACTTAATGAAAGTAAATTGCCTTTAGAAGATAATAGACTAAAGATGTAATCAACTATAAACAGTTATATAAATTTACGAATTAAAGTAAGGAGTTTAGGGAAAGAGAATAGAAACACAAAGTTTATAGTGGTTCGGCTTAGATCAAGCCTACCTCCACTCTCCCGCACTGACAGCCTATTGGCTGGATTTCACTATGAATCAAAAGAGATTTTACAGTCTCACGTCCTTGACTTTATAGTGTAGAAACTCTATTATACTCTTCCAAAGTTTCACAAGTGTTTGCTCTCTCTTTTGAGTACAAGTTAAGCTCGACAATTGAAATAGCAAAGAACTAGGAAGCTTCAGACTTTGAAATTTTTCTTTCACGCACACCTTCAAACAACTGGAGAGTCCGCCTTAAATACTCCTTCATGCCTTCACGACCGTTGGCACTTTCCAAAGGAGTTCTTCCAATCTACCCATTGGACAGAATCAATCAAGGAGATCTCAAGTCGTTTTAGGAATGTGATGAGAGCCCATCAATCTTGCTCGCCCATACAATCATGATCTTGGTTTGGATAAGTAGGA
Source organism: Eucalyptus guilfoylei (assembly GCA_016097605.1). Taxonomy (NCBI): domain Eukaryota; kingdom Viridiplantae; phylum Streptophyta; class Magnoliopsida; order Myrtales; family Myrtaceae; genus Eucalyptus; species Eucalyptus guilfoylei. The sequence goes on from CM027869.1 coordinate 23,074,800, forward strand.
CCTTCCAAGTATATTTCGCCTTTCAAAAGATCCTTATATCAGACTTGATTCTAAAAGAATAATTAATCGAGTAGATACTATATTCGGCCATAAGGTCTTCCAAAAACCGTACGAATTGAATCCTTGAAAATAATCTTGCATCTGCATAAGTTTTCATACTTCAGTCTAGAATTTGTCAATGAGGTCAGACTTCGAGAATAAAGTCTAGCGGTCTTCAGACTTTGGCAGTAGAGTTTAGAGTTCTTCAGACTATAACACTTAAGTCTGCAAGTCTTCAGACTAGACTTTTGGAAAGGTTTTGTCAGCTTCAAAATAATCAAGGAGTTTTCTCTAACAATCTCCCCCTTTTTGATGGTGATAAAACTTTCCTGCAGATTTGAAAATTTTGACTTGCAAAACAACACTTAAGCAAAACATGATATCTTATGAAGATAAGTTAATTAGGACCTTGATAGCATCGATTTTGCAACCACATAAAACATGTTAATCCTGCAAGATAAATAATTATCTAGCCACAATCAATATCACATACTTAGTTACTGCAGGTGTCAAAAAATTCAAAATCAAACAGCAGTTAAAAGTCCAAAATATACCAGTCCAAAGTCAGAATCAAAATAAGCAAAAAAGTACAAAAAAAAAATCAAATCCAAATCTGCACATACTCTCTCCCCCTTTTTGTCATCAGCAAAAAGTGGAGAAAAACTTAAAAAGAGTTGGGTAAAAATCAAGGCTGTTTGGGGATGCGAACTATATGAAAATCCCCCATAGACTTGACAGTCTCCTCCAGTGTCTTCAGAGTCTCCTTCAGCTGTTGAATATCCTCTCCCTTTACATTTTCTTGCACTTGAAGCTTCAGGGCTTGTAGCTGCTCTTGTAGAGAGTCTGAAGTTGACTTAAGAGCTGCCATTAGGTTCTTCATCTCAAACTCGAAACCATATTGCTGACCCTTCAATTCCAAAATGAGATCCAGCAGCCTTTGAAAGTCTGCTGTTGGTTCTGATGTAGCACTGGGTCCAGCCGAATCAATTCTAGGAGTCTTGAGATGTGAGGGAACATCAACAGTTCGATCACCAGGACTTGGAGTGGATGTCTCAAGATCTGCTTCAAGATATTGAGAGGCATACACATCCTCTGGATCTGCTGGAGATCTACTAACATTACTAGTGAAAACAGGTGACGAAATACCTCTTTTGTCAGTAGCTCCCCCTGTTTCTGTGTCTTCAGATGGAGAAAAGAATTCCTCTTCCTGTTCTTGCTCTTTTTCAGCACCAAGGTGATGTTTTTCCCTTTCTTCTCCTGCATTTCCACTCCTTGTCTTGTCTGATTCGTTTGACAAGGATACAGTAAATGTTGGTTTAAGAGAATCATCTTGACCTTCTTCTTCCTCCTCTTCTCTTTCTCTTTCTTCTTCCCCTGTTCTCCTTTCTCCTCTTTTTTCGCTTCTCTTCTTTGTCTCCTCTCTTCCTCTGTTCTCGCTTTCCTCTGGCTCCTCAAAACTAACAAAGCTCCTTAAATTTCTTAAGGCAAAAGTAGAGAGAGTAACATCGTCTTCATCTTCTTCATCCTGCAAGATAAGGGATCTTCTCTTCTTGATTGGTGCGCTCATGGGCTCTTTGCCTTTCCTTTTCTTTGATGCAGAGTCTTGTTTAGCTTTGGTAGGGGATTTCACCTTTATGCTCTCCAATGCCTTATTAAGCTCCTTTAGTCTCATTTTGGAGACCATTTTCAGTCCAACTACCATTGGAGCAATGGTTCGAACACACAGAATAGCAGGAGGTTGAATGTTGAAATGTTTGAATAGTCAAGTAACAAGAGTAGAATAAGGAAGTTGCCCTTTGTCCTTCACAACTGTCCTATACATGTGCATTAGGATAGTGTGAGACAATGAGAACTTGAATCCGATGTTGATTGCATACATCAGCTTCGCTTCAGAGTGAGAGACATCAGTTTTTGAAGTGGATTTGTGTCTGATACAGTTGATCACAATCTTGTGAAGCAAAATATTGGAGACATTCATTCTAGAGTAAAAAATCCTGCCTTTAGCAAGCTTGTCCCGAACAAGAGCCAAAGTTGCGTGACCAATAGACACACTGATTGGTTGGAAACACTGATTGGTTGGAAACTCCCTCTTTCCACACCAATCACATCCGCCAAGGTGTCTACATCTACCACAAATTCTTTGTCCCTAACCGTAAAAGAAAATCTATTCGCATCTAGAAAAGATGGATTTGAATAAAAATAGGCAGTCAACTCGGGGTAGGCGACAGATGTCTTTGAACAAAATTGTTCAAGTTGAAGAAGAGCAAACTTCTCCCTTAATTTCACCTTCAAGGAATCAAGAAAATCAAAGTCTACACTTCTAGGGTTCATCACTCCTCTCTTCAGCAGTTTCGAATAAGTCTTCTTGTGGTCCTTAGAACGAAAAAGGTCCATCCTTTCACCACGAACATTTGCAGCGATGCCCATCCTAGGTTGAAAATTTGTATACATCCTCTCATCATCATCCTTCCCTTCAGGCTGATTAAAAGTTCTAAACTGTGGATCACTTGGAAAGTTGGCAAAAGTCCTTGCCACCAGACCTACAGGCGCAATGCCCATACTTTCCATTGTTCTCAAGAAATGAGTCTCATTTTTGTACCCTCTCTCGCTCAAGAACTCATCAATGAATGTCATCGCAGCACCACCCTCCTTTAACTTAGAGTAGAGTTTAAAGAGAAATTCAGGTTTCAGAGTTCTTACGGGTTCAACATCTTCAATGATCTCTTCTTTTACTTGTTGTTGCGGAGGAATTTGTGTCCCTTACTGTGAAGAGTGACGCTATTGAGAATGTTGTTATAGTTGTTGCTGCTGCTGAGGAGAATCCGCTTCCTCGGTTAGATCAAAATGGGTAGGACCCTCCGGCATGTGCTGTGGTCCTTTGTTCGCAATTCTAGAAGACTTCTTTTGGAAAGACACTGTCACTGTCTTGGAGGATTTCTTGAACTCGCTCGTTGAAAAAGGTAAAATTTTTTTGGATCAAACTTGAGAGAAAATGAGAGAAAGTAGGATCTCCGTATTCTAGGGTTTGAGTGAGTGTAAACAGAGAAGAAGAATCTCGATAGTATATAAAGCAGACGAAACGGGGTATACGGATCGTCACAAAGGAAAAAGTAAAAACTGCCTTTTTGAAAATGAAAAACTGCCATAAATTCAAAACTCGAAAAAGATGATTTCTAAAAATAAAATAATCAAGTAACGATTCAAAAATAAACGTACATTTTCAAAAATTCTTCCTAAAATTAAATTTCTTGCATTTTAAAAAGAAATTAACTTACAGTCGTAACTTTTGGACGTTTTGAGTCGATCATCTTCAGACTTTAACTGATAAAAGATATGATGTTTAGTCTGGTGCGAATAGACTCAAATAGGCTTTTCTCCAGTGGCTTTGTAAAAATGTCTCCTAGCTGATTCTTCGAGTCAATGAACTATATCATAACTTCTCCATTCTGAACATGATCTCTAATGAAATGATGTAGAATTTCTATGTGCTTTGCTCTTGAATGAAGAATTGGATTCTTTGTGAGATTGATGGCATTGGTGTTACCGCATTTGATCTCGGTGCATGAATCTTCGATTCCAAAGTCTCTTAGCTGTTGCTTTATCCACAAGATTTGAGAACAGCAGCTTCCAGGAGCTACATACTCTGCTTCTGCTGTTGAAAGAGCTACAGTACTCTGCTTCCTTGAGAACCAAGACACCAGCTTATTGCTCAGCAGTTGACAAGTACTAGAAGTACTCTTTCTATCAACTCTGCAACCGGCTAAATCTGCGTCTGAATATCTAAGAAGAGTAAAGTCTCCCTCCTTGGGATACCATAGACCTAGCTTTGAAGTAGTTGCAACGTATTTGATGATGCGTTTTGCAGCACGTAGATGAGATTCTTTGGGATCTGATTGGAATCTAGCACAAATGCAAACACTCAACAAAATGTCAGGTCTAGAAGCAGTAAGATAAAGAAGCGAACCAATAATACTCATGTAGAGCTTCTGGTCAACTTTCTTTCCTTATTCATCTTTATCCAGCTTTGAAGAGCATGACATTGGTATCTCAGTCTCTTTGCAATTCTCCAGTCCGAACTTCTTGATGAGGTCTTTTGCATATTTTTCTTGGTGAATGAAAATTCATTTCTTCAATTGTTTGACTTGTAATCCGAGAAAGAAAGTTAATTCACCCATCATGCTCATCTCAAATTCATCCTGCATAGACTTAGAAAACTTATTGCACAGATTTTCATTAGGTGATCCAAAGATAATATCATTGACATAGATTTGCACAAGTAGAAAGTCTTTACCTTCTCTTGTAATAAACAAAGTAGTATCCACCTTTCCTTTAACAAAATCATTTTGAATTAGAAATTTACTTAATCTGTCATACCAGGCTCGAGGTGATTGCTTTAATCCATATAGAGCCTTTTTCAGTTTGAAGACTGAGTTTGGCCTTTTCGGATCTTTAAATCCAGGTGGTTGTTTCACATAGACTTCTTCTTGGATAAATCCATTTAAGAATGCACTTTTGACGTCCATTTGGAATAACATGAAATTTTTATAGTAAGCAAAAGCAAGTAATAATCTAATTGCTTCTAACCTTGCTACTAGTGCATAGGTCTCATCATAGTCTATCCATTCTTCTTGCGTATATCCTTTAGCCACGAGTCTTGCTTTATTTCTGACCACTTTTCCTTTCTCGTCCACTTTGTTCTTGAAAACCCGTTTAGTTCCAATAATAGATTTACCTTTTGGTTTAGGAATTAGCTCCCAAACATCGTTGATGCTGAACTGTCTGAGCTCTTATTGCATAACTTCAATCTAGCTTTCATCAGACAGGGTTTCTTTTATACTTTTGGGTTCTATCTCAGAAATAAGTGCTAGTGCGCTAGACTCTTGCCTTTTAGATTTGGTCCGAATTCCTTCATCAATGTTGCCAATAATGAGTTCCTTGGGATGACTAGATTTATGCTTCCAGTTACTGGTTGGTCTGAAAGTCTGCTGATCTTCTACTTCAATTGAATCTACTATTTCTGTTTGTTGCTGGTCTTCAGAAGTCTGAACTACTTTAGGGGAAGTAGACTTTGTAAGGTCTGGAGCAGGTTCAAATTCTTCAAGTTGAGTCTGATCTTGTTGGTTCTGCACAGAGTCTTGAAATTTGACATTCATCGATTCTTCCACAGACTGAGTCTTCTTGTTGAATATTCTGTAGGCTTTGCTTGAAGTTGAGTACCCAAGGAAAATTCTTTTGTCTGATTTTTCCTCAAGCTTACCAGTTCGATCATTTGCATTTTTCAAAACAAAACACTTACAACCAAACACATGAAAATAAGAAACATTTGGTTTTTTCCCTTTAAATACTTCATAAGGAGTTTTTCTCTAGAATATGCTTTAAAAATACTCTGTTAAGCAAGCTGTAGAAACTACTTCAGCCCAAAAACGAGAAGAAATATTACTTTCGATTAAAAGGGTTCTTGCCATCTCCTGCAAAGATCTATTTTTTCTTTCCACAACCCCATTATGTTATGGAGTATATGGAGAAGAGAAAACATGCTGGAAACCAGATTCATCACAAAATTTAGCAAAGTCTTGATTTTCAAACTCACCTCCGTGGTCTGTTCGTATGCTTGAAATAGCATATCCTTTTTCATTATGAATTTTCTTGGCAAACTTTGAAAAGTGAGAAAAAGTTTCAAACTTACTTGCTAGAAAGTAAACCAAAGTAAAACAAGAGTAATCATCCACGATTACTAGGCAGTATCTCTTTCCACCAATGCTTTGAGTTCTGGTTGGTCCAAAGAGGTCCATATGCAGAAGCTGCAAAACTCGATTAGTAGAAACTTGGTTTATTGGTTTAAAAGAGTTTCTAACATGTTTTCCCAGAACACATGGCATGCATAAATCAGACTTTTGATAAGTCAGGTTTGGAAGTCCACGAAGGAGATCTTGGCAATCTGCTTCCTGTTAACATGGCCAAGCTTTCGATGCCAAAGATTTGCTTCGTCTTGAATGAATATTAGACACTGAGAACTTTCTGGATTTACATCCAGAAGATAAATATTCCCATTTCTTCGTCCAGTGAAAGATTGAGATAAATTTTTACTAGTTCTCGAACAAATGCTTTCTTGGAATTTAATTTTGAATCCAGTATTGCACAGTTGACTTATGCTGAGTAGATTGTAATTCAATCCTTTCACTAAGGAGACATTGTCGATTGTGAGACTTCCAATTTTCACAGTCCCACATCCAACAATTTTTCCTTTGTTGTTTCCTCCAAAAGAAACTTTTCCACCATTTATTTGCACAAGCTTTATAAAACAACTTGAATCTCTAGTCATGTGTCTCGAACAACTACTATCCAAATACCATTTGATCTTTTTCTTGATAGTGACCTACAATTGTAAAAAGAACTAAAGTTTTCTTTGGTACCCACATTTTCTTGGGTCCAGGGGAGTTAGTACTAAATACAGTTTTTGCTTAATCCCTCTTAACAGGTCTCCAAACCTTAGGACATTCTTTCTCGAAATGTTCTGAGCTGTTACACTTTGAACATTTGAGAGCACTTCGCCAACAGGTTTTATAAAAATTCTTTGAAAATGATTTCTGTAAAATGTTTTTGTAGGTCTTTGTTTGATTTTTTCCTTCACTTTTGGAAAATCAATTAAAGGAATAGTTTTTGGTGTCATACCCAAACCGGATTTGTTGAAATAAAGTCATTGTACTGAAAGAATCTTTTCCAACTTCTTAGATCCTATCGAAAGCCTTTTTGTGATATTTGAAATGTCCTTTTTCAAAAAAGTATTTTCTTTCGAAAGAGAATCTGCATTTTCTTTCAAATTTACGAAACTTTTATCTAGATTTTCAAACTTTTCTTTCCAAGAAGTTTCCCGTTGCTTAAGTTTAGAATTCTCCCTTTTCAGCTCAGAAATTCTTTTAAGAGAGGTTTTGAGACTAAGACAAAGTTCATCTATGTACTTCGAGACTTTAATAGGAATTTTTAAATTACTAACCTCGATTTCATTGTCTGAGTCTGAGTCTGAATCTATTTCAAAGTCTAAGTCTGATTCTGAATTTGCCATTAGACATATGTTGGCATATTTTTCATCATTTTCTTCGCATTCGATTGCTCTATGTCTTTGCTTTGAGAGCCTTTTTGTATTTCTCAGTTCTTCCATTCTTTTTCTTCAACAGAGGGCAGTTGGGTTTGATGTGCCCATTTTTCTTGCATTCAAAATAGATCACATCTTTGTTGACTTCATCATCCTCAGTTGATTTGTTCTGAAATTTTTGAGTGTCTTGCTTCTTTAAGTTGAATCTTCTTCCCATTCTATTCAACTTTCTGAATTTCCTTATCATGAGTACCAGTTCTTCATCGTCTATATCATCTTTTGAATTTGTATCATCATAATCATCGTTAGATTTTAAAGCAATTTTCTTATATTTAGGATCTTCTTCCTCATTGATTTGTTCTATTTCATATGATTGAAGTGTGCCAACTAGTTCGTCTACTAAAAGAGGCATGCTCCTCTCTTCGCGTGATTCCAGTCTTTGGAGAGTCCACGCAGCAATTTATTGACCTTCATTGGTCCTGAGATTGGCTGTCCTTGATATACTAGACCATTTACAATTTCTGTGAAACGACAAAACATGTCAGTGATTGATTCTCCTGGCTTCATCTTGAAGGCTTCATACTGTCCGAGTAGAATATTGATTTTTGTTTCTTTAACTCGATCAGTTCCTTCATAGGTAATGTGCAACCTATCCCAGACTTCTTTGGCTGTTTCACAAGATGAAATTCTGTTATACTCAGTAGGAGATAAATCACAGTATAAAGAGTAGATGGCTTTAGCATCAAGAGCTTGTGTCTTGGCTAATTCTTCCTGTGTCATTTTGCCAGCATCTGCAACTTCTTTTCCTCTTTTTGAGGTTGATGTAGCTTTGGGATTGATCCCTTTTTCTACCACATCCCATTCCAGGGGATCTTTCGATCTTAGGAATGCCTTAATCTTGTTTTTCCATACGTTGTATTCATTCCCATCAAAATAAGGAGGTCTAGTGTTGCTTTGCCCTTCAACCAAACCTGGAGCCAAAATACTAGCCATAGTATTTTAACTCAGAAGTAAAAACACTTCAATAGAATGAGCACACAGGCTCTGATACCAATTGAAAGGGCTAGTATCAGCACCTAGAGGGGTGTGAATAGGTATAAATAAAAATTTTCGCAAGACTTAATGAAAGTAAATTGCCTTTAGAAGATAATAGACTAAAGATGTAATCAACTATAAATAGTTATATAAATCTACGTATTAAAGTAAGGAGTTCAGGGAAAGAGAATAGAAATACAAAGTTTATAGTGGTTTGGCTTAGATCAAGCCTACGTCCACTCTCCTGCACTGACAGCCCACTGGCTGGATTTCACTATGAATCAAAAGAGATTTTACAGTCTCACGTCCTTGACTTTATAGTGTAGAAACTCTACTACACTCTTCCAAAGTCTCACAAGCGTTTGCTCTCTCTTTTGAGTACAAGTTAAGCTCGACAATTGAAATAGCAAAGAACTAGGAAGCTTCAGACTTTGAAATTTTTCTTTCACGCACACCTTCGAACAACTGGAGAGTCCACCTTAAATACTCCTCCATGCCTTCACGACCGTTGGCACTTTCCAAAGGAGTTCTTCCAATCTACTCGTTGGACAGAATCAATCAAAGAGATCTCGAGTCGTTTTAGGAATGTGATGAGAGCCCATCAATCCTGCTCGCCCATACAATCAGGATCTTGGTTTTCATAAGTAGAACATTCCAAGTATACTTCGCCTTTCAAAAGATCCTTATATCGGACTTGATTCCAAAAAAATAATCAATCGAGTAGATACTATATTCGGCTATAAGGTCTTCCGAAACCGTATGAACTGAATCTTTGAAAATAATCCTGCATCTGGATAAGTCTTCATACTTTAGTTTGGAATCTATCAGTGAGGTCAGACTTTGAGAATAAAGTCTGGCGGTCTTCAGACTTTGGTAGTAGAGTTTGGAGTTCTTCAGACTATAACACTTAAGTCTGCAAGTCTTCAGAATAGACTTTTGGAAAGGTTTCGTCAACTTCAAAACAATCAAGGAGTTTTCTCTAACATAAATGACCCATGGTTGATTTTCTTCGAGTCACAATGAACCTACTCGACACATTGGCAACTCTCGGTTGTCGTGAAAATCTCGAGGATTCAAATACGGACACAGGGTACCAAAACAACAGAAAAATCAGTCTAGTGCCGATCGACGAGAATTTGTCAATTTGGTGGAATCACCTATGTTTAACCACACATCTCAGTCGAACCGACCTATCTCTGATATCTAAGCGATTTTTAACTGTGTTGTAATGATCTCTACAGATGAGCACAGTCGAGAAGTCGAGTCATGGTTGAATCCTCAAGTCTATTGCATTAGAATTCCTTTTAATGACTTCCCCCGATAGTCTAGTTATCTAACGAGTAATCAGCTCTGAGAATAACACTATGGGCGCGTCAATAAAAAGCCCGATTAATTTAATTGAAAGCAGAACTTAAAAATCCAGGATGTCACAACTCTTCCCCTCTTATAAAAATTTCGTCATCGAAATTTAAACCATTACAATACTTAAGCAAAAAGGTGGGGGTACAACTGTCTCATCGACTCTTCGCTCTCCTAGGTTGTTCCTTTAGTGTCGTGGTGTTGCCAGACCACTTTGACCAACTGGATGGTCTTTGTATGTAGAACTTGCTCTTTTCGATCCACAATCTGAACTGGGCTTTCAACGTACGACACACGGTCGTTCACATCCAATTCCTCGAAATTTAGCACGTGGGTCGGGTCAGGCTCATACTTCCTCAATATTGACACGTGAAAGACGTCATGCATTTGCGCCAATCTCGGCGGCAACGCAAGACGATACGCAAGGGTCCCAATTCTCTCAAGAATTTTAAACGGACCTACGTACCTCGGACTCAGTTTTCCCTTCTTGCCAAAGCGTGAAGTTCCCTTCATTGGTGACACTTTCAGAAAAACGTGATTACCAACTTGGAATTCCAACGACCTTCGGCACTTATCTACGTAACTCTTTTGCCTGCTTTGAGTGGTCTTTAATCTACCTTTGATCACTGCAACTGCATCCACTGACTGCTGAACCAACTATGGGCTTGTAATTTTTCTTTCTCCGACTTCGTCCCAACACACTGGCGTTTTGTACGCTCTGCCAAACAACGCTTCAAAAGGAGCAATCTGAATGCTCTGCTGATAACTGTTGTTGTAGGCGAACTTGACTAGATGAAGCTGTTCTTCCCAACTTCCTTTAAAGTCCAGTACGCAAGCTCGCATCATATCCTCGAGGGTTTGAATTGTCCTCTCAGACTGGCCATCCGTCTGTGGATGGTGTGCTGTACTATACTACAGCTTCGTACCCAAAGCACTCTACAAGCTTTTCTAGAAAGCAATTGTAAACCTCGGGTCTTGATCTGAAGTAATCGTAATCGGCACTCCATGCATACGAACTATCTGACGCACGTACAACTTAGCGTGCTTGTCTAAACTAAGGTCCTTTCGTACTGCAATGAAGTGAGCCGACTTCGTCAGTCTGTCGACCACTACACAAATAGAATCATTATCTCTCTGACTTCTCGGTAGTTCAGTCATGAAGTCCATCGTGATGTGCTCCCACTTCCACTCTAGGATCTCGAGAGGTTGTAAAAGTCCTCCCGGCTTGCAATGCTGAGCTTTGACCTGCTGACACATCAAACACTTGGCGACATGCTTGGTGATGTTCGCCTTCATACCAGACTACCAATAGCGTTGACGCAGATTCTGATACATCTTGGTACTACCAGGATGAATGCTGTAACTACTACGATGAGCTTCTGATAAGATATCCTCTCTAAGCTCCACATCGTCAGGTACAACCAATCGCCCTCAGAACCTCAATGTTCCATCATCAGATACCTGAAAGTCAGCTTTTCTCTTATCAGTATCCTCTTGCAAAATTTTCTAAACATCTAGGTCTGTTGGCTGAAGTAACTTGATCCTGACCTGTACATCTGGTTCAATTCTGAGGGTGGCCATAAGATTTGAAAGGTGGCCTATCTTAAACTTGAACACCGAATCTCGAGCTCTCTCGATTAAGTTCCACTCCTTAATCAGTGTGTGAGCAACTGAAGACTTCCGACTCAAAGCGTCGGCGACCTTATTCACCTTCCCGGGGTGATATGGGATATCACAATCATAATCCTTCAGCAGTTCCATCCATTGACGCTATCTCATATTCAACTCCTCATGAGAGAATAGATACTTGAGACTTTGATGGTTCGTGAAGATCTGGAATCTTTCTCCGCACAAATAATGTCTCCAAATCTTCAATGCGAAAATGATGGCTGCGAGTTCCAAGTCATGCGTCGAGTAATTCTGCTCATGAGACCTCAACTGACGAGAGGTGTATGCAACAACCCTGCCATGTTGCATCAGCACGCAACCCAATTCTTTGAACGACGCATCACTGTAGATCTCGTATCCTCCAAGACCAGATGGAATGGTTAGCACAGGTGCGGTAGTCAGCTTTTGCTTAAGCTCTTGGAAACTATGCTCACACTTGTCTGTCCATACGAACTTCTCTTCTTTCTTCAGGAGTTTAGTCAACGGCGACACTAAAGCTGAAAACCCTTTCACGAACCGTCTGTAATAACCTGCCAAACACAGAAAACTTCTGATCTCTGTCACGGTAATCGGTCTTGGCCAGTTAATCATTGCTTCAATTTTGGACGGGTCCACGGAGATTCCTTCGCTTGAAATCACGTGACTTAGGAAAGCAACACGAGCCAACCAAAACTCGCACTTGTTGAACTTGGCATACAACTGATGAACTCTCAGAGTCTGCAGTACCAATCTCAGATGACTCTCATACTCTTCATCACTCCTCGAATACACCAGAATATCATCGATGAACACGATCACGAACTGATCCAGATATTCCTTGAACACCATGTTCATCAAATCCATAAAGGCAGCTGGAGTATTTGCCAACCCGAATGGCATTATAGTAAACTCATAATGACCATACCGAGTATGAAATGCTGACTTTGGAATGTCCTCTTTCTTGATCCTCAGCTGATGATATCCTGTCCTTAAGTCGATTTTAGAAAATATCGACGCTCCTTGTAACTGATCAAACAAGTCATCGATCCTCGGGAGTGGATACTTGTTCTTAATCGTCACCTGATTGAGTTGACGATAGTCGATACATAGGCGCAATGAACCATCTTTCTTTTTCACGAACAGAACTGGTGCTCCCCACGGTGATGAATTGGGACGGATGAATCCTTTATCTAACAACTCTTGCATCTGCACCTTTAGTTCCTTCAATTCAGACAATGCCATCCGGTAAGGAGTCTTAGAGATTGGCTCTGTCTCGGGGGCTAACTTGATGTGGACATTGAGCCATATCGAGGAGGTGGTGCTAGGGACCCATTGTCTATTCCTACTGGTTCGATTACTCGAGCGCAGGCCAAGCAATTCAGGCAAGCTGTTGGTGTCATGGTTCGTGATCTTGGGCGTGGAGATGACCTTGGATCAAATCTTGAAGAATCTTGGAAATCTTGGTGCAATTTGATTATCTGGTCACCAAATATTTGATCAAGTCAATATATATATATATATATATATATATATATATATATATCTCTCTCTCTCTCTCTCTCTTCTTGTTTAGGAATATTCTAGAATATGACGCATTAGATTTTTAGGGTTGGTTTTAGGGTTTGTGTGGTAGCTAGAATGCCTATATATAAGACTGACTAAATTTCTTTGGGGGACATATATATTTTCATTTTCGAGGATTTGAGCTTATCAAGATTCTCTTGAGGCAGTCGATTTGACTTATCGAGCGAGATAGCGAATCCTTTTGCTCGTGGCGTTTATAACGTTGGTTGGTTGACACGCACTCGTCAACAGGTCACGTTCATACCGAGGTTGCCAATCACAGGTTTGATTGGAGGTCGAGGTTCGTAATTCGCACCATCTGGGCCTTCGTAGAACGATCTTTCCGTAACAATTCACATCGGTTGGTATCAGAGCTTGCTTCTACAAGGTCTATTTATCTTTAATTTTCTGTTTATAGTCAACAATTTGAGATTTATTGAGCTAGGGTTTCGATTCTAGCCAATTTAGGGATCCGATTGCTTTTATGTTTCCATACGTAGTTGTTTGTTGTTAGTTTTAATTTTTTTTTCTTCCTAGCATCTTAAATTGTATCTGAGTTTGTCAAAAAAAAGAAAAAAAAAGAGAAAGTTCGTTAAAAAAAAAGAAGAGAAAGAAAACGCACAAAAAAAAAAGTGTGCAAGAGAAAAAAAAAACAGATTCGACAGAAAAAAAATAGCCGAACAAAAAAAAAAAGAATCAAGAAGGCGACTCGTTTGTTAGTGGATCGAATTGAAATAAAATCAGTAGTGATTTGTGTTTCAATTGGAATTTCGAAAGTTGTACTTGTTGGTTTGAAATTGTTACTTGCTGAAACAAAATTAGAAGTGATCTAATCTTGTTTGATTAGTTTGATTGATTGTCGTGAGGGGGTTGACAGACAGGTTTTGAGTCCGATAAAGAGCTTGTGAAAAGAGAATACGAGAGGAAAAAGGCAAGCGTGTGTAAGCTTAACTGAGGGTGGAAAAAGCCTAAACTTGAGTTAAACACGAGAGGAGTGACAAACACCTTGAGAGAAACATGTGAGGGAGCGATTGGTGAGGATTTTTTTTGTGACTAACGTTTATTTGCAGGTCTAAAATATGTCGCGCGAAGAAAGCGTGAATCAAAGGGAGGTTGACTCCATACGAAGGGATGAAGCGCTCGTGGAAAGCATCCAGCAATTGAGGGCCGTAGTGGAAGAGCTTAGTGGCCAAATGCTGGGGAATGGCATGAGGGTTGATGGTGACTGAGAGCTACCCTGGGGAAGGCCACAACATCAGCGAGACGCCTCTAGAACACAACCTAGAAGGCAGCGACATTATGATGATGATGAGGCCAACATGGAAGATGATCGAGATGCTCGATTTGGAAGGTGGAATGGAGTCCGAGGGTTTAGACACCGAGAAGATAATGAACTTAGCAATATCAAGATGAAGATTCCTTCTTTCCAAAGGAAGAATGATCCCGATGCGTATCTAGAATGGGAGAAACGCATGGAGATGGTATTTGATTTGCCAACGATACTCCGAGCTCAAAAGTTACAAAATGACTTGGTACAAAACTGTGGCACCCCTCGACGGCCCCCGATCCGTTAGGGTCGCCACAGTTTGCTTACCTTTCACTTTCCCTAATAACATGTCACTCTGATACCATTTCAATTGCAGCGGGTCCATACAACCATGGGGGTTTACATCTTTTAGATCAATCCCTTGCGCAGTTCATATATGGAAGCACATCCAACAACTCCCTTCATTATATTCAGAAAATGATGCACGCCAACTAAACATCTTATATAAGTTAAAGCCGAACACTTTTATTTACATAAAGCAGATGGACATCTTTAGTCGGTGCATCGAAATGCCAAGGTCTTCTATACTCGGCTATACATCAAAAGATGACCGACATCTCCTTCAACAGTCGTATACTTAAAGTCCATCGTTCAGTGTCGGCGTCCAAAAGTTCATTCCTTTGCTATCCTCTTCCTCACGGTCATATCCAACCACTCGATCCATCTACCGGTGGCGGTAGCAGCAGAGGAATCTTATCTAGTCTGAAATGTTAATCCCTAAAAGGGGTGAGTACAAGCACTCAGTAGTAAAGATCCACCAAACTACTCAAGGCATCATAACAAAGCACATATCATTCATGCATTCAAGCATAACTTACCTTGCAGCCATGCATATGTCACCATGCCATATGTGCATATACCACCATGCACTCATCATCAAGCATTCATGCATATATCACCATGCCATATGTGCATATACCACCATGCACTCATGCATATCTCACCATGCCATCGTGCATATACCACCATGATTCATATCATCCATGCTATCAAACATACATCACCATGAGATCCATTCATGCCTTCATTATCGCATTTTCAATATCGAATAGCATTAATTTACTTTCATAAGCAGATCATGCATCATGCCATATGCATACACCCATACACATGATTCATTTTCAATTCTTATCTTTCACGAGGATCTCATCATTTCTCTTCCAGGGACCAATGTTTGCATCCCTCAATTTATCGCTCGCACCCAATCTTGGCATCGCGAGGAACCTCCGGGCATGTATTCAAAATACAACTGGGCATCCGGCCCCCCCCCCACATTCCGGGCATCTCGCATCCCAACTAGCATCACGAGGAATTCCCCCGGGCACACACCTCCAGGGCTTCCGGGATAATGTACCGACATACCATCAGGAATCCCCCCCCCGGAATTACGTACCGTATACCACTGGGCATCTCGAAACTCCTGAGGACCCTCCGAAATTACGCCATTGGGCCACCGGGCATTCTGACACTCCCAGGGCATTATCGGCCCACCTCCAACAGTTTCCTCATTCATCATAATTCATATTCACCAATTTATGTCTCACAATCAACATGGCACATGATGTAATGGCAACAAAGTCAAATTCACCATTTGATTCTATATGCAATGCCAAATATCATCACGTGCTCAGCAAGATTCAATCACCTCAATCAATATGATTAATAGGGCTCATCCAAAACAGAATAATCATAAATTTCAGCATTTGAAATTCGCACAATCCAGCTTGCACAGTTTTAGAAAATATTTCCATTAAATACCCAAATGGCCTTTAAAAATTATGAAATTCGAACATGTGATAGTCAAGACATAATGGCAGATATTTCATAAAGGACACTGCACCAAAAGACCCTCGTATCATACGGTATAGACCGAACATCACAGCACTATTATCATAATCACTTAACTTGCACAGTTTTCGAAACAATTTCAGTTAAATAGGCAAATGAACTTCAAAAATTATGAAATTTGAATATGTTTCAGGGAAGACATAAAGAGAATACTTCATGAAGAACACTTTGCCAAAAGAGCTTCATATAAAATGATATGACCCATGCATTGAAACTGATTAAGTCCGAACGCGTCAGATTACAGGGCTTTAGAAATATTTCCGATTAAATACCCTAATAACCTTCAAAATTCATGAAATTTGACTATGTTGTAGTCAAGATCCTAAGGTAGGTTTTTCATGAAGGAGTCATAGTCAAATTCGTTCTAGATGATTTAATATAGACGGTTAAAACTTCTGTTTCAATGCCGAAGTTTCCAGATTCAACACCCTCCGAAAAACCACGATTTCACCTACCTATTCTTGTTGGTTTTCTCTAAATTTTTTATATATTAATCCTCAAGATGTCCTTTACGACTTTCGTTAAGAGATCAAGGTGATATTTTCACAAGAAGTTGACTTTACAGACCACGAAACCACTGAAGATCGGCACAACGAGTTCCAGATCTAGTCTCTCCGAAAAATGAAGATTTACCCTACTTATACTCATTTTTTTTGTCTAAAATTTGAGTATGTTATATTTCAAGATGTCCCCTACAATTTTCATGAAGGAGTAGAAGTGAAATTCTCAGTAAAAAGTTACATGCAACACATAAAATCACCAAGAGGTCAACAAAACAGCTTCAGATTTAACATTTTCGTAGAGGGAGGGTTTCACCCCTCAATACTCAGCCATTTTGCCTCAAATTTTAGTATGTTATATTTTAAGATGTTATCTACAACTTTCATGAAGAAATCGAAACAAGATTCCGACTAAAAAGTCACATGCAACACACAATCTCATGGACGGCCGGACTAGTCTTTCCAGAAACAGCATGCATGGCCAACGAATTTCTCCCCATAGCTTCGACCTTTCAGGACATCTACCACAACTAAAATGCACCATCTTCTACACACACATCACAGCAAGCAAAGGGTAGGTTTTAGGACTCTACTTGCCTTAGATTCAAGCACAAAACAGCAGCAAACAGAGGCAAAGCAGTAACGAACGGCGGACGAACAGGCGGACGAACTCTCTTCCTTCTTCTTCGCACAGCCTCCTCCTCTCTCGGTTTCCCTCACTCTCTCAGTAGCTCTCTCTCTCTCTCACTTTGGACGACACCCCCCTCCCTAAACCGGCCACCCTTTTCTTTTCATTTCTCTCCTACTCATCATTAGCAATGATTGATTCTTGCATGGATGACACTTGGTCATCAACTTGGGACAAATGGCCTTCTTCATGCAAGATGGGCCTCCATCTTTCGGCTGGGCTTGGGCCAGCCATGGGCCGGCGATTCCTTCTCCTCCTTTGGGCTTCGCGACTAGGCCCAAATGGCGGAAGGGTGGGGCTTCTTGTAGGCTGGTCTTAAGCTAATACTTTGGCCCACATCTCTTCCTAATAATCCTCCTTAAACCTTAATTTTAATTTTTATAAACACCTAATTGAAATTTATAAATCACAAAACTTTGCGATCCATCTTAATAAATTCCAATCCATAATCCCACATGGCCAAAAATGGAATTTTTCTATCAAATAATTATTCACCAAAAGCTTGGCCAAAGTCTTAATGCAAGACATAAATTAAAACATCCTTAAAGATTGACAAGGAATTCTAGGATGCCACAAAAACGCCTCCTCATCACCGCTTTCATCTCATCCCACGTCTCTATCGTTGGCAATCAAATACCATCTCCATGTGTTTCTCCCATTCTAGATATGTATCGGGATCATTTTTCCCTTGGAAAGAAGGAATCTTCATCTTGATATTGCCAAGTTCATTATCTTCTCGGTGTCTAAACCCTCGGGCTCCATTCCACCTTCCAAATCGAGCATCTCGATCATCCTCCATGTCGGCCTCATCATCATCATAATGTTGCTGCCTTCTAGGTTGTGTTCTAGAGGCGTCTCGCTGATGTTGCGGCCTTCCCCGGGGTAGCTCTCGGTCACCATCAACCCTCATGCCATTCCCCATCATTCGGCCACTAAGCTCCTCCATTACGGCCCTCAATTGCTGGATGCTTTCCACGAGCGCTTCATCCCTTCGTATGGAGTCAACCTCCCTTTGATTCACGCTTTCTTCGCGCGACATATTTTAGACCTGCAAATAAACATTAGTCACAAAAAAATCCTCACCAATCGCTCCCTCACGTGTTTCTCTCAAGGTGTTTGTCACTCCTCTCGTGTTTAACTCAAGTCTAGGCTTTTTCCATCCTCAATTAAGCTTACACACTCTTACATTTTTCCTCTCGTATTATCTTTTCACAAGCCCTTTATCGGACTCAAAACCTGTCTCTCAACCCCCTCACGACAATCAATCAAACTAATCAAACAAGATTAGATCACTACTGATTTTGTTTCAGCAAGTAACAATTTCAAACCAACAAGTAGGGGTGAGCGGTTCCCGGTTCCGGTTTGGTTCCGTCTGGAACCTGGAACCTACCCTCGGGTACAGGTTCCTCAATTTTTGGAACCTGGAACCTACCCGTCAAAACCAAGAACTTGGAACCTACCCGTCACAGGTTCCGGGGTCGGTTCCAAGTTCCAACAGGTTCTTTTTTTTTTTTTTCATTTTCGTATTGGGCGCGAATATCTGGAAGCGGAAATAATTCAATAGTTGGCCCTCAATTTTCAATACCTGCCAATACAGAGGAGCAATTCCAGAACACGCCTTAGACAACTAAATTCATAGTGGGGGTGCGACATGCAGAGGAGCAATTCTAGAACACGCCATGGCATACACATCTAGCACTCCATTCGCAAACGAGGTAACTCAAAGATCAAATTCTCTGTGCCCTTGCACAAACCGACACAAATTGTACATCCTAACCGAAATAAGCAAAAGCAAACGATAGCTTGATCTTCGCACATGACAAACGTGTGCTCGACTCGGTCCGATTCACGAAAATCACTCACATCGTCACACGTACACACGGAAACCCTAAATTACTAGCTGAGGAACAGAAAAACCGTCAAGGCCGCGAACAGGCAAATAAGAGGAGGTCGAGGCGAAACCAACCTCCGAGACGAAGAAGAGCTCGTCGCTGCCGCCTCCTGCTTCTCCTCCTTCGGCTTCACCGTCGATCGCAGCTCGTAGCGGAGCATCTTCGTCGGGGCGGAGGCGAAGGGGTGTGGAGTTAAGGCTGATTGGGCGGCCGGGCGAGCGGCGAGCTGCGTCGGGGCGGCTGGGCGAACGAGCAGCCTCCACCAGGGGGATGAGTGACGTCCGACGGCGGCGTCGACGGCAAGCGGCTGAGCGGCGAGGCTAGCGAGGGGTGACGCATCTAGCGGCGGTGTCGAGGGAGGTCCGGTGACGGCAAGCATGCGGCAACGGCGACGAAGACACGAGTCTCACGGCACCAATGGCGGCACGGATGGCCCGGTGAAGACGACGGCGGTCACGGCTCAACCCACGGCCAAGGGGGGAAGAGCTCGGTTCTGGCAGTGGCAGTTCGGAGCAACGACGGTTCGAACGGCCGAGTGAGCGGCGGCAAGAGGTGGTGACAGTGGCTTGGGAACGGCGGCGGTGGCTCAAGGCGGCGAGGGGCGGCGCGGACGGCGCGACAGCTCGTCAGGCTCAACGGCGAGATAGCTCGTCAGACGAGCAGTGGGTGGTGGTGGTTCGGTGGCCAAGAGATGGTGGTGACTGGTGAGTAGGGCGTGGGGCGGCTGTGTGGTGGTGGGTGAAGCAGCAGCCAGAGGATGAAGAAGAAGAAGAAGAAGAAGAAGAAGAAGAAGAAGAAGAAGAAGAAGAAGAAGAAGAAGAAGAGGAGAAGAAGAAGGGGTGGGGTTTAGGCCGAGAGAGGGGGAAAGAGGAGAGAGAGAAAGAAAAGAAAAAAGTTGGGGGCGGAAGTGACGTGAGGAGGAAAAAGGGGAGAAAAGAAAGAGAGAGAAAAAGAAAGGGGAAGGGGGAAGAACCGGCGGGGGAAATAACGTGGGGGAAGTGTTTAGGGTTTTTTTTTTTTTAAAATTTTGACCAGTTCCCAGGAAAAGGGAACCGGGAACCGGAACCGGTCTCTTTAGAACCAGGAACCGAACCGGACCCTCCGGTGCGGTTCTCCGGTTCTCGGTTCTACCCAGGAACCGTGCTCACCCCTACCAACAAGTACAACTTTCGAAATTCCAATTGAAACACAAATCACTACTGATTTTATTTCAATTCGATCCACTAACAAACGAGTCGCCTTCTTGATTTTTTTTTTGTCGAATCTATTTTTTTCTCTTGCGCACTTCTTTTTTTTTTGTGCATTTTCTTTCTTTTCTTTTTTTTTGGACGAACTTTCTCTTCTTTTTTTTTTCTTTTTTTTTTTGACGAACTCAGATACAATTTAAGATGCTAGGGAAAAAAAATTAAAACTAATAGTAATCTACGTATTGAAGCACAAAAGCAATCGGATCCCTAAATTGGCTAGAACCGAAACCCTAGCTCAATAAATCTCAAATTGTTGAATATAAACAGAAAATTAAAGATAAATAGACCTTGTAGAAGCAAGCTCTGATACCAACTGATGTGAATTGTTGCGGAAAGATCGTTCTACGAAGGCCCGGATGGTGCGAATTGCGAACCTCGACCTCCAATCAAACCTATGATTGGCAACCTTGGTATGAACGTGACCTGTTGATGAACGCGTGTCAACCAACCAATGTTATAGACGCCACGAGCGAAAGAATTCGCTATCTCGTTCGATAATTCAAATCGACCGCCTCAAGAGAATCTTGATAAGGTCAAATCCTCAAAAATAAAAATATATCTGTCCCCCAAAGAAATTCAGTTAGTCTTATATATAGGCATTCCAGCTGCCACACAAACCCTAAAACCAACCCTAAAAATCTAATGCGTCATATTCTAGAATATTCATAAACAAGAAGATATATATTGACTTGATTAAATATTTAGTGACCAGATAATCAAATTGTGCCAAGATTTCCAAGATTCTTCAAGATTTGATCCAAGGTCATCTCCACGCCAAAGATCACGAACCATGACGCCAACAGCTTGCCTGAATTGCTTGGCCCGCGCTCGAGTAATTGAACCAGTAGGAATAGACAATGGGTCCCTAGCACCACCTCCTCGATATGGCTCGATGTCCACATCATGACTCAATCACGAACTCTATCTCTCTCTCCGGCGGCAGACCTAGTAATTCTTTCGGAAATACATCTGGAAACTCTTGCACCATTGCGATGTCTTCCATCTTCAGCTCCTCAACTGTCGTATCCACGACAGTTGCCAGGTAACTCTGACAACCCTCATCTAATAACCGGGTTACTTCAAGCGACAAGATCAATGTAATTGAGGGTCTTCCTTGACTTCCAACAAACTCGAAACTTCCACCCTCTAATGGGTTAAACTGAATTGCCTTACGATAACAGTCCATCTTAGCTTGTTGCTTGGTGAGCCAGTCCATGCCGATTATCAAATCAAAGTCATACATGGCTAGGACTAACAAATCTATTTTCCCCTTTCGCTCACCAATCACTAACTTTCAACCAGAACAACCCAAAGCAGACAACACCTTATCCTTCAATGGTGTAGATATGCTAACCACTGACTCCAACAATACAGGACTTAATCCTATCAGCTTAACATACTGCTCGGCAATAAAAAAAAAGAGTTGCTCCAAGGTCGAATAAAGCATAAGCAGCATGGTTGTTCAGCGAAACCGTACCTGTAATCACATCAGGCGCATCCTCTGCCTGACCTTTGGTGATGGCATAAACTGTTCCCTGAGCTGGGGGTCTCATCTGTCCACCCTGCGATGCGTTCTGAGGTGTGTACCTTCTGATCTGACCCATCGGTGGCGGTGGCAGCAACTGCGGTTGTCCTTTTGGTTGCCTAGGACAATCTCTAATCATGTGACCCTGCTGGCCACACCCTGAACAAACGCCCGGCCTTTAGGACACGGAGCTGTACCATGTCGCCTTCCACAGAAGCGACACATACCATTCTAACTTGGCCCCGACTTGCCAACTCCACCCTTCCTATTGGGCGGGACGTGGAATCTTCCTCCGGGCATGGGCCTCTTCCCTTGTCGGATCCCTTCTCTGCTTGAATTAAATCTCGATCCAGACGAGGCTGCTTGCTCATTCAGACTCCGCTCGACGGTAAACTTCTCGATAATCTGTCAGATCCAACGGTATCAGTGGTTGCTTCAGCTCAAGACAAAGGCCATTCCTGAACCTTTGAGCTTTTTCTTCTGGGTCTTCAATCAACCTCGGAGCATATTGAGAAAGCTCCACGAACTTGACTCCATATTGGTCAACAGTCATCGCCCCTTGGCGAAGGCATTGGAACTCTTCCATTTTCTGTTCTTGGGCGCTTCCCGAGAAGTACTGATCGTTGAACGCTCTGAGGAAGGCGTCCCACATCGGAACTACTCCTTTCGGGAATACTGCACCTCTGGCGGCTCTCCACTAGGTATTAACGTTACCCTGCAGTTGACACACTACCAGGCCAACCTTCTCTACCTCAGTGCACATCAGCAATGTAAAGGCTTTCTCAAGATCTTAGATCCAAAGAGATGCAGCTTCTGGATCTCATGCGCCATTGAACCTTGGCGGGTTCAGATTTAAAAACTGCTCCACCAGTTTATGAATCGGCCTTTCTCTCAGTACTATTGCATTCTCAGGTTGAACTTCAACGGGTGCAACAACAGGTGCGGCAGCAGGTGCGGCAGCAGGTGCGGCCTCAGCGGTGGCGGCAACGGCAGCGGCTATAGCAACAACGGCTTGATTCTGGGCCTGCCGTCCTATCAGATCTCTCATAGCTTCGAGTACCTGCATGATCCCTTCCATTCTGGGATCACCAAGGGCTGCTACCCCAGCACCAACGGGAGGTGGTGCTACTCCACTCGCGCTGGCTTCCGCCTATGCTTTACCTCGGCCTCCTCGGGTACCGATCCTCGTCGGTGTCCTACCCCGAGCTGCAGGCCTAACAGTACTCTTTTTAGGAGTCCTCTGCTCTTGATCGGTCATCTTACAGGATCCTTAGGGAAACCTGCTTTCTAATTCCACACGGAATTAGAATTCGAGCGATCCACACAACAAACAATTTTACCAACCAACTATCATGGACATGCACCAGTATGAATTTAAAGGCTTCTCCTACTAACTATCCCAAGAACCATTGCACCTTATTATCCAATCACCAACCAGGCTCTGATACCACTTAAACGGGGATGTCACGCCCCGATCCTCCGAGTGCGTGCCCATCCCTCTACGGTCGATTAATAGCGACGTCCCAGGACACATCGCCGACCCTTTCGTTTTAATACACATGTGGAAGCAGATAAAACAATCCATAGACAATAACATAATGGGATAGAAAAGCAGGGCCACAATTTTTCAAAACCAAACCACAACCACACTTATATATACATAACTTATATATACATAGCAAACCATGTGATATATAATACAAGTTGATCTATTTATAACATCTACAAAACATAGGGGGTTTTCAAATAGCTACGGGTCCTCGTCCTCCTCTTCATCATCCTCCATGATTTTACCTTCCTCTACACTCCAACTAGAGCCTTCAGCAGACTGCACCGAGGACTTTGGTACTGCAAGAGCCGGGTCTACTGCATCTATGATCAAGCCTTGAGGAGGATCAGCTGTGCCCTTCTCAAAAGCAACCTTTAGAACGTACAGAGGAATCTTAGACTTCGGTATAGGACCCTCTCTCTGACCATCTTAAGCCTGGCGGTACCACGATCTGTATCGGTGGGGCACCTTGTGGGTGAGACCCGCATCGACCTAGACTATGGACCTCACCAGCTTATAGTCCCAACCCCTAGGGCCTTAATTCATCGGAATATAAGATGTCTGCTCTGTAACTTTTTTAGGTCGTCCAAAAAACTTAGGAGCTACCATTTAAGGACCAGAAATGTTATCCCACAACAGGGTGAGACGACGTCTCAGCGAGTTCTACCCCTTAAGATCTGATTAGGAAGAAAATACGCCCCAAGGGCTGCCTAAGCACAACATAGGTCGGAGGACTTACCTTAGCCTCAGTCTTTTCCTGCAAGTCAATACAATTCTAATAACCATTCAATCGTTTCAACCAATCGGATCGAACTATCGATCAATCGACTCAATTGATTACATGTCATCACAACCTTCCCGTGGTCGGCCCATTCAATACTATCTATAAGGTCCTATCAAATCAGGACTGCTCACCCTAAGCTGAAGATAGATAGTATAGCTCGCCCAAAGCTGATAATAGAGTATGTTGCTTGCCCTAAGCTGATAATAAATTATATTGCTCGCCCAAAGCTGATAATTTATTGCTCACTAGAAGCTGACCCCATATTACATTGCTCACCCAAAGCTGACAAAGTAACGCTCACCAGAAGTTGACCAAATCACCATTTTTATCATACCCTATAAAAATTATCGTGTGTGGGTATACAATCGGCCTGAGCTAAAATACAAGATTTTCACTTTTGAACATCCCACTAATTTCAGCAGTCCCAAAATATATTTTTGGCGCTGTAGACCGACGTTTGGTAATTTTCAAATTAATTACCAAAATTATCAATTTTTTTGGGATAAATACCCATAATCACCGGCCTTGGTGGCTCCACTGGATAAGAAACCCCAACCTTGGGGGAAAGGTCGGGGGGTCAAACCCCAGTGGAAGCATCGGCGTCTTAAGCGTGACGTCGGGGTGGTGGGTTCTCCGCTAGCGTCACTCCAGGGTTTACTTGGCGGCTATGTACGGCTGTAAGGCTACGAACGGCTGACGGGGTTCCCTGGGTACCAAAAAAAAAAAACCCATAATCACCGATCACACTCAATTTGCACAAATTGAAAGCTCAATTAAATAAACAGATCACACCATTACAATTAGCATAAAATTCTGGTCACCGGCTACCCTGATTTAATTTCCAAAAAAAAAATAAAAATAAAAAATTACGGAAAATAATAAATAAATGCCAATAAATAGCAAAAATGCAAACTTAGGCCTGTAAAGCCTAAGTGGAAGCTGAGACAGATCCGGAAAATTACCGAACCACTCTAGTTAAATACTAGAGCTTGTCTAGGCTCTAACTATACTACTCTAACCACCTAACATGCAATAACAATTAATTAAAATGCTAATCTAATCTAATTATCCACCTAATCCACACTTAGCTTAAACTAATCAGTCCTTAAGCGTCATTACCCTACGAAGTAGGGATTAGTGAGTTAAACTCACTTGTTCGACTATCTGCTCGGATCAAACTAACGGGGACGCGGAGGAGCTCGATAAACTCCAAAGGGAGACCAACTTTCGGGGTCCGGAAGCGGGCCAAAACGGGCCTAAATAGTGTTGGAAACCCACTTTGCTTACTCTCTAATCTGTGCTGATCTTGGTCGAGGAAGGGCTGAACGATGCTGGTTGAGGTGACAACGGGTTGAGATGGCCGAATCGGGTCTAGGCGGTGGCGGTAGGAGCTTCGGTGGGCTTTGGCGGTGGCTTAGGTGTCCTTGGCAGCTTGCTGGAGGCGAGGACAAGTGGAGATGACGAGGCTGGATGGTGGTGAGGCGCAATAGGCTGGCGAGCGTGCGGGGGCAGCGAGCAGCGAGGCGACGGCGTGCAGTTGCTCCAGCGGCTTGCTGGCTCAGCTCTCTGGTTTATGGACTTCGTATAGCATAGGGATGGAGGAGGGAGCTGCTTCGATGGAAGAGAGAGAGAAAAGAGGGAGAAGGTGGGGGCAAGGGGGGACAACCTTAGTCTCCACTCCTCTTTTGTTCCCTTTGACTGGTCCCACCGCCAAGGGAAAGCTTCCTCAGCAATATTCAGCAGCTAAGGCTTCCTCAAGAAGCTATTGAAGTGGTCCAATAGTCATGGGCAAGGGGGGCTACGAATTTTGCAAGGTTTTCCCCTCAATTGGACCTTAATTTCGCCTTAATTCCGCCTGGAATCCATCCAATTCGGCTTCTATAAATTCAATTATCAAGTCAATAATCAGATTTGTATTTTTCCTCACCAATTGAACCATCTTGCATCCCAATTTCACAATCGAAAATGGTCCCCGACATTTTCTAAACAAAAAGACCTTAAGACGACTTTTTCCCCAAAATGTCTCGGTTTGCGAGAAAAATCTTTGGAAGGCGAGTCGACGTTTCTAAAATGACTTGTGACATGACAGAACTTTCAATTTCTTAAATCGGATTCAAATTTGCGGTTAATTTCATTCGCGCATTTTTAGCATGACTTAGGCTACCTGGTAGCTTTTAGAAATTTTCAGTGCAAATGATTCGTGGTCGATTTTTTTCGAGCCACAATGAACCTACTCGACACATTGGTGACTCTCAGTTATCGTGTCTCGAGGATTCAAATATGGACACAGGGTACCAAAACGACAGAAAAATCAGTCTAGTGCCGATCGACGAGAATTTGTCAATTTGGTGGAATCACCCACGTTTAACCACACATCTCAGTTGAATCAACCTATCTCTGATCTCTAAGCGATTTTTAACTGTGTCGTAATGATCTCTACAAATGAGCACGGTCGAGAAGTCGAGTCATGGTTGAATCCTCAAGTCTATTGCATTAGAATTCCTTAATAGATTCCCCCGATAGTCTAGTTATCTCACGAGTGATCAGCTTTGAGAATAACACTATGGGCGCGTCGCTGAAAAGCCGATTAATTTAATTGAAAGCAGAATTGAAAAATCCAGGACGTCACAAAAAAGTTGGTTTGGATGGAAATAGAATTTGATTTGTTGGAATGATAGGATCAGGCTGTTGGATGGCAAGATCAGGCTGTTCTTCCTAATTGCCCAAATCCTTTAGGAAGGATTTCAACGGATTGGATAACATCATCTGATATGGTTTTTCCTTTATAACAAGTGAAGATTCTGTAGGCATCTTCTCTTTTCCCTTTTCCTTACTTATTCGATCCAATTCTTTGAGGCGATTTCGCATCTGTACCACATCTGTCTCTTGTCTAATAGGAACGCTTGTGAGGGCAGCAAAGATAGACATTTGAGGTGGTGGATGCGAATGCTCTGTCTATATTGGGCTGAAAGGATCGAACTTTCCTTCTTCAAGGAGTTGGATCTGCCTTTTGAGCTTCTCTATTTCTGCTTTGGGGCTTTCAAGATAATGATACCCCATGTGTTGTCCAGATTCCAAGGCATGAAGCCTCTTTTGGAAGTCTGAAAGCTTTTTCTTGGTAGTTTCATCATATCTTCGAAGATCTTGTTACACATTTACAATCTTGGAGTCAATTGCTTTGAACGCATTGTTATGCGCTAAAAGAGTCTCTGATTGCCAATTTAGGATAGCTTCAGCAACATGAGTCTTTTTCTGTCTTCCATGTTCATCCACATCATTGGGGGCAGGTATTTTAGGAGCATGCCTATATCTGCCTTGTGGATTAATGAATTCCTCTGAAGCAGGAAACGTGAGTTTGGAATTTTCTCGAACAAGAGGGGGAAAGTCTGTCTCATGGAACATGGTAATGGAAGAACTTGGTGGTGTTTCTGCCGTAGCCTCAAGTGGATAAGAATGCTTCTTCGCCCACTTTAGGATTGGCTTATAAAATGGAGAAAGAGCTGGTTTTTTCTTAGGGGGAGATGGGGGAGGTGATGGTGGTGGAGTTGGTGAAACCGAGGTTGGAGTAGTGAACTCTAGTGGTGGAGTTGGTGCATAAGAAACCATAAATTGGAATTTATCGCACTTACCAAGAGTATCAACGGAGGAATCTCTGTTCAAGTACCTTTGGTACATAGGGTCCTTTGGTTTCTTATGCTTCCGTCGAGGTGGAGGTTTTGCATATGGGTCTACCTCATCGGGAGAATTTGTGCAATAGGAACATTGACAAAAAGGATCCCATAAGCAGTGACCATAGTGGTCCTTGTAGTAATAGACAAGATGTCCATCACTTTTGAAGTATTGAACAAGCTTTTTTGGATCTGGCTCGGAAATTGACTCAAGAACACATGGTTCAATCATGAAGAGAGTCTGGAAGATAGAAGGACTTTCTTCCTTTTCCTTGCCAAATTTTCTTAGCCAACTTTTCCCTTGGGATTTGCCTGGGAACATGAATGCAGGATGCTTGGCCATTCCGCATGGAAATGAATAAAGCATATTCATTCCCATTGTGGAAGTTCAGATAAAGAGCATGGTTCTGCACTCGATAAACCATTTGGTACTAGAGTGTTGCTGCAACAGAGTCAGCAGTTTATGGGGCTCCAGTGAGCTGAACTTGGACTTTTAGAAAAGAGAGTAGCTGGGGGTCTGAAAGAGCAATATCGAAGTTTGGATACAGAGTTACGAAGACTGTTCCAGCATTCAAAGTAGTTTGGATAGTACCAATGCAAGCATGCTGGTATTCTAGGAACCTGGTATCCATCAAAGCAATTCTAGCCACAACTGGCAAGCCTTTGCGACCATGAAAAGTAAGAGTAAGACGAATAGCCCCATAATGGACATGAGAATATCCTTGTTGAATCCACTGCCTAGGAAACTCTGGAGGAATCTGGAGAGTAACAAAGTACTCATTTTCAGTGGTAGGAATGGGATGTTGGTCGAACTTGGAGGACTGAACATACTATTTTACTTCCTTTGGAGTTCGGCGAATGAGTTGGCGAATAGAGCGGATGGGAGAAAATGATGAGGTGGGTTTAGCAAAAGCAGAATAAGGGTTCATTAGGGGGAGTTGAGTTTCAGAGATCTTGGTTTCATCGCTAAGAGAGACTTCATAGAGATAGTCTATCTTGGAAGCATTGGAAACACAGAAATTTGAAGGGGTTGAAGAAGATGGAGATGCAGCGAGAGAAACGGGTGCTTCTAGTATTTCTAGGTCTGTCATAATGTGAAGAGATCTTCTCAGCACTGGATTCACCTACTGAGCGCATGGAACGAATATTATTACAAACAAGACCATGGCTCTGATACCATTGAGGGGACTTAGACTTAGAACCAGGGAAGATGGAGTTAGTTTCCTGCAGGTATGCCTTTCCACAGTGGGTGAACAACTCCTGTTCAAGCCCTTCAGGGACAGCCTTTTAGCAGAAAACCACTTTGCCCTTTAGTTCAGAGTCTAGAGACACTCAGATAGAACCAGGATGGTAACATTTCTAACTATCCGAGCTGCATTTCTCAGAGGATCCTACTAGGCTGGAGAAGAAGAGAAGTTTAGAAAGCCATGGAGAGTTTTCACAAAACACTCACTTTACTTCAAGGGACTCTGCCCAACACATTACATCCTCCTTGCCTTTTATAGGCAATAAGAGGTTACACACAAACAAGGACCATGCTCATGGGTCTTGAAACAAATAGAGGTGTCGCAAACTTTCGGTAGGGAATTATTCACACGGTATGAATAGTGACAGTGAACAGTGACTTCCCTAGCCTACTGCTACTGTAAAAGTGATCAGTAACTTGCTACAGTCAGTAGTCTCGTCCGTCGCGAGCATTGTAGTCATAGTCTGAGTTGTCTGAACAATGCATTACTTGAAGATGTGTTTCATATTTTTGCTTAAGTCCTGCAAGTGAATCTGGTTTGACGACGAGGATGCTTCCTCTTGATTCTAGGAGGAGCCTGTAGTGTCGGCAGGAATGTTTAGTTGAGGCCAATTGGATGGCTGAGCATAGTAGGTAGTGTCCATGCCTGGAGATAAGGACAAAGGTCCTTGATCGTAGGGGTCTTGGGAAATAGGACCTCCCTATTTGGCATAGGGGTCTTAAGAGGACCGTGCAAGGTCATCTGTCATTTCTTGCTCCCATGATGATGCAGCTTGTTTGAATTCCTCGAGTGCTTCTTTGGCTTTTGGTGCTAGGCTATAATGATCCCACACAGTGGGTACATTATAGTTCCATGCATCTTCAGGAACGGTTTTATTTTCTTGCCACAAAACTCTTTGGAGTTCTCGGTACTGGTGTTCATAATAACCAACAGGTCCAGGATAAGATTTGTGAATCTTGGCTTTTGCACTGTGTGGTTGAGGTTTATAGGCTGTGGTACCAATAATTTGAGGGGCATTGGTAATGTTGCCATTATTTGTAACAAAAGCCCATGGTCGTTGAAAGAACAAAATAGTATGGACCTCAAGGTTTGGTTGTGTGGTTCTCAGTTCTTTTTGTAAGAGGTATCTCTAGTGAGTAGAGGGATAAAACCAATTAAGGAAATCTAGGAGATTTCTGTCACTCTCTTATTCAATGTTTCCTTTGCTGAGTCCAAATATCCTAGTGAGGTTGGCAATGGATGTTCTGGTTGGAATTTCAATAGCTATTAAGTACTTATTGGTTAAGTACCATAATAACCAGCGGAGTTGATCAGGGAAATCATCTTCCTTCTAGAATAGAGGATGTATGAATGGATAGTCCGAATTTAATCTAAAATGATAAAGAATTGAACCTCAATTGAGTCTGAACAGATCTGTATGACATTGCCACATGAGGTTTTCCAGATTTTCAGTGAGGCTGTCATGTTGGATTTGTTGCATAATCTCTTGGGGATACGTCAGCTTGGCCAGTCTCGTATCCTTTCAATCTTATACTTCTCATTGTGATGAAAAGTATGGAAAACATGCCTCATGATGTACATGTTGATTTCTGCTGGTGCTTTTGGTCTTGACAAGAAGTCAGCAAGCACATTTTTCTTCCCGGTAATGTGTTTGGTTTCAAAAGAGTATTTTGAAAACCATTCAGCCTATTGAAGCAGTTGAGAATTTGGAATCTGCTTCTGTTTAAACTTGGTCATCTGAGGGAAAGATGCCATGTCTAGTTCTATCAGGAAGTGATAGCTGATGAGATGGAATTCGAACTTTTTTATTCCATTTTTCACCGCCAAAATTTCTTTGAAAGTGGAATGATAATGCATTTCAGCTTGGGAAAACTTTCCACTTTTATAGGCACATAGATGTCTTTTACCATCAATTTCTTCAAATAAGATGGCTGCCCAGTATTCATCGCTGGCGTCGGTCTGGAGAATTCTCTATCCTGTTGATGAGATCTGTAATGGAGGAAGAGTCTGCATGATCTCCTTAAGTTCAGCAACTACTTTAGTTTGAGATTTTCCTTAAGGTGGGGGATTCTTCTTTAGCATTGATTGCAGTGGAATCAATAGCTTTGCAATATGTGGAACAAAGTCTCTGAGATAATTAATTATCCCAAGAAATTGCTGAACTTGCTTTGTTGTAAAATTCTCTTCAGGGAATTTCAACAATTCCTGAGCAATGTGTGGCCTTGGATAGTATGTCTCTTTGTTAAGGTGCATACCAAGAAATTCAAATTCTGTTTGGGCTATATTCATCTTTCTTTGAGAAAGCATGATCCCATGCCTTTTCACAATTTCTGCGAACTGTTCAAGAAGTTGGCAGTGTGACTGCTCATCAGGACTGTAGAGCAGGATATCATCAATGTATACTGCTGCACTTGACAGGATTGGTTGGAAAATTCGACACATGGCCTTTTGGAAAAGGGATGGTGCTACCTTTAGGCCAAAAAGAAGAACTTTCCATTGGAAATGTTGGTTTGCGATATAGAACCCTGTCTTGGGTCTGACTTTAGGACGGATGCCTAATTACCAAAATCCGACTTTGAGATTGAATTTGGAGTAGATGTGGGCTTTGGTTAATCCATTAAAGAGAGAATTTCTAGAGGGTAAAGGGAATTTGTCATCTTTAGGAAAAAGGTTAAGATGCTGATAATTAATTACCAGTCTCATTTTTCCTCTGTTCTGCTTGGCACGCTTGTTGACATAGAAGGCTTCACAAACCCATTGAGAGTTGGAGATTTCAATATGGCCTTGCTGCAATAGTTTTGAGCATTCCCTTTGAGCTAAAACCAGGTGTTCTGGCTTCATTCCCATGTGACTCGCCTTGGTTGGATTGATTTCTTCATTCTTTTTGAAAGGAAGACGAACAAAGAACTCTGGATTTTTCCATAAAGGAAGAGAATACTTTTGAGCAAATTCGGAATGAGATTCCGAATAGGATTCCAACAACTTTTGCATGATCGGATCTAATAGACTCATTTGAATGGAAAAAAGTCTTTGAATATTGACGAATTTAGAGAATTGGTCCTTATACTTAAGACCTTTTCCAAAAATGATACGAAGCTGAGAAATTTGAGTCATGATGTCCCAACCAATAATCAAATCTTTGTTGGGAAGACTGGATCCAAATATTTTTGTGGTTATGGAACATTGAGGAAAAAACTGAACAGTTATTGGGGTAGTTCTCACATTCGTGGAAAAAGTATCTCCTAAGGCAGAGCTGAAATATTGAACACAGGGGGTCCAATATTCTTCAGGAAGAACTTTAGTATCTAAGATTGAAGAACTTGCTCTAATGTCTATGAGGGCAATGACATTAATAGGCTTGTCAAACTTTGAAGTGAAAATTTTTACAGGAAAATGGGGGCAATGAATTTGGCTTGAAAATATGTCAGTGCTTTGCTCTGAAGATGTGAGAGATATGTGAAAGATATCTTCATAATCTGAATTCGAATCAATTTCACTAGGAGTTTGGTAACAAGGGATGACACAAAGAGTTTGTTTAAATGGTTCTTCATCCGCAGAGAATAAAGATTCGATATTATCATTTTCAAGAGAAATACCAGTTTCATTCTCTATATGATGTATAAGATGATTATGACATTTTCTTGCTTGAGGACAATTTTTGGCAAAGTGGCCTTTCTGATTGCAGATGAAGCATCGATATGATTTCTTGTGGCTTGAGCGATCTTTCCTTTTGCGTAGGTATCACCATTTCTTCTTTCTTCGGAAGTGATTAGAGCCATGCTTGGATCTCTTTATCGAGAGCTTCTTGAAATGCTTCTTTTTTCTGGAAGATTTTTCACAAAAACCATCACAATCTTGCTTAGAGCATTTGATCTTTAGCTTCTGGCGAGAACAAGTTGTATCAAGTTCTCTGTTGTTCGTGATATAGGTTTGGACCATTTGGCACTTTATACACAAATCTTCGAGGCACAAATGGATTTCTTATTGTATTTCTCCCAATGGAATATCCTAAATCCTCCTATTTTTGCTGAGAAAAGCTCTCTCAACCATTTGAGATAATTCTTTGGGAATAGAAGTCAGGAAAACATGCTTCAGGTTTGGATTAGCTCCAATACCATAAAAGAGCTTAAGCATTTCTCGATAATGTTTATCAAGATATTTTTTCTGGAGAGAGCAGCATCTTCTTTCGAAAAATTCTCTTCTTTTAAACTCTTAGAGATCAGAAGGTTTTCCAACAAAGAAATGATATAGGAGGGTAATGGCATGACCAAAGTCAAATGAGAGTAAAAAATGAAGTTGGTCTTGTTCTGTCATTGATTTCCACCAAAGTTTGAGGCTGCCTGTAAATCTTGTGACAAAACCAAACAGGACATCATATTTATCATGATTGGTAAGAGCTTGGACATTTAGCCAGGTATGGAATTCTTCAAGTCTTTCTGGCCATTTGTGATAAGGAATATCATCAATAGTAAAAAACTGTTTTGATGTAGTAGAGACATGCTGAGAGGGATTGTTTGGTTGAACAACCTCTGGTTCAGAAGGGTCTGATTCCATATCTTGGTCTGGAGGATCGGCCATGAATATTGATGAAGTTATTGGTGTAATAGGAAAGGAATCAATGGCAGAGATTGAAAAGGATGACGAGGATGAGAGGGATACCAACTCTGATTCAGTATCAAAGATGTTTAGAAAAGCCGGTTCGGATGGAAATAGAATTTGATCTGTTGGAATGATAGGATCAGGCTGTTGGATGGCAAGATCAGGCCGTTCTTCCTGATTGCCCAAATCCTTTAGGAAGGATTCCAACGGATTGGATAACATCATCTGATCTGGCTTTTATTTTATAACAAGTGAAGATTTTGTAGGCATCTTCTCCCTTCCCTTTTCTTTCCTTATTCGATCCAATTCTTTGAGGCGATTTCGCATCTGTACCACATCTGTCTCTTGTCTAATAGGAACGCTTGTGAGGGCAACAAAGATAGACGTTTGAGGTGGTGGATGCGAATGCTCTGTCCGTACTTGGCTAAAAGGATCGAACTTTCCTTCTTCAAGAAGTTGGATCTGCCTTTTGAGCTTCTCTATTTCTGCTTTAGGGCTTTCGAGATAATGATACCCCATGTGTTGTCCAGATTCCAAGGCATGAAGCCTCTTTTGGAAGTCTGAAAGCATTTTCTTGGTGGTTTCATCATATCTTCGAAGATCTTGTTGCACATTTACAATCTTGGAGTCAATTGTTTTGAACGTATTGTTATGCGCTAAAAGAGTCTCTGATTGCCAATTTAGGACAACTTCAGCAACATGAGTCTTTTTCTGTCTTCCATGTTCATCCACATCAGTGGGGGCAGGTATTAGGAGCATGCCTATATCTGCCTTGTGAATCAATGAATTCCTCTGGAGCAGGAAACGAGAGTTTGGAATTTTCTCGGACAAGAGGGAGAAAGTCTGTCTCATGGAACATGGCAATGGAAGAACTTGGGGGTGTTTCTACTGGAGCCTCAAGTGGATAAGAATGCTTCTTCGCCCACTTTAGGATTGACTTATAAAATGGAGAAAGAGCTGGTTTTTTCTGAGGGGGAGATGGGGGAGGTGATGGTGGTGGAGTTGGTGAAACCAAGGTTGGAGTAGTGAACTCTGATGGTGGAGTTGGTGCATAAGAAACCATAAATTGAAATTTATCACACTTACCAAGAGTATCAACGGAGGAATCTCTGTTCAAATACCTTTGGTACATAGGGTCCTTTGGTTTCTTATGCCCTAAAAGAACTACCGGACAACCTCTACTCCAGATCCCTTCGACTCTGGCTCGGGATCCTCTACGACACCCTCCGGTATCTCCAGACTAAGGACCTGAAAAATTGTAAACCGCGACGGGGTGAGAATAAATCTCAGTGAATCAACACTCTAAACCTCGATTAAGACGGGAATTCACTCAAAGGCGTCCTAAACATACACCACTCAGAACTTACCTCGCCACAACACCTACGTGCACATTAGTGCACCTCATAAACACTTATGCATACGGCTTATGCATTCAAGAACTGAAACACATCATATCACTCATCAAACAATTCACAAGAGTCCCGATTATAAGGCCAAATCGTTATGACACGTCCCATTCTGTGCCACACAATTTCGTCCCATAATTAGGCGCAGGTAACTCATATCGGTGGTTCAATCCACACCCGATATTCACTCTCAATAATCAAACTCCAAATTCAAACTCAACGTCCCAACTCAATATTCCGACTCTACATTCCAACTCAATACTCAATTTCAATAATACGGCTAACTCCCTAGTCAGAGGCACGGCCAACTCCCCAGTTGCCGATACGGTATCGTGTCCCCGGCTAACTCCCCAGTTGGCGGTACCGTATCGTCCCCCCGACTCTCGGCGGGTGACGGGTCCTGATAGTGACTACACACACAATCATACTTGGTTAAGAACACTGCGCTTCGCACTCAATTGCATAAATTATCAACCCATTGCACCATTAAGCAATCAATATCACATATCGTCCTTCAATGGCCATCCTTTTCCATGACCATAAAATATTACCATAGCACAACCACATCACCAAATATGCAATTTCTCGCAAGCAAAGCATCAAGAACCATAACAAACTACTACCGGTCCTAATCGGCAGAAACAGTCCACTCGCTCGTTTCCAAGTTTAAATCCAGAAACCTAACCAAACGAGTTCAGAAAATTCCCAAATTTGAATATGTTGTAAATAACACATAAAATTTTTTTTTTCATGAAGACATATTAACCCAGATATTTCTAGATTCGGCCCAGTAAATCGCTCAATCCAGTACAAAAAATGTGTCCGTTTCCAGAAAATCTGTTTTCCAAAATCAGTTTGGTTTGAGATCCAAAACTTGTCCATTTGATCTCAAATTTGAGTATGTTAAACTAAAAGATGTCAAAAACAACTTTTGTGAAGAAAAAATTTCGAAATTTGAACCATAAGAGTTGATAAAAATCCATAGAATCCTAAAAGGTCACCAGTTTCAGCACAAATAGAGGTTCTGTTTGCAAATGACGAAGCTGATATCTCATTCTTTTAAATCCCTAAAAATATTAAGTAAAATAAATGTTATAGCTGAAGATTTATAAAACATTTCTTAAGCAGGAATTGACTTCAAAATATTAACACATTTCGATCCACAAAAATGACAAATGGCGAGGGTCCAGAAATCCAATCTGGGAAAAATCCACTGAATTGGACTAATCCCTCTTCATTAGTGCTAATCTCACCAATTAGATCAACAATAATCCATCTTAAGGCTAATCTAACCATTCTAGATTAGCACTAATCCATCTTAATACTAATCTCACTTAGTACTAATCTAACTAAGTTAATTAACACTAAACTAACCTCCTAAGTGCAATTAACAACCTAATCGAGGATTAGGGAGTTAACTCACCGGATTAGCAAGCTGACGGGTTCATGGCGACGACGACGTGAAGGCGGTGAGATCCCATGTCCACGGCGGCACCAAGGGAGGCTAGGAAAGGCCCGGAAAAGCCCAGTAAACCTCACGGTTTGTTGCTGGCTTTGCTTCTACTTCTGCCAGTCGAGGGAGCTGTCGGAGGCTGCACGAGTTAGCTGAGACGATAGGATGGGCTGGCAGTGGTGCACGGCTGCTGGACGACCGGTGGAGGAAGCTCGACGGGCTGGACGGTGGCTAGGCGAGCTCGGGATAGCGGGCCGAACGCGCGGCTTGGCCCGCGGGCGTGTGGTGGCGCGTGACGGGCGGAGCTTCGAGCGGCTCGGCAGGGGCGCGGAGATGCTCAGACGGCAAGGAGGGGCGGTCGACGGTGGTTGCTGGTCTTCACCTGGCTTCCTTTGGATTTCTTAAGCTTAAAACACAACAACAATGGGGAAAGCACGCCAAGGAAGAAGAAGAAGACAGCTGCTAAAGAGGGACCACCAAAATGCCTCAAAGTCTTCTCATTTATCTCCATTCACTCATTACACATGCCCCACTTGCTCAGCCATATCCACAGCCCATTTCTATCTCTCAAATCTTCCTTAGCAAGCCAAGGTGGCTGCCCAAATGTTGCACCCCACAAGGCTTACGAATTTTGTGGCATCCCTCTCCAATTTCATTCAATTCTTCTCTAATTTAATCCAATTGAAGTGCCACAAAGCCAAGGTAAGTGCCCACATAACATTCCACATTTTTCCTTGCCAAATGATCCAACTTGACGGCCAAAAGTGCGCTAAAAAACGGGCCTTCGAATTTTCCTGGTCCAAAACGTCCAATCTTGATTTTTCGCCGAAAATCCGGACTCGCCGAAAATTCTTCGGAGGATGAGTTGACGTTCCTAAAATAAATCGTGACATGATAGAACTTTCAATTTCTGAAATCGGGTTCAATTTCGTAGTTAATTTCAACTGGACGCGATTTTAGCGTGACCTAACCTATCGGGTAGTTTTTAGGAATTTTTAGCACATTTGACCTGTGGTCAATTATTTTCGATCCACATTGTACATCTTCGACTCATTGGCAACTCTCGGTTGTCGTGAAAATTTTGAGATTTCAAATACGGGCACCGGGTACCGAACCAATAGAAAATTGGGTTAATGCCGTTCGACGTGAATTTTGCAATTAGGTGAAATCACCCACTCTTAATTACATGTTTCTGTCGAATCGACCTATCTCCGGTTTCTAATTGATTTTAACGGTGCCGTATTGACCCTTGCAGATTAGTACGGTTGAGCAGTCGATTTATGGTCGAATTCTCAAGTCAGTCACGTTTATATTCTTTAATGGCTTCACCTGATAGATTAGTTATCTCATGAGTGGCCAATTCAGAGAAAAGAACTATAGACGCGTCGATGAAAAGCCCAATTCATTTAATTGAAAACAGACTCGAAAATCAGGCTGTCATAACTCTTCCCCTCTCATAAAAATTTCATCCTCGAAATTTAAACCTATTACAAATCTTAAACAAAAAGGTGGGGGTATTGTCGTCTCATCGAATCTTCACTTTCCCATGTCGCTCCTTTTGTCCTGTGGTGTTGCCAAACCACTTTGACTAATGGGATCGTCTTGGTGTGCAAAACCTACTCCTTCCGATCTACAATCTGAACCGGTCTTTCCACGTATGACACTCTGTCGTCCACGTCTAACTCTTCAAAGTTCAGCACGTGGGTCGGGTTAGGCTCATACTTTCTCAACATCGACACGTGGAAGACGTCGTGCACTTGCGCCAGTCTTGGCGGCAATGCAAGATGATACGCTAAAGCCCTTATTCTTTCCAAAATCTCGAAGGGACCTACGTATTTCGGGCTCAGCTTCCCTTTCTTTCCGAAGCGCGAAGTACCCCTCATTGGTGACACCTTCAGAAAGACATGCTCACCAACTTGAAATTCTAATGGTCTTCGACGCTTATCAGCATAGCTCTTCTGACAACTTTGAGTGATCTTTAATCTGTCTCTGATAATGGCAACTGCATCCACGGACTGTTGGACTAACTCTGGGCCTGTGATCTTTTGTTCTCCAAACTCATCCCAATAAACTGGCGTTCCGCACGCTTTGCCATACAATACTTCAAAAGGTGTCATCTGAATGCTCTGCTGGTAGCTGTTGTTGTAGGCAAACTCGACAAGATGAAGCTGTTCCTCCCAGCTTCCCTTGAAATCCAATACGCAAGCTTGCAGCATGTCTTCGAGGGTTTGAATCGTCCTCTCAGACTGGTCATCTGTCTACGGATGATAGGCTATACTGTACTGCAGCTTTGTTCCCAAAGCGGTCTGCAAGCTTTTCCAAAACGCAGCTTGTAAACCTCGGGTCTCGATAAGAAGTAATCGTCACTGGCACTCCATGTAGACGAACTATCTGACGCAGGTACAACTTAGCATATCCGTCCAATGCAAGGTCATTTCGTACGGCGATGAAGTGAGTAGACTTCGTCAATCTGTCTACGACGACCCATATGGAATCATTACCTCACTGATTCCTTAATAACTCCATCACAAAACCCATCGTGATACATTCCTATTTCCACTTGGGAATCTCGAGAGATCGCAAAAGTCCTCCCGACTTGCAATACTGTGCTTTCACTTGCTAGCACGTTAGACACTTGGCGACATGCTTGGCGATATTCGCCTTGATATCGGTCCACCAACAATGTTGACGCAGATTCTGATACATCTTCGTACTGCCTGGATGAATGCTGTAACTGCTACGATGAGCTTCAGATAAGATCTCTTCTTTGAGCTCTGCATCGTTAGGTACACACAATCATCCATGAAACCTTAGTGTTCCGTCTTCCAGAATCTAAAAATCAGCCTTTCTCTTGTCTGCATCTTCTTGCAGGATCTTCTGGATCTCTGGGTTTGTCAATTGCAACGTCTTGATCCTTATCTGCACTTTCGGCTCAATTCTGAGGGTGGCCATAAGATTTGGAAAGGTGGCTTACCTTGAATTTGAAAACCGAATCTTTAACTCCTACGAGTAAAATCCACTCCTGGATCACCATCTGCGCAATCGAAGACTTCCGACTCGACACATCTGTGACCTTATTAGCTTTTCCAGGATGATACAGGATGTCGCAATCATAGTCATTGAGAGGTTCCATCCAGCGATGCTGTCTCATATTCAACTCCTTCTAAGAGAACAAATACTTGAGACTTTGGTAATCTGTAAAAATCTGGAACCTTTCTCCGCACAAATAATGTCTCCAAATCTTCAGAGCGAAAATTATCGCTGCGAGTTCTAAGTCATGCGTCGAGTAATTCAGCTCATGAGGTCTCAATTGACGGGATGCGTATGCAACGACTCTGCCATGTTGCATTAACATGCAACCCAGTCCTTTAAACAATGCGTCACTATAGATCTTGTATCCTCCAGGACCAGATGGTATTGTCAACACTAGCGCGGTAGTCAACTTCTGCTTAAGCTCTTGGAAACTACGCTCGCACTTATCTGTCCACACAAACTTTTCTTCCTTCTTCAGCAGTCGAGTCAACGGCGAAGCTAACACTGAAAGTCCTTCCATGAACCTTCTGTAGTAACTTGCTAAACCCAAGAAACTTTTGATCTCTGTCACTGTCGTCGGTCTTGGCCAGTTCATAACTGGTTTGATCTTGGTCTTGTCCACGGAAATTCCTTCCCTGAAATCACATGACCTAGGAATGTCACATGAGTTAACCAAAACTCGCACTTACTGAACTTGGCGTACCATCCATGATTTTGCAGAGTCTGAAGCATTATCCTTAAATGTCTTTTGTGTTCCTCAACTGTCGTATCCACAACAGTTGCCAAGTAACCTCGGCAACCCACCTCTAACAACCGAGTTACCTCAAGCGAAGAGATTAAAGGTAATTGAGGGTCCTTCTCGATATTCGATAAACTTGAAACTTTCACTCGCCAACAAGTTAAACTGTATTACCTTACGACAACAATTCATTACAACAAAAAGCTCATTGAGCCAATCCATTTCATAGATGACATTGAAGTTATACATATTCAAAATCGTCAAGTACAACTCTAGTCAGTGATTCTCCTTTCTACAACCTCATTCAACAAACCGAAATTCTACAAACTTAACCATAATTCTGCTGCGCCACTTTGATAAAATTATCCCAGAAACATTCTTTCTCCTGATTGATGCATAGCTCGGTTCATTCTTGCCCCCTTCGCCATCCTAGTTGTGCTCAATCTGTGATAATGGTGTTTGTGCTCCCCTGGACCAATGCGGACAGTCCTTCACTTGGTGGCCATGCTGGTTACAACTGTAACACGCTCCTGTTCTGCTAGGACACAGGGTTGATCCATGCTTCCTTTTACAAATTTGGCACACACCGCTTGAGTTGGGTGCCGACTTTTCAATTCTACTTGTGACGCCCCCTGACGGCCCTCGATCCGTTAGGGTAGCCATACTTCTTTCCTTGTCCTAGATGTCTTCCTTTCTTTCTCATTGGATTTATATACCAATGGATCTCGGCGAATCTGTGAGTCTGGGGGTCTATTACATTTTTCATTGGTCCCTGCGCAGTTTATATGGCGGAAGCAGATCCAACAACTCCCTTCCTAAACACTAAAATGATGCACACTAGATACACATAGATAATAACCAGGCACTTTTTATTTACATATATTGGATGTACATCGTTCGTCGGTACATCAAAAGCCAAAGTTTCCTATACTTGGCTATATCCAAAAACTAGACCGACATCTCCAACAGCTATTTACATATAGTCCATCATCCAGTGTCAGCGTCCAAAAATTTCCCTGCTCTCCTCACATCCTAAGTCACTCCACACCCCTCGGTCCCTCGTTATCATCCTTTGGTGGCGGTGGCAGTGGCCCCAGAGTACGTCCGTTCCTATGGACATACAAAATGGCGAATTCCTGACGCACGAGACTCGAGGGAAGGCCAGTGTCGAACATTAGTGTCACCCTCACCCTAATGAATGTCAGTCCCAGCAAATCAGCATCATGATACTCCGACTGTTCCAATTGCAAATCGACAGGGATCCCATAGAAAGTACCAGGAGGTGCGGGCAGCAGAGACATCTTTCTTACTCTGAAATATTTTAGTCCCCACGAGGGGTGAGTACAACCACTCAGCAGCTAAATATCAACTAAACTATATTATGTAGAACCATCATCATCTGATTTCATGCAAAATACCCAAAACATATAATCTGGAAGAATAGGTATGCATTAAATCAATAGAGTTTTCCAACGAAATGGCAAGCGCGGTTTAAAAATCGGAACACATCATTTCAATCACATGGGTCCCGATTATAAGGCTAAACTGTTATGACACGTCCCATACCGTGCCACACAATTTTGTCCCATAGTCAGGCGAAACTATCAAAATGGCGTAGCTCAGCAGAAATATCAACTTTAAAACTCAATAGATTTTTGATTCACTATCACTATCTCCTGGAGGACTAGTGTTTGCATCCCTCTAGGCATTCGCACCCAACCTAGCATCACGAAAGCCTCCGGTTCCATATTTCAGTCCCCGGGCATCCAGAGCGTGTTATGATTCACCTCCAGGCATCTCGCACCTAACCTAGCATCACGAGGAATCGCTAGGGCTCCTTATGTTACTAGTGTCCCCTACCCTCCAGAATGTGTATCGTCATACATCCGGGCATCCCGACACCCGGGGAACCTTTGGAGCTCACCACGACAATGATGTCCCACAGCCATCCAGAGGCATTGCAATCACGATCCTCCAGGCAACCCGTCTCCCGGGGCATCGTCGTCCCGAGGGTCCGATGGCAGCAAATAGCACATTGACCATGGTGTAGTAATTAAATCATTGCCATGCCAAAGCGTTTTCAAATCATCTTCCCGAAAAATCCCACTTTCACAGATAATCTTCCAACATTTTCGAAATCCACATGTAAAACATGTAAAACCTTGAATGGTTCTCACACCTCACGGCTTGAGACAAAACAGTTTTATCAAAACTATAAGTAAATTTGAAATCAGCACATCGGTAAATCCAAATTTCAATCTCGACTTCAAGGTTTTGGAATGATTTATATAAAAATTTGGAATCTCGAAAGCACAACACGTTTCTTAAAAATTTTGAGAGCGGTGCCATGAGACATAGCAATTTCAATGCAAATCGGGAGATTTTCTAAAACAATTTGTGAGCAAAATTTTCAAAGCTTTGCAACCGCTAAAATTGATGCATATACGAAGGCCAAAATCGCATTTTCTTATTATAAATATGAAGCTCCTTCAATAGCCTAGCCCCAAACCAATCCCATCATTCTAGAAGTCATCATCCAACATCAGAATTCAAACCATTTCAATCTAACAGCACTTCCTCAAGCAACAACTGAAAGGGCTAGTATTAGCACCTAGAGGGGGGTGAATAGGTGTAAATAAAAATTTTCGCAAGACTTAGTAAAAGTAAATTGCCTTTAGAAGATAATAGACTAAGGACGTAATCAGCTTTAAACAATTATATAAAGCCACGAATTAAAGTAAGGAGTTCAAGGAAAGAGAATAGAAACACGAAGTTTATAGTGGTTCGGCCTAGATCAAGCCTACGTCCACTCTCCCGCACTGACAGCCCACTGGCTGGATTTCACTATGAATCAAAAGAGATTTTACAGCTTGTGATCTTGACATTCTCAGTGAAGAGTTTCTCCTAGTCTCTCACAAAGTCTCATTAAGAGTTTATCTATTTTGTATACAATTTTGAGCTCAATGATTGAGAAAGCAAAGAACTAGAAAGTTTTAGACTTTGAAATTTGTCTTTCACGCACTTCTTCGAACAACTGGAGAGTCCGCCTTAAATACTCCTCCATGCCTTCACGATCGTTGGTACTTTCCAAAGGAGTTCTTCTAATCTACCCGTTGGACAAAATCAATCAAGGAGATCTTGAGTCGTTTTAGGAATGTGATGAGAGCCCATCAATCTTGCTTGCCCATACAATTAGGATCTTAGTTTCCATAAGTAGAACCTTCCAAGTTTGTTTGCCTTCCAAAGGATTTTCATATCGGAATTGATTCCAATAAGAACAATCAATCAAATAGATGCTATATCCAGCCATAAGGTCTTCCACAAACCATACGAATCGAATCCTTGAAAATAGTCCCACATTTGGATAAGTCTTCATTCTTCGGTCTAGAACTTGTCAGCGATGGTAGACTTTGAGATTAAAGTCTGGCGGTCTTCAGACTTTGACAATAGAGTATGGAGTTCTTCAGACTATAATACTTGAGTATGCAAGTCTTCAGACTAGTCTTTTGGAAAGGTTTTGTCAACTTCAAAACAATAAATGAGTTTTCTCTAACAATCTCCCCATTTTTTATGGTGACAAAACTTTCTTGCAGATTTGAAAATTTTTGACTTGTAAAACAACACTTAAGCAAAACGTGATATCTTATAAAAATAAGTTGATTAAGACCTGGATAACATCGATTCTGCAACCACAAAAAACATGTTAATCCTGCAAGATAAATAATTATCTAGCCACAATCAATATCACAAACTTAGTTTTTGCAAGCATAAAAAATATTCAAAATCAAACAAAGTCAAAAAAAGTCCAAAATATACCAGTCCAAAGTCAGTCCAAAACAAAATGAAAATACCAAGCAAAAAGTCATCAAAATCAAACCAAGCAAAAAAGTACCCAAAAAGATAAGTCAGGTTAAATTTGCACAAACTCTCCCCCTTTTTGTCAACAGCAAAAAGTGGAGAAAAACTTTAAAAAGAGTTGGGCAAAATCATGGTTGTTTGGGAATGCGAACGATTTGGAAATCCCCCATAGACTTGACAGTCTCCTCCAGCTTCTTCAGAGTCTCCTTTAGCTGTTGAATATCCTCACCCTTTGCAGTTTCTTGCACTTGAAGCTTCAGGGCTTGTATCTGCTCTTGTAGAGAGTCTGAAGTCGACTTGAAAGTTGTCGTGAGGTTCTTCATCTCAAAATCGAAACCATATTGCTGACCCTTCAATTCCAAAATGAGATCCAGCAGCCTTTGAAAGTCTGCTGTTGCTTCTAATGTAGCACTGGGTCCAGCCGAATCAATTTCAGGAGTCTTGAGATGTGAGGGAACATCAGTAGTTTGATCACTAGGACTTGGAGTGGATGCCTCAATATCTGCTTCAATGTATTGAGAGGCATAGACATCCTTTGAATCTGCTAGAGATCTCCTAACATCACTAGTGAAAACAGGTGAAGAAGTACCTCTTTTGTCAGTTGCTCCCTCTGTTTCTATGCCTTCAGGTGGAGAAAAGAATTCCTCTTCCTGTTCTTGCTCTTCTTCAGCACCAAGGTGATGTTTTTCTTTTTCTTCTCCTGCATTTCCACTCCTTGTCTTGTCTGAGTCATCTGACAAGGATACAGCAAATGTTTTCTCAAGAGAATCATCTTGACCCTCTTCTTCCTCTTCTTCTCTTTCTCTTTCTTCTTCCTCTGTTCTTCTTTCTTCTCTTTCATGAC
The DNA here is from genome assembly GCA_016097605.1 of Eucalyptus guilfoylei. Classification (NCBI taxonomy): domain Eukaryota; kingdom Viridiplantae; phylum Streptophyta; class Magnoliopsida; order Myrtales; family Myrtaceae; genus Eucalyptus; species Eucalyptus guilfoylei. The sequence continues at coordinate 23,119,743 of CM027869.1, forward strand.
TTCTCTTCTCTGTCTCTTCTCTTTCTCTGTTCTCTCTGTCCTCTGGCTCCTCAAAACTAACAAAGCTCCTTAAATTTCTTAAGGCAAAAGCGGAGAGAGTAATATCGTCCTCATCTTCTTCATCTTGCAAGATAAGGGCTCTCCTTTTCTTGATTGGTGCGCTCATTGGCTCTTTGCCTTTTCTCTTCTTCACTGCAGAGTCTTGTTTAGTTTTGGCAGGGGATTTCTCCTTCATGTGCTCCAATGCCTTATTCAGCTCCTTCAGTCTCATTTTTGAAACCATCTTCAGTCCAACCACCATTGGAGCAATGGTTTGAACACACAGAGTAGTAGGAAACTGAATGTTGAAATGTCTGAACAGTCGAGTAACAAGTGCAAAGTAAGGGAGTTGCCCCTTGTCCTTCACAATTGTCCTATACATGTGCATTAGGATAGTGTGAGGCAGTGAGAACTTGAATCCGATGTTGATTGCATACATCAGCTTTGCTTCTGTGTGAGAGACATCAGTTTTTGAAGTGGATTTGGGTCTGATGCAGTTGATCACAATCTTGTGAAGCAAAATATTGGAGGCAGTCATTCTAGAGTAAGAAATCCTGCCTTCAGCAAATGTGTCCCGAACAAGAGCCAAAGTTGCGTGACCAACAGACACACTGATTGGTTGGAAACTCCCTCTTTCCACACCAATCACATCCGCCAAGGTGTCTACATCCACCATAAATTATTTGTCCCTAATCGTAAAAGAGAATCTATTCGCATCTAGAAAAGATAGATTTGAATAGAAATAGGCAGTCAATTCAGGGTAGGCGACAGATGTCTCTAAATAGAATTGTTCAAGTTGAAGGAGTGCAAACTTCTCCCTCAAGTTCACCTTCAAAGAATCAAGAAAGTCAAAGTCCACACTTCTAGGGTTCATCACCCCTCTCTTCAGCAGTTTCGAATAAGTCTTCCTGTGGTCCTTAGAACGAAATAAGTTCGTCTCCTCACCACGAACATTTGCAGCGATGCCCATCCTAGGCTGAAAATTCGTGTACATCCTTTCATCATTATCCTTCCCTTCAGGTTGATTAAAAGTTCCAAACCGTGGATCACTTGGAAAGTTGGTAAAAGTCCTTGTTGCCAAACCTACAGGCGCAATGCCCAACCTTTCCATTGTTCTCAAAAAATGAGTCTCATTCCTATACCCTTTCTCGCTCAAGAACTCATCAAGGAAAGTCATCGCAGTACCACCCTCCTTTAACTTAGAGTAGAGTTTAAAGAGAAATTCGGGTTTCAGCATTCGTACGGGTTCTGCATCTTCAATGATCTCTTCTTCTGCTTGTTGCTGCGAAGGAACCTGTGTCCCTTGCTATGAAGAGTGACGTTGTTGAGAATGTTGTTGTTGTTGCTGCTACTGAGGAGAACCCTCTTCCTCGGTTAGATCAAAATGGGTAGGACCCTCTGGCATGTGCTGTGGTCCCTTGTTCGCAATTCTAGAAGACTTTCTTTGGAAAGACATTGTCACTGTCTTGGATGATTTCTTGAACTCGCTCGTTGAAAAAGGTGAAAACTTTTTGGATCAAACTTGAGAGAAAATGAGAGAAAGTAGGATCTTTGTATTCTAGGGTTTGAGTGAGTGTAAACGGAGAAGAAAAATTTCGATGGTATTTAAAGCAGTTGAAACGGGGTATATGAATCGTCACAAAGGAAAAAGTAAAACTGCCTTTTTTGAAAATGAAAAACTGCCATAAATTCAAAACTCGAAAAAGATAATTTCTAAAATTAAAATAAGCAAGTAGCGATTCAAAAATAAATGTCCCTTTTCAAAATTTTCATCATATAATTAAAATAAGTCGTAACTTTTGGACGTTCTGAGTCTGATCATCTTCAGACTTTAACCGATAGAAGATATGATGTTTAGTCTGGTGCGAATAGACTCAAAGGGGCTTTTCTCCAGTGGCTTTGTAAATATGTTTGCCAACTGATTCTTCGAGTCAATGAACTGAATCATAACTTCTCCATTCTGAACATGATCTCTAATAAAGTGGTGTCGAATTTCTATGTGCTTTGCCCTTGAATGAAGAATTTAAATCTTTGTGAGATTGATGGCACTGGTGTTATTGCATTTGATCTCGTTGCACGATTCTTCAATTTCAAAGTCTCTTAGTTGTTGCCTTATCCACAAAATTTGAGAACAACAACTTCCAAGAGCTATATATTCTGCTTTTGCTATTGAAAGAGCTACAGTATTATGTTTCCTTGAGAACCAAGACACCAGCTTGTTGCTCATCAATTGACAAGTACCAGAAGTACTCTTTCTATCAACTCTGCAACCTGCCAAATTTGCATCTAAATATTCAAGGAGAGTAAAGTCTCATTCTTTGGGATACCACAGACCTAGCTTTGGAGTGGTTGCGACGTATTTTATGATGCGTTTTGCAGCACTTAAGTGGGATTCTTTGGGATCTGATTGGAATCTAGCACAAATGCAAACACTAAACAAAATGTCAGGTCTAGATGCAGTAAGGTAAAGAAGCGAACAAATAATACTCCTGTAGAGCTTCTGGTCAACTTTCTTTCCTCCTTCATCTTTGTCCAGCTTCGAAGATCTTGACATTGGTATTTCAGTCTTTTTGCAGTTCTCCAATCCAAATTTCTTGATGAGATCTTTAGCATATTTTTCTTGATGAATGAAAATTCATTTCTTCAATTGTTTAACTTGTAATCTGAGAAAGAAAGTCAATTCTCCGATCATGTTCATCTCGAATTCATCTTGCATAAACTTAGAAAACTTGCATAGATTTTCATTAGGAGATCCAAAAATAATATCATCGACATATATTTGAACTAAAAAAAAGTCTTTTCCTTCTTTCTTTATGAATAAAGTAGTGTCTACCTTTCCCTTTTCAAAACCATTTTGGATTAGAAATTTACTTAACCTTTCATACTAGGCTCGAGGTGCTTGCTTTAATTCATACAAGGCATTCTTCAGTCTATATACTGAATTTGGCTTCCTAGGATCTTCAAAACCAAGGGGTCGTTCTACATAGACTTCTTCTTGGATAAATCCATTGAGAAATGCACTTTTGATGTCCATTTGGAATAACCTAAAATTTTTATAACAAGCAAAATCAATTAATAATCTCATTGCTTCTAACCTCGCTACTAGTGTATAGGTCTTATCATAGTCTATCCCTTCTTCTTGCGTATATCTTTTAGCCACGAGTCTTGCTTTGTTTCTGACCATTTTTCCTTTCTCGTCCATTTTGTTCCTGAAAACCCATTTAGTTTCAATAATAGATTTACCTTTGGTCTAGGAATTAGCTCCTAAACATCGTTGATGCTGAACTATTTGAGTTCTTCTTGCATAGCTTCGATCTAGCTTTCATCAGACAGGGCTTCTTCTACACTTTTGGGTTCTATTTCAGAGATAAGTGCTAGTGCGCTAGACTCTTCTCGCCTTTTGGATCTGGTGCGAATTCCTTCATTAATGTTGCCAATGATGAGTTTCTTGGGATGACTAGACTTATGCTTCCAGTTATCGGTTGGTCTGAAAGTCTGCTAATCCTCTGCTTCAATTGAATCTTCTAGTTCTGTTTGTTGCTCATCTTCAGAAGTCTGAACCACTTTGGGGAAAGTAGACTTTGTAAATTCTGGAGCAGGTTCAGATTCTTCAAGTTGAGTTTGATCCAGTTGATTCATCATAGAGTCTTGAAACTTGACATTCATAGATTCTTCTACAGATTGAGTCTTCTTGTTGAAAACTCTATATGCTTTGCTTGAGGTAGAGTAGCCAAGGAAAATTCCTTCGTCTGACTTTTCTTCAAACTTACTAGTTCGATCATTTGCATTTAAAAACAAAAAAACACTTACAACCAAATACATGAAAGTAAGAAATATTTAGCTTTTTCCCTTTATATACTTCATAAGGAGTTTTCTCTAATATAGGCCTCAAGAACACTCTATTAATAATATAACAGGTTGTTGAAACTGCTTCAGCCCAAAATCTAGAGGAAATTTTACTCTCAATTAAGAGGGTTCTTGTCATTTTCTGCAAGGATCTATTCTTTCTTTCCACAACTCCATTTTGTTCTGGAGTGTATGGAGAAGAAAAAACATGTTGGAAACCAGATTCATCACAGAATTTAGCAAAGTCTTGATTTTCAAACTCACCTCCATGGTCTGTTCGTATGCTCGAAATAGCATAACATTTCTCAATCTGAACTTTCTTGGCAAATTTTGAGAAGTGAGAGAATGCTTCAGACTTATTTGCCAAAAAGTAAACCCAAGTAAAACGAGAGTAATCATCCACGATTACTAGGGAGTATCTCTTTCCACCAATGCTTTGAGTTTTGGTTGGTCCAAAGAGGTCCATATGCAGAAGCTGCAAAACTCGATTAGTAGACACTTGATTTAAAGGTTTAAAAGAGTTTCTAACCTATTTTTCCAAAACACATGGCATGTATAATTCAGACTTTTGATAAGTTAGGTTGGGGAGTCCACGAACAAGCTTCTTAGAGGAAATCTTGGCAATCCGCTTCATGTTAACATGACCAAGCTTTCGATGCCAAAGGTTTGCTTCATCTTGAATGGATATTAGACACTGAGAACTTTCTGGTTTTATATCTAGAAGATAAATATTCCTATGTCTTCGTCCAGTGAAAGATTGAGAGAAATTTTTACTAGTTCCTGAACAAATGCCTTCTTGGAAATTAATTTTGAATCCAGTGTCACACAATTGACTAATGCTGAGTAGATTGTAATTCAAATCTTTCACCAAGGAAACATTGTTGATTGTGAGACTTCCAATCTTCATAGTTCCACAGTTCCACATCCAACAATTCTTCCTTTGATGTTTCCACCAAAAGAAACTTTTCCACCATTTATTTGCACAAGCTTTATAAAACAACTTGAATCTCCTGTCATGTGTCTCGAGCAACCACTATCCAAATACCACTTGATCTTTTTCTTGATAGTGACATGCAATTGTAAAAAGAACTCAAGCTTTCTTTGGTACCCACATTTTCTTGGGTCTAGGAGAGTTAGTACTAAATATAGTCTTTGCCTAATCATTCTTAACAGGTCTCCAAACCTTGGGACATTCTTTCTTGAAATGTTCTGAGTTGTTACACTTTGAACATTTGAGAGCACTTTGGCTAATAGGTTTTACAAAAGCTTTTTGAAAATGGTTCTTGTAAAATGCTTTTGTAGATCTTTGTTTGATTCTTTCCTTCACTTTTGGAAAGTCAATTAAAGGAATGGTTTCTGGTGTCAACCCAAACCAGATTTGTTGAAATAAGGTTTTTGTACTGAAAGAATCTTTTCCAACTTCTCAGATCCTTTTGAAAACCTTTTTGTGATATTTGAAACGTCCTCTTTCAAAAAAGTATTTTCCTTCGAAAGAGAATTTGCATTTTCTTTCAAATTAACAAAACTTTTGTCTAGATTTTCAAACTTTTCTTTCCAAGAAGTTTCCTGTTGCTTCAGTTTAGAATTCTCCCTCTTCAACTCGGAAATCATTTTAAGAGATGTTTTGAGATTAAGACAAAGTTCATCTATATACTTTGAGACTTTAGCAGGAATTTTTAAATTGCTAACCTCAACTTCTTTGTTTGAGTCTGAGTCCGAATCTATTTCAAAGTCTGAGTCTAATTCTGAATTTGCCATTAGACATATGTTGTCATATTCTTTATCACTTTCTTCGCATTCAGTATCGCTTCATGTTTCTGCTTTGAGAGCTTTCTTGTATTTCTCAATTCTTCATTTCTTTTTCTTCAATAAAGGGCAGTTAGGTCTGATGTGCCCCTTTTTTTTTGCATTCAAAGCAAATCACGTCTTTGTTGACTTCATCATCCTCAATTGATTTGGTCTAGAATTTTTGAGTGCATTTCTTCTTTCAGTTGAATCTTCTTCCCTTTCTATTTAACTTCCCGAATTTCCTGATCACGAGTGCTAATTCTTCATTATCCATGTCTTCTTCTGAATTTGCATCATCATAAGCATTGTTAGATTTTAAAGCAATTGACTTCTTACCTTTGGGATCTTCTTCCTCATTGATTTGCTCCACTTCATATGATTGAAGTGTGCCTACAAGTTCGTCTATTGAAAGAGGGATGATCCTCTGGGTTTCTCTAATTGAAGTCTTCACATGATTCCAGTCCTTGGAGAGTCCACGCAGCAGTTTATTGACCTTCATTGGTCCTGATAGTGGTTTTCCGTGATATGCTAATCCATTTACAATTTTAGTGAAACGACTGAACATATCAGTAATAGATTTTCCAGGCTTCATCTTGAAGGCTTCATACTGTCCAAGTAAAATATTGATTTTTGTTTTATTTACTCAATCAGTTCCTTCATAGGTAACGTGCAATCTGTCCCAAACTTCTTTCGCTGTTTTACAGGAAGAAATTCGATTATACTCAACAGGAGATAAAGCACAGTATAAAGAGTAGATAGCTTTAGCATCAAGTGCTTGTCTCTTGGTTAATTCTTCTTGTGTCATTTCGCCAGCGTTTGCAACTTCTTTTCCTCTTTCTGAGATTGATGTAGCTTTGGGATTGATCCCTTTTTCTACCCCATCCCATTCCAGGGGATCTTCGATCTTAGGAATGCCTTCATCTTGTTTTTCCACAAGTTATATTCCTTCCCATCAAAGTAAGGAGGTCTGGTGTTGCTTTGGCCTTCAACCAAACTTGGAGCCAAAATACTAGCCATAGATCTTTAACTCATAAGCAAAAACACTTCAATAAAATGAGCACACAAGCTCTTATACCAATTGAAAGGGCTAGTATCAGCACCTAGAGGAAGGTGAATAGGTGTAAATAAAAATTTTCGCCACTATAAAAGAAAATTGCTTTTAGAAGATAATAGACTAAGGACGTAATTAGCTTTAAACAATTATATAAAGCCACGAATTAAACTAAGGAGTTCAAGGAAAGAGAATAGAAACACAAGGTTTATAGTGGTTTGGCTTAGATCAAGCTTACTGAAAGTGCTAGTATAAACACCTAGAGGGGGGTGAATAGGTGTAAAAACAAATTCTTCTTTTCTTAAAGACTTAATTCAGAACAATGATGCGAAATAGTATAAACAAATAGACAATGCTACAAATTAAGTAAACAGATAAGGAAAGAGAATTGAAACACAGAGATTATAGTGGTTCGACTTAGACCAAGCCTACGTCCACTCTCCCATGCTAACAGCCCACCGACTGGATTTCACTATGAATCAAAAGAGATGTTACAATCTCATGTCCTCGATTCCACAGTGCAGAGACTCTACTACACTTTCTCGAGGTCTCACCAAATTTTCTCTTTTGAGTACAGATGTATGCTCAACAAATGAATTAGCAAAGAGTAAGGAACTTCAGACATTGGAATTTTTCTATCTCGCACACACTCGAACAACTAGAGCGTCTTCCTTTTATACTCCCCCATGCCTACATAACCGTTGGCACCTTCCAAAGGAGTTCGTCCAATCTACCCGTTGGATCGAATCAATTAGGGAGATCTCGCGTTATTTAAGGAATATGAAGATAGCCCACCAATCCTGTTCGCCCATACAATCAGGATCTAGGTTTCCATAAGTAGAACTTTCCAAGTATACTTCGTCAATCCACAGATCTGACTCACTCGATTTACTTGTCACACGAATAATAGATCTTTATATGCCTTCTCCAACCGTGAGATAATCTTTGACCAATCGAATCAAATCCTTAAGGATAACCTCGTATCTGGATAAGACTACTTCGACGATCTAGAAACTGCCAACGAGGGCAAAGTTTAAATCTTGAGTTTGGCGATCTTTTGTCTGGAAGTCTTCAGACTTTGAAAGATGAGTCTGGAAGTCTTTAGACTATGAAACGTTTTGTCAGCTTCAAAATACCGAAGGAAGATTTCACCAACAATCTCCCCCTTTTTGATGGTGACAAAACTTTCCTGCAGATTTAGACATTTTGACCTGCAACACTTAAGCAAACCAAGATTTTCTTGAACAAATATTATTAAAGATTAGAAAAAGATAGAAGCGAATCTGCAATCACGTAAAAACATGTTAGTCCTCCAATCACAACTATCTTTAGCATAATCAATAATAGCTTAAGTTACTTAACAAGTCTCAGTAATCCAAATCAGTCCAAAAACAGAAAAACACACCAAACAAGATAAAGTCCAAACAAACAATCATAAAAAAATCTGCATAAACATCTCCCCCCTTTTGTCAACAGCAAAAAGTGGAGACCGATAAAAAAGAGATAGATCAAAAAGATCAAGAGTTAAGGCTGCTTGGGTAAGCGAACAAGCTTGTATTCTCCCATTAAGTGCATTGTCTTTTCAAGCTTGTCAAAACTTTGCTTCAGCACCTGAAATTCTTCACCCTGCACGTTAGACTGAACTTGATTCTTCAAGGAATTTATCTATTCATGAAGAGACACTGAAGTGGCCTTAACAGCGTTCTTGAGATCCAGCATCTCAAAACTCATAGCATATTGCTAATTCTGCACATCCAAAAGAATTTCCAGTAGTTTTGAAAAGTCTGTTGTTTGAGCAGTTGTATCACTTGGACCAGCAGAAGGGAAATTTAGAAAAGATGGAGTCTCAGTGGAAGGTCTATCTTCTGGATAATGTGAGGCATACACTTCTTCTGGATCTGCTGCAGAACGACTCACATCACTAGCAAGAAGGGGTGAAGAAGTACCTTTTTGTCCATCAGCTCCCCCTGTTTTGATGCCCTCAAGTGGAGAAGGTAAAGCTTCCTCAGCCTCAGAGTGATGCGCTCCATCAGATTCTTCTCCTCTTATCTCGTAATGACTAGACAGAGAGATAGCCAAGGTTGGCTCGAAGGAGTCCGCCGCACCCCGATCTCCCTCTTTCTCTGTTTCTTCTTCCCTTTCTTCCACTTCTTCTTCAGCTTCTTCTGCTTCCTCCTCTTCTTCTTCTTCCTCTTCTTCTTCCTCTGCTTCTTCTTCCCTTCTTTCCTCTGTTTCTCTCTGTTCTTCCTCTTTTTCTGATTCTTCTCTCTCTCTTCCTTCCTCTGACTCTTCTTTTCTCTCACAAAAGCTGACAAAGGTCTTTAGATTTTTCAAGGCAGATATAGCAAACTCATCCTCATCTTCTTCATCTTCCAGAATGAGAGCTCTTTTCTTCTTTACAGGAGCAACCATGGGCTTCTTGCCTTTTCTTTTAGCCGCAGCAGAGTCTTGCTTTGCCTTGAGAGGAGATTTCTCCTTCATCCGCTCCAGCGCTTTGTTCAGCTCTTTTAAGCGCATCTTTGTCACCATTTTGAACCCAATTACCATCGGAGTAATGGCTTTTAGACTTAATGGTGCAGAGATATGAATTTTGAAGTGCCTAAAGAGTCGAGTGATAAGAGCAGAATAAGGAAGCTGTCCCTTATCCTTCGTCACAGTTCGATACATATGGAACATAATGGTGTGAGGCAGAGAGAACTTAAAACCAGTATTGATTGCACACATCAATTTGGCTTCAGATCGAGAAACATCTGTCGTGGATGTCGATTTAGGACGAATGCAATTAATCACAATTTTGTGCAGCAGAATGTTCGTGGCACTCATCCTTGTATAAGAAAGTTTTCCTTCAACATCTCTCGTCTCTCACCAAAGACGTAATAGCATGAGCAATGGACACACTAATCGGCTGGAAACTCGTTCTTTCCACCCCGATTATGTCAGCCAAAATGTCTCGTGGTCACCAAAAATTCCCCGTCCTTCACAAAGGAAGACAAAGCTTTGTGCATCCATGAAAGATAGGTTCGAATAAAAGTAAGCAGTAAGCTCTGGGAATGCAGGAGAGGATTCAGAACAAAATTATTCCAATTGCAATAAAGCAAACTTTTCCCTCAAATTAACTTTTATCGAATCCAAGAAATCGAAATCAACAGTTCTAGGGTTCATCACCCCTCTCTTCAAAAGACTTGCATAAACCTTTTTATGATTTTTGGATCTAAAAAGGTTTGAACCATCAGTGATGTTTGCAGCGACCCCAGATTTAGGTTGAAAGTGAGAAAACAACCTCTCATCATCATCCAGAGATTGCGGTTGATTCGTAGTACCATATTGTGGGTCACTTGGAATATTCTTAAACGCTTTCTCAGCCGATCCTTTCTCCACAACTCCTAGCCTCTCCAACTCTCTCAAAAACAGCGTTTCATTCTTGAACCCTCTATCTTTTAAGAACTCATCAATCAAAGACAATGGCGTTCCTCCTTTCTTCAAATTTGAGTAGAGTTTGAAAGCATTTTTTGGAGTTAGAGTTCTTACAGGTTCAACCTCTTGTATAACTTCATCGCCTGGTTGATTCGAGGAAGGTTGACGCTGTTGAGAAGGTTGATGCTGACTTGGACGCATAGGAGAATCTTCTTCTTCGGTTAAGTCAAAGTGGGTAGGACCCTCAGGCATGCGACGTGGTCCCTTGCTTGCAATCCTCGAAGACTTTCTTGAAGACATTGACACTCCAATAGAGAGAATAACCAACTTGTTCGAAAAGATGAGAACTTTTGAATGAATCGAGAGTGAAAGTAAAGAAAATAGGAATTTTGTATTCTAGGGTTTCGGAGTAAAAGTGAAGAAGATGATACACAGTGGTATATAAAGTAAGTGAAGCGGGTAAACGAAACATCATAAAAGGAAATAAAAAAGATGTCTTTTCAAGAAAATAATAACTTCCCTTTATGAATTTAACTGAATTCCTTAAAAATTGATAACTGCCTTTTGAAATAAGGAGTAAATTAAGAAAAATAAATCAATCAACCAATGGCCAATAAATAAACTTACCTTTTCAAAATTAAAATTAGAAAGAACTTATAGTCGAGGCTTGAGATCTTTTGAGTCTGAGCATTTAAAGACTTCTAATTTTGAGTCTTGAAAGTATCCAGACTTTGCTGAGTAAGAGATATGATATTAAGTCTCGGTACGAATAGACTCAAATAGATTTTTCTCCGTAGGCTTTGTAAATATGTCCGCGCTTGATTCTTAGAGTCAATGAACTGGATCATTACTTCTCCATTCTGAACATGATTTCTAATAAAATGATGTCGAATCTCTATATGCTTTGCTCTTGAATGAAGAATAGGATTCTTGGTAAGATTAATAGCACCGGTGTTGTCACACTTGATCTCCGTGCAAGAATCTTTGACTCCAAAGTCTCTCGCTTGTTGTTTTATCCATAAGATTTGTGAACAAAGAACTTCCAAGAGCCACATATTCTCGCTTCGTTGAAAGGGCAACTGTATTTTGTTTCCTTGAAAACCAAGATACTGTCCTATTACCGAGCAATTGACAAGTACCGGAAGTACTATTCCTTTCAACTCTACAACCTGCTAGATCTACGTCTGAATATCCAAGGAGAGTAAAGTCTCCTTCTTGGGGATACCATAGATCTATCTTTGAAGATATTGCAACATATTTGATGATGCGTTTAGCAGCACTTAGATGAGATTCTTTTGGGTCTGATTGAAATATGGCACACATGCAAACACTAAACAAAATGTCAGGTCTAGAAGCAGTAAGATAAAGAAGTGAACCAATAATACTCCTGTAAAGTTTCTGGTCAACTTTCTTTCCTCCTTCATCTTTATCCAGCTTCAAAGAACTAAACATTGGAATTTCAACCTTTTTGCAATTCTCTAAACCGAACTTTTTAACAAGTTCTTTAGCATATTTTTCTTGGTGAATGAAAATCCCTTCCTTCAATTGCTTTACTTGTAAACCGAGAAGGAAGGATAATTCACCCATCATGCTCATTTCAAATTCATCCTGCATAGTCTTAGAGAATTTCTTACAAAGACTTTCGTTAGGAGAGCCAAAAATTATATCATCAACATAAATTTGAGCAAGCAAAAAATTTTTACTTTCTCTTTTGATAAATAGAGTTGTATCCACTTTACCTTTGGCAAAACCATTTTGAGTTAGGAAATTACTTAACCTGTCGTACCAAGCTCGAGATGCTTGCTTTAAACCGTATAAAGCCTTTTTTAGTCTGAATACTGAATCTGGCTTCTTTGGGTCTTCAAAACCAGGAGGTTGTTCCACATAGACTTCTTCGATAAATCCATTCAGGAATGCACTTTTAACGTCCATTTGGAATAACTTGAAATTCTTATAACAAGCAAAAGCAAGTAATAATCTAATTGCTTCTAACCTTGCTACTGGTGCGTAAGTCTCATCATAGTCTATCCTTTCTTCTTGTGTATATCCTTTGGCCACGAGTCTTGCTTTGTTCCTTATAAATTTTCCTCTTTTGTCCATCTTGTTCCTAAAAACCCATTTTGCTCCAATAACAGATTTTCCTTTCAGTTTAGGAGTTAATTCCCGAACCTCGTTAACACTGAACTGTCTGAGCTCTTCTTGCATAGCTTCAATCCAGCTTTCATCAGACAAAGCTTCGTCTATGCTTTTGGGTTCTATTTCAGAAATAAGAGCCACATCGCTAGACTCTTCATGTCTTTTGGATCTTGTACGAATTCCTTCATCAATGTTACCAATAATGAGTTCTTTGGGATGACTGGACTTGTGCTTCCAGTTGCTGGTTGGTTTGACAGATTGCTGATCTTCTTCTTTATTTGATTCTTCAGCATTTGAATCATGTTGTCCTTCTATAGTCTGAGCTGCTTCAGGGAAGGTAGACTTCGTAGAGTTTGGAGCAGGTTCAGATTCTTCGATTTGAGTCTGGACTGGTTGATTTTGCAATGAATCTTGAAATTTGACATTCATTGATTCTTCCATAGATTGAGTATACTTGTTGTATACTCTGTATGCTTTACTGGAAGTTGAATATCCAAGGAAGATTCCTTCGTCTGACTTTTCTTCAAACTTACCAATTCGATCATTTGCATTTTTCAAGATAAAACATTTGCAACCAAACACATGAAAGTAAGAAACATTTGGCTTCTTTCCTTAGAATAACTCATAGGGAGTTTTCTCCGAATTGGCCTAGAGACAACTCGTTAATAATATAACAAGTCAGAGAAACAAATTGCCCAAAAACGAGAAGAAATATTGCTTTCAATTAAAAGAGTTCTAGCCATTTCTTGCAAAGATCTATTCTTCCTTTCCACAACTCCATTTTGTTCAGGAGTGTAAGGAGAAGAGAACATATGCTGAAAACCAGATTCATCACAGAATTTAGCAAAGTCTTGATTTTCAAACTCACCTCCATGGTCTGTCCGAATGCTTGAAATATCATACCCTTTCTCATTCTGAATTTTCTTGGCAAACTTTGAAAAGTAGGAGAAGGTTTCAGACTTACTGAGCAAGTTGTAGTTGAGTCCTTCCACTAAAGAGACGTTGTTGATTATGAGACTTCCAATTTTCACAGTTTCACTTCCAATAATTCTTCCTTTGCTATTTCCGCCAAAGGAAACCTTTCCACCTGTTACTTGTGTAAGCTTGATAAAACAATTTGAATCTCCAGTCATATGTCTTAAGCAACCACTATCCAAATACCATTTTACCTTTTTCTTGATAGTGACCTGCAATTAAAGAGGAAACTCAAGCTTTCTTTGGTACCCACACTTTCTTTGGTCCAAAGAGAGTTAGTACTATAAACAGCCTTTGCCCAATCCTTCTTAATAGGCTTCCAAACCATAGGACAATTTTTCTCAAAGTGTTCGAGCTACTACACTTAGAACATTTAAGAGCACTTCGACCAACAAGTTTTACAAAGATCTTTTGAAAATGATTCTTGTAAAAGGTTTTTGTTGGTCTCTGTTTGATTCTTTCATTTACTTTTGGAAAATCAATTAAAGGAATGGTTTCGGAGGTCATTCCTAATCCTGATTTATTAAAGTAAGGTCTTTGAACTGAAAGAATCTTTTCTAATTTTTCAGATCCCATAGAAAACCTTTTTGAAATGCTTGAAATTTCATTTTTCAGAAGTGTGTTTTCTTTTGAAAGAGAATTTGCATTTTCTTTTAGAGTAATGAAACTTCTATTCATATTTTCAAACTTTTCTTTCCATAAAGTTTCCTGTTGCTTCGAGTAATATTTTCCCTTTTCAGTTCGGAAATCCTCTTAAGAGAAACTTTGAGACTAAGACATAGTTCACTAATGTACTTCGAGACTTTAACAGGATTTTTGAATTACTTACCTCGATTTCACCGTCTGAATTTGAGTCTGTATCAATTTCAGAGTCTGAGTCTGATTCTGATTTTGTCATTAAACAAATATTGGCATAATCATCATCACTCTCTTCGCATTCTGTATCACTCCAAGTTTATGCTTTTAGTGCCTTTATGTATTTCTCAGCTTTTCCTCTCTTTTTCTTCAGCAAGGGACAGTTGGGTTTGATGTGTCCCTTTTTCTTACATTTAAAACAAATCACATCTTTATTTGAGTCATCATCCTCATCTGGTTTGTTTTGAAATCTTTGAGAGCTTTGTTTCTTCCAATTGAATCTTCTTCCCTTTTTATTCAGTTTCCTAAATTTTCTTATCATGAGAGCAAGTTCTTCATCGTCCATGTCATCTTCAGAATCTGTATCATCAGAATCTTCGTTAGATTTTAAAGCAATAGACTTCTTACCTTTGTGATCTTCTTCTTCATTGATTTGCTCTACTTCATAGGATTGAAGTGTTCCAACCAATTCATCAACGGAAAGTGGTATGATCCTTTATGTTTCCCTTATTGAAGTCTTTATGTGATTCCACTCTTTGGAGAGTCCACGCAGCAATTTGTTAACCTTCATGGGTCCTGAAATTGGTTGACCTTGATATTCAAGACCATTCACAATTTCTGTAAAACGGCTAAACATATCAGTAATAGATTCTGTTGGCTTCATTTTGAAAGCCTCATATTGACCGAGCGGACTATTGATTCTAGTTTCTTTTACTCGATCTGTTCCTTCATAAGTAATATGCAATCTATCCCAAACTTCTTTAGCTGTTTCACAGGAAGATATTTTGTTATATTCAGTAGGAGATAAAGCACAATATAAGGAGTAAATAGCTTTTGCATCAAGAGTTTATCTCTTGGTTATCTCTTCTTGAGTCATGTCGCTAGCCTCTGTAACCTCTTTCCCTCTATCTGAGATTATAGCTTTAGGAATGATTCCTTTATCTACCACATCCCATTCCAGAGGATCTTTCGATCTTAGGAATGCCTTCATCTTGTTTTTCCATATGTTGTATTCTTTTCCATCGAAATATGGTGGTCTTGTGTTGCTTTGACCTTCAACCAAACCTGGAGCCAACATACTAGCCAGGGATCTTTAACTCTAAAGTAAAAACACTTCAAATGAATGAGTACACAGGCTCTGATACTAATTGAAAGTGCTAGTATAAACACCTAGAGGGGGGTGAATAGGTGTAAAAACAAATTCTTCTTTTCTTAAAGACTTAATTCAGAACAAGGATGCGAAATAGTATAAACAAATAGACAATGCTACGAATTAAGTAAAGAGATAAGGAAAGAGAATTGAAACACAGAGATTATAGTGGTTCGGCTTAGACCAAGCCTACGTCCACTCTCCCACGCTAACAGCCCACCGGCTAGATTTCACTATGAATCAAAAGAGATGTTACAATCTCACGTCCTCGATTCCACAGTGCAGAGACTCTATTACACTTCCTCGAGGTCTCACCAAATTTTCTCTTTTGAGTACAGATGTATGCTCAACAAATGAATTAGCAAAGAGTAAGGAACTTCAGACTTTGGAATTTTTCTATCTCGCACACACTCGAACAACTAGAGTGTCTTCCTTTTATACTCCCCCATGCCTACATAACCGTTGGCACATTCCAAAGGAGTTCGTCCAATCTACCCGTTGGACCGAATCAATTAGGGAGATCTCGCGTTATTTAAGGAATATGAAGATAGCCCACCAATCCTGTTCGCCCATACAATCGGGATCTAGGTTTCCATAAGTAGAACTTTCCAAGTATACTTCGCCAATCCACAAATCTGACTTACTCAATTTACTTGTCACACGAATAATAGATCTTTATATGCCTTCTCCAACCGTGAGATAATCTTTGACCAATCGAATCAAATCCTTAAGGATAACCTCGTATTTGGATAATACTACTTCGACGATCTAGAAACTGCCAACGAGGGCAGACTTAAAATCTTGAGTCTGGCGATCTTCAGTCTGGAAGTCTTCAGACTTTGATAGATGAGTATGGAAATCTTTAGACTATGAAACGTTTTGTCAGCTTCAAAATACTGAAGGAAGATTTCACCAACACTTACGTCCACTCTCCCGCATTGACAGCCCATTGGCCGGATTTCACTATGAATCAAAAGAGATTTTACAGCTTGTGATCTCAACTTTCTCAGTGAAGAGTTTCTCCTGGTCTCTCACAAAGTCTCACTAAGAGTTTCTCTCTTTTGTATACAATTTTGAGCTCGATGAATGAGAAAGCAAAGAACTAGAAAGCTTCAGATTTTGAAATTTGTTTTTCATGCACTTCTTCGAACAACTGGAGAGTCCACCTTAAATACTCCTACATGCCTTCACGACCGTTGGTACTTTCCAAAGGAGTTCTTCCAATCTATTCGTTGGATAGAATCAATCAAGGAGATCTTGAGTCGTTTTAGGAATGTGATGAGAGCCCATCAATTCTGCTCGCCCATACAATCAAGATCTTGGTTTCCATAACTAGAACCTTTCAAGTTTATTTGCCTTGCAAAGGATTTTCATATCGGAATTGATTCCAATAAGAACAATCAATCAAGTAGATGCTATATCCAGCCATAAGGTCTTCCACAACCCATACGAATCGAATCATTGAAAATAGTCCTGCATCTGGATAAGTCTTCATTCTTCGATCTGGAACCTGTCAGCGGGGGCAGACTTTGAGATTAAAGTCTGGCGGTCTTCAGACTTTGACAATAGAGTCTGGAGTTCTTTAGACTATAATACTTGAGTCTGCAAGTCTTCAGACTAGTCTTTTAGAAAGGTTTTGTCAACTTCAAAATAATAAATGAGTTTTCTCTAACAACAACAGCACTACACTATATAGGTTAGTAGACTTCAACTTGCCTTAGGTTTGGTGGCGTTGACAGCGAGCGAACCGCAAGCTACCAGCTACAGTTGAGGCAAAGAGAAGCGGTGACGGCAATGGCGGCGTGTGATGAGACGGCGAGATGGACTGTGAGTTGCGGCACGGTTGAGATGAACCGAATGGCGACGAAGGAGGTTAATGGCTAGCGGTGGTGTGGGCTCGGCTAGGAGTGACGGGTGATGGGCTGCGAGATGGTGAGAGGCCGATGACGCGGTGGTCGTTGGTGAATTGCAGGGAGAGAGTAAAATGGTGAGAACTTTCCGTCAAAGTCACGAGAGAGTGTGGCAAGCAAGAAGCGGATTAGAGCTTCATTGGACAAGGGAAGCTCTCTCTCTCTCTCTCTCTCTCTCGATCGTTTTCGATTGACTTCGGTAGTCAATCGTCTTCGCGCGGCAGCAGGGAACGGTGACACCCCATGCAGCCGTGTCCTCATGTGGGGAGCCCTTCTTTCCATTGGTGACACCTGTTGGAGTTGATGCATGTACGTGGCCACACATTACTCCAAGGAGTCCCTCTGTTTGCCACCGAAAGAAGAAGAAGAACGTGGCTTTCAATCAAATGGGGTTCTTTTGGTTGACCGGCTTCGATGGGGAGGGGAACATGGTTTCATGGCCGTGCATGGCAGGTTGATGGACGTGGCTCCCGATTGCTGCATGGAGGGGAATTCTACGTGGCTGCTCCTTCGGTCAACACTTCCTCTTTTGTTGACAATTGAGAAGACGTGGCTGCTTGGTCAAGTATTTTTCTCTTGGTTGACCGGTTGAAGGGAAGGAAGACGTGGCTGTGGCGCGGCCACTTCTTGGTCAATCGTTCCTCTTTAATTGACCATCAAATGGACGTGGCTGCATGGCCATTTAAGTCGATGGTCTTCGTGTCTTCATGCAGGAGAATAGATGGACGTGGCTTTGTTTAGTTGACTCTTGAGTCAACTAAATGAAATCACGCTGGCAGCAATTGGAGAGGACAACATCGACGTGCACGTCTTCATCTCTGCATGAAGAAAGTGCTGCGGACGTACGCATGGCCGCTGCATGCTACGGGTCTTTGGCTTGGTTGATTTGCGAGGCCGCTCGGGATTAACGTGTCTTCATAGCCGACCGCGTTAAGTGAGAAAATTAGACGATGAGCTATCATGAGAACATGATAATTCGATACAGTGAGTGTGGTGACGAAACGACATCGACAAGTGGTGCCAACGACGTAGTCCGACGACAAATTCGTCGACCCATCTCGGACAATTATGTACTCGAGGTCCGATGAAATCCGGATGTCACAAATCTCCTCTCCTTAGAGAATTTCGTCTTCTAAATTAAACGTCTCTTACGCTCCATTGAAAAGATGAGGGTACCTTTGCCTCATTTCCTTTTCACTTTCCCACGTAGCATCTTCCACATTGTGGCGTTGCCCTAAGACCTTAACTAGCGGAATTTTCTTCATTCGGAGAACTTGCTCTTTCCGGTTCAGTATCTGGATTGACGCTTCCATGTACTTCACTCGCTCATCCACTTTGATGGCTTCATGATCAAATATGTGACTAGGGTTGGGCTGATACTCCCTCAGCATCGACATATGGAAAACGTCAAGCAGATTTGTCATTTTAGGAGGCAATGTCAGCTGACAGGCTACATCCCCTACCTTTTCGAGAATCTCGAAAAGTCCGACAAATCTAGGCCTCAACTTACCCTTTATCCCGAAACGCGATATTCCCTTCATCGGGGATACCTTTAGGAATACGTGATCTCCTATGCCAAATTCCAAGGGTCTTCTATGATTATCCGCGTAGCTTTTCTTTCACCCACTTCATTCCAGCAAATAGGAATTTTACAAGCTTAACCATGCTTCCGTTGTGCCACTCTGATAAAATTATCCCAGAAACACTGCCCTTCCAGTTCAATTCATAGTTCAGTTCATTCCTGCCCCATTTTGCCATCCTAGAAGCCTGCCAGGAGTTGTTCCTTGCTCAGGCGGTCTGGCCTCGGCGTCCACTCCCCGCCCTCATAGGATCGGGTTGTTATAGGTCCACCAGCTTTCGCCTGGTTTGAACCCGAACTACACATCTACTGGAGGGTCTCGTTTCGATAGGGACTAACTCACAGAGGTATTATCCATTTGGCCTATCCCATACTAAGCCTCACGGTTTTATCCTTTGGCGCATGGGTAAGCACTATCCCAGGAGATCATTCATCCTAGTCCATTGCTTACGGAGCTAGTCCATTCCTACGATGACATCAAAGTCATGCATAACCATCACTAGTAGGTCTATTTCCAGACCTTGTCCCTCTATGGTTATCTTACACTTCTCACATACTAACGTGAACAACACCATGTCCTTCAGTGGTGTAGAAATACGAAGAGGCATATCTAAAGATTTGGTTCCTATTTCTCCCAATCATCTATACCCCTTAGACACAAACGAATACGTGTCACTCGAGTCAAATAATGCATATGCCTTGTTATCATTTATAGAAATCGTACTTGGGTTAACGTTTTTGGAAGCTTTCGCTTCCTCCTGGGTGATTGCGCACACCCTTCCTTGTATCGGTGATCTCTGAGATTTCCTTTGTGGAGGTGGTCCGTTTACATGTTGTTGCATTTGTCACACTGAGTTGACATTCGGTTGTGATCCTTCTTGTGGACAATTTCTCCTGAATTGTCCTCTCTGTCGACAACCAAAACATCTCGGTTGGTCATTACAGGGTCCTGGTCCATGTGGTCTACCACACCTTTGACAAGAATTATTTTGATATGGCACTTTACCTAGAGCCTGACCACTCTTGGTCTTTTCGAAATTTCCAAAATTTCGCTTCTTCTTAAAATCCCTAGGTAGCTCTTGGTTTGAATAGGGTCTCTTACGCTGTCAGTTATCACTTAATGCCATTTGTTATTCTGACTCCATTCACTCCCTTATCACTTCCTGTTCTACAAGCTAGGTCCTTTCATAAATTTCATTATAATCCCTCATATTTAGAGGCACTAGTTGCCTCCTAACATCCGTCCTTAGGCCCTTCAAAAATCTCTTAGCCTTTTCCTTATAGTAATCTATCAATCTAGGGGCATACCTAGACAGCTCAGAAAATTTCGCTTCATACTAGTCTACCGTCAACTACTTTTGTTCTAATTGAACAAATTCAGTTATTTTCTTATCCCTAGCACAGTTAGAGAAATGCTTTCTATTGAAAGCTCTAACAAACTCATCCCAGTTTACGGTAGTACTAGGTGAAAAGATTGTATCTCTAGAAGGTCTCCACCAATACTTGGCGTTACCCTCCAATTGGTACTCCGCCAGGGTTGTCTTTTCGGTGTCATTGCAATTCAACAACCAAAAGATCCTTTCTATTCCATCGATCCATTGTTCCGCATCCTTAGGACTTCCCATTCTAGTAAACTTAGGTGGCTTCAATTTCAAGAATTGTTCCCCCAGTCCTTGAGTGCAGCGTTCTACTCTGGGTTGTTGTTGTTGGGCTTGTCTTTCCATCAAGTTTCCTATATTAGCCAATGCCTGCAGGATGTCCTCCATTTGGGGTTTTTCCCTTGAAGCCGTAGCTTCAGTCCTTGATAGAGGAGAATTCCTAGTTCGTACGATGACTTCCTAAGGTCATCAAGCATTGGTTTCAGGAATAATTAGTGACCCAGTGTCACTAATCAACTAAGAAAGAAAAGTAACGTGTACTAGAATCACATAAGTAACATAAAAATGTTACTCGCATGCACAGGTAACTTACGATCATTACCGGTATTTTACGAGTGAAATCAATCATCCGTTATTCGCAGTTAATCAACTACCCCGAACTAGTGCCTTATCGTGTGCATCATTATATCCTTATTTCCTACTAATACACCTTATCACTCCAGAAAAACCATAGCTTTGATACCATTCGCTGTGACGCCACCCGACTGATGCGGGAGCATCCAACGTAGCTCCATCGACCAACTCAGAACCATCGATGCTTATCCAAGCCAAGAAAGAAATTGGGCATTATGTGCTTCGATGGATCATTTTTTTCATCCTCCAAGTAAGGAGAAAAGTCTCCCATGTTGAATGTTGCCGAAACTCCAAATTCTCCAGGAAGGTCAATCTTGTAAGCATTGTCACCAATTCGCTCAATAACTTTAAAGGGACCATCAGATCTAGGCATCAGCTCGTTCTTTCATCAAAATGGAAATCTCTCCTTCCTCACTCACCCCATCACGCATCACCAACGGCCCCCGATCCGTTAGGGTCGCCACACTTCTTTCCTTGTCCTGGATGTCCTCCTTTTTTTCTCATTGGATTTCGATACTAATGGATCTCGGCAAATCCGTGAGCCCGGGGGTGTATTACATTTTTCATCGATCCCTGCATAGTTTATATGGCGGAAGCGAATCCAACAACTCCCTTCCTAAACACTGAAATGATGCACACTAGATGCACATAGATAATAACCAGGCACTTTTTATTTACATATACTGGATGGACATTGTTCGTCGGTACATCAAAAGCCAAAGTTTCCCATACTTGGCTATATAAAAAAACTAGACCGACATCTCCAACAGCTATTTACATACAGTCCATCATCCAGTGCCAGCGTCCAAAAATTTTCCTGCTCTCCTCACATCCTAAGTCACTCCAAATCCCTCGGTCCCCCGTTATCGTCCTCTGGTGGCGGTGGCAGCGGCCCTAGAGTATGTTCGTTCCTACGGACATACAAAACGACGAATTCCTGACGCACGAGACTCGAGGGAAGGCCAGTGTCGAACATTAGTGTACCCTCACCCTAATAATTGTCAGTCCCAGCAAATCAGGATCATGATACTCCGACTGTTCCAATTGCAAATCGACGGGGATCCCATAGAAAATACCAGGAGGTGTGGGTAGTAGAGACATCTTTCTTACTCTGAAATATTTTAGTCCCCATGAGGGGTGAGTACAACTACTCAGCAGCTAAAGATCTACTAAACTATATTATGTAGAACCATCATCATCTGATTTCATGCAAAATACCCAAAACATATAATCTGGAAGAATAGGTATGCATTAAATCAATAGAGTTTTCCAACAAAATGGCAAGCGCGGTTTAAAAACTGGAACACATCATTTCAATCACATGAGTCTCGATTATAAGACCAAACCGTTATGACACGTCCCATATCGTGCCACACAATTTTGTCCCATAATCAGGCGCAGCTATCAAAATGGTGTAGCTCAGCAGAATATCAACTTTAAAACTCAATAGATTTTTGATTCACTATCACTATCTCCCGGAGGACCAGTGTTTGCGTCCCTCCAGGCATTCGCACCCAACCTAGCATCACGAAAGCCTCTGGTTCCATATTTCAATCACCAGCCATCCAAAGCGTGTTATGATTTACCTCCAGGCATCTTGCACCTAACCTAGCATCATGAGGAATCGCCAGGGCTCCCTATGCTACTAGTGTCCCCTGCCCTCCGGAATGTGTATCGTCATACGTCCGGGCATAGCGACACCCGGGGAACCTCTGGGGCTCACCATGACAATGATGTCCCACAGGCATCCAAAGGCATCGCAATCATGATCCTCCAGGCAACCCGTCTCCTGGGGCATTGTTGTCCTGAGGGTCCGACGGCAGCAAATAGCACATCGACCATGGTGTAGTAATTAAATCATTTCCATGCCAAAGCGTTTTCAAATCATCAATATGGAGAATCCCTCAGATTCTTCCCGAAATATCCCACTTTCATAGATAATCTTCCAACATTTTTGAAATCCACATGTAAAAACATGTAAAACCTTGAATGGTTCTCACACCTCACGGCTCGAGACAAAACAGTTTATCAAAACTATAAGTAAATTTGAAATCAGCACATCAGTAAATCCAAATTTCAATCTTGACTTCAAGGTTTTGGAATGATTTATATAAGAATTCGGAATCTCGAAAGCACAACACATTTCTTAAAACTTTTGAGAGCGGTGCCACGAGACATAGCAATTTCAATGCAAATTGAGAGATTTTCTAAAACAATTTGCGAGCAAAATTTTCAAAGCTTTGCAACCACTAAAATTGATGCATATACGAAGGCCAAAATCGCATTTTCTTATAAGAAATATGAAGCTCCTTCAGTAGCCTAGCCCCAAACCAATCCCATCATTCTAGAAGTCATCATCCAACATCAGAATTCAAACCATTTCAATCTAACAGCACTTCCTCAAGCAACAACAGCACTACACTATATAGATTAGTAGACTTCAACTTGCCTTAGGTCCGGTGGTGTTGACGACGAGCGGATCGCAAGCTACCAGCTACGGTTGAGGCGAAGAGAAGCGGTGACGGCAATGGCGGCATGCGGTGGGACGGCGAGATGGACCGTGAGTTGCAGCACTGTCGAGATGAACTGAACGGCGATGAAGGAGGTTGATGGCTAGCGGTGGTGCGGGCTCAGCTAGGAGCGATGGGTGATGGGCTGCGAGATGGCGAGAGGCCAGTGACGCGGTGGTCGTTGGTGAATCACAGGGAGAGAGTAAAACAGTGAGAACTTTCAGTCAAATTCACGAGAGAGTGTGGCGAGCAAGAAGCGGATCGGAGCTTCACTGGACAAGGGAAGCTCTCTCTCTCTCGATCGTTTTCGATCGACTTCGGTAGTCAATCGTCTTCGTGCGGCAGCAGGGAACGGCGACACCCCACGCAGCCGTGTCCTCTTATGGGGAGCCCTTCTTTCCGTTGGTGACACCTGTTGGAGTTCATGCATGTACGTGGCCACACATCACTCCAAGGTGTCCCTTTGTTTGCCACCGAAAGAAGAAGAAAAACGTGGCTTTCAGTCAAATGGGGTTCCTTTGGTTGACCGGCTTCGATGGGGGAGGGGAACATGGTTTCATGGCCGTGCATGGACGTGGTCCCCGATTGCTGCATGGAGGGGAATTCTACGTGGCTGCTCCTTCGGTCAACACTTCCTCTTTTGTTGACAATTGAGAAGACGTGGCTGCTTGGTCGAGTATTTTTCTCTTGGTTGACCGGTTGAAGGGAAGGAAGACGTGGCTGTGGCGCGGCCACTTCTTGGTCAATTGTTCCTCTTTAATTGACCATCAAATGGACGTGGCTGCATGGCCATTTAAGTCGATGGTCTTCGTGTCTTCATGCAGGAGAATAGATGGACGTGGCTTTGTTTAGTTGACTCTTGAGTCAACTAAATGAAATCACGCTGGCAGCAATTGGAGAGGACAACATCGACGTTCACGTCTTCATCTCTGCATGAAGAAAGTGCTGCGGACGTACGCATGGCCGCTGCATGCTACAGGTCTTCGGCTCGGTTGATTTGCAAGGCCGCTCGGGATTAATGTGTCTTCATAGCTGACCGCGTTAAGCGAGAAAATTAGACGAGGAGCTATCACGAGAACCTGACGTTTCGATACGGTGAGTGTGGTGACGAAACGGCATCCACAAGTGGTGCCAACAACGTAGTCCAACGACAAATTCGTCGACCCGTCTTGGACAGTTACGTAGTCGAGGTCCGGTGAAATCCGGATGTCACACTACCCCTTCGATTGGGTGGAATGGAATATTCTCCTCCTGATATCGGCTTCTTCCGGAACCTATTTTCATCCCTACTCGACCCAAACCGCGACCTAGATGCTGCGGCTTGTTCGCTTAGATTCCTTTCTATCAGCTGGGCTCGTCCATAAATCTCATTGTAGTCTTTTAGATTAAATGGCACCAGTGGATTCTTCAGCTCTGGTTAGAGGCCATTCTTGAACCTCCTAGCTCTGTCTGCCGAATCCTCTATCAGTCTGGGGGCGTACTGCAACAGCTCTACAAATTTGGCCTCATATTGGTCGACTGTCATCATTCCTTGGTGAAGGTGCTGGAATTCCTCCATTTTTTGCTCTCTGGTGCAGTCAGAGACATACTTCCCATTAAAAACGTCTACGAAGGCATTCCACACCGGGGCCATGCCTTCATGAACCACTCTTCCTCTGGTGGCCCTCCACCAGATGCTTGCATTTCTCTGCAACTGGTAGACTGCAAGGACTACCTTGTCTTCCTCCAAACACCTTAGCAGTGCGAAGGCCTTATCTAATTCTTGGATCCAGAGGGTTGTAGACTCGGGATCACCAGCTCCTGAGAACCTTGGCGGGTTCAACTTCAGGAATTGTTCTACTATCTTGTGCATCGGTCGCTCCCCGATCACATTCCCAGGTGGAACCTTGGCAAATGCGGCAATAGGTGCAGCAGTGGCTGCGGCTGTGGCTGCGGCAGTGGCAGCAATGGCATTGGCGGTAGTAATGGCGGTTGTGGTAGTGGTGGCTGTAGCGATGGTGGTAGTGGCTTGATTCTGGGCCTACTGCCCTACCACGTTCCCTAGTGTCTCTAGCACATGTACGATCCCTTCAATTCTAGGATCGCCAGGGGCTGCTACCCCAGCACCGACCGACAGCGGCGCTACTCCATTGGCGCTGGCCTAAGCCTGTGCTCTACCTTGGCCACCTCGGGTACTAACCCTTGTTGGCGTCCTACCCCGAGTGACTGACGCGACCGTCCTCTTCTGAGGAGTCCTCTACTCCAGATCGCTCATTCTACAGGATCTTTATAGACACCTGCTTTCCAATTCTACACTGAATTAGAAAACTAAGCGACCCACACCAAACAATCTACCATTCAGCTAATCAATCACACGTATCTGCATAAGAAAAAGGCATTTCCTACTAACTATCCCATGACCCATCGCACCATATCACTCCAATTGCTGATCGGCTCTGATACCACTTTAGGCGGGGATGTCATGTGACATCCCAAATTTCACCAACCTTCATTAGTGTAATAAGAATCATTCGGAACTTGGATTATTTTAAATTGGGCCAGAAAGTGAACCCGATGGACCGTGAGGAATGTGTGGGCTCGAGAAGTAAGTGGGCCACACGAATTTTAGAATTGGGCTTGATAAGTCGAATGGAAGAGCTGGGCTTGGGCTTGGCTTAGAGTAGGCCAAGATTTAGAATTGTTAGATTGATAAATTTAGTTTAGTGGGCCGGATTATTATAGATTGAGCCCGTTGGGCCAGAGACGGATATTTAGGCCCGAGTGATTTTATTTTCAATTTAGTTTATGGATTATAGTTATGATAATTGGATTAGTGATTGTAATGCTAATATCAATTTCTAAGCTTAACATTTCTTGTGATGAATTCTCTATAGACTAACACTAAATAGTTAATATGTCATATAATTTCATAACTTTATATGATTATAATAGAATTGAAATCTAATGGAATCGAAAGGGAATTAAGTGAAAACATTAGAAACTACTGAACCGACTAACGACATGGATTAGAGATAAATTAAGATCGAGTGACAAATGGCGAAAGAGATCGCGCATGGAAGCCACGACACCCCCTCCTCTCTTTGCATCACCCACGGTTTTCTTTCCTCCAGAAACCGAAACCATCAACTCAAGAAGACACAATCATTAGCAAGATCTCATCATTAGTCTAGCCTAGGGATTAGCTTGTAGCCTATTTCCCCTCATAAATTTCGAACCCTCTCTCTCTCTCTCTTCAAGACCGAAACCCACCTTCATCATCTTCTTCTTCTTGTTTTCTCTCTCGGACGAGCAGCGACAAGTGAGAGAGAGAGAGTGACCAAATAAGTGAGTGAGAGAGTTCTTGTGAGAGGGTGAACGGCGAGAGGAAAAGAAGAGAGAAGGATCGCCCTCTGCCGTGCACGTGTTGCTGCCCATCTTCGCCGCCGTTGAACCGCATTCGAAGACCCATGAGCTTCCCGTTTTGGTTTGTCGATTGAGCTTAGGAGTGAGGCAAGTAGAAGTTCATTAATATATGTTATGCATGCTGTGATTATCTGGTGAAGTGCTGGTAGATTTGAAGAAATGCTGAATGGAAACTGCATGTTGGGTTTTCGGATGATTGAGATGAAGATTGAGTGCTGATCTGTGGAGGATTAAATGTATTGTTGCTGTTTTGTGTTGATTTGAACTTGATGAGTACTAGATTGAAGTTAGAAGTCATTGCATTTTGCTTTTGAGTTTTGCATGTCTCGAAAATTTGGTGAAAGTTGGCTGTTTTGATTGAGCAAAGTGAAGTGATGCTTGCCAAGTGAAGAAATGAGGTGTATGTTGTGATGAGTGAGCTTATGGATGAATATATGCTTTGAGCCGAGCTGTGGAGGTTTCTTGTTGAGAAAAACCTATTGAAAGTACTCTTAGATGCTGTGGAAGAGTCTCGAAGTGTTGTAAGATAGATTGGTAGAGAAAGAAATGGTTTGATTCAGCTGGAAATGAAGAGAAAGGCATTAGATGTTTCTGTCTTAGAGAAATTTAGATAGAAAGTCTCTTTAATTGTGTCGCTCTGATTTATAATGATAAAGATAAGGAAAGGAACCATTTTACATAATAGAACACCCATTAGATTGAGTTAGACATCTAGCTATAGCCATATGAATGCAAAAACATTGAGAAAGAAGTGAACCTATTGAAATCAGTACACTGTTTTGTAGAGAACAGCTTGACCTTTGATGATTCCACGAATTTTCTGTAATTTTATAGATAGAATTGGATTTCAAACCCTTGATAAAAGTTATAGGTCACATCCTTAGGAATAACATATCAAAATTTGAGAATAAATGGACAAGGTTTGGTCAGTAAAACGATTTTCCTTGTAAATGTTAAATCTGGAGGTTATTACAGAATGTCAGTAAAGAGTATAGCGATTACTGCTCTTGATATAAAATGAATATGACTTAGTGTTCTTCATGAAACAATTTCCTTTAGGTCTTGTTTATAACATATCCAAAATTCAGAATTTTCTGAGTTCATTTAGGGGTTATTCCGAAATTTTCATTAAAACTGCGCATTCTGGTTTTTAAGCTGTTTTACTCCGACTTTGCTCAACTGATTTCAAAAGTGAATGCATCTTGGGTTGTTATGTGATATGATGATACTGGCATTGGAATATCATGCAATATTGAGATGTGATGAGATTCAAGAGACATTTGGTCATTGCATTGAAAAGTGATTTTGAAAATTAAGATGCTAATTGTTGCCGTTGGAAACTCGGGTCAACGATGCCCCGGGAGTCGGGATGCCCAAAGGTTCAAGTGAGTCGATGCCCTTTGGATGCTTGGTTATGTTGTGAATACATGCCCAGAGGTTTTCCCCGGGAGTGTTGGGATGCCCGGTTGTATTATGATACATGCCCGGAGGGTGAGGGGTTGTATTATGATGCATGCCTGGAGGGTAGGGGTAACCATTTTCATGGCGAGCCCCAGTGATTCCTCGTGATGCCAGGTGAGGTGCGAGATGCCAAGAGGTTCGAATGAGTCGATGCCCTTTGGATGCCCAGTTGTATTTTGAATACATGCCCGGAGGCTTTCGCGATGCCAGGGTGGATGCGAATGCCCAGAAGGATGCAAACATTGGTCCTCTGGGGGATGAAACCTTTTGAATGATAAAACGAATGATTTTACTAAGTGTGAGTGTGGTCTGGTTATGGGACTAAATTGTATGGCATGGAATGGGGCGTGTCATTACAGTTTGGCCCTATGATCGGGACTTGTGTAACTGGACACGATGCATCTTGATCCTTTGAAATTGCATTTGTTATTGCATTAAGAAAATTTTACGATTTTCATGCATACTTATTCTTGGATTACTTGTCTCTATCTATCTTGCATGAATCTGGATATTGATGGTACAACTTGATATAACTTGATGAATATTTTACTGCTGAGTGGTTGTACTCACCCCTTTTGGGGACTAACATTTCATACTAGACAAGTTACCTCTGCTGCCACCACCACCAGCAGATGGACCGAGTGGTTGGATATGGCCGTGAGGAGGAGGACAGCAGAGGAAGGAACATTTGGACGCCGACACTGATCGATGGACTTTAAGTATACGACTGTTGGAAAAGATGTCGGTCATCTTTTGAAGTATAGCCGTTTATAGAAGACTACGGCATTTTGGTGTACCGACTAAAGATGTCCATCTAGTTTTATGTAAATAAAAGTGTTCGGCTTATTACCTATAAATGTGTTTAGTTGGTGTGCATCGTTTTAATTTGTGAAAGGGGAGTTGATGATGTGCTTCCGCTATATAAACTACGCAGGGACCGATCTAAATGATATAAACCCCCAGGACTTATGGATCTATTATAATTCTATGGTATCAGAGTGATATATTATCAGGACAACTGAAAGGAAATCGAACTGTGGCGACCCTAACGGATCGGGGGCCGTTCGGGGGGTGTCACAATTTAATGGTATCAGAGCTATGGTCTATTTGGAGTGATAAGGTGCCTCAAATGGAATTAAGGGTAGGATGATGCACACCATAGGATACTAACCAAGGATAGTTGACTAACTTTGAATAACGGGTGAGTAAGTTCACTCGTAAATCTCTGGTAGTTATTGTGAGTTACCTTTGTGTGCCAGTAACATTCTATGTTACTTATGTGACTTTAGCAATAACCTTATTATGTTATCTGACAATGACATCAAGCCACAAATTATTCCTGAGGCAAATGCTTGGTAAACTGCAAGAAGATATGGTGTTGTCCATGTTAGTATGTAAGAAGCGTGAGATAACCCTAGAGGAACAAGATCTGGAAATGGACTTGGTAGTGATAGTTATGTATAACTTTGACCTCATCATAGGAATGGACTAGCTCCGTAAGCAACCGACTAGGATGGATGATCCCCTCAAATAATGCTTGCCCATGCGCCAAAGGATAAAACCGTGAAGCTTAGTATGGGATAGGCCAAAACGGATAATATCTCTGTAAGTTAGTCCCTATTGAAACGAGACCCTCCAGTAGATGTGTAGTTTGGGTTCAAACCAGGCGAAAGCTGGTGTACCTGTAACAGCCCGATCCGATGAGGGCGGGGAGTGGACGCCGAGGTCAGAGGACCTGAGCAAGGAGCGGCTCCTGGCAGGCTTCTAGGATGGCAAAGGGGGGCAGGAATGAACCGAACTATGAACTGAACTGGGAGGGCAGTGTTTTTTGGGATAATTTTATCAGAGTGGCGCAGCGGAAGCATGGCTAAGCTTATGGAACTCTTGTTTGTGAAAAAGAAGGACAAGTTGATGTGTTTGTGCATTAATTATAGGTAATTGAATCATGTGACTGTTAAGAATCAGTACCCCTTTACCTAGAATTGATGACTTATTTAACCAACTGCCAGGAAGTTCGGTCTTTCCTAACATTAACTTGAGGTCACGATACCATCAATTAAGGATTAAGAAAGAAGACATTCCTAAGACTGCATTTTGGACTTGCTATGAACACTACGAGTTCTTAGTTATGCTATTTGGATTAACGAATACCTTAGCTGCATTCATGGATTTGAGGAATAAGATATTTAAGCCCTGTTTGGATCAATTTGTGATTGTCTTCATTGATGATATCCTGATATATTCTAAAGGACCCGAAGAACATACACAACATCTGAGCGTAGTGCTGCAAGCAACGTTTAAGAAGTGAATTATGGAGAGCGAGTTATGAATTTGAGGATTAAGTTATGATCATTTGAGCTAAGTAGTGACCTCCTATTTGAGGATCTCATTGGAAGTCTTGATGCATTACATGGAAGCATTTAGTATGTATAAATTGATCTTGACAGTCATGAGTTTGAGTGGTCATATGAGACATGAAATTATTTGTGGTTTATATGTCGGAATAATAGGTTTAATCGATGATGGTCAACTTTTAATTTTTTTGTGATGATCTCAGTTTGAAAAGGTTCTGTGGAATTAGTGGATATGATCAATTGTGGTGATACCCTTTCTAAGGTGAAATGGTGAAAGTTTAAGTTGTGGATTTGATGAGTGAATAGTCCAAGTGACGATCCTTTAGGGTGAGACAGGAGATATACTCGATGGAAACTAGATGAGTTCTTATCTTGGTGGATTGTCAATCTTTGAATTGAATAAGTCTTGGTGGACTATCGATATTTGAACCGAATGAATGGTGCTATATTTTAGGCTTGAATCCATGTTGTAATGAAAGCGTAGTGAATGTCTTTGTTGGACTGAACCAGATGAGTTATTAATGGTGTCGATTTTGATGGTTCTAGGCTTGAATTGATGGTGACAAAGGTATAGGAATAATTCGGCTAAATGGTGTATTCGATTGAGCCGAGAGGTGAAATTCTTCAAATTTGAATTTGATTGTTGGCTGCACTTAGGATAGAGCTTGAAACTATACAAAGGATCAAGTTATTACAGTTCGATCTTGAGTTATTTAAAAAAAATAATAATAATAATAATAACAATAATTAAAATTATAGAACCCTTCACTAGTACCACTAATAGAATGGAATAGAGGCGGAGCAACGCAAACCCATAGGACTGTTGAGACCAATGGATATACTAGAGTGGAAATGGGATCATGTGACAATGGACTTTGTGCAAGGACTGCCAAGGACATCAAGTGGTCACGACTCTATATGGGTAATAGTAGATCGCTTGACTAAGTCTGCTCATTTCCTAGCAGTCTGTATAGACTATCTGATGAATAAATATGCAGAGATGTATGTAAGCCAGGTCGTACGCTTACATGGTGTACCTGTGACTATTACGTCAGATCGAGACCCAAGATTTACTTCGAACTTTTGGCGAAGTCTTCAAACCGCCATAGGGACTAAGCTCCAATTTAGTACTGCTTTTCATCCACAGACGGATGGACAAGCGGAAAGAGTTATCCAGACACTAGAGGACATGTTAAGAGCTTGCGTTATTGATTTTAAAGGAAGTTGGGATGAAAGGTTGAATCTAGTAGAATTTGCATATAACAACAGTTTTCAGAAAAGTATAGGCATGGCTCCCTATGAAGCATTGTATGGGAGAAGGTGTAGGACTCCTGTATGTTGGGATGAGGTAGGTGAAAAGAAATTGACAGGACTTGAGTTGGTACAAATCACTACAGAAGCTGTTGAGATCATCAGGAAAAGACTTAAGACAGCCCAAAGTCGACAGAAATGCTACGCAAATAAGCGTAGGAGACCTTTGGAGTTTAATGTAGGAGACCATGTATTCCTTAAATATCCCCTATGAAAGGAATATCTCGATTTGGAATGAAGGGTAAGTTGAGCCCTAGATTTGTTGGACCCTTTGAGATACTTGAAAGGATAGGAGACATAGCTTATCGGCTAGCATTACCTCCTAAGTTAAAAAATTTATAAGATGTGTTCCATGTATCAATGCTGAGGAAGTGTTAGCCTAACCCTGGACACATACTCGATCAAGAAGCCATCAAAGTGGATGAGAAAATGAGGTATCTGGAAGAGCCAATACAAGTACTGGATCGAAAGGAACAAGTCCTTCGGACAAAGAAAATTCCTCTAGTTAAGGTGTTATGGCGACATCATGATATGGAAGAGGCCACATGGGAAAGTGAGAAAGAGATGAGGAAAAGGTACCCTCATTTGTTTATAGAGACATGAGTGATATCAAATTTCGAGGACGAAATTTTCTAAGTGGGGGAGAGTTGTGACATCCCAAATTTCACCGACTTTCATTAGTGTAATCAGAATCATTAGGAACTTGGATTATTTTAAATTGGGCTAGAAAGTGAACCCGATGGACCGTGAGGAATGTGTGGGCTCGAGAAGTAAGCGGGCCACACGAATTTTAGAATTGGGCTTGATAAGTTGAATGGAAGAGCTGGGCTTGGGCTTGGCTTAGAGTAGGCCAAGATTTAGAATTGTTAGACTGATAAATTTAGTTTAGCGGGCCGGATTATTATAGATTGAGCCCGTTGAGCCAGAGACGGATATTTAGGCCCGAGTGATTTTATTTTCAATTTAGTTTATGGATTATAGTTATGATAATTGGATTAGTGATTGTAATGCTAATATCAATTTCCAAACTTAACATTTCTTGTGATGAATTCTCTATAGACTAACACTAAATAGTTAATATGTCATATAATTTCATAACTTTATATGATTAAAATAGAATTGAAATCTAATGGAATCGAAAGGGAATTAAGTGAAAAACATTAGAAACTAATGAACCGACTAACGACACGGATTAGAGATTAATTAAGATCGAGTGACAAATGGCGAAAGAGATCGTGCATGGAAGCCATGACACCCCCGCCTCTCTTTGCATCACCCACGGTTTTCTTTCCTCTAGAAACCGAAACCATCAACTCAAGAAGACACAATCATTAGCAAGATCTCATCATTAGTCTAGCCTAGGGATTAGCTTGTAGCCTATTTCCCCTCATAAATTTTGAACCCTCTCTCTCTCTCTTCAAGACCGAAACCCACCTTCATCTTCTTCTTCTTCTTGTTTTCTCTCTCGGACGAGCAGCGACAAGTGAGAGAGAGAGAGTGACCGAATAAGTGAGTGAGAGAGTTCTTCCGAGAGGGTGAACCGCGAGAGGAAAAGAAGAGAGAAGGATCGCCCTCTGCTGTGCACGTGTTGCCACCCATCTTCGCCGCCGTTGAACCGCGTTCGAAGACCCACGAGCTTCCTGTTTTAGTTTGTCGATTGAGCTTAGGAGTGAGGCAAGTTGAAGTTCATTAATCTATGTTATGCATGCTGTGATTATCTGGTGAAGTGCCGGTAGATTTGAGGAAATGCTGAATGAAAACTGCATGTTGGGTTTTTGGATGATTGAGATGAAGATTGAGTGCTAATCTGTGGAGGATTAAATGTATTGTTGCTGTTTTGTGTTGATTTGAGCTTGATGAGTACTAGATTGAAGTTAGAAATCATTGCATGTTGCTTTTGAGTTTTGCATGTCTCGAAAATTTGGTGAAAGTTGGCTGTTTTGATTGAGCAAAGTGAAGTGATGCTTGCCAAGTGAAGAAATGAGGTGTATGTAGTGATGAGTGAGCTTATGGATGAATATATGCTTTGAGCCGAGCTGTGGAGGTTTCTTGTTGAGAAAAACCTATTGAAAGTACTCTTAGATGCTGTGGAAGAGTCTCGAAGTGTTGTAAGATAGATTGGTAGAGAAACAAATGGTTTGATTGAAGTGAATCTATTGAAATCAGTACACTGTTTTGTAGAGAACAGCTTGACCTTTGATGATTCCATGAATTTTCTGTAATTTTATAGATATAATTGGACTTCAAACCCTTGATGAAAGTTATATGGCACATCATTAGGAATAACATATCAAAATTTGAGAATAAATGGACAAGGTTTGGTCAGTAAAACGATTTTCCTTGTAAATGTTAAATCTGGAGGTTATTACAGAATGTCAGTAAAGAGTATAGCGATTACTACTCTTGATATACAATGAATATGACTTAGTGTTCTGCATGAAACATTTTAATTTAGGTCTTTTTTATAACATATCCAAAATTTAGAATTTTATGAGTTCATTTAGGGGTTATTCCGAAATTTTCATTAAAACTGCGCATTCTGGTTTTTAAGCTGTTTTACTCCGACTTTGCTCAACTGATTTCAAAAGTGAATGCATCTTGGGTTGTTATGTGATATGATGATATTGGCATTGGCATATCATGCAATATTGAGATGTGATGAGACTCAAGAGACATTTTGTCATTGCATTGAAAAGTGATTTTGGAAATTAAGATGCTAATTGTTGCCGTTGGACCCTCGGGTCAACGATGCCCCGAGAGTCGGGATGCCCAAAGGTTCGAGTGAGTCGATGCCCTTTGGATGCCTGGTTATATTGTGAATACATGCCTAGAGGTTTTCCCCAGGAGTGTCGGGATGCCCGGTTGTATTATGATACATGCCCGGAGGGTGAGGGGTTGTATTATGATGCATGCCCGGAGGGTAGGGGTAACCATTTTCATGGCAAGCCCCGGTGATTCCTCGTGATGCCAGGTGGGGTGCGAGATGGCCAGAGGTTCGAATGAGTCGATGCCCTTTGGATGCCCGGTTGTATTTTGAATACATGCCCGGAGGTTTTCGCGATGCCAGGGTGGATGCGAATGCCCAGAAGGATGCAAACATTGTTCCTCTGGGGGATGAAACCTTTTGAATGATAAAACGGATGATTTTACTAAGTGTGAGTGTGGTCTGGTTATGGGACTAAATTGTATGGCATTGAATGAGATGTGTCATTACAGTTTGGCCCTATGATCGGGACTTGTGTAACTGGACACGATGCATCTTGATCCTTTGAAACTGCATTTGTTATTGCATTAAGAAAATTTTACGATTTTGATGCATACTTATTCTTGGATTACTCGTCTCTGTCTATCTTGCATGAATCTGGATATTGATGGTACAGCTTGATATAGCTTGATGAATCTTTTACTGCTGAGTGGTTGTACTCACCCCTTTTGGGGACTAACATTTCAGACTAGACAAGTTACCTCTGCTGCCACCGCCACCAGCAGATGGACCGAGTGGTTGGATATGGCCGCAAGGAAGGAACTTTTGGACGCCGACACTGATCGATGGACTTTAAGTATACGACTGTTGGAAAAGATGTCGGTCATCTTTTGAAGTATAGCCGTTTATAGAAGACTATGGCATTTTGGTGTACCGACTAAAGAGGTCCATCTAGTTTTATGTAAATAAAAGTGTTCAGCTTATTACCTATAAATGTGTTTAGTTGGTGTGCATCATTTTAATTTGTGAAAGGGGAGTTGATGATGTGCTTCCACTATATAAACTGCGCAGGGACCGATCTAAATGATATAAACCCCCAAGACTTATGGATCTATTATAATTCTATGGTATCAAAGTGATATATTATCAGGACAACTGAAAGGAAATCGAACTGTGGCGACCCTAATAGATCGGGGGTCGTTCGGGGGGTGTCACATGTCACGCCCCGAATCTCGAGCGCGCGTACATCCCTCGACGGTTGACAAAATTTTGCGACGTTCCTAGGACGTGTCGTTGACCCTTTTTATTTTATGCACATGTGGAAGCGAATTAAACAAACCCCAGACAACAACAAACATTGGATAGAAAAGCAGGACAACCCAATTTCATATAAACACACTTTATATACAATCCAAGTCCGTCCTACAAGTCTGCAATCTAAGGTCTGCCCTAAAAGAACTACCGGACAACCTCTACTCTGGATCCCTTCGACTCTAGCTCAGGATCCTCCACGACACCCTCTAGTATCTCCAGACTAAGGACCTGAAAAATTGTAAACCGCGACGGGGTGAGAATAAATCTCAGTGAGTCAACACTCTAAACCTCGATTAGGACGAGAATTCACTCAAATGCGTCCTAAACATACACCACTCAGAACTTACCTCGCCACAGCACCTACCTGCACATTAGTGCACCTCATAAACACTTATGCATACGGAAAATGCAATCAAGAACTGAAACACATCATATCACTCATCAAACAATTCACAAGAGTCTCGATTATAAGGCCAAATCGTTATGACACGTCTCATTCCGTGCCACACAATTTCGTCCCATAATTAGGCGCGGGTAACTCATATCGGTGGTTCAATCCACACCCGATATTCACTTTCAATAATCAAACTCCAAATTCAAACTCAACGTCCCAACTCAATATTCTGACTCCGCATTCCAACTCAATACTCAATATCAACAGTATGACTAACTCCCTAGTCAGTGGTACGGCTAGCTCCTTACCTAGTGATCCTGTCAACTTCCTAGTCGACGATCCGGTTAACTCCCCAATCAGTGGCACGGCTAACTCCCCAATTGCCGGTACGGCTAACTCCCCAGTTGCCTGTACGGTATCGTCTCCTCGACTCCCGGTAGGTGATGGGTCCTGATAGTGACCACATGCACAATCATACTTGGGCTTTGCACTCAATTGCAGAAATTATCAACCCATTGCACCATTAAGCAATCAATATCACATATCGCCCTTTAATGACCATCCTTTGCCATGACCATGAACCATTACCATAGCACAACCACATCACCAAATATGCAATTTCTTGCAAGCAAAGCATCAAGAACTATCAAAAACTACAACCGGTCCTAATTGGCAGAAATAGTCCACTCGCGCATTTCCAAGTTTAAATCCAGAAACCTAATCAAACGAGTTCGGAAAATTCCCAAATTTGAATATGTTGTAAAGGACACATAAATGAACATTTTTTTATGAAAACACATTAACCCAGATATTTCTAGATTCGGCCCAGTAAATCGTTCAATCCAAGTACAAAAACTATGTCCGTTTCCGGAAAATCTGTTTTCCAAAACCAATTTGTTTTGAGATCCAAAACTTGTCCATTTGATTTGAAATTTGAGTATATTAAACTAAAAGATGTGACAAACAATTTTTTTGAAGAAACCATTTCGAAATTCGAACCATAAGAGTTGATAAAAATCCATAGAATCCTAAAGGTCACCAGTTTCAGCATAAATAGAGGTTCTATTTGCAAATGACGAAGCTAATATCTTATTCTTTTAAATCCCTAAAAATCTTGAGTAAAATATATGTTATAGCTGAAGATGTCTAAAATATTTCTCAAGAAAGAATTGACTTCAAAATCGTAACATATTTCACAAAAATGACAAATAGCGAGGGTCCAAAAATCCGATTTGGGAAAAATCCATTGAATTGGACTAGTCCCTCATCATTAGTGCTAATCTCACTAATTAGATCAACACTAATCCATCTTAAGGCTAATATAACCATTCTAGATTAGCATTAATACATCTTAAGACTAATTTCAATTAGTACTAATCTAACTAAGTTAATTAACACTAAACTAATCTCATAAGTGCAATTAACAACCTAATCTAAGATTAGGGAGTTAACTCACCAAATTAGCGAGCCGACGGGTTCACGGCGACGACAACGTGAAGGCGGTGAGATCTCGTGTCCACGGCGGCGCCAAAGGAGGGCGGGAAAGGCTCAAAAAAGGCTAGCAAACTTCACGGTTCGGTGCTGGCTACGCTTCTACTTTTGCTGGTCGAGGGAGCTGCCGGAGGCTGCACGAGTTAGCTGAGATGACGGGATGGGCTGGCGGTGGTGCACGGCTGCTGGACGGTCGGTGGAGGAAGCTCGATGGGCTGGACAGCGGCCAGGCGAGCTGAATGGGCGGCTTGGCCCGCGGGTGTGCGGACTGGCGCGCGATGGGCGGAGTTTCGAGTGGCTCGGCAGCAGCGCAGTAGCGCTTAGACGGCAAGGAGGGGCAGTCAACGGTGGCTGCTGGTCTTTAGCTAGCTTCCTCTAGATTTTTTAAGCTCAAAACACAACAACAATGGGGAAAGCAAGCTAAGGAAGAAGAAGAAGACAGCTGCTAAAGAGGGACCACCAAAATGCCTCAAATTCTTCTCATTTATCTCCATTCACTCATCACACATGCCCCACTTGCTCAGCCATATCCACAGCCCATTTTTGTCTCGCAAATCTTCCTTAGCAAGCCAAGGTGGCTGCCTAAATGTTGCACCCCACAAGGCCTAAGAATTTTGTGGCATCCCTCTCCAATTTCATTCAATTCTTCTCTAATTTAATCTAATTGAAGTGCCACAAAGCCAAGGTAAGTGCCCACATCACATTCCACATTTTTCCTTGCTAAATGATCCAACTTGACGGCCAAAAGTGTGCTAAAAAACGAGCTTCCAAATTTTCCCGGTCCAAAACGTCCAATCTTGATTTTTCGCCGAAAATTCTTCGGAGGATGAGTCGACGTTCTTAAAATAAATCGTGATATGACAGAACTTTCAATTTCTGAAATCGGGTTCAATTTCATAGTTAATTTTAACCGGACGTGATTTTAGCATGACCTAACCTACCGGGTAGCTTTTAGGAATTTTTAGCGCATTTGACCCATGGTTGATTATTTTTGATCCATTGTACATCTTCGACTCATTGGTGACACTTGGTTGTCGTGAAAATCTTAAGGTTTCAAATACGGGCACTAGGTACTGAACCGACAGAAAATTGGGTTAGTGCCGTTCGACACGAATTTTGCAATTAGGTGGAATCATCCACTCTTAATTACATGTTTCTATTGAATCGACCTATTTCTGGTTTCTAATCAATTTTAACGGTCCCTTATTGACCCTTGCTGATTAGTATGGTTGAGTAGTCGAATTCTCAAGTCAGTCGCGTTTATATTCCTTAACGGCTTCACTTGAAAGATTAGTTATCTCGTGAGTGGCCAACTCAGAGAAAAGAACTATAGGCACGTCGATGAAAAGCCCAATTCATTCAATCGAAAACAGACTCGAAAATCAGGCTGTCACACTTGGGCTTAAGAAGGATCCTTATCGTAGGTGAATCCGTCAAATGGATGAGTCGGATTGGAAATGGTTCGATTCACATTGACTCATTTAATTGGTTTTGAACCATTTTCCTATAATATGAATTTAGTAACTCGTACCCGACCCCAATTCACTAAATAAGGAGAGAGCATAAAGTAAGTGAGGATGAGATAAAATAAATGCAAGACAAAGTGAATAAAGAATTATAGGGGTAAATTGGGACTAAATAAGTTGTAAATCCATTTAACAAATATGTTATTTTAGGTTTTACCATTCTAATCTTATTTTAGACTCATTTATTGAATGTAACTAACTAATATGATAACCCAACTTAGTATATATGGGTCAACAAATGAGTTTATGACTCATTCGACAGGATCAATTTTAGGTCTAATGCCGATAACGCATGTGAATTTGAGGATGCACGAAGTTGAGGGTAAAAGAAAAATTTTCGAAGTAATTATTTAAATGATCAAAACAAACTTAGAAGACTAAATAAAACATGAAGATTCTAAGGGAGATTGCGCTCTATAAGTGCGATTTTCAAAGAATTTTTATCCTATTTTAAGTTACACTAAACATATCATAGATTTTCTATAATCCTCTGATACTAGAAGAATAATTTTTTTTCTCACCTCATCCTATCTACCCCGATCCGAAGTTGGACGACTAAACGTTACCCATCTAGTGCACCGAGTTACAAGACTAGAATAGAAATCAGAAAATCTTTGTCCCTTAATTACAATCAACTGGTCGTGCGCCGGCTTTACATATTAGTGTGCTATTACCGTACTATTGTTGTTCAATCAGAAAAAGTTACCGGGGACAAATCTAGGCGGGGCTACCCACCGGTGGCCCTCCGCCCTCTAGATCTAAAAATTTCTCATATTTTTTAAAAAATCAAAATTTTGCAAAAAGAATAATTTACAAGTATTATAATGAATCGTTGAGAATCTTCTATGGTCGCCCCTTGTATCAAATTTGTGATCGAATCCTAAATAAGAATCTTATAGGGGAAGAAGACTTTTCTGGAGTTGTTGCATGAGTTTTCTGTCGCACGCGTGAAGACTTTTCTGGAGTAGTTGCATGCAAGAATCTTACAGGGGAAGAAGACTTTTCTGGAGTTGTCGCATGCGTTCCACTATAAATGCTGTATCGTGAATCGTGAGCCCCAAGTTTCTAATTAGTATAAGATGATAGAAAATATTGAGTGAGCTGGCCACGGCAAGTCAACATGCACTAACCCAATCAGGAAGTCACAAGCAATGGCGACACCGATCTCTGTCGATCTCTCTGACGTTGGCACTTCCTCATGGGTACTTTTTAAATCTAAATCTCTCTCTCTCTCTCTCTCTCTCTCTCTCTCTCTCTCTCATTCTCTCTCATTTTAAACACTCAAGAGTCTAGAGAGAGAGAGATCGGCGTCACCGCTGTCTATCGCTTACTCAATAATTGGGCCGGCGCACGTTGACTTGGTGTGGCGAGCTTACTCAATGATTTCTCGTATATGAAAACAGAAGCCCTCTTCCGCCAACCTTGTCATTGGGATCGCTGTCTCTGATCAGTATATAAGAGAAGTAGTATTGCCTGTCAATCCCGTGTCTCTTATCGTGATCCCTAAGTTTTGATCAGTATATAAGAGGTAGAGACGGGGGGAAGAGAGAGAGGGAGAGGGAGAGAGCATGGTGCTACTAACGATGCGTTGAGCTGAAGCGATACCACCGCAAGCTCCCAGGGCGTTGGTCCACGGCTTGCATCCCCATCACCCTCTCCTTGAGATCTACCTCAACTGGCAGTTCGTGTGCAGTGGCTGCCATGTCGCTGGCCACGGAAGGCGTTACTGCTGCTTCGCCCGCAACTTCGACCTCCACGAACGCTGCGCCACGCGCCCCCTCACGTTCTCCTCCCACCTCCACCCTGCCCACCCGCGCAACCTCTGCCACAAGGAGGTTCACGGCCTGTACTATAGGTGTGAGGCCTGGCTGTACTATCCTCACTCTGCGGGTGTGTGGAGGCCACGGGTTGCGATTCAACCGAAGAATGAAGACTTATCCAGAAGAATGTTTATCTTTAAGGATTCGGTTCGTTTGGTTCATGGAAGATCTTATGGCTAGACATAGCATCTTATGATCATTTATTCTTATTGGAATCCTCTCTGATAAGAAGATCTTTTGAAGGGCGAACAAACTTGGAAGGTTCTACTTATGGAAACCAAGATCCTGATTGTATGGGTGAGCAGGATTGATGGGCTATCATCACATTCCTTAAACGACTCAAGATCTCCTTAATTGATTCTGTCCAACGGGTAGATTGGAAGAACTCATTTGGAAAGTGCCAACGGTTGTAGAGGCATGGAGAAGTATATAAGGAAGACTCTTAAGTTGTTCGAGTGGGTGCGTGAAAGAAAAATTTCAAAGTCTAAAGCTTCCTAGTTCTTTGCTACTTCAGTTGTCGAGCTAAAAGTTGTACTCAAAAGAGAGAGCAAATACTTGTGAGACTTTGTAAGAGTGTAGTAGAGGTTCTACATTGAGAAGTAAAGGACGTGAGACTGTAAAATCTCTTTTGATTCATAGTGAAATCCAGCTAGTGGGCTGTCAATGCGGGAGAGTGGACGTAGGCTTGATCTAAGCCGAACCACTATAAACCTTGTGTTCCAATTTCCTTTCCTTAACTCCTTACTTTTATTCGATGCTTTTTATAATTGTTTAAGGTTGTTTACGTTCTTAGTCAATTATCTTTAAGAGGGAATTTATTACTATTTAGTCTTGCGAGAAAATTGTATTTACACCTATTCACCCCCCTCTAGGTGTTCTTACTAGCCCTTTCAATTGGTATCAGAGCTTGTGTGCTCATTTTATTGAAGTGTTTTTACTTCTGAGTTAAAGATCTATGGCTAGTATTTTGGCTCAAGGTTTGGTTGAAGACCAAAGCAACACCAGATCCCCTTACTTTGATGGGAAGGAATATAATGTGTGGAAAAACAAGATGAAGGCATTCCTGAGATCGAAAGATCCCCTAGAATGGAACGTAGTAGAAAAATGGATTATTTCCAAAACTACATCCACCTCAGAAAGAGGAAAAGAAGTTGCAGATGCTGATGAAATGGCACAAGAAGAAATAACCAAGAGACAAGCTCTTAATGCTAAAGCCATTTACTCTTTATATTGTGTTTTATCTCCTATTGAGTATAACAGAATTTCATCTTGTGAAACAGCCAAAGAAGTCTGGGATAGGTTACACGTTACTTATGAAAGAACTGGTCGAGTTAAAGAAACAAAAATCAATATTCTACTCGGACAGTATGAAGCCTTCAAGATGAAGCCAAGAGAATCTATCACTGACATGTTTAGTCATTTCACAGAAATTGTAAATGGTCTAGCATATGAGGGACAACCAATCTCAAGACCAATGAAGGTTAATAAATTGCTGCGTGGACTCTCCAAAGACTGGAATCACATGAAGAGTTCAATAGAGAAACCCAGAGGATCATGCCACTCTCTATAGACAAACTAGTCGGCATACTTCAATCATATGAAGTGGAGCAAATTAATGAGGAAGAAGATCATAAAGGTAAGAAGTCAATTGCTTTAAAATCTAATGATGATTCTGATACAGATTCAGAAGATGATATGGATAATGAAGAACTAGCACTCATGATAAGGAGATTCATAAAGTTGAATAGAAAGGGAAGAAGATTCAACTGGAAAAAGCAAGGCGCTCAAAAATTTCAGAACAAATCAACTGAGGATGATGAAGTCAACAAAGATGTGATCTATTTTGAATGCAAGAAAAAGGGGCACATCAGACCTAACTGTTCTCTGTTGAAGAAAAAGAAAAGAAAAACTGAGAAATACAGAAAGGCTCTCAAAGCAGAGACATGGAGTAATATTGAATGCGAAGAAAGTTATGAAGAATATGCCAATATATGTCTAATGGCAAATTCAGAATTAGACTCAGATCTTGAAACTGACTCAAACTTAGACAACGAAATCGAGGTTAGTAATTTAAAGATTCCTACTAAAGTCTTGAAGTACATAGATGAACTTTGTCTTAGTCTCAAAACCTCTCTTAAGAGGATTTCCGAACTGAAGAGGGAGAATTCTAAACTTAAACAACGGGAAACTTTATGGAAAGAAAAGTTTGAAAATCTAGACAAAAGTTTTGCTAATTTGAAAGAAAATGCAGATTCTCTTTCAAAA
Source organism: Eucalyptus guilfoylei (assembly GCA_016097605.1). Classification (NCBI taxonomy): domain Eukaryota; kingdom Viridiplantae; phylum Streptophyta; class Magnoliopsida; order Myrtales; family Myrtaceae; genus Eucalyptus; species Eucalyptus guilfoylei. Next base: position 23,163,050 of record CM027869.1, read on the forward strand.
TAAAATACCTTTTCAAACGAGGATATTTCAAATATCACAAAAATGTTTTCAAAAGGATCTAAGAAATTGAAAAAGATTCTTTCAGTTAAAAGACCTTATTTCAACAAATCTGGTTTGGGAATGACACTAGAAACCATTCCTCTATTTGATTTTCCAAAAGTAAAGGAAAGAATCAAACAAAGACCTAAAAAGACGTTTTACAGAATTCATTTTCAAAGAGTTTTTGTAAGACCTGTTGGTCGAAGTGCTCTCAAATGTTCAAAGTGTAACAGCTCGGAACATTTTGAGAAAAAATGTCCCAAGGTTTGGAGACCTGTTAAGAAGGATTGGGCAAAAACTGTATTTTGTACTAATTCCCCTAGACCCAAGAAAATATGGGTACTGAAGAAAGCTTGAGTTTTTTTTGTAATTATAGGTCACTATCAAGAAAAAGATCAAGTGGTATTTGGATAGTGGCTGTTTGAGACACATGACTGGAGATTCAAGCTGTTTCATTAAGCTTGTGCAAATAAATAGTTGAAAAGTTTCTTTTAGTGGAAATAGCAAAGGAAAAATTGTTGGATGTGGAACTGTGAAAATTGGAAGTTTTATAATCAACAATGTTTTCTTGGTGGAAGGATTAAATTACAATCTACTCAGCATTAGTCAACTGTGCGACGCTGGATTCAAGATCAATTTCTAAGAGGGAATTTGTTCGGGAACTAGCAAAGATCTATCTCAATCCTTCACTGGATAAAGACATGGGAATATTTATCTTATAGATATAAAACCAGAAAGCTCTTAGTGTCTAATATCCATTCAAGATGAAGCAAATCTTTGGCATCGAAAGTTTGGCCATGTTAATATGAAGTAGATTGCCAAGATCTCCTCCAAGAAACTTATTCGTGGACTCTCCAATCTGACTTTTCAAAAGACTGATCTATGCACACCATGTGTTTTGGGCAAACATGTTAGAAGTTCTTTTAAACCTATAAATCAAGTTTCTACTAATCGAGTTTTGCAGCTTCTGCATTTGGATCTCTTTGGACCAACCAGAACTCAAAGTCTTGGTGGAAAGAAATACTGTCTAGTAATTGTGGATGATTACTTTCGCTTTACATGGGTATACTTCCTGGCAAGTAAGTATGAAACATTTCCTTACTTTTTAAAATTCGCCAAGAAGGTACAAAATGAAAAATATTATACTATATCAAGCATTCAGACAGACCATGGAGGTGAGTTTGAAAATCAAGACTTTGCTAAATTTTGTGATGAATCTGGTATCCAGCATGTTTTTTCTTCTCCATATACTCTAGAGCAGAATGGAGTTGTGGAAAGAAAGAATAGATCTTTGCAGGAGATGGCAAGAACCCTTTTAATTGAAAGTAATATTTCTTCTCGATTTTGGGCTGAAGCAGTTTCTACAGCTTGTTATATTATTAACAGAGTGTTTTTAAGGCATATTTTAGAGAAAACTCCTTATGAAGTTTTTAAAGGGAAAAAGCCAAATGTTTCTTATTTTCATGTGTTTGGTTGTAAGTGTTTTATTTTGAAGAACGCAAATGATCGAACTAGTAAGTTTGAGGAAAAATCAGATGAAGGAATTTTCCTTGGGTACTCAATCTCAAGCAAAGCTTACAAAGTATTCAACAAGAAGACTTAGTCTGTGGAAGAATCTATGAACGTCAAGTTCCAAGACTCTATGCAGATTCAACTGGATCCGACTCAACTTGAAGATTCTGAACCTGTTTCAGACCCTCCAAAACCTACTTCCCTCGAAGTGGTTCAGATTCTTGAAACTCAACTATAAGATGTTCCAGAAGAATCAACTGAAGTAGAGGATCAACAGACTCACAAACCAACTAGCAACTGGAAGCATAAGTCAAGTCATCCCAAAGAACTTATCATTGGCAACATTAATGAAGGAATTCGTACAAGATCCGAAAGGCGAGAAGAGTCTAGTGCTTTAGCACTTGTTTTTGTAATTGAACCCAAAACTGTAAAAGAAGCCTTGACTGATGAAAGCTGGATTGAAGCCATGTAAGAAGAGCTCAGATAGTTTAGCGTCAACGATGTTTGGGAATTAATTCCTAAACCTAAAGGTAAATCTGTTATTGGAACTAAATGGGTTTTTAGGAACAATGTGGATGAAAAATGAAAAGTGGTTAGAAACAAAGCAAGACTCGTGGCCAAAAGATATACTCAAGAAGAAGGAATAGACTATGACGAGACCTATGCACCAGTAGCGAGGTTAGAAGCAAGATTATTACTTGCTTTTGCTTGCTATAAAAATTTCAAGTTATTCCAAATGGACGTGAAAAGTACATTTCTAAACGGATTTATCTAAGAAGAAGTTTATGTGGAACAACCACCTGGTTTTGAAGATCCAAGAAAGCCATATTCAATTTATAAACTGAAAAAGGCCCTACATGGACTAAAGCAGGCACCTCGAACTTGATATGAAAGGTTAAGTAAATTTCTAACTCAAAATGGTTTTGTTAAAGGAAAGGTAGGCACTACTTTGTTTATTAAAAGAGAATGTAAAGATTTTTTACTTGTTCAGATTTATGTTGATAATATCATATTTGGATCACCTAATGAATATCTCTGCAAGAAATTTTCTAGATGCATGCAGGATGAATTCGAGATGAGTATGATGGGTGAGTTAACTTTCTTTCTGGGATTACAAGTTAAACAATCAAAGGAATGAATTTTTATTCACCAAGAAAAATATGCAAATGATCTTATCAAGAAGTTTGGATTGGAGAATTGCAAAAAGACACAGACGCCTATGTCAAGTTCTTCGACGCTGGATAAAGATGAAGGAGGGAAGAGTGTAGACCAGAAGCTATACAGGAGCATAATTGATTCACTTATTTACCTTACTGCACTTAGACCTGACATTTTGTTTGGTGTTTGTGTCTGTGCTAGATTCCAATCAAATTCCAAAGAATCTCATCTAACTACTACAAAGCGCATAATCAAATACGTTGCAACAACTCCAAAGCTAGGTCTGTGGTATTCCAAAGAAGGATACTTTACTCTCCTTGGATATTCAGACGCAGATTTAGCAGGTTGCAAAGTGTACAAAAATAGTACTTCTAGTACATGTCAATTGCTTGGAAACAAGCTGGTATCTTGGTTTTCAAGAAAACAGAGTACCGTAGCTCTTTCAATAGCTGAAGCAGAATATGTAGCTCTTGGAAGTTGCTGCTCTCAAATCTTATGGATAAGGCAACAGCTAAAAGACTTTGGAATTGAAGAATCATGTATCGAGATCAAATGCGACAACACCAGCACCATTAATCTCACAAAGAATCAAATCCTTCATTCAAGGGCAAAGCATATAGAGATTCGATATCATTTTATTAGAGATCATGTTCAGAATGGAGAAGTTATGATACAGTTTATTGACTCAAAGAATCAACTGGCAGACATATTTACAAAGCCACTGGAGAAAAGTCTATTTGACTCTATTCGCACCAGACTGAACATTATACAATTTATCAGTTAAAGTCTGAAGATGATTAGACTCAAAATAACAAAAAGTTGCGACTGTAAGGTATCTCTGTTCTAGTAATTTAATTTTTGAATAAAAAACTTGAAAAGGTACGTTCATTTTTTGAATCATATTATGGCGGTTTTTCATTTTCAAAATGGTATTTTTTTTTTCATTTTCAAAAGGGCAGTTTTTACTTTTTCCTTTATGACGATCCGTATACGTCGTTTCATCTGCTTTATGTATTGTTGATTTTCATCTTCATTTTCACTCTCAAACCCTAGAATACGAAATTCCCACTTGCTCTCACTTTCTCTTTAGTTTATTCCAAAAAGATCTCACCTTCTTCATGAACGAGTTCGAGAACTTCACCCAAAAAGCAACTATGTCTTCAAGAAAGTCTTCTAGAATCGCTAGCAGGGGACCACAATATATGCGTGAGGGTCCTACGCACTTCGATCTGACTGAGGAAGATGACTCTCCTCAACAACATCAGCAAAGTCAACAACAACATTCTCAACCACGCCAGTCTTCTCAATACAGGACATAAGATCCTCCATAGAATCAACCAGAAGAAGAAATTGTGGAAGATGTAGAACTTGTAAGAACGCCGACTCCTGAAGTTCTTTTCAAACTTTATTCTAAGTTGAAAGAAGGTGATACTGCAATGACTTTGATCGATGAATTTCTAAGAGAGAGGGGTTACAAGAATGAAACCTTATTCCTGCGTGAGATGGAAAAGATGGACATTGCGCCTAAAGGGTTGGCTAATAGAACATTTGCCAACTTTCCAAGTGACCTACGTTTTGGTACTTTCAATCAACCTGAAGGAAAAGTCGACGATGAAAGGATGTTCACACATTTTCAGCCTAGGATGGGAGTGGCTGCAAATGTTCGTGGTGAAGGAGCAAGTATTTTCCGCTCTAAGGATCATAAGAAGACCTACTCAAATTTGCTGAAGCGAGGGGTTATGAATCCTAGAAGTGTTGATTTTGATTTTCTTGATTCGATGAATGTAAATCTGAGGGAGAAATTTGCACTCCTTCAAATGGAACGATTTTGCTCTGAGACAACAGTCGCCTATCCAGCACTCACATCGTACTTCTATTCAAATCTATCATTTTTGGATGTGAATAGATTTTCCTTTACAGTTAGGGATAACAAATTTGTGGTCGATGTAGACACCTTAGCTGATGTGATTGGGGGTGGAAAGAGGGTGTTTCCAACCAATCAGTGTATCAGTTGCTCATGCTACACTGGAACTTGTACGAGACAGGTTTGCTGAAGGCAAAATTTCCTACACAAAGATGAATGCTTCCAACATCTTGCTTCATAAGATCGTGATCAACTGTATCCGGCCCAAGTCTATGTCAAAGACTGATGTTTCTTGTTCAGAAGCAAAGCTGATGTACACCATCAAAATTGGCTAGAAGTTATCTCTGCCTCATACTATCCCCATGCACATGTACAGGACAGTGGTGAAGGACAAGGGACAACTCCCTTACTCTGCTCTTAGCACAAGACTCTTCAGACACTTCGACATTCATATTCCTGCTCCTTTGTGTATGCAAAGCATTGCTCTAATGGTGATTGGATTGAAGATGGTCACTAAGATGCGTCTGAATGAGCTCAGCAAGGCTTTAGAGAGCATGAAGGAGAAGTCTCCTGTCAAGGCAAAGCAAGACTCTGCAACAACAAACGGAAAGGCATGGAACCAATGACTGAACCTATCAATAAGAGAAGAGCACTCATCTTGGAGGATGAAGACGAAAAGGATGACATTACTCTCTCCGCCTTTGCCTTAAAGAATTTACAGAGTTTTGTTAGCTTTCAAAAGGGAAGAGAGATAGCAGAAGAAGAAGAGACTAAGAAGATAGATGTGGGAAGAAAAGAGATGAGAATAGAGGAAGAAGAAGGAAGAACAGAGGAAGGAAGGAAGGAAGAAGAAGAAGAAGAAGAAGAAGAAGAAGAAGAAGAAGAGGATCAAGAGGACTCTTTTGAACCAACCTTGGCTATATTTTTGTCAAGTGACTCTGAAAAGACAGAGTGGAATTGCTGGAGAAAAAGGAAAAGGGACACATCACTCAAATGTTGAAGTTGAAGCAGAACAAGAAGAAGAATTATTTTCTCCATATGATGGCGCACACAAACAGGGGGAGCTGTTGAAAAACAAAGTATTTCTTCACCTGCTCTGGTATCTCCTACTAGTGATGTTAGTCAATCTGCAACAGATCCAGAGGATATGTATGCCTCTCTTTACCCTGAAGCAAACATTGAGGCATCCACTCCTAGTCATGGTGGACGAATTGCTGAAGAACTCTCCAATCTCAAGACTCCTGCAATTGACTCAGCTGGACCCAGTGCTGCACCAGAACAAATAGCAGACTTTTCAAGACCACTGGATATCCTATTGGATTTAAGGAGACAGCAATATGGCCTGGAGTTTGAGATAAAGGATCTAAAGAAAGCTTTCTTGACTACTTCAGTTTCTCTGCAAGAACAACTACTCACCCTAAAGACTCAAGTGCAAGATACTGTGAAGGGTGAAGATTTACAGCAATTGAAGGAGACTCTTGGAAAGCTTGAGGACACAGTCAAATCCATGGGAGAATTTTAGCTTGTTCGGATTCCAAAACTGCTATGATTTTCACACAACTCTTCTCATTCACTCTTTTTGCTCGTTTATCACTCAATTTTTTTGCTATTAACAAAAAGGGGGAGAAGTGGTGCAGATTTGTGCAGATTTATCTTTTTGAGCACACATTTCTTAAGTTTTTTGGTTTGATGACCTTTGGATGGTATTTTTATTTTTGGACTTCTGACTTTGGACCTTTGACTACTATCTTGATTTGAATCTTTGAGGCTTGCAATAACTTAGCTTGTGATACTGATTATGGATGGATAGTTATTTTATCTTACTGGACTAACATATTTTTTGTGGATGCAGAATAGATGTTATCCAAGTCCTAATCAACTTATTTTTATAAGATATCATGTTTGGCTTAAGCGTTGTTTTGCAGGTTAAAAATTTTCAAATTTGCAGGAAAGTTTTATCACTATAAAAATTGGGGAGATTGTTGGAGAAAACTCCTTATTGTTTTGAAGTTGACAAAACATTTCCCATAGTCTGAAGAACTCCAGACGCAACTGTCAAAGTCTGAAGACTGCTAGACTTTAACCTCAAAGTCTGACCTCATTGACAGATTCTAGACCGAAGAATGAAGACTTATCCAAAAGAATGTTTATCTTTAAGGATTCGGTTTGTTTGGTTCATGGAAGATCTTATGGCTGGACATAGCATATTATGATCATTTATTCTTATTGGAATCCTCTCTGATATGAAGATCTTTTGAAGGGCGAACAAAATTGGAAGGTTCTATTTATGGAAACCAAGATCTTGATTGTATGGACGAGCAAGATTGATGGGCTATCATCACATTCCTTAAACGACTCGAGATCTCCTTAATTGATTCTGTCCAACAGGTAGATTGGAAGAACTCCTTTAGAAAGTGCCAATGGTTGTAGAGGCATGGAGGAGTATATAAGGAAAACTCTTAAGTTGTTCGAGTGGGTGCGTGAAAGAAAATTTTCAAAGTCTGAAGCTTCCTAGTTCTTTGCTACTTCAGTTGTCGAGCTAAAAGTTGTACTTAAAAGAGAGAGCAAACACATGTGAGACTTTGTAAGAGTGTAGTAGAGGTTCTACATTGAGAAGTAAAGGACGTGAGACTGTAAAATCTCTTTTGATTCATAGTGAAATCCAGCCAATAGGCTATCAGTGCGGGAGAGTGGACGTAGGCTTGATCTAAGCTGAACCACTATAAATCTCGTGTTCCAATTTCCTTTCCTTAACTCCTTACTTTTATTCGATGCTTTATATAATTGTTTAAAGCTGTTTACGTTCTTAGTCAATTATCTTTAAGAGGGAATTTATTACTAATTAGTCTTACGAGAAAATTGTATTTACACCTATTCACCCCCATTTAGGTGTTCTTACTAGCCCTCCATCGGTGTGTACCAATATCATACATAACCAGAACCCGTACTCGAACAAAGACCAACCCTTGTATATCAAGATGAGGGTACTCCAAACACTCGCACTCAACATCAATTGGGATACCGTAGAATGTACCGGGAGTGACCGGTAGCAGAGGCATATCTTCTAGTTTGAAATGTTAGTCCCCAAAAGGGGTGAGTACAACCACTCAGCAGTAAAAGGTTCATTAAACTATATTATGCAACAAATGTAATAATCCAATTTCATGCGGAATGCACATGTCATCTATGCAATTATGTATGTATATCTATATACTATCAAGAGATGAATTTCTTGTACTACATTCATAAAAATTAATTCAATGCCTGGACAAACACCTTTTCAATATCAGATGATACCAACTCAAAATTCATAGACAATTCCCATGCCATGCCATATGCACATACATACGCTTGATTAATTTACCCATTTTAGTATTCAAAAAATTTCATTCCCCGGGGACCAGTGTTTGCATCCCTCCGGCTTTCGCACCCAACTTGGCATCGCGAGACCCTTCAGCACAAACCTCCGGGCATCTAGAGCGTGTTCCATCACATCCCTGAGCATCTCGCACCCCACCTAGCATCACGAGGCATATCCAGGGCTCGCCATGAAAATGGTAGCCCCTTCCTTCCGGATTTACGTACAATACTTACTACCGGGCATCCCAAAACTCCCGGGGACCCGCTGGGGCACTACGGTCCCCAGGCATCCAACGGCATCGACTCATTCAATCCTATGGGCATCCCGTCTCCCAGGGCATCGTCGACTTAGCCGTCCGATGGTAACATTAATATCTTGATATATACCATTACTAAAATATATTTCGATGCAATGATACCGAGAGTCTCATAAATCTATAAATCTTTATCAAAGATTTCGATGTCATATGATATGCTGAATGTCACCGCATCCATCAAGTGAATAACAACTCAAGATACAATGACTTTTAGGACAAATTGAACAATTTCATAGTAAAACAGTTTAAAGGCCAGAATGCGCGCTTTTAGTAGAAATTTCGAAATAATCATCAAATGACCTTGAAAAATTCTAAGATTTTAACACGTTATAACTGAGATCTAGAGGAAAAAGTTTCATGAGAACACTGAGCCAAAATAATTATGTACAAGTCGCAACAGACCGTATATCACAGCTACAAGCTCAAATCAGAGTTCACTTTTCAATCAGGAAGATACCACATGTTGGAATAATTTTCTGACACCATCTGAGTTCCAAAAAATCTAACAATAATCTATGTTATATTTTAGGCAATTATTTACAGCTTTCATGAACCCAAAACCAAAATCCTATTAGAAATTTCTATAGAAAAATCGGCAAAACTACTAGGTTTCTCAAAATAAAATGTCGGACCACACGGATTCAATGGAATCCAATACCTACACCTTGGCCTACTTACTTTCAAAGGCTCATCTAAACTTATATCTCACAATGTAGTTCATGAGGATTACAAGCACACATGGATAATCAAAGCATTTTTCTCAATTTCTCAACCCATCACTACCGAAATCCAGCACACACCATCCATGCTCAAACATTTTCCAAACCCATCTCACTATATCAGATTTCTATGGCATTGCATCACATAGTTTTATGAACTTCCACTTGCCTCTGGTCCTAGATGTTGACGGCAAGCAAGGACAGATGCTTGCGGACCTCAAGTGCGAATCTATGGCGGCGAAGACGGGCGGCGTCAACAGTGGCAGCAAGGCGCACGCACGGCAGGGCTGGTCTCCTTCTTTCCCTCGCCGACACACCCTCACGCTCAATTACTCTCTGGTTTTGCTCCCTTTGTTTACTCACTTATTGATCTAATTAATAGTTCTTGCATGCAGATTTGCGGTGGATGGAGCAATAAATGGACAGGTGGGGGAGGCATGTCCTTCGCTGGTGACTTTTGGCTTCCGTTGGCAGCTCCACATCATGTGACGTGGCCATCATTGGCCAAACTCCAGTCAACGTTTCCTTTACAATATTGACTGAGGTGTCGACTAATTAAGGGATTAGTGTGGAGTGGTTGTGGGCCGGTGGGTTGCGGCTTCATTACTCTTAATATCCAGCCCACACTTTCTCTAAATATTTGCCTTAATCTCCGCATGTGCATGAGTTAAATACAGCTACTCACATGGCCGTATGATATTACAACAATACACAAGGATAGTTCGATTCGTAGGGTACATGGCCAAGTATAGAAAATTTCTTGTTAATCCATCTTATAGTACAACCTTGGTCTCACTGATGATAGTATGTAGGGATGAGACTAAAACTTATTCAATGGTCGAGCCATTTCTAAATATGACATGTCAGCCTGACGATGAAAAAAAAATGGTGTCCGTACATGATTCTAATGACACCATCCGACGATACTTCCATCGATCAGCCATGGTCGTCACATATCCGAGGTTGTCGAAATTCTTGGGTGCCACAACACTATCCGGTTAATAAGTGAAAATTTTCGTTTATGTGGCCCCAACTTTAAAAATAATATTCTAATAAGGGCATCCAAAAACTAATCCAATCCTATATAATCTCATTATAAGAATATAGAGATCAACGTGTTAACTGTAACACATGACCTTCTATAATCACATATAATAAGCGTTATATTTTCATGAATAATGGGCCTAGTAGTGTAGTAAGAAATAGTGCCAACATGTGATCAAAATATACACTATTTTTTATCGGTCCTCAATGTAATTTCTCAACAACATGAAATTTTGTTAGCGTAATTTCTAAACAATAGCAAATTGCACGATTATGTCACAATCCAACATGAGATCTCTTAATTAGTGATATCCAGTCGTCTTTAAACTCAAATTTGTTTAAAGATGTTGTTTTATACTTTAATTTCTCGGTTAACAGGAGAAAATATAACAATAGAATCAACAATAATGATCATTGAAAATCAATGCTTTAAAAGATATCATGAAAGCATTATCGGTTTGCATATAACTATAATATCCAAAAATACACATTATATAGCACCCACTAACAAAAGAAAACAAAAGAATCTAAAACGCCCATATTCTTTACATGTTCTTTAAACAAAATGGGTCGTAAGCCTTTTGTTAGAGGATCAGCCAACATGAACTCAGTTATGATATTCTCGATCACAATATCTCTTTTTTTTTACGAAGTCCTTAACAGTATAATATTTGATCTCCATGTGTTTGGACGCATTGCTGATTTTATCATTCTTGGAATAAAACACAGCTGCAGTGTTATCACAGCAAATCACCATAGGTTTAGCAATAGAGTCCACAACTCGCAATTCTGAAATCAAATTTCTGAGCCAAACAGCTTGAATTGACGCGTCGTAACATGCTACAAACTCAACATGCATTGTAGAGTTCGTAATCAAGGTTTGTTTTGTGCTCTTCCAAGAAATAGCACCTCTAGCCATCATAAAAATATATCTAGAAGTTGATTTTCTGTCATTTGAACAACTAGCAAAATTAGCATCTAAATATCCAATCGCCTTTAGGTTCTCAACTCTACTATACAGGAGCATGAAGTCTTTTGTTCATTATAGATATCTCATCACCCTTTTAATTGCAACCCAATGTTCATGACTTGGATTCGACATATATCTTCCAAGAGTATTCACAGCAAAAGCAATATCAGGTCTGGTACATACTTGTGCATACATAAGACTGCCAACTGTACTAGCATATGGAACATTCTTCATGACTTCTTTTTCAACATCATTCTTGGGGCATTGTTCTATGCTCAATTTATCTCCTTTCACAACAAAAGCTTCACCTAACTTGCAGGCCTGCATATTGAATCTTTTCAAAAGACGATCTATATAACTTTTCTAAGATAACCCCAGAACCTTCTTAGATTTGTCACGATGAATCTCAATTCCTAGAACAAAAGAGGCTTCCCCAAGGTCTTTCATATCAAACTTTGTAGATAGAAAACATTTTGTGTCATTCAATAGATCAACATCTGTACTAGCAAGCAAAATGTCATCTACATAAAGTACTAAGAAAATATATTTACTCTCACTTACTTTCATGTAGATGCATTAATCAAACTTGTTTTCTTCAAAACCAAATGATTTCACAACCTTGTGAAATTTCAAATACCACTAACGTGATGCTTGTTTAAGACCATAGATAGACATTTGAAGTTTGCACACCATATGCTCCTTTTCGGCTTCTTTAAACCCTTGAGGTTGCTGCATATGTACTTCTTCATCCAGATCTCCATTTAGAAAAGTGTCTTTACATCCATTTGGTGAAGCTCTAACTCAAAATTAGCCACCAATGCCATGATTATTCGAAAATAGTCTTTAATGGACACTAGAGAAAATACTTCAGTATAATCAATGTCTTCTCTGTGTGTGTACTCATTTGTGACTAACCTTGCATTGAATCTCTCTATGTTACCTTTATTGCCTTTCTTGATTTTGACTACCCATTTGCAGCCGATTAGGTAAATCAACAAGTTCCGATACTTGATTAGTTGACATGGAAATCATCTCGTCCTTCATCGCCCCTAACCATTCATCTGCCTGACTACTATTAAGAGCTTCTTTGAAGGTCGTCAGATCAACTATATTTTCAATGTTAAAATCAGCTTCTCCAAGATAGACATGATAATCATTTAGAGGTGTTGGTCTTCTTTGTTCATGTGATCTTCGCACATGCATTTCTAGAGCTGCATCATTCGTATGGGGAATTTCATTTGTAATGGGAGGATCTACCGACATATTTCTAGTATCTACTTCTTGCTGAATTTTTACTCTACAAGGCTCTCGCATAGAATCATCATGCAAGATAGGCAATGGAATAGAAGCCGTTTTATTTGGTTCTTCCCTCTCGAAAGATTCATAATAACTCTTTTCAGCAACATCTAATTCTAGGAATTAGGCGGTTTATGATTCAACGATTCTAGTGCCACGAGTATGACAATAGAACCTATACCCTTTGGAATGGTAAGGGTAGCCAATAAAGTAACATCTAGTAGTCCTGGGTTCGGTCTGCTATTGAGAATGATCACAAATTATCACCTGTGCTGGACAACCCCAAACTTGAAAATGATTCAAACTTGGTTTTCTCCACGTCTACAATTCAAAAAGTGTTTTCGGCATCGATTCACTAGGTATACGACTTAATATATAAGTCGTTGTTTTAATTGCATCATCCTATAAGTATTCAGACAAATCACATCTGTTTATCATACGTTTCATCTCCATGAGTGTGCGATTGCGTCATTCAGCTACACCATTTTGTTCGGGACTCTCAGGCATTGTATACTGAACGACAATAACACAATCCTGCAAATATTTAGCAAACGGTCCCATTTGTTGTCTAGTTTCGGTATATCTATTCACCAAGGGCCTTTGGGCTTAAGAAGGATCCCTATCGTAGGTGAATCCGTCAAATAGATGGGTCGGATTGGAAATGGTTCGATTCACATTGACTCATTTAATTGGTTTTGAACCATTTTCCTATAATATGAATTTAGTAACTCGTACCCAACCCCAATTCACTAAATAAGGAGAGAGCACAAAGTAAGTGAGGATGAGATAAAATAAATGCAAGATAAAGTGAATAAAGAATTCTAGGGGTAAATTGGGACTAAATAAGTTGTAAATCCATTTAACAAATATGTTATTTTAGATTTTACCATTCTAATATTAGTTTAGACTCATTTATTGAATGTAGCTAACTAATATGATAACCCAACTTAGCAAATATGGGTCAACAAATGAATTTATGACTCATTCTGACAGGATCAATTTTAGGTCTAATGCTGATAACGCGTGTGCATTTGAGGATCCACGTAGTTGCGGGTAAAAGAAAAATTTTCGAAGTAATTATTTAAACGATCAAAACAAACTTAGAAGACTAAATAAAAAATGAAGATTCTCAGGGAGATTGCGCTGTATAAGTGCGATTTTCAAAGAATTTTTATCCTATTTTAAGTTACACTAAACATATCATGGATTTTCTATAATCCTCTGATACTAGAAGAATAATTTTTTTTCTCACCTCATCCTATCTACCCCGATCCGAAGTTGGACGGCTAAACGTTACCCATCTAGTGCACCGAGTTACGAGACTAGAATAGAACTCAGCAAATCTTTGTCCCTTAATAACAATCAACTGGTCGTGCACCGGCTTTACATATTAGTGTGCTATTACCGTACTATTGTTGTTCAACCAGAAAATGTTACCGGGGACAAACCTAGGCGGGGCTACCCACCGGTGGCCCTCCGCCCTCTAGATCTAAAAATTTCTCATATTTTTTAAAAAATCAAAATTTTGCCAAAAGAATAATTTACAAGTATTATAATGAATCGTTGAGAATCTTCTATGGTCCCCCCTTGTATCAAATTTGTGATCGAATCCTAAATAAGAATCTTACAGGGGAAGAAGACTTTTCTGGAGTTGTTGCATGAGTTTTATGTCGCACGCGTGAAGACTTTTCTGGAGTAGTTGCATGCAAGAATCTTACAGGGGAAGAAGACTGTTCTGGAGTTGTCGCATGCGTTCCACTATAAATGCTGTATCGTGAATCGTGAGCCCCAAGTTTCTGATTAGTATAAGATGATAGAAAATATTGAGTGAGCTGGCCACGTCAAGTCAACATGCACTAACCCAATCAGGAAGTCACAAGCTATGGCGACACCGATCTCCGTCGATCTCTCTGACGTTGGCAGTTCCTCATGGGTACTTTTTAAATCTAAATCTCTCTCTCTCTCTCTCTCTCTCTATCTCATTTTAAACACTCAAGAGTCTAGAGAGAGAGAGATCGGCGTCACAGCTGTCTAGCGCTCACTCAATAATTGGGCCGGCGCACGTTAACTTGGTGTGGCGAGCTTACTCAATAATTTCTCGTATGTGAAAACAGAAGCCCTCTTCCGCCAACCCTGTCATTGGGATCGCTGTCTCTGATCAGTATATAAGAGAAGTAGTATTGCCTGTCAATCCCGTGTCTCTTATCGTGATCCCTAAGTTTTGATCAGTATATAAGAGGCAGAGACGGGGAGAGAGAGAGAGAGGGAGAGGGAGAGAGCATGGCGCTACTGACGATGCCTTGAGCTGAAGCGATACCACCGCAAGCTCCCAGGTCGTTGATCCACGGCTTGCATCCCCATCACCCTCTCCTTGAGATCTACCTCAACTGGGAGTTCGTTTGCAGTGGCTGCCACTCCGCCGGCCACGGAAGGCGTTACTGCTGCTTGGCCTGCAACTTCGACCTCCACGAACGCTGCGCCACGTGCCCCCTCACGCTCTCCTCCCACCTCCACCCCGGTCACCCGCGCAACCTCGTCTACCCCTCCCTTGGTAGGGTCTGCAACCTCTGCCGCGAGGAGGTTCACGGCCTGTACTACAGGTGCAAGGCCTGCGGGTTCCACGTCCACCCTCTATGGACTGAGCTGTCGGCGACGGTGGAGCACGCTGCACACCCCCACGAACTCCTCACTCTCTGGCGTGACGAGCTGCGGACATGTGCAGTCAGTTGGCAGGTGTGCGATTCCTGGAAGCGGTGCCCCATTGACTTCCATCTGGAGTGATATTCCAAGAGGTTGAGGTAGGTTGCCAAACCGGGACAGCTCCGGCGTCTGCGCATCATCACGGGCAGTCCGGTTACGTCAGCGGAGTCCATCCTGCTCCTCATCCTTGCTCTAATCCACGTCCACCTTGCTTTTGTTCACCTATTAATAGCGCCATTCCAATCAACGGCGGAGCGTTGATCAACAGTGCCATGCCAATCAATGGCGGAGCGTCGATGTCCACGAGCGGAAGCGGCCAGGAGAAGGGAAGACGCCGGAAGAAGATTGGCTTGTTCGCGCGCAACGTCGCGCGCAACATCGGCGTACATGTTGTTGTTAGCTTCATTAAGCATATTTTTAAGTAGGCTTTGATTGTACGTGTTGCTGTCTTGTAATCCATTTGATTGTGCATGTTGCTTGTAATAAATTTGATTGTGCATGTTGCATGTAATCCATTTGATTGTGCTTGTTGCTAGTTGTGCAAGTTCCAAGAGTCGGTGGCAGGTCGCCAGAACGGGATTGCTCCGGCGTCTGTGTGTATAATTTCCTACCGGAAGTTTCAGGTGCCTCTGTTTTTTTCAGGACCCGTGAGCTTGGTCCTTGTTTGTGTGTGACCTCCCACTGTCTATAAAAGGTAAGGAGGATGTAATGTGTTGGGCAGAGTCCCTTGAAGTAAAGTGAATGTTTTGTGAAACTCGCTTTCTAAACTCCTTCTTTTTCTCCAGCCTGGTAGGATCCTCTAAGAAATGCAGCTCGGATAGTTAGAAATGTTACCATCTTGACATCTCTGAGTGTCTCTAGGCTCTGAACTAAAGGTCAGAGTGGTTTTCTGCTAAAAGGCTGTCCTTAAAGGGCTTGAACGGGAGAGGTTCGCCCACTGTGGGAAGGCATACCTGTAGGAAACTGACTCCATCCTCCCTGGTTTTAAGTCTAGAACCATTCATGGTATTAAAGCCATGGTTTCGTTTGTAATAATATCCATTCCATGCACCAAGTAAGTGAATCCAGTGTTGAGAAAATCTCTTCACATCATCACAGATCCAGAAATACTAGAAGCACCTATTTCTCTCGGTGCATCTCCATCTTCATCAACCCCTTCAGATTTCCGTGTTTCCAATGCTTCTAAGATAGACTATCTCTATGAAGTCTCTCTTAGCGATGAAACCAAAATCTCTGAAACTCAACTTCCTCTTATGAACACTTATTCCACTTTTGCTAAACCCACCTCATCATTTTCTCCCATCTGCTCCATTCGCCAAACTCCAAAGGAAGTAAAGGAGTACGTCCAGTCCTCAAAGTTCGACCAACATCCCATTCCTGCCACTGAAAAGGAGTACTTTGTTATTCTCCAGATTCCTCTAGAGTTTCCCAGGCAATGGATTCAACAAGGATATTCTCATGTCCATTATGGGGCTGTTTGTCTTGCTCTTACCTTTCATGGTCGAAAGGGCTTGTCAGTTGTGGCAAGAATAGTGTTATTGGATACTTGGTTCCTAGAATACCAGCATGCTTGCATTGGTACGGTCCAAACCACTTTGAATGCCGGAATAGTATTTGTGACTTTGTATCCAAACTTCAATATTGCTCTTTCGTATCCCTAGCTACTTTCTTTTCTAAAAGTTCAGGTTCAGCTCACTGAAGCTCCTTAAACTGCCGACTCTGTTACCGTAACACTACATTACCAGATGGTTTATCGAGTGTAGAACCATGCTCTTGATTTGAATTTCCACAATGGAAATGAAGATGCTTTATTCATTTCCATGCAGAATGATCAAGCATCCTGCATTCATGTTCCCAGACAGATCCCAAAGGAAAAGTTGGCCAAGCTCCTTCTAGAGACTTGGATCACCAACTATGAAAAGTTGCATCATAATAACAAGCCTTTCCAGTCATCAGACTTTGAGTTCGTCAGAAAGAAAGATGGAACTGTTTCCATCAAATTTGGCAAGGAAAAGGAAGAAAGTCCTTCTATCTTCAAACCCTTTTCATGATCGAACCATGTGTTCCTGAGTCAATTTCAGAGCCAAACCCAAAAAAGTTTGTTCAATATTTCAAAAGTGATGGACACCGTATTCATTATTACACGGACCGGTATAGTCACTGTTCCTGGGATCCTTTTTGTCAATGTTCCTATTGCACAAACACTCCCGACGAGGTAGATCCAAATGCAAAACCTCGACGGAAACACAAGATGCTAAAGGATGCTATGTACCAAAAGTACCTGAACGGAGACCCCTCCGTTGATACTCTTGGTGAGTTCGACAAATTCCAATTTATGGTTTCTTATGCACCAACTCCACCACCAGAGTTCATTACTCCGCCACCAGTCTCACCAACTCCACTACCATCACCTCCTCCATCTCCTCCTCAGAAAAAACCAGCTCTTTCCCCGTTTTATAAGCCAATCCTAAAGTGGGCAAAGAAGCATTCCTACCCACTTGAGGCTCTAGCGGAAACACCATCGAATTCTTCCATCGCCATGTTCCATGAGACAGACTTTCCCCCTCTTGTTCGAGAAAGTTCCAAGCTCTCTTTTCTTGCTCCAAAAGAATTTATGATGCACAAGGCAAATATCGGCATGCTCCCAAGATACTTGCCCCCACTGTAGTAAGTTACTGTAGCAGTAGGCTAGGGAAATCACTGTTCATACAAACAAAATAATTCCCTACTGGAAGTTTCCGGTGCCTCTATTTGTTTCAGGACCCGAGAGCTTGGTCCTTGTTTGTGTGTGACCTACCACAGTCTATAAAAGGTAAAGAGGATGTAATGTGTTGGGCAGAGTCCCTTGAAGTAAAGTGAGTGTTTTGTTATGAAGAAGTGAAAAATATGTGAAAAATATCTTTAGAATCTGAAATTCGAATCAGTTTCACTGGGAGTTTGGTAGCAAGGTATGACACAAAGAGTTTGTTCAGATGGTTCTTCATCCATAGAAAATAAAGATTCGATATCATCATTTTCAAGAGAAATATCAGTTTCATTCTCTATATGATGTATCAGATGATTCTAACCTTTTCTTGCTTGGGGACAATTTTTGGCAAAATGTCTTTTCTAGTTACAAATGAAGCATCGATTTGATTTCTTGTGGCCAGAGCGATCTTTCCTTTTGCGTAGGTATCACCATTTCTTCTTTCTTTGGAAGTGCTTAGAGCCATGCCTGGATTTCTTTATCCAAAGCTTCTTGAAGTGCTTCTTTTCTGGAAGATTTTCCACAAGAACCATCACAATCTCGCTTGGAGCATTTGATCTTTAGCTTTTGGTGAGAATAGGCTGTATCAAGTTCTCTGTTGTCTGTGAGATAAGTCTGGACAATTTGGCGCTTTAAACACAAATCATCAAGGCACGAATGGATTTCTTGTTGTATTTCTCCCAACGGAATATCTTGAATCCTCCTTTGTCTGCCGAGAAAAGATCTTTCAACCTGTTGGGATAATTCTTTGGGGATGAAAGTCTGGAAGACGTGCTTCAGGTTTGGATCAGCTCCAATACCATAGAAGAGCTTAAGCATTAATCGATAATGTTTATCAAGATGTTTTTTCTGGAGAGAGCAGCATCTTCTTTCGAAAAATTATCTCCTTTTAAGCTCTTGGAGGTCAAAAGGTTTTCCAATGAAGAAATGATATAGAAGGGTAACGGCATGACCAAAGTTAGGTGAGAGTAAAAATTGAAGCTGGTCTTGTTTTGTCACCGAATGCCACCAATGCTTGAGGCTGCCTGTAAACCTTGTGACAAAACTAAAATAGACATCATATTTATCCTGATTGGTAAGAGTATGAAATTCTTCAAATCTTTCTAGCAATTTGTGATAGGGAATATCATCAACAGTAAAAAACTGTTTTGATGTAGTAGACACATGCTGAGAGGGATTATTTGGCTGAACAACCTCTAGTTCGGAAGGGTTTGATTCCATATCCTGGTATGGAGGATCGGCCATGAATATTGATGAAGTTACTAGTACAATAGGAAAGGAATCTATGGCAGGGATTGAGGAGGATGAAGAGGATGAGAGGGATACCAAATTTGATTCAGTATCAAAGATGTTTGGAAAGGCTTGTTCTGCTGGTAATAGGATATGATCTTTTGGAATAGCAGGATCAGGCTATTGAGTGACAAGATTAGGCTTTTCTTCATGATTGCCTAAATCTTTTAGGAAAGATTCCAACGGGTTGGGTAACATCATCTGATTTGGCTTTTCCTTTATAACAAGCGAGGATTCTTCAGGCATTTTCTCTTTTCCCTTTTCCTTCCTCATTCGATCCAATTCTTTGAGGCGATTTTGCATATCTACCACACCTCTCTTGTCTTGTCTGATAGGAACATCTGCGAGGGTAGCAAAGATAGACGTCTAAGGTGGTGGAGACGAATGCTCTGTGCATACCATAGTCGGAAGTGGATTAAAAGGATTGAACCTTCCTTCTTCAAGGAGTTGGATTTGCTTTTTGAGCTTCTCTATTTTTGCCTTAGGAGTTTCGAGATGATGAAATGCTCGGAAAAAACCAAAGTTCGTTACTCCGCCACCAGTCTCACCAACTTCACCACCATCACCTCCTCCATCTCCTTTTTAGAAAAAACCAGCTATTTCCCCATTTTATAAGCCAATCCTAAAGTGGGCAAAGAAGCATTCCTACCCACTTGAGGCTCTAGCAGAAACACCACTGAATTCTTCCATCGCTATGTTCCATGAGATAGACTTTCCCCCTCTTGTTCGAGAAAGTTCCAAGCTCTCTTTTCCTGCTCCAGAATAATTCATTGACCCACAAGGCAGATATCGGCATGCTCCCAAGATACCTGCCCCCACTGATATGGATGAACATGGAAGACAAAAAATGACTCCTGTTGCTGAAGCCGTCCTAAATTGGCAATTGATTCCAAAATTGTGAATATGCAACAAGATCTTCGAAGATATGATGAAACTACTAAGAAGATGCTTTCCGATTTCCAAAAGAGGCTTCATGCCATAAATAATTAATTAATCAAGAACAATCGGATCCATATATGACCGTAAAACATCGAGATCAATAAACATAGCAGAATTAAAATATACCTATTTGAGCCATTAATTCACTTGAGAAAAATATATCACTCTAATAATCAGATATCTATTGGAATATCAGATCTTCCTTTCTATGACCTATTTCAGTATAACAGCTTTTAATGAGATTAAGCAACTGATAGGTATAACCTACCATTTTATAAGCTAGAGAATAGACCTAGCAAACCATAATTAATAGCGTGTCAACCGGACCCCTCTCATTACGAGATTCAGTTAAACACAATTGAATACATTTTGCTGTTCAACTAGGCTTGTTATTAATAGATGCCAAAACCCAATCCAATAAGATCACTCAAGGGTTTAACAAATATTGAAATATTCATTAACCTGGTTATTTAAAATAAAAAATCAATTAATTCATGTAATCCCATATTATAAGAAATTTCCAACATTCTCTCACTTGGGCTACATTAATTAACTTATTTTTATTTTGAAAAAGATTTTATATTGAAAACGACACTATCCGGTTAATAACTGAAAATTTTGTTTTATGTGGCCACAACTTTAAAAATAATATTCTAATAATGGCATCTCAAAACCAATCCCATCATATATAATCTTAGAATAGGACTATAGAGATCAACGTGTTAATAAAATACCGAAACACATGACCTTCCATAATCACATATAATAAGCATCATATTTTCATGAATAAAGGGCCTAGTAGTGTAGTAAGAAGTAGTGCCAACATGTGATCAAAATATACACTATTTCTTAACGGTCCTCAATGTAATTTCTCAATAACATGAAATTGCGTTAGCGCAATTTCTAAACAACATCAAATTGCACGACTATGTCACAATCCAACATGAGATCTCATAATTAGTGATATCTAGTCGTCTTTAAACTAAAATTTGTTTAAAGATGTTGTTTTATACTTTAATTTCTCGATTAACACGAGAAAATATAACAATAGAGTCAACAATAATGATCATTTAAAATAAATGCTTTAATAGATATCATGAAAGCATTATCGGTTGCATATAACTATAATATCCAGAAATGCAAATTATATAGCTCCCACTAACAAAAGAAATCAAAAGAATCTAAAACACCCATATTCTTTACATGTTCTTTAAACAAAATGGGTCGTAAGCCTTTTGTTAGAGGATCAGCCAACATGAACTCAGTTATGATATTCTCGATCACAATATCTCTCTTTTTGACAAAGTCCTTAACAATATAATATTTGATCTCCATGTGTTTGGACGCATTGCTGATTTTATCATTCTTGGAATAAAACATAGCTGCAGTGTTATCACAGTAAATCACCATAGGTTTAGCAATAGAGTCCACAACTCGCAATTCTGAAATCAAATTTCTGAGCTAAACAGCTTGAATTAACGCGTCGTAACATGCTACAAACTCAACATACATTGTAGAGTTCGTAATCAAGGTTTGCTTTGTGCTCTTCCAAGAAATAGCACCTCTAGCCATCATAAAAATATATCCAGAAGTTGATTTTCTGTCATCTGAACAACTAGCAAAATCAGCATCTAAATATCCAATCGCCTTTAGGTTCTCAACTCTACTATACAGGAGCATGAAGTCTTTTGTTCGTTGTAGATATCTCATCACCCTTTTAATTGCAACCCAATGTTCATGACTTGGATTCGACATTTATCTTCCAAGAGTATTCACAGCAAAAGCAATATCAATCCGGTACATACTTGTGCATACATAAGACTGCCAACTGTACTAGCATATGGAACATTCTTCATGATTTCTTTTTCAACATCATTCTTAGGGCATTGTTCTATGCTCAATTTATCTCCTTTCACAACAAAAGCTTCAACTAACTTGCAGGTTTGCATATTGAATCTTTTCAAAAGACAATCTATATAACTTTTCTAAGATAACCCCAGAACCTTCTTAGATTTGTCACGATGAATCTCAATTCCTAGAACAAAAGAGGCTTCCCCAAGGTCTTTCATATCAAACTTTGTAGATAGAAAACTTTTTGTGTCATTCAATAGATCAACATCTGTACTAGCAAGCAAAATGTCATCTACATAAAGTACTAAGAAAATATATTTACTCTCACTTACTTTCATGTAGATGCATTAATCAAACTTGTTTTCTTCAAAACCAAATGATTTCACAACCTTGTGAAATTTCAAATACCACTAACGTGATGCTTGTTTAAGACCATAGATAGACATTTGAAGTTTGCACACCATATGCTCCTTTTCGGCTTCTTTAAACCCTTGAGGTTGCTGCATATGTACTTCTTCATCCAGATATCCATTTAGAAAAGCTGTCTTGACATCCATTTGTTGAAGCTCTAACTCAAAATTAGCCACAAATGCCATGATTATTCGAAAATAGTCTTTAGTGGACACTAGAGAAAATACTTCAGTATAATCAATGTCTTCTCTATGTGTGTACTCATTTGTGACTAACCTTGCATTGAATCTCTCTATGTTACCTTTATTGTCTTTCTTGATTTTGAATACCCATTTGCAGCCGATTAGGTAAATCAACAAGTTCCGATACTTTATTAGTTGACATGGAAATCATCTCGTCCTTCATCGCCCCTAACCATTCATCTGCCTGACTACTATTAAGAGCTTAAGGTCGTCAGATCAACTATATTTTCAATGTTAAAATTAGCTTCTCCAAGATAGACATGATAATTATTTAGAGGCCTTGGTCTTCTTTGTTGATGTGATCTTCGCACAAGCATTTCTGGAGCCGCATCATTCGTATGGGGAATTTCATTTGTAATGGGAGGATCTACCGACATATTTCTAGTATCTACTTCTTGCTGAATTTTTACTCCGCAAGGCTCTCGCATAGAATCATCATGCAAGATAGGCAATGGAATAGAAGCCGTTTTATTTGGTTCTTCCCTCTTGAAAGATTCATAATAACTCTTTTCAGCAACATCTAATTCTAGGAATTAGGCAGTTTATGATTCAACGATTCTAGTACCACGAGTATGACAATAGAACCTATACCCTTTGGAATGGTAAGGGTAGCCAATAATGTAATATCTAGTAGTCCTGGGTTCGGTCTTCTATTGAGAATGATCATAAATTATCACCTTTGCTAGACAACCCCAAACTCGAAAATGATTCAAGCTTGGTTTTCTCCACGTCCACAATTCAAAAAGTGTTTTCGGCATCGATTCACTAGGTATACGATTTAATATATAAGTTGTTGTTTTAATTGCATCACCCCATAAGTATTCAGACAAATTACATCTGTCTATCATACTTGGTTTCATCTCCATGAGTGTGCGATTGCGTCATTCAGCTACACCATTCTATTTGGGACTCCCAGGCATTGTATACTGAACGACAATACCACAATCCTGCAAATATTTAGCAAACGGTCCTATTTGTTGTCCAGTTTCGGTATATCTATTCACCAAGGGCCCTTGGGCTTAAGAAGGATCCCTATATAGGTGAATCCGTCAAATAGATGGGTCGGATTGGAAATGGTTCGATTCACATTGACTCATTTAATTGGTTTTGAACCATTTTCCTATAATATGAATTTAGTAACTCGTACCCAACCCCAATTCACTAAATAAGGAGAGAGCACAAAGTAAGTGAGGATGAGATAAAATAAATGCAAGATAAAGTGAATAAAGAATTCTAGGGGTAAATTGGGACTAAATAAGTTGTAAATCCATTTAACAAATATGTTATTTTAGATTTCTAATCTTATTTTAGACTCATTTATTGAATGTAGCTAACTAATATGATAACCCAACTTAGTAAATATGGGTCAACAAATGAGTTTATGACTCATTCTGACGGGACCAATTTTAGGTCTAATGCTGATAACGCATGTGCATTTGAGGATCCACGTAGTTGAGGGTAAAAGAAAAATTTTCGAAGTAATTATTTAAACGATCAAAACAAACTTAGAAGACTAAATAAAAAATGAAGATTCTAAGGGAGATTGCGCTGTATAAGTGCGATTTTCAAAGAATTTTTATCCTATTTTAAGTTACACTAAACATATCATGGATTTTCTATAATCCTCTGATACTAGAAAATAATTTTTTTTCTCACCTCATCCTATCTACCCCGATCCGAAGTTGGACGGCTAAACGTTACCCATCTAGTGCACCGAGTTACGAGACTAGAATAGAACTCAGCAAATCTTTGTCCCTTAATAACAATCAACTGGTCGTGCGCCGGCTTTACATATTAGTGTGCTATTACCGTACTATTGTTGTTCAATCAGAAAATGTTACCGGGGACAAACCTAGGTGGGGCTACCCACCGGTGGCCCTCCGCCCTCTAGATCTAAAAATTTCTCATATTTTTTAAAAAATCAAAATTTTGCTAAAAGAATAATTTACAAGTATTATAATGAATCGTTGAGAATCTTCTATGGTCCCCCTTGTATCAAATTTGTGATCGAATCCTAAGTAAGAATCTTACAGGGAAGAAGACTTTTCTGGAGTTGTTGCATGAGTTTTACGTCGCACGCGTGAAGACTTTTCTGGAGTAGTTGCATGCAAGAATCTTACAGGGGAAGGAGGCTGTTCTGGAGTTGTCGCATGCGTTCCACTATAAATGCTGTATCGTGAATCGTGAGCCGCAAGTTTCTGATTAGTATAAGATGATAGAAAATATTGAGTGAGCTGGCCACGTCAAGTCAACATGCACTAACCCAATCAGGAAGTCACAAGCTATGGCGACACCGATCTCTGTCGATCTCTCTGACGTTGGCACTTCCTCATGGGTACTTTTTAAATCTAAATCTCTCTCTCTCTCTCATTTTAAACACTCAAGAGTCTAGAGAGAGAGAGAGATCGGCGTCACCGCTGTCTAGCGCTTACCCAATAATTGGGCCGCGCACGTTAACTTGGTGTGGCGAGCTTACTCAATAATTTCTCGTATGTGAAAACAGAAGCCCTCTTCCGCCAACCCTGTCATTGGGATCGCTGTCTCTTATCAGTATGTTATAATATGTCTCAAGTTTGAGTTTATGAATGAAACCGAACTCAAGATAAATTAAAGGAAAGTGGATATTTGGATTTCAAGTTGCTAATTTGTAGAGACTAAGCCATGAATTTATAAATTACGGAAATCCAATTTCGTATATACTGCTCGTTCAAGATAACAGAAAAAAAGGAAAGTCCAAGCTGGACTTGTTGACCGAAGTGTCCAACTTTCCTATTCTGATTTGAAGTTGGCTGCCATGCATATTATATCATATATATATTTGTTCTCTTTTTTTGCCGTAAGTGCGTGTGGTTGCCAGAGGGGTTGTTTATGCGAGCAGAGCAACGTGGTCTTCACACCGTGGCAAACGTGAAGATCTCTTGAAGCACCGTTTTCTAAGTGAGTGCTTGACATGGGTTTCGTCGGTGATTTTTCCGTTCGTGCAATTACATCCAAGAAGAATTAGTGTTTGTAGCCAATTAAATCTTGAGATAAGATTTGCGCGTAATTCCTTCATGAGATCGAGAGATTATTTCTTAAGGAATTTTGAGGCTAAACACTGCGTGCGTTATTGGGTATAATTGGGGGTTGGGAAACACCGAGAGAGTGTTTGAGTGACTCGAGTGTGTAATCTCCTTGTATCGCTTGATTTATAGTGAAATTCGTCGCTGCTCTCCCCGTGGACGTAGGTCTTTATGACTGAACCACGTAAATCTAGTGTCCGATTTATTTTCTTCTTCTATCTATATTATTGTTCGATCGCTCGTCCTATTGCAACAAGTGGTATCAGAACTAGGCTTGGCTAAGTTGAAGCGAATCGATGGCGACAGAAGAAGTAAAAGTGAGAATCGACATATTTGATGGGAATGATTTTAGTTTCTGGAAGATGCAGATTGAAGATTATCTTTACTAGATGAAACTGCACTTGCCTTTATCTGGGGAGAAACCAGAGACGATGAAGCAAGCTGATTGGGATTTGCTGGATAGACGAGCTATGGGTGTTATTCGGCTGATGTTGGCTCATAACATCGCGTTTAACATCTTGAAGGAGAAGACCACTGCTGATTTGATGCAAGCCCTATTAGATATGTACGAGAAGCCCTCTACGATCACCAAGGTCTATTTGATGCGACGTCTGTTTAATTTGAAGATGAGTGAAGGTGCGTTAGTTGCAGATCATATCAATGAATTCAATGTGATTGTTAGTCAATTGAGTTCAGTTGAGATCGATTTTGAAGATGAGGTACGTGCTTTGATTCTATTATCCTCATTGCCTGATAGTTGGAATACTACTATTACTGTTGTTAGTAATTTCTCTGGGTCAACAAGTTTGACATTTGATGGGGTTTGAGATTTGATTCTGAGCGAGGATATTCGTAGAAGAGAACCTGGCGAACCTGTATCTACTGCTTTAGTAGGTGAAAATAGAGGAAGATCTATGGCACGTGTGGGTAAGAGTAGTACTAATATGAACCGACGTAATCAATCTAGGACTATTGATGTTGTCTGTTGGAGCTGTGGCAAGATGGGGCATCTTAGAAGGAATTGCCTTAAGCTGAAGAATGAGAAGGGTGAGGGAATTATAGTTGATTCTACAGATAATGTTGCAGCTGTAGCAAATAATACTGATTATGTTTTGTCTGTCACTAATGATTCATCGTTTGATGGATGGATTATGGATTCTGGTTATTCTTTTCATGTCACACCAAATAGAAACTGGTTTATCACTTATCAGTGCACGGGTAGTGGTAAAGTCCAGTTAGGGAACAACGCTGAATGCGATGTTGTGGGTGTTGGTGATGTTAAAATCAGAATGCATGATGGCATCATGAGGACATTGACTGGAGTGAGGCATGTTCCAGAGTTGAAGAACTTAATTTCCTTGGGTGCCCTAGATTCAGCTGGTTGCAGGTATTCTTCAAAATGTGGAGTTCTGAAGGTTGTACGAGGTGCCTTGGTGATAATGAAAGGAATCAAGCACGGAGGCCTGTATAAACTTCAAGGTGAGACAATGACAAATTTCGCCCCGGAGACGTCAAATGCATCTGTTCGAGAGTCTTTTGACTGCTCGAGGAAGACCTGGGTGTTTGTGCCAATGCACAAGTTTGATGTTGGTGTCAGGATCACGCAGTCAAGAGCTTTGATTGAGACGGAGACTGGTAAGTCGATCAAGCATGTGCGGACTGATAATAGCATGGAGTTCTGCTCGGAGCTGGTAAATAAATTCTGCATGAAAGAGGACATAGTGAAACATCGCACTAGTGCCAGTAAATCACAACAATTTGCAGAATTGATGAGCAGAACATTACTAGAGATGGCCCGAAAAATTATCTCTAGTGCTGGTATTGCTAGGAGAATCCTAGCTGATGTGCTTAGTACGATGAGCTGCCTAGTGAATAGATCCCTATCAACTGCTATTGAATGGCGGACTCCTGAAGAAGTGTGGTCAGGTAACGTTGTTGCTTATTCTATTATTAGAATGTTTGGTTGCCCATGTTATTTTCGAGTGAGTGATGGTAAGCTTGATTGGAGGGCAAGGTGCATATTCCATGGCTATGCACAAGGTGAGCGGGGCGATCGGTTGTGGTGCCCAGATATAAATTCACCTATTAATAGCAGAGAAGTTATCCTTGATGAGTCTCTAGTACTTCTGACTAGGAGTGTTTATGGCAGTGTTAATACGGATCTAGACAGTGTTCAACTTGAGGTGGAGTTGCGACCAGAAACTCCTGAGGTAGCGTATACGGGTTCTAGCAAAGTAATCGACACAGATGGTGCTTGTAGCAAGGTGGAGCCTATAGAGCCAATGGTTGCTGTAACTACTGATATTGACAAGGTATGTATTCAATCTCCTGACAGATATGGATGTAACAATGGTTTTACTTTATCTGCGGTTGAGGAGGTTGCGTCGGAAAATCCTTGCGGAGCAGTTAAAGGTGCATGTGGAGTTGGTATTCTGATGAGGTCCTCGGTTATGGCGAAGTTCAAGCAAGGCTTGGACTTGGATAATATCTGTGGCGGTTGAGCCCAACGGAGGCTATGGAAAAGTAGCGGCAGAATTTGAATTTTTGCAAAGCGATTGCAAGTTGGCTCAAACGTCGAGCCAAGGTGGAGATTGTTATAATATGTCTCGAGTTTGAGTCTATGAACGAAACCGAACCCAAGATAAATTAAAGGAAAGTGGATATTTGGATTTCAAGTTGCTAATTTGTAGAGACCAAGACATGAATTTATAAATTACGGAAATCCAATTTCGTATATACTGCTCGTTCAAGATAACAGAAAAAAAGGAAAGTCCAAGTTGGACTTGTTGACCGAAGTGTCCAACTTTCCTATTCTAATTTGAAGTTGGCTACCATGCATAATATATCATATATATATATTTGTTCTCTTTTTTTGCCATAAGTGCATGTGGTTGCTAGAGGGGTTGTTGATGCAAGCAGAGCAACGTGGTCTTCACACCGTGGCAAACGTGAAGATCTCTTGAACCACCGTTTTCTAAGCGAGTGCTTGACGTGGGTTTCGTTGGTGATTTTTCCGTTCGTGCAATTACATCCAAGAAGAATTAGTGTTTGTAGCCGATTAAATCTTGAGGTAAGATTTGCGTGTAATTCCTTCGTGAGATTGAGAGATTATTTCTTGAGGAATTTTGGGGCTAAACACTGCGTGCATTATTGGGTATAATTGGGGCTTGGGAAACACCGAGAGTGTTTGAGTGACTCGAGTGTGTAATCTCCTTATATCGCTTGATTTATAGTGAAATTCATCGCTGCTCTCTCCGTGGACATAGGTCTTTACGACTGGACCACGTAAATCTGGTGTCCGATTTATTTTCTTATTCTATCTATATTATTGTTCGATCGCTCGTCCTATCGCAACACAGTATATAAGAGAAGTAGTATTACCTATCAATCCTGTGTCTCTTATCGTGATCCCTAAGTTTTGATCAATATATAAGAGGCAAAGACGGGGAGAGAGAGAGAGAGAGAGGGAGAGGGAGAGAGCATGGCGCTACTGACGATGCCTTGAGCTGAAGCGATACCACCGCAAGCTCCCAGGTCGTTGGTCCACGGCTTGCATCCCCATCACCCTCTCCTTGAGATCAACCTCAACTGGGAGTTCGTTTGCAGTGGCTGCCACGCTGCCGGCCACGGAAGGCGTTACTGCTGCTTTGCCTACAACTTCGACCTCCACGAACGCTGCACCACGTGCCCCCTCACGCTCTCCCCTCACCTCCACCCCGGCCACCCGCGCAACCTCGTTTACCCCTCCCTCGATAGGGTCTGCAACCTCTGCCGCGATGAGGTTCACGGCCTGTACTACAGGTGCAAGGCCTACGGGTTCCACGTCCACCCTCTATGGACTGAGCTGTCGGCGACGGTGGAGCACACTGCACACCCCCACGAACTCCTCACTCTCTGGCGTGACAAGCTGTGGACGTCTGCGGTCAGTCGGCAGGTGTACGATTCCTGGCGGTACACCAGCAGCCACAAGCGGTGCCCCATTGACTTCCATCTGGAGTATAATTCCAAGAGGTAGAGGCAGGTTGCCAAACCGAGACAGCTCCGGCGTCTGCGCATCATCACGGGCAGTCCAGTTACGTCAGCGGAGTCCATCTTGCTCCTCATCCTTGCTCTAATCCACGTCCACTTTGCTTCTGTTCACCTATTAATAGCGCCATTCCAATCAACATCGGAGCGTTGATCAATAGCGCCATGCCAATCAATGGTGGAGCGTCGATGTCCACGAGTGGAAGCGGCCAGGAAAAGGGAAGACACCGGAAGAAGATTGGCTCCTTCACGCGCAACGTCGCGCGCAACGTCGGGGTACATGTTGTTGTTATCTTCATTAAGCATATTTTTAAGTAGGCTTTAAATGTACGTGTTGCTGTCTTGTAATCCATTTGATTGTGCATGTTACTTGTAATAAATTTGATTGTGCATGTTGCATGCAATCCATTTGATTGTGCTTGTTGCTTGTTGTGAGAGTTCCAAGAGTCGGTGGCAAGTCGCCAGATCAGGATTGCTCTGGCGTCTGTGTGTATAATTTCCTACCAGAAGTTTCAGGTGCCTCTGTTTTTTTCAGGACCCGTGAGCTTGGTCATTGTTTGTGTGTGACCTCCCACTGTCTATAAGAGGCAAGGAGGATGTAATGTTTTGGGCAGAGTCCATTGAAGTAAAGTGAATGTTTTGTGAAACTCGCTTTCTAAACTCCTTTTTCTTCTCCAGCCTGGTAGGATCCTCTGAGAAATGCAGCTCGGATAGTTAGAAATGTTACCATCCTGACATCTCTGAGTGTCTCTAGGCTCTGAACTAAAGGTCAGAGTGGTTTTCTGCCAAAAGGCTGTCCTTGAAGGGCTTGAACGGGAGAGGTTCGTCCACTGTGGGAAGGCATACAGGGCTTGAACAGGAGAGGTTCACCCACTGTGGGAAGGCATACCTGTAGGAAACTGACTCCGTCCTCCCTGGTTTTAAGTCTAGAACCATTCATGGTATCAGAGCCATGGTTTCGTTTGTAATAATATCCGTTCCATGCGCCAAATAAGTGAATCCAGTGCTGAGAAGATCTCTTCACATCATGACAGATCCAGAAATACTATAAGCACCTATTTCTCTCGCTGCATCTCCATCTTCTTCAACCCCTTCAGATTTCCATGTTTCCAATGCTTCTAAGATAGACTATCTCTATGAAGTTTCTCTTAGCAATGAAACCAAAATCTCTTAAACTCAACTTCCTCTTATGAACACTTATTCCACTTTTGCTAAACCCACCTCATCATTTTCTCCCATCTGCTCCATTCACCAACTCATTCGCCAAACTCCAAAAGGAAGTAAATGAGTACGTCCAGTCCTCAAAGCTCGACCAACATCTCATTCTTGCCACTGAAAAGGAGTACTTTGTTATTCTCCGGATTCCTCCAGAGTTTCCCAGGAAATGGATTCAACAAGGATATTCTCATGTCCATTATGGGGCTGTTCGTCTTGCTCTTACCTTTCATGGTCGAAAGGGCTTGTCAGTTGTGGCAAGAATAGCGTTATTGGATACTCGGTTCCTAGAATACCAGCATGCTTGCATTGGTACGGTCCAAACCACTTTGAATGCCGAAATAGTCTTTGTGACTTTGTATCCAAACTTCAATATCGCTCTTTCGGATCCGTAGCTACTTTCTTTTCTAAAAGTTCAGGTTCAGCTCACTGAAGCTCCTTAAACTGCTGACTCTGTTGCCGCAACACTACATTACCAGATGGTTTATCGAGTGTAGAACCATGATCTTGATTTGAATTTCCACAATGGAAATGAAGATGCTTTATTCATTTCCATGCAGAATGATCAAGCATCCTGCATTCATGTTCCCAGACAGATCCCAAAGGAAAAGTTGGCCAAGCTCCTTCTAGAGACTTTAATCACCAACTATGAAAAGTTGCATCAAAATAACAAGCCTTTCCAGTGATCGGACTCTGAGTTCGTCAGAAAGAAAGATGGAACTGTTTCCATCAAATTTGGCAAGGAAAAGGAAGAAAGTCCTTATATCTTCAGACCCTTTTTCATGATCGAACCATGTGTTCCTGAGTCAATTTCCGAGCCAAACCCAAAAAAGCTTGTTCAATATTTCAAAAGTGATGAACACCCTATTCATTACTACACGGACCGGTATGGTCACTGTTCCTGGGATCCTTTGTGTCAATGTTCCTATTGCACAAACTCTCCTGACGAGGTAGATCCAAATGTAAAAAACTGTTTTGATGTAGTAGACACATGCTGAGAGGGATTATTTGGCTGAACAACCTCTAGTTCGGAAGGGTTTGATTCCATATCCTGGTATGGAGGATCGGCCATGAATATTGATGAATTTACTAGTACAATAGGAAAGGAATCTATGGCAGGGATTGAGGAGGATGAAGAGAATGAGAGGGGTACCGAATTTGATTCAGTATCAAAGATGTTTGGAAAAGCTTGTTCTGCTAGAAATAGGATATGATCTTTTGGAATAGCAGGATCAGGCTATTGAGTGACAAGATTAGGCTGTTCTTCCTGTTTGCCTAAATCTTTTAGGAAAGATTCCAACGGGTTGGATAACATCATTTGATTTGGCTTTTCCTTTATAACAAGCGAGGATTCTTCAGGCATTTTCTCTTTTCCCTTTTCCTTCCTCATTCGATCCAATTCTTTGAGGCGATTTCGCATCTCTACCACACTTGTCTGATAGGAACATTTATGAGGGCAACAAAGATAGACGTCTGAGGTGGTGGAGGCGAATGCTCTGTCCATACCATAGTCGGAAGTGGATTTAAAGGATTGAACCTTTCTTCTTCAAGGAGTTGGATTTGCTTTTTGAGCTTCTCTATTTCTGCCTTAGGACTTTCGAGATGATGAAATGCTCGGAAAAAACCAGAGTTCGTTACTCCGCCACCAGTCTCACCAACTTCACCACCATCACCTCCTCCATCTTCTCTTTAGAAAAAACCAGCTCTTTCCCCATTTTATAAGCCAATCCTAAAGCGGGCAAAGAAGCATTCCTACCCACTTGAGGCTCTAGTAGAAACACCACCGAGTTCTTCCATCGCTATGTTCCTTGAGATAGACTTTCCCCCTCTTGTTCGAGAAAGTTCCAAGCTCTCTTTTCCTGCTCTAGAATAATTCATTGACCCACAAGGCAGATATCGGCATGCTCCCATGATACCTGCCCCCACTGATATGGATGAACATGGAAGACAAAAAAGGACTCCTGTTGCTGAAGCCGTCCTAAATTGGCAATCAAAGACTCTTTTAGAACATAACAATGCGATCAAAGCAATTGATTCCAAAATTGTGAATATGCAACAAGATCTTCGAAGATATGATGAAACTACTAAGAAGATGCTTTCCGATTTCCAAAAGAGGCTTCATGCCATAAATAAATAATTAATCAAGAACAATCGGATCCATATATGACCGTAAAACACTGAGATCAATAAACATAGCGGAATTAAAATATACCTGTTTGAGCCATTAATTCACTTGAAGAAAAATATATCACTCTGATAATCAGAGATCTATTGGAATGTCAGATCTTCCTCTCTATGACCTATTTCAGTATAACATCTTTTAATGGGATTAAGCAACTGATAGATATAACCTATCATTTTATAAGCTAGAGAATAGACCTAGCAAACCATAATTAATAGCGTGTCAACTGGACCCCTCTCATTACGAGATTCAGTTAAACACAATTGCATACATTTTGCTGTTCAACTAGGCTTGTCATTAATAGATGCCAAAACCCAATCCAATAAGATCACTCAAGGGTTTAACAAATATTGAAATATTCATTAACCCGATTATTTAAAATAAAAAAATCAATTAATTCATGTAATCCCATATTATAAGAAATTTCCAACATTCTCCCACTTGGGCTACATTAATTAACTTATTTTTATTTTGAGAAAGATTTTATATTGAAAACGATACTATCTGGTTAATAACTGAAAATTTTGTTTTATGTGGCCACAACTTTAAAAATAATATTTTAATAATGGCATCTCAAAACCAATCCGATCATATATAATCTTAGTATAGGACTATAGAGATCAACGTGTTAAGAAAATACCAAACACATTACCTTCCATAATCACATATAATAAACGTCATATTTTCATGAATAATGGGCCTTGTAGTGTAGTAAGAAGTAGTGTCAACATGTGATCAAAATATACACTATTTCTTATCGGTCCTCAATGTAATTTCTCAATAACATGAAATTGCGTTAGCGCAATTTCTAAACAACATCAAATTGCACGACTATGTCACAATCCAACATGAGATCTCATAATTAGTGATATCTAGTCATCTTTAAACTAAAATTTGTTTAAAGATGTTGTTTTATACTTTAATTTCTCGGTTAACATGAGAAAAATATAACAATAGAATCAACAATAATGATCATTGAAAATGAATGCTTTAATAGATATCATGAAAGCATTATCGGTTGCATATAACTATAATATCCAGAAATGCAAATTATATAGCTCCCACTAACAAAAGAAATCAAAAGAATCTAAAACACCCATATTCTTTACATGTTCTTTAAATAAAATGGGTCGTAAGCCTTTTGTTAGAGGATCGGCCAACATGAACTCAGTTATGATATTCTCGATCACAATATCTCTCTTTTTGACAAAGTCCTTAACAGTATAATATTTGATCTCCATGTGTTTGGACGCATTGCTGATTTTATCATTCTTGGAATAAAACATAGCTGCAGTGTTATCACAGTAAATCACCATAGGTTTAGCAATAGAGTCCACAACTCGCAATTCTAAAATCAAATTTCTGAGCCAAACAGCTTGAATTGACGCGTCGTAACATGCTACAAACTCAACATACATTGTAGAGTTCGTAATCAAGGTTTGCTTTGTGCTCTTCCAAGAAATAGCACCTCTAGCCATCATAAAAATATATCCAGAAGTTGATTTTCTGTCATTTGAACAACTAGCAAAATCAGCATCTAAATATCCAATCACCTTTAGGTCCTCAACTCTACTATACATGAGCATGAAGTCTTTTGTTCGTTGTAGATATCTCATCACCCTTTTAATTGCAACCCAATGTTCATGACTTGGATTCGACATATATCTTCCAAGAGTATTCACAGCAAAAGCAATATCAGGTCTGGTACATACTTGTGCATACATAAGACTGCCAACTGTACTAGCATATGGAACATTCTTCATGATTTCTTTTTCAACATCATTCTTGGGGCATTGTTCTATGCTCAATTTATCTCCTTTTACAACAAAAGCTTCACCTAACTTGCAGGTCTGCATATTGAATCTTTTCAAAAGACGATTTATATAACTTTTCTAAGATAACCCCAGAACCTTCTTAGATTTGTCACGATGAATCTCAATTCCTAGAACAAAAGAGGCTTCCCCAAGGTCTTTCATATCAAACTTTGTAGATAGAAAACTTTTTGTGTCATTCAATAGATCAACATCTGTACTAGCAAGCAAAATGTCATCTACATAAAGTACTAAGAAAATATATTTACTCTCACTTACTTTCATGTAGATGCATTAATCAAACTTGTTTTCTTCAAAACCAAATGATTTCACAACCTTGTGAAATTTCAAATACCACTAACGTGATGCTTGTTTAAGACCATAGATAGACATTTGAAGTTTGCACACCATATGCTCCTTTTCGGCTTCTTTAAACCCTTGAGGTTGCTGCATATGTACTTCTTCATCCAGATCTCCATTTAGAAAAGCTGTCTTGATATCCATTTGGTGAAGCTCTAACTCAAAATTAGCCACCAATGCCATGATTATTCGAAAATAGTCTTTAGTAGACACTGGAGAAAATACTTCAGTATAATCAATGTCTTCTCTATGTGTGTACTCATTTGTGACTAACCTTGCATTGAATCTCTCTATGTTACCTTTATTGCCTTTCTTGATTTTGAATACCCATTTGTAGCCGATTAGGTAAATCAACAAGTTCCGATACTTGATTAGTTGACATGGAAATCATCTCGTCCTTCATCGCCCCTAACCATTCATCTGCGTGACTACTATTAAGAGCTTCTTTGAAGGTCGTCAGATCAACTATATTTTCAATGTTAAAATCAGCTTCTCCAAGATAGACATGATAATCATTTAGAGGCGTTGGTCTTCTTTGTTGATGTGATCTTCGCACAGGCATTTCTGGAGCCGCATCATTCGTATGGGGAATTTCATTTGTAATGGGAGGATCTACCGACATATTTCTAGTATCTACTTCTTGCTGAATTTTTACTCTACAAGGCTCTCGCATAGAATCATCATGCAAGATAGGCAATGGAATAGAAGCCGTTTTATTTGGTTCTTCCCTCTCGAAAGATTCATAATAACTCTTTTCAGCAACATCTAATTCTAGGAATTAGGCAGTTTATGATTCAACGATTCTAGTACCACGAGTATGACAATAGAACCTATACCCTTTGGAATGGTAAGGGTAGCCAATAAAGTAACATCTAGTAGTCCTGGGTTCGGTCTTCTATTGAGAATGATCATAAATTATCACCTCTGCTAGACAACCCCAAACTCAAAAATGATTCAAGCTTGGTTTTCTCCACGTCCACAATTCAAAAAGTGTTTTCGGCATCGATTCACTAGGTATACGATTTAATATATAAGTTGTTTTAATTGCATCACCCCATAAGTATTCAAACAAATTACATCTGTCTATCATACTTCGTTTCATCTCCAGGAGTGTGCGATTGCGTCATTCAGCTACACCATTCTATTTGGGACTCCCAGGCATTGTATACTGAACGACAATACCACAATCCTGCAAATATTAGCAAACGGTCCTATTTGTTGTCCAGTTTCGGTATATCTATTCACCAAGGGCCCTTGGGCTTAAGAAGGATCCCTATCGTAGGTGAATCCGTCAAATAGATGGGTCGGATTGGAAATGGTTTGATTCACATTGACTCATTTAATTGGTTTTGAACCATTTTCCTATAATATGAATTTAGTAACTCGTACCCAACCCCAATTCACTAAATAAGGAGAGAGCACAAAGTAAGTGAGGATGAGATAAAATAAATGCAAGATAAAGTGAATAAATAATTCTAGGGGTAAATTGGGACTAAATAAGTTGTAAATCCATTTAACAAATATGTTATTTTAGATTTTACCATTCTAATCTTATTTTAGACTCATTTATTGAATGTAGCTAACTAATATGATAACCCAACTTAGTAAATATGGGTCAACAAATGAGTTTATGACTCATTCTGACGGGACCAATTTTAGGTCTAATGCTGATAACGCATGTGCATTTGAGGATCCACGTAGTTGAGGGTAAAAGAAAAATTTTCGAAGTAATTATTTAAACGATCAAAACAAACTTAGAAGACTAAATAAAAAATATGAAGATTCTAAGGGAGATTGCGCTGTATAAGTGCGATTTTCAAAGAATTTTTATCCTATTTTAAGTTACACTAAACATATCATGGATTTTCTATAATCCTCTGATACTAGAAGAATTTTTTTTTTCTCACCTCATCCTATCTACCCCGATCCGAAGTTGGACGGCTAAACGTTACCCCTCTAGTGCACCGAGTTACGAGACTAGAATAGAACTCAGCAAATCTTTGTCCCTTAATAACAATCAACTGGTCGTGCGCCGGCTTTACATATTAGTGTGCTATTACCGTACTATTGTTGTTCAATCAGAAAATGTTACCGGGGACAAACCTAGGCGGGGCTACCCACCGGTGGCCCTTCGCCCTCTAGATCTAAAATTTCTCATATTTTTTAGAAAATCAAAATTTTGCAAAAAAGAATAATTTACAAGTATTATAATGAATCGTTGAGAATCTTCTATGGTCCCCCTTGTATCAAATTTGTGATCGAATCCTAAGTAAGAATCTTACAGGGGAAGAAGACTTTTCTGGAGTTGTTGCATGAGTTTTACGTCGCACGCGTGAAGACTTTTCTGGAGTAGTTGCATGCAAGAATCTTACAGGGGAAGGAGGCTGTTCTGGAGTTGTCGCATCCGTTCCACTATAAATGCTGTATCGTGAATCGTGAGCCCCAAGTTTCTGATTAGTATAAGATGATAGAAAATATTGAGTGAGCTGGCCACGTCAAGTCAACATGCACTAACCCAATCAGGAAGTCACAAGCTATGGCGACACCGATCTCCGTCGATCTCTCTGACGTTGGCACTTCCTCATGGGTACTTTTTAAATCTAAATCTCTCTCTCTCTCTCTCTCTCTCTCTCTCATTTTAAACACTCAAGAGTCTAGAGAGAGAGAGAGAGATCGGCGTCACCACTGTCTACCGCTTACTCAATAATTGGGCCGGCGCACGTTAACTTGGTGTGGCGAGCTTACTCAATAATTTTTCGTATGTGAAAACAGAAGCCCTCTTACGCCAACCCTGTCATTGGGATCGCTGTCTCTGATCAGTATATAAGAGAAGTAGTATCGCCTGTCAATCCCGTGTCTCTTATCGTGATCCCTAAGTTTTGATCAGTATATAAGAGGCAGAGACGGGGAGAGAGAGAGAGAGGGAGAGGGAGAGAGCATGGCGCTACTGATGATGCCTTGAGCTGAAGCGATACCACCGCAAGCTCCCAGGTCGTTGGTCCACGGCTTGCATCCCCATCACCCTCTCCTTGAGATCTACCTCAACTGGGAGTTCGTGTGCAGTGGCTGCCACGCTGCCGGCCACGGAAGGCGTTACTGCTGCTTGGCCTGCAACTTCGACCTCCACGAACGCTGCGCTACGTGCCCCCTCACGCTCTCCTCCCACCTCCACCCCGGCCACCCGCGCAACCTCGTCTACCCCTCCCTCGGTAGGGTCTGCAACCTCTGCCGCGAGGAGGTTCAAAGCCTATACTACAGGTGCGAGGCCTGCGGGTTCCACGTCCACCCTCTGTGGACCGAGCTGTCGGCGACAGTGGAGCACGCTGCACACCCCCACGAACTCCTCACTCTCTAGTGTGACGAGTTGTGGACGTGTGCTGTCTATCAGCAGGTGTGCGGTTCCTGGCGGTACACCAGCAGCCACAAACGGTGCCCCATCAACTTCCATCTAGAGTGATGTTCCAAGAGGTAGAGGAAGGTTGCCAGACCGGGACTGCTCCGGCGTCTGCGCATCATCATGGGCAGTCCGGTTACGTCAACGGAGTCCCTCGTGCTCCTCATCCTTACTCTAATCCACATCCACCTTGCTTATGTTCGCCTATTAATAGCGCCATGCCAATCAACGGCGAAGCATTGATCAATAGTGCCATGCCAAGCCACGGCGGAGCTCCACATCAATCTAACGTCTCTCCGCTTGTCAATAGCGCCATGCCAATCAATGGCGGAGCGTCAATGTCCACGAGCGGAAGCGGCCGGGAGAAGGGAAGACGCCGGAGTATGTTTGCCTCATTCATGCGCGACGTCGGGGTGGATCTT
Source organism: Eucalyptus guilfoylei (assembly GCA_016097605.1). NCBI lineage: Eukaryota > Viridiplantae > Streptophyta > Magnoliopsida > Myrtales > Myrtaceae > Eucalyptus > Eucalyptus guilfoylei. The sequence continues at coordinate 23,201,980 of CM027869.1, forward strand.
GTTGCTAGCGGCATTAAGCATCTTTTTAAGTAGGCTTTGATCGTGTGTGTTGCTGTCTTGTTTGTGCATGTTGCTTGTAATCCATTTGATTGTGCATGTTGCTTGTTGTGCAAGTTCCAAGAGTCGGTGGCAGGTCGCCAGATCGGGATTGCTCCGGCGTCTATGTGTATATTTCCCTACCGGAAGTTTCCGGTGCCTCTGTTTGTTTCAGGACCCATGAGCTTGGTCCTTGTTTGTGTGTGACCTCCCATTTTCTATAAAAGGCAAGGAGGATGTAATGTGTTGGGTAGAGTCCCTTGAAGTAAAGTGAGTGTTTTGTGAAACTTGCTTTCTAAACTCCTTCTTCTTCTCTAGCCCAATAGGATCCTCTAATAAATGCAGCTCGGATAGTTAGAAATGTTACCATGATGGCATCTCTGAGTGTCTCTAGGCTCTGAACTAAAGGTCAGAGTGGTTTTCTGCTAAAAGGCTATCCCTGAAGGGCTTGAACGGGAGAGATTCGCCCACTGTGGAAAGGCATACTTGTAGGAAACTGACTCCGTCCTCCTTAGTTCTAAGTCTAGAACCATTCATGGTATAAGAGCCATGGTTTCGTTTGTAATAATATCCGTTCCATGCGCCAAGTAGGTGAATCCAGTGCTGAGAAGATCTCTTCACATCATGACAGATCCGGAAATACTAGAAGCACCTATTTCTCTCGCTGCATCTCCATCTTCTTCAACCCCTTCAGATTTCCGTGTTTCCAATGCTTCTAAGATAGACTATCTCTATGAAGTCTCTCTTAGCGATGAAACCAAAATCTCTGAAACTCAACTTCCACTTATGAACGCTTATTCCACTTTTGCTAAACTCACCTCATCATTTTCTCCCATCTGCTCCATTCACCAACTCATTTGCCAAACTTTAAAGGAAGTAAAGGAGTACGTCCAGTCCTCAAAGTTCGACCAACATCCCATTCCTGCCACTGAAAAGGAGTACTTTGTTACTCTCCAGATTCCTCTAGAGTTTCCCAAGCAATGGATTCAACAAGGATATTCTCATGTCCATTATGGGGCTGTTCGTCTTGCTCTTACCTTTCATGGTCGAAAGGGCTTGCCAGTTGTGGCAAGAATAGCGTTATTGGCTACTCAGTTCCTAGAATACTAGCATGCTTGCATTGGTACGGTCCAAAGCACATTGAATGCCAGAACAGTCTTTGTGACTTTGTATCCAAACTTCAATATCGTTTTTTCGGATCCCCAGCTACTTTCTTTTCTAAAAGTTCAGGTTCAGCTCACTAGAGCTCCTCAAACTGCTGACTCTATTGCCGCAACACTGCATTACTAAATGGTTTATCGAGTGCAGAACCATGCTCTTGATTTGAATTTCCACAATGGAAGTGAAGATGCTTTATTCATTTCCATGCAGAATGATCAAGCATCCTGCATTCATGTTCCCAGACAGATCCTAAAGGAAAAGTTGGCCAAGCTCCTTCTAGAGACTTGGATCACCAACTATGAAAAGTTGCATCAAAATAACAAGCCTTTCCAGTCATCGAACTTTGAGTTCGTCAGAAAGAAAGATGGAACTGTTTCCATCAAATTTGGCAAGGAGAAGGAAGAAAGTCCTTCTATGTTCCAGACCCTTTTCATGATTGAACCATGTGTTCCTGAGTTAATTTCCGAGCCAAACCCAAAAAAGCTTGTTCAATATTTCAAAAGTGATGGACACCCTGTCCATTACTACAAGGACCAGTATGGTCACTGTTTCTGGGATCCTTTTTGTCAATGTTCCTATTGCACAAACTCTCTCGATGAGGTAGATCCAAATGCAAAACCTCGATGGTAACACAAGAAGCCAAAGGATGCTATGTACCAAAAGTACCTGAACGGAGACCCCTCCGTTGATACTCTTGGTGAGTGCGGCAAATTTCAATTTATGCTTTCTTATGCACCAACTCCACCACCAGAGTTCATTACTCCGCCACCAGTCTCACCAACTCCACCACCATCACCTCCTCCATCTCCTCCTAAAAAAAAAAACCAGCTCTTTCCCCGTTTTATAATCCAATTCTAAAGTGGGCAAAGAAGCATTCCTACCCACTTGAGGCTCCAGCAAAAACACCACCGAATTCTTCCATCGCCATGTTCCATTAGACAAACTTTCCCCCTCTTGTTCGAGAAAGTTCCAAGCTCTTTTTTCCTGCTCCAGAAGAATTCATTGACCCATAAGGCAGATATCGGCATGCTCCCAAGATACCTGCCCCCACTGATGTGGATGAACATGGAAGACAAAAAAGGACTCTTGTTGCTGAAGCCGTCCTAAATTCGCAATCGGAGACTCTTTTAGCACATAACAATCTGTTCAAAGCAATTGATTCCAAAATTGTGAATGTGCAACAAGATCTTCGAAGATATGATGAAACGACCAAGAAGATGCTTTCCGATTTCCAAAAGAGACTTCATGCCTTGAAATCTGGACAACATTGAGGGTATCATCATCTCGAAAGTCCTAAGGTGGAAATAGAGAAGCTCAAAAAGCAAATCCAACTCCTTGAAGAAGGAAGGTTCAATCCTTTTAATCCATTTCCGACTATGGTACGGATAGAGCATTTGCCTCCACCACCTCAGACGTCTATCTTTGCTGCCCTCACAGACGTTCCTATCTGACAAAACAAGACAGATGTGGTAGAGATGCGAAATTGCCTCAAAGAATTGGATCGAATGAGGAAGGAAAAGGGAAAAGAGAAAATGCCTGAAGAATCCTCGCTCGTTATAAAGAAAAAGCCAGATCATATGATGTTATCCAACCCGTTGGAATCTTTTCTTAAAGATTTAGGCAATCAGGAAGAACAGCCTGATCTTGTCACTCAACAGCCTAATCTTGCTATTCCAAAAGATCAGATCCTATTTTCAGCAGAACAAGCTTTTCCAAACATCTTTGATACCGAATCAGATTCGGTATCCCTCTCATCCTCTTCATCCTCCTCAATCCCTGCCATAGATTCCTTTTCTATTGTACCAGTAACTTCATCAATATTCATGGTCGATTCTCCAGATCAGGATATGGAATCAAACCCTTCCGAACCAGAGGTTGTTCAGCCAAACAATCACTCTCAGCATGTGTCTACTGCATCAAAAGAGTTTTTTACTGTTGATGATATTCCCTATCACAAATGGCCAGAAAGATTTGAAGAATTTCGTACTTGGTTAAATGCCCAAGCTCTTACCAATCAGGATAAATATGATGTCCTTTTTGGTTTTGTCACAAGGTTTACAGGCAACCTCAAGCATTGGTGGCAATTGGTGATAGAACATGACCAACTTCAATTTTTACTCTCACTTGACTTTGGTCATGCCATTACCCTTCTATATCATTTCTTCATTAGAAAACCTTCTGACCTCCAAGAGCTTAAAAGGAGAGAATTTTTTGAAAGAAGATGATGCTCTCTCCAAAAAAAAAAAAAACATCTTGATAAACATTATCGAGAAATGCTTAAGCTTTTCTATGGTATTGGAGCTGATCCAAACCTGAAGCACGTCTTCCTGACTTCCATCCCCAAAGAATTATCCCAACAGGTTGAGAGATATTTTCTCGACAAACAAAGGAGGATTCAAGATATTCCGTTGGGAGAAATACAACAAGAAATCCATTTGTGCCTTGATGATTTGTGTTTAAAGCGCTAAATGGTCCAAACTTATCTCACAGACAACAGAGAACTTGATACAGCCTGTTCTCGCCAAAAGCTAAAGATCAAATGCTCCAAGCGTGATTGTGATGGTTCTTGTGGAAAATCTTCCAGAAAAAAGAAGCACTTCAAGAAGCTCTGGATAAAGAAATGCAAGCATGACTTTAAGCACTTCCGAAGAAAGAAGAAATGGCGGTACCTACGCAAAAGGAAAGATCGCTCTGGCCACAAGAAATCAAATCGATGCTTCATCTGCAACCAGAAAGGACATTTTGCCAAAAATTGTCCCCAAGCAAGAAAATGTCAGAATCATTTGATACATCATATAGAGAATGAAATTGGTATGTCTCTTGAAAATGATGATATCGAATCTTTATTTTCTACGGATAAAGAACCATCTGAACAAACTCTTTTTGTCATACCTTGTTACCAAACTCCTAGTGAAACTGATTCGGATTTAGATTCTGAAGATATTTTTCACATATCTTTCACATCTTCAAAACAAAACACTCACTTTACTTCTGAAATGGCTAGTATGCACACTTAGAGGGGGGTGAATAGGTGTTAGAGGAAATTTTTGCGGAAACGTTTATCAAAACTTTTTCTTTCGAAATGGAATCTACAAAGTGATAGACTAGAACAAGCTTAAATAATTTTACGAACAAATAAAGGAGTTCAGGAAAGAGAATTGAAAACACAAAGTTTATAGTGGTTCCGCTTAAATTAAGCCTACGTCCACTCTCCCGCACTGACAGCCCATTGGCTAGATTTCACTATGAATCAAAAGAGATGTTACAGCTTGTGATCTCGACTTTCTCAGTGAAGAGTTTCTCCTGGTTTCTCACAAAGTCTCACTAAGAGTTTCTCTCCTTTGTATTCAGTTTTGAGTTCGATGAATGAGAAAGCAAAGAACTAGAAAGCTTCAAACTTTGAAATTTTTCTTTCACGCACACCTTGAACAACTGGAGAGTCCGCCTTAAATACTCCTCTATGCCTTCACGACCATTGGCACTTTCCAAAGGACTTCTTCCAATCTACACGTTGGACAGAATCAATCAAGGAGAACTCGAGTCGTTTTAAGAATGTGATGAGAGCCCATCAATCCTGCTCACCCATACAATCAGGATATCGGTTTCCATAAGTAGAACTTTCCAAGTTTGTTTGCCTTCAAAAAGATCTTCATATCGAAATTGATTCCAATAAGAACAATGAATCAAGTAGATGCTATATCTAGCCATAAGGTCTCCCAAAAACCATACGAATCAAATTCTTGAAGGTAATCCTGCATCCGAATAAGTCTTCATTCTTCGGTCTGGAACATGTCAGTGAGGGCAGACTTTGAGATTAAAATCTGGCGGTCTTCAGACTTTGACAATAGAGTCTGGAGTTCTTCAGACTATAACACTTGAGTCTGCAAGTCTTCAGACTAGACTTTTAGAAAGGTTTTATCAGCTTCAAAACAAAAAGAAGTGTTCTCTAACAATCTCCCCCCTTTTTTTATGGTGACAAAACTTTCCTACAGATTTGAAAATTTTGACCTGCAAAACAACACTTCAGCGAAGCATGATATCTTATAAAAATAAGTTGATTAGGACCTGGATAGTATCGATTCTGCAACCACAGAAAACATGTTAATCCTGCAAGATAAACAACTATCTAGCCACAATCAATATCACAAACTTAGTTACTACAAGCGTAAAAAAGATTCAAGATCAAACAGTAGTCAAAAGTCCAAATATACCAGTCCAGATTACCAAGCAAAAAGTCATCAAAATCAAACCAAGCAAAAAGTACCAAAAGATAAGTTAAGTCAAATCTGCACAAACTCTCCCGTTTTTTGTCATCAGCAAAAAGTGGAGAAAAACTTTAAAAAGAGTTGGGTAAAATCATGTCTGTTTGGGGATGCGAACAATCTGGAAATCCCCCATAGACTTGACATTCTCCTCCAGCTCCTTCAAAGTCTCCTTCAACTGTTGAATATCCTCACCCTTTGCATTATCTTGAACTTGAAGCTTCAAGGCTTGTACCCGATCGTGTAGAGAGACTGATGTGGCTTGATGTGTAGATTGAAGGTTCTGAATTTCACACTCCATCCCATATTGCCGAGCCTTAATTTCCACAAGAAGCTCAAGCAGTCTTTTAAAGTCTGCTGTAGGTTCTGTTTGAGTGATAGCTTCAGCATGTTCAGTTTGAGGAGTGTTAATTGATGAAGGACCTTAGTTGGAACATCTAGACTTGGAGATGATGCCTCAACATCGGCTTCAGGAAATTGGGAGGCATAGACATCCTCTGGATCTGCTGGAGATCTACTAACATCACTAGTGAAAACAAGTGAAAAAGTACCTCTTTTGTTAGTTGCTCTCCCTGTTTCTGTGCCTTCAGGTGGAGAAAAGAATTCATCTTCCTATTCTTGCTCTTCTTCAGCACCAAGGTGATGTTTCTCTCTTTCTTCTCTTGCATTTCCACTCCATGTCTTGTCCGAGTCATCTGACAAGGATACAGCAAATGTTAGCTCAAGAGAATCATCTTGACCCTCTTCTTCCTCTTCTTCTCTTTCTTTTTCTTCTTCCTCTATTCTTCTTTCTCTTTCTTCACTTCTCTTCTCTATCTCTTCTCTTTCTCTGTTCTCTCTGTCCTCTGGCTTCTCAAAACTAACAAAGCTCCTTAAATTTCTTAAGGCAAAAGCGGAGAGAGTGATATCGTCCTCATCTTCTTCATCCTGCAAGATAAGAACTCCCCTCTTCTTGATTGGTGCGCTCATTAGCTCTTTGTCTTTTCTCTTCTTTGCTGCAGAGTCTTGTTTAGTTTTGATAGGGGATTTCTCTTTCATGCGCTCCAATGCCTTATTCAGCTCTTTCAGTCTCATTTTTGAAACTATCTTTAATCCAACCACCGTTGGAGCAATGGTTCGAACACATAGAGTAGCAGGAAACTAAATGTTGAAATGTTTGAACAGTCGAGTAACAAGCGCATAGTAAGGTAGTTGCCCCTTGTCCTTCACAACTGTCCTATACAAGTGCATTAGGATAGTGTGAGGTAGTGAGAACTTGAATCTGATATTGATTGCATACATCAGCTTCGCTTTAGAGTGAGAGACATCAGTTTTTGAAGTGGATTTGGGTCTGATGCAGTTGATCACAATCTTGTGAAGTAAAATATTGGAGGCAATCATTCTAGAGTAAGAAATTCTGCCTTCAGCAAACCTGTCCCGAACAAGAGCCAATGTTGTGTGACCAACAGACACACTGATTGGTTGGAAACTTCCTCTTTCCACACCAATCACATCGGCCAAGGTGTCTACATCCACTACAAATTCTTTGTCCCTAACTGTAAAAGAGAATCTATTCGCATCTAGAAAAGATAGATTTGAATAGAAATAGGCAGTCAATTCAGGGTAGGCGACAGATGTCTCTGAACAGAATTGTTCAAGTTGAAGTAGTGCAAACTTCTCCCTCAGTTTCACCTTTAGAGAATCAAGAAAATCAAAGTCCACACTTCTAGGGTTCATCACCCCTCTCTTCAGCAGTTTCGAAAAAGTTTTCCTGTGGTCCTTAGAGCGAAATAAGTTAGTCTCCTCACCACGAACATTTGCAGTGACGCCCATCCTAGGCTGAAAATTCGTGTACATCCTTCATCATCATCCTTCCCTTCAGGCTGATTAAAAGTTCCGAACCGTGGATCACTAGGAAAATTGGCAAAAGTCCTTGCTGCCAAATGCCCATACTTTCCATTGTTCTAAAAAAATAAGTCTCATTCCTATACCCTTTCTCGCTCAAGAACTCATCAATGAAAGTCATTGCAGTACCACCCTCCTTTAACTTAAAGTAGAGTTTAAAGAGAAATTTGAGTTTCAGTGTTCTTATGGGTTCAACATCTTCAATGATCTCTTCTTCTGCTTGTTGCTGCGGAGGAACTTATGTCCTTTGCTGTGAAGAGTGACGCTGTTGAGATTATTGTTGTTGTTGCTGCTGCTGCTAAGGAGAATCTTCTTCCTCGGTTAGATCAAAATGGGTAGGATCCCCTGGCATGTGCCGTGGTCCCCTGTTCGCAATTCTAGAAAACTTCCTCTGGAAAGACATTGTCACTGTCTTGGAGGATTTCTTGAACTCGCTCGTTGAAAAAGATGAAAACTCTTTAGATCAAACTTGAGAGAAAATGAGAGAAAGTAGGATCTCTGTGTTTTAGGGTTTGAGTGAGTGTAAACGGAGAAGAAGAAATTCGATGGTATATAAAGCAAATGAAACAGGGTATACGGATTGTCACAAAGGAAAAAGTAAAAACTGCATTTTTCGAATATTAAAAACTACCATAAATTCAAAAACAAAAAAGATAATTTCTAAAAATAAAATAACCAAGTAGTGATTCAAGAAATAAACGTACCTTTTCAAAATTTCATTCTAAAATTAAATTACTTGCATGAAAAAAAAAATTAACCTACAGTCGTAACTTTTGGATGTTCTAAGTCGATCATTTTAAGACTTTAACCAATAGAAGATATGATATTCAGTCTAGTGCGAATAGACTCAAATAGGCTTTTCTCCAGTGGCTTTGTAAATATGTTGTAGCGACCAAAATTTTGGGTGAACCATCTAGGGTTTGGCTAATGGATTGTTAAGCCTAGACTTAACTTAGGTTCTCCTAAGCCCATACCAATTCGCGACTTAGGTTCGAATTCGTAACATATAAATGATTTTTCAATTAGGAGTCGCCACTAATCTATTTTTGGTGGGTCGATTAGAAACCCAAGTAAAGTAACAGGAAATTTACTTTACTTCTACAAACCAGAGATTTATGAGTTTGAGGACTTGATTATGCTAGATTTCTCTAACGCCCTTTCGGTACATTTCTCTTTTATTTTGGAAAATGTTTTGCAGGCAGCTTGAATTAATTTTAATTCACTTCCTTAACATGTGAGGTGACCATGCGGGTATGCAAACCACCAATTTAACACTCAAGAAAGCAAATAAATAAATAAATAAAGCAAGACTTACCTCATAGCAATGAAAGCATCTACGTTGTTAGATCAGAATTCACATCAACAGAATTCACATCAACAGTCCTAGATATGATTTCTAATTAACACGCAATTTCTTTTTTTGTTTTCACTTATTTAATGAGAGTCATGCAATGCAATCTGACCTAATGACAAACAATATGACTTAAACTATATGATATAAATAAAATATAAGCATGCAGTCTATCCTAAAGAATGAAATTGATTGATTCTAAGGCAATTTTTTTGTATTTTCCATGAAATTCGAAACTAGAAAAATGCGAAAATTATCTAGCTGGATTAAGATTATATTCAATTTATATTAGGAATTAGGTTAATCCAAATCCTAATTTAAACTAGAATATTATCTTAACCAAGTAATCCTAAAATGCAATCTATCTAAGAGAAATTATCTAAACCTATAATTAATTAAAAAAATGCAATCTTATCCTAACATGCAATGACGTGCAAAGAATGTCATAATTCTAATTTTTCTTTTTCCTTTTTTGAAATTTGAAATTAAAACTTACACATAATTAAACATGCAATCTAAAAAAACTAGCATCCTAAGTTGATTTTTTTTACTTTTATTTTTTCATTTTAAAAAAATCAAAATAAATTCCTTATTCTAAATATGCAAGATAACCCTAAAACAAGTAAAGAACCTAATCTATCTCAGATTTTTTTGGATTTTCTTTTACGAAAGCAAAATCGATCAAATGACACGACAGCAAATCAGGCAAGATAAGATCGATATCCATAAATTGATGAATCATATCCCGCGCATGGGATCGGATTGGCCAATTTTAAACAAAATCATGAATCGAATCTCGAGCGTGAGATCAGATTGGTGATTTTTCTATGCGATCGTGAGTCAGATTTCGGGCACGTTGTAAAATTAGGAAGATTTCCCAAATTATAAGGCTACTCAAGATTACGGACATGATAGCATATCGGGTATTCCAATCATGTACATCGACGAATATTTTCAAATAAGGAAACGGAGTTTTCGAAAATCAAAATAGATAAGATTTTCACCTAATTCGAATATCGGCTTCCGAATTTCGATCCTCAAATGGCTACTCGCAACGCAATATGGTGGTGCTCAGCGAGGCTCACGAGATGGTTACCCGCCAGGGGCTTTGCGTGCAGCTCCTTAATTTGCTCGATTCAACGATATGCACGTAAACCTCGAGAAGCAATCTGCAAAACGATAACTTTTGTTGTCGTATCAGTAGCGAGGCTTAACCGAGAAACCTAGAGAACCACAATTGGGAGATGCTCCGAATTTCTATAAAATAAGTGTGCGAAATCCTCCCTCCTTTCAATGTATACGTCCTCCTTTACTCAAAAGACGTGTGCCCTTCTCTTGTGCAGATTTTAATGACTCGGATGCATGCTGAATGCCTCCACTGAAGACTTTGACCGAGCAACCCTCTTAGGCCACTTCTATACATCAAAAGAAATAAGAAAGTGGCATCTTCTACGTGTAATGGGTGATGAAACCGTGCCAAAAAAAAAAATCTGCAGTAAAAATAAAGAATAGAACTTTGCAGGATCGGTCTCGATTGTATGGAACCAGACACGTTGCTGCAGCTTGATGTGGCCCAACCAAGGTTACTCGTCGTGGGAAACTCGCTGGAAAGACTTGCAGAAGACACGCTAGGCCGAGATCTCACTCGGAATTGTTGGGACTTAGAGCGTCGAAATAGGTTCAGCGGTGGCTCGAACTTGTGACCTTCGCGATTGTCACAACCAAACATAGGGCCATGGAAGAATTTGGCTTGACCCGGGGTGCTTCTCGGAGAGACTCGCAGATCCACGTTGGCTTTAGCTTGGATTAGTGATCGAAGACAAGCTTCTGAGGACCTGCGAAATAGAACACAACGATGCTTGGCTAGGTTTCTTGGTGCTGCAGGGGACAATTATTTGATTAGTCAAAGTCAGGTGTGCTGGAGAAAACTTTCTTATTTGTTTTGAAGTTGACAAAACGTTTCCATCAGTCTAGTCTGAAGACTTGCAGACTCTATCGTCAAAGTCTGAAGACCTCCAGACTCAAGATTTAAAATCTACCCTCACTGATAGTTTCCAAACCGACGAAGAAAAGGTTATCCGATGAAGAAGACTTATCTAGATGCGAGTATATCTTTAAGGATTTGGTTCGTACGATTAAAGAAGATCTCACGGCTGGAGATAGCATCACGTGATTAGTTATTCTTATTGAAATCAATTCGAATAATTAGATCTGTTGATTGATGAAGTATACTTGGAAGGTTCTACTTATGGAAACCTAGATCTTGATTGTATGGGCGAGCAGGATTGGTGGGCTATCATCACATTCCTTAAATAACTCGAGATCTCCCTAATTGATTCTGTCCAATGGGTAGATTGGAAGAACTCCTTTGGAAGGTGCCAATAGTTATAAAGGCATGGAGGAGTATATAAGGAAGACGCTCAAGTTATTCGAGTGTGTGTGTGAAAAAAAAAATTCCAAAGTCTGAAGCTCCTAGTTCTTTGTTGTTTCATTCGCTGAGCTCAAATTGTACTCAAAAGAGAGATTAAATACTTGTGAGACCTTGAGGAAGTGTAGTAGAGTTTCTACACTGTGGAATCAAGGACATAAGGCTGTAAAATCTCTTTTGGTTCTTAGTGGAAAAAATCAAGGACATGAGGCTGTAAAATCTCTTTTGGTTCTTAGTGGAATCCAGCCAATGGGTTGTCAGTGCGGGAGAGTGGACGTAGGCTTGGTCTAAACCGAACTACTATAAACCTTGTGTTTCGATTCTCTTCCCCTAAACTCTCTACTTTAATTCGTAGTTTTATTTAACTATTTACAGTCTTTTACATCTTCAGTTTATTGTCTTTAAAAGACGAATTAAATTGTTAAGTCTTGCAAAAACTTCTTTAACACCTATTCACCCCCCTCTAGGTGTTCTTACTAGCCTTATCAATTGGTATCAGAGCCTATGTACTCATTTAATTGAAGTGTTTTTACTTTTGAGTTAAAGATCTATGGCTAGTATGTTGGCTCCAGGTTTGGTTGAAGGCTAGAGCAACACCAGACCACCCTATTTCGATGGAAAGGAATACAGCATATGGAAAAACAAGATGAAGGCATTCCTAAGATCGAAAGATCCTCTGGAATGGGATGTGGTAGAAAAAGGAATCATTCCTAAAGCTACATCAGCTTCAAAAAGAGGAAAAGAAATTGCAAACGCTAGCTAGATGACTCAAGAAGAAATAACCAAGAGACAAGCTCTTGATGCTAAAGCAATTTACTCCTTATATTGTGCGTTATCTCCTATTGATTATAACAAAATATCTTCTTGTGAAATAGCCAAAGAATTCTAGGATAGGCTGCACATTACCTATGAAAGAACTGATCGAGTGAAAGAAACAATGATCAATATTCTACTCGGACAATATGAAGCCTTCAAGATGAAGCCAGGAGAATCTATTACTGATATGTTTAGTCATTTTACAGAAATTCTAAACGGTCTAGAGTATCAGGGACAGCCAATCTCAGGTCCAATGAAGGTCAGCAAATTGTTGCGCGGACTCTCTAAAGATTGGAATCACATGAAGACTTCAATAAGGGAAACACAAAGGATCATGCCACTTTCGGTAAACGAATTGGTTGGCACACTTCAGTCCTATGAAGTGGAGCAAATCAACGAGGAAGAAGATGTTGACCTTAAAATCTAACGATGATTCTGATGTTTCAGACTCTGAAGATAATATGGACGATGAAGAGCTAGCACTTATGATAAGAAGGTTCAGGAAACTGAACAAAAATGGAAGAAGATTCAATTGGAAGAAACAAAGCACTCAAAAGTTTCAAAACAAATCAACTGAGGATGATGAATCAAATAAAGATGTGATCTGCTTTGAATGCAAGAAAAAGTGACACATCAGACCCAACTGTCCTCTGTTGAAGAAAAAGAAGGGAAAAGCTGAGAAATACAAAAAGGCTCTCAAAGCAGAGACGTGGAGTGATATTGAATGCAAAGAAAGTGATGGAGATTATGCCAATATATGTCTAATGGAAAAATCAAAACCAAGTTCAGACTCTGAGATATCTATCAGACTTAGACTCAGATAGTGAAATCGAGGTAAGCAATTTAAATATTCTTGCTAAAGTCTCGAAATACATTAATGAACTTTGTCTTGGTGTCAAAACCTCTCTTAAAAGGATTTCCGAGCTAAAAAGGGAGAATTCTACACTTAAGCAACAGGAAAATTCTTGAAAAGAAAAGTTTGAAATTTTAGACAAAAGTTATGTTATTTTAAAAGAAGATGCTGATTTTCTTTCAAAAGAAGATACAATTTTGAAATAGGACATTTCAAATATCTCAAAAGTGTTTTCAATAGGATCTGAAAAGTTGGAAAAGATTCTTTCAGTACAAAGACCTTATTTTAACAAATCAGGCTTAGGAATGACTTCTGAAACCATTCCTCTAATTGATTTTCCAAAAGTAAAAGAAAGAATCAAACAAAGACCCACAAAAACTTTTTATAGAAATCATTTTCAAAAAGTCTTTGTAAAACCAGTTGGCTGAAGTGCTCTAAAATGTTCTAAGTGCAACAGCTCAGAACACTTTGAAAAAGAATGTCTTATGGTTTGGAGACCTGTTAAGAAGGATTGGGCAAAGACTGTATATTGTACTAACACCCCTAGACCCAAGAAAATGTGGGTACCAAAGAAAGCTTGAGTTTTTTTTTAATTGCAGGTCACTATCAAGAAAAAGATTAAGTGGTATTTGGATAGTGGCTATTCAAGACACATGACAGGAGATTCAAGTTGTTTTATAAAACTTGTTCAAACAAATGGTTGAAAAGTCTCTTTTGGTGGAAATAGCAAAGGAAGAATTGCTGGAAGCGGAACTGTAAAGATTGGAAGTCTTACAATCAACAATGTCTCCTTGGTGGAATGACTAAATTACAATCTACTCAGCATTAGTCAACTGTACGACACTGGATTCAAAATCAATTTCCAAGAAGGAGTATGTTCGGGAACTAGTAAAGATCTTTCTCAATCTTTTACTGGACGAAGACATGGGAACATTTATCTTCTGGATATAAAACCAGAAAGATCTCAATGTCTAATATCAATACAAGATGAAGCAAATCTTTGGCATCGAAAGCTTGGCCATGTCAACATGAAGTAAATTGCCAAGATCTCTTCCATGAAACTTGTTCGTGGACTGCCCAACCTGAAGTATCAAAAATCTGACTTATGCACACCATGTGTATTGAGAAAACAGGTTAGAAGTTCTTTTAAACCAATAAATCAAGTTTCTACTAATCGTATTTTGCAGCTTCTGCATATGAATCTCTTTGGACCAACCAGAACTCAAAGCATTGGTGGAAAGAAATATTGCCTAGTAATTGTGGATGATTATTCTTGATTTACTTGGGTTTACTTTCTGGCAAGTAAGTCTGAAACATTTTCTCACTTTTCAAAGTTTGCTAAGAAAGTACATAATGAGAAAGGATATGCTATTTCAAGCATACGGACAGACCATGGAGGTGAGTTTGAAAATCAAGACTTTGCTAAATTCTGTGATGAATCTGGTTTTCAGCATGTTTTCTCATCTCCATACACTCCAGAATAGAATGAAGTTGTGGAAAGAAAGAATAGATCTTTACAATAAATGGCAAGAACTCTTTTAATAGAAAGTAATATTTCTTCTCATTTTTGGGCTAAAGCAGTTTCTATAACTTGTTATATTATTAACAGAGTATTTCTAAGGCCTATTCTGGAGAAAACTCCCTACGAGTTATTCAAAGGAAAGAAGCCAATTGTTTCTTATTTTCATGTGTTTGGTTGCAAATGTTTTGTCTTGAAAAATGCAAATGATCAAACTGGTAAGTTTGAAGAGAAATCAGACAAATGAATCTTCCTTGGATATTCAACCACCAGCAAAGCCTACAGAGTATTCAACAAGAAGACTCAGTCTGTGGAAGAATTTATGAATGTCAAATTTCAAGACTCTTTGCAAAATCAATTGATTCAGACTCAACCTGAAGAATCTAAACCTGCTTCAGACTTTACAAAGTCTACCTCCCCTGAAGCAGCTCATACTTCAGAAGAACAACAACAAACGATTATTGAAGAATCAACTGAAGTAGAAGATCAGCAATCTGTCAGACCAACCAGCAACTGGAAGCACAAGTCTAGTCATCCCAAAGAACTCATCATCGGTGATATTGATGAAGGGATTCATACCAGATCCAAAAAGCAATAAGAGTCTAGCGCCGTGGCACTTATTTCTGAAATAGAACCCAAAAGCATAGAAGAAGCTCTAACTGACGAAAGCTGGATTGAAGCCATGCAATAAGAGTTCAAACAGTTCAGCATTAATGATGTTTGGGAATTAACTCCTAAACCAAAAGGTAAATCCATTATTAAAGCTAAATGGGTTTTCAGGAACAAGATGGACGAAAAAGGAAAAGTGGTCAGGAATAAAGCAAGACTCGTGGCCAAAGGATATACGCAAGAAGAAATGATAGACTGATGAAACCTACGCACCAGTAGTAAGGTTAGAAGCAATTAGATTATTACTTGCTTTTGCCTGTTATAAAAATTTCAAGTTATTCCAAATGGACGTCAAAAGTGCTTTCTTAAATGGATTTATCCAAGAAGAAGTCTATATGGAACAACCTCTCGGATTTGAAGATCCAAAGAAACCAGACTTAGTATTCAGACTGAAAAGGGCTCTATATGGGTTAAAGCAAGCACCTCAAGCTTGGTACGATAGGTTAAGTAAGTTTTTAATTCAAAATGGTTTTGTCAAAGGAAAAGTGGATACTACCTTGTTTATCAAAGAGAAGGTAAAAAATTTCTACTTGTTCAAATTTATGTTAATGATATTATATTTAGATCACCTAACGAAAACCTGTGCAAGAAGTTTTCTAAGTCTATGCAGGATGAATTTGAAATGAGCATGATGGGTGAACTATCATTCTTTCTCAAATTACAAGTAAAACAATTGAAGGAAGGAATCTTTATTCACCAAGAAAAATATGCAAAAGAACTTGTTAAAAAGTTCGGATTGGAGAATTGCAAAAAGACTGGGATACCAATGTCTAGTTCTTCGAAGCTAGACAAAGATGAAAGAGGAAAGAAAGTTGACCAGAAGCTCTACAGGAGTATTATTGGTTCACTTCTTTATCTTACTGCTTCTAGACCTGACATTTTGTTTAGTGTTTGCATTTGTGCTAGATTTCAATCTGATCCCGAAGAATCTCATCTAAGTGCTGCAAAACGCATCATCAAATATGTTGCAACTACTTCAACGTTAGGTCTATGGTATCCCAAAGAATGAGACTTTACGCAGATCTAGCAGGTTGCAGAGTTGATAGAAAGAGTACTTCCGGTACTTGTCAATTGCTGGGAAACATAACAGTATCATGGTTCTCAAGGAAGTAAAGTACTGTGGCTCTTTCAACAGCAGAAGCAGAGTATGTGGCCCTTAGAAGTTGCTGTTCTCAAATCTTATGGATAAAATAACAATTGAGAGACTTTGGAATTGAAGACTCATGCACCGAGATCAAATGTGACAACACCAGCGCAATCAATCTCACGAAGAATCCAATTCTTCATTCAAGAGCAAAGCACATAGAGATTCGACGTCACTTTATTAGAGATCATGTTCAAAATGGAGAAAATATGATTCAATTTATTGATTCAAAGAATCAACTGGCGGACATATTTACAAAGCCTCTAGAGAAAAGCCTATTTGAGTCTATTCGCACCAGACTGAACATCATATCTTTCATTCAGTAAAGTCTGAAGAAGCTCAGACTCAGAGACAAAGTCTGAAGGTGTTCAGACTCAGAAGACCAAGAGTTACGACTGTAAGTAATTTCAGTACTAGTAATTTAACTTTTGAATAAAGACTTGAAAAGGTACGATTTCTTATTAATCGCTAATTGATTGAAATTATCGATTCAAGTTTTTGAATTTTTAACAGTTATTTTCAAAAAGGCAGTTATCTTATTTCGAAAAGGCATTTTTATCTTTCCTTTTATGACAATTCGTTTACCTTGCTTTATATACTGTTGTTTTTCTTCTTCATTTTCACTCACAAACCCTAGAACACAGAACATCACTTTCTTACTTTTTCTCTCTAGTTTAATCCATAAAGTTTTCATCTTTCTCGCGAATCGAGTTCGAGAAATCTCTCAAAGACTGTGACAATGTTTTCCCAAAGAAAGTCCTCAAGGATCGCAAGCAAGGGACCACAGCATATGCGTGAGGGTCCTACGCACTTTGATCTGACCGAGGAAGAAGACTCTCCAAGGTAACAGCAAAATCAACAACAACATTCTCAACCGCGCCATTCTTCTTAGGCTAGAACTCAAGTGCCTCCGCAACAACAAGCAGAGGAAATAATCATCAAGGATGTGGAACCTGTAAGGACTCTTAAGCCCGCATTTACTTTCAAACTCTACACCACTTTGAAAGAAGGTGGTTCTGCAATGACCTTTATTGATGAATTTTTTAGAGAAAAAGGGTACAAAAATGAAACCCACTTTTTAAAGATGATGGAGAGTTTGGGTATTGCTATTGCTTGTTCGGCAGAGAGGGCTTTTGCAAATTTCCCTAGTGATCCGCGATTTGGAGGATTTAATCAACCTGAGGGGAAAAATGACGATGAGAGGATGTTTACTTATTTTAAGCCTAGGATGGGTGTTGCTACGAACATTCGAGGAGGAAGAACGGATATGTTTCGTTCTAAGGAACACAAGCAAGTTTATTCTAAATTGCTGAAGCGAAGGGTGATGAACCCAAGGAGTGTGGATTTTGATTTTCTCGATTCGTTGAACGTAAAGTTGTGGGAGAAGTTTACTTTACTTCAACTTGAACGATTCTGTTCTGAGACAATTGTTGCTCATCCGAAACTTACAACTTATTTCTATTCCAATCTATGCTTTCTAGATGCGAATAGATTTTCATTTAGTGTTAGAGACCAGGATTATGTGGTAGATAGGGACACTCCGGCTGATGTGATTGGAGTAGAGAGAGGAATTTTCCAATCAATCATCGTGTCTATTGGTCATGCTACCTTGGAGCTTGTTAGAGATAGGATTGCAGAAGGCCGGATTTCGTACTCAAGGATGAGTGCCTCTAATATCTTGCTCCACAAAATTGTCATTAACTATCTCAGACCTAAGTCCACATCAAAGATTGATGTCTCAAATTCTGAAGTAAAGCTGATGTACGCCATCAACATTGGTTACAAGTTCTCTCTACCTCACACCATCATGTTTCACATGTATAGGAAAGTGGTAAAGGACAAGGGACAACTCCCTTATTCTGCTCTCGTTACTCGCTTGTTCAGACATCTTAACATTCAGCCTCCCAAAATTTGGTGTGTTCGAACCATTGATCCAATGGTGGTGGGACTAAAGATGGTTTCAAAGATGCGTTTGAAGGAGCTGAACAAGGCTTTGGAGAGATTTAAGGTGAAGACCCCTGTCAAGACTCAAAAGACTCTGCGGCTGCAAAAATGAAAGGCAAAGAGCCCATGACAGCACCATCTAAGAAGAGGAGAGCACTCATCTTGCAGGATGAAGAAGATGAGGATGCAATCACTATCTCCGCTCTTGCCTTAAAGAACTTACAGCGTTTTGTTCTAGAGACAGAGGATCGAGAGAACCAAGACAGAGAGGAGATAGAGCAAAGAGATGAAGAGAGGGAAGCGGTGATGAAAGAAGAAGAAGAAGGAAGAACAGAGGAAGAAGAGCGAAGAGGAGAACAAGCAAAAGATGATGGTCGTGGTGATTCTCATGTAGATGAAGAAGGACAAGATCATCGTGACACAGAAGAAGAGCAAGAGCAAGAAGAGTACTTTTCTCCACCTGAAGGCACTGAAACAAGGGAGCTGCTAATAAAAGAGGTACTCCTTCACTTGTTTTTACCAGTGATGATGTTAGTCGTTCTCCTGCCAATCCAGAGGATGTGTATGCCTCTCAATTTCCTGAAGATGGTAATGAGGCTTCATCTCCAAGTCTGGATGTTCGTACTGAAGTTCCATCATTCGGCAACACTCCACAATCTGATCATGCTGAAGCAAACACTCAAACTGACAACTCAGCAGACTTTAAAAGACTGCTTGAACTTCTTCTGGATATAAAAGGTCAGGTTTATGGGTTGGGATGTGAATTTCAAACCATGAAGAATGCTCATCAAGCCACTTCAGTTTCTTTGCACAACCAAGTTCAAGCCCTTAATCTTCAAGTTCAAGCAAATGCAAAGGGTGAGAATATAACGCAACTGAAGGAGGATCTGAGGAAGCTGGAGGAGACTATCAAATCTATGGGAGATTTCCAGCTCGTTCGCATCTCCAAGCAATCTTTAAGTTTATCCAATTCTCTTTATGTTCTCCACTTTTTGCTGCTGACAAAAATGGGGAGAAGTTTGATGCAGATTTGACATTGACATTTGTTTTTGTCTTATTTTTTGTTTGGTTATGGTTTGGACTGTTTGGATTGTTTGATTTAATCTTTTGATACTTGCAGTAACTTAGGCCATGTTGATGATTATGGAAAGGATAGTTGTTTTACAGGACTAACACGTTTTCTGTGGTTGCAGAATCGTTACTATCCATATCCTAATCTACTTATCTTCTATGAGATATCTTGGTTTGCTTAAGTGTTGTTTAGTAGGACAAAAGTGTTTAAATCTGTAGGAAAATTTTGTCACCATCAAAAATGGGGAGATTGTTGGAGAAAACTTCCATATTTGTTTTGAAGTTGACAAAACGTTTCCATCAGTCTAGTCTGAAGACTTGCAGACTCTATCGTCAAAGTCTGAAGACCTCCAGACTCAAGATTTAAAATCTTCCCTCACTGATAGTTTCCAGACCAATGAAGAAAAGGTTATCCGATGAAGAAGACTTATCCAGATGCGAGTATATCTTTAAGGATTTGGTTCGTACGGTTAAAGAAGATCTCACGGCTGGAGATAGCATCACGTGATTAGTTATTCTTATTAAAATCAATTCGAATAATTAGATCTGTTGATTGGTGAAGTATACTTGGAAGTTTCTACTTATGGAAACCTAGATCATGATTGTATGGGCGAGCAAGATTTGTGGGCTATCATCACATTCCTTAAATAACTCGAGATCTCCCTAATTGATTCTATCCAATGGGTAGATTGGAAGAACTCCTTTGGAAGGTGCCAACGGTTATAAAGGCATGGAGGAGTATATAAGGAAGACACTCAAGCTATTCGAGTGTGTGCGTGAAAGATAAATTCCAAAGTCTGAAGCTCCTAGTTCTTTGTTGTTTCATTCGCTGAGCTCAAATTGTACTCAAAAGAGATAATAAATACTTGTGAGACCTTGAGGAAGTGTAGTATAGTTTCTACACTGTGGAATCAAGGACGTGAGGTTGTAAAATCTCTTTTGGTTCTTAGTGGAATCTAGCCAGTGGGCTGTTAGTACGGGAGAGTGGACGTAAGCTTGGTCTAAGCCGAACCACTATAAACCTTGTGTTTTAATTCTCTTCCCCTAAACTGTCTACTTTAATTCGTAGTTTTATTTAACTGTTTACAGTCTTTTACATCTTCAGTTTATTGTCTTTAAAAGACGAATTAAATTGTTAAGTCTTGCAAAAACTTCTTTAACACCTATTCACCCCCCCTCTATGTGTTTTTACTAGCCTTATCAAGGTGCCCTGTGAAGAAAGAAGACCAGCGGTAACAATGATAAATGCAATCTGGATAGGTACATCGCCTAGCATGATAGTGAGAATAAACAGCTTCAATAGGAATCTCGTTTGGATGTGATGGGATATCAAGCTGCGGCCGTCGCTCGGCTTGCTACGAAGACACTAGGAAGCGTGGTGAGGTGGTGCCATGGCTGGACGTTGCTAAAAAAAAACCTGCAAACACAACCAAAAGGACTCGTAATATTTGGTGTTGCAAGTGGCCGTGTATTAGATTAATTTTTTTATGAGTCTGAGCCCGTCTATGTTGATCGAAGGTGGTCTTAAACTCAACCCAAAATTTCCTTCAAATAAAACAAACAATATTAAAGAAGATATGTGAGAGATCTATGCTTGTTAGAGGTGGCCCTGGTTGCTGATAGAGAGCCTCCAAGAAGGCTGTAGTGACTGGTGGGCTAGTTTGAAGCGTTGATGAAGAGCTTGGCACAATTGGATTGCCGTGAGGCATGATAAGAGTGCAACAACGGGGCTCGCTGGCGTCACTGGATGACCACTGGACTAAAGATCATTGGAATTGCTGTGGGGTCTTGCTTAGAGGCTGCGAAGGTCGTCGAAGACTTATGTGTTACTATAGCGGACAATCGGCAGCAGGGTCAGCGTTGAGGGGCAGCCACGAACTCAGCAAAGTCACGGCCGTGAAGGGGTCTCGACCGTGACTCCTTCAGCTCCCTCTCTTTCACGTATGTTTTCTCTTTATATTGTGGCCGTATATTCAACGTGTGGCCCCCCAAAACCCTTCGCGAACAACCTTTTTATAGGCCAATGATTAGGGTTTCAATTTCATTTTCAAATCAACATCCACGAAAATTTCTTTTCTGCATGCAATATTACTTTTTATTTTCCCACATCTCTTCTAGATTTCCTTTGCAAAAAAATGAATATTCTCTATCGATTTTTTCAAAATTGCAAAGGATTTTTTTTTTTCAAATTTGAAATCTCGCAAAGATGAATCCGTAAAATCTCCTCGAGGATATGGACTTGGGCAAATTTGCTTCCTTCGTGGGCTTAGTCCGACTTACCAAATTAAAGTTTAGAACCATCCAATCTAACCCATCTACCACCAGCCCAATGCAAATGTAATAATAATAAATAAATGCACCTAAAATTATATACTATGCAACTTAATTCTATTTTTTTAAAGGGTTAAAAATTAATCCCTAATTTTTTAATGCAATAAATAAATGACTGAATCGCCAAAATTTAGGCGTCAACATATGTCTGCCATCTAATTCTTCGAGTCAATGAACTGAATCATAATTTCTCCATTCTGAACATGATCTCTAATAAAATGATGTCGAATATCTATGTGCTTTGCCCTTGAATGAAGAATTAGATTCTTTGTGAGATCGATGGCACTGGTGTTATCACATTTGATCTCGGTGCACAATTCTTCAATTCCAAAGTCTCTTAGCTGTTGCCTTATCCACAAGATTTGAGAACAACAACTTCCAAGAGCTACATACTCTGCTTTTGCTGTTGATAGAGCTACAGTACTCCGCTTCCTTGATAACTAAGACACCAGCTGGTTGCTCAACAGTTGACAAGCACTAGAAGTACTCTTTCTATCAACTCCACAACCTGCTAAATCTGTGTCTGAATATCCAAGGAAAGTAAAGTCTCCTTCTTTGGGATACCACAGACTCAGCTTTGGAGTGGTTGTAACGTATTTGATGATGCATTTTACAGCACTTAAGTGGGATTCTTTGGGATCTGATTGGAATCTAGCACAAATGCAAACACTAAACAAAATGTCAGGTCTAGATGCAGTAAGGTAAAGAAGTGAATCAATAATACTCCTATAGAGCTTCTGGTCAACTTTGTTTCCTCTTTCATCCTTGTCTAGCTTCGAAGAACTTGACATTGGTATTTCAATCTTTTTGTAGTTCTCTAGTCCAAATTTCTTGATGAGATCTTTTGCATATTTTTCCTGGTGAATGAAAATTCCTTTCTTCAATTGTTTAACTTGTAATCCGAGAAAGAAAGTCAATTCTCCCATCATGCTCATCTCGAATTCATCCCGCATAGACTTAAAAAACTTCTTATAAAGATTTTCATTAGGAGATCCAAAAATAATATCATCGACATATATTTGAACTAATAAAAGTCTTTTCCTTCTTTCTTTATGAATAAAGTAGTGTCTACCTTTCCCTTTTTAAAATCATTTTGGATTAGAAATTTACTTAACCTTTCATACCAGGCTCGAGGTGCTTGCTTTGATCCATACAAGGCCTTTTTCAGTTTATAGACTGAATTTGGCTTTCTAGGATCTTCAAAACCAGGGGGTTGTTCCACATAGATTTCTTCTTGGATAAGTCCATTGATAAATGCACTTTTGATGTCCATTTGGAATAACCTGAAATTTTTATAGCAAGCAAAAGCAAGTAATAATCTAATTGCTTCTAACCTCGCTACTAGTACATAGGTCTCATCATAGTCTATCACTTCTTCTTGTGTATATCCTTTGGCCACGAGTCTTGCTCTGTTTCTAACCACTTTTCCTTTCTCGTCCATTTTGTTCCTGAAAACCCATTTAGTTCCAATAATATATTTACCTTTTGGTTTAGGAATTACTCCCAAACATCGTTGATGCTGAACTGTCTGAGTTCTTCTTGCATAGCTTCGATCCAGCTTTCATCAGACGGGGCTTCTTCTACACTTTTGGGTTCTATTTCCGAGATAAGTGCTAATGCGCTAGACTCTTCTCGCCTTTTGGATCTAGTGCAAATTACTTCATTAATGTTGCTAATGATGAGTTCCTTGGGATGACTAGACTTATGCTTCCAGTTACTAGTTGGTCTAAAAATGTGCTGATCCTCTGCTTCAATTGAATCTTCTTTTTCAGCTCGTTGCTGATCTTCAGAAGTCTAAACCACTTCAGGGAAAGTAGACTTTGTAAAGTCTGGAGTAGGTTCAGATTCTTCAAGTTGAGTCTGATGCAGTTAATTCATCATAGAGTCTTGAAACTTGACATTCATAGATTCTTCCACAGATTGAGTCTTCTTGTTGAAAACTCTGTATGCTTTGCTTGAGGTAGAGTAGCCAAGGAAAATTCATTCGTCTGACTTTTCTTCAAACTTACCAGTTCGATCATTTGCATTTTTCAAAACAAAACACTTACAACCAAACACATGAAAGTAAGATACATTTGGCTTTTTCCCTTTATACACTTTATAGGGAGTTTTCTCTAATATAGGCCTTAAGAACACTCTATTGATAATATAATAGGCTATTGAAACTGCTTCAGCCTAAAATCGAGAGGAAATTTTACTCTCAATTAAGAGGGTTCTTGCCATTTCCTACAAAGATCTGTTCTTTCTTTCCATAACCCCATTCTATTCTAGAGTGTATGGAGAAGAGAAAACATGCTGGAAACCAGAATCATCACAGAATTTTGCAAAGTCTTGATTTTCGAACTCACCTCCATGGTCTGTTCATATGCTCGAGATAGCATAACCTTTCTCAATCTAAACTTTCTTGGCAAACTTTGAGAAGGGGAGAAGTACACTATCAGTGTCATAACTTGTGTACTTCGCTCACTTTGGTGCCAAAAGTTTCCGTCGAATCACTTAAGTGCCAAATCGGAGGAAAAACGATCACTTTGGTGCCACCGGTGACAGATTCCGGCCAAAATGATTACGTGGCTTTTATATTTAAAAAAAAAATCGAGAATCCTTTTAAACAACGTCGTTTTCCGTCTTCCTTAAGAAAATGACGTCGTTTTTCCGTCCTATGTGGATGGCCTCACAAAAATGACGCCACACAACTCATTTGGGGATTTTTTTTTTAATTTGGGGATTCAAATTAGGGTTTTTTTGTCCGCCATTGCTCAGCCGCCGTCCCTCGGCCACCGTCGCTCGGTCGCCGTCCCTCGACCTTCATCGCAGTTGCTTGCCACAGCAAGACAAAAGAAAAACAAAAGAAAAAAAAAACGAACGGAAAATCCCGAGAGAGAGGGAGGTGTCAACGGCGAGGGCGGAGGAGGGGATGGCGGGGCCACGGCCGCCGCCATCATCGCAGCTGGCTTCGTCGACAACCTCCATGGCATTCCAGATCTTCGCGGCTACCATTGGTCGAATCGCTCGTGCTTCTGGAGATTCTTCAAGCTCGCGCTTCCTCTGCGGCCGACGATATTCCTTGGGAAAAGGCAGTAGTGGGGCTGAGATTCGAGGATTTGAAAGGTCGACAAGGTGATTGAAATTGGGGGAAAACTACTAGGGGAGGGTGGAAGCGAATGCGTGGTTTCTTTTTTGGAAAACTACTAGTGTTGTGCTGGTGCGTTGCTGGTGTTGTTGGTTTGGCGCTGCCGGTGTTGCTGGTTCTGTTCTTCGGGGAAGAAGACGACACAAAATCGCGTCATTTGGGGATTTAGGGTTTTGAATTTGGGGGAAAAACACAAAACGGTGTCATTTTGTTGTTTAAATGCTGACTATACTCTCCGACAAGCCACATCAGCTTAAAAAATTAATAAAAAAGTGCCACATCGGATTTCCGGCCAACCCCATCGGAGTTGGCACTAAAGTGAGCATTTTTCAAACTTTTTAGCACTTAAGTGATCCGACGGAAACTTTTGGCACCAAAGTAAGCGTCGTACACAAGTTATGGCACTGATAGTGTACTTCTCCCCTTTGAGAAGTGAGAGAATGCTTCAGACTTATTTGCCAAAAAGTAAACCCATGTAAAACGAGAGTAATCATCCACGATTACTAGGCAGTATCTCTTTCCACCAATGCTTTGAGTTCTAGTTGGTCCAAAGAGGTCCATATGCAAAAGCTGCAAAACTCGATTAGTAGAAACTTGATTTAAAGGTTTAAAAGAGTTTCTAACCTGTTTTCCCAAAATACATGGTGTGCATAATTCAGACTTTTGATAAGTTAGGTTGGGGAGTCCACAGACAAGCTTCTTAGAGGAAATCTTGGCAATCTGCTTCATGTTAACATGACTAAAATTTCGATGCCAAAAGTTTGCTTCATCTTGAATGGATATTAGACACTGAGAACTTTCTGGTTTTATATCCAGAAGATAAATATTTTCGTGTCTTCGCCCAATGAAAGATTGAGAGAAATTTTTACTAGTTCCCGAACAAATGCCTTCTTGAAAATTAATTTTGAATCAAGTGTCACACAATTAACTAATGCTGAGTAGATTGTAATTCAAACCTTTCACCAAGGAAACATTGTTGATTGTGAGACTTCCAATCTTCACAGTTCCACATCCAACAATTCTTCCTTTGTTGTTTCCACCAAAAGAAACTTTTCCACCATTTATTTGCACAAGCTTTATAAAACAACTTGAATCTCCTGTCATGTGTCTCAAACAGCCACTATCCAAATACCACATGATCTTTTTCTTGATAGTGACCTGCCATTATAAAAAGAACTCAAGCTTTCTTTGATACCCACATTTTCTTGGGTCCAGGGGAGTTAGTACTAAATACAGTCTTTGCCCAATCCTTCTTAACAGGTCTCCAAATCTTGGGACATTCTTTCTCAAAATGTTCTGAGCTGTTACACTTTGAACATTTGAGACCACTTCGGCCAATAGGTTTTACAAAAGCTTTTTGAAAATGGTTTTTGTAAAATGTTTTTGTAGGTATTTGTTTGATTCTTTCCTTCACTTTTCGAAAATCAATTAAATGAATGGTTTATGGTGTCATACACAAGCCAGATTTGTTGAAATAAGGTCTTTATACTGAAAAAATCTTTTCCAATTTCTCATATCCTTTTGAAGACCTTTTTGTAATATTTGAAATGTCCTCTTTCAAAAAAGTATTTTCCTTCGAAAGAGAATCTGCATTTTCTTTCAAATTAAAAAAACTTTTGTTTAGATTTTCAAATTTTTCTTTCCAAGAAATTTCCTGTTGCTTCAGTTTAGAATTTCCCTCTTCAGCTCAGAAATCCTTTTAAGAGATGTTTTGAGACTAAGACAAAGTTCATCTATATACTTTGAGACTTTAGCAGGAATTTTTAAATTGCTAACCTCGACTTCTTTGTTAGAGTCTGAGTCTGAATCTGTTTCAAAGTCTGAGTCTGATTCTGAATTTGACATTAGACATATGTTGGCATATTCTTCATCACTTTCTTCGCATTCAGTATCGCTCCATGTATCTGCTTTGAGAGCCTTCTTGTATTTCTCAGTTCTTCCTTTTTTTTTCTTTAACAGAGGGCAGTTAGGTCTGATGTGCCTCTTTTTCTTGCATTCAAAGCAAATCACATCTTTGTTGACTTCATCGTCCTCAATTGATTTGTTCTGGAATTTTTTAGTGCCGTGCTTCTTCCAGTTGAATCTTCTTCCCTTTCTATTCAATTTCCTGAATTTCCTGATCATGAGTGCTAGTTCTTCATCGTCCATGTCTTCTTCTGAATCTGTATCATCAGAATCATCGTTAGATTTTAAAGCAATTGACTTCTTACCTTTAGGATATTCTTCCTCATTGATTTGAGCCACTTCATATGATTGAAGTGTGCCTAAAAGTTCGTCTACTAAAAGAGGCATGATCCTCTGGGTTTCTCTAATTGAAATTTTCACGTGATTCCAATCTGCGGAGAGACCACGCAGTAGTTTATTGACCTTCATTGGTCCTGATATTGATTATCCTTGATATGCTAATCCATTTACAATCTCAGTGAAACGACTGAACATATCAGTGATGGATTCTCCAGGCTTCATCTTGAAGGCTTCATACTATCCGAGTAGAATATTGATTTTCATTTCCTTTACTCGATCAGTTCCTTCATAGGTTACGTGCAATCTGTCACAAACTTCTTTGGATGTTTCACAAGAAGAAATTCGATTATATTCAGTAAGAGATAAAGCACAGTATAAAGAGTAGATAGCTTTTGCATTAAGAGCTTGTCTCTTGGTTAATTCTGTTTGTGTCATTTCGCCAGCGTCTGCAACTTCTTTTCCTCTTTCTGAGGTTAATGTAGCTTTGGGATTGATCCCTTTTTCTACCATCCCATTCCAAGGGATCTTTCAATTTTAGGAATGCCTTTGTCTTGTTTTTCCAGATGTTGTATTCCTTCCCCATCAAAGTAAGGAGGTCTAGTGTTGCTTTGGCCTTCAATCAAACCTGGAGCCAAACTATTAGCCATAGATCTTTTACTCAGAAGTAAAAACACTTCAATAAAATGAGCACACAGGCTCTGATACCAATTGAAAAGGCTAGTATGAACACCTAGAGGGGATGAATAGGTGTTAGAGGAAATTTTTGAGGAAACGTTTATCAAAACTTTTTCTCTCGAAATGGAATCTACAAAGTGATAGACTAGAACAAGCTTAAATAAATTTACAAACGAATAAAGGAGTTCAGGGAAGAGAATTGAAAACACAAAGTTTATAGCGGTTCGGCTTAGATCAAGCCTACGTCCACTCTCCCACGCTAACAACCCACTGGCTGGATTTCACTATGAATCAAAAGAGATGTTACAGCTTGTGATCTCTACTTTCTCAATGAAGAGTTTCTTCTGGTTTCTCACAAAATCTCACTAAGAGTTTCTCTCTTTTGTATACAATTTTGAGTTCGATGGATGAGAAAGCAAAGAACTAGAAAGCTTTAGATTTTGAAATTTTTCTTTCACTCACACCTCGAACAACTAGAGAGTCCGCCTTAAATACTCCTATATGCCTTCACGACCGTTGGCACTTTCCAAAGGAGTTCTTCCAATCTACTCGTTGGACAGAATCAATCAAGGAGGACTCGAGTTGTTTTAGGAATGTGATGAGAACCCATCAATCCTGCTCGCCCATACAATCAGGATCTTGGTTTCCATAAGTAGAACTTTCCAAGTTTGTTTTCCTTCAAAAAGATCTTCATATCGAAATTGATTCCAATAAGAACAATCAATCAAGTAGATGCTATATCCAGCCATAAGGTCTCCCAAAAACCATATGAATCAAATTCTTGAAGGTAATCCTGCATCCGGATAAGTCTTCATTCTTCGGTCTGGAAACTGTCAGTGAGGGCAAACTTTGAGATTAAAGTCTGGCGATCTTCAAACTTTGACAATAGAGTCTAGAGTTCTTCAAACTATAACACTTGAGTCTGCAAGTCTTCAGACTAGACTCTTTGAAAGGTTTTGTCAGCTTCAAAACAAAAAGGATTTTTCTCTAACAACCTCAAGGGACTCTGCCCAACACATTACATCCTCCTTGCCTTTTATAGACAGTGGGAGGTCACACACAATCAAGGACCAAGCTCACAGGTCCTGAAACAAACATAGGCATCGGAAACTTCCGGTAGGGAATTATTTTGTCAGTATGAACAGTGACAGTGAACAGTGATTTCCCTAGCCTACTGCTACAGTGATTTTCTACAGTCACTGGTCTCGTCCATCACAAGCATTGTAGTCATAATCTGAGTCATCCGAACTATGCATTACCAGAAGATGTTCTTCATATTTTTGCTCAAGTCCTTCAAGTGCATCTGGTGAGAGAATTTGATTTGACGAGGATGCTTCCTCTTGATTCTGGAAGGAACCTGTAGTGTCGGCAGGAATGTTTGGCTGAAGTCAATTAGATGGCTGAGCATAGTATGATGTGTCTATGCCTAAAGATAAGGACAAAGGTCCTTGATCATAAGGGTCTTGGGAAAGAGGTCATCCCCATCATGCATAGGGGTCTAGAGAGGACTGTGTAGGGTTATCTGTATCTGTCATTTCATGCTCATGTGATGATGCAGCTTGTCTGAATTCCTCGAGTGCTTCTTTAACTTTTGGTGCAAGACTATAATGATCCCATGCAGTGGGTACATTATAGTTCCATGCATCTTTAGGGATGGTTTTATTGTCTTGGCACAAAACTCTCTGGAGTTCTCGATATTGGTGTTCACAACAGCCAACAGGTCTTAGAAAAGATTTGTAAATCCGAGCTTCTGCACTGTGCGGTTGAGGTTTATAGGATGTAGTACCTATAATTTGCGGGGTATTGGTAATGCTGCAATTATTCGTGACAAAAGCCCATGGATGTCGGAAGAATAAAATGGTGTGGACTTCAAGGTTTGGTTGGATAGTTCTTAATTCTTGTTGCAAGAGATGTCTCCAGTGAGTAGGAGGATAAAACCAGTTAAGGAATGCTAAGAGATTCCTGTCACTTTCTCTTTCGATGTTTTGGCCAAGTCTGAATATCCTGGTGAGGTTGGCAATGAATCTTTTGGTTGGAATTTCAATAGCTATTAAATACTTATTGGTTAAGTACCATAATAATCATCTGAGTTGATTAGGGAAGTCATCTTCCTTCCAGATTAGAGGATGTATGAATAGATAGTCCAAATTTAATCCAAAAGGATAAAGAATCGAACCTCCATTGAGTTTGAATAGATCTGTGTGACATTGCCACATGAGGTTTTCCAGATTTTCAGTAAGGCTGTCATTTTGGACTTATTCAACAATCTCCTGGGGTATTGCCAGCTTGGCCAATCTCGTATTCTTTCAATTTTATACTTTTCATTGTGATGAAGAGTATGGAAAGCATGCCTCATGATGTACATGTTGATTTCTGCTGGTGCTTTTAGCCTTGACAAAAAGTTAGCAAGCACATTCTTCTTCCTAGCAATGTGTTTGGTTTCAAAATAATATTTTGAGAATCATTTAGCCCATCGAAGCAGTTGAGAATTTGGAACATGCTTCTGTTTGAACTTAGTCATCTAAGGAAAAGATGTCATGTCTAATTCTACCTGGAAGTGATGACCGATGAGATGGAATTCAAACTTTTTTATTTTGTTTTTCACCGCCAAGATTTCTTTGAAAGTGGAGTAATAATGCATTTCAGCATGGGAAAATTTTCCACTTTTGTAAGCACACAGGTGACGCTTACCTTCAATTTCTTTGAATAGGATGGCAGCCCAGTATTCATCGCTGGCATCGGTCTGGAGAATTCTCTTTCCTGTTGATGGGATTTGCAATGGAGGAAGAGTCTGCATAATCTCCTTAAGTTCAACGACTGCTTTAGTTTGAGATTTTCCCCAAGGTGGGGGATTTTTCTTCAGCATCGATTGCAATGGAATCATCAATTTTGTAATGTTTGGAACAAAATCTCTGAGATAATTAATTATCCCCAGAAATTGCTAAACTTGCTTTGTTGTAAAATTCTCTTCAGGAAATTTCAACAGTTCCTGAGCAATATGTGGCCATGGGTAGTATGTACCCTTGTTAAGGTGCATACCAAGAAATTCAATTTCTGTCTGGGCGATATTCATCTTTCTTTGAGAAAGCATGATCCCATGCTTTTTCACAATTTCTGCGAACTGCTCAAGAAGTTGGCAGTGCGATTGCTCATCAAGACTGTAGAGCAAGATATCGTCGATATATACTGCTGCACTTGACAAGATTGGTTGGAAAATTCAACACATGGCCTTCTGAAAAAAGGGATGATGCTACCTTTAGGCCAAAAGGAAGAACTCTCCATTCGAAGTGTTGGTTTGGAATACAGAATCCTATTTTGTTTCTATCTTCAAGATGGATGCCCAATTGCCAGAATCCGACTTTAAGATCAAACTTGGAATAAATATGGGCTTTTGATAATCCAGTAAAGAGGGAATTTCTAGAGGGTAAAGGGAATTTGTCATCTTGGAGAAAAATGTTAAGAGGCTGATAATTAATTACCAGTCTCATCTTTCCTCTGTTTTGCTCGGCACGCTTATTGACATAGAAGGCTCACAAGCCCATTAAGAATTGGAAATTTCAATAAGGCCTTGTTGCAATAGTTCTGAGCATTCCCTTTGTGCTAGAACCAGGTGTTCTGGCTTCATTCCCATGTGACTCGCCTTGGTTGGATTGATATCTTCATTCTTTTTTAAAGGATGGCGAACAAAGAACTCTGGATTTTCCCACAAAGGATGAGAACACTTTTGAGCGAATTCAGAATGAGATTCTGAACAGATTCCAACAACTTTTGCATGATCAGATTTAACATTCTCATTTGAATGGAAAAAAGTCTTTGAATATTGATGAATTCAGAGAATTGGTCCTCATACTTAAGACCTTTTCCAGGAATGATACGAAGCTGAGAAATCTGAGTCATGATATCCCAACCAATGATCAAATCTTTGTTGGGGAGACTTGATCCAAAGATTTTTGTGGTTATGGAACACTGGGGGAAAAACTAAACAGTTATTGGGGTAGTTCTTACATTTGTAGAAAAAGTATCTCCTGAGGCAGAGTTGAAATATCGAACATAGGAAGTCCAATATTCTTCAGGAATAACTTTAGTATCTAAGATTGAAGAAATTGCTCTAGTGTCTATGAGAGCAATGACAGTGATAGACTTGGCAAACTTTGAAGTGAAGATTTTCACAGAAAAATGGGGATAATGAATATGGTTTGAAAATATGTCAGTGCTTTGTTATGAAGATGTGAAAGATATGTGAAAAATATCTTCAGAATCTGAATCCGAATCAGTTTCACTAGGAGTTTGGTAACAAGGTATGACACAAAGAGTTTGTTCGGATGGTTCTTCATCCGCAGAAAATAAAGATTCGATATCATCATTTTCAAGAGAAATACCAGTTTCATTCTCTATATGATGTATCAGATGATTCTGACATTTTCTTGCTTAGGGACAATTTTTTGGCAAAATGTCCTTTCCGGTTGCAGATGAAGCATCGATTTGATTTCTTGTGACCAAAACGATCTTTCCTTTTGCGTAGGTATCGCCATTTCTTCTTTCTTCGGAACTGCTTAGAGCCATGCCTGGATTTCTTTATCTAGAGCTTCTTGAAGTGCTTCTTTTTTTAGAAGATTTTCCACAATAACCATCACAATCTCACTTGGAGCATTTGATCTTTAGCTTTTGGCGAGAACAGGCTGTATCAAGTTCTATGTTGTCTGTGAGATAAGTCTGGACCATTTTTCGCTTTAAACACAAATCATCAAGGCACAAATGGATTTCTTGTTGTATTTCTCCCAACAGAATATCTTGAATCCTCCTTTGTCTGCGGAGAAAAGATCTCTCAACCTGTTGGGATAATTCTTTGGGGATGGAAGTCAGGAAGACGTGCTTCAGGTTTGGATAAGCTCCAATACCATAGAAGAGCTTAAGCATCTCTCGATAATGTTTATCAAGATGTTTTTTCTAGAGAGAGCAGTATCTTCTTTCAAAAAATTCTCTCATTTTAAGCTCTTGGAGGTTAGAAGGTTTTCCAATGAAGAAATGATATAGAAGGGTAATGGCATGATCAAAGTCAGGTGAGAGTAAAAATTGAAGCTGGTCTTGTCCTGTTACCGATTGCCACCAATGCTTGAGGCTGCCTATAAACCTTGTGACAAAACCAAAAAGGACATCATATTTATCCTAATTGGTAAGAGCTTGGGCATTTAACCAAATATGAAATTCTTCAAATCTTTCTGGCCATTTGTGATGGGGAATATCATCAACAGTAAAAACTGTTTTGATGCAGTAGACACATACTGAGAGGGATTGTTTGGCTGAACAACCTCTGGTTCGGAAGGGTTTGATTCCATATCCTGGTATGAAGGATTGGCCATGAATATTGATGAAGTTACTGGTACAATAGGAAAGGACTCTATGGCAGGGATTGAGGAGGATGAAGAGGATGAGAGGGATACCGAATCTGATTCAGTATCAAAGATGTTTGGAAAAGCTTGTTCTGCTGGAAATAGGATCTGATCTTTTGGAATAGCAGGATCAGGCTGTTGAGTGACAAGATCAGGCTGTTCTTCCTGATTGCCTAAATCTTTTAGGAAAGATTCCAACAGCTAGCTTTTCCTTTATAATAAACAAGGATTCTTCAGGCATTTTCTCTTTTCCCTTTTCCTTCCTCATTCGATCCAATTCTTTGAGGCGATTTCGCATTTCTACCAAATATGTCTTGTCTTGTCTGATAGGAACGTCTGTGAGGGCAGCAAAGATAGACGTTTGAGGTGGTGGAGGTGAATGCTCTGTCTGTACCATAGTCGGAAATGGATTAAAAGGATTGAACCTTCCTTCTTCAAGGAGTTGGATTTGCTTTTTGAGCTTCTCTATTTCCGCCTTAGGACTTTCGAGATGATGAAATTCTCAGAAAAAATCAGAGTTCATTACTCCGCCACCAGTCTCACCAACTTCACCACCATCACCTCCTCCATCTCCTCCTCAGAAAAAACCAGCTCTTTCCCTATTTTATAAGCCAATCCTAAAGTGGGCAAAGAAGCATTCTTACCCACTTAAGGCTCCAGTAGAAACACCACCGAATTCTTCCATCGCCATGTTCCATGAGACATACTTTCCTTCTCTTGTTCGAGAAAGTTCCAAGCTCTTTTTTCCTGCTCCAGAAGAATTCATTGACCCACAAGTAGGGGTGAGCATCAGTCCAGGGTCAATCCTGGACTGGCCCAACCCTGTCGGTCCTAGTCCGGTTCCCAGGGAAATTGGGTCGGTCCTTGGTCCTAGAATTCCTGGACCAGCACTGTGCGGGTTAGTCCTCTGTCTTGAGAGTTCCAGGTCGGTCCAACCCGGACCAACCCCGATTATATATATATTACTTATAATTTTTTATATAGAGAAAACCTTAAAATAAATAGTGTCAACAATATTAAATAGCTCTTTAGTGAGGAGTTCAAGTAATTTTACATTGTTCTTTAATAACTTAGATTTTTAATGTATTTTACGGCATCAATAGTCATAATTTGCGAAGGAGGAAAATGTTTTTGTGAGGAGTTCTCACGGCGTCCAAAAAGGCATAAACAGCTCCTTATGACATCATCCTCTAGTATTCGTTCTCTTCTGTCTTATTTGTCCTCTTAGTCTTCAATTTACCAAAATCGAAAGAAATAACTTCTCTGCTCACCACTTGACACTCACCTCACTCACTTTGGGTTACTCGTGCCGCTCGCTGCTCGATGCTCGCTTGGCTTGTTGCTTCCCGCTCGACATTGGATGCTCATTCTGTTTAATGCTCACCCATTTAACCCTCACCGCTTGCCTTTCTTAGCTGACCTCACTCATCATCGAACCTATTGGGTCAATATAGTACTCGATTGCCCTTTTAAGAAGTACAAAAAATGAAATAAAAAATTATTGGTTGGTCCTAGGTTGATCCTAAAACCAGAATGAACCTATTGGGTCAGTTTAGTCCTCAATCGTTTTTTTAAGGAGTACAAAAAATAAAATAAAAAATTATTTGTTGGTTTTGGGTTGACTTTGAAACTGTACCGAACCCATTGGGTCAGTTTGGTTCTCAATCGTTTTTTTAAGGAGTACAAAAAATGAAATAAGAAGTTATCGATTGGTCCCGGGTTGACCTTGGAACCAGACCGAACCCATTAGGTTGGTCCGGTCCTCGGTCCCAAGTTCAATAGGGTCGGTCCTCGTTCCCAAAAATTGAGGACCAGCACTGTGCGGGTTGGTCCTAGGGTTAGGGGGCGGACCGGCCCAACTCGGACTATGCTCACCCCTACCCACAAGACAAATATCGGCATGCTCCCAAGATACCTGCCCCCACTGATGTGGATGAACATGGAAGACAAAAAAGGACTCCTGTTGCTAAAAACATCTAAATTGGCAATCGGAGACTCTTTTAGCACATAACAATGCGTTAAAAGCAATATTACAAAATTGTGAATGTGCAACAAGATCTTCAAAGATATGATGAAACTACCAAGAAGATGCTTTATGATTTCCAAAAGAGGCTTCATGCCATAAATAATTAATTAATCAAGAACAATCGGATCCATATATGACCGTAAAACACCGAGATCAATAAACATAGCGGAATTAAAATATACCTGTTTGAGCCATTGCTTCACTTGAAGAAAAATATATCACTCTGATAATCAGAGATCTATTGGAATGTCAGATCTTCCTCTCTATGACCTATTTCAGTATAGCAGCTTTTAATAGGATTAAGCAACTGATAGGTATAACCTACAATTTTATAAGCTAAAGAATGGACCTAGCAAACCATAATTAATAGCGTGTCAACTAGACCCCTCCCATTATGAGCTTCAGTTAAACACAATTGCCTACATTTTGCTATTCAACTAGGCTTGTTATTAATAGATGCAAAAACCCAATTCAATAAGATCACTCAAGGGTTTAACAAATATTGAAATATTCATTAACCCGATTATTTAAAATAAAAAATTAATTAATTAATGTAAGCTCATATTATAGGAAATTTCCAACATTCTCCCACTTGGGCTACATTAATTGACTTATTTTTATTTTGAAAAAGATTTTATATTGAAAACGACACTATCGGGTTAATAACTGAAAATTTTGTTTTATGTAACCACAACTTTAAAAATAATATTCTAATAACGGCATCTTAAAACCAATCCAAACCTATATAATCTCAGTATAGGACTATAGAAATCAACGTGTTAAGAAAATACCGTAATACATGACTTTCCATAATCACATATAATAAGCGTCATATTTTCATGAATAATGGGCCTAGTAGTGTAGTAAGAAGTAGTGCCAACATGTGATCAAAATATACACTATTTCTTATCGGTCCTCAATGTAATTTCTCAATTACATGAAATTGCATTAGCGCAATTTCTAAACAACATGAAATTGCACGACTATGTCACAATCCAACATGAGATCTCATAATTAGTGATATCTAATCATCTTTAAACTAAAATTTGTTTAAAGATGCTGTTTTATACTTTAATTTCTTGGTTAACAGGAGAAAAGATAACAATAGAATCAACAATAATAATTATTGAAAATAAATGCTTTAATAGATATCATGAAAGCATTATCGGTTTGCATATAACTATAATATCCAGAAATACAAATTATATAGCTCCCACTAACAAAAGAAATCAAAAGAATCTAAAACACCCATATTCTTTACATGTTCTTTAAATAAAATGGGTCGTAAGCCTTTTGTTAGAAGATCGGCCAACATGAACTCAGTTATGATATTCTCGATCACAATATCTCTATTTTTGACCAATTCCTCAATAGTATAATATTTGATCTCCATGTGTTTGGACACATTGCTGATTTTATCATTCTTGGAATAAAACATAGCTGCAGTGTTATCACAGTAAATCACCATAAGTTTAGCAATAAAGTCCACAACTCACAATTCTGAAATCAAATTTCTGAGCCAAACAGCTTGAATTGACGCGCCATAACATGCTACAAACTCATCATACATTGTAAAGTTCGTAATTAAGGTTTGCTTTGTGCTCTTCCAAGAAATAGCACCTCCAGCCATCATAAAAATATATCTAGAAGTTGATTTTCTATCATCTGAACAATTAGCAAAATTAGCATCTAAATATACAATCACCTTTAGGTCCTCAACTCTACTATACACGAGCATGAAGTCTTTTGGTTGTTATAGATAGCTCATCTCCTTTTTAATTGCAACCCAATGTTCATTACTTGGATTCGACATATATCTTTCAAGAGCATTCACAGCGAAAGCAATATCAGGTCTGCTACATACTTGTGCATACATAAGATTGCCAACCGCACTAGCATATGGAACATTCTTCATGACTTCTTTTTCAACATCATTCTTGGGCATTGTTCTATGCTCAATTTATCTCCTTTCACAACAAAAGCTTCACCTAACTTGTAAGTCTGCATATTGAATCTTTTCAAAAGACGATCTATATAACTTTTCTAAGATAACCCCAAAACCTTCTTAGATTTGTCACAATGAATCTCAATTCCTAGAACAAAATAGGCTTCCCCAAGGTCTTTCATATCAAACTTTGTAAATAGAAAAAAAAATTTGTCATTCAATAGATCAACATCTATACTAGTAAGCAAAATGTCATTTACATAAAGTACTAGGAAAATATATTTACTCTCACTTACTTTCATGTAGATGCATTGATCAAACTTGTTTTCTTCAAAGCCAAATAATCTCACAACCTTGAAAATTTTCAAATACCACTGACGTGATGCTTGTTTAAGACCATAGATAGACATTTGAAGTTTGCACACCACATGCTCCTTTCCGGCTTCTTTAAACCTTTCAGGTTGCTACATATATACTTCTTCATCCAGATCTCCATTTAGAAAGGCTGTCTTGACATCCATTTGGTGAAACTCTAAGTCAAAATGAGCCACCAGTGCCATAATTATACGAAAAGAGTCTTTAGTGGACAATGGAGAAAATACTTCAGTATAATCAATGTCTTCTCTTTGTGTGTACTCCTTTGTGACTAACCTTGCATTGAATCTCTCTATGTTACCTTTATTGTCTTTCTTGGTTTTGAATACCCATTTGTAGCCAATCAGTTTATGCCCATTAGGTAAATCAACAAATTCCGATACTTGATTAGTTGACATGGAAATCATATCGTCCTTCATCGCTCCTAACCATTCATCTACCTAATTACTATTAAGAGCTTCTTTGAAGGTCGCCAAATCAAATATATTTCCAATGTTAAAATCAGCTTCTCCAAGATAGACATGATAATCATTTAGAGGCATTGGTCTTCTTTGTTGCTGTGATCTTCGCATAGGCATTTCTAGAGTCGCATCATTCGTCTAGGGAATTTCATTTGTAATGGGAGGATTTACCGACATATTTCTAGTATCGGCTTCTTGCTAAATTTTTACTCTGCAAGGCTTTCGCATAAAATCATCATGCAAGATAGGCAATGGAATAGAAACCATTTTGTTTGGTTCTTTCCTCTCAAAAGATTGAGAAGAATTATTTTCAGCAACATCTAATTCTAGGAATTAGGCGGTTTAGGATTCAACAATTCTAGTGCCACGAGTATGGCAATAGAACCTATACCCTTTGGAATGGTAAGGGTATCCAATAAAGTAACATCTAGTAGTCCTAGGTTCGGTCTTCTTTTGAGAATGATCATAAATTTTCACCTCTGCTGGGCAACCCCAAACTCGAAAATGATTCAAGCTTGGTTTTCTCCATGTCCACAATTCAAAAAGTGTTTTCGGCATCAATAGGTATACGATTTAATATGTAAGTTGTTGTTTTAATTGCATCACCCCATAAGTATTCAGACAAATTACATCTATCTATCATACTTCGTTTCATCTCTATGAGTGTGCGATTGCGCCGTTCAGTTACACCATTCTGTTCAGGACTCCCAAGCATTGTGTACTGAGTGACAATACCACAGTCCTGCAAATATTTAGCAAACGGTCCCATTTGTTGTCCAATTTCGGTATATATATTCACCATCACAATCAAATCTGACAATCTTGATAATTTTTTCCAACTGTTTCTCAACTTCAGTGCGAAACACTTTGAACATTTCAAGAGAATCAGTCTTCTCCTTAATTAGATAAACATAACAATAATGGGAGAAATCATCAATGAATGTGATGAAGTACTTATTTCTACACAAGGTGGTTGAGTATAGTCCACTAATATCCGTATGAATTATCTCCAATAAATTTTGATTGCGAGTAGCGTCTTTCTTATTGGTTTTAGTCAATTTTCCCCTTACACAATCAACACAAGTCTCAATATCATCTAAGTCAAGAGGATGAATAATATCAACATTGATGAGTCGCTTTACCCTTTCTTTAGAGATATGCCATAATTGTTTATGCCATAGCAATGAAGTTCTTTCTTTAATTAATGATCTCTTAACAACATTATTCTCGACATTATAAGAACAATATGGTCTATCGGGAAATGAGGATAATCGATATAATCCATCAGACAAAACACAATTCTCAATAATTCTGGAATCATAACTCAAATCCATTCTTTTATTCGCAAAATAAAGATAATATCCAGTTTTCGCTTGAGATATTAAGTTTCTCCTAAAGCTAGGAATATAAAAGACATTGTTCAAAATAAGCTGAAAACTAGAGTCTAAATTCAAAACAATTGTCCCTATGCGCTCCACATTAACTCCAATATTGTTTCCAACTTTAAGTTTTGACTCCCTTAGATTTGGATTCCTTAGATTTGTGAGACCCTCTGTAAGGTAGTAGTCACATGGACAGTAGCACCAGAATCAAGCCATCAAGAATTCAAAGGAACATCAACCAAATTTGATTCAAAATAAACCAACAACTACCTTGGTGACTTTCTTTTCTTGCTTTTAGCTAAGCTTGCAACTTATAGCAATTGGCTCTCTTATGACCCTACTTCTTGTAATGAAAACACTTGAAATCCTTATTTTCATTTCTTCGATGGTTCCCATTTTTCTTGAAGTCTTGGCCTATCTTTGGACAATGAACATTTGACCCTTTGGGCTTCCATTTTCTTCTAGATGAATTTAACTTGGCATTGGCAATTAAGTGGGCGGACGCATACTTTTCCTTCTTTAACTTATCTTCATCAGTCACACATTTTGTGACCAAGGCATTGACGCTCCATGTCTCATTCTAAGCGCTATAAGCAGTTTTAATTTGGCTAAATTTAGCTAACAGAACATTTAAGGCATGATGCACAATATAATTTTCAAAAAGGACAATTTCATGGGCATTAAGTTTGAACTGAATGTGGACCATTTTCGGTATAAATTCTCGAACACCTATAGTAATATCATACTTCATGTCCATTAACGCACTCAACAAGTTCCCAGCTTCAGCCTTATCTGAGACTCTATATCTTTCTCTCACTGCTTCAAGAAACTGTCTCGCATTCATATCTTTCGGCAAACCACTAATGAGATGCTCAACAATGGACATCTTCATAGCAATGAGGCTTAGTTAGTTAGATTTTTCCTATCTAGCATAATGGGTTTTTTGATCTGCAGTACTTTAATCATGGGGCTTGGAAGGTTCATCTTCACGTAGAGCCAAGTCCATATCAATGATGCCTAAAGCAAACTCTATATCTTGTCTCCATCTCTTAAAGTTTGATCCAGTTAACATTTCAACCTTGGCATTATTGTTATTTATAGCAAAGATAATTGTTTGTCACACATAATGCAATAATATCAATTATGGGTAATAAACAATTCAACAAAAATAAGTAGTACATTATAAACTCCCATTTGGGCATAGTATATGATGCACAATTATTTTCCACAACATAAAGTTTATAAAGCAACGATAAGGAGAATTACATATAATTGTCAAGGATTTATTTCCTTTGGGCAGACAAATCTTTTAAATTATACATCTTCATAATATCAATACGAAAGAGAATTACATATAATTTTCAAAAAAATTATCCCATTTGGGTAGATAAATATTTGTCAATTATACATCCCCATCTATTAAATTGAAAATTAATCTTCATGCAACTTTCCAAATTAATATACACAATAACCCCATTTGGGCGAGTGATTGTATATACTAATTTTTATTAATAGGGAATTTCAAAAATTTATGCCCAAAATTCATCGAACAATATGAAGCATTTTACATGTGTTTCCCAAGATCATATTGCAATTATCAACCAACAATTTTTCCCACAATTTTTTTTATTATTAATATTAAATGTTTCAGACCCTCCCGCGAGGCCCAAGTCTTCGCTCGGCCCGCAAACCCGTAGGACCCCACACAAGCCGCTTGGAATGGGCCCATCCTTCTTTTAATTAAAATGGCCCACAATTGGATTATAGGCCCGTACAAAATAAAGGAAATAAAATGGGCTTTTGCACATTTTATAAGATCAAGCGGACTGTTCTGGGCAAGCCCATAACTTGAAATATAATAAGAAATATGAGTTCATGTCTGCCCAGGGAGGTCTTCTTCAACCTCATGTCGGGTCACACATTCTGCAAACCCGGTCTTATGACCCGATTTTCGACCCGATCACAAAAAAAAAAAACACACTAAATTGATTTTTCCTGAAATTTATTCATGGATCTTGCTTCCAACATCATTATAAATTGTTTAGAGTGAATTAAACGAAGAAAAAACAAGAAAATCTTTCATATTCAAGCTTCAAAATTTCGGATCCAAACACTTATGGCCGAAATTCGTTTTTCTCTTGTTTAAGCCCAAAAAACTTACCTTAATGCAACCAAAAGATGCTAAAACATATATAAAATAATACCCATACAACAATTTATAACGAACATCAATCAATTGCATGTAATTTAAAATTCTAGAACTTTTTTAATGAATAAACCCTAGAATTTCACCACCGCCCGCGGTGGCCGCGATGGTTTGGCGCTTTCTCCCCCATCGAGGGGGGAGGGGTTCGAAACCCCGCATCCCCATTGCGCGACTCACCCGTGGCTGGGTCTGTGGTGGTGGCCTGGGCCGCCCCGGTTTTACCCCGGGCCGTTTCGAGGGTTCCTGGGTCACTAAAAAAAAAAAAAACCCTAGAATTTCAAATTCAAAATTCTCACTCAATTTTTAACGAAATTATACAAATTATATTTGGTTGAAAAGATCTCGACATATAGAACAAAAGCCCTAAAGTTTCAGAATCAATCGATCAAAAGATCCACATGAAAAAATAACGCCAATATTCGGCTCAAATAGGAAAATTTTGAATTTTGTTCATAAAAAATAATTTTAGGTTCTACAATCATATATGACAAGCTTTGATATCACATGTATAAAATTATTCACATAAATAATTAATTAATCAAGAACAATCGGATCCATATATGACTGTAAAACACCAAGATCAATAAGCACAATGAATTAAAACATACATGTTTGAGCCATTGCTTCACTTGAAGAAAAATAGATCACTCTAATAATCAGAGATCTATTGGAATGACAGATCTTCCTCTCTATGGCATATTTCAGTATAGTAGCTTTTAATGGGATTAAGTAACTAATAGGTATAACTTACTCTTTTATAGGCTAGAGAGGAGACCTAGCAAATTCTAATCAATAGTGTGTCAACTGGGCCTCTCCCATTACGGGTTTCAATAAAACACTTTGCTGCTTAACTAAGCTCGTGATTAATAAATGCCAAAATCCAATTCAATAAGATCACTCAAGGGTTTAACAAATATTGGAATATCCATTAACCTAATTATTTAAAATAGAAAATCAATTAATGTTAGCCCATATTATAGGAAATTTCCAATAGTATCGTCACGGGCAGTATGATTCCGTCAAGGGAATTCCGTCTGCTTCTCCTCCTTACTTTTATCTTTGACCAAAAAAAAAAAATCCATCTATCCTCCTATCTACGGCACCATGATAGTCAACGGTAGAGCGTCAATGTCCACGAGTAGAATTCACTACCGGAAGAGGATTTACTCGATCCTGGCTTCATCATTGCTTCTATTAAAAGTTGGCTTCTATTATATGTATTGCTGTCTTGGTATTCCACTGTTTTTCATGACCTTGATATTAAATTCTTGATGAATATTGTCGTGCATATTCCTCATTCGAGAGACGAAATTTCCTTAAAATGAGAAACATGGGACTTGCCAAAATTGTCGGTGCGCAATAAATACCGTCATGCAGATTCCATCCAGCCAAAGAACTTGTGTTCGTTTGCGCTTGTTTGTATGGACTGAATAATTATCACTAGACCTTTTAAGTCACATCTTGTTCTTTACGATCTCAACAAGTTAGCTTCAAGTTTAAAAATGATGATCGAAATTTAGTTTCTAGTTTAAGAAGGATGTGTTGGATGCAAAATGTGCAACCCCAAGATCTCCATAACCAAAACAAAAGCACAGATGATTGAGTAGAAAGATTAACGCACCTGTTTTGGAATCCATCGTTCTTGATGCGAAAGCGGAAAAGCGATGATCCATGCGCAAGTCTTTTTCCTCTATTGCCATCCGTATCACTGGCTCAATGAGACGGCCCCTCATCTTTTAGCACTAGGTAAATGCTCCTTACGTGAGGATACATGTAAGAATTAGGGTTAAAAGAGAGACTTGAGCACTATTTATAGAGTTTCCAACCAGGCCCTCTCATTACGAGTCAGGCTCAACTCGGCTCACACTAGCCAGTCCTATATTAGACTAATTAAGAAACATTCTATCTCACCTTAGACTAACCCCGTAAAACGATAAATTACAATATTAATTAATATAGCCCACATCAGAAAAACTCGTACATTATCCCACTTGGGCTATATTAATTGAAATTGTATTGTATGTGCACACATTGGTCTAGAGATAATTCTTAATAGTCAATCATATCCTATAAATTCTCAAACATCGAATCATGGTGTTAACTGCATGTGTACACACAAAACCTTCCATGGTCATGAGTGCTTTCAACTTTATTGATATGGATTCAATGTGGTAGTGTGGCAAATGGGTAACATTTCTCATAAAGAGATCCCATTTGTCAGTCACCATTCTCTTACCTTAAGCGTCACAAAAGATTTGTGCCACTAGAGAATGTCTTTATGGTTCCAATGAACC
Source organism: Eucalyptus guilfoylei (assembly GCA_016097605.1). Classification (NCBI taxonomy): domain Eukaryota; kingdom Viridiplantae; phylum Streptophyta; class Magnoliopsida; order Myrtales; family Myrtaceae; genus Eucalyptus; species Eucalyptus guilfoylei. The sequence goes on from CM027869.1 coordinate 23,245,577, forward strand.
CACATATGCCTTGTCCTTACGGTTAACCTTTCTTTATATATAACAAGACATATGCATAATGCTAATAATCAGATGCCATTAGCCTTCACTCAAGGTTTATACAACACCTTGAGACTTTTATCAATATGTATTCAACATAATAACAACACATTCAAAAATATTTTATTGAATGCAAAAGTTTATACATATCAAACCGTTACTAAGTGTAACAAACATAGATGTAAACTTTATTAGAGTAAAGCCAAAATAGATCATAATAAATAACAACATCTCATGATACTCTTAAGCTCATATTAATGACATGTCATTCAAGAACAGAAGAGCGAAGTCCTTTAGTTAGTGGATCTGCAACCATATCATCTATGGAAATATGTTATATTATAACGGCACATTTCTGTACCGTTTCTTTAGGTCAAAAATTTGACCGCCATATATTTAGACCCCTTGAGACCTCTGTTATTAATAAATAATACTGCAAATCTATTGTCTTAATACAACCGTATGAGTCTATCCATAAAGTTAAAAACAGTCAACTCCTTAATGAGGTTCCAAAGCCTAATAGCCCAAGTAACAGTCTAAAAGAATGTTACAAACTATGCTTACATAGTAGAAGATGACATAGAACTTTATTTATTACACTTCCTGCTAACATAAATATGTATTTCATTATTGATCTCATGTCATCCTAACAGCCAGCAAAGTTTACATCTAAATACCCTACTAGCTACAAGAATTGAACATGCTTGTAAATCAGCATATAATCTCTTGTCCTATTTAAGTACCTTAAAACTTTCTCAGCAGCAACCCAGTGATCATGTCCTGGATTTGACTGATGTCTACCTAGAAGTCTCGTCGCAAAGACGATATTTAGTCTAGTGCAAATTTAAGCATACATTTTACTTTTAAGTGCACTGACACAAAATACACCATTTAACTAGATTTTCTCAATATCTAAATAAAGACAATGTAATAGATTCAGTCTATCACCTTTAATGACAGGAGCAATTCCTGGCTTGCAGTGATGTATATTGAAAATTTCCAAAATACGATCAGCAAATGTCCTCTGAGATAAATCTGATATATATGGTGAGAACAATCCTTACGGACCTCAGTGCAAAAGACAAAAGATGCCTCAAGGTCACTACTTGTAAGCAAAATATCATGTACATAGAATATGAGAAAAATAAATTTCATCCAACTGACCTTGCAGTATATATATATATACTGAATTACTTTGTTCAACAACACTATGAAACTTTAATAATATTATCTGGAAACTTGCTTAAGACCATAAATAATACTTTTTCAGTTTACACACAAGTTTATTTAAATCATCTACTACAAAATCCTCCAGTTGCACTATATAGATTTTGTATCTACTTGGCGTAACTCCATATAAAAAAAAATGAATTATTAATGACATGTTATTAATGATATGTTCACTCTGAAAGAATCTTTAAAAATACTAAAAAGAAACATTTATTTCTTCACTATTTAACTGTCCACCCCTCTTTTAGAGTGAAAACTTTATCGTCTTTTATGACATATAATCACATACTTGATTGAGGACAAAAAAAATAACATTTATATGAGTGGCTAAATCAACCATGCGATAGATATTGCAGTCATGCACTCATAGATTAGATTATATAGTCTGATGGTATAATTGATTGTCTTTCCTTAGTAAATCTCCTAAATAAAGCTACAACCACTTCATTCAGCACTTGAGAGATTTGAGAAATTTCATCATAAATTATATCAAGAATACTATCTTGAACCTCAACAAGTTTAGTCTATGATATAGAAGATTCCATAATTGTCTGTATAGGCAAAGACAAAAACACAGTAACCTCCATCGTACTATTATCCTTAATAGTCTGAGAGCAGTTATCCTCTACAACTACGTCGAACTCTAGAAACTTTACTGTATGTGATTCCATAATTCTTGTACCTTCATTAGGGTCATAAAATCAATACCCCTTTGAACAATCTAGGTAAGATACAAAATAATTCCGAGTGGATCTAAATTGTAACGCACTTAATATTGAATTATATGACCTCACTTCTGTATGACACCTCTAAATTTTAATATGATTCAAGTTAAAATTTACGTCTAATCCATAACTCAAAAGAAGTTTAGGGAACAAATTTGGTAAGAAACACGTCTTTGTATGTGAAAAGAGTTGCTTTCAAAATATTAACCCACAGAAGATCGGATAAATTAGTCTTACTCATCGTACTCATCACCATATTGATTATGGTGCAATTATGCCTTTTGGCTAAATTATTTTGTCTGGATTTTCAGGCATAGTAAATTACGTTACCGCCCCAGAATTTACCTAGTATTTGACAAATGACCCTTTAAGCTATTCAGTATTGTCATACTTGTCAAAATACTCACCGCCACTATTAGGCCTAACAACCTTTAAGACTAATTCTAACTTATTTATTATTTACCTCGGTCATTTTACTTCCACAATAATCAATATAAGTCTTTAAATAACCGTTAAGAGTAGACCGAATATCAACATTGTCAACTTTTCTACTCTTTCTTTAGACATGTGTGAGATTATTCCTTAAATAGAAAACTTTTGGAAACAACATTTTCAACCGTATACGAGACGTATATATCATTATGTTAAAAAGTCCTTGCAGATGTATCATAATTTCGGTATTAAACAAGACATAATTTCAAGCCAAGGCTTCTATCCTTTGCCTAGCTATGCAATCCGCAAGCAAACCACTTTTCAAGCATTCATGAATAGAGTGCTTCATGGACAGTAAGCAAATTCTATTGCTCTTTTCCCAAGCAGCAAATCCTATTTCCACTACTTAAAATTTGAACCAGTAAAAACCTCAATAATTATGGAGTTATTAATTACAGAAAAGGTGACTGAAAAATAAGTAATGTATTAATCATGTGAGCACTGTGTAACTTGACGTACAAGTACACATTCAGAGAGTTACATACAAAATCATATAATCACCATTAGACATAATACATGACATGCAATTGTATACTCCCCATATGATAGCAGTTACGAGAATATATTCTAATCTTCGTGAATTCATCACCTTTTGGCATATGAACCACTAGGATCAGTCACTCCTCCACCACATCATCATGTATCCCTCAATTAACTAATACACAATCACATCATTTGGGAGTATGACCACGCATTAGATCAAGAGACATTTTTATCATTATATGAGACCGATATTTCTCAAACACAATCAAGTGTGCCACTTTGGCGGTCACTACTCAATTAAATCATTGAAACTCTCTCATACTAGAGATATAAACTTTACTTCTTACATACACCATATACATGTGATTTTAACTTTAGTGATAGGGACAGTAAATCACTAAAATCACATATCATACTAATTACACTACTTTATTCATCCAGGAAAATCAATCATACATATATATAAAGGACTTGAAAGATAGACTCCAATGAGATCACCGATCACAAAACACAAGAAACTTCTCATAACATAGAAGAAAACGTCTCTTGTGCACCTAGATTACTGATTATCATAACAATATAAAGTTTAATTTTTATTAATGAATCACACTTTTATAATATTTATGTGATAATTTACCTGTAACCCAACATCTGTATTTCCAAAATCATAAAAAAAAATATAAGAAAAATACGCAAAAATACACTAAAAATACACATATTTAGGGTTTTGTATGTATTTTCACATCCATAAAATCATCAAATATGTAAAATAAATACACCACAAGATAGAGAATAATCATACGAACCCGACGCCTCCAGCCATGCGCAGATCATAGGCTCCACACGCTCACACGCGCCGCCTGAGTGCGCAGTGCGTGGAGCTCACGCGCGGGCGTACTGATCAATCAAAACCAGTCCGACCAGTAGCGGTTCGACTGGTTCCCGGCTCAACCATCCAGTCCAACCTCCCGATCCGACCGATTGACTGGTCCTAATCAACAGTTGACCGGGTTGGGTCAGGTCGCGCGTATCGGGTCGGGTCGAGCCCGGGTCGCTGACGTCATCATGACATCAACCCCCCGCGTGCGTCGCACGCGTGAGCCATGCCCTGCACGTGGGAGCACAAGAGGGCGCGTGGGGCACGTCTCCAACGCCCTTGCGGCGCGTGGCCACGCGTGGGGGCGCATGGAGCATCCCCCGGCGACGCGCCGCCCACGAATCTGCTCGTCTCAACGAGCCTAGTCCGAATTTATAATTTTATTTTATTTTTATTGAACGAAAAATCACAAAAATCTCAAAATTAGGGCAAAAATTCTATGCGTTTGAGTTCTAGGGTTATAGTTACTCTGATACCACATGTTGGATGCAAAACGTGCAACCCCAAGATCTCTATAACCAGAATAAGAGTATAGATGATTGAGTAGAAAAATTAACACACCTGTTTTAAAATCAATCGTTCTTGATGTGGAAGTGGAAAAACGATGATCCACACGCAAGTCATTCTCCTCTATTGCCCTCCGTATCACTAGCTCAATGAGACAGCCCCTCACCCTTTAGCACTAGGTAAACGCTCCTTATATGAGGATACATGTGGAAATTAGGGTTAGAGGAGAGACTTGAACACTATTTATAGAGTTTCCAACCAAGCCCTCTCATTACGTGCTAGGCTTAACTCAGCCCACACTAGCCACACTAGCCAGTCCCATATTAGACTAATTAAGAAACATTCTATCTCATCTTAGACCAATCTCGTAAAACGGTAAATTACAATATCAATTAATGTAACCCACATCAAGAAAACTCTTACAGGATGACCATCCATGACGATGACGACAACATTACAAAACAACTAATGAATGTTGAATCCTCCAGCCGCTTTGCAACTTCGTTGGCTTGAACCTAAAATGAATGTTGAATCCTCCAGCCAATTACCACGAGTCTGTGCATGTATTGTTAAAGGATACCGATACATAGTCGCTCCCATTTTAGTTTATTCTTTTCTTAATTGCATCTTCAATTAATCATTCTGATTAGTTTAAGGAGTTTCGTCGTGCCTTTTGAAACAACAATGCCGACTGGACAGCCTTTCGAACATTTCAATATGCTCCACAGCAGTTAGAGGTTCCTTGCTTGTCAAGGACGCAGTGAACAATTTAATAATGCAGATTGAAATATTCAAGAATATCCCGATCTCTTCTCAATAATATGAAGAAGGTCGAAACTAGTCTCGTAAAGATCAACTGCGTAGCCATCGTTCTCAAGCTTTCTGTTGAGCAAGCTAAAAGTCAATCCCTCAATGGATTCATAGCAACCCCGTGGATTTACAGATTCAATTCCTTCGTCCAGACAAACACTTTTAACGCCATGAGACGACATCGACTTTGCACGCAAATGTAAGAAAATTGAACTTGGACTTTTAGTCTATGGGCGCCCCTTCGAGACTTGATACCAAAGCAACAACACAATCTACTGCCGTGTAGATTGAACTTTTGCGACCGGAGGCTGGAGACGTGATGGTCTTGAAATATATCTAGCAGAAAAGGCTGTATTATCGGCACATTGGCATCGGATGATTTAAAGGGCATTGCCTGCTTTTGGAGCTCGATCCTGTCTCTCCTTCTCTACTTTAACCTTTCGCTGCTCTTCCATGAGTTCTATCTTTTTTCGGTCGGTCTGTTACGAACTTCGCCAATTGACAGAAGGAGCGCCACTTGAAGCCTACACACATCTCAGAAAGTGAAGCATCATTCCATCACTTGCTCTTAGTTGTACATAACCAAAAGGGAATTTCAAAGGACATTTTAAAATCTGTGCAGACATGAAGACTAGGGTTAATGTGTACGTATAACCTTCGGATTGAAATTGTAGCCGATTATTCATTCTTTTTCTTGAGCTTCTCCACTTCGGAACGTGGCTTCTTCAGCTGATGAATTGCATCACCAAGGACGATGGCTCTACCGCTATTTGCAATTGCAAGTCCTCGAGACTTAATAAACGAACCTAAATTCCGAAAACCTGACCTGAGAAGAAGACAGTGTCGATGTTTACTTTGACCCGGAACAGAATATGCGGAAGGAAAACCGAGCAAGGATCGTGCCTTCATCGAGCCTCTCTCTTCCGATCTTTTCTTGGCAGGCTTTTCTCTTTTGTTCAGAAGAATAGTCTGTCGTGGATCTGTCAAACAAAGTAGTTGAAAGAGCTGAAAAGGAGCTTCCATGCTGGGATCGAATGTTGTTGAAGTCGTAAGCTGAAAGGAAAGATGGATCTGGGGCTGAAACTGCTCCATGAATTTGACTCCCCTCGCAATCTCAAGCGGTTACTGCAGAATTAGATCATTGCCGCAACAGAAATTATGTTCTTAACGTGCATTTGCAAGAGAATTAGGATGTCACGTAAAAGAAACCGTCCGAATTATGCTTGAGCTCGACTTGGGGAGAAAATTCAAATACTCTTAGCTCGTTTTGGTTATGATAGAGTTACATGTGAACTCAAGCTTGAGTTCAATAAGCTCAAACAATTATATTTTTCCTACATACATGTGTATGGGGATCAAATATGTGATCTTAACAACTTCTTCGTCTATTCTGCAAGTAGAAAATATTTTTCGTAAAAAAAGATAATAAATGCTCCGTTAGACTCACAAGGTGCGTCAAACAAAGTATTGATGAGCATAAACTCGACTCGACAACATACTCGAGCAGCTCCGGCTTGAGCTTGGTTCAAAATAAGGCGAGCTAGGCCCTAATTACTCGCTCGTAGCTCAGCTCGATTTCACCCCTAAATCTATCTTTCCCACACTCTATTCGGCGGTTTTAAGAAAGTTCTTTTTTATTTTATTTTTGGATTTTTTTACTTTTACTCGTCAAGACCGGTTCGAGACTCGAGTCGACTAAATCTTGGGCTTGGGCTTTCTTCATGCCAGGCTTTAGCAGCACTATCGCAATGGGCATAAAGAATTGTTTGTGTCCATAGACCCTAAGATGAGCCTAGTCAGGCCTGGCCCGGCCCGGATCGGCCCAACGGGCCCTGGCTTCCATTACCTTGGGCCTGATATTTTCTCACTTGGGCCGACATCGTGGTGCTAGCTTGGAATTCCACAACCGAAATAGCTTTGCCAAAGAATAGTTCTGTTCAACAGCAATATAAATACATTTGACATGCAATATAAATACACATGACATAAATTTTTTTTTATTAATTTAAGTGGTCAGATGGTGTCTGGACCAGTTTTTCAATACCTCGGCTGCTTCACCTCCTCGGACATTCTGAAGTGCGCACCCCCCTCCCTACTAGCATATCGCATTCCCCAAAGAGCAATGAGAAAGGGAGCAGGCTCTTTTACTGGACAATCCAATACGTCGTTTGCGAGGACACATTCTGTGTTTCACCGACACGTTCAAGTTCATTAGAGAAAAAAAAAATAAAGGATGATCAACCTTTCAAGGTTAACAAAGTTGATCTGGAGGTTAGAATTTAGGAATCGTTCATTCGGCATTCAAATCTCACCAATTGCGTGTAGACTGCTACACCTCTAAGTAGTCGAATCTCCATACTTGTGCCTCTTGATTGTGTAAAATTTAAAGATTGAAAAAGGAGCAATAAAAAGAAAAAAAGGAGTAAAAATTGTCTTCTTTTTTCTCCTTGCACATGGTAAGAGGCCATAAATCTACTGGGAGGGCCAGCTTTGGGATGCCTTTAGGTGGACGAGAGAGTGAGTTGTAACATGGAATAAATCTCTCTTTACACAGATCAGCCATCTGATCACTTTTCATTTCCCTACAACCTGGATTTCGCCTTTTTAGGTTCCCGACATCTGTCCCCCCCAGCAAAGAAAATCTCTTACGTTATTATGATGATCACAACAACAACAGTATATCTTTCCTATGAGCTCGTCCTATAGATTACGTGGCGAGCAAAGGATAATCATGCTACATAAGTATAGAAAAACTCGTTATATTTTCAGTATATATATGTATATATAATATATGTGTGTTATTATTGGATGTCCCTATAATACGTAATAGGCTCTTTTGAATCTGACTACAGTGACAATTACAGCGTTGCTTGGACGCCAAAAATAGAGAGAGAGAAAAAAATAAGAAGGGCTGAAAAGGAAATGTCGAAAAGAATTTGTTGATGACGTGTAAAAGTGGGAGCAGCAGCTATTCGGTGAATAAAATAATTTAGCAACGATTGAGCAAGTGGGAAACATATTTTGATTCTCAATTGACATTTGAGGTAGCGTGAATTTTTTTCTTTTTTGGAAATGTCAAAGTTAGAAACCGAGGTTTTCCCAAAAAAATTAAAATTTATTCCCCCTCTTTCGATTGACTCGAGAGGAAAAAAAATATTTTCATTGATAACTCATGTCAAAGCTGTCTTCATTATTCATAAAAGCGATGTCAATTGTAAATTTTTCATTTCTATTTATTGAAAAGTGATAGGATAGTTTAGAAATTACGTGGTGGGAATTGCAAAGTGCAACATATTTCTTTTTTGGTGCCGATCATTTATTCCTACATGGATGGCTAGCTCTCATTTGGCCGTTCGACCAAGAAAGTTGATTTATTCCATTGCGTGAAAATCGACTTGATGTGATATCGATTAGCATCGAAAAAGACAGCAATGCTAACTAAACAACTTCAATCATTTTCAGAGGAGGAAACTTGCCAGGCTTGTGCTTTGAAGTAATAAAAAAAATTACTTATCATTTCTAATCATGAATAAGTATTAAAAAGTTTTTGAAATTAAAAGAAAAAAAAAAAAGAAAATTTCATGCACGATATTTTTCATATTAATATTCAAAAGGTTTGGTTTGATTTGGATCAAATAAAGTCAAGTGGCGAGAGCCGCGAGCTTTATGAAAAGTAAAAACAATAATAGTACTCATACAAAGTTTTAATACTAGTTAAAAAATGATAAGAGTTTTCTTGACTTCGAAATAAAAGTCAAAGGACTATCCCTCTATTGTCATAAAACTTTAGTAAAGAAAGACACTTAAGGATCGCGCAAACCCCTGTTTAAATACCTTTTGCTTTTTGCTTAATCTAGATATTCCAAGTCAAATACTTTGATTTTTTTAGAGGAAAAAAGCCATAAAAAACAATAAACTATGCTCATTGTGACACATGCACACCAAGCTTTTCTTATAATACAAAAGTCCAAATATGTATCCGTGTGACATAATTACTTCAAGTTTTTTTTATGACACTAGAATTTTCAAATTTATACTTGTGCAACACATGTATCCAAATTTATTTTTTCGTGACACTGAAAACCCACATTTGAATAGGTCACATGCATGAAAGTTTAAGATTTTTGGTATCACGAGAAAAAAGTTTGAACAAATTCAGAGTAAATATGTCACATTATATATAGTTTATGATTTTTGATGGCATTTTTTCCTTCTTTTAAAACTCGAAACTCTTTAAACTTTTAGAGCACTCGACATCGTGGGCTTGAGTATGCCTTTTTTCATAGATATTCGAAATTCAAATAGCATCTTAAATTGCGGCTAAAAAGCAAAAAGGCAAATGACAATTTCTCTATCGTTGCACAAATTAGATGTTCACTTTCGAATAGAATCAATCTCCACCGCTCTTAGCCTCAAGGCAACGCGTTTCAATATGTCCTAGCTGAATTGACCCAATGAGCGATGACAACGTGTCGCACCTCCATCATACTACGAAATCCCCTGACATATTACTAATAGTGATAATCGAGAAATGGCAACGGGCATCTCGATAAGTCTGGCCACGATCAAGCATTCTAGGAGAATCTATCACAAGTCAAATGAGAATTGAGATTAATCGAACGAATCGATGTCATCTATCCCCCATTATTCCTTCATTGCAATAGAATAAATAAAGGGACCAACGCCAACCTAATCTCCCGAAATTCCGCGGCAAAAGTTCCATTTTTTCAAAATTTCATAAACCCCTGGAAAGCAAGAAAGAAAGAAAACACCCGCAAGAAACGCGAAGGCGAAGGCGAAAAATATTCCCCTCCACCTCCATTCCACGCATTTCCACATCATCCGTTTTCTCTCTCCCTTGCGTCGATCGGACAATTCTCTTCCCTTCATGTCGGAGCTCTCTTCGCTGTAGACGAAAGTTATGCCGATTGTAGCCGTTTTCATATTCATCAGTAGGGAAGTGACAAAAGAAATTTAGAATTTATGTCTCGAGAATCATGAAATTCGACATTTTCTTCTTTTGGTGCCAATCATTTATTTTTGCATGGATGGCTAGCTCTCGTTTCGCCGTTCGACCGAAAAAGTTGATTTACTTTATTGCGTGAAAATCGACTCGGCTCCCGATCTGCATCGAAAAAGACAGCAACGCTAAATAAGCAAACTTCAATAATTTTCAGAGGAGGAACTTGCTAGGTTTGTGCTTTGAAGTAATAAAAAAAATTACTTATTGTTTGCACCAAAAAAGGTCAAATTTTTTGTTATTATCGATATGTGATCGACAATATGAAGGAATTGATGAAAGTGGAGTCGACAGTCTCGAATATAACCATCATGATAATGAAGTCGAAGAAACTGTCAACATAGTGGAGTTTACGCAACCGTTGATAACCATTTGGTAATCGTTGATAACTTATGTTTGTACCCTCCTTTTGTAAATTCTCGTAACCACTAGGAAGTTATTTCTTTGTAGTAACCATTGGTAACCTCTTTTAGTAACTCTTCTTTTTAACCTCTTGTAATCGTTAGGAAGTTATTTATTTGTAGTAACTGTTTGTAACCTATGTTCACAACCTCTATTTGTAACTGTCAATTGTACGCTTTAAATAGCCATATTGTACTCTTCGGAAAAACAATTATCTTTACTTTCAAGCATTACACTTTATTTTTCCTAAGTTGTAACTCTCCGATTTGCATAGTCGATTAAATTCCGACACATATCTCTATCCTAATAACGCATAATCGATTAAATTCCGACATGTATCTCTATTCTAGGTGTTTCACCGTCGATTCAATTCAAGCATTACATTTTTGCACGTGTCAAGCTTTGTTGTCGGTTCAATTCTAGCATAGTTCAAGTACATGCATTGTTGTGGAAGTGGCTGTACTTACAAGTTTTGTCGTCAATTGAATTCCTGCACAGTTTGTACGTATAGTTCGGTTCAAAGCTCGAAATGAAGGTTTGCAATTATTTCTTGTCAGCTTGAATATTTTTTGTTTAAAGTCGCCACAAAATCCGTCTCCTCTCATCAAAAGTCAAAAAATGTCTTTTGGAGAAAGATATTTCATTGTTGATTAAATTCCGACAAAACATCTGGCACGCTTGGTGGGACCATTGTGGTTGATTTGAGGAGATACGATGGCGAGAACAAGGAATCAATTTGATCCTGGTAATATTGGTAGTGACAACCCTTCATCACAACCCGGTAATAATAAGATGGGACATTTTGAGTCGTTGACTACACAATTGATGGCGGAGCAAGAACAAGGTGGAGATGTTGATATCCCAAGATAACTTACCAATGAGCAGAGAAGGCAATTAGAGTTGAGCCTTATAATGTTGGCTGCCATGCGACAGTTATTGGAAGAGCACAAGAATGAATTGATTAACTAGATGATAAAATATTTTGTCAACGTGATCAAGCCAATAATCATCAATACCTTCCATGAAGTGATGAACGGACTAGGAACATCGAGTCACTCAATTCAAGTGTTGGCGAGTCCTCATAATCTTGCATTTTCTAGGTATGTTCCTTCATGTATTACTACTCAAGCTACTTTTGGTACTATGGGACAAATTGTATGACCCCCACCGGTGATAGGGATTTTACAAAAGGCTAAAACTATTGGCGTAGCTCAAACCTATGAGGTCGTACTTGTCAATGGAGCCAATTTGATTAATCATGTTCAAGTTAACTCTAGTGGTAGTGATTATGGTGATTTGTTGATGACTATTGGTTTCCTAATTTAAAAGAATCAAATAATTGATGAATCATTCAACTCTTTTAAAGGGGCATATGTTTGCACAAAAAATGTCTAATATTTAATTATTATTGAAATGTGATCAACAACAAGAAGGAATCGACGAAAGTGGAGTCGACAATCTCAAATATAATCGTCACAATAATGGATTTGAAGAAATCGTGAACTCCAACCGTTGTAACCATTCGGTAACCATTCATAACTTATGTTTGTAACCTCCTTTTGTAACTTCTCCTAACCACTTGAAGTTGTTTCATTGTGATAACTATTTGTGACTTCTCTTTGTAACCTTTTGTAATCACTAGGAACTCATTTGTTTGTAGTAATTGCTTGTAGCCTCTGTTTGTAACTTCCGTTAGTAACCTCAATTGTACATTTTAAATAACCATATTGTTCTCTTCGGAAAAACACCATCAACAGTCAAAATGTAATCTCTTAATTATCTTTACTTTCATGCATTGCACTTTATTTTTCCTTAGCTCTAGCTTTCCGATTCGCGCCAACCATTAAATTCCAGCTTATATCTCTATCCTAGGTGTTTCGCTGTCGATTCAATTTTGTACGTTCTCAAACTCTATTGTTGATTCAATTTCGGCACAGTTCAAATAGATGCATTGTTGTGGAAGTGGTTGTACTTTTAAGCTTTGTCGTCAATTGAATTATGGTACGATTTATATGTACAATTCAATTCGAATCTCAAAGTGAGGGTTTGTAGTTATTTTTTGTCTGCTTGGATATTTCCTATCCAAGAGACGTCACAAAACCCGTCTCTTCTCATCAAAAGCCAAAAAAGGTCTTTTTGCGGAAGATATTTTGTCATTGATTAAATTTTGACGAAACATTTATCATTTTTAATAATGAATTTCCCTTTAAAATCTTAGTATTAAAAACTATTTAAGGATAAAAAAGAAAAGAAAATGTAATGCATGATATTTCATATTAATATTTAAAAGGTTTGGCTTGATTTGGATCAAATAAAGTCAAGCGGCGAGAGCCGCGAGCTTTATGAAAAGTAAAAACAACGAAAGTAGAAGGCACTCGTACAAGGTTTTAACACTTGTTAAAAATTATAATAGTTTTCTTGACTCGGAAGTAAAAGTCAAAGGACTATCGATTTAAAAACTTTAGTAAAGAAAGACTCTTAAGGATTGTACAAACCCTCAAAGTCCTGTTTCAAATTTAGTTTTACCTTTTACTTTTTACTTTATCTAGATATTCCAAGTCAAATACTTTGATTTTTTTAGAGGGAAAAAGTTAAAAAAAAATTATAAATTATCAAGTCATGTATGCCAAGTTTTTTTTTGTAGCACAAAAAATCCAAATTCATATTTGTGCGACACAATAATTTCAATCTTTTTTTTTAATGACATCCGAATTTTTAAATTTATATTTGTGTGACACATTTATCCAAAATTATTTTTTTATGACGCCAAAAATCCAAAATTTATACTCACATGGCACATTTAAATAAATTAGATAGATATAGGTTAGGGATTTTTAGTGTCACAAGAAAAGTTTAAACAAGTTTGTGGTAAATGTGTCATGTTGTGCAAAATTTAAGGTTTTTGATGACCTTTTTCCTTTTTTTTTTTTAAAATTCAAAACTCTCTAAACTTTTTAGAACTCTAAACACTGTAGGCTCACGTATACCTTTTATTTCTCACGGATTTTTGAAATCCAAATGACATCTTAAATTTCGGCATAAAAGCAAAAGGACACACAACATATTCCTCTATCGTCACACAAATCTAATGTTCACTTTCGAATAAAATCGATATCCATCGCTCTTAGTCTCAAGGCAACGCGTCTAAAATGTCCTAGCCAGATAGACCCAACAAGCGATGACTTTGCGTCGCACCTTTATCATACTATGAAATTCCCTGACGTCGTAACAACAATAACGATAATAATAATAATGATGGAAAACGCAAATGAGCATCTAGATAAGCCGGGCCGTGATTAAGCATTCTAGGAGAATCCAACTCAAGGTAAATGACAATCAAGATCAATCGAATGTCGTCTATACCCTATTATTCCTTCATTGCAATAGACTACATAAAAGAACCAACGCCAACCTAAGCTCCTGAAATTCCGCGGCAAAAGTTCGGTTTTTTTTCAAAATTTGATAAACCCCTGGAAAGCAAGAAAGAAAGAAAGAAAGAAAGAAAGAAAGAAGGGGAAGAAAGCTCGAAGTCCAGACACCTGCAAGAAAAGCGATGGCGAAGGCCAAAGATATTCCTCTCCACCTCCGTTCCACGCATTTCCACATCATTCATTCGGTCATTCCTCTCTCCCTGTCGTCGATCGGACAATTCTCTTCCGGATTCCCTGTCGTCCGCCGTTGCTTTCCAGCCTCTCCCTTCCCTCCTTCGAGATTCTTGCCGGCCGACATCTTTCTGCTACTTTCTTGATCGCTTTCCTCAAGCCAAGAATCTCCCGCCACGCTCCTCCCAGACGAAAAAGCAAAGATCACACAGAGGAAGTTCGCCAACCCATCTCGTTCACACCTCTCTCTCTGCTACCAATTCCCCTGTCTCTACCCCCCGGAAAAACCCAAAAAAAAGAAAGAAAGAAGAGATTCCTTCTCCTTTATCTTTTCTCTCGGCGCCTATTCCCTGGTCTTTCTTTCTTTAACGATGCTCCATCCCCATTCTCTTCCCTTTCTCTTCCGTTCTTTTGTTCTCTCCCCCCTCCGCCACCCGCCCTGTTCCCCTTTTCCACCTCCCCCACTCCTTTTCGCCCCTGCTCTGTTCATACTCCGGCGGCTTTCTGTACATATTGCGCAGTTCCCAGCGACATGGCTCCTCCTTCTTCTTCGAGCGTCAACCATCTTTCTCAGCCCTGTATTTACGGTACGCAGCATGTCCCCTGTTCTTGGTACTCCATGGTCGAATTATCGTCGCCGCTTACTTGTTCGATGAAATGTTTTAATTTTGATCGATCGGCTCATGTGGGTTTTATTTTTTTCATCCCTTACATGGACTTTGGAGTTTGGACTACGTTTCTTTCCCTTACTATTTTTTTCAGCTCTTATGTGGGTTCTCTGTAGCTACTCGCTAGCTAGATGACACGAGTTAAAACTATTCCTTTTTACTATTGTGTAAATCGCAATATCTTTTCTTCATAGACGGCGGTTTACTGGACGGGTTTTTATGTTAAGCAGGGGACTTTGTGTCTTCGTACGCAGAGAGAAAGTCACGTTTTATGAAATGGCTGGGGAAACTCTTTAAGAGTGGATCTGGGCGAGGAGGGGCTCGTCGTTATCCACAGTATCTAGGCGACGAAAACATGGTTTGGCACGCACCTGCTAGATCAGTGGTAAACTCCCTG
This sequence comes from Eucalyptus guilfoylei, assembly GCA_016097605.1. NCBI lineage: Eukaryota > Viridiplantae > Streptophyta > Magnoliopsida > Myrtales > Myrtaceae > Eucalyptus > Eucalyptus guilfoylei. The sequence continues at coordinate 23,260,829 of CM027869.1, forward strand.
TTGCTCTTGTCATCATTGCCACTGTCTATTAGGAAAATATTCACCCGTACATTACTCACCATTTACCACCAACTGGCTTTCTCAAATGCTGTGAAGTTCTTCACCGTATTTCGTTTTTGAATTCAGTAACCCCTTTCTTATTGTTGACGACATTATCAGGATGATCGCTCTAGAAGTGACAAGGAAAAAGAGGAGCTTGACAGGGCAATTGCACTTTCTTTGGCTGAAGAAGATCTGAGGCGTCAAAATGGTAGGTTTGACCTTCATATTTTGGTCCGAGGCTATTAAATAATTCTCTCCCCCTCCCCCTCCCCCTCCAAAATGTAGCGTCTAACCATGTCGTGAATTTGCCAGGGAGTAGATGGCGGACAGACGATGAAAACGTTGATAGGGAGCTTAATGATAATCTAAATGCACCTTCATACCCTCCTCACCCACCTACGCAATCTTATCCAAGAGGAGGATATAGGTAATTGCAGTCAAAAGTGCGTTTTTGATAGACTAAGGTCAACAAACATTCCAAGATTGCTGTCTAAAAGTATCGAAAGGCTTTTTCTTTCCCGGGTTGGCAAATTTTCCAAAATTGACTAGAGTGCTGACCAAGTCTGATCTTACTCCGATTATTGGTTTTCGTGAACTAGAAGAAAATTTTCAGTGTGCTTGGTGTCCCGAGGGTTTTACTTCATTGATTGTGATCGACAACAGATGTTGGATTTGCCAAAGTAGAACATGAAAATTGATTTTGGTAAACCAGAACATTATGTCATTATTGACTTTAACCAAGTTGTCTTTAGGGACAGAGAGCCTCAAGTTTGTTCTGTTACGAAGATTTCAAAAATTAATTTCTGCAGATATTATGCACTATTGTCCTATGGACTTGAAATGTGGCGAGACCATTTCATGAATTGACTTTGTTCTACCGGCACAGAGTATGTAGTGGCTGCAAGCGTCAAATAGGCTATGGCAACTATTTGGGATGTATGGGAACTTTCTTCCATCCGGAATGCTTTTGCTGTCGTGCTTGCGGGTACCCCATTACAGATTATGAGGTAAGTAGTTCCTCTTGAAATATCTTTTCTTACCTCTTTTTATTTATGATTTTACCTTCAAGCTGTATGCAGTCTACAATACATGTGAATAATATTCAGTATTTCTTTTGTCAGTCTGGCACTGTCTACTTTGACATGAATATGTCTTATTCTGAAACTTCTATCTGGTAGCTCTTACTAGTCCTTTTTTCTGTCGATCGAAGTTTTCCCAATCAGGAAAGGATCCTTATCACCAGTCTTGCTTCAAGGAGTTGACACATCCAAAATGTGAAGTTTGCCATCAATTTGTAAGGACAATCAACCACATCTTACCTGACAAATATTTGCTGTTTTTACATTTCATAAAGATATTGTTACTAAGCCTATGACACTTACTGCTTTTCAAGTGTTACATCGCTGCAATAGCTGCACTTTTACGCACAATGCTGACTTCTCCTGTGTGGTCATGTCGGGAGCTAATAAAAGTCCTACTCATCACTGAAGTAGCTCAAGTCGAACTGCTCTACGATATGAAGAGACTGCTTGTAACTTTTGAAAGACGTCGTGAAATTGTAACGAGTGGTCTCATTCAAAAATATATTGCTCATTGAGCCTTCCGTGTGTAGACCTGGGATTTGTTAAAAATGCATGCTACTGAAGTGAGAGAAGCTGAGTCCAAGTTGTTCTTGTCTATTATGTTTATGCAATTTCAAGAGAGTACGGCATTAATGTAACTTAAGTCTTTTACCTTTGATTCTATTGGAAGCTTCTATTTCGTTTCACAGATCCCAACAAATGGAGCTGGTTTGATTGAGTATAGATGCCATCCTTTCTGGTCCCAGAAGTACTGTCCGTCGCATGAGCATGACAACACAGCTCGATGTTGTAGTTGCGAGCGTTTGGAGGTAGTGGTCTAGGCTAGCACAAGTAAATGCAATGCCATGCTTTGTTCCCACAATCTTGGGGATTGTATATTTTATATGTGTTGAAGCAACTGTACTCATTTTTTTGTTTTTCTTTCTTTTGATATTTCTTTTACCTACTCACAGTCGTGGAACACAACATACATATCTTTGGGAGATGGACGAAGTTTATGCCTAGAGTGCATGGAATCTGCTATCATGGACACTGGTGACTGTCAACCACTTTATCATGCAATCAGAGACTACTATGAAGGAATGAACATGAAATTGGATCAGCAAATTCCAATGCTTTTGGTTGAAAGACAAGCACTTAATGAGGCTATTGTTGGGGAAAAAAATGTAAGACATGGTATGAGATTTGGGTTTTCTTTCAAAGTTGGCGCACCATTCCTGATGCTAGTTTTTCTGCAGGGCCACCACCACATGCCTGAGACAAGAGGTTTATGTCTTTCCGAGGAGCAAACTGTGTCCAGTGTATGATATTGGACATCTACTGATTTTGCTTTCAGGAAATCCAGAGTAAATCCTTGAGCAAGATTTACTTCAATTTTACACTCGTTTCATTGCTTTTGTATTCAGGTTCACAGAAGGCCCAGACTTGGAGGCCACAGGCTTGTTGGAATGAAAACTCAACCCCAGAAATTGACAAGGAAATGCGAAGTTACAGCCATTCTCGTTCTTTATGGTCTACCAAGGTAAGTGTGACTGAAAAGCTCTTGTTTCACAAAGTACTGAATATATTTATTAAGTACATAATAGCTCTTCATATACATGTTTTAAAAATTTGTAGGTTAGAAAGACTTCTTAAAAATGAGTTGACAAACAACTGCATATTTGACGGGTCTTCCTAAGTAGACGGTCTGAACTTTTCCAATGCATGGCTGTTAGGAAGTCCCATCGATCTGTGACAGACTTTTCCAACATAGAGCTTCAGAAAAATGGTCTTATGCTAATGAAATTTCTTGTATAGATCAATGGATGCATTTTTCTCAAGGGAAAGGATTTTTTTGGAGACATAACAGGATTCTGAAGGCTTCTCTTGTTGTACTAAAAAACCACCTCGCACATAGCTAGAATATAAGGAAAAGTCGACATGTATCTGCATATGTATTTATCTTAGGCTTTACTAGCCGAGATCTCACTAAAAATGGAGGATGCAGAAAGGAAAACGCTTACTCATGAAAGAAAGTTATGGATGCTAAAGACTTGATGCACATCACCTTGATTTTGTCTTATGTTTTGGAAATCTGTCTGCTTGTTGCTGATTGTAGGTTGCTAACCGGTGCTATTCTTGCGCATGAGTTAATGCACGGATGGTTACGCCTTAACGGTCAACACTTTCTACCCTGCAGCATCATCTTCCGTTGGTTGCATTTCCAAATGGGGCTTATCTTGAACTTTTAAACTTACATTCGCAGGTTACCGCAATCTTAATACTGAGGTAGAAGAAGGTATATGTCAAGTGTTATCTTACATGTGGCTCGAATCAGAAGTCATGCCTGCATACAGAAGCGCGCCATCTACATCAGCAGCTTCCTCATCTTCTACATCTTCCAAGAAAGGTGGTAAGTCTGTGGTTGAAAAGAAACTTGGCGAGTTTTTCATGCATCAAATTGCCAACGACGCTTCCCCAGCATATGGAGGAGGTTTCAGGGCTGCCAATGCAGCAGTCAATAAGTACGGTCTGCGACGTACTCTGGACCACATTAAATACACCGGTCTTTTTCCCTCGTGAAAGCATTCGTCACCCACAATGCGCCTCTCCAATTGCTTACGTGAATTGGAAATGCTTTCAGCTTCTGAGATTTGAGCGGACCATGGCAAATTGTAAACGCCCCCCTTAATTTTTGTGGGGTTCTCAAAGATGCAAGTTTACAATGCTAATAATATTTATTATCTGGTTTCATATTCAGTTTTGGCTTCTGACTTGAGAAATGGTAACCGGAACATGAACGGCAGTTTCAGGCATAAAACTCAAATGAGTGGCAAATTTCATTGATTTTTCTCATCTTGTCAGTGATTGTTTTGTCATGCATTGCATCGGTCTAAACCGAAATTTAAACTGAAGATGATGTCATATGTAAACCCAAATGAATGCGACTAACCCAAAAAGGGAAGTGGATCTGCACAATATATAAGACGAAAGTCATCATATCATTGGTTCACGATGAGGAGTCTCGCTGATGGCACTCGTGGAGGACTTGCTCTTCTTCCGTCGGTGGAATAATCTTCGGACCGAATGTCTGAATTATCACAAAGGCCAAAATACACAAGAATGCACAATCTCAGCCCTTTCCACCGTGAGAGAGAGAGAGAGAGAGAGAGAGAGAGAGAGAGAGAGAAGAGAGAGAGAGAGAGCTGAACAAAGAAATGACTTTCCATTGAGGTAGCATATTTGTGACTTTCTTGATGCTGGCAATTAAAGACGTGTAACATGTTGCACCTATACTATACAAAGATAAATAGCTCCAAACAGCAGCTCACGGTACATGGAACTGCCATAAGGAAACTCATCGAAAAAAATCACCCTAAGCCAATGTGGAGAGAGTGGAAACAGCACCATGCCCCTTCGATCCACCTCCTGCTTCCCCCTCAGTCAATGGCATCCAGGAAATTGCAGTGACACTACAAATTAGAACCAATGTCCACAAGAAGCCTTCTCAGCGTTTCATAGGTCATGAAGCATATGCCTATGCCTGGAACCACCTTGTAGTATTCAGGAAGGATCCCCCTGTACAAGCCACGAAATCCCTCATTCCGGACTATGTGTTTAAGTGTACCGAATATTCCAGTCTGATATATCCGAGCTCGGCCTCCTGCTCCTTCCAACTGCTTCCGTCTCCTCACAAGATCCAATGGGAATGTCACTGCAGATTATAACAGCACAAAAATTTTGTCAAGATCAGATCTATTTTAAGCTCAAATCAACCTCCGAAATTGAATTAGTAATACATATAGGAATCGCCAATGAGTAAGCAAACTGCAATAACATGGGAATGACTTTCCAAATTTCAAATGTTAATGTCCAGCTAGGATGTTCTGGCAGATAAATCACATCCAACATGTTCCAATGACATCGTTTCCCTACACAGTTTGGCCCCTATTATTAGCTTTCAAAGTAAACTCTTCATCTCAACAATTTTTATCTTTCCACAAATGGAACAAGGCAACCCACGAGAACAATTCACATCACGATGGATTAGGTGGTGAAACTTACTCATCGGGTGGATGCCTAACCAGTATATAAACAGGAAGATGAAGCACAAACTTACATATGTGCAGTCCACACCTTGTGGTGCATATCTTTTCGATCAAACTAGAATCTCTAGTCTTTCTCATCTTATTTTTTGTGATTCATCTATCTATTAACTACAGGATCTCAGCAGGACTTCACCAAGTACACAAACAGCACTTCCAGAGACAGCTGAACGTAGCAAATTAAATGAAAGGAAATTTCTATCATTCCCAATAAGTCATATTACAACTCAGAGATACATGGTGATGCTAGAAGGATTCCATAATCCATTAATCAACTGTTTCAGCAAGCCTAAGTGAGAAGCATACCTCACTGAGGAAACCTCTCACTTGGAGGACTGCATAACAACCAAAATCATGGAACCGACTGCATCTTGGGAGATGATTAACCCGGGAAATGTTGGAGTGATGGAGGTTAATCACAGGTTTTCATATAGAACACAGTTAGATGAAAGACAGGATATAATTTCCTGTTTTCTTACTAAAATCCACAAATGCCAGATAAAAAACAACGCCACTCTGGCTCTCTGGCTCTATGAGTCAGTCAGGTTAGAAACTTAGTGCAGAGCTTGGACCACAACCTGTCTCTGCATCAAAAGCATGACAAAAAGCTACACGAATTAACTACTCAGTTTTATGTTAAAACTATGTAATCTGAAGATGCGCAAACTGTGAAGGATATGAGATCTATGAATAGTCACTACATTTTCTGTAGAAGGGTGTTGCTAGAAGCAGTCATTTGACCCATAACCAAACGAAACTCAGCAATCCCTATAACTCGGAACCGTATAATTTAGTATGATGAGAATCATTCCGGAAAAATAGAAAGGAACTGCAATACACGCTTCAGGAAGCAGCTCTTATATACGATCCATAAGTATGCAATATTCTAGTCATACGGACTACTCACCTGTTGAAGATGCAATACCAGAAAGACTGCCACAAGCCAGGCTAACAGCAGCGTTGGAATCATGAGGCCTGGTTGAATTGTTAGAAAGCTCATTTAGCATGTGAAAAAAAAGAAATTTCATGCAACTACTGGTGTCATGAAAGGAAATCAGACAACATCAAAGTAAACTGGCAAAGTGCTCAGGCTCACCTATGTGACTGCCAAGAAGATCTCAAGGTCTCATACACAGAAAAACTTATAGCTATGCTGGGGCACACAGTCTGGAACAATGATAAACAAATAGTCAAGAATCGAGTTATACGGCCTCAGCACTGAGCAGAATAAAAGCTAAGCACATACCAAAAGAGTCGGCCCAAGTCCCTTGTAAAGCCCTAATAAGCCCTCTTCTCTGCTTATTGTTCCTAAAGCATGCCAGATACCTCTATAGTAGACAACATTTGTCTGCAAATTTGTCATTGAAACGACAATAAATCAGTATGAGCACATGGTCAATAAATTTTGCATTCTACAAAATTGGGACAAACATACAATTCTTAGAGTAAAACTTCACAACCGTCAAAGCAATTTGAGAATCATAACATGGTAAAAGTTTCAACGAACATGCAACAGAGAAAGGAGAAGTTCCTAAAACACACAAGATACTAAGCTCAAAGACAACTACAGAACCAAATGTGGCCCAATCGAGTTGCACATGTAGAAACACTACTAAAGCACGTGAGTGTCACTAGCAACTGATGATTAATGCAAATTTGAGTCTTTTTCCTACCAAAGAAATGATGAATAATGCAATAGGCAGATAGGGTTTGATTGTAGACAATAGATCTCAATTAACTTAAGAACTGGAAACTACAATTCACTACTATGGAATGAAGGGATGAAAGACATGTAATTCTTCAAAAAGCTGCAACAATATTCCCTCAGAACATGAGTGAAAATAGACTTCAGAACAATTTGATGACAATACCAAAACATTAGAAAAGGAAAAACATAGAGAAACTGGTTAATGTTTAGTGCATTTTGAATTGAGTAGCACAACCATATAAGGAGAATGTCATCAGCATTATCAAACCCACAAAAATGAAGCCTCCATCAACCTCTAGATATAAGCACGCAAAAAGAGGAAAGCACTCAGCTCTTGGCCTTTACACCAAATGTCTACTGAAATACCTGAGCCGCAAGACGTGTTCTGACAAGATCTAAGGGATATGTAGCTGTTGCAGCTGTCATTCCTGCTAGACCACCGCTAAAAAATTGTATGCAGGGCTCTGTACTCATATTTTCCCCATAACTTTCCACTCCTGGGATCATATGAAGCAACTGAAAGATAGTTCAACCAATCAAATAGCTGCATAAGACAACCCCTAAATGATAAAATCAAATGAGACCATACGGCTCAATAGCTAGTCGAGTTAAGCACCTTCTTGTACTGCTCATAAGTATAAAAGTTTACAGAAGAATAAGGAAGGCGATGGGCAATTGTGACTAGATTCCCTTTCCAGAAAGCTCTAAATCCTTCTTCACGCGCAATCCTTGAAGCCTCATGCCATATGCTGGCCTTCTTTAGAGTTGCAAAATCAGAATGCATTCCTTGCACCTAAAAATGCGTATTAAAGTATCAGCAGATTGGCTGATAGGTGGTAATTACAGCAATCAAATACCTGTCCAAGAAATAGCATGTTACTCAATAAACTAGATGCCTACAACTCCAGTTGCGCTGATTTGCACTCTAATCACAGAACAATTGAAAGCACAAGCTCCATGAAATACATAAAAAGAAATTAAGAGGGCCCCACAGGGAAATTGTCAATATACAATATGTGTTGTAAAGATGTAAAAAGTCACAGGTTTTGTGTATTAAATTTTATTGCAACGTCCAAGCCTATATATATATATCAGTGCCCTGGTTTTCTCCATAAGTCACAGTAAAAAAATTGATGCCCCTTATAGGAACTCTGAATAGTCCTACAGTCCTCACTAACCATCGGTGGGTTCCAGCCTAACAATGCAAGCCAAACTAACTTGATCCATACTTCCCATTAGATAGCACATACCACTAAAGAAAATCCAACCATTTAAATTGCCGTACTCTGTAGACCGAATAAATCTGACCTATAGCAGAAGAACCTTAGCGACAAACTCCTGCATCATATATACTATCTCAATCCAACTAAAGGTCAAATCCAAGTACTAGAATCAGCATCAACACTATTCACACATGTGCTATATACACCTAAAGTGGTAGCACAATTTTTCAATGATAAAACTCATGGATTGCCTAGCTAGGTCAAAATGACAAGATCGTCCATGCCCTTCTTAATTACCACATCAACTGTATTTTCATCATCCAGAGTTGAAAATCACAAAGAAAAAAAAGGCTAAAATAACTTTCGTGAAGATCCGCGGAAATAACTAGCTGCTCCTCACGCAAATATACACGGAAAATGCAATCAATGTCACGAAACAAATTCCATCCTCCGCGCCCCTTCTTCTCCTTCTCCTGGAAGGAAGAGCATAATTGAAAGAGCAATACAAAGGTGCATCCACACCGGCACGTCAAAACCTGCACGCCCAACGAGCCCCTTCTGTCCACGACTACAGCCAAAATACACGAGTCCGAGCCAAAACAGGAAAAGCCTACCACGTTTCCACGTTCTCAAACCAGAAGAAAGACCGGAAATCACTCTAAAGTGGGGAAAGATCAACCTGAAAGAGTATGGTGAGCCGCGCCAAGGGAGCCGTGCAGGTCTTACTGACGGCCCCGGCGACGCCGCCGGCGAGCAGCTGCGACACCATCCCGATGTGCGACGGCTGCTGCTGCTGGCGCTTCTGCGAGCATTTCCGCGCGGCTCCGTCCACCGCCGCCAGGCTTCCGTGCCCCGAGCCGATCCCTCGCTGACCTCCTTCCACCACGACCCCGACCCTCGCCTCCGTCTGCATCCCTTCCTCTTCCGTCCGCGCCCAAATCGAACCCAATCCACCGACGAAGCGGCCGGAGAATCAGAAAGACTTCACGCCGAAGCAACCGCGAACGACGCGCCGAACCGGAACCGAAGCCGAAACCGAAGCCTCTCCGGCACCGGCGAGGACGCCCGCCCCAAAACTCCGCGGATTCCTCCGCCGCCGCTGCCGACTCCGACGGATTTTCCCTTCCCTCGGAATCTTCGCTTTCCCTTCAGAGCTCGCTCCGCCTTGGCCTTGGGTGCTCTGCGTAGTTTGAACGGAGAAGAGAGAGAACCAAGACGAATGGAACCTCACCTCACCTCGCGGTCGTAGAATGACGGCGTATCGTCGTTTTTGGTTTGGCACCGTCCATTTTTTCGAGCATGTGAAGAGAATGTCAAAACGACTCGGCGTGCGAGAGTGTCTAGGGCTTGCGTCACTTTTGAGCCGAAGAAAAGTTTGCCGAACCGACTCATGGGGGCCCCACTCGCGCGCCTTCCGCGGGCTCATCGCGGCCGTCGGTTGAGCGGACTTTGGAGGGCGGGGCCCCCCCGGTCGGGGGATTCGGCGGTCGCGATTCGGCGTGTTGCGGTGGGGCGGGAAGGGCTGGAGCGGGTCCCGTCGCCGAATATCTGATGGCGCTCGTTTTGGAATATCCGCTGCGGCGTCGTTTTGGGAGGGGCGGGCGTGCGGTGAGCTGCCATCTTGCCATCTCGCCACGTGTGACGGATGGACGGCGGACGAGGCCCGGAGTGGAGGGGCCCTCGATAGGCAGTGATACGGACCGGCCCAAGGACAGGTGGGCCTGGACCTGCGAACTGACATGACCCGTGGTCAGCATTGACAGTCCTTACGGTTCACGTGTGCATGGAAATATAAAAATTTAAATATGGCACGTATATACAAAAATAAGCAAAATCCAAAGGCTAGTACTGATAGGCGGGGACTCTATTACAAGTAAATGAATGTACGAGAGAGAGAGAAAAAAATCATTTTCAGGGCCTTTTCGAAAAGATAAAAGGGTTTTAAAAATTATGCAAATAATTTAGGAGACTTGCTAAATTGAAGTACCATCAATAAGCAGCTTCGAACTATACTACAAATAATAATAGCCCCCGGTGTTGTTATTGAGATAGATTCTACTAATCGGCTCTATACCTTCATGCATTTTCAAATCAAGTACATGCACTTTGAATTTATTCAATTGTGCTCTTTTTTACTTTCATAAAACTTTATAATCTAGTCCCTTAAACATCAGATTCAACTAAGCTTAGTTGACACAGCACAATGGTTGGTCGACACCGAAATATGATGTGGGTAAAGCATGCAGAGGTCTACACGTGCATATGGAAAAAATTAGTTACGAATTGACAAAATTGGTGTCCGACAAGGATGAAATTTAGCCAATGTGGATATCCACATAGATGTCTATTTTATTTTTTTTTAACTAAAGTTGCACCACAATATTGTCTAGGCTAGTCATCTGGATTTAATCGGATCTAGTGTTGAAGGAACTTGAAAAAAAAAAATTGTGAAAGAAGAAGGATGTGGTTAGATAAATTGAGAGTAGATATCATTTCTCAGTAAATTGAATATTTTACGTGCACAACTTGAGAAGGAAACGAAATTCCAGAGCAAAAACAAGCCCAAGCCCACAAGTTCTTTAGTGAGAACAGACTTTTCCCACCTTTCTTTAGCACAATGAGATGCAAAAGATATTGGGCAGCAATCGCTCATCCGGTTTTTATCAACCACATCCTGTAAATAAATCACGTTGATAATTCGTTTAGCGTGGTGTGCATTGAGAAATGAGGATAATTGAGATGGATGATTTACACAATATGATATAATTAGAGTAATTGACATCATACATCATATTAACCGAGAATGTGATGTGTGACAAATTTAAATATTTCTCGAGTTAATAAGCATTCTTATCTTCCAAGCATTCTAATTAGATAATTGGCCGGTAGTTGTTTTACCAATTTATAGTTGTTTTACCAAATTGATAATTGCTCTGAAATATTCATCGCCATTACAGCTACCCACTCAAAATATACATATACTTCAATGAAGTGTTAATTTATGGTTAAATTTGATATTTCATGACTGTTTTATGTTGAATTCCTTTGAACATGATAATTTGGTACTTTTTTTTGCCGTAGTTGGTACCCCGACACGTGTTTTATTTTATATATAAAAGGAAAAAGATAAAGAAGTACCTCTCTTAATTCTTCTTGATTTTTCTTCTTTCTTGATGTTCTTGACCTAGTATTGTCTTCAACCATGATTCATTCAAAAAGTCAGGGTCATTTCGTGAGTTTAGTCAAGAAGCATCTCTTTCTATTCATCTACGGGTCGGGCCAGGGTTTAGCCAAGAATTCCCCTCCTTTACGGCATGATTAGTACCTCCAAACCTTTTTTAAAGGAAGAAAAGAAAAAGAAGATGAGAAGCATCTCTTTTCATTCTTGATCCTTGATTTGACTCCTTTCTTGTTTCTCTTGACATGGTCTGGCATTCAACCCATATTCATCAATCTTGCCTTCAACTAAGATTCACTTGGAAAGCTGAAAACCAGCTTACAAAAGTTACTCAAATCGATTAACTCATATTCCTATCAATTAATCGAAAATCAATATCAAAATCCAAGTAAATTAATATTCTAATGAATAATTAAATTAAACTATATTTATTCATCATCCAATCGACTCCTATTGGTTAAAGAAGAAATTTGTTTATAGTGAACAATTATCGTTGTCCGTTATACATATTGTCGATTACATGTAACTTACACGCGAAACTTCAAAAATTCATTTCATTCAAACCATATTTTGGAATCGATTTTCGTCGACTCTCATAGCTCCAAAGCTTTCTGAACTATCAATTTCTCAGAACTCCATCTCTTCACAACTTTTAAATCAAACCTCGCAATTCAAAGTTCACACAACTCCAGATTTAGGGAGTAATTTCATAGATTACTTTGATTAGATGAATAAACAGCCTGAATTCTAACAAGGCGTTACAAAATGAAATTGATTCGGCTTATTGGGACATTCGGAGCATGTATGCAAAAATTTCTCTCTTTTCTCCATTCCTCTTTTTTCTTGTTTTCGTCGCCAGTTGCTTCTTTTCCTTCTTACTCTCACATGCACACCTGGTGAGGAACAATTGAAAGTGGGCTGAGTCGTTAAGGCCGAAATTTTATAGGGTTTTGGGCTGAGCTGAGCCCATTAGTATATTTTCTGCCAAGACTTTATCGTAGTTATAATAACAAGGGGGAGGACAAAAGAAGAGCGAAGAAAAGGGCGAAGAAAAGTGCTTCAATAGTGTTTGTTGGTGGACTAGGAGATTTTGATTCTTGATAAGTTAAAAGAAAATTTAGGGTTTTGGGAATTGACCATGGTTATTGACTAATGCCATAAACACGTATCGATATTTCAGACTCAAGAAGATTTTGATGTCGAAGGGTCGATATTTCCTCGTTAGAGTGCCTCCAAAAAGTGAAGTTAAAAGATTATATATAAGCTATCCCACATCTCCTAAGGATTGTTGTGCGTACAATTTAATTTATTGGGGGGAAAGTGGGCATTGTACAATACAAAATCCATGGGTTCTCTCTCCAAGAAAGCTAGTTTTTGCTTGGATATATATATTTTCTACCAAGACTTTTAGCTAGTCATCTAATATAGTAAAAAAGATTTCTTTTAGCGTGAATGAAATTATTTTGCCACTTACATATATCAAATAGAAATTAAAAAACAAAAAAATAGGAAGCACAAATGAAGAGCGAAGAAATCTTCTTGACCAGCGTTTCTTGGTGGACCACAAATGAAAGAAACTATTTTTTGCACGGGAATGGATTAAATTTTTCCATACACATAAAGTGAATAGGAATATAAAAACATGGAGGAGGTGAAATCAAGAGCCAAGGATAGTTCTTCACCAGTTTTTCTCCTCCGCGCATAGTCTTCTTCCCATGTTTCTAAAAATCGATATTTAGTCTCTAAAGGGCCTTTAAAAAGTGATATCTAAAGTTCTCTACAAATTGTTTCATATTCAATAGTACCCCATGATGGTGTGTGTGGGTTTGTAGGTCTTATAAGTCTTGAAAGCTAGTTATTAAAATTGAAGCATGAACTCTCAGAGAGATTATTGTGTATACAATTTAATTAAAAAACTCTTAAGTTCTCTCTTGAACAAAGCTAGTCTTTAATTCAATGAATCTTCTTTTACCGCGGCTTTAAAAATTGAATAGAAATGTAAACACACGAAGGAGAAGAAATAAAGGGCCAACAAAAGTTCTTCATGCTTCTCCTCTACACATTTTGTTCTCTTCATGTTCTTGCACTTGAAAGGAAACTTCTTGATGCTTTCAAGGTCGTTATTTTAGGGAAAAAATGTCATTCTTTTTTTTTTCCTCTCTCCCTTTTTATTCCTTCTTCTCCAGTTTTACATCTTTTTTTTTTCCTTTTTATGTTTCTTTAATAATCCTTGCATTCACATGCGTGAAGGTCGATCTTTAAAATCTTTTTGATAACCCTCCTAACTTAAGCTTTTGTTATTGATTTTCTTTTGTTCTCTCCTGCTTTTGTCTGTAAAATCTTGACTTCGACCAAGATTCTTTTGCAATTTAGGTGGTGCTCGTTGTTGCCTGATTTCCTCGTTAGAGTGCCTCTAAAAAGTGAAGTTAATAGATTATATATAAGCTATCCCACATCGGTGATATGTGATGGTATGTGCTAGTTTATAAACCTTTCAAGTCTATCAACAAAATAACTAGCTTTCAAGGATGAGCTCTCCTAAGGATTGTTGTGCGTACAATTTAATTTATTGGGGGGAAAGTGGGCATTGTACAATACAAAATCCATGGGTTCTCTCTCCAAGAAAGCTAGTTTTTGCTTGGATATATATTTTTTCTACCAAGACTTTTAGCTAGTCATCTAATATAGTAAAAAAGATTTCTTTTAGCGTGAATGAAATTATTTTGCCACTTACATATATCAAATAGAAATTAAAAAACAAAAAATAGGAAGCACAAATGAAGAGCAAAGAAATCTTCTTGACCAGCGTTTCTTGGTGGACCACAAATGAAAGAAACTCCTCTTTGCATGGGAATGGATTAAATTTTTCCACACACATAAAGTGAATAGGAATATAAAAACATGGAGGAGGAGAAATCAAGTGCCAAGGATAGTTCTTCACCAGTTTTTCTCCTCCGCGCATGGTCTTCTTCCCATGTTTCTAAAAATAGATATTTACTCTCTAAAGGGCCTTTAAAAAGTGATATTTAAAGTTCTATACAAATTGTTTCATATTCAATAGTACCCCATGATGGTGTGTGTGGGTTTGTGGGTCTTTTAAGTCTTGAAAGCTAGTTATTAACTTTGAAGCATGAACTCTCAGAGAGATTATTGTGTATACAATTTAATTAACAAACTCTTAAGTTCTCTCCTGAACAAAGCTAGTCTTTAATTCAATGAATATTCTTTTACCGCGGCTTTAAAAATTGAATAGAAATGTAAACACACGAAGGAGAAGAAATAAAGGGCCAACAAAAGTTCTTCATGCTTCTCCTCTACACATTTTGTTCTCTTCATGTTTTTCCTCTCTCCCTTTTTATTCCTTCTTCTCCAGTTTTACATCTTTTTTTTTTCTTTTTTATGTTTCTTTAATAATCCTTGCATTCACATGCGTGAAGGTCGATCTTTAAAATCTTTTTGATAATCCTCTTAACTTAAGCTTTTCTTATTGATTTTCTTTTGTTCTCTCCTGCTTTTGTTTGTAAAATCTTGACTTCGACCAAGATTCTTTTGCAATTTAGGTGGTGCTCGTTGTTGCCTGATTTCCTCATTAGAATGCCTCTAAAAAGTGAAGTTAAAAGATTATATATAAGCTATCCCACATCGGTGATATGTGATGGTATGTGCTAGTTTATAAACCTTTCAAGTCTATCAACAAAATAACTAGCTTTCAAGGATGAGCTCTCCTAAGGATTGTTGTGCGTACAATTTAATTTATTGGGGGAAAGTGGGCATTGTACAATACAAAATCCATGGGTTCTCTCTCCAAGAAAGCTAGTTTTTGCTTGGATATATATTTTTTCTACCAAGACTTTTAGCTAGTCATATAATATAGTAAAAAAGATTTCTTTTTACGTGAATGAAATTATTTTGCCACCTACATATATCAAATAGAAATTAAAAAACAAGAAATAGGAAGAACAAATGAAGAGCGAAGAAATCTTCTTGACCAGCGTTTCTTGGTGGACCACAAATGAAAGAACCTCGTTTTTGCATGGGAATGGATTAAATTTTTCCATACACATAAAGTGAATAGGAATATAAAAACATTGAGGAGGTGAAACCAAGAGCCAAGGATAATTCTATACCAGTTTTTCACCTCCGCGCATGGTCTTCTTCCCATGTTTCTAACAATAGATATCTACTCTCTAAAGGGCCTTTAAAAAGTGATATTTAAAGTTCTATACAAATTGTTTCATATTGAATAGTACCCCATGATGGTGTGTGTGGGTTTGTAGGTCTTTTAAGTCTTGAAAGCTAGTTATTAACTTGAAGCATGAACTCTCAGAGAGATTATTGTGTATACAATTTAATTAACAAACTCTTAAGTTCTCTCTTGAACAAAGCTAGTCTTTAATTCAATGAATATTCTTTTACCGCGGCTTTAAAAATTGAATAGAAATGTAAACACACGAAGGAAAAGAAATAAAGGGCCAAGAAAAGTTCTTCATGCTTCTCCTCTACACATTTTGTTCTCTTCATGTTCTTGCACTTGAAAGGAAACTTCTTGATGCTTTCAAGGTCGTTATTTTAGGGAAAAAATGTCATTCTTTTTTTTTCCTCTCTCCCTTTTTATTCCTTCTTCTCCCAGTTTTACATCTTTCTTTTTCCTTTTTTTATGTTTCTTTAATAATCCTTTCATTCACATGCGTGAAGGCCGATCTTTAAAATCTTTTTGATAACCCTCTTAACTTAAGCTTTTGTTATTGATTTTCTTTTGTTCTCTCCTGCTTTTGTCTGTAAAATCTTGACTTCGACCAAGATTCTTTTGCAATTTAGGTGGTGATCATTGTTGCCTGATTTCCTCGTTAGAATGCCTTTAAAAATTGAATAGAAAGGTAAACACACGAAGGAAAAGAAATAAAGGGCCAAGAAAAGTTCTTCATGCTTCTCCTCTACACATTTTGTTTTCTTCATGTTCTTGCACTTGAAAGGAAACTTCTTGATGCTTTCAAGGTCGTTATTTTAGGGAAAAAATGTCATTCTTTTTTTTTCCCTCTCTCCCTTTTTATTCCTTCTTCTCCGGCTTTACATCTTTTTTTTTTTTTTTTATGTTTTTTTAATAATCCTTGCATTCACATGCGTGAAGGTCGATCTTTAAAATCTTTTTGATAACCCTCTTAACTTAAGCTTTTGTTATTGATTTTCTTTTGTTCTCTCCTGCTTTTGTCTGTAAAATCTTGACTTCGACCAAGATTCTTTTGCAATTTAGGTGGTGCACATTGTTGCCTGATTTCCTCGTTAGAGTGCCTCTAAAAAGTGAAGTTAATAGATTATATATAAGCTATCCCACATCGGTGATATGTGATGGTATGTGCTAGTTTATAAACCTTTCAAGTCTATCAACAAAATAACTAGCTTTCAAGGATGAGCTCTCCTAAGGATTGTTGTGCGTACAATTTAATTTATTGGGGGGAAAGTGGGCATTGTACAATACAAAATCCATGGGTTCTCTCTCCAAGAAAGCTAGTTTTTGCTTGGGTATATATTTTTTCTACCAAGACTTTTAGCTAGTCATCTAATATAGTAAAAAAGATTTCTTTTAGCGTGAATGAAATTATTTTGCCACTTACATATATCAAATAGAAATTAAAAAACAAAAAAATAGGAAGCACAAATGAAGAGCGAAGAAATCTTCTTGACCAGCGTTTCTTGGTGGACCACAAATGAAAGAAACTCCTTTTTGCATGGGAATGGATTAAATTTTTCCACACACATAAAGTGAATAGGAATATAAAAACATGGAGGAGGAGAAATCAAGTGCCAAGGATAGTTCTTCACCAGTTTTTCTCCTCCGCGCATGGTCTTCTTCCCATGTTTCTAAAAATCGATATTTACTCTCTAAAGGGCCTTAAAAAGTGATATTTAAAGTTCTGTACAAATTGTTTCATATTCAATAGTACCCCATGATGGTGTGTGTGGGTTTGTATGTCTTTTAAGTCTTGAAAGCTAGTTATTAACTTTGAAGCATGAACTCTCAGAGAGATTATTGTGTATACAATTTAATTAAAAAACTCTTAAGTTCTCTCATGAACAAAGCTAGTCTTTAATTCAATGAATCTTCTTTTACAGCGGCTTTAAAAATTGAATAGAAATGTAAACACACGAAGGAGAAGAAATAAAGGGCCAACAAAAGTTCTTCATGCTTCTCCTCTACACATTTTGTTCTCTTCATGTTCTTGCACTTGAAAGGAAACTTCTTGATGCTTTCAAGGTCGTTATTTTAGGGAAAAAAATGTCATTCTTTTTTTTTAACTCTCTCTCCCTTTTTATTCCTTCTTCTCTAGTTTTACATCTTTTTTTTTTTTTTTTATGTTTCTTTAATAATCCTTTCATTCACATGCGTGAAAAAATGGTCCATCTTTAAAATCTTTTTTTTTTTTTTTTATGTTTTTTTAATAATCCTTGCATTCACATGCGTGAAGGTCGATCTTTAAAATCTTTTTGATAACCCTCTTAACTTAAGCTTTTGTTATTAATTTTCTTTTGTTCTCTCCTGCTTTTCTCAGTAAAATCTTGACTTCGATCAAGATTCTTTTGCAATTTAGGTGGTGCTCATTGTTGCCTGATTTCCTCGTTAGAGTGCCTCTAAAAAGTGAAGTTAAAAGATTATATATAAGCTATCCCACATCGGTGATATGTGATGGTATGTGCTAGTTTATAAACCTTTCAAGTCTATCGACAAAATAACTAGCTTTCAAGGATGAGCTCTCCTAAGGATTGTTGTGCGTACAATTTAATTTTTTGGGGGGAAAGTGGGCATTGTACAATTCAAAATCCATGGGTTCTCTCTACAAGAAAGCTAGTTTTTGCTTGGATATATATTTTTTCTACCAAGACATTTAGCTAGTAATATAATATAGCAAACAAGATTTCTTTTAGCGTGAATGAAATTATTTTGCCACTTACATATATCAAATAGAAATTAAAAAACAAAAAAATAGGAAGCACAATTGAAGAGCGAAGAAATCTTCTTGACCAACGTTTCTTGGCGGACCACAAATGAAAGAAACTCCTTTTTGCATGGGAATGGATTAAATTTTTCCATACACATAAAGTGTATAGGAATATAAAAAGATGGAGGAGGTGAAATCAAGAGCCAAGGATAGTTCTTCACTAGTTTTTCTCCTCCGCGCATGGTCTTCTTCCCATGTTTCTAAAAATCGATATTTACTCTCTAAAGGGCCTTTAAAAAGTGATATTTAAAGTTCTATACAAATTGTTTCATATTCAATAGTACCCCATGATGGTGTGTGGGGTTTGTATGTCTTTTAAGTCTTGAAAGCTAGTTATTAACTTTGAAGCATGAACTCTCGAGAGATTATTGTGTATACAATTTAATTTAAAAACTCTTAAGTTCTCTCTTGAACAAAGCTAGTCTTTAATTGAATGAATCTTCTTTTACCGCGGCTTTAAAAATTGAATAGAAATGTAAACACACGAAGGAGAAGAAATAAAGGCCCAAGAAAAGTTCTTCATGCTTCTCCTCTACACATTTTGTTCTCTTCATATTCTTGCACTTGAAAGGAAACTTCTTGATCCTTTCAAGGTCGTTATTTTAGGGACAAAATGTCATTCTTTTTTTTTTCCTCTCTCCCTTTTTATTCCTTCTTCTCTAGTTTTACATCTTTTTTTTTTTTATTGTTTATGTTTCTTTAATAATCCTTTCATTCACATGCGTGAAGGTCGATCTTTAAAATCTTTTTGATAACCCTCTTAACTTAAGCTTTTCTTATTAATTTGCTTTTGTTCTCTTCTGCTTTTCTCTGTAAAATCTTGACTTTCACAAAGATTCTTTTGCAATTTAGGTGGTGCTCGTTGTTGCCTAATTTCCTCGTTAGAGTGCCTCTAAAAAGTGAAGTTAAAAGATTATATATAAGCTATCCCACATCGGTGATATGTGATGGTATGTGCTAGTTTATAAACCTTTCAAGTCTATCAACAAAATAACTAGCTTTCAAGGATGAGCTCTCCTAAGGATTGTTGTGCGTACAATTTAATTTATTGGGGGAAAGTGGGCATTGTACAATACAAAATCCATGGGTTCTCTCTCCAAGAAAGCTAGTTTTTGCTTGGATATATATTTTTTCTACCAAGACTTTTAGCTAGTCATATAATATAGTAAAAAAGATTTCTTTTTAAGTGAATGAAATTATTTTGCCACTTCCATATATCAAATAGAAATTAAAAAACAAAAAATAGGACGCACAAATGAAGATCGAAGAAATCTTCTTGACCATCGTTTCTTGGTGGACTAGAAATGAAAGAAACTCTTTTTTGCATGGGAATGGATTAAATTTTTCCATACACATAAAGTGAATAGGAATATAAAAACATGGAAGAGGTGAATTCAAGAGCCAAGGATAGTTCTTCACCAGTTTTTCTCCTCCGTGCATGGTCTTCTTCCCATGTTTCTAAAAATAGATATCTACTCTCTAAAGGGCCTTTAAAAAGTGATATTTAATGTTCTATACAAATTGTTTCATATTCAATAGTACCCCATGATGGTGTGTGTGGGTTTGTAGGTCTTTTAAGTCTTGAAAGCTAGTTATTAACTTTGAAGCATGAACTCTCAGAGAGATTATTGTGTATACAATTTAATTAAAAAACTCTTAAGTTCTCTCATGAACAAAGCTAGTCTTTAATTCAATGAATATTCTTTTACTGCGGCATTAAAAAACGAATAGAAATGTAAACACACGAAGGAGAAGAAATAAAGGGCCAAGAAAAGTTCTTCATGCTTCTCCTCTACACATTTTGTTCTCTTCATGTTCTTGCACTTGAAAGGAAACTTCTTGATGCTTTCAAGGTCGTTATTTTAGGGAAAAAAAATGTCATTCTTTTTTTTTTCCTCTCTCCCTTTTTATTCCTTCTTCTCTAGTTTTACATCTTTTTTTTTCTTTTTTATGTTTCTTTAATAATCCTTTCATTCACATGCGTGAAGGTCCATCTTTAAAATCTTTTTGATAACCCTCTTAACTTAAGCTTTTGTTATTAATTTTCTTTTGTTCTCTCCTGCTTTTCTCAGTAAAATCTTGACTTCGATCAAGATTCTTTTGCAATTTAGGTGGTGCTCGTTGTTGCCTGATTTCCTCGTTAGAGTGCCTCTAAAAAGTGAAGTTAAAAGATTATATATAAGCTATCCCACATCGGTGATATGTGATGGTATGTGCTAGTTTATAAACCTTTCAAGTCTATCGACAAAATAACTAGCTTTCAAGGATGAGCTCTCCTAAGGATTGTTGTGCGTACAATTTAATTTTTTGGGGGGAAAGTGGGCATTGTACAATTCAAAATCCATGGGTTCTCTCTACAAGAAAGCTAGTTTTTGCTTGGATATATATTTTTTCTACCAAGACATTTAGCTAGTAATATAATATAGCAAACAAGATTTCTTTTAGCGTGAATGAAATTATTTTCCCACTTACATATATCAAATAGAAATTAAAAAACAAAAAATAGGAAGCACAACTGAAGAGCGAAGAAATCTTCTTGACCAGCGTTTCTTGGCGGACCACAAATGAAAGAAACTCCTTTTTGCATGGGAATGGATTAAATTTTTCCATACACATAAAGTGAATAGGAATATAAAAACATGGAGGAGGTGAAATCAAGTGCCA
This sequence comes from Eucalyptus guilfoylei, assembly GCA_016097605.1. Lineage (NCBI taxonomy): Eukaryota > Viridiplantae > Streptophyta > Magnoliopsida > Myrtales > Myrtaceae > Eucalyptus > Eucalyptus guilfoylei. The sequence goes on from CM027869.1 coordinate 23,281,806, forward strand.
AGGATAGTTCTTCACCAGTTTTTCTCCTCCGCGCATAGTCTTCTTCCCATGTTTCTAAAAATCGATATTTACTCTCTAAAGGGCCTTTAAAAAGTGATATCTAAAGTTCTCTACAAATTGTTTCATATTCAATAGTACCCCATGATGGTGTGTGTGGGTTTGTACGTCTTTTAAGTCTTGAAAGCTAGTTATTAACTTTGAAGCATGAACTCTCAGAGAGATTATTGTGTATACAATTTAATTAAAAAACTCTTAAGTTCTCTCTTGAACAAAGCTAGTCTTTAATTCAATGAATCTTCTTTTACCACGGCTTTAAAAATTGAATAGAAATGTAAATACACGAAGGAGAAGAAATAAAGGGCCAACAAAAGTTCTTCATGCTTCTCGTCTACACATTTTGTTCTCTTCATGTTCTTGCACTTGAAAGGAAACTTCTTGATGCTTTCAAGGTCGTTATTTTAGGGAAAAAATGTCATTCTTTTTTTTTCCTCTCTCCCTTTTTTTTTTCCTTCTTCTCCAGTTTTAAATCTTTTCTTTTTCTTTTTTATGTTTCTTTAATAATCCTTTCATTCACATGCGTGAAGGTCGATCTTTAAAATCTTTTTGATAACCCTCTTAACTTAAGCTTTTGTTATTGATTTTCTTTTGTTCTCTCCTGCTTTTCTCTGTAAAATCTTGACTTCGACCAAGATTCTTTTGCAATTTAGGTGGTGCTCGTTGTTGCCTGATTTCCTCGTTAGAGTGCCTCTAAAAAGTGAAGTTAAAAGATTATATATAAGCTATCCCACATCGGTGATATGTGATGGTATGTGCTAGTTTATAAACCTTTCAAGTCTATCAACAAAATAACTAGCTTTCAAGGATGTGCTGTCCTAAGGATTGTTGTGCGTACAATTTAATTTATTGGGGGGAAAGTGGGCATTGTACAATACAAAATCCATGGGTTCTCTCTCCAAGAAAGCTAGTTTTTGCTTGGATATATATTTTTTCTACCAAGACTTTTAGCTAGTCATATAATATAGTAAAACACATTTCTTTTAGCGTGAATGAAATTAATTTGCCACTTCCATACATCAAATAGAAATTAAAAAACAAAAAATAGGAAGCACAAATGAAGATCGAAGAAATCTTATTGACCGTCGTTTCTTGGTGGACTAGAAATGAAAGAAACTCTTTTTTGCATGGGAATGGATTAAATTTTTCCATACACATAAAGTGAATAGGAATATAAAAACATGGAAGAGGTGAAATCAAGAGCCAAGGATAGTTCTTCACCAGTTTTTCTCCTCCGCGCATGGTCTTCTTCCCATGTTTCTAAAAATAGATATCCACTCTCTAAAGGGCCTTTAAAAAAGTGATATTTAAAGCTCTATACAAATTGTTTCATATTCAATAGTACCCCATGATGGTGTGTGTGGGTTTGTAGGTCTTTTAAGTCTTGAAAGCTAGTTATTAACTTTGAAGCATGAACTCTCAGAGAGATTATTGTGTATACAATTTAATTAAAAAACTCTTAAGTTCTCTCTTGAACAAAGCTAGTCTTTAATTCAATGAATATTCTTTTACTGCGGCATTAAAAATTGAATAGAAATGTAAACACACGAAGGAGAAGAAATAAAGGGCCAAGAAAAGTTCCTCATGCTTCTCCTCTACACATTTTGTTCTCTTCATGTTCTTGCACTTGAAAGGAAACTTCTTGATGCTTTCAAGGTCATTATTTTAGGGAAAAAATGTCATTGTTTTTTTTTTTTTTCCTCTCTCCCTTTTTATTCCTTCTTCTCTAGTTTTACATCTTTTTTTTTTTTTTTTTTAATGTTTCTTTAATAATCCTTTCATTCACATGCGTGAAGGTCGATCTTTAAAATCTTTTTGAAAACCCTCTTCACTTAAGCTTTTGTTATTGATTTTCTTTTGTTCTCTCCTGCTTTTGTTTGTAAAATCTCGGCTTCGACCAAGATTCTTTTGCAATTTAGGTGGTGCTCCTTGTTTCCTGATTTCCTCGTTAGAGTGCCTCTAAAAGGTTAAGTTAAAAGATTATATATAAGCTATCCCACATCGGTGATATGTGATGGTATGTGCTAGTTTATAAACCTTTCAAGTCTATCAACAAAATAACTAGCTTTCAAGGATGAGCTCTCCTAAGGATTGTTGTGCGTACAATTTAATTTATTGGGGGAAAGTGGGCATTGTACAATACAAAATCCATGGGTTCTCTCTCCAAGAAAGCTAGTTTTTGCTTGGATATATATTTTTTCTACAAGACTTTTAGCTAGCAATATAATATAATAAAAAAGATTTCTTTTAGCATGAATGAAATTATTTTGCCACTTACATATATCAAATAGAAATTAAAAAACAAAAAATAGGAAGCACAAATGAAGAGCGAAGAAATCTTCTTGACCAACGTTTCTTGGTGGACCACAAATGAAAGAAACTCTTTTTTGCATGGGAATGGATTAAATATTTCCATACAAATAAAGTGAATAGGAATATAAAAACATGGAGGAGGTGAAATCAAAGGCCAAGGATAGTTCTTCACTAGTTTTTCTCCTCCGCGCATGGTCTTCTTCCCATGTTTCTAAAAATCGATATTTACTCTCTAAAGGGCCTTTAAAAAGTGATATTTAAAGTTCTATACAAATTGTTTCATATTCAATAGTACCCCATGATGGTGTGTGTGGGTTTGTTGGTCTTTTAAGTCTTGAAAGCTAGTTATTAACTTTGAAGTATGAACTCTCAGAGAGATTATTGTGTATACAATTTAATTAAAAAACTCTTAAGTTCTCTCATGAACAAAGCTAGTCTTTAATTCAATGAATATTCTTTTACTGCGGCTTTAAAAATTGAATAGAAATTTAAACACACGAAGGAGAAGAAATAAAGGGCCAACAAAAGTTCTTCATGCTTCTCCTCTACACATTTTGTTCTCTTCATGTTCTTGCACTTGAAAGGAAACTTCTTGATGCTTTCAAGGTCATTATTTTAGGGAAAAAATGTCATTCTTTTTTTTTTTCCTCTCTCCCTTTTTATTCCTTCTTCTCCAGTTTTACATCTTTTTTTTTTTATTAATGTTTCTTTAATAATCCTTTCATTCACATGCGTGAAGGTCGATCTTTAAAATCTTTCTGATAACCCTCTTAACTTAAGCTTTTGTTATTGATTTTCTTTTGTTCTCTCTTGCTTTTGTCTGTAAAATCTTGACTTCAACCAAGATTCTTTTGCAATTTAGGTGGTGCTTGTTGTTGGCTGATTCCCTCGTTAGAGTGCCTCTAAAAAGTGAAACTAAAAGATTATATATAAGCTATCCCACATCGGTGATATGTGATGGTATGTGCTAGTTTATAAACCTTTCAAGTCTATCAACAAAATAACAAGCTTTCAAGGATGAGCTCTCCTAAGGATTGTTGTGCGTACAATTTAATTTATTGGGGGAAAGTGGGCATTGTACAATACAAAATCCATGGGTTCTCTCTCCAAGAAAGCTAGTTTTTGCTTGGATATATATTTTTTCTACCAAGACTTTTAGCTAGTCATATAATATAGTAAAAACATTTCTTTTTAAGTGAATGAAATTATTTTGCCACCTACATATATCAAATAGAAATTAAAAAACAAAAAATAGGAAGCACAAAAGAAGATCGAAGAAATCTTCTTGACCATCGTTTCTTGGTGGACCACAAATGAAAGAAACTCATTTTTGCATGGGAATGGATTAAATTTTTCCATACACATAAAATGAATAGGAATATAAAAACATGGAGGAGGTGAAATCAAGAGCCAAGGATAGTTCTTCACCAGTTTTTCTCCTCTGCGCATGGTGTTCTTCCCATGTTTCTAAAAGTCGATATTTACTCTCTTAAGGGCCTTTAAAAAGTGATATTTAAAGTTCTATACAAATTGTTTCATATTCAATAGTACCCCATGATGGTGTGTGTGGGTTTGTTGGTCTTTTAAGTGTTGAAAGCTAGTTATTAACTTTGAAGTATGAACTCTCGAGAGATTATTGTGTATACAATTTAATTAAAAAACTCTTAAGTTCTCTCATGAACAAAGCTAGTCTTTAATTCAATGAATATTCTTTTACCGCGGCTTTAAAAATTGAATAGAAATTTAAACACACGAAGGAGAAGAAATAAAGGGCCAACAAAAGTTCTTCATGCTTCTCCTCTACACATTTTGTTCTCTTCATGTTCTTGCACTTGAAAGGAAACTTCTTGATGCTTTCAAGGTCGTTATTTTAGGGAAAAAATGTCATTGTTTTTTTTTTTCCTCTCTCCCTTTTTATTCCTTCTTCTCTAGTTTTACATCTTTTTTTTTTTTTTCTTTTTTATGTTTCTTTAATAATCCTTTCATTCACATGCGTGAAGGTCGATCTTTAAAATCTTTTTGATAACCCTCTTAACTTAAGCTTTTCTTATTGATTTTCTTTTGTTCTCTCTTGCTTTTGTCTGTAAAATCTTGACTTCGACCAAGATTCTTTTGCAATTTAGGTGGTGCTTGTTGTTGGCTGATTCCCTCGTTAGAGTGCCTCTAAAAAGTGAAACTAAAAGATTATATATAAGCTATCCCACATCGGTGATATGTGATGGTATGTGCTAGTTTATAAACCTTTCAAGTCTATCAACAAAATAACAAGCTTTCAAGGATGAGCTCTCCTAAGGATTGTTGTGCGTACAATTTAATTTATTGGGGGGAAAGTGGGCATTGTACAATACAAAATCCATGGGTTCTCTCTCCAAGAAAGCTAGTTTTTGCTTGGATATATATTTTTTCTACAACGACTTTTAGCTAGTCATATAATATAGTAAAAAAGATTTCTTTTTAAGTGAATGAAATTATTTTGCCACCTACATATATCAAATAGAAATTAAAAAACAAAAAATAGGAAGCACAAAAGAAGATCGAAGAAATCTTCTTGACCATCGTTTCTTGGTGGACCACAAATGAAAGAAACTCATTTTTGCATGGGAATGGATTAAATTTTTCCATACACATAAAATGAATAGGAATATAAAAACATGGAGGAGGTGAAATCAAGAGCCAAGGATAGTTCTTCACCAGTTTTCTCCTCTGCGCATGGTGTTCTTCCCATGTTTCTAAAAGTCGATATTTACTCTCTTAAGGGCCTTTAAAAAGTGATATTTAAAGTTCTATACAAATTGTTTCATATTCAATAGTACCCCATGATGGTGTGTGTGGGTTTGTTGGTCTTTTAAGTGTTGAAAGCTAGTTATTAACTTTGAAGTATGAACTCTCAGAGAGATTATTGTGTATACAATTTAATTAAAAAACTCGTAAGTTCTCTCATGAACAAAGCTAGTCTTTAATTCAATGAATATTCTTTTACCGCGGCTTTAAAAATTGAATAGAAATTTAAACACACGAAGGAGAAGAAATAAAGGGCCAACAAAAGTTCTTCATGCTTCTCCTCTACACATTTTGTTCTCTTCATGTTCTTGCACTTGAAAGGAAACTTCTTGATGCTTTCAAGGTCGTTATTTTAGGGAAAAAATGTCATTCTTTTTTTTTTCCTCTCTCCTTTTTATTCCTTCTTCTCCGGTTTTACATCTTTTTTTTTTTTATTATTGTTTATGTTTCTTTAATAATCCTTTCATTCACATGCGTGAAGGTCGATCTTTAAAATCTTTTTGATAACCCTCTTAACTTAAGCTTTTGTTATTGATTTTCTTTTGTTCTCTCTTGCTTTTGTCTGTAAAATCTTGACTTCGACCAAGATTCTTTTGCAATTTAGGTGGTGCTTGTTGTTGGCTGATTCCCTCGTTAGAGTGCCTCTAAAAAGTGAAATTAAAAGATTATATATAAGCTATCCCACATCGGTGATATGTGATAGTATGTGCTAGTTTATAAACCTTTCAAGTCTATCAACAAAATAACTAGCTTTCAAGGATGAGCTCTCCTAAGGATTGTTGTGCGTACAATTTAATTTATTGGGGGAAAGTGGGCATTGTACAATACAAAATCCATGGGTTCTCTCTCCAAGAAAGCTAGTTTTTGCTTGGATATATATTTTTTCTACCAAGACTTTTAGCTAGTCATATAATATAGTAAAAAAGATTTCTTTTTAAGTGAATGAAATTATTTTGCCACCTACATATATCAAATAGAAATTTAAAAACAAAAAATAGGAAGCACAAATGAAGAGCGAAGAAATCTTCTTGACCATCGTTTCTTGGTGGACCACAAATTAAAGAAACTCCTTTTTGCATGGGAATGGATTAAATTTTTCCATACACATAAAGTGAATAGGAATATAAAAACATGGAGTAGGTGAAATTAGGAGCCAATGATAGTTCTTCACCAGTTTTTCTCCTCCACGCATGGTCTTCTTCCCATGTTTCTAAAAATCGATATTTACTCTCTAAAGGGCCTTTAAAAAGTGATATTTGCTCTGAACTATTCATTACCATTACAGCCACCCAGTCAAAGTATACATATACTTCAACGAAGTGTTAATTTATGGTTAAATTTCATATTTCATGACCGTTTTCTGTTGAATTCCTTTGAACGTGATAATTTGGTACTTTCTTTTGCCGTAGTTGATACTCCCAACACGTGTTTTCTTTTATATATAAAAGGAAAAAGATAAAGAAGCACCTCTCTTAATTCTTCTTGATTTTTCTTCTTTCTTCATGTTCTTGACCTAGTCTTGTCTTCAACCAAGATTCATTCAAAAAGTCAAGGTTGTTTCGTGAGTTTACTCCAGAAGCATCGCTTTCTATTCATCTACTCGTCGGGCCAGGGTTTAGCCAAGAATTTCTCCTCCTTTACGGCATGATTTGTACCTCCAGACCTTCTTTAAAGAAAGAAAAGAAAAAGAAGATGAGAGAAGCATCTCTTTTGATTCTTGATCCTTGATTTTTCTTGTTTCTCTTGACGTGGTCTCGCATTCAACCCAGATTCATCAATCTTGCCTTCAACTAAGATTCACTTGGAAAGCTGAAAACCAGCTTACAAAAGTTACTCGAATCAATTAACTCATATTCCTATCAATTAATCGAAAATCAATATCAAAATCCAAGTAAATTAATATTCTAATGAATAATTAAATTAAACTATATTTATTCATCATCCAATCGACTCCTATTCGTTAAAGAAGAAATTTGTTTATAGTGAACAATTATCGTTGTCCGTTATACATATTGTCGATTACATGTAACTTACACGCGAAACTTCAAGAATTCATTTCATTCAAACCATATTTTGGAATCGATTTTCGTTGACTCTCATAGCTCCAAAGCTTTCTGAACTATCAATTTCTCAGAACTCCATCTCTTCACAACTTTTAAATCAAACCTTGCAATTCAAAGTTCACACAACTCCGGATTTAGGGAGTAATTTCATATATTACTTTGATTAGATGAATAAACAGCCTGAATTCTAACAAGGCGTTACAAAATGAAATTGATTCGGCTTGTTGGGACGTTCAGAGCGTGTAGGTAAAAATTTCTCTCTCTTTTCTCCATTCCTCTTTTTTCTGGTTTTCCTCGCCCGTTGCTTCTTTTCCTTCTTACTCTCACATGCACACCTGGTGAGGAACAAGTGAAAGTGGGCTGAGTCATTAAGGCCGAAATTTTATAGGGTTTTGGGCTGAGTTCAGCCCATTAGCATATTTTCTGCCAAGACTTTATTGTAGTTATAATATCATGGGGGAGGACAAAAGAAGAGCGAAGAAAAGTGCTTCACTAGTGTTTGTTGGTGGACTAGGAGATTTTGATTCTTGATAAGTTAAATAAAATTTATGGTTTTGGGAACCGACCATGGTTACAGACTCATGCCATTAACACGTATCAATATTTCAGACTTGAGAAGATTTTGATGTCGAATGGTCGATATTTCCTCGTTAGAGTGCCTCTAACAAGTGATGTTAAAAGATTATATATAAGCTATCCCACATCGGTGATATGTGATGGTATGTGCTAGTTTATAAACCTTTCAAGTCTATCAACAAAATAACTAGCTTTCAAGGATGAGCTCTCCTAAGGATTATTGTGCGTACAATTTAATTTATTGGGGGGAAAGTGGGCATTGTACAATACAAAATCCATGGGTTCTCTCTCCAAGAAAGCTAGTTTTTGCTTGGACATATTTTTTTCTACCAAGACTTTTAACTAGTCATATAATATAGTAAAAAAAGATTTCTTTTCATGTGAATGAAATTATTTTGCCACCTACATATATCAAATAGAAATTAAAAAAAAAAAAAATAGGAAGCACAAATGAAGAGTGAAGAAATCTTCTTGACCAGTGTTTCTTGGTGGACCACAAATGAAAGAAACTCTTTTTTGCATGGGAATGGATTAAATTTTTCCACACACATAAAGTGAATAGGAATATAAAAACATGGAAGAGGTGAAATCAAGAGCCAAGGATAGTTCTTCACCAGTTTTTCTCCTCTGCGCATCATCTTCTTTCTATGTTTCTAAAAATCGATATTTACTCTCTAAAGGGCCTTTAAAAAGTGATATTTAAGGTTCTATACAAATTGTTCCATAGTCAATAGTACCCCATGATGCTTTGCATGGGTTTGTAGGTCTTTTAAGTCTTGAAAGCTAGTTATTAACTTTGAAGCATGAACTCTCAGAGAGATTATTGTGTGTACAATTTAATTAAAAAACTCTTAAGTTCTCTCTTGAACAAAGCTAGTCTTTAATTTAATGAATATTCTTTTACTGCGGCTTTAAAAATTGAATAGAAATGTAAACACACGAAGGAGAAGAAATAAAGGGCCAAGAAAAGTTCTTCATGCTTCTCCTCTACTCATTTTGTTCTCTTCATGTTCTTGTACTTGATAGGAAACTTCTTGATACTTTCAAGGTCGTTATTTTAGGGAAAAAATGTCATTCCTTTTTTTTCCTCTCTCCCCTTTTAAAATCATTCCTTCTTCTCCAGTTTTACATCTTTTTTTTTTCTTTTCTTTTTTACGTTTCTTTAATAATCCTTTAATTCACATGCGTGAAGGTCGATCTTTTTGATAACCCTCTTAACTTAAGCTTTGTTATTGATTTTCTTTTGTTCTCTCTTGCTTTTCTCTGTAAAATCTTGACTTCGACCAAGATTCTTCTACAATTTAGGTGGTGCTTGTTGTTGCCTGATTTCCTACTTAATTAGATGGCGACACCGGTTAAGAGGTCTTGAAATGCATTATAAAATATTTGTCTACTACAATCAGATAGAAGTTTAAAGTGATTGCACAATCTTCCTCATGAAAGTGATCCGGCAATATTCAACCTACACTTTTATGAATTAAGTCCCTTAATTTAGAAGGTGGTGATTAACCATTGGGAAGTGTGGGAAGCGCCGACGTCTATACCAAACTAAAATATTAAACTTAGAGTATCTTAAGTGGACACATATAGGATGAATCTTCTTGATTTAGTATTATCTAGCAAGAATTTTAAAGAATGACTTTCTAACAAGAGATGAGATTATTATTATTTTTTTGGGTAAGTGTAAAAAATTATTAGTAAAAAAATGAAATGAAAGTTGATAGTCCAAAAATTATTCATAACTTAAGCAGAGAAAAGTTGATGAATCATATGAATTAAAGTTAATAATTTCCTAATTGGTTCAAAGCGTAATTATGAAACGTAAATGAAAGTTGGTGAAAAATAAGAAAAAGTTGGTGATATGCATACTGCAAAAATTAGTTAGAATTTTCATACTAGCTTCAATAAATTACCAATAAGTTAACATAGCTATAGTAACATAATGAAAGATTATTGTTTTATGTGAATGAATTAAAGTTTCCCCTACATAAATTGAAAAGAAATTAACAAACATGGGGGAGGATAAATGAAGAGCGAAGAAAAGTGCTTCACTAGTGTTTGTTGGTGAACTGGGAGATTTTGATTCTTGATAAGTTTAAAACAACTAGAGGTTTTGGGAACCCACCATGATTCCTTGACTCACGCCGATAACACATACTAATGCTGCATACTCGAGAAGATTTTGATATCAAAAATGTCGATATCTCCTCACCAAAGTGCCTCCAAAAAGTGATGTTAAAATATCATATATAAGCTGCCCCACATCGGTGATATGTGACAATGTGTGCGAGTTTATAAACTTTTCAAGTCTGTTAACAATATAACTAGCTTTCAAGGATGAACTCTCCTAGATATTATTGTGCGTACAAAATAATTTATTAGGGGGAAAGTGGGTGTTGTACAATGCAAAATCCTTAGGCCGTGATACGGACCGGCCCAAGGACAGGTGGGCCTGGACCTGCGAACTGACGTGACCCTTGGTCAGCATTGACAGTCCTTACGGTTCACGTGTGCATGGAAATATAAAAATTTAAATATGGCACGTTTATACAAAAATAAGCAAAATCCAAAGGCTAGTACTGATAGGCGGGGACTCTATTACAAGTAAATGAATGTACGAGAGAGGAAAAAAAAAATCATTTTCAGGGCATTTTCGAAAAGATAAAAGGGTTTTAAAAATTATGCAAATAATTTAGGAGACTTGCTAAATTGAAGTACCATCAATAAGCAGCTTCGAACTATACTACAAATAATAATAGCCCCCGGTGTTGTTATTGAGATAGATTCTACTAATCGGCTCTATACCTTCATGCATTTACAAATCAAGTACATGAACTTTGAATTTATTCAATTGTGCTCTTTTACTTTCATAAAACTTTGTAATCTAGTCCCTCAAACATCAGATTCAACTAAACTTAGTTGACACGGCACGACGGTTGGTTGACATCGAAATATGATATGGGTAAAGCATGCATAGGCCTACACGTGCATATGGAAAAAAAAATAGTTATGAATTGACAAAATTGGAGTACGACGAGGATAAAATTTAGCCAATGTGGATATCCACGTGGATGTCTATTTTAATTTTTTTTAAACTAAAGTTGCACCACAATGTTGTCTAGGCTAAACATCTAGATTTAATCGGATTTAGTGTTGGAGGAACTTGAAAAGAAAAATTGTGAAAGAAGAAGGATGTGGTTAGATAAATTGAGAGTAAATATCATTTCTCAGAAAATTGAATATTGTACGGGCACAACTTGAGAAGGAAACGAAATTCCGGGGCAAAAACAAGCCCAAGCCCACAATTTCTTTAGTGAGAACAGACTTTTCCCACCTTTCTTTAGCACAATGAGATGCAAAAGATTTCGGGCAACAAACGCTCATCCGGTTTTTATCAACCGCATCCTGTAATTAAATCACGTCGATAATTTGTTTAGTATGGTGTGCATTGAGAAATGACAATAATTGAGATGGATGATTTACACAATATGATAAAATTAGAGTAATTGACATCATACATCATATTAACCAAGAATGTGATGTGTGACAAATTTAAATATTTCTCGAGATAATAAGCATTCTTATCTTCTGAGCATTCAAATTAGATAATTGGCATTATTGATGCCGGTAGTTGTTTTACCAATTTATAGTTGTTTTACCAAATTGATAATTGCTTTGAAATATTCAACACCATTACAGCTACCCACTCAAAATATACTTATACTTCAATGAAGTGTTAATTTATGGTTAAATTTCATATTTCAAGACTGTTTTCTGTTGAATTCCTTGGAACATGATAATTTGATACTTTCTTTTGCCGTAGTTGGTACTCCCAACACGTGTTTTCTTTCATATATAAAAGGAAAAAGATAAAGAAGCACCTCTCTTAATTCTTCTCGATTTTTCTTCTTTCTTGATGTTCTTGACCTAGTCTTGTCTTCAACCAAGATTTATTCAAAAAGTCAGGTTTGTTTCGTGAGTTTAGTCAAGAAGCATCTCTTTCTATTCATCTATGCGTCGGGCCAGGGTTTAGCCAAGAATTTCTCCTCCTTTACGGAATGATTAGTATCTCCAGACCTTCTTTGCGGAAAGAAAAGAAAAAGAAGATGAGAAGCATCTCTTTTGATTCTTGATCCTTGATTTGACTCCTTTCTTGTTTCTCTTGACATGGTCTCGCATTCAACCCAGATTCATCAATCTTGCCTTCAACTAAGATTCACTTGGAAAGCTGAAAACCAGCTTACAAAAGTTACTCGAATCGATTAACTCATATTCCTATCAAAAATCAATATCAAAATCCAAGTAAATTCATATTCTAATGAACAATTAAATTAAACTATATTTATTCATCATCCAATCGACTCCTATTCGTTAAAGAAGAAATTTGTTTATAGTGAACAATTATCTTTGTCCGTTATGCATATTGTCGATTACATGTAACTTACACGCGAAACTTCAAAAATTCATTTTGTTCAAACCATATTTCAGAATCGATTTTCGTCGAATCTCATAGGTCCAAAACATTATGAACTATCAATTTCTCAAAACTCCATCTTTTCACAACTTTTAAATTAAACCTCGCAATTCAAAGTTCACACAACTCTAGATTTAGGGAGTAATTTCATAAATTACTTTGATTAGATGAATAAACAGCCTGAATTCTTACCGGGCGTTACAAAATGAAATTGATTCCGCTTGAGGGGACGTTCGGAGTGTGTAGGCAAAAATTTCTCTCTCTTTTCTCCTCCATTCCTCTTTTTTCTTGTTTTCGTCGCTGGTTGCTTCTTTTCCTTCTTACTCTCACATGCACGCCTGGTGAGGAACGAGTGAAAGTGGGCTGAGTCGTTAAGGCCGAAATTTTATAGGGTTTTGGGCTGAGCTGAGCCCATTAGTATATTTTCTGCCAAGACTTTATCGTAGTTATAATAACAAGGGGAGGACAAAAGAAGAGCGAAGAAAAGGGCGAAGAAAAGTGCTTCAATAGTGTTTGTTGGTGGACTAGGAGATTTTCATTATTGATAAGTTAAATAAAATTGATGGTTTTGGGAACCGACCATGGTTACTGACTCATGCCATTAACACGTACCGATATTTCAGATTCGAGAAGATTTTGATGTCGAAGGGTCAATATTTCCTTGTTAGAGTGCCTCTAAAAAGTGAAGTTAAAAGATTATATATAAGCTATCCCACATCGGTGATATGTGATGGTCTGCGCTAGTTTATAAACCTTTCAAGTCTATTAACAAAATAACTAGCTTTCAAGGATGAGCTCTCCTAAGGATTATTGTGCGTACAATTTAATTTATTGGGGGGAAAGTGGGCATTGTACAATACAAATCCATGGGTTCTCTCTCCAAGAAAGCTAGTTTTTGCTTGAACATATTTTTTTTCTAGCAAGACTTTTAGCTAGTAATATAATATAGTAAAAAAGATTTCTTTTTATGTGAATGAAATTATTTTGCCACCTACATATATCAAATAGAAATTTAAAAAAAAAAATAGGAAGCACAAATGAAGAGAGAAGAAATCTTCTTAACCAGCGTTTCTTGGTGGACCACAAATGAAAGAAACTCTTTTTTTGCATGGGAATGGATTAAATTTTTCCGTACACATAAAGTGAATTGGAATATGAAAACATGGAGGAGGTGAAATCAAGAGCCAAAAATAGTTCTTCACCAGTTTTTCTCCTCTGCGCGTTGCCTTCTTCCCATGTTTCTAAAAATCAATATTTACTCTCTAAAGGGCCTTTAAAAAGTGATATTTAAAGTTCTATACAAATTGTTTCATATTCAATAGTACCCCATGGTGGTGTGTGTGGGTTTGTAGGTCTTTTAAGTCTTGAAAGCTAGTTATTAACTTTGAAGCATTGAACTCTTAGAGAGATTATTGTGTGTACAATTTAATTGATAAACTCTTAAGTTCTCTCTTGAACAAAGCTAGTCTTTAATTTAATGAATATTCTTTTACTGTGGCTTTAAAAATTGAATAGAAATGTAAACACAGGAAGGAGAAGAAATAAAGGCCAAGAAAAGTTCTTCATGCTTCTTCTCTACTCATTTTGTTCTCTTCATGTTCTTGCACTTGAAAGGAAACTTCTTGATGCTTTCAAGCTCATTATTTTAGTCTATCCAAAAAAAAAAAAAAAAAAGGTCGTTATTTTAGGGAAAAAATGTCATTCCTTTTTTTCCTCTCTCCCCTTTTAAAATCATTCATTCTTCTCCAGTTTTACATCTTTTTTTTTTTTTTTTTTCCTTTTTTACATTTCTTTAATAATCCTTTAATTCACATGAGTGAAGGTCGATCTTTAAAATCTTTTTGATAACCCTCTTAACTTAAGCTTTGTTATTGATTTTCTTTTGTTCTCTCTTGCTTTTCTCTGTAAAATCTTGACTTCGACCAAGATTCTTTTGCAATTTAGGTGGTGCTTGTTGTTGCCTGATTTCCTACTTAATTAGATGGCGACACCAGTTAAGAGGTCTTGAAATGCATTATAAAATATGTCTACTACAATAAGATAGAAGTTTAAAGTGATTGCACAATCTTCCTCATGAATGTGATCCGGCAATATTCAACCTACACTTTTATGAATTAAGTCCCTTAATTTAGAAGGTGGTGATTAACCATTAGGAAGTGTGGAAAGCGCCGACGTCTATACCAAACTGAAATATTATACTTAGAGTATCTTAAGTGGACACAAATAGGATGAATCTTCATGATTTAATATTATCTAGCAAGAATTTGAAAGAATTTTAAAGAATGACTTTCTAACATGAGATGAGATTTTTTTTTTTTTGGGTTAGCGTAAAAAATTATTAGTAAAAAAATGAAATGAAAGTTGATAGTCCAAAACTTATTCATAACTTAAGCAGAGAAAAGTTGATGAATCATATGAATTAAAGTTAATAATTTCATAATTGGTTCAAAGCATAATTATGAAACGTAAATGAAAGTTGGTGAAAAATAAGAAAAAGTTGGTGATATGCATACTGCAAAAATTAGTTAGAATTTTCATAATAGCTTCAATAAATTACCAATAAGTTAACGTAGCTATAGTAACGTAATGAAAGATTATTGTTTTACGTGAATGAATTAAAGTTTCCCCTACATAAATTTAAAGAAATTAACAAACATGGGGGAGGACAAATGAAGAGCGAAGAAAAGTGCTTCACTAGTGTTTGTTGGTGAACTAGGAGATTTTGAATCTTGATAAGTTTAAAACAACTAAAGGTTTTGAGAACCAACCATGGTTCCTTGACTCATTCCAATAACACATACTAATGTTGCATACTCGAGAAGATTTTGATATCAAAATGTCGATATCTCCTCACCAAAGTGCCTCCAAAAAGTGATGTTAAAAGATCATTTATAAGCTGCCCCACATCGGTGATATGTGACTGCGTGTGCAAGTTTATAAACTTTTCAAGTCTATTAACAATATAACTAGCTTTTGAGGATGAGCTCTCCTAGATATTATTGTGCATACAAAATAATTTATTAGGGGGAAAGTGGGTGTTGTACAAGGCAAAATACTTAGGCTCTCTCCAAGAAAGCTAGTTTTTGCTTCCATACATATTTTTTTTAAGAGACTTTTAACTAGTCATAATAAAATTATTGGAGAGAAATCTTTTTTTCCGAATCAAATTATTTTGCCAGCTACATAAATTGAATAGGAATAAAAAAAATGAGGAAGGGCAAATGAAGAGCGAAGAAATCTTCTTCACTAGCGTTTCTTTGTGGACTCGAAGATTTTGATAATTGATAAGTCAAAACCATTTTAGCGTTTAGGGAACTTGCCAATGGCCCTGCTTACTAGGCTCATCCCATTGCACGTAACAAAGTTGCAGAGTCGAGATAATTTTGATGTGAAAAAGTCGAAATCTCACCCGTAAAGTGTGTCTAAAAAGTGATGTTAAAAGATTGTATGAAATTATCTCATGGCAATGATACGTACTAGTGTGCGCACATTTATAAATTTCTAATTCTATGAACTAAATAGCTTATTTTCAAGGATAACAAATAAAAAAAGAGCTCTCTTTTCGTACGAATGGATTAAATTTTTCCATAATGCATAAAGTGAATAGAAATACAAAAGTGTGGAGCAGGTGAAATCAAGAGCCAGGGATAGTTTTTCACCAGTCTCTCTCCTCTGCGCATCGTCTTCTTCCCATGTTCCTAACAAATCGATATCTACTCTCTAAAGGGCCTTTAAAAAAGTGATATTTAAAGATTCTATATAAATTGTTTCATATCGATAGTACCCCATGATGATGGGCATGGGTTTATATGTGTTTTAAGTCTTGAAAGGTAGTTATTAGCTTTTAAGGATGAGCTCTTTGAGAGATTATTATTCGTACAATTTAATTTATAAACTCTTAAGTTCTCTCTCGAACAAAGCTAGCTTTTTAATTCGGCCTATATTCTTGTACCGACACTTTTAAAATTGAGTAGAAATGTAAACCCATGAAGGAGTAGTAATCAAGGGCCAAGAAAAGTTCTTCATACTTCTCCTCCGCTCATTTTATTCTTTCCATGTTCTTGCACTTGACAGGCAATTTCTTGATGCTTTCAAGGTCTTCATTTTATGGAAAAATGTCATTCTATATTTTCTTCGCTTCGCTTTTAAAATCATTCTTTATTCTCTATTTTTACATTTTCTTTCTTTTTTTATGGTTCTTCAATCATCCTTTGATTCGCATTCGTGAAGGTCGATCTTTAAAATCTTTTAAATAACCCTCTTAATTTAAACTTTAGGTTATTGATTTTCTTTTGTTCTCTCCTGCCTTTCTCTGTAAAATCTTGACTTCGACCAAGATTTGTCGGCAATTCAGGTGGTGGTTGTTGTTTCCTAATTTTCAAATTTCTGCAATTCAGGTAGTGGTTGTTGTTTCCTAATTTTCTACTCAATTTAGATGGCCACACCGGTTGAGAGATCTCGACTTGCATTATAAAATATCTGTATACCAAAATAAAATGGAAGTTTAGAGTGACTGCACAATCTTCCACATGAAAGTGGTCTGGCAATATTCAACGTAAAAATACTATGAAATACGTCCCGTAATTTAAAATGTTTTTTGTGACTTAGGTTTGCCTTTTAAAGATGGTTAATCATTTCGAAGTGTGGCAAGCATTGACGTCTGTACCAAACTAAAAAAAATAAAAATATTATACTTAAAGTATCTAAAGTGGACATATATAGGATGACTCTTCTTGATTTAATAATATGTAGCAAGAATATTCAATCTTGGGTGATAGCATGTGAATAAAAAGAATTATAAAGAATGACTTTCTAAGGAATTTTTTTTTTTTTTTGGTAAGTGTTAAAAAATTTTTAGTAAAAAAATGAAATGTGAGCTGATAGTTTGAAGCCTATTAATAACTTAAGCAGATAAAATTTGATAAATCATATGAATTAAAGTTAGTATTTTTCATATATTGGTTCAAGGCGTAATTATGAAAGGTAAATAAAAGTTGGTAAAGAAAAGAAAAATTGGTGATATGCATACTGTAAAAATCAGTTAGCATTTTCGTAATAGGGTCAGTAATTAGGTGAGTAAGTGTGTTAGAAGAGACTTTCACTATATGCATTTTGCTTCATCTAAATCTTGGAACGCATACACGTTGACTCCTTTTAGATCATAAACACTTGAAATTTCACAATACACAAATGTTGACGTGTAAATTCACATAAACTCTTCTGATACTTTTGTGAAACTTGGACAATATTTTAAAGCGCTGGTGAGAAAGCATAAAAGTACTTTTTACATTAAATTTAATTGTAAACAAACAAGCCCAGTATTTTTTTTATGCTCTGACCAATTTCAAAAATTTACCTACCTTTTGAAAAATGTAAAAACAAAATTGCGATAAACTTTGTCACTCTACATTGTACATTCATACATTCATATATGACATTCAATTTATGCTTGTTTTCCCCAAGGGCCTTCCAAAATAGTCCCTATAGAATCATTCTCTTATAATAATGTAAACGTGACGATCTAAATTTTGTCATAATTATAAAGGCATGGAAATAAATGTATCAATTTCAAAATTTTACCTATACAAAATATGCCTTATTTGCAAGATGGAAACACAAATAAGCGTAACATACAAAAACTAGAATTTCCTAATACACATATGAAATGTATCTCTTCGTAATATAATGGCTATCAACTCTCCAAGAAGAATACTTGAAGGGACACTAGAAGCTTCATCCGCGTGCAAAAAAAATTCCGGTCTTCAGAAACCAGAAAGTATCGAGAGCTTGACATTTTCGTTCATTAGAAGTGACGCAGTTTCATCATTTCGAAAAGAAAAACAACCTGGAAGCTTAGTGACATTTGAATCTTGGGTGATAACGCGTGAAAAAACAAATTATGAAGAATGACTTTATAGCATGAGAGGTGAAAATATTTTTGGTCAAAATCGGACTTATGCTGCACCACAGATCAAGAGCTGTCACCTGAATGAACTAGAAAAACATGTGTGTCAAAATCAAGTAAACAACAAGAAACTAAGAAGATAATCATGCATGACAATGCATAATTGTTGCCACCTGCCGTGTCGTGTAGGGTAACGCTTTCATGAATTCATTACATATTTACCAACTTTAATTTGCACCGTCATCCGATGAAATTGATGTGAAACCTATCATTTTAAAGCTCTAAATTTAGTCGATAATATATACTGAATTCTTAGATTTTCTCCCCTATAGCTCCTCCACGGCATGAGAATTCTTAGAACTTCCAAATGAATTAGTAGCTTTGTCCTCTCTTTTGATGAGGACGCCTGGCTCCTATCTAGAAGATCTAGAACTTTTTTTTTATTTTTTTATTTATTAAACTCTAGAGTTCAAAACAAATAAATATAATTTCAAGGGTTTCATTCCCTTCTTAGTAATATGATCATTTCGAAAGAGATCTGTCTTTTTTAATTCACTCGGCAATGGGTGATCTCAAGCATTTTGGCGTCCTTGTGATGATGATCGTTGTAATGCGTACGAGCCCAGGAGAAGTGGGAACCGCTCCAAATTTTTACCGTCATCAACTACGTATGAAGACACATTTTCAACGTCTTTAACGAACAATATGCAGCATCGTTAATTTCTCATTAAACTCTAGAGTTTAAAACCAATCAATATATACATTATACAAACAAAAATTTTCTTTTGCCTTTTCTCGTTTATTGAATGAGGAGAAATCAAGAGCGAACAAGATTTCTCCATTGGTGTATCGTTAGTTTCTGATTAAACTCTAGAGTTCAAAACAAATCAATATATACAGCATGCTAACAACAATTTTCTTTTGCCTTTTCTCATTTAGTGAATGAGGAGAAATCAAGAGCGAACAAGATTTCTCCATAAATGATTAATACACATTAATCATTTATAATAGCTATAACGAATCATTTCTTTCTATAAGAAATGATTTCATTAATTTAAAAATAGAACATAATTCTAATTATTTCGAATTCTATAAACTATATAAAAATATTAATTAATTTAGATACATATTATTTATTATATATAACTAATAACTATTAATATTAGTTCGGAATACATATTCTATTTAAATTTGAATTAGTAGTTAAATTAAAAATGACTATTCTAACGATTAGAATTTCTATTTTCTAGAATGTAGAATAAGATTCTAATCCGATTATTCTATATTCTATTTAGTATTTCGATTTAGTTCGATTCTATTTATTCTATTTCGTTAGATTCTATTTCGAATTTTTATATAGATGATATAATAGTAAATTAAATTAGTTAATAAAATAAAATATTAGTGATAATATAAAAAGTAATAGAATTGAATTAGTAAAAACAAGAAAAAAATGTCATTTGATGCATTCAAAAATGAAAAAGAGAATCTTATTTCTTATTATCTATTTAATATTAAAATATTAAGTATTGATAAGCAAAACATTTTAGAGTTTCCAAAAGATCGTATTAACTTAACTCATGTCATTGCATTTACCAATGCAAACTTGAGAAGATCTTGACGCGCCACGTGCTTCTGAAAAATGATGTTAAAAGATCACGTATAAGTTGTATCACATCGGTGATATGTAATGGGATGTGTACCTTTATAAATCTTTTAAGCCTGCCAACTAAATAACTAGTTTTTAAGGATGAGCTCTCAAAGGGATTTTTTTTGTGTGTCTAATTTAATTTATAATAAATACTAAGGGGAAAGTGTACGTGGATCTTATATAATAGAGAATCCTTAGGCTCTCTCTCTCTCTCTCTCTAAGAAAGATAATTGAATTTTTTTAAAAAATATTAATCATGTATATGTTGTCCTACATCGATAAAATGTAATGGTGTGCATGCATTTATAAATCTTTTAAGTTTATTAAGTAAATAATTAACTTTTAAGGATGAGCTCTCCGAGGGATTATTGTTTGTATAAACTAATTTTAGGGTCTCTCCTCAAGAAAAACTAGTTCTTTATTCCACCCATATTTTACAAACCGCGTTCAAAAATTGTTAAAAATTATATATATATAACATGGAGGAGAAGACATGAAGAGCGACGAAAAGTTAGTCACTAGCGTTTCTTTTCCACGTATTGGCCGTCTTCTTCCCATTTTCTGGACACTTGACTCGAAATTTCTTGATGCTTAAAAGCTTGTCATTGCACGGAAACAGGCCATTGTTTATTTTCCTCTCTTCCCTTTTCAAACCATTCTTTAATCTCTCTATTTCCGCATGTTCTTTTATCATCCCTTGATTTATTAACGTGGAATTGGGAGTTCAGACTTTAGGTTATTGGTTTTTGTTCTCTCCTGCTTTTTCTTGTAGAGTCTTGACTCCTACTACGGTTATTCTGCATTTAAGGTGGTGGTGGTTGTTGTTGGCTAATTTTTGTAGTCAATTTAGATGGTGACACCAGTTAAGAGATCTCAGCATACATTTAGAGTGATTGTGCAATCTTCCACATGAAAATGATTCAAAAGTATTCAAGTACAATTTCTATGAATTTCATCCCTTAATTTAAAAGGTTTTTCGTGATTAATTTGTTCATGAATGTTTCACAACTACAAATGGGATTTGCAGATAATTAGGAGACACACTAAGTTGAAGTAGCCATCGATAAGTAGGATCGAAGTATGCTACCACTAATAATTGCCAGGGTGTTATTATTGAGATAAATTCTACTAATCGTCTCTATACGTTCACGCATTTTCAAATCTAGTTACATGCACTTTGAATTTATTTAACTGTGTTCTTTTACTTTCATAAAGCTTCATAATCTAGTCCCTCAAACGTCAGATTCAACTAAACTGAACTTACAGGACAGTCGGCTACGATGTAGGTAAAGCATGCAGAGGCCCACTTGTGTTTATGGAAAAAGTTAGTTATGAATTGATAAAATTGGAGTATGACGAGGATAAAATTTAGTCAATGCGGATACCTAAGTAGATGTTTATATTGGAATTTTTTTTCATTAAAGTTGCACCATAACGTTGTTTGGCCTAGTTAGCTAAATTTAATAGGATTTAGTGCCGGAGGAACTTGGAAAATTTTTTATGAAAGAAGGATGTGGCTAGATAAACTAAGAGTAGACATCATTTCTCAGTACACTGAATTTTTTACTTGCACAACTTGAGAAGGGAAAGAAATTTTGGTGCAACAATGGGGCAACAATCACTCATCCGGTTTTATCAACCACATCCTGTAATTAAATCACGTCGATAATTTGTGATGGTATGTGCTAGTTTACAAACCTTTCAAGACTATCAACAAAATAACTAGCTTTCAAGGATGAGCTCTCCGAAGGATTGTTGTGCGTACAATTTAATTTATTGGGGGGAAAGTGGGCATTGTACAATACAAAATCCATGGGTTCTCTCTCCAAGAAAGCTAGTTTTTGCTTGGATATATATTTTTTCTACCAAGACTTTTAGCTAGTCATATAATATAGTAAAAAAGATTTCTTTTTAAGTGAATGAAATTATTTTGCCACTTCCATATATCAAATAGAAATTAAAAAACAAAAAATAGGAAGCACAAGTGAAGATCGAAGAAATCTTCTTGACCATCGTTTCTTGGTGGACCACAAATGAAAGAAACTCTTTTTTGCATGGGAATGGATTAAATTTTTCCATACGCATAAAGTGAATAGGAATATAAAAACATGGAAGAGGTGAAATCAAGAGCCAAGGATAGTTCTTCACCAGTTTTTCTCCTCCGCGCATGGTCTTCTTCCCATGTTTCTAAAAATAGATATCTACTCTCTAAAGGGCCTTTAAAAAGTGATATTTAAAGTTCTATACAAATTGTTTCATATTCAATAGTACCCCATGATGGTGTGTGTGGGTTTGTAGGTCTTTTAAGTCTTGAAAGCTAGTTATTAACTTTGAAGCATGAACTCTCAGAGAGATTATTGTGTATACAATTTAATTAAAAAACTCTTAAGTTCTCTCTTGAACAAAGCTAGTCTTTAATTCAATGAATATTCTTTTACTGCGGCATTAAAAATTGAATAGAAATGAAAACACAAGAAGGAGAAGAAATAAAGGGCCAAGAAAAGTTCTTCATGCTTCTCCTCTACACATTTTGTTCTCTTCATGTTCTTGCACTTGAAAGGAAACTTCTTGATGCTTTCAAGGTCGTTATTTTAGGGAAAAAATGTCATTCTTTTTTTTTTTTTTCCTCTCTCCCTTTTTATTCCTTCTTCTCCAGTTTTACATCTTTTTATTTTCTTTTTTATGTTTCTTTAATAATCCTTTCATTCACATGCGTGATGGCCGATTTTTAAAATCTTTTTGATAACCCTCTTAACTTAAGCTTTTGTTATTGATTTTCTTTTGTTCTCTCCTGCTTTTCTCTGTAAAATCTTGACTTCGACCAAGATTCTTTTGCAATTTAGGTGGTGCTCGTTGTTGCCTGATTTCCTCGTTAGAGTGCCTCTAAAAGGTGAAGTTAAAAGATTATATATAAGCTATCCCACATCGGTGATATGTGATGGTATGTGCTAGTTTATAAACCTTTCAAGTCTATCAACAAAATAACTAGCTTTCAAGGATGAGCTCTCCTAAGGATTGTTGTGCGTACAATTTAATTTATTGGGGGGAAAGTGGGCATTGTACAATACAAAATCCATGGGTTCTCTCTCCAAGAAAGCTAGTTTTTGCTTGGATATATATTTTTTCTACCAAGACTTTTAGCTAGTCATATAATATAGTAAAAAAGATTTCTTTTTAAGTGAATGAAATTATTTTGCCACCTACATATATCAAATAGAAATTAAAAAACAAAAAATAGGAAGCACAAGTGAAGATCGAAGAAATCTTCTTGACCATCGTTTCTTGGTGGACCACAAATGAAAGAAACACTTTTTTGCATGGGAATGGATTAAATTTTTCCATACACATAAAGTGGATAGGAATATAAAAACATGGAAGAGGTCAAATCAAGAGCCAAGGATAGTTCTTGTGACATCCTGATTTTCAGATTCTGATTTTAATCGGATAAGTCGGGCCTTTCATCAACGTGACTATAGTGTTTTTCTCTGAGATGGCCACTCAGGAGATAACTGACCTATCTGGTGAAGCCATTAAAGGATTTTGAATGCAATAGACTTGAGAGTTCGACCAGGAATCGACTGCTCGATCGTGCTAGTCTGCAAGGGTCATTGCGGCACAATTAAAAATCGATCAGAGACCGGAGATAGGTCGATTCAACTGAGATGGTGATCAAAGTGTGGGTGATTCCACCTGATTGTAAAATTATCGTCGAACGGCACTAAATCGATTTTCTATTGTTGTGGGTACCCTGTGTCCGCATTTGAAACCTTGAGATTTTCACGACCATCGAAAGTCGCCAATGTGTCGGATGGGTTCATTATGGTTCGAAGAAAATCGACCACGGGTCAATTGCACCAAAAAATTCCTAGAAGCTACCCGGTAGGTAAGGTCACACTAAAAGCATGTTCGATTGAAAATAACCGCGAATTTGAATTAGATTTCAGAAATTTGGAAGTCCTGTCGTATCATGAGTCATTCTAAGAACGTCGACTCACCTTTCAAGGAAATTCTGGAGAGTTCGGGATTTTTCGAGAAATCGAGATGGATGATTCGGAAAATGAACGGAAATACAGATTGGCCAATTTGAAGAGATATTTGGCATCTGGTGTAAGCGAATCGGTGAATGGAAGTCGTTTGGGCTTTTTCTGATTTCAAGTTGGACCTCAATCGAATTTATTTGTTCAGAAAATCGGACATCGAGAAAAGTGAAATGGAAGTCAGTTTCGAAGAAAATTCATGGTATTAAAATACCGTCTTCAATTGGATTTCAAATGTGCAAGTTGGTGAAGAAATTGGTCTTGAGATAACCAATTGACGATGTTGTTTGAAGGTGAGTATAAGCTGTTCTATTCAACATTTTGTTCCTTTTTCCCTTGGACACTCTCGGCCATGTACATTTTTCTCTCCTTCGTGCATGCTTCCCAATCATCTGAAACCCATGCAAGAATATTTAATTCTTTTTCCCCCTTCTCTATTTCTTTTCTCTTTTGGCGAGTGCCCCTCTGGCCGACGTTGCCCCCATCTCACCCGCACATTTATTCTCTCTCTCGGTTCATGCCCCACCGACGTCCCTCCACAGAATTCAACGTTGCCTTTTTCTGTTTGACCAAGCTTGCACTTATCCAATAAACAAATATCTCTCTCTTTCTCTTGAATTCGCACGTTTCTCTTCCCCTTTTTAGCCGACATCTTCTGCGTCCTTATCCTCTCCCCTCTCGGCTTGCTTCGCACGTTTTTCCCCTCCCACGCCTTCTGCTTCTCCTTTCATCTCCCTTGGGACACTCGACTTCCCAATTTAATTTCTTCATGCTGCCGTCTGCTCCTCTCCACGTCTGGAACTCCACCGATTCTTGTTTTCGGCTGCCACACTCACACCAGTCAACTCTGCAAATCCCCCGGCCGATTTGTTGACCACCAGCAGCGAAGCCCACGCCAAACCAGTCCAACGTCCACCGAAACATGCTGCTCGTTTCCACCGAGTCTCTCTCCCTCTCTGCGCCTGCTCCTCCACTAAGCCGTGTCTCCTTCGGTCAACACCCTAACTCACCGAAAGCCCAGCCGTGTTGACTCCCCCCCTCGCCAGCGACGCCACCTGGCCAACGTCCACCCCTCCGTTCCTCTCTGCCGGGTCAGCTCACGATTCCACCGAAGCTGCTTCTCCCTTTGCTTCTTCGACAGCCAGCTCAACCGAAGTCTTCGCTTGATCCCAACTCTGCCACGTCCAACGATCCATTCAAGCGGAGCAGCATCTCCGTCAACTGAAGCAAACAGAAGTCCAGCGAGCTTCACGTCCCTGTCGCAGCAAGCCAGTTCGGTATTTCAACGGCCCAACAAGTTTGAGCCCATCTCCATCAGCTCAGCCCATCTTCGGCAAGTGAAGCCCAGCAATTCCAGTCCACGAGCCAATAATTTCAGCCCGTTAATTCCAGCAATTTTGGCCCAACAGCTGGGCCTGTTTTCAGCCTTGGTTCAGCCCAGTTTCCGGCCCGGTTCAGCAGCTGTTCGGACCAGCTCTTTGAAGCCCCCGAAGCAGCCCGAGCCCAATACCAAGCCCAGCAATTGCTGTGGGCTTGCAAGGCTTGTAGGCCCGGCCTGAGTGTCCACCGAAAATTTGGATTTCGGCCGCCGTCGCACCGTCGTCTTGGTGTTCCGGTCTTCGCTTTTATCATGTGAGTTTTGCTCACTAATGCTTTCTTAGTTTGCTAATGACACTTAAGGGTTGATTAGTGTTAATTAAGTGCAATTAGATGGTTAGATTATAATGGATTAGTGATTATTAGTTAATTGCATTGCATATTAGATAGGTGGTTAGTGTACTTAGTTAGAGAATTGCCTACACTATTTATTGAATGCATCTCGGGATTTTTCCCAACCCGATTCGGGCTTCAATTAGGCATTATGGGCCTAAATTGGATTTTTTAATATTTATTTATTGATTTTCGAAATTAATTATTTATTTATTTATTTTTCGGAAATTAGGCAGGGATAGCCGACGACCGAAATTTCGTGCTGATTGTCGTGGTGCAGCCCATTTATTTATTTGAGCTCTACGTTATGTGGAATTGAATTAATTGTGAAATTTGAGGATTTGTCCTAAATTGTTTGTTATTGAATAATTGATTGGTAGATGGCCGAGTATGGGTATATAGTGCCAGTTACATTGATGGGCTATATGGTAAAGAGAATGGTGAGAGCTAACTGAGAATATTATTGGCTGAGACCAATCAGGTACGATATTATTGGACATACGTGGTTCGGTGATTGGAAGTATCACTGGCGAAAACGGCGCCTTAAAAAACGCACGTGAATGACTTATAGACAAACGTGGTTTGGTGATTAAGGAAATATCACTGGTGAAAATGACGCCTTAAAGAACTCACGATGTTGTCTATTGCCGATGTCACCTTGGCGAAAACGGCGCCCTAGAAAGGACACGTGGTTCGGTGATCGAGGATATCACTGGTGAAAACGGCGCCTTAAAGAACGCACGGTGTCGGTGATCGGTATGTCATTGGCGAAAACAACGCCCGAGAAACACATGTGATTTGGTGAATGAGTACACCATTGGGAAATTATGGTATGAGTGGAAATGACCTAGAGGGGTTCGAATGACATGTAATCGACTAAGTCGATTGACCGATGCTTGATCGGATGTCGTGAATTGTTTGAATATCTGTGTTTAACCTTAAATTGCAGGTTGGAACTGAGGCCAAGGTAAGTCCTCTGACTTGTGTTGTGCATATGCAACCTAGACGGTGTATTGGTTTACTAATCGAGTATTAGGGGGTAGAGCTTGCTGAGACGTGGTCTCATTGGTTATTGAATAACCATTTCAGGTCCTTGGATGCAGCAGACTTGGATTTTGAAGATCTCGAAAGTCTAGTGCAGTCTGCTGAAGGCTCCAGTTGAAGTGTGGAGGATGATGGAGAGAAGGACAGGGACCGCAGTTTGTAGAACCCCACTCTTGTTTGTAGACCTGGTTTTTAAACTGGCTTAAGTTGAACTTGACTTAATAGTTCACCTAGTATACATAGGTGCACTGGTTTGCAATGTATATATGAGTGAACGTTTTAAAGGTTTGAAATTTAATCCTACTGTGTTATCCCAATGTTTTATTGTCTGGGGATAATTTATATGCTTCCGCATGTGCTTAATTAAATGAAAGGGTCGGCGATGCGTCTTGGGACGTCGCTATTAATCGACCAAGGTAAGGGATGTGTGCGTGCCTGATGATCGGGGCGTGACAGTTCTTCACCAGTTTTTCTCCTCCGCGCATGGTCTTCTTCCCATGTTTCTAAAAATAGATATCTACTCTCTAAAGGGCCTTTAAAAAGTGATATTTAATTCTATACAAATTGTTTCATATTCAATAGTACCCCATGATGGTGTGTGTGGGTTTGTAGGTCTTTTAAGTCTTGAAAGCTAGTTATTAACTTTGAAGCATGAACTCTCAGAGAGATTATTGTGTATACAATTTAATTAAAAAACTCTTAAGTTCTCTCTTGAACAAAGCTAGTCTTTAATTCAATGAATATTCTTTTACTGCGGCTTTAAAAATTGAATAGAAATGTAAACACACGAAGGAGAAGAAATAAAGGGCCAAGAAAAGTTCTTCATGCTTCTCCTCTACTCATTTTGTTCTCTTCATGTTCTTGCACTTGAAAGGAAACTTCTTGATGCTTTCAAGGTCGTTATTTTAGGGAAAAATGTCATTTTTTTTCCTCTCCCTTTTTGTTCCTTCTTCTCCAGTTTTACATATTTTTTTTTCTTTTTTATGTTTCTTTAATAATCCTTTCATTCACATGCGTGAAGGTCGATCTTTAAAATCTTTTTGATAACCCTCTTAACTTAAGCTTTTGTTATTGATTTTCTTTTGTTCTCTCCTACTTTTCTCTGTAAAATCTTGACTTTGACCAAGATTCTTTTGCAATTTAGGTGGTGCTCGTCGTTGCTTGATTTCCTCGTTAGAGTGCCTCTAAAAAATGAAGTTAAAAGATTATATATAAGCTATCCCACATCGGTGATATGTGATGGTATGTGCTCGTTTATAAACCTTTCAAGTCTATCAACAAAATAACTAGCTTTCAAGGATGAGCTCTCCTAAGGATTGTTGTGCATACAATTTAATTTATTGGGGGGAAAGTGGGCATTGTACAATACAAAATCCATGGGTTCTCTCTCCAAGAAAGCTAGTTTTTGCTTGGATATATATTTTTTCTACCAAGACTTTTAGCTAGTCATATAATATAGTAAAAAAGATTTCGTTTTAAGTGAATGAAATTATTTTGCCACCTACATATATCAAATAGAAATTAACAAACAAAAAATAGGAAGCACAAATGAAGAGCGAAGAAATCTTCTTGACCATTGTTTCTTGGTGGACCACAAATTAAAGAAACTCTTTTTTGCATGGGAATGGATTAAATTTTTCCATACACATAAAGTGAATAGGAATATAAAAACATGGAAGAGGTGAAATCAAGAGCCAATGATAGTTCTTCACCAGTGTTTCTCCCCCGTGCGTTGTCTTCTTCCCATGTTTCTAAAAATCAATATTTACTCTCTAAAGGGCCTCTAAAAAGTGATATTTAAAGTTCTATACAAATTGTTTCATATTCAATAGTACCCCATGATGGCGTGTGTGGGTTTGTCGGTCCTTTTAAGTCTTGAAAGCTAGTTCTTAACTTTGAAGCATGAACTCTCAGAGAGATTATTGTGTGTACAATTTAATTGATAAACTCTTAAGTTCTGTCTTGAACAAAGCTAGTCTTTAAGGCAATTAATATTCTTTTACTGCGGCTTTAAAAATTGAATAGAAATGTAAACACACGAAGGAGAAGAAATAAAGGGCCAAGAAACGTACGTGAAGGTCGATCTTTAAAATCTTTTTGATAACCCTCTTAACTTAAGCTTTGTTATTGATTTTCTTTTGTTCTCTCTTGCTTTTCTCTGTAAAATCTTGACTTCGACCAAGATTCTTTTGCAATTTAGGTGGTGCTTGTTGTTGCCTGATTTCCTACTTAATTAGATGGCGACACCAGTTAAGAGGTCTCGAAATGCATTATAAAATATGTCTACTACAATAAGATAGAAGTTTAAAGTGATTGCACAATCTTCCTCATGAATGTGATCCGGCAATATTCAACCTACACTTTTATGAATTAAGTCCCTTAATTTAGAAGGTGGTGATTAACCATTAGGAAGTGTGGAAAGCGCCGACGTCTATACCAAACTGAAATATTATACTTAGAGTATCTTAAGTGGACACAAATAGGATGAATCTTCATGATTTAATATTATCTAGCAAGAATTTGAAAGAATTTCAAAGAATGACTTTCTAACATGAGATGAGATTTTTTTTTTTTTTTTTGGGTTAGCGTAAAAAATTATTAGTAAAAAAATGAAATGAAAGTTGATAGTCCAAAACTTATTCAGAACTTAAGCAGAGAAAAGTTGATGAGTCATATGAATTAAAGTTAATAATTTCATAATTGGTTCAAAGCGTAATTATGAAACGTAAATGAAAGTTGGTGAAAAATAAGAAAAAGTTGGTGATATGCATACTGCAAAAAGTAGTTAGAATTTTCATAATAGCTTCAATAAATTACCAATAAGTTAACGTAGCTTTAGTAACATAATGAAAGATTACTGTTTTATGTGATTGAATTAAAGTTTCCCCTACATAAATTGAAAAGAAATTAACAAACATGGGGGAGGACAGATGAAGAGCGAAGAAAAGTGCTTCACTAGTGTTTGTTGGTGAACTGGGAGATTTTGATTCTTGATAAGTCTAAAACGACTTGTTGGAAGATATGCTGAAGATCCGGGAAATATACTTGGAAATTGATTGATCTGATTTTGATTATAGAGAATCAATCAAAGATTAGATAGAAATATTAGATTGATTTGTAAAATATTACATTGCCTTTTCTATATGTACATTTTGTAATATAACTGCTAAAGTCCTGTACATTGATTACAAGTGAGAAATATACAGAAAATCTTCTCTCCAAAATTCGTCCCCTTCTTGCTTTCCTCGTCCGTTCCTTGCTTTCCTTCGGCTTCTCACACGACTAAAGGTTTTGGGAACCGACCATGGTTCCTTGACTCATGCCAATAACACATACTAATGCTGCAGACTCGAGAAGATTTTTATATCAAAATGTCGATATCTCCTCACCAAAGTGGCTCCAAAAAGTGATGTTAAAAGATCATATATAAGCTGCCCCACATTGGTGATATGTGACGATGTGTGCAAGTTTATAATTTTTTTTTTTAAATTTTGTTAACAATATTTCAAACCAAAAAAAAAGTATGTTAACAATATAACTAGCTTTCAAAGATGAGCTCTTCTAGATATTATTGTGTGTGCAAAATAATTTATTAGGGAAGAAATCTTTTTTTCTGAATCATATGATTTTGCTAGCTACATAAATTGTATAGGAATTAAAAAAATGAGGAAGGGCAAATGAAGAGCGAAGAAATCTTCTTCACTAGCGTTTCTTTGTGTACTTGAAGATTTTGATATTTGATAAGTCAAAACCTTTTTAGCATTTAGGGAACTGGCCAGTGGCCATGCTTACTAGGCTCATCCCATTGCACGTACCAAAGTTGCAGAGTCGAGATTCAAAAGTCGAAATCTCACCCCTAAAGTGTGTCTAAGAAGTGATGTTAAAAGATTGTATAAAATTATCTCACGGCAATGATACGTGCACTGGCGCGCACATTTATAAATCTTCTCATTCTATGAACTAAATAGCTTAATTTCAAGGATAACAAATTAAAAAGAGCTATCTTTTCATACGAATGAATTAAACTTTTCCATAATGCATAAAGTGAATAGAAATACAAAACTTTGGAGGAGGTGAAATCAAGAGCGAGGGATAGTTTTTCACCAGTCTCTCTCCTCTGCGCATCGTCTTCTTCCCATGTTCCTAACAAATCGATATGTAATCTCTAAAGGGCCTTTAAAAAAGTGATATTTAAAGATTCTATATAAATTGTTTCATATTGAGAGTACCCCATGATGATGGGCATGGGTTTATATGTTTTAAGTCTTGACAGGTAGTTATTAGCTTTTAAGGATGAACTCTTCGAGAGATTATTATTCGTACAATTTAATTTATAAACTCTTAATTTCTCTCTCAAACAAAGCTAGCTTTTTAATTCGGCCTAAATTCTTGTACCGACACTTTTAAAATTGAATAGAAATGTAAACCCATGAAGGAGTAGTAATCAAGGGCCAAGAAAAGTTCTTCATACTTCTTCTCCACTCATTTTATTCTTTCCATGTTCTTGCACTTGACAGGCAATTTCTTGATGCTTTCAAGGTCGTCATTTTATGAAAAAAATGTCATTCTTTATTTTCTTCGCTTTGCTTTTAAAATCATTCTTTATTCTCTATTTTTACATTTTTTTTTATGATTCTTTAATCATCCTTTGATTCGCATTCGTGAAGGTCGATCTTTAAAATCTTTTAAATAACCCTCTCAATTTAAACTTTAGGTTATTGATTTTCTTTTGTTCTCTCCTGCCTTTCTCTGTAAAATCTTGACTTCGACCTAGATTTTTCTGCAATTCAGGTGGTGGTTGTTGTTTCCTAATTTTCAAATCTCTGCAATTCAGGTAGTGGTTGTTGTTTCCTAATTTTCTACTCAATTTAGATGTCCACACCAGTTGAGAGATCTCGACTTGCATTATAAAATATCTGCATACCAAAATAAAATGGAAGTTTAGAGTGACTGCACAATCTTCCACATGAAAGTGGTCTCGCAATATTCAACGTAAAAATTATATGAAATTCGTCCCTATATTTAAAATGTTTTTCGTGACTTAGGTTTGCCTTTTAAAGATGGTTAATAATTTGGAAGTGTGGGAAGCACTGGCGTATGTACCAAACTAAAAGAAAATATTATACTTAGAGTATCTAAAGTGGACACATATAGGATGACTCTTCTTGATTTAATAATATGTAGCAAGAATATTCAATATTGGGTGATAGCATGTGAATAAAAATAATTATAAAGTTAGTCTTTTCATAAATTGGTTCAAGGCGTAATTATGAAAGGTAAATAAAAGTTGGTAAAGAAAAGAAAAATTGGTGATATGCATACTGTAAAAATCAGTTATCATTTTCGTAATAGGGTCGGTAATTAGGTGACCAAGCCTGTTAGAATAGACTTTCATGATATGCATTTTGCTTAATCTAAATCTTGCAACGCATACACGTTGACTCCTTTTAGATCATAAACACTTGAAATTTCACAATACACAAATGTTGACGTGTAAATTCACATAAACTCTTCTGATACTTTCGTGAAACTTTGTAAAGTGCTGGTGAGAAAGTGCTGGTGAGAAAGCATAAAAGTACTTTTTACATAAAACTTTATAATCTAATCCCTCAAACATTAGATTCAACTAAGCTTAGTTGACACGGCACGACAGTTGGTTGACACCGAAATATGATATGGGTAGAGCATGCAAAGGCCTACACGTGCATTTGGAAAAATTTAGTTACGAATTGACAAAATCGGACTACGACAAGGATAAAATTTAGCCAATGTGGATTTTTATGTGGATGTCTATTTTTTTTTTTTTTTTAAACTAAAGTTGCACCACAATGTTGTCTAGGTTAGTCATCTGGATTTGATCGAATCTAGTGTTGGAGGAACTTGAAAAAAATAAAAAATTGTGAAAGAAGAAGAATGTGGTTAGATCAGAAAATGAGGATAATAGAGATCGATGATTTACATAATATGACATAATAAGATTAATTGACAGACATCATATTAACTGAGAATGTGATGTGTGACGATTTTAAATATTTCTCGAGTTAATAAGTATTTTTATCTTCCGAGCATTCTAATTTGATAATTGGCCTTATTGATGCCGATAGTTGTTTTACCAAATTGATAATTGCTCTGAACTATTCATTACCATTACAGCCACCCACTCAAAGTATACATATACTTCAACGAAGTGTTAATTTATGGTTAAGTTTCATATTTCATGACCGTTTTCTGTTGAATTCCTTTGAACATGATAATTTGGTACTTTCTTTTGCCGTAGTTGATACTCCCAACACGTGTTTTCTTTTATATATAAAAAGGAAAAAGATAAAGAAGCACCTCTCTTAATTCTTCTTGATTTTTCTTCTTTCTTGATGTTCTTGACCTAGTCTTGTCTTCAACCAAGATTCATTCAAAAAGTCAGGGTCGTTTCGTGAGTTTACTCCAGAAGCATCTCTTTCTATTCATCTACTCGTCGGGCCAGGGTTTAGCCAAGAATTTCTCCTCCTTTACGGCATGATTTGTACCTCCAGACCTTCTTTAAAGAAAGAAAAGAAAAAGAAGATGAGAAGCATCTCTTTTGATTCTTGATCCTTGATTTTTCTTGTTTCTCTTGACGTGGTCTCGCATTCAACCCAGATTCATCAATCTTGCCTTCAACTAAGATTCACTTGGAAAGCTGAAAACCAGCTTACAAAAGTTACTCGAATCAATTAACTCATATTCCTATCAATTAATCGAAAATCAATATC
The DNA here is from genome assembly GCA_016097605.1 of Eucalyptus guilfoylei. Lineage (NCBI taxonomy): Eukaryota > Viridiplantae > Streptophyta > Magnoliopsida > Myrtales > Myrtaceae > Eucalyptus > Eucalyptus guilfoylei. The sequence continues at coordinate 23,315,163 of CM027869.1, forward strand.
AAAATCCAAGTAAATTAATATTCTAATGAATAATTAAATTAAACTATATTTATTCATCATCCAATCGACTCCTATTCGTTAAAGAAGAAATTTTTTTATAGTGAACAATTATCGTTGTCCGTTATACATATTGTCGATTACATGTAACTTACACGCGAAACTTCAAAAATTCATTTCATTCAAACCATATTTTGGAATCAATTTTCGTCGACTCTCATAGCTCCAAAGCTTTCTGAACTATCAATTTCTCAGAACTCCATCTCTTCACAACTTTTAAATCAAACCTCGCAATTCAAAGTTCACACAACTCCAGATTTAGGGAGTAATTTCATAGATTACTCTGATTAGATGAATAAACAGCCTGAATTCTAACAAGGCGTTACAAAATGAAATTGATTCGGCTTGTTGGGACGTTCGGAGCGTGTATGTAAAAATTTCTCTCTCTTTTCTCCATTCCTCTTTTTTCTGGTTTTCCTCGCCGGTTGCTTCTTTTCCTTCTTACTCTCACATGCACACCTGGTGAGGAACAAGTGAAAGTGGGCTGAGTCATTAAGGCCGAAATTTTATAGGGTTTTGGGCTGAGTTGAGCCCATTAGCATATTTTCTGCCAAGACTTTATCGTAGTTATAATATCATGGGGGAGGACAAAAGAAGAGCGAAGAAAAGTGCTTCACTAGTGTTTGTTGGTGGACTAGGAGATTTTGATTCTTGATAAGTTAAATAAAATTTATGGTTTTGGGAACCGACCATGGTTACAGACTCATGCCATTAACACGTATCAATATTTCAGACTTGAGAAGATTTTGATGTCGAATGGTCGATATTTCCTCGTTAGAGTGCCTCTAACAAGTGATGTTAAAAGATTATATATAAGCCATCCCACATCGGTGATATGTGATGGTATGTGCTAGTTTATAAACCTTTCAAGTCTATCAACAAAATAACTAGCTTTCAAGGATGAGCTCTCCTAAGGATTATTGTGCGTACAATTTAATTTATTGGGGGGAAAGTGGGCATTGTACAATACAAAATCCATGGGTTCTCTCTCCAAGAAAGCTAGTTTTTGCTTGGACATATTTTTTTTCTACCAAGACTTTTAACTAGTCATATAATATAGTAAAAAGATTTCTTTTTATGTGAATGAAATTATTTTGCCACCTACATATATCAAATAGAAATAAAAAAAAAAAATAGGAAGCACAAATGAAGAGTGAAGAAATCTTCTTGACCACTGTTTCTTGGTGGACCACAAATGAAAGAAACTCTTTTTTGCATGGGAATGGATTAAATTTTTCCACACACATAAAGTGAATAGGAATATAAAAACATGGAAGAGGTGAAATCAAGAGCCAAGGATAGTTCTTCACCAGTTTTTCTCCTCTGCGCATCGTCTTCTTTCTATGTTTCTAAAAATCGATATTTACTCTCTAAAGGGCCTTTAAAAAGTGATATTTAAAGTTCTATACAAATTGTTCCATAGTCAATAGTACCCCATGATGCTTTGCGTGGGTTTGTAGGTCTTTTAAGTCTTGAAAGCTAGTTATTAACTTTGAAGCATGAACTCTCAGAGAGATTATTGTGTGTACAATTTAATTAAAAAACTCTTAAGTTCTCTCTTGAACAAAGCTAGTCTTTAATTTAATGAATATTCTTTTACTGCGGCTTTAAAAATTGAATAGAAATGTAAACACACGAAGGAGAAGAAATAAAGGGCCAAGAAAAGTTCTTCCTGCTTCTCCTCAACACATTTTGTTCTCTTCATGTTCTTGCACTTGAAAGGAAACTTCTTGATGCTTTCAAGGTCGTTATTTTAGGGAAAAGATGTCATTCTTTTTTTTTTTCCTCTCTCCCTTTTTATTCCTTCTTCTCCAGTTTTACATCTTCTTTTTTTTTTTTATTGTTTATGCTTCTTTAATAATCCTTTCATTCACATGCGTGAAGGTCGATCTTTAAAATCTTTTTGATAACCCTCTTAACTTAAGCTTTTGTTATTGATTTTTTTTTGTTCTCTCTTGCTTTTCTCTGTAAAATCTTGACTTCGACCAAGATTCATTTGCAATTTAGGTGGTCCTTGTTGTTGCCTGATTTTCCTCGTTAGAGTGCCTCTAAAAAGTGAAGTTAAAAGATTATATATAAGCTATCCCACATCGGTGATATGTGATGGTATGTGCTAGTTTATAAACCTTTCAAGTCTATCAACAAAATAACTAGCTTTCAAGGATGAGCTCTCCTAAGGATTGTTGTGCATACAATTTAATTTATTGGGAGGAAAGTGGGCATTGTACAATACAAAATCCATGGGTTCTCTCTCCAAGAAAGCTAGTTTTTGCTTGGATATATATTTTTTCTACCAAGACTTTTAGCTAGTCATATAATATAGTAAAAAAAGATTTCTTTTTAAGTGAATGAAATTATTTTGCCACCTACATATATCAAAAAGAAATTAAAAAACAAAAAATAGGAAGCACAAATGAAGATCCAAGAAATCTTCTTGACCATCGTTTCTTGGTGGACCACAAATGAAAGAAACTCTTTTTTGCATGGGAATGGATTAAATTTTTCCATACACATAAAGTGAATAGGAATATAAAAACATGGAAGAGGTGAAATCAAGAGCCAAGGATAGTTCTTCGCCAGTTTTTCTCCTCCGCGCATGGTCTTCTTCCCATGTTTCTAAAAATAGATATCTACTCTCTGAAGGGCCTTTAAAAAGTGATATTTAAAGTTCTATACAAATTGTTTCATATTCAATAGTGCCCCATGATGGTGTGTGTGGGTTTGTAGGTCTTTTAAGTCTTGAAAGCTAGTTATTAACTTTGAAGCATGAACTCTTAGAGAGATTATTGTGTATACAATTTAATTAAAAAACTCTTAAGTTCTCTCTTGAACAAAGCTAGTCTTTAATTCACTGAATATTCTTTTACCGCGGCTTTAAAAATTGAATAGAAATGTAAACACACGAAGGAGAAGAAATAAAGGGCCAAGAAAAGTTCTTCATGCTTCTCCTCTACACATTTTGTTCTCTTCATGTTCTTGCACTTCAAAGGAAACTTCTTGATCGTTTCAAGGTCGTTATTTTAGGGAAAAATGTCATTCTTTTTTTTTCCTCTCTCCCTTTTTATTCCTTCTTCTCCAGTTTTACATCTTTTTGTTTTCTTTTTTATGTTTCTTTAATAATCCTTTCATTCACATGCGTGAAGGTCGATCTTTAAAATCTTTTTGATAACCCTCTTAACTTAAGCTTTTGTTATTGATTTTCTTTTGTTCTCTCCTGCTTTTCTCTGTAAAATCTTGACTTCAACCAAGATTCTTTTGCAATTTAGGTGGTGCTCGTTGTTGCCTAATTTCCTCGTTAGAGTGCCTCTAAAAAGTGAAGTTAAAAGATTATATATAAGCTATCCCACATCGGTGATATGTGATGGTATGTGCTAGTTTATAAACCTTTCAAGTCTATCAACAAAATAACTAGCTTTCAAGGATGAGCTCTCCTAAGGATTGTTGTGCGTACAATTTAATTTATTGGGGGGAAAGTGGGCATTGTACAATACAAAATCCATGGGTTCTCTCTCCAAGAAAGCTAGTTTTTGCTTGGATATATATTTTTTCTACCAAGACTTTTAGCTAGTCATATAATATAGTAAAAAAGATTTCTTTTTAAGTGAATGAAATTATTTTGCCACCTACATATATCAAATAGAAATTAAAAAACAAAAAATAGGAAGCACAAATGAAGATTGAAGAAATCTTCTTGACCATCGTTTCTTGGTGGACCACAAATGAAAGAAACTCTTTTTTGCATGGGAATGGATTAAATTTTTCCATACACATAAAGTGAATAGGAATATAAAAACATGGAAGAGGTGAAATCAAGAGCCAAGGACAGTTCTTCACCAGTTTTTCTCCTCCGCGCATGGTCTTCTTCCCATGTTTCTAAAAATCGATATTTACTCTCTAAAGGGCCTTTAAAAAGTGATATTTAAAGTTCTATACAAATTGTTTCATATTCAATAGTACCCCATGATGGTGTGTGTGGGTTTGTAGGTCTTTTAAGTCTTGAAAGCTAGTTATTAACTTTGAAGCATGAACTCTCAGAGAGATTATTGTGTATACAATTTAATTAAAAAACTCTTAAGTTCTCTCTTGAACAAAGCTAGTCTTTAATTCAATGAATATTCTTTTACGGCGGCTTTAAAAATTGAATAGAAATGTAAACACACGAAGGAGAAGAAATAAAGGGCCAAGAAAAGTTCTTCATGCTTCTCCTCTGCACATTTTGTTCTCTTCATGTTCTTGCACTTCAAAGGAAACTTCTTGATGCTTTCAAGGTTGTTATTTTAGGGAAAAAATGTCATTCTTTTTTTTTCCTCTCTCCCTTTTTATTCCTTCTTCTCCAGTTTTACATCTTTTTTTTTCTTTTTTATGTTTCTTTAATAATCCTTTCATTCACATGCGTGAAGGTCGATCTTTAAAATCTTTTTGATAACCCTCTTAACTTAAGCTTTTGTTATTGATTTTCTTTTGTTCTCTCCTGCTTTTCTCTGTAAAATCTTGACTTCGACCAAGATTCGTTTGCAATTTAGGTGGTGCTTGTTGTTGCCTGATTTCCTACTTAATTGGATGGCGACACTAGTTATGAGGTCTCGAAATGCATTATAAAATATGTCTACTACAATAAGATAGAAGTTTAAAGTGATTGCACAATCTTCCTCATGAAAGTGATCCGGCAATATTCAACCTACACTTTTATGAATTAAGTCCCTTAATTTAGAAGGTGGTGATTAACCATTGGGAAGTGTGGGAAGCGCCGACGTCTATACCAAACTAAAATATTATGCTTAGAGTATCTTAAATGGACACATATAGGATGAATCTTCTTGATTTAGTATTATCTAGCAAGAATTTGAAAGAATTTTAAAGAATGACTTTCTAACATGAGAAGAGATTTTTTTTTTTGGGTAAGCGTAAAAAATTATTAGTAAAAAAATGAAATGAAAGTTGATAGTCCAAAACTTATTCATAACTTAAGCAGAGAAAAGTTGATGAATCATATGAATTAAAGTTAATAATTTCATTATTGGTTCAAAGCGTAATTATGAAACGTAAATGAAAGTTGGTGAAAAATAAGAAAAAGTTGGTGATATGCTTACTGCAAAAATTAGTTAGAATTTTCATAATAGCTTCAATAAATTACCAATAAGTTAATGTAGCTATAGTAACATAATGAGAGATTATTGTTTTATGTGAATGAATTAAAGTTTCCCCTACATAAATTGAAAAGAAATTAACAAACAAGGGGGAGGACAAATGAAGAGCGAAGAAAAGTGCTTCACTAGTGTTTGTTGGTGAACTAGGAGATTTTGAATCTTGATAAGTTTAAAACAACTAAAGGTTTTGGGAACCACCCATGGTTCCTTGACTCATTCCAATAACACATACTAATGCTGCATACTCGAGAAGATTTTGATATCAAAATGTCGATATCTCCTCACCAAAGTGCCTCCAAAAAGGGATGTTAAAATATCATATATAAGCTGCCCCACATCAGTGATATGTGACTATGTGTGCGAGTTTATAAACTTTTCAAGTCTGTTAACAATATAACTAGCTTTCAAGGATGAGCTCTCCTAGATATTATTGTGCGTACAAAATAATTTATTAGGGGGAAAGTGGGTGTTGTACAATGCAAAATCCTTAGGCTCTCTCCAAGAAAGCTAGTTTTTGCTTCGATACATATTTCTTTTGTAGAGACTTTTAACTAGTCATAATAAAATTATAGGAGAGAAATCTTTTTTTCTGAATCAAACTATTTTGCCAGCTACATAAATTGAATAGGAATTAAAAAAATGAGGAAGGACAAATGAAGAGCGAAGAAATCTTCTTCACTAGCGTTTCTTTGTGGACTCTAAGATTTTGATATTTGATAAGTCAAAACCATTTTAGCGTTTAGGGAACTGGCCAGTGGCCATGCTTACTGGGCTCATCCCATTGCACGTGCCAAAGTTGCCGAGTCCAGATAATTTTGATGTGAAAAAGTCAAGATCTCACCCCTAAAGTGTGTCTAAGAAGTGATGTTAAAAGATTGTATGAAATTATCTCATGGCAATGATACGTACTAGTGTGCGCACATTTATAAATTTCTAATTCTATGAACTAAATAGCTTATTTTCAAGGATAACAAATAAAAAAAGAGCTCTCTTTTCGTACGAATGGATTAAATTTTTCCATAATGCATAAAGTGAATAGAAATACAAAACTGTGGAGGAGGTGAAATCACGAGCAAGGGATAGTTTTTCACCAGTCTCTCTCCTTTGCGCATCGTCTTCTTCCCATGTTCCTAACAAATTGATATCTACTCTCTAAAGGGCCTTTAAAAAAGTGATATTTAAAGATTTTATATAATTTGTTTCATATTGATAGTACCCATGATGATGGCCATGGGTTTATATGTGTTTTAAGTCTTGAAAGGTAGTTATTAGCTTTTAAGGATGAGCTCTTCGAGAGATTATTATTCGTACAATTTAATTTATAAACTCTTAAGTTCTCTCTGGAACAATGCTAGCTTTTTAGTTTGGCCTATATTCTTGTACGGACACTTTTAAAATCGAATAGAAATGTAAACCCATGAAGGAGTAGTAATCAAGGGCCAAGAAAAGTTCTTCATACTTCTTCTCCGCGCATTTGATTCTTTCCATGTTCTTGCACTTGACAGGCAATTTCTTGATGCTTTCAAGGTCGTCATTTTATGGAAAAATGTCATTCTTTATTTTCTTCGCTTTGCTTTTAAATTCATTCTTTATTCTCTATTTTTACATTTTCTTTCTTTTTTTATGGCTCTTTAATCATCCTTTGATTCGCATTCGTGAAGGTCGATCTTTAAAATCTTTTAAATAACCCTCTCAATTTAAACTTTAGGTTATTGATTTTCTTTTGTTCTCTCCTGCCTTTCCCTGTAAAATCTTGACTTCGACCTAGATTTTTCTGCAATTCAGGTGGTGGTTGTTGTTTCCTAATTTTCAAATCTCTGCAATTCAGTTAGTGGTTGCTGTTTCCTAATTTTCTACTCAATTATGATGTCCACACCAGTTGAGAGATCTCGACTTGCATTATAAAATATCTGTATACCAAAATAAAATGGAAGTTTAGAGTGACTGCACAATCTTCCACATGAAAGTGGTCTCGCAATATTCAACGTAAAAATTCTATGAAATTTGTCCCTTAATTTAAAATGTTTTTCGGGACTTAGGTTTGCCTTTTAAAGATGGTTAATAGTTTGGAAGTGTGGGAAGTACTGGCGTATGTACCAAACTAAAAAAAAAAAATTTACTTATCTGAAGTGGACACATATAGGATGACTCTTCTTGATTTAATAATATGTAGCAAGAATATTCAATCTTGGGTGATAACATGTGAATAAAAAGAATTATAAAGAATGACTTTCTAAAGATTTTTTTTTTTTTTTGGTAAGTGTTAAAAAAATTATTAGTAAAAAAATGAAATGTGAGCTGATAGTTTGAAGCCTATTAATAACTTAAGCAGAGAAAATTTGATAAATCATATGAATTAAAGTTAGAATTTTCATATATTGGTTCAAGGCGTAATTATGAAAGGTAAATAAAAGTTGGTAAAGAAAAGAAAAATTGGTGATATGCATACTATAAAAATCAGTTAGCATTTTTGTAATAAGGTCGGTAATTAGGTGACCAAGCCTGTTAGAATAGACTTTCACTATATACATTTTGCTTAATCTAAATCTTGCAACGCATACACGTTGACTCCTTTTAGATCATAAACACTTGAAATTTCACAATACACAAATGTTGACGTATAAATTCACGTAAACTCTTCTTATACTTTCTTGAAACTTGGACAATATTTTAAAGTGCTGGTGAGAAAGCATAAAAGTACTTTTTACATAAAATTAATTGTTGTCGCGACTAAATTTTCGGATGCACCACCTAGAGTTTGGCTAATTGATTACTAACCCTAGACTTAGCTCGGGCTCTCCCAAGCCCACACCAATTCGCGACTTAAGATCAAATTTCTTAACACGCAAATGAATTTTATCTAGGAGTCGCCACTAATCAGTTTACGGTAGGTCGATTAGATACCTAAGTAAAATAATGGGAGGATTATTTTACTCATATGAACCAAAGACTTTGCGTACGGTGACTTGGTTACACTAGACTTCTCTAATGTCCTTTTTGGTATCATTTCTCTTTTATTTTAAAAAAAAAAAATTTTGCAGGCAGCTTAAATTGATTTTAAATATATTTCCCTAACATGTGAGGTGATCATACGGGTGCACAAACTACCAATTTAACATCTAGATAAAGTAGTGAATAAATTGCAGGACTTACCTCATGGCATCGAAAGCATTTGCAGCGTTAGATTAGAATTCACATCGACAGTCCCAGATATGATTTCTAATTAACACGCAATGACTTTTTTTTTGTTTTCATTTATTTAATGAGAATCTAATCTATATGCAATGCAATGTTACTAATTTTAACATGAAATGATATGACATGGCAATATGACCTAGACTATATAACATAAATAAAATGCAGTCTATCCTAAAGAATGAAATTGATTTATTCTAAGACATTTTTTTTTTTTGTATTTTCCATGAAATTCTAAATTAAAAGTTGTCCAATGATTAAATGTGCAATCTAAATTAAACAAATGACCTAATTCTAATGACGGACAATTTCTAATTAAATTGAAATGACGTGCATTTCATGAACCTAATTCCATACGACATGTGCATGATTTTTTTTTTGGTATTTTTTACGAAAATTCGTAATTAAAATTACTAAAAATAAAAATCTAATTAAAGTGAGATATTTTTTATTTTAAGTTAGGAATAGACTAATCTGAATCCTACCTTAACTTAGAAAATTATCTCATCATGCAATTTAATTCTAATTAATATGGAATGCAAATGCAATTTTTTTTTTTTTGTATTTTTGGGATAAACAAAACAATTAAACGATAAACACCAAATCATTCACGATATCTAATCAACTTGATTATTTTGCTAATAAAATCGATAAATTGATATTAAGCCTTAAAGATAAAAATATTAATTTTATTCCCGCGTGATTAATTATTCCATCTAAAGCCTTATAGATGAAATAAAAAATTGACGTGCGATTGCGGATTAGGCAATAAATCCTAATTGACATTATGCCTATTACTCAAAAAGATTAAATTAGATATCATTCTCATCAACTAGGCAATATGATATCTAAATCAAATTTGGATGAGATTTTTTACCTAATTTGCGGATATAATTCAAAATTGAAATTTGTTGATGGATGGCTCGCAAACGGTGGCGTTGACTTGAGTGGCGGTGGGTCACGTGGCCGATGGGTCCCTCGGTGGTGCTTACGATCAACAAACCTACAAAACAGAAACTTCACGGGATGCTTGGTTCAGGAATGAACTCAACGGGACGGCAGCTTGTCTTGACGTCGGGCCAAAGGATGGTGTCAGAGCAGCTCACGTTGAGGCTTCACGGCTCAGCATGGCAGGGCAACAGCGTGTCAATGAACTCGCCAGGGACTCCACGACTAATGATATTAAAGGAACGCCGGCATGAAATATGATAAAGAATGCCTTGGTTAATTCCTGCTTTTCGTCTGTTCCCAAAAGAAGGTCAATGTGGGATGCCTCCACTGAAGACTTTGACCGAGCAACCCTCCTAGGCCACTTCTATACATCAAAAGAAATAAGAAAGTGGCATCTTCTACGTGTAATGGGTGATGAAACCGTGCCAAAAAAAAATCTGCAGTAAAAATAAAGAATAGAACTTTGCAGGATCGGTCTCGGTTGTATGGAACCAGACACGTTGCTACAGCTTGATGTGGCCCGACCAAGGTTACTCGTCGTGGGAAACTCGCTGGAAAGACTTGCAGAAGACACGCTAGGCCGAGATCTCGCTTGGAATTGTTGGGACTTAGAGCGTTGAAATAGGTTCAGCGGTGGCTCGAACTCATGACCTTCGCGATTGTCACAACCAAACGTGCGGCCATGGAAAAGTTTGACCCGAGGTGCTTCTCGGCGAGACTCGCAGATCCACGTTGGCTTTAGCTTGGATTAGTGATCGAAGACGAGCTTCTGAGGACCTGCGAAACAGAACACAGCGATGCTTGGCTGGGTTTCTTGGTGCTGTTCGTGGGTCATGGTGCTGCAGGGGACAATTATTTGATTAGTCAAAGTCAGGTGCCCTGTGAAGAAAGAAGACCAGCGGCAACAATGGTCTAGATTAGTGCAATCTGGACAGGTACGTCGCCTAGCATGATAGTGAGAATTAACAGCTTCAATAGGAATCTCGTTCGGATGTGATAGGATATTAAGCTGCGCCGTCACTTGGCTTGCTACGAAGACATTAGGAAGCGTGGTGAGGGGGTGCCATGGCTGGACGTTGCTGAAAAACCCTGCAAACACAACCAAAAAGACTCGTAATATTTGGTGTTGCAAGTGGCCGTCTATTAGATTAAATTTTCCATGAGTTTGAGCCCGTCTATGTTGACCGAAGGTGGTCTTAAACTCAGCCCAAAATTTCCTTCAAATAAAACAAACAATACTAGAGAAGACATGTGAGAGATCTATGCTCGTCAGTGGTGGCCCTGGTCGCTGACAGAGAGAGCCTCCAAGAAGGCTGTAGTGGCTGGTGGACTGGTTTGAAGCGTCGATGAAGAGCTTAGCACGATTGGATTGCCATGAGGCATGATAAGAGCGCAACAGCGGGGCTCGCTGGACTGGACTTGCTGGCGTCACTGGATGACCACTGGACTGAAGATCCTTGGAATTGCTGTGGGGTCTTGCTTGGAAGCTGCGAAGGTCGTCGAAGACTGATGTGTCACTGAAGCGGACAATCGGCAGCAAGGTCAGCGTCGAGGGGCAGCCACGAACTCAGCAGAGTCACGGCCGTGAGGGGGTCTCGACCGTGACTCCTTCAGCTCCCTCTCTTTCACGAATGTCTTCTCTCTATATTGTGGCCGTATATTTAATGTGTGGCCCCCTGAAACCTTACGCGAACAACCTATTTATAGGCCAAGGATTATAGTTTTTTAATCTTTCCAAATTGATATCCACGAAGATTCTTTTTCCAAATGCAATATTCGTTTTGCCGAACGCAATATTTGTTTTTCCACTTGCCCTATCCAAAAAAATTCCATCATATCCCGGAAAATTTCAAATTTCTATTTTCACGAGATGATTTTCAATAAATAATAAAAAAAAGGGGTTTTGGCCAATTTGCTTCGCCGTGGGCTTAAATCCACCTATCAATTTAAAGCTCGGAATCACTAATTCGAACCCATCATCCACCGGTCCAATAAATAAATAAATAAATGCAAATTAACAATAAATGCACCTAAATCTATATGCTATGCAATTAATATTTTTTCAGGGATAAAATTACCCGCTAATTTTTAATGCGATAAATGACTAAACGGGTCGCCAAAATTTAGGTGTCACCAATTGTAAACAAACAAGCCCAACGTTTTTTTATGCTCTGACAAATTTCAAAAATTTACCGCACCGTTCCTTTAGAAAAATGTAACAAGAAAATTGCAATAAACTTTGTTACTCTACATTGTACATTCATATATGACATTCAATTTATGCTTGTTTTCCCCAAGGGCCTTCCAAAATAGTCCCTACAGAATCATTCTCTTACAATAATGTAAACGCAACGATCTAAATTTTGTCATAATTATAAAGGCATGGAAATAAATGTATCAATTTCCAAATTTTACCTATACAAAATATGCCTTAGTTGCAAGATGGAAACACAAATAAGCGTAACATACAAACACCAGAATTTCCTAATACACATATGAAATGTATCTCTTCGTAATATAATGGCTATCAACTCTCCAAGAAGAATACTTGAAGGGACACTAGAAGCATCATCCGCGTGCAAAAAAATTCTGGACTTCAGAAACCAGAAAGTATCGAGAGCTTGACATTTTCGTTCATTTGAAGCGACGCAGTTTCATCATTTCGAAAAGAAAAACAACCTGGAAGCTTAGTCACATTTGAATCTTGGGTGATAACGTGTGAAAAAACAAATTATGAAGAATGACTTTCTACCATGAGAGGTGAAAATATTTTTGGTCAAAATCGGACTTATGCTGCACCATAGATCAAGAGCTGTCACCTCAATGAACTAGAAAAACATGGGAAAAAGTGCCGAAAAAGTCTTAAACCTTTTGTCTTTGTGCCGATTTAGTCCTAAACCTTTTTTTGATGCCGATTTAGTCCCAAACATTTTTACGTTGTGTCAATTCAGTCATTTCTGGCCAATTTTGGCCGGATTTTACTGACTGGACATTGGCCAACTGACGTGGCCTGATTGGCGCTAACGTGAACAACTTTTAATAATATTTTAATATTTTAAATTTATTTTATATTTTTATATTTTTCTTTTTTTCTTCTCCTCTTCTTCCTCCAGCTGGTCGTCGGACCTCGGCGACAGGCCAGAGTCAAAGGCTGATGAGGTCGAGGTCGACCTTGTCAGCCACCTTGCCAGTGGCTACAAGGGCGGCCTCGCGCAGGGCGGCAAGGCTCGTCCTCACTAGATCCGACGAGGGCGAGCCTCGCCCGCCTGGCATAAGGCCGCCCTCGAGGCCTGGGCGGCAAGGCTTGCCCTCGCCGAATCTGGCGAGGGTCGAGCCTCGCCCATGGCCGGCGAGGGCGAGCCCTGCCAGCTTGGCGCAAGGAGGTCAGCTCGATTCGGTCAACTCCCGAAGCCGATTCCCGATGGAGCCAACAGCTCTAACCCTAGCCGGATCCACCGACGTCGCGCTGGAGTCGGTGCTCCCCGAGGATCTCCGGCACCTGATGGCTTCGCCCCCAGAGAGAGCCAGTTCCTTCACGGCACTCCTCGGGCTCGCCTCGACCCGAGCCATCAAGCTCCTCCACTCGCCTCAGCGGCAGCGGGGGTAGCTTCGCTTTCGCCACGGATTCCGACCTCGCAGTGAGGTACCCGCCTTCTTCGGAGAGAAGAACGACTCCCCGGAGACGAGCTTGCAGAAGGTGAAGAGCGAGCCGTTGACGGAGTCCGACTCGAACCCCAACTCGTGGCCAGATCCGGTGAGGGCGAGCCTCGCTGCCTCGCGCGAGGCCACCCTCGCAGCTGCTGGCGAGGTGGCCAACGAGGTCGACCTCGACCTCGCCGGCCGTCGCCTCTAGCCAGTCGCTGAGGTCTGGTGATCAGCTGGAGGAAGAAGAGGAGAAAAATAAAGAAAAAGAAAAAAAGAATTAAAAAATAAAAAATAAAAAATATTAAAATATTAAAATATTATTAAAAGTTGTCCACGTCATGGCCGATCAAGCCACGTCAGCCGGCCGGCGTCTATTCAGTAAAATCCGGCCAAAATTGGCCAAAAATGACTGAATTGGCACAACGTAAAAATGTTTAGTACTAAATCAGCACAAAAAAAAAAGGTTTAGGATTAAATCGGCACAAAGACAAAAGGTTTAGGACTAAATCGGCACAAAGACAAAAGGTTTAGGACTAAATCGGTACAGACAAAATGTTTAGAACTTTTTTGGTACTTTTCCCGAAAAACATGTGTCAAAATCAAGTAAACAACATGAAACTAAGAAGATAATCATGCATGACAATGCATAATTATTGCCACCTGCCATTTCTTGAATTCATTACATATTTACCAACTTTAATTTGCACCGTCATATGATGAAATTGATGTGAAACCTATCATTTTAAAGGTCTAAATTTAGTCGATAATATATACTGAATTCGTAGAATTTCTCCCCTGTAGCCTCCTCCACAAACTTCCAAATGAATTAGTAGCTTTGTCCTCCCTTTTGATAAGGACGCCTAGCTCCTATCTAGAAGATCTAAAACTCTTTTTATTTATTTATTTATTAAACTCTAAAGTTCAAAACAAATCAATATAATTTCAAGGGTTCCATTCCCTTCTTAGTAATATGATCATTTCGAAAGAGATCTGTCCTTTTTTCATTCACTCGGCAATGGGTGATCTCAAGCATTTTGGCCTCCTTGTGATGATGATCGTTGTTATGCGTAAGAGCCCAGGATAAGTGGGAACCGCTCCAAATTTTTACCGTCATCAACTACGTATGAAGACACATTTTCAACGTCTTTAACGAACAATATGCAGCATCGTTAATTTCTCATTGAACTCCAGAGTTCAAAACAAATCAATATATACATTATACAAACAACAATTTTCTTTTTGCCTTTTCTCATTCATTTAGTGAATGAGGAGAAATCAAGAGCGAACAAGATTTCTCCATTAGTGTATCGTTAGTTTCTGATTAAACTCTAGAGTTCAAAACAAATCAATATATACAGCATGCAAACAACAATTTTCTTTTGCCTTTTCTCATTTAGTGAATAAGGAGAAATCAAAAGCGAACAAGATTTCTCCATTAGTGTTTCTTGGTGGAGTAGGAGATTTTAATTATTGAAAAGGCAAAACATTTTAGAGTTTCGGGACGATCGTATTTACTTAACTCATGTCATTGCATCTACCAATGCAGACTTGAGAAGATCTTGACGCGTCACGTGCTTCTAAAAAATGATGTTAAAAGATCACGTATAAGTTGTATCACGTCGTTGATATGTAATGGGATGTGTACCTTTATAAGTCTTTTAATCCTGCCAACTAAATAACTAGTTTTTAAGGATAAGCTTTCAAAGGGATTTTTTTTTTTTTTGTGTCTAATTTAATTTATAATAAATACTAAGGGGAAAGTGTACGTGGATCTTATTTAATAGAGAATCCTTAGGCTGTCTCTCTCCCTCTCTCTCTCTCTCTCTCTCTAAGAAAGCTAAATTTTAATTTGACATGAATTTTTTTTAAAATTAATCATGTATATGTTGTCCTACATCAATAAAATGTAATGGTGTGCATGCATTTATAAATCTTTTAAGTTTATCAAGTAAATAATTAGCTTGTAAGGATGAGCTCTCTGAGGGATTATCGTTTGTATAATCTAAATTTAGGGTCTCTCCTCAAGAAAAACTAGTTCTTTATTCAACCCATATTTTACAAACCACGTACAAAAATTGTTAATATATATATAAATGGAGGAGAAGACATGAAGAGCGACGAAAAGTTAGTCACTAGCGTTTTCTTTTCCACGTATTGGCCGTCTTCTTCCCATTTTCTGGACACTTGACTCGAAATTTCTTGATGCTTAAAAGCTTGTCATTGCACGGAAACAGGCCATTGTTTATTTTCCTCTCTTCCCTTTTCAAACCATTCTTTAATCTCTCTATTTCCGCATGTTCTTTTATCATCCCTTGATTTACTAACGTGGAATTGGGAGTTCAGACTTTAGGTTATTGGTTTTTGTTCTCTCCTGCTTTTCTTGTAGAGTCTTGACTCCTACCATGGTTATTCTGCATTTAAGGTGGCGGTGGTTGTTGGCTAATTTTTGTAGTCAATTTAGATGGTGACACCAGTTAAGAGATCTCAGCATACATTTAGAGCGATTGTGCAATCTTCCACATGAAAATGATTAAAAAGTATTCAAGTACAATTTCTATGAATTTCATCCCTTAATTTAAAAGGTTTTTCGTGATTAATTTGTTCATGAATGTTTCACTACTACATATGGGATTTGCAGATAATTAGGAGACACACTAAATTGAAGTATCCATCGATAAGTAGGATCGAAGTATGCCACTACTAATAATAGCCAGGGTGTTATTATTGATATAAATTCTACTAATTGTCTCTATACCTTCACGCATTTTCAAATCTAGTTACATGCACTTTGAATTTATTTAACTGTGTTCTTTTACTTTCATAAAGCTTCATAATCTAGTCCCTCAAACATCGGATTCAACTAAACTGAACTCACATGACAGTTGGCTATGATGTAGGTAAAGCACGCAGAGACCCACTTGTGTGTATGGAAAAATTTAGTTATGAATTGATAAAATCGGAGTACGACGAGGATAAAATTTATTCAATGCAAATACCTAAGTAGATGTTTATACTGTATTTTTTTTTTCATTAAAGTTGCACCATAACATTGTTTGGCCTAGTTAGCTAAATGTAATAGGATTTAGTGCTGGAGGAACTTAGAAAATTTTTTATGAAAGAAGAAGGATGCGGCTAGATAAACTGAGAGAAGACATCATTTCTCAGTACACTGAATTTTTTACTGCACAACTTGAGAAAGGAAAGAAATTTTGGTGCAACAATCGGGCAACAATCACTCATCCGGTTTTATCAACCATAATTTGTGATTAAATCACGTTGATTATTTGTATAGCGTTGGGTGCATTGAGAAAATGAGGATAATTGAGATGGATGACTTACATGATATGACGAAAAAAACTTAATTGACATCATACATAATATCAGCTGATGACGTGATGTATGACGATCTTAAATATTTGTCAAGTTAATAAGCATTCTCATCTTCTGAGCATTCTGATCAGATAACCAGCACTATTGATGGTATTCTGGAGAAGACACTATACAATGCTACAAGTAAATCTCCTAGATTTGGCAAAGATGGAAAGGCTGAATTCCAGTTCGAGCTCAAACATTTTCTACAAAATAAGTACACTCCAGATTAAATGGTGGGTTCTATCTTAAAATCTCTTACGAGCATAAATTAGAGAAGTCAGTTGTAAATTGTACATGATGCTGCAGTTGTAGTAATCGAAACTAAACTATTTGCTTGTTTTTGAGCTTGTGACGATCTCGATAACTCTAAAACTCTCATTTGTGGTTGTCTGGATACAGATTAAGATAGGATGATAAGACCGGATTAAAAATTTATTGGATTGGGGATGTGAATATATTTAATCTCATAAAGTAATTGGGGCACTTAGGATATGATTGAAAAAAAAAAACAACAACAATTACATTGGAAAAAAAAAACTCAATAGGGTGATCCTAATTCTAGGGATTGCCATCACTACGGTAGGCCTCGATTTATAATGGCAATCACCACCACGGTGGTCATCTTTCGGTGACCACCCCTATGGTAGTCACTAGTCACTATTGTCCAGGTGGTGCAGCGCGACAAAATCAGAGGGCATCAAGGGTGACAAAAATAATGAACAAGTTCGGGCATCTTGGGTGGTGGTTGCGACCTGTGATGATTAAAGCGTCACAACGATGTCGCTTGGGGTGTGCGACCACCGTCGATGGTCATCTAAGGACAATGACCCCTACACTGACGGCGAGAAGGAAAGGAGTGGGGGGGATCTCAGGCAACCATTGCGTGGTGGTCACCTACTAGTGGCGATTGTCGTTTCGTGTTCGTGAATTGTGATCCCATTGGGGTCGATGTTGACTATGAGGAAGAGCAAGCTTCAAGCCTTCAATGATAATGGTGACCTTGTCTAATTGTTCTCCTTAAAAAGTTTTCTTCACAATTTTTTTAAAATCAATTTAGGTCAATCTCACCCCAAGTCTTCGATTTTCTCATCAAGTATTTTATTTGAGATTAATCTCGTTCGACATCGCCAATCACCTTATTGGATGGTGGCAAATTCTATTCGAGCTCAAGGTCATGACAATAAATTGAAAGCAACATTTTAAGCAATTGATTGTTGTTTCGTCTCTAATAGATAGTCATCACCATTCCACCTTCTCCAAAGTCTATTATCCCATAATGAAACTCTCAAAATGTTCTAGAGTTTATTTCACTAATTTATAATTGTTTTACCAAATTAATAATTGCTCTTAACTATTCATCCCCATTACAACCACCCGCTCGAAGTATATATATACTTCATGGAAGTGTTAATTTATGGTTAAATTTCATATTTTATGACTATTTTCTGTTAAATTCCTTTGACCACGATGATATGGTACTTTCTTTTGCCGTAGTTGGTACTCCCAACATGTGTTTATATATATATATAAGGAAAAAGATAAAGAAGCAACTCTCTTGATTCTTCTATGATTTTACTCCTTTCTTGATGCTCTTGACCTAATCTTGTCTTTAACCAAGATTCATTCGAAAAATCAGGGTTGTTCCGTAAGACTAGTCAAGAACCATCTCTTTATATTCATCTAAGCGTCGGGCCAGGGTTTAGCCAAGAATTTCCCTTCCTTTGCGGCATGATTAGTACCTCCAGACCTTCTTTAAAGAAAGCAAAGAAAAAGAAGATGAGAAGCATCTCTCTTGATTCTTGATCCTTGATATGACTCGTTTGTTGTTTCTCTTGAAATGATCTTGCCTTCAACCAAGATTCATTAATAAGATTCACTTGGAAAAGCTATAAACCAACTTACAAAAGTTACTTGGATCAATTAACTCATATTCCTATCAATTATTCGAAAATCGATATCAAAATCTAAGTAAAATAATATTCTCATAAACGACTCGACTAAACTATACTTATTCATCATCAAATCGACTCCTACGTGTTAAAGAAAAACTCGTTTATGACAAACATTCATCTTTGTCTATTAAGCATGTTGTTAATTACATGTAACTCACACGCAGAACTTCAAATATCCATTTCATTCAAACCATATTTCGTAATTGATTTTGGTCGAACCTCATAGCTCCACAACACTCTAAACTATCAATTTCTCAAAACTCCATCTCTTAACATCTCTTAAATTAAACCTCGCACTTCAAAGTTCACACAACTCCAAATTTAGGGACTAATTTCATAAATTACTCTAATTAGATGAATAAATATCATGAATTCTTATCAGGCGTTGCAAAATGGAATTGATTCGGGTGCTAAGTCAGAAATGTGAACGCAAAAATTTCTCTCTCTTCTCCTTCCCTATTTTTCCTTGTTTTTGAGCCCAGTTGCTTCTTTTCCCTTTTACTCACGTGCACATCCGGTGAAGTATAAGTGAAAGTGGGCTAAGTTGTTAAGGCCGAAATTTTATAAGGTTTTGGGCTAAGCTGAGCCTATTAGCCCATAATGAAGAATTATCGTTTTATGTGCATAAATTAAAGTTTTCCCCTACATAAATTGAAAAAATTAAAAAATCCTGGGGCAGGACAAATGAAGAGCGAAGAAAAGTGCTTCACCAGTGTTTGTTGGTGAACTAGGAGATTTTGATTCTTAATAAGTTAAAACAACTTAGGGCTTTATTCTACCAAAAAAAAAAACAACTTAGGGCTTTGGGTACTGAACATGGTACTTGACTCATGCCATTTGACACATACCAATGTTTCAGTCAAGAAGATTTTGATGTTGAATGGTCGATATCTCCTTGCTAGAGTGCCTCCAAAAAGTGATGTTAAGATATTATATATAAGTTATCCCACATCAATGATATGTGATGGTGCATGCTAGTTTATAAACCTTTCAAGTCTATCAACAATATAATTGGCTTTCAAGGATGAACTCTCCTAGAGATTATTGTGTGTACAATATAACTTATTGGGGGGAAAGTGGCCGTTGTACTTTGCTAAAAAAAGTGGCCGTTGTACAACACAAAATCCTTAGGCTCTTTCTAAGAAAGCTAGTTTTCACTTCGACAACTAGTTTTTTCTTCGACATATATTTTTTCTACCAAGACTTTTAACTAGTCATGATAATACAATAAAAGAGATTTCTTTTTATGTGAATGAAATTATTCTGCCACCTACATATTTTGAATAGAAATTAAAAAAAATAAAATAGGAAGCACAAATGAAGAGCGAAGAAATCTTCTTCACTAGCGTTTCTTGGTGGATCACAAATGAAGGAAAACTCTTTTTTTCATGTAAATGGATTAAATTTTTCCATATACGTAAAAAGAATAGAAATATAAAAACATGGAGGAGGTGAAATCAAGAAAAAAGAATAGTTCTTCACCAGTCTTTCTCCTCCGCATATCATCTTCTTTCCATAAAATAATTCTCTAAAGGGCCTTTAAAAAGTGATATTTAAAGATTCTATATAAATTTTTCCATATTCGATAGTACCCAATGATGGTGTGTGTGGGTTTAAATGTCTTTTAAATCTTGAAAGCTAGTTATTAACTCTCGACCGTGAGCTCTCCAAGAGATTATTGTTTGTACAACTTAATTTATAAATTCTTAAGTTCTCTCTCGAACAGAGCTAGTTTTAATTCGATGAATATTCTTTTACTGCGACTTTCAAAATTCAATAGAAATGTACACACGAAGAAGGAGAAATCGAGGGCCAAGAAAAGTTCTTCATGCTTCTCCTCTACTCATTTTGTTCTTTCCATGTGCTTGCACTTGACAGGAAATTTCTTGATGCTTTCAAGGTCGCTATTTTATGGAAAAAATGTCATTCTCTTTTTTTTCCTCTCTCCCCTTTTAAAATCATTCTCTTCTCCTTCCCTATTTTTCCTTGTTTTTGAGGCCAATTGCTTATTTTCCCTTTTACTCACGTGCACATCCGGTGAAGAATAAGTGAAAGTGGGCTGAGTTATTAAGGCCGAAATTTTATAAGGTTTTGGGCTGAATTGAGCCTATTAGCCCATAATGAAAAATTATCGTTTTATGTGCATAAATTAAAGTTTTCCCCTACATAAATTGAAAAAATTAAAAAAACATGGGGAGGACAAATGAAGAGCGAAGAAAAGTGCTTCACCAGTGTTTGTTGGTGAACTAGGAGATGTTGATTCTTGATAAGTTAAAGACAACTTGGGGTTTTGGGAATAGACCATGGTTACTTGACTCATGCCGTTGAGACACACCAATGCTTCAGACTTGAGAAGATTTTGATGTCGAATGGTCGATATCTCCTCACTAGAGTGCCTCCAAAGAGTGATGTTAAAAGATTATAAATAATTTGTCCCACATCGGTGGTATGTGATGGTGTGCATTAGTTTATAAACCTTTAAAGTCTATCAACAATATAACTAGCTTTCAAGGATGAGCTCTCCTAAAGATTATTGTGCGTACAATATAATTTATTGGGGGGAAAGTGGGCATTGTGCATAACAAAATCCTTAGGCTCTCTCTCCAAGAAAGCTAGTTTTACTTCGATACATATTTTTTCTATCAAGACTTAAATAGTCAAGATAATATAATAGAAGAGATTTCTTTTTTATTTGAATGAAATTATTTTGCTACCTACATATATCGAATATAAATTAAAAAAATGAGGCAGCACAAATGAAGAGCAATCACTAGCGTTTATCGGTGGACTTGGAGATTTTGATATTTGATAAGTCAAAATCATTTTAGCGTTTAGGGTTTAGCCAAGAATTTCCCCTCTTTACGGCATGATCAGTACCTCCAGACCTTCTTTAAAGAAAGCAAAGAAAAAGAAGATGAGAAGCATCTCTTTTGATTCTTGATCCTTGATTTTTGACTCGTTTCTTGTTTCTCTTGACATTATCTTGCCTCGACCAAGATTCATCAATCTTGCCTCTAATTAAGATTCACTTGGAAAAGCTATAAACCAACTTACAAAAGTTACTCGAATCGACTAACTCGTATTAGTATCAATTAATTGAAAATTGATATCAAAATCCAAGTAAAATAATTCTCTAATAAACAACTCGACTAAACTATACTTCTTCATTATCCAATCAACTCCTATGCGTTAAAGAAAAAACTCATTTATGATGAACATTCAATTTTTATCCATTACGCATATTGTTAATTACACGTAAGTCACATGCGAAACTTCAAAAATCTGTTTTGTTCAATGTAAGAATTATTGTGACCCACATGATATGATTTATTATATGGTTTAATAATTATTGAAATGCTATAAAATAAATAATTATTGGTTACGAGAAGTTGCGACTCTAATAAAATGAAAGGGTATATTGCTTTGATGGAAGACACATTTTCAACGAACGTATAAATAGAGTCCGATCCTCTCTCCACCCACAATGAACAACAATAACATAAAGGAATTTGGTATTCTCTTCTCCATCGATTGAATACATTAAAGTATAGTGGGTTAAGGGAGAGAAATCGGATTTCTTCATTTGATTCAAGTTCATTGATTATCATCAAGATTAACGCTATGGATAAAGGTACGTCTTCATCTATTTGTAAAAATCATAAAGATCAAAGATCACTGTTTTTCTGTTGAATTTCCGCATCAAAGTATTATTTGTATTATCTAACAGTTGGTATCAGAGCGTGGTTTATGATCTCATGATTATTCCATTTATAGAAATATTATGATTTATGCATGATGATTCGTTGAACGATCTTGTTCGTACTATTTGTTGTTGTTAAAATGTTTTCGGAGGGTTCTGTTAAAGAAAATCCGAATGATGGAATGTTTTTATGGAGAAAAGGACGAAAATGGAGTAATTCGGAATTTTAAGGACAAAAATGGAGGAATTCGGAATTTTAAGGGCAAGATAGAAACTCTCCGATTCCGAGCAAAATCCGGCGACCCATTGCTTGGTTTCGGACCCATACGGTCGCACTGCCATGAGGAACATTAGCCATGAGTTTTTCCGGTATATTGGCGTTCGCCGAAGGCTAATCGAGCGGCGGAAGTCGCGGTAGTGGAGTTTTTGTGTTCCGAGAAATTTTGGTTTGATTTTGAGGCCAATTTGTTGGTCATTTTCTCCGAAACTTGAACCCATGTGGTCGTGCCGGCATGCTCTTCAAAACCCATTATTTATTTGTGTCTGGGATGGGCTGCCGGAGAAGAAACGCCGGCGAAATCGCGGCAGAAAACGGCAAAAACCGGCAGAAATCGATTCTGGGCACGAGGAAGAAGGCTCGTGGGCCTCACGCGATCGCTGCAGCTGCAAGCACGTGTAAACCATGCGCCATGCGCGCTCAACCGCTGCGCGCGTGGACCCCACACGCGCGGCAGTTGCAAGGCGCGTGCAGGGCATGCGCCCGCGGCGGATGCAGACGCGTGCCGAACACGTGCCGAACACGCGCCTGACGTACCGCGGCGCCGTTTTTAATTTAATTTAATTTAATTTTATTTTTCTGCTCCAGTTTATTTATAATTACGATTCTGCCCTTGCTGATTATTTACCATTTTGCCCCTGGATTATAAATTTATGATTTTGCCCTAATGGAATTATGTTTTTACGATTTTGCCCTTATGCTTTGATTACGTTTTATCATTGTGTGCAATTTGGTAAATATTTATATTTTGCAATATTAAAAATTCATATTATGAATGGTTTGTTAGTCACCAAAGTGGCCAAACCTTGAAGTCTTTTGAATTTTTTGATATTGTAAATTGTTTTATTCAATTACCCATGATTAATTGATGCTATATATGAAATTGATATGTTTTATATCATTATTGGAGTTATAGGTATATTGAAGTTCATTTATTATTAGAACTTAGGGATTAACCCAAAAGTTAATTATTTTCTTATAATTCATGAACATGATGGTTGATAATTAATATGACTTGTTAAATTTGTTTATATATCCAAAGATAGCAAATAAATTTTAATGATATATATTTACAATTATCAAAAAAAGTTATTAGCATCATTATGGTGTGTGTATATATATATATATCATAGGATCGCCCAAAGGAGAACTATGATGTACATGTGTCGTTTAGTTTGAATCTGATTAGGTGATATTCTCAAAGCATTAATGTATGAGTATTTTCTTGCACATTTGCAGTATCTGTACATGTTTCACTCCATTCGCACGCCTCATCTGTTCCCTTATTCAATGGGATAAATTTTCCTGATTGGAGTAAATAAGTCCAGTTTCACTTAGGTGTCATGGATCTTGATTTAGCGCTTCAAGCTGAGAAACCAGCTGCTATTACTGATGAAAGTAGCGATGATGAAAAGTCTTTCCATTAAGCTTGGGAAAGATCGAACAGACTGAGCTTAATGTTCATGCGAATGATAGTTGCAAACAACTTAAAGACTTCTCTTCCCAAGACTAACAATGTTAAGGAATTTATGAAATTTGTGGAAGAGCGTTCTCAAACTGCCGATAAGTCACTTGCCGGTACATTGATGAGCACACTAACCACCATGAAATATGATGGTTTGCGTATCATGCATGAGCATATACTTGAGATGACGAATTTAACAGCAAAGTTAAGGACTTTGGGAATGAACGTGGATGAGTACTTTTTAGTACAATTTATACTTAATTCCTTGCCTCATGAGCAATATGGGTCATTTCAAATTAATTACAACACTATAAAGGATAAGTGGAATATAAATGAATTGGTCAGTATGCTAGTTCAAGAGGAAATAAGGATAAAGAATCAAAAGGCTCATTCTATTCATCTCTCAAGTCATCAAAAAGTTCAAAAGAATTTCAAGAGGAAAGGTGGAAGGAGCAAGAAGAAAGGACTACACGTCCTGAATGACTCTTCAAAGGCTTCTCAAATCCACAAGAAGGGACACAATCTTATTAAGTGTCATTTTTGCAACAAAATTGGACACTTGAAGAAAGATTGTCTCAAATGTAAAGCTTGGTTCGAAAAGAAAGGTAAGCCTTGTGCTTTAGTATGTTTTGAATCAAACTTTACTGAAGTTCCTCATAATACTTGGTGGATTGATTCTGGTGCCACCACTCATGTGTCAAATACGATGTAGGGATTTCTTACGATCCAAACCATAAAGCCAAATGAAAGTTATGTGATTACGGGGAACATAAACAAAGCTCCACTTGAAGGCATTAGCACTTATCGTTTGATCTTAGATACTGGGCATTATTTGGATTTGTTTCGAACCCTTTATGTACCTACATTTTCTCGCAATTTAGTTTCTTTGCCAAGACTTGATGTAAATGGATTTTATTGTAAGTTTGGATCTGAATCTTTCAGTCTATTTAAGAGTGATACTCTTATTGGAACTGGAACTTTATGTGATGGTCTCTACAAATTTAGACTTGATTATACTTTTGTTGAGACATTAATGACATTGCATCATAATATTTGCACTAAACGAAGTTTGGTGAATGAAAATTCTGCTTACTTATGGCATAAACGTTTAGATCATATATCCAAGGAAAGAATGCAAAGATTAGTGAAGAATGAAATTCTTCCAAATTTGGATTTTACTGACCTTGGAGTGTGTATTGATTGTATTAAAGGTAAACAAACAAAGCACACTAAGAAAAGTGCCACAAGAAGCACAGAGCTTCTTGAGATTATACATACTGACATATGTGGTCATTTCGATGTTTCATCTTTTGGTAAGGAAAGCTATTTCATAACATTCATTGATGATTTTTCACGTTATGGTTACATTTATCTATTACATGATAAGTCTCAATCAGTGAATGCACTTGAAGTGTATATTAAAGAGGTTGAGAGGCAATTAGATAGAAATGTGAAAATAGTAAGATCGGATAGAGGTGGTGAATATTATGGAAAGTATGATGAATCGGGACAATGTCCAGGTCCATGTGCTAAATTCCTTGAAAGACATGGCATTTGTGCTCAATACACAATGCCAAGTACACCACAACAAAATGGTGTAGCAGAAAGGCGTAACCATACTTTAATGGAAATTGTTAGGAGTATGATGAGTCATTCATCTTTACCCTTATCTTTGTGGATGCATGCTTTAAAGACTTCTATGGACTTATTAAACAGGGTTCCTAGTAAGGCAGTTCCAAAGACTCCTTTTGAACTATGGACGGAAAGGAAACCTAGTTTACGACATTTGCATGTTTGGGGTTGTCAAGCAGAAGTAAGAATTTACAATCTACATGAAAGGAAATTGGATTCAAGAACGGCCAGTGGTTTTTTCATTGGTTATGTAGAGAAATCCAAAGGGTATAAATTTTATTGTCCTAATCATAGTACAAGAATTGTTGAATCTGGAAATGCTAGGTTCATTGAGAATTGTGACATCAGTGGGAGTGAAAGAATGCGTGATGCTTGCATTCAAGAAGTAAGGGTAGAAGTTCCTATACCCAAAGCTTCTAAAGTTGTTATTCCTGATATTATAGTACAACCTAATAATAATCGAGAACAACAAATTAATGAACAAACACTCCATAATGGAAATGTCAACATTGAAGCTCCAATAGCTGAGTCACAAGAAATAGCATTAAGAAGATCTCAAAGAGAAAGGAGGTCCGCTATTTCTGATGACTATATGGTTTATCTACAAGAGTCAGAAATTGACTTAAGAATTGGAAATGATCCAGATTCATTTTCCCAAGCCATGGAATGTGAAGATTCTAATGAATGGTTTAATGCCATGGAAGAAGAGTTAAAATCCATGCATCAAAATCAAGTTTGAGATATTGTTGAATTGCCTGAAAGATGTAAAAGGTCAGGTGTAAATGGGTCTTTAAAACCAAGCGCGACTCAAAAGGCAATATTGAACGACATAAAGCCAGACTTGTTGTAAAGGGTTTTATGTAAAAAGAAGGCATTGACTATAAAGAGACATTTTCATCAGTCTCTAAGAAGGATTCACTTAGAATCATTATGACTTTGGTGGCTCATTATGACTTGGAGTTACACCAAATGGATGTAAAAACCGCATTTCTTAATGGGAATTTAGAAGAAGAGATTTATATGGACCAATCCGAAGGCTTTTCAGTTAAAGGAAAGGAACACATGGTATGTAAATTAAAGAAGTCAATATATGGACTTAAACAAGCTTCCCGACAATGGTATTTTAAGTTTAACGATACCATAACTTCATTTGGATTTAAGGAAAACACCGTTGATCGGTGTATATATATGAAAATTAGTGGGAGCAAGTTTATTTTTCTAGTTCTGTATGTTGATGATATTTTGCTTGCTGCTAATGATCTTGGTTTGTTACATGAAACCAAGAAGTTTCTCTCTAAGAATTTTGAAATGAAGGATATGGGAGAGGCAACATATGTGATAGGAATAAAAATATTCCGTGATAGATCATAAGGATTATTAGGATTGTCTCAGAAAGCCTACATTGAGAAAATTTTAGAGAGATTTAATATGAGTAAATGTTCAGCATGAATAGTTCCAATTCAGAAAGGTGACAAATTTAGTCTTATGCAATATCTGAAAAGTGAATTGGAACGAGAACAAATGAAAAATATTCCTTATGCATCTGTTGTGAGGAGCTTAATGTATGCACAAACTTGCACCAGACTAGACATCAGTTTTGCTGTCGGAATGCTGGGCAGGTATCAAAGTAATCCTGGAATTGATTATTGGAAAGCTGCAAAGAAAGTTCTTAGATACTTGCAAGGAACAAAGAATCATATGCTCACTTATAAAAGATCCGATCATCTCGAGGTGATTGGATATTCAAATTCAGACTTAGCCGGATGTGTCGATACAAGAAAATCAACGTTTGGTTACTTGTTTCTTCTAGCAGGAGGGGCAATTTCATGGAAAAGTGCGAAGCAGTCAATTATTGCTACATCCCATTATGGAAGCTGAATTTGTGGCATGCTTTGAGGCCACAATTCATGGATTATGGCTGCGGAATTTCATTTCAGGGCTTGTGATTGTCGACAGTATTGCCAAGCCGCTGAAAATTTATTGTGATAACTCTGTAGCAGTTTTCTTCTCTAAGAACGACAAGTATTCTAAGGGTGCTAAGCATATGGAGATCAAATACTTGTCTGTCAAAGAAGAAGTTCAGAAACAAAGAGTTAATTGAGCACATTAGCACCAATCTTATGATAGCAGATCCCTTAACAGAAGGACCGCCATCCAAAATATCTAATGAGCATGTTGAAAAGATGGGCATTATTGGACGTCATTAATGTTTGTATTATGATTGTATTAAGTTCATGTATTTGACACTTTGAGCTCACTTACGTGTTTATGATATTTCCTATTTTCTATTTAGTATACATTATGGAAATAGATGAATGTTAAACAGGATAGTTTCTAAAGAAACATTATGGTTGGACAACTGTACTTCTCATTTATGGATCATGTTAAGTAAAGTGCTATAGTTGTAGTACATAGAAGGAACTATGTCGATTAATGACATACAACCGCTATGACTCATATTAGTTTTCTTTACTTAATTGTGATTATTATGTGATTGCCAATTTAATGAAATTTTATAGCATAATGTTATTATGCACATTATAGTCTTTATTAAACCATGAAAGGAAAATCATATGGGCCAAGTGGGAGAATGTAAGAATTATTGTGACCCACAGATATGATTTATTATATGGTTTAATAATTATTGAAATGCTATAAAATAAATAATTATTGGTTACGAGAAGTTGCGACTCTAATAAAATGAAAGGGTATATCGCTTTGATGGAAGGCACCTTTTCAACAAACGTATAAATAGAGTCCGATCATCTCTCCACCCACAATGAACAACAATAACAGAAAGGAATTTGGTATTCTCTTTTCCATCGATTGAATACATTAAAGTATAGTGGGTTAAGGGAGAGAAATCGGATTTCTTCATTTGATTCAAGTTCATCAATTATCATCAAGATTAACGCTATGGATAAAGGTACGTCTTCATTTATTTGTGAAAATCATGAAGATCAAAAATCACTGTTTTTCTGTTGAATTTCCGCATCAAAATATTATTTGTATTATCTAACATTCAAACCATATTTCGGAAGTCGTTACAGCTCCATGATGCTCTAAACTATCAATTTCTAAAAACTCCACCTCTTCACAACTTTTAAATCAAACCTTACAATTCAAAGTTCACACAATTCTGAATTTAGAGACTAGTTTCATATATTACTTTGATTAGATAAATAAATAGCTTGAATTCTTATCGGGCATTGCGAAATAGATTGATTCGGCTTGTCAGGTTTGTTCAAAGCATGTACGCAAATTTTTTCTCTCTTTTATCCTTTCCTTTTTTTTCTTGTTTTTGTCGGCAGTTGCTTCTTTTCCCTCTTACTCTCACATGCACATCTGGTGAAGAACAAGGAAAAGTTGGCTGAGTGGTTAAGGCTGAAATTTTATAAGGTTTTGGGCTGAGCTGAGCCCATTAGTATATTTTCTACCAAGACTTTATCGTAGTTATAATAACATAATGAAAGATTTTTGTTTTATGTGAATGAATTAAAGTTTTCCCCTACACAAATTGGAAAGAAATTAACAAACATGGGGGAGGACAAATGAAGAGCGAAGAAAAGCACTTCTTTAGTGTTTGTTGGTGAACTGGGAGATTTTCATTCTTGATAAGTTAAAGACAACTTAGGATTTTGGGAACTGACCATGGTTACTTAACTGATGCCATTGATACGCACCGATGCTTTAGACTCGAGAAGATTTTGATGTCGTAGAGTCGATATCTCCTCACTAGAGTGCCTCCAAAAAGTGATGTTAAAAGATTATATATAAGTTGTCCCACATCGGTGATATGTGATGGTGTGCACTAGTTTATAAACCTTTCAAATCTATCGACAATATTACTAGCTTTCAAGAATGAGTTCTCCTAAAGATTATTGTGCGTACAATCTAATTTATGGGGGGGGGACCTTAGGCTCTCTCTCCAAGTAAAAGAAGAGATTTCTTTTGTTTGAATGAAATTATTTTGCCACCTACATATATCAAATAGAAATTAAAAAAAAAATGAGGAAGCACAAATGAAGAGCGAAGAAATCTTCTTTGATAGCATTTCTTGGTGGATCACAAATGAAAGAAAAGTCTTTTCTTCATGTAAATGGATTAAATTTTTCCATATACATAAAGTGAATGGAAATATGAAAACATGGAGAAGGTGAAATCAAGAGCGAAGCATAGTTCTTCACCGTCTTTCTCCTCCGCATATTGTCTTCTTTCCATGTTCCTAAAAATCGATATCTACTCTCTAAGGGCTTTTACAAAGTGATATTTAAAGATTCTATATAAATTGTTCCATATCCGATAGTACCCGATGATGGTGTGTCTAAGTTTATATGTCTTTTTAAGTCTTGAAAGCTAGTTTTTACTTTCAACCATGAGCTCTCCAAGAGATTATTGTTTGTACAATTTAATTTATAAACTCTTAAGTTCTCTCTCAAACAAAGCTAGTTTTTAACTCGAGGTATATTCTTTCACGGAGACTTTAAAAATTGAATAGAAATGTAAACACCGGAAGGATTAGAAATCAGGGGCCAAGAAAAGTTCTTGATGCTTCTGCTCCACTCATTTTGTTCTTTCCATGTTCTTGCACTTGACAGGAAATTTCTTGATGCTTTCAAGGTCGTCATCTTATGGAAAAATGTCATTCTTTATTTTCTTCGCTCCCCATTTAAAATCATTATTTCTTCTCTATTTGTACATTTTTTTTCTTTTTTTATGTTTCTTTAATCATCCTTTGATTCGCATGCGCAAAGGTCGATCTTTAAAATCTTTTTAATAATCTTCTTAATTTAAACTCTAGGTTATTGATTTTCCTTGTCCTCTCCTGCTTTTTTCTGTAAAATCTTGATTTCGACCAAGATTTTTCTGCAATTCAGGCGGTGGTTATTGTTTCCTAATTTTCTACTCAATTTAGATGGCCACACCAGTTAAGAGAACTCGACTTGCATTATAAAATATTTGTATGCTAAATTAAAAATGGAATTTTAGAGTGATTGCACAATTTTCCACATAAAAGTGGTCCGGCAATATTCAATGTACAAATTCTATGAATTAAATCCCTCAATTTAAAAGATCTTTCGTGATTTAGGTTTGCCTTTTAAAGATGGTTAACCATTCGAAATGTGGGAAGCATTGATGTCTATACCAAACTGAAAAATATTATACTTAGATTATCTTAAGTGGACACATGTAGGATTAATCTTCTTGGTTTAATAATATGTAGCAAGAATATTCAATCTTGGGTGACAGCATGTGAATAAAAAGAATTATAAAGAATGACTTTCTAACATGAAATGAGAATTTTTTTTTGAAAAGTATTAAAAATGTATTTACATAAAAATTAAATGAGAGTTGATTGTCCAGAAGCTATTGTAACTTAAGCAGAGAAAAATTGATGAATCATATGAATTAAAGTTAGTGTTGCGTGTGTTGATTCAAGGCGTAATTATGAAACGTAAATGAAAGTTGGTAAAAAATAAGAAAAGTTAGTGATTTGCATACTGTAAAAACCAGTTAGCATTTCATAGTAGGGTCTGTAAATTACTAATAAGATATTATGAAATTAGGTGACCGAGGGTCTTAGACTAGACTTTTACTATATGTGTTTTGCTTAATCTAAATCTTGTAACGCATGCACTTTGACATTTTTTAGATCATAAACACTTGAAATTTCACAATATACAAATGTTGACATATAAATTCACATATACTCTTTTGATACTTTCTTGAAACTTCAACAATATTGTAAAGTGTTGGCGAGAAAGCATAAAAGTACTTTTTACATGAACTTAATTGTAAACAGACAAGCCCAATATATATATATATATATAATACTTACCAATTTCAAAAATTTACTTTCTTCCGAACAACGTAAAAATAAAATCGTGATAGACTTTATCACTCTACATTGTACATTTGCATATGACGTTCTTTTTCCCCCAAGGGCTTTCCAAGATGGTCCCTACAGAATCATTCTCAGATAATAAGGTGAACGTGACGAACTACATTTTGTCATAATTTTAAAGACATGGAAATAAATGTATCATTTCCAAAATTTTATCTAAACAAGATATGCCTTACTTGCAAGATGGAAGAACAAAAATGCGTAACATACAGACACTAACACACATGAAATGTATCTCTTCGTAATATAATGGCTATCAACTCTCCAGGAAGAATTCCTGAGGGTACTCTAGCAGAATCATCGTGGGTGCAAAAAAAATTCTGGTCTTCAGAAACCGGAAAGTATTGAGAGCTTGACATTTTCGTTCATTTGAAAAGGCACAGTTTCATCATTTCGAAAAGAAAAACCATGTAGAAGCTTAGTGACATTTGAATCTTGGGTGACAGCATGTGAAACAACAAATTACGAAGAATGACTTTCTACCATGAGAGGTGAATATATTTTTGGTCAAAATCAGAACTATGCTACACCACAGGTGAAAATATTTTTTGGTCGAATGGCGAGCACTGAGCACCGAGCGAGGCGAGCATTGTGTGGCGAGTAGGGCGAGGTTGCTCATGAATGAAAAGTTGTTTCTTTCAAGTAAAAATTGAAGAGGATAAAGAAGAAAGAAGATGGTAAAAAAGAAATGAGAACAAGAAATTGGAGGACAAGGATGCAGTTTGATGCCATTTAGTGCCATTTAAATTGGGATTTGCTCTTTAAAATAGATATACGAATATTATATACAATATATAATATATTATAATATAAATATATATAGTCAGGGTTAGTTCGAGTTAGATTAATTTTAAACTTTCAAGACCAAGGATTGACTCAATCCCCTTGAGAACTGGACTAGCATCGGCAGAGTTGAGCCCATCAAGGGAACCCTAGACCGATGCTCACTCCTAGAAAAACATATGTCAAAATCAAGTAAACAACGTAGAAACTAAGAAGATAATCATGCATGACAATGTACAACCGTTGTCGCGTGCCGTGTCGTGTAGAGTAAGGCTTTCATGAATTCATTGCATATTTACCAACCTTAATTTGCACCATTAGATCCGATGAAATTGATGTGAGACCTTTCATTTTTAAAGGTCTAATTCAGTCGATAATGTATACTAACTTCGTAAAATTTCTCCCCCATAGCCTCCTCCACGGCATGAGAAATCTGAGAACTTCCAAATGAATTAGTAGCTTTGTCTTCCCTTTTGATAAGGACGCCGGGCTCCCATCTAGACGATCTAGAACTATTCTTTTTTTTTCTTTTTTTTTTGGGGGATAAAATTATCTTTTTGGCAAGCTAGAACTCTTTAAATAGGGGCTTAATTTCAAGGGTTTCATTCCCTTCTTAGTAATATGATCATTTCGAAAGAGATCTGTCCTTTTTTCATTCACTTGGCAATGGGTGATCTCAAGCATTTTGGCCTCCTTGTGATGATGATCGTTGTAATGTGTACAAGTCCAGGAGAAGTGGGAGCCGCTACAAATTTTTACCGTCATCAACTACGTATGAAGACATATTTCCAACGTCTTTAACGAGCAATATGCAGCATCGTTAATTTCACATTAAACTATAGAGTTCAAAACAAATCAATATATACAGCATGCAAACGACAATTTTCTTTTGCCTTTTCCTCATTTAGTGAATGAGGAGAAATCAAGAGCGAACAAAATTTCTCCATTAGTGTTTCTTGATGGACTAGAAGATTTTAATTTTTGAAACGGCAAAACATTTTAGGGTTTCAGGAAATGATTGTATTTACTTAACTCATGTCATTGCATCTACCAATGCAGACCCAAAAAGATTTTGATGCGTCACTCAAATGATCTAAAAAATATGTTAAAAGATTATGTATAAGTTGTACCATGTCGGTGATATGTAATGGGATATGTACGTTTATAAATCTTTTCAGTCTACTAACTAAATAACTAGTTTGCAAGAATGAGCTTTTCTAGAGATTTTTTGTGTATAATTTAATTTAAAATAAATACTAAGGGGAGAGTGCACGTGGATCTTGTACAATACAAAATCCTTGGGCTCTCTCTCTCTAAAAAAGCTAGATTTTAATTTGACATGAATTTTTTAATATTAATCATGTATCTGTTGTCCCAAATCGATAAAATGTGTGTGCATTCATTTTTAAATCTTTTGAGTTTATGAAGTAAATAATCAGCTTTTAAGGATGAGCTCTTCGAGGGATTGTTGTTTGTATAATCTAATTTATAAATCTATACACTCTCTCACCAAGAAAAGCTAGTTTTTAAATAACCCATATTATTTTAACCACTTACACTCGTTAAAAATTTAAAAACATGGAGGAGAAGAAACGAAGAGCGAAGAAAAGTTCGTCACTAGCGTTTCTTTTCCACACATTGGCCTTCTTCTTCCCATGTTCTGGACACTTGACAGGAAATTTCTTGATGCTTAAAAGCTTGACATTGCATGGAAACAGGCCATTGTTTATTTTCCTCTCTCCCTTTTCAAACCATACTTTAATCTCTTTTTCTCTACATGATCTTATATCATCCCTTGACTCGCTAACGTCGACTTGGGAGTTCAGACTTTAGGTTATTGATTTGTTCTCTCCTGCTTTTCTTTATAGAGTCTTGACTTCTACCATGATTTTTCTGCCAATTGAGGTGGTGGTTGTTGTTGGCTAATTTTTGTAGTTTCGATGGCGACACTAGTTAAGAGATCTCAACATACATTTAGAGTGATTACATATTCTTCCACATGAAAATGACCCGGAAGTATTCGAGTCTAATTTCTATGAATTTCGTTGCTTAATTTTAAAAGGTTTTTCGTGATTTATCTGTTCATGAATGTTTCACTTCTGCGGACGGGATTTGCCTTTTAACAGGGGTTAAATATTCTGAAGCGGGGGAAGCATTGATGTCTCTCTAAAACCAAAAAAAAAAAAAAAAATCAATTTTTTTTACTCGAGTAAACAAACAAGCCTCAATACATTTTTTAAACCTACCAATTCCTTTAAAAAAAATTTACGAGATGGAAGAAATATCCATTTTTTCAAAGATGTAACAATAAAATTCGTGAGATAATTCTTCACTTTGCATTGTACATTCACATATGCTATTCAATTTTTGCTCTTTCTCCCCAAGGACCTTCTAGATGTTCCCTCTAAAAACCATTCTATGATTGTAACGTAATTGTACATTCACAAATGCTATTCTATGAATAATTTGAAAAATATTTTCATAAACATGATCGCTTTGTCGCTTAATTTGTCAATATAAATTATTTTCAAATTTGATAACATTATGTGTCCAAAGATTATCATAGACGGCCAATATATTTAGTTCATTCTTTTTTGTAAGGGATATAATTGATCATTTTTAAAATAATGTTTTCCAAATCATTCATTTTCACAAAACAAACACAGCCTCAATACAAATAGATGTAACATACAAACACTACTATACATCTCCTCATATAACAATGGCTATTGACTCTAGAGGAACAATTCCTAAAAAAACTCCAGAACCATTATCCGTGTGTAAAATTTCTAGTCTCCGGAAATCGGAATGCACTGGAGGTTGATCGTGTATGAAGGTTCTTTTCGTTCTAGAAGGAGTAACATTTTTGTTCATTTAAACAGACGCTTTTATCGTCTCGAAAGGAAAAACAATCTGGAAGCTTGCTGACATT
Organism: Eucalyptus guilfoylei; assembly: GCA_016097605.1. NCBI lineage: Eukaryota > Viridiplantae > Streptophyta > Magnoliopsida > Myrtales > Myrtaceae > Eucalyptus > Eucalyptus guilfoylei. The sequence goes on from CM027869.1 coordinate 23,350,176, forward strand.
TTGAGTCTTGGGGGACAGCATGTGGACTAAAGAATTATAAAGAATGACTTTCTAACTTGGAAGTTGGGAATTTCTCTGGTCAAAACCGGACTTGTACTACACGACGGATCAAGACTAATAACCTCAAAGAAAGAGAGAAGCAAGTGTGTCAAAATCAAGTAAATAACGTAGAAACTAAAAAGACAACCATTAAACTGTTGCTATGCCTCTCGTCGCCGAGCAAGTTTTCTATGGACCTATTACATATACTAAACTTAATCTGAATCAACAGATTTGATAAGATTCATGTGTAACCCACATGTGATTAATCTTTTCAATGATTTAAATTCAGTTACTAAATTCAAATAATCCAACACATTTTTTTTTATCAAGACTTTTAACTAGTTATAGTAACCTAATGAAAATGATGTCTTTTTATGTGAAGATTTACCACGTACATAGATTGTTAGAAATGTGAAAACATGGAGGAGGAGGAGAAATCAAGAGCGAAGAAAAGTTATTCATTAACATTTCTTTCCACGCATTGGCCATCTCTTTCTCATGTTCTGGACGCTTGATAGGAAATTTCTTGATGCTTAAAAGCTCATCATTGAATGGAAACCGCCATTCTTTAGGGTGTGAATAATAATTATTTTATTTCAGAAATCAATTTATAGCCATACATAGATCTTTCTATTTCTATTTTCCGGATGAGTTTTTGAGTAAAAATACGCTTTCAGTAACCACATAAAATATCTATTTCTGATATAGAAATTTGTTTGATAACGACATAAAATTTCTTTCTCCCGAACGGTAATAGTGGACGACGGGTGGTGGTGCATGATCGACAATGGTTGGCGGACGATGCCTGGCGATGGGCGGGAGGTAGCGGACAGTGACGGGTGGACAACCGGCTAGTTGCGAGAGTGAACAATGAAAATAGTTTTTATTTCTCACTTTTGTTTCATAAAATAGAAAAATAAAAAATTTATACCTCTCATTTTTATTTCAAACTTATTTCTAGAGTAAAAATTGATTTTATAAATAGAAAAATGAAATTACATTATTAAATGGATTTCTACTCCAAATCTGTTCTCGAGAAAAAAAAATAAAATAACAAAGTAAAATAATGATTATCACGTGTGTTCTTATTTTCCTCAATCCCCTTTTGAAATCAATCTTTAATCTCTCTTTCTCCACGTGTTTCTTAATCATCCCATGATTCACTAACGTGGACTCGGGATGTCAGACTTTAGGTTATTGATTTTCTTTTGTTCTCTCCTGCTTTTCTTTATAGAATCTTGATCTCTACCATGATTCTTCGGCAAATTGAGGTAGTTGTTGTTGTTGCCTAATTTTCTGCTCAATTTAGATGGGGACAACAGTTAACAGATCTTGACATACATTAAGAGTGACAGCACAATCTTTCACATTAAAGTGACCCAAGAGTATTCGAGTACAATTTTTACGAATTTCCTCCCTTAATTTAAAAAGGTTTTTCATGATTTATATGTTCATGAATGTGTTACTTATGCAAATAGGGTTTGCGTTTTAACAGGGGTTAACCATACGAAAGTACTAACCTCTCTCCCAAACATGAAAAAGATCAAATTCGAAAGGGAAAAAGAACATGCACCTACATTTGTTTCGTATCTGGATCCATCTAACTTCAATAATTCCACCCCACGTTTAAGATACCCATATATATAAGGAACACTCTGAATCGGATATATATTATATGATTTTTCTTCCGCTGCTCAATCGCGGATTTTACCACTTACACCAGTTGCTCAAAAAGTCGGTGGCAGAAAAGTGAAAAAGTACTTTTTATTCAACTCTAAACAAACAAGCCACAAAATAAAATTTTATACCTATCAACTCCTTTAGAAATGGACCAGCCCGGAAGAAAAATCCATCTTTTCAAAAATGTAACAAATAAATCGTGATATAAATCTTCGCTTCACATTGTACATTCACACATGATATTCAATTCTTGCTCTTTCTCCCCAAGGGTCTTCCAGCGTGGTCCCTCTAAAAACCATTCTTTGATTGTAACATGATTGTAATGATCTATATTTTGTTCTAATTTTCATATAGATAGTTGTAACATATAAACACTAGAATGTACTTCTTTGTAATCTAATAGCTATTAGCTCTCCCGGAACAATTCCCATGGGGACTCTAGAAGCATCAGCGTCTAAAAGAGTTATAGTTTCGGAAACCAGAGAGGTCAATCGAGTACGCATGTTCTTTAGTCCCTAGAGAGTACATCATCTAATCAAAAAGCTTAGTGACATTTTGAGTCTTAGTGTGACAGCATGGGAATTAAAGAATGACTTTCCAACATTAAAGGGGAAAAAATTTTCTGGTCAAAACTGGAAATGTGCTACATAATAAATCAAGACCTGTCACGTCAAAGAAAGAGAAAAACGTGTTGTTCAAAATCAATTAAACAACGTAGAAATTAAGATGACAATGCGCGGCAATATAAACCCACAGGCGATCCACTATTTTCAAACGTCCGAATTCAACTTAGCACATGTGCTAAACTCATATAATAATTCCTCCCCTATAGCCTCTCTTGCACGGCATGGAAAGTCTGGGAAACTTCCAAACCTTTTCATTAACTTTGAATTAGTAGTTTTGTCCTCTCTTTCCAAAAGGACATCTTGCTGCCGTCTAGAAGATCTAGAGCACTCTTTCTTTCCTTTTTTTTTTTTTTTTTTTATGTTAAATTATCTTTTGGCAAGCTAGAACTCTTTAAATAGGAGCTTGATTTCAAGGGTTTCATTCCCTTCTAAGCGATACAAACCCTTCGAAAGAGCTCTTGTTCATTCACTTGGCAATGAGTGGTCTCAAGCACTTTGGCCTCCTCGTGATGATGATCGTTGCAATGTGTACGAGCCCAAGAGAAGTTGCAGCGGCTCCATATTTTGTCCATCATCAACTCCGTATGAAGATAGATTTCCAACGTCTTTAACATAGAATACGCAGCATCATTAATTCCTTACTAAAGTCTAGGGCATAAAACAAGCTGATATGTACAGCATGTAAACCGCAATTTTTAGTTTTTTGCCCTTTTCTTTTATAATGAAAGAATCAGTGATCTTGTTGTAAATTTTGCAGGAGACTCGAACATGTATGCTACTCTTGGAGTCCAGTGCAAGTGCTGCGACGGCAAGGGAGGTGAATGCAGGAGCGAGTGGGCGGAGGGGTCGTGCTCTAAACTGCGATGCTTGCCATGGAAATATCGCCATTAAGTTTCAGAATTCTGCTTTATTATGTGAGTAAACAGGTGACCGAATGCAGCTGCGAGGTCAAATGGAAATATATGGAATAAAGTCGATGTGCTATGTGTTTTTTCATATATCCATGTTAACTAAAACATATGTGTGACTCGTTATGAAAATCGTGTATTAGTTTTAATATGTTTGGCACTTCGTATTTACCCATCATGTATGTTTTGCTTTGGAACAACAAGTTTGATAACATTAATGTGACTTAAAGGTCCAAAAAGAAAGCAATTCGTACTTGATTTTATTGGCGTGAGCGTTAGTCACTCGAAGCCCCCATGAGTTCTAGTCAAGTATTGCAGAAGTTCATCATGGAGATTGACTTTTGTCCACTGAAACAATCGATTAATTCGATGACTTGAGGGAGTTCGTTACTTTTTTTCTTCGTTATTTTTAAGGCGATTGAAGTTACAATGAAACAACTTAATGGAGGAATTACAAGATGTCATCATCAAGCGAATCGTTATGGCAAAAAAAAAAAATGCCAGTTAAGATTGATATGCATCGCTCCTCTATCTCTGCTAAATGAAAGGGCATGAGCGACGTGGGTGCGCTCGCTGAGCTATAAACATCCGTCGTATCTATCAGGTAGAGACGGGCAGCTTCCATCGCCAGCTCGTCACCGCCACTCTTTTTCAAGACTGGAGTGGGGAACAGTCCTTTTGATGTTCTTGGGACGGCTCTACGACACTAGGGGCGCATATGATAACATTTCTATTAGGAAAAAAATTCTATTCTGAAGTAGTTTTTTCTATTTTTGTTTCCTAGCCAAGTTTCTGAATAGATGAACGAATTTAGTAATTACACAAAATTTCTATTCCCGAAAGAGAAAAGCATTTAGTACGACTCTCAAATTTTCTTTTCTTGTTTCCTTTTTTTCTTATTTTCTTCCTCTAGCCGGTCATCGGCCACACGAGAGCCAATGAGGCAAACATCATGGTGGTTGGGCTAGGCTTGGCCTCGCCTTGGCTAGGAAAGACTTGACCTCGCCCTGATTGGGAAAGACTTGACCTTGCCCAACCACCGCGAGGTTGGCATCACCTGGCCTAATAAGGCCAACCTTGTGGTGGTTGGACGAGGCTCGGGCCGACAAGACTTGGCTTGCCAAGGTTTGGCGACCAGCTATGGGAAGAGGAGGAAGGGAAAAAAAAAAGAGAAAAAAAATGGCTTGGGCTTGATTGTTGAGTTGTTCTTAGGAACAAAGAAATAAATTTTTTTTTTATTTCTTGATATTGTTCCAAATATATTTCCGGGAACAAATTTGTTCCCACGAATAAAAGATACTCAAACGTATTTTTGTTCTATTTCTATTCTAAAGAAAAAAAAATAGAAAAGTTACCAAACGCACCGTAAAAATGAGACTCCCGTCTCAAATAGTCCTGTGAAGTAAGTGTGTTTTAGGAACATAATAGGGACAAAGGCATGACGAGGTTTCTAAATACTTAGCCACGGTCGTTTTGATGTACAAAGGTGGGAGAAGTCCTTAAAGGAGGACACACCACGAACGACAGGCTCGTCCCTAATAGTCCCGAAAGAGAAAAGAGCCTTTCAGGTTCTCTTCTGGAACATGGTAGGGGCGAAGCAGGGCCGTCTCTATAACTGGGCCGTCGCTACAACTCTGGCCTGGTTTTTTCCTCACTCATCGTAATATCGGCATTTCCAATTTTTTCATTTTACCATATTGATTGATCCAATCTATTCACACTCAAAACAACATCCGATTAAGGTGTGAAATTATGTGCGACGTTACTAAGACACTTGGGCAGTGTGTACCAACAAAGACGATAAAATTATTCTGTTCATTTAATATCATGAAATATTCTACTAAACTTTCGTCTTTCTCCTCAAAACTTGGCGATTTTGATGTGAATTTTTCCTCTTTTGAAATGTCGATTTCATGCGAGGCATATGAACATGTCCTACTTTTGATAGAAAAGATACAATTCCAATGTTCCAACAGAATTCTAAATGCCTGCAAATGGGGCTGGTAACTTGTTCTTTCTTGTTATATTTGCATCTATTATTTGTATCATTTCGCATTATTATGAAATGGTGTGAATGTGGTTATTAATAGTAATTCGCTGAAAATAAAGGAACACATGTCAGTTGGTGTTGATTTTGAGTCAAGTTTAATACCACAGAGCTTGCATCTTTCTTAGAAATATGCATCTTGTCCAAGTTTCGATTTTGTCTCATATCGAGGATCTCTATCTCTTCATACGAGCTAATTATTGCATACCATCCTCAATTCGGACTCAAAAAAATAGTTGAAATCTCAAGGGGAGATCAATTTGACTAACTTTTTAATTGAGTAAAAAAATTAATCCGCCCCGTTAGAAAATCCAACAAAGAAAAATCTCTGGTCAATATGTGAAGGAAGAACACGTGTTTGTGTATTTATATATAAACAAGGATTTGATTGAGAAAAAAGAAAAGAGGAAGATAAAAAAAACAAAAAACAAAAAAATTTCAAGGATAATAAATCAGACAGGTGACGTGGAAACCCCTGCAAGCAGTCCCATCAATAAAGCCACAAACCCTAGAATCTGCGAAGCCCGAGTAGAGCCAGAGGAAGCAGAAGCCGCGACGCTTTGAAGAAGAAGAAGAAGAAGAAGAAGAAGAAGGACGGATCCGGCGGAGCGAAGCATGGAAGATCTGAAGAAGAGAAAGCTCGACGAGACCGCCGGAAACGGCGGTTCTCCTGACTCCGAAGAGAACCTACGCTCGCTCCTCGAGCCCCTCGCGAAGCCCCACCTCGTCGAGCTCCTCGCTAAGCTGTGCGTCTCCCTTGCCTCGCTCCTTTTTGTTGTCTTTTCTTCTTAGCATCTGGATTTCGCAATCGGCGTGAATTAGCACCGTTAGATGACGGGGTGATCTGGGTTCGGTGGGCATCTTTGATGAATTTCAGTTGACGAATCTCGAGTAGTCTGGGAAAGTAAAAGAACGAGCCTTGAGCGTGATTAATCTGATCGGCGAGGTGAGTGGGGGGTGGTTGTTTATGCGAAGTTTAGCTGGTATTCTCAAAAGGGTATTCGACGTTTTGGGATTTTCGTTCGTCAGTATTGTTGAATTCATCCTGCGTAATCTGTTTCGGAACCTTGTAATTTTTGCTGTAGTTTTGATTATTTTTGTCTAGTTTATTCACCATAGCTGATTTAAATGGATTTGATGGAACGCGAGTTTAGGAGCTGAGTGCCTGAGTACGTTGGCAGACCGCCGAAAATTTCTATGAGGGGCAAGAAAGTCTTCTCTTTCGGTTTTTCATTATGTGCCGGTAATGTCAAGAACCACCTGCAGCTGCTAGTCTTCTCAAATCTTTGTGGCTAATTTAGCTATGGCCGAACCAGGAGGCTCTGTCTCCGCTTTTATCGATAGGTTAAGAGCCATATTCGCATTTCGTTCCTTAGAGGGTCTGCCTATATTTTTTTGTTAATTTGTCGTAACATATCAATGTTTATTGCTGTCCTTTTGATGGTAACATGGTTCCTTCGGACTCCTGAGTCCGGATGAGTCTGGTTCTGACTTGGCTGAATTCGTTATTTAAACTACTAGAAGTCTGATTATCTGGAAAATACTGTTGTGGCACTCCTCATTTTCAACAATGTTGCTTTAGTTTTATTGGGATCAGACCCTTCTTGATTCAAGCTTTTGTATAAAGTTTCGTGGATTATAGCAAATGAGGGATGCTTTGGCTGGTAGCTTTGCTCTTTCCACTTATGTCTGCCTATGTGCAAGGGCAGTCTTGTTTCCATACATGCTTTTACCTGAGAATGTACTGTTTGTGCTAGTGAACTGTATGCCGTGTGATTGACCCTGTGCATGTGTGTTTGTTTGCATGTTGACGAATAAAGAGGATCCCAATACCCTTCGATTGCAGAAGAAATAAAAAGTATCGCGAGTGCAGATCCAGTCCACCGAAAGCTTTTTGTCCGTGGCTTGGCCTGGAATACCACTTCAGAAACCTTGTGTGCTGTGAGTGCATTGCTTGCCGCTTGCCGATTGTCTCCGTGTGCCACTGTGTTCGAATTCCCCATCGCGAGCCGTCACAATTGCGAGGGAGAGATATTTATTCCTTAAATGTGCTTTGCTTCTAGATGTTTTCTCCTCATTATTGAAGTTTCAGGAGAGGTCCTATGCATGGATTTTTTTATCTTGAAGCAATTGAGGACATTTTTTTTGTTACAGGCCTTTCAATGTCATGGAGAAATAGAAGAAGGTGCTGTCATTTATGACAAAAACACAGGGAAATCGCGCGGTTATGGTTTTATTACTTACAAAAATATCGAGTCAACTCAAATTGCACTGAGGGCACCTAGCAAAATGATTGATGTATGTATATGCCAGTTTCTCACTTTCTGTAGCTAATGCTATAGTGCTCTCTCTCTCTCTCTCTCTCTGTGCACGCGTTTCTCACCGTTTCAGCTTTTCGCCCTGATAGATGCACTAACACACAGATTTACTAGAGTCCTAAAACTCTCTGTTGAATGGCATGATAAATTATGGAGATTGCTATATATATATATGATGTTTCGTAAGTGAGTATTTATATCATTTGATTGAAGAATAGATGGAGGACGTAAATCTTAATTCGTAAAATCAGCTTTTCTGAAGCATTTTCCATTGATAATGGAGGCGGTTTTTAATTGAGATCTCATAGCATTGTAATTAAGAGATTTTTTAGATAAATGCTTCATAAATCAAATTTGAGGCAGAATTACTATAGAAGATCATCTTACTGCTTAGAAGCAGATAAGTCTTTAAGTTTCTCATGTCATAATTATTTGCAGAAGCAATAAGCCCGTGCTTTTTTCTGTTCAAGATGGTTTCCTCCTTTTGAAAGTTGATAAGGAGAAGTTAACTGCCATCTATTGTTAGGTAGCCATTTCACACATAGAAGCCAGGCTGTTTGTCCAACACGTAGCACTTCTCTTGACTCTTATAGTAAATAAGTGCAGTTCTTACAAACTTTTAAATTTAGGGAAGGATGGCTGTCTGTAATCTGGCATGTGACGGACTGACTGGATCAAGTGGTACACCTGATTTAGCTCGGAGGAAGCTATTTATTGGTGGATTGTCACCGGATGTCAGTAGCGAGATGCTGCTCAGTTTTTTTGGAAGATATGGTGATATTGAAGAAGGTTCAGTTGCATATGATAAAGATACAACTGAATCACGGTTGAGTGTCTCTCTTCATCTTCAGATACTAATTGAGATTATCTCAGTTACTTTCCTGTGGATGGTCATTATATTGTTCTTGTTTGCAGTGGGTTTGGATTTGTTACTTATAGGACATCTGAGGCTGCCAAAAAAGCCATCGATGATCCACAAAAGCTACTTGGGGTAGGCGGATAATGAACTAATTGACCTCTTGCATTTGTTTTATACGCATCATTTATTCCAACACTCAAGTTCTTGCATACATGAAGCCTTACATGTCTTTCTCCTCCATGCCTAATTTAAGGCTTTCTGTGATGGATGGAATCATCTGACTTACTTTTTATGGGATAGATGGATTCACTTGATGAGGCTTCCTTTTTCATTTCAGGGACGGAGCATAACTGTCAAGTATGCAGAATCACATGGACGCAGAACAGCACAGCCACAGCAACCTGCTACAATGGTTCCAATGGCACCAATGGCACCAGGATATCCTCAGTCAGGATATCCTCAGACTGGAAAAGCTTATCCTAGCATGGATCCTGGTGGATATCCTTATCCTCAAGCTGCACCAGCTTACCCAGGTGCTGCTTACCCTAGCCCTCCTGCAGCACCTATGCCATATGCGGCACAGCCTCAAATGACTTACCCTCAACTTGCTGTGAAGAAAGACCAGCTTGGCGTCACTCCGACACCGCCTATGGGGATGGGTGGCTATCCTTATTACGGTAACAATTAGTAATCGGCTCAAAAATGGTGTAGCATGGGTGGCTATCCTTATCACACCACACAAGTGCTGCTCACTCTAGCCATCCTGTGGCACCTATGCCATATGCGGCACAGTCTCAAAGGACTTACCCTCAACTTGCTGTGAACAAAGACCAGCTTGGCGTCCCTCTGACACTGCCTATGGGGATGGGTGTCTATCCTTATTGCAGTGCCAAGCAGTAATCGACTCAAACATGGTGTAGCATGACCCCCCTCTCTCTCTCTCTCTGAATTGGAAGTTCAAAGTTTTGAATGCTTATTTCTGTATCATTTCTAATTTAGTGGTGACATCTAGGATGCTTTGATCTTTCTATCGATTGCAATTTATTTCTGAGCAGAGAATATACCTGGAGATTCATAGTTCTCTTTCTAGACTAGTACTTGCACTGTTGCAAGTGTGTTTCAATATCTTGGCTGTCTTGTTCTCCTTAACATGATGGCGAAACTGAGCTTGCTCAGCAAACGAGAGAGGGTCGAACACACCGGAGAAAATACAAATCTTTGAGTTTTAAATGTGATTAATGAATATATGGCAAGCGAACTTCGGTCGATCATCGTGCGACTGGTTTCTGCCTCGCAGCTGATTCTGAAGATTTCTTGCACTTAGGCAGCTGTCCATTCATTGTTGGTGTTATTAGTTTTGATTCGTGCTGTTTTCAAGAGAAGCAAATGCCTCGAAGAACGAGATTGATCAGGTTTTTTGTGACTTCTTTTTGTTGATCACGGATAATCAGCAAATTAATTAAAAATTTCCTTTGGAACACCAATTCTAGTCTAAGAGTTACTTTCTCCATTATTTAAAAAATAAGAAAACGCATATACCATGATTAATTAAGTTCTTGAAGAGAACTCTCTTCAACCAAGAATATGAAAAAAGAGAAGGCATGAATAATCGTTTAATGGTTATCAAATGGTCCCAGAAGAAAACGGAAACAACTGAGGGGGGCAATCCTTAGAGACTTCAATTTATACTTCATAGATTGAGAAGGGTCCCTTGAGCTATGCTGGAAAGATCTTTGGAATGAAATATAGCAGCAAACTCGTCTTATGATGTCATGTTGGGCATGCCAGCTCGGGCTTCGCTGTTGATGTAGAGGAGATATGAACGATCAAATGCGTTTCCATGATTTTCCCTTCGTCTTGTTCTCGATTTTGCATCAAATTTCGACAAGATTGGCACTCGATCGAGAAAATGGCTTTGGCACGACGCCAGCACGAGTCCGGGCACGATGATAGGACCAGCATGAGCGTGACGACCAGTCCAATAATGGGCCGGGCCAGCACAAAACTGGGCTGGGATAGGTCCGGCCAGGTACAGTAATGGGCCGGGCCTGGGCTCGGGCCCGGCACGAACTTGGCCACGGTTTCCGACGCTCTTGCTCTTCGTACTCCCCAGCGGAGTGTAAACAGCATTTTCGCAACTCCCGCTGCTCTTCAAATGGAGTTGGCCGAAAGAGCCGAAAAAAGCCGTCGCCTGAAGCTCTGGACAACTGAAGCTTCGCCACCAAAGAAATGCACGAGAATCATCCATCTGACCTAGCGCGAACTCATTTTCATCTGCTGAAGCTTCAAAGCTCGAAACTTACGTCCGTTTCGTTCTCATCTTCTTCACCGCACTGCACATTTATAAAAATCCTCGGATGGTCACTCATGAGACAAGTACAGAAACTTAGACCATTGTCCATTCTCAAATGGGTGTCTCCAAATCTTCCCGAAGACCACTCGCCATCCTTAAAATTCCGATCTTGGCCCACTGGTTTCGTCCATGGCGCTCATAACCCTAGACTCTACAGGACTAAACGGCCCGTGCCAGCTGAAGAACTTGCCTCTGTCGCGGAATCTGTAAGTAAGATGCCACCAGAGGCCTACAGTTCTTGGACGCAGACCACATTGATCCGTCGGTAGGCCAGTCCCCCACTTTAGACTCGTGCCGGTCGTGCCGGGCGGCCAAAAGATGGTGCGCGGTAGAAATCTTCGACCATGCTCATCAGCTCGGCTCTCTTCATGTAGTACATCTCCGCTTGCGTCTGCACCTGCCTCGATCAGCTTCCGCATGTCATTTTTGAATTTTAAAATTAAACCACAGTATCTTTTTTCTTCCCTATTGAATATTCAGTGTACTTTCAGAAAATCTAATTTCTCGTCTTAGTTGGCGGAGTGACCAGCACGGTTTCGTGCTTTCTCAAGACTGTTGCTGAGCCCCTGTTGTCAAGCAGGTTTCCATGAATCCATTAAATATACTAAACTTAATCTGAATCGTTAGCGCCGGAGAGATTCATGCAATATCCACAAGCGAGTTATCATTTTCAATGATCCAAATTCAGTTTAGCACGTGCACTAAACTCATAATAATTCCTCCTCTTTTCACGGCATGAAAAATTTGAGAAACTTCCAAAACTTTTAATTAACTTTGAATTAGTAGTGTTGTCCCGTCTTTCCAAAAGGACATCTAGGTGCTATCTAGATGATCTAGAATTTTCGAGAGTGAGCTCTCTAAGGGGCTATTGTGTGTGCAATTTAATTTTAATTATTTATTAGGAGAAAAGTATACGTGTGTTGTACAGTACAAAATCTTTAGTCTCTCTATTCAAGAAAGCTATTTTTTAATTCGAACCTTTTTTTATTGACTTTTTTGTAGTTATAATAACATAACCAAAAAAATTTCTATGTGAACGAATTAAATTTGCCGGCCATAATTACTTGACTCTTGCCGTTGCACATACCAATGCAAACTCAAGAAGATTTTGTGTCACAAAGTCGATATTTTGTCCCTAGAATGCCTCTAAAAAGTTATATTAAAAGATTATATATAAGTTGTTCCATATTGGTAACACATGATGGTGTATACATATATAAATTTTTTAAGTCTATCAAATAAATAACTAGCTTTCAAAGATGAGCTCTCTTTGGGATTATTATGTGTACAATTTAAATTATAAGTATTTAATAAGGGAAAAGTGTATGGGGGAGTTGTACTACACATTTTTAATCTGACACATATTTTTTCTCCCAAGACTTTTATCTAGTTAAAATAACGTAATGAAAATGATTTCTTTCAATGTGAATGAATTAAACTTGCTACTTACGTAAATTGTTAGAAGTTTAACAACATGAGGGAGGAGAAATCAAGAACGAGGAAAAGTTCTTCACTAGTGTTTCTTGGTGGAGTAGGAGACTTCTGTTCCTCATGCCATAGCACGTACGAATGCAGACTCAAGATGATTTTGATGTAAATAAATTGATTTCTACTCTCTAGAGAACCTCCACAAAGTAATAATAAAAGATATTTTATAAGTCATCCCACGTGGACAATATATAATAGTGCGTGTACATTTATATATCTTTTAAGTTTATTGATTCAATGATTAGCTCTCAAGGATGGGCATGAGAGGAAAGGGAAAAGACAACAAAAAATCCCAAATTTTATTCAAAGTGACAAATTTGTCCCATTTTTTTTTGTTACATGAAAAATCCAAAACTTTACCAATCGTGACACATTTACCTTAAATTTTTTTCGTAACACAAAAAACCCTGAACTTGTATCCATATGACACATTTACCCTAAATTATATGGCATTTTGATCTTTTACTTTTTAATTTTTTTCTTTTTTTCTTTTTTCTTAGTCTTCTCTTCCCTTCGTCGGCCATGGCGGAGCCGGCAGAGGGAAGCCAGAGTTAGGTGAGGGCTGCGCTCGCCAGTGTCGGGTGAGGGTTGCCCTCGCCTGGGCTGGCTAGGGTGGCCCTCGCCAGCGTCGGGCAAGGGCGGCCCTCGTCTGGGTCGAGCGAGGGCCTCCTTCGCCTGAGTCCAACTAGGGGTTCCCTCGCCAGGCCCTTGCCGGCGTCGGGCGAGGGTTGCCCTCGCCTGGGCTGGCTAGGGCGGGAGGAAGAGAGAAGAAGAAGAAAAAAAGAAAAGACAAAAATTCCCTTGGTGGGGAAAATGTGTCACGGTTTGTAAAGTTTGAAATTTTTCATGTAACACAAAAAAAAAAAGGTTTGGAGTAAATTTATCACTTTGGGCAAAATTTGAGATTTTTGGTGGTATTTTCCCTTAATATTCATATGGTCTTTCTCTAAAAAAACTAGTTTTTACTTAAACCCTTTTACCACGATTTTTATCTTATAATAACCTTAAGAAAAATATTTCTTTTTATGTGAATCGCTTAAATTTACCATAGATTGTTAGAAATTTAAAAACTCGGAGGAGAAGAAATTAAGAGCCAAGAAAATTTCTTCACTAATGTTTCTACTCCTCGCCTTGTCTTCATGCCATGTTCTGGATACTGGACAGGAAATTTCTTGATGCTTAAAAGGTCGTCATCGTATGGAAACAGGCCACTATTTATTTTCCTCTCTCCCCTTTTGAAATCTTTCTTTGTTCTCTCTTTTCACATGTCTTTTTATCATCCCTTGAATCACTGCGTGCACTTGGGATGTCAGACCTTCGGTTATTGATTTTCTTTTGTTCCCTCCTGCTTTTCTTTATCGAATCTTGACTTCTACCATGATTCTTCTGCAAATTGAGGAGGTGGTTGTTGTTGGCTAATTTTTCTAGTCAATTTAGATGGTGACGCTAGTTAGAAGATTTCAACATACATTTAGAGAGCGGTTGCGCAATTTTCCACACGAAAGTAATTTGAGATTATTCGAGTATAATTTCTATGAATTTCGTCCCTTAATTTAAAATGTTTTTCATAATTTATTTGATTATGAATGTTTCACTTCTCTAATAGGGTTTGCTTTTTATTAATGAATCATTTTGAAGTGTGGGAAAGGGAAAAAAACCATTCACATAACTTTTTCTTCATAACTTTTTGAAACTTAGATAATATTAGAAGAATCCGACCTTTTTCAGGATCCATCTCATGTCAATATTTCTACCCCTACGCTTAAGGTACCCATATGCAACGAAGACTTTTGAATCGAATATTTATTATATGATCTTTCTTCCACTATTCAATCGTGGATTATACCACTGCCATTGGTTGTTCAAGAAGTCGATGATAAAAAAGTAAAAAAAAAAAATTCTTTTTACTCAATCCTAAACAAACAAGCCATGAAGTACTTTTTGTTTTTTTTACTTACCAACTCCTTTAGAAATATACTGGAATGGAAGAAAAAATCCATTTTTTTAAATGTAACAAGAAAATCATAATATAGATCTTTACTCCACATTGTACATTCACATATGATATTTAATTTTTGCTCTTTCTGCCCAAGGGTCTTCTAATGTGGTCCCCTAAAAACCATTCACTGATCGTAACGTGATTGTAACGTTCTGCATTTTGTCATAAATTTCATGCAAGTAGTCATAACATACAAATAGTAGAGTATACCTCTTTGTAATTTAATGGCTATCAACTCTCGAGGAACAATTCCTGTAGGGACTCTAGAAGCGTCATCAGCGTGTAAAAGAATTCTAGTCTAAAAAACCAGAAAGTTCGATCAAGTGTGAATATTCTTTTAGTCCATAGAGAGTATATCATTCAATCTGGAAGCTTAGTGACATTTTGAATTTCGGTGTGACAACATGTGAATTAAAGAATGACTTTCTAACATGAAAGGGGGAAATTTTTCTGGTCAAAGCCGGACATGTGCCGCACAACCCATCAAGGTCTATCACCTCAAAGAAAGAGAAAAATATGTAGGTCACGACCATTTAAATAATGTGGTTATTAACCATGCATGGCAATATAAATCATTGCTTTGCGTCTTGTCACTGGGTAAGTCATCCACAAATCTATTATATATACTAAACTTAATCTAAATCGTCAGATTTGATGGTATCCACATAAGACCTATATGTTATTCATTGTTTTCAATCGTTCAAATTCAATTTAACAATGTGCTAAACTTATTTAACAATTCCTCCCCCGTAGCCTCTCTTGCACGGCATGAAAAGTTTTAGAAACTTCCAAAACTTTGAAGTAGTACTTTTGTCCTCTCTTTCCAAAAGGACGTCTGGCTGACATCTAGAAGATCTAGAACTCTTTTTCTACTTGTTAAGTTTTCTTTTGGCAAGCCAGAACTCCATAAATAGGAGCTTAGTTTCAAGGGTTTCATTCCTTTCTTAGTGATATAAATATTTTGAAAGAGATCTGTTCTTGATCATTTATTTGGCAATGATTGGTCTCAAGCACTTTGGCCTCCTTGTGATGATGATTGTTGTGATGTTTACGAGCCCAGGAGAAGTTGCAGCAGCTCCATATTTTGTCCATCATCAACTCCGTATGAAGATATATCCCCAGCGTCTTTAACAAAGAATATGCAGCATCCTTAATTTCTTACTAAACTCTAGAGCTTAAAACAAACTGATATGTACTGCATGTAAACCGCAATTTTTAGTTTTTTGCCCTTTTCTTTTATAATGAAAGAATAATGATCTTGTTGTGAATTTTGCAGGAGACTCGAACATGTATGCTACTCTTGGAGTCCAGTGCAAGTGCTGCGACGGTGAGAGAGGTGAATGCAGGAGCGAGTGGGCGAAGGGGTCGTGCTCTAAACTGCGATGTTTGCCATGGAAATATCGCCACTGAGTTTCAGAATTCTGCATTATTATGCGAGTAAACAGGTGACCGAATGCAGCCTTGAGGTCAAATGGAAAGATATGGAATAAATTTGATGTGCTTTGTGCCTTCTTATATATCCATGTTAACTAAAACGTATATGTGACTCATTATGAAAATCATGTATTAGTTTTAATGTCTTTGGCACTTTATATTTACCCATCATGTCTGTTTTGCTCTGGAGCAACAAGTTTGATAACATGAATGAATGTTATTATTTTTTTGTCCTATTCTAACTCTCAACTCAGATCTCAAACTTTTATCCTGTCTTTTTACAAAGTATGGGAGTTGAACTCCATATCCGAAACTAAACATCCTCACCCCTAATTGGGGAATCGATTTTCCTACCTCCCCTTCTCACGTGGAAAGGATAGTCATTGACATAATCCCAAATATTTACATGAATGTCACTTAAAGGCCCAAAAGAAAGCGATTTGCAGTTGATTTTATTTGCATGGGTATTAATCACTCGCCGTCCTCACGAGTTCTAATCAAGTATTGCAAAAGTTCATCATTGATATTGACTTTTGTCCACTGGAACAAACAATTAGTTCGATGATTTTAGGGAGTTCCTTACTTCTTTTCTTTGTTTATTTTAAGGCCGTGATTGAAGCTGCCATGACACAACTTAATGGAGGAATTATAAGATGTCATCGTCAAGCTAATTGTTTTGGCCAAAAAAAATGCTAGTCTGGATCGATAAGCATCTCTCTACTCTCATCGCTAGATGAAAGAGCACAGGCGACGCGTGTGCCCCCATTAAACTATAAACATCTATCGTTGCTATCCAGTAGAGACGGGCGGCTTCCATCGCCAGCTCGTCACCCCTACTCTTTTTCAGGACCGGCGGGGGAAAAAATCCTTTTAATGTTCTTGGGAGGGCTTTAGGACACTAGGAATGGCACTCCTGCCGTCCTATGAAGAAAAGCTTTTTAAGAACATGTTAGGGATGGGGCATGACGGGGGTCCCTATATATCTAGGCCACAGCCATTTTGATGTACTAAGGTAGGAGTTATCCTTAAAGAAGGACACCACTGACGGCGGGACTGTCCTTAATAATCCCAACAGAGAAAAGAGCCTTTCAGGTTCTCTTTCGGAACATCATAGGGGCGTAGCAGGGCCGTCGCTACAAATCCGGGCCTGGCTCTTTCCTCATTCATCGTGACTCCGGCATTTCCATTTTTTCAGTTACCACATTGATTGAAGTAGTGCAACAATATTCCGATCTATTTACACTCGAAAACATCTTTTGAAACTATGGAAATATATGCGGTAATCCACATTTATTAAGACCCTTGTGCAATTGTCTGCGATGCAAACTTTTTTTTTTCTTTTTGTCTGTGATACAAACTTGCACTGCACAATAATTAAAACTTACTCGTACAGTCAGCTTTGCACTATCTTACATTAAGACAGAGAGCCAAACGTCAGTGCCCACCAATAACTCCCCCCGGTTCATCTCCAACAGAAGTTTCACTCTAGGACGGGCCATACCATGAGAGTGGAAATCCTGATTAGAGATTCTCTGAGATTTTCAACGAAAGGGCCAATAATGCAACTTCAATATGCTCAAGACAAAATGGAAAGATTGATTATTTTGACAATTTCTTAACTTTTACATTAACTTTTGCCTGATCCAGCAGCTTCTGATTTGGATAATAACAGCCCTACAAGGTTCTACAGATCCAAAGAGCTTAGTGACATTTCCTAAGTCAATCAACGACATGATTGCCCATTACCATTAGTGAAATAGTTTTGTGTCCCTGGTGTCCAGCATAACCAAATTTCGAGT
The DNA here is from genome assembly GCA_016097605.1 of Eucalyptus guilfoylei. Classification (NCBI taxonomy): domain Eukaryota; kingdom Viridiplantae; phylum Streptophyta; class Magnoliopsida; order Myrtales; family Myrtaceae; genus Eucalyptus; species Eucalyptus guilfoylei. The sequence goes on from CM027869.1 coordinate 23,367,729, forward strand.
ATAGATGATCTACAATGAATTAGATTAATACGACATATCATTCTTTTTAGATAAATGGAGTCCTCCTTGTTTTTCATCAGAGTTTCAGTAAGTTTACATAGTGTTAGGATCATCCATTTCGATATATTTGGAACCTTTTCCAAAAATAAACCCCAAGAAACACACGATGCGCATGAACTTAGTCTGCCACTGCCGGCTTTAGTGAGTACATTTCATCATCTCTACCGTTACATGTTAACAGCATGCACATTATTGAAGTTATTTTAACACAACAGGGCGATCCAAACTGCAGCAAGGTGGCGACCAGCCATGAACATTAAGGCACTGTGTAATCTGCAAAAGCCAAAGCAATGGGAGATTAAGAAATCGGGTGCTTGGAAACCATGGCAACTTTAATGTAGTAAAATCACATAAATGCGCATCAAGTTATAAGGGAGACAAGGAAAAAGGATAGTCCCTCCCAAAAAACGCCCATCTTTGTCAGCAAATTCCATCTAGTTAGATTACTTAGACACAATCAGCACCATTAAATCACATGAGACGGCATTCATCCCATAAGATTAGTGGAAGAAAAGGTGGTGGTGCTGAATAATTTACACCATGGTAACATCCAACGCTGGATGCATCTGGAGACAAGTTTCCAAACAAAAACTCTTCTGCAGTAAGTGAAAGAAGGCTAAACTGACCTCCACACTTGTACCCAGCGGGGCGATTTGAAAGGTTGCAGCGTTTCGGAATGGTGACGGCGACTTCAGGCTTAATTCCAGCCATTTTGGCCGTATTTGACAGCATGGCAGCACATAGGCAGCTCGGGTTCTGCCCTATTCTCTTCACTTGAGCACAGCAGCTGCTCGACACGGGTGCAGTCTCATCCTGCGCTGCAGACATGCAGGGGGCCAGCTTAAAAGCCTCCCTATCGGGTGTTGAAGACTTGCCACATTCACCAGCCCCATACACCGTCTGGAGACCTGAAATGGCCAAAATTGCAAAAAACACCAGAACACTAATTTGCTTCATTGGAGCTTCCATATCTTCAACTATGCATAATGAGTCAGCCTGCGAGCTCTTATAAGAAACAAAAAGTTCTCACATGTGTAAACCACAATGAAAGTGGTGACAGCACTATTGAAAGATTGATTTTGTTTATTTGACACCTACTCCTTCGGATGTTGCAGTTATGGACCCACCGATATTGTTTAACCCATTGAAGACAAACAAAATAAAGTGGCTTCTCAAAGTCTTTGCCACCATTCTGTTGCTTTTCCCATCCGGAGTGGGAAAAATAAGCTTTTGATGAGTAGCTGCCAGCACAGCAAGCTACAACATCAAGTACTCCTCAAGCTACCCCACATATTTATGCAAGACACGTGCATTTGTTTTTGCAAGATTTCATTGAAAAGAAAACCAATTAAGCATTATCATCCAATGCAATCAATATAAAATTATTTTAGGCTACCTCGAATTTTCCGGCACAAGCACAAGCGATGATTCCGAAATGAAATAGTGCGCGTGTGTTTCAGTCCAATTTAGGTATTGCGCCTTATCCTTAGGACTACACAACTGGGAATTGATTTTGAAGTAGACCAGCAGAATGTAGAGCTCCGCAATTTAGAGAGCAACTATGTTTCAACAAGCAGCATCCACATTGAACTTTATTGTTCATACATAGTTCTAATGAGTTTAACAAGACTCGAGGATAAATTACAAAGCTAAAACACAAGGAAACAAGATTGTTCTGAGACAACGAGGGAAGATAACTCTGGTAGGTAGGACAGAGGGTCTTTCGATTACTGTACCATGCCTTGAAGTGATTGTCAGTTAAATCCAACAACGGATGGCAAAGGATGCCAAGCAATGAATCCTCAACTGCAAAAATATCAGTCGGCTAAACCAAATCTCCCACAATAAACTGAAGTCATTATCTTTTTCTATGGATCACACTCATTCTTCCTAGCATCTTCGGTTGCATCTGCAACTTTTTCCACGAAACCTTTTTGTATTATTACTGGAAAAATGAGTTGCATTGAATTGCCTTTACAAGAAGCAGCTACAGCTCCCAACGAACAGTCCAACAAGCGGCTAGCAAGGCAGCCTTCACTCACATTTACCTCTGTTGGATAATCATATACCTAGAAAGACGGAGCATGACTATCCTTCAAATGCCAAAAAGTTTACGGACTCGTATTTTTCTCTGGAAGCCCCCAACACAGTCCACCATCAGAGATCACAAGTATTCGTATCTGGAGTCCTACAAGACTTGGAACTCCCCCAAGTTCATGTAGATAAACAACTGATTGAGTATAACTGATGTAAAACCATCGCTAATAAGACCAATTGATTAACATAATTAACCTTATATGCCAGCGGACAAGCACGGGACAAAAACAAGAGCTCAAGTTGCACGTGACTGCATTGCACGCATTCCCCTGTTCGTGGATCAGAGCAAAATTCGCATGATTATGATATTGAAACTTCTATGACTGTATAAGTCCACACAAGATTCCTGATGGATATCGATTAGAGGAATCAACAGAAGCATAACTGGCGGTTGATTTCCGCATTTCGGATAGCCACCTACTATCTACAATCCATATCCATCACCACGACGAACTAATCCAAACCCTAACGAGTAAAAGCATACATGATGATGCATATATGTACGAAAAGCCCCAAGGGGACGAAAATCAAGAGCGGCACAACCGCTGCGAAGCTGTGCGCGCTCCCACAAGCCAGTGTCCCGAGCTTGATCTGCACTACGTTGATCAGGGCCAGCATCAGGCACACGGATCCACTGACCGACCCGACCCCAGACACCAACATCCCGAGCCGCAGCACATCCTGGTTGATCCGACAGACCAGTTCCCCATGGTGGTGGCTCGAAGACTGCGTGTTCCGGATAGCCTGATAGCCAAAGGAAGCCACACACAAAACAAAGATAAAAAGAAGAAGAAGAAGAAGAAGAAGATGAAATCTTTGCTTAGCCTTAGATTCGGCCCTATCAAGACCAAGAATCACCATTCCAACTAAACCTCATCGGATCTTTTCGCTCTCTTCTTTTCTCATCAACAACATTGGCACACTCTATTTCAAAAGGCGCAGAACAAGAAACGAGAAGAGAACCACCACCGCACCTGCTTGAGGGCGAGAGCGACCACGCTGGAGAAGAGGAAGGAGCCGAAGGAGAAGACCTCGAAGGTGATGAGGTTGCGCTTGACGGCGGGGCCGGCGGCACACCGGGGGTCCTGGTTGAGGGTGTTTTTCGGGTCCCACGGGTTCCAGGCGAGCCCGAGGAAGAGGGCGAGCGTGAAGAGGGAGTTCACGTGCACCAGGCAGTCGAGCGCCGTCACGTGGATGCTCGTGCCGGAGGACATCGCGGGGTGATCAGGGCGGTGAAGAAGGGGAGGTCGCAAAATTTGCTGGGGTGAAGGTAATGGAAGAGGCAGGTGGCGATTTGACCGACGTTGTCCATTTTTCTTCGGGCTGAAAAATGAGTCGTTGTCGTCCGTGCTCAGTCGGACTGAAATCAGTATCTTGGTCTATGGATTCACACTCCTTCCTATCATCTTCGGTTGCGTCTACATCTTTTTCCACGAAACCTTTTTATATTATTGCTCGAAAATGAATTTCATTGAAGACGTCGAGCGTGAAGAGCGAATTCCCGTGCACCAGGCAGTCAAGCCCCGTCACCCGCATGCTGGTGCCGGTGGCCATTGCGGGGTGATCAGGGGCGGTGGAAGAGCTTGAAGGCTTCGCTGTGGTGAAGGTGACATAGCAACGTTCGTTTTTCTTCGGGCAGGTCACCAACTTACTTGACCTTCCGGCATTGGACAGCGTCAGCCCCATACATGATCTTACAAGTGCGGAGACTTGTGTAAGAAAGCATACAGGAGTCCTCGTTGTCCTGTGTGTACTCCATCGGGACGAAGCAAACTTAATGTTCTTTATTTAATCTGAATTTTCCTTGCCGTTTGGGTCTTAGTAAAGCGATGGCAAATGAAAGAAGAGAGACAAAAAAATATATAATTTTATATAAATAGATACTATCGCTAAGAAAGCAACTTTATGCAGGGATTTGGAGAACAGGAAAACCAAAATTGAGGAAAGGATGAACAATTAATTCACCACCTTGTCTTACATGTCTTACTCGTCCATGCCTAATTTAAGGCTTTCTGTGATGGATGAAATCATCCGACTGACTTTTTATGGGATAGATGGATTCACTTGATGAGGCTTCCTTTTTCATTTCAGGGGCGGAGCATAACTGTCAAATATGCAGAATCACACGGACGAAGAAAGGCACAGCCACAACTACCTGCTACAATGGTTCCAATCGTGCACCAATGGCAGCAGGATATCCTCAGTCAGAATATCCTCAGACTGGAAAAGCTTATGCTAGCATGGATCCTGCTGGATATCCTTATCCTCAAGCTGCACCAGCTTACCCAGGTGCCGTTTACCCTAGCCCTCCTGCGGCACCTATGCCATATGCGGCAGAGCCTCAAATGAGTTACCCTCGACTTGCTGTGAAGAAAGACCAGCCCGGTTTCCTTCCGACACCGCCTATGGGGATGGGTGGCTATCCTTACTACAGTGACAAGCAGTGATTGGCTCAAAAATGGTGTAGCATGGGTGGCTATCCTTATTACACCACCGAGGTGCTGCTGACCCTAGCCCTCCTGCAGCACCTATGCCATATATGGCACAGTCTTAGTAAGTTCCGTGCGAGAAAGAAGATCAGTGGTGTATTTTGCTTGAGAAAGATGATAGCCCGAGGAGTCTAAGGCAACCTCCAAGCCTAGAAAGTAACCAAGTCATTCAAGATTTTTCATTTCAAACTGCTGACTGAGATACTGCTAGACATCATCGATAATAACTATGTCACCCACATATAATAGTAGTAGAATATACCCACGAGAAGTTCTCTCCACAAACGGAGCATGGTCATGGGGACTAGATCTAAAGCCAAGACATTCCATATGGGAACTGAACTTAGAATACCATGCATGAGGAGCCTATTTTAGTCCATATAAAGCTTTACATAAGGGAGATACTTTATTAGAAGTAGTAGTGTACTCAGAAGGTGGCTGCATATATACTTCCTTAGTAAGATCGCCATTAAGAAATGTATTATTAACATCCATTTGGAATAGAGGCCATTGTTTAATAGCTACAAGAGCCAAAAGACTGTGAACAGAAGTAAGACGTCAATTGGAGCAAATGTCTCGTTATAGTCAATTCCATACTCTTGAGTAAAACCTTTTGCTACTAGTCTAGCTTTGTAGCATTCCACCGTACCATCTGCCTTGGTCTTAATCTTATATACCCATCTACAACTTATAGTTGACTTTCTAGGAGGCAATTCAACCAATTCCCAAGTATGGGATTTGTCTAATGTATGTGATTCATCTACCATTGCTTGTTGCCAAAGAGGGTTAGTTTGAGCTTCTCTATATGTGTGAGGCTCGTGAAGGGAAGCAATAGCAGAGTAACAATGAAAATCATGATGCCAAACGGAAGGTTGACTTGCTTGAGTGGAGCGACGAACAAGAGAAGAGGGAATGATAGCGGGTAAAGAATCCATAGATGGTGCAGACAAGTTAGGAGCTGCCGAAGTAGGATTACCTGAGGTACCTGCATCAAGATTAGGAGAAGACAATTCTAAAGAGGAAGATACAATTGTTGTATCTTTAGAATATAAATCCATTGAAGGATTTGTCAAAAAGGGAGGAGCAGAAGAGGAGTCGAAGGGTCGAAGTGAAGACAACATCTTGTGTTCCCAAAATGTTACTTGCCCATATATGCAGAGACAATTAAAGGTAGGATCCCAACATCAATACCCTTTGTGCTCAATCCCATGCCAAAGGAAACAACATATATGAGCACGAGGTTCTAATTTCGTGTGTTCATGTGGATGAACATGGACAAAGCAAGCACTACCAAGATTATAATTAGGAACACTACCATATAAGCACTCATAAGGAGAGATATCATCTATAATAGGTGATGGAGTGCGATTGATAGTATATATAACAGTATGAGAAGCCTCTTCCCAAAACTGTTCCAGACAAGAGGTTGAGTTTTGAAGGGTGCGAACAACATCTAAGATATGTCAATATTTATGCGCAGCTCGACCATTTTGTTGAGAAGTCCCTCGATAAGAGCAATGAATGACAGTACTGTTTTGAGAAATAATTTGAAGAAATTCCGAGTCTTTATATTCGATCGCATTATCAATATGGAAGATCTTGATCTTTTGTGAAAATTGTGTTTTGATCATGGCATTAAAATTAGGGAAAAGACCACCAAAAACCCCAAACTTTACCTAAAGTGACAACTTTACCAAAAACTTCTTTTTGTGACATGAAAAATCCCAAATTTTGCAAACCGTAACACATTTACCCCAACAATGACATTTTTGTCTTATTTTTTATGTTTTTTCCTCTTTTTTTTTTCTTTTTTTCTTCTTCTTCTCTCTTCCCTCCACCAGCTTCACCATGGCTGGCGAATGGAAGAGAGAAGAAGAAAAAAATTTTAAAAAAGTAAAATACCAAAATGCCCTATAGTTTAGGGTAACACATTTACACGAATAGAAGTTCATGGTTTTTTTATACATAAACAAAAGTTAGGGGTAAATGTTTCACGGTTGGCAAAGTTTGGGTTTTTCATGTCATAAAAAAAATTTTGAGACCCACCTCGCGGTGGACAAGTTGGTTTGCACCTTGACCTTTCAGCCGGAAGGGTAGAGGTTCGAAACTTCTCGCTCTCATTGCGCAACGTACCTGCAATGCCATGGGAGGTGGGTCTGCGACGCCGCCTCGGGTTTGCGTCGCCAGCTGTACAACGGTTCCGGGGTCACAAAAAAAAATGGGGTAAACTTGTCACTTTAGGCAAATTTTGGGGTTTTTGGTGGTCTTTTCTCTTAAAATTACGATAAATACGAGACAATTCAGATTGATACTTCATAAGATAGAGCCATGTATAACAAGAATGATCATCTACAAAAATCACAAAATAGTGAGATCCTCCCATAGTGGGAGTGGGGGAAGGGCCCCAAATGTTAGAGTGAATTAGATCAAAGGGAGCATGGGAAACAAATTCATTAAGATCAAAAGATAAGGTGTGATGCTTTTCCAACTTACAAGGCAAGCAATCAAACTATTTATTATCAACGGAACCTAAATGACCACTAGAAATTAGATGACTAAACCTACAAAATGAAGTATGGACCATACAAGAATGCCAAGTTTTAGATGATACTATAACAACATAGCTACTAAGAGCATTTGGAATCTTTAGGGAGGTATGCTCGAATAGGCGTCCCACTTCACGGCTTGTCTAATTATCTATCTTGTCCATGGATCTTGCACACAATAGCCATGAGAGGAAAAGTGAATATCAATCCAAGTTCACATAGTTGACTCACAAATATCAAGTTTAAGGAGAGTCTAGGAACCTTGAAAGTGTTTGGTAATGACAATGTGGACGTTGAAATGTTTTCTATATGGCTAACTAGCATTTGTGAGTTATCAGCTGTTTGAATAGTAGGAGTTTGTGAAAGTAATGACTTTGACTTAAATAAATTGATGTTTGAAGTCATGTGATTGCAATAGGCATAATCAAAGAACCATAGATTAGAAGCACCTGGAGTCATGGATAGAGCAAAAGTGGTAGGGACAGAAGAATCAGAGGTACTGGAATCTTGAAGAATGGAGTGGAGATCCTTTAAAGATAAAGTAGCAGATGAGTTGCTGGAAGAACCCTCAATAGTAATAGCAATGGCAAATGAGCGTGCAGGTTGACCTTTATAGCGGGATCGATTGTTTGTCCCTATAGGTTGTTGTCGATAGCAAGTAGATGCAAGAAGATCATTTCGATGACAATACGTGCAATTTTTGCTATGTGATGAGGAAGAGGTAGGTGTGGCAAGTTGTGTCTGTAGGAGTGGATCAATAGGATGGTGCACCTTTAAAGTAGCAAGCCGAGTCTCTCAGTCGATACCTCTAAAACAACTACCTCAAGTCGAGGTAATGGATCTCGATGTAGAAGTGAAGCTCTTACAGGTTCAAACTCATCATTTACTGTCATCAAAAATTGCATAACACACATATGATCACAATATTCAGCGAACTTGCAAGCATCAGTATCAGCTTCCCATTGCGGCTCAGATAGAGCCAATTGATCCCAAACAACATGCAAAGAAGACAAAAAATCATTAACAGACTGACATGTTTCTTGTTGCATGCGATGCAAGTTTTCTAACAACTGATATTGATGAGCAATATCCGAGGTGGAGTAACGACCAGCAAGCAAATCCCATACTTCTTTTGCTGTGTTGAGATGACCAAATTGAAGCTTGATGGAAGGAAACCATGTTAAAATTTGATGGTTCTTGCTGTCCCACTCTTCCATATGCTCAATAAATTTTTCTCGAGTTTCTTCAGCAATCATTGCAGGCGCGCGAAAATCACAGTGACATAACACCAAATTTTGCATCCTCTCAAAAAGCTTGACATTTCTTGAGCCCCTAAGATATAATTCGATCCATTCAAGACAGTTTGAATGGGTATTGGCATGTCCATTTTATCCATTATAATAAACACCAAGAAACTAGTACTAGGAGTGCAAATATGGATAAAAAAAATGCCAAAAATGGAATCAACACTTTGAAATATCTCGGGAAGTGAATGGTCAACTTTGATCAACGGTCAATAGTTGGTCAATGCTGACATGGCTTTGATGTGGCTGAGACGTGGTGGGTGATGAGGCAATAGACGTGGAGGTGATGTGATAGATGTCGTGGCGGATGACGTAGCAGATGATGTCAAGATGACACAACGATGACGTGGGCAATATCAGTCGGACTCCAGATCACGTGAGACGCACGTGGGCACGTGGATCTCACATGCGGTAGCTTGAGGTGGCGTGTGAGGGTGCGTGAAGGGTCGTTTGGTGGTGCGGTTTGGCTTGTTGGATTCCTCAAGTGACGGACAACCTTTATGTGCTTTTATATTGTAAAAAAACACTAGTGACGTGTCCGTAATTGACTTACAACTTATGAGTGAGTCTGAGACGGCGGCGTGAGGTGGAAGTGTTTGGTGGCAAGTCTGTTGAGAAGCGAACACGGCCTACATGACTGGCATTGTGTTGACTATGAGTAGCGAACAAAGCCTATTAGGCTGGCGTTGCCCAAGAAAAAAATAATCTTCTCGAGAAGAGCTTCTCAGGAAAGAGGCTTTAATACCGAGATAAGAGTAATGCAGAAGAGAGAAGTAGAGAAATTATCGATAACATATTTATAGGCTTTACGGATTGACTATTTATAGTACTAAAATATTATTCAATCAATTACAATCAATCATAAAGATGTTTAGAATATTATAGATATCCAGAATATTATAGATATTCAGAAAATCGTAAATAATATAATTATATCTAACATTTTGAGTGCTTATTTTTGTATCATTTCTAATTTAGTGGTGACATCTAGGTTGCTTTGATCTTTCTATGGATTGCAATTTATTTCGGAGCAGAGTAATATATCTAGAGATTCTTAGTTCTCTTTCTAGACTAGTACTCACACTGTGGCAATTGTGTTTCAATATGTTGGCTATCTTGTTCTCCTTAAAAATGATGGCAAAACTGAGCTTGCTTAGCAAACGAGAGAAGGCAGAACACACCGGAGAAAATAAAAATCTCGTGTTTTAAATGAGATTGATGAATATATGGGAAGCAAACTTCCGTCGATCATTGTATGACTGATTGCTGCCTTACAGCTGATTCTAAATATTTCTTGCACTTAGGCCGCTGTCCGTTCATTGTTGTGTTATTAGTTTTGATTCGTGTTGTTTTCAAGAGAAGCATATGGCTTGACGAACGAGATTGATCAGGTTTTTTGTAACTTCTTTTTGTTGATCACGGCTAATCAGCAAATTGATTAAATTTAGAAACACCAATTCTAGCCCAAGAGTTACTTTCTCCATGACTTTAACAAGATGAAAACGCATGCACCATCATTAATCAAGTTCCGAAGAGAACTCTCTTCGACCAAGAATGTGCAAAAAGAGAAGGCATGAATAATCATTTAATGATCATCAAATAGTCTTAGAAGAAAACGAAAACAACTGAGGGGGGCAATCCTTAGAAACTTGAACTTATACTTCATAGATTGAGAAGGGTCCCTTGAGCTATGCTAGAAAGATCTATGAAAAAAAATTAGCAGCAAACTCGGCTTATGATGTCATGTTGGGCATGCCAGCTTGGGCTTCGCTGTTGATGTAGAGGAGACATGATCGATCCAATGTGTTTCCATGATTTCCCTTCGTCTCGTTCTCGATTTTGCATCAAATTTCGACAAGATTGGCACTTGATCGAGAAAATGGCTTTGGTACGTCGCCAGCACGAGTCCGGGCATGATGATAGGACCAGCATGAGCTTGACGACCTGGTCCAGTAATGGGCCGGGCCATCACAAAACTGGGCTGGGATAGGTCCGGCCAGGTACAGTAGTGGGCCATCCCTGGGCCTGGCCCGGCACGAATTTGGCCACGGTTTCTGACGCTCTTGCTTTTCGTACTCCCCAACGGAGTGGAAACAGCATTTTCGCAACTTACACTGTTCTTTGAATGGAGTGGGCCGAAAGAGCCGAATAAAGCCGTCGACTGAAGCTTCGGATATACGAAGCTCCGTCACCAAAGAAAGGCACGAGAATCATCCGTCCGAGCTAGCGCCAACTCATTTTCTTCTTTTGAAGCTTCAAACTTACGCCTGTTTCGTTCTCGTCTGCTTCACCCCACGGCACTTATATAAAAATCCTCGGATGGTCACTCACGAGACAAGTACAGAAACTCAGACCATTGTCCATTCACATGGGTGTCTTCAAATTTTCCCGAAGACCACTCGCCGTCCTTAAAAATCCAATGTTGGCCCACTGGTTTCGTCCATGGCGCTCATAACCCTAGACTCTACAGGACTAAACGGCCCGTGCCAGCTGAAGAACTTGCCTATGTCGAGGAATCTACAAGTAAAATACCACTAGAGGCCTACAATTCTTGGACGCAGACCACATTGGTCCGTCAGTAGGCGAGTCCCCCACTTCAGACTCGTGCCGGTCGTGCTGGCCGGCCAAAAGACGGTGCGCGGTAGAAATCTTCCACCCTGCTCATCAGCTTGGCTCTCTTCATGTAGTACATCTCCGCTCGCATCTGCAGTTCCCTTTATCAGCTTCCGCCTGTCATTTTTGAATTTTAAAAAAACCACATTATCTTTTTCTTCCTTATTGAATATTCAGTAGATTTTCAGGAAATCTAATTTATCGTCTTCGTTGGTGGAGTGACCAGCATGGCTTTGTGCTTTCTCAAGGCTATTGCTGAGCTCCTGTTGTCAAGCAGGTTTCCACGAATCCGTTAGATATACTAAACTTAATCTAAATCTTCAGAGTTGGTGAGATTCACGTAATATCCACATGCAATTCATCATGTTCAATAATCCAAATTCAGTTTAGCACGTGTACTAAACTCATATGATAATTCCTCCCTTTTCACGACAGGGAAAATTTGAGAAACTTAATTAACTTTGAATTAGTAGTTTTGTCTTCTCTGTCCAAAAGGGCATCTAGCTGCTATCTAGAAGATCTAGAATTTTCGACAAGGACAGCTTTGAGGGAATTTTAATTATTTATTAGGGGAAAAGTGTACGTAAGTGTTGTACAGTACAAAATCTTTAGCCTCTCTATTCAAGAAAGCTGTTTTTAAATTTAACACGTCTTTTTTTTTTTATCGATTTTATCTAGTATAATGAAAAGGATTTCTTTCTATGTGAATGAATTAAATTTGCCGACCATGATTACTTGACTCTTGCCGTTGCATGTAGCGATGCAAACTCAAGAAGATTTTTCGATTTCAAAAAGTTGATACTTTGTCTCTAAAATGCCTCTAAAAAGTATATTAAAAGATTATATATAAAACCCACCTGTAGGTAGTCATGATGGTTGAGTTTCACTACCTCTGAGGGAACGAGTTCAAATTTCCGGATGCTCGCCACTTAAGTGGGGTCCTAGGGGTGGTTTACTAGCCAGCCCCCGAAGGTTTACGTCTAAATAGCGGTTTGTGGTAAGACCCCACCGGTGCTGGGTCGTGTGATCTTCGAAGGGTGATCTCTGGTGGTTCCTCGGTCATAAAAAAAAAAAAAAAGATTATATATAAATCATTCCACATCAATAATACTTAATGGTGTACACGTATATAAATCTTTTTAAGTCTATCAAATAAATAAATAGCTTTCAAACATTAGCTTTCTCGGGGATTATTATGTGTACATTTTGAATTATTATAATTTATTAAGGGAAAGTGTATGAGGGAGTGGTACAATACATTTTTAATCCGACACATATTTTTTCTCCCAAGACTTTTATCTAGTTATAATAACGTATTAAAAAAGATTTCTCTAAATGCGAATGAATTAAACTTGCTACTTACGTAAATTTTTAAAAGTTTAACAACATGAGGGAGGAGAAATCAAGAGCGAGGAAAAGTTCTTCACAGGTGTTTCTTGGCGGAGTAGGAGACTTTTGTTCCTCACGCCATTGCACGTACGAATGCAGACTCAAGATGATTTTGATGTAAAAAAATTGACTTCTACTCTCTAGAGAATTCCTGCAAAGTAATATTAAAAGATTATATATAAGTCGTCTCACATCGATAATTTGTAATTGTGCGCGTGCATTTATAAATCTTCAAATTTATTGACTAAATAATTAGCTCTCAAGGAAGGACACTTCAAGAGATTATTGTTTGTAAAATTAAATTTATAAATTCTTATGGTCTTTCTCCAAAAAAAGGTAGTTTTTAATTAAAACCTTTTACCGTGACTTTTATCTAATAATAACCTTAAGAAAAAGATTTCTTTTTATGTGAATCGCTTAAATTTACCATGTGCGTAAATTGTTAGAAATTTAAAAACTAGGAGGCGAAGAAATCAAGAGCCAAGAGAAATTCTTCACTAATGTTTCTCCTACTCGCCTTGTCTTCTTGCCATGTTCTGGATACTGGACAGGAAATTTCTTGATGCTAAAAAGGTCGTCCATTGTATGGAAACAGGCCACTGTTTATTTTCCTCTCTCCCCTTTCGAAATCATTCTTTATTCTCTCTTTCACATGTTTTTTTTTTATCAGCCCTCGAATCATTGCGTGCACTTGGGATGTCAGACTTAGGGTTATTGATTTTCTTTTGTTCTCTCCTGCTTTTCTTTATAGAATCTTGACTTCTACCATGATTCTTCTGCAAATTGAGGTGGTTGCTGTTGTTGGCTAATTTTTCTAGTCAACTTAGATGGTGACGCCAGTTAAGAGATTTCAACATACATTTACAGAGTGCTTGCAAAATTTTCCACGTGAAAGTGACTTGGGAGTATTCTAGTATAATTTCTATGAATATCGTTCCTTAATTTAAAAGATTTTTCATGATTATTTATTCATGAATGTTTCACTTCTGCAAATAGGGTTTGCTTTTTACTAAGTGTGAACCATTTTGAAGCGTGGGAAGCATCGATTTCTCTCTCAAACATGACTCAAAAGGGAAAAAAACATTAACGTGACTTTTTTTCATAACTTTTTGAAACTTATATAATATTTAAAAAATCCCACTTTTTATAGGATCAATCTCATGTCAATAGTTCTACCCCCACGCTTAAGGTACTCATATGCAACGAAGACTTTGAATTGGTCCTGAGTAGGACCTTAAACTGCTCCCTCTGGTGGCCCCTCTGCGGAGGTAAATGTAGGGAACTGCCCATATTTCATCCCGGCCACAAACCCCTTACGGGGTTCGGGTGGGATTAGGGGAGCCCGCGATGCCTTCCTCCCTAAAAGGATGGGGGCGTGGTACAGACAATAAACCTACTAGGTAACACTGGGCGGCGAATATTTATTATATGATCTTTCTTTCACTATTTAATTGCGGATGATACCACTTCCATCAGTTGTTCAAGAAGTCAATGACAGAAAAGTAAAAAAGTACTTTTTACTCGATCCTAAACAGACAAGCCATGAAGTAATTTTTTTCGTACTTACCAACTCCTTTAGAAATGTACTGGGATGGAGGAAAAGATCCCTTTAAATAAAAAAAAAATGTAACAAGAAAATCATAATATCTCATCACTCCACATTATACGTTCACATATGATATTTAATTTTTGCTCTTTCTGCCCAAGGGTCTTCTAATGTGGTCCCTCTAAAAACCATTCACTGATCATAACGTGATTGTAACGTTCTGCATTTTGTCCTAAATTTCATGCAAATAGTCATAACATTCAAATCTGATTATAACATGATTGTAATGTTCTGCATTTTGTCCTAAATTTCATGCAAATAGTCATAACATTCAAATAGTATAATATACGTTTGTTCAAAAAAAAAATAGTAGAATATACCCCTTTGTAATTTAATGGCTATCTACTCTCAAGGAACAATTCCTGTAGGAACTCTAGAAGCATCATTAGCGTGTAAAAGAGTTCTAGTCTAAAAAACCAGAGAGTTGATCAAGTGTGAATGTTCTTTTAGTCCCTAGAGAGTATATCATTCAATCTGGAAGCTTAGTGACATTTTGAATTTTGGTGTGACAGCATGTGAATTGAAGAATGACTTTCTAACATGAAAGGGGAAAATTTTTCTGGTCAAAACCGGACATGTGCTGCACAACCCATCAAGGTCTATCACCTCAAAGAAAGAGAAAAACATGTAGGTCACAATCAAATAAATAACATAGTTATTAACCATGCATGACAATACAAATAGTTGCTTTGCATCTTGTCATTGGGTAAGGCATCCACAAATCCATTATATATCGTAACTTAATCTAAATCGTCAAATCTGATAGAATTCACGTGAGATCTATATATTATTCGCCATTTACAATTGTTCGAATTAAGTTTAACAAATGTCACACCCCAAAACTACAAGGAATGGGGATGACATGGCCAACCTTCCATGAATTATATATATCTCAAGCTATATATATACATATCAGATAACTAACAAATTTGTTGCAACATTAGAGTTTCTATAATCCACCAAAAAGAAATATACATTTAGAACTTAACCAGTCCAACCACTAGCAAAGATTATGTACACCACTTTCTTAAACCATACCCAAAATAGAACTCCCAAAAGTTTTCCAAAAGCGTTCTCGTCCTACTAGTTGCTAACCCTGGGACCTGAAAACATGGAAGATGAATGGAATGAGCAACCATAGCTCAGTGAGTAGTACATACCATAAAAACATATCAAACTTCCGCATTACATGTTTAAAACTCAAGACATGACTCATTATTGCCTAACAAAATATGATAACTTGCATGAACAAAATGTATTAAATGTTACCTCAACCTAGCTATATCAAATAGCCAAATTTTCCATTCATCCATAATAACAAAACCAGCATGGACTCATCCTATCTCATATCAATGGTTAATTCCAAGCTCAATATCCAAACTCAAGACTCTAGAGGTGACTCCCACGAAATTGCGTTATCGTGTAGCACTTAGCCCTTGATCACATATAGCAACAGTACAAGGCTCTAGAGGTGGCTCCCATGAAATTACGTTATCATGTAACACTTAGTCCTTTACTATGCATGTCAGTAGTACAAGGCCCTAGAGGTGACTCCCATGTGACTCAAGTCGTCATGTAGCACTTAGCCCTTGACTACAAGGCCCTAGAGGTAACTCACACGAAATTGCGTTGTCGTGTAGCACTTAGTCCTTTACATATTCACAACGCATTTGATTTTCTCAACACATCACATACCATATTTCAATAGTCATCACATAACCACATAAATCGATTGTACCAAAACAACATACATAACCCTTCAAGAGAGGTTTGTCGAATCATCCCACAATAACTCAAAATTTCCGAACACTATATCCATCAATGTATCACAAATAGGTCATCACTTCCTCGCAAGTATATGTCAATTAATTTTACCTTAGTACATGAGTTTCACAAAACCAAATAAGACATTAGTACTGCTCACCTGGGGATGCCCCAAAATCAAATAACGTGTGTTATTAGATCCTTCAATCTCGCGATCCTATCAAATAAGCAATAATCAATATTAAGTTTTAGGTAGCATGCCACATCAACCATGAAACGGCTATATTATGCCTAAATGTTAACAAAACGATTCCTATGCGCTAATAAATCGCATACCCAAAATAATTATTCAAACCGTTTGTAACACGACACTTGAGCGTAAAGCTTAGTTACATTATAACTTTCTCTATCGAACCCCGTTACAAACATACTTATAGTCAATAGAGAGCCCTTCTAACATACTACAATAATCCCAACTTGATCGTCCCAAAATCAAACCGAAATCTAACAAAATAAGGGCCCGAAGCTACTGGACGCACACTGTTCACTGTGCACGGGAAACTTCAAACTTTTGTTTCGAGCAAACCGTAAGTTCAAATCACGATCCGTAAAATCCCACGGCTCCACAACACCCTAAACTATCATTTCTACAAAAATACGCAGCTCAACGACTCCAAAATCGGACTTCGCCGCTCTATTTTCCAAAATTTCCGAATTGGAGCCCTAAACCCGTAACTTACTTCGATTGGATGACTAATGGGCTTAATCTCTTACCGGGTGCTGCGTTATAAAGTTGAGTCGGCTTGGCGAGGCATCCATGACATGCACGTGTCAAAACCCCTTTCATCTTTTCCCCCTCCTCCTCCTTCTTCTTCTTCTTCTTCTTGGGTCGAGGGAGCTCTCTGCTGCCCTCCTTTTTACTTTTTTGACTTTTCAACTTATCTTTCTTTTTCTTGTTTGGGCCCCCACCAGCCAAATATTACAACAAATGTACTAAACTCATTCAACAAGTCCTCCCAGTAGCCCCTCTTGCACGGCATGAAAAGTTTCAGAAACCTCCAAAACTTTGAATTAGTACTTTTGTCCTCTCTTTCCAAAAGGACGTCCGGCTGACATCTAGAAGATCTAGAACTCCTTTTCTATTTATTAAGTTTTCTTTTGGCAAGCTAGAACTCCATAAATAGGAGCTTAGTTTCAAGGGTTTCATTCCTTTCTTAGTGATATAAACATTTCGAGAGAGATTTGCTCTTGATCATTCAGTTGGCAATGAGTGGTCTCAAGCACTTTGGCCTCCTTGTGATGACGATTGTTGTGATGTGCACGAGCCCAGGAGCAGTTGCAGCAGCTCCATATTTTGTCCATCATCAACTCCGTATGAAGATATATTCCCAGCGTCTTTAACAAAGATTATGCAGCATAATTAATTTCTTACTAAAATCTAGAGCTTAAAATAAACTGATATGTACAGCATGTAAAGCGCAATTTTTAGTTTTTGCCCTTTTCTTTATAATGAAAGAATCAGTGAACTTGTTGTAAATTTTGCAGGAGACTCGAACATGTATGCTACCCTCGGAGTCCAGTGCAAGTGCTGCGACGGCAAGGGAGGTGAATGCAGGAGCGAGTGGGGGGAGGGGTCGTGCTCTAAACTGCGATGCTTGCCATGGAAATATCGCCATTGAGTTTCAGAATTCTGCATTATTATGCGAGTAAACAGGTGACCGAATGCAGCCATGAGGTCAAATGGAAAGATATGGAATTTAGTTGATGTGCTATGTGCATTCTTATCTATCCATGTTAACTAAAACGTATATGTGACTCATTATGAAAATTGTGTACTAG
Organism: Eucalyptus guilfoylei; assembly: GCA_016097605.1. Lineage (NCBI taxonomy): Eukaryota > Viridiplantae > Streptophyta > Magnoliopsida > Myrtales > Myrtaceae > Eucalyptus > Eucalyptus guilfoylei. The sequence goes on from CM027869.1 coordinate 23,385,436, forward strand.
TTTTAATGTCTTTTGCACTTTATATTTATCCATCATGTTTGTTTTTGATAAAATGAATGTCATTATTATTTTGTCATATTCTAACTCTCAACTCAATCTCACGCTTTTCCTCTACCTCTTTGAGAAGTGTGGGAGTTCAACTCCAGATTCGAAATTAAGCATCCTCACCACTAGGTGGGGAATCGATTTCCCTACCTTCCCCTTCTCATGTGGAAAGAGTGGTCACTGAGATAACACCAAATATTTATAGGAATGTCACTTACGGTGCGAATGGTAACATTTCTATTCCAAAAGACAATTTTTTTTTAGAAATATTTCTTTTTTATTTCTACTTATGGGAACAATTTTTGAGTAAAATAACGTATTTGGTACCTATATAAAATTTCTATTATTGGAATAGAGAAAGAATAGGAATGTATTTGGTATTATCCACAAAGTGAATAGAAACGCATTTGACTCCCACCACTAGCCGCTGCCACCTGCCGGCTACCACCTGCCACCACTGGCCGGCGGCCACAGTCGACGGTCGACGATGGTGGTGGTGGGCAGTCGATGGTAATAGGCAATGGTTGGTAGTTAGTAGTTGGCAGCAGCGGTGGCAATGGCGGTGGTCGGCAGGCGGGTGATGATCAGCAGCGGCTGGCGGTTGGCCGATGGCGGGTGGCAAGCGAGGGGGCGGTGACCAGTGGACAGCAGCCCACGAGGAGCGGCAAGGAAGAAGAAAAGAAAAAGAGAGTAAAAAAATGACTTATTTCTAGAAATTGTTCTTGGAAGCCAGAAACTACTTTTTTTTTTAATTTCTTATTTTTGCTCCAATTCTATTTCTCAGCTACTTTTCTATTCCAAAAAATATAAAAATTAGTGACATTACTAAACGGATTTTTTTTTTTTTGTTACAGAGAGCAAAAAAAAAATAGAGAATAGAGGAACGAAAATATTCCCATGCGCTACCTTAAAGACCCAAAAGAAAGCGATTCGCACTTTATTTATTGGCGTGAGTGTTAATCACTCACCGTCCTCATGACTTCTAATCAAGTATTGCAAAAGTTCATCATTGATATTGACTTTTGTCCACTGGAACAAACAATTAATTCGATGATTTTAGGGAGTTCCTTACTTCTTTACTTTCTTTATTTTAAGGCATGATTGAAGCTGCAATGACACAACTTAATGGAGGAATTATAAGTGTCATCGTCAAGCTAATCGTTCTGGCCAAGAAAATGCTAGTCAAGATCGATAAGCATCTCTTCACTCTCATTGCTAGATGAAAGCGCACAGGCGACGCGTGTGCCCTCATTAAACTATAAACATCTATCGTTGCTGTCCAGTAGAGGCGGGCGGCTACCATCGCCAGCTCATCACCCCTACTCTTTTTCACGACCGGTGGGGGAAAAAAATCCTTTTAATGTCCTTGGGACGGCTTTAGGACACTAGGAATGGCACTCCTGCCCCGGGTAGTCCTATGAAGAAAAGCTTTTTAAGAACATGTTAGGGATGGGGCATGACGGGGTCCCTATATATCTAGGCCACAACCCTTTTAATGTAATAAGGTAGGAGTTATCCTTAAAGAAGGACACCACGGACGGCGGAACTGTCCTTAATAGTCCCAAAAGAGAAAAGAGCCTTTCAGGTTCTCTTTCGGAACATCATAGGGGCGAAGCAGGGCCATCGCTAAAACTCCGGGCCTGGCTTTTTCCTCATTCATCGTAACACCAACATTTCCATTTTTTAAGTTAACCATATTGATTGAAGTATTGCAACAAAATTCCGATCTATTTACACTCAAAACATCTTTTGAAGCTATGGAGATATATGCGGTAATCCACATTTATTAAGACACTTGTGCAATTGTCTGTGATGCAAACTTGCATTGCACAATAATTATAAATTGCTCGTACAGTTAGCTTTGCACTATCTTACATTAAGACAGAGAGCCAAACGTCAGTGCCCACCAATAACTCCCCCCGGTTCGTTTCCAACAGAAGTTTGACTCTAGGACGGGCCATACCATGAGAGTGGAAATCCTGATTAGAGATTCTCTGAGATTTTCAACGAAAGGGCCAATAACGCAACTTCCATATGCTCAAGACAAAATGGAAAGATCGATTGTTTTGACAATTTCTTAACCTTTACAGTAATGTTTGCCTGATCCAGCAACTTCTGATTTGGATAATAACTGCCCTGCAAGGTTCTGCACATCCAAAGAGCTTAATGACATTTCCTAAGTCAAACGACCACATGATTGCCCATTACCACGAGTGAAATGGTTTTATGTCCCCAGTGTCCAGCATAACCAAATTTCAGGTATAGATGCTCTACAATGAAGTAGATTAATAGGGCATATCATTCTTTTCAGATAATGGAGTCCTCCATGTTGTTCATCAGAGTTTCAGTAAGTTTACGTAGTGTCAGGATCATCCACTTCGATATATTGGGAACCTTTTCTAAAAACAAACCCAAGAAACGCATGATGGGCATAAACTTAGCCAGCCATTGCTGGCTTTAGCAAGTACATTTCATCATCACCACCATTATAAGTTAACAGCATGCACATTATTGAAGTTATTTTAACACAACTGGCGATCCAAACTGCAGCAAGGTGGCGACCGGCCATGACCATTAAGGCACCGTGTAATCTGCAAAAGCCAAAGCAATGGGAGATCAAGAAATTTGGTGGTCAGAAACCATAGCAACTTTAATGTAGTAAAATCATGTAAATGCGCATCAAGTTATAAGGGAGATAAAGGGAAAAAGACAGTCCCTCCCAAGAAACAACCATCTTTTGTCAGCGTATTCCATCTAGTTAGATTACTTAGACACGATCAGCACCATTAAAACACATAAAAGGATGATCATCCCATAAGATTAGCAGAAGAAAAGGTTGCAGCGCTGAATAATTCACAACATGGTAACATCCAACACCTGGAGACACAAGTTTCCAAACAAAAACTCTTCTGCAGTAAGTGAAAGAAGGCAAAACTGACCTCCACATTTGTACCCAGCGGGGCGATCAGAAAGGTTGCAGCGTTTCGGAATGGTAACGGCAACTTCAGGCTTAATTCCAGCCATTTTGGCCGTATTTGACAGCATGGCAGCACATAGGCAGCTCGGGTTCTGCCCTATTCTCTTCACTTGAGCACAGCAGCTGCTCGACACGGGTGCGGTCTCATCCTGTGCTGCAGACATGCAAGGGACCAGCTTAAAAGCCTCCCTATCGGGTGTTGAAGACTTGCCACATTCACCAGCCCCATACACCGTCTGGAGACCTGAAATGGCCAAAATTGCAAAAAACACCAGAACATTAATTTGCTTCATCGGAGCTTCCATATCTTCAACTATGCATAATGAGTCTCAGCCTGCGAGCTTTTAAAAGAAACAAAAAGTTCTGATATGTGTAAACCACAATGAAAGTGGTGACAGCACTATTGAAAGATTGATTTTTGTTTATTTGACAATTTTTGTTTATTTGACACCTACTCCTTCAGATATGCAGATATCGACCCACCCATATTGTTTAACCCATTGAAGACAAACAAGATAAAGTGGCTTCTCAAAGTCTTTGCCACCATTCTGTTGCTTTTCCCATCCGGTGTGGGAAAATAAAGCTCTTGATGAGTAGCTGCCAGCATAGCAAGCTACAACATCAAGTACTCCTCAAGCTACCCCACATTTTGTGCAAGAACCGTGCACTTGTTTTTGCAAGATTTCATTGAAAAGAAAACCAATTTAATATTATCACCCTATGCAATCAATATAAAATTATTTAATGCTACTTCAAAACTACTGGCACAAGCACAAGTGATGGCAAGATTCCGATTTGCCACCCCTACCCAAAGTGTATAATAGTTAGTGATCTGATTTGGATTTTATATCAAGATGGATTTGACTGACTCAATTTAATTAATTGACAATTGAATTCTGAAGGCAAGAACTTTATAAACGGATAAATTCTACTTATGGAAACTAAGATTTTATTTGTATGGGTAATCAGAATCAACTGATGATTCTGCTTTCGTTACTCAACGACTACTTAATCTTTTTGATACAGATCTGTCTAACAGATAGAATGGAAGATGATTTGCTAGATTCTATCCAATGGCTAGTTTTGAAGTGTATGAGTATTTAAGGAAATCAAGGATCGAGAAGTAAGTAAGTGACGAAGCGTAAAATCTAAAATTCCAAAATTTGAACAAACTTTGATCATACACTTATTTTTCGTGAGCTTAAACGTTTGTGATCGTGAGAAAAATACTAAAAGAGTGACTTAGTGAAATAGTGTAATCTATCACTGAGTGTTTGCACTCAAAATTATAATCTCTTATTGATCATATAGTGGAATTTAGCCAATGGGTTGTTAGCGTGGGAAAGTGAATGTAGGCTTAATCTAAGTCGAACAACTATAAATTTGTGTGCAATTCTCTTATCTTTTATCTCTTTAGTTGAGTTACTGCACTATTATTGGTTATCTCAAAGGTCTATTCCATTATATAACAAATTTTGAACATCTATAAAAAGTTTATCTCTTAATCAGACTTAGGGTTTTAAATATTTTATTCTGCTTTAAACTTATTTTTGAAACTCTTTTATCACCTATTCACCCCCTCTAGGTATTAATACTAGCTACATCACATATACTCGGAAAGACGGAGCATGACTATCTTTCAAAATGCCAAAAAGTTTACAAACTCATATTTTTTCCTTGGAAGCTCCCAACGCAATCCACCATCAGAGATCACACGCATTCGGATCTGGAGTCCTACAAGAGATGGAACTCTCCCAAGTTCATGTAGATAAACAACTGATTGAGTATAACTGATGTAAAACCATCGCTAATAAGACCAATTGATTAACATAATTAACCTTATATACCAGTGGACATGCACGGGACAATAACAAGAGCTCAAGTTGCACATGACTGCATTGCATGCATTCCCCTGTTCGTGGATCAGAGCACAATTGGCATGATTATAATTTCAAAACTTGTATGACTGTATAAGCCCACAGAAGATTCAGATTCCTGATGGATATCGATTAGAGGATTCAACAGAAGCATAACTGGCGGTCGATTTCCGCATTTCAGCAATCGCATCTACATATATTTAAGTAGTTGCTAAAATAGGACACTATCAGCTGAGTATCAAGCCATATCGCTCGACTTCATTCTAATAACATACATAAGCACCAACTTACCCAACACACACAACACCCCCACCCCCCCCCCCCCCGGGGGTCCCTCTCATCCCCCCAAATGGCCACCTACTTATACAATCTGTGTCCATCACCACGACGAACTAATCCAAACCCTAATGAGTAAAAGCATACAAGACGATGCATAGATATACGAAAAGCCCTGAGGGGACGAAAATCATGAGCGGCACGACTGCTGCGAAAGTGTGCGTGCTCCCACAAGCCAGAGTCCCAAGCTTGATCTGCACCACATTGATCAGGGCCAGCATCAGGAAGACGGATCCGCCGACTGACCCGACCGCGGACACCACCATCCCGAGCCGCAGCACATCCTGATTGATCCGAGAGATCAGTTCCCGAGGGTGGTAGCTCGGAGACTGCGTGTTCTGGATAGCCTGATAGCCAAAGAAAGCAAATAAATAAAGATGAAATCTTTGCTTAGCCTTAGATTCGGCCCTATCAAGACCAAGAATCACCAATCCAACTAAACCTCATCGGATCTTTTCGCTCTCTTCTTTTCTCATCAACATCATTAGCACACTCGATTTCAAAAGGCGCAGAACAAGAAATGAGAAGAGAACCACCACCGCACCTGCTTGAGGGCGAGAGCGACCACGCTGGAGAAGAGGAAGGAGCCGAAGGAGAAGACCTCGAAAGTGATGAGGTCGCGCTTGACGGCGGGGCCGGCGGCGCAGTGGGGGTCCCGGTTGAGGGTGTTGTTCGGGTCCCACGGGTTCCAGGCGAGCCCGAGGAAGAGGGCGAGCGTGAAGAGAGAGTTCACGTGCACCAGGCAGTCGAGCGCCGTCACGTGGATGCTCGTGTCGGAGGACATCGCGGGGTGATCAGGGCGGTGAAGAAGAAGGGGGAAGGAGGAGGCAGGAGGCGATTTGACCGATGTTGGCCCTTTTTCTTCAGGCTGAAAAAGAAAGAAAGCAGACAGTAGTCGTTGTCGTCCCAGCTCAGTCGGACTGAAGTCATTATCTTAGTCTACGGATTCACAATCCCTTCTTCCTAGCATCTTCGGTTGCGTCTACATCTTTTTCCACGAAACCTTTTTCTATTATTGCTCGAAAATGAGTTGCATTGAAGACGGCGAGCGTGAAGAGGGAGTTCACGCGCACCAGGCAGTCAAGCCCCGTCACCTGGATGCTGGTGCCGGCGGCCATCGCGGGGTGATCAGGGCGGTGGAAGAGCTTGAAGGCTTCGCTGTGGTGAAGGTGAAGTAGCAACGTAGGTGGCTGATTTGATCGATGGCGGCCATTTTTCTTCGGGCAGGTCACCGACTTCCTTGATTTTCCGGCACTGGGCAGCGTCAGCCTCATGCATGATCCTATGACTTTGCGGAGACCTGTGTAAGAAAGCAGACAGTAGTCGTCGTTGTTGTCCTGTTTGTACTCCATCGGGACGAAGCAAACTTAATATTCTTTCTTTTAATCTAAGATTTTCCTTGCCGTTCGGGTCTTAGTAAAGCGATGGCAAATGGGAGAAGAGAGACAAAAAAGATATAATTTTATATAAATAGACACTATCGCTAAGAAAGCGACTTTATGCAGGGATTTGGACAACAGGAAAGCGAAAATTGAGGAAAGGATAAACAATTAATTCACCCCCTTGTCTTACATGTCTTACTCGTCCATGCCTAACTTAAGGCTTTCTGTGATGGATGGAATCATCCTACTGACTTTTTATGGGATAGATGGATTCACTTGATGAGGCTTCCTTTTTCATTTCAGGGACGGATCATAACTGTCAAATATGCAGAATCACAGGGACGAAGAAAGGCACAGCCACAGCTACCTGCTACAATGGTTCCAATCGTGCACCAATGGCAGCAGGATTTCCTCAGTCAGAATATCCTCAGACTGTAAAAGCTTATCCTAGCATGGATATTGCTGGATATCCTCGTCCTCAAGCTGCACCAGCTTACCCAGATGCCGTTTACCCTAGCCCTCCTGCGGCACCTATGCCATATGCGGCAGAGCCTCAAATGAGTTACCCTCAACCTGCTGTGAAGAAAGACCAGCCTGGTTTCCCTCCGAAACCGCCTATGGGGATGTGGCTATCCTTATTACAGTGACAAGTAGTAATTGGCTCAAATATGGTGTAGCATGGGTGGCTATCCTTATTACATCACCCAGGTGCTGCTGACCCTAGCCCTCGTGCGGCACCTATGCCTTATGTGGCACAGTCTCAAATGACTTGCCCTCGACTTGCTGTGAAGAAAGACCAGCTTGGCGTCCCTCCGACACTGCCTATGGGGATGGGTGGCTATCCTTATTGCAGTGCCAAGCAGTAATCGGCTCAAAAATGGTGTAGCATGACACCCTCCTTCCTCTCTCTAAATTGGAAGTTGAAAGTTTTGAGATAAGAGTAATGCGGAAGAGAGAAGTAGAGAAATTGTGTATATTAGAGATATCCAGAATATCATGCAGAATATTATAAATATCCAGAATATTATAAATAATCTAATTATATCTAACATCCCTTGCAAATTCAAGGTGACATTGAAGAAGTCAGCTGGAATTTGAAGAAAAGATCCTAAAAACACCTAGTGGATGTGCCCTAATGAAGATATCGGCAATCTAATTAGTATATGAAGTGGAAATAAGTCGAACAGGGCCACGAAATATGTGATATGGTACGAAATAACAGTCAACTTTGGTCAACAGTCAATTGTCGATCAATAGTTAACTGTCAATGCTAACATGGCTCTGACGTGGCAGGAGACATGGCAAGTGACAAGGCAGTAGATGTGGAGGTGACGTGACAGACGTCGTGGCGGATGACGCAGCAGATGACGTTAGGATGACGCAATGGTGATGTCAGCAATATCAGCTGAACTCCAAATCACATGAGACGCACGTGGATCTCACGCACAGTAGCATGGGTGGCGCATGAGGGCGCATGAAGGATCGTTTGGTGGCACAGTCTGGCTTGTTGAATTCCTCGAGGGACAGGGAACCTTTTTGTGCTTCTATATTGTAAAAATAACAAGGGTAATGTGTCCGAAATTGACTTACAACTGAGGGGTGAGTCCAAGACGGTAGCGCGAGGTGGAAGCGTTTGGTGGCAAGTCCGTTGAGGAGCAAATGTGACCTATACAACTAGCGTCGTGTCGACTATGAGTAGCGAACATGGCCTATTCGGCTGGCGTTGCAAAAAATAAAAATAAAATAAAATATATATCTTCTCAAGAAGAGCTTCTTAGGAAAGAGCCTCTAATACCAAGATAAGAGTGATGTTGAAGAGAGAAGTAGAGAAATTGTGTATATTTCGATGTGTGATAAGGAGGAATACAAGAGCTTATTCAAGTTGACTATTTACAATAATAAAATATTATACAATCAATTACAATCAATCACAAAGATGTCTAGAATATTATAGATGCCCAGAATATTATAGATATCCAGAATATCATAAAAATATCCAGAATATTATAGATATCCAAAATACTATAAATAATCTAATTATATTTAACATTTTGAATGCTTATTTCTGTATCATTTCTAATTTAGTGGTGACATCTAGGTTGCTTTGATATTTCTGTCGATTGCAATTTATTTCGGAGCAAAGTATATATATGGAGATTATTAGTTCTCTTCCTAGACTAGTACTTGCACTGTCACCAATGTGTCTCAATATCTTGGCTGTCTTGTCCTCCTTAACATGATGGCAAAACTGAGCTTGCTCAGCAAACGGGAGAGGGTCGAACACACTGTGGAGAAAATACAAATCTCGAGTTTTAAATGTGATCGATGAATATATGGCAAGCAAACTTCCGTCGATCATTGTCCGACTGATTGCTGCCTCGCAGCCGATTCTAAAGATACACTTAGGCCGTGGTCCATTCATTGGTGGTGTTATTAGTTTCGATTCGTGCTGTTTTCAAGAGAAGCATGTGGCTTGATGAACGAGATTGATCAGGTATTTTTGTAACTTCTTTTTGTTGATCACGGTTAATCAGAAAATTGATTAAAAATTTCTTTAAAAACACGAACTCTAGCCCAAGAGTTACTTTCTCCATGACTTTAACAAGATGAAAACGCATGCACACCGAAGAGAACTCTCTTAGACCAAGAATGTGCAAAAAGAGAAGGCATGAATAATCATTTAATGATCATCAAATAGTCCCAGAAGAAAAGACAACGATAACAACTGGGTGGGGGGCTCCCGGGGCGTTGGGTGTGTAATCCTTAGAAACTTGAACTTACACTTCGTGGATTGAGAAGGGTCCCTTGTGCTATGGTCGAAAGATTTTGAAAAAAAATTAGCAGCAAATTCGTCTTATGATATGATATCATGTCAAGCATGTCAACTTGAGCTTCACTATTGATGCAGAGGAGATATGAACGATCTTGGGAGTTTCCATCGGTGATGCACAAAGATGGTAAGCAGCAATCTATCGGTTTCGTGCACCGTTGATGTGTGGAAGATTTTTCCCCATTTTGGATGTTGATTTTGCATCGAAGTTCGACAAGATTGACACTTGATTGAGAAAATGGCTTTGGCATGACGCTGGCACGAGTCCGAGAATGATGAAAGGACTAGCACAAGTGCGATGATCCAGTTTGGCACGAAATTGGGCCAGGATAGGTCCGGCCCAGTAGTGTAGTGGGCCGAGCACAAACGTGGCTAGGGTTTCCAATGCTCTTGCTATTAAGGGCAAGTGATTTCAGGTTTCGTACGTGTTCCACTCGAAACCTATCTGTTGGATTAGAACGGGTTCCACAAATTTTGAAACCTAAAACCTATCATGTATATCTTGGAACCTAAAATTTACCTTGTCATAAGTTCTCGAAGTCTATTTGGTTCTATTTGTATTATTAATTGAATTATTACAGTGAATCATGACATTTAATTATCACCACATAATGTTACATTAAAAGTCTCAATCTTAAAATGGAAGCTTAAATTAGTGGTTCCAAATTAAACATTTCTCATCAAACGCCATGAAATACCATAGGATCGCATGAAGACGTAAATGAAAATAACATGAATACTTGTTCCAAGTTATAAGTTATAGGTTTTGAAAACATGAAACCTATCCATCGAAATAGAAACAAGTTCTTCAATTTTTTGAATCTAAAACCTACCCGCATACTTTAAATTTAGAATTGGACAAGTTTTCAATAGTCCTATTCTCAAGTTGGACCACTTCATAAGTTTCAAGTTTCAAGTTTTATCCTAAAACTATGTTCACTCTTACTTGCTATCCACTAAGTAGCACCGACGTTGACACGCGACACGCGACACGATACGACACGACACGCTGACACGTCGTTTTTAAAAAAAATAGACAATTCCGACACGTATATTAAATATATATTTTTATAAATACATAATAAATTATCATTTTTATGCTTATTTCAGTCAAATTAATTTGAATCAAATTCATAAATAAATAAATAAATAAGCCTAGAGTGAATATATATTAAAGATATTAATCCGTTATTTATTAATATCATTCATTGTTTCAATTTAATAAATTCAACTCTATTTCAATAATTCATAAAATTTGGAGAAAAAACAAGCGATCTATATTCTAGACTCATATATTAGATATGTTGGAAGAGGAGAAAAAAATTAAAGGATGAATTGTGTATCACGGAAAAGTAGGAGTCAAAAGAGAAAAAAGACTAGATTTTTCTTCTTTCTCCATTTATTATTTATATTATTGTGTTTTATATTTTTACATATATATATTTTGACCTCTCATTTATTGAATTTTTAAAATTGACCTCGATATCCGAATCACGTGTTATGTCAGAATTCTAACTCGAGTGTCGGAAAGTGTGAAGAAAGTTGACAAGATGTTGGATTTTCCGACACATGATCGAGTGTTGGAAAGTGTCCAAAATATCGGAGAGTGTTGGATATGTGTCGAAGTATCCGATACAATACGAAAGCTCTTGGAGAATGTCGATACTTCATATGTTATCCATCATCGTCCCAGGGTGGAAACAGAATTTTCGCAACTCCCCGCTATTCTTCAAATGAAATTGGCCGAAAGGGCGGAATAAAGCCATCTACCGAAGCTCTGCCACGTTCGACCAAAGGAAGGTACGAGAGTCATCCATCCGAGCTGGCGCGAACTCATTTTCTTCTTCTGAAGCTTAAAAGCTTGAAACTTGTGTCGTTCTCGTCTCTTCTCCGCCGAGCACTAGTATAAAAATCCTCAATGGTCACTCATGAAATAAGTACAGAAACTCTGACCATTGTCCATTCTCAAATGGGTTTCTCGAAATTTTCTTGAGAAGTCCTTAAAAATCCGATCTTGGCCTCCTGGTTTCGTCCTCGACGCCCATAACCCTAGACTCTACAGGACTATACGGCCCGTGCCAGCCGAAGAACTTGCCTCTATCGCGGAATTGTCCAGGAAAACCCACATACACTGAAAAACTGGTTTACTGGGTTGAGAGTCCATCCGTTAGCGAACTCTGCTGACGATGAAAATGTGCACAAGACAGTTCTTGTTAAGCTTGGGATTTGTCGAGGGTTCAAATGACTTGAAACGGGCCCTCAAGGTGTTCCGTGGCAAGAGAGGAGAGCTTCAAGGGAGATTTGATTGTATCGTGAAATCTGGGTTCGATCGGACAGATGATCGTGAAATGATCAGATTATCCCCTCAAATTCTTAGCCAGACGAAGGATGTGCTTTAGATGAAGATTGATATTCTTCTAAAAGACTTGTAGTATCCATTGTCAAGTTTGGTGAGATTTCCGGCTTGTCTTTCTTTTACTATTGAGAGGGCTAAGCTTAGAATTTTAATGTATAATTGGTTGAAAAGGAAAGGATTGGCTGATCCTCTCTTGGCGCTGAGTACTCTAGTTGCATGCTTAGATAAGGCTTTGATTGAACAATATGTAAATTGCCACCCCGACGGCATTCGTGTATGGCAAGATTTGAAGAAAACAATTAATCATGAGTAAGTTTTCATTGCTTGATACTTCTGTGGTTTTAGTTCTGTTCGATGTCTCTGAGCTAATGTGAGACATTTATCAAATTGAATGAGGCTTTACTCTTTCTTAGTGTATCAGCTTTATAACATGCACACGTGGACAAGGAAGCGTTGGATTAAGATAGGGGATGTGTTCTTTTGAGTTTTTATGTATTCACGTGCTAACGCTTCTAGATGGTTTTGTTGTCCCTTATCAACTTTGTATGCTTTGCATGATAATTGAACCTTCCTGACAAGATTCGAGTTGCCAACATGAACCGATAATAACCAAATTGGAACCAAATCCATCCAGAACAAAATCTGCAGATCCACCCGAGCCTGAAGCGACCTGAATATTAGAAGGCCTGGATGCAAGAATATATCAAACCCGTGAAGGGTCTGGAATTTAAACCGGATCTGACTTGGATCTGAAAATGGAAATCCCTGGTAGAAATAAAACCGAACAATTTGAACCCGTATTGGTTCTGTGACTGGAAAAAGTAGAAATTAAACAACCTGTTGCTGAAACTGACCAATGCCCTGTAACTCGATGGAGAGCCAGTCCCTGCCAAGTGGGATATCATTTGGTTCACATTAGTCTTAGAGGTAAGATTAATTTCCTCAGCTGAATATTCTTAGTTACTCTATCTGCTTGCATAGACCGGTGGGGAAAGAGAGCGAGGGAGGGAGGCCCTTGAAATGGAGTAAACTAAGGTCAAGGAAATAAGAAAAAGTTGGAAGGAAACTTCTATTGTAGTTATGTAGAAAAATTGAGGTGCAGGAGAAACAATAGAGAAGAACGTGAAATGAAAAGCTTCCGAGAAAGTCCTTTCGAGCATCGAGGTTTGAATATTAGAAGAATGGTTGATGGCTTTACCCCGATTCTGCATTATACTTCCTTGATTATGCTTTATTCCATTATTAGCCCAACTCAAGCCTCACCTAGTGGGAATAGACCGTTGTTTTGGCTGTTGTTAATGTTTGCTAGCCAGTTCAAGGATGAAAATGTGATTTGGTTGAAGCATTACAATAGTATGTCTGCACTAAGACTGGTAATTCTTCCATCAATTAACCTGGAGGCTTATTGAATTCTATAAGTGAGTCTTCTTCGATTAGTATATACTATATATCATCACGCGCGTAAGCTTCAGTTAATTGTTTGCCCGAGGGAAATCCACTTTATTAAATGGTCCTCCAAATCCTCATGCCTTGTAGCTCAGCTTTGTGGCGAATTTCCTATTGCTTTGCTTTGACTGTTCTTGTCCTTCCGTTCCTGTTTCTTGGTATGGCGGTCTGATTCTGTGCTGGTGGAATTGCTGAGAAGACTCCGATCGATGACTATCATTGTGGATACATTGGAGGTTTGATTGAAATTCTATATCGAATGATACATGCTTTTTGCACCTACAATGTCTACCTTTTTTTTTTGTGTCTTCTAAATTACAATTTGTACCTTAGTCATTTAATTTCTTTGATTTCTCGCAGAAAACTAAAGTCAGGATAAACGTCAACAGTCTCCAAAGGAACTGCGGATCAAAGCAGATTTGCTCAGCTTGCCCACAACATTACTATGTACGGAGTGATACGCATTCTTTTTGCATAGTGTCTGGTTTATAGTATAGGATAAGGTCATTTCATAGAATTTATCCATCCAATTTGGTCCTGCAAGAGCACAATCGGTCGTACTCTTTTCGTTGCACGGGATGGGCTTTTGTTGAAGAGATTTGCTGAGGCACAAGGGATGTTGCTGGTATTAAATTACTTCACAAACATCCTTGTTCTTTAAGTCCTCATGTGCTTGAGTTTTTTCTTTAAAAAAAAATGTGTGCTTGAATTCTTTTACAGGTCCTTGCAAAGTCGGAGACTGAACAATGTCTTCCATTGAGAACCAGATCAGGAAACTAGTGACTTATATGTCAATTTTAACCAAACTGTCTTATGTAAAGTTACCAAAGTAAGATTAACCTCTTGATTTGAAATCACTACTTATACAGTCTTAGTAAGAGGAGGAAGGGTTAAGAGGTTGAGTCTGTTAATGTCATGCAACGAAACTTGATTTGGCTTTAGCATAAATATAATTATTTATCTATCTTATCCTTTAAACCTTTAATTCTTTACAATGGAAAAGTTGCTTGTTGAAGTGCTTTTGTTTTGTGGAAAATGAATATTTTGAAAAATGCTTTTCTAAAAATGGTTACTTGTATTGCGCTTTTAAAGGCAATAATTCTAGGCAATCTAAAAGTTTAACTCTTCCGCTTAGGCTTGCCTATTGTAAAATTTTTGGTTAATATTATGAAAATCCCAAATTTGTATATTTGTGATAAATATATTACATTAAATTTTTGACTTCAAAAAACTCCAAACTTATATATGTGTGATAAATTTGTCCTCAATTAGTTTTTATTTAGATTAATATATGAAAAATCACAAATTGTAAAATGCAGCTTGACATGTTGGGTAAATGAGAATCTTCATTTGGATTGTAAACGGAGGGTGAAATTCTAAACCATTAAACTCATTAACTGTCACATGTTAACTAATCTAACAATTTAACGGATATTAATGAAGGGTAAATTTATCGTAAATATATCAGTTTGGGATTATTTATGATATAATCCCTAAAAATCTTATATAGAAGATTCGCGTGCTCGGCTTGGCTCGGGCTCAACCGGGCCGGGTTTCCTTATTAGAAGCCGTTGCCGAAGCCTGTCCAAGTCCATGCATTAAGGTCGGGCCTACATATCAGCCGAAGCCCACCCGTGGTAAAGCTTTGGGCCGCACTGGGATCGGGCTCGGGCTCAACTCTTCTGCAGTAAGCGAAAGAAGGCAAAACTGACCTCCACGCTTGTACCAGCAGGGCGATCAGAAAGGTTGCAGCGTTTCGGAATGGTGACAGCGATTTCAGGCTAAATTCCGGCCATTTTGGCCGTATTCGACAGCATGGCAGCGCATAGGCAGCTCGGGTTCTGCCCTATTCTCTTCACTTGAGCACAGCAGCTGCTCGACATGGGTGCGGTCTCATCCTGCGCCGCAGACATGCAAGGGGCCAGGTTAAAAGCCTTCCTATCGGGTGTTGAAGAATTGCCACATTCACCAGCCCCATACAAGGTCTGGAGACCTGAAATGGCCGAAATTGCAAAAACAACACCAGAACACTAAGGGCACGCATGACAAAATTTATATTTCAGAAATTAATTTCTATTCTCCGGATAAGTTTCTGAGCAAAGAAACCTGTTTAATAACGACTCAAAATTTCTATTTCTGTAACAGAAATCCGTTTAATGACAGAATAAATTTTCTATTTCTAGGAATAAAAATTGATTAGATAACAATATAGGAAATCCTCAAATACAAAATAATAGTCGAAATAATACTAATACATTACAAAATGTGAAAATACAATTTCATGGAAATACATTACAAACAATGCATCGATCGAGCTCGGCGCAAGAATGGCCAAGAACAGCAAAATCCCTCCAAGGAAAACAGAACAAATAATGCGCAACCCGAAAACACCATATAGCAGCACAGCACGCATCGATCGAGCTCGGCGCAAGAACGGCCAAAAATAGCAAAACCCGAAAAACAGAACAAACAAATTGCGCGCAAAGAGAGAGAGAGAGAGAGAGAGAGAGAGAGAGAGAGACCTCGAATCGGAGAGGAAGGAATGCACAATCCAAATCCGAACGGGGACACGAACGGAGGAGGCAAGTCCGACGGGACGATCGGAGCAAATTGGACGGTCTGAGGACGGCGACGGCGAGATAAGCGACGATCTGACCAGCAAGAGGACAGCAACGGCGTAGGAGTCAACAGTGGCAAGAATGATGGATTCGGAGTCGACGACGAGGATGGATCGGTTGTTCGGAGTTGACGGCGCTAGGGTTTGGTTGAAGCGTTGAGAGGAGAAGGAGAAGCAACGCCAAATAGAAAAGCCCGTGAACGAAGAAGGATGCCCAAATGGAGAAAAAAAAAAAATCTATTTTTACCTTACCAAAAAAAAAAATTCTATTTCTATTTCATAAACTGAGAAGTTAAAAATTTCAGCTTCTGATTTCTTCGATTTATCTATTTTTAGAATAGAAATCTGTTTCAGAAATAGAGAAAGCAAATTTCGTTACCAAACGAAATTCTGTTCCAAACTTGTTCCGGAGAACAGAGAAATCGAGAAACATAAATTTTATCATGCGCCCAATTTGCTTCGCTGGAGCTTCCATATCTTCAACTACGCATAATGAGTCTCAGCCTTTGAGCTTTTATAAGAAACAAAAAGTTCTCATATGTGTAAACTACAATGAAAGTCGTGACAGCACTACTTAAAGATTGATTTTTGTTTATTCCACACCTACTCCTTCAGATATGCAGATATAGACCCACTCACATTTGTTTAACCGAGTGACGACAAACAAGATAAAGTGACTTCTCAAAGTCTTTGCGACCATTCCGTTGCTTTTCCCATCCGGAGTGGGAAAAATAAGCTTTTGATGAGTAGCTGCCTCGTCAAAAAAAAAAAAAAATATGAGTAGCTGCCAGCATAGCAAGCTACAACATCAAGTACTCCTCAAGCTACAAATTATTTTAGGCTACCAGAAAACTACCTGCACAAGCACAAGTGATGGCAAGATTCCTAAACGAAATAGTGCGCACCAGCAGAATGTAGAGCTCCGCAATTTAGAGAGCAAATATGTTTCAACAGCTATCATCCACATTGAACTTTATTGTTCATGCATAGTTCTTATGAGTTTAACAAGACTTGAGGATCAATTACAAAACTCCAACACAAGTAAACAAGATTGTTCTGAGACACAGAGGGAAGATAACTACGGGAGGTAGGACAGAGGGTCTTTCGATAACTGTACCATGCCTTGAAGTGATTGTCAGTTAAATCTAACAACGGATGGCAAAGGATGCCAAGCAATGAATCCTCAGTTGCAACAATATCAGTCAACTAGACCAAATCTCCCACTATCAACTGAAGTCATTATCTTTTTCTATGGATTCACACTCGTTCTTCCTAACATCTTCGGTTGCATCTACAACTTTTTCCACAAATTTTTTTTCTTTTAATACTCGATAAATGGGTTGCATTGAATTGGCAAATAAATGGTTTGCTGCTTTTTGTACCTTAACTAGATGCATCTACAGCTCCCAACGAACAGTCCAACAAGCTGCTAGCAAGGCAGCCCCCACTCACATTTACCTCTGTTGGAAAATCATATACCTAGAAAGACAGAAGCATGACTATCCTCCAAAATGCCAAAAAGTTTACAAACTAAATTTTTTCCCTGGAAGCTCGCAACTCAGTCCACCAACAGAGATCACACATATTCCTATCTGGAGTCCTTCTAAAAGACATGGAACTTACCCAAGTTCATGTAGATAAAAAACTGATTAAGTATAACTGATGTAAAAGCATCGCTAATAAGACCAATTCATTAACAAAACTAACCTTATATACCAATGGAGAAGCATGGGACAATAACAAGAGCTCAAGATGCACGTGACTGCGTTGCACACATTCCCCTGTTCGTGGATCACAGCACAATTTGCTTGATTATGATTTCGAAACTCCTGTGACTGTATAAGTCCACACAAGATTCTGGATGGAAATTGATTAGAGGAATCAACAGAAGCATAACTGGCAGTCGATTTTCGCATTGCAGCAATTGCATCTAATACATTTAAGTAGTTGTCAAGAATAGATAGGACACTATCAGCTCGGTATCAAGCCATATCGCTTGACCTCATTCTCACAACATCCAGGAGGATCTACTCCCCCAAAGGGCCTCCTACTCTGTCCAATCCATATCCAACACCACGACGAACTAATCCGAAACCCTACCGAGTAAAAGCATACAAGACAATCGATACATATACGAAAAGTCCCAGGGGAACGAAAATCAGGAGCGGCACGACGGCCGCGAAGCTGTGCGTGCTCCCGCAAGCCAGAGTCCCGAGCTTGATCTGAACTAAATTGACCAGGGCCAGCATCAGGCACAAGCATCCGGCGACCGACCCGACTCCGGACGCCAACATCCCGACCCGCAGCAACTTTCGATTGATCCGAGCGATCGATTCCGCAGGGTGGTAGCTCGGAGACCGCGTGATCCGGATAGCCTGATAGCCAAAGGAAGCCAAAAAAAGAAAAAAAATCAAATCTTTGCTTAGCCTTAGACCAAGAATTACCAACCCAACTAAACTTCGTCGGATCTTTTCGCTCTCTACTTCTCTCATCAACATCATTGGTCAAAAACACTCGATTTCAGGAGGCGCAGAACGAGAAATGAGAAGAGGACCGCTTCACCAACCTGCTTGAGGCCGAAAGCGACCAAGCTGGAGAAGAGGAAGGAGCTGAAGGAGTAGACGTGGTAGGTGACGAGGTCGCGCTTGACGGCGGAGCCGGGGAGCACCGCGGGTCCCGGTTGAGGGTGTTGTTCGGGTCCCACGGGTTCCAGGCGAGCCCGACGAAGACGGCGAACGTGAAGAGGGAGTTCACATTCACCACGCCGTCGAGCGCCGTCACCTGGATGCTCGTGCCGCCGGCCATCGCGGGGTGAGCAGGGGCGGCGGAAGAGCTTCGCTGTAGTGAAGGTAAAGTAGCAACGCAGCTGGGCGAAAAGGAAAGGAAGCAGATAGCAGTCGTTGTTGTCTTGTTTGTACATACGCCGTAGGGACGAAGCAAAGTTAATATCCTTTTTCTTAATCTAAGATTTTACTTGCTGTTTGGGTCTTAACAAGCAATGGGAAATGAAAGAAGAGGGACCAAAAAGGAAATAATTACATAAATAGACGCTTTGCACTGGAAAAACGACTTTATGCAAGGATTTGGACAATAAGCACGCGAATAATAATCATTTTTTTTTAGAAATCAATTTTTGATTAAAAAGAGCCTATTTATTAATTGACCAAATAGTAGTTGATTTTATTCTTACGGAAGAATAATAGAATCATTTCGTAACATTTTTTTCCCATGAATAAATTTGAAATAAAATCAAGAAGTAAAAAAAAAAAAATACTTGTTTGTTCCCGAAAACAATTTCAAAATCAAACTAAATTTACTTTTTTCTCTTTTCTTTTATGTGTTTTCCATTCCTCCTCTTTTCTCTTCTTTTCCCTCATTACCCGTCATCGACCACAACAATGGTCAACAACCGGTTGGGCAAGGCTGAGGTTGCTCGAGGCTCGGCCTCACCCGAGTTTGGCGAGAACGAGCTTCACCATGCCAAATCGCTAGCCTTTGCGAGACTCAACCTTGTTGGTGGGTGGGGCTCAACCTTGCCAAGCCTCGCCTAGCTGGTTGTTGGCCATTGTGGCCAACGACTGGTTGGAGTAGAAGAAGAAGAGGAATGGAAAAAGAAAAAAGAAAAATATAATAAAAAATATTATAAGAATAAAATATTTTAAAATTTTTTAATTTACAAAAGAATTTGAGATTTTATTAAATTTATTTCTATCATAAGAATAAAATTTTGGACATTATCAAATGTCTTCAAATGCTTAAAAATTAGTAATAATAATAATAATAATAATAATAATAATAATAATAATAATAATAATAAAATAAAATCATTTCTAAGCGAAATTATTTTTTGGAATAAAATTATTACCAAATATACCCAAATTGATATTTTTTATTCCCTGACGAGTTTTTAAGCAAATATATGACTTTGATGACAATACAAAGTTTTTATTCTTGAAATAGAAATTTGTTTAATAACAATACGAAATTTCTCCTTTCTAAATGATAGTGGGAGGTAATCAACAAGCGAGGAGGTTGGCGACAATCATTTGGCAACTGTCCGATGATCGGCAGGCAATGACAAGAGTAAATGGTGAGAAAAATTTTCATTTCACTTTTAAGTTAAAATTTTAAATTTCTAATTTTTGTTCAAAATCTATTTTTTGAAATAAAAATTTATTCTACAAATAGAAAAATAAAATTACGTTACAAAATTTTTTTGTTTCAATTATGTTCTTAAGAATAGAAAAAAAAAAATAGAAAAAAAAAGATGCTCATCATGCGCGTCCTAATTGAGCTTCTTGAATTTAATAACATTACGATGGGACATGCACCAAGGAAACTTCCTCTTTTTTATATTTTTAACGTGATGTTCTCCGTATATCGTGGGCATTTGGTCTAGTGGTATGATTCTCGCTTAGGGTGCGAGAGGTCCCGAGTTCAATTCTCGGAATGCCCCCTTCCTTTTCTCATTTTTTTGCCATCATTCTCCGGAGGAAGCTTATGGATGAGGGTAAACCAAAGAAACTCGTAAGTCGTGTTGAACACAGTAACAATCCGCCTCATCCCATAATGAATTTTCATCTCAAGTGACACCAGAACAGACACGAGCTCTTTTTGTGCAAATGAATAGTTTTGTTAATCAAACTGCTAAGTTCAGGATACAAGTGAAGAAAAGAACCCAACAACTAAAAGCCTAGTATAGAGCCTATGTAATCACACCAAATTACAGTGGATCGCTGTAATTTCCTCAAAGAAATCTTGAGCAAGTTGGTTTAGCCTTTCTTGCACTCCAGGTCTGTGGAACTTGTGCTCAGCACCGGGCAAGACACGTCTGCTCCATTGCCCGATAGCTTTGGCTTCGCGTCCCCACTGAGATAATTCGTGAGGACCCGTTTAACTCCGAACCCACGGCGGGGAGGCTTGCCATTGTTATTGTTGTTGCCGATAAAAGGAGTCCTCTCTCCCCTTATAGGGCTAATCAGGGGCGCCGGGGAGAAGCTTGGAGTGCTAAAAGCCGACTTATAGGGAGTGCTCGAGAGATGCACCGAGTATGGCATGGATAACTTCTTCTTCTGGGCTATCACGTTAACGCCTGAGATCGGAGATAATTCGTCTGCATGTCTGGTCAAGTCATCTACATAGAGCACGTCGTCTATACGTGCAACAATATTGAACGCCAGACTCTCCAACACTCTTGAATAGCTCTCAACAATGGATTTCCCCAGATCCTGAAAAGTTTCAAGTCTTATATTATTAGCAAAACAGTTCCTGATGGACAAAATTGGAAAGCTAAAGAAAGGTTTGAATTTCACTCCAGAGTAGTGAGTTCAGAGATCATCACCTTATTGAATTGGATCTTGCTGGTGTCTAAAGCAGTTTGTGCAAGACATGGAAACCGCTGCTTCAAGCAAAGCAGCAGTCTTTCAGCTTTTTCTGCCAACAGTTCTCTCTTGTCTCCATCTAACATTAGGTCTTTAACCATCTCCCATGATGTCTTCGTCGTGGATCGGTTTGGATGAGTTGGTGGTCTAGGGTGAGATCTTCTTCGCCATACATACATCGAGGCTTCTACTCTGTTTGCAATTTCTAGTGCAACGTGCTCAGAAGACAGGTCAAGGCAATCGAGCAGGCATTCTGCAGAGAATTGGTCGGAAGTGATGTATCGATGAATGACGTCCCCCAGAGAAGTTCTCCCATGCTGAAAATAAAACCAGTCAATATGAGATTATTGGGACATGATATGGCAACAAACCAAATAAATATGCGGTTGGGTTAGTGGGAAAGATCAGTTTGGTCATTAGGACGAAGAACCAAAGGAGGAGCAAAGGTATATTTTCAGACCTTCGGAAGAGCTTCCAGATATGAGTCAGGAACTTCCATTTCTGCTAAGGTCATGCTGTTTATGGCCATTGCGGCCTTCAATATTTGGCTCGTGCATTCACGAGTGTGAGTTAAATGCTTTCTTGAATTTTCACTGAGACCACCCGGAGGGACACGAGGCACTGGTAGCCACCACTTCTCCTCTTGCCTCTGAATAGTCCTCCGAAAAGAAGCCGACCCTTCTGCATCTGAGGCTACTATTCCTTGATCGACGTACCAGAATTCTGTATCTGTGAAACTATCTAATATTTCCTGTCGAATGCAAAGGATTCAAGCATAAGTATAATTATTTCCTCATATTTGTCGTATGATCCTCCCAGTCATCAAAGAAACTCATCTTACAATAAGCATATTGTCCAGTTTACGAAGAGCTGGAAGATTGATGAAAATATCCGCTCTGGGCCTGCAAGTCATGACCTAAAACGAAACGAAAAGCAGTATGAGAGGAAAGAATGATTTACAGCATATGAAATACTCTTTTCCTCCACCATCTGCTCCTCTGTTTACAAGTCCAAATAACTGGCCGTAAATGGACGTACCAAGGAACAAGAAAAAAGTTGATTTAAGAAATTAATTTTTCCAACACCAGACCATTATAATTAAATAGAAAGTCGTATACTTGAGAACCATAATGACTAAATTAAACTACATGCGGTTCTGAAATGAATTTTGAAAAAGTTCCTACATTTTGCCTAGTTGACAGACTGAGCAAAGAACTGGGATCTACTAACTGGGCTATCCGTTCTTGTTTTGAACACCAAGAAAGGGACATAAAATCTGTCGATTTTGTTGCCAGAAAGTTACAATCACAAGTATAAGAAACCCAAAAACTCTAATAGCCGGATTAACCGCACTGAATATGAACTACTCCGGTGTTTCGAACTCAGTAGCAGAAATTTGAATTTCTTTCCCTCAATCTCTAAGTCAACAAGATCGAAAACAATTACACATTCAGAAGGGAAAAGAGTAGAATCAACTTACCTCAAGCTTGCTACCATCAGGAAATGTTTGACAAGAGGGTATCAATTCGACGATATGGTCCGCGACGCAAAGAAGCCACTCCATCTCTCTTTTCCACATCGTTTTCTTTTCAGAAGGCAAGCGTTCTAATCTCCAGAGTTGCCCGAAAATAGTTCCTGCCTCGTACGAGGATAAAATGAATAAGAGCACCAAAATTGGTCATGACCGACCTCAAGGAAATAACTTGAAGAAAAGAGAAAACGAAGAGTGAGGTCTCAGTACAAGTATTGAAGATAACAATAGAAAAGGGCATACCGCATAAATTGGTGATGGCATTCGAAATGGCCAAAGCGGTGCAGACACCCTTTCCAGAGCCTGACATGTCCTCACCAAGCAACAATTTCGCATATCTCTCCTTCATCATGTCCAGCTCTAATCAAATTCACACAAAGCTGTTAGACCTGGGGTGGCTGAGCACTAGCCACCATATCCAAGCAAATACAGAGAATCTAGGAAATTTCCTCTGCTCTACTCAAGAGTCACGGCAACAGATGGTAGCTAAATAAAGTCCAAAGTTTGAATTTTGAATTCTCGGCTTTTATCTTCACACTGCCTCTCAGCAATTAGATAAGAAAAAGCACCGTAAAGAACAAAAGTGTAAAAAGGGGGTTGACAAAACTTCGGAACTAAACCAACCTGAAGGCTTTGAACCCAATTTCTTTAATTTCGAATCGTCGTCGTTTTCATACTTTTTGGCTTCATCGTCCTTGGCGGAGGAAACAGAGTTCCGGTGCAAATCAGCTTTTCCGATGGGCCAACCCAGCGGCGGAGCAGGCGACGAGCGCTCCCTCTCCTTCTCTTTCGCCTTCATTGCCTCCTCGGCCGAAGAGCTCTCGGAGCTCGATCTGGTCGAGCTCAGGCTGTCGGTGCTCGAGTCGGTCCCGGAGGAGTCCCGACAGTTCTTGCTCTTCTTCGAGCTCTCGCTCTTCTTCGCCGAACTTCTCATTCCAACGCGTGTTAATGGAAAACAAGAGCGAGCGACGCCTATAACGGAGAGGGACACGGAGCGGAATGCAGGCAGAGTTCACGAGGTTGGACACCGCTGCAGCTTAGTTTTTTTCAAAAAGAGATCTTGAAAAAGAGAGGGAGAATGAGAGGTCGGGGATTAATGGAGTTCATGGTTTTTCACGAAGCTGGCTTCTTGGGTTTGATTGCAACCATGTCTGCTTATGTTGTTGCTGGTCTCTCTCTCTCTATCTCTCTCTCTCTCCTCTCTCTCTCTCTTTCTCTCTCTTCTGTGGGTGCAAAAATTTGATTTTTAAAGCTGTGGAGAGAGAGGGAGAGAGAGAAAGGAAGAGGGGGTACCTGCCAAGTGCCACATGCGACGCCAACGTCTCTCTTCCCTTTTCGATCTCGGCGGATTAGAGTAGGGGCTACGTTCAAATTATTAATAAATTATTGCAGACCCCATGTATAAATCCGAGACTGCGGCTTCGCTCTTGCAATCTCTCCACTTCCTCGGGCATAAAAGATGGGAAATTATGTCACATTAAAAAATGAACTTTTTATTAGGTGTGGGGATATAAGAAAATGAATTCTTTCCGCTATTCTGGCATCATCAGATTGACTAATGCGGGGGCTCGTTTAATTTTAACCGACCAATTATCGTAGTTGGAGTACTAGGTTCTTGAACAGTGAACACCACCCTAACCCTCAGACGAGTTTAAGATTACAAACAACATTCTTTTTCTAGCTGAGAAGGGGGGAAATGCGAGGATCTGAAGAATAGTTTTGAGGGGAGCAAAGATCATTTAACAGGAGCAACTAGCATTAGGTGTCCCAACCCTTACAATATCACTGTGCTGTTCATGTTGTAGTGTTGCTTCTTTCACCTACTGTCTTGACTTGAGGGCATTTTGTGTTGAGAGAGTATGCAAGTTTAGGATTAGGAAGGAGTGAGTCACTCGCTTATTGTTGGCACTTTGAGGCAATTTCATTCATGGAGGCGCCTAAAATACCTACCTTAAAATGTAGAGTTTATGGCATTGTCTTTCTATTCGGTGACCCATATATAATTATGTTTTATTCATATTGTGGTTATGGGTATTTCATTTTGAATCAGTTAAAGTTAGATATATTCAGAAATATTGAGATATAAGTAGTTGATGATCGCATCACAGCTTGAAAAGGATAATTAGAATATCGTGATAGTCGCTTGCGATCAACTCCCTCTTGCGCCGGAGACACTCGCCCACCGATCCTTTAATGGCGTCTTTCAATCTCGTTTCGTTCTTGCTTTTACGTACTATTCAAGGACTCCTTGAGCAGGAATACTAATTGAAAACGAAAGGGAACTCCAAGCCACTTTGCAAGCAATGGGAACACGGCAGCAATCGGAACTTCCCAAAGGAGGAAAAGGGTCCACAAAAACAAAAACAAAAAAGTCTCGCAACGGCTAAGGTAATGGAGTGGTTGACGGCTTGGTATTCAAAAACAAAAGAAAAGAAACAGAGAAAAAAGGAGGGCATGCTGATGAGTAGCCGTTTGAGACTGCAAAAAGCCAACGGCCGATTGACTTTTTTGAGGAGTGGAATAATTAGGGGGATTGCTTTTGGAGGAGGAGGTGAATCTATTCAAATTGCCCGTGGACGCATTATTCAAATGTCCCATGCATGATAAGATAAAATAAATTACGAAACTGACACGATTGGGACGATGCCGGGCCACGTGACCAGGACAGGATCTTCGGGACCACCTCGGGCCGGTCCATCTGACTCGTGGGCTTTCCCGTTGCCCGCAATTCATGAGAATTCCGGTTTGTCCGATTTGAATTTCTTGGATGTTCCTTGTTCTCTGACTGTCAGTCGTCTTTCTTCTGGCACCGGATGGATCCGAGGTAATATTTTTTGCAATTGGGCACGCAGACGAAGCAACGGCAAGTGGCTGCTTTTCTTCCTCGTCTTTGGTGTTTGTGACTGGCAGACTTTTGTCGATAGCAAGACATTCTTCTACAGAAAACGGCCCATCTCGTAGAATTGAAGTATGGCCACCGAAACACTATCCTTCTCTCGTTTGAAAATAACATAAATTATTAATGTTTAGATTATTCGTACATACATAGATCCTACAAGTTCTATAAGGTGCCGCTTGGATCTCTTAAGGTTGGTAACCTTTATTTACTATAAGAGGTAGTACCAATTTTCTTTTTTCGGTCGGACGGTACTAATCTATTTGAAAAGTTACTCATTGGAATAAGTAAAATTCATTATATCTCTTTAGGCACGCTACGTAAATATATTATTTATAATGTGAAACTAAATATTTCCGATCAGCGTGAGTTAGATCAATCAACGATGGTTGCTATTCGAGAATAGAATGTGGTGGAAAATCTCTTGTCGAGTAATCCATGCATCTATACAAACTATTGGAAGAAGAGTCACATATTCAAAACGTTGGTAGAATTTTCCATGCGATAATAAATTCCAATTTAGTAAATCACCAGAAATAGTAAGTTATCAGTTCGTATTGACAATCCAGGAAAGAGTTATTGTAGCTTATACCTTCAAATTACGAAAAGGATTAGTTCACGCTTTGGCAATAACTTTTCTAAAAGATTGGCAAATTTTTCATGGCAAGTTCCGACAAAATTACGAAAAAGATTAGTTCACGCTTATGCCTTTAATAAACTGACGTTTAGCACACTATCATGAATAGCAAGTTCTCAATCAGTAAGTCCTAATAAATTTCGCCCTTCGAATTAGAAAGAAGTTGGTAAATGCTCCATTGCGTTACTAATTTCATCAATCTTATGAACTATCTAAAGCAACATTAATCACAAAAGGGTTGGTAAGTAATATAGCACGACAAGAAGCTGTAAGTTTTCTGGACAGTCACTCATATGTAACTGGCAAAAACAATTCGGAGCAATTTGCTAAGGATAGTAAGTACCAGTTTGATAAACTGCTTGGCACATATCGATAACTACACTCGTGTTGCCCCTATTTGATAAAGCGATGGAGGATCAAGGAACGACTTGCGCTCTGGTCCTAAGCAAGACCTTAAAAGGCTTTGATATCCAGAAAAGACTGGATAGAGGCTGAGATCCGAGCCTCGATAAATATACCGGCCCCATTGGTCTCCCCCGTCCACAATCCTTTAAGGGTAACGGGGGACCACCTCTGAGACCGCGATGCCTTCCCCGGGGTTGCCCGGGCGCGGTACAGTCAATGAAGAGGCTCAGCCTACGGAGCAATTTGCTAAGGATGGTAAGTACCAGTTTGATAAACTACTTGGCACATATCAATAACTACACTCGTGTTGCCCCTATTTGATAAAGCAACGGAGGATCAAGGAACGACTTGCGCTCATGACTTCCTCGGACCGTCAGTAAAAAGATTCCACAACCTTTACGAAATGTCCGAATTGAACTATCATAACTTTTTCAAAAGTTGACTAGTTCATCGCCACAGCCACACTATGATTTTAGCATGGACTCCAATAATTAGGAAGTCCATTCATACAATATTTGTCACGGTTAGGCAACGCGACACAAATCAATCAATGGTTCACACGTCTTGAATCAAATTCGTCACCGGATGATTTTGAATGTTAGAAAAGGACATGCATGCAATAGTCACTTGTATTTGATAAGACTATATTGCATCCGCTCATGCATCATAGATTACAAAAACCCTAACTAGATTCCCATACACACACAAACCATGCAGCATGCAGACATAGTTTCGTACTGGGATCTTCTCGTCTTTATTTTATGCGCTATAAATTATACAGCCGCACTCTCTCCGTCGCTCCCATTTAGAACCTCTCAGCCGATGATCGGAATGAGCTTCACATCGGGCCTTGCCGCCGCCGCCTTGGGCACAACCACCGTGAGGATGCCGTTTTCCATGCTCGCCCTCACCTGATCGACCCTCGCGTCCTTGGGCAGGCGGAACCTCCTTGGGAACCGCCCGCTCCCCCTCTCCAGCCGGTGCCACGTCTCTGTCACCTCCTCCCTCTCCCTCCTCCGCTCGCCGCTGATGCTCAGCACCCTCCCTTCCTCAACCTCTTCTCTTCACCTCGTGCTTCCTCATCCCCAGCAGGTCCGCCTGGAGCACGTGTGCCTCAGGCGTCTCCCTCCAGTCGATCTGCGCGCTAGGGAACTGCGTGACCTCCCTCAACACGTCCTCCCAGGGCGGCGACAGGGTGGTCGGCGGCGTGACGGGGAAGTCCAGGAAGGGGTCCCAGATGTCGTTTGTGGGAGAAGGGTTTGATTGCGTGAGATGAGCAGTTGAGTGAGGCGGTTTTGCCATCGGCTTACACAAGCGCGACACTATCGTTTTTCTGTTAATTTGCTAATAGTTGATTTTGTAATTTCTGATATTTATTTTTTTGTAAAGCGTGTGATTTTTGTGATAAATTATTTCTTTCATAGTCGACTGATGACATTAATCGGTCAAATACCGACTGTTATGTTATAAAAAGATATTTCTAACTCTTGGTGAGCATCTTATTTGGCACAAATTTAGTACATTTAGATCTTCATTGGTAAATGTGGATTATCTTTTCATGTTTTTATTTGTCAATATAAACTACTATATTATAATAGATATTTCTGCATCATGCAACTCCTATTGAGCTTAATATTTAACATATATTTTGTGAGATTTCGTGAGATCACTTGTTAACTGTTCTTAAAGCTTAAGCTATTAGATGAAGATGAGATTTATTATTTAAATATTTTAACACTCCCCTAGTCTTTTGTCTAATGCTAAGTGAGAAAATTTAATTGAAGAGACAAATGGGGTTCGGAAAGATTCAAACACGGGATCTCCAATTTTGATATCATGTGAGATTTTGTGGGACTACTACTGACTGTTTTAAGGGTGCATTTAGTTCAACATTTTGAAAGCTCATTAGGGAAATGCAAAGTAATTTAGCCTAAAAGGTTTTGGGCAAATGTAAAAACTGTTTAATAAATTACGCTTTGAGAAGTAACTTTAAGAGAAATATTATTTGATAGAAAACATATTTGAAAAGCCCTTTAGGTGATTAATATTAGTTTTTTAAATTTTTATTTATTTAAAATTGAAAAAAAGAAGAAGAATGTATGCAACTTTTTAAAATGTAAATTTTGACAATAATGCTAAAAACATTAAATATATATATATATATATATATATATATTTTAAAAAAAAGGAGGCCAAACCCTTCGTGGGCAACCATTTGTTGAGGTCAACTAAGGTCGAGCAACCTTTAGCAAAGGTCATGGGGCCTGGTGAAGGCCGCTGGAGGTTGCGCGACCTAGGTGGCTTGCGACCCAATGCGACCCTTACAGACTCCGGCAAGGGTCGCTTGAGGTTGCAAGACCTAGGCAGCGTCGCATAGGTCGTGCATTGCTTGGGTCGCCCAAGGTCGTGTGATCTTCGAAGACCTTTGCTAGGGTGGTGTGACCCTCACCGGAGGTCGTCCAACCTTGGCTGATGATCGTCAGCGCCAGATCTAGTTTGCCGGCAGCCATAGCCCTTCACCGAACTAGCGAGGGGTTTGGTCCTTTTTTTAATAATAATATAAAAAAAACGAGGGACAAAATCAAAACTTTGAAGAATTAATGAAGGTAGTGTGGAAGAAAAAATGAGTTCCAGCATTAGCCAAATGCCGAAAGCCCAATGCTAGTTCATACTACTAGTATTGGATTTTTAGCCTTCTCAATATTAGCTTTCACTTGAAAGCTCCTTCAAAATTGTTATCAAATGGTCCAGCATTTCTCCAAGGAGCTTTAGAGATCGAAAGTCCCTTAGGAATATTGAACTAAACGTGCCCTAAAAATTTAAGCTATTAGATGAATACATGATTTATTATTTAAATATTTTAACATATTCTCTCTCTCTCTCTCTCTCTCTCTCTCTCTCTCTCTCTCTCTCTCTCTCTCTCTCTCTCTCTCTATATATATATATATATATATATATATATATATTGCATCATTTATGTGTCAAACATAAGTTATCATGTTATAAATTTTTAGTATAGGTTTGTTAATGTCACTCAAATATGAAATCCACCAAAATACTTTGTCATAATTGTATCCATAAAACTTTTCAACCATAATCATCGCCTATTATACATTTCATTTTACTTATTATTGACCTATACATAGTCGTGCAATGGAAACTCAAGTAAAATGTTCAAAAAGTCCTAAATTTATTGTATGGCGGTTAATTCAGTCCTAAATCTTTTTTCAATTGTATTAATTTAATCCAAAACTTTTTTTTTTGTTGATAATTTACCAATGTAGTCCTTCTATCTAATTATGACCGGAAAATCACTAACATAGACACCGAATGTCTTTCATGGCACATTTGAGGCTATGACATGGATGACTTTTATAAATTTTTTTTAATGTTGTATTCCTTTTTTTCTTTTTTGCTATTCCTTTCGCTAGTCGCCGACTGCGCAGCGAGGGATGGGATTTCACTAGATTTGGCTAAGGGCACCCTTGCCTCGCTGGCCCAATCAAGTTATGCCCTCGCTCGAGGCTGGCAAATGGGACCTTGTAAAGTCGCTCATGTCATCACTGATCTAATGTCATGTAGGATGACCGATATTGATTGGACGGTCATGTCATCAATTTCCAGACAAAATCTATTGGAAGGATTACATTGGCAGATTGTTTAAAAGTTTGAAATTAAATTGGCACAGTTGAAAAGTTTACTATTAAATTGACTATAGTACGATAGATTTATCATTTTTTAAGATTGTTTAAAAGTTTGGCGTAACTTGCCATGGCAAGTTATGCCCTCGCTTGAGGCTGGCAAAGGGGACCCTCCTCTAGTTAAGGGTGGTCCTCATGAGATTTGGGTAACCCTTGCAGTTGGCCATGGCCAAGGCTTAGCAACTAGTGGAGGAGGGAGGGAGGGAGGGAGGGAGGGAGGGAGAGAGAGAGAGAGAGAGAGAGAGAGAGAGAGAGAGAGAGAGAGAGAGAGAGAGAGAGAGAGAGAGAGAGAGAGAGAGAGAGAGAGAGAGAGAGAGAGAGAGGAGAGAGAGGAGGGAGGGAGGGAGGGAGGGAGGGAGGGAGGGAGAGAGAGAGAGAGAGGGAGGGAGGGAGAGAGAGAGAGAGAGAGAGAGAGAGAGAGAGAGAGAGAGAGAGAGAGAGAGAGAGAGAGAGAGAGAGAGAGAGAGAGATTTCTTAAAGTCGCTCATGTCATCATTGATCTAATGTCATGAGAGAGAGAAATTTCTTATAAAAATGTATGGCCAAGGCTTAGCAACTAGTGGAGGAGGGAGGGAGGGAGGGAGGGAGCGAGAGAGAGAGAGAGAGAGAGAGAGAGAGAGAGAGAGAGAGAGAGAGAGAGAGAGAGAGAGAGAGAGATTTCTTAAAGTCGCTCATGTCATCATTGATCTAATGTCATGAGAGAGAGAAATTTCTTATAAAAATGTAAAAGTCGCTCATGTCATCATTGATCTAATGTCATGTAGGATCACCGATATTGATTGGATGGTCAAGTCATCAATTTTCGGACAAAATCTGTTGGAAGGATTACATTGGCCGATTGTTTAAAAATTTGGGATTAAATTGGCACAAATAAAAAGTTTAAGATTAAATTGATTATAGTACAATAGATTTATCATTTTTTTAGACAATTATGACATGAAAAAGCCTTAAAACATATATATATTTTTTTTTTCTATGATGTATAAGATTATTATATTCATTTATTTGTAAAGCTGGTTATATAATTTTTCCTAATAATAGATTTTTTTATTCATCTTTTAATATTATTTATTTGTCAAATAAGAGCCCCATAGGAGATCTTAAATAGTTAGTCTTAAACATATACTTATTGTCATTTGAAAACAAGGTAGGGATTCTCTACAATGACACCGTAGACACGACAAAGACAAAGCCCTTGAATCATCAATTGATTTATTGAGGGATAGAGTCCAAGTGATCGAGGAAAAGAATCCCCGGAGAGATGAGGTTGAATCCATGAAGGCAGATATCCAAGAGCTCAAGACCGAGCTTGCCTTATGCAAGTTGAACATCGCTAGAATGATATATACATTAAAAAAAAAATTTATTATGAAAATATACACAATTTTCTAATAGAATTATGCATCAAAATATGTGAGAATATATCGATTATACACTCATCAACAAAATATGCACGAGAATTGGAGATGCAGAATTGAAGATTTACTTGTATTAGAGATTTGTTAAAGTGACCATGAAAACTTGTGTCGAATAATCCTAATATGGCATGTAGTCATTGCTAGCTATCTTACATGGCCAGCTGATGTGAACAAGTTTACTTGTACCATGTCAACAATTTATATGAATGCGAGTAAAAAAATATGCGAACTAGTCCTTCAGTCCTAAAGGCAAATTGCTTCCTTTAGGACCACCAATGGCAATGTGCACTCTTGAAGTAGGGTTGCTTCTAAAATCCCTCCAACTCAGATCAGTTGAACTACTACGACTACCCCTAAAAAAAAAAAAAAAAAAAAAAAAAAAAAAAAAAAAAAAAAGATCAGCTGAACCACTAAACTATAAATCTCAGTCGTTGGTTGAAAATAATTTACTTTTTCAGGTTCCACATCAGTTTATATCTAAATTAGAAATGCACACGATTACGATGATTTAAGGTAGAGGGGAAGATGGCCTGATGGACCACATAGAAATGCCACTTGGAATAGCCACTACATCATTTGTATCCCTTTGAACATTAATTTTGCCACATTAGCAAGAGTCTTATAGTTATTGATAATTATACATCATATGCTAATTAATAATGTGAAAGGTATTGCTAACCTTAGCATCTTATTAACCTAGTTGAAGTTATCGCTTTTGGGGCAGCACAGGCTGAGTGGGTATCAATACTTTCGGGGTAGCGTAGCACGGGAATCCGATGGAGAGGGGGTATGATCACCATTGCTTGACCCGGCTATACTCCTGATAGCTCTGAGATTAAGTGATGGTGAGGGGTTCGCTCAAAATGAGTTGTAATTATGGTTCGGATTCAACATTCTATCCGTGGAACTTCTATGGTAACATTTAGGAGGAGTCGCCGATGTCGATAGCCCGTTCCCACATTTCACCGATAAGAAAAACTAATACCATCATGTGCAATGAAGAGACGAGATAAAAAGACTGAAATTCACAAAAAGTAAAAAAGAAAAAAAGAGAGTTTATAATGGAGAAAATAAAATGAGCAGAGACAGGTGTGAGAAACATGACTACTTTTGGCCTGTTATGCAGGGAAAATTACTTCCAAATGTTTACAAAGAGGGTTTCGAGCTTTGCATCTTGTAATGATACTTCTCCATGTTTTACCTAATTGATGATGTAAATCATTAGTTTTATTAAATAGACCACAAGATGAAAAGAGTACATTTTCTTTTTTAAAGTGAAATACGTAGATAGAATTGTCGCGACCAATTTTTTCGGGGTGTGAACTACCTAGGGTTTGGCTAATGGATTGTTAAGCCTAGACTTAACTCGGGCTCTCCCAAGCCCATACCAATTCGCGACTTAGGTTCAAAATTTTTTAACATGCAGATAGATTTTTAACTAGGAGTCGCCACTAATCTATTTTTTGGTGGGTCGATTAGAAACCCAAGTAAAGTAACGGGAGTTTTACTTTACTCCTACGAACCAGAGATTATGGGTACGGGGACTTGGTTACACTAGATTTCTCTAATGCCCTTTCGGTACCATTCTTTTATTTTCCAAAAATGTTTTTGCAGGCAGCTTAAATTGATTTTAAATCTAATTCCCTAACATGTGATGTCATCATGCGAGTGCGCAAACCACCAATTTAACACCCAAGTAAAGCAATAAATAAATTGCAAAACTTACCTCAAAGCAACGAAAGCATCTGCGTTGTTAGATCAAAATTCACATCATCAACCCTAGATATGATTTCTAATTAACATGCAATTCCTTTTCTTTTCTTTTTCACTTATTCAATGAGAATCATGCAATGCATGCTATTAATCTAACATGAAATGACATGGCATAAAAATATGACTTTAACTATATGACATAAATAAGCATGCAGTCTATCCTAAAAAATGACGTGCAAAGAATGCCCTAATTCTAATTTTTTTCTTTTTTATTATGAAATTCAAAATTTAAAATTGCCAATAATTAAACGTGCAATTTAAATTAATGGGAAGAAAATATGATATCCTAAATTAATGTTTTTGGTCTTTTTATTTAAGAAACTCGAAATAAATTTCCTATCCTAAACATGCAACATAACCTTAAAACCAGTAATATCCTAACATGCATTTAACCTAACTCAAATATTTTTTTGGTTTTTCCTTTACGGGAGCAATCAAATAAAGGTATCGAGAACAACACGGCAACAAATCAAGCAAGATATCATCCATGTCCATTTAATTTTGGAAATAAATTGACGAATCGTATCTCGCGCATGAGATCGGATTGGCCAATTTTAGACAAAATCACGAATCGTATCTCGAGCGTGAGATCGGATTGGTGATTTTTCCGTGCGATCATGCGAGTCGTATTTCGAGCATGAAATCGGACTGTCAATCGGACGCACGTTGTGAAATGAGGGATTGATCCCTAATTTAAAAAGATACTCAATACTTTGTGGATACGATAGCATCGTTTAAAGATTCATACGAGATAGCGATTTTCACAAATTAGGCAATAAAAATATATGAAAATCAATCTGATGAAAATTATTACCTAAATTGCAATATCGCTCGGATACCGTTTCCAAATTTGAATGACGGAAGGTTCGCAGGGGGTGACCGGGATCGAAACCAGCTCCACGATGCGGCATGACCAGCAATGAGCGAAACGGCTCACATCGGGGACGTCATGGCGGAGATCGGGTGTGAGGTGGGTTTTGCTTCATTATCGTCGAAGAGAGAGAACCGCCAACGTGGGATCTGGACTTGCGAATGAAACCTGGTAATTGATTTGGCGACGGACGTGCTCTTGATTTGCAAACGTCACGTTGCTTAATGCAACTGAGATCTCCAATTTCCACCTTCCTTGATGCTGTCTTTTTCTTTGGAATTCACTGCTCTGGATCACGTGGCCATGAATTTCAATTGATGCTCCTTATTTTGGCCGACAGGTTGTGATGATGGAACTAAATTCGCCTCTTGGACTCACGTGATGGCTCGATGGTTCCTCGGTCAATAAGGATTCCCGACCAATGGATCGACGTCGTAGTGATCGACCAAGGAAAGGCTAGGGTGGTGGCCCTGGTAGTGTGCCCAGAGTGACGGTCGGCTAGGTGAGCTTCTCGGAACAGCAAGAAATCACGGGGGACCTGGAAAAACAGAGAAAAAGGTTTTATCGTCGTCTACGGGATGGCAACGATTGACGTCGGGCAGCAAGGCGTCACGGCTCGCGTTGGCTTGGAACAGCAGTTGGAATCTTTAGTGACCTGGACAAGACACCAGCTGCAGAAAACTCGTTGGATCTCCTAGTATGAGGATCAGGAACGCTTGATTGCAAAAGGTTGACCAAAAGACCACATGGGTCTACTGATGTAATCGTTGAACCCTTGGACTACTTGATAATTGCGAAGTCTGCTAGATCACCAAAGTGGATGAAAGCCTTTAACTCAAATCAGTAAGTGCAAGCTCTTCACAGGTCACGCCAATGTGGCTATCCGGGGGCTATGCGATGGAAGGAACTGCCGCAAGCTGTTCTCGTCGAAAGAAATAACAAAAGGAACGGTGTCATGGACGATGAGGGCGTGACTGTGACGGCAGCATAGTGGGGTGTCTCACGAAAAACCTGGCCTAGGGCACTCTCTCTCTCTCTCGTATGGTCGTGTCTCTCAATCAATGGTGGCCGTGTATTCAATGTCCGTGGCCTCCCTTATTCTTCGTCTGCGAAGGTCCTTTATAGGGAGAGGGTTTGAACTATCATGGAAAGAAAGCATATTTTGTTTCCTTATGTGCATGCTTTGAAATATATTCTATTTCCTTTTCTTTTTCTCATTGACCGAATGCCTTCTCTGCAGGGATATATCTTTTTTGCAAATCCGTGTAGAACATGCCCAACATTCCCTTCTCATGCTGATCTTTCGAATTTCCTTTGTGCATATTGTATGAATCGGACCGGATAAATTCTTTCCTCTTAAAATAATGCTGGTCAATTTCTTGCTCCCCACGTTGACCGAATTATGGCTAAGCCCATAATTTTCCTTCACGTGGATGGGCTTCTCCATGTACGAATCGGTGGCCGCTTACACGCTGTCCTTCCTTTGCATTCGTTCCCTTAAATGCACAAATATGTCGGTGCCAATATGCTGGAAATTTCTTAATTGACTTTTAACAATTTAGGACACCCATGTAATATCAATCACCATGGAGGAATTATCGACTTATCCAAAGTTTAATGCTCTTGTGGGCTTCAATATTCATAGCCATTCACCAAAATCCATTCACCGCCGGCCTAACAAATATGCAATTAAATGAAATATGCTCCTAATGACCATATGTTGTGCAATTAAATTATATTTTTTTTTAGGGGTTAAAATTAATCCCTAATTTTTTAATGTGATAAATGAATAAATGGGTCGCCAAAATTTAGGTGTCAACAGCTGCCCCTCTTTGAAGGTGAGCTCGAAGAGGTTGCATTCAAAGACAAATTGAGACCTAAATTTTGACTATGCATATGCTTTGAATGAATTTTTTTGTTGGAAAATGAATTTCATTTCTAAATGCAATTTATATGATGATGATGTATGGAAATGCTAATGCAAATGATAAATGAACCTACCTAGAATAACTTACCTTCAATGAGGATAGAGTAGTTCGAGATAGTTGGTGTTACATGTCCAGGACCCGTACCATTCTACGGTCGCCTTGAATGTAACATGACTTTACAAAGAGACTGCTTTCCCAGGACCCGTACCATTCTACGGTCGCCCAGTATAGCAGTGTTTGGTTGTGTCTAGGACCCGTACCATTTTATGGTCGCCTGAATGAGGAAATAGGTGTTGTCTAGGACTCGTACCATTCTACGGTCGCCTAAACGAAGATTCACTTTCCAGGACCCGTACCATTTTACAGTCGCCTGAATAAGGAATAGGTGTTGTCGAGGACCCGTACCATTCTACGGTCGCCTTGACGGAAAATTGATTTTTCAGGACCCGTACCATTCTACGGTCGCCTGAATGGGGAAATTGCTTTTCCAGGACCCGTACTATTCTACGGTCGCCTGTTAGAGCAATTAATGTTGTTTAGGACCCGTACCATTCTACGGTCGCCTAAACGGAGATTTTGCTTGGCCAGGACCCGAACCATTCTTCGGTCGCCCAGCGTTGCAACACAGATCATTCTGACCAGGACCCGAACCGTTCTTCGGTCGCCTTAATCAGACTGAATCTGGAGAAAAATCTTTGAAGACAACTTAATTGAGTGTCAATGTATTCAAAAGGGGAATACCTGTGCAACGACAAGTATTTAAGGTATGGATAGAGATATACTTACCTGGTGACATCTTTGTTCCTTGGGGATATGTCTTCTAGAATTTAGATATCCTATGGAGGTCTCTCACCTCCTGATAGAAATAAATTTTGGAACATCAAGGATGCACCTTGAATGTTCGTGAAGGCTTCTCATCTCCTAATATCGCGAGGCATTCTGAAAGGAACCTGAATGTCAGGAGCTCTTGGGTCTTTGAGAAAGCATTACCTATTAGACATGAATTAGAGCAAAAATGCATTTACCAAGGAAATAAACAATTAAAGCTATGCTAGAATGCACACTTCAAAATCCACTGAAGTTTTTATTAATTCAATCGGCAAAATCCACTGAAGTTTTTATTAATTCAATCGGGATTTATGCATAATGACTTTACCATATTTGCATCACCCAAATTTCCAGTGGAGGGAATTGTCGTTCAAGACAACGACATGGATTTTTCAAGAATACTAAATGAGAGACTTTCAGTTAGAAAGGACTTTCACTCACTCTCATTTAGAAGGCTATTTTATGAGAATCACTCAATCTCACCATATCGACAAGGGTCCGAGTATTCTCGCAAGCAGTACGATCTTACCAATCTGAGAGGTCTTTGACAGGGACCGTAATGTGGGCTTGGTCAATGGCTTAACAAAAGGGACTCTTTGAGTCAAGGTAATTGAAAGAACAGCTTCGCAATCATCTCCGGGTTTACAAGTCAAGAACCCTGCAAAATGAGAAAGAAATAGTCTTGCTCGCACTTCTTCGAGCGATGCTTATGACATGTGAATCCATACGTTAATTCAAGTGCCCTAATCTGAAGAGACTTTATAAAGGACGCAACGTAGGTTGGGTTCATGGGTTGTGAAATGAAAGAATCATTAGGCTCAAAATGTGTGTAAAGGGTGAGAGTTGGTGATCATCTTGGGATTACCACCAGTTTTCTTTTTCACCACGGGGATTGTCTTCATAAGGTGCCCCATTGATTGTAAAAACTCAACATTTGAGTTCTTTGAGTATTGCTCCATTGTGATTCAATTCTTGCAATTGACAGTCATCTATCTTGACTCTTTCTTTTTCTTTTTTCTTTTTTCATTTTCATCTATGGGCATTGGCCTTGCTTTTACCAGGCACACCGCTTTTTCATGCCCCTAGTTCTCATTCATTTTTTTTCACTTATTTTCCATGGGCATTGGCCTTGCTTTTACCAGGCACACTGCTTTTTCATGCCCCTTAGTTCTATTTTGATTTCTATGCATGCGTCAAGCAATTACACTTCAAATGACATTCGAACTTTCAAGGGTCTTCATCTACCTTTTGCCTTGCCCCGGTGGGGGATGATCACCAACTGGGTTTAAAGAAATGAAATTGCAGGCTCAAGTGGGCTATGCAAAGGATATAAGTGTATAGGATAGAGAAAGAAATGCTCTTCGTCATCCTAAGGCACTTAAATTATCGCATGAATTCAATGTAATAGCATGACTTGAAGATTGATACAAATGAGAGCAAGAAAATTTCAATTCATTTTCCTCACCTCATGATGCCATTTTACCTCCAACTTGCCCCGATGTGGGGTAATTCTTGACAGGATAATTTGAAAAAAATCTCCACAAGTGTATAAGGCTCAAAGTGGTTAAGCAATGGATCACCTGTTGTGTTTGGGATAGAGAAATGAATTGCCCCTCATCATTTCGGTCATCGTACCTTTTGCGAGAGAACTCTTTACCTTGCAAATATGGAACTTCCTACACTCATCTCACAAGTGTATAAGTAGGGGACTGTGTATAGGATAAGGCTTGCCTTTCATCATCCTGACACGTCTCATTTAGCATGCTTAATCCATTCCACAGCATTCATTGAATTAGTTCATCTTGATGTTCTTTAGTGGAATTGGTGGACTAAACATGTAAGAGTCATCATGCAAAATCCTTAGTAGCTTTAAGCATGAAAATTCCAAACTTCAGAACAAACAATCTACCACACTCAAAAAATGCTTTCAAAAACATGATTTTGAGCGTTCATTCAAGGAATTGTCCCCACGAGGGGATTGTCTCAGGAATGGGTGTTCTTGGATTGCCCCTGAAAATCTGCTTTTGCCCCTGCACAAGAGAACATGCATGAATAAAATACCATGCAATATCAGAGTAAATTCAAATTGCACAACCATTTTGGCTCGAATCGAGATTTTGTCTCAGTTATGTCACTACTAGAATCTATAGTGCCCCAATTCGTCATCTGCAAGGAAAAGAACAAAGTGTCAATTCCGAAATTAATTATATTCATGAACGCAATGTATCCATTTCATCCAAGACGGATGATCCTCTTTTGACTTGTTCCATCATTTTCTCATAGAAATGAGAAACTTCATTTGACATCTCACACAAATTGTAATGAGATGTGTCACACATCACACTTTGGAATCTAGATGATCTTCTTTTGACTTGCCATTGGTTTCTTATGAATGTGCAAGGAAATCGCTCGGGACAAGTAAGAGGATAAGTAGTGCTTAATGTCTTTTTCACTCTTGGGAGATGTCATCAAGATCAGCTAGGAAATGATCCCTTGCCCCCACGCCTTTCTATTATGCTCTGAGACATGAGGTAAATGGGTTAGAAAAACAAACAAGGGTAACCTAATGCATACTTTTGGAAATGACTTCAAAAATGATTTTTTTTTAGGAATATTTTGGATGAGGAAGCATGAAGAAGCCCAGTCCTCAGAATTTCTTCATGGATGATATTTTCTTTTCATTGTTGGATATCGTCACCGGACTGGTTTGGTGTACCCCATCATATCCTCAAAACAAAACTTGTAATTTTATTGATTATCATCAATCAAATTACATTTATTGGAATGAAAAATGTGATAGAAGAAATTAAAACTAATCCCTAAAAATTCCCACGCATGGGAAGGTGCAATTGAACATGCCCCTAATTAAGTAAGGAAAACGAACTGCTTAGGACCATGAATCATGTGTGCTTGAATTCTTCACCCTCCTTGATCTTGTGATGCGAACCCTTCAGGTGAGATATTCTTCCATCTAGATATGTTGCTACCCTCTTCATGATGGCATCAAATTTGACTACTTCGGAAAATGAGATGATTCAAAAAGTCTTCTTGGCTCTCTTCTTGGAGTCGCAATTTCTCACCGAAGATAGATTGCAGCACTTTTGCTTGATGAGATAAGCTCTTTTTGATCCATCATTTTAGCTCTCGATTGTGAACGGATGGGTGAGCGGGATTGCTCCATAATCACCTAATTCAAATGAACGGGAACATGTCAGCATGAGGGTAAATAGAAAGTCAATCCATGACAATGATCTAATTGATTTTTCCATTTTTTTTTATTCATGAAAAGTTTGTACAAGAAGGGAATTTCCTAAAAATGGACTAGGAAAATGAAGATAGACACCCTAACAAGACCAAATTTCCTAGACATGAATTGAAAACAAATTCTCCAAATTATTTTGTTATTTTTCAAATGATTAATTGCATGTCAATTTCCTCATTTCATTTCTAATTGACAAATGAATTAAATCAATGATTGACCTAGATTGTCATGGACGGACCAAGAGTATGACAAAGTAAGTAAATTGCATTAGTATAGGGATAGAGGACTTACTTCACCAAGACAAATCGATGGCAATCACATAGACATGCGCATGGTAAGTGGTTCGATTTCTAGTCTATAAGGCTTATCAAGGTGGAGCCACAAGGATGATCAGACTAGCCACAGGCTTGTGGACTATGTCGGGTCCTCATGACTCCGGCTTGGTCAAAGAGCCGACCCGGGTCGCGGGCCTGCGGACCGAGGTGGGTACTCTTGACACCATGAAAGAAACTTCGAGATTGAGATGGGCGACTCGTACCGCAAGCATGCGGTCGGAGTGGCAAACATCTCAATACCATCCTAGATGATCCTATGCGGCCCAGGTCCGGCGGCGGGTTGTGTGTGCAATAGTGTAGTGCTAGATGCAAGGCATGCACAACAGTTTATATCAAGCAACACTTCATTTATGAAAATAAACCATACATTCCTACACCTCCCTACAAAACAAGGGTTAGCAAACACTTCCCCTTATACCTCCCATCCTGCAAAAACATTTAACACCTTAAATGTTAGGGGCGTACCTGGAATCCCCACTGCCAAACAAAAATATTTTTTCAAATAAAAGAGAAAATCGGCCTAAGTCCACTAAGAGTTTTAACTCAAGTCCCCAGCGGAGTCGCCAAGCTGTCGCGACCAATTTTTTCGGGGTGTGAACTACCTAGGGTTTGGCTAATGGATTGTTAAGCCTAGACTTAACTCGGGCTCTCCCAAGCCCATACCAATTCGCGACTTAGGTTCAAAATTTTTTAACATGCGAGATAGATTTTTAACTAGGAGTCGCCACTAATCTATTTTTTGGTGGGTCGATTAGAAACCCAAGTAAAGTAACGGGAGTTTTACTTTACTCCTACGAACCAGAGATTATGGGTACGGGGACTTGGTTACACTAGATTTCTCTAATGCCCTTTCGGTACCATTCTTTTATTTTCCAAAAAATGTTTTTGCAGGCAGCTTAAATTGATTTTAAATCTAATTCCCTAACATGTGATGTCATCATGCGAGTGCGCAAACCACCAATTTAACACCCAAGTAAAGCAATAAATAAATTGCAAAACTTACCTCAAAGCAACGAAAGCATCTGCGTTGTTAGATCAAAATTCACATCATCAACCCTAGATATGATTTCTAATTAACATGCAATTCCTTTTCTTTTCTTTTTCACTTATTCAATGAGAATCATGCAATGCATGCTATTAATCTAACATGAAATGACATGGCATAAAAATATGACTTTAACTATATGACATAAATAAGCATGCAGTCTATCCTAAAAAATGACGTGCAAAGAATGCCCTAATTCTAATTTTTTTCTTTTTTATTATGAAATTCAAAATTTAAAATTGCCAATAATTAAACGTGCAATTTAAATTAATGGGAAGAAAATATGATATCCTAAATTAATGTTTTTGGTCTTTTTATTTAAGAAACTCGAAATAAATTTCCTATCCTAAACATGCAACATAACCTTAAAACCAGTAATATCCTAACATGCATTTAACCTAACTCAAATATTTTTTTTTGGTTTTTCCTTTACGGGAGCAATCAAATAAAGGTATCGAGAACAACACGGCAACAAATCAAGCAAGATATCATCCATGTCCATTTAATTTTGGAAATAAATTGACGAATCGTATCTCGCGCATGAGATCGGATTGGCCAATTTTAGACAAAATCACGAATCGTATCTCGAGCGTGAGATCGGATTGGTGATTTTTCCGTGCGATTGCGAGTCGTATTTCGAGCATGAAATCGGACTGTCAATCGGACGCACGTTGTGAAATGAGGGATTGATCCCTAATTTAAAAAGATACTCAATACTTTGTGGATACGATAGCATCGTTTAAAGATTCATACGAGATAGCGATTTTCACAAATTAGGCAATAAAAATATATGAAAATCAATCTGATGAAAATTATTACCTAAATTGCAATATCGCTCGGATACCGTTTCCAAATTTGAATGACGGAAGGTTCGCAGGGGGGTGACCGGGATCGAAACCAGCTCCACGATGCGGCATGACCAGCAATGAGCGAAACGGCTCACATCGGGGACGTCATGGCGGAGATCGGGTGTGAGGTGGGTTTTGCTTCATTATCGTCGAAGAGAGAGAACCGCCAACGTGGGATCTGGACTTGCGAATGAAACCTGGTAATTGATTTGGCGACGGACGTGCTCTTGATTTGCAAACGTCACGTTGCTTAATGCAACTGAGATCTCCAATTTCCACCTTCCTTGATGCTGTCTTTTTCTTTGGAATTCACTGCTCTGGATCACGTGGCCATGAATTTCAATTGATGCTCCTTATTTTGGCCGACAGGTTGTGATGATGGAACTAAATTCGCCTCTTGGACTCACGTGATGGCTCGATGGTTCCTCGGTCAATAAGGATTCCCGACCAATGGATCGACGTCGTAGTGATCGACCAAGGAAAGGCTAGGGTGGTGGCCCTGGTAGTGTGCCCAGAGTGACGGTCGGCTAGGTGAGCTTCTCGGAACAGCAAGAAATCACGGGGGACCTGGAAAAACAGAGAAAAAGGTTTTATCGTCGTCTACGGGATGGCAACGATTGACGTCGGGCAGCAAGGCGTCACGGCTCGCGTTGGCTTGGAACAGCAGTTGGAATCTTTAGTGACCTGGACAAGACACCAGCTGCAGAAAACTCGTTGGATCTCCTAGTATGAGGATCAGGAACGCTTGATTGCAAAAGGTTGACCAAAAGACCACATGGGTCTACTGATGTAATCGTTGAACCCTTGGACTACTTGATAATTGCGAAGTCTGCTAGATCACCAAAGTGGATGAAAGCCTTTAACTCAAATCAGTAAGTGCAAGCTCTTCACAGGTCACGCCAATGTGGCTATCCGGGGGCTATGCGATGGAAGGAACTGCCGCAAGCTGTTCTCGTCGAAAGAAATAACAAAAGGAACGGTGTCATGGACGATGAGGGCGTGACTGTGACGGCAGCATAGTGGGGTGTCTCACGAAAAACCTGGCCTAGGCACTCTCTCTCTCTCTCTCGTATGGTCGTGTCTCTCAATCAATGGTGGCCGTGTATTCAATGTCCGTGGCCTCCTTATTCTTCGTCTGCGAAGGTCCTTTATAGGGAGAGGGTTTGAACTATCATGGAAAGAAAGCATATTTTGTTTCCTTATGTGCATGCTTTGAAATATATTCTATTTCCTTTTCTTTTTCTCATTGACCGAATGCCTTCTCTGCAGGGATATATCTTTTTTGCAAATCCGTGTAGAACATGCCCAACATTCCCTTCTCATGCTGATCTTTCGAATTTCCTTTGTGCATATTGTATGAATCGGACCGGATAAATTCTTTCCTCTTAAAATAATGCTGGTCAATTTCTTGCTCCCCACGTTGACCGAATTATGGCTAAGCCCATAATTTTCCTTCACGTGGATGGGCTTCTCCATGTACGAATCGGTGGCCGCTTACACGCTGTCCTTCCTTTGCATTCGTTCCCTTAAATGCACAAATATGTCGGTGCCAATATGCTGGAAATTTCTTAATTGACTTTTAACAATTTAGGACACCCATGTAATATCAATCACCATGGAG
Organism: Eucalyptus guilfoylei; assembly: GCA_016097605.1. NCBI lineage: Eukaryota > Viridiplantae > Streptophyta > Magnoliopsida > Myrtales > Myrtaceae > Eucalyptus > Eucalyptus guilfoylei. Next base: position 23,429,782 of record CM027869.1, read on the forward strand.
GAATTATCGACTTATCCAAAGTTTAATGCTCTTGTGGGCTTCAATATTCATAGCCATTCACCAAAATCCATTCACCGCCGGCCTAACAAATATGCAATTAAATGAAATATGCTCCTAATGACCATATGTTGTGCAATTAAATTATATTTTTTTTTAGGGGTTAAAATTAATCCCTAATTTTTTAATGTGATAAATGAATAAATGGGTCGCCAAAATTTAGGTGTCAACAAGAATATATATACATATGTAGGTAAACACAAAACATAGGACACAAACTGTATTTATGTGCAGGCCTAGTGTCAGCAATACCAAAGCTTTTCCGGCGACATCATGAATCTTGATCCAGTCTATTTCAAGCACACGATCAATATAGTCATTCACCTTTCTATCTCCTTTGGTCTTCACCTGTAAAAGTTGCCACCAAGAGGGGAGGGAGATATGTAAGTAAAACCTCTTCCCTCCAAAAGCGGAAAAGACAAAAAAAAGTTGAGAGAGGAGGAGAGGAGAAAATATTGGGTGGTCCGAAACTCCACATCAACGTGGTCCCGAGTCACTCAAAATGCGACATGTGGAGCCACATGGAAGGGTGGAACCTAGGGGTGAGCATCGGTCCAAGGTTGACCCTGGACCGACCCTGGACCAGCCCAACCCTGTCGGTCCTGGTCCGATTCCTAGGGAGATTGGGTCAGTCCTTGGTCCTAGAATTCTTGGACCAACACTGTGTAGGTTGGTCCTTAGTCCTAAGAGTTCCGGGTTGATCCAACCCGGATCAACTTTGACTAATATATTATCTATAATTTTTTTATATAGAGAAAACCTTAAAATAAACGGTGTCAACAATATTAAACAACTCTTTAGTGAGGAGTTCAAGTAATTTTATATTGTTCTTTAATAACTTATATTTTTAATGTCTTTTACGGCGTCAATAGTCATAATTTACGAAGTAGGAAAATGTTTTTAATGTCTTGACATTCGATGTTCATTTTGTTTGATGCTCACCTCACTTAACCATCACCGCTTACCTTTCTTAGCTAATCTCGCTCATCATTGAACCTATTGGGTCGGTATGGTCCTCGGTTGCCCTTTTAAGGAGTACAAAAAATGAAATAAAAAATTATTGGTTGGTCCTAAGTTGACCCTGAAACTGGACCGAACCCATTGGGTAAGTTCGGTCTTCAATCGCTTTTTTTAAGGAGTACAAAAAATAAAATAAAAAATTATTGGTTAGTCCCGATTTGATCTTGAAACCGGACTGAATCCATTGGTCAGTTCGGTCCTCAATCGTTTTTTTAAGGAGTACAAAAAATGAAATAAAAAATTATTGATTGGTCCCGGATTGGGTCTGTTCGGTCCTCGATCGCTTTTTTAAGGAGTACAAAAAATGATAAAAAATTATCGATTGATTCCGGGTTAACTCTGGAACCGGACCGAACCCATTTGGTTGGCCGGTCCTCAGTCCCAAGCTCAATAGGATCGGTCGGTCCCAAAAATTGATGACTAACACTATACGGATTGGTCATAGGATTAGGGGGCAGACCGGCCTAATCCGGACCATGCTCACCCCTAGTAGAGCCCTCAAATTTTTTCACAAAAAATAATTTTTCTTTCTTTGTCAACTAGCTTGCACCCACTCGCCCTCTCTCCACTCTCTCACTCGCTCGTGCCACATGCCCTCTCTCCTGCTAGCTCTCCCCGACGCCCCCGCAGCGCCCTTCTTCACACGAAAGGCTAATTGCATGCGATGGATCTCAGGAGTGAATAAAAAAAGAAGCCATCATTGGCACGAAGCGGTTTTGCCAAAATCGAGCCATCTTGGACCTGGAATAGAAAGTACAATCAAATTGCATTCTCCCGAGTCCCAACCTCGCCCCCAAGCTAGTTCATGCTCCCGAAAAACTTCGAGAACCCATAGCTCTTGTCGAGGGTGATGGCACGCCCCTCGGCCTCGGCCTCTGCCTCTGCCTCACTCCCTTTCGGGATCCCTACCCCGTTCGACTTTACCGTCCTGCGCCACTACACAAGGGATGGTCTTAATGTGCTTTGTTGGCGACGGCAGGGAAGGTCGCTTCACGAGCGCTAAGTAACACTGCTGCACAAGTAGCAAAATTTGGCAAATATTCAAAATTTAAAACTGGGTTTGCGTTTCTGCTTCCTTCTTCATGGAAGTAGAGAACGAAGAGGAGAGAGAATATAAGAGGAAGAAATAAATGTCTGCTCGAGAGAGAATAAAAGAGGAAGAAATAAATGTTTGCGGAGCAGGGGAGAAAGAGAGCATAGAGAGGGGGTGGGGCTAGTGTTAAGTTATTAAGAGTGCGTTTGGTAACTATTATGTTATCAAGAATAATTTTTGCTGAAAAATGATTTTTTTAATTCTATTCCTGAGAATTATTTTTGAGTTTTTGAAAACGTTTGATAAGATTCTTAATTTTTTTTGTTTCTTTTAATTATTTAATACATTATATATATAATTTTTTTTTCTCTTTCCTTTTCTCTTCTTCTTCCTCCTTCTTTGTGGCTGATCACTGACCATGGTGATGGCCGGCAACTAGTTGGGTAGGCCCAGCGAGCTCGCCAGAGGCTCAGCCTCTCTAGATCTAGGTGAGGCCGAGCTAAGCTAGTGGTTAGGTGAGCCTCGCACAACTTGGCGAGCCTCGCATCGGCTGGCGAGGCTCGTGCTGACGAGCCTCGCCATGGCTCAGTATCCTTGAGGTTCGGCAACACTCCGGCGAGGTTGCCAACCCTCGTCTGGCTATTCGCTAGCCATAGCTGAGGCCCGTGACCTACCAAAAGGAAGAAGAAGAAAAGGAAAGAGTAATTATTCTCGGGAACAAGAATTAACTTCTTCTTTTTTGTTCTTTATGCTATGCTGAATCTATTCCCGGAAACAAAAAATTTAGCAAACGGATTTTTGTTCTTCTTTTGCTCTTGGGAAAAAAAAAAATCAATTGTTCATGAGAGTATTATCAGACATGCCCTAAGAGAAAGAAAATCATTTTTAGTGTAGAATTTCGTTTGCTGGTGAGGCGGCCTCACACCTACGCATGTCGTTTTTTGAGGGGCTCGGAACCACATTGACATGAAGTCCCCGGACTATCCAATATTTTTTTTGGAGGTGAGAGGCAGGAAGAGACAACTCAAAATTGCATAATCCACAGCAATGAAGACTATATATATATAGATTTGTTTGATAATTACCTCCGTCGATTGAGCTCAGCGTTTCTATCATCCTTGAGGGACCGAATCTAAATTAACTGCGTATAAACTAAACAATGTGACTGCACCCATGCCTTTTCTATTAAATATCGGAAATAATATGGTGGAGATCATATCGCATGTATTTAGTGTTTCATAAATTTCTGGCACGCAATGTGGTAGCTAGAGAACATACTATGCGGGCGGTCATTTGTTAACTAAGATTCTCAAGTCAAAAATAGCAATTAATCTTGTCATTTATCAGAACATCGTCCGGTTCCGGAAGTTCAGCCCATGCATGCTCCCCCTAAAAATAATTTCAGACAAGCGAATTGATAAAATAGTTTGAAACATGAAAAAAAAAAATCAGACATTAAGTTTACGTGATTCGGTCCAAATATTGGAATCAACATGTAGGGGCAGAGTGGCCGATAATTCCACTATAGAAACAAGCGATACAATAGAAATTACAATCACTCAAGCACTCAAACATTTTATTAGTATTTCCTGGCCCTTAATTATATATAATAACTCACACGGTATTTAGTCTCTCATGATTTCTAATGAAATCTCATTCATGGAATTAAAAAGTATCCATTGGCAAGATTATCACTAGCCAAATCACTCAAGTGTAATTAGGGGTGTGAAAAGTAATTGGAAACCGCTTAGAACCAAACTAGACCGGTTCAAAACCGGTGGTTTCCAAGGGAATTGGTGAGAATTGGTCCAGTTCCCAATTCGAGGTACAAAACCACTTACCCAGACCGAACAAGTAATATATATTTTAATTTTTAAGAAAAATTAAAACCCTAAATCCATAATCTTGGTCGTCTGTCATCTCGTCTCATCTCAACTCTCTCATGTAACTCCCTCGGTCTCTCCGACATGAGGTCAAATAAAATGATAGCGCTTGAAATTAACTTTGGGTTCACCATATAAACAGCAAACTCCAACGAGAATGACAACTTCCAGGAGCAATGTAAACAATGTGAAAAATCTATGACTATCTTTGAGATTCATTAACCAAGTCCAGGCCGACACCTTGTCTTGCAATATCATCAATATCGATGACATGGTACACATCCATCCTCAAAGAAAAAGGAAATGAAAGATTGCGCTAGTAGAATATTACATTCCCCCTGTTGGGGTGGTGAAAAAAGATTTTATCACAAATTCTCCATCATAATAGGAACTTATCCCAATATGGAGCCAAAAGAACAAATTGTATACTTGTGAAGTTTGGTGGACAGGTTCTATGGATCCACTCGAGAACAAGAGTGATTCCAATTTTTCAAAGTTGGTCTTTAGTGAGTGATTGCCAATTTCGGAGTGGAAATCGCAATACTTTGAAACCGATCGCCACAAGGTATAACTACAACGAGAAAATCAATGTGATTAATATTCACGTACAACACCTTCTTGGCTGCCAATGGTATAACTACAACGAGAAAATCAATGTGATTAATATTCACGTACAACACCTTCTTGGCTACCAAGGACTTGGCACACCTCTGCCATGATGGCTCTCCTCTATTTATAACCCTAGAGAACCCCTCGGGGGGATTGACTTTAATGTTGAACAATGAAGTGTCGGTTGAACTGGAATCTTCTTCAAGTGAGTTGATGGGTGTCTTTTCTGAAGACTTGAATAGTGGCACTAAAATGAGAATTTCCTTTTTACAAACATCTACGAATTATTAGGAGAGACTTCAGCTATGGCAGTAGCTTCGTATGATTCATTCTATCAATACTTTACCCCGGAGTTGTATTGGAGACTTTAATGAGACTTTGTATCATTAGGAGAAGTATGGAAAAAATGAAACAGATTACTATCGAGTGGTTGCTATCCAAGATTTACTAAATGTTTGCGCACTCATGAATGTAGAGAGCAAAGGTCATACTTTCACTTGGGCCAACAACCGAGATGGGGAAGCATTGGTGAAAAAGAGGCTGGATTGAGTTATATGTAATATCAAAAGAAGAGTGATGCCTACATGCGAAAGCCTATGCTTTGCCAGCTATCAGATCCGACCATAGTCCTATTCTACTATCTTTGTTCCCACCAAGGGTAAAAAGAAAGAAACAATTCTGTTTTGAAGCTTACTAGTAAGAAGATGTTGAATGTGAGGAAATAGTTCAAAAAGTGTGGAATGACCAGCACTACTCTCGGCTGAATCTAGCCAAAAAACTGAATGAAGTCTCAGTAGCCTTGGACAAGTGGAGCAAGCAAAAAATTTTCAATGCATATCAAAAGATTGAGGATCTTAAAAAAAGAACTTACCTAGCTAACAAATAGGAGGGAAGGGGGATCGAACAAGGAGGAAACTCTACAACTTACAATGCAAATCGAAAACCTATGGAGATAGGAAGAGATGTATTGGAGAATGAGATTGAGGATAGAGTGGCTGAAGTGGGGGGATAGAAATATGAAGTTTTTTCACGTTACGACGGTGCAAAGAAGGCAAAGAAAAAAATATCCATATTGAAATTAGATGACTAGAATTGGTGCAAGGATTTTGACTTGATCAAAGAACATATTGCTACATTTTATTTTATCAAAGCATTTATGACACAGTTGGCCCGAGGAATTTGTGGCCAATGTTAGACCAATGCCCTTGCATAGTTGAAGATGATATGAAGGAAGCTTTAATAGGGCTAGTGACATTAGAACGAGTGAAAACCACGGTTTTCCAATTTGGAGCTATAAAGGCACCAGGCCCAAACGGCTTGAATGAACAGATCTATCAGCATTATTGGAAGATAATCCAAAAGGAAGTGCACCAAATGGTTGGAAACTTTTTCGTTTTATGTACGCTAGATCCTTATCTCAAAAATACTCATATAATCCTCATTCCAATCGGGTGGAGCGAGCCCGATGGATGACTGGGCTTGATTTTGGGCCATTTCGGGATCGGTCCAATTGCCACCCCCATCCGCGGGTGAAACGGCAGTTGTATTGGCGGCCCGGGTAAACGATAAGTCGTTGAGGCTGGTTGTGTTGACGACAGGGACTTTGGCTATCGCCCCAATCTACATGGTTCCAGAGGGACTGTGAAAATTAAGGTAAAAAAGAGGCGGAGATCAGAGAGATCGCGAGAGAAGAAGAAGAGAAAGGAGGAGGAGGAGGAGAAGAGAAATGGGGAAGCAGCCGGTGAAAATGAAGGCGGTGGTGTATGCGCTGTCGCCGTTCTAGCAGAAGATAATGACGGGGTTGTGGGAGGATCTGCCCAACAAGATTCACCACAAGATCTCCGAGAACTGGATCAGCGCCACCCTTCTCGCCCCTCTCGTCGGCACCTACACGTACCTTCTCTCTCTCATGGAGTCCATGGTTTTTCAAGAAGTTGGCTCTTGGGTTTGATTGCTACTATGTCTGTTTATGTTGTTGCCGGTCTCTCTCTCTCTCTCTCTCTCTCAAGAAGTTGGCTCTTGGGTTTGATTGCTACTATGTCTGTTTATGTTGTTGCCGGTCTCTCTCTCTCTCTCTCTCTGCGTGTAAAAAAATTGATTTTTAAAGCTGTCGAGGGAGGGAGAGTGGGTAACTGCCGAGTGCCACATGCGACGCCAACGTCTCTCTTCCTCTTTCGATCTCGGCGGATTAGAGTAGGGGCTACGTTCAAATTATTAATAAATAATTGCAGACCCCATGTAATATGCATCAGAGACTGCGGCTTCGTTGTTGCAATCTCTCCACTTCCTCGGGCATAAAAGGTGGGAAATTATGTCACATTAAAAAATGATTTTTTATTAGGTATGGGGATATAAGAAAATTTTTTCTTTCCGCTATTCTGGCATCATCAGTTTGACAGATTAGCGTAGTGGGAGTAGTACTAGGTTCTTGAACACCACCCTAACCCTCAGACGAGTTCAAGATGATAAACAACGTTCTTTTTCTTAACTGAAAGAAGGGGAAAATGCGAGGATTTGAAGAAGAGTTTTGAGGGGAGCAAAGGTCATTTAACAGGAGCAAATAGCGTTAGGTGTCCCAACCCTTACAATTTCACTGAGTTCTTCATGTTATAGCGTTACTTCTTGCACCTACTGTTTGACTTGACTGCATTTTGTGTTGAGAGAGTGTGCAAGTTCAGGATCAGGAGGGAGTGAGTCGCTGGCTTATTGTTGGCATTCTGAGGCAACTTCATTCTTGCAGGCGCCTAAAACACCTATCTCAAGTTGTAGAGCTTATGGCATTGTCTTTCTATCCGGTGGCTCGGATATGATCTTATTTTATTCCTATTGTTGTGATGGGTCTTTCATTTTGAATCAGATAGAGTCAAATATATCCAGAAATATGGGGATATAAGTAACCAATGATCGTATTGTAGTTTAAAGCGATAATAAAAATATCGTAATAGTCACTTGAGATCAACTCCCTCTCGCACTAGAGACCCTCGCCAACCAACCCTTTAATGGCATCTTTTGATCTCATTTTGATCTTGCTTTTATGTACCATTATCTTAAAATAAGTGATCAAGTGCTGAGAAATTTGAGGACTCCTTGAGCAGGGTACTAATTGAAAACGAAAGGGAACTCCAAGCAACTTCGCAAGTAATGGGAATACGGCACCAATCGGAACTTCCCAAAAGAGGAAAAAGGTCCACAGAAGAAAGTCTCTCAACGGCTAAGGTGATGGAGTGGTTGACAACTTGGTATTCAAAAACAAACGAAAAGAAACGGAGAAAAAAGGAGGGCATGCCGATGAGTAGCCGTTTGAGACTGCAAAAAGGCAACGGCCGATTGACTTTTTTTAGGACTGGAATTATTAGGGGATTGCTTTTGGAGGGGGGAGATGAATCTATTCAAATTGCCCGTGGACGCATTATTCAAATGTCCTATGGATGATGAGATAAATTACGAAATCGACACAATCGGGTCCGTGACACCAAGACAGGATCTTCAGGACACCTCGGGCCTGTCCATCTGACTCGTGGGCTTTCCCATTGCCCACAGTTCGGGAGAATTCCCTTTTTATCTGATTTGAATTCCTCTTGGACGTTCCTCGTTTTGCGTGGTCGTCCTCTTCTTCGCACCGGACGTATCCGAGATATAATTTGTGCAATCGGGTACGCTGACGACGCAACGGTAAGCGGCTGCCTTCCTTGTTTTTGGTGTTTGTGACTGGCAGACTTTTGTCGATAGCAAGACATTTTTCTATGGGAAAACGACCCATTTCGTATGTTTGAAGTATATCCACTGGAACGCTCCTTTCTCGGATCTTTTAAAATGACATAAGTCATAGATGTTTGGACTATTCGTGGGATGCAGTGGATCCCATAAGTCCTATAAGGCGCCATGTGGTTTTACTAAGGTAGGTAATTTATATATACCAAGTGATGAAAGCCTATAACCTAATTGAAAATTTATATAAATTATTTATTACTGGAGAATGATTATTTATTACGTGAAATGAATTCTCCATTTTTTTTTATGGAAAATCAGTGATTTTGAAAATATTTTTCAGAATATGATTATTTATATCGCTTACAAAAATGAATGAATGAAAATTTTTTTATTGACAATGCAAATGTTTGGATGCAAATTGTTATTCATTGATTAATTATTTCAAGTAATACACACGATCAATTTTGAAAAAATATTTTTTAAATTACTTATTTTTCACGAAACAAACATAGTCAAAAATATTATAAATTTAACGTATGCCAGAACAATGATGCTTACTGTTCGAAAATAGAAGGGGGTTGAAAAATCATTTATCGAGTATTCCATGATATGTTTAAACAATTCACAAAAAAAAAAAAAGTATCGATCTTCGATGCAATAATAAATTCGCATTCAATAATCATCCCAAATGGTAAGTTATGTTTTCGTATTGACAATCTAGGAACGACTTATTGTAGCTTATGCCTTTAAAACTACGAAAAGATTACTTGGCGTTTCGGCAATGACTTTTCTAAACGACTGGTAGATTTTTCCTTGAGGTAGCAAATTCCAATTTAGCACACTATCATTGAGATAATTACCCAATCGGTTCTAAACTTACTATATAATTATTACAATCTCAAACTTTTTAAATTTTGCCAATCTTAAACTTTTGTGTGAAATTCTAATGTATTTTTTTCGGCTAATTTTTACAAGACATCCTATGAAGCATGTTGACATGGACAGTTATGGATCGCCCCATTGATGATTTTCGGCCAATTGCCAACGCGCAAAGGTTTGAAACTACGTTGGCAAAATTGGAAAATGTTAGCGTAAATTGACCTCTATACAATAAATTTAAGACTGGTAATTTTTCACACTATCATGGATAGCAAAATCTTAATCTATAAATCCTAATAAATTTTGCCGTTGGACTAATAAAGAAGTTGGTAAATGCTCTATTGAGTTAATAATTACATTCACTCATATAAACTATCCAAAGCAAAATTAGTAACTTCTCGAATGGGGTTGTGGTAAGATTTCCAGTACAATAATAAGTTCTCAGTTTTTCATTACGATAGCAAATTTCATTTTCAAGTTTCTAGCGATAGTGAACTCAATATGTGAAAATAACTAATAGGTGGATGCCAGCCTCGGCAATCCGTCCAGCTTGTTAATAATTATGGGTACGTAATTGGCAGAGACAGTTCGGAGCAATTTTTTTTCCCCAAAATTGCTAAGGATGGCAAGTACCTATTTAATACACTGCATGGTACGTATTGATAATTACACTTAGGTTGCCCTTATTTGATAGAGCGAGGTTGGATCGAGGACCGACTTGGCGCTCACTTCTTCACCCCCACCATTATTGAAAAGATCCCGCACCCTCTAAGGAATGCTCTAGTCGAATCATAACTGTTCCAAGAAATGATGAGTCCATTACTGTAGCCATATCGCAACTCTAGCTACAATTCTAACAATTAGAACATTTAAATTATGTTCACACGAAATACGTCGCGATCAAACAACGCGATACAAACGATTCAAAACAACGGTTCACACGTTTTGAATCACATTCGTCACCAGATACGATGACCTCGGATACGTTAGAAAAGGACATGCAATAGTTACTTGTATTTTTATAAGAGTATAATATATCCACTCAAGCATGTAGATGACAAAATCCTAACTAGACTCGTACACACACTATGCAGTAACTGTGTCGCGTACTGGGATGCTCTTCTCTTTATTTTATGCGATATAGAGTCACGCTCTCTCCGCCACTCCCATTTAAAACCTCTCAGCCGGTGATCGGAATGGGCTTCACATCGGGCCTTGCTGCCGCTGCCGCCGCCGCCGCCATCTTGCGCACAACCACAGTGAGGACACCGTTCTCCATGCTCGCCCTCACCTGATCGACCCTCGTGTTACGAAATCGCACATCGATTCTAGAAAAATAACGCTTGCAAACAATTCACCAAGCAGAATATAATAATAAAGGAACAAAATCAGAAGAATATGCTAGAAAATTTGTTATCGAAGTTCACCTAAACCCGGGCTACGTTTCCGCACAGAGGCACCCTGCGAATCCACTAGACTTCGAAAAAAGTTGGAATACAACAATAATTTTCTCTCAAGACCAGGACACAAAGAGATTGAGAACCCTAATCAAGAAAAAAAACTCACTTTTTTCTTCTCTCTTTTTCTTACCTCTCTATTTCCTTTTTTAGCCTCTTGACGGCTAGGGTCTTACCATCGCTAATATAAAAGGTATCACTTTTAACCTAAAAGCAAATCTAATATAAAAAACAAAAAAGTCCTGTCGCGACCAATTTTTCGGGTGTGAACCACCTAGGGTTTGGCCAATGGATTGTTAAGCCTAAGACTTAACTCGGGCTCTCCCAAACCCATACCAATTCGCGACTTAGGTCCAAGTTCTTAGCATGCAATTGATTTTTTAATCCGGAGTCGCCACTAATTTATTTTTTGGTGGGTCGATTAGAAACCAAGTAAAGTAGCGAGAGTTTCACTTTACTACTACGAACCAGAGACTATGGGTACGGGGACTTGGTTACACTAGATTTCTCTAATGCCCTTTCAGTACCATTTCTTTTTAATTTTGCAGGCATTTAAATCTATTTCCTAACATGTGAGGTGATCATGCGGGTGCACAAACCACAAATTTAACATCCAAGAAAACAATGAAATAATAAAAAAAATGCGGGGACTTACCTTGTAGCAACAAAAGCATCTGGTGAAAGTAGGCGGGATGTTTACTGAGAAGAGAGAGAGAGAAAGAGAGAGCCATGGAAGTGTCTGGTGAAAGTAGGCGTCCACGAGGTTGAAGACGAATGTAGACTGGAGACTCTTCTCGCAGACAAGACAGGGAGAGGCGGCTTAAGCTGCGCATGACAACGTTTGTTGGCTGGAGAAGATTTCTTTTTCTTTTTTTTCAGAAATAGTTCTTTTCTATTTCTATTCCGGGGAATAATTTCCAAGTAAAAGAACCCGTTTGGTAACTATACAAAATTTCTACTCTTAGAATAGAAAAAGAATAGAAATGCGTTTGGTAACACAATAGTTTCTTTTTTGTATTTACTTTTTTTTTATTCTTGCTCACGGATTGCCAACGGCCGACTGCCGGTCGCCGCCACCTGGTGGCGGCCGATGGGCTCTGCGGTGGTGGTCACCGGTGACGGTCGACGCAACCAATGATCGTCAGGCACGACGGCGGGCCGCAACGGCGCGCAGCGGCCAGGTGATAGCCAGGTCGGCGACGGCGCGGCGGGCCAGGCAACGGCGGCAAAGCGGGCACGGCGGGCGGCGCGGCGAGCCCAGCCGGGGCCGGAGGCGGCGGAGGCGACGGCGGCCGGTAGTGGGCGGTGGCGGTCAACAGTGGCTCTAGGCGATTGGAGGTGGCCGCGACAAGAGAGAGAAGCAAAAGAAAAAAAAAAGAAAATTGGCTTATTTCTAGAAATTATTCTCGGGAACAAAAAGTTACGTTTTTTTGTTTCTCAAAACTGTTCCCAAGAACAAAAAAATAGAGAAATTGTTCTCGGGAACCAATGTTTTACCAAACGGGTTTCTGTTCTTTTTTTTTTCCAAGGAACAAAAGAACAGAAATTGGGAGAAACATAAACGTTACCATGCGCTGCCTTAGCGATTCCACTTGCAAACGCGCAACACGTATCGTTTTTCTGTTTTTGCTAATAGTTGATTTTTGTAATTTCTGATTTTATTTAGTTGTAAAACGTCTGATATTTGCGATGAATTATTTTTTCACAGTCAACTAATAACATTAATTGGTCAAGTACCACAACAATCATCATTTATTATACATTTCATTTTACTTATTATTGAAGCATACATAGTTATGCAATTGAAACTCGAGAAAATTATCCAAAAAGTCTTAAACTTTATCAATTATGTTAATTTAGTCGTAATTTTTTTTGGCGATTTGCTAATGTAATTCTTCTAACCAATTATGTTTGGAAAATCGCTAACATTGACGCAAATTATCTTTCTTGGCACCGTCGATGCTAGCATGGATGATTTTTGCAATTTTTTCAATTTTTTGAATTTTTGAATTTTTAATGCTTTTTTTTTTTTCCTATTTCCTTTATCAATCGCCAACTGTCGGTGAGAGTCAATATGCTCCCGCTAGATCCGGCGCAGAGGACCATTTCCATGCGAACCTCTGGCAAGGGAACCCTCGCCTTGCTAGGCCAATAAAGGTTTGCCCTTGCTCGAGGCTGACAAGGAGTACCCTTGTCTGGGCGAGGGTGGTCCTCCTTAGATCCAAGTGACCCTCACAACTGGTCATTGTCAAGGCTTGGCAACCATAAGAGTGAAAGAGAGAAAAAAGGAAATTAAAAAAAGGAAAGAAAATTAGATTTATAACATTTTAAAAAATTGTAAAAATCGTTCATGTCAATATCAATCGTGCCATGTTCAACAACTGAAATTGATTGGACGGTCACATCATCGATTTATGGCCAAATCATTATGAAAGATTACATTAGCAAATCGTTTAAAAAATTTATAGTTAAATTGGCATAATTAAAATATTTATGATTAAATTTGACATTTTAAAATAAGTTTATGACTTTTTGGACAATTATCTCATGAAAAAACCCTAAAACATATGCTTCTTTTTCTTTCTATGATGGGTAAGCTTATTGTATTCATTTATTTGTAAAGCATGTCATATACTTTTTCCTAATGATAGATTTTTCTATTGATCTTTTAACACTATTTATTTGTCAAATAGGAGCCCAGTATGAGTTTGATCAATTTAATGTTTTTAATCCCACAAATGATTTCCAGTATTATTTATTTTTCAAATATGAGCCAATAGAAGATCTTAAGTAGTTGTTCATAATTAGTAAGCGAGCCAGAAATAAACCATTAATATATCCGTATAAGCACACCAAACAAGAGGCCAAATCTTTCCATCTTTTTAATTTTAAAGAATACACGATAGTGTGTAAGCTCGACTCAAATTATTACTTTGCTTCGATCGAGCTTGAGTTTCGATTTTTTTCAACCCGATTTGACTCGGTCACTTTCGGTCTGATCTCATAATCACTTCCTTTAGGACCACTTTATATATCCGTGTGTGAACTGGTCCTTCAATCCCAAAGGAAAATTACTTCCTTTCGGATGACCAATGGCAATGCACTCAGACTCCGTTTTGAAAAAACACAATTGGTAATATATTTATGATGGCCTTCTTAAAGTGGGGTTGCTTTTAGGGCGTGCATGTTTTTGTTCTTTCTTTCTGTTTATGAACAGAAATTTTGTTTTTTTGTTAACAAAAAAAGAATGTAAACGCGTTTGTTTGCGTTTTTGTTAAAATCAAATTTTTTGTTCCCGAAACACAAAAAGAACAGAATTGAGAAACAAAAAAAAAAAGTTGTTTTTGCTCCGTAAACACTTTTGAAGAAACAATTTCTTCTTCTATTCTTCTTCTTTTTTCTTTGGCCGGTCGCGGCCTCGCCATGCCGGCGACCGTCGAGGGCCGGCGACGAGGGTTGGCGACCTCGCCGGAGCGTCGCCGGCCCCGGCGAGGCTCGGCGTCGCCGGCGCAGTGAGGCCGAGCCTCGCCTTGGCCGGGCGAGCTCGGCCTCGCCCGATCCGGCGAGGCCGAGCCTCGCCATGGCTGGGTGAGCTCGAGCTCGCCCAGATCCGGCGACGCTCGGCGACGCTCGGCCTCGCCGGATCTGGGCGAGCCCGAGCTCGCCCAACCAAGGTGAGGCTCGGCCTCGCCCGCGCCGGCGAGAGGCCGCTGCCCCCGTCGGCCGATCGCCGAGGCCGGCGACCGGCCGAAAGAAGAAAAAATAAAAAAGAAAGGAAAAAATGAAAAATTAAATAAAAATATTAAAAAATTAAAAGAAACAAAAAACAACATAAATTTACCAAACGTGTTTCTATTCATTTTTTATTCCCGAACAAGTTTACCAAACGAATCTTTTTGGTCAAAAATTGTTCTAACGTAAACACTTTTTTCTATTTCGCCCTGGAACAGGTTTTTGAACGTAAACGTTACCAAACGCGCTTTAAAGTCCCTCCAGAAACTGTTCCTCAGGCCAGTTGAACTACTACGACCACCCAAAAAAAAAAAGATCAGTTGAACCACTATACTATAAATCTCAGTCGTTGGTTGAGAAATCATTTTTGCAGGTTACATCGCTTTATATCTAAATTAAAAATGCACGCGATTACAATGATTTAAGGTAAAGGGGAAGATCTCTCGATGGACCACATAGAAATACCACTTCAAAGTACATCATTTGTATCCCTTTGAACATTAGTTATTTGCAGGTGTCATACGTTTGTTGATTATTTTTCATCATATGCTAAATGATATTGTGAAAGGTATTGCTCAACTAAGTATCTTATTAACCCGATTAACATTATCGTTTTTGGGGCTGCATAGGTTGAGTGGGTATCAATACTTTTGGGATATGGTAGCACGAGAATCCGAGTGAGTGGGCATCCAACAGAGGTGGTATAATCGCCCTTGGTTGAACCATCTATGCTCCTGGGACGGCAATGATGGATTCGCTCAAAATGAAGTATAATTATGATTCAAATTGAATATTCTGTTGAAACTTCTACAGTAATGCTCGGAAAGAGTTCCCAACACTAATAGCCCCTTCCCACATTTTACTAATAAGAAAAACTAATACCATCATGTGCATCGAGGGAGACGAGATAAAAAGACAGAAATTCATAACATAAAAAGGAGTGTATAATGGAGAAAATAAAATGAATGGAGACAGGCGTGGGAAACACAATTACTTATAGCTTGTTATGTGAGGAAAATTGGTTCCAAATGTTTACAAAGACATTTTCGAACTTTGCATCTTGTAATAATACTTTTATCCATATTTTACCTAATTGATGATGTGAATCACTAGTTATTAAACAAACCACAAGATGAAAAGAGTACATTTTCTTTTTTAAAGCGAAATACGAAAATAGAATATATATACATATGTAGGTAAACACAAAACATAGGACACAAACTGTATTTATGTACAGGGGCATGCTAAGAAGACGGTACCGTCAAGTGACGGAGACTTACTGAACAAACATTTCAAGCATGGGATTTCGGCAACAAGAGTATAAACCTTCCAAAATCAATTGCCAAGAATGCCCCTTATAATAAACCACAAAAACTAAGGCCGTTAAAAGAATAATAATATACAAAATCTAATCATGTAGCGCCATATCAAACACCTATAGGAAATGAAAGTTAACGCAAAACCAATCTTTCATGTCAATTTTAAATTTCACACCTTGAACCAAGATTAATTTGTAAAATGTCGCACACGATTTCCAAAAGGAAAATGAAATTTTAACTGAATTTAAGAACTAAGAAATTATATGAATTTAATGTAAGCCAAGTTACGGCTTCAAATGTATAGGGATGGTACTTCATAAGTTTTGTAATATATGTTTTGATTCCACATTATCTCTTTGAT
The DNA here is from genome assembly GCA_016097605.1 of Eucalyptus guilfoylei. Taxonomy (NCBI): domain Eukaryota; kingdom Viridiplantae; phylum Streptophyta; class Magnoliopsida; order Myrtales; family Myrtaceae; genus Eucalyptus; species Eucalyptus guilfoylei. The sequence continues at coordinate 23,445,843 of CM027869.1, forward strand.
TTCATGTTGTTCGTGTTTAAGTTGTTGGTTTGGTATCACTTGTAATACTAAAATCTCAAACTAATATCACATATTTTAAAATCGTACAGACGTGAGCATGACTAAGATAAGTAAGTTTGTGTTAGTGACAAGCTCGAGTGACGATATATACATATGATAAGTTACAATAGTTACGTATACGATGATGTTATATGTCTTAGTAATAATATAAAATGAAACACAAATTTTGGGAATTCTAATTTCGTTTCCTTTTGATATTTAGCGTCGTGCTAAATGTAGATTATGTTTATTATTTCCTTTATAAATTATAATTTTTGTGATTTTTAGAATTTAAAGGTCATTTTAGGCAATTAATTATGGAAGCTTTAAATTCTTGTTGCCATTATCCCACGATTGGGACGTACGGTCAGCGTGTCCCCGTCACTTTCCCAGAAGTAACGGGACGTCTTCTTATCTTTATCATGGATCAAGATTCATGACGTCGCCAGAAAATCTTTGGTATTGCCGACAGCAGGCCTGCATTATTTTCTGAAGGGAAGAGACGGGGCAGAGATGAGACGGAGGAAGAAGAAAGAGGGAGGAAGGCATGTACGAGAGATTTATGGCAAATCTGACAGAGTGGGCCCACGGGACGGAGAGAGACGAAGGAAGGAGAGAGAGAGGGGAAGGATAGAGAGATTCATGACAAATCTGAGAGAGTGGGGGCCACGAGGTACATGCCAATTAACAAATGAATTATTATTTTGCTGAGTTGTCAATCATAGATGCAGCCAATATTTTCCCATTTCACATCATCGGTATGGTCATTCACTTTTCTATCTGCTTTCGGCTTTACCGGTAAAAGTCGCTTTCATTTCTGACCCCACGTTTCCTAATTTGCTCGCGCTTCTGAAAACCCACCATTCTTTCGTTTCTTTTTTGCCTAGAACTACAATATCTAGAAGTCAAACTCGCAATGCTTCCCTAAGACACCTAATGTTAATTTTTATGAGTTTCCACGACCGAGCCAACTCTAATCCTATATTATGTCTCGCATGATCAGCAAGAGCTGTTATATAAACGCAACTCGTGAAGACCATATAAAGCAACAAAAAACCTAAGGTTTCTGCATGTGTCTCAAGAAAATCTCCTTCCATTAATGTGCGAGCGACTAGAAAAACGAAGTCCACAATGAACCCAAGAAACAACCACCGTCTGATCCTCTTTCCTCATCCATTCCAAGGCCACATGAATTCAATGATCCAACTGGGTCGGATCCTCCACGCCCGAGGCTTCTTCATCACCATCATCCACACCAACTTCAACGCCCCAGATCCGTCCTCCCATCCTCACTTTGCCTTCCGATCCATTGCAGACGGCATCGACCAATCGGAGGCTTCCACGCTGGGAATCGGGGACCTCCTTGCACTCCTCGACGTCCAGTGCGCGGTCCCCTTCGAGGAATGCCTGCGGGAAATGGTGTCATCGCAGGGTGGCGATGCGGCGCCCATCGCTTGCTTGATATCAGATTCACTGTTCAGCTTTACGTGCAGTGTAGCCCAGAGTTTGAAGGTTCATGCATTGGTGTTGCGGACCGGCGGCGCGGCTTATCTTTATGTTGCTACTATATTACCCGTTCTCAAGGAAAAAGGATACGTTCCGGTACTCGGTAAGCTTTTCTAGTGTCGCATGGTGTGAGCCTGTTCTTCTCTTATGAAAGTTTGGAGGGCTTGCATCTCCCTAAAGCTCTCTAAAAATATTGCTATAAAGTACTTGCATTTGACCAAGGGTCTTTAAACCCCCATAAAGGGTGCGTTTAGAAAGGCTTTTTGGGGAAAATCTTTGGAGGAATACAAAGGCCTTTTAAGTTGAAGGTGTTTTTCAAAATGCAAATTGTGTTTGGTAAATTTTATTGTAAAAGTGCATTGTGAAGTATTTTGGAGTAAAATGGTGTTTGGGAAAATTATACTTGCAAAAGCCTTTTGTTATTCATAAATAAATAAATAAAAAATGGCCAGCTAGAACAAGTAGTCGCCGGCGAGGAGCAGGCGGTCCGGCGAAGGGCGGGCAGTCCAATGCAGGTCGTTCGGCAGAGGTAGGCGATCTGGCGAGGGTTGCGCGACACTCTGGCGAGCCGAGACCGCGCGATCTGGGTCCTACGACCCTCCGGTGAGTGGTGGCGGAGGTCGCGACGCGTCGGGCGATCCTCCGACGAGGGTCGCAGCGATCGGATCTAAGGTCGCAACCCATCTGGTTGCAGATCTGATCGCTGCTTAAGCCTCCGGCACCATATTTGGTTGCGACCAAACCTGCGACCAAATGGGTCGTGCGGGCCCGGCGACCTCCGTGCGGAGGTCACGGTGCGGCAGGCAATGGTCGCCAGCGACTGCATCTGGTCGCGACCAGATCTACGACCGGATGGGTCGCGCTACCCTGAGGGTCGCGACCTCCGTGGCGACTGCATCTGGTCGCGACCAGATGGGTTGCGCGGCCCCAGCGACCTCCGCGCGGAGGTCGCGGTGCGGCCGGCGCAACGGTCGCCAGCGACCGCATTTGGTCGCGACCACCCTGAGGGTCGCAACCTCGTGACCTCTGCGGCGACCGCATCTGGTCACGACCAGATCTACGACCAGATGGGTCGCGCGGCCCCGGCGACCTCCGCGCAGAGGTCGCAGTGCGGCGAGAGCGACTGTCGCCCGCGACTGGCTGCCCTTCGCCAGCCACCGCTCATGGAGAAGAAGAAGATGAATAGTGAGGACAAAACCGGAAAATTAAAAAATCGGCGAGGATAATTTGGGAAGAAATTTTTTTTCTTATTCCCTCGATAGCATGCCGAGAATGCTAGAAGCCCAAGGCTTTCAGCCTTCAAAAGGCAGACTTTCAGGCAAGTATTTTTACAAAACATTTTGCCAAACACTCATTTTTAGCCTAAAGGGCTTTGGAGGCCTGAAGTGGCTTGGAAATGCCAATTCCAAATGCACCCAAAGGCCTTTGGCAACTTACCCCTATCATCCGGTGCTCCCGCAATGTACACGATTGGAAGGATCTGTCTGGTGTTTTATTTCTTATGCTGAACGTAACAATTATAGGTGTAGATCGTACAAATCCGTACGATGCATGTGCATGGCAATACGATGCATGTGGATGGCAGTAGTTTTCTGGATGAAATCATCTAGGCATGTCTGGATGTCAAGATCCATATAATACTTGCTTCCTTTAGATATTTTCCTTGCTAGGGGAACGTCTTTTTCTCGTAAAGTAAAGTCTCTTGTACTATGAGTGTATCAGGTTCCCGATCCGAAGAGGCAGTGAAGGAGTTTCCGCCCTTACTAGTTAAAGACATCCCGGCAGGTCTCGATCCACAAAAACCAGAGGCAATCTTCCGAATTTTGGATAACCTGATCGCAGTAATCAAGGACTCTTCTGGCGTCATCATCAACACATTCGAAGAGCTCGAGCACTCTGATCTCGCGTCGCTCCGGGAGGTTTTGTCAGTTCCTTTTTTTCCGATCGGTCCATCTCACAAATTCTGCGTGACATCTCCTTCGAGAAGCTCACAAGCAGAGGACAGAAACTGCATCTCCTGGCTAGACAAACAGCTGCCCAAGTCCGTGATCTACGTGAGCTTCGGGAGCCTTGCGGCCATGAGCGAGGCAGAAATGTTGGAGATTGCATTAGGCCTAGCTGACTCGGAGCAGCCCTTTTTATGGGTGGTCCGATCCGGGTCGGTCTGTGATCCTGAGTGGCTAGAGAAGTCGCCAAGCCACTTTCTCAAGGCATTGGAAGGGAGAGGGAAGATAGTGAAATGGGTACCCCAGAAGGAAGTGTTGGCTCATCCTGCTGTCGGAGCATTTTGGACCCACAGTGGTTGGAACTCAACTTTGGAAAGCATAAGTGAAGGAGTGCCAATGTTGTGCATGCCTCGTTTTGCTGATCAAGGAGTGAATGCAAGGTATGTGAGCGATGTTTGGAGAATTGGAGTGCACTTGAATGGCGGGCTTGAGAGAGAGAACATTGCGAGGGCCGTCAAGAGGCTGCTGGCGGAGAGAGAAGGAGAAGAAATAAGAGAGAGGGCATTGGTTTTGAAGGAGAAGGCCAGTGTCTCCGTGCGACAAGGCGGCCCTTCATACCAAGCCTTGGATGCTTTGGTCAGTCACATATTGTCTTTTAAATAATCAAGCGTTGTCGGAGCTCAATCGCGGTCACGTCATAATCGGGTTTCAATGTACGAATGAATAATAAATGGGTATCTTCACAGTATAACACTTTTAAGTCATTTATGTCGCTTTTATTAAATAAATCAGCATGCTACTTTTCTCAACTAGACATGTTTAATGAAACACGTTTAAATAAACTCTAAACACAAACCGAGAGATTATTTCTTAAATGTTGTTTTGGGGCTTAAACAATATTATCTTTGATGTCATATTACGTTATAAACGCATCACCTTTTATACAAAGTATAGTGAATTGCTAAACCTTTTCTACGGAATAATCGAGTCCTAAATTTTCTTTGTTAGAAAGTGTAATGAATTCCATCTAGTGATCACATTTTCAATTTTTGATTAAATATTGAGAAACCCAATATATACTAGACTCAATTTGAACCGTTAGGATTGGTATAGGCCGCGCGAGACCCATGTTAGATGCTCCAAATTTAGTTCAACATGTATGCTGCACTAATATAAAAATTTATTTGGATCTCTCATATGTGGCTACTTATGGGACTGGGTTCCAATAGAGGAAGTTAATCACAACTTTTTTTTTTTTTGTTTTGTTTTTAGACAGAGAGAGAGAGCTTAAGACTTATTGCATCATCCAATGTTAAAAAATTAATAGCATTTCATGCACTAATTTACTCTTATCATGAAGTTCTTCACAAGCTACTTATTCTAATTTTATCAATCCATACTTAGCATTACTTGTCTCCCTATGCATTGACCATGATCCATGGTCCATACTGAATTCCGGATACTGCCAAAAATACCCAAAAAAAAAGTGATTTATTAAATTAGTTCACAATTATAAGAATAATGACTAATTTGTTTAAATGCACAATTATAAAATTGATTACGTCATTGTGTTAACGTTATAAGGCTAATATCCTCGAAAGGTTTTAATTCCTTTGTCTAAATGATGGTGATGGGTCAGCCATCGAGATAAGATTTCGATATGACGTTACATAGTGGTAGTAATATGAAACTCTCTTAGATCTTTCTTCGATCTTCATGTTCGACACATTATTTGTGCTCCCGTATGGTGCCTCGTCGATCTTAGCCTTTTTTTTTTTTTACTAGGCAAAAAAAAAAAAAAAAAGATCTTAGCCTTTTACCTATGTAAAGAAAAGAAGGGTGAGGGATGGGTTCGGAACTTATTACTCACTACATCAAGATTAAGGATGACTGAGGCACCTAATGGAAGGACAAATTATGGGATTGATGATCTGCATTCTATTTACTATAAATTTTTCTATAATCTACTTAATTTGATCCAACTAGTAATAATTGTTCTCTATAATCTATATATTTTTTTACTTTTATTGTCAAAAGAAATTTCCATTCATTACAAAATTGATACATGATTGGAAAACTCAAAAGTCACAATAACAAGGCAAGCCTATAGTATCATGCCCCCGCTCCACCCCTAGAACAAAAGCGTGACCCAGTAGGTTAGCATCAATGTCCCAGGCACGTCAATCGTCCCAAAATATTTTATCTTGCACATGTGGAAGCGAATTTAAAACAATCCTCGTACACAAACAAATATGGAAGTCGGGTGTATACTAGCCAAGCAAACAAAAGCAACATGTATTCATACATATATATACACATATCAAAAGTTGTTATGATTACATGCCAATCCTAGTCATGGGCTATTTATCATCAGTACCACACATTGACGATCAAAAAGGCTGGGGTAGCCTACCTCCTCTATCGAGCATCCTCCAAAAACGGCCCCCATCCTAGGCCCATTCCTTTACGATGCTCTTGTGGGATCCACCGGAGGGATGAAGCCACGAATGGGACCAATGATGTCCCCGTAAAAAATGAGGCACCAAGCCTTGTACACGTGGGAAATCAAGGTGTCTACCCCTTCCTGGACCCATATGGTAGTAGTATACTTTCGATAGGTAATGTCTCCTTCTAAGTCTACTATGTCCATCACGGTGGTAACCATATTGATTGGAAGATCAAGACAGATAAGTGGCGGGTTGCTTTAGTCATTACACACCTGAAGTGGTGAAAACAACAAAAGTCAATCGATGACTCAGTAAGTACAAATCCATACTTCTCCTATAGGAAGACATCTTGCCGTCGATTCTCAGATACAAGATCACCACTTACTCGTCGATGGCAAATTAATAGCAAGGTTCGTGCCATGCCTCATTATATGAGAGGTTCTCAATCATCTATATGCTTTCAAGAATCAAAGACAATGAGTTAATGCATAAGAAGCTTTCCAAAGATCCGCGTCTTATGACCAATTCAATCACTAAGAGGGACACATGCATCACATAAAAGTCATTTAAGCACTAAGTGACCCAATGCAAACATAGGCTCGAAGTGATGCAAGGACTAAACAACACATATAAAACAAACTCGGCTTTTGTAAGCATTAATTCGAGCATTGGTACAAGCATAAGTTCAAACATTATACATGCATCAATCAAGCACCACACGTAGACTTCCAATTTATTTCAATCAGTTCAATTAGGCGAAATCCATCGACTCTTCTGATATCAACCGGGCATCGGTCCCTTGGGCAATCGGCATCGTCCCGATCTCATTATCAAACGGCTTCTAGGGCGACCCCCAGACATCAGCCTCACTTGGGCTGACATCGTTCTCGATCTCAATATTGGGATGGCATCCGATGCTTTACCCTAGGTAACAACTCGACATACCCGACATACCCTAGCGTCGGCAGTAAAAGTCCATCGTGTGTCCATGCATTCAAACATCAATCAATCCATTTTTATCTTGATTTATTAGCCGGATAAAAGGCCCGAAGGTGTGCCAAGCAAGGTGAATTAATGAACGAATCTTGTGCCTTACTAATTAAATTCATGCTGGATGCGATTCAGGCTCATGGTCTTGACTTGGAACTATTCACTCCGGCTTCGACATCGATCCGTGACTTGTCCGGAGTAACAACACGCCTCAATATTGTCCTAAGATCAAGTGTGGGTCGTGTTTCCACCTTGGCACACATCCATAGTCGTTGAGACCATTCCTCGATATCCGAGTGTGCTCGACACCCATGCAAGACCATGATTTACTTGATGTAAAGACAAATAATTGAAAACATGCAACATGCACAACATACAAGCAAACATAAGCAAGCGATAACAAAATCCTAAATCGATACGCGTAACACGTCGCCCTATCGAAGAATTAGGAAAATCTACTTACAACTTTTTGGACTTAGCTCCAAGATGCTCCTTTGGTGACCGAATGACTCCTAGGGCGGCTTTGTGAGGAAGGCGTGAAAGAGAGAGGAAGAGGAGAGGAGAAAAATAGAGTATGGTTGGTAGAAATACTCATAGACTTGTCCTTCAAGAAAATATTCGTAACTGCATCTAAGCGAAATGATCTGTGGCCGATCTCCAAATCACACGGCATCATCAATGAAAAGCACATACTGAGATCTCCATCTATACTCACGATTTTGCCTTTCAGTAGTGTGCGCCTAGGTTAGATGTCCCCAACACCATCACTATACAAAGACAATATAAACATGTCTAAGAAGCTCAGATCTAATGCCTATGAGACCGAGCCATGTAGCCTATGCAAAGCGCCAAAACTTTAAACTAAAACATGTCGAACGAGCACAGATTAGACACTAAAACTACTATGAACACCGTTGAAATCAAAGGTGGAGTATTTATTCATTAAAACTCCAAAATTAAAAACTAGATTAGAGAGAAATGCTTCCAAATATAAAATAGGGAGAGTAAAGAAAGAAACAAAATAAAATAAAATGATAAGCAACTAAGACGGGAGAGAGAGACCTAGGGCAAACCCCTTCCCTCCAAAAGTGGAAGAGACAAAGAAAAGTTTGGAGAGAGAGAGAGAGTCGGGAAAAGACAACTCAAAATTGCATAATCCACAACAATGAATACCTTTTTTATTTTTATATTTTTACTTCAACATTAGATATTATACATATACTCTGAAATTCATATATTTGATTTGTTTGATAATTACCTCCATCGGTTTAGCTCAACATTTCTAATATTCTATGATCCTGTGATGGACCAAAATTGCATAATCCACAACAATGAAGACCTTTTTTATTTTTATATTTTTACTTCAACATTAGATATTATACATATACTCTGAAATTCATATATTTGATTTGTTTGATAATTACCTCCATCGGTTTAGCTCAACATTTCTAATATTCTATGATCCTGTTATGGACCAAATCTAAATTAACTACGTATAAACCGGATAATATGACTGAACCCATGCCTTTTCTTTTAAATATCAGAATGAGTATGGTGGAGAGCATATCGCATGTGTTTAGTGTTTCATAAATTTCTCACGTATATGGTATCCAATGTGGCAGCCGGAGCACAGACTATGTGGGTGGTCATATGTTTACTAAGAATCTCAAGTCAAAAATAGCAATTAATCTTGTCCTTTATCAGAAAATTGTCCGGTTCCCCTAGTTCAGCCCATACATGCTTCCCCATAAAAACAATTGTCATTGAATATAGACAAGCGAATTGATAAAATAGGTAAAAATAAGGAAAGGAAATTGGACACTGAATTTATGCGATTCAATCCGAATATCGGAATTTATATGCATGGGGAGAGTGGCGAAGAATTCCATCATAGAAACAAGCGATATAATGAAAATTACAATCACTCATATACTTAAACACTTTCTCGATGTTTTACGGCCAATAACTAACATAGCGTTTAGCCCCTCATGAATTTTAATGAAGTCTCACCCTAGGAATTAAAAAAATTCTACTAACGAGAATTTAATTGGCAAAGTCACTTGGGTGTAATTAGGGGTGTGCAAAGGTATCGAGAACTGTTTGGAACAGAATCAAACCGACTCAAAACCGTGATTTTCAAGAAAATTAGTGGATACTAGGATGGTTCCCAGTTCTAAATGTAGAACTGCCAACCGAGACCAAATCGAAAATATATACTTTTTAATTTTTAAGAAAATTTAAAATCCAAATCCCTAATCTCGCCCGTCATTCATCTCATCTCATCTCGGTCTCTCTCATCTCAATTATCTCAAGCAACTCCCTCGGTTTCTCCATTTCTCATCTCAACTCTCTTAATGTATTGCCCACATGAGGTCAAATAAAATGATAGCACTTGGAATTAACTTTGGGTTCACCGTAAACAACAAACTCCAACAAGAATGACAACGTCCAACAAAAAGCATCCGTAGGAGCAGCATAACAGCAAAGCAAACGATTTGAAAATCCATGACTATCTTTAAGATTCATTGACTGAGCCCATGCCGACACCCTGTCCTGCAGTATCATCAATATTAATGATATGGTACACATCCATCCTCAGAGAAAAAGGAAATGAAAGATTGCCCTAATAAAAAATTACATTCCCACCCCTCCCCCCCCAATTGGGATGGTGAAAAAAGATTCTATCACAATTCTCCATTATAATAGGAACTTATCCCAATATAGAGCCGAAAGGACAAATTGTATAACATAGCGTTTAGCCCCTCATGAATCCTAATGAAATCCCACCTTAGGAATTAAAAAAATTCTACTAACGATAATTTAATTAGCAAAGTCACTCAGGTATAATTAGGTGTGTGCAAAGGTATCGAGAACTGCCTGAAATAGAACTGAACCGACTCAAAACCGTGATTTTCAAGAGAATTAGTGGGTACTAGTGCGGTTCATAGTTCTAAGTGTAGAACCGCCGATTAAGACCAAATCGAAAATATATACTTTTTAATTTTTAAGAAAATTTAAAATCCAAATCCCTAATATCGCCCATCATTCATCTCATCTCATCTCGGTTTCTCTCATCTCAACTATCTCAAGCAACTCCCTCGGTCTCTCCATTTCTCATCTCAACTCTCTTAATGTATTGCCAACATGAGGTCAAATAAAAGGATAGCGCTTGGAATTAACTTCGGGTTCACCGTATAAACAACAAACTCCAACAAAAATGACAACGTCCAACAAAAAGCATCCGTAGGAGCAGCATAACAGCAAAGCAAACGATTTAAAAATCCATGACTATCTTTAAGATACATTGACTGAGCCCATGCTGACACCCTGTCCTGCAGTATCATCAATATTAATGATATGGTACACATCCATCCTCAGAGAAAAAGGAAATGAAAGATTGCCTTAATAAAATATTACATTCCCCCCCTATTGGGATGGTGAAAAAAGATTCTATCACAATTCTCCATTATAATAGGAACTTATTCCAATATAGAGCCAAAAGGACAAATTATATTATCCCGTGAAGCTTGATAGGGCAAGTTTTATGGATTCATCCAAGAACTAGATCGGTTTCAACTTTTTTTAAATCAATATTTAATAGTTAATTCCTTATTTCAAGGTGGAAATCATCCCCATAAAACCAATCACCTCTAGATATAACTTCAACGAGAAAATCAACGTGAATAATATTCACGTACGCCACCCTCTCGGCCACCAAGGGCTTGGCAAACCTCTGCCACGATGGCTTTCCTCTATTTACGAGCCAAGAGAAGCCTCCCATCATTCATTGCAAGAACGTCTTTTTAGGAAGAAATCGTGTTTTCCACTCGGCTTCCACGGCATGTAAGACAAATGCATTAAATGCACATATTTCAGGTGTGCAGAGAGTCCTTCCGTTTATTGCTTTGCGCGGCAGAAGCAAGGGTGTAGCTGCATTAGATGCTGATAAGAAAGAGCAACCGAACGTCCTTTCTTTTCTTTTAGCGTTCCGCTTGCTGATACCAAAGCGTTTAACCCGCGTGCTTCAAAACGGTAATTGTTGCTTCGCTTGTGCAGCAGACAATGATTCATATGTTTAAATTCGACACATATTTTAATAAAAACAAATCATTTTCATTTTTCAATGTGCTTATAAAAAAGTGTTAGAATCTACAATTATTTCATTTTGACCTCATAACTTGCAAACGAAAAAAATAAAAACAGATTTTTTGAATTCTATATCCATCAATTACAAGCTTATAGGCTAGAAGTTCTACGCACTGGTGAAAAATCGTATAGGATTTTGTAACAAGTCATGTGACAACAAAAGCAGGACCGTTAATAATAATTTGTACACTTAATATGAGAGTCTCTCGAGAAACCATTCTTCAAAAGTAGTTGTTTAATTAAATAATAAATCTTAACTGTTAATTGAGAAATTATTTAGTTTTTGAATGTTACAACATTTTGTATTCAAATTAGAATAATCTAAACTTTTATTATGACATTTTGCATGCCACTTGAATAATCATTTGAATCATTTTTATCCCTTGAAATAATGACACAGATAATCCTTAAATTTTAGCTTAACGTGTAATATGGTTCTTAAACTTTAAATTTGGTCAATGTAACCCCTTAACTTTAGCCCAATTGGCTATGTTATTCTTGAACTTTTAATTTATTTAATGTGGTCCTTAGATTTTTTTATATATATTCAATTTAGTCCTTAGACTGTATGAAAATATTTAATATTTTTCTTCCACTAATTCAAATTCGGGAACAACATTAAACATTTTCACACAGTCTAGGGATTCAATTAATTATGTACTATAAGTCTATGCACTATATTAAACAAATTGAAAGTTCATGGACCACATTACACATTAGGTTAAAGTTCATAGATTACATTGAACAATTTAAAATTCAGAGATTACATTCCATATTAAACTAAAGTTCATGACCATTTGTGCCATTTACCCTTACCCCTTTTGACATGGATTTAACCACATTTACAAGTGTCATTTAGTTGATGATCATCAAATGCCATATGCTAAAAGATACTGGGAAATGTCATTGCTCACGTGAGTAACCTTATCTTGTATGAGAGCTAAATTGCCTCAAACCCAGCTTCTCTAGACCTAGAGTGCCTAAAATATGTCCATGACTTCTCTCGACATATGTGATGCTCACCTAAAGCTAATATAACGTTACACGGTTCTCTAGGACAGATCCTCCTCAAGCCCTATATTATAACTCGCATGAACAGCTAGACCTGTTTTGTAAACCCAACTTGTAAAGACAGTACGAAGCAACAACATTGAAACTTCTCTATATATATCAAGACAAACTCGCTCCATTAAACGTACGAGCAACCCGAGAAACAGAGTTCACAATGAACCAAAGAAACAACCACCGTCTGATCCTTTTCCCTCTACCATTCCAAGGCCACATAAACCCGATGCTCCAACTGGGTCAGATCCTCTACGCCAGGGGTTTCTCCATCACCATCCTCCACACCAACTTCAACGCCCCAGATCCGTCCTCCCACCCTCACTTCGCCTTCCGATCCATAGCCGATGGCCTTGACCAATCGGAGGCCTCCAAATCAGACATCCCTGGCCTCATCTCACTCCTCAACACCCTGTGCGTGGGCCCCTTCGAGGAATGCCTACGGGATATGATGTCGTTGCAGGGTGGTGAGGCGGTGCCCGTTGCGTGCTTGATATCTGATTCGCTCTTCAGCTTTACTTGCGGTGTAGCCGAGAGATTGAAGGTCCGTGCGTTGATGTTGCGGACCGGCTGTGCGACGTGCCTTTATTTGTACACCATATGTCCGGTTCTCAAGGAAAAATACTTTCCAATACATGGTAAGCTTTTTTGGGGGTTGCATGGTGCACGTTAGTTTATGCTTCTCTTTTCTCGGTTCAAAAGTATTGCTGTTTGCTTTGAGATTAATGAAACGAAAAAGTCCATTTTCCCTTCATTGCGCTAGTTTCGATTAAGGGGTTTTGCAGATGGATTTTTTTTTTTTTGGGGGGGGGGGGGGTGGTTGGTGTTCGTGACTCATAAAAATAACTAGCCATATTCCACCATAGAATGCTATTTCGAATTTCAAAGTAATTGCTAAATGACTCCTTGAGACTTGATCGTCCTTAGTTTTTAATAATGTCATTGTTCTTTTGGCGAAAATGTTTCACGTGTCTTTACAGTGGAGAAGTTAGAACTGACCACAACCATGCGTTGCTCCGCAACGTACGTGATGGGAAGGATCTGTCAGGGTGCTTTAACTCATATCCCTAGTGTAACAATTTAATAAATTGCTTAATAAACATTCAAAATTCCAGTCTATTTCATAAAGCTTTTCACAGGAAAATACTGATTTTATTAGTAAGTAATCACAGGCGTACTTTATACAAATCCGTGCAATGTATGTGTACGCCAGTAGTTTTCAGTATAAAATTATCTAAGCGAGTCTGGGTGTCAAGATCCATATATTGCTTGCTTTTCCGTGCTCAGTGAATTTGTTTTTCTGATAAAAGTATCAATTATCATCAGATTCTCGATTGCAAGAAACAGTGAAGGAGTTTCCACCGTTACTAGTTCGAGACATCCCTGCGATGGATTCACAGGAACCCGGGTTGATGTTCCGATTAGTAGATGACATGATCAAGACAATCAAGAGCTCTCCCGGTGTCATCTTCAACACGTTCGAAGAGCTAGAGCACCCTGCGATCGTGTCGGTGCGGGAAGTTTTGTCGGTCCCCTTTTTCCCAATCGGTCCATCCCACAAATTCTGCGTGACATCTTCCTCGAGCAGCTTACTAGCAGAGGACAGAAGCTGCATCTCCTGGCTAGACGAACAGCCGCCCAAATCCGTGATCTACGTCAGTTTCGGGAGTGTTGCGGCCATGAGCGAGGCAGAAATCTTGGAGATTGCACTAGGCCTAGCATGCTCTGAGCAGCCCTTTCTGTGGGTGGTCCGGCCCGGGTCGCTCTGTGATCCAGAGTGGCTAGAGAAGTCCCCAAGCCGCTTCCTCGAGGCACTGGAAGGGAGAGGGAAGATAGTAAAATGGGCACCTCAAAAGGAAGTGTTAGCTCATCCTGCTGTGGGAGCATTTTGGACCCACAATGGTTGGAACTCAACTGTGGAAAGCATAAGCGAAGGAGTGCCAATGTTGTGCATGCCTTGTTTTGCTGATCAGGGAGTGAATGCAAGGTATGTGAGCGATGTTTGGAGAATTGGAGTGAACTTGAATGGTGGGCTCGAGAGAGAGAACATTGCAAGGGCCATCAAGAGGCTGTTGGTGGAGAGAGAAGGAGAAGAAATAAGAGAGAGGGCATTGGTTTTGAAGGAGAAGGCCAGTGCTTGCGTGAGACAAGGCGGGTCTTCATACCAAGCCTTGGATGCTTTGGTCAGTCACATATTGTCTTCTAAATAATCATATGCTGTCTGAGCCTAATCGCGGTCACATCGTAATCGGGTTACTCCATTTACGAATGAATAATAAATGTGCTTTTTCACATATTAAAATTTTAAAATTATTTACGTTCTTATTAAATAAATTAACATATTACTCTTCTCAACATGATATGTTTAATCAAACACACTTGGACAACCTCTAATCTCTAAACACTATACGAGAGTTTAGTTCTTAAATGTGTTAGATTTCATTAATCTAATTAGTAAAGGTATTGTTTTTTGGGGTTAAACAAAATCATTTCTGATGTCATATTATTTTATAAACACATCACATTAAATATGAAGATGAACTGTCAAGCCTTTCAATTGGAGTAATTGAGTTCTAAATTTCCTTCTTTAAAAAGTGTAAGGAATTCCATTTGTGATCGAATTTTCGATTTCTGAGCAAATATTGAAAAACCAATATATGCTAGACTCAATCTGAACTGTCTAAACTACATGAGACCCACGTTGAATGCTCCAAATTTAGTATTATATGCTATACTCATATAATAAGTTCTCTCGATTTCCCATATGTGGCTAGATATGGGACTGCTACGCAGGAAACTTCCAATGGAAGAAGTTATTCACAACTTATCTTTAGAGAGAGAGAGAGAGAGAGAGAGAGCTTAAGACTTCTTACATCAGTTACGACGTTTAAAATTTAATTGCAATTCATATACTAATTCTAATGCCTTTTCTATCTGATGTAAGGCTTCATTATTTCTGATGGAGATGAATAATTTTAAAAATATTTTCTTATTAGTCAATAAAAAAATATTTTCATTATCAACAACAATTTTCAACTAAACATTTTCAAAAAAATGAAAAATACTTTTCATTCATTCATTTTTGTAAGCTATATATGTGATCATTTTCAAAAAGATGTTTTTTTCCAAATTATTCATTTTTCACAAAACAAACACACATTTTAGTTAAGTTTTTAATTTAGAGCATGCTGATATTAATAATTAGATTCAGCGGTAATTTACAACTTCATGTCTTTAATATATCATGAATTTCTGTCATGCAGTGTATGCTACATAATGGCCTGATCACAAACATGGGCAATCATATATTTACCGTGGGAGACTACAGCTTCCATGAGTTTACCTACTTAAAATCAAAGAATTTCAAGTCAAAAATAGTAATTCATTTTGCCTTTATAACTTGCAAAGGTAAACAATTTAAACTGATTCTTCGATTCTCCAATCATCAATTAATAGTTTATAGGCCAGAAGGTTCTAAATATGGTGTCACGCACTAGTGGAAATTTTTACGTCATTGTTTACGAGAGCGATGCATCTGCACCTCAACGTTTGTATGAAGTCATCCGAGAACATCAAGCGGGACCGCCAACGATAAGGTCTACTCTAAAAATTAGGAGTGAGCAAGATGGGCCGATCAAACTGAGAATGATTAAGTCCTATTTTTAGGAGTACTAGGCTGATTCTCAATTCCCGGGGTAGTCTAATTCCCAGTTCCAAGTGAGAATCGGCCCGAACTAGACTATATATATAATATGTATATTATTTCTTCAAAAAATTAAAGGACGAGAACGGCGTGAATGATCTCACTGATTTATTTCATTCCCATTAGTGCTTAAATCTCGCGCCCTCTTTCTTTTTGTTCATATTTTCCTTTTGTTCCTTCTCTATTGACCGACCTTTCCCATTATCTTTCAAAGAATATCCCTCTCTGTATGCTCTTTCCCTCACGATTTGATTCCTTTGCCAATTTGTTGCCAAAATAAAATGGAAACAATCTCCTTTGCTTCCATCTTCGATCATTGCCACATTTGTTGCCCCTTTTTATGCAATTTGGAGGAATTAATTCCTTCAATTATGTTGGCCGAAATTTGCCAGAGAAAAGCGTGGAAGATTTCTCTGATTAATTGGTTGGACCTCATTCTTTTTATCAAAGAAAAGTCGAAATCTCTCACCCTCTTTCTTTTTTTTTAATTTCATTTTTATGTTAAACAAGTGACCAGGTCCATTGAATCGGACGAAACGAAATCAATCACCACTCCTACTACAAATAGGGTTGCTTCTACAATTTATCAGAAACCTTTCCTCAGGAGTACATGAATAATTAACTAAATAAGAAATCTCAATTGTTAACTGAGAAATTATTTAGGTTTCGCATATTACAAAACTTTATATCCAAATCGGAATTCAGTACACATGCTTAGATGGTTAATGATTGAGGGAGATTCCTGGACGACACAGAAATTCCACTGAGAATAACCATCTAAATCGTCTCCATCCCTTCGGCAACATTTGCAAGTGCCATATTTTTGTTGATCATCAAACATCATCTGCTAAATGACAATCTCAGACTTGATGCTCACCTAAGTATACGCATCATTTTTCATGCTTCTTTTTATCCTGGAGATAAGATCAATCTACTTTGGCCGTCTATATGCTGTGTACTCTTGTACGAAAGCGACTAAAGCCAATGTCTTTGTACCTCAAGTCCCTAAAATATGTTCATGACGTCTCCCGACACATGTAATGCTCGCCTAAACCTAAAGTTCATTTCGTAATTTTCAAGGACCGAACCGACCCGAGCCCTATATTATATATCTCGCATTATCAGCTGTTCGGAAGCTGTTGGTGGAGAAAGAAGGAGAAGAGGTAAGAGAGAGGGCAGCACAATTCAAGGAGAAGGCAAATACTTGTCTGATGCAGGGAGGGTCGTCGTTCCAATCCCTGGATGGATTGGCCAATCATATTTTATCCTCCGAATCGTTCTTCGGTTCTAACGAATCATCAGCATAAACCACAGCTGCGATCTTAGTTGATGCCCTTTTCTTTGAAGACATTCTTATTCTTGTCTAGGCACGAGCACGGGTTGGGTAATGCCGCCTGAATTTCCACGATGGACATTCCGACTTGTTTATCAGCTCTAGTGGTTCTCACTACTCTGGTTTAACCTTTTGGTTTTGTTTTCGTGATATGTGCACATCCAGTCCCCAGAAATGAATTGTTCTGTTTCACAAGTACGTCCCAGTTACTGGCATCCAAAACATGAGCCGGATGCTTATTAATCAACCAATTTAAGTTCCCACTGGCATGGTTTGCTGACTTTTCCTTTGCCTTAGGGCTCATGGGACTGGCTCATCAGTCCCTGACTGGCAACCAAACAAGTTTCTGAATGTACGAAAAGGTCTGGAAAATGTGTGTAAGAAGCAGAGTCTTCATATTCATGAATTGCACCCATGCTTCCCTAGAACTAATCAAACGGGCATATAATAAGGAAAAAGATTGGCATTACGATTGATGAACTGTTGTCCTTCTTCTTAACTACGTTTTGATTTGGATTTGCTTGTACTCTATTTATAGCCCCCTATTAAATCACATGTCAAAAAGCTGAAACAAACAAAAATGCAGAAGGAGCAGAAGTGGAGGATATCGATACAGTCGGACCAATCTGACAGATTATTTCACGCATATGGTGAGGCATTAGTACTGAAGTTGGCTAAAAAGGAGGAGATTATCTCCACATACCACGTAGAGGATATTCTCAAAAAGTTTAGCAAAATTGCATCATGAGATTTCTTTCTTCTTCTCTTCTTTTTTTAACGCTAATCAGCCGTGGGATCTTTGTACGTCAGATGTTCAAGCAGTCACCAATGAAACAGCATTACCATACAATAGAGTATGAACTTCGTCAGTCAAGAAAACTTGCAATTTGAAAAGTTGCGAATTTGCCCCCACAAATCGAAGCGAAAAAGATTGCATGCTGCAATTTAAACATTATGTAGACATAAATAGCGAATCAGGGACAATAGACGGACGGTAAAAAAAGAATCCAATACAACATAATCAATAATGATCCAATGGAACGTCAAATTATCGCTGTCAATTCTCGGGCGGGCAAAACACATGGAGTCATCCACTCCATTGTCAGGCGATGTCCCGTTCAGAATGTTAAAAGGAAAGAAAGAAAGAAGTGATGCATTTAACAAAAATTCAACTTGACCTGGCACCGCAAAATTCGGCTCCGCAACCAATATATTACTGCTTCACACCCTTCAATTTGCCACACGGATCATTCTTATTCTCGCTTGGACGGGTCGGCTGCCGCATCTCCATGCTTGGCATCCCAGTACTGACATCAGCCGGAAGATCACTTGGTCCAGGATCACTTGGAAGATCACATCGCGCCCCTGCAATCTCGTTCAACTCTGCTGCTATAGACATCAGCTCTTGGCTCGAGGAGGGAGGCTCAATGTAATCAATAAACTCAGGCCCCAACAAGGAGATTCCACCATTTGGTCCATTTTGACCCGAACAGCAACCATAGCCACATTGGTGACGAATCAAAGGCTCCCCATGGGCATCTTCGAGTAAATGTTGGATGCCAAACTCTGACCCAAGAGCCTGTGCTAGAGGTCCCTGGAGGGGCACCACGGTCGAAGCGCCAGAATTATTTCCAGGACCACCACTTGGAGGGTAATAAACACTAAATGCACAATAGCCTGCGATTGATCCGTGGTCGATAATTTTCGATCCACGTTTGTACCTCTTTGAATCGCGGACGACCCTCAATT
The DNA here is from genome assembly GCA_016097605.1 of Eucalyptus guilfoylei. Lineage (NCBI taxonomy): Eukaryota > Viridiplantae > Streptophyta > Magnoliopsida > Myrtales > Myrtaceae > Eucalyptus > Eucalyptus guilfoylei. The sequence goes on from CM027869.1 coordinate 23,464,764, forward strand.
GTCATGTAATCGTAAGGGTTCAATTATGTACCCTGAATTTAAGATCAATAGAAGATCGGTTTATCGTTGTTTGACACAAATATTGTAATTGTGCAGAATTACAGGCGAATCGACTACGCAATTTTGTCGAATCGATTTATATATGTTCACTAATTTACTTATACCAGTGTAGTATTGACCATTGTTGATCCTTATGGTTGAGCGGTTGATTTTTAATTGAATTCTCCTGTCTTTCACGTTTTAATCTTTACGGCCTCTCCCAATAAATTAGTTAACTTGTGAATGATTAGTTCAGAGTAAAGTAACGATAAATGCATCAACGAAATAATCATTTCATATATTTTGAAATATGAACAAAATTTCGGGATGTCATAATCTCCCTTCTCAAACACAAGCACTAGGAAGTTTCCAAGCAAGACACGAGTCTTCCTCTCTCCCATCCAAGATGTGTGGCTGAGGATTGACCGTCCATTTTCCCAGCTAACGCTACGATTAGATAAGCATATTCCGATAGAATATTCGAACTCCCTCACTCCAAAGCACGTTGTTGCAGTCAAGAGTTCACGAATCTGCTAAAAACCCAGCGTCCGTATCAATCCCTGTTTCTTTGCATTACCAACCTCGAATCGAATTAAATCAAACGCTACAAGATTTCAAGTGTTCAGTCTGTGACTGTGTGACCCAACACAAGCTCAATACGAAATGAACCAAAGAAAAAACCGCCGTCTCGTCCTCTTCCCTTTGCCACTTCAGGGCCACATCAACCCAATGCTCCAACTGGCTCAGTACCTCCATGACCGAGGCTTCTCTATCACCATCCTGCACACTGACCTGAACTCTCCTGATCCATCCTCGCACCCCCACTTCGCCTTTCGCTCCATCGGCGATGGCCTCGGCCAATCGGAGGCCTCGACGTCGGACATCCTCCGCTTGATCACGCTCCTCAATGCCAGGTGCGCTGCTCCCTTCGAGGAACGCTTGAGAGAAGAGGTGTCGTCCCGGGATGCGCCAGTCACGTGCTTGATAGTAGACGCGCTGTTCGGTTTCCCCCGGGACGTGGCAGAGAGGGCAGGAGTGCGGAGGATGGTGTTGCGGACCGTTGGCGCGACAGCGCTCCGTGTTATCGCCGGATTGCGGCTGCTCAGGGAAAGAGGGTACCTCCCAATAGAAGGTATGGCATTTTTCTCATCTCTAGGATTGATGCTTTGAGCTTCTATTTCCTGAAACATTCTGGGCATTGGGTAGACGCCATATCTGGATGGTAGCGTGACTCCGTGCGTTAGCTTTAGCGTCTGGTTCGCAAAGCACAAAGGTTAAGTGATAAAGATGCATCAGAGTACCCCGTTTCTTAACAGAGTAGCTCTCTGGCTGATTGTAATGTGCGAGTTATGAAAATCGCGTTCTCTCATTAGCAGCACTATGCCACTGAACTGACAATGACAGTTTCTTTCTGGCTCTCTGCATATCAGAATCTCGGCTCGAAGATCCCGTGCCGGAGTTTCCGCCCTTACGAGTGAAGGACCTTCCACGCATCAAAACCCGGGAGCCTGAACTGCTCGACCGGATTCTAAACGACATGATTGAGGGAACCAAGGACTCTTCAGGACTCATCCTGAACACATTTGAAGATCTCGAGCAGCCCGCTCTTTCTTTACTCCGCCAAGAAGATCAAATCGCAGTTTTCCCAATTGGCCCACTTCACAAATGCGGTCCATCTTCATCGGGAAGTCTCTTGGCGGAAGACCGGAGTTGCATTTCCTGGCTGGACAAGCAAGCCCCTAACTCAGTGCTCTATGTGAGCTTTGGGAGCATCGCCTCTGTGAACGAGTCGGAATTTTCCGAAATAGCTTTAGGTTTAGCCGATAGCCAGCAGCCATTCTTGTGGGTGGTTCGACCCGGGTCAGTGAGTGGCTCGGAACTCTTAGAGAATTTGCCCGGTTGCTTTCTGGAGGCATTAGAGGAGAGGGGGAAGATTGTGAAATGGGCGCCTCAACATGAAGTGCTGGCTCATCGGGCTGTCGGAGCGTTTTGGACTCACAATGGGTGGAACTCCACTCTTGAGAGCATTTCGGAAGGGGTTCCGATGATATGCATGCCTTGCTTCTCGGACCAAAATGTCAATGCAAGATTTGTGAGTGATGTTTGGAGAGTGGGAGTGCACTTGAACAACGGGCTGGAGAGAAGGAAGATTGCAGAGACTATTCGGAAGCTGTTGGTGGAGAAAGAAGGAGAAGAGGTAAGAGAGAGGGCAGCACAATTCAAGGAGAAGGCAAATAGTTGTCTGATGCAAGGAGGGTCGTCGTTCCAATCCCTAGATGGATTGGCCAATCATATCTTATCGTTCGAACTAATGAATCATCAGCATAAACCACAGCTGCGATCTTAGTTGATGCCCTTTTCTTTGAAGACATTCTTATTCTTGTCTAGGCACGAGCACGGGCTGGGTAATGCCGCCTGAATTTCCACGATGGACATTCCGACTTGTTTATCAGCTCTAGTGGTTCTCACTACTCTGGTTTAAGCTTTTGGTTTTGTTTTCAACATATGTGCACATTCAGTCCCCAGAAATGAATTATTCTGTTTCACAAGTACTTCCCAGTTACCGGCATCCAAAACATGAGCCGGATGCTTATTAATCAAGCAATTTAAGTTCCCACTGGCATGGTTTGCTGACTTTTCCTTTGCCTTAGGGCTCATGGGACTGGTTCATCAGTCCCTGACTGGCAACCAAACAAGTTCCTGAATGTACGAAAAGGTCTGGAAAATGTGTGTAAGAAGCACGGTCTTCATATTCATGAATTGCACTCATGCTTCCCTAGAACTAATCAAACGGTCATATAATTAGGAAAAAGATCGGCATTACATCGTGCACCATCTCACATCCCGCATTGCCTGACAATTGATGAACTGTTGTCCTTCTTCTTAACTACGTTTTGATTTGGATTTGCTTGTACTCTATTTATAGCCCCCTATTATATCACATGACAAAAAGCTGAAACAAACAAAAATTGCAGAAGGAGCAGAAGTGGAGGATAGAAATCGATACAGTCGGACCAATCTGAGAGATTATTTCACGCATATGGTGAGGCATTAGTACTGAAGTTGGCCAAAGGAGGAGATTATCTCCACATACCAGGTAGAGGATATTCTCAAAAAGTGTAGCAAAATCGCATCATGAGATTTCTTTCTTCCTCTCTTCTTTTTTCAACGCTAACCAGCCGTAGGATTTTTGTACATCAGATGTTCATGATGTCACCAATGGAACAGCATTACTATACGATAGAGTATGAACTTCATCAGTCAAGAAAACTTGCAATTTGAAAATTTGCCAATTTGCCCCCACAAATCGAAGCGAAAAAGATTGCATGCTGCAATTTAAACATTATGTAGACATAAATAGCGAATCAGGGACAATAGATGGACGGTAAAAAAAGAATCCAATACAACATAATCAATAATGATCCAATGGAACGTCAAATTATTGCTGTCAATTCTCAGGCGGGCAAAACACATGGAGTCATCGACTCCATTGTCAGGCGATGTCCCGTTCAGAATATTAAAAGGAAAGAAAGAAAGAAGTGATGCATTTAACAAAATTCAACTTGAGCAGGCACCGCAAAATCCGGCTCCGCTACGATATATTACTGCTTCACACCCTTCAATTCGCCACACGGATCATTCTTATTCTCGCTTGGACGGGTCGGCTGCCGCATCTCCATGCTTGGCATCCCAGTACTGACATCAGCCGGAAGATCACTTGGTCCAGGATCACTTGGAAGATCACATCGCGCCCATGCAATCTCGTTCAACTCTGCTGCTATAGACATCAGCTCTTGGCTCGAGGAGGGAGGCTCAATGTAATCAATGAACTCAGGCCCCAACAAGGAGCTTCCACCATTTGGTCCATTTTGACCCGAAAGCCACCATAGCCACATTGGTGAGGAATCAAAGGCTCCCCGTGGGCATCTTCGAGAAAATGTTGGATGCCAAACTCTGCCCCAAGAGCCTGTGCTAGAGGTCCACGGAGGGGCACCACAGTCGAAGCGCCAGAATTATTTCCAGGACCACCATTGACAGGGTAATAAATAGACCTGTTAAACGGGTGGGTCGGGTCGGGTCGGGTTTGGGTTGGGTCATAAATGGTCCAACCTAAATCCTCCCATTTAACCCATTTATGACCCATTTATTGTAGTGCAAAATTTTTTACCCATACCTGACCCGATCTATACTCAACTCATACCCGATTCATTTAACAAAACCTAAAAAAGTATATATATACATATATATATATATATATATATATAATATAAAATGATATTGCTAACAAATTTTTATACAACACAAATTTAATGGACAATTTTTATAAATTTTAAAATAATTATTTTTAAAAAATCGAATTTAATTATTTTTTATTTTTTTAAAAATTAATATTTTAAATTAATTTTATTTTTTAAGAATATAAATTTTTTTTTTCTTTTCTTCTTCTTCTTCGGCTGGCCACCGGTCATGACGACAGCTGGCGACTGGCCATAGGCGAGCCTTGAGCTCGCCTGGCTCGCCGACGCCAACGAGCTCCAGGCTTGCTTTGCTCTGCCTGCTTGTTTTTCAAATTCACATTCCAGGGATTCTTGATTGCATAACCTGTTCTGCCTGGTAGCATCTTTGAAATCAATTTCCATTTGTTCCCATAAATCTGATGAACCGTCAGGATGACTTGGTCCTCCTCGTCTGTAACAAGCAAAACATCTGTGAACACCACGAGTATAAAAGACGTCAAAGCAAGATCTATACAAATATAGTAAACGAATATAACAAGTACACTAGCGAAAGCATTAATCACTCATCATGTGGTAATTGAGGATAAGAACGTCTGAAGGGAGGCACTTAAAGGAACAATGAAGATGTCTACGAATCTTCAACCAACCTTACTTGCCAATTATGAAGTGGCAACGAAATAACATTGTATTTCCAAACAAGGAAAGAGGGTTTCCCCTATAGTTAATACTAGAGCAGATAAAGGAGGCACCGCTGAAAAAGCTATGACGTAAATTTCTCGAAGAGTATGCTGGCATCTACAATCACAAACATTCTATTTGACCGAATATTATCAAACCACATTATTAAGTATTTTGTTCAATCTATAGAACAAGTCAATGGACTCAGCACGATCCATAATGTTTCTCTGATACTGGCCTAAATATACATGCGTCATGCGTGTATCCATGTTTGGCTAAGCCGAAACACAATTGTATCCACAAAGCCTAAACATAGTGTTATCAATGCAAAAGAAAAAAAGGAAGAAAAAAGAAGAAGAAGGAAACCCCCAAATTTCATTTAAAGTGGGAAAGAGCCACCAGAATTGCCAATGGATGCTCTCAAAGCGAATTGTATTAATTTACAGATAGCTCTAGATGCAAATAACACAAGCAGGCTATCTAAAGAACCATTAGTACTAAAAATTGTCTCCAGCTACCTTCAAGTCAAGGGTTGAATCAAGGAAAGGGCATGTTTTGACATTCCTATGTGGAAAGCACAAAACAACTCTTCTCAGACAAAATAGATGTTCAAATCAATACGAGAATAAACTGGGCATTTGCAGCATACGGCAAGCAATTCTCTGTAAACATGCCAATATGAGCATGGGCATTTACATGGTGAACTATCCTTCAATGGTTACACACAAGAAGACAACACACAATGTGCCATAACTTGACATGGATACTCATATGAAGGCTAGCTGGCTCCCACCTCAACGCGCCACTACTACTTACTTATTTGCGATAACATCTACACCCTTAGGTCGGATTGTAGGAGGTGAGTAATACATTATGACGTTTGACCATCCCACGCCTTAAACACCCGTTCGCCACTTTGTTTTGGCAGTTCCATCTATTATTTTATTGTGAAAGAGTATCTGATGACTACTCCGCAATGGCGATAGTCTCCATAACCACAAAATCATCTTGATGCCTCATCCAAATATAAAAGTCAAGTTACTAGAGTTTAGAACTAGCTATTCCAACTAAGGAAACCAAGCTTACTAGTTTGTCACATTTTTTAATAAAGTGGGATTGGGGACATGATTTCGGTAAACCGATGCATGAGCTGAGGCTCCCATGTCCCGCCGACCCTCCGAAAAAGGCAGGTCGTAAAACGGCTCATAGGGAGTCAGAAGCAAGCAGAATCAGAGGCAGAACGGCACAATTAACACAAATACACTCAAACCCACTTTCCTTTATAAGCACAATAGACAATGTGACCTCATCAAATGGCCTAAATCTGCGGCTTGATATATGCCGAACTTTTGACTAACAAATATAAGTTGTTGAAGAAGCAAAAGCATTATAGGAAGGCCTATATAGAACGTTTGAGCCAAGGTACTGTTTAAATATAGAGTATGATGAGCCTCCAATAAGAGGCTTTGTGAGGCGTCAGTCAACAAAGCCAAAAGTTCCTTGTGCCGGAAAGGATTGCAGATGAAGATTCCAAATTACAAGATCTTCACATCTTGGGAAATGCTAATAACTCGGGAAAATTATCCAAAAAGTCTTAAACCTATTGCACTTTTGCCAATTTAGTCCTAAATTTTTTAACTTTGTCAATTGAGTTATAAACCTTTTCACTTTTTGCCGATTCAGTCCATCCGTCCAATTTTGGCCGGAAAATGCTGACGTGGACGCCAGCGGTGCCACGTAAGACTGACGGCGTTGATGTGAAAATTTTTTAATAATTTTTTAATAATTTTTTGAATTTTTTTTTGAATTTTTTGAATTATTATTATTATTTTTAATGTTTTTTCCTCTCTCTCTCTTGGCTTTTTTCTTGGCCTTTTCCGGTGGCCGGCCATCGGCCACAGGTGACGGCCAGCCACCGGCAACAGCTAGCCGGCTGGCCTCGCCCACCACAAGCGAGGCCCGGTCGGGTGAGGAGGAGCACCGGCGAGGGGAGCCCTCGCCTAGGTGCGGCCCGGCAAGGGTTGCCTGGGCAAGGCCGACCCTCCCCTAGGCCTTGCCGGGCATCGGCTGAGCGACGGCGACGGCGAGTGAGGCCGCCCTGGCCTCGGCGAGGGCCGGCCTCACCAGATCTGGCGAGGGGAGCCCTCACCGAGGCTCGCTCTCGCCCAGGCAAGCGTCAGCCTCGCCCCTAGCCGGGCTAGCGACGGCCGGCCACCGGCCACAAGCCGACGCCCGCCCGGCCAGGGGCGAGGGCGAGCCCCGGCGAGGGCTCCCCTCGCCAGATCTGGCGAGGTCGCCCCTCGCCGGGGCCAGGGCGGCCTCACTTGGCGTCGCCGTCGCTCGGCCGATGCCCAGTGAGGCCTGGGGGAGGGTCGGCCTCGCCCAGACGACCCTTGTCGGGCCGCACCTGGGTGAGGGCTCCCCTCACCAATTTTCCTCCTCGCCCGGCCGGGCCTCGCCTGTGGCGGGTGAGGCCAACCGGCTGGCTGTGGCCGGTGGCCAGCCACCGGAAAAGGCCAAGAAAAAAGCAAAAAAAAAAAAAAATAGAGGAAAAAATAGAAAAAAATAATAAAAATTCAAAAAATTCAAAAGAATTCAAAAAAATATTAAAATATTATTAAAAAATTTCCCCAGTAAGCGCCGTTAGTCTTACGTGGCACCGTCAGTGTCCACATCACCATTTTTCGGCCAAAATTGGCCGAATGGACTGAATCGGCAAAAAGTGAAAATGTTTAGGACTCAATTGGCAAAGTTAAAAGGTTTATGATTGAATTGGCAAAAGTGCAATAGGTTTAGGACTTTTTGGACAATTTTCCCTAATAACTCTTATCATCTAGAAGCACACCAAATGACTAGAACCACATTAACGAACCAGATAATTCTACCAAAATTACTCCTAGTGAATCACATATCTTTTTATATCAAAAGGATATACATAAAAATTCATCCTCAGAGTCTTTGAGAAGATGTTTAAGATGAAAATAGAAATTATGCGATTTATTGCTAGAAACTTGTGGATTGGCAATTTTTCAGGAACTTCGAATCTCGAGTCATGAGTTGATTTCCATATAAGACCACATAAATATAAATGAATCGTAGAAAAAGGAATATGCTGCATAGCATGTCACTGAAATTTTATGTCCAATGCCCCCCACTGGCTGAAACCAAAATCGTGCCTTCAAAGATGAGAACATGAACATTTCTTTTTAGAGTGGACGCTCCCATTCTAGACCTTTGATTTCCTCGGCTAATGCACTCCATTGACTAAAAACAAAATCATGCCCGTTCTAAGGCACGGAAGATGTTTAGAGAAAGCGTCTAGAGCTTGGAATGCATTACATCAGCCAACATGTAGATGCTTTTCATGAATATACCCTTTTTGTTTCTTCGGTTTACAGTCTACAATCATCCTTATGCACAAGCCACTCATGAGTCCTATGGGGTCTTTACTGAAACTATGTATAGCAAAATTCTTCCAACCAGCCTCCCTTGCTTTTCCTTCACCGTCTCGTGATCTTAGAGTAATGTATGGTAAATCGAAAAGTCAAGATCAGATCGGTCATTGCCAAAGTAGTTACGGTGACTTATCATGCTTTTTAATTTGTTTACCGGTAATCGCTTGGCACCTTGAGTTGGCATATAGTCTCGATGATATGTATTCTTTATCTTGTTACATCCTATGATATGACAATTGCAATACAAGCACCTAAATTTCCCATCTTCACCTGAAAAGAAAGCTTTCCAATGATAGAACTAAGTTTGCTCATTGCATTGAAACATGCATCAATTTGGTACCTATAATGAGAACATTACTTGTATAAAATTTGGTACGATAAGGGAGGCTTCTTCATATTTCATAAAGAGAGGAGCTACAACATCAATAGGCTCTAATAACTTCATTTCAACAGCCTATATGCTAAGATATTTATGACATGCACACTACTGTGATAATTACCAATCAAAAACATTATCAACGTTTCTCTTCCATATATGAAGCATAGGTCTACAAAATATTTGTACGCTAAACACAACAATGCCGTGCCATTGATATATATCAGAGGACAAGGGAGGCTTCTTCATATTTCATAAAGAGAGGAAATACAACATCAATAGGCTCTAATAACTTCATTTCAACAATCAATACGCTAAGATATTTATGACATGCACACCGCCGTTATAATTACTAATCAAAACCATTATTAACGTTTCTCTTGCATATATGAAGCATCGGTACATAGGTAGTTGTACGTTAAACACAACAATGCCGTGCCATTGATATATCTCACACGACCATGCGATTCTTATATACTTAGTGGGTGGGGTTTTTGGTAACTAAGGGTCACTAAGACGAATTGATCAGTTCACTAGGGCTTCAAGGGGATTATTAATTTTAAGATTGAGATTAAAGAATATTAGAGGACTTTGGCAAGAGCAAATAGAGATGAGTTATGCTTAACTTCTCAAGCTAGAGTTTTAGATTGAATCGTTCACTTGCTTAGTTTGGTGCTAATGACTTGCTAACCCATAAGAATCCTCTGATTTTACTAGAAGTTAAGTTTGTAGAGTTTTACTATGAGGTAACTGCGACATAAATCCATGAAATTGATTCTTTTATATGCCATTTGTAGTGATAGAGGAAACCCATTAGAGTGGACTTACAAATTGAGGGAGCAACTGGATGGCATTAAGGTCCTAAACATATGAAGGGGACAATATAATTTCTTTGCTTCTGCATAGGAAGGAAAACGAAGATGTAAGAAAAAATATACTCCACCTAGCCGGTACAGTAAGCTACAAAAAGTTCTTCGAAGAATGCGACACGCACTGGAAGCAACTCCAGTAAAACCTGCACTCTTCGAGAAAATGGAAAGATAGACACATTGGAAACAACTCCCATGAAACCAGCACTCTTCAAGGAAAATGAAAAGATACATTAGCGTAAGCTCCAGTTTCTCGTGACAAAGACGAAAAAACCAAGAGGCTGTCACAAAATAGTCGTCCTTCAAGTTTGGGAGCTTATGAACTTCATTTTCCTGCAACATACCTTATTAGATGAGGATCATGAAATGGCATTCAAAATCAGTGTATAAAAACAAGAGGATCGCAAAAATGGCTGCTTATTTTCACCAGATCTATATGCAATCCATGACGGTCGCAGTTAAAATACATGTTATAAATTGTCAAACAGCATGCCGGTCCTTCCAAAAGTTTACCAAGGTATCAGATTTCAATGTCCACTGAGGAAAGCTTACTTTCTGACGTGCCTTCTAGGACTACCTATAATCAGGAGAAAAATTGAAAGAGACATACTGCAAAACGCACACATACAGCTGAGCCAAAGCTTTACGATATCCAACTATTCGACTTTTCAACTGAAACAGGACGGAGAACACGTGACGATTCTCGTTAGCTCAATCTCAAAGTCTAACCGTTACAATCCATTAAGTAACTAGGAACAAATGCATTAAATGTATGTATTTCAAGTGTGCAAAGAGTCCTTTCGTTAATTGCTTTGCGCGGCTGAAACAAAACAAGTCATTCTCTTCTTTCTTTATGCACGTTTTTCTTTTTTTTACGTTCACATGGCCAGGCTTTGTGCAGGGAGTGTAACTGCATTACATGCCGAAAAGAAAGAACAAACAAAGACTTCCTTTCTTTTCATTTATAATTCCGCGTGCTGATACCGAAGCATTTAATTTGCGCGCTTCAAGTCGGTATTTGTTGCTTCGCTTGTGCAACAGACAATGGCTCTCGTCTTATTCACATGCTTAAATTCGACACATTTTTTACGAAAACAAACCATTTTTCTTCTTTAATGCGCTTGTAAAAAGTGTTAGAATCTACAATTATATCATCTCGACCCTATAATTTACAGATGAAAAAAAAAATGAAAAACAATACTTGAATTCCCCATCCATCAATTACAAGTTTATAGGCTAGAAGTTCTAAATTTGGTTCTATGCACTAGTGAAAAATCGTTCGGGATTTAGTAACAAATCATGTGACTACAAAAGCGGGACCGTTGATAACAATTTGTACACTTAATATAGGATTGATTCTACGATCTCTCGAGAAACCGTTCTTTAGAAGTAGTTGAATCATTAAATGATAAATCTTAATTGTTAATTGAGAAATTCTTTTGTTTTTGCACGTCACAACATTTATGCATCCAAATTAGAATAATCTACATTTGGATTATAGGGATTTATGGTTGAGGGAGATTGGATAGACCTCACAAAAATGCCACTAGGAATAATCACCTGAATTATTTTTTTATCTCTTGAGTACCAAAAGTCCAGAGACCATATCAAATAACTTAAAAGTTCAGGGACCACATTGCACATTGGACTAGAGTTTATGGATTACATTGCACATTGAACCAAGTTTAGGATCATTTGTGTCATTTACCCTTATCCATTTTAACATGGATTTTACAACATTTACAAGTGTCATTTAGTTGATTATCATCAAATGCCATTTGCTAAATGATACTAGGAAACGTCATTGCTTACGTAGGTAACCATATCTTGGATAAGAGCTAAATTGCCTCAAACCCAACTTCTCTAGACCTAGAGTGGCTAAAATATGTCCATGACTTCTCTCGACTCATGTGATGCTCACCTAAACCTAGTATATATTACACAATTCTCTACGATGGATCCGACTCGAGCCCTATATTATAACTTGCATGAACAACTAGACGTGTTTTATAAACCCAACTTGGAAAGACATACGAAGCAACGATATTAAAGCTTCTCTATACATCTCAAGGAAACCTCCCTCCATTCACGGACGAGCTACCCAAGAAACACAGTCCACAATGAACCAAAGAAACAACCGCCGTCTGATCCTTTTCCCTCTACCATTCCAAGGCCACATAAACCCGATGCTCCAACTGGGTCAGATCCTCTGCGCCCGAGGCTTCTCCATCACCATCCTCCACACCAACTTCAATGCCCCAGATCCGTCCTCCCACCCTCACTTCACCTTCCGATCCATCAGTGACAGCTTCGACCGATCGGAGGCCCCCCCATCGGACATCCCTGGCCTCCTCTTGCTCCTCAACACCCGGTGCGCAAGCCCCTTTGAGGAACGCCTGCAGGAAATGATGTCATCGCCGGGCGGTGATTCAGTGCCTGTCACATGCTTGATATCGGATTCGCTGTTCAGTTTTGCGTGTGATGTAGCTGAGAGGTTGAAGGTCCATGCTTTGGTGTTGCCGGTCGGCAGCGCTACGTCGCTTTATGTTTATACTATACTTCCAATTCTCAAGGAAAAAGGATATTCTACAATAGATGGTAAGCTTTTTTTGTGTTAGATGGTGTTGGAAGAAAGTCAGCAGAAGACGATTTACCTCTATCTGATGCGCAATGAATAATTTACCTAGGAACGAACGTTGAATTACGAATGATCAACGAACAATATTACTTCACATTGGTCTTGATGCAGTCACAAGGAAAACATCTAATTTCCACAGCGTAAATGCCAATTGTTTTTGTAAAGGAGAAATGGAACGCCTTCTTTTTCTTTGATGAAAAGGGGACAAGAAAAGGAAAACAATTTCTTTCTAAGCGTATGTTCTATCAACTATCCCAACGGTTATATTCAAAAGATCTTTTATATGACTCCCTCATACCCTTTCAAATGGTGTCTTTCCATCATAACATATCAAGACGAAACGATGCGTTCTAATTGCACCTCATCATGAACGTACTAATAAAGTACAACAAATGGTGTGAGTTAGTATATGCTTCTCTTTCTCGGTTCAAAAGATCTGATCATGCGTGTTTTGTGATGAATGAACAAAGAAGTACAGTTTTCGCTTCATCGCCCTAATTCTGAAATGAACGGCTTTTGCAAATGGATTTGAGGGGTCAAATATGATTTTCTTTAATCATGCCGTCATAAATTTTAGAGTACTAAGACTGACTTCCGTAACCCGATTTATCAAACGATGTGTTAAACTGTACTAATTAGCTATCATCTTAGTAAATCATTTTCGCACTGTTCATGGAATAACCATAACACCAGTGAGTTGATGTTCATGAGTATAAAAACTAGCTATATTCACCACAATAGATCGCTATTTAAGTTCCGCAATAATTATTAATTGACCCGTTGAGATGTGAGGTACTTAATGTTGATGCTGTCTTTGTTTTTTTGGCCTAAATGTTTAATGCGTCTTATACCTAATGTAACGGTCCAGTAAATTGTTTAAGAAACAAATCCGTGCAATATATGTGAATGCCAGTAATTTTCTATATAAAATCATCTGGGCGGCTCTGAATGTCAAGATTTGTATATTGTTTGCATCCTTCAACTCATAAAGTATAGTTTCTTGCACATGCGTCAGGTTCACAATCCGAAGAGGCAGTGACGGAGTGTCCACCGTTACTAGTTCGAGACATCCCCGGGATCAAGTTGCAGAAACCTGAGATGGCGTTGCAATTATTTGATAACATGATTAAGGTAATCAAGAGCTCTCCCGGTGTCATCTTCAACACGTTCGAAGAGCTAGAGCACCCTGCCCTCATGTCGGTCTGGGAAGTTTCGTTGGTCCCCGATTTTGTGATCGGTCCGTTCCACAAATGCTTCATGACATCTTCTTCGAGCAGCTTGTTAGCAGAGGACAGAAGCTGCATCTCCTGACTAGACGAGCAGCCACTCAAGTCCGTGATCTACGTGAGCTTCGGGAGCGTCGTAGTCTTGAGCGAGTCAGAAATCTCAGAGATCGCACTAGGCCTAGCCGACTCTGAGCAGCCATTTTTGTGGGTGGTCCGGCCGAGGGTAGTCTGCGATCCGGAGTGGCTACAGAAGTCGCCGAGCCACATCCTTGAGGCGCTGGAAAGGAGAGGGAAGACAGTGAAATGGGCACCTCAAATGGAAGTGTTGGCTCATCCTGCTGTGGGAGCATTTTGGACCCACAGTGGTTGGAACTCGACTTTGGAAAGCATAAGTGAAGGAGTGCCAATGTTGTGCATGCCTCGTTTTTCTGATCAAGGAGTGAATGCGAGGTATGTGAGCGATGTTTGGAGGGTTGGAGTGCACTTGAATGGTGGGCTTAAGAGAGAGAATATTGCAAGGGCCATCAAGAGGCTGGTGCTAGGGAGAGAAGGAGAAGAATCAAGAGAGAGGGCATCGGTTTTGAAGGAGAAGGCTAGTGCGTGCTTGAGACCAGGTGGGTCTTCATACCGAGGTTTAGATGGACTAGTCAATCACATATTGAGATTCCATTCTGAAAACAGGTCGTCAGTTCTTGAAGGAAGTGTTAACCCCCTGTAGCTAGCATAGATTCAGTCGATGCTCTCCTTTTGGTCCCATTCTTGGAAAGATGCTCCATGCACGATCAAGGATCACTTCGTATCCTCGTCTTTCGCCATAATGTAGACGATCTGCTTATAATTTTGCTGTACGTATTGCATTCTCAACCTATTTTGACCATTTTTTAATGCATTGAATACTTATGGCCCCTAAAAAAGAAAGAAAGAAGGCAATTAGGACTTATCTTTCTTGAATGGATGTGGGGCAATGAGCAACTTCGAAGAAACAGGGCATTCACCGACGTGAAAATATTAAGTGTGTTTAATATGCCAGGTAGGATGATACATTAACCCATACAATGATCGACATGTAGCAAATCCGGGCCCATTTGTCAATTTTTTTTTTTGGTCGGTCCTACTCTAATCCTATTCTATCACTCACACTCAGACTTTTGCCCTGCCTCCTTGCAGGGCGTGGGAGTCGAAACCCACTCCTGAAATGAAATCGTTCCCACCCCAATCCCCCCTGAGAAGGTGGGGATTTGAACCCCCCACCTCCCCCTTCCAAGTTGGAAGGGTGGCCACTGGGGCGAACTCCCAGTGGTTCACCTGTCAATTGAAACAGCAAAATTTCTGACCCCTCTCTTCGTTAACGCTCCGTCTCTCTTACCTTTACCCTCTCTCCTCCCCTCCGTTTCTGCCCTTGACTCTCTCTCTCCCTTTTCACTCTCTACTTTTCTTTTCTTTCCCCTTGCATACACCATCGCTTGAGCTCAAGTCGGCTCATGGCCGCTTCAGGTCGAGGAGGGCTGGCATGCCGTCGGACGCGAAACTCGAGCGCTACCCAAAGCTCCGGGTTTGAGGTCGAGCTTCATGGCCAAAGCAGCCATGGATGAGTGTCGTCCATGGCTAGCCGCGAGTGTTGTCCATGGTGGATGGGAAAAAACGATACCTAGAGATCAGTAGCATACTCCCAACGAACGAACAAACGAACGCAATAGAGCAAGACGGACGAGGACGACCCAAGTGATGAAATCACATTGAATAAGCAAACCGAAGCCGACCAGATACGCCTACGTGTCCATTTACAAAACCAATCTGCCCATTTCCTCCTCCCAGCTCCACATCCGACCTCGCCTGCTGAGAGTCTTCAAAAAAGTTTGGGTTTTTATTGTTCTTTTCATCTCTCCTTGTCCATCTGTCTGTTCGGTTGTCGTCCTAGAGACCTTTTGGGAGATGGGTTTCATCTTCTCGAGCGAGTCTCTGCGTTCTGCGCCCCCCGCGCCGGCGGCGACGGCCATGGACGAGTGTCGGCGTGCTCGTGAGCAAGTCGACCATGAGCCGACTCGAGCTCGAGCCATGGCAGATGCAAGAGGAAAGAAAAAAGAAGTAGAGAGAGAAGAGAGAGAGAGAGAGAGAGAGAGAGAGAGAGAGACGGGCAGAAACGGAGGGGAGGAGGGAGAGTAAAGGGGAGAGAGACGGAGCGCTAACAGAAAGGGTGGGGGCAGAAACTTTGCTGGTTCAACTGACAGGTCGATCTGTCACAAGACTAGATAGAAGAACGTAGGGAAGAATTTGGAGAGGAAATTTGTGCCTCTATTTCATTGATTGTAATCTGTGTACAATGTTGTATATAAAATACAAAAGGAATAATAATAAAAGAAAGTGTATATTTCCTAAATATCCTGTAATCTTTCTAGTCCTAATATATAAACAATTAAATCAATTTACAATCTATTTTGATCTCGAGAATCATATCTTCCAACACTCCCCCTCAAGTTGGTGGCTTGTATATGTCCAAGACGCCCAGCTTGCTTAGAAGATATGTATGTTGTCTTTGACAAAGAGGTTTAGTGAAAATGTCTGCGGGTTGCTCTGTGGTTCTGATCCCTCTTGTCTTGATGACTCCTTCTTGAATCTTCTCTCAAGTGAAGTGACAATCGACCTCTATGTGTTTTGTCCTCTCATGAACTATAGGATTTGCTGCAAGCTTGAGTGCTGAATCATTGTCACAGAAGAGTGTAGTTGGTCCCTTAATTTGTGCCCCGAGATCCAGAAGCAAACCCCTTAACCAAACTATTTCACAAACAGTTTTGGCCATAGATCGATATTCAACTTCAACTAAAGATAAGGACACGATAGACTGTTTATTCGTCTTCCATGAAAGTAATGATTCTCCAAATTTGATACAAAAGCCAGTAATGGATCTCCTGCTCATGGGACATGTAGCATAGTCTGCATCGCAATAGGCCGTCATATCCATGTCGCATTTCCGGGAAAGAAGTATCCCTAAACCTGGACAAGTCTTCAAATATCTCACAACTTTCAAGGTTGCATTTAAGTGAGATTGTTTCGGACTGTGCATGAATTGACTGAGAGTTTGTACTACATAGCAGATGTCTGGCCTGGTCATAGTAAAATATATAAGCTTTCTACGAGTCTCTGATATCCAGACGGATCCTTCAACAATGGATCATCAGAAGAAGATATACCAAAATCATAATCAACAGAAGTTAGTTTTGCATTTTGCTCGATGGGAACAATAGCTGGTTTGCAACCTGACAGTCCTGCCTCTAATATAATCTCCATTACGAATTTTCACTGGCTAAGTGAAATTCCTTGATTTGAACGAGCTATCTCAATTCCAAGAAAATATTTAGGCGATCCTAAATCTTTGATATGAAAGGTGGAATGTAGATATTCTTTTAGTTGCTTCATAGCATAATCATCATTTCCCATGATCAGTATGTCATCAACATAAATCATTAGGTAAATAGACGACATACCTTTCATCCAAGTGAATAATGCATAGTCATAATTGGACTGTTTGAAAGCAGTAGCCGTAAGAGCATTTGTAAACTTGGCATACCATTGTCAAGAGGCCTATTTCAATCCATAAAGAGATTTACGGAGACGACATACCTTAGACTCCCCTTGTCTCTGTAATCCTGGTGGAAGATCCATATAGATTTCTTCGTCTAGATCACCATGCAAAAAGGCATTATGGACATCCATTTGATGCAGCAACCAGTCATGAAAAGCAGCAATCGACAGAAAAGATCGAACTGTGACGTCTTTGGCTACTGGAGAAAAGGTTTCGTGGTAGTCAAAACCTTCTCGTTGTGTAAAGCCTTTGGCAACTAACCGGGCCTTATACATTTTTACAAAACCATCTGCTCTATATTTAATTTTATATACCCACTTGCACCCAATTGGTTTGCGATGAGTAGGTAATGGTACGACATCCCAAGTATGATTGTCCATAAGGGCTTGTAACTCTGTCTCCATAGCCCTTTGCCAACGTGGGTCATGCATTGCTTCATTATAACTAGAGGGCTCTTGCTCCTCAGATATATTGCTCATGCAACATAAATGTTTTGATGATAGCCTATCGAATGAAATGTAAGAAGAAATAGGGTAACGAGTACCTGATGACCCAGAGGAAGCACATACATAATCCTTTGTCCAAATCGGTGGACAGTTAACTCGACCAGATCGCCGAGGTTCTTCATGTTGAGTTAAGGGAGACCCGTTAGTGTGATTTGGTTCTAGAGGAGCTGCCATCAGAGAATCCCTTTCTGTTGCTGGTTCTTCAAGTGAATGTTCCCAAGTATCCTCACTGGATATTGGAGTTGGTGTAGCAGATAATTCCTGATGCCTTGGAGGAGGAACAATAATATAAGATCCTCCTATAGAGAGATCGTCTTCTAATAGAAACTGCTTACTAGTTGTCCTCTCGTCTTGAGATAAATGATTCATGTCTCGGAAAGGGAAAACATCTTCATGAAAAACCACGTCCCTGCTTACAAGAAATTCTCCTGTGGATGGCTCATAAACCCTATATCCTCGTTTTAGGTTTGGGTACCTCATGAATATGCATTGACGTGCACGAGGGCCCATTTTATCCCTGTGCCCTACTGTAGTCACATAGCATAAACACCCAAAAACTCTAATATGACTCAAATCCGGCTTCCTTCCATACAATATCTCGAAAGGAGTTTTTCCTTTAAGAATGCGTGATGGCATGTGATTGATCAGATATGCTGCTGTGACTGCACAATCTCCCCAAAAGCTTTCAGGGATAGATGCCTGAAACTTAAGGGCACGTGCTACTTCCAGGAGGTGACGGTGTTTTCGTTCAACGACTCCATTTTGCTGTGGTGTGTATGTGCAAGAGCTCTCATGCAAAATCCCATTCAATGTAAGGAAAGAAGCACATTCACCATTAAAAAATTCTCTACCATTATCAGTGTGAATGCGTTGAATGGATTTTCCAAATTGATTTTTTGATAGGGCAAGGAAAGTCCTTAAGTAGAAAGAACTATATTTTTTGATTGCATTAGGAATATCCATGTAGCTCGTGAGAAATCATCTACGATGGTGAGAAAAAACCGAGACCCATCATGATTCAAGGTATGATAGGGTCCCCAAACATTAGCATGAATCAATGAAAAAATTCCATCAACTCAAGAAGTACTATTATGGAAGGGGGCACATGTCTGTTTTGCTAATGGACAAATGGGACATTGAGGACAAGGAAATAAAGCAGTATGACCCAGTCTTTGATGATTAAGAAAATTCTTATCATTGATAGCAGAGTTACACAAAGATTTATTGGATTCAATAGGAAGCAATTTGAGACTCTTCAAAATATCCATCCAGAAATATAGCCCTTGGAACACTCTACCTGAGCCCATTAGTTTCCCAGTTGAAAGAGCTTGAAAGAAACATTTATCAGAATTGAATAAGATTTGACAAGAATTTTCTTCACAAGCTCGGGATACTGACACGAGATTGAAATGGAAATCAGGGACATAGAACACATTTCGAAGCACAATGAGGGGACTAAGATTCACAGTGCCAATCATTTCAACTTAGGTGGTATTTCCATTTGGGAGTTGCATTGATATGGGAAAAGATAATTTTTTAATGTTGTAAAGAGAATTCTTATCACGGACAATGTGATCACTAGCACCTGAATCAATAATCCATGGACTCTTCGAAATTGAATTCATCAGACAATGAGATGTACCTGTGAAACCTCCAGTCTTATCAGAAGTATCCAATTTCCTTAAGGCTTCCATCAGCTCTTGATATTGATCATGGGTAATTGTCTTGTCTGTTGGTTGCCCCGACACCTAAAAAATTGTTGAAAATTTCCCTTTTTCCTTTTTTCCAAGTTTCCCATGTAGCTTCCAGCAATTTTCTATTGTATGATGCTTACGTCTTCAATACTCATAGTACAATTTACCTTTTCCTTTAGAGGCAATATTTCTCGCAGCCAAGACGGGCCTGTTTGTGGGCTGCAAGACTTGGGCCAAAGTTGGCCCATATGAGCCGTCCACTCCATTGGCAAAAATTCCACGCGAACCGTCCAGCCCATGCAGGTTGTTTCCGCGCGGCCCATCAGATCTGCTCGCTAGCAGGGGCGAGCGAGAACCGTTCGATCGGCCTATAAATTCCAGGCTCCTAGGGTTTTCGTCAAGGAACCCTAATTCCGCTCCTCACTGTCCTCTGTTTCCTCCGTTCTTCGGCGGAGGTCAAATCTGCCCTCTTGCAACCAGAGCAATTCCATCTCCCTCGGAAACCCTAAGATCCGCCGTCCTTTGCTAATTCTCCTCTTGGATGGCAAGTTGGTAGATTTGGCCAATGCTTGGCATGGGTTCCATCGTTAAGATCTAGGAGCGAAACGAGAGGTAAGTCTCGTTGAGGATAAGCAAAAACCTCGTCGCCTTTTCCCTTTCTGGCATGGTTTTGTACTGCTGTAAGATTGGTTCGGGCCAATCGAATTTCTCCTCGGCTGCTTCAAGCTCATTCCATAGAGCCGAGAGTTTATTGTAGACGGTTGCTATGGTCATATTCCCCCATTTTAGTTCCGAGATTTGCTGTGTTAACGAAAAGATTTTGACTTGATCAAGCTTTCCATACATTTCTTTAATATTCTCTCACATTTGCTTTGAATCCTCCGTCGGGGGAAGTCTGGCTGCGACTTCGGATGAGATGCAATTCCCTATCCACGTCTTGACGAGTTGATTGCATTTCTTCCAAAGCCGTGCCATTCTCTCGTCGGACGGAATCGAGATTGTTCCGTCAAGAAAACCCTCTTTATCTTTTGTTACTAGCGCGCGCCGGAACTCGCGCGCCCAACTCGAGTAGTTGTCAGCACCGGTTAACTCTCTGCTGATGAGTTTTAATTTCGGTCCGTCGGCGTTCGTCATGTGAAGTGGGTCGCCGGGCTCCGGTCAACCCCCAGCAGCAAAGATCTGGTATGGGAAAAATCCGAGTCCAAGATTCAGGTAGGGATTTCCTGCCATGCCCGAACCATTCGGCCCGGTTCCCTGATTCGCTTGACCCGCATGACCCGTATTGAGAAAAGTCGAGTAGGGATTCGTTCCCATCCCTGGTCCAGCTGATCCACCCGTCTGCTCTGGGCTGATGGCAGGGTTTGCCCCTTCAACAGTTGGCGGGCCTCCATCAGTCCCAACGCTGCTTTGGTAGCTTCCTGGCTGTGATGCATGGAACCATGGATATGGTATCCACTAGTATGGATGGCCCATGACGGGCTGCCCCAGATTGAACTGAGCTGGGAATTGTTGCCATTGCACGTGTTGACTCTGTGCCTGGCTGAATTACTGTTGAGTAGCGGAAGTAACAACAGACGAGTCCTGGATGCCTTGCGTTTCTGGCGTAGCTTCTCCTGCAGGTTGGTTGTTTGAGGTCGAGGTCAGATCTTGTGCTTTAGGCATGATGATGAATTTCTTCCCTCTCAAAAATAACGATTCCTATGGCAACTCTATTTTGCAGATGGAGTTCCACGAGCGACAATCGAAAAGAAAGAAGCGGAAGCGACTGTAGAATCAGAACTTCAAGGCAGGTTCTGATACCATGTCACAAGACTAGATAGAAGAACGTAGGGAAGAATTTGGAGAGGAAATTTGTGCCTCTATTTCATTGATTGTAATCTGTGTACAATGTTATATATAAAATACAAAAGGAATAATAATAAAAGAAAGTGTATATTTTCTAAATATCCTGTAATCTTTCTAGTCCTAATATATAAACAATTATATCAATTTATAATCTATTTTGATCTCGAGAATCATATCTTCCAACACGATCCGACAACAAAAAAAAAAGAATCTGACAGGTGAGCCCACGATCATTGTATGGTTTAATATATTATCCTATCTCTGGTATATTAAACACAACTAATATTTTATCGCTGGGACCCCAGCTCAACACTGCCATTGATGTCGTCTAGTGCTTAGGGCCATACCTAGGGCCATGCCTGAATCTTGGCGAACCTTGAGGCACGAATCAGATCGCAACATTTCCCTCAAATTTGTCTACATTCTAGTCAGCAGTCTCCATTTGACCTGATAAAATATTCGAACTTCCTCACTCCAAAGCACGTTGTTGCAGTCAAGAGTTCACAAATCTGCAAAAAAAACCCAGCATCTGTGTCAATACCTGTTTCTTTGCATAACCAACCTCGAGTCGAATCCAATCAAAAAGCTACAAGCTTTCAAGTGTTTCAGTCTGTGACTGTGTGACCCGACACAAGCTCGATCCGAAATGAACCAAAGAAACAACCGCCGTCTCGTCCTCTTCCCTGTGCCAATTCAGGGCCACATCAACCCAATGCTCCAACTGGCTCAGATCCTCCACGACCGAGGCTTCTCCATCACCGTCCTGCACACTGACCTGAACTCTCCTGATCCATCCTCGCACCCCCACTTCGCCTTTCGCTCCATCGGCGATGGCCTCGGCCAATCAGAGGCCTCAACGTCGGACATCGTCCGCTTGATCACGCTCCTCAATGCCAGGTGCGCTGCTCCCTTCGAGGAACGCTTGAGAGAAGAGGTGTCGTCCCAGGACGCGCCAGTCGCGTGCCTGATAGCAGACGCGATGTTCAGTTTCGCCCGGGACGTGGCAGAGAGGGCAGGAGTGCGGAGGATGGTGTTGCGGACCGGCGGCGCGACATCACTCCGCGTTTTCGCAGGATTTCGGTTGCTCAGGGAAAGAGGGTACCTCCCAATAGAAGGTATGGCAGTTTTCTTATCTCTAGGGTTGATGCTTTGAGCTTCTATTTCCAGACACGTTCTGGGCATTCCGTATATGCCATATCTAGATGATAGGGTGACTCCGTGTGTCTGCTTTAGTGGCTGGTTTGCAAAGCACGAAGGTTAAGTGATAAAGATGCATCAGAGTACGCCGTTTCTTAACAGAGTAGCTCTTTGGCTGATTGTAATGTGCTGAGTTATGAAGATCGCGTTCTCTTATTAGCAGCACTATGCCATTGAACCGACAATGACAGTTTCTTTCTGACTCTTTGCATATCAGAATCACGGCTCGAAGATCCAGTGCCGGAGTTTCCGCCCTTACGAGTGAAGGACCTTCCACGCGTCAACACCAGGGAGCCTGAACTGTTCGACCGGATTCTAAACGACAGGATTGAGGGAATCAAGGACTCTTCAGGACTCATCCTGAACACATTTGAAGATCTCGAGCAGCCCGCTCTTTCTTTACTCCGCGAAGAATATCCAATCGCAGTTTTCCCAATTGGCCCATTTCACAAATGCGGTCCATCTTCATCGGGAAGTCTCTTGGCGGAAGACCGGAGTTGCATTTCCTGGCTGGACAAGCAAGCCCCTAACTCAGTGCTCTATGTGAGCTTTGGGAGCATCGCCTCTGTGAACGAGTCGGAATTTTCCGAAATAGCTTTAGGTTTAGCCGATAGCCAGCAGCCATTCTTGTGGGTGGTTCGACCCGGGTTAGTGAGCGGCTCGGAACTCGTAGAGAATTTGCCCGGTTGCTTTCTGGAGGCATTAGAGGAGAGGGGGAAGATTGTGAAATGGGCGCCTCAACATGAAGTGCTGGCTCATCGGGCTGTCGGAGCATTTTGGACTCACAATGGATGGAACTCCACTCTTGAGAGCATTTCCGAAGGGGTTCCGATGATATGTATGCCCTGTTTCTCGGACCAAAATGTCAATGCAAGATTTGTGAGTGATGTTTGGAGAGTGGGAGTGCACTTGAACAACGGGCTGGAGAGAAGGAAGATTGCAGAGGCTATTTGGAAGCTGTTGGTGGAGAAAGAAGGAGAAGAGGTAAGAGAGAGGGCAGCACAATTCAAGGAGAAAGCAAATAGTTGTCTGATGCAAGGAGGGTCGTCGTTCCAATCCCTAGATGGATTGGCCAATCATATCTTATCGTTCGAACTAATGAATCATCATCATAAACCACAGCTGCGATCTTAGTTGATGCCCTTTTCTTTGAAGACATTCTTATTCTTGTCTAGGCACAAGCACGGGCTGGGTAATGCCGCCTGAATTTCCACGATGGACATTCCGACTTGTTTATCAGCTCTAGTGGTTCTCACTACTCTGGTTTAAGCTTTTGGTTTTGTTTTCGACATATGTGCACATTCAGTCCCCAGAAATGAATTATTCTGTTTCACAAGTACTTCCCAGTTACCGGCATCCAAAACATGAGCCGGATGTTTATTAATCAAGCAATTTAAGTTCCCACTGGCATGGTTTGCTGACTTTTCCTTCGCCTTAGGGCTCATGGGACTGGTTCATCAGTCCCTGACTGGCAACCAAACAAGTTCCTGAATGTACGAAAAGGTCTGGAAAATGTGTGTAAGAAGCACGGTCTTCATATTCATGAATTGCACCCATGCTTCCCTAGAACTAATCAAACGGTCATATAATTAGGAAAAAGATCAGCATTACATCGTGCACCATCTCACATCCCGCATTGCCTGACGATTGATGAACTGTTGTCCTTCTTCTTAACTACGTTTTGATTTGGATTTGCTTGTACTCCATTTAAAGCCCCCTATTAAATCACATGACAAAAAGCTGAAACAAACAAAAATGCAGAAGGAGCAGAAGTGGAGGATAGAGATGGATACAGTCGGACCAATCTGACAGATTATTTCACGCATATGGTGAGGCATTAGTACTGAAGTTGGCCAAACGAGGAGATTATCTCCACATACCAGGTAGAGGATATTCTCAAAAAGTGTAGCAAAATTGCATCATGAGATTTCTTTCTTCTTCTCTTCTTTATTTAACGCTAATCAGCCGTGGGATCTTTGTACGTCAGATTTTCAAGCTGTCACCAATGAAACAGCATTACTATACAATAGAGTATGAAACTTCATCAGTCAAGAAAACTTGCAATTTGAAAAATTGCCAATTTGCCCCCACAAATCGAAGCGAAAAAGATTGCATGCTGCAATTGAAACATTATGTAGACATAAATAGCGAATCAGGGACAATAGGTGGACGGTAAAAAAAGAATCCAATACAACATAATCAAAATGATCCAATGGAACGTCAAATTATCGCTGTCAATTCTCGGGCGGGCAAAACACATGGAGTCATCCACTCCATTCTCAGGCGATGTCCCGTTCAGAATGTTAAAAGGAAAGAAAGAAAGAAGTGATGCATTTAACAAAAATTCAACTTGAGCTGGCACCGCAAAATTTGGCTCCGCAACCAAGATATTACTGCTTCACACCCTTCAATTTGCCACACGGATCATTCTTATTCTCGCTTGGGCGGGTAGGCTGCCGCATCTCCATGCTCGGCATCCCAGTACTGACATCAGCCGGAAGATCACTTGGTCCAGGATCACTTGGAAGATCACATCGCGCCCATGCAATCTCGTTCAACTCTGCTGCTATAGACATCAGCTCTTGGCTCGAGGAGGGAGGCTCAATGTAATCAATGAACTCAGGCCCCAACAAGGAGCTTCCATCATTTGGTCCATTTTGACCCGAACAGCAACCATAGCCACATTGGTGAGGAATCAAAGGCTCCCCATGGGCATCTTCGAGAAAATGGTGGATGCCAAACTCTGACCCAAGAGCCTGTGCTAGAGGTCCCTGGAGGCGCACCACGGTCGAAGTGCCAGAATTATTTCCAGGACCACCACTTGGAGGGTAATAAACACTAAATGCACCATAGCTTGCCTTTGGAAGAAGAACAGGAGGGTTTTCCCTTGTCCCAGCAGCATGACAGCCTCCTTTGGCTTGAAATGCTTGATCTTCATAGTTCTGACGTCCATGATAACTTCCACTATCTCCTTCCTCTTGGTTTCCGCTCATCACCACATCTCCAAAGGAAATGCCTTTTGAGTGAATGCCTTCATTTCACTCAAAATTTGAGCTGCTGTCATGTCGCTAGCAGATAACTCGGGACTCCTTTGCTCTGCCTGCTTGTTTTTCAAACTCAGATTCCAGTCATCCTGACGGATCTGATGAGCCGTCAGGATGACTCGGTCCTCCTCGTCTGTAACAAGCAAAACACCAGTGAACATCACGAGTATAAAAGACGTCAAAGCAAGATCTACACAAATATAGTAAACATGAATATAACAAGTACACTAGTGAAAGCATTAATCACTCATCATGTGGTAATTGAGGATAAGAACTTCTGAAGGGAGGCACTTAAAGGAACAATGAAGATGTCTACGAATCTTCAACCAACCTTACTTGCCAATTATAAAGTGGCACCGAAATAACATTGTATTTCCAAACAAGGAAAGAGGGTTTCCCCTATAGTTAATCCTAGAGCAGAAAAAGGAGGCACCGCTGAAAAAGCTATGACGTAAATTTCTCGAAGAGTATGCTGGCATCTACAATCAAAAACATTCTATTTGACCGAATATTATCAAACCACATTATTAAGTATTTTGTTCAATCTATAGAACAAGTCAATGGATTCAACACGATCCATAATATTTGTGATACTGGCCTAAATATACATGCGTCATGTATGTATCTGTGTTTGGCCAAGCCTAAACACAATTGTATCCACAAAGCCTAAACATAGTGTTATCCATGCAAAAGAAAAAAGAAAAAGAAGGAAACCTCCAAATTTCATTTAAATTGGGAAAGAGCCACCAGAATTGCCAATGGATGCTCTCAAAGCAAATTGTATTAATGTACAGATAGCTCTAGATGCAAATAACACAAGCAGGCTATCTAAAGAACCGTTGGTACTAAAAATTGTCTCCAGCCGCCTTCAAGTCAAGGACTGAATCAAGGAAAGGGCATGTTTTGACATTCCTATGTGGAAAGCACAAAACAACTCTTCCCAGACAAAATAGATGTTCAAATCAATACGAGAATAAACTGGGCATTTGCAGCATACGGCAAGCAATTCTCTGTAAACATGCCAATATGAGCATGGGCATTTACATGGTGAACTATCCTTCAATAGTTACACACAAGAAGACAACACACAATGTGCCATAACTTGATATGGATACTCATATCAAGACTGGCTGGCTCCCACCTCAACGCGCTACTACTACTTGCTTATTTGCGATAACATCGACGCCCTCAGGTCGGATTGTAGGAAGTGAGTGATACATTAAGACATTTGAATAAGGCTACACTCCTGAAAACCATCCAACGCCTTAAACACCCGTTCACCACTTTGTTTTGGCAGTTCCATCTATTATTTTATTGTGAAAGAGTATCTACTGACTACTCCACAATGATGATAGTCTCCATAACCACAAAACCATCTTGATGCCTCATCCAAATATGAAATTCAAGTTACAAGAGTTTAGTACCAGCTATTCCAACCAAGGAAACAAAGCTTACTAGTTTGTCACATTTTTTAATAAAGTGGGATAGGGGACATGATTTCGGTAAACCAATGCATGAGCTGAGGGTCCAATGTCCCCCTGACCCTCCTAAATAGTCAGGTCATTAAACGGCTCATCCTAGTCAAAAGCAAGCAGAATCAGAGGCAGAACGGCACAATTAACACAAATACACTCAAAACCACTTTCCTTTATAAGCACAACAGACAATGTGACCTCATCAAATGGCCTAAATCTGCGGCTTGATATATGCCGAACTTTCGACTAACAAATATAAGTTGTTGAAGAAGCAAAAGCATTATAGGAAGGCCTATATAGAACGTTTGAGCCAAGGTACTGTTTAAATATAGAGTATGATGAGCCTCCAATAAGAGGCTTTGTGAGGCGTCAGTCAACAAAGCCAAAAGTTCCTTGTGCCGGAAAGGATTGCAGATGAAGATTCCAAATTACAAGATCTTAACATCTTGGGAAATGCTAATAACTCTTATCATCTAGAAGCACACCAAATGACTAGAACCACGTTAACGAACCAGATAATTATACCAAAATTTCTCCTAGTAAATCACATATCTTTTTATATCAAAAGGATATACATAAAAATTCATCCTCTGAGTCTTTAAGAAGATGTTTAAGATGAAAATAGGAATTATGCGATTTATTGCTAGAAACTTGTGGATTGGCAATTTTTCAGGAACTTCGAATATCGAGTCATGAGTTAATTTCCATATAGGACGACAGAAATATAAATGAATCGTAGAATAAAGAATATGCTGCATTATAAAGCATCTCATTGAAATTTTTTGTCCAATGCCCCCCATTGGCTGAAACCAAAATCGTGCCTTCAAAGATGAGAGCATGAACATTTCCTTTTAGAGAGGACGCTCCCATCCTAGATCTTTGATTTCCTTGGCTAATGCACTCCATTGGCTAAAAACAAAATCATGCCCGTTCTAAGGCACGGAAGATGTTTAGGGAAAGCGTCTAGAGCTTGGAATGCATTACATCAGCCAACATGTAGATGCTAATCATGAATATACCCTTTTTGTTTCTTCGGTTTACATTCTTCAGTCATCCTTATGCACAAGCCACTCATGAGTCCTATGGGGTCTTTACGGAAACTATGTATAGCAAAATTCTTCCAACCAGCCTCCCTTGCTTTTACTTCACCGTCTCGTGATCTTAGAGTAATGTATAGTAAATCCAAAAGTCAAGATCAGATAGGTCATCGCCAAAGTAGTTACGGTGACTCATCATGCTTTTTAATTTGTTTACCGGTTATCGCTTGGTACCTTGAGTTGGCATATATTCTCGATGATATGTATTCTTGATCTTGTTACATCTTATGATATGACAATTGCAATACAAGCACCTAAATTTCCCATCTTCACCTGAAAAGAAAGTTTTCCAATGATAGAACTAGTTTGCTCATTTCTTTGAAACATGCATCAATTTGGTACCTATAATGAGAACATTACGAGTATAAAATTTGGCACGATAATAGAGGCTGCTTCATATTTCATAAAGAGAGGAGCTACGACATCAATAGGCTCTAACAACTTCATTTCAACAGCCAATATGCTAAGATATTTATGACATGCACACTACTGTGATAATTACTAATCAAAACCATTATCAACGTTTCTCTTCCACATATGAAGCATAGGTCTACAAAATATTTGTACGCTAAACACAACAATGCCGTGCCATTGATATATATCAGACGACAAGGGAGGCTTCTTCATATTTCATAAAGAGAGGAGATACAGCATCAATAGGCTCTAATAACTTCATTTCAACAACCAATACGCTAAGATATTTATGACATGCACACTGCCATTATAATTACTAATCAAAACCATTATTAACGTTTCTCTTGCATATATGAAGCATAGGTACATAGGTAGTTGTACATTAAACACAACGATGCCGTGCCATTGATATGTCTCACACAACCATGCGATTCTTATATACTTCGTGGGTGGGGTTTTTGGTAACTAAGGGTCACTAAGACGAATTGATCAGTTCACTAGGGCTTCAAGGGGATTATTAATTTTAAGATTGAGATTAAAGAATATTAGAGGACTTTGGCAAGAGCAAATAGAGATGAGTTATGCTTAACTTCTCAAGCTAGAGTTTTAGATTGAATCGTTCACTTGCTTAGTTTGGTGCTAATGACTTGCTAACCCATAAGAATCCTCTGATTTTACTTGAAGTTAAGTTTGTTAGAGTTTTACTATGAGTTAATAAAAAAAATACATTAGCGTAAGCTCCAGTTTCTCGTAACAAAGACGAAAAACAAAGAGACTATCACAAAATAGTCGTCCTTCAAGTTTGGGAGCTTATGAACTTCATTTTCCTGCAACATACCTTATTAGATGAGGATCATGAAATGTCATTCAAAATTAGTGTATAAAAACAAGAGGATCGCAAAAATGGCTGCTTATTTTCACCAGATCTATATGCAATCCATGACGGTCGCAGTTAAAATACATGTTATAAATTGTCAAACAGCATGCCGGTCCTTCCAAAAGTTTACCAAGGTATCAGATTTCAATGTCCACTGAGGAAAGCTGACTTTCTGACGTGCCTTCTAGGACTACCTATAATCAGGAGAAAAATTGAAAGAGACATACTGCAAAATGCACACATACAGCTGAGCCAAAGCTTTAAGATATCCAACTATTCGACTTTTCAACTGAAACAGGACGGAGAACACGTGACGATTCTTGTTAGCTCAATCTCAAAATCTAACCGTTACAATCCATTAAGTAACTAGGAACAAATGCATTAAATGTATGTATTTCAAGTGTGCAAAGAGTCCTTTCGTTAATTGCTTTGCGCGGCTGAAGCAAAACAAGTCATTCTCTTCTTTCTTTATGCATGTTTTTCTTTTTTTACGTTCACATGGCCAGGCTTTGTGCAGGGAGTGTAACTGCATTACATGCCGAAAAGAAAGAACAAACGAAGACTTCCTTTTGTTGGAAGATATGCTGAAGATCCGGGAAGTATACCGAGAAATTGATTGATCTGATTTTGATTATAGAGAATCAATCAAAGATTAGATAGAAATATTAGATTGATTTGTAAAATATTACATTGCCTTTTCTATATGTACATCTTGTAATATAACTGCTAAAGTCCTGTACATTGATTACAAGTGAAAAATATACAGAAAATCTTCTCCCCAAAATTCATCCTCTTCTTGCTTTCCTCGTCCTTTCCTTGCTTTCCTTCGGCTTCTCACATGGTATCAGAGCTTTGGCTCTAAGCTCCAACTTCCGCACCTGATTGCTTTCGTACGTTCTTGAAGCTGCAAGATAGATCAACGTCTTGTTACGAAAGAATCAAACTTTGTAAGGAGGAAGAAGAAACGGAAAGGAATTTTTTACCATGAATCTAGAGAATCTGCTCCCTCCTACAGCTGGCATTCCATCCACAGGCGACGCCACACCGACAGGAGAGACACAAGGCCACAACACCGGCACGATACCTGCAATTCCCATAACCCAGCAACAAATCCAGACCCAAGGCGTACAATGGCAGTTATTCTTGGCTTAGTCGAATATGGGGCAGCCCATTCCGGGCCATCCTTACCAATGGGTACCCTATCCATGGTACGTCAGGCAAGGCCCGAATCCATCATTGCCGGGGGTAATAAGTTACCACAGTAATGTTCAGCCCGACGGGAGCCTGCCAGCCGCAAGCGAGGCAAGCTCAGCCGCCAAGATAGAACAAGTCAGCGGGTTTGGAGAACCGAGTTCGGGAAAAATCCCCACCCGGGACTCTTCAATGCGGGTCATGGAACCAGGTTTAATGGATCGGGTACAGGGACGAATCCCTACCCGAACCTTTCACCCTGGTTTTTACCGTTTCCGATCGCGGCCATCACCGGCCGACCGGAGCCAGGCGACCCTCTGCATGTGTTAACCGCCAACGGTCCAGAACTGCAACTGACTAGGCCGGAAAACTACAACAAATGGTCAGAAGACTTCCGGTGGGCTCTCATGACAAAAGATAAAGACGGTTTCCTTGACGGAACTGTACCGATTCCGTCGGACGAACGACTGGCCAGGCACTGGAGAAAGTACAATCACCTGATTCGCAACCTGGATCAGCAATTGTGTCTCTCCAGACATCGCAGCCGGCCTTCCACCGATGGAGGATTCGAAAATCATGTGGGACAACATCAAAGAAATGTACGGGAAATTAGACCAAGCGAAAATATTTTGTCTCATGCAGGAACTCACAAATCTCAAGCAGGGGAATATGTCCGTCACAACGTGTTACAACAAACTATTGTCGCTCTAGAACGAGCTCGAGGCCACGGAAGAAAAACTCGAGAGACCTCCAGAAACTCTCAAGCAGTACATATCTATGAAGGAGAGGGAGAAATCCACTCGATTTCTTTTAATTTTGAACAAAACATACCTAACCTTTCGTTCGCAGATCCTGGCGATGGATCCTGTGCTGCCCCTCGGTCGGATTTTCCAGCTAGCCATCCAAGAAGAGAGCCAACAGCTCACAACTCAGGAGCAGACACGAGGAGGCGACGGTGTCGCTCTCGCTCTTCGTGGGGAACGCCACGGGAGAGAATCGGGGGTAAAAACCCTAGCCCGGGAGAGAGAAAATCGCGAGGGGCTAGGGTTTGCAACCGGCGAAAGAACCCTTAAAAGGGAAGGAAGCTACGGTTCAGATTTAATCCAGCGATCTAACGGCCCAGATTCCTTCCGGCGATCTGACGGTCCGCAAGGACTCGATCTGTCCGTTGCATCGGACGATGGAGATAATTCCATGATAAAAGCATCCGACGGCCAAATTTTTTCCGCATCACTAAGGAATTTTGGCCAAAATTCAAGGGGGAGAGGTAAATTATACCGTGAACATTGCAAACGTCTGCATCATACCATAGATAATTGTTGGAAATTACATGGAAGGCCAGGAGAAAAAGGAAAAAAGAAAGAATATTCTGCAGCTTACTAGGTCACTGGACCAAGTAGTGACTGACCAATTACCTATGGGCAATTTCAACAATTGATGCAGGCAATGTAGAAAGCAGACATTGGAAATAAAGGAGGAAGTTTCTCAGGTATATATCCCACTGCCTGATCAATTCTATTTCAAAAAGAGCATGGATAGTTGACTCAGGAGCAAGTGATCATATCATTTGTGATATAAGTTTTTTTTTAAAAATGCATAGGAAATTGGATACACCTATTTCTGTGCAACTTCCAAATGGAAATGTTACTCATGTCACATTGACAGGCATTGTTCAACTAAGCTCTCAAATTATCCTACAAATGTCATTTATGTCCCACAATTCCAGTTCAATCTCATTTCCGTGTCTAAAGTCTGCAAGGAAAAATTCCTGTCAAATACTCTTTGATGCTGACACATGTTTTTTTCAAGCCCTTTCGATTGGGAAACTAATGGACTTGGGTAGTCTTTCCGAAGGTTTATATTTCTGGACCAGTTTTCCAAGTCATTTTGATTTGAATTCAATTCCTCTGAATAAGTTGTCATTGTGTAATGTCATTGCCAATGATAAAGATTTTCTTTTACATTCGAGAATGGGTCATAGTGCTTTCTTTCCATACTCTAAATGTCATATCTGTCCTCTCGCAAAACAGTCTCGCGCACCTTTCCCTTCAAATAAAAAACGTTCCAATGATATCCTTTCTTTAATTCATGTGGCTGTCTGAGGACCATATCACACAGCACATCGTGATGGTTCATGATATTTTCTCACAATTGTGGATGATCACTCTCGGGCCACATGGGTATTCCTGATGCAGTCCAAAGCCCAAGTTCCCTCTCATTTGAAAACATTCATCACCCTGACTAAAAATCAGTTTGGGAAATCAATTCAACGAATCCGGACTGACAATGGGAAAGAATTTTTTAGTCATGACTGCAGCTCCCTTTTCTTGTATCATGGCATTTTACATGAAAGCTCATGTATTTACACTCCACAACAAAATGGAGTAGTGGAACGTAAACATCGTCACCTGCTGGAAGTCGCACGAACTTTGAAGTTTCAGGGATCTATTCCAGCGATATATTGGGGAGATTATGTCCTTATTGCAGCTTACCTCATCAATCGCATGCCCACTCGGATATTGGATGGTAAATCACCTTTCGAATTACTTTATGGAAAAAAACCCGCAGTAGATCATCTACGAGTTTTCAGTTGTTTATGTTATACTGCAACTATGGGACCTCAAGACAAAATGAGTCCACGTGCCAGGAGATGCATATTCATGGGTTATCCTAACCTACAGAAGGGTTATTATGTTCTCGATCCATCAACAGGAGATTTTTTCGTGAGCAGGGATGTCATTTTTCGTGAAACTGTCTTTCCATTTCGTGAGTCTACATAGGATTTGGATATCTCAACCAATTCTCATTGTTCCTCAATTGAGGAAAATATATCCCCTGAATATTTTCTCGCAGCATCCCCGGGACAAATCATTCCATCTGATCAGCTACCTCAAACGACAACATTGGAAAGTGTACCTGTTGCTCCACTAAATATTGAGAATGATTCTGGTGAACAGCCAGAAAACAATACTGTGGAGATATCTCATCCTCCACCACCAACGGATCATCCACGACATTCAGGGCGAGCTACGAGACCACCAACGTGGACCAAAGACTATGTCTGTGCCTCACTTAACGGACCAGGTATTAACTATCCAATATCTTCTTATGTCTCCTTTGAAAAGCTTTCGTCGGAACATAGATGTTGCATTAGTCGCATATCGGATGAAAAAGAACCGTCCAGTTATGATGAGGCATCCAAAGACCCACGGTGGCAACAGGCCATGCCAGCAGAATTACAGGCATTGACTGATAATCAGACATGGGAGATAGTTCATCTACCCCCGAACAGGAAATCCATAGGATGCAAATGGGTCTATAAAGTAAAGTATAGAGCTGATGGATCTATTGAACGATACAAAGCTCGATTGGTGGCGAAAGGATATACCCAACGAGAAGGTTTCGACTATCACGAAACTTTTTCTCCAGTTGCTAAGGATGTCACTGTCCCCTCATTCTTATCAGTTGCAGCAATCCATGATTGGCCGTTACACCAAATGGACGTCCACAACGCTTTTCTTCATGGCGATCTGGATGAAGAAATTTACATGGGTATTCCTCAGGGCTTACGAAGATAGGGGGAGAATAAAGCATGTCTTCTTCGCAAATCCCTTTATGGGCTGAAACAAACTTCCAGACAATGGTATGCTAAGTTTGCTAATGCTCTCACCAATGCAAACTTTAAACAATCCAAGTATGACTATGCCTTATTCACATGGACTAAAGGTACGTCATCTATTTATTTGATGATTTATGTAGATGACATTCTTATTATGGGAAATGATGAAGTTGCAATAGAGAGCCTTAAAAAATATTTGCATACCACATTTCATATAAAAGATCTGGGAGCACCAAAATATTTTCTTGGAATTGAGATCGCTCGATCTCACCAAGGAATTTCCCTCAGTCAGAGGAAATCTGTGTTGGAAATTATATCAAAGGCCGGTTTATCAGGATGCAAGCCAGCGGCTATTCCAATCGAGCAGAATACCAGATTGACTACAGCATACCATACTGGGGAAATATCTCAGGATGATGATCCTATACTACAGGATTCGACGAGTTATCAGAAGCTCATTGGAAAACTTATATACCCGACTATGACCAGACTTGATATATCATATGCAGTGCAAAACCTCAGTCAGTTTATGCACAAACCGAAGGAATCCCACATGAATGCCGCTCTAAAAGTTATGAAGTATTTGAAGAGGTGTCCAAGACTTGGGATACTTCTATCTAGAAGATGCAACATGGAAATGATAGCATACTGCGATGCAGATTATGCAACTTGCCCTATGAGTCAAAGATCCATAACTGGGTTTTGCATTAAGCTGGGAGATTCCCTTCTTTCATGGAAAACCAAGAAGCAAGCAACAGTTTCTTTATCCTTAGCTGAAGCAGAATATCGGGCCATGGCAAAAACCACATGTGAGATTGTGTGGATACGAGGTGTGACATCCCGATTTTCCAATTCTATTTTCAATAAATTGAGACGAGCATTTCGTTGGCACGCATATAGTTATTTTCCTTGAGTCAGCCACTCATGTGAAAACTAGTCTATCAGGTGAAGCCGTTAAGAAATTATAATGCATCAAACTCGAGAATTTGATCAGGAAACGACCTTTCGACTGAGTTAATCTGCAAGGGTCATTACGGCATAATTAAAAATCGATTAGAGATCGGAGATAGGTCGACTCGACAGAGGCATGTGATCAGGTGTGGGTGATTCCACCAGATCGTACAATTCTTGTCGATCGGCACTGGACCGACTTTTCTGTCGATTGGGTACCCTGTGTTCGTATTTGAAACCTTGAGATTACCCCGACAACCGAAAGTCGCCAATGTTTCAAAGATGTACATTGTGGCTTGAGATGATCAACCACAAGTCAAATGCATGAAAATTTCTAAAGGCTACCCGGTAGGTTGGGCCACGCTAGTATCGTGCCAAAGTGAAATTAACCGTGGAATTTAGATCGAATTCAGAAATTGGAAGTCTGGGTGTGTCACAAATCATTTCAGGATCATTGACTCATCTTCAGAAGATTTTTCATGTAATCAGAATTTTTCAGCGATTAAATCAGAGAATGGCTAATTTGGCTCGAGAAATTAGTAGGCCCACCTTTGATCGCGCTTTTGGGACTTAAGTTGGTTCTATGGACAAGTGAAGATGTGAATTGAAGTGTGGTGACATCGAATTTATTTTATGGACTTCAATTTGATTCAATTGGAAGAGAATTGAAGAAATTGGATGTACAAGAATTGGACCCCGGTGGAAAATGGAATTGAACCCATTGGAATAAGGTTGTGGGAGTTTTGAGTGAGTGGAGTATGACATCATCCATGAGGTCATGGTGGGCCATTTTTGTGGGATTAAAGAAAAAGAAAAAAAGAAAGAAAAGGGAATGGTCCCATCTCTCTCTCTCTCTCCTTGTTCTCTCTTCTTCCTCTCCCTTTCCCGTTGGTTTCCCCCTCCATCTCTGCTGTGCGAAGACCAGAAAATGGAGGAAGGAACCGAGCAGCCATGGCCGTTGCCGCACGTCGCTGGAGCCGTCGTTGGCCGTTCGCACCCGCCCGTCGCCGAAGCTCGCCGCTGCCGCCGTCGTCCGCGCGAAGCCCGCGCGCCCACGCGCCGCTCTGCCCTGCTCGCCCGACCTCGAGCTCCATCCCCTCTGTCCAACCGCCCGCCGTCGCCGTCACTGTCGTGAGCCACCACCGGTCGCCGCCTGAGCTACCGCCGCCTCTCTCTGCCAGTCCCACGCCCGAGCAGCCGCCGTGTGACATCCTGATTTTCCAATTCTGGTTTCAATTAAATAAGTCGAGCATTTCATCTTCGCGTCTATAGCTTTCTTCTCTGAGTTGGCCACTCACGAGATAACTAGTCTATCAGGTGAAGCCGTTAAGGAATCTAAACGCAATAGACTTGAGAATTCGACTAGGAAACGACTGCTCGACTGTACTAATCTGCAAGGGTCATTACAGCACAAACCGATTAGAGACCGGAGATAGGTCGATTCAACAGAACCATGTAATTCAGTGTGGGTGATTCCACCTAATTGCACAATTCTTGTTGATCGGCACTAGACCGATTTCTCTGTCGTTTTGGTACCCTGTGTCTGTATTTGAAATTTCGAGATTTCCACGACAACCGAGAGTCGCCAATGTGTCGGAGATGCACTTTGTGGCTTGAAAATAATCAACCACAGGTCAATTGCATAGAAAATTCCTAAAAGCTACCCGGTAGGTTAGGACACGCTAAAGTCGCGCTAGATTGAATTTAACCGTGAAATTGAACCCGATTACAGAAATTGGAAGTTCTGTCAAGTCACAATTCGTTTTAGGAACATCGACTCATCCTCCGAAGATTTTTCTACAAACCGAGATTTTTGGCAGAAAAGCAAAGTAAGGCCGTTTTTATTCGAGATAGTCAGAGGACCGCTTTTGATCGCAATTTTTGGAATACAAGTTGGTTCAATGGACAAGGAAAAATGTGGACTTAAGTGAGGACACCTTGGATGAATTTATAGACTTCAATTTAAGCTCAAGTGGATTTAATTGGAAGTGAATTGAAGGAATTTGATGTACAAATGTATGAAATTCGTATACCATGGGGGGAGAGCTATTTTGCACCTATTGGCAAGGTTGTGGAGGAAGCTTGAGGAGAGAGAGTGGCTGAGGTCATGTGATGTCATGGTGGGGGCAAAGCCAATGAGAGAATGGCAAGTGTTGAGCTCTAGAGAGCCCAAGGAGACCCCCCACTCTTCAGCAGCTTCTTCTCCCTTCATCCAAGGCTTTCTTCATTGTTGTTGAAGGAGAGAAGCTCAGCAAAAACCAGAGGAACCGAGCAGCATCAGCCCTCCACCGTCGCATGCCCATCGGACCCCATTTCCTCCTCTGTTTTCTCCTCGTTCCAGTTTCTGCTCCAGCCGACCTTTCGCCAAATATCCGAGTAAAAAGTTAACTTTCCGGTTGTATCAGCAAACGAGCCACCCACAGTCGCGAAGAGAACATCCAAACCGTTCCGGAAGACTTGACGGTGTCCCGAAAGGAG
Organism: Eucalyptus guilfoylei; assembly: GCA_016097605.1. Classification (NCBI taxonomy): domain Eukaryota; kingdom Viridiplantae; phylum Streptophyta; class Magnoliopsida; order Myrtales; family Myrtaceae; genus Eucalyptus; species Eucalyptus guilfoylei. Next base: position 23,502,251 of record CM027869.1, read on the forward strand.
CCCTGTAGCCTCCCGAAATTGGGCGCGAAGGAACGGCCAGCCGGACCGTCTGGAACCGCCTGTTTCGCCTGTTTCGCGGTTTTCAGCCATTTTCTCCCCATTTCTATCCTTCCTCCGCCCATCCCAACCTCCATCAAGGTTCCCTTGACCCCCGGAAGCCACCGGTTGCCAACCACCCGCTCACCGGAGCTCCGATCGGCCCGTTTGCGCCGTTGAAGTTGCTGGTTTCTTCTCTGCAGTTCAGCCCAGATCAGAAGTAGAAAACCAGAAAGCCATGAGGTCTTCGTGGCCCGTTTTTGAGCCCTTCCCGGCCTCCGTTGGTGTCGCTGCTTTGAGGTTTATCGCCCGCCTTGGCGTCGTGGTCGCCGTGAACTCACCGGCGCGCAAAACCGGTGAGTTTATCCTCTAAACCTCGCTTAGTAAGTTAATCATGCTTAAGGGGTGTTTAGATTAGTCTAATTAGGCTTAGGTGGTTAGATTAGATTATTTTAGTATAAATTAGATTAGTTGTATGATTAGTTTAATGGATGTTTAATTAGTACTAATTGTATGTTTAAATTAGTGTAATCTAGTTTAAGCCCTAATTAATTATTTTAACTAATTAATTATTTCGAATTTTATAAATATTATTTTATTAAATTATATTATTATAATATAATATTTAATTATTTAATTTTCGGAATTAAATTTAATTATTTAATAATTTCGAAAATTTTGCCGGGATGGCGGTCGTTAGAATTTCGCACTGATCGCAGCAGTGCGGTCAGTTTGTATCAATTGTATGTTTAAATTGAGAAATTGAGTGGAAGGATGATTGTGGTTAATAATTCCAAAAGTGTGGAATTGAATGAAATTAGAGAAGTTTTGGTATTTAACTTGAAAATACCTAGTGTTGGCTTATAGTATCGTAATTGGTTGGTAAGACCAGTTTGTATCGATTGATTGAATGGTTGTTTATGTGGGGATTTATCCCAAAGATGTTTAGTATCGATATTCGATTGGAATTTGATTGTAAAAGGTTGTGAATGGATCTAGAAAATCGTTGAAGTTCGACTGTGCCCTGTTAGACCGTGATTTGCCACCTGACAAAGGTCGCGCCTGATAAGGCCGTAATCCGCCACCTATTAAAGGTCGCGCCCGTTGGGCCGTAAATTGCCACCCGATAGGGGTCGCGCCTGATAAGGCCGTAATCCGCCACCTATTAAAGGTCACGCCCATTGGGCCGTAATTTGCCACCTAAAGATAGGTCATGTCCTTTCGACCGTGGTTTTTAGTGAATGATTTGATTGATTATTGAATTGTACTGACGTGCAGGAATGGACTGAGGTGAGGTAAGTCCTCAATCCTCTTTATGTGGCTAGAGCATCCTGGGGCTTATTTTCTTCCTAATCGAGTTTTAGAGGGTAGGACTCGCTGAGACGTAGTCTCATCCCGGTTTGGGGAAAATATTTCAGGTCCCTAGATGGCGGATCCTCCGGAGCTTTTTGGTAGACCAGTGAGGGTCGCTGAGAGGATTTTTGACTTCGCCGATCCCGACTGAAGAGCTGGCGAATGGACCTGTCTAGCTGATCTTAGGACAGCTTACTTTTTTAGGACTGATCTTCTATAGATCTTTTGTAAATAGCCTAGTCCTGTAAATGAACTGGTTTGATATGTATAAAAAGTATGTGGTTGGTTTTGAAAATGTGATCCTGCTTTTCTATCCCAATTGAGTTTTGTCTGGGGATTATTTATCCGCTTCTGCATGTGCATTAAAAAGAATGGGTCGGCGACGTATCCTGGGAAGTCGTTTTTCTATCGACCGCAGTGGGATGTGCACGTGCTCGAGGTTCGGGGCGTGACACGCTGAGCCACCTTCGTCCGACCATGAGCAACAGCCAAGAAAATGGGTATGGCAGCCCGGTCTTGGCCCGTTTTGGCCGGCTTCCCGACCCCGGATGCTTGGCCCGCTTTGAAGAAAGTTGTTCCCCTCAGCGTCCCCGTCGTTTTGGTCCGCTCGGCTCGTCATTTGAGTGAGTTTAACTCACTAAACCTCAATTAGAGGGTTAATTATGCTTAGGGAGGTTTAGTTTATGTTAAGTGTTGGTAGGTGGTTAGTTTAATTTATTTAAGTGTAAATTAGCTTAACAGATTTGATTAAGTTAAGATGTGTTTAATTAGGGTTAAGAAGGTTTATTTTATAATAAGCCTTGATTAGACATAAAGGATTTATTTTTTATTTAAATAAAGATTTCGAAATTATTTAATAATTTAATAAAATATTATTATTCGAAATCATTAAAATATTATTATTTAATTAATTTTCGGAATAAATTTAATTATTTATTAAATTCCGAAAATTTTGTCGGATCTTATTTTCTCAGAATTTTGCGCTGATTGCTGCTGTGTATTCGGATTTTGAAATTGATGGTTGGATATTATAAATTGAGCGTGGATTGTGAAAAATATGGATACTATTATTTAAGGAATAAATTTAATTGTTTAATAAATTCCGAAAATTATTTTGGAACCTTATCTTCTCAGAATTTCGTGCTGATCGCTGCTATGCATTTAGAATTTGAATTTGATGAATGGATGTGGCAAATTGAGTGTTGATTGTGATAAATAGGGATTTTATTCATAAAAACCCAAGTGTCGGGTTTTAATGCAAAAATTTGATTTTAATGATTATATTAAATAGTGGGGTTTGAAAAAGTGAGATATTGGCTTTCTGGTTTGAAATTAGCGTGCCCCCACACACGTGAGTAATTTCTGGAATATTTTTAATATGAAGAAAAATGGCCGGGATCACTATTTTAAGTGGAAGCATTGAGTGAAATGCAAAGTGTCCTGGGGCTGAGTATGATTTGGCTGTGTGATAATTAAGAGGAATCGTCCGGGGCTATTGAGCCGGACTTGCCCCTATATGGGATGCCCACGTAGTGGTTGTGGGTCGCAGTTGATTCTGGGCCCATGCTCCTTCGGGAACGCCGTCGAGGTACTGACCAAGCCGCGCTCCAAGGGGGGAGGCGATGCCTAGCATTAATGTCAGTAGATAGCCGAACTACGAGTAGGCTATGCCCTTGTGTGGCAGTGAATAATAACTGGAATGTGTGCTAAGTGCGATTGTGATTTATATGAAAGTGATGGCGTTCCAATTGTTTGAATTATTATTACTACCTGAGATTGTGTGATACAAATTGTGCTAATCTGCAGGAAGGAATTAAGACGAGGTAAGTCTTCTGTGTGATGTGGCTAGGCCACCCAGGGTGTATTTTCTTTCTAATAGGGGTTTAGGGAGTTAAACTTGCTGAGACATTGTCTCATCCCGATTTGGGGATTACAAATTTTAGGTCCCTGGTGGACGGAGCGGCTAGATAACTTTGGTTGGCCTTGAGGAGTTGCAGAGGCGAAGTCATAAGGATTAGAGAACGTGTCCTGCTAGTTGGGTTTAGGATAGTTCCCCTTTTGCCGAGCTGGTCTGTTTTGTAGACAGTCCAGTGTTGTATTTAAACCCTTTGTGTTTGTAAATGAGTGTTTGGTATTGTGATTGATTGCCTGCTTTTCTATCCCAAGTTAAATGTTGTCAGGGGATTTGTTTCGCTTCCGCATGCGTAAATAAATGAATGGGTCGGCAACATATCTTGGGATGTCGCATATTTGATCGACCGCAGTGGGATGTGCGCGTATCTCGGGGTTCGGGGCGTGACACGAGGTTTACTTGGTGACCTCGGAGTATAGCTGAAAGGTCCAACGAAGCTATTTTGTGACAACGAATCGGCTCTCAAGCTTGCGGCAAATCCTGTAATGCACGAAAGGACCAAGCACATAGAAGTGGATTGTCATTTCACTCGAGAGAAGATTCAAGAAAGGATAATCGAAACAAGAGGGATTGGGACTGCTGAACAACCTGCAGACGTCTTCACCAAAGCCCTATGTCAAAGACAACATGCATATCTACTGAGCAAGCTAGGCGTCTTGGACATTTACAAGCCACCAGCTTGAGGGGAGTGTTGGAAGATATGCTGAAGATTCGGGAAATATACCGGGAAATTGATTGATATGATTTTGATTATAGAGAATCAATCAAAGATTAGATAGAAATATTAGATTGATTTGTAAAATATTACATTGCCTTTTCTATATGTACATCTTGTAATATAACTGCTAAAGTCCTGTACATTGATTACAAGTGAGAAATATACAGAAAATCTTCTCCCCAAAATTCGTCCTCTTCTTGCTTTCCTCGTCCGTTCCTTGCTTTCCTTCGGCTTCTCACACCTTTCTTTTCATTTATAATTCCGCATGCTGATACCGAAGCATTTAATTTGCACACTTCAAGTCGGTATTTGTTGCTTCGCTTGTGCAACAAACAATGGCTCTCATCTTATTCACATGCTTAAATTCGACACATTTTTTACGAAAACAAACCATTTTTCTTCTTCAATGTGCTTGTAAAAAGTGTTAGAATCTACAATTAGATCATCTCGACCCTATAATTTACAGATAAAAAAAAATGAAAGCAATACTTGAATTCCTCATCCATCAATTACAAGTTTATAGGCTAGAAGTTCTAAATTGGGTTCTACGCACTAGTGAAAAATCGTTCGGGATTTTGTAACAAATCATGCGACTACAAAAGCGGGACCACTGATAACAATTTGTACACTTAATATAGGATTGATTCTACGAGCTCTCGAGAAACCGTTCTTTAGAAGTTGTTGAATCATTAAATGATAAATCTTAATTGTTAATTGAGAAATTCTTTTGTTTTTGCATGTCACAACATTTATGCATCCAAATTAGAATAATCTACACTTGGATTATAGGGATTTATGGTTGAGGGAGATTGGATAGACCTCACAAAAATGCCACTATGAATAATCACCTGAATTATTTTTTTATCTCTTGAGTATCAAAAATCCAGAGATCATATCGAATAAATTAAAAGTTCATGGACCACATTGCACATTGAACTAAGTTCGACACCATTTCTATCATTTACCCTTATCCATTTTAACATGGATTTTACAACATTTACAAGTGCCATTTAGTTGATGATCATCAGACGCCATTTGCTAAATGATACTAGGAAACGTCATTGCTTACGTAGGTAACCATATCTTGGGACGTGCGGACCCCTGGAGTGCCATAACTTTGCACAAAGATACACTTAAGTGCCATAACTTACGAAAGGTACACTTAAGTGCCAAAATCGGAGTAAAATGGATCACTTGAGTGCCAATCCGGCAAAAACGCCAACGTGGCATTCCTCCGACGAAGCAAGCCCAAAACGACGCCGTTTTGCGATGTGGCCAAATAATGCAAAAACGGCGTCGTTTTGGGGACGTGGTAAAACAAAAAATATAAAAATTAATTAAATTTAAATTTAGTTAAAACATTTAAAATAATAATTTTAAAATTAAATTTAGTTATAAATTTTAAAAATTTTAAAAAATTTTAAAAAATTTAAAAATTGAAAAATTATTAAAAATTATTGAAAAAATTTAAAAATTAATAAAAAAAATATTTAAAAAATTTAAACATTTAAAAAATTTTAAAAAATTTTAAAAATACTAAAATTTTTTTAAAAATTAAAAATATTAAAAAATAATAAAAAAATATTTAAAAATATTAGAAAATTTTAAAAATATTAGAAATTTTAAAATATTTAAAGTTTTTTTAAAATTTAAAAAAAAAATTTAAAAAAAAAAAGGAAAGGGGGAGGCGGGCGGGGGATCGGCCCTCGGCCCGCCGCGCCGCCCCCCACCGCCGCGGAAGGGCCGCGACGGCGGGGAGGGTCGGCCGGGTCGCCGGGCCCTTGCCCGGGGCCGGCGACCCCGGCCGACCGGCGGCGAGGGTCGCGAGCCCTTGCCACTGGCCATAGATCTGGCGAGGGTCGCAGCCCTCGCCACTGGCCACATATCTGGGGAGGGTCGCGGCCCTCGCCCAGATCCGGTGAGGGTCGGCGGCCCTTGGCCCGGCCGGGCGGGGGCCGGTGATCCTGGCCAAATTTGGGCAAGGGCTGCGACCCTCGCCCCGATCGGCCGAGGTCGCTAGAGCCCGGCGACCTCAGCCGACCCTCCTCCCGCCGTCGCCGGCCCTTCCCGGTGGCGGGCGAGGGCTGATCCCCGCCGCCTCCCCCCCCCCCTTTCCTTTTTTTTTTTTAAATTTTTTTTAATTTTTTTTAAATTTTTCTAAATTTTTTTAAAATTTTCTATTTTTTTTTTAAATTTTTCTAAATTTTTCTAAATTTTTCTAGATTTTATAAAATTTTAAATTTTTTTAATTTTTTTAGTTTTAAAATAATTTTTAAAATATTTTTACTAAATTTAATTAATTTTTTTTTTACCACGTCGGCCAAAACGACGTCGTTTTTGCATTATTTGGCCATGTCAGCGTGCAAAACGGCGTCGTTTTGAGCTGGCTTCGTTGGAAAAATGCCACGTCGGCGTTTTAGCTGGACTTTGGCCGGAGTGGCACTTAAGTGATCCGTTTTTCTTCGAATGTGGCACTTAAGTGTACCTTTCGTAAGTTATGGCACTTAAGTGTCCCTTTGTGCAAAGTTATGGCACTTGAAACGTTCTTTTGCCCATATCTTGGATAAGAGCTAAACTGCCTCAAACCCAACTTCTCTGGACCTAGAGTGGCTAAAATATGCCCATGACTTCTCTCGACGCATGTGATACTCACCTAAACCTAGTATATATTACACGATTCTCTACGACGGATCCGACTCGAGCCCTATATTATAACTCGCATGAACAACTAGATGTGTTTTATAAACCCAACTTGGAAAGACCATACGTAGCAACGGTATTAAAGCTTCTCTATACATCTCAAGGAAACCTCCCTCCATTCACGGATGAGCTACCCAAGAAACACAGTCCACAATGAACCAAAGAAACAACCACCGTCTGATCCTTTTCCCTCTACCATTCCAAGGCCACATAAACCCGATGCTCCAACTGGGTCGGATCCTCTACGCCCGAGGCTTCTCCATCACCATCCTCCACACCAACTTCAATGCCCCAGATCCGTCCTCCCACCCTCACTTCACCTTCCAATCCATCGGTGACAGCTTCGACCAATCGGAGGCCCCCCCATCGGACATCCCAGGCCTCCTCTTGCTCCTCCAACACCCGGTGCGTGAGCCCCTTCGAGGAATGCCTGCATGAAATGATGTCATCGCCGGGCGGTGATTCGGTGCCTGTCGCGTGCTTGATATCGGATTCGCTGTTCAGTTTTGCGTGTGATGTAGCTGAGAGGTTGAAGGTCCATGCTTTGGTGTTGCCAGTCGGTGGTGCAACGTCGTTTTATGTTTATACTATACTTCCAGTTCTCAAGGAAAAATGATAATTTACAATAGATGGTAAGCTTTTTTGGTGTTACATGGTGTGAGTTAGCACATGCTTCTCTTTCTCGGTTCAAAAGATCTGATCATTCGTGTTTTGTGATGAATGAACAGAAAAGTACAGTTTTCTCTTCATTGCCTTAGTTCTGAAATGAACGGCTTTTGCAAAAGGATTTGAGGGGTCAAATACGAATTCTTTAATCATGTTGTCATAAATTTTAGGGGAAAAGTATCAAAAAAGTCCTAAACCTATTGTATTAGTACAAATTCAGTCCTAAATTTTTCAATTGGATTAATTCAGTCCTAAAAATTTTAATATTGATATCAATTCAGTCTATCTGGCCAATTTTGACTGGCCGGCGCTAATGTGACAATTTTTATGATTTTTTTGAATTTTTTATTAATTTTTTTCTTTTTTCTTTTCTTTTTCCTTTTCTTTTCTCCTTTCTTCCTCCTTGGACTGTTCTGGCGGTGGCCGGCGAGGGTCGCAGCCCTCGCCCAACCTCTCCCAGGGCCACCGGCGAGGCGGCTTCACCCGGATCTGGGCGAGGCTAGCCTCACCCTGGCCTTGCCGCGGTCGAAGGAGGCCTCGCCGGCGGCCCTGGGAGAGGCCGGGCGAGGGCTGCGACCCTCGCAGGCCACCGTCGGAACAGTCCAAGGAGGAAGAAGGGAGAAAAGAAAAGGAAAAACAAAAAAAATAATTAAAAAATTCGAAAAAATAATTAAAAAATCATTAAAATTGCCACGTCAGTGTCCGGCCACTAGCCGACGTCCACGTCAGCGCCAATCGGCCAAAATTGGCCAGATGGACTGAATTGGTATCAATATTAAAAGGCTTAGGACTAAATTGGTCTAATTGAAAAGTTTATGACTGAATTAGTACCAATGTAATAGGTTTATGACTTTTTTGGTACTTTTCCCTAAATTTTAGAGTACTAAGACTGACTTCCATAACCCAATTCATCAAACGATGTGTTAAACTGTACTGATTAGCTATCATCTTACCAAATCATTTTCGCATTGTTCATCGCATAACCCTAACACAAGTGAGTTGATGTTCATGAGTATAAAAATTAGCTATATTCCACAATAGATCGATATTTTAAGTTTCGCAATAACTATTAATTGACCCGTTGAGATGTGAGGTACTTAATGTTGATGTTGTCTTTGTTCTTTTGGCCTAAATGCTTAATGCGTCTTATTCCTAATGCAACAGTTTAGTAAATTGCTTAAGAAACAAATCCGTGCAATATATGTGAATGCCAGTAATTTTCTTTATAAAATCACCTGGGCGGCTCTGAATGTCAAGATTTGTATATTGTTTGCATCCTTCAACTCATAAACTATAGTTTCTTGCACATGCATCAGGTTCACAATCTGAAGAGGCAGTGACGGAGTTTCCACCGTTACTAGTTCGAGACATCCCCGGGATCAAGTTGCAGAAACCTGAAATGGCGTTGCAATTATTTGATAACATGATTAGGGTAATCAAGAGCTCTGCCGGTGTCATCTTCAACACGTTCGAAGAGCTAGAGCTGTCACGCCCCGATCCTCGGGCACAAACACATCCTTTTACTTGGTCGATTTTAAAATGCGATATCCTAGGACTATGTATCGCCAACCCTTTCATTTTTAATAGCACATGCGGAAGTAGTTATAAATCCCTAGACAATAAAACGATGGGATAGAAAAGTAATGCCATATTTTTCATATTGAAATTCACAACCATACTTTTATACAAAGTATAACTCAAAGTATATTCACAGAACCATTCACAACTTCCTAAGTTCACTCTATTCACATATAAACACTGATCATAAAAAGGGATGAGATCTCAGTTCTCACCCGGGTCATACTCAGGATCATCATGATCCTCTTCTGACTCATCTTCACTAAGCTCATTTTCTTTAAGCTCTTCATCTTTTTCTAGCTCATCGTCATCTTCTGGTTCCTCCTCCTCAAGCTCATCTACGAGCTTGAAATGTTGTCCCACAACTAGGATGAGACTACGTCTCAGCAAGTTCTACCCCACTAAGACTCGATTAGGAAACCAATACACCACATGGTTGCCTAAGCACAGCACGAGTCAGAAGACTTACCTTGGCATCAGTTCTAACCTGCAATTCAAGGTTATATACAGATGCTTCATATATCACATCGAACAGTCAATCAAATCACGACATCAGATCAAATCATTTCTCAATCGACCTAGTCGATTACATGTTAGTCGGACCTCTTCTAGGTCATTCACATCCCACTGTATAACCTCCAGTAGTACACTTAATCACAGAGCTCCATTAATGCTCTCGGGCGTCATTTTCGCCAAGGTAACATAAGTAACAGACAATCTACGTGCGTTCTTTAAGGCGTCGTTTTCGCACAGTGATATCCTTCATCACCGAACCACGCCTGTCATAGGTCATAATCACAGACAGTCTACGTGCGTTCTTTAAGGCGCCGTTTTCGCACAGTAATATTCTTAATCATCGAACCACGCCTGCCACAAGTCATAGACAGTCTACGTGCGTTCTTTAAGGCGCCGTTTTCGCACAGTGATATCCTTAATCACCGAACCACGCCTGTCTATATCTCATATCTGATCAATCTCAGCCAAGAGTGTTCCCAGTTAAATCTCACGATTCTCTCCACCTTATTACTCATCAGGGCATTAACAATGCTGAATAACCATACTCAGCCGTCTACTAATCAATTATTCAATTTCACTCAATTTCAATCAATTTAGGAATAATTCCTCAATTCGCGCAATTAATTCAACTCAGAACAACATAGAGCTCAAATAAATGACGAACTGCACCACGACAATCGGCACAAAATTTCGGTCGTCGGCTATCCCTGCCTAATTTCCGAAAAATAAATAATTATTTAATTAATTTCCAAAATTAATAAATAAATACCAAAAATCCAATTTAGGCCCGTAATGCCTAATTGAAGCCTGATAAGGGTCGGGAAAAATCCCGAGATGCATTCAATAAATAGTATAGGCAATTCTCTAGCTAAGTACACTAACCACCTAGCTAATATGCAATGCAATTAACTAATAATCACTAATCCATTCGAATCTAACCACATAATTGCACTTAATTAAATCTAATCAACCATTAAGCATAATTAGTCTACTAAGCAAGGATTAATGAGATTACTCACTTGATTAAAATTGGAGACCGAATCACCGCGACGGCAACGCGACGACGGCCGAAATCGGGCTTTCAATGACACTTGCGGACTTGGACAGGGCCTTAAACTAGGCCCAACAAATCTCAGCCCAACTGAGATTTGTTCTTGGTTTTGGGTTGGGCCTGCTGAAGATGAGCTTCAAATTGATTTGCTGGAATTGGGCCAAGACTGCTAGCTTTGCTGGGCTTCGGAGCTAAATTCGCTGGGCCTGACTTGCGGCCCAAATGGGCTGAACGTGTGTGGCTGCCCAATGGGGGAATCACGGAGCTGCTGGGCTTCGACACTTCAACAGGCCAGAGACTCGCGCAAGAGAAGAAACGTGGCTTCGTTGTTGTTGAAGGCCACGCGGCTGCTGGGATTCGTGGCTTCGCTGGGCTGATGGGCGCGGAAGGCACGAGTTGAGGAAGACGCGGCGAAGAATGGAGCTGCTTCAGGCCTTGCGCCGTTGAAGACACGTGCATGAAGGAGTTTCACTCGGTGGTCAACAAAGAGAAGGGAATCTGCTGTTGTTGACCGTGGAGTTGCAAGCCGTGGACGCGTGGAGAGGGCGCCTGGCTTCTCTGGACGTCGTGGCTGTGCGGAGTCAACCAAGTGGCACCGATTGAAGACTTCTGTGGAAGATTGACCGAGCTTGGAGAAGTTCAGACGTGGCAGCAGCGTCGGTGAAGAACCAAAGGCAGAAATGAAGATGGGTTTTCGGATGGATGAAAGCGAAGTAAAAGCAGGGGTTCGAAGACGTGCAGAGGGAGGGGTGGTTGTGAGGCGTGCGACCGAATAGGGGTGATCGGGTCCAGGGGTGGGTAGGGTCTAGACCTAGACCCTGTTCCCGACCCTGTTATAACCGGTTCTCTTTTTTTGGACTCGGTTCCCTACCCTGTTTGCATTGGACCCTGTTTCCGACCCACCCTGTTTTTCCGGTCCGGGAACAGGGTTAGCCTTGTTTATATTGGAACCTATTTTGCAAAATTTTTCTGGCATAGATAGTATATATAATTATCAGTTGCTAACTGAACGTGCATATTTCACATCTGGCTAGTAAACTGCAATAAGCAAACTTCGCCAGCTGTATCAAGTTTAACAGATGGCTCAAGAAAGGATTTTAGTTCGCTCATAACTTGTCAAGATCGAGAAAGACTTCAAAGACCTACGATTTGATTTTCCCTTTCCGTTTTGCTCCGCATACAATCTAACTTTCCTTGAAGAAGTAAAGGACGAAATGCACAAAGGAAAACTCCAAAATTTTACTCATCAGATGTCTTCACTTCTCAGTCATCTAAACTGATCCCATCTTCAATCTCAGTGCTCAGCATCATCACTTCATGAGCTTGGAGTCTATGCTAAAGCCATTTACATGCAGGCATGTACTCAGTAGCTATTACTGACGTATCAATTGAGCTAACTCCATTATAAACCATGAATCTCTGTCTTAACAACTTGAGGCATTCGATTTCTCACAAGAAAGATGTGCAACAACTTACCATTGGAATGGCAATTCCATGAGTGGACTCATTTCATTATGTCCCTCTACTTCCATTGATATGTCTTTGTCTTGATCCATTGACTAAAAACTGAAAATATATATATAATAATATAACATTAGGATTCTACAAAAACAGATTAGTTTTCATAGTAAATCAAATCTCTCAACATAACTTTGGAGACAGAAAGTAATTCATGGTCTAACATAGTAAATCAAATCTCTCATTAGGTGTGCTTTGGAAATGTAGAATGCTGATCTTCTAGCAAGCACTATGTAATTCATGGTCTAACATAAGAAATCACTCCATTTTTACTCAACTTCAGTGTTGTGGAAATACAAGTTTCCTATTATCTCTGTCACGAACAAGAATTACAAGCTTCACATAATACTCCCTCTGGAATAACCTATTCAACATAAACAAGCTGAAGCAAAATGGGTTCAAGACAAAACAAGACATGACAATAATGGCAAAGAAATCAAGCAATTTTGCAGCTTTGATTTTTATCCTGAAAGAATCATTGTAATGGAGACTATTTTGTTGCTTAATCAGTTATATGCCATGACAGCATTCATTGTGCACCCAACAAAACTATTCCCCATCATCATGGTAAACTGTTGTTTCATACTCCATTAGAATTGGATCGGTACTAATATCCATATCAAAAAGTCTGCCATCATCGAGTTCCGCAAAATGGCAATTCCCAATTCCCTTGTACATAAAAAAGAAGCATAAAATTGTCATTTCTCTGATTTTTTTATGCTAGCTAAATCTTGCTAAGCTTTGACACCCATTCAGTGGTATCGATAGAACATAAACTGCAACCTCCTAGACATTTCGAAATATAATCCCTGTTTTCACCATCTCCCAATCCAGATTTATCATTTTACATCCAGCAAAACCAAGTCAACCCACGAGAACGCCAGCAAAATTCACTAAGTAAGAAGCCTGCGGCATGAATCGCCGTCCCGTTAGGCAGGGAACAGATACCAACGGCCTAAAGAGGGGGCTTGACTTCGTACCTATAGGCTCTGTCGCCGGTGCGGGGCGGCGAGGATGGCCGGGACCAAGAAAAGAAAATGGGTACAAATGCAAATAAAAAACGACGCTGCCAGCAATTGGGTTGGAGGCAGGATTCACAAACAAGGATTCAGCAAGACTTTGAATTACATAAAATCAGCATGAAGACTTCTTCGCCCGTCAAATTAAAACACTGGAAGATCTTGAATTCGGAAGCGGTAGCACACGATGCCCGACAAAAAAAGTGGGCACGACTCAAAAACCAATCGGCCTATCGACCAAGTACCTGGAGATGCTGCAAGATGGAATCAAGAACTCAGAACAAAGCCACCCAGAGACAATCCCAAGAATCTACAAGAGTCCAAACACAGAGAGAGAGAAGTACGAGTCAAGAAGAAAGGAAGGGAAGGAGACTTCGAGCCGTCGATGAAGGGAAAATGCGAAGTGTTGGACGGAAGGAGGAGGAAAGAGACGCGCTTAAGCCACACCAACGCCAAGCACTCCTCGTTTGAAAACCGAAACTCGCAAGGAAATTGCAGGCCAGCACTGATCTGGAGGACGGAGATGAAGCTAGTGTATGACGAGTCAAGCTTGGACCCGGGGGCGACGGCGCCGAAGCCCACCTTGCCGCCCTGGAGGTCGGCGATGTTGACGAAGCCGGTGTTGCCGGGGGCGTTCCCGACTACGGGTGTCGCAGGAGGAAGGCAACGGTGGGCGCAGCGCTCGGATGGATGGATCAGCGAAGGTGTAGGTGAGACCGTGAGAGCTTGAGAAGTTGAGACTCGAGAGTAAAGATAGAAAGAAACGAAATCGAATTAGGGTTTTGCCTTAAAAACCGGTTCTCAAACCGGTTCCCGAACCGGTCCGGTCAATCCGATTCCCGGGTGGGTATTCCCTTGGAACCGGTTCCCAGACCGATTCAAACAGGGTTTGAACTTTGGGAACCGATTCTCGGACCGGTTTCAACCGGAACCGGTTCTCGACCCTGTTTTCTGGGTGGGCCGATCCGGGAACCGGGTTGACCCGGTCCGGTTGCACACCCCTACGAGCGAAGGTTAAGGAAGAAGAAAACTAAAGTCAATAAAATATATCCCAAGAGTTAAATGCATTGTCTCCCATAGGCTTCATGTTTATCCACTTTGGTCCCCCAAATATTTTCTTGTCTTATCCTCACAAAAAATTCCATTTTGGTGCCCAAAAATATACTTATTTTCTTAATTCCGAATTTACTCACATAGCTTCAATTCCTCACTCAAATCCCCAATTTGAGGTCCGATTTTGTCAAAGGAAAATCCCATACCATTTTCTGCTAGTCCCCAACACTCAAAGGCTCGGCTTGGAAACCGAAATTTCCTTTAATTGAGCCCATTCGAATTTTTCGTTGATTTTCCGCGGCGTCCGAACCGATTTTCCGTAAAAATCTCGGAATCTCCAAAAAATCTTCTGAAACTGAGTTGACATTCCTAGAATTTATTGTGACCTGACAGAAACTCCAATTTCTGAAATCGGACTTATATTAGCGGTTGATTTCTATTCAACGAGTTTTTAGCGTGACCTAGACTACTGGGTAACTTTTAGATATTTTTAGTACAAATGACATGTAGTCGATTTTCTTCGAACCACTATGAACCCACTCAACTCATTGGCGACTTTCGGTTATCGTGAAAATCTCAAGGATCCAAATACAGACACAGGGTACCAAAATAATAAGAAAATCAATCTAGTGCCAGTCGACGAGAATTTTCTAATTTAGTGGTGTCACGCACAATTAGGCACACGTCTCTATCAATCCAGTTTATCTCTGATTTCAAATCGATTTTTAACTGTGCTGTAATGGCCTCTAAAGACGGACACGGTCGAGAAGCCGATTCCTAATCGAGTTCTCAAGTCTATTACCTTAAAATTCCTTAATAATTTCCCCAGATAGTCTAGTTATCTCAAGAATGATCAGTTCTAAGAATAGCCCTATAGGCGCGTCAATGAAATGCCCGATTCATTCAGTAGAAGACAGGGTTGAAAAATCTAGATGTCACAAGAGCACCCTGCCCTCACGTCGGTCTAGGAAGTTTTGTAGGTCCCGGATTTTGTGATCGGTCCGTTCCACAAATGCTACATGACATCTTCTTCGTGTAGCTTGTTAGCAGAGGATAGAAGCTGCATCTCCTGGCTAGACAAGCAGCCACTTAAGTCCGTGATCTACGTGAGCTTCAGGAGCGTCGTGGTCTTGAGAGAGTCAGAAATCCTGGAGATCGCACTAGGCATAGCCAACTCTAAGCAGCCCTTTTTGTGGGTGGTCCGGCCGAGGTTGGTCTACGATCCCGAGTGGCTACAGAAGTCGCCGAGCCACTTCCTTGAGGCGCTGGAAAGGAGAGGGAAGACAGTGAAATGGGCACCTCAAATGGAAGTGTTGGCTCATCCTGCTGTGGGAGCATTTTGGACCCATAGCGGTTGGAACTCGACTTTGGAAAGCATAAGTGAAGGAGTGCCAATGCTGTGCACGCCTCGTTTTTCTGATCAAGGAGTGAATGCAAGGTATGTGAGCGATGTTTGGAGGGTTGGAGTGCACTTGAATGGTGGGCTTAAGAGAGAGAATATTGCTAGGGCCATCAAGAGGCTGTTGCTGGGGAGAGAAGGAGAAGAATTAAGAGAGAGGGCATCGGTTTTGAAGGAGAAGGTCAGTGCGTGCTTGAGACCAGGCGGGTCTTCATACCGAGGTTTAGATGGACTAGTCAATCACATTTTGAGATTCCATTCTGAAAACAGGTCGTCAGTTCTTGAAGGAAGTGTTAACCCCCTGTAGCTAGCATAGATTCAGTCGATGCTCTCCTTTTGGTCCCATTCTTGGAAAGATGCTCCATGCACGATCAAGGATCACTTCGTATCCTCGTCTTTCTCCATAATGTAGACGATCTGCTTATAATTTTGCTGTACATATTGCATTCTCAACCTATTTTGACCATTTTGTAATGCATTGAATACTTATGGACCCCTTAAAACAAAAAACAAAGAAAGAAAGAAGGCAAGTAGGACTCGTCTTTCTTGAATGGATGTGGGGCAATGAGCAAGTTCGAAGAAACAGGGCATTCACCGACCCCCAGGTCAACACTGCCATTGATGTCGTCTAGTGCTTAGGGCCATGCCAGAATCTTGACGAACCTTGAGGCACGGATCAGATCGCATCATTTCCCTCAAATTTGTCTACATTCACTCCATTCTAGTCAGCAGTCCCCATTTGACCTGATAAAATATTCGAACTTCCTCACTCCAAAGCACATTGTTGCAGTCAAGAGTTCACAAATCTGCAAAAAAAACCCCAGCGTCCGTGTCAATCCCTGTTTCTTTGCATCACCAACCTCGAGTCGAATTCAATCAAAAGCTACAAGCTTTCAAGTGTTTCAGTCTGTGACTGTGTGACCCGACACAAGCTCAATCCGAAATGAACCAAAGAAACAACCGCCGTCTCGTCCTCTTCCCTGTGCCATTTCAGGGCCACATCAACCCAATGCTCCATTTGGCTCAGATCCTCCACGACCAAGGCTTCTCCATCACCATCCTGCACACTGACCTGAACTCTCCTGATCCATCCTCGCACCCCTACTTCACCTTTCGCTCCATCAGCGATGGCCTCAGCCAATCAGAGGCCTCGATGTCGGATGGTGCCCGCTTGATGACGCTCCTCAATGCCAGGTGCGCTGCTCCCTTCGAGGAACGCTTGAGAGAAGAGGTGTCGTCCCGGGATGCGCCAGTCACGTGCTTGATAGCAGACGCGCTGTTCGGTTTCACCCGGGACGCGGCGGAGAGGGCAGGAGTGCCGAGGATGGTGTTGCGGACCACCGGCGCAATGTCATTCCGCGTTTTAGCTGGGTTTCGGTTGCTCAGGGGAAGAGGTTACCTCCCAATAGAAGGTATGACGGTTTTCTTATCTCTAGGATTGATGCTTTGAGCTTCTATTTCCAGACACGTTCTGGGCATTCCGTAGATGCCATATCTAGATGATAGGGTGACTCCGTGTGTCTGCTTTAGTGGCTGGTTTGCAAAGCACGAAGGTTAAGTGATAAAGATGCATCGGAGTACGCCGTTTCTTAACAGAGTAGCTCTCTGGCTGATTGTAATGTGCTGAATTATGAAGATCGCGTTCTCTTATTAGCAGCACTGTGCCATTGAACTGACAATGACAGTTTCTTTCTGGCTCTCTGCATATCAGAATCTCGGCTTGAAGATCCCGTGCCGGAGTTTCCGCCCGTACGAGTGAAGGACCTTCCGCGCATCACTGGGGAGCCTGAACTGCTCGACCAGATTCTAAACGACATGATTGAGGGAATCAAGGACTCTTCAGGACTCATCCTGAACACATTTGAAGATCTCGAGCAGCCCGCTCTTTCTTTACTCCGCCAAGAATATCCAATCGCAGTTTTCCCAATTGGCCCATTTCACAAATGCGGTCCATCTTCATCGGGAAGTCTCTTGGCGGAAGACCGGAGTTGCATTTCCTGGCTGGACAAGCAAGCCCCTAACTCAGTGGTCTATGTGAGCTTTGGGAGCATCGCCTCTGTGAACGAGTCGGAATTTTCCGAAATAGCTTTAGGTTTAGCCGATAGCCAGCAGCCATTCTTGTGGGTGGTTCGACCCGGGTCAGTGAGCGGCTCGGAACTCTTAGAGAATTTGCCCGGTTGCTTTTTGGAGGCATTAGAGGAAAGGGGGAAGATTGTGAAATGGGCGCCTCAACATGAAGTGCTGGCTCATCGGGCTGTCGGAGCGTTTTGGACTCACAATGGATGGAACTCCACTCTTGAGAGCATTTCCGAAGGGGTTCCGATGATATGCATGCCCTGTTTCTCGGACCAAAATGTCAATGCAAGATTTGTGAGTGATGTTTGGAGAGTGGGAGTGCACTTGAACAACGGGCTGGAGAGAAGGAAGATTGCAGAGGCTATTCGGAAGCTGTTGGTGGAGAAAGAAGGAGAAGAGGTAAGAGAGAGGGCAGCACAATTCAAGGAGAAGGCAAATAGTTGTCTGATGCAAGGAGGGTCGTCGTTCCAATCCCTAGATGGATTGGTCAATCATATCTTATCCTCTGAATCGTTCGTCTTCGGTTCTAACGAATCATCAGCATAAACCACAGCTGCGATCTTAGTTGATGCCCTTTTCTTTGAGGACATTCTTATTCTTGTCTAGGCACGAGCACGGGCTGGGTAATGCCGCCTGAATTTCCACGATGGACATTCCGACTTGTTTATCAGCTCTAGTGGTTCTCACTACTCTGGTTTAAGCTTTTGCTTTTGTTTTCGACATACGTGCAAATCCAGTCCCCAGAAATAAATTGTTCTGTTTCACAAGTACTTCCCAGTTACTGGCATCCAAAACATGAGCCGGATGCTTATTAATCAACCAATTTAAGTTCCCACTGGCATGGTTTGCTGACTTTTCCTTTGCCTTAGGGCTCATGGGACTGGTTCATCAGTCCCTGACTGGCAACCAAACAAGTTCCTGAATGTACGAAAAGGTCTGGAAAATGTGTGTAAGAAGCACGGTCTTCATATTCATGAATTGCACCCATGCTTCCCTAGAACTAATCAAACGGTCATATAATAAGGAAAAAGATCGGCATTACATTGTGCACCATCTCACATCCCGCATTGCCTGACGATTGATGAACTGTTGTCCTTCTTCTTAACTACGTTTTGATTTGGATTTGCTTGTACTCTATTTATAGCCCCCTATTAAATCACATGACAAAAAGCTGAAACAAACAAAAATGCAGAAGGAGCGGAAGTGGAGGATAGAGATTGATACAGTCGGACTAATCCGACAGATAGGTTATTTCACGCATATGGTGAGGCATTAAGTACTGAAGTTGGCCAAAAGGAGGAGATTATCTCCACATACCAGGTTAAAGATATTCTCAAAAAGTGTAGCAAAATCGCATCATGAGATTTCTTTCTTCTTCTCTTCTTTTTTCAAGCTGTCGCCAATGGAACAGCATTACTATACAACAGAGTATGAACTTCATCAGTCAAGAAAACTTGCAATTTGAAAATTTGCCAATTTGCCCCCACAAATCGAAGCGAAAAAGATTGCATGCTGCAATTTAAACATTATGTAGACATAAATAGCGAATCAAGGACAATAGATGGACAGTTAAAAAAGAATCCAGTACAACATAATCAACAATGATCCAATGGAACGTCAAATTATTGCTGTCAATTCTCAGGCGGACAAAACACATGGAGTCATCAACTCCATTGTCAGGCGATGTCCCGCTCAGAATGTTAAAAGGAAAGAAAGAAAGAAGTGATGCATTTAACAAAAACATTCAACTTGAGCTGGCACCACAAAATCCGGCTCCGCAACCGATATATTACTGCTTCGCACCCTTCAACTTGCCACATGGATCATTCTTATTCTCGCTTGGACGGGTCAGCTGCCGCATCTCCATGCTCAGCATCCCAGTACTGACATCAGCTGGAAGATCACTGGGTCCAGGATCACTTGGAAGATCACATTGAGCCCATGCAATCTCGTTCAACTCTGCTGCTAAAGACATCAGCTCTTGGCTCGAGGAGGGAGACTCAATGTAATCAATGAACTCAGGCCCCAACAAGGAGCTTCCACCATTTGGTCCATTTTGACCCGAAAAGCAACCATAGCCACATTGGTGAGGAATCAAAGGCTCCCCATGGGCATCTTCGAGAAAATGGTGGATGCCAAACTCTGACCCAAGAGCCTGTGCTAGAGGTCCCTGGAGGGGCACCACGGTCGAAGCGCCAGAATTATTTCCAGGACCACCACTTGGAGGGTAATAAACACTAAATGCACCATAGCTTGCCTTTGGACAAAGAACAGGAGGGTTTTCCCTTGTCCCAGCTGTAACATCCTAGGCCCTACTGTGTAGGGGACGAACCGCCATCCCAGCGCGACGAACCGCCATCCTAGCCACGGTCTTTTCCTTCACGGCTTTAAAACGCGTTACACAGATGATTAGAGGGACCCAAGCCTTATAAGCTAACCAAGACCTCTCTTCCTAGGCGATGTGGGACAAGAGAGAAGGCTGTCACACTCTCCACCTCTTAACAGAAGAGCGTCCTCGCTGTGGCCCCACGGGCGTCAGAACATCATTCTTGTTGTGGCCCCACAGGCGGTCGGGAGTCGGCTCTGATACCACTTGTAACATCCCGGGCCCCACTGTGTAATATTGTCCGCTTTGGGTCACCCGCCCTAGCGCGGATGAACCGCCATCCCAGCCACGGTCTTATAAGCTAACCAAGACCTCCCTCCCTGGGCGATGTGGGACAAGAGAGGAGGTTGTTCTGTTAAGAGGTGGAGAGTGTGATAGCATCGAAGAGTGTGACAGCCTCCTCTCTTGTCCCACATCGCCTAGGGATGGAGGTCTTGGTCAGCTTATAAGGCTTGGGTCCCTCTAATTTGTGTAACACGTTTTAAAGCCGTGAGGGAAAAGACCGTGGCTGGGATGGCGGTTCGTCCGCGCCAGGGCGGGTGATCCAAAGCGGACAATATTACACAGTGGGGCCCGGAATGTTACACCAGCAGCAAAACAACCTCCTTTGGCTTGAAATGCTTGATCTTCATAGTTCTGACGTCCATGATAATTTCCACCATCTCCTTCCTCTTGGTTTCCGCTCATCACCACATCTCCACAGGAAAGTGCCTTTTGAGTGAATGCTTTCATTTCACTTAAAATTTGAGCTGCTGTCATGTCACTAGCAGATAACTCGGGACTCCTTTGCTCTGCCTGCTTGTTTTTCAAACTCACATTCCAGTGATTCTTGATTGCATAACCTGTTCTGCCTGGTAGCATCTTTGAAATTGATTTCCATTTGTTCCCATGGA
Organism: Eucalyptus guilfoylei; assembly: GCA_016097605.1. NCBI lineage: Eukaryota > Viridiplantae > Streptophyta > Magnoliopsida > Myrtales > Myrtaceae > Eucalyptus > Eucalyptus guilfoylei. Next base: position 23,523,125 of record CM027869.1, read on the forward strand.
TCTGATGAGCCGTCAGGATGACTCGGTCCTCCTCGTCTGTAACAAGCAAAACACCAGTGAACATCGCCAGTATAAAAGACGTCAAAGTAAGATCTATACAAATATAGTAAACATGAATATAACAAGTATACTAGTGAAAGCATTAATCACTCATCATGTGGTAATTGAGGATAAGAACGTCTGAAGGGAGGCACTTAAAGGAACAATGAAGATGTCTGAATCTTTAACCAACCTTACTTGCCAATTATAAAGTGGCACCGAAATAACATTGTATTTCCAAACAAGGAAAGAGGGTTTCCCCTATAGTTAATCCTAGAGCAGATAAAGGAGGCACTGCTGAAAAAGCTATGACGTAAATTTCTCGAAGAGTATGCTTGCATCTACAATCACAAACATTCTATTTGACCGAATATTATCAAACCACATTATTAAATATTTTGTTCAATCTATAGAACGAGTCAATGGACTCAGCACGATCCATAATGTTTCTGACACTGGCCTAGACATACATGCGTCATGTATGTATCCGTGTTTGGCTAAGCCTAAACACAATCGTATCCACGAAGCCTAAACATAGTGTTATCCATGCAAAAGAAAAAAGGAAGAAAAAAAGAAGAAGAAGAAGGAAACCTCCAAATTTCATTTAAATTGGGAAAGAGCCACCAGAATTGCCAATGGCTGCTCTCAAAGCGAATTGTATTAATTTACAGATAGCTCTAGATGCAAATAACACGAGCAGGCTATCTAAAGAACCATTAGTACTAAAAATTGTCTCCAGCTGCCTTCAAGTCAAGGGTCGAATCAAGGAAAGGGCATGTTTTGACATTCCTTTGTGGAAAGCACAAAACAACTCTTCTCAGACAAAATAGATGTTCAAATCAATACGAGAATAAACTGGGCATTTGCAGCATACGGCAAGCAATTCTCTGTAAACATGCCAATATGATCATTGGCATTTACATGGTGAACCATCCTTCAATGGTTACACACAAGAAGACAACACACAATGTGCCTTAACTTGATAAGGATACTCATATCAAGGCTAGCTGGCTCCTACCTTAAGGCGCTACTACTACTTATTTGCGATAACATCTACACCCTCAGGTCGGATTGTAGGAAGTGAGTAATACATTATGACGTTTGACCATCCCACGCCTTAAACACCTGTTCGCCACTTTGTTTTGGCAGTTCCATCTATTATTTATTGTGAAAGAGTATCTGCTGACTACTCCGCAATGGCGATAGTCTCCATAACCACAAAACCATCTTGACGCCTCATCTAAATATAAAAGTCAAGTTACTAGAGTTTAGTACTAGCTATTCCAACCAAGGAAACCAAGCTTACTAGTTTGTCACATTTTTTGATAAAGTGGGATAGGGGACATGATTTCGGTAAACCAATGCATGAGCTGAGGGTCCAATGTCCCCCTGACCCTCCTAAATAGTCAGGTCATTAAACGGCTCATCGTAGTCAAAAGCAAGCAGAATCAGAGGCAGAACAGCACAATTAACACAAATACACTCAAACCCACTTTCCTTTATAAGCACAATGGACAATGTGACCTCATCAAATGGCCTAAATCTGCGGCTTGATATATGCCGAACTTTCGACTAACAAATATAAGTTGTTGAAGAAGTAAAAGCATTATAGGAAGACCTATATTGAACATTTGAGCCAACGTACTGTTTAAATATAGAGTATGATGAGCCTCCAATAAGAGGCTTTGTGAGGCGTCAGTCAACAAAGCCAAAAGTTCCTTGTGCCGGAAAGGATTGAAGATGAACATTCCAAATTACAAGATCTTCACATCTTGGGAAATGCTAATAACTCTTATCATCTAGAAGCACACCAAATGACTGGGAACCACATTAACGAACCAGATAATTCTACCAAAATTACTCCTAGTGAATCACATATATTTTTATATGAAAAGGATGTACATAAAAATTCATCCTCAGAGTCTTTAAGAAGATGTTTAAAATGAAAATAGAAATTATGCGATTTATTGCTAGAAACTTGTGGATTGGCAATTTTTCAGGAACTTCGAATCTCGAGTCATAAGTTAATTTCCATATAAGACGACAGATATATAAATGAATCGTAGAAAAAAGAATATGCTGCATTATAAAGCATGTCATTGAAATTTTATGTCCAATGCCCCCCACTGGCTGAAACCAAAATCGTGCCTTCAAAGATGAGAACATGAACATTTCCTTTTAGAGTGGACGCTCCCATTCTAGATCTTTGATTTCCTTGGCTAATGCACTCCATTGGCTAAAAACAAAATCATGCCCGTTCTAAGGCACGGAAGATGTTTAGGGAAAGCGTCTAGAGCTTGGAATGCATTACATCAGCCAACATGTAGATGCTTTTCATGAATATACCCTTTTTGTTTCTTCGGTTTACATTCTTCAATCATCCTTATGCGCAAGCCACTCATGAGTCCTATGGGGTCTTTACCGAAACTATGTTTAGCAAAATTCTTCCAACCAGCCTCCCTTGCTTTTCCTTCACCGTCTCGTGATCTTAGAGTAATGTATAGTAAATCCAAAAGTCAAGATCAGGTAGGTCATCGCCAAAGTAGTTACGGTGACTCATCATGCTTTTTAATTTGTTTACCGGTTATCGCTTGGCACCTTGAGTTGGCATATATTCTCGATTATATGTATTATTTATCTTGTTACATCCTATGATATGACAATTGCAATACAAGCACCTAAATTTCCCATCTCCACCTGAAAAGAAAGTTTTCCAATGATAGAACTAGTTTGCTCATTTCTTTGAAACATGCATCAATTTGGTACCTGTAATGAGAACATTACGTGTATAAAATTTGGTACGATAAGGGAGGCTTCTTCATATTTCATAAAGAGAGGAGCTACAACATCAATAGGCTCTAATAACTTCATTTCAACAGCCAATATGCTAAGATATTTATGACATGCACACTACTGTGATAATTACTAATCAAAACCATTATCAACGTTTCTCTTCCACATGTGCTTCTACAAAATATTTGTACGCTAAACACATGCCGTGCCATTGATATATATCAGACGACATGGGAGGCTTCTTCATATTTCATAAAGAGAGGAGATACAGCATCAATAGGCTCTAATAACTTCATTTCAACAACCAATACGCTAAGATATTTATGACATGCACACTGCCCTTATAATTACTAACCAAAACGATTATTAACGTTTCTCTTGCATATATGAACCATAGGTACATAGGTAGTTGTACGTTAAACACAACGATGCCGTGCCATTGATATATCTCACACGACCATGCGATTCTTATCTACTTAGTGGGTGGGGTTTTTGTTAACTAAGGGTCACTAAGACGAATTGATCAGTTCACTAGGGCTTCAAGGGGATTATTAATTTTAAGATTGAGATTAAAGAATATTAGAGGACTTTGGCAAGAGCAAATAGAGATGAGTTATGCTTAACTTCTCAAGCTAGAGTTTTAGATTGAATCGTTCACTTGCTTAGTTTGGTGCTAATGACTTGCTAACCCATAAGAATCCTCTGATTTTACTTGAAGTTAAGTTTGTTAGAGTTTTACTATGAGTTAACTGCGACATAAATCCATGAAATTGATTCTTTTATATGCCATTTGTAGTGATAGAGGAAACCCATTAGAGTGGACTTACAAATTGAGGGAGCAACTGGATGGCATTAAGGTCCTAAACATATGAAGGGGACAATATAATTTATTTGCTTCTGCATAGGAAGGAAAACGAAGATGTAAGAAAAAATTACTCCACCTAGCCGGTACAGTAAGCGTGCTTGATATTGGATTCGCTGTTCAGTTTGCGTGTGATGTGGCTAAGAGGTTGAAGGTCCGTGCTTTGGTGTTGCCGGTCAGCGGCGCTACGTCGCTTTATGTTTATACTATACTTCCAGTTCTCGAGGAAAGAGGATATTCTACAATAGATGGTAAGCTTTTTTGGTGTTAGACGGTGTTGGAAGAAAGTCAGCGGAAGATGACTTACCTCTTTCTGATGCGCAATGAACAATTTATCCGGAAACGAACATTGAATTACGGATGATCAACGAACAATATTACTTCACGTTAGTTTGAATGCAGTCACAAGTCCAATTTTCATAGCGTAAATGTCAATTGTTTTCGTAAATGAGAAATAGAACGCCTTCTTTTTTTTTTTTTTTATGGAGATGGAATAAGAAAATAAGAATAATTTCTTTCTAAGCGTACATTCTGCCAATTATCCCAACAGTTATCTTCAGAAGATTTTTTATACTATTCTCTCGTACCATTTCAAATGGTGTCTTTCCATCATAACATATAAAGATGAAATGGTGCATTTTAATTGCACCCTATTATGAACGTACTAATAAAGTACAACAAATGGTGTGAGTCAATATATGCTTCTCTTTCTTGGTTCAAAAGATCTGATCATGCGTGTTTTGTGATGAATGAACAAAGAAGTACAATTTTCTCTTCATCGCCCTAATTCTGAAATGAACGGCTTTTGCAAATGGATTTGAGGGGTCAAACACGATTTTCTTTAATCATGCTGTCATAAATTTTTAGAGTACTAAGACTGACTTCCGTAACCCAATTTATCAAACGATGTGTTAAACTGTACTGATTAGCTATCATCTTAGTAAATCATTTTCGCACTGTTCATGGAATAACCATAACACAAGTGAGATGTTCATGAGTATAAAAACTAGCTATATTCCACAATAGATCGCTATTTTAAGTTCCGCAATAATTATTAATTGACCCGTTGAGATGTGAGGTACTTAATGTTGATGTGTCTTTGTTTTTTTGGCCTAAATGTTTAATGCGTCTTATACCTAATGTAACGGTTCAGTAAATTGTTTAAGAAACAAATCCGTGCAATATATGTGAATGCCAGTAATTTTCTGTATAAAATCATCTGGGCGGCTCTAAATGTCAAGATTTGTATATTGTTTGCATCCTTCAACTCATAAAGTATAGTTTCTTGCACATGCATTAGGTTCACAATCCGAAGAGGCAGTGACGGAGTTTCCACCGTTACTAGTTCGAGACATCCCCGGGATGAAGTTGCAGAAACCTGAGATGGCATTGCAATTATTTGATAACATGATTAAGGTAATCAAGAGCTCTGCCGGTGTCATCTTCAACACTTTCGAAGAGCTAGAGCACCCTGCCCTCATGTCGGTCTGGGAAGTTTTGTCGGTCCCGGATTTTGTGATCGGTCCGTTCCACAAATGCTGCATGACATCTTCTTCGAGCAGCTTGTTAGCAGAGGAAAGAAGCTGCATCTCCTGACTAGACGAACAGCCACTCAAGTCCATGATGTACATGAGCTTTGGGAGTGTCGTGGTCTTGAGCGAGTCGGAAATCTTGGAGATAGCACTAGGCCTAGCCGACTCTGAGCAGCCCTTTTTGTGGGTGGTCCGGCCAAGGTTGGTCTGCGATCCGGAGTGGCTACAGAAGTCGCCGAGCCACTTCCTTGAGGCGCTGGAAAGGAGAGGGAAGATAGTGAAATAGGCATCTCAAATGGAAGTTATTAACACCTAAATTTTTGGGGTTGATTTTTGCTAAATTAAAAAAAAAAAAAAAAAACATGGCATATAGTTTAGAAACATTTTATTTTTATTTTCATTTTGTTTTATTTTATTTTAGACCGTCGATGAAGGGAAGATTTTTTATATATTCCATTAAGATTTTTCATATATATTATCTTGCGCAAAAAATGAATTTTTTGGATAGAATATGTGAAAAATAAAAAAAGGGGAATATTGCGCTTGGTGGATATATTTCAACGATATATTTAGGGATATCATGCATGAACAAAAAGGAAAAAATATATACTGCAAAGATACATTTTTTAGACCTATATAATACCTCGCGTGTAATTTGTTTGGGGGTTCTTTTCGGTTGGGTAAAAAAAGAACACAAAATAGTAAAAAGAGAAAAGTGAGTGACGTAAGAGAGAGAAAAAGTAAAAAAAGGGCAAACCCTAATCGGGGGACTGTTCATCTTCTCCGAGGGTCCCCCGACCCCGCCGGCGCCGCATCTCCGACCGCGAGCCCCGGTGCCCGAAGCTCACGCGCCGCCCCCCCCCCGACGTTTCGCCGCCGCATCTCCGTTCGCGAGCCCCAGCGCCTGTCGACCCAGCAGATCGGTCCCGTCGCCTGCAACTCCCAGATCCGGCGACGATCTGACGCTTCTGCTCCCCGCCGTCGCTGATTTGCCGCATCAACTCCGATCCGCCGCACCGGAGTTGCTCCCCGACGTCGTTGCTCCAGATCGACCCGCATCTGCCCAGATCCGCCTCGCCGGAACGCGTCGAAGCCCCTGCCTCGCTCCCTGTCGTCGCGATCCAGCCCCGACGCCGGCAGATCTGAGATCTCCTGCAGCAGCCGCGACCCGAGCGCTCCGGCTCACCTCCACCTGACGTCGCGTCGCTGTCCCTGCGCGATCCGACGCCACCAGAGCCCGCACCGCCACTGCTCGCTTCCGCCATCGATCGACACCGTCACCCGGAGCCCTCTGCTTCGACGACCCAGATCTGCTCTGTCCCTGCCACCGCCTCGCCTCACCGGACACCGAGCGACACCCCGGTCCAGCCTGACCTGTGACCAGCTGCTCCAGCTGCCCGAGCGCCGCCGCTGCCCAAGTGCTGCTGCTGCTACAGCCCGTGTTGACTCGCGACGCCGCTCCCCTTCCCGACGCTAGATCCGGCGACCTGCTGTGCCTTCGCCGGAACCCCTCACCGGAGACCCACGTCAGAGCTCCGAACGGTGGCCAAGATTTCTTTTCTTTTTTTAAAAAAAAAAAAGGAAAAATCAGATTAGGTATATTTGCTTTATTTTATTAGGCAAGTTTGTTTCTATTTTATTTCTTGTTACTTATTTGCAATATTTCCCTATGCATAATTAGAAATTATCACATACCACCTGATTCGCAACCGCGCCTCGGTTTTTTTATTTCATCTATAAGGCTTTAGATGAAATAATTAATCAAGCGGGAATAAAATTGACACAGGTTTAAGATCAATTTATCGATTTTACTATCGAAATATTATCCTTTGAACCGAACGATATGTGATGTTTTTGATGATTTTGAATGGCTTGTCTTGTCTTGATTGTTTTATTTATCTTGAATTATGTCTGAGTTAGAATATTGCATGCTTTAGGGTTATCTTGCATGTTTAGGGTAGAAATTTATTATTTCGAATTTTTAAAAATAGAAAATACCAAAAACATAAATTTAGGATGTTAGATTTAATTACGTTGCATGTTTAATTATTCGGCAATTATTAATTTCGAAATTAAAAAAGAAAAAAAAAAACAACAAAAAAATCATCATGCATATGTCATGTAGAGTTATGGCATCTTTTTGTACGTCATTGCATATTAGGGTAAAATTGCACTTAGTTTAGTTCTAGATAATATTTTTCTTGATTTATTATAAGTTTAGATATTAGATAGATTGCATTTTAGGATTATTTGGGTTAAGATAATATTTTAGTTTTAATTAGGATTTTGCTCAACCTAATTCCTAATGCAAGTTGAATAGGATCTTAATCTAGTTAGATAATTTTCACATTTTATCTAATTTCAAATTTCATAAAAAATACAAAAAAATGTTTTAGGATAAATTAGTTTGACTTTCTAGGATAAATTACATTCTTTTTTAAGGAAAAAAAAAAGCAAAAATGTTATGTGCTCGTCATTAGGATTATATTCATTGAAATACATGCCATGAAGTGGTTGTTGTTAGGTCCATTCGATTAGAAATTTCATGTCATTAGAACTAGGTCATTTAGTCAATATTGCATTGCATATTGCATGATTTTTATTAATTAAGTGAAAAAAAAAAAAATTGCGTGTTAATTAGAAATAATATCTAGAATTGTTGACATAAATTCTAATTTAACATTGCAGATGCTTTCGTTGCTTTGGAGTAAGTTTCGCAATTTATTCATCATTTATCTGGGTATTAAATTGGTGGTTTGTGCAGCCGTGTCATCACCTCACATGTTAGGAAGATAAATTAAAATCAATTCAAGCTGCTTGCTAAACATTTTTCAAAATAAAAGATAAAGGTACCCAAAGGGCGTTAGAAAATTTAGTGTAACCAAGTCCCTGAACTCATGAATCTTTGGTTCGTAGGATTAAAGTAAGTCTCCCATTGCTTTACTTGGTTTTTAATCGACCCACAAAAATAGATTAGTAGCGGCTCTTAGTTAAAAAATCATCTGCATGTTAAAAAATTTAAACTTAAGTCACGAATTGATATGAGTTTGGGAGAGTCCGAGTTAAGTCTAGGCTTAACAATCCATTAGCCAAATCTTAGGTGGTTCACCCGAAAATTTGGTCGCGATAGAAGTGTTGACTCATCCTGCTGTGGGAGCATTTTGGACCCACGGCAGTTGGAACTCGACTTTGGAAAGCATAAGTGAAGGAGTGCGAATGTTGTGCATGCCTCGTTTTCTGATCAAGGAGTGAATGCGAGGTATGTGAGCGATGTTTGGAGGGTTGGAGTGCACTTGAATGGTGGGCTTAAGAGAGAGAATATTGCAAGGGCCGTCAAGAGGCTGGTGCTGAGGAGAGAAGGAGAAGAATTAAGAGGGAGGGCATCGGTTTTGAAGGAGAAGGCCAGTGCGTGCTTGAGACCAGGTGGGTCTTCATACCGAGGTTTAGATGGACTAGTCAATCACATATTGAGATTCCATTCTGAAAACAGGTCGTCAGTTCTTGAAGGAAGTGTTAACCCCCTGTAGCTAGCATAGATTCAGTCGATGCTCTCCTTTTGGTCCCATTCTTGGAAAGATGCTCCATGCACGATCAAGGATCACTTCGTATCCTCGTCTTTCTCCATAATGTAGACGATCTGCTTATAATTTTGCTGTACATATTGCATTCTCAACCTATTTTGACCATTTTTTAATGCATTGAATACTTATGGATCCCTAAAAAAAACAAAAAAAAACAAAAAAAACAAAGAAGGCAAGTAGGAATCGTCTTTCTTGAATGGATGTGGGGCAATGAGCAACTTCGAAGAAACAGGGCATAAAACAAAGAAGGCAAGTCGGACTCGTCTTTTCTTGAATGGATGTGGGGCATTGAGCAACTTCGAAGAAACAGGGCATTCACCGACCCCCAGGTTAACACTGCCATTGATGTCGTCTAGTACTTAGGGCCATGCCTGAATCTTGACGATCTTGAGGCACGAATCAGATCGCGACATTTCCCTCAAATTTGTCTACATTCTAGTCAGCAGAGACCTGATAAAATATTCAAACTTCATCACTCCAAAGCACATTGTTGCAGTCAAGAGTTCACAAATCTGCAAAAAAACCCCAGCGTCTGTGTCAATCCCTGTTTCTTTGCATCACCAACCTCGAGTCGAATTCAATCAAAAGCTACAAGCTTTCAAGTGTTTCAGTCTGTGACTGTGTGACCCGACACAAGCACAAATCCGAAATGAACCAAAGAAGCAACCGCCGTCTCGTCCTCTTCCCTTTGCCATTTCAGGGCCACATCAACCCAATGCTCCAACTGGCTCAGATCCTCCACGACCGAGGCTTCTCCATCACCGTCCTGCACACTGACCTGAACTCTCCTGATCCATCCTCGCACCCCCACTTCGCCTTTCGCTCCATCGGCGATGGCCTCGGCCAATCAGAGGCCTCAACGTCGGACATCGTCCGCTTGATGACGCTCCTCAATGCCAGGTGCGCTGCTCCCTTCGAGGAACGCTTGAGAGAAGAGATGTCGTCCCAGGATGCGCCAGTCACGTGCTTGATAGCAGACGCGCTGTTCGGTTTCGCCCGGGACGTGGCAGAGAGGGCAGGAGTGCGGAGGATGGTGTTGCGGACCGGCGGCGCGACATCACTCCGCGTTTTGGCCGGATTTCGGTTGCTCAGGGAAAGAGGGTACCTCCCAATAGAAGGTATGACAGTTTTCTAATCTCTAGGGTTGATGCTTTGAGCTTCTATTTCCAGACACGTTCTGGGCATTCCGTAGATGCCATATCTAGATGATAGGGGTGACTCCGTGTGTCTGCTTTAGTGGCTGGTTTGCAAAGCACGAAGGTTAAGTGATAAAGATGCATCAGAGTACGCCGTTTCTTAACAGAGTAGCTCTCTGGCTGATTGTAAGGTGCTGAGTTATGAAGCGTTCTCTTATTAGCAGCACTATGCCATTGAACTGACAATGACAGTTTCTTTCTGGCTCTCTGCATATCAGAATCTCGGCTCGAAGATCCCGTGCCGGAGTTTCCGCCCTTACGAGTGAAGGACCTTCCACGCATCACTGGGGAGCCTGAACTGCTCGACCGGATTCTAAACGACATGAATGAGGGAATCAAGGACTCTTCAGGACTTATCCTGAACACATTTGAAGATCTCGAGCAGCCCGCTCTTTCTTTACTACGCCAAGAAGATCCAATCGCAGTTTTCCCAATTGGCCCATTTCACAAATGCGGTCCATCTTCATCGGGAAGTCTCTTGGCGGAAGACCGGAGTTGCATTTCCTGGCTGGACAAGCAAGCCCCTAACTCAGTGGTCTATGTGAGCTTTGGGAGCATCGCCTCTGTGAACGAGTCGGAATTTTCCGAAATAGCTTTAGGTTTAGCCGATAGCCAGCAGCCATTCTTGTGGGTGGTTCGACCCGGGTCAGTGAGCGGCTCGGAACTCTTAGAGAATTTGCCCGGTTGCTTTTTGGAGGCATTAGAGGAGAGGGGGAAGATTGTGAAATGGGCGCCTCAACATGAAGTGCTGGCTCATCGGGCTGTCGGAGCATTTTGGACTCACAATGGATGGAACTCCACTCTTGAGAGCATTTCGGAAGGGGTTCCGATGATATGCATGCCCTGTTTCTCGGACCAAAATGTCAATGCAAGATTTGCGAGTGATGTTTGGAGAGTGGGAGTGCACTTGAACGACGGGCTGGAGAGAAGGAAGATTGCAGAGGCTATTCGGAAGCTGTTGGTGGAGAAAGAAGGAGAAGAGGTAAGAGAGAGGGCAGCACAATTCAAGGAGAAGGCAAATAGTTGTCTGATGCAAGGAGGGTCGTCGTTCCAATCCCTAGATGGATTGGCCAATCATATCTTATCCTCTGAATCGTTCGTCTTCGGTTCTAACGAATCATCAGCATAAACCACAGCTGCGATCTTAGTTGATGCCCTTTTCTTTGAGAACATTCTTATTCTTGTCTAGGCACGAGCACGGGCTGGGTAATGCCGCCTGAATTTCCACGATGGACATTCCGACTTGTTTATCAGCTCTAGTGGTTCTCACTACTCTGGTTTAAGCTTTTGCTTTTGTTTCGACGTACGTGCACATCCAGTCCCCAGAAATAAATTGTTCTGTTTCACAAGTGCTTCCCAGTTACTGGCATGGTTTGCTGACTTTTCCTTTGCCTAGGGCTCATGGGACTGGTTCATCAGTCCCTGACTGGCAACCAAACAAGTTCCTGAATGTACGAAAAGGTCTGGAAAATGTGTGTAAGAAGCACGGTCTTCATATTCATGAATTGCGCCCATGCTTCCCTAGAACTAATCAAACGGTCATATAATAAGGAAAAAGATCGGCATTACATCGTGCACCATCTCACATCCCGCATTGCCTGACGATTGATGAACTATCGTCCTTCTTCTTAACTATGTTTTGATTTGGATTTGCTTGTACTCTATTTGTAGCCCCCTATTAAATCACATGACAAAAATCTAAAACAAACAAAAATGCAGAAGGAGCGGAAGTGGAGGATAGAGATTGATACAGTCGGACTAATCCGACAGATAGGTTATTTCACGCATATGGTGAGGCATTAAGTACTGAAGTTGGCCAAAAGGAGGAGATTATCTCCACATACCAGGTAGAAGATATTCTCAAAAAGTGTAGCAAAATCGCATCATGAGATTTCTTTCTTCTTCTCTTCTTTTTTCAAAGCTAACCAGCCGTAGGATCTTTGTACATCAGATGTTCAAGCTGTCGCCAATGGAACAGCATTACTATACAACAGAGTATGAACTTCATCAGTCAAGAAAACTTGCAATTTGAAAATTTGCCAATTTGCCCCCACAAATCGATGCGAAAAAGATTGCATGCTGCAATTTAAACATTATGTAGACATAAATAGCGAATCAAGGACAATAGATGGACAGTTAAAAAAGAATCCAGTACAACATAATCAACAATGATCCAATGGAACGTCAAATTATTGCTGTCAATTCTCAGGCGGGCAAAACACATGGAGTCATCAACTCCATTGTCAGGCGATGTCCCGCTCAGAATGTTAAAAGGAAGGAAAGAAAGAAGTGATGCATTTAACAAAAACATTCAACTTGAGCTGGCACCACAAAATCCGGCTCCCCAACCGATATATTACTGCTTCGCACCCTTCAACTTGCCACATGGATCATTCTTATTCTCGCTTGGACGGGTCAGCTGCCGCATCTCCATGCTCAGCATCCCAGTACTGACATTAGCTGGAAGATCACTTGGTCCAGGATCACTGGGAAGATCACACTGAGCCCATGCAATCTCGTTCAACTCTGCTGCTAAAGACATCAGCTCTTGGCTCGAGGAGGGAGACTCAATGTAATCAATGAACTCAGGCCCCAACAAGGAGCTTCCACCATTTGGTCCATTTTGACCCGAACAGCAACCATAGCCACATTGGTGAGGAATCAAACGCTCCCCATGGGCATCTTCGAGAAAATGGTGGATGCCAAACTCTGACCCAAGAGCCTGTGCTAGAGGTCCCTGGAGGGGCACCACGGTCGAAGCGCCAGAATTATTTCCAGGACCACCACTTGGAGGGTAATAAACACTAAATGCACCATAGCTTGCCTTCGGACGAAGAACAGGAGGGTTTTCCCTTGTCCCAGCAGCAAGACAACCTCCTTTGGCTTGAAATGCTTGATCTTCATAGTTCTGATGTCCACGATAATTTCCACCATCTCCTTCCTCTTGGTTTCCGCTCATCACCACATCTCCAAAGGAAAGTGCCTTTTGAGTGAATGCTTTCATTTCGCTTAAAATTTGAGCTGCTGTCATGTCACTAGCAGATAACTCGGGACTCCTTTGCTCTGCCTGCTTGTTTTTCAAACTCACATTCCAGTGATTCTTGATTGCATAACCTGTTCTGCCTGGTAGCATCTTTGAAATTGATTTCCATTTGTTCCCATGGATCTGATGAGCCGTCAGGATGACTCGGTCCTCCTCATCTGTAACAAGCAAAACACCAGTGAACATCGCCAGTATAAAAGACGTCAAAGTAAGATCTATACAAATATAGTAAACATGAATATAACAAGTACACTAGTGGAAGCATTAATCACTCAGCATGTGGTAATTGAGGATAAGAACGTCTGAAGGGAGGCACTTAAAGGAACAATGAAGATGTCTACGAATCTTCAACCAACCTTACTTGCCAATTATAAAGTGGCACCGAAATAACATTGTATTCCCAAACAAGGAAAGAGGGTTTCCCCTATAGTTAATCCTAGAGCAGATAAAGGAGGCACCACTGAAAAAGCTATGACGTAAATTTCTCGAAGAGTATGCTGGCATCTACAATCACACAAACATTCTATTTGACCGAATATTATCAAACCACATTATTAAGTATTTTGTTCAATCAATAGAACAAGTCAATGGACTCAACACGATCCATAATATTTGTGATACTGGCCTAAATATACATGCGTCATGTATGTATCTGTGTTTGGCCAAGCCTAAGCACAATTGTATCCACAAAGCCTAAACATAGTGTTATCCATGCAAAAGAAGGAAACCTCCAAATTTCATTTAAATTCGGAAAGAGCCACCAGAATTGCCAATGGATGCTCTCAAAGCAAATTGTATTAATGTACAGATAGCTCTAGATGCAAATAACACAAGCAGGCTATCTAAAGAACTGTTGGTACTAAAAATTGTCTCCAGCTGCGTTCAAGTCAAGGGCTGAATCAAGGAAAGGGCATGTTTTGACATTCCTATGTGGAAAGCACAAAACAACTCTTCCCAGACAAAATAGATGTTCAAATCAATACGAGAATAAACTGGGCATTTGCAGCATATGGCAAGCAATTCTCTGTAAACATGCCAATATGAGCATGGGCATTTACATGGTGAACTATCCTTCAATAGTTACACACAAGAAGACAACACACAATGTGCCATAACTTGATATGGATACTCATATCAAGACTAGCTGGCTCGCACCTCAACGCGCTACTACTACTTGCTTATTTGCGATAACATCTACGCCCTCAGGTCGGATTGTAGGAAGTGAGTGATACATTATGACATTTGAATAAGGCTACACTCCTGAAAACCATCCCATGCCTTAAACACCCATTCGCCACTTTGTTTTGGCAGTTCCATCTATTATTTTATTGTGAAAGAGTATCTACTGACTACTCCACAATGGTGATAGTCTCCATAACCACAAAACCATCTTGATGCCTCATCCAAATATGAAATTCAAGTTACAAGAGTTTAGTACCAGCTATTCCAACCAAGGAAACAAAGCTTACTAGTTTGTCGCATTTTTTAAAAAAGTGGGATAGGGGACATGATTTCGGTAAACCAATGCATGAGCTGAGGGTCCAATGTCCCCCTGACCCTCCTAAACAGTCAGGTCATTAAACGGCTCATCCTAGTCAAAAGCAAGCAGAATCAGAGGCAGAACGGCACAATTAACACAAATACACTCAGAACCACTTTCCTTTATAAGCACAATAGACAATGTGACCTCATCAAATGGCCTAAATCTGTGGCTTGATATATGCCGAACTTTCCACTAACAAATATAAGTCGTTGAAGAAGTAAAAGCATTATAGGAAGGCCTATATAGAACATTTGAGCCAACGTACTGTTTAAATGTAGAGTATGATAAGCCTCCAATAAGAGGCTTTGCGAGGCATCAGTCAACAAAGCCAAAAGTTCCTTGTGCCGGAAAGGAATGCAGATGCAGATTCCAAATTACAAGATCTTCACATCTTGGGAAATGCTAAGAACTCTTCTCATCTAGAAGCACACCTAATGACTAGAACCACATTAATGAACCAGTTAATTCTAGCAAAATAACTCCTAACTCCTAGTGAATCACATATCTATTTATATCAAGAGGATATACATAAAAATTCATCCTCAGAGTCTTTAAGAAGATGTTTAAGATGAAAATAGAAATTATGGGATTTATTGCTAGAAAATTGTAAATTGGCCCTTACCAAAAAAAAAAAAAAAAATTGTAAATTGGCAATTTTTCAGGAACTTCGAATCTTGAGTCATGAGCTAATTTCCATATAAGACCACAGAAACATAAATGAATCGTAGAAAAAAGCACATGCTACATTATAAAGCATGTCATTGAAATTTTATGTCCGATGCGCTCCATTGGCTGAAACCAAAATCATGCCTTCAAAGATGAGAACATGAACATTTCTTTTTAGAGTGGATGCTTCCATTCTAGATCTTTGATTTCCTTGGCTAATGCACTCCATTGGCTAAAAACAAAATCATGCCCGTTCTAAGGCACAGAAAATGTTTAGGGA
This sequence comes from Eucalyptus guilfoylei, assembly GCA_016097605.1. Lineage (NCBI taxonomy): Eukaryota > Viridiplantae > Streptophyta > Magnoliopsida > Myrtales > Myrtaceae > Eucalyptus > Eucalyptus guilfoylei. The sequence continues at coordinate 23,538,660 of CM027869.1, forward strand.
AAGTGTCTAGAGCCTGGAATGCATTACATTAGCCAATATGCAGATGCTCTGCATGAATATACCCTTTTGGTTTCTTTGGTTTACATTCTTCAGTCATCCTTATGCACAAGCTACTTATGAGTCCTATCGGGTCTTTACTGAAACTATGCATAGCAAAATTCTTCCAACCAGCCTCCCTTGCTTCTCCTTCACTGTCTCATGATCTTAAAGTAATGTATGGTAAATCCAAAAGTCGAGATCAGATAGGTCGACACCAAAGTAGTTACGGTGACTCGTCATGCTTTTTAATTTGTTTACCAGCAATGACTTGGTAACTTGAGTTAGCATATATTCTCAATGATATGTATTCTTTATGTTGTTACATCCTATGATATGACAATTGCAATACAAGCACCTAAATTTCCCATCTCCGCCTGAAAAAAAAGTTTTCCAATGAGAGAACTAGTTTGCTCATTGCTTTGAAACATGCATCAATTTGGTACCTATAATGAGAACAGGAATGAACAGCATTGCTTGGATAAAATTTGGCATGACAAGGGAGGCTGTTTCATATTTCATAAAGAGAGGAGATACAACATCAATAGGCTCTAATAACTTCATTTCAACAACCAATATGCTAAGATATTTATGACATGCACACTCCTGTGATAATTACTAATCAAAACCATTATCAACGTTTCTCTTGCATATGTGAAGCATAGGTCTACAAAATATTTGTACGTTAAACACAACAATGCCATGCCGTTGATATATATCACATGACAAGGGAGGCTTCCTCATATTCCATGAAGAGAGGAGATATAACATCAATAGGCTCTAATAACTTCATTTCAACAACCAATATGCTAAGATATTTATGACATGCACACTGCCGTTATAATTACTAATCAAAACCATTATTAACGTTTCTCTTGCATATATGAAGCATAGGTCTACAAAATAGTTGTACGTTAAACCCAACGATGCCATGCCATTGATATATCAAACACGACCATGCGATTATTATATACTTAGGGGCTGTGGTTTTTGGTAACTAAGGGTCATTAACACGAATTGATCAGTTCACTTGGGCTTCAAGGGGATTAGTAATTTTAAGATTGAGATTGAAGAATATTAAAGGACTTTGGCAAGAGCAAATAGAGATGAGTTATGCTTAACTTCTCAAGCTAGAGTTTTAGATCGAATCGTTCACTTGCTTAGTTTGGTGTTAATGACTTGCTAACCCATACAATTCCTCTGATTTTACTTGGAGTTAAGTTTGTTAGAGTTTTGCTATGAGTTAACTTCAACATTAATCCATGAAATTGATTCTTTTATATGCCATTTGTAGTGATAGAGGAAACCCATTAGAGTGGACTTACAAATTGAGAGAGCAACTAGATGGTATTAAGGTCCTAAACATATGAAGGGGACAATACAATTTCTTTGCTCGTGCATAGGAAGGAAAACCAAGATGTAAGGAAAAACATACTCCACCTAGCCTAGCATGTTGGAAAGCTAGAGCCGGCATGGTAAGCTACAAAAAAAGTTCTTTAAAGAATGTGACATGCACTGGAAGCGCCTCCAGTAAAAATCAGCACTCTTCGAGAAAATGGAAAGATAGACACATTGGAAGCAACTCTCATGAAACCAGCACTCTTCAAGGAAAATGAAAAGATAAATTAGCGTAAACTCCAGTTTCTCGTAACAAAGAAGAAAAACCAAGCGTCTATCAATAAATAGTCATCCTTCAAGTTTGGGAGCTTATGAACTTCATTTTCCTGCAACATACCTTATTAGATGAGGATCATGAAATGGCACTCAAAATTAGTGTATAAAAAGAAGAGTATCGCAAAAATGGCTGCTTATTCTCACTAGATCTATATGCAATCCATCACGGTCGCAGTTAAAATGCATGTTATAAACTGTCAAACAGCATGCTGGTCCTTCCAAAAGTTTACCGAGATATCAGATTTCAATTTCCATTGAGGAAAGCTTACTTTCTAACTTGCCTTGTAGGACTACCTATATTCAGGAGAAAAATTGAAAGAGACATACTGCAAAATACACACATACAGCTCAGCCAAAGCTTTAGGATATCCAACTATTCGACTTTTCAACTGAAACATTACGAAGAACACGTGACGATTCTCATTAGCTCAATCTCAAAATCTAACCGTAACAATCCATTAACTAACTAGGAACGGCAGAATCTGAAGCCAGAAGCGCTAAACAATAATTAGGACCGATATAAACCAGATCGTTTGCAACCACCCGGTGCATATATTAGGAAAGTGCAGCTCTCGTAAACTCCCCCTTGTCACTTACCACCTCTTACTCATAATCCAGGACATGCACATCACGGAAAGAAGCAACGTATCGGGCTCTCAGCATATCTCGACGCTCTTATTCCATAGCGATTAAGTCGGCTAACGGACACGAGCAGTTGCATGGAGAAACACACGGCGACATTGGCCACTAGAGAGGTAATGCAATAACCATCCCTAACTTAAAAACGCATACCGGGCACGTAAAACACAACTTTAGAAGATGTAAAATTCGAAATGGACATGGAGGTGATCAGGACTCGCCGCGGGGCACACGATAGAATCAAGCTCTACAGTTTCGATGTGCACTGCAAAATTACACGCACGGACACACACACACACACACGAGTGCTATGATCGTGGTCAACAGGCTGACAACAGTCTAATGTAGCACGATCAAAAGACAGAACCCGGTTCTGGGAATCATCTTTATGGTACGCTCTTCTGTCTTGCTGAACCAAAACAAAAAGGAAAAAGAAAAAGAACGAAACGAGAATGCGGGGAGGCTTGTAAGATTACCGCTGAAAGGCCCATGCTTGACGCTAGGATCGAGGTGGTTGACCCAACGGAACCTGCAGGACTTCCCGGTCCGACCGGGAATCATCGCCGACATGGCATTCCAATTCCCCGGCCCGAAAGCAGCCACGAGCCGAGTCAGCATCGAGTCCTCCTCCGCCGACCAGCCGCGTCCCCTCCGACTACCGCTGGCGCCGGCACCGCCTGCCGCTCCTCCTGCTCCTCCTCCTCCTCCTTCCGGCGCCTCCGCTTCCGCCACCTCTGCCAGCTCATCCTCCTCCTCCTCCTCCTCCTCCTCTTCGTCTTCTTCCTTCAGCTCCGGCTCCTCGTCGCGGCCTTCGTCCTGGTCGACGACGTTCAGGTCGAAATCCATGGCCCTGCGCATCGCGGGACTCTCGGGCTCTTAGGGTTCTGGGCACGGCGGTCCTTGGTTGGTTTTTTTTTTTTTTTGTCCCTTGCTTCGCTCTGGGGTGGCGGACGGAGCGATTGCGAATGCGGGGGCGGGGAGAAGGGAAAGGGAAGCGAGACGAAGCGGAGGAGGAGGAAGGGTGGTGGGTGGGTGCTGACATGGTTGCCGGTTTCGGACTTGCAAAGTGAGGAAGGTCATTAAAGAGAGAACTGCCAAAAGGGATGAGGGAGGAGGGTGGCAATGATGATGATGAGGACGGCGACGAGGAGGAGGAAGAGGAGAAGCGAGCCGCTCCTGAGCTGGATTGCCATATGGGGGGAGGGCCTCAACGTGGCGCGAGACGGGAGGGAGGGAGGGAGGAGGCCAGAGAAGGAAGACGACCGTTTCTCTTCTTCGCCTCGCCTGCTATGGTAGGCTGATAGCATATCGCTCGCTCGGAGATGAAGAGCTTTGGAGAGAGAGAGAGAGGGAGAGGGGTAAATCGGACATTTCCGCTCCCTTCAGAACGCCGAGAGCGGTCGAACTCTCAATCCCGCCTAGAGGGAAAACTCTCATGTGCGCGCGCGATCTGGGTATTCTTTTTCTTTTTTTTTTTTTTTTTGGTCGTAGCTCTGGGTATATTGAATCGTATAAGATTTGGACCGTTGAGTGTGATAGGGCCTTTGAACAAAAAAAAGAAAATTTGTTAGAGCCCACGTGAAACAATTGTAGATATCGCAATTGCCGTTATAAAGTCTCTAGCGCTAAGATTTGGACCGTCGAATCTACTAGTGCTCACGTGGAAATATTGTAAATGTTGCAATCACCATTACAAAGTCTCCGTCGCCAATTTCATTTCTCGACTGGATCCTTTATAACCGGATTAAACGTGTACGGAGATATTGAATATGAATGTGCAATTTGAGGTGTCGAAGTCAAATGTTGGAGAACTAAAAGCCACCTTCTGACTTTGAGTTGAGTGATTGGTTTTTTATGAAGTAGATACTTGTCTTACAATTGATCTAGTTCCGAAGGAAGAGAAGATTTGAAGCTGCATAAATAGGAGAGATCAACTAAACTAAGCTTGGAATTTATGGACTTCGATTTCCAGCATGATTGAATCGTTCTTTTTGTGGTCCACTTCGCCCGAATCTAACCAAAATCATGTGAAAGAATTTGGATTTATTAATCGCAAGTGGAGCGATTAGTTTCGAGTGAATTAGTTTCTGATGAGAAAACCGAAAGTGGTCAAAGTCATCTTACCTAAAGGGGAAACCCTCTGGTGTGCACATGGGGTGTATATCGAATCGTATGAGATTAAGACCATTAAATTTGATAGAGCCCATGTGAAAAAAATAAAATTAAAAAAATTTGTAGAAATTGCAATCGCCGTTACAAAATCTCCAACACTAGGATTTGGACCGTTGAATTTGATAGAGCCCCCGTGAAAAAAAAATTGTAGATATTGCAATTGCTGTTTCAAAGTCTCCACCACTCAATTCCATCTCTTGACTCGATCCTTTATAATCGGATCACACTTTTTTGGCGACTTTGAATGTGAATATGCAAAGCTCCCTTTTTATTTGAAATGTAGAAGTTAAATAGAGAACTGAAGTCGCATTCTAACTTTGATTTGATTGGCTTTTTATGAAATAGATACTTGTCTTACAATTGATTTAGTTATGAATGAAGTTGTGTCAATACGAGAGATCGACTGCACTAAGCTTATGATTTATGGACTTTAATTTCCAGCATGATCAAATTGTTCTCTATGGTTCAACCTGCCTAAATCTAACCAATTTCATGTGGAAGATTTTAGATTTCTTAATCACAAGTGGAATTATCAATTTCAGGTGAATCAATTTCCAATAAGAAAATCTAGGATTTATTCATGATCGATTTTAGATTTCTTTTCTTTGAAATCACGAGACCCTTTAGAATTAAATAGGGGCGCTCGATTTTATGGTGGGTGGTTCCCATCCTAAAACCGGAAATTGTCTACTAAGACCTGATTTCTCAAAATGGGAACTAGAAATTGCCCATTAGTTCATAGACTCCCTTAGAATCTGAACCAATGAAGTTGGCCTAGTAAGGCAAAGAAGGGATAGGGAGGGGCAGAGGAGGAGGAAAAGGGCGGGCATGGGGCATTGGGTGGGGTGGAGCAGAGGTGGGAGAGGGCAGTACGAGGAGTGAGCATGTGTATAGGGACGATGAGGTGGAGCGAGAGTGGAGGCATGGTGGTGGACGATGAGGAGAGAGAGGGAAAGCGAGAGGTGAGGAAGGGTGGGCCTGAGTCATAGGGTGGCAGGAGTATAGGTGGGAGAGGAGAAAATATTGGGTGGTCCGGGATCACCACGTTAGCATAGTCCTGGACCACTCACGCGGCGCCACGTGTGAGGGGAGGGGGACAAAGAAGAGAAAAAGGAGAGAGAGCATCAGAGAGGCGTCAGAGAGGTGGATCCGGTCTCGGTCCTTTGTCCCCCTCCCCTCACACGTGGCGCCGCGTGAGTGGTCACGCTGACGTGGCGGTCTTGGACCACCCAATATTTTCTCGTGGGAGAGGGTGAGACGAGGGGCAAGGATGAGTACAGCGAGGAGAGGGTGGAGCATGAGTGAAGGCGTGTGGTGAAGGATGAGGGGAAAGAGGGAGAGCGGGAGCTGGGAAGAACATATCTTGGGGAGTGTGAGACTTTGTGGGAGACGTGAAAAAAAGTGACCCAGAAAGACATGACATGAGAAGGACAAAAGAACGAGTTTAGAATTTTTAAAAATTCCAACGTAAAAATTAATATAGATATATGTGTGTGCGCTAGTCCAATCCAATCCGAGTGAGCAGTTCCACTCTTGAAACCGAATCAATACTTATCAGTTATAGTAAATCGAAATCATAAACTAGACTGATTCCCATAAGAACTTTTGATTTTGGGCCAATTTGGTTTGATTCTTGGTAGTTCTCGATTCTTTTATACATCCTTAAAATTAAATCACTTTTAGGTATGTATTAAAGTAGGCCTAAAAATTAGGTCACAAGTATTTTCTTTAACTTTTAATATATATATCAATTCTAATTTTAATAAAATTGATATGTTAACTTCTCTTGGCAAATTGGTGGAGGCACTTCAAGACTTCTCAAATTACCTTGAATCAAACAACTTATATATCCATCTTTTAAATTAGATTAGAACTCAGTCAAAAATCGATTTTACGCTAGTAGTTTAGAAAAATAACTATCCTTGAGGTTTCCACTCATGAACCCACAAGAAAACATTAGGTACTCAAGTTGTGCCGGCTCAATAAATTACTAGTCAATTCACCATGCATTATGTGTCCCTCACAAGTCCATTGTCAAATCATTTTCTCCTTTTCTCTCTCTCCTCTCAGGCCTCTGTTTCTCTACTTCTTCACCATTTCTTCCTTTTTTATTTTTAATCTTTCTTTCCCTTTGGCCATGGCCGCGATTGTCCATAGGCAAGTGTCACTTTCATCGGATTTGGCGCGGGCTCGACCCTGCCAAATCCATAAGCTGGCTTGGGAGGTGATGATTTCAAAGTAGTAAAGAAACTTGAGGATGTAGGGGCCAAGAGAGGGCACGGGGTCGCAGACAACAGGGGTTTGGGGTTGTTCTTGGACCCAAGAGGGGGAGGGGGGCAGTGAATGACCTATTTTAGGAAGCAATGACATCATAGCCGCAAGAGATCTCAAGAATGCAGGGGGTTGAGGGAGGGCCTGGGGTGGCAGGTTATGATGACGAGGGACTTGGGCTTGTTCTTGGACCCGAGGGTGGCAAACGACCTTAATGGTGGAGTCATTGTTAGAGGGGGATTGGCATACAAGGCAATGGTAGAGGTGATGGATGAGGTGGAGGTGGCCAAGAGAGAGAGAGTAGAGCTAGGGCTACATGAGAGGGAGAGAGAGACCGGGAAGAAAAGAGAGAGACAAAAGGAGAGATCTCTGATGGTGGACCTACAAGAGACGTGTCACACAATGAGTAGACTAGTAAGTTGTTGAGTTGACACAATTTGAATACGCAATGTTTTCTTATGAACCCACTTGGTTCACCTGAGAATAGGGCTTGAACCGATCTATTTGATCCTGTTGGGCTGATTCCCAAATTGAATCGGGACATATGCTCACCCCTAATCACGAGGTATGAATGATGATACCCAAGGATGTTGGACCGGTGCGAGGTGCGGCCCGCCCATCGACTGGGTCAAGGAGAGCGGCCTCATTGCAAAAGTCGATGGCAAGGCCAGGCCAAGTCCAAAGGCCCATGCATGTACCAATGGACCAGGCATAGCTTTGCCTTTCGGGCCTCCCACGACCCAGAATAAATTCCTCAATCCGTCCTCCCATTCCCACGCGCTAAAAAGGGAAGTCGAAACCTCACGCGCGCGAATCGTCCACGCCACGCTCGTCTTGTTCCTTTCGTGCTTCTTTCTTTTCTCCTGCATTTCCTCTGCTCTCTGCACTCTGCTACTGAAACCCCACGCACCCGATCGCTTCAAGCGACCATGCCGTCTAGACCTTCCGCTCTCGCCTTCTCTCGCCTCCTGATCATCCACATTGCCGTCCCCCTGCTCGCTCTGGCTGGGGCCTCCGTCCCTCTCGTCCTCGTGCCCGAAACCCTAGTCGGCCTCCCCGGTTTCGACGACGGCGTCTCCCTCCTCGGCGACGCCGCTCTGGTGGCCGCCGGCGCCGGCGGCGGAGGGTCCCACGTGCGGGTCACGCGCCCCTCGGCCTCCAGCTCCGGCTTCCTCCGGTGGCCGAAGCCCTTCCGGTTCGCCGACCCGAGGTCGGCCGCTCCGACGTCGTTCTCGTCCGAGTTCGCCTTCTCGATCTCGCCCGGCAACGCCGACGGCCTCGCTCTCGTGCTGTTCCCGAGGGATTTTAGGGTCGGAGCGGAAGCGTTCGGTCTCTCCGGGGATCGCAGGTTCGTCGGGGTTGAGTACGACGCTTGGATGAATGAGGAAGTGGGCGATGTGAATGCGAATCATGTAGGTGTGGATTTGGGCAATTTCAGGTCTGTTAGCGTCTGCAATGCGTCGTCTGTAGGCTTAGCGCTGAGCAGTGGGGAGAAATTGAAGTCGTGGGTGGATTACGACGGGAGCTCGAAGAGACTCGAGGTTAGGCTGAGTAAGTTTAGGGATCCAAGGCCATATGATCCAATCATCGCATACTCGATTGACTTGTTGCGAATGTGGAAGGGCGAGGATGTTTATGTCGGTATAAGCTCGGCAAATGGGAATTCATCGCAGACTATTAGTGTATACTCATGGAGGTTTAAGCCGAGGAAGGTTCCGATGTCGATGCATTCTTTGCCTGCTAGACCACACGGCTATTCTGGCGAGCATGGTAAGCTGCGCAAGAGAGGCAAGTGTCCCTTGGCGATTCTTGGCAGGGTAATTTTCGCCACGGGGTGTGGAGCATTGTTGGCATTCTTGGGGCTCTTTCTGTGGGCAATTGTTGCTAATAGGCACACTGTATTTCCGGCGGAATGTCCAGTTTTGCGTCCTGCAGACTTCAAGTATGAAAAGATCAATGTGGTTGTGGGGAAGGACGTCGAAGGTGGTAAGCATTGAGTTATGAGCTGATTGCTTAATTTTGTACATGCTAGTCTTGGGTATTGTTCATTTTGTGCTTTATGGATCTAGTGAACTCGTAGCTCCTTCTGTGAAAGGAATTACGCAAATATGTCTAGGTGTCCACGTATGAATAGAAACTGCGGCGTGTAGCTGCTTGTGGTGGGTTTGCAATCGTGTGAACTGAGTTATCCTTTCCTTGGGACTTTGCCAAGAGAAATCAATGCATTTTCTGTAGCTGCGGAGGTTTCAAGTTGTTGTTTTCCGTCTGCTTACGAATGTTTAGATGCATCACCTTTTCATCTTCGACCTCTTTCCCATCTCCCCCTAAGCATTTCGCTCGTTCTCTCTAATTCCCTTTTTAGTAAGCCTGGCTTTGTTCGTAGCACTTCTCCGATGCATATCCACGTCCAATGTCTACTTCTGCAGCCCCTGAGGAAACTTCAACATGTTGTAGGAAAATATGGCTACTCCATGAGAATTTGTTGTTCTCTATATGGACAAAGCAAAACAGGCTCCGCAATGTAGGTCGTTAGTGCTAGCTAGCGTGGTGAACATGGCAATTTTAGTGGAGGTACAAACCTTCTACGCAAGTGTAGTCATTTTAGGATTTGAAAGAACGGTGTTATTCACTGAAGCCGCAGTTTTACCCTTTCTTATTTATCAATGATCGTCAGGACAGTTTGTGGGTTGAGATTGGAATAAACATCGAGAATTCAGTTAGGATCGCCTCAGCTGTGACGCTGTGGTGAATGTTGCTTGCAGCCATTGCCTTGTTCTTACCTTTTGGCGAATAATACGAGGCTAATCGAGTTCCTTTTCCGCTTTGTTGGTGAGATGAGTAAGTTTTCATCTGAATGCGAATTTGATTCGGTCAACTTCTTATTCTCTGTTTGCACTTCTCATGATTTTCAGTCAGCCCAAGGGCAAAAAAAAAAAAAAAGAAAAGTAAATTTCGATCCACGGATCTTTTGTTGCACCAATTACTTATGAGTAATCATATGATATATATAAAATTAGTGGAGTTTGCTAATGTCAAGCTATTTGAAATATCCTAACGGCTCATCAGTGATGAGCTGTGGTGGGTGTATGGCCTGCGTCCATTTGCGGGCCTTAGGGAGAAGAATGTTGAGTTTGAAATTTGCCCGTGGGGAGAGTGGGCTCACAAGGCCCACTAGAGAAATAAATACCTCGAGTCTTGTTGAGGGGGCAGATCGAGAAACTGTTCTTTACCGGATTGATAGTCGTTGATAAATAGATGTCTACCGTATTTGGATACTTCGTATAGGAGTTAAAACGAGATACGCTTGAGTACGACGGGCTATGAGGGGTTATTGGTGGCTTGAGGGCTCCTAGAAGCCCTTCTTGCTGAACCAAGAAACGTTATAAAAAAGAACAAGAGATGAAAGGAGTACCATCTGTGGCGAAAGAACGAGAAAAATAAGGGAGGTCACGGTATCTGTGCCGCTCCTGTGGCCCTCTATACCAACCAAGACGTAAATTCCTCCTCATTGCAGGTCCTTGAAGGGACGTCTCTATTTGCAGATATTCTTGGGCCGGTTGCCATCCGCCACTCTCGTGGGTGCAAGAAGAGTACATGCACAACTACCAACTTGTCCTGTTTCGTTGCTCCCTGTCCGAGAGTAAAGACAACCGGACAATCTCAATAATTGGTTTTGAATATCTAAGTCGCTATAGTGCGGTTGTTGCCCTGTTCCTGTCCGAGCATTTTGTTAAAGATCCTTCTCCAAGACCCTAGCCAGTCGCCCTATTAGTGGTCGCGAGCAGGAAGAGACTTGGGACATGTGGCTCGGAGTTGAGAATTTGATCCCTCAAGAAAGCAAAAATCTCTTCTCTGTGGATGGTCCTGTGTGTCGGTTTCGCTCTGTAATCGGTTAAGGGTTCAATGTCTCCTCCAGGTTTGGGGGCTTCACGGAAAAGGAATCACAAGAGGCATACAAGTTAGGTGCCTAAATGTCGTGTTATCCGAAGAAGACAGTAATTCTTCACCGTGCCCTGTAGATTTGGAACGTCTGCGCTGACCGATGAGAATCGCTCAGACTTATTTCACCCCTAAGGCGAACTGATCTGACTTATTTCACCAGAAAGGGGAACCTGATGTACGCGTACATTGCTTCTTACTCCATCAAGCACCTGCAGCAGAATATGCCAATGTCTTAACCCAGGGATGGTGCTTTTCTGTGACCATCTTTCCCCCTTTCGAGATGGCTCTTGAAACTTCACACTGTTCTTTAATTTAAGTTTAAAGGGCAACAAAAGATTAATGCTCATATTCTTGCTGCTCTATACCATATTAAAGCAGATTTAGAAGTGGAACAATTATTCCCTGCTGTATAATATAATATAAAGCTGCGGACCCATGCGACCACGAAAAGACGGCACTTTGCCATAGAAAAGCTTCTCCCCCGGCATTCGAAGAAAGATATATCCAGCAAAAAACTCGAGCATCTTCTTTCGACTCGTCGAGCTATTCAGAATAGTACCGCAACAATAATGTAATACTCTCTTTTTTCTTCTTTACAGAAAGTGTATATAGCGTCACCGCGAACATCAACAATGGTGCTCTTCCTTTTTGGAAGTGGAGGGCGTTGTCCGTCCGTGACCGTTGGTGGATTTGTGCCACTTGCATTGCTTCATTATTTTAAAACAACGGTCCAAACATAGGAAGCGCAATAATTTGAGATTGGTAATGCATGATATGACATCAATTATCTCCAAAGTGTATTCATTTGAGACTAAAGAAATCAGAGTTAATGATGGCTTTTCAATATCGATCAGCCACGTCAATGATTCCCTCCATGGTGTGGAAGAAAAGGACCACTCCAATCGACACTCCAATAAGTGTTAGATATTTTGTCTACTTGCGAGCGATATTCGTATGCGTTATGAAAGTTTTATTTGAATAAATTTTTCTTCTACCAATTTATATTTGAATTGGGATCGCTGAGGATGCAAATAATAATCATTTTATTCTTAGGACCAATTTCTGATCTATTCTCTAAACAAGTTTCTAAGCAGAGATACGCATTTGATAATAACACAATTTTTTCGCTCTTGGAACAAATTTTCATATGATAGGCCTTCTTAAATATCTCTCTCACATACTCTTTTTCATTCATTCATTATGCTCCACTTTAATCAATTGAATTGAAAACATCAACGTTGAAATTGTAGATGCGGCGAGTGATGAGAAGAGTTTTTATTTCTATTTCTATTCCAAAAATAGAAATGTAGAAAATTTTTATTTTCATTTCTTTTCCAAATCTCTTTAGACTAAAAATATGTTTCAGATATAGAAAAATAAAATTGTGTTACCAAACAGATTTCTATAATAAACTTGTTTCCGAAAACAAAAAATGAAAAAAAAACAGAAAAATAGAATGATTATTATACGTGCCTTGAACTAAAAAAGGACATCTTGCTTGCTACATTGATGTTGTGTTATTGATCAATCACATTATTCGCGTGATATACATCTTAGTAACTTTTTGCATTTAATCCAACTTGGTAACCTTCGTTAGGTAATGGGCGACTTTTTTTCAATGCATCATCGTCCCATGATATGATGATTCCCACATGATATGATGATTGCCACGTAAAAAGCACCGTTCTCATGGGCGGCACGGCAATGATGATGTAGGTCAATGAAACAGGCCCAGCCCTCCATCTCTATCTCTCTCTCTCTCTCTCTCTCTCTCTCTCTCAATGGTGGGTTCATGTCCCTCTCAACTGCACCAACGTTTGACGCAAGAGAAGCTCAATTCAGGGATCACTTCATCTTGTCCCTTTGCGTCAAGCATGCTCCTTCTCTAGCTTCAGAGTTCACCTGCAACTTTTTCTTCTTCATCCATGGATGGCAACTTCCACAGCCCACCACCTGTCTCTCGTTGACGAATCTGGCATCTCCATTAGTTCTTTCCCCCCGGGTCTCTCCTTAAAAACGAGCTTGATTGATCAGATGGCCGCTGTGCAAATGTGATTTTTTCTTTTTCGCGGATAAACAGGTTCCAAACGCAATCCCTAGGGAGTAAAAGATACTCAGGCACGATCATGATGTCCCTACCATCTTTTTGAATTTTGATGGAGATTTATTTCCCTTGACAAAGTATACTAAAGAGAAATGAATGCACTTCTTAATTGCATAGCAAAAGATTGCGCAATCCCATGAATTATGGAAAGTAACTGATATAGTACGTCCTATTCGACATTGAATCATTACTTGATGCATAATTTAGTAATAGTCTATACAAAAGAAGAAGAACATAAAAAATAAAATAAGAGGAAAAAAGAAGGAATTATTTCTTCTCGTATTTCATCTCTCCCCCGAAAATCAAAGGAGGAATCTTTCCTCCGTAAGTCGTCAATCAACTAACCAAGTTGGCTGACCAAAATACTAATATTCCGTCGTACATGTTAATAAATCTTTTTGATCAGTTGAAATACAGAATATCCAATTTCAAATGAAATATCTACTTCCCGGCTCTCTGTCTCTTCCGCACAAGTTGATTTTCTATCGACATGACTTTTGTCTCAGAAGAGCAATACTGCATAACAAACAAAAAAAAGTAAAAGATAGTCAAGCACAATCATGATGTCCCTACCATCTTTCAAGTCTTGATGTAGATTTTTTTTTCCTAATTACATAGCCAAAGTTTGTGCAATTCCATGGATTGTAAAGAGTTACTTATATGGTGTGTACTATATGACATTCAATTATAGCTCGACACATGATTTAGTAATTACCGATACAAAAGATGGAGAACATATGAAATAAAATAAAAGGAAAAAAGAGGGAATCGGTATTTCATCTCTCTCCAAAAATCAAATGAGGAATCTATCAATCAACCAACCACCTTGGTTCACCAAAATACTAATATTCCTCCGTACGCATCTGTAAATCCTTTTTGATAAGTTGGAATGTCGAGAAATCCAAAATCAAATGAAATATCTGCTTGCTCACTCTTGGTCTCTTCCGCACGTGTCGGCTTTCTATTAGCGTACCGCCTGCGTCAAAAACAGCACTACTGCATATCAAACAAAAAAAGTAAAACTAAGGAGCAGTAAGTAAGTAAGTAAGAATGATAAACGTGTGGGGGGCGGGGGCTACACGTGAGAAATGGCACTTCACTTACATCGTTCTCGGCTTTTAGCCACCATGCTCGATTCCCGTTGGCGGACCTGAGACATTCTCCTGCAAGGTGCGCGCAGAGCATCCGAACGCTCCGCACGACGTGGCGCCCGTCAGATCGCCCGTCAGATCTCGAGGATCGACCGGACCTGCTCCCCGCATCGGCCTCGGAAAACCCGAAAAGCCACCCCCAACCATGAACCTGCGAGCACCACCGAAACGGTCAGTGGTCCCCACGTAGCGATCCTTGTTACCGACACGGAAAATTCAGGAGCTCTTCGTAACCCAATCCCCCAACACCGCTTAGCTTTTCGGTAGTGGGCACGATTCTCTCCCTCTCTCTCTCTTTCTCTCTGTGATGGGATACCATGCATGATGCAGGGTGCGACGGAGAGCGAAAGACTCGAGAGGGGGTCGCTTTTTGAATCTGAGGAAGCTATTTTAATTTTCTCGGATTCTCATTGGGCAACTTTCTTATTTTGGAGGGGTGGGTTTTTTTTCTTTTCGCTGGCTGCGATTAATTCTCGCTTTAAATACGGGAGTGGGGGGAGCCGGGGCTGGATACGCTGGCTCAGTCGACGAGAACCGGCATTTTGGAGGAGGCGGAGGAACTGCTCCTGGAAAGCGGTGGTGAAGTTGGCGAGGAAGGAGGGGAAGAGCAAATGACGATGGAGGCAGGCGGCGAGGTGGGTTCGAGGAAGGCCGATGGCGATGAGCATTTCGAGGGCGTCGAGGTCCCGGAAACTGCGCATCTCATTAGCAGAGGTACGGTAGGAACGTGATCGTTCTCGTTCTCGTTCCCGTTTTGTTTTGTTTTGTTTTTTTTCCTCTGCCTTTATCTACAGGTTTGGATTGGGTTGGCTAGCATGTAATTTCTGTAGGGGGGAAAAAGTGGGGATTTTTCTGGCGTTTTTCCTTTGGCTTGCTCTTTGAAGAGGACCTTTGCCAATGTTTGCAATTGGGTTCCTTTGATTTTTTAGCTGTGTTTGTGCTTGTTTCTCCTTTGGAAGGTAAACAAAGGTCTTTTCGAGGGATCCGCACGTTGTACTTTCTAGTCAGCACTTGATGGAAAAAGGGCACCTTCCAAAAACATTGAACTTAATATCTTGTCGAATGTTGCGCTGTTCTTAATTTCTTGTGGAATGTTGGGCTGCTTTCATGAGTTAGAAGAGGAGGATTGGAGGTAAAAAGGGTGACGTTTCAATCTGTGGAGTAGATGTAAGTTGTCTCTGGGCGTTCTGTTGTTCTGCAGGAGAAATGCTATTCTTTCGTGATTTTTTTGTACATGGCTGCACCCGCGTAGTATTCTGTTTGGATTTGAGGGAAGAGCTGAGGAGGAAGGAATCATGAATTGGCCACTTCCTGAATTTTAACCAATCAACGGTATTGGAAGAAGCGAGGGCATGCTTGGCCTTATGCCTAGTATATTGATTACTATATGAAAGCTCAACATTTATCTTTTCTTCCATGTTTGGTCATGTTGATAATTGTAGCTTTTTTTGATTAATGTTTCACGTTTCCGATTAGCTTTCCCTGGCATGTTGCAGATTCATGGTCCCAGGCAGCATTCGTCCTAACAACTAGCGTCAACAGTGTGTTTGTTCTTGGATATTCAGGAACCATCATGGTTCCTCTTGGCTGGGTCCCTGGAGTACTTGGATTAATTGCCGCAGCAGCTATTTCGCTGAACGCTAATGTTCTCATTGCCAAGCTTCATGAATTTGGTGGAAAGAGGCACATTAGATATAGAGACCTTGCTGGACATATATATGGTATGAGAGCAAACGGGATGAATCTTTATTATCTCTCATTACTCCTGATGTGGAAATGAACCTTATTCTTTTCTGGCCTGCTGCAGGTAGGAAAGCTTATTCTCTTACATGGGGATTACAGTATGTTAATCTCTTCATGATTAACACTGGATTTATCATTTTGGCTGGTGAGGCTCTGAAGGTAAAATCAAGTGGAAGGAAAATCTACTTGCTAAAAGTTTTTCTTACTGTTGAACTCCGTCTCAAGTAAATCAAAGAATCATTCAATTTTGCACGAAACAGGACAAAAGTCCCATGGTCCCTGCTGTTTTGAATTGTTCTTCTCTCCACATGATAAATCTGTTACTTTTCTTTAATTCAAATATGTGGATTTTTTCCTTCCATCTAGACTTTTTGCTCTTGGTATTCTGATCACTTGGTGTAATACTTGTATTTATGTCCTCATCTTCATTATGCAGGCGGTTTATGTTCTCTTCCGGGATGACCATGTGATGAAGCTTCCTTACTTCATTGCCATAACGGGTTTTGTCTGTGCCTTGTTTGCCATCGGGATACCTTATTTATCAGCTTTGAGGGTCTGGCTGGGAGTTTCCACAGTCCTCAGTCTGGTGTACATCGTTACTGCATTTGTACTGGCTCTACGAGATGGTAAATTAACATTTTTTACTTATATCGTTACAGTATCCTATTGATGCACCGTATTCCATAATTAGCCTATTAGGCCCCCCGGGCTTTTCTTTTGCCTCTGTCCTTGGCCTGAAATTGTGCTTGCATGTGCATTGAATCTGGAAGTTTTAGCTATGTAGTTTGCCTAGTATGTACTAGAATGGGCTAATATGAAACCGCCACATCTTTTAATCAAAGGAAAGGATTTGGAAAGAAAAACTGAAAATGGAAAACTATTTTCAGTGCCGAGCATAGCACCATCTGTCCTTTTTGTGTCTAAGTAATCTGATCTTCCATGTATATTTGTTGAAGTTTCTCAGAAATAGCTGCTGTATATGCCTGGTTTCTTACCTTTAGTTTCCTAATTACCCATTAGTTGATTATACATATTGTCAAATGAAAATTGCTGCAATTCTCTCTCCTTGAACTTGTCGCAATTGACCAATGAATGGTTGAAGGAAATTCCTATTTAAAGGCTATCACATCTAGCTCTATAGTTTGCCATGAATAGGTTATCTTCTTTTGGTTGAATGCCTCCAACTGCAATAAAGCCACGTCTACTGTAACATCTTAACTATAATATTTTGCGGATTGTATTATGTGGTGGAAATATGACGCAAGTTTATGGTATTTTCTGAAGAAAAAGCTCTCTTGATGACATGGAAATTCTAAAAGTTGTTCTTGGTTTTATAGGCCTTAATTCTCCAGCCAGAGATTATAGCATACCAGGGGATAAAACAAGCAAAATCTTTACCACCATCGGTGCTGCAGCAAATCTTGTTTTTGCCTATAATACGGGAATGCTTCCAGAGATTCAGGTACTCTTTAAAGTTAAATCCTTGACCTTTAAAGAGAAAAGAGAAGTTTACAGGACACGCATGGAAAAAATCTTTGCTTGCTTGAGTTTAGATCAAGTAGTCAATAGAATTGATTACTATACTTGGGAATGACCTTAATGTCTCTTCTGATCATTTTAGACGGAGCACAGTCTGATTCTATTATAGTCAACTATGATTGAAATATTTTTCTTCGTCTAGCCATTCAATGGCGATTCTCCATTCCCATGAACATTGCTGAAATTTTTGTCCAACATCTGCTAGATGGAGAGATGCTGCTTAAATTTTCTTCTGCCATCAAATCTACAATGTACACACGTGCCTCAGTGTTCATTGTTTTGTGTATCTGACAGGCAACGGTGAGAGAGCCTGCTGTGAAGAACATGCTGAAAGCTCTCTACTTTCAGTTCACCGTCGGATGTTTACCGATGTATGCAGTCACATTTGTTGGATATTGGGCCTATGGGTCCTCAACCTCGTCCTATTTGCTCAATAGCGTCAACGGTCCAGTTTGGGTGAAGGCATTAGCCAACATTTCTGCCTTCCTGCAAACGGTCATTTCTTTGCATGTATTTCCTCTTGCCCTGTTCAATTTTTTTTCACTATCTCCATATTTACATTGCACCTATCCTTGTGTTTTAGCAAAGTTACATTGAGACGCTACAATTTTCTTCATCTTTATTCTAGCTATGACCCTTTTTATCGTCCTTTGTCTTCTGCAGATATTTGCTAGTCCAATGTACGAGTACATGGACACCCGCTTCGGCATTACCGGGAGCGCTTTGAAATTCAAGAACTTGTCGTTTAGGATTCTTGTGAGAGGCGGATATCTCACCATAAACACGCTGGTTGCCGCCCTCCTCCCTTTCCTTGGCGACTTCGAGAGCCTCACTGGGGCGATAAGCACGTTCCCTCTCACGTTCATCCTCGCCAACCACATGTATTTGATGGCGAAGCAGAACAAAATGTCTTCCTTACAGAAGTCATGGCATTGGCTTAATGTCTGTTTCTTCGGGTGTATGTCAGTTGCAGCAGCAATTGCGGCCTTGAGGCTTATTGCTGTAGATTCCAAGACATACAATCTTTTTGCAGATTTATGATAATGTAACACATGTAGAAGAGGGGAAAAAAATAAAGTGTATTCTAGAATTGTGGACTGGTTGATTTTTGGAATTGCTAAATCAGAGCTTCCTACATAAAATTTAACTCAGTCCACTCCTTTCCTTCTAGTTTGGTGTCTTGTTCTGAATGAATTTTGCATTATTTGGAGATTTGATCTTGATTGATGACTTCCCCGTCACTGTTATGCCATGAAGTTGAAGTAAAGCAATAAGATGAGGGTGCTTGATGGGCCAATACGATTTGATCATGTTGATTTGGTAAATTTTAATAAGTGTTGATAAGTGCAAAAAAATTGTTGATCAGGAAAATGATCAGTGTTTTTATTTTTTAACTTATTAGTGACTCACCAACATTATATTACAAGGAAAAAGAGTAGCTGACGGTGCTGTTATATTCCAAAATTCAAACAATGGGTTCTCCACCTCAAATTCGGTGGGTTCTCCACATCAAATTGTTTGAAGGAAACCTGTTAACTTATTTAATTGGTTTCCTTCAAAAAGTTAAAACTGGAAAATCTCATTTTGGGGGATTTCCTCAAATCCCATGAGATTCCTTCATTTTAGAAAAAAAAAAACATAATAAAAAAGATAATTTTAGAATAAACCACATACCAAAATATAGATAATCGCAAGTGAAATAATATAATCACTACCAAAAAAAGTAAATAGTTAATGTCATAAGAAAGATCAATTCAAGTTGAAACATGAAAAAAAAAAACAATAAATATTGGCTTTGGGACTAATAATGAAATCATTGTGCTTTCAAATGGCTCCTCGTACTTTTTGTTTATATCAAGTTACTCTAGAAGGATTCTTTAGTAACTAGAATTAAGACTATTGCTATCGGTAACATATGATCAAGTGACACTTGACCATTGTTTCTTATGGATTAGAAGTTAATTTTGTAATAAAGTAATTTTTTTTCGAAAGTAAACAATAATAAATACAATAATGATTTCTTCCTCGATTACAAATTATATTTTGAGAAAATCTATGGCGACCCATCTAATCCTATTTCCAGGTGAGTGAAAATCATTGAAATTCTGTTGAGTGCCTCCAAGTGACCGGGGGTTGCTTTCTTCTACATTTGTGCTAGTTTATATTTCTCAAAAAAGTGATGGAAGACTCCATGTCGGCACCACTTCACCATTTAACAGTGACTAGTCAACCACATTAATATTTTCTAAAAAAATTTGGGTGTTATAGTCCTCTTCTTTTTGTAGCTTCCATTGTAAAAGTAACTAAAGGTACGTGTATTTTAGAAAATTTATATTTAAATTTCCCCACAAGTCCAATTGGTTGCCTTGGATGAGGACCATTGTCATGATGGTCGTCCTTGATAGGTGTTTATTGCGATGGTGGTTGTCTTGTCGATAGATGACCACCGCAAATGGTGATCATTGATAACCAGTAGCCACTGTGACGGTGGTCACTAACGTAGGTCGGGATCAATATTGAGATATAGCTATGGATATGGTTTTCCATGTTTATGTCATGGTTGTTGATGTAATTTCACATTGATAAAATGCGTGGTTATAATGTGTTGTATTTACATGCGATTTTTCCATTGCTAGCATAAGCTTTTGCGCTAAATACCATGACATAGTACCAAAGCATAGGTGAATAGTTTAGACTTTAGCACTTTAATTGGCTCACACCAAATAGGAATCATGTGTGTTTCGCAATAGTCAAGCCGAGTTAAACACGTGTGCACGAGGGGCTTAAACGCAAGAGAGTATTAGTACAATCTCATATCACTTAAAGGCATTAAAATAATGTATCTTATATACATGTATATAAATGGTGTAAGATTTTACTAACAGTTCAGCTCAAAGTGATCATCCGAAAAGATGCAATTACCACCACAATGGTTGTTGCAGGCATGCGATCACCTCCACCACCATCGAGCTAACCACTACAATGACAGTAGCTCGTTGTGGTCGGCCACCCACAATTCCTCTCCATAAGTTCTCTTTGTAATTGTACTATTGCATCTTTTCATTTCAATCATTTTTTTTCTAAATCAACATATGCTATGGTATCATTTAAAGTATAATGTATATAAATTACGATAATTTCATTTTAAGTATATTTTAGCTCATGATTTCTATAACAGTAAGAGTAGAATCATTTAGAGTTGTTCTAGGGAAAGAAAAAAGGTCTTTCTCAATAGAAATTGGTATTGTGCAGGACGTGCAAGTATGATGTCTACTTTTATTTATAGATCGAACTAATTAGGTAGCGTAAAAGAGGAAAAGGATAAATGTACTTGCTCACATAGCTTTAAGAGACATATACAGGCTCGCATGTATGCCTTTCTTTTATACAGTATAGCCGTATATATGACAGCATCATCCCTAACATTTCATTTCTTATACGCCAGCTTTCGTTTCAAGGGAACATTGAAACACACCTTTATTCTTCACGGTCTAAATTATTCATAGCCTATATAAGAACTCGATCTACGAACCTCACGATACGTTAGAGAAGCATTTGTCTCGCGTTTGCATAAGTGATGAAGTCCTTCTGCTACATCTCCCAACCTCCCGAAGAGGACGAAAAAATTGTCATTGATTTTGAGTCTACTAAAGGTTCGCTTAAAGTGCTCAGAATTTGACCACTGAACATGTTGCTTGAAATGTCCAAAGTAACTAAATGGTCCATTTTTCTTACTTCTGCCGGAAGGGCCCCATTCAAATGGTTGTGAGACAAGTTCAAAAAGAGTATAGTTTTAACTACTGGGAAAATCACCGCTGGTCGAAAGAAAAAAGCTCTTGTTTTGTCGAGTCTTCCTCTACCGTCATGGTAGTCTGTCGAGTCTTCTTTGAACCCTAATCACTTCTTCTTGTTCCAATTAGCTTTCATCCGTTTCTCTGCATGTTTCCTTCAACTCCCTCTCTGGCGATTTCGCTTGCTTAGGATCCAACTTCCTGCTTTGAATAGGTGGCTTTTCTTCCATCTTCTTCCCCTCATCACCTCACCCATGCGATTCAAGACAATTCGAGATGGAATTCACTTAGTTGTATCTTCCATTTCATCTTTGCAAGCTTTGTCTCCCTATTTATGTCCGTACTCCTTTCATGCAAGGTTTCTTTTGCTACCCATCTCTACCTCATCATCCACCAGAGCGAATTCCCCTCATTTTCACTTTTTACCCTCATCGTACCTCCATCTTTCTTCCCCTGTGTATTTGGGTAGTCCCAACGTCTGAACTTTCTTGATACCATCTCCACCGGTGTTTGCATGTCGAACCAATCCACCTCCCAACGACAGTTATAATGGAACAATCTCAACAGCAAGAAGAAGCCCGTGTTGCTGCACTCTGCAACAGACTTGGACGACTCTGGCCTGAACAGGAAGTGGAAGTGTGGGACGACGAAGTACCGCCAGCGAAGCTGCAAGAATGCAAACTCACATTAATAGGTAAAATTCTGTCCAATCCTACTATCAACTTTCCAGTTTTTCAGAATACCTTAAAGAGAACATGGCGCATTGATCAAGTAGACATTTCCCAACGCGAAGAGGGGCTCTATGTATTCAAATTCACTTCAGAAGGGGAAAGGCAGCGAATCTTAGACAATGGCCATTGGTTGTTCGGCAATCATCTGATTATTATGAAACCCTGGTTGCCCAATACTCCTCTGCATTGCTATGACTTTACAACTTGTGCGTTCTGGGTGCAAATTTATGGGCTTCCTCTAGAATGATGTACTGAAAATATGATCGTTAAAGCTATTAGACAACTTGGCAACGTGCAGGAGGTGAGAATTGACAGCAAAGACAGTTCTTCAGTTAAATCAGTGAGGGCAAAAGTCGAACTTAATTTAAACGAACCTCTGAAATCTGGTAAACTTATCAGAATGGATGGGAAACACATGTGGATCGACTTTCGGTATGAACGCCTATCACATTATTGTTATTCATGCGGAATCCTGGGCCATTATGCCATGTACTGCAAAGATATTCCTTATGATGCAGCAAATATAGAAGGAAATGACAAATTGTTGTATGGTCAGTGGCTGAGGGCAGAGGTCAGACATCATAGCCCATTCTGGTTTGCATTTTACAAGCCGCACTCGGATGAAGAAGATGTGAAAGAGATAGTACCAGAAACCCAACAGCAGACACCCCTCTTGCTCACAGCAGCACCTCAGACCACCGACTTGCAACCAGCCATCGAGGAGACTCGTACAGAACACCATCTGCATTGTATTCCAGTTCTTACACAGCAGCATCCTTCACTTGCTGACCCTAAACAAAAATCCCCTGCAACAAATCAGTTCACTCTACTCAATACTGCAGCTGAAGATTACTCAGTAAACAAGAAACTCAAGAGTCCAAGATCTACCTCCAAGGCTAGTCCTCTGAAGAAAACTAAAAGATACAGCCCTTATGAATCGAGTTCTAAAGTCATTGATATGCTTGATGAATCAAACCTAATGGAAACCCCTATCTTTACAGCTGAAGGGGTAGGGAAATGGGCCGAGGTGGCTTGCCCAAAAAAGCCACCACTTGACAAATGAAGATCATCAATTGGAATTGTCAGGGGCTGGGCAACCCCCTGACAATTCAAGCTTTAAAGGCCCTTGTGGCCAATGAAAGGCCTAACGTTGTTTTTTTGATGGAAACGAAAAATCAAGAAATGATGATCCAAAATCTGAAGAAAAAGTTGAAGTTTTCTAGTTATTTTGTAGTGAATCCTCTGGGTTTGGCTGGAGGATTGGTAATTTTTTGGAATGACCAGGAGGTGACCTTAACTGTGGAGCATACTAATAGCCACTTTATTGACACGATTTGTACAGAGACTCAAAGTGCTACAACTATGAGACTCACATGTCTTCATGCACCATCGACATATCATCAACGACAGAAAGTATGGGTAGATATCAGACAAATCAGTTCTTCAAATACGTTTCCATGGGTGTGTATCGGGGATTTTAATGACATACTATATCATTGGGAAAAGAAGGGCAAAAAAACAGTGGAGCCATATAGATTACATTCCTTCAGAGAATTTGTGAATGATTGCATGTTTATGGATATTGAAAGTAAGGGTTGTTTTTACACATGGGTGAACAACAGAGATGGTGACGACGCTGTAAAAGAAAGGCTCGATAGGGCCCTGTGCACAGTTGACTGGCGATTAACTTACCCGGAGGCAGAAGTCTTTGCTTACCCTGCTTTGGCCTCAGATCACAGTCCTCTTCTTTTACTTACTGAACCCAACTCTTTAAGACGGAAGAAAACTTTCATCTTTGAAGCTTTCTGGCTCCAAGACAAAGCCTGTAGATCGATTATCAGTAATGCTTGGGCTTCCTCATCGACGCGAGCTTAATCCCTGACAAGCAAGCTTCAACGTACTTCCTTTGCTCTCGCCAAGTGGAGCAAATCCCTCTTCAGCAATGGTCAGCAACACATAAACCTGTTACAACAACAGATTCAGAACCATCTTAATCAACCATGTCATATCTATGATAAGGCACTTGTCTCAAGACTACAAGAAGAAATTCACACTATATGGCAGCGAGAGGAAACATATTGGGCAATGCGTTCGCGCATCCAATAGTTAAGGGGGGGAGACAAGAATACAAAGTTCTTTCATGCGACGACAATTCAGCGCCGACAACGAAATCGCATCAGCATGTTGAAAGATGAGCATCTTGGCTGGATCCGAGACTCTAATCAGCTTAAAAACGCAACGCAAACATATTTCCAAGATCTTTATCGCTCGACTGGATACCGGAATTATGAGCCTGTTCTCATGCAATGCCCTCAGGTAATTACACCAGAAATAGCTCGTAGATCTGGCACTTGCTGAAGCAAAGCTGTACAGCAGCTCGGTGCAGCAACCAACGGTCGAAGGAAACGCTCTCCTCAACCCTAATCGCGTTTGGACTCCACCGGATCGGGGCAGCATTAAAGCCAACATTGATGGGGCTTTTTCCCTCGGCTACTAATATGGGAGCAATTGCGTGTGTCTTCAGGGATCACACTGGCGGTTTGATCGACGGATTCACCTGCACAGTTCGTGCATCCTCTCCCCTGCACTGTGAGATACAAGCCCTTATTTCCACTCTCACTTATTTGCTAGAACAGGGAAAAGAAGAAGCTCACCTCATCATCGAGTCTGATTGTCTGAATCTTGTGGAGATCTTCAACGATCGTTGTTTGCCGCCATGGGAAAGACGAGCACTGGTTGCAGACGCCTTTGTGTTGTGTCGTTCCTTTCCCTACCTGCGAGTTCAACATTGCCGAAGAGAGGCCAACGCTGTAGTTGATTGGGCTGCCAAGGCTCAAGCCGCAACTTCACTTTCACCTTCTTGGTCTTCTTCACCTCCTCTAGTGTTAATGTCTTTACTCTGTATTGATGCCCTTACTGTGGGTTGTAACTTTCGCCCTCCTTGAATATAATGCATCATCTTTTCAGACCAAAAAAAAAAAAAAAAAACTACTAGGAATATGGAACCACTGAGATTCTTGTTAAAAAGATCAAGATCCATCCAATTTTGAAAGTTATGTAGATGTGAAGGAATATTTTCGTGAAAGTTATTCCCATCAAGATATAAAAGAATCGATTTCTTCATCTTCTGCAAAGAGGATGGAATCACCCCCGATAGATTGTTTGTGGAGAGTTCAAGATCTGTTAGATTTAAAAAATTTCCCATCTCAAACAGGATAGAACCTGAAATACTGGTGTAAGCTATCCACAAGACTTCCAAGTTCACAAGATTGCCAATTGCTTTAGGAATCTCGCCAATAATAGGGTTTAAGCCTAATGCCAATTTTGTGATAGGAACAGCCCACCAAGTTTGTTACTCAGAATATTCAACGCGGGTAAGCCAGAAATATTAGTTAATGAACAAAGGAAGCTTAATTCACAAGATCCCCCATTTCCAAGGTTGTTAGAGCTTATGGTCAACTTTTGAAGGTTACGCAAACTTTCGAAAGAAGGTACGTTTCTTGAGAGTTTGTTGGATCCAAGTTGAAGTATCTGTAGAGTCGTAGCATTATTCGCTATCCACAGAGGGATTGATCCAACAAACTGATTATGGTGTATGCTGAAAAATTCTATGTTGGGAAGACCAAAGCCCATTGTAGTGGGAAGACTTCTGTGTATTTTGTCATGCCTCGAGTCCCTACCCTCGGCTCGGGAGCATGACATCCTCCTCCTTGGAATTAATTTGCGATGTTCTGAGAGGCATCGCCGTCCTATTGATTTTATATTTGACTTTAAGCACATACAAAAGCGTGCAATCTCCAATCACCTAATCAATCCACAAACAAAGTCAGGAAGAAAACACTTACATGCATAACTTTCCAGCTTTATTTATCTAATCAGAATGTTACAATTTACAAGCCCTCACTTCTAGGGCCGTATACTCAAAAAGTTATCCCCGGGGGGGGGGGGGAACTAAAATATGCAAGGGGGAGCTTATCTTCTCTACTGAGATCTAACTAAAAAGCGGCTTCCCTACTAGATATTGCTCCCTAGGCATCATCCACAGGGCTGTTTGGTAGGCCTGCATCCTCGCTGGTCCAGGTGAACCATGGAACCCATAAAGGGGTCCGAAGAGGTCTCTATCAAACCACACATAGCACACCCGAGAGTAGTGGGGGACAAGGTCGCGGTACCCCTCGTCTACCCAAACTATGGTGGTGACCCGTCGGAAAATAGAGTCCTCCCTAAACACATCTCTCATGGTAGTCTCCATGTGACAGTATGATTTTCTAATTCCGTTTTCAATTGAATAAATCGGGCTTTTCATCGACGTGCCTATAATGCTATTTTCTGAGCTGATTACTCATGAGATAACTAGACTAGTTGGGGAAGTCATTAAGGGATTTTAATGTAACGGACTTGAGAATTCGACCAGGAATCGACTGCTCGACCGTGTTAGTCTGCAAGGATCATTTTGGCACAGTCGAAAATCTATCAGAGATTGGAAATAGGTCGATTCGATAAAGATATATAATTAGGCATGGGTGATCCCATCTAATTACAAAATTCTTATCGATTGGCACTAAACCGATTTTTGTGTCGTTTTGGTACCCTGTGCTCGTAATTGAAACCTAGAGATTTCCACGACAATCGAGAGTCACCAATGAGTCGAAGATGCATGTTGTGGTTCGATAATAATCGACCACGAGTCCATTGCACCGAAAATTCCCAAAAACTACCCAACGGTTTAGGTTACGTTAAAGTCACGTTTGACTGAAGTTAACCGAGGAAATGATGCCGATTTCAGAAATTGAGAACTTTAAGGTGTCACAATTAATTTTAAGAATGTTGTTACATCTTTCCAATAATTGTTGACGACGGGAATTATTTGAGAAAAATACAAGAGCAGCAGATTTAAAAGAACAAGGGAAATGCCACTTATTAAATAGGATTTTAGGACCTTCAATGTGGAACAATTAGAGAGGATTTATAAGTGACTACTAGGGGACTTGACCCTATTAACTTAAGTGTTAATTTGGTAAATAGGAAAGGAGGAAAAGTCTCAACAAGAAAGGAAAATTCGTAAGAAGGCATGCCCCCATGAATTTCACTTCAATCTTCATCTCATTTGGTGGAGATAACTTTCGGAAAAGTTGTGGGACACATGATGGTGATGGGTGAGCAAAATTCCATGGAAAAATAGGCCCAAAAGCTGGTAGAAATTTCAGTGGGAGCTTCCAAGCATTTTCCTCCCTCTTTCCCCATTCTTTACCTGCGCGTGGACGTCCGCTGGATTTCACAGCACGTCGGCTCCTTCCACCCCCTCACGTACGGAAACTTCTTCTGCTGCAATTTCCCTGCAACTTCCCCTCCATTACTTTATTCTTTCTCTCTCCTCTTCCCCCCCTTTCTCCTCTTGACAACATCACCTCCCCTCTTCTTTTCTTTTTCTCCCCCCTCACGCATTCTCCATTTCTACCGTAGCACCCCCATCCTTCTTTCACCTCCATTTATTTGCTTTCATTTTCAATAGCTTCATCATCCACTCGGCTCACCATCATCCTCACCGTTGCACACCATCCGCTCAAGCCGAGCGCCCTTGGCTTTGAGCTCAACTTCAACGAACCGTCGCTGTTCGAGTTGCGAGCCTTATGATTTCGTCACCGTTGCGCCGCCGGCACAGGAAGTGCGTGGTTCTAGCATAGGTGAGTTGTTTTGCTAAATCTGGAATAGGGGTTGTGTACCTCTATTTAGGAATTTATCCAAGTAAGAAAGGTGTAGATGATATTACATATGGTTAGGTGTTAGTTAGAAATGTTAGATTAGCCATAGAAAGGCTTGGTTGTGGTTTAAAGGATAAGATAAGAACCGTAGAGGATGATTCGGCCAAAAACAGGGGATGTTCTATAAAGCTGTTTTCTGGGCGTGGACGATTTATTATTTTTGTAGACTCATATGTGTTGCGATTTTAAAGAAATTTCCTTCTGAATAAATGTTTTAAACATCTTCAAGTATAACATATATTTTTCTCAGGATTTTTGGGGATTTAAAGGAAAATGATTTTGGCTTCGTTATCTTTAAACAGAAACTTGAACTGCACTGGAATTTGCGACCTGTAAAGATTCTATGGGTTGTTACTAACCCTTAGGGTTCGATTTTAAAAGTTAATTCTTCACAAAAGTTGTTTTTTACGTCTTCTAGTTGAACATACTCGAATTTCCGACCAAATGGACCTGTTTTGAACCCCGAACCAAGTTGATTTCAGAAAACAGAACCGCTGGAAACTGACCCGATTTTAGTGCTGGATTGAGTGAATTACTGGGCCGAATCCAGAAGGATCTGGGCCTCGGTTTCTCATGAAAAATGTTTGTTTACATGTCCTTTAGCACGTGTTCAAGTTTGAGAATTTTTCGAGCTCATATGAATTGGTTTCTGGTCTTGAACCCGAAAGTGCGCAATTGGGCAGTTTCTGCCAATTCTGATCAGTAGAAGTTTATAACTGTTTTGAGATGTTTCTTGCTGGAGATTTGCTTAATTGAGGTTGTGAATGAAATATGCAATTGATCATTGAATTATGATGATGAGTGAATGCATTCATGACATGAGATTCTGAATGAAATATGCAATTGATCATTGAATTATGATGATGAGTGAATGCATACATGACATGAGATTCCATCACGAGCCTTTGGGCCAGACGATGCTCCTTCGGGAATGCCCCACGTCAACGGATGCCGGTCGCAGTGGAGGCTGGGCCGATGCTCCTATACGGAATGCCGTCTAGATGTAGACGTTGCCGTGCTCGACGGTGCGAGACGATGCCCGGTTATGCCGGAAGACTGTTATCTGTGCATTGGCATCATTTGTGACATATGAATGGGTGAAAGTGAGGGACCTAATTAAAAGACGGAACTGTGTGGTGTGGAATGGGACGCGCCATAACGGTTTAGTCTGATAATTGGGAGCCCGTGTACTTATGTTGATATTTATGTCCTTACATATATACATGTTAAAGTATTTACATGATATGTGGTCTCGATATTGTTATGTATGTTTTGATTGACACTAATATGCAGGAACATGCTGGTATTAAAAGAGTTATTAGAAACGCGACTAGATTGCATGTGGAGTGTACCCTTCTCCTACTCTGGATTTAGGGGATTAACTTCCTGAGAAGTGATCTCACCCCTTAGTGGGCTAAAATTTTTCAGGTCCCTAAATGGAAGAAGGCCAAGTCATGTACAGTCGGTTGCAGGGAAGGAAGAGTAGGACTCTCGCTATCTCCTTCCAGGTGATGACGGTTCTTCCATCGAGGCTGGATGCAGGGTGATTGCTCACCCTAGAGAGATCGAGAATTATGGTAGTGTAGTAGTGAACCCCAATCTTGTAAATAGAAGCTTAGCTCGTGGGTAACCGAACAGTTTCACCTTTTTGTATCGGACCTTGGGATGTTAAACTGGTATATATACACATAAGTACTTTGGTATTGTAGGTGTGGCTTGAAAGAAAAATATTATCCTACGTTTCTATCCCACTGCTTTGTTGTATGGAGATTGTCTTACGTTTCCGCATGCGTAAAATAATAAATGGGTTGGCAACAGTTTCTGGGATGTTGCAATCTAAAGTCGACCATTGAGGGATGTGCATGTGCCTGGAGTTCGGGTCGTGACATCCCCGTTTAAATGGTATCGGAGCCAGGTTAGTGTTTGGAGTGATAAGGTGCGATGAGTCATGGGATAGTTAGTAGGAAAGACTTTTAATATGCTGATGCATGTGAGTGATAACTGATTGATAGTTGTTTGGTGTGGGTCATTCAATTTTCCCTAATTCGGTGTGGAATTAGGAGGTAGGTTCTGTAGAGATCCTGTAGGATGAGTGATCCGAATCAGAAGACTCTTAAGAGGAGATCTGTCGCGTTTGTCATTCGGGATAGGACGCCGACTAGGGTCGGTACCCGAGGAAGAGTGCATGCTTAGGCCAGCGTGAGTGAGAGAGTATCGCCTCAAGCTGGTATTGGTGTAGAAGCACTTGACGATCCTAGATTAGATAGGATCGTGCAAGCGCTTGAGTCTTTGGAAATTTTGATGGGACAGCGAGTTTAGAATTAAGCTGCCGCTACTGCTGCTGCAGCCGCACCTGCTGGAGTCCAACCTTGGATTGTGGTCAGGGGGAGACTAATGCACAAGCTGGTAGAGCAGTTATTGAGACTTAAGCCACCGAGGTTCAGTGGTGTGGGCGACCCTGAAACTGCGACCCTTTGGTTAAGGGATGTTAAGAAAACCTTCACCGTGCTGAGGTGTTCAAAGGAAGATCTAGTACTTCTAGCGACTTATCAGCTTCAAGGTAACACCAGTACGTGGTGGGAAGCCACTCAAGGAAGAGTGTTCCCTGAAGGCACAGCTTAGATTTGGGGTGCCTTTGTGAGGTTTTCAATGGAAAGTACTTCTTAGATAGTGCGAGAGAGTCCAAGGTGGCAGAGTTCCAATGGCTTCGCCAGAATTAGATGTTTGTAGATCAGTACAAGGCAAAGTTTGCATAATTGTCTAAGTATGCGCAAAGACTAATTGAGGACCCAGTAGGTGAGACAAAAAGGTTTTTGGACGATTTAGAACTGGACATTGGAAGTCAGTTGATGCCTCTGAACCTGAAGGATAAGCAAGCTTAGGATAGTGCACTACTAGGATGGGTGACCTCCTGGGATAGTGCCTAACCATGCGCGCCAAAAGGGTAAAACCGTGAGGCTCAGTATGGGACGGGCCAAAGCGGACAATGCCTCTGTGAGTTAGTCCCTATAGAACGGGACCCCTTCAGTAGATGTGTAGCTCGGGAACAAACCAGGCGAAGGCTGGTAGACTTGTAATAACCCGGTCCGATGAGGGCGGGGAGTGATCGCTGAGGCTAGAGAGTTTGGACAAGGAGCGGCTCCTGGCAGGCTTCTAGGATGGCGAAGGGGACAGGAATGAACCGGACTATGCACCGAACAGGAGGGGCAGTGTTTCTGGGATAATTTATCAGAGTGGCGCAATGAAAGTATCGTTAAGCTTGTAGAACTTCGGTTTAGTGGAATGAGGTTGGAGAAAGGAGGAGCATCTTGCTATAATGGATTGTTATTGTGAAGCAATTCAGTTTAATCTAGTGGCGAGAGGTAGTTTTGAATTTATTAGGAGTCAAGGAGGACCTTCGATTACCCTAATCTCGTCACTTGGGACAACTCGGTTGTTAGACGAGAGTTGTCAGAGTTACTTGGCGACTGTCATGGACACGACAGTTGAGGAGTTGAAAATTGAAGATATCGCAGTGGTACAAGAATTTTTGGATGTGTTTCCAAAAGAATTGCCAGGTCTACCACCAGAAAGAGAAATAGAGTTCGTGATTGAGTTAGCCCCTGAGATAGAACCAATCTCTAAGGTTCCTTACCGAATAGCGTTATCAGAGTTGAAAGAATTGAAGGTACAGATGCCGGAATTGTTAGATAAGGAATTTATACGTTCCTGTGTATCGCCGTGGGGAGCTCTAGTTTTGTTCGTGAAAAAGAAAGACAGCGCGTTACGTCTATGCATCGACTACCATCAACCCAATCAAGTAACAATTAAGAACAAATACCCACTACCGAGGATCGATGACCTGTTTGATCAGTTACAATGAGCGTCGATATTCTCTAAAATCGACCTGAGGACGGGATATCATCAGCTGAGGATTAGGAAGGAGGACATTCCTAAGTCAGCGTTTCGTACTCGATACGGTCATTATGAATTCACCGTTATGCCATTCGGATTGACGAACGCCCCAGCTGCTTTCATGGATTTGATGAACCGAGTTTTCAAGGAATACCTAGATCAGTTCGTGATTGTGTTCATTGATGATATCTTGGTATACTCGAGAAGTCCAAAAGAGCACGAAGGACATTTGAGAACAGTACTCCAAACTCTGAGAACTCACAAGTTGTATGCCAAGTTTAGCAAGTGCGAGTTTTGATTGGCTCGTGTTGCCTTCCTAGGACATGTGATGTTAGGTGAAGGAATTTCTGTGGACCCAAGCAAGATTGAAGCAGTAATTAATTGACTGAGACCGACTACAGTGACGGAAATAAGAAGCTTTTTGGGTTTAGCAGGGTATTACAGATGGTTCGTGGTGAAGAAAGAAGAGAAGTTCGTGTGGACAGACAAGTGCGAGTGTAGTTTCCAAGAGCTTACGCAAAAGCTGACTACCGCACCTGTGCTGACCATACCATCGGGTCTTGAAGGATACGAGATCTACAGTGATGCGTCGTTTAAAGGGATGGGCTACGTACTGATGCAACATGGTAAAGTTGTTGCATACGCGTCCCGTTAGTTGAGACCTCATGAATTGAACTACCTGACGCATGACTTAGAACTTGCAGCAATCATTTTCGCTTTAAAGATTTGGAGACATTATCTATGTGGAGAAAAAAAAGGGGATTCCAGATCTTTACAGATCATCAAAGTCTCAAGTATTTATTTTCTCAGAAGGAACTGAACATGAGACAGCGTCGTTGGATGGAACTCCTAAAAGATTATGATTGTGATATTTTGTATCACCTTGGTAAGCCAAATAAAGTCGCAGATGCGCTGAGTCAAAAGTCTTCTGTAGCACAGATGGTGCTCAAAGAATGGACTTTGATCGAGAAAGATAAGAGATTCGGATTTCAAATTTGAGGTAGGCCACCTTTCCAATCTTATGGCCACCCTCAGAATTGAACCGAAACTTCAAATGAGAATTAAGACACTTCAGTGGACCGACCCTGAGATCCAAAAAAAAAATTGTACAAGAGGAGGTAGAAAAGAGAAAACCAGATTTTCAAATTTCGTCAATGCGTTATTGGTTGATCTCACTTGGAATTAATCACTCCTAAGATACTGACCATGAGGGGAAAGGCTAATGAGGACAGAACTCGTACGACTAAAGAACTTGACCTGGGAAAATGACTTGACCGTGAGACTTGCGTGAGGATGATCCCGTCGATAGGCAGGCCGATTTTAAGGATGACTAAAAGTCGATTCGCGGACATAACATAATGGAATGATGGGTGATTCCGTTTACTGTTATTGAGCCCACGAACGACCCTAGGTCGATCCTTAGTAATCGTGTACTTTGAAATAAGAATCTATCCTCCGCAATTCCATGTAGTCAAGGACATCCATGTGCCAAGATGTCTTGAACGTGGTTTGGCACGAGTCGGTCACACATGAATCCTCAAAGCCGCCTGTCAGTCTAAGTTATACCCAAAATAGCATTAAGGCGAAATTCACATGGCATGAGGACTAAAGATTGGACCTTGAATTATTAGGAATGTCCGGCACAGAATGAGCAACCTGGGAAAGTGAGGACGCCATGAAGCAACAATACCCTTACCTATTTGATTTAAGAGATGTAACGACTTAAATTTTGAGGACGAAATTTTTATAAGAAGGGAAGAGTTGTGACAGTCTGATTTTCTAATTCTATTTTCAATTGAATAAATCGGGCTTTTCATCGACGTGCCTATAATGCTATTCTCTAAGCTGATCACTCATGAGATAACTAGACTAGTTGGGGAAGTCATTAAGGGATTTTAATGCAACAGGCTTGAGAATTCGACCAGGAATCGATTGCTCCACCGTGTTAGTCTGCAAGGATCATTTCGGCACAGTCAAAAATCTATCAGAGACCGGAAATAGGTCGATTCGATAGAGATATATAATTAGGCATGGGTGATCCCATCTAATTATAAAATTCTTATCGATCGGCACTAAACCGATTTTTGTGTCGTTTTGGTACCATGTGCTCGTAATTGAAACCTAGAGATTTCCACGACAATCGAGAGTCGCCAATGAGTCGAAGATGCATGTTGTGGGTCGATAATAATCGACCACGAGTCCATTGCACCGAAAATTCCCAAAAACTACCCAACGGTTTAGGTTACGTTAAAGTCACGTTTGACTGAAGTTAACCGAGGAAATGATGCCGATTTCAGAAATTGAGAACTTTAAGGTGTCACAATTAATTTTAAGAATGTTGTTACATCTTTCCAATAATTGTTGACGACGGGAATTATTTGAGAAAAATACAAGAGCAGCAGATTTAAAAGAACAAGGGAAATGCCACTTATTAAATAGGATTTTAGGACCTTCAATGTGGAACAATTAGAGAGGATTTATAAGTGACTACTAGGGGACTTGACCCTATTAACTTAAGTGTTAATTTGGTAAATAGGAAAGGAGGAAAAGTCTCAACAAGAAAGGAAAATTCGTAAGAAGGCATGCCCCCATGAATTTCACTTCAATCTTCATCTCATTTGGTGGAGATAACTTTCGGAAAAGTTGTGGGACATATGATGGTGATGGGTGAGCAAAATTCCATGGAAAAATAGGCCCAAAAGCTGGTGGAAATTTCAGTGGGAGCTTCCAAGCATTTTCCTCCCTCTTTCCCCATTCTTTACCTGCGCGTGGACTTTCGCTGGATTTCACAGCATGTCGGCTCCTTCCACCCCCTCACGTACGGCAACTTCTTCTGCTGCAATTTCCCCGCAACTTCCCCTCCATTACTTTATTCTTTCTCTCTCCTCTTCCCCCCCTTTCTCCTCTTGACAACATCACCTCCCCTCTTCTTTTCTTTTTCTCCCCCCTCACGCATTCTCCAATTCTACCGTAGCACCCCCATCCTTCTTTCACCTCCATTTATTTGCTTTCATTTTCAATAGCTTCATCATCCACTCGGCTCACCATCATCCTCACCGTTGCACACCATCCGCTCAAGCCGAGCGCCCTTGGCTTTGAGCTCAACTTCAACGAACCGTCGCCGTTTGAGTTGCGAGCCTTGTGATTTCGTCACCGTTGCGCCGCCGGCACAGGAAGTGCGTGGTTCTAGCATAGGTGAGTTGTTTTGCTAAATCTGGAATAGGGGTTGTGTACCTCTATTTAGGAATTTATCCAAGTAAGAAAGGTGTAGATGATATTACATATGGTTAGGTGTTAGTTAGAAATGTTAGATTAGCCATAGAAAGGCTTGGTTGTGGTTTAAAGGATAAGATAAGAACCGTAGTGGATGATTCGGCCAAAAACAGGGGATGTTCTGTAAAGCTGTTTTCTGGGCGTGGACGATTTATTATTTTTGTAGACTCATATGTGTTGCGATTTTAAAGAAATTTACTTCTGAAGAAATGTTTTACACATATTAAAGTATAACATATATTTTTCTCAGGATTTTTGGGGATTTAAAGGAAAATGATTTTGGCTTCGTTATCTTTAAACAGAAACTTGAACTGCACTGGAATTTGCGACCTGTAAAGATTCTATGGGTTGTTACTAACCCTTAGGGTTCGATTTTAAAAGTAAATTCTTCACAAAAGTTTTTTTTTACGTCTTCTAGTTGAACATACTCAAATTTCAGACCAAATGGACCTGTTTTAAACCCCGAACCAAGTTGATTTCAGAAAACAGAACCGCTGGAAACTGACCCGATTTTAGTGCTGGATTGAGTGAATTACTGGGCCGAATCCAGAAGGATCTGGGCCTCGGTTTCTCATGAAAAATGTTTGTTTACATGTCCTTTAGCACGTGTTCAAGTTTGAGAATTTTTCGAGCTCATATGAATTGGTTTCTGGTCTTGAACCCGAAAGTGCGCAATTGGGCAGTTTCTGCCAATTCTGATCAGTAGAAGTTTATAACTGTTTTGAGATGTTTCTTGCTGGAGATTTGCTTAATTGAGGTTGTGAATGAAATATGCAATTGATCATTGAATTATGATGATGAGTGAATGCATTCATGACATGAGATTCTGAATGAAATATGCAATTGATCATTGAATTATGATGATGAGTAAATGCATACATGACATGAGATTCCGTCATGAGCCTTTGGGCCGGACGATGCTCCTTCGGGAATGCCCCACGTCAACGGATGCCGGTCGCAGTGGAGGCTGGGCCGATGCTCCTATACGGAATGCCGTCTAGATGTAGACGTTGCCGTGCTCGACGGTGCGAGACGATGCCCGGTTATGCCGGAAGACTGTTATCTGTGCATTGGCATCATTTGTGACATATGAATGGGTGAAAGCGAGGGACCTAATTAAAAGACGGAACTGTGTGGTGTGGAATGGGACGCGCCATAACGGTTTAGTCTTGTAATTGGGAGCCCGTGTACTTATGTTGGTATTTATGTCCTTACATATATACATGTTAAAGTATTTACATGATATGTGGTCTCGATATTGTTAAGTATGTTTTGATTGACATTAATATGCAGGAACATGCTGGTATCAAAAGAGTTATTAGAAACGCAACTAGATTGCATGTGGAGTGTACCCTTCTCCTACTCTGGATTTAGGGGATTAACTTGCTGAGAAGTGATCTCACCCCTTAGTGGGCTAAAATTTTTCAAGTCCCTAAATGGAGGAAGGCCAGGTCATGTACAGTCGGTTGCAGGGAAGGAAGAGTAGGACTCTCGCTATCTCCTTCTAGGTGATGACGGTTCTTCCGTCGAGGCTGGATGCAGGGTGACGGCTCACCCTAGAGAGATCGAGAATTATGGTAGTGTAGTAGTGAACCCCAGTCTTGTAAATAGAAGCTTAGCTTGTGGGTAACCGAACAGTTTCACCTTTTTGTATCGGACCTTGGGATGTTAAACTGGTATATATACACATAAGTACTTTGGTATTGTAGGTGTGGCTTGAAAGAAAAATATTATCCTACGTTTCTATCCCACTGCTTTGTTGTATGGAGATTGTCTTACGTTTCCGCATGTGTAAAATAATAAATGGGTCGGCAACAGTTACTGGGATGTTGCAATCTAAAATCGACCATTGAGGGATGTGCATGTGCCCAGAGTTCGGGTCGTGACATTCTGGTAATGGGCACCCCAGAATGTCACGACCCGAACTCTGGGCACATGCACATCCCTCAATGGTCGATTTTAGATTGCAACATCCCAGTAACTGTTGCCGACCCATTTATTATTTTACACATGCGGAAACGTAAGACAATCTCCATACAACAAAGCAGTGGGATAGAAACGTAGGATAATATTTTTCTTTCAAGCCACACCTACAATACCAAAGTACTTATGTGTATATATACCAGTTTAACACCCCAAGGTCCAATACAAAAAGGTGAAACTGTTCGGTTACCCATGAGCTAAGCTTCTATTTACAAGACTGGGGTTCACTACTACACTACCATAATTCTCGATCTCTCTAGTATGAGCCGTCACCCTACATCCAGCCTCGACGGAAGAACCGTCAACACTTGGAAGGAGATAGCGAGAGTCCTACTCTTCCTTCCCTGCAACCGACTGTACATGACCTGGCCTTCCTCCATTTAGGGACTTGAAAAATTTTAGCCCACTAAGGGGTGAGATCACTTCTCAGCAAGTTAATCCCCTAAATCCAGAGTAGGAGAAGGGTACACTCCATATGCAATCTAGTCGCGTTTCTAATAACTCTTTTAATACCAGCATGTTCCTGCATATTAGTGTCAATCAAAACATACATAACAATTTCGAGACCACATATCATGTAAATACTTTAACATGTATATATGTAAGGACATAAATACCAACATAAGTACACGGGCTCCCAATTACCAGACTAAACTGTTATGGCGCGTCCCATTCCATACCACATAGTTCCGTCTTTTAATTAGGTCCCTTGCTTTCACCCATTCATATGTCACAAATGATGCCAATGCACAGATAACAGTCTTCCGGCATAACCGGGCATCGTCTCGCACCGTCGAGCACGGCAACATCTACATCTAGACGGCATTCCGTATAGGAGCATCGGCCCAGCCTCCACTGCGACCGGCATCCGTTGACGTGGGGCATTCCCGAAGGAGCATCGTCCGGCCCAAAGGCTCGTGACGGAATCTCATGTCATGTATGCATTCACTCATCATCATAATTCAATGATCAATTGCATATTTCATTCAGAATCTCATGTCATGAATGCATTCACTCATCATCATAATTCAATGATCAATTGCATATTTCATTCACAACCTCAATTAAGCAAATCTCCAGCAAGAAACATCTCAAAACAGTTATAAACTTCTACTGATCAGAATTGGCAGAAACTGCCCAATTGCGCACTTTCGGGTTCAAGACCAGAAACCAATTCATATGAGCTCGAAAAATTCTCAAACTTGAACACGTGCTAAAGGACATGTAAACAAACATTTTTCATGAGAAACCGAGGCCCAGATCCTTCTGGATTCGGCCCAGTAATTCACTCAATCCAGCACTAAAATCGGGTCAGTTTCCAGCGGTTCTGTTTTTCGAAATCAACTTGGTTCGGGGTCCAAAACAGGTCCATTTGGTCTGAAATTCGAGTATGTTCAACTAGAAGGTGTAACAAACAACTTTCTAAAGAACCCATTTTTAAAATCGAACTAGAAGGGTTAGTAACAACCCATAGAATCTTTACAGGTTGTAAATTCCAGTGCAGTTCGAGTTTCTGTTTAAAGATAACGAAGCAAAAATCAATTTCCTTTAAATCCCCAAAAATCCTGAGAAAAATATATGTGATACTTGAAGATTTTTAAAACATTTATTCAGAAGGAAATTGGTTCAAAATCGCAACACATATGAGTCTATAAAAATAATAAATCGTCCTCGCCTAGAAAACAGTTTTACAGAACATCCCTTGTTTTTGGCCGAATCATCCTCTACCGCTCTTATCTTGCTATTTTAACTAAAAATAAGCCTTTCTATAGCTAATCTAACATTTCTAAACTAATATTAACTATCTCTAATCTCACCTAAACCTTTCTCAACTAATATCAATCCCTAAACAGAGGTACACAACCCCTATTCCAGATTTAGGAAAATAACTCACCTATGCTAGAACCACGCACTTCCTGTGCCGGTGGCGCGACGGCGATGAAATCACAAGGCTCGCAACTCGAACGGCGATGGTTCATTGAAGTTGAGCTCAAAGCCAAGGGCGCTTGGCTTGAGCGGATGGCGTGCAATGGTGAGGATGATGGTGAGCTGAGTGGATGATGAAGCTATTGAAAATGAAAGCAAATAAATAGAGGTGAAAGAAGGATGGGGGTGCTACGGTAGAAATGGAGAATGCGTGAGGGGGGAGAAAAAGAAAAGAAGAGGGGAGGTGATGTTGTCGAGAGGAGAAAAGGGGGGAAGAGGAGAGAGAAAGAATAAAGTAATGGAGGGGAAGTTGCGGGGAAATTGCAGCAGAAGAAGTTGGCGTACGTGAGGGGGTGGAAGTAGCCGACGTGCTGTGAAATCCAGCGAACGTCCACGCGCAGGTAAAGAATGGGGAAAGAGGGAGGAAAATGCTTGGAAGTTCCCACTGAAATTTGCACCAGCTTTTGGGCCTATTTTTCCATGGAATTTTGCTCACCCATCACCATCATATGTCTCACAACTTTTCCGAAAGTTATCTCCACCAAATGAGATGAAGATTGAAGTGAAATTCATGGGGGCATGCCTTCTTACGAATTTTCCTTTCTTGTTGAGACTTTTCCTCCTTTCCTATTTACCAAATTAACACTTAAGTTAATAGGGTCAAGTCCCCTAGTAGTCACTTATAAATCCTCTCTAATTGTTCCACATTGAAGGTCCTAAAATCCTATTTGATAAGTGGCATTTCCCTTGTTCTTTTAAATTTGCTGCTCTTGTATTTTTCTCAAATAATTCACATTGTCAACAATTCTTGGAAAGATGTAACAACATTCTTAAAATTAATTGTGACACCTTAAAGTTCACAATTTCTGAAATCGGCATCATTTCCTCGGTTAACTTCAGTCAAACGTGACTTTAATGCAACCTAAATCGTCGGGTAGTTTTTGGGAATTTTCGGTGCAATGGACTCATGGTCGATTATTATCGAACCACAACATGCATCTTCGACTCATTGGCGACTCTCGATTGTCGTGGAAATCTCTAGGTTTCAATTACGAGCACAGGGTACCAAAACGACACAAAAATCGGTTTATTGCCGATCGATGAGAATTTTGTAATTAGATGGAATCACCCATGCCTAATTATATATCTCTATCGAATCGATCTATTTCCGGTCTCTGATAGATTTTCGACTGTGCCGAAATGATCCTTGCAGACTAACACGGTCGAGCAGTCGATTCCTGGTTGAATTCTCAAGCTTGTTGCATTAAAATCCCTTAATGACTTCCCCAACTAGTCTAGTTATCTGATGAATGATCAACTCAGAGAATAGCACTATAGACACGTCGATGAAAAACCCGATTTATTCAATTGAAAACAGAAGTAGAAAATCAGACTGTCACACAGAATGCATGAAGTAGTGAGATAAGGGATCCATACCTATTGACTTGAAAAAGGTTAAACAACAACAGTGAGTTGAAAACTCAATAAGTAAAAATCCCAAACCTCATATAGGCGGATGCCTCGCATTGGACCCTTTCGATTACTCAACCAAAATATGTTGATGACAGATCAATAACAAAGTTTAAACTTTGCCTCAACTATATACGTGATGGAACTTATCCTCAACCTAAGTCCCTTGAATCCTAAACAAAGGCATATTATCCACACATGTCATAATTAATGCAAATTATCCACACATGCCAGAATATTCACATGTGATAGATATGAGCATCCACAACATTATCAAAGCCTTCGAGACTCGAACAACAACCTTAAGGACATCTACATTCTAAGTCACTAAAATGACATTTACATCATGCACATGTTCCATGCACCTCATATAAGACTATGTCATATATGTGTGAGCCATAAAACCACTTTCAAAGCATGCATATAGCACTCAAACACTTTGCACATGTTTAACGCCTCGCCTCAAGAATCACATGGCATTTCATATTACTATACTATCTCAAGTTAGTTATTAATCACTTATAGTCAAAACCCTACAGCTCTTCTGGAAACCTTCGGGACATCGTCTCGCTCTCTTGAGCACGGCATTCGAAATCCATCAGGCATCGTTTTAATATAACACATCCCATGAATGGCATCCTGTTGATGTGGGGGCATCATATTGTTCTTAATAACGAAGCATTCCGTTGACTCGGGGGCATTGTCTCGAAATTCATCGGTGACAATATTCCTTGTATGACCACATGAATCAAGCATTCAAGTAATCGATTTTATCATTCTCATTAGTCCAAGTATAAATGCCTTAAAGGCGTGCCGAGCGATGTGTAACTCATGCCCTATTGTGTATATGGCAATAAAGTATGTCGAGCACGAAACTGGAATTGTGGCTTGACCTCTGACGCTTGAGTATTGGCTGAGGTCAAACTCGGATCGAACAATACACCTGAATATCACCGAATCAAGAGAGTGACCCGACCCAATGCATTTCCACGCATGTCCAAGAACCAATGCCATTCTAGATTCAACGGCCCAAGGTGAACTCAAACTGCGACCATGATCTGTGGACATTTATATGCCATACTAGATAGCACTCATATATCAGTCCATAGCATTCATATATAAAGATTAGGCATAAGTAGCAATAGCAAACAATCCAAAATGACGATCACGGCAAACCTAGCCTAAGTGAATAATTTGTATGCAAACCTAGCCTAAGTGAACTCAAACTTCGATCATGACCTATGGACATTTATATGCAAAGATCATACCTTATAGCACTCGTATATCCATCCATAGCATTCATATATAAAGATCAAGCATAAGTAGCAATAGCAAACAATCCAAAACGGCGATCATGGCAAACCTAGCCTAAGTGAATCATTTCCACTACTCACGTCAAACCTGAGTAATCTCAACTCTCACAAACTTGCTCCTTGATCAATCCTGAACCACATAGATCAAGCATATCATGAGCAAATCATACAAAATTAATCCTATGAGCTCCTCAACCTAAGATATTCCTATGGCGCTAAAGGTGGTCCTAAATTCGAATCGCGTTACGCAACATCCCAGCTGACATTTAGGAAATCTACTTACTAACAACTGGATGGGACTAGGGGTGTTCAGCGGTGGTTTGAGGATGACGAGCGAGCAACAGCACCTCGTGAATAGTGAATGAGCAATGACAGCAGCACGGCGCGGCATGGGGACAGTGTCCAAGCGGCACACAGATGGGAGATGAAACTTGAAGAGAAAGCTTGTCTTTCAAGCATTAATTGCCCTTGAATTATTGTTCTCCCCCTCATCGTGACCCAAAGCTTGGGAGCAAGAGAAAATCTTGGCCCTTCATTAAGCCATGTACCTTATCCAAGATCAAGAGCTAGGATGACTTCTTGAAACTTCAATTATTGGCCAGACTTAAAGGGCAATTTGGTCCATTCCTCTCATCCATCCAAAAGTGGCGCCTAACCCATTGTCCATGGCCTAACAAAGTTTATCTCACCTCATTTTAAATGGCTAAATTGGCCTCATCTCTAGGTTCACTAAAGTCTGTATACTCAAATTAGCACATTTCATAAATTAATGCACTAACGGGTTCATTAAAATCATTTCATTTAGAAAGAAACACCTTGAAAACATCTACAGTTGATATCCACAATTGGACTAGGGCTTGTGGGTAAGTTTTGATCAAAAATAGCTTTAGCGCGACCTACGCGAATTTAGATGGCATTGGCAGAATTCACGCAACTAGATTCGGATGGAGTTTGACGCTTGCCCAAGGTTTTACACATGACTTTGAATTGAGCTTGGTTGATTCATGAATGACCCTCATTTGTCATTTAATCAAATAGGAACGATAAGCTTGTCCTGACTCACGATTGTTCGGGATCGAATTAGGGTCGTTCATGAACAGTACATTAACTGTGCGGTGTCACCCGTGACTGGTATATACCTAAGCTAAATTGATCTATACCCATTCATTGAATGACTTGTGACGACACATGATTGTCCACAGCGATCCTTGTGGTCAAACGGTCCTCACATGGTCGAATACTCTGGTTTATCGCAACCTTAATCCTGAATTGCCTTGCCTCTAATTAGTTAGTTAGTTTGTGACCAATCCCTAGGATTGAGTCACGGTCTGTCTTCATTACTGACATTCCGATTCTTAGTCCATCCCTCGCGGTCTAAATAGGGGTTCGAATCGAGGATGTCATGTATTTGATTAAATCCTACGGCAAATATTACTAATGAAGATAAATTGTAGAGGGAATGCGTAACCGTACTGGACAACAAATTCCCGCCAAAGCAAATGTTGTTAGGTTGATCAGTTGACCTAGATCTCGAGGAAGACTCCCTCCTAAGTAATTATAGTAGAGGCCAAGCTCCTCCAATGATGATAAGTTCCCAATGAATGAAGGGATGCTTCCTCTTGGATTGTTTTGTCCCCGAAGCTTTATTAGTGAGCCTATCTCTAGAGGAACTTCTCCACTCTGTTTTGAGACAAGCCCATGCCATTGAGGTTAATGCAACCCGATGTGTTCTTGGGGATTTCCCTCCTGATAGA
Organism: Eucalyptus guilfoylei; assembly: GCA_016097605.1. Lineage (NCBI taxonomy): Eukaryota > Viridiplantae > Streptophyta > Magnoliopsida > Myrtales > Myrtaceae > Eucalyptus > Eucalyptus guilfoylei. Next base: position 23,581,828 of record CM027869.1, read on the forward strand.
ATTATTGGACAGCACTAAGGTGCATAACTGATGCAACCGTCCGATTTGGGGAGGGAGTTCATGGCGAAAGCTATTATTAAAGAGCCACAATTGCCTTAAGAAGCTAATCCCGATGTGAAGGGAGATGGACCCCGAGAGCTTTTGGGTATTCAGGTACAATATAGTGACTGTATTGTGGTGCCGGTGACTACCTGTGATACCGAACCATTGGCAGAGATTGACCATATTGTTTCATGAGCTAAGCACCCGGAGAGGGTCCCCAGTTATCCTTGCCTTGAATGCAAGTAATGCGATCTATCAGTTTCATTTGATGCTGATGCAAAAGCAATGGCGATAATGAGGTGATGAAAGGGTAACTTTGCAAAAGTAAAACCAAAGAGTTGCATGACTCAAAGCAGAGGAGGACCGAACTGACGTGCAGAGAGATTTAAGAAGGGACGAGAGATGTGAGGAGCGATTGAGGTGTGGTTAAAGCCACCTCACTGACAAGAGATTTATAGAGGGTGAGGATTTTGGAGAAAAACTCTTGTTTTGGTCGCAAATGTAATTTTATTACCTCCATGGTCAATTTGCAAAAAGGTGGTGCATTGGAAAAACTGAAAAAAAGGACAGATGTGACATTGCCCTCAACGTTCTCTTTACGGCAGAATTCAAGTAAAGAATTAATGAGAATTAATTTTCATCACCGAGCAAATGAAATTATTATGGAAGGAGCATCACTGCCAGCTCTTGCCCTCGTTCGAAAACGACTAAAAAGTCTCCCGAATTTTTCAGAATGTCAGGCTAAAAATGAGAAAAACACTTTCCCATGGATTCAGTGAATTCCATTTCTGAGAATTCTTACCAAACATATCGATTTTTTTTTTTTTTTTTGGTAAGGTCCAAACATATCGATTTTGGAAATTGAAAAAACCGAAAACTTCTCTTTAACCAAAATAGGGCCCAAGATTTTGATTCTGCATAGGCCTAGTAGATCACATTTAGTTTTCAAGGCGTTTAGTTTCAACAGTCTGATCGGCAAAAATTTCCTCCTACCAAACTTTGACTTGCGACATCTTTGAAAAAACTTTGCATCTAGATAATCCAACTTAAAGAAAGAGTCCTGCCACTAGTCTAAAATACAAAGCGACTATCTTTTTGATCGGTTTAGTATTCAAACATACTTTCAACACCAGGTATTTTAATAGTATGAGAGGCGAAAATCACCACTACATTCTTTTCTATTTTATGCTTTCTATGTGGAATCCGTGTCCTCGAATTGAGGCTTTAACGTACAAAGAGGAAAATGGTGTGTTCTTTTCTATTTGATCGATTTTTATTTTATTTTATTCCCTTAGCAAGACTTCTTTTTGGTCATCATAAAAATAAAGGGCTATTAAGGAAAAAAAGAAAAATAAGATGGTTCAGTAGATTAAACAGTCTTAAGACTTCCTATCGTGCGATGGCTTATCTTTTCTATCCCCAGCCATAAGTTGGAATATTGGAAAGATCATAAACAGAACACCGACCAGTAGTCTTACCGTCCTCTGCACGATGGCTCATCTCGGAAATAATGAGAGCACGGCACAGGAATCGACTAGTCGAACATTGAAAGAACTCTGGAACTCTAGCTTCGATTGTCTTGTTCCCGTCAAGGAAGTAGCGTGTTTCCGGACCGGGACAAATGGTCGATATCAGATGTCTCGAACACGCATAGACGGAAGCGAAGCATGAAGTGAAAAAATAGAAAGGAAGTGATGAAGATTTAGTGCGAAAACTGGAACTCTCTCTTCGCTTTGACAGGGTTATTATCCAACTTAGGCGGATTTGACGTGCACTTCGTCGGACGCAGTCAATTCCCTGATAGGGATGCTCCCACTCTTCCTTGCAATAAATTGACATGCCATCTGTCGACTAACATCCTGATAATCGAATATGGACAGGCCAGATCGTTTCGACAGTTAATAGTAGCATACACGTATCGGAAAATCATGCACTAAATTCTCTCAAATTCGTTTAAGTTTTCCATATAAGAATAGGAAGTTCGTGAAGGAAATCTGCTATTGCTCGGATTTTAAGATTATCTTTGCATTTCAATCCATTATTTATTTATCTATAAATCAACAAAAAGTATTACCTTTTTGGTCTTTATAAATATTACGATAATTTTATTTTAAGTATATTTTAGTTTATGATTTCTATAATCGTAAGAGTATAATCATTTAGAGTTGTATTAGGTGAGAAAAACAACGGTCTTTCTCGATGGACATCGACATTGTGTGGGATGTGCAAGCATGATGTCTACTTGTATTGTAGATTGAACTATTTAACTAGCATAAAAAAGGAAAAGGATAAATGCACTTGCTCACATAGCTTTAAGAGACACGTACAGGTTTGCATGTATGCCAGTATAGCTGTATAGATGACAGCATCATCCCTAATACTTCTTTTCTTACACGCCAGCTTTCGTTTCAAATGAACATTGAAACACACCTTTGTTCTTCACGGTCTAAACTATTCATAGTCTATATCACAACTCGATCTACCAACCTCACACTACATTAGAGAAGCATTTGTCCCACGTTTGCATAAGTGATGAAGCCCTCCTGCTACGTCTCCTAAACTCCCGAAGAGGACCGAAGACATTGTCATTGACTTTGAGTCTACTAAAGGTTCCCATTTGCCATAGTTCATTCGATGACTTCACTACTTTTCCAAACCCACTTTGGTTCTGCACGATGACTCCGTTATCTCCATGGCTCCATCTTCACATTACCAGAACAAGTCGATCTAGATTTATAAAAATGCGTGAAGTCAGGTGCTTGTCTATGCAATAGTGGTTCAGTTTGGCATAATTTGTAGAAGGTGTTAGAAAACTTACTGCTTTAGTATATCACCTAGCCTCATAAACCAGCTGCATAAAGTCTGTTCCTAATCGAACATAGTTGAACTGCTACATTTGCGATGCTCATTCTCTCTCCTGGGACTCCAACTGAGCAGGCGATCCCAATTCTGTATATCTTTAGCAGACAATCCTGGACTGTACTCTTTCTCCTTTGGCCTGCATCACTTTCTACTTCTTGAACTAGAATGGGATCGGTAATCTCTAGAACTCGTTCAGGCAAAGCTTCCTCAACAAAATTATGAAGGTTTGAATTTTCTTTGAATATCTCAACCGTGGGACTGATTCCTATGAACATCTCTAGCAAGAGGATGCCATAACTATAGACATCCCCTTCAATAGAAACCCCACTTCGCATTCCATATTCTGCACTTACCAAGAACCTCAAATGGTTGAGCCATGAGAAAATAGCACATGCACAATCTCATTATGAAGTTCAAAGTTCTGTGAAAAGGCGCATCAACAATTTTATGATGAATAAATTCTTCATTTGAGGGAGCTAGGGACACAAGGGGACATACTAGGGACACAAGGGGACATACCTGGAGCAGCATAACCAATTGTTCCTCTCAAATCAGCAGAGCTCATATTTGTGTCCGTGTAAGATGTGGATTCAAGGACAATCTTGGCCAATCCAAAGTCACCGACGTGTCCAACCATCTCAGCGTCTAAAAGGACATTGCTTGGCTTTAGATCACAATGAACTATGACGTTGTGGCATTGGTTATGAAGATAATCCAATGCAAAAGCAATGTCAATGGAAATTTTATCCTTTGGATGAGACTCAAATTTTTTGAAGGCCTATCTACATCAGCTGGTATTGGAGATGAGTGCAACCACTCTTTGAGGCTACCATTGACCATGAACTCATAGACCAAAGCCTTAAAGTCACTTCCAACATAATTAGTACTCGAGCATACTGTTAGTACTTTCAACAAATTTTGGTGTTTGATACACTTTAGAGCCTCACACTCGGCTTTAAAGCTCTTCAGAGCACCATGACGTGTTAAATTAAATACCTTCACAGCCACATTAGTCCCATTCTCCTGGAGTGTTCCCCTGTAAACAGATCCAAAACTCCCAATGCCGATCAAATTAGTTGAAGAGAACCTATCGGTTGCTCTAAGAAGAGTTCCATAAGATAAATTTTGCCAGCTATCGGATATGGAACTTGAAGTTGGTTCTTCTGCTTTCTTTTACTTCGACCAACATACAGTCACAAAAATCAGAACAAGAACCACTCCTAGAAGCCCAAAGATAATAAAGAGCGTGAGTTTCAATGTACGAACTTCTCCTTTGCTCTTGGAGTGTCTAGAGATGCATTTAGGGAACCGAAATTCGGGGATTCCTCCACAGATCTTGTTGTTTCCAGCAATAAAAGTGGCACTCGCATTCTCGAAGACTCCTTTAGTTGGTAATATGCCTTCGAAATTGTTATAGGATAAATTCAGAATTTCCAAGAAGAGAAATGCCTCCAAGAATTTCGGAATCTCACATGACAGATTGTTATTGGAAAGATCAAATTCCTCAATGCTTCTTAATGATCTAAATGATTGAGGAATGGATCCTTGAAACTGGTTATCCCTCATTCTTAATGCGAACAATCCAACACAATCACCTAGAGTGCTCGGAATCTCACCACCGAACATGTTGCCTGAAATGTCCAAAGTAACTAGATGTTCCATTTTTCCTACTTCCGCCAGAAGAGCCCCATTCAAATGGTTGTGAGACAAGACCAAATTGACTAGAGTATTAATTACTGGGAATATGGAACCGCTGAGATTGTTGTTAGAAAGATGAAGATCCATCAGATTTTGACACTTATCTAGATGTGAAGGAATGTACCCGTGAAAATTATTCCCTTGAAGATGCAAACGAATCAATTTCTTCATCTTATGCAAAGAGGCTGGAATCACCCCTGATAGATTGTTATTGGAGAGTAGCAGAATTGTTAGATTCGGAAGATTTCCCAATTCAAACGGGATAGCACCCGAAATAATAGTATTGAAAATCCCCAAGGATTCCAAGTTCACAAGATTGCCGATTGCTTTAGGAATCTCACCAATAATAGGATTAACGGCTAATTCCAATACTTTGATAGTTATGGAGAAATTGCCAATGCATCCCGGGAGCAGCCCACCGAGTTTGTTTTGCCTAATGCTCTAAAGGGTTAAGCTAGTGGTATTGGTTAATGAGCAAAGGAAGCTTAAATCACTAGATCCCCCACTTCCAAGGTGGTTAGAAGACATGTACAATCTTCGAAGGTTACGCAAACTTTCAAAAGAAGGTACATTTCCCGACAGTTTATTGGGTCCAAGTTGAAGTATCTATAGTTTTGTGGCATTATTCGCTATCCATAGAGGGATTGATCCAACAAACTTATTACTTGCGATGCTGAAAAATCTTAAGTTGGGGAGACCAAAGCCGATTGTAGTGGGAAGACTTCCGTGTATTTGGTTATATCCTATGTCAAACATTACCAATGAAGACAAATTGTAGACGGAATGCGGAACCGTACCGGAAAACAAATTTACCTCCAAAAGAATTGTTGTTAGGCTGGTCAATTGACCTAGAGCTTGAGGAAGACTCCCTCCGTAGTAATTATAGTAAAGAGCAAGCGCCTCCAATGATGATAAGTTACAAATGGAAGAAGGGATGCTTCCTGTTAGAATGTTTTCTGATAGATGAAGAACCCGAAGCTTCACTAGTGAACCTATCTCTGGAGGAACTTCTCCACTCAGTTGGTTTTGAAGCAAGCCCATGCCACCATTCTTCGGGATTTCTCCCCTGAGAAAATTATTGAATAGCGCTAAGTTGCATAACCGATGCAACCGCCCGATTTGGGGAGGGATTTCATGGTGTAAGCTATTATTAGAGAGCCGCAATTCCATCAAGAAGCTAAGGTTCCCAATGTGAGGGGAGATAGACCCTGAGAGCTTCTGGGTCTCCAGGTCCAATACAATGACCCTATTGTGGTGCCGGTGATTGCATGTGATACCGAACCAACCGTATTGTTCCATGAGCTAAGCACCCCGAGAGGGTCCTCGGTTATCCCCGCCTTGAATGCAAGTAATGCGGATTTGTCAGTTTCATTTGATGTGGAGAAGACTTGTACAAAGCACAATGCAATGGCAATCGCAAAAATGAGGTGACGAAATGGTAACTTTGCAAAACTAAAGCCCTTGAGTTGCATGACTTAAAGCAGAAGTGGATTGGAGGGACGTGTAGGGAGATTAAGAAGGGATGAGAGGTGTGATGTGTTGTTTAGATTTGGTTTAGCCACCTCATTGAGAAGAGATTTATAGAGGGTGACGATTTTGGAGAGAGACTCTTGTTTTGGATTTAAAAGTCATTTATCTGCATCCGCTTGGAATAAGTGAGTGGACAAGTTGGGTGTTAAGCACTCAGATTGATTGATTACCTTTCACAATTAATCTGCAAAATAGGTTGTCATTTATTCCCCTTAGCGTTCACTCCACGGTAGAATTAACTTCCCACACCAGCAAATAAAAATTAATGAAATCGGTTTTCCACCTCAAGCAAATCAGAATTATTATGGAAGGAGCATTCCATGATTTGCGTTCAGTAGAGAAGTTAGTGACAACAAAATTAGTGACAGATTGACTTGAGTCCATTGAATTCAACTAATAAGTTGTTCACAAAATGTTTGGAAAGTCAGGCTAAACATGAAAAAACTTTCCCCCCCGGATTCAATAAAAACAATTTCTGAGATATTTTACTTAGCACATCTATTTTGGAAATTAAAAATGAAATTGATTTTTCCCTAAATTAAACACTAGCAAACATAACGCATGCAAATCTTTACCAGCCTTTAATTCATGACATCTTTAAGAAAAGTTTGCGTCTAGGTGATCCAACTTAAATAAAGAGTCCCACCGCTACTCTAAAGTACATAATAATTATCTTTTTTGTCGACTTAATATTCAAACACATCTTCACCATCACATAATACAGCAATACACTCTTTTTTATATTTTAATGATACAAGAGATGAAAATCACCATGGCATCCTTCTCTACGTAGATTATGTATCTTTGAAGTGAGGTTTTATTGATTTTTTTATTCCCTTTGCTAGACTTCTTTTTGTTCATCATTAAGTGAGGGGCCATCAAAATGAGAAAAAGATGATGGTTCAGCAGATTAAACATTCGTAGTCTTCCTACCGCACGATGGTTTATCTTTTTACCCCCAACTATAAGCAGGAACGTAGGAAAGATTATTAACGGAACACTGACCAGTTGTCTTGCCGTTCTATGCACGACCACTCGTCTTAGAAATAATGGGAGAACAATACAAGAATTAATTAGGCTTGCACTGACAGAACTGAGGCCTCGCCAAATTGATGGCAAGGTCGTCCTTGGGCGAGGCCTCATCAGATCTAGCGAGGCTCGACGTTGAGCAGCGATAGCGATGCTCGGCCTCGCCATGGCTAGGCGAGGATGAGCTTGTCCTATAATGGCAAGGCCTCGCAATGGCAGGGCAAGGTCGAGCCTTGCTGGCCAATGTCTCTAGCTGGTCGCCAAGGTTCAGCGACTGGCTAGGGGAAGAAGAAAGGAGGAGAGAGAAAAAAATAAGAAGAGAAAAACAAAAGAAAATAAAAATAAATAAACAATTGAAAAATTAAAAAAATATTTAAAAATTGGCATGGTAGTGTCAACGTCTATGTTAGCATTGACCAATCAAATTTGGTCAAATGGACTGAATTAACACAATTGAAAAATGTTTAAGACTAAATTGCCAAAAAAAAAAAAATTAAGACTGGATTGGAATATGATTGTTTTGATAAATTTTCTTATTATTTTTTATTTTATGCTTTTTATGATTCCATCTCCTCAAATTAAGGCGTCAACGTAAAAACAGGAGAATCATGTGTACTTTTCTATTTGACTGATTTTTTTTTTATTCCCTTTGCAAGACTTCTTTTTCGTCATCATAAAAACGAAGGGCTATCAAGAAAAAGAGAAAAAGATGATGGTTCAGTAGATTAAACATTCTTAAGACTTCCTATTGCACGGTGGTTTATGTTTTCTGTCCCCAACCATACGTAGGAATATAGGAAAGATTATAAACAGAACACCGACCAGTTGTCTTAACGTCCTCTGCACGATCGCTCGTCTCGGAAATAATGAGAGCACGGCACAGGAATTGATTAGTCGAACATTGAAATAACAATGGAACTGTAGCTTCGATTGTTTCGTTCCCGTCAAGGAAAACGCGTGTTTCTGGACTGGGACAGATGGTCGATATCAGATGTCTCGAACACGCATAGACAGAAGTGAAGCACAAAGTGAAAAATAGAAAGGAAGTGATGAAGGTTTGGTGGGAAAGCTGGACCAATTTCTTCGCATAAGTGATGAAGAAAAAGTGACGACGGTCTGGTGTGAAAGCTTGACCTTTTTCTTCGCTTTGACGGGGTTATTATCCAACTTTGGCCGATCGGACGTGCACTTTGTCGGACTCAGTCAATTCCCTGGTAGTGATGCTCCCACTCTTCCTTGCAAGAAATTGACATGCCATCTTTTGACTAGCATCCTGATAATCGAATACGGACAGGCCAGATTGTGTCGACTGTTAATGGTAGCATACACGTATCGGAAAATCATGCACTAAATTCTCTCAAATTCGTTTAAGTTTTCCATATAAGAATAGGAAGCTTGTGAAGGAAATCTGCTATTGCTCGGATTTAGGAAGCTCGTGAAGGAAATCTGCTATTGCTCGGATTTTAAGATTATCTTTGCATTTCAGTACTTTTTTTTCTAAATCAACCAAAACTATAGTATCCTTTTATTACCTTTGTGGTTTTTATAAATATTACGATAATTTTATTTTAAGTATTTTTAGTTTATGATTTCTATAATTGTAAAAGTATAATCATTTAGAGTTGTATTAGGTTAAAAAAAAAAAAAACAACGGTCTTTCTCGATGGACATCGACATTGTGTGGGCTCTGCAAGCATGATGTCTACTTGTATTATAGATCGAACTATTTAACTAGCATAAAATAGGAAAAGGATAAATGTACTTGCTCACATAGCTTTAAGGGACACCTACAGGTTTACAGGTATGCCAGTATGGCTGTATAGATAACAGCATCATCCCTAGTATGGCTGAAACAAACCTTTGTTCTTCATGGTCTAAAGTCTAAGCTATTCATAGTCTTTATCAAAACTCGATCTACCAACCTCACACTACATTAGAGAAGCATTTGTCCCACGTTTGCATAAGTGACGAAGCCCTCCTGCTACGTCTCCCAAACTCCCGAAAAGGACGAAGACATTGTCATTGACTTTGAGTCCACTAAAAATTCCCGTTTGCCATAGTTCATTGGATGACTTCACTGCTTTTCCGACCCCACTTTGGTTTTGCACGATGACACTGTTACCTCCATGGCTCCATCTTCACCTTACCAGAACAACAAGTTAATCTAGATTTAATAAAATGCGTGAAGTCAGGGGCTTGTCTATGCATAAGTGGTTCAGTTTGGCATAATTTTTAGGACGTACGAGAAAACTTACTGTTTAAGTATATCACCTATACTCATAAACCAGCTGCGTACAGTTTGTCTCTATTCGAACGTAGTTGAGCTGCTACATCTGCGATGCTCATTCTCTCTCTTGGGACTCCAACTGAGCAGGCGATCCCAATTCTGTATACCATTAGCAGACAATCTTGGACTGTGCTCTTTCTCCTTTGGCCTGCATCCCTTTCTACTTCTTGAACTAGAATGGGATTGGTAATCTCTAGAACTCGTTCAGGTAAAGCTTCCTCAACAAAATTATGAAGGTTCAAATTTTCTTTGAATATCTCAGCCGTGGGACTAATTCCTGTGAACATCTCTAGTAAGAGGATGCCATAACTATAGACATCCCCTTCAATAGAAACCCCACTTCCCATTCCATATTCTGCACTTAATAAGAACCACAAATGGTTGAGCCATGAGAAAATAGCACATGCACAATCTCATTATGAAGTTCAAAGTTCTGTGAAAAGACGGATCAACAATTTTATGATGAACAATTTCTTCATTTGAGGGAGCTATGGACATAAAGGGACATACCTGGAGCAGCATAACCAATTGTTCCTCTCAAATCAGCAGTGCTCATATTTATGTTTGTGTAAGATGTGGATTCAAGAACGATCTTGGCCAATCCAAAGTCACCGACATGTCCAACCATCTCAGCATCTAAAAGGACATTGCTCGGCTTTATATCACAATGAAGTACGACACTGTGGCATTGGTTATGAAGATAATCCAATGCAAAAGCAATGTCAATGGAAATCTTTATCCTTTGGATGAGACTCAAATTTTTTGAAAGCCTATCTACATCAGCTGGTATTGGAGATGGGTGCAACCACTCTTCGAGGCTACCGTTGACCATGAACTCATAGACCAAAGCCTTAAAGTCATTTCCAACATAATCAGTACCCGAGCATACTGTTAGTACTTTCAACAAATTTCGGTGTTTGATACACTTTAGAGCCTCACACTCGGCTTTGAAGCTCTTCAAAGCACCATGACGCGTTAAATTAAACACCTTCACAGCCACATTAGTCCCATTCTCCTGGAGTGTTCCCCTGTAAACAGATCCAAAACTCCCAATGCCGATCAAATTAGTTGAAGAGAACCCATCGGTTGCTCTAAGAAGAGTTCCATAAGATAAATTTTGCCAGCTATCAGATATGGAACTTGAAGTTGGTTAATCTGCTTTCTTTTTCTTCAACCAACATACAGTCACAAAAATCAGAACAAGAACCACCCCTAGAAGCCCAAAGATAATAAAGAGCGTGAGTTTCAATTTACGAACTTCTCCTTTGCTCTTGGAGTGTCTAGAGATGCATTTAGGGAGCCGAAATTCGGGGATTCCTCCACAAATCATGTTGTTTCCAGCAATAAAAGTGGCACTCGCATTCTTGAAGACTCCTTTAGTTGGTAATATGCCTTCGAAATTGTTATAGGATAAATTCAGAATTTCCAAGAAGAGAAATTCCTCCAAGAATTTCGGAATCTCACCTGACAGATTGTTATTGGAAAGATCAAATTTCTCAATGCTTCTTAATGATCTAAATGATTGAGGAATGGATCCTTGGAACTGGTTATCCCTCATTCTTAATTCGAACAGTCCATTACAATCGTCTAGAGTGCTCGGAATTTCACCACCGAACATGTTGCCCGAAATGTCCAAAGTAATTAAATGGTCCATTTGTCCTACTTCCTCTGGAAGAGCCCCATTCAAATGGTTGTGAGACAAGTTCAAAATGAGTAGAGTTTTAACAGCTGGGAATGTGGAACCACTAAGATTGTTGTTAGAAAGATCAAGTTCCAATAGATTTTGAAACTTATCTAGATGTGAAGGAATGTACCCGTGAAAATTATTCCCTTGAAGATGCAAACGAATCAATTTCTTCATCTTATGCAAAGAGGATGGAATCACCCCTGATAGATTGTTTATGGAGAGATCCATATATATTAGATTTTGAAGATTTCCCACCTCAAACGGGATAACACCTGAAATATTGGTTTCAGCTATCCCCAAGGCTTCCAGGTTCACAAGATTGCCGATTGCTTTAGGAATCTCACCAATAATAGGATTAGTGGATGAATCAAAAGCTTTGATAGTTATGGAGAAATTGCCAATGCATCCCGGGAACAGCCCACCAAGTTTGTTTCCCTTAATGCTCACAGCGGTTAAGCTAGTGATATTGGTTAATGAGCAAAGGAAGCTTAAGTCACTAGATCCCCCACTTCCAAGGTGGTTAAAAGCCATTTGCAATCTTCGAAGGTTACGCAAACTTTCAAAAGAAGGTACATTTCCTGACAGTTTATTGTATGCAAGTTGAAGTATCTGTAGTTTTGTGGTATTATTCGCTATCCATAGAGGGATTGATCCAACAAACTTATTACTTGCTATGCTGAAAAATATTAAGTTGGGGAGACCAAAGCCGATTGTATTGGGAAGACTTCCGTGTATTTGGTTAAATCCTATGTCAAACATTACCAATGAAGACAAATTGTAGAGGGAATGCGGAACCGTACCGGAGAACAAATTTGCCCCCAAAAGAATTGTTGTTAGGCTGGTCAGTTGACCTAGAGCTTGAGAAAGACTCCCTCCGAAGTAATTATAGTAAAGAGAAAGGTCCTCCAATGATGATAAGTTCCAAATGGAAGAAGGGATGCTTCCTGTTAGAATGTTTTCTGATAGATGAAGAATCCGAAGCTTCACTAGTGAACCTATCTCTGGAGGAACTTCTCCACTCAGTTGGTTTCGATTCAAGCCCATGCCACCGAGGTTAATGCAACCCGATATATTCTTCGGGATTTCTCCCCTGAGAGAATTATTGAACAGCTCTAAAATGCGTAACCGACGCAACCGCCCAATTTGGGGAGGGATTTCATGGTGTAAGCTATTATTAGAGAGCTGCAATTCCATCAAGAAGCTAAGGTTTCCGATGTGAGGGGAGATAGACCCTGAGAGCTTCTGGGCGTCCAGGTGCAATACAGTGACTCTATTATGGTGCCGGTGACTGCATGTAATACCGAACCATTGGCAGAGATTGACTGTATTGTTCCATGAGCTGAGCACCCCGAGAGAGTCCTCAGTTATCCCTGCCTTGAATGCAAGTAATGCGGATCTGTCAGTTTCATTTGATGTGGAGAAGACTTGTACAAAGCACAATATAATAACAATCGTAAAGATGAAGTGACGAAATGGTAACTTTGCAAGACTAAAGCCCTTGAGTTGCATGACTCAAAGCAGAAGTGGATTGAAGGGACGTGTAGGGAGATTAAGAAGGGATGAGAGATGTGATATGTTGTTTAGATTTAGTTTAGCCACCTCATTGAGAAGAGATTTATAGAGGGTGATGATTTTGGAGAGAGACTCTTGTTTTGGATTCAAAAGTCATTTTTCTGCATCCGCTTGGAATAAGTGAGTGGACAAGTTGGGTGTTAAGCACTCAGATTGATTGATTGATTACCTTCTATGATTATTCTGGAAAATAGGTTGTCATTTATTCTTCTTAGCGTTCACACTACGGCAAAATTAACTTCCCACACTGGCAAATAAAAAATTAATGAAATTGATTTTCCACCCCAAGCAAAACTGAATGAGCATTCCATGATTTGCGTAAGGTAGACAAATTAGTGACAGATTGACTTCAGTCATCCATTCTAAGTCATCCATTCTTCCCCTGTGTTTTGGTTTCAAACCAAAGTAGTGACGGATTGACTTGAGTCAACCATTCTCCCCTGTGTTTTGGTTTGAAATCAAATTAGGACAAATTGACTTGAGTTCGCCACTACTCTCCCGCTTTTTGGTTTGAAACCAAGTAATAAGTCATTTTCAAAATTTTTAGAAAGTCGGGCTGAACATGAGAAAGCTTTTCCTCCTGGATTCAATGAAAATAATTTTTGAGAAATTTTACTTAACAGATCTATTTTGGAAATTGAAAACGAAAAATCGATAACTTTTCCCTAAATTAAACAGGGCCCAAGATTTTGATTCCACATAGTCTTGGTAGACATAATGTAAAAAATCTTTACTGGCCTTTAATTCACGACATCTTTAAGAAAATTTTGCTTCTGGATAACCCAACTTAAACAAAGAGTCTTACCACTACGCTAAAGTACACAACAATTATCTTTTTGGTCGACTTAATATTCAAACACGTCTTCACCGCCGCATAATACGGCAAGATAGTCTCTTTTATATTTTAATGATACGAGAGATGAAAATCACCGCGGCATCCTTTTCCACGTGGATTATGTATCCTCGAAGTGCAATTTTATTGATTTATTTTATTCCCTTTGCTAGACTTCTTTTTGTTCATCAGTAAAGTGCCGTCAAAAAGAGAAAAAAGATGATGGTTGAACGGATTAGTCATTCTTAGTCTTCCTAGTGCACAACGGGTTATCTTTTTACCCCCAACTATAAGTAGGAACATAGGAAAGATCATTAACGGAACACTGACCAGAACCTATCTTGCATATCTTTCCTAGAATCTGGTTAGAATCTAAAACTTACTCATTGAAAGATGTTTCCCAATTTTTGGAACCTAGAACCTATCTTGCATATCTTAGAACCTAGAAACTAGATAAATTCTAGATTTTACCATGAAATTATGCTCACCCCTTATTTCTTGACAATCTCGGATTTAGGCTATCTTTTGGCGACCTCTTTAAGAGAAATGTATTGGACTTATGCTATGTGCTTCTCTAACTATATTAAAGGAAGTAAGAGTAATTTTCATCCATGAACATAGATCGTAAACTTTTGCATAGCCATGATTTGCGGCTTTAATCAGACAGAGCAAATCAATGCGATTGATTGTTAACTTACACCACCCTTGTTAATTGCTTAAGTCTACCTTCCGATGGAGAGCTCAAAAACTACCTTTTGCAATGAAATTGAAAGTAGAAAACAAAGTACCTTCTCTTCTCTCCCTCTACCTTCTAAAGGTTGTTCACTATGACTCATCCCATTACTAAAAAAAAGAAGAGTTCGGCTAAACTTATTGACAACGTAAAGCCCTTGCCAGTCTTTTTTAGCAACGTTTCTCTTCACCAATCCCACGATTTCCTATGGGAGACCACACTAGGCTAAAATATTTACTTTCAGAATTTTATTTTAACTTAACCAAAGTAGTTCTTATTTCCTTCATTACATCCACTTATATGGGTGATGCAATCTCATGGTCTGTTTCATGTGCTTATTGCCATGTTACGTGGGATTATTGCCATATTATGGGAAATTGACACAAATAGTTCCTGAACTTTGGCCCAGTGTGCAATTTAGTCCTTGAATTTTTAATTTGCTCAATGTGATCCCTAAATTTTAACCCAATGTGCAATGCAATACTTGAACTTTCAATTTGTTCAATATAGTCCATAAACCTTTGGTATATGTTCAATCCAGTCTCTGAACTATATGAAAGTGTTCAATGCATTGAACACTTTCATATAGTTCAGAGACTGGATTGAACATGTAATAAAAGTTCAGGAACTACATTGAATAAATTAAAAATTTAGAGACCCCATTGCACATTAGGTTAAAGTTCAAGGATCACATTGAATAAGTAAAAAATTTCGAGACCAAATTGCACAATAAGTCAAAGTTTATGGACTATTTGTGTCATTATCCCGCTATATCATTTTACTTTCTCGACTATTTGGATCTGTAGAATCATTTGATCCAACGAACCATTTGCATCCTCTTTCAAGCAATACCTCTGAACCTATCCCTGAGAGGGCCCTTTGAGGAGAGGTCGTGACAGGTACCAAAACATGGTATTGTCGGTTAGGAACATAGAGACATTTCTTACCTTGGCCATCTCATCTTGAATGCCAATGGCGTCTAAATATTGCTCCATACTCCAAATGAATTTGTCCACCTTTTTAATAGACAAATTACTCTCAAGCGAGTATCATATAAAAGTTATGGAAATTCATTGTTCTTCTCCAACAATGTATAAATAAGTTTCCATTGATGTTAATTTTTCCAATCAAATGTGCCAACTGCTGCCCTACTTCTTGTAGGCCTGCGTCCCTTTACAAGAGACCTTTGGCTATCTATTTGAACAATACAACTTGAAGTGCTTAAG
Source organism: Eucalyptus guilfoylei (assembly GCA_016097605.1). Taxonomy (NCBI): domain Eukaryota; kingdom Viridiplantae; phylum Streptophyta; class Magnoliopsida; order Myrtales; family Myrtaceae; genus Eucalyptus; species Eucalyptus guilfoylei. The sequence continues at coordinate 23,597,326 of CM027869.1, forward strand.
GTAGGTGCACAAATGGTTTGAAATTCTGACAAAACCAAGAGGGAGGATTGATTTGAAGGAACAATGAAATGTGATAAGGCTAGTAAGAACACCTAGAGGGGGGGGGGGTGAATAGGTGTTTAAAGAAATTTTTGCAATATTTAACAAATTAATTCGTCTTTTGAGGATAATAGACTGAAGATGAAAAAACTGTAAACAGTTATAAAAGGCTACGAATTAAAGTAAAGAGTTTAGGGAAAGAGAATTGAAACACAAAGTTTATAGTGGTTCGGCTTAGACCAAGCCTACGTCCACTCTCCCGCACTGACAGCCCACTGGCTAGATTTCACTAAGAACCAAAAGAGATTTTACAGTCTCACGTCCTTGATTCCACAGTGTAGAAACTCTACCACATTTCCTCAAGGTTTCACAAGTATTTAATCTCTCTTTTGAGTACAACTTAAGCTCAGCGATTAAAATAGCACAGAACTAAGAGCTTCAGGCTTTGGAATTTTTCTTTCACGCACACACTCAAATAACTTGAGCGTCTTCCTTATATACTCCTCCATGCCTTTATAATCGTTGGCACCTTCCAAATGAGTTCTTCCAATCTACCCGTTGGACAAAATCAATTAGGGAGATCTCGAGTTATTTAAGAAATGTGATGATAGCCCACCAATTCTACTCCCCCATATAATCAGGATCTAGGTTTCCATAAGTAGAACCTTTCAAGTATACTTCACCAATCAACAGATCTAATTATCTGAATTGATTTCAATAAAAATAATTGATCAAGAGATTCTATCTCCAGCTATGAGATCTTCTTCAACCGTACGAACCAAATCCTTAAAGATAAACTCACATCTGAATAAGTCTTCTCTTCGTCGGTCTGGAAACTATCAGTGAGGGTAGACTTTAAATCTCGAGCTTGGAGGTCTTCAGACTTTGACGATAGAGTCTGCAAGTCTTCAGACTAGACTGATGGAAACGTTTTGTCAACTTCAAAACAAATAAGGAAGTTTTCTTCAACAAAATGAACAAAATACTCTATTTTCTTACTCATTTTCTGCTCCATGTGAGCATATATTTTGGATATTTCAACAATGAAATTAATTGATTTATAGTCACCTGGCATAATTCCGCACTAATATAATTTGTTTACCCAGTGAAATTTTACTCTTGAACCTGTCCATCTCAGATCGACGAGAGCTCTGTCTCCACCATTATGCTTTTGGTTCCTCTCGAGCTACGCTTCTGTTTTCTGATATGTGAGCGAGGACCCGTGAAATTTCTACCATTGATTGCTCGCCAAACCCAATCGATCCAAACCGAATTTGCACAACCTCAATTGACCTCTGTCCATAAGGTCCAATGGAAATTTTCAGGTCAGGTTGGGTTTTGATGGCTAAGCTGAACCAAATGAAACCACCTTGATCTGGCTTGCTTCTTTGACTAGGAATCGAAATCCACGCACCAGAATTCTCTCCCTCTGAGCATGATACGCATGAATGTTAGATTAATGCTAATGCTGGAGTTCACAGAGATTCTTTATATCACTCGACGGAGAAACTGGCGGGGGCTGATATCTGGGATTTGAATTGGCTCTAGGATCTGCAAGATTCTATAGAAATGCAGTATAATTGAGTACATAGAAAGTCCCTGAGACGTTTTGCAGACAGAGGGTGTATTGGATGAAAGGGAAATACTGATTTTTCCATGCTTTTGGTACCTCAATGCTTCAAGTAGAGGAGAGCCTCTGCAATTACTTGAAAATAATTTTAAAGCTCTTGGTATATTTTGTGGACCCGATTTCAGACATTTTGATTCTCTGTCACTACTTCTGCATTGATTCATGGACTTTAAGCCTGTTGATTGTGGAGCCACTGGATCGGAACCTCCGCTAATTGCTTTTTTCAAACACTGTATGGATATAAGAACCTTATGTTTTGTTACCCAGGGGACTAGTGCAAAATTCTGATAAACCTCTTTCGCTATAGGGTGCCGAGGTTTTCTGTTTCGTGCAGGACTTTCTGAGAGCTCTTGGGTGAGTCCGGGTCTGCTGAACTGGCCAGCAGTTAGGGAGCACAATGGCCAAGATCAGGGATCGCACTGAGGACTTCGAAGATGAAGTGCGACAGAGTGCTATTTCTATGGGATGTAATGAAGTCTGGTTACCACTATATTTTGATTTGTGTACATGTCTTAACCTCTGTCGTGCGCAAAAAAGAAGTATTCGGCAGGACATGCTTATGTCAATCCTCTATTTACTTGATATAATTCTTATAACTGCCTTGGTGCTGTGGATGCCTTGAACGGTCCAAACTGGCCACTACCATGGCATCTTTCATAATCCACAAGCAGCGGAAAAGATCAGCTTTCACCAAGGCAGCACTAAAAATGGTACTCTCATCACTGAAATAAATATGATCACAATTGCCGATTCGTTTTACATAATGTATAGCTCTGAGGCAATTTGGTTTAGTAATTGATCGTTTCGTTCTTCCCCTCTGAGAGGAGGTGGGAACAAGTTGCACGTCTTGCTAAAGTATGTTTTTGTCTCGACTTATTCTCTATGCAGCTTGAAAGCATCCAAGCGTTCTCCCTACGGCAGAATTAGATTCCCACGCCGACAAATAGAGAAGTTAAGGAAATTGATTTTCCACGGCAAGCAAATAAGAATGACTTGAGTCAACCATTCCCCCCTTTGTTTTGGTTTGAAACCAATTTAGTGATAGCTTGACTTGAGTCCATTGATACTCCCTCGGGTTTTGGTTTGAAACCAACTAATAAGTTGTTTCCAAAATTTTCTGAAAGTTGGGCTAAACATAAGAATATTTTTCTTCTTGAATTCATGATCGAAGGAAATCTACTAGCTGATAGGGCTAGTATAAGCACCTAGAGGGGGGTGAATAAGTGTAAAAACAATATTTTCGAGATAAGTGTGCAGCATTCAATAATAGATAAAGAGATGAGAGTTTTTCTCTTAACAAGATATGATCAAAGTAAAAGAGAGTAGGGAAGAGAATATGAACACAGAGATTATAGTGGTTCGGCTTATTCCAAGCCTACGTCCACTCTTCCGCACTGATAGCCCACTGGCTGGATTTCACTATGAACAAAAGAGATGTTACAGTAGCTCTTCCTTGATTCCACGAGTAGAGACTCTACTACCCTTCCTCAAGGTCTCTCAAAGATATAGACTCTCTTTTGTGTACAAGATTTCGCTCAACAGTTTAATTGACTAAGAACAAGGAGCTTCGAGACTTTGGAATTCTTCTATCGCGCACACCTTCAAACGACTAGAACGTCTTCCTTATATACTCCTTTATGCCATCATACCCGTTGGCACTTACCAAAGGAATTCTTCCAATCTACCCGTTGGACAGAATCAATTAGGAAGATCTTCGAGCTATTTAAGGAACATGACGATAGCCCATCAATCCCGCCGCCCATACAATCGGGATCTTGGTTTCCATAAGCGAGAACCTTCCAAGAATACTTCGTTAATCATCGGATCCAATCATCCCTGAATCAATCTTGATTTGAGTAAAGGATTCCGACATGCTATATCCAGCCAAGAGATTTAATCCTGTCGATAAGGTCAAATCTTTAACGAAACATTCGATTCGGATAAGCCTTCTTCGACGGTCTAGAGACTGTCAATGGGATAGACTTTGAGTCTTGAGTCGGTGGTCCGGAAGTCTTCGACTTTGATGGAAGAGTCTACAAGTCTTCAAACTAGGCGATGGAAACGTTTTGTCGGCTTCAAAATATTTCAAGGACGATTTCTCCAACAATCTCCCCCTTTTTGATGGTGACAAAACTTTCCCGTAGATTTGGATATCTTTGACACGCAAAACAATACTTAGGCAAATATGGATATCTCATAAAGATAAGAGGCTTAGAAATAACACTAAAGTCTGCATCCACGAGAAGATAGGTTAGTCCCGTAAATGAACAAAGCCATGAGATAACAATATTACTTAAGACAACCAATTGTTCAAGCGAGTCAAAGTCAAATCCAAAAACAGTCCCGAACCAAACAACCAAACACAAAGACAAGTCAAACAATAAAAGTAAAGTTCAAAACAAATCTGCACCACATCTCTCCCCCTTTTTGTCATCATTAAAAAAGGTAGAGATGAAAAGAGAATAAAAGCTTAAGATTGCTTGGGGACACGAACAAGCTGGAAATCTCCCATCGACTGAACAATCCCTTCCAGCTTTTTCAAGTCCTCCTTCAGTTGCTCAACATCTTCACCCTTAGCAGTTGATTGAACTTGACGAGCAAGGGCCTGAATTTGATCATGCAACGAGACCAAGAGGTTTGCCCCGCATTCGCAAGTTACGTACTTCGCATCCCGGAGCATAAATTTGACCTCGCATTTCCAAAAGAACATCAAGAATTCTGCGAAAGTCTGCCGAATTATCGGTCGAGTGCGGCCACGCACGATCGGATGGAGTATGTGCGGATGATGGCGGATCAGCACGCAGATTGGGTGATGAAATTTCATGTTCCTCCTCAGGAAATTGAGAAGCATAGATGTCCTCTGGATCGGCTGGAGAACGACTTATTCCCTCACTGGTGACAGGGAATGAGGACGTTCCTAATTTCTCAGGATCTCCCCCTGTTTCCAAGCCTTCAGGTGGAGAAAAGTATTCCTCATGCTCTGCTTCCTCTCTCTCTTTCTCTTTTTCTTCTTGAATTCTCATCTCCTCTGCATCTCTCTCCTCTTCTTCTCTCTCCTCTGCTTCTCTCTCTTCTGCTTCTTTCTCCTCTGCTTCTCTCTCTTCTGCTTCTTTCTCCTCTGCTTCTCTCTCTTCTGCTTCTTTCTCCTCTGCTTCTCTTTCTTCTGCTTCTTTCTGTTCTGTCTCAACAGTCTCTTTTTCTTGTTGCTCAGTGAAACTTCGAACAGAATGACTCAAATTCTTCAAAGCCAAAGCAGAAATAGTGATATCATCCTCATCCTCTTCATCCTCAATAATGAGGGCTCTTCTTTTCTTTGGAGGAGCAACCATGGGCTCCTTCCCTGCAGCCGAAGATAAGAGATGGGATTTGACAGGCGTTTTCTCCTTGAATTTCTCCAACGCCTTGTTGAGTTCCTTCAGACACATCTTAGTGACCATTCTCAGTCCCACCACCATGTGATCGCACGTTCTAACACAGAAAATCCTGGGAGGCTGAACATTCAAATGTCTGAATAATTTGGTCACAAGAGCTGCATACGGAAGTTGACCCTTGTCTTTCACCACTGCTCTGTACATGTGGAACATGATAGTGTGTGGAAGAGAGAATTTTTTACCAGCATTGATGGCATACATCAATTTTGCCTCCGAGTTTGAAACATCTGTCTTTGAAGTTGACTTTGGTCTAAGATAGTTGATCACAATCTTGTGATGCAAAATGTTGAACGCATTCATTCTCGAATAAGAGATTTTTTCTTTCGTCTTTCTATCCTTGACAAGCTCCAACGTTGCACGAGCAATAGACACATTGATGGGTTGATATCTTCCTCTTTCCACTCCAATCACATCAGCCAGTGCATTCATGTCAACCACATAATCCTGGTCTCGAACACTAAAAGAAAATCTATTCGCAGTCAAAAAACTGAGATTCGAATAGAAATAAGCAGTAAGTTCAGCATGACCTTCTGTGGTGTCAGAAAAGAAATGTTCGAGTTGAAGAAGATTGAATTTTTCTCGCAGATTGATATTTACAGAGTCAAGAAAATCGAAGTCCACACTTCTAGGGTTTATCACCCCACGCTTCAACAACTTAGAGTATAGTTGCTTGTGTTCATCCGATCGAAACAAGTCCGTCCTTTTCGCTCGGATTTTTGCTGCAATGCCCATTCTCGGTTTAAACTCACTGTACATCCTGTCATCATCATTTCCATATGGCTGACTCAGCCCTCCAACACGTGGATCAACTGGAATATTTGCGAATGCCTCATCTGCCGAACCAGCAGGGGCAATTCCCAATCGTTCCATTGTGCGTAAAAAGAATGTTTCATTTCTAAACCCTCTTTCCTTCGAAAACTCATCAATATAATTCAACGGAGTACCACTCCTCTTTAAAGCACGATAAAGTTTATAGGTGAAAGCGGGCTTGAGAGTTCTTACAGGATCTGCGTCTTCGATAATTTCTTCCTCCTCTTGATGTACAACAATCTGAGGACTAGAAGGAAGAGATTGACGCTGCTGAGAATGTTGTGGACTCTGCTGCTGTCTCGGAGATTCTTCTTCCTCGGTGAGATCAAAATGCGTAGGCCCCTCTTGCATTTGCTGTGGTCCCCTGTTCGCGATTCTTGAGGACTTTCTTTGGGACGACATAGTTTACTGTCTTTGAGAGATTCCAAGCTTGTTTTTTTTTTTTCAAGAAAGATGACAACTTTTCGGAAAAAAAAAAACAAGGGAAGAAGACAGAAATGGAAGATCGATGCTTTCTTAGGGTTTTTGTGAGAGAAACGAAGAGAAACCTCCAGTATATAAAGCAATCGAAACGAAGCATACGAAACGCCGTAAAAAGAAAATGTAAAGATGCCTTTTTTAAAAAATAACTGCCTTTTCAAAATATTAGATAACTGTAAACTAAAACCCCTTTTTCAAAAAGGAAAAAATGAAATAATTGCGGAATTAGAACCAATCAAATTTGGATAGAAGATTTTACCTTTTCAAGATTTGATATGAGAAATAGTAACAAAACTTACAGACATGGATCTTGATCATCTGAGTCTGAGCGCTTTTAGACTTTTAGACCAGGGTCTGAACCTCTTCAGACTTTAAGATATTGAGTCTTGAACGAATAGCTTCAAATTGATTTTTCTCCAAAGGCTTTGTAAAGTTATCCGCCAGTTGATTCTTTGAGTCAATAAACTGAATATATACTTCTCCACTTTGAACATGATCTCTAATGAAATGATGCCGAATCTCTATATGTTTTGCTCTTGAGTGAAGAATCGGATTTTTGGTGAGATTTATTGCGCTGGTGTTGTCACATTTGATTTCAGTGCAAGAATCTTCAATTCCAAAGTCTCTTAGCTGTTGTTTTATCCACAGAATTTGTGAGCAACAACTTCCAAGAGCTACATACTCTGCTTTTGTTGTAGAAAGAGCTACTGTACTTTGCTTCCTTGAAAACCAAGACACTGTCCTGTTTCCAAGTAGTTGACAAGTGCCCGAGGTACTCTTTCTATCAACTTTGCATCCGGCTAGGTCTGCGTCAGAGTATCCCAGAAGAGTAAAGTCTCCTCCTTAAGGATACCAGAGACCTATTTTTGAAGTTGAAGCAATGTATTTGATAATACGCTTTGCAGCACTAAGATGAGATTCTTTAGGGTCTCGATTGAAATCGGCACAAATGCAAACAAAACAAAATGTCGGTCTAGAAGCGGTAAGATAAAGAAGTGATCCAATTATACTCTGTATAGCTTCGATCAACTTTCTTCCCTTCTTCATCTTTGTCTATCTTCAAGGAACTTGACATTGGTGTGTCAGTCTTTTTGCAATTCTCCTGTCCAAACTTTTTGACAAGTTCATTGGCATATTTTTCTTGATGAATAAAAGTTCCTTCCTTCAGTTGTTTCACTTGAAGTCCGAGAAAGAAGGTTAGTTCACCCATCATGCTCATTTCAAATTCATCCTGCATAGACTTAGAGAATTTTTAGTCTGTTGTACCAAGCTCGAGGAGCTTGTTTTAAACCATATAAAGCCTTTTTCAGTCTGAATACAGAGTCTAGTTTTCTTGGGTTCTCAAAACCAGGTGGTTGTTCCACATAGACTTCCTCTTGGATGAATCCATTCAGGAAGGCACTTTTAACGTCCATTTGGAATAACCTGAAATTCTTATAACAAGCAAAAGCAAGTGATAATCTAATTGCTTCTAACCTTGCTACTGGAGCGTAAGTCTCATCATAGTCTATCCCTTCTTCTTGCGTATATCCCTTGGCTACGAGTCTTGCTTTGTTTCTTACGACTTTTCCTTCTTCATTCATCTTGTTCCTGAAAACCCATTTAGCCCCAATGATAATCTTACCTTTTGGTTTAGGAGTCAATTCCCAGACATCATTGATGTTGAATTGTCTGAGTTCTTCTTGCATAGCTTCAATCCAGCTTTCATCTGTTAAAGCTTCTTCTATGCTTTTGGGTTCTATTTCAGAAATAAGTGCCACAAAGACTAGACTCTTCGCGCCTTTTGGATCTTGTGCGAATTCCTTCATTAATATCGCCAATAATGAGATCTTTGGGATGACTGGATTTATGCTTCCAGATTCTTTGTTAGATATGTCGATCGTTGATCTTTTTCTTCATTTGAATTTTCTTCGATCAATTGTTGCTTTGGTCTTTTGAAGTCTGAGCTGCTTCTGGAGATTTAGACTTTGTAGAGTCTGGAGCAGGATCAGAATCTTCAAGATGAGTCTGAATTGATTCAATTTGCGTAGAGTCTTGAAATTTGACATTCATAGATTCCTCCACAGATTGAGTCTTCTTGTTATATACTCTGTAAGCTTTGCTTGTAATAGAATATCCAAGGAAAATACCTTCATCCGATTTTTCTTCAAACTTACCAACTCGATCATTTGCATTTTTCAATATGAAACATTTACATCCAAACACATGAAAATATGAAACAATGGGATTTTTTTCTTTGAATAATTCATAGGGAGTCTTCTCCTGAATAGGCCTTAAAAAGACTCTATTAATAATATAACAAGCTGTAGAAACAGATTCAGCCCAAAAGTGTGAAGATATGTTACTTTCAATTAAAAGGGTTCTAGCCATTTCTGAAGCGACCTATTCTTTCTTTCCACGACTCCATTTTGCTCGGAGTGTATGGAGAAGAAAAAACATGCTGAAAACCAGATTCATCACAGAATTTTGTAAAGTCTTGATTTTCAAATTCACCTCCATGATCTGTCCGAATACTCGAAATAACATATCCTTTCTCATTTTGAACCTTTTTGGCAAACTTTACGAAATGAGAAAAGGTTTCGACTTACTTGCTAGGAAATAAACCCAAGTGAATCGTGAATAATCATCCACAATTACTAAACAATACTTCTTACCTCCAATGCTCGAGTTCGGTAGGTCCAAAGAGATCCATATGCAAAAGCTGCAGAACACGATTAGTGGAAACTTGATTTATTGGTTTGAATGAGTTTCTTACCTGTTTTCCCAACACACATGGTGTGCATAGATCAGACCTTTTATATGACAGTTTGGGTAGTCCTCGTACAAGCTTCTTTTCTGAAATTTTGGCTATTTGCTTCATGTTAATGTGCCCAAGCTTTCTGTGCCACAGATTTGCTTCTTCTTGAATCGAGATTAGACATTGGGTTTCATCTGGTTTGACATCCGGAAGATAGATATTTCCATGTCTTCGACCCACAAAAGATCGAGAGGAATCCTTCTTGGTTCTTGAACAAATTCCTTCTTGAAAATTGATTTTGAAACCAGTGTCGCATAGCTGACTGATACTTAGTAAATTATAGTTGAGTCCTTCTACTAAGGAAACATTGCTAATCATGAGGCTTCCAATCTTTACGATGCACCGAATCCTACAATTTTTCCTTTGCTGTTTCCTCCAAATGAAACTTTTCCACCATTAACTTGAACAAGCTTTAAGAAGCAGCTTGAATCTCCTGTCATATGCCTCGAGCAACCACTATCCAAGTACCATTTAATCTTTTTCTTGATAGTGACCTGCATTTAGAAGAGAGACTCAAACTTTCTTTGGTACCCATACTTTCTTGGGTCCATTGTTGTTAGTACTATATATAGTCTTTGCCCAAACCTTCTTAACAGGTTTCCAAACCATTTGACATTCTTTCTCAAGATGATTTGAACTGTAACACTTATAACATTTAAGAGCACTTTGCGACCTACCGATTTTACAAAAACTTTTTGGAAATGATTTTTATAAGCATCTCTTGTAGGTCTTTGCTTGATTCTTTCCTTTACTTTAGGAAAATCAATTAGAGGAATAGTTTCAGCGAGACATTCCTAAACTGATTTGTTGAAATAAGGTCTTTGAACTGAAAGAATTTTTTCAAGTTTCTCGGACCTATTGAAAATTTTTTAGAAATATTTGAGATGTCATTTTTCAAGAAAGCATTTTCTTTTGAGAGGTTATCTTCATTTTCTTTCAAAGTAGTAACATTTTCATCTAAACTTTTGACCTTTTCTTTCCAAACATTTTCCTGTTGTCTTAGAGCAGAATTTTCTCTCTTAAGTTCAGAAATTCTTTTAAGAGAGGTTTTGAGACTAAGACACAGTTCATCAATGTATCTAGAAACTTTATTAGGGATTTTTAAGTTTCTTACCTTGATTTCACTGTCTGAATCTGAGTCTGTTTCAGAGTCTGAGTCTGAGTCTGATTGCGCCATGAGACAAATGTTGGCATAATCATCATCACTTTCTTCACATTCTGTATCACTCCAAGTTTCTGCTTTGAATGCCTTGCAAGATTTCTCAGTTTTTCCTTTCTTCTTCCTCAAAAGGGGACAGTTGGGTCTGATGTGTCCCTTTTTCTTACATTCAAAATAGACTACATCTCTATTGGATTCTTCATCTTCAACAGACTTACTCTGTTGCTTTTGGAAGCTTTGTTTCTTTGGATTGAATCTTCTTCCTTTTCTGTTTAGCTTTCTGAATCTTCTTATCATGAGAGCAAGCTCTTCATCATCCATGTTGTCTTCTCGAGTCCGTGACATCGAATCATCATTAGACTTTAATGCAATGGATTTCTTACCTTTAGGATCTTCGTCTTCGTTGATTCGCTCCACTTCATAAGATCGAAGAGTTCCAACCAATTCATCGACGTAAAGTGGCATAATTCTTTGTGTCTCTCTTATTGAGGTTTTTATGTGATTCCAATCCTTGGAGAGTCCACGCAGTAGCTTGTTTACTTTCATGGGATCTGAAATTGGTTGACCTTGATTTTCAAGTCCATTCATGATATCTGTAAAACGACTAAACATGTCAGTGATAGATTCTCCTGACTTCATTTTGAATGCTTCATATTGACCGAGTAGAATGTTGATTCTGGTTTCTTTCACTCGATCGTTCCTTCATAGGTAATGTGTAATCTATCCCGAGACTTCTTTGGCTGTAACACAAGAAGATATTCTGTTATATTCGTAGGTGATAATGCACAATATAAAGAATAAATAGCTTTTGCATCAAGAGCTTGTCTTTTGGTCGTCTCTTCTTGAGTCATTTCGCTAGACTCAACAACTTCTTTTCCTCTTTCTAGGACAGGTGCAGCTTTAGGAATGATTCCTTTGTCTACTACATCCCATTCCAGAGGATCCTTTGATCTTAAGAAAGCCTTCATCTTGTTTTTCCATATGTTGTAATCCTTCCCATCAAAATAAGGTGGTCTGGTATTGCTTTGCCCTTCAACCAATCCTGGAGCCAACATACTAGCCATGGATCTTTAACTCTGAAGTAAAACACTTCAATTCAAATGAGTACACAAGCTCTGATACCAATTGATAGGGCTAGTATAAGCACCTAGAGGGGGTGAATAGGTGTAAAAACAATATTTTCGAGATAAGTGTGCAGCATTCAATAATAGATAAAGAGATGAGAGTTTTTCTCTTAACAAGATACGATCAAAGTAAAAGAGAGTAGGGAAGAGAATATGAACACGAGAGATTATAGTAGTTCGGCTTATTCCAAGCCTACGTCCACTCTTCCGCACTGACAGCCCACCGGCTGGATTTCACTATGAACAAAAGAGATGTTACAGTAGCTCTTCCTTGATTCCACAGAGTAGAGACTCTACTACCCTTCCTCAAGGTCTCTCAAAGATATAGACTCTCTTTTGTGTACAAGATTTCGCTCAACGGTTTAATTGACTAAGAACAAGGAGCTTCAGACTTTGGAATTCTTCTATCGCGCACACCTTCAAACGACTAGAACGTCTTCCTTATATACTCCTTTATGCCATCATACCCGTTGGCACTTACCAAAGGAATTCTTCCAATCTACCCGTTGGACAGAATCAATTAGGAAGATCTTCGAGCTATTTAAGGAACATGACGATAGCCCATCAATCCTGCTCGCCCATACAATCAGGATCTTGGTTTCCATAAGCAGAACCTTCCAAGAATACTTCGTCAATCATCGGATCCAATCATCCCTGAATCAATCTTGATTTGAGTAAAGGATTCCGACATGCTATATCCAGCCAAGAGATTTAATCATGTCGATAAGGTTAAATCTTTAACGAAACATCCAGTTCTGGATAAGCCTTCTTCGACGGTCTAGAGACTGTCAATGGGATAGACTTTGAGTCTTGAGTCTGGTGGTCCGGAGGTCTTCAGACTTTGATGGAAGAGTCTACAAGTCTTCAGACTAGACTGATGGAAACGTTTTGTCAGCTTCAAAATATTTCAAGGACGATTTCTCCAACACTAGCTTCGATGCGTCCTGGTCATTATTGTTGTAAAATTAACATAGAAACTAACAAAATCTTGCAATTTAAGTCAATGCGAAGTCATGAGAAAAATAAACAAGGAACTAAGGATATTAAAGATTTACGTTATTCGGTTCGAATATCAATACATGCATTCACAAAGAGAACCACCAATAAATAATTCACTATAATCGGATAATCAAAGTTACAATCGTTCATGCTCTCGAGTGTTTTTTGCATCTAAATTAAGCCCAACTCCGATTCAAATTGGATGTATCTCCCAACAAATAGTATCAGAGCTTGGCCTACTCTCCATGTGTATCGGTATTTGATGAATATTTCAATGAAGGAATTTAGTGACCAATGCGTTCACCAATACTCCATTGGGTTTTGGTTTGAAACCAACTAATGAGTTGTTTCCATAATTTTTAGAAAGTTGGGCTAAACATTAGAAAACTTTTCCCCCCGAATTCATGATTGAAGGAAATATGCTAGCTTCAATGCATCTTGGTCATTATTGTTGTAAAATTAATGCGGAAACTAACAAGATCTTGCAATTTAAGTTGATGCGAAGTCATCGGAGTAATAAACAAGGAACTAAGGTTCTGTTTGTTTCGCAAAAAATATAGCGTTTCTGAAAAATGTTTTCTAACAAGTCATTTTCCAATAATATATTATTATTTTCTAGTGTTTTGCCAAAATTTGAAAATAAAGTGGAAAATATTTTACATTGTTCGGTAAGGAAAATCTTTTTCTTTATGCACTTTTTAAAATACTTTTTTTTATTATTTTATTTTTTAAAATCGATTTTTAATTTTTAATTTTTAATTTCTTTCTTTCTTTGTTTTTATCTTCTTCTTTTTTGGCCAATCCTCAGTCGGCGGCTAGCCAAAGGTGAGTTTCCATTGGCTCTCGAGCTTGTCGGCCTCAACTTTTGCCAAAGATCGGCGAGTGTAAGGGCAAGCCTCAAGCTTGCCGGCTTTAGGCCTCGCCAAATCGGCGAGCTAGAGGCTCACACTCTCATTGGTCCGCCGATCTGGTGATTGGTGAGCTCAAGCTCACTAGAGATCGGCAAGCATGAGGGTGAGCCAAGCAAGGGCCGGCGACCGGTTGAAGAAGAAGGTGGAAAAAAAATAAAAGGAAAAAAATAAAATAAAAATAATTAAAAACCTAATTTTTAAAAAAATAAAAAATAAAAAAAGAAAGAAAGGGAAGCTAGTAGGGCATGAGATAAGAGAGAGTGAGTAAGAAAAATGTTTTTCCTAACTCGAAAAGTGGAAAATATTTTTCCCACTTTTTGAAGACTTTTTTTCCTTCAAAATGTTTTTCACGACTAGTTCATTTTCGTGAAACGAATGCAGGAAAATTTAGAAAATGTTTTCCTAGAAATTATTTTTCGCGAAACGAATGGAGCCTAAAGATAGTAAATATTTTTGTGATTTGGTCCTAATATTAGTACCTACATTTACGGGGACAATCGGTAGCAAATAATTCACTATAATCGGATAATCATAGTTATGATTGTTCACGCGCTCGAGTGTTTCTCACGCCTAAATTAAACCCAAATCAAGTTCAAATTGGATGGTTTATATTCCCAACAAATTGAAAGGGCTAGTAAGATCACCTAGAGGGGGGTGAATAGGTGATAAAGAAATTTTTACGTAACTTTAGAATAATCTGCTAGCAACGTAAACAGTTATATGAAGCAGTAAATTGAAATAAGGAGTTTAAGGGAAAGATAATAGAAACACAATGTTTATAGTGGTTCGGCTTAGATCAAGCCTACGTCCACTCTCCCGCGCTGACAGCCCGCTGGCTGGATTTCACTAAGGATCAAAAGAGATGTTACAGTCTTACGTCCTTGACTTTACAGTGTAGAGACTCTACTACACTTCTTCAAAGTCTCATGAGTGTTTGCTCTCTCTTTTGAGTACAAGTAAAGCTCTATGATTGAAATAACAAAGAACTAAGAGCTTCAGACTTTGGAATTCTTCTTTCACGCACACATTTGAATAAGTTGAGCATCTCCCTTATATACTCCTTCATGCCTTCACGACCATTGGCACTTTCCAAAAGAGTTCTTCCAATCCACCCGTTGGACAGAATCAATCAAGGAGATCTCGAGTCATTTAAGAAATGTGATGATAGCCCACCAATCTTGCTCGCCCATACAATCAGGATCTAGTTTTCCATAAGTAGAACATTCCAAGTATACTTCGCCTTTCAACGGATCTTGATTATCCGAATTGATTCCAATAAGAATAATTGATCTTGATGTGCTATCTCCAGCCGTAAGAACTTCTATAAACCGTATGAACCGAATCCTTAAAGATAAACTCGCATCTGAATAAGTCTTCTCTTTGTCGATCTAGAAACTGTCAGCAAGGGTAAACTTTGAGTCTTGAGTCTTGCAGTCTTCAGACTTTGATGACAGAATCTGGAGATCTTCAGACTTTTACACTTGAGTCTGGAAGTCTTTAGACTAGACTGATGGAAATGTTTTGTCAACTTCAAAACATTACAGGAGTTTTCTCCAACAATCTTCCCATTTTTTATGGTGCAAAACTTTCCTACAGATTTGAAAACTTTTGTCCTGCAAAACAGAACTTAAGCAATACATGATAACTTATAAAAATAAATTGATTAGGACTTGGATAGTATCAATTATGCAACCACAAAAAAAATAAAAAAAAGTTAACCCTGCAAGATAACCATCCATCCATAATCAGTATCTCAGGCTAAGTTATTGCAAGCATCAAAGATTCAAACCACAACAGCAATCAAGCAGCAGTCAAATCAAAATCCAAAGTCAAAAGTCCACAACCAAACAAGAACACCAAAGTCTAAAAGTTAATCAAGACAAATCTGCACGACTTCTCCCCCTTTTTGTCAACAGCAAAAAGTAGAGAATAAACAAAAAGAGTTGAATGAAAAGAGTGGTGTGAAAATCATGGCTGTTTTGGCAAGCGAACAAGCTGGAATTCCCCCATAGAGCTCACCGTCTTCTCAAGCTTTCCAATAGTCTCATTCAGTTGCTGTAACTCTTCACCCTTCACATGATCTTGCACTTGAGTCTTCAGGGTAAGTAACTGTTCTTGCAAAGAAACTGAAGTAGCCAAGAAAGCCTTTTTGAGATCTTTTATCTCATAGTTCAAACCATATTGACCCTTCTTTAGATCTAGCAAAACATCCATTATTCGTGAAAAGTCCGCTGAATGTGCTAGTGCAGCACTGGGTCCAACCGAATCTGTTTCTGGAGTCTTGAGATTGGAGGGATCTTCAGCAGTTTGTCTACTAAGACTTGGAGTAAATGCCTCAAGGTCTGCTTCTGGATGGTGAAAGGTATACACATCCTCTGGATCTGCTGTAGATCGGCTAACATCACTAGTCATAACAGGTGAAGAAATACCTCGATTTTTAGCAGCTCCCCCTGTTTGTGTGCCTTCAGGTGGAGAAGTGGATTCTTCTTCCTATTCTGCCTCAGCATGAGAGTGATGTTTTCCTTTTCCCTTTGCTCCAGCAGTCCCACTCCTTGTCTTTTTAGAGTTTCTTGACAAAGACACAGCCAAGGTAGGCTCAAGTGAATCATCTCGAGCCTCTTCTTC
Source organism: Eucalyptus guilfoylei (assembly GCA_016097605.1). Classification (NCBI taxonomy): domain Eukaryota; kingdom Viridiplantae; phylum Streptophyta; class Magnoliopsida; order Myrtales; family Myrtaceae; genus Eucalyptus; species Eucalyptus guilfoylei. The sequence continues at coordinate 23,613,331 of CM027869.1, forward strand.
CGCTTCTTCTTCTCTTCTTCCTTCCTCTTCCTCTTCTCTTCTTCCTTCATCTCTTTCCTCTGTCTCCTCTCTAGTCTCTCGTTCATCCGTCTCTTTAAAGCTGACAAAACTCTTCAAGTTTCTTAAGGCTGAAAGAGTCATCTCATCCTCATCTTCTTTATCCTGTAAGATGAGAGTTCGCTTCCTCTTTACTGGAGCATTCATGGGCTCCTTGCCTTTCCTTTTGGCTGCTGCAGAGTCTTGTTTCGCCTTGACGGGAGACTTCTCCTTCATGCGCTCTAACACCTTATTAAGCTCTTTCAGACGCATCTTGGTGACTGTTTTAAATCCAATCAGCATTGAAGTGATGCTTGTCAAACACTACAGGAATGTGAATTTTGAAATGCCTAAAAAGGCGCGTGATAAGAGCATAATAAGGGAGTTGTCCCTTATCTTTCACCATTGTCCTGTACATGTGAAACATGATGGTGTGAGGTAGAGAGAATTTGTAGCCAGCATTGACGGCATACATCAATTTTGCTTCAGATCGAGACACATCAGTCTTGGATGTTGATTTTGGATGAATGCAGTTGATCACGATTTTATGCAGCAAGATGTTGGAGGCATTCATCCTAGAGTAGGAGATCTTGCCTTTAGCAAACCTATCTTTTACCAATGACAGAGTAGCGTGAGCAATGGACACATTGATTGGTTGGAAACACGCTCTTTCCACCCCAATCATGTCAGCCAAAGTGTCCATATCCACCAAAAACTCTTTATCCTTAACTGTGAAAGAGAAACTGTTTGCATCCAAAAAGGATAAATTCGAATAAAAGTAGGCTGTGAGTTCTGAATAAGCAATTGTAGATTCAAAACAAAAACGCTCCAATTGAAGAAGTGCAAACTTTTCCCTTAGATTTACTTGCACAGAATCAAGAAAATCAAAATCAACGCTCCTAGGGTTCATAACCCCTCTCTTCATCAGATTCAAATAAACCCTCTTATGGTTTTTCGATTTGAATAGACTCGATCCATCACCACCAACATTTGCAGCCACTCCCGTTCTAGCCTGGAAATGTGTGAACACTCGTTCATCATTGTCCTGTCCTTTTGGCTAATTAAATGTGCCATAGTATGGATCGCTAAGAATGTTAGCAAAAGCCTTTTCGACCGACCATTTTTTCTGCAATGCCCATCTTCTCCATATCGCGCAAAAACAGAGTTTCATTTTTGTAGCCTCTCTCTCTTAGATATTCATCGATCAAAGACATAGCAGTTCCTCCTTCTTTTAACTTAGAATAAAGCTTGAAAGCAACTTTAAGAGTCAACGTTCTTACAGGTTCAACTTCTTCCAAAATTTCTTCTTTTGGTTGAGTCGGTGGAGGAGATTGACGCTGCTGAGAAGGTTGTTGCTGACTTGGTCGCTGTGGTTAAGAAGAATCTTCTTCCTCGGTCAAATCGAAATACGGAGGACCCTCAGGCATGTGTCATGGTCCCCTGCTTGCGATTCTCGAAGACTTTCTTGAAGACATTGTCGCTATGAAGGAGAAATTCTCAAACTTGCTCGAAAAAGGTGAGAACTTTTTGGAATGAACTACAGAGAAAGTGAGAGCAAGTGTGCTTTTTGTATTCTAGGGTTTTGAGAGTGAAAACGAAGAAGACGAATCTCAACAGTATATAAAGCAAGTGAAGCGAGGTAAACAAATCGTCATAAAATAAAGCTGCCTTTTCGAAAATGAATAACTGCCTTTTTGAAAATGAATAACTGCCTTTTTGAAAAAGAAAAACTGCCATAATTTTGAAACTGAAAGGATAATTGCTAAAAATAAAATAAGAAAGTAACGATTCAAAAAGTAATCATACCTTTTTAAATTTATATCCAAAAATTAAATTGTTAGTACTTACAGTCATAACTCTTAGTCATTTTGAGTCTGAATATCTTCAGACTTTACCTCTGAGTCTTGAGCACTTCAAGACTTTACTCGATAAAAGATGTGATGTTCAGTCTAGTTCGAATAGACTCAAATAGACTTTTCTCCAGTGGTTTTGTAAATATGTCTGCCAGTTGATTCTTTGAATCAATGAACCGAATCATAACTTCTCCATTTTGAACATGATCTCTAATGAAATGATGTCGAATCTCTATGTGCTTTGCCCTTGAATGCATAATTGGATTCTTTGTGAGATTTATGGCACTGGTGTTGTCACATTTGATCTCGGGGCATGATTCTTCAATTCCAAAGTCTCTTACCTATTGTCGAATCCACAAAATTTGAGAGCAACAACTTCCAAAAGCTACATATTTTGCTTCAGCTATTGAAAGAGCTACAATGCTTTGCTTCTTTGAAAACCAAGATACCAACTTATTGCTTAGAGGTTGGCAAGTACCAGAAGTACTCTTTTGATCCACTTTGCATCCTACTAAGTCTGCATCTGAATATCCAAGGAGAGTAAAGTCTCATTCTTTTGGATACCACAGTCCTAGCTTTGGAGTTGTTGCAATGTATTTGATGATGCGCCTTATAGTAGTTAAGTGAGATTCTTTGGGATTTGATTGGAACCTAGCACAAATGCAAACACTAAACAATAGATCAAGTCTAGATGCAGTAAGGTAAAGAAGTGAACCAATTATGCTCCTGTATAGCTTCTGGTCTACACTCTTTCCTTCCTCATCTTTATCCAGCTTTGAAGAATTTGACATAGGTATCTCAGTCTTTTTGCAATTTTCCAATCCAAACTTTTTGATGAAATCTTTCGCATATTTTTCTTGGTAAATGAAAATTCCATTCTTCAATTGTTTGACTTGTAATCCTAGAGAGAAAGTTAATTCACCCATCATGCTTATCTTGAATTCATCCTGCATAGACTTAGAAAACTTTTTGCACTGAGTTTTGAACGAGTAGAAAATCTTTACCTTCTTTCTTAATGAACAAGGTAGTATCTACTTTACCTTTATCAAAACTATTTTGAATTAGAAATTTACTTAACTTGTCATACCAAGCCCGAGGAGCCTGCTTTAATCCATAAAGAGCCTTTTTCAGTCTGAAAACTGAGTCTGGCTTTCTTGAATCTTCAAAGCCAGGTGGTTGTTCCACATAAACTTTTTCTTGGATAAATCCATTTAGGAATGCACTTTTTACGTCCATTTGGAATAACCTAAAATTTTTATAGCAAACAAAAGCAAGTAATAATTTAATTGCTTCTAACCTCGCTACTGATGCATATGTCTCATCATAGTCTATCCCTTCTTCTTGCGTATATCCTTTGGTTACGAGTCTTGCTTTATTCCTGACCACTTTTCCTTTCTCGTCCATCTTATTCCTGAAAACCCATTTAGTTCCAATAATAGACTTACCTTTAGGTTTAGGAATAAGTTCCCAAACATCATTAATGCTGAACTGTCTAAGCTTTTCTTACATAGCTTTAGTCCAACTTTCATTAGCCAAGGCTACTTCTACAGTTTTGGGTTCAATTTCAGAAACAAATGCTAAAGTACTAGACTCTTCACACCTTTTGGATCTGGTACGAATTCATTCATCGATGTTGCCAATGATGAGTTTCTTGGGATGACTTGACTTATGCTTCTAATTGCTGGTTGGTTTGTGAGTCTGATGATCCTCTATTTCAGTTGAATCTTCTAGTTCATCTTGTTGTTGAACTTCAGGAGTCTAAGCCACTTCAGGAGAAGTAGACTGAGTGGGATTTGGAGTAGGTTCAGATTCTTCAAGTTGAGCCTGATTCATTTGATTCTGCATTGAGTCTTGAAACTTGACGTTCATAGATTCTTTCACAGACTGACTCTTCTTGTTGAATACTCTGTAGGCTTTGCTTGAGGTTGAGTAGCCAAGAAAAATTCCTTCGTCCGATCTTTCTTCAAACTTACCAGTTCGATCATTTGAATTCTTTAAAATAAAACACTTGCAACCAAACACATGGAAATAAGAAACAATTGGCTTCTTTTTTTTGAATAACTCATAAGGAGTTTTCTCCAGAATAGGCCTTAGGAAAACTCTGTTAATAATATAACAAGCTGTAGAAACTGCTTCAGCCCAAAAACGAGAAGAAATATTACTTTCAATTAAGAGAGTTCTAGCCATTTCCTGCAAAGATCTATTCTTTCTTTCCACAACTCCATTTTGTTCTGGAGTATATGGAGAGGAGAACACATGCTGAAAACCAGAGTCATCACGGAATTTTGCAAAATCTTGATTTTCAAACTCACCTCCATGGTCTGTCCTAATACTCGAAATAGCATATCCTTTTTCATTCTAAACTTTCTTTGCAAATTTTGAAAAATAAGAAAAGGTTTCAAACTTACTTGCCAAGAAGTATACCCATATAAAGCGAGAATAATCATCAACGATTACTAGGCAGTATCTCTTTCCACCAATACTTTGAGTTCTAGTTGGTCCAAAAAGATCCAAATGTAGAAGCTGCAAAACTCGACTAGTAGACACTTTGTTTATAGGTTTGAAAGAACTTCTAACATGTTTTCCTAAAACACATGGTGTGCATAAGTCATATTTTTGATATGACAAGTTGGGCAGTCCACGAACAAGCTTATTGGATGAGATCTTGGCAATTTGCTTCATGTTGACATGGCCAAGTTTTCTATGCCAGAGGTTTGCTTCATCTTGAATAGATATTAGACACTGAGAGCTTTCCGGTTTTATATCAAGAAGATAAATATTCCCATGTCTTCGTCCAGTGAAAGATTGAGATAAATCCTTACTAGTTCTCGAACAAATGCCTTCTTGGAAGTTAATTTTGAATCCAGTGTCACACAATTGGCTAATGTTGAGTAGATTGTAATTCAGACCTTCCACCAAGGAGACATTGTTGATTATGAGATTTCCAATTTTTACATTTCCACATCCAACAATTCTTGCTTTGCTATCTCCACCAAAAGAAACTTTTCCTCCTTTTATTTGCATAAGCTTTATAAAACAACTTAAATCTCCTGTCATGTGTCTCGAGTAGCCACTATCCAAATACCACTTTATCTTCTTCTTGATAGTGACCTGCAATTATAAAAAGAACTCAAGCTTTCTTTGGTACCCACATTTTCTTAAGTCCGGGGGAGTTAATGCAATATACAGTCTTTGCCCATTCCTTCTTAACAGGTCTCCAAACCATAGGACATTCTTTCTCAAAATGTTCTGAGCTATTACACTTTGAACATTTGAGAGCACTTCGGTCAATGGGTTTTACAAAAACTTTTTGAAAATGATTTCTGTAAAATGTTTTTATAGGTCTTTGTTTGATTCTTTCCTTTACTTTTGGAAAATCAATTAAAGGAATAGTCTCTGGTGTCATACCCAAACCTGATTTGTTGAAATACAATTTTTGAATTGAAATAATCTTTTCCAACTTCTCAAATCCTAATGAAAACATGTTTGTAATATTTGAAATATCCTCTTTCAAGAATGTATTTTTCTTTGAAATAGAGTCTGCATTTTCTTTTAAAACAACGAAACTTTTGTCTAGATTTTCAAACTTTTCTTTCCAAGAGATTTCCTGTTGCTTCAGTTTGGAATTTTCCCTTTTTAGTTCAGAGATCCTTTTAAGAGAGGTTTTAAGACTAAGACAAAGTTCATCTATATACTTCGAGACTTTAGCGGGAATGTTTAAATTACTAACCTCAATTTCACTATCTGAGTCTGAATTTGAATCTGATTCAAAATCTGAGTCTAATTCTGAGTTTGCCATTAAACATATGTTGGCACACTCTTAATCACTTTCCTCACATTATGTATCACTCAATGTCTCTGCTTTGAGAGCCTTCTTGAATTTCTCAGTTCTTGCTTTCTTTTTCTTCAATAGAGGACAGTTAGGTCTGATGTGTCCTTTTTTCTTACACTCAAAACAGACCACATCTTTGTTGACCTCGTCATCCTCAGTTGATTTGTTTTGGAATTTTTGAGAGCCTTGCTTCTTCCAGTTGGATCTTCTCCCTTTTTTGTTCAGTTTCCTGAATCTCCTTATCATGAATGCTAGCTCTTCATCATCCATGTCATCTTCAGAATATGTATCATCAGAATCATCGTTAGATTTTAAAACAATTGACTTCTTACCTTTGGGATCTTCTTCCTCATTAAGTTGCTCCACTTCGTATGACTGAAGTGTGCCTACGAGTTCATCAACTGTAAGAGGCATGATCCTTTGGGTTTCTCTCATTGAAGTCTTCATGTGATTCCAATCTTTGGATAGTCCACGCAGCAATTTATTGACCTTCATTGGTCCTGAGATTGGCTGTCCTTGATATGATATACCGTTTCCAATTTCTGTGAAATGACTAAACATGTCAGTAATGGATTCTCCTGATTTCATCTTATAGGCTTCATACTGTCCGAGTAAGATATTGATCTTTGTTTCTTTAACTCGATTAGTTCCTTCATGGGTAACATGCAACCTATCCTAGACTTCTTTGGTTGTTTCACAAGATGAAATTCTGTTATATTCAGTAGGAGATAAAGCACATTATAATGAATAGATTGCTTTAGCATCAAGAGCTTGTCTCTTGGTTATTTCTTCTTGTGTCATTTCGCCAGCATCTACAACTTTTTTTCCTCTTTCTGAGACTGATGCAGCTTTAGGAATGATTCCCTTTTCTACCACATCCCATTCCAGAGGATCTTTCGATCTTAGGAATGCCTTCATCTTGTTTTTCCAAACATTGTATTCTTTTCCATCAAAGTAAGGAGGTCTGGTATTGCTTTGGCCTTCAACCAAACCTGGTGCTAAAATACTAGCCATAGATCTTTAGCTCAGAAGTAAAAACACTTCAACAAAACGAGCACACAGGCTCTGATACCAATTGAAGGGGCTAGTAAGATCATCTAGAGGGGGGGTGAATAGGTGATAAAGAAAATTTTACGAAACTTTAGAATAATCTGCTAACAATGTAAACAGTTATATGAAGCAGTAATTTGAAATAAGGAGTTTAAGAGAAAGAGAATAGAAACATAATGTTTATAGTGGTTCGACTTAGATCAAGCCTACATCCACTCTCCCGCGCTGACAGCCCACTGGCTGGATTTCACTAAGGATCGAAAGAGATGTTGCAGTCTTATGTCCTTGACTTTATAGTGTAGAGACTCTACTACACTTCTTCAAAGTCTCACGAGTGTTTGCTCTCTCTTTTGAGTACAAGTAAAGCTCTATGATTGAAATAACAAAGAACTAAGAGCTTCAGACTTTGGAATTCTTCTTTCATGCACACATTTGAATAACTTGAGCATCTCCCTTATATACTCCTTCATGCCTTCATAACCGTTGGCACTTTCCAAAGGAGTTCTTCCAATCTACCCATTGGACAGAATCAATCAAGGAGATCTCGAGTTATTTAAGAAATGTGATGATAGCCCACCAATCCTGCTTGCCCATACAATCAGGATCTAGGTTTCCATAAGTAGAACCTTCCAAGTATACTTTGCCTTTCAATGGATCTTGATTATCCGAATTGATTCCAATAAGAATAATTGATCTCGATGTGCTATCTCCAGCCGTAAGAACTTCTATAAACCATACGAACCGAATCTTTAAAGATAAACTCGCATTTGGATAAGTCTTCTCTTCGTCGATCTAGAAACTGTCAGTGATGGTAAACTTTAAGTCTTGAGTCTTGCAGTCTTCAGACTTTGACGACAGAATCTGGAGATCTTCTTTAACACTTGAGTCTGGAAGTCTTCAGACTAGACTAATGGAAACGTTTTGTCAACTTCAAAACACTACGAGAGTTTTCTCCAACACAAATGTCATCAAAGCTAATGGTTGATTAGTAGCTCATTCTCAATGTGCATTGGTGTTTGGTGAATATTTAAAAGAAAGAATTTAGTGACCAACATGTTCACGAATACTCCCCTGGGTTTTGGTTAAAAAATAATTAGTTAGTTGTTTCCAAAATTTTTAGAAAGCTGGGCTAAACATGAGAAAAATTTTCCCCTTGAATTCATAATTGAAGGAAATCTGCAAGCTTTGGTGCATCTTGGTCATTATTATCATAAAATTAATGTGGAAACTAACAAGATCTTGTAATTTAAGTCAATGCAAAGTCATCAAAGAAATAAACGACAAACTATAAAGGACACTAAAGATTTATGCGATTCGATTTGAATATTAATACCTATATTCACGGGGAGAACCAACAATAAATAATTCACTATAATTGGATAATTAAAGTTATAATCGTTCACGCGCTCGAGTGTTTATCGCATCTAAATTAAAGCCCAAATCCAATTCAAATTGGATGGTGTATATTTTCCAACAAATGATATTAGAGCTGATAGTTAATTGGTGGCCCACTCTCAATGTATATCGATATTTGATGAATATTTCAAGGAATGAATTTAATGACCAATGTGTTCACTGATACTCCCCTGGATTTTGGTTTGAAACCAACTAATAAGTTGATTCCAAAATTTTCAAAATGTTTGGCTAAACATGAGAAAAATTTTCTCCTTGAATTCATGCTTGAAGGAGCTCTGCTAGCTTTGGTGCATCTTGGTCATTATTGTTGTAAAATTAATGCATAAGCTAATAAGATCTTACAGTTTAAGTTAAAGCAAAGTCATTGGAGAAATAAATGAGGAATTATAAAAGATACTAAAGATTTATGTGATTCGGTCCAAAAAACAATATCTATATTCACAGGGAGAATCGACAGTAAATAATTCACTATAATCGGACAATTAGAGTTACAATCATTCATGTGCTTGAGTGTTTCTCACCCTTAAATTAAGCCCAAATTCAATTTAAATTGGATAGTGTACATTTTCCAACAAATGGTATTATAGTTATTGATTGATTGGTGGCTCACTCCTAATGTGTATCAATGTTTGATAAATATTTCAAGGAAGGAATTTAGTGACCAACATGTTCACTGATACTCTCTCGGGTTTTGGTTTGAAACTGTTGAGAAAACTCCTATTAGATTTTGAAGTTGACAAAACTTTCCTTCTCTTATTATTGTTCTTATTCTGAAAAATACTAGACTTATGTGGAGAGTTGTCAAAGTCTATTTTTACATCAGAAGTCTTTCCCACTCTGACGAAAAATCAGGCTGAACTCAAGTGAAGAACGAAGATATAATTAGACTCAGGATTATTATTCTTTCAACAAGGATTCAGTACAAATAAGATATATCTGGCTTTCTGGCAGAGAATCTCACTTACCTTTTATAAATATACTAATGAAATCAATCATGGATTGGTGAAATCAATTTCGAAGACAAGTTTCTTTTTGGAAAGTATCTACTTATGGAAATCTAGATTCTGATTGTATGGGCGACCAGGATCATCAGATCTTCACCTCAATCTTCAAATAGCTACAAGATTTCCTTGATTGATTATGTCCAACGGGTTGATTGAAAGAATTCCTCTGGATAGTGCCAATGGTCATAAAGGTATGGAGGAGTATTTAAAGAGGTCATCCGGTTCATTTGAGAGTGCGTATGAGAATTAAAATTCCAACGTCTGAAGCTTTTCAAATCACCTGTTCATCATCGATAATGCTTATATTTGTACTCAAGAGAGAGAAACACAAAGAAGTGACTTAGTGAGAGAAAAAGAAACTCTTCACTGAGCGATCAGACTCATAACATGGTAATTCTCTTTCGATTCATAGTGAAATCCAGCCAGGAGGCTATCAACGTGGGAGAGTGGATGTAGGCTTGATCTAAGCCAAACCACTATAAATCTTGTGTTCAATTTTCTCTTCCCTTAACTCCTTTAATTTATTTGTTGTGATATTTTTCTAATTTCGCTATTTTTCTAAACATCTTATTTGAGTCTGAATTCATATAAGAAGTCTAGTGTCAGTCAGACTTAGTTTGTAGAAAACAATTTTTACTGCATTTACAGATTAATCTGTTTTTTAGACCTATTCACCCCCCTCTAGGTGATAATACTAGTTCTTTCATAAATCAACTAATAAGTTGTTTCCAAAATATTCAAGTTGGGCTAAACATAAAATATATATATATATATATATATTTACCCCCTGAACTCATGATTGAACGAAATATGCTAACTCCAATGCATCTTGGTCATTATTGTTGTAAAAATAATGTGGAAACTAACAAGATCTTGCAATTTAAATCAATATGAAGTCACCGGAGAAATATACAAGTATTATAAAAGATACTAAAGATTTACGTGATTCGATTTGAATGTCGATCCCTTCATTCATGGGGAGAACTGATAACAAATAATTTACTATAATCAGATAATCATAGTCACAATCGCTCCCGCGCTCGAGTATTTCTCACACCTAAATTAAGCTCAAATTCTATTTAAATTGCATGGTGTATATCTTCTAACAAAAGGTATCAGAGCTAATGGTTGATTGGTGGCCCACTCCCAATGTGTATTGTTGTTTAGTGATATTTTTAAGGAAGGAATTTAGTGACCAACACGTTCACCACTACTCCCTTGAGTTTTGGTTTGGAAACAACTAATAAGTTATTTCCAAAATCTTGAGATTTGGGCTAAACATGAGAAAACTTTTTCCCTAAATTCATGATTGAAGGAAATCTGCTAGCTTTAGTGCAACTTGGTCATTATTGTTGTAAAATTAACGCGGAAACTAATATGATCTTGCAATTTAAGTCAATGCAAAATCACCAGCGGGAAACTATAAAGGATATTAAAGATTTATGCAGTTCAGTCCAAATATTATACCTATATTCATAGGAAGAACTGGTAGCAAATAATTTAATATGATCGGATAATGAGAGTTATAATCGTTCACACGCTCGATTTTTTCTCACACGTAAATGTCGCGACCCAATCTCGCTGCCCTCGATGTTAAAGGGGGAAAGGTCGGGTTTAGGAGTACTTGATCACAAGATCACGAGCTCTCCCAAGCTCGTACCCCGCGCCACGAGTTTATTTAAGCAATCTAATTGTTTATAACAACCTAAAAAATAGACAGGAGTCGCCACTAGCCTCATTTTTGGGGGTCGGCTAGAAAACCCAATCGAGGGTCGGGAGTGTTCCCTCGATTCCTACGCAACCAAATATCTAGGTTCGGGGACTTGGGTTACGCTAATATTTCTATTAACGTCATTTCAGTACCTAAACAGTATGTTGTGTTTTTCCTAACATGTCCATACGTTTCTTTTTACATTTTCAGGATCATCAATTCTAGACTAAGTGATCATGCGTGGTGGATTACTTTCATTCTATTCTATTTCTAGAGAAACAAGATGTTACCACTCAATGAAATTGAAATTGCAAGACATGAAGTAAACAATCAAGAAAAGCGGTAAATCTATCATGCAATCCTAAAAATATAAAAGAGAGAACACAATTAAGAAAAATGAGAGAAAAAGAGAAAACCCGCAACTCGTCGGGTTTTATACAACACAGGGAACCCGAGACATATGTCGGGGAAAAAATGAATATTACATAATAATGGTCGGAATGGACATCGACCTCCACCATCTTCGCGCTTTCTCCATCTTCGGGATCCTAATCTAAACCTAATCTAAGAAACCTATAACTAGGTATATACAGTGGAAGGAAACAAACAAACATATCAAAACAACCAAAAACAAGACATCACATCAAAATCAATTGTTTAAAAGAAGTACAATGCGAAAATCAAATTTTGAGTGATATCCTAAGGTTCAGCATTGTTATGTGTCGCACCTAAATCATTCATCTAACAATCATATGCAAAGCAAATAAAATGACAAGCATTTAGGCCATATGATCTTGATTCTTATCCAATCCAAACCAATGAGTGGACCAACTAAGGATCACTTATTCAAACACGTACACCATTGAATATGCTCATGCAACACATGTATTCAAGACATACGAAGCAATCTATATGTAACCCACATGATACCTAAAACCATTTTGTAGACAATTGACAAAGGACGTCATTTTAAAAGATTTAAAGAAAAGAGAGATATAACTTCATCAAGTCATGGAATGTATCTAGTCGTCATGAAGTGTTCAGACCTTCATCCTACTCAAATGGTGCATGTATTTCATAATATTTCGGTATGTCCTAAGTATAGATGTTAGAGACAAATGTGATGAGAACATCTATCCTTAGATCAATGCACAGAAAAAACACAGAAATTCATTAACCTCAGTAGGATTATCAACCTATTCAAAACAACATATGATTAGAGAACAGACACATGTTCAGATCTAAGAGGTTTTAAACTACTAAGACATGTCTAAAAATTCTAAAAAATTAACAGGAAATTCTCAAGACAATGAGGAACAAGTTTCATGCAGACAACTTCATCAAAAAAAAAAAAATCATCACAGAAATCATAGCAAGAATGAAAATCAGTCCAATCTATCCTCTGAATTTCCAGAATCAAACATTGATGTGGTAACATTCATTTGACTAGGCAAATGGCAACCAAATCATGCATATAATATGTCATTAGAAAGCTTGTCAAATCTATTTCAAGTATCATGAAGGATGCCGAATCAAATGGACTCATCTAAGACCTTAATTTCAAGCAAGCTCAGGTCGAACCTAGTGTAGGGCAAACTGACCTAGGGACAGTTTTTGATTGTTTTACCTAACCAAAACAACTCCAAAAGAAACTGGAAAAAATGTATGACATATCAAGACAATTTTGTGCAAACTTCATGAAGAAAGTTTTTCACATAATCCATGCACAAAAAAAAAATCAGTATGAAAATAACAAAACAGAAAATCGTACAAAGTCAGAAACACAAATCAACCTAAAACTGCTGCAGAATTGACAGATTTCAAAGGTGTTTTTCAGTGACCAAACGATATCCATTATGGGCGTGCGACATATCAAATTGAAGCTCTAGAAGTGTATTTTTTATGTCTAGAAGGGCTCGAGGTCAAAAAAACCTCATCTAGCACCTCGTTTCAGCCAAAACAGAAAGTAACATATCAGGCATACGAAATTGCAGATTAATACGAATCAAGCTCAATCAACCTCAAGTTCATGATTATTGATCGTCAATCCACAGAAAATCATCCAATAACATTGTATAAAAGTAATCAACCGAAGGAAGCACTCATAAGAGAAGCAAAGTCAGCAAACAGAACCTCCTCGCATGCTCAACAATCACAGCAGCAGTACTTCAAGTCAGATTTTCAGAACAGTGTGTATACTTTTGAGATGGATTCGAGCTGACAAATGACTTCCATTTGGGGGCTTTAATACACCAAATCAAAGCTTAAGATGTGCATGTCTAACTTCTAGCTCATCACTTCACAAAACGACATTTAAGAGCTCAAAATAGACCTAACAGAAACATGCTCATCCATGCTTTGACCTGAGCTACATTTAATGTACTAACCTTGAATGAATCGGCGAAGGATCGAAAGCCGTTGCTGCCGTCAACGCTGTCTGAACCCTAAACTCCATGCTCCTCGATCAACCGTTCCAGCAGGTCAAATCCGATGCGCAAGACAGAGTCGAGAGAAAATCACTCGAGTCAGAGGGAGCGAATGGGAGAGAGAAACCAAAGGCTAGCAACTTAACGGATCAAGAGAGAGAGAGAAAAAGAACTCACCGATCTAGTGAGCTTGATCCAGAGAGATTCGGGTCTAGCAAGCCTTTGCACCAGAAAACCGAGGGTCGAGCAGGCAGAGAGCTCGCCGTCGTTGTCATCGTCGTCGCCGCGATTGATGTCACCGATGTCGCTGATCCTCGTCCCAAACCGAGAGAGATTCGCCGAGAAACCTTCAGAACCACCGGAACCGAGAGCGATTGAGCCCCTTTGCGATACTCGACCATCGGTCTTCGATTTTCGAGGGTGATCCGCCAAACCAGATTCGCCACCGTCGTCGCTGCGGCTGCCGTCGGCTTGGGATTGAGTCAGATCCGGCAAGCAGAGAACCAGATCCAACGAGCAGAGAACCGCCGGTGTCATTGCCGTTGCTGTAACTAGGGGTGTTAACGGTTCGGTTCAGTTCGGTTTTTTTGAAAAACCGAACCGAACCGAACCGTTAGAAAAATTTTCCGAATCGAACCGAAACCGAACCAAACCGAAACCGAACTGAACCGAAATTTCGATTCGGTTCAGTTCTGTTTTTCGGTTTTCGGTTTTTAGCTTTTGGTTTTTAGTTTTTTTTTTTTTTTGAAAATTCACAAAAAAAAATAAAGGAAATTTCAAGGACAGAAGACTCAGAAGCGGAGGAACAAAGAGGGACTGAGCATTGATGATGGGTCGTCAGTTTTTCAACAAAACTAATGACCAGATTTTCTCTGGCAATTCCCTCAAATCAGAGGCGCGTAGAGGGCGAGCGATAGAGCGAGATTCAGAGAGCAGCTTGAGAAGGGAGAGCTAGTTTGCTCACGGAGAAACCAGTGAAGTCATGGTCCGACGAACACCCCCGCCGCAGAGCTCGGTGAAAAGCCCCCGCCGCAGAGCTCGGTGAAAATCCTCCAAAGAAAAGGGGGGAGAAATTCCCAGGACAGAAGAAGACCCAGATGCAGACGAATGAAGAAGGACCGAGCGCCGTTGATGGGTCGCCATTTTTTCAGCTGAAGCGACCAGATTTCCTCTCGCTGTGTGCTCAAATCAAAGGCGTGCAGAGAGTGAGCAAGAGAGCGATAGAGAGAGATCGCACGATCTCTTCAAAAACCCCGAAACCAAAAGCGAAACGCCGCAGAATCCCCATCGGCGATCACTATCCCGCTCGCGTTGCCGCTGCTGTAGTGGCTGCTGCTGCTGCTGCTGGGGCGGGGGCTGGGGGCTCTCGAGCTAGGTCACCATGGAGGGAGGCGCGCGAAATCAAGCCAGAGGAGACGGGAGTCAGGGAGAGAAAAACCGAATTTTTAATGATTTGATTCGCGGTTTGGTTCGGTTCGGTTAACCGATAAAAACCAAACCAATAAAAAAATATCGGTTTTTAATTAGAACCGAACCGAACCGAAAAAACCGAATTTTTCGGTTCGGTTCGGTTCCTGACACCCCTAGCTGTAACCGCCACCGTCTTCGCCGATGTCGCTACGATTGAGCGAACTAGAGAGAGAATTTGAGAGAGAAGGAGTCTTAGAGAGAGTCGATTTTCCCCAGAGAGAAACGGTTTCGTCGAATGGCCCCCCTGTTCTTTTCTTTTTTTCTCTTTATATATTTTCAGGCAAGATCAAATCTTAGCCCTTGGATTGAACTAAGGGCTAGGATTTGATCTTCCTAGTTAAGAGTTCCCCTAATTGAGCACATGCCTATTTCAACGGCCATGATGCATTATTGATGAACAGCGACGAATAATTGTGAACTAATTGGGGTTTTCTCTTTGATTTTTTTATTTTTTATTTTTTATTTTTAATGATGTATCGACTAAAAATCAGGTGTCAATGGTAAATTAAGCACAAATCCGATTCAAATTGGATAAAGTATATCTCCCAACAAATGGTACCAAAGCTGATGGTTGATTGGTGGCCCACTCTCAATGTGTATCAATGCATGATGAATATTTCAATGAAATAATATAGTAACCAACGCATTCCTTGATAGTCCCCTGAGTTTTGGTTTGAAAGCAACTAATAGGTTGTTCCTAAAATTTTTAAAAAAGTTGCGCTAAACATGAGAAAACTTTTCCTCCCAAATTTATAATTGACGGAAATCTGCTAGCTTTAGTGCATCTTGGTTGTTATTATTGTAAAATTAACGAAAAAATTAACAAGATTTTGCAATTTAATTCAATGCGAAGTTACCAGAGAAATAACGATAAACTATAAAGGATACTAAAGATTTATGTGATTTGGTTCGAATATCGATATCTACATTCACAGGAAGAACAGGCAGCAAATGATTCACTATAATCGGATAATCAAGGTTACAATCGCTTAGCTGCTCAAGTGTTTCTCACATCTAAATTAAGCCCAAATCCAATTCAAATTGGATGGTGTATATCTCCCAGCAAATGATATTAGAGGTAATGGTTGATTGGTTCACTTCCAATATTTATTAATGTTTGATGAGTATTCTAAGGAAGGATTTAGTGACCAACACATTTTCGAGCACTGTAATATAGCAACACAGGCCCAATGGTAGATTTTATGGCTTAATGTAAAGAAAAAGGATAGAGATGAAAGTGTTGAATGAGGTTTAAGTTGAGATAAGTTGATGTAGAAGTATAGGCCTGCCTCATGGCAGCAATGTTAAGACAGATGCTGAGCTCACATGTGAGTGGGAGATTATCGTGTTGCATGTGTAATTTGTGTTATAAAGTTCCACATCAAATAATTGTTGTGATGTGGAGTAGTTAATATATCATAGTTGTCCCATAACTCATTGAGTAAAGGTGGTTCTAATTGGATTTGTTGATGGACTCGGACTTGGGTTCTCTCTTGACAATCTTCATGGGCGAAAAGTATTGGGCTTCTATTGTGCACTTCCAACAATCATGCATTCTGCTAATGAAGAAAAATATTATTCGCACACAGCTTTAGCTATATTAAGGGAATTAAGAGTGATTTGCATACACAAACTTAATCCGTAAAATTTTGCATAGCCATAAGTGTGACTAAACACAACTAATTTTTTATTTCACCATCCTTGTTAATCGCTTCAAGTCCACTTTCGCACATAGAGCTCAAAAATTATCTTTTGTAATGAGATTGAAAACAGAAAACAAAGTACCTTATGTTCTCTCTCTACCTTCTAAAGCTTGTTCACCGTAACTCACATTCCTGAATATAAGAAGAGTTCAGCTGAACTTGCCGGCATCAACTAATACACCGACCTCTATAAGAGGTCTTCAACAGTGTGACATTCGAAATTTTGCTCAACAAAATAGCGAGCTCATCGTCGGACTACGCCATTTGCATTACCGTTGTGTCATTGCCAAGCGACACCATTTCCACCTCATTCGAGGACACATCTACATCACCAAGTTGCTGCCACTACTTGTTGTTAACAACTCCGACGTCCGATTCCATCGTGCATCATCACACCACTATCTAGTCGACATTACCTTTTGAAAGGGCTAGTACAAACATTTAGAGGGGGGTGAATAGGTGTTAAAAGAAATTTTTGCAAAAACGTTTGTAAAATACTTTTTCTTTTGAAACAAGGTCTAAAAGTCAACTTAAAAGATTTTTGACTTTCTAACAATTAAACAAAATTACGAATAAGTAGAGGAGTTTAGGGAAGAGAATGAAAACACGAGGTTTATAGTGGTTCGGCTTAGATTAAGCCTACGTCCACTCTTTCGCGCTGACAGCCTATTGGCTGGAATCCACTATGAATCAAAAGAGATTTTACAGTCTCACGATTTTAACTTCTTAATGCAGGGACTCCGCTACACTCTTCCAAAGTCTCACAAGTGTTTACTCTCTCTTTTGAGTACAAATTGAGCTCGACAATTAAAATAGCAAAGAACTAGGAAGCTTCAGACTTTGAAATGTTTCTTTCACGCACTCTCTCGAACAACTAGCAAGTTTGCCTTAAATACTTCTTCACGCCAAGACGACCGTTGACACTTTCCAAATGAGTTCTTCTAATCTACCCGTTGGACAGAATCAATCAAGGAGATCTCAAGTCGTTTTTGAGATTATGAAGAAAGCTCGTCAATCATGTTCGCCCATACAATCGGGATTTTGGTTTCCATAAGTAGAACCTTCCAAGTTTGTTTGCCTTCCAAGATATGTTCATATCGGAATTGATTCCAATATGAACAATCAATCAAGTAGATGTTATATCTAGCCATAAGAGCTTCTAGAAACCATACGAGTCAAATCCTTGAAGATAATCCCGCATCTGGATAAGTCTTCATTCTTCGGTCTGGAAACTGTCAGTGAGCGTAGATTTTGAGATTAAAGTCTGGCGGTCTTCAGATTTTGACAATAGAGTCTAGAGTTCTTCAGACTATAATACTTGAGTCTGCAAGTCTTCAGACTAGACTTTTGGAAAGGTTTTGTTAGCTTCAAAACAATAAATGAGTTTTCTCTAACAATCTCCCCATTTTTTATGGCAACAAAACTTTTCTACAGATTTGAAAATTTTGACCTGCAAAATCTAAAAAATTTAGGACCTGGATAGTATCAATTCTGCAACCACATAAAACCTGTTAATCCTGTAAGATAAATAGCTATCCAGTCACAATCAATATCACAAACTTAGTTACTACGAGCGTAAAAAAGATTCAGAATCAAACAACAGTCAAAAGTCCAAAGTACACTAGTCCAAAGTCAGTGCAAAACCAAAAAGTCATCAAAAAGTAAAAAGTATCCAAAAGATATCCAAAAGATAAGTCAGGTCAAATTTGCACAAACTCTCCCCCTTTTTATCAACAGCAAAAAGTGAACAATGACTATAAGAAGAGTTGGGTAAAAATCATGGCTGTTTGGGGATGCAAACGATCTGCAAATCCCCCATAGACTTGACAGTCTCCTCCAGCTTCCTTATCGTCTCATTCAGTTGCTCAATATCCTTACCCTTTGCAGTAGCTTGAACTTGAAGCTTAAGGGTTTGTACCTGATCGTGTAGAGAGACTGAAGTGGCTTGTTGTGCAGATTGAAGGTTCTGAAATTCACACTCCATTCCATAAAGCTGAGCTTTTATCTCCACAAGAAGCTTGAGTAGTCTTTTAAAGTCTGCTGTATTGTCTGTTTGAGTACTAGCTGCAGCACATTCAGTTTGAGGAGTGTTAATCGATGATGGAACCTCAGCTGGAGCATTCAGACTTGGAGATGATGCCTCAATACCAGTTTCAGGAAATTGAGAGGCATAGACATCCTTTGGATTGGCAGGAGAACGACTAACATCATCACTAGTAAAAGCAGGTGAAGAAGTACCTCTTTTGTTAGCAGCTCCCCCTGTTTATGTGCCTTCAGGTGGAGAAAAGAATTCATCTTCCTATTCTGGCTCTTCTTCAGCACCAAGGTGATGCTTTTCTCTTTCTTCTCTTGCATTTCCACTCCTTGTCTTGTCCGAGTCATTTGACAAGGATACAACAAATGTTGGCTTAAGAGAATCATCTTGACCCTCTTCTTCTTCTTCTTCTTCTTCTTCTTCTTCTTCTTCTTCTTCTTCTTCCTCTTTCTTTTTCCTCTGTTCTCATTTCTTCTCTTTCTTCACTTCTCTTCTTTGTCTCCTCTTTCTTTGTTCTCTCTGTCCTCTGGCTCCTCAAAACTAACAAAGCTCCTTAAATTTCTTAAGGCAAAAGCAGAGAGAGTAACATTGTCCTCATCTTCTTCATCCTGCAAGATAAGGGCTCTCCTCTTCTTGATTGGTGTGCTCATTGGCTCTTTGCCTTTCCTCTTCTTCGATGCAGAGACTTGTTTAGTTTTGGCAAGGGATTTCTCCTTTAGGCACTCCAATGCCTTATTCAGCTCTTTTAGTCTCATTTTTGAAACCATCTTCAGTCTGACCACCATTGGAGCAATGGTTTGAACACATAGAGTAGTAGGAAACTGAATGTTGAAATGTCTGAATAGTCAAGTAACAAGAGCAGAGTAAGGGAGTTGCCCCTTGTCCTTCACAACTGTCCTATACATATGCATTAGGATAGTGTGAGGCAGTGAGAACTTGAATCCGATGTTGATTATGTCACGCCCCGATCCTTCGAGCATGTGCCCATCCCTCCTTGGTCGATTAAATAGCGATGTCCCAGGACGCATCGCCGACCCATTCGTTTAAATGCGCATGCGGAAGCATATGTAAAATCCCCAGACAACAATTCAATGGTATAGAAAAGCAGGCCCAACTTTTTCAAACCAAAATTAACATTTTATAAATAAACAGGTTTATCCACAACATCAGGCTGGTTACAAAACATTGGCTCAACAGAAAGGGAATTGTCCTATGACCCACTAGTCAAACATGTTTGTTGATTCCTCGGTCTCCATCTTCCCAGACTCCGGGGCTTCCGGTCCTTCACCAACACCATCTAAGGACCTGAAAATGGTTGGTGACTCTCGGTGGTCGTGAAAATCTCAAGGTTTCAAATACAGACATAGGGTACCCAAAACGACAGAAAATCGGTTTAGTGCCGATCGACAAGAATTTTGCAATCCGGTGGAATCACCCACACTTTGATCACCATCTTAGTCGAATCGACCTATCCCTGATCTCTGATCGATTTTTAATTGTGCCGTAATGATCCTTGCAGACTAGCACGGTCGAGCAATCGATTCTTGGTCGAATTCTCAAGTCTGTTGCATTAAAATCCTTTAACGTCCTCACCTGATAGGCTAGTTATATCATGAGTGACCATCTCAGAGAAAAACACTATAGTCACGTTGATGAAAGGCCTAACTTATCCAATTGAAATTAGAACCTGAAAATTAGGATGTCACAACTCTTCCCCTCTTATAAAAATTTTGTCCTCGAAATTTAAACCTTTACTAATCCTAGATCAAATTGTGGGGGGGCGTTATCACCTCATCGAGTCCTACTTTTCCACGCTGTTTCTTCAGTCCCGTGGCGTTGTCAGACCACTTTGACCAAGGAGACCATCTTGGTACACAGAATCTATTCTTTCTGAACCACCAACTGAACTGGGTTTTCCACGTACGACACTCTGTTGTTCACGTCTGATTCTTCATGATTCAGCACATGCGTCAGGTCAGGCTCATATGTCCTCAACCTCGACACGTGAAAGACGTCATGTACTCACGCCTACTCCGGTGGCAATGCAAGACGATATGTTAGGATTTTAATTCTCTCTCTAGAATCTCACAAAGACCTACGTACCTCGGTTTCAGTTTTTCCCTCATTGCTGAAGTGCAAGGCATCCCTCAGTGGTAACATCTTTAGAAAGATGTACTCACAAATTTGGAACTCTAAGGGCCTTCAATGCTCAACGATTCAACTTTTCTGGCGATTTCGCGTAGTCTTTACTCTGATACTGATCACGGCAACTGTAAACACTGATTACTGAACTGCTCCGGGCCTATAATCTTTCTTCACTTCACTTTCTTCTCACCATTGAAATTCTACACACCCTGCTATGCAAGCTTCAATAGGAACCATCTGAAAGCTCCAACAGAACTGGGAACCTCTGATCTAGATTTGAAATAAATTTATCACTGGCATTCTATGTAGACAACTTTCTAACACACATACACTTTTGTATGCCTATTCAAATCGAGATCTTTTCGTACTGTAATGAAGTGAGTCGGCTCCATCTATCTATCTACCATAACCCCAGAGGGAATCACTACTCCCCTAACTCCTTAGTAAGCCTGTCATAACGTTCCGTCATGATATACTTCCATTCCCACTCAGGACTCTCGAGTGATTGTAAGAGTCCTCCCGGTTTGCATTACCGAATTCTCACTTACTGATACATCCAATACTTGCAACATGTCCGGTGATATCTACCTTTATATCGGTCTACCAATCGAGCTGATGTCAATTCTGACCTACTTTGAATTGTTTGGTAGAATACTGTAACTACTATCGTGAGTTTCTGACAAGGTCTCTTACCTGAGTGCTACCTCATCAAGTACACCCCATCGCTCTCGGAACTTGAGTGTTCCATCCTCAGAAATCTGAAAGTCAGTCTCTTTCTTATCAGTATCCTCTTGTAATATTTTCTAAACATCCCGGTCTGTCAACTGAAGTGTCTAATTTTAACCTTAATATTCGGTTCAATTTTGAGGGCGGCCTTAAATTCAAAGGGTGGCCTACCTCAAATTTGAAAACCGAATTTCGAACCCTTTTCAAGTAAAGTCTATGCTTTAACCAGCCTATGCACAATTGAAGGCTCTCGACTCAATGCCTCAGTGACCTCTTTCGTTCTCCCAGGGTGATACCAGATATCATCATCCTAGTCCTTCCAAGGTTCTAATTCACAACACCGTCTCATAGTCAACTCATTCTGAGAGAATAAGCACTTGAGACTTTAATGGTCGATGAAGATCTGGAATCTTTCTTCATACCAATGATGTCTCTAAATCTTTAGAGTGAAAATCAATGATGTGAGTCCCAAGTTATGCACTAGTAATTTCAACTTATGAGGTCTCAACTGGCGGCACGCGTATGCAACAATCTTCTTATGTTGCACCAGTACGCACCTAGTTTTCTGCATGACACATTATTAAAGATCTCGTTTCTTTCAAGACCAAATGGAATGGTTAGTAGATGTGTGGTAGTCAGCTTCCATTTAAGCTCTTGGAAACTACACTCGCACTTGTCTATCCCCACGAACTTTTCTTCTTTCTTCAGGAGTTGAGTCAACAGTGACACTGATGCTGAAAATTCTTGTACACATCCTCCATAGGAATCTGTCCAATTCATACAACTCCTGATCTCTGACATTGTTGTCGGTCCTAGTCTACTAACAATTGTTTCAATCTTGGTCGGGTCCACAGAGATTCATTCGCTTGAAATCTTGTGACCATTCTTAGATAATTCTCATGCTCCTCAGCACTCATCAAATACACTAGAATATCCTTGATAGACACAACCACGAACTAAACTCGATATTCCTTGAACACTCGGTTTGCCAAGCCCATGACAGTAATTGGAGTGTTTAACAGGCCAAACGGTCTTACAATACTCTTGTAAAGACCATTTCGAGTACTAAACACTGAATACAATAGGTACTTCTTTTTTATCCTCAACTGATGATGCCATGTTCTCAAGTCGACCTTTGAAATTATCGACACCTTTTTGTAACTGGTCACACAATTCATTGGTCTTCAGCCATGGATACTTTTCCTTGTTCATCACTTGATTGGGTTGATGATGGTCGATGCATAATTATAATGAACCATCTTTCTTTCTCTCATAAATGAAACTGGTGCTTCCCAAGCAATGCACTGACATGCATAATTCCTTATTCAACAATCCTCACATCTGCACCTTCGGTTCTATCAATTCAAACAAGGACAACTGGTAACAAGCCTTAGAAAGTGGCTCTGTTCTGGGTGCTGGCTCAATTGCAATTTCTATCTCTTTTTCTGACGACGGCCCGATAATTCTTGTAACAACACATCTAGGAATTCTTAATATGTTGAGATATCCTCAATCTTCAGCTCTTCAATCCATCTTATCTATGACAACTGTCAAGCCATCTTGGCAATTCCTGTCTAACAAACGAGTTGCCTCACGTGACGAGATTAAGGAAGTCGAGGACCCTTCTCGACTCTCAATAAAACTCAGCACTTCTACCTGCTCCTGGAATAAACTGGGTTACTCCACAATAACAATTCATCACCACAAGATTCTCCAGAGCTAATTCTTTCCACACTTGACGATAGAGTTGTACACCAACAGCCAATCAAGTACAACTCTAGTCAGTGGTTCTTCTCCTACAACCTTAACACACATACTGAAATTCCACAACTTAATCCCTGAAACTCTGAGACACTACTCTGATAAAATTACTTCAAGACATTAATTCTCTGATCGGTGCATGGTCGGTTCCATTCCTGTCCCTTTCGCTATCCTTGTGGCGTCCTATCGGTGGTAGCAGTACTTGTGTTCTCTTGGACTTTCACTGACAGTCTCTCACCTGATGGTCGTGCTGGTCGCAATCAAAGCACGTTCTAGCCATACTCAAACACTGGATTAATCCATGCATTCCTTATGTACTTTTGGCACTCACCTGGTGAGTCCTCTATCTCCTGTCAGGTGACAACATGCACCCTTGATTATATCGGAGGCTAGTTCCAAAAACCCTATAGTGTGTTCTACGGCGCATTCCCGCTGATCTGTCCCATCGGCCTTCGGGGACCTTTTTCTGACCAAGTAACCCTATTGGTTACACTCAGAACAAGCACCCGTCTTAATAGGACACGGGGCTGATCCATGTCGACTTCCATCAGCACAACACATTACATCCTGATTGATGCGGACTTGCCTATCCCATCTTTCCTAATGGGCGGAATAAAATATATTTTTCCGGTCATAGGCTCCTTTCCAAACTGGTTTCCATCTCTACTGAATCTGAACCTCGACTCGGATGCAACGACTTGCTCCCAGATCATATCTCCATATTGAACCTCTACAGGTGTGGCAACAACAATGATTCCGACATTGACGGCGGTAATGGCATCAACGGCAGCTCGATCCTGAGCTTACTGGCTCGACAAGCTCCTTGGAAAAACTTGCGCCTAAACAATCTTATTGGGCCTAGGATCGCTCGATGCTGCTACACTCTCAGTACCGACCTACGGCGGTACTTTTACACTCGCGCTAGCCTAAGCCGGCGCTCTGCCACAACCACCTCGGGCACCGATCCTCGTTAGCGTTCTTTCCCAAGTCACAAAGGCTACTGTCCTCTTACTAGGAGTTCTCAACTCCTGATCACTCATACCACGGGCTCTTTACAGAAACCTGTTTTCTAATTCCAATACCATATTAGAATTTGAGTGATCCATACCCATAAACAATTCTACCAATCAGCTACCACAAACATGCACCAGATGAATTAAAGGCCATTTCTACTAACTATCCCATGACTCATCGCACCTTATCACTCCAACTAACGACCATGCTCTGATATCACTTAAATAGGGATGTCACGCCCCGATCCTCCGAGCACGTGCCCATCCTTCATTGGTCGATTAAATAGCGATGTCCCAGGACGCATCGCCGACCCATTCGTTTAAATGCGCATGCGAAAGCATATGTAAAATCCCCAGGCAACAATTTAATGGGATAGAAAAAGCAGGGCCAACTTTTTCAAACTAAAATAAACATTTTATGAATAAATAGGTTTATTCACAACATCAGGCTGGTTACAAAACATCGGCTCAACGGAAAGGGAACTGTCCTATGACCCACTAGTCAGACATGTTCGCTGATTCCTCGGTCTCCATCTTCCCAGACTCCGGGGCTTCCGGTCCTTCACCAACACCATCTAAGGACCTGAAAATGATTATACAATAACCAATGAGACAACGTCTCAACAAGTTCTACCCTCTAAGACTCGATTAGGAAGCCAATACGCCCTAAAGGCTGCCTAAGCACAACACGGGTTAGAGGACTTACCTTGCCCTCAGTTCCATCCTGCAAATCAACATTATTTACAGATGCCTCAAATCACATCAATCAATCAATTCATAACATCGGATCAATCGACCTGGTCGATTACATGTCATCACGACCCTTTCTTGGTCAGCTCATCTTATACTATCTATAAGTCTGTTCATATCAGGACTGCTCACTTTTAAGCTAATAAATAGATAGTATAGCTCGCTTCTGAGATGATCGGGCTCTCTGCTAAGCTGCCATATCGCCCGTAGACTAATATAGTATACCGACAGTGCTCAATCTAAGCTGACAAGGTATACAGCTCTCTGCTAAGCTATCATATCGCCCGTGGGCTGATATAATATACCGACATATTCCATCAAAACTAACAAGGTATACTGCTCTTTGCTGAGCTGACATATCGCCCGTAGGCTAATATAGTATACCAGTATACTGTTCTCTGCTAAGCTAACATATCGCCCATAGGCCGATATAGTATACCATCCCAATCATACAACCAATTCAATCTTTTTATCATTCTCGATAAAATAGCCGTGTGTGGGTACATGGTTGGCCTTAGCCAAAATACAATAATTTCACCTTTTTAAACATCCCACCAGTTTCAATAGCCCATTACATATTTTTGGCGCTATAAACCGACGCCCGGTAATTTTCTCATTAATTACCAAAATTAATTAATTTTGGAATAAAATCCTAAAATCAAAATGAAATCAATTAAGCACGATTTAACACTCGAATAAATAAACAGACAGCACCAAAATAATCAGCATAAAATTCTGGTCATCGGCTATCCCAGCCTAATTTCTGGAAAATAATTAATTGATTAAATAATTACGGAAAATATTAAATAAATGCAATAAATCCAATTTAGGCCCATAATGCCTAATTGGACGTTAGAACGGACTCGGAAAATTTTCGAGACTTGTTCAATAAATACTAGAACCTATTTCCTTGCTAATTATAATAACCATTTGTCTAACATGCATAAGTAAGTCTCTAATTTGATTATTCTAATCTAATCTATTCACCTAATTGCACTTAATTAAATCTAATCAACCCCTAAGCATCATTAGCCTACTAAGTAGGGATTAATGAGAAAAACTCACTCGATTAATGATCCGCCCGGATCAAAACGACGGGGATGCGACGACAGCCGATAAACCTTAAAGCGGGATCATCAAGCGGGGCCAAACCGGGGCCGAAATCGGCCACACAAGCCTCGGCCATGAACTGGAAAAACCGATTCTGTTCTGGCTCAGATTCGGAGCTGCTGGTCAGCTCGGCTTTGACTGGCCTCGGCTCGGTTATGAGCTGAACTGAGCGGGCTTCGGCGTGGCTAATCGGTGGTGGACGTGGCTGACGATGAAATGGAGCTGCGGCGTCGCTGGTGGAGCTGCAAAGGAAGAGGCAGTTGCAACGATGCTACTGATTGGGCGTGCGGTAGCTGCTGAACTAAAGAAATTGCGAGATGGAGCGGTGGAGATTTTACTGGATCAACTAACGGGATGCTTCGAACGGATGCTGCTTCATCGACTTCACTGGCGTGGGGAAAAGAGATCGTGGGGTGGCTGTGTCGTGGAGATGCAGAGGCGGTGGAGGTGGACTGATGCGCACGCAAGGAAGTTAAGGGGAAAGAGAGAGAGTGAGAGACGTCAGCTGAGGGGTCCATCAATCAACAAAGCATGTGCGTAGACCGCTGCAAGGTTGTTCCGAGAGAGAAAGAACGAAAGAGATAAGGGAGAGGGGAAAGGGAAAGCGACGTGAGAGAGAGGGTGAAGAAGCATGAACAAAAGAAAAGTCAATGAAGAAGGCAAATGAAGACTAAACTTCTAGGGGACGTCGGCTAGAGAGGGGTGCGCGAAAATGGGAAAAGAAAAGAATAACACCAAAAATTAAAATCCTGATCAATTTCCAAAACACTTTGTTAATTGGTCATCCTAGGCCAATTTCTTCACCATTTTGCACTAATCGAAGTCCAATAGAAGACCAAGATAAGACGGTCCTTTTATCTCACGAATTTCCTTCAAATTCGAAATTCATTTCATTTTTCTCGGAATCCGATTTTTAGAACAAACTTCTCCGATTGGGGTCCATTTTGTTGCAGAAAAAGTCCACGAAATTCCTTGTCACCCATTCACTCCACCAGATGTCAAAAATCCCTTCAAATCGGCCAATTTGAATTTCCGTTCATTTTTTGAATCGTCCAATTTGATTTTCCGTAAAAATCCCGAACTCGCCGAAAATTCCTCGAAAGGTAAGTCAGCGTTCCTAGAATGACTCATGACACGAAAGGACTTTCAATTTCTGAAATCAAATTCAAATTCGCGGTTCTCTTCAATCAAATGCGCTTTAAGTGTGACCTTACCTACCGGGTAGCTTTTAGGAATTTTTGGTGCAATTGACACATGGTTGATTTTCTTCGAACCACACGTACCTCTTCGACACATTGGCGACTATCGGTGGTCGTGAAAATCTTGAGGTTTCAAATACGGACACAAGGTACCCAAAACGACAGAAAATTGGTTTAGTGCCGATCGACGAGAATTTTGCAATCAGGTGGAATCACCCACACTTTGATCACCATCTCAGTCGAATCGACCTATCTCCAATCTGATTGATTTTTAATTGTGCTGTAATGATCCTTGTAGACTAGCACGGTCGAGCAGTTGATTCCTAGTCGAATTCTCAAGTCTGTTACATTAAAATCCCTTAACGGCCTCACCTGATAGGCTAGTTATCTCATGAGTGGCCATCTCAGAGAAAAACACTATAGTCACATTGATGAAAGGCCCGACTTATCCAATCAAAATCAGAACCTGAAAATCAGGATGTCACATATTGCATACATTGGCTTCGCTACAAAGTGAGAGACATCAGTTTTTGAAGTAGATTTGGGTCTGATGTAGTTGATCATAATCTTGTGAAGCAAAATATTGGAGGCAGTCATTCTAGAGTAAGAAATCCTGCCTTCAGCAAACCTGTCCCGAACAAGAGCCAAAGTTGCGTGACCAACAGACACATTGATTGGTTGGAAACTTCCTTTTTCCACACCAATCACATCCACCAAGGTGTCTATATCTACCACAAATGCTTTGTCCCTAACCATAAAAGAGAATCTATTCGCATCTAGAAAAGATAGATTTGAATAGAAATAGGCAATCAATTCAGGGTAGGCGATAGATGTCTCTGAGCAGAATTGTTCAAGTTGAAGGAGAGAAAACTTCTCTCTCAGCTTTTTTTGGTAAAAACTTCTCCCTCAGTTTCACCTTCAAAAAATCAAGAAAATCAAAATCCACACTTCTAGGGTTCATCACCCATCTCTTCAGCAGTTTCAAATAAGTCTTTCTATGGTCCTTAGAACGAAATAAATTCGTCTCCTTACCACGAATATTTGCAGCGACGCCCATCCTAGGCTGAAAATTTGTGTACATCCTTTCATCATCATCCTTCCTTTCAGGTTGATTAAAAGTTTCGAACCGTGGGTCACTTGGAAAGTTGGCAAAAGTCCTTACTGCCAAACCTACAGGCGCAATGCCCATCCTTTCCATAGATTGCAAGAACAAAGTTTCTTTCTTGTACCTTCTCTCTTGTAAAAATTCATCGATGAAAGTCATCACAGTACCACCCTCCTTTAACTTAAAGTAGAGTTTAAAGAGAAATTCGAGTTTAAGTATTCTTACGGGTTCAACATCTTCAATGATCTCTTCTTCTGCTTGTTGCTGCGGAGGAACTTGAGTCCCTTGTTGTGAAGAGTGACGTTGTTGAGAATGTTGTTGTTGTTGCTGCTGCTGAGGAGAATCTTCCTCCTCAGTTAGATCAAAATGGGTAGGACCCTCTAGCATGTGCCGTGGTCCCCTGTTCGCAATTCTAGAAGACTTCCTTTGGAAAGACATTGTCACTGTCTTGGAGGATTTCTTGAACTTGCTTGTTGAAAGAGGTGAAAACTTTTTGGATCAAACTTGAGAGAAAATGAGAGAAAGTAGGATCTTTGTATTCTAGGGTTTGAGTGAGTGTAAACAGAGAAGAAGAATTTTGATGGTATATAAGGTAGATGAAATGGGGTATACAGATCGTCATAAAGGAAAAAGTAAAAACTACATTTTTCGAAAATAAAAAACTGCCATAAATTCAAAACTCGAAAAAGATAATTTCTAAAAATAAAATAAGCAAGTAGTGATTAAAAAATAAACGTACCTTTTTCAAAATTTCATCCTACAATTAAATTACTTGCAAAGAATTAACTTACAGTTGTAACTTTTAGATGTTCTGAGTCTGATCATCTTCAGACTTTAACCGATAGAATATATGATGTTCAGTCTGGTGCGAATAGACTTAAATAAGCTTTTCTCCAGTGGCTTTGTAAATATGTCTGCCAACTGATTTTTTGAGTCAATGAACTGAATCATAACTTCTCCATTCGGAATATGATCTCTAATGAAATGGTGTTGAATTTATATGTGCTTTGCTCTTGAATGAAGAATTGGATTCTTTGTGAGATTGATGGCATAGGTGTTATCGCATTTGATCTCGATGCATGATTCTTCAATTCCAAAGTCTCTTAGTTGTTGCCTTATCCACAAAATTTGAGAACAACAGCTCCCAAGGGCCACATATTCTGCTTCAGCTATTGAAAATGCTACGATACTCTGCTTTCTTGAGAACCAAGATACCAACCTGTTGCCCAGCAATTGACAAGTACCAGAAGTACTCTTTTGATCAACTTTACATCCTATTAAATCTGCGTCTGAATATCCAAGGAGAGTAAAGTCTCATTCTTTTGGGATACCACAAACCGAGCTTAGCAGTTGTTGCAACGTATTTGATGATGCGTTTTGCAGCACTTAAGTGAGATTCTTTGGGATTTGATTGGAATCTAGCACAAATGCAAACACTAATCAAAATGTCAGGTCTAGAAGCAGTAAGATAAAGAAGTGAACTGATAATGCTCCTTTAAAGCTTCTGGTCAACTTCCTTTCCTCCTTCATCTTTGTCCAGCTTCGAAGAACTTGACATTGGTATCTCAGTCTTTTTGCAATTCTTCAATCCAAATTTCTTGATGAGATCTTTCGCATATTTTTCTTGATGAATAAAAATTCCTCTTTTTGATTGTTTAACTTGTGATCCGAGAAAGAAAGTCAATTCTCCCATCATGCTCATCTCGAATTCATCCTACATAGACTTAGAAAATTTCTTGCACAAATTTTCATTAGGAGATCCAAAATGATATCATCGACATAAATTTGAACTAATAAGAAGTCTTTTCCTTCTTTCTTTATAAATAAAGTAGTATCTACCTTTCCCTTTTCAAAACCATTTTGAATTAGAAATTTACTTAACCTTTCATACCAGGTTCGAGGTGCTTGCTTTAGTCCATATAAAGCCTTCTTTAGTCTATAGACTGAATTTGGCTTTCTTGGATCTTTAAATCCAGGTGGTTGTTCCACATAGACTTCTTCTTGGATGAATCCATTTAGGAATGCACTTTTTACATCAATTTGGAATAATCTGAAATTTTTATAGCAAGCAAAAGTAAGTAATAATCTAATTGCTTCTAACTTGGCTACTGGTGCATAGGTCTCATTATAGTCTATCCATTCTTCTTGCGTATATCATTTGGCTACGAGTCTTGCTTTGTTTCTGATCACTTTTCCTTTCTCATCCACTTTGTTCCTAAAAACCCATTTAGTTCCAATAATAGACTTACATTTAGGTTTAGGAATTAGCTCCCAAACATCGTTGATACTGAACTGTCTAAGCTCTTCTTGCATAGCTTCAATCCAGCTTTCATCAGCCAAGGCTTCTTCTACACTTTTGGGTTCTATCTCAGAAATAAATGCTAGAGCATTAAACTCTTCTCGCCTTTTGGATATGGTACGAATTCCTTCATCAGTGTTACCAATGATGAGTTCCTTAGGATGACTAGACTTATGCTTCTAGTTACTGGTTGGTCTGAAAGTCTGCTGATCATCTGCTTCAGTTGAATCTTCTAGTTATGTTTGTTACTGATCTTCAGAAGTCTAAACCACTTCGGGGGAAGTAGACTATGTAAAGTCTAGAGCAGGTTCAGATTCTTTAAGTTGTGACTGATCCAGTTGATTCTACATAGATTCTTGAAACTTGACGTTCATTGATTCTTTCACAGATTGAGTCTTCTTATTAAAAACTCTATATGCTTTGCTTGAGGTAGAGTAGCCAAGAAAAATTCATTCTTCTGATCTTTCTTTAAACTTTCCAATTCGATCATTTGCATTTTTTTCAAAACAAAACACTTACAACCAAACACATGAAAGTAAGACACATTTGTCTTTTTCCGTTTGTACACTTCATAGGGTTTTTTCTCCAATATAGGCCTCAAGAACACTCTGTTAATAATATAGCAGGCTGTTGAAATTGTTTCAGCCCAAAATTGAGAGGAAATTTTACTCTCATGTAAGAGGGTTCTTGCCATTTCTTGCAAAGATCTGTTATTTCTTTCCACAACCTCATTCTGTTCCGGAGTGTATGGAGAAGAGAAAACATGCTAGAAACCAGATTCATCACAGAACTTCGCAAAGTCTTGATTTTCAAACTTACCTCCATGGTCTGTTCGTATTCTTGAAATAACATAACATTTTTCATTCTGAACTTTCTTAGCAAACTTTGAAAAGTGAGAGAAGGCTTCAAACTTATTTGCTAGAAAGTATACCCAAGTAAAATGTGAATAATCATCCACGATTACTAGGCAGTATCTCTTCCCACCTATGCTTTGAGTCCTGGTTGGTCCAAAGAGGTCCATATGCAGAACCTGTAAAGCTCGATTAGTAGAAACTTGATTTACATGTTTAAAAGAACCTCTAACCAGTTTTCCCAAAACACAAGGAGTGCATATATCATACTTTTGATAAGTCGGGTTGGAAAGACCACGAACAAGCTTCTTGGATGAAATCTTAGCAATTTGCTTCATGTTGACATGACCAAGCTTTCGATGCCATAGATTTGCTTCGTCTTGAATAGATATGAGACACTGAGAACTTTCTGGTTTTATATCCAGAAGGTAAATATTCCCGTACCTTCGTTCAATGAAAGATTGAGAGAGATCTTTACTCGTTCCCGAACAGATGCCTTCTTAGAAGTTGATTTTGAATCCAGTGTCGCAAAGCTGACTTATGCTTAGTAAATTATAATTTAGTTCTTCCACCAGGGAAACATTGTTGATGGTCAGGCTTCCAATCTTTACTGTTCCACATCCAATGATTCTTCCCTTGATGTTCTCACCAAAAGAAACTTTTCCACCATTTATTTGAACAAGCTTTATAAAGCAACTAGAGTCTCCTGTCATGTGCCTCGAACAGCCACCAAATACCATTTGATCTTTCTTTTGATAGTGACCTGTAGTAAAAAAAAGAACTCAAACTTTCTTTGGTACCCACATTTTCTTGGGTCTAGGGGAGTTAGTATTAAACATTATCTTTGTCCAATCCTTCTAAATAGGTCTCCAGACTTTTGGACAATCCCTCTCGAAATGTTCTGGACTGTTACACTTTGAACATTTGAGAGTACTTCGGCAAACAGGTTTTACAAAAACTCTTTGAAAATGATTTCTATAAAATGTTTTTATGGGTCTTTATTTGATTCTTTCTTTAACTTTAGGAAAATCAATTAAAGGAATAGTTTCTAGAGTTATACCTAAACCAGACTTGTTGAAATAGGGTCTTTGTACAGAGAGAATTTTTTCTAACTTCTCAGATACTTTTGAAAATCTTTTTGTGATATTCGAAATGTCTTCTTTCAAAAATGTATTTTCCTTAGAAAGAGAATCAGAATTTTCTTTCAATTCAGTAAAAGTTTTGTTCAGACTTTCAAACTTCTCTTTCCAAGAAGATTCATGTTGCTTCAGTTTGGAATTCTCCCTCTTTAGCTCGAAGATCCTTTTAAGAGATGTTTTGAGATTAAGACATAATTCATCTATATACTTAGAAACTTTAACAGGAATTTTTAAATTGCTTACCTCAATTTCCTTGTCTGAGTCTGAATATGAGTCTAATTCAGAATTTGCCATTAGACAAATATTGGCATATTCTTCATCACTTTCCTCGCATTCTGTATCACTCCATAATTCTACTTTGAGAGCCTTCTTGTATTTCTCAGTTCTTCCTTTCTTTTTCTTCAACAAAGGGTAGTTGGGTCTGATGTGCCCTTTTTTCTTGCATCCAAAGCAGATCACATCTTTGTTGACTTCATCATCCTCAATTGATTTATTCTGGAATTTTTGAGTGCCCTGCTTCTTCCAGTTGTATCTTCTTCCCTTTCTATTCAACTTCTTGAATTTCCTAATCATGAGTGCTAGTTCTTCATCGTCCATGTCTTCTTTTGAATCTGTATCATCAGAATCATCATTAGACTTTAAAGCAATTGACTTCTTACCTTTGGGATCTTCTTCCTCATTGATTTGCTCCACTTCATATGATTGAAGCGTGCCTATTAATTTGTCTACTGAAAGTGGCATGATCCTCTGGGTTTTTCTGATTGATGTTTTCACATGATTCCAGTCTTTGGAGAGTCCACGCAGCAGTTTATTGACCTTCATTGGTCCTGAGATTGGTTGTCCTTCATATGCTAATCCATTCACGATTTCAGTGAAACGACTAAACATATCAGTGATGGATTCTCCAAGTTTCATCTTGAAGGCTTCATACTGTCCGAGTAGAATAAAGATTTTTGTTTCCTTTACTCAATCAGTTCCTTCATAGGTAACATGCAATCCGTCTCAAACTTCTTTTGCTGTTTCACAGAAAGAAATTCGATTATACTCAGCAGGAGATAAAGCACAACATAATGAGTAGATAGCTTTAGCATCAAGAGCTTGTCTCTTGGTTAATTCTTCTTGTGCCATTTCGCCAGCGTCTACAACTTCTTTTCCTCTTTCTGAGATTGATGTAGCTTTGGGAATAATTCATTTTTCTACCACATCCCATTCCATGGGATCTTTCGATCTTAGGAATGCCTTCATCTTGTTTTTCCACACGTTGTATTCATTCCCATCAAAGTAAGGAGGTCTGGTGTTGCTTTAGCCTTTAACCAAACCTGGAGCCAAAATACTAGCCATAGATCTTTAACTCAGAAGTAAAAACACTTCAATAAAATGAGCACACAAGCTCTGATACCAATTGAAAGGGCTAGTACAAACACCTAGCGGGGGGTGAATAGGCGTTAAAAGAAATTTTTGCAAAAACGTTTATAAAATACTTTTTCTTTTGAAACAAAGTCTGAAAGTCAACTAACTTAGAAGATTTTTGACTTTCTAACAATTAAACAAAATTGCGAATAAGTAGAGGAGTTTAGGGATAAGAATGAAAACACAAGGTTTATAGTGGTTCGGCTTAGATCAAGCCTACGTCCATTCTCCCGCGCTGACAGCCTATTCGCTGGAATCCACTATGAATCAAAAGAGATTTTACAGTCTCACGATCTTGACTTCTCAGTGCAGGGACTCTACTACACTCTTCCAAAGTCTTACAAGTGTTTACTCTCTCTTTTGAGTACAAATTGAGCTCGACAATTGAAATAGCAAAGAACTAGGAAGCTTCAGACTTTGAAATGTTTCTTTCAAGCACTCTCTCGAACAACTCGCAAGTTCACCTTAAATACTCCTTCATGCCAAGATGACCATTGACACTTTCCAAATGAGTTCTTCCAATCTACCCGTTGGACATAATCAATCAAGGAGATCTCGAGTCGTTTTTGAGATTATGAAGAAAGCCTGTCAATCATGTTCGCCCATACAATCAGAATTTTGGTTTCCATAAGTAGAACCTTCCAAGTTTATTTGCCTTCCAAGATATCTTCATATCGGAATTGATTCCAATAAGAACAATCAATCAAGTAGATGCTATATCCAGCCATAAGAGCTTCCAGAAACCATACGAATCGAATCCTTGAAGATAATCCCACATCTAGATAAGTCTTCATTCTTCGGTCTAGAAACTGTCAGTGAGGGCAGATTTTGAGATTAAAGTTTGGCGGTCTTCAAACTTTGACAATAAGGTCTGGAGTTCTTCAAACTATAATACTTGAGTCTGCAAGTCTTCAGACTAGTCTTTTGGAAAGGTTTTGTTAGCTTCAAAATAATAAATGAGTTTTCTCTAACACCTTTGACAACCGCGAGGACTACTTGACGGCCTGCTTGGACAGCTAGCAAATTTACCGAGTTTCCTTTGTGGCACGAAGACCATGAGCAAAGCAAAGGAAGGCCGCATTCCTTTTATTCTCCTTCCTCCCCCTGCAGAATGCCTAGCCGCCACGATGTTCCCCTTCACCACACGAAGACTTATGGGTTTTTCCTCCTTGCTGCCACATCAAGCCACAACACAACGCCACATTCCAGCTTGCGAGAGGAAAGGCAACTAAGTCAACAATTACCACCCAAGATGAAGACCATTTTGACGGTGAAAGGGCAACGAACAAAGAGAGAGAGAGAGAGAAAGAGAGAGTGTGCTCGTTCTTTCACTTTTAGAACTCACCCGCTCTTCACCTCACTAGGCTACACCAACCACAAAAGCTAGCAAAGCCATCCCTCTATATTCTCTCGATCTCACGCGCAAATCAGCAGCAGCTCAAGCTGCTCAACTTCACCAAGCAACGTCCTTTCACTCAGCGAGTCGTCGTGATCAGTCTCACCTTGTTCCGCCAAGCTGCCATCGCAACTCACTAGGTCCCGAGGCAAATAGATATCTTCCGTTCTATCCTATGTCGATTGATTGTTGTTTGACAATGATAGTTTCCTAGAAATTCATGAACATTATTTAGCTCCTCGTTTAATCGGAAGTTTCAATCATGTTACCTAGCTACATTATCAAGTTCAAAGTAGTTCAAACTTGTGGTTGGGTCATGGGAGCATGGGCGGTCGATATTTAGCACGTACAAAGATTTGAATGGTTGAAATTTTGAGTGAAAGTAGTGACTAGGTTGAGGGCGAATGTGACATCCTCGATTCGAACCCCTATCTCAGGTGCAAGAAATGGATGAAGGATTGATATGACAATATCGAGACTAGGCTGTGAGTCAATCCTGGGGATTGTTCACAAACCAACTAGCTGATTTGGGGCAAGGCGACTCTGGATCAGGGTTACGTTAAACTAAAGCGTTCGAACATGAAAGGACTATTCAACCATAAGGATTGATGTGGCCGATCACGTGCCGTCGTGAGTCGATCAATGGACAGATATAGATTGATTCAGCTCGAGTATATACCGGTCGCAGGTGACTCCATATGGTCATCGCACTATTCGTGAATGACCCAATCCGATTCCATGCGACCGTGAGCAAAGACAAGTCAATCGATTCTACATGATTACATGACAACCAAAGGTCATTCATGGATTGACTAGGCTCAAACATAGGCCATTTATAGAACACTAGACAAGCACCGAACTGAGTTCAGGTCTGGCTATGCGAGCACGACCAATGCTGTCTAATTAGCATAGGTCGCATTAGGGCCATTTATGATTGAAATTTAGTCACAAACCTGGTCCAATTGCCGGTGTCGATCATAGGTGGTTTCAAGTTATTCTTGTCCTATTAAGACTATGATTATAAAGTCCTCTTTGTTATATCTTGTCATCTTGAATTTGAATCAATTGAGAGTGAATTTAGAAGTCAATAAGACTCCTCCTCTTACATGCCTAAATAGAATGGGCTTATGAGACGAATTGTCTTGCAAGGCTTAAACCTATCCTTAGAATTTCGGAAGTTAGTATATTAGTGCATCAATTGGAAACATGTGCTAATTTATGGACATAAACCTTAACAGTCCTAGAAATGTGACCACTTTAGCTTCTTGAGATGAAACAAAACTTTTGGAGGCCATTCAAGAGGGGTTGGGCGCCCAATTAAAAGGAGACAAGGAGAATGGACAACTTAGTTTGTGTAACAAGTCTAGTCCTCTTACAACTAGCCAATAATTAAGACTTTTAAGCTTGAAGATCAAGCTTGGCAAGAAGAGCTATCGGCTTGACACTTGTAAGGTGGAGATTGAATCTTGCCCCCTAAGTTTAGGGAATTCATCATTTCACTTCAAATAATTAAGGTTGCATTTAACTCTCTTCCATTACCTTCTTCTTCAAGGTCTTCTTTTTCCTCAGTCTCTCCCTCTCTCACCATCACTAGCCGAAC
Source organism: Eucalyptus guilfoylei (assembly GCA_016097605.1). NCBI lineage: Eukaryota > Viridiplantae > Streptophyta > Magnoliopsida > Myrtales > Myrtaceae > Eucalyptus > Eucalyptus guilfoylei. Next base: position 23,650,371 of record CM027869.1, read on the forward strand.
CCCCTCACTTTCCTCTCTCTCATGCCTCTCTCCCCCGTTATTTCTCTCTCGATTGCCGCCCCACCACTGCCTCCTTCATGCCGTTGCTGCTGCTTGTCGTCTCATGCGCCACTGTCCTACACCATTGCTCACCACCATTCTGTTGTCCATCTGTAGTGAGCCCAAGCCGCCTGTCATCCGTCACCATCCGCCCCTCATCCATGTCCCAGTTTAGTAAGTGAATTCCCTTAGCATCGACTAGGCCATTATGTCATGTGACTCGGATTTAGATCGGTTTAGGTTGCATTAGGAGATAGGATTGAGTTATTCTAGAGAGGTTAGACTCATGTGTTAAGTTTGTATGATTTGCTCATGAAATTACTTGGCTTATGTGGTTTGAGGTAGACAAGGGAAGCTCATGTTATTGTTAAGGTTGCTCGGTTTGTTATAGTTATTGGAAATGACTCGTTAATGTTCATGTAATCCGGTTATATTACAATCTAGGTTGAGTTATTTGGAAACATTGATATTATTGGATGTGCTTTTCTACGTGATGTTGTTGTTCTATGTGTTGTTGAGTAATATGAATGGTGAAGTTTTATATATGTTCATTTGAAGTAGTCCTTATTGATATATAAGCTCATAGTCCATGGTCGATACATGAAGCCACCCTGAGCCTCCAAGATGAGATTTGCAATGGTTCTTAGACGTGTGTGGAATCACGTTGGGTCAAGTCTCTCTCTTGAATCAGCGATATTGAGGCATATCGTTTTTGATTTGGAGTGAACTTAGGCCAGTGGTCGAATGTAACGAGTCAAATCACGGATTCTCGTTTCGTGCTCAGTATATTTTATTGATGTAGTTTCAACATGTCATGAGATAGACTATGCTTGGCACGCCATTGAGGCATTCATACATTGGACTAAAGAGGAAAAAAGGAACCTGTTGCGTGATTAATCCATGTGGTCATATGAGGAACCCATCACCGATGGAATTCGGGGCAATGCCTGATGGATTTCAAATGCCAAATGGAGTTTGGATGTCGTTCGTGGGAGTGTTTATCGAAATGATGTTTGATGGATTTCGAATGCTAGATAGAGTTTGGATGCCATGTCCAATGGGGCGGGACAATACCTCGGAGGTTTTCGGAAGAGCTTGTGATGACCTGGGATGACCCTCGGCCCGTTAAGGTCGCCACGACATTCCCTGGTTATTACTATTAGTTTTACGCGGAAGCATATATCGATAACTCCCTTATATCTTAAAGTGACGCACACGAAAATATAAAACCATGCACTTTTATTTATTTATATGTTTTAGACGACCTCGGTTGGTACATTAAAATCAAAAAGTTCCTTTTTCTGGCTAAACCAAAACACTGTCTCGACCATCCCACAGCCTATTCACACGGCTATCTGCGTATCACGTCCTGGTCTTGTCCAAAAATGTAGCCTTCATCCCCCAAGCCCTCCGTCTACTCGACCCCACTAGTACCATTGTCGTCGTCATCTGGGAGTGGAAGTGGTCCCACCGTGCACCCATTGACTCGAGCGTATAGCGCGATAAACTCTATCAGCACGAGGCCCGACGTGAGACCAGCATCCACCGTCAGGATCATAATGATCCGGATGAACGTAACATCAGGGAAATCAAGGTCGACTTGCTCCACTTGATCCCACGTGAGATCAGTGGGGACGCCGTAGAGCATAGTGGAAGACGCGGGTTGGAGAGGCATGGTTACGTGTCTGAAAATGTAATAATCCCACAAGGGGTGAGTACAACCACTCAGCAAGTAAAAGCCTATTAAACTATACCACATGAGTCTACCACTACTCATCCGGCGGAATCCTAAACGTGCAATATACAAATTCGAAATAACTCAATTTATAATAACTCTAAAGGAATTTCACAGAAATGACACACTAAGAAGTAAACAAACATTTGGGCACTTTCAATAATCAAGTCTAGCCTGGGTCTAGCTGCCACCATCTTCTGAAGGGACCTGTGTTGCACCCCTCCAGGCATCTTGCATCCCACCTGGCATCACAAGGACCTCCGGATTCTTATTTCATTCCCCAGGCATCCGGAGGGCGTCACGTTACATCCCTCTAGGCATCTCGCATCCCACTTGGCATCACGAGGACTTTTGGGGCTCAATCACATTTCCCCAGGCATCTAAAGGTTATCATGTCACACCCCTCCAGGCATCCCGACTCCCGAGGTATCGTCGCCTCAGTGGACCGACGGTATCAAACAATTCAAGTCATGGCGCAACACTTAAGGATTCTATTCGAGGTCATCCAACCATAACCAAACCGAACATCCACAATGCATAAGTCTGTGGCCATCAACCTAACCAAACTCGTACTATTCGGAAATTGTCTTAGTTTTACTGATTCGTTTAAGGAATTCTAACACCCGAAACACTCAATGACACATGAGGAGTTATCCTAGCGCAACGGTACACGCCCAGTATGACTTGAACTTTGTGAGGCTACTAACTCGACTATAGCCTCGACTAATCTGTACCACCTAGACGCTACCCTCCTTGAGTCCGAACAAGATCTGTACCAGGATCGGACCGACCCGCAATGACTCAACCTATGGAATACCTGTGTTGACTTTTCAACGATCGATGCATTTCACTATCTTACAACCCGAAACCAGTGCCGACCGTGCCGATGGTTGTCACAATACACGACTATACAAGTCAATATCAAATCCAGCTCTACTCAACAAAAGCAGACCCGAATACAACGGTAGCTCGATGCATCCGAACCCAAATTTTGTCGATTCCTAGAATGGAAATCCGAGTAATAGCAGCACCACGTAATATAGAGAAATAGGACCTCTACTTCCCTTGAATCCGCCGGGGGTGCGAGCTGGTGGCGTGGCTGGTGGCGAAGCAGTGAGACGGCGTGAGCTGAACAGCAAGACGGCGCGAGCTGAACGACGGCGAAGTTGTGAGATCTCTGGTCGGCAGCAGGAATGGGGCGAGACGGCGGTGCGGCGAGGTGCTGCAAGTGGCCGGCGTTGAGCAGCAAAGAGGAACGGAGCTGTGAGAATTTTTTTGGTAAAGGTTTGCTGAAGATTTGCTGAGAACGTGATGAACAAATGAGACTGAGGTGAGGGAAAAAGGAGAGAACAGTCTTCTCCGGTGGTTCGGCTTCTCCGCCTGATTGACCATCTTGGTCAACTTCTTAAGCGTTGATGCAGCCAGGGGAGGACGCGTGGGGCAGACGTGGCCTTAGTGGAAATCTTCCATTGCCACTTTGAGAACACCACTGAAACGTGGCTTGCATCTGGGGTCAAAGTCTTCCATCTGTTAGCAAGCTGAGGAGGGAATGGCGTAGCTGAATTCGATGGTCAAGGTCTTCCTTTTGCTGAGAAGCGGGTGGGGTTGACGTGGGGGAAATGGTGGCTTTGCTCCTTTCTTTGACTACTTGAACGTGTGCATGGGAATGAAGAAGAATTTGCATGGAAAGCTAGCTTGGCAAAGTACTAACGAGAGTGAACATTGGTCTCGCTTGTGGCGTTTCATGAAGAAGAAAATTTAATGAGATCATGGACTAGGTAATGGTCGAGCTGTCATGGTACGGTGGAGACGTGACGATGAGGTGGTGTTGTGGGGACGTGATGAGATGTGACGGTCCGGTACAGTGATGGTGGTGGCAAAATGGTGGTTGTGAATGGTGCCAATAACAAAGTACGATGGCAAACTTGTCGACGCGGCATGGACCGTTAAGTATTTCGAGGCTCGAGCGAGGTCTGGATATCACAGAGCCGTAGGGTTTTGGCTATGTGTATAATAATTAGACTCGATATAGCATAATATTATAGGGTTTATTTGATTCTCAAGGCGCTAATCATGTGTGAGCCATTCGAGTGTTATGTGCATACTTTAGAAGTTGTTATATGTCTCATAAAGAGTCGCTATGGCATTATTTGAGGTGTATGAGATATGTGCATAATTTATTTGTCATTTTCAGTGCTTTGAAAGGCACATGCATGTTATAATCTGTTATTTGTGACGTGAAAGGCACATGGATGTTTTGAAAGTCATTATTTGAGTCTCGAAGGCCATGGTAATATTTTAGAAGCTAATATTTGACACGTGGGAATATCATAAGCTATTAATTGCACTATACGAGACATGTAAATTTTCATACTATTTTTTAGGACCCGAGATGCACATGAATGTTGTTGAAGCTATTAACTAGCACGTTTAGAATTTTTATGAGTGAAATACCTCGTAGATTCTTGTTAGGGTGGATGTTTAGGTAGATGAAGAGTTTCCTTCACGTTTATAGTTAAGGCAAAGTAAGGGCTTTGATATTAATCTGCCATCAACAAGTGGGCGTCAAGTTCATAAGTTTCTAAAACAAGGTATCCACCTATACGAGGTTTAGGCGATTTACTTATTGAGTTTTCAACTCATTTGTTGTTGTTTCACCTTTTTTTAAGGCCCATGAGTATTTGTCAGGCTCCGACTCGTTTCGATCTGTTGGTACAAATGGAGGTAGTGATCCTCGATATAGAAGATGTGGAAGCCTACATCGTGTATCAGAGGCATACCACGACGGTCTAGGTTGACGAGGGCGTAAGATATCCGCTTCCCCATTTTTATGAGGCTTAGTTCGTATGGGTTGAAGAGGAGGCCTCCCCTCCCCCACCCCCCCCCCCCCCCCCCGGTTTCGACGATTTGCCAAGTGGCCTTAATGGTTCAGTGGTTTTCCATCCTAATGGAGTCATGGAGGACCTCATTGACCTAGGTTACAACCTCGAACCTGAGCCATGAGCCATGAAGAGATGGCCTCTTGATGGGAACCATTTTTGCTAGTTGCCCTTGTAGAGGTGTTAGCACTAACCCTCCCAGCTATCTTTTGGAAGATGTATTGGATTGGCCCAATGATGGGCTTGTAAATTAAACAATCGGATGTAATGAAGCAGATAAATAAGATGTATATTTGCATATATGTTTTCCTTGTTATCCCTTTGTGGTTTGTTGATTGGGTGATGATGTTGTATGCTTCTGCATGCAATTAATTGAAAGATAATAACCGATGAGACAGCGATGCCTCCTAAGGTGTCGCATAATTAACCATTGTCAAATCTCGCATACCCGAGATAGAGGAATAAAGTTCCGGGGCATGACAATGGATGTGGTTCTAGCCCAACCTCGAATTTTGCTAATTTTGTACTAACTTATGTGATACAAATTTCATTAGGTGTTCCTCACAAAATTCATCCCTTATTGGCTGTTCTACGACATACTTTAATTTTATAATTTTTGGACTTCGCCCAACATAAGTATATTTGAAAAACTATGGGATTCGAAATATGTCTTCGAGGTCGCTGAACCGACCTCTTCCCGCTTTCCATTTTCCAAAAAAATTTTGGTCGAGAATTATAATACATGTCCTCATGAAAGTTGTAGGGTACATCATAGGCTACCACATATTAATTTTCCATGATTTTTCTGTCTATATAGCCTGCAAAATATGTATTTTTCTTCTTTATTACGTTTTGAAAATTTTTACTGTTTTGAGCCCTATTTGCAAAAATTATTTAGAACTGTATGAGTTGAACCAAAATTTTAGTCCTTCATGAAAAATGTCCCTCTAGGTCTTGTCTACCTCATATTAAAGTTTCATAAATTTTTAAACCCGTTTACCTTGACAACAATGACCGCTTCTAAGGCATGCAGGACACCTTATAAGGCCAGTTCAAGGTCTAAGGTTTGAAATTCCTATTATAGTTCATCTAATGTAGGCACGGGTGAAAATATGTTTTTTTTAAATTGAATTGTGGAATTGCTGTGTCATGATGTGGATGTGTTACTAAGAATGCCGTCGATCCTTGGGACAGCGATGCCATGGGTTGTAATAGGGATGCCTGGAGGGGTGACTGGGTTCTTCCAAATACCTAGGGGGTGTAATACGGTTTCCCTAAATGTCCTTGCAATGCCTGATGGGAGGGTAATAGTGCTCCCCAAATGATGATGGCAGTAGGAAATTCCTATTGAATATAACCTTGGTACATTTAAATTGAGTTAATTCTTTTATTGATCTGTTATGCGATTTTGAAAAGGTTCTTAGGTAAGTTGATGACCGTTATACTTTATACTAAGACTTTCTTTGTCAGTACAATGATCGATTTATGTAGTATAAATCGATGGACCTTTTGCTTATTGGGTTTAGATTCATTGGTTGTTGACTTTATCTTATTAGATCAATATAATGTCGATCCCACCTGCCTCCCCTATGGCCCGTTATGGAGTACCAGTCGACTTCACATGGGAAGAGGAAGAGTTCATAGACCTCAGTTTCCCGGATACATCGTGTGTGGTTGTTGATATAGGGCCTTCAACAGGGCAGGTCACTCTCGGGGTTCGTCAGAATGTATGCTTGTGTCAACAGGCACACAATGGGTCCACTTCTACTAATCGTTGATGGGCCAAGAGACGGAGGCAACCCCGCTACATGAACGGGAGGTAGGAGGGAAGTAGGATTTTTGGAGCAGGGAAGATCTTTTACGGAGCCAGGGGCCAGGGTTAGGCAACCATGTGTACAACTAAGTTGGGATAGGGTGACTGACTTACTGTCCAATGTAGTTAGTAGTAATAACCTTTTAAATTCCCTAGTATACCTAACTTATCGCCTAACAGATATATAAATAAATAAATAATGAAGTTGTCTCGTTTATAGAAGTCTATGTAGTATTATTTTGGTTTTTTACACTTCCCCATGCTTAAGAAAAAGTGAAACCAAAAAGATAATTATGCTAGTAGTTCTACATTAGCCATGACGTGCTAGAGGCGTCACAGCTCAAGTGGTATCAAAGATGGGGTGACCGACGTATAGCCCAGTGTACTAAGTAGTACCGACCTTTTGAATTCCCAAGAATACCCACTTATTGCGGGATGTATATATATAAATAAATAAGAAATGAAGTTGTCCTGTTTATAGAAGTCCGCTTGCACCTAGGATTACGTTAGTTGCTTACAGTTTTGCATGCTTTAAGAAAAGTGAAACGAGAATTAGAATGGTGCTAGTAGTTCTACATTAGCCGTGATGTGCTGGGGGCGTCATAGCTCGAGTAATATCAAAGCATAGATTTGACTGAAGTGATAAGAGTGTTAGCAGTTGAAAGGGTAAGGATGAACGCCCACTTTGAAAAATGGGTGATAAACTATCACTCGTAACGTACGGATAACGATTTTAAGTTACTAGTGTGTTTCAATGACATGCATATGTTTCTAATGAGATCCTACTGACCGTTTACGTGGGTAATACTCAGTAATTTGCATGAAAACACAGTGAGATCAAGAAGTTCTTCTCCATCGAGGGTAAAAGCCACTACTTTGAGGGCAAAATTTCAAATGGAGGATATCCTACAGGCACTTGCCAATATAGGAAATCTAATGGAGCGACAAGCCCAATAGCAACTTGGAGCTAAATGCCATACATAAGGACTAGTAAAGTAATTTCAAAAATGAAAGCCACCTTCCTTTACCTATATAAGAAGCCCAGAAGAAGCCAAAGAATGGATTGATAGAATGGAGAAAATCTTTTATCTGTTGAACTACAGCAACACCAAGAAGATAACTCTAGCAAAGTATCGGCTGGAAAGAAATGCCAAACATTGGTGGGGGGCCTCCAAAGGACACAATCTTCCGAGTTGGTATAGTAGTATCGTGGGATGAATTCATTAGAGTTTTCTATAGAAAGCATTTCTCTGACTGCACCAAGGACAAGAAGATAACAAAATTTGTCCGACTAGACCAGAAGGAGCTGACTGTAGATCATTATGAAGCAAAGTTCTCTGAATTGTCTAGGTATGCTCCTAGATTGGTAGAGGACCGAGAGGAGAAATCTAAGAGATTTCTAAAGGGCTTGAGAACAAACATCAGAAAACAACCAATGCCCCTTAACATCAAGGTTTACAATGAAATTTACGAGTGACCCCAGCTCGTGAAATAAGAACTGATGAAGGAGCAGGCAGAGAGTGAACGAAGAATCAGATTCGAACACTAGATGGCACCAAGTTATGTTCAACGGGACAAGAGACCCCATCCATCTCAAGAACAGGTTGGCCCTTCTTATAAGAAGCGGAATTTTGGAAATTTCAAAGGAGCCGGGAAAGGTCAGGCCATGAATTAAGTACTGTACTGGAATAAACCGTGCCAAATGTGTGATGGATGGCATGGACCACGACCCTGTCACGATTCACCCTATCACGATTCAAGGAGATGTTTTGGATGTGGATAACAGGGCCACATTATAAGAGATTGCCACCAAGAGAGGACCTAGGTGAATGCTAGCCCTACACAACCTGCACGATAGCGTCCAAGCAGAGCATCTCAACAAGGAAGACCATAACGACCACAAGTGTAAGGACGGGTGTACGCAGTCACTTAAGAAGAAGCGGAAGCTTCCAAGGACGTTATCTTATGTACGATTTCTTTAAATGACAAGAAAGCTTATGCATATTTGACATGGGTGCCACGCATTCTTTTTTGTTTGAAAGATACAAACGACTAGGCGAAATAGAAACCAAACCCTTGATATGCCTCTTAGTATTTCTACACCACTGAAAGATGCAATGTTGTCTACATTAGTGTGTGAGAAATGTAAAATATCTATAAGTGGACGAAATTAGGAAATAGACCTAGTAGTGATGGGCATGTATAATTTTGAAGCCATCATAAGAATGGATTGGCTCTGTAAACAACGAACCAAGGTGGATTGGTATAGGAAGATGATTCAGTTCAACCCACTGGAAGAACCTAGTTTTGAGTTCTATGGGGATGAGACAAACCTCTTAGTAACCCTTATTTCGATAGTAGAGGCACATGTATTTCTTAACGAAGGGTGTCAAGGGTACTTAGTAGTAGTAAAAGACCAAACCAAGGAAGAAGCCAAACTTGACGAAATTCAAGTGGTCTAAGAACTCCCTGATGTATTTCTTGAAGAATCACCGGGACTACCACCAGAACGAGAGATTGAGTTTGTAATTGAACTGATGCCTAGAACTGAACTAATATCGAAAGCCCTATATAGGATGGCCTTAGCAAAACTAAAGGAGTTGAAAGTGTAGTTACAAGAAGTACTGGATGGAGGATTCATTTGATCCACTACGTCCCCATGGGGTGCTCCGGTCCTATTTGTAAAGAAGATCGACTGATGCGTCTTTGCATTGACTATAGATAACTACACCAAGCAACAATCAAGAACAAGTACCCGTTGTCTAAGATTGATGATTTATTTGACCAGTTGTAAGGAAGTTCAGTCTTTTCTAAGATAGAGCTATGGTCAAGGTACTATCAGTTAAGAATTGAAAAAGGAAGATATTTTGACAATTGCTTTCAGAGCTCGTTACAAATACTAGGAGTTCCTAGTTATACCATGGATTAACAAATGCACCAGCTACGTTTATGAACCTAATGAATAGGGTATTCAAACCATACTTAGATCAATTTGTAATTGTCTTTACTGATGATATCCTAATATATTCAAAAGGCCTAGAGGAACACAAGCAGCACCTGAGAATAGTACTACAGACTCTTAAAGAACATATATGTATGCCAAATTTAGCAAATGCGAATTATAGTTAGACCAAGTAGTATTTCTAGGTCACGTGATGTTAGGAGAAGGAATCTCGAAGGACCAACAAAGGTCGAGATTGTAGTAAATTGGCCAAAACCAACGACACCACAAGAGATACAAAGCTTCTTGGGACTTGCAAGGATTATAAGAGGTTTATAGAAGGATTCTTACAACTCGTAGGCTCATTGACCCAATTGACTAGGAAGATCGCAAAGTTTGAATGGAGTGATGAATGTGAAAGGAACTTCTAGGATCTCAAGAAAAGATTGACTACGGCCCCAATACTAGCTATTCCTTCTGAATCTGATGGATTCATAGTATATGGTGATGCCTCGCACAAGGGGTTGGGACATGTCTTGATGCAACATGGGAGGGTCATAGCCTGTATGTCAAGACAATTAAAACCTCATGAATTGAATTACCCAACTCACAACCTAGAATTGGCAGCAATAATTTTCGCACTAAAGATATGGGGACATTATCTGTATGGGGAGAAATTTGAAATTTATACAGATCATAAAATTTTGAAGTACTTATTCTCTCTAAAAGAATTAAACATAAGACAAAGAAGATGGATGGAACTACTGAAGGATTACAACTATAAGATACTGTATCGTCCAAGGAAGGCAAACAAGGTAGCAGATACTTTCAGTTGTAAGTCGACAGTAGGTATGTCAAGTGTAAGGACAAGGGAATGGAACTTGCTGGAGACAATAGCCAGTTCGAAGTTTAAGTTGGAAATGGACCATCTTACCGGGTCCTAGCCGCACTAAGAATTGAATTAAAAATTATTCAGAAAACTAGAACGCTACAACAATCAGACCCGAAAAGCATGAAGTTTCGAGAGGAGATATTGTCAAGGAAAAGAACTTTTCAGAGGATGGAATAATGAGATACCAGGGACGGCTATGTGTGCCTAATAAAGAGGAAATAAGAAAGGAAATCTTATTGGAAGCACATAGAAGTAACTATAGTGTCCACCAAGAAATACGAAGATGTATGGAAACCCACGCCAACAATACTAGTGGAATGGTATGAACATGGACATTGCTTAGCATGTTTCTTAGTGCCTAACCTGCTAACAAGTGAAGGCAAAACATCGCAAGCCCACAAGAATGCTAAGACTGCTAGATATTCCTAAATGGAAATGGGAACACCTAACGATGGATTTCGTGCAAGGACTGCCAAGGATGTCAAGCGGCCACGATTTTATTTGGGTCATAATAGATCGTCTAACCAAATCTATCCATTTCCTAATAGTACATATGAATTATCCGATGGATAAATACACAGAGATATATGTGAGGCATATAGTACGCCTACATGGTGTCTCTATGACCATCACTTCAAATTGAGACTCAAGTTTTACCTCGAATTTCTGGCGGAGTCTTTAAATCGCATTAGGGGTTAAAATCCAATTTAGTACTGCCTTCCATCTGCAGACAGACGAACGGATGGATAGAAAGGGTAATCCAAGTACTGGAGGATACGTTAAAGGCTTGTGTCATCGATTTTAAAGGTAACTGGGACGAGAAGCTACATCTAATAGAGTTCGCATATAATAATAGCTTTCAGCAGAGTATTAGTATGGCCGCATTTGAGGCACTATATGAAAGGACTTGCAAGACTCTTGTATGCTAGAATGAGGTTGGCGAGGAAAAATTTATAGGACCGGTGTTAGTACGAGTCACTTTGGATGCAGTGGAGATCATTAGAAGTCGACTCAAAATGGCCTAGAGTCAGCAGAAAAGTTACACGAATAAGCATGAAAGGCCCTTGGAATTTAATAAATGAGATAATATATTCTTAAAAGTATCACCGATGAAGGGTGTATCAAGGTTCGAGAAGAAAGGCAAGTTGAGCCCAAAATTTATTGGATTCTTTGAAATCCTCGAAAGGATTGGGGATTTGGCCTATCGACTAGCATTGTCTCCTAAGCTATCAAATCTACATGATGTCTTCCATGTATCGATGTTGAAAAGTAGCAGCCCGACCCTACTCATATACTGAATTGTGAGGTCATCGAAGTAGACGCTAAAGCCCGACCCTACTCATAAATACTAGATCGAAGAGAGCACGGTCTTCGAACGAAGGTAATCCCACTCGTCAAGGTTTTGTGGCGACACCATAACGTAGAAGAGGCCACGTGGGAAAGTGAGGAGGAAATGAGGCAAAAGTACTCCCCATCTCTTCAATGGAACATAGGGCATGTTCAATTTCAAGGACGAAATTCCTTAAGGAGGGGAAATTTGTGACATTCAAAATTTCGCTCAACAAAATAGCGAGCTTGTCGTAGGAGTATGCCATTTGTATTACCATCACATCGTCACCAAGCGACACCATTTCCACCTTATTCGAGGACACATATACATCACTGAGCCGCTGCTACTACTAGTCGTTAACAACTCTGACGTTTGGTTTCATCACTTGTCGTCACACCACTATCCAGTCGACATTACCTTCGACAGTCGTGAAGACCACTTGACGGCCTACTCCGACAGCTAGCAAATTTCCCGAATTTCCTTTGTGGCACGAAAACCACGAGCGAAGCAAAGGAAGGCTGCATTCCCTTCATTCTCCTTCCTCCCCCTACAGAACGCCCAGCCACTGCCACGTTCCCCTCCATCACACAAAGACTCATGGGTTTTTCCTCCTTGCTACTGCATCAGGTCATGACACAACACCACATTCTAGCTGGCGGGAGGTGAGGCAGCTGAGTCAATAATTACCGCCCAACATGAAGACCATTCTGACGGTGAAAAGGCAACAAACGAACACACACAGAGAGGGAGAGACCGCTCGTTCTTTCACTTTCAGAACTCACCCATTCCTCACCTCACTCAGCTACACCAACCACGGAAGCCAACGAAGCCACCCTTCTCTATTCTCTCCATCTCACATGCAAATCAGCAGTAGCTCAAGCTGCTCAACTTCACCAAGCGACGTCCCTTCACTCAGCCAGTCATTATGGTCAGTCTCACCTTCGTTCCGCCAAGTCGCCACTACAACTGACTAGGCCCTGAGTCAAGTAGATATCCTCTGTTCTATCTTATGTCGATTGATTGTTGTTTGACGAGAATAGTTTCCTAAAAATTCATCAATGTTGTTTAGATCCTTGTTTAAGTGGAAGTTTCGATCACGTTAGCTAGCTACATTGTCGAGTTCGAAGTAATTGAACTTGTGGTTGGGTTGTAAGAGCATGGGTAGTCGATATTTAGCACGTGCGAGGATCGGAAAGGCTGAAATTTTGAGTGAAAGTAGTGACTAGGTTGAGGGCATATGTGGTTCTAGCCCAACCCCAAATTTTGCTAATTTTGTACCGACTTATGTGAAGCAAATTTCCTGGGGTGTTCCTCATGAAAATTATCTCTTTTTGGCTATTCTACAACATACTTTAATTCCAGAATTTTTGGACTTCGTACAATAAAAATATATTTGAAAAACTACAGGATTCAAAATATATTTTCGAGGTTGCTGAATCGACCTCTTCCTGCTTTCCATTTTCCACAGATTTTTTGGTCAAGAATTCTAACACATGTCCTTAATGAAAATTGTAGGGCATCATATGCTACCACATATTAAATTTCCATGATTTTTCAGTCTCATTCAGCCTGCGAAATATGTATTTTTCTACTATATTACGTTCCAGAAATGTTTACTATTTTGAGCCCGGATTACAAAAATTATTTAGAATTGTATGAGCTGAATTGGACTTTGAATCCCTCATGAAAAATGTCCCTCTAGGTCTTGTGTTCCTCGTATTAAAGTTTCATAATTTTTTAAACCCATTTAACTAGACGATAGCTACCGCTTCTAAAGGTGCACGGGACACCTTATAAGGCCAGTTTAAGGTCTAGAGTCTGACGTTCCTATTATAGTTCATCTAATGTAGGCATTGGTGAAAATATGTCAATCTAGGGGATAGGATGATTGAAGGTTCATTAGGTTCACGTTTGAGTTCCTGTGTAGCAATAATGTCAACATGCTTTTTAAATTGAATTATGGAATTGCTACGTCATGATGTGGATGTGTGATTGAGAACGTCATCAATCCTTAGGACAACAATGCCCCGGGTTTTAGTAGGAATGCCTAGAGGGGTAACTGGGTTCTTCCAAATGCTCAGGGGGTGTAATGGGGTTCCCCCATATGTCCTCACGATGCTAGATGGGTGCAAAATGCCTGAGGGATAACGAGACATTCTGCTTGCTAGGTTTAGACTCACTGGTTTTTGACTTTATCTTTTCAAATCAATAAAATGTCAATCCCACCTGCCTCCCTTATGGTACCGATCGACTTCTCATGGGAAGAGGACGAGTTCATAGACCCAGTTTCCTAGATATGGTGTTTATCCCAATTAAGTCACGTATGGTTGTTGATATAGGGCCTCCAACGGGACAGGTCACTCTCGGGTTCGTCGAAATGTAAGCCCCTTGTCAACGGGCGTACAGTGGGTCCACTCCCACTGTTCATCGACGGGCTAGGAGATGGAGGCAACCCTACCACATAGACAAGAGGTAGAAGGGAAGTAGGATTTTTGGAGCTAGGAAGATTTTTGACGAAGTCAAGGGCCAAGGTTAGGCGACCATGTGTACAGCTAGATAGGGATATGTGCAGTCCAGTGTAGTCAATAATATTAACCTTTTGAATTCCCCATACCCCACTTGTCCCCATTTATATATATATATATTTATATATATATATATAATGAAGTTGCCATGTTTACAGAAATCCACTTACATTTCAAGATTACTTTAGTCCTTTACGCTTTTGCATGTTTAAGAAAAGTGAAATGAGAAAGATAATGATGCTGGTAGTTCTACATTAGCTGTGACATGCTAGGGGCATCACAAATAGCTAGCCTTCCTAATCAACTCCTATTGTTTTTATCATCAATGTAAATCCCCGACCAGGTTCTCTTCACCAATCCTACGATTTCCGATTCATGATGATGAATGAATCCAATTTCATCCTTGCATCCACTTATAATCGCTTGCCATGCGTGGGCAACAAGTGAATCCACTTCCAATCACTTACAATCCCCGACCAGGTTCTCTTCACTGATCTTGCGATTTCCGATTCATGACGATGAATGAATCCAATTTCATCCTTGCATTTACTTACAATCGCTTGCCATGCGTAGGCGGCAAGTGACTGTCCCTCTCACTAGTTATATCATCATCCGATCTGTTCCACTCCATGTGCAGACCGTAGCTGGTCCACGCTTGCATTTGCTCTGGGCATCTGGCACGCTAACTACCATCCTACTTTTTGTAGACTCGCATGTCTTTACAAGAGATCTTTTGCTATTTTATTTGAACAGTACAACTTGAAGTGCTTAATGGAAGTGCCTAAATGGTTTTGAATTCCTACAAACCAAAAGGGAAGATTGATTCGAAGGACCGAAAAAATGAACAAATCATTCTATCGTTTAAACTCATTTTCTACTCCATATTTGTAACATCCTGGATTCCGGCCCTATAAGGATCAGTCATAAGGTCCTAAAAGGATCGATCATGGGCCATTGGGCATGGATCGATCAGTTCGAATGGCAAGAAATCACAGATCGGTCATGGACCTACCGACCGGTCACAGATTGGTCGAGGTGTCGACCGTGAATTTTATTTTTTTTTACCAACCATACCGATGGGATAGAATCACCAGCTCATAAGATGACCTTTTGATCACGAGAATTGGTCATGGGATGATTTTGGATCGGCAGATGGTCATGGGTCGATCCAACCCGTCGCAGTTTTCGGTCGTAGATGATTCCACCCGATTATGCACCGATACACGGACAATCCAAATTGATCAAATACGACCGTCTTGTGACCAAAAATGTATCATTACCTATTTAATTCTTAGTGATCAAAACATAATCTCGAATTGGTGATGTCCGATCATGGATCGGTAATGCACCATCCATGAACCCTACCGATGGATTGGGTGCCGATTGGGATGATCCCAGGGATAGATCCGGCTATTCCGTCACTAATTCTAAGGTCCATGAGTACCTTGGCTTAATGTTAGGTCATGGGTAGCATTAGGATTGGCCTTGAATCGACCGAAGGACCAAGGATCGAGAATAAAGAAAATTGATCGTGGCAAGCTCGACGATAGGCCAAGGACCAACCCAAGGGCCAATCCTAGACCTAGATGGACGTAGCCGTGCTGACCGAAGAGCTGGCCGAGGTGCCGACCAATGACCGACCCTCTAGGCCAACTGATCGCCCAAGGGAGCGGTTTGAGCAAGTATGAGGTGCGGTGGCCAAACCTCAATGTACGTGATTCAATTTTTCGAGATGTGCCTAATGATCCCTTCCTTGGCCCCAGAATCAACTTGGACGATAGAATTCTCTAGCCCACCTTCTTGAGGAAAGAAGACCACCTTCTTGTGGAAGGAAGATCGCATTCTTGAGGAAGGAAGACCGCCTTCTTGAGGAAGGAAAGAATAAAGCAAAAGAGAATTCTAGAATCTCTTCATTAAATGAAGGAGGATGAAGTGTCCAAGCTAACTTAGGACCTAGTTGGAAACTTGGAAGATAAGAATGCCCAACAATTAATACTTCTTGACCAAGTGAGACGCCTCATTTTCCCAACTAAGGTTGCCACCTTTGATTTTCGAAATTTCTGGACCTCCGCTATTTGCCAATTTTACACAGATTTTTGTGGTGCGAATTTAAAGAAACTTCTTCTATGAAAGTTATTTTAAACATCTTGATCTAAAACATACTTAAATTTCATATTTTTATAAGATGAAATGGTAGGGATGAAAGCCCAATCATTCACCGTCTAGAACCTGTCCTATGTAGTGAATACAAAGGACCGTGTTGCCTTCTCGAATTTTTATAAAAATTTTCCTTTCAAATTTAACCATGCTTCATTAATGAAAATTTTAAAGGAAATCCATTTCCACAATATCTAAAAAATTTCAAAGAGTTTTGTAAAGATTTGGATTTCAAAATGAGTCTCTCTCTCCGACTATTGAATCTGCTCAACAGACGAATATTTGGGTTGTGTTATATGATTTTCTGCTCTTTACACAGCACAAATTTGACTTGACTTCCTTCATGAAAAATGTCATTTAAGGTTTTCTCTACAATATAATAAAATGTTATAATTTTTCGATTTCGTTTGATAAGGTAAAAACACTAATTTCAAAATTTGTTCAAAACTATTTTTCTTACCTAAGAGGTGTGAGTCACACCCAAACTTGGACTCAAGTCCTTAAATGCCATGTTGAGGTGTCCCAAGCTACCAAGTTAAACCCTATCCTACCTTGAGACTTGGTGACCAAGTTACCTTGCATTTAATGCTTCTTAACTTAGTGAGGAAGTCTTCACTTTTAAGACGTGGAGAACAAGTTAGGATTGTCTATAAATAGGGGAGGGGCATTCCTCCCTCATTTCCACAACACACCACCCCCCCTTCCTTCTTCACTCTCTCGACCTCACCCTCACGGTCGCCCTCTCTGTTTCTCGTGGCGAACAAGTTTGTTCGCTTGCACGTTGCTCGATCACCTAGGCCATTCCTTGAAGTGTGGTAAGTAGAACTTACTAATATTTGGCTAGGGCATTATGTTACGCTAATCCAAGCATGTGACGAGTCCTTAACTGAAGTTGATTGGCTTGTTGTTGCTTGAACTTGTTTGATAATGTTCTGATCATTCGCATGTTGTTGATTTATTTTATGACGGTGCTTATACTCGTGAGCCAAAGTTTGTTCTGAACTACGAAAAGGGATATTGTTGGTCTTGGATGTGCATTGAAACGTAACATACTAGGCCTTACTTGGTTTCGGTTCGATATTGAGGTGTATCAATCCTGAGTCATGTTCGGTTCTAGGTCGGCGTTCAATCATAATGGCTCAAGTCATGAGCCTTGAGTAGTAAGTAGAACTTACCAATACTTGGCTAAGGTGTTGTGTTTAATCCAAGCGTGTGACGAGTCCTTAACTGAAGTTGATTGGCTTGTTGTTGCTTGAACTTGTTTGATAATGTTCTAATTGTTCGCATGTTGTCGATTTATTTTATGACGATGCTTATGCCCATGAGCCAAAGTATGTTTTGAACTACGAAAAGGGATCTTGTTGGTCTTGGACAAACATTGAAACGTAACGGACTAGGCCTTACTTGGTTTCGGTTCGATAGTGAGGCGTATTGACCCCGAGTCATGTTCGATTCTAGGTCGGCGTTCAATCGTAATGGCTCAAGTCACGAGCCTTGAGTAGTAAGTAGAACTTACTAATATTTGGCTAGGACGTTGTGTTACACTATTCTAAGCATGTGACGAGTCATTGACTGAAGTTGATTGACTTGTTGTTGTTTGAGGTTTGGTTGTGTTTGCTTAGATCAGTTTAGACCTTGTTCATTGATTGAGTTCAATCCTTGTTTGATGAGATTTGGCTTGTGCTTTGGCTTGAGTTGCTTGGAAGAAGCTCGGTTTGTGCGTTTATCTGATATGTTTTGGTTTTTGTTTTGATACAAACCTACTTTTAAAGCGTTTTGTGAAAGCTTGCTATTTCCTCAAAAAAAAAAAAAAACTATTTCAAACCATTTTCAAAAGTGCATGTTTTAGTTCACACCGCGAGCTCCAAAAAAAAAAGGGCTTTGCCGGCCTTGACATACGTGGGATCACAACGAATCAGTCCTTTATTGGTCTTGGTGCGATATCGAGGCATATCGTTCACGAGCCAACTTTGGTACTAGATCGGTGAACATGTCACGACGGGCCAGTCCTTTCATGGTCTCGGTGTGATATTGAGGCATATCGCTTCCGACCCAAGTCTAGTACTAGGTTGGTGAACATGTCATGACGGGCCGGTCCTATCATGGTCTCGGTGCGATATTGAGGTATATTGTTCCCGAGCCAAGTTAGGTATTAGATCAGTGCTCAAACGTGTCGGATCAAGTCGCAATCCTTGATTCGTGCTCAGCATGCTTAATGTCTCAGTTCCGGTAAGTCATTTCACACATTTACACATGGCATGCCTTCGGGCCCTTGAACTAAAATTGAAGATAAGAACCAAATTGTGATGCTTGATGCATGGTCACACAATGGACTAATTTCTAGCCGTCAACCAATGGATTTCGGCGACGTTGCCCGACGGACTCATCATCGGAGGATTACCGTCACCCTTGGATTAGGGGATGTTGCTCGATTAAATTCAGATGCCCGATGGATGCATAGTCGGAGGACCGCCGTCACCCTTGGATTAGGGGACGTTGCCCGATAGATTTCAAATGCCCAGTGGATTCCGGAAGAGCTGATGGATTTCGGCTGTTAATAAATGAATCTCGTATGCATGAGTTCCTCACATTATGGAATGGATTTTGTTTATGCTTGTATAATATTGAGTGAGGCATGAATTCCTCATGTTGTTGGAGAATATTGGTTTATGCTTGCACATTGTTGATTGGGGATTTCTCATGATTCATCCAAGACAAAGCTTTTGTTTTGCTATTGATCTATCATCGACTAATATTTTGAATGAGTTATATGCTTGTTGATAGGCAAGGCATCCTCCTACCCGGAAATTAGCAGGTTTTACTTACTGAGTCCACAACTCACCTTGTTGTTTTTTCAGAATTGTAGGCATTGAAGTCTCGTGTTGGAATTGCAGTCTTGCTAGAGGAGCTAAAGTTTACCCGGCCTTTGGAGCATAGAAAATGTAATTGTTGTAAATATAATGACTCGTGACAATGGGGCATGTGAATGTAACCAATGTAATTATATGTTCTTAAATGGTTGTTTTCCTAGCTACTTGTTGTTGTTCGGGTGTTATTTATACGCTTCCGTATATGCTTAATGAAAAGATAAAAAGAAACGGGATGGTGACATGCCTAGGACATCGTGAAAATAACCTCCGTCGCTTGTGACCTGGAGATGGAGTTGGGGTCGTAACAATATCGACATATATATTTGATATTTTAACAATGAATTTAATTGATTTATAAACGGCTATCATAATTTAGAACTAATATAATTTGTTGACCTCGTGAATTTTTGCACTCCCAAACCTTTTAAAATATAAGTAGTTAAAAATAAAATTGAGTAATTCAGAAAAATACGTGAAAAAGTTTTGTGATAGTTAATATGATTCTTTATATTTTCTTTGTTGTAAAGTTTGAAATTGACTTTTATTAATGTTATTCAAAAATTAAAATGTAAATTTTTGTATAATTTTTAATACCATTACTAATTTTTCAAAGATCTTTTTTTTCTTTTTTGTATTTCAGAAGAAAATAGTAACTACTTTGGTTAAGTTAAAATAAAATTTTGAAAAAGTAAATATATCAGCCTAACGTGGTCTCCCACCGGTCAAAGATCGACCACGCCGATTCTGACAGCACTCCTCTTCCCTCGGCTCCTCCTCCGCCACCGCCTGCCGCTCCATTCGCCGCCGGCGGCCGTCGACTCAAAATTCCATCTCAGATCGATGAGAGCTCTGTCGCCATCATTACGCTGTTAGTTCTTCTCGAGCCATGCTTCTGTTTTCTGATATGTTAGTTCCTCTCGTGATTTTCCACCGTCGATCCCTCACCAGACCTGATCGATCCAATCCGAATTTGCGCGATCCCAATCGACCTCTGTTCGTTGGGTCTGATGGAAATTATCAGGTCAGGTTGGGGGCTGAGCTGAACCAAACGAAACCACCTTGATATGGCTTCCTTCTTCGACTGGGAATCAAAACCCACGCACCAGCACTCTCTCCCTCTGAGCATCATATGCATGATTGTTAGATTATCATTGATTCTGGAGATTCTTTACATTGTTCGACTGAGAAACTTACCGGGGCTGATATCTTGGCTTTGAACTGGCTCTAAGATCTGCAAGGCTCTACAGAAATGCAGTGTAATTGAGTACATAGAAAGTCCCTGAGACGTTTTGCAGACCGAGGGTTTATTGGTTGTAATTGTAAGGGAACTACTGATTGTTCCATGCTTTCGGTACCTCAATTGCTTTTTTGGCACGCTGTATGAATATTAGAACCTTATGTTTTGTTACCTGGTGGACCAGTGCAAAATTCTGATTAACCTCTTTTGTTCTAGGGTGCCTAGGTTTTCTGTTTTATGCATGAGTTTCTGAGAGCTCTTGGGTGAGTCTGGGTCTGCAGACCTAGTAAGCAGTTGGCAGGCACAATGGCCAAGATCAGGGATCGCACTGAGGACTTCAAAGATGCAGTGCGACAGAGTGCTATTTCTATGGGATATAACGAGGTATGGTTACCACTATGTATTTTGATTTTATGTATATGTCTAAGCCTCTGTTGGGCGCAAAAAAGAAGTATTTGGCAGGACTTGCATATGTCAATCCTCTATTTACTTGCTGTAATTCTTATTTCTGCCTTGGTGCTGTGGATGCCCTCAACAGTCCAAGCTGGCTGCTACCATGGCATCTTTCATAATACACAAGCAGCGGGAAAGATCAGCTTTCACCAAGGCAGCACTAAAAACGGTACTCTCTTCATTGAAATAAATATGATCGCTATTGCTGATTCGTTTTACATAATGTAGCTCTTAGGCAATTTGGTTTAGTAATTGACTGTTTTGTTCTTCTCCTCTGAGAGGAGGTGGGAACAAATTATGCGTCTTGCTAAAGTATATTTTTGTCTCAACTTATTCTCTATGCAGCTTGAAAGCATCCAAGCCTTGGAACAATTTATGAGGAAGCATCGGAAGGGCTACGTGGACCCACTCCGCACCACAGAACAGGAGAGAGATAGCATTGAACATGAAGTAAGTTATTGAAATGCTTCAAGATTTTCTCTATAAAACTTCCTGGATTTTCTGTATGTATTGTTAGACTTAGATACATGGTAAATCTT
The DNA here is from genome assembly GCA_016097605.1 of Eucalyptus guilfoylei. Classification (NCBI taxonomy): domain Eukaryota; kingdom Viridiplantae; phylum Streptophyta; class Magnoliopsida; order Myrtales; family Myrtaceae; genus Eucalyptus; species Eucalyptus guilfoylei. The sequence continues at coordinate 23,671,781 of CM027869.1, forward strand.
ATGAAGGTCTATAGGGTCTGCTTATTTTGGTTTTGCTTAAAGGCATGGATTTCAGACTTTAATTGTCTATGTATTTTCTTTCTGACTAATTCTGGAAAGCTAGCAGTCTCATGACTCTGATGATCTTTGTGCAATGTGTGTGATTGAACTCTCTGATAAATCCACCATCTCCCTTACTGACTTATAGGTTTATAAATAAAGTTTCTAATTTGAATGTATGCAGTATATCCTTGATGAGTTTGATTGTACTTTCGTTCCCATTAATGGTGCTTTGATTGCCTATTCCTTCATTTTCACATGCAATGTATCCTCAGAGTTCACCTTCCAGCATGTTAGTTATTTTACCTTTTGCTAAAAAGGAAAAATACTGGATGATGTTTTGCAGGTTACTGCTTTCATCAAAACTTGCAAAGAACAGATTGATATCCTGCAAGTTAGCATAACTGAGGAGGAAAAAAAGTTGAAGGGATGGCTTGGCCTTAGTGCTGATGGCTCCAATGCTGATACTATAGCACACAAACAGGGAGTGGTGAGGCAATTCTATATTTCATGCATCTTTTGGCAGTGTAATCTTATGACTGATCATGGTTTTTTGAGGAAACTAATTGTTCAGTTACTCTTCATTTAGATCGAAACATATAATATTAATTGGTGAGGCTGGAGATGCTTTAGGACTTTAGATTCCATAGAAAGGACATAAGTTTGTTGTAATGCTTTATGAGTTATTTGAGATGTTTCATGATTAAGCCTCTGTTTGGGCGTTGGAGACTGCTGTTTAAATAAGATATTACAGTTAAGAAGAATTTTCTCCTAGCACAGATACATTTCACCATTTTTCTTTTCTTGTTTTAAAGAAACGAGTGGAGGGACTTTTGCATTGCGGTAGAACAAAATTGAGATCCGCATGTATGGTGCTGATTTTGATGAATCATTCTGCGCGGAAAGGAGTTCTGTTCTTTCATGTTGTAACATGTCTAATGCCGTAAGGTTGCTGGAGATTTACTTTTCTCTGTTTTGGTATGAATTTCCTGTGCTTGGTCAGAGGGATTTGCTTTTTCTGGTTTTTTCTGGGCACATGCGCACACGTGAGAGAGAGAGAGCTTCTGGTTTCTGGTTTTTTTGTCGGATTTGATTAGGATATTCAGGTTTACACTGTGGTTTCTGTGGCATGGGACATGCATTGGCTGGTGGATTAATTTGCTGTTAATTACTCCCTTGTACTGTAGGTATTGATCTTAAGTGAGAAGCTTCATTCTGTCACTGCACAGTTTGATCAGCTAAGAGCCATACGCTTCCAGGATGCTATCAATAGGGTGACACCTAGAAGAAAGCTTAAACAGTCTGCCAGTTCAATTCCTGTAGATAACTCAAACGGTAATGTGGAATTCAAAGAGTCTAACGAAGTTCCAGGTGAGCTTCTGAGAGTCCAGCAACAACACTTGGATGATGAGACCCGTGCCCTTCAGGTAATCACTCAGACTTCTGTTCAAAGAGTCTAACAAAGACACTGATTGATTAATTTATTCTAGTGTTCATGTCACTCAGACTTCTGTTCTGGTATATGTATTGTTCAGGTAGAGTTGACGAGCCTTCTAGATGCAGTCCAACAAACAGAAACGAAGATGGTGGAAATGTCTGCATTGAATCACCTCATTTCTACACATGTGCTGCAGCAAGCTCAGCAGATGGAGCATCTATATGAGCAGGTGAGGACTTTTCTTTCATTCCTTGTTTCTTGCGGGGTTTAGTTGGATTTAAGAATGCATCATTTTCTGCCGCATCTTCTCTGTTTCTCTTGGTTCACACATGTGTCTTTGCATGGTTTATAAACCCTAGTGTCTACTGTATGTTGTGTCGCACTTATATTTTGCCATTTGATTTGGGTTTTTCAGCTTAACCTGGACAGCTACTAGGTAATGTTATAATAATATCTTTACTGATGGCATATGCTATCCTTTAGATTTATTGCAAGTATATCACTATTAATCATAAATTTTGAGTAGGTGAATGTCAAAAAGTGGTAAAACTTGTGTTCAAATTGGAGAAGTTGACTTCTAAACCAAATAGGTTATTCAAATTTCCCTCTAGTAGATTGCCTCCCTTTCTCTCTGAGGGAAAAAATTATTAGGTGGATGTATCCATCTGATCATTGAATTAATTGTTTCGATGTGGAAAGCTGGGGGACCCACTAGATTGAATTATTCAGATGTATTTATATGTGAACAATAATGTCTCCTTTGTTGCTTTTTTTTTTTTTGGGGGGGGGGGGGGGAAGGGGGGTGTTTGGGGTTATAATTCCTGAATACTAGACTGCAATCTAAATTGGAAGGCTATGTGTCTATACTCAATCTTCCTGTTGATTTATAGCATTAGCAGACTAGTATGAGTAAAAAATAGACAGAACTCATTTCTTGAATGGGACTTCTGTTCTCATTGACCATCGTGACTTTCGATGTACACTTCCATTCATAAAGAAATTCACAAAGGCTAAGAGCCCATTGATGAAACTTCTTGAAAAATAATTTTTCATATTTGTTATTCAATCTGAGGACTGCTTCTGGAGTTGTTCTATGACAGTACTTTCCGAGACCAACCAAATGATGCATTCTTCTTCCTTTTTTCTCTTAAGTAGTCACAAAAAACATGGAAAGTACTTTTTACAAAAGAGACTTGTTATATCGAGTAAATAGTTGAGATGTTCTGCATTAGCTTGCTTCTCATGTTTACACTTCAAAGAATGGCCTCAACTTCTTAATTTTGTCTTCATCCTCAAAACACGTATATGGAACCGTTATTTAATGTCTAAACACTGAAAATTTCCATTTGAGCTTTCACTTGATGTCATTTGTAGCTTTATTCTATCCTTGTCTCAATTAGCTGTCAGCGAATCACTTATATTAGAAGTTGATGTGACTAAGGACCAGTTCTATATTATAATTGTCTTGCCTTTCCACAACATTTGAGTTGCAACTTGCGTTTCTGCTTTGTAGTTTCTCAGAGAAGGATCTCAAGATGAGTTCTGTATAAACAGCATTAAGTGAATATTTCAGAAGACATCAGGACTCATCTCCAATTACATTCTCATATAATCTCATGTCTGATGTCATCCATAGTTTATGCATGCAACTGGTCATTACTTACTCTGTTTTCTACTTCCTTGGTTCTTTAATAGGCAGTGGAAGCTACCCATAATGTGCAGCTAGGGAACAAAGAACTGGCCCAGGCCATTAAGCGGAATAGCAGCAGCAGAACCTTTCTTGTGCTTTTCCTTTTTGTACTCACTTTCTCGATCCTCTTCCTCGACTGGTATAGCTAAAACACTAAAGATCTTATCACTATATAACCTTATATTCATTCCGTTCCAAAAGGAAAAGCTTTCTCAGCCTATAAATCATCAAAAAGATGGAGGGCTACTGTGGATGGATGATCCTCAAACCGTCCATGGCATAGTTGAAAGAATCCCAATTACCCCCATGGCCTTTCTGTGTGAGCAATCTTCGGCATTTTTTTATTCGGTGAACTCTTGTTACTTCTTGGGCACAATAATGTCAGTAAATTTGGCGAGTCGTGATTCTTAAGGGCAATTTAGGTGCGAAGCTAGGAAAGCGGGGGGAAGTCAAGTCGTTTGCTTGATTAACTGGGGACTTGGCCAAAAGGTAATTGAGATCTGCGCTTAACATTTTCCATCATAAAAGCATGTGAAGAAGTCAATAGATCGATGCCTTGTAAGGGGAGTTCCAGAGCGTAAGGAAGGCACTCACGCAAGCAAAGCTGATAATAAAGCACGAACATCGCGGATCAACAATGAGTTGAAGGTCAAACGCGACTCACAAAGCCAACATGGCTTGCCGTAGATCTACCGTTATAAAGGCCTGTCCAACGTAGATGGCAATGAACGTGATGAACCTTTGAGAACGTGCTCTATGTGAAAAATCTTTCGTTTTATTAATCAGGGCAGTTCTTATTTTCGAATTAGCGAGAAATCGAAGGACTCGTACGCAAAATTTCACATTGGAAAACAAGGGACCAAGTGGCAATTGGTGCAAACACAAGGGGGCACCATGTGAATTCCATATATTTTGATTGATTCACATGTCTTGGAGGGACTCCAAACAAACGTGAAGTCATAAATAAATCTGATATCAATTATGGGAGGACGAAGCTTCGAGCTTCGTTTATTCTTTAGATGGTCCGGGCGGACTTAAAGCGGCAAAGCGCCAACCATTGAGGAAGTGCGGACGCACCTTCAGTCATTATTCGGCATCTTTGCACATAGAAGGTCAACGATTCTCTCCCCTTTTACGAAGACTAGACTAATTAGGCTGTACCTACCGTTGGCCATGTGACTGACTTGTTCTCTAGCTGCATAATCAACGCCATTAATCACCCCCATCGCGTCGACTTGGTCGACGAAGGAGTCGTGCGACGCCCTTTTCACATGACGAAATAGCGAACTAGCATCATGGGTAGATCGAATTCGGGTACTTGTCAAAACGACCCAGGAATCTATATCGTTATGTCAATTTGAAGCATGTGCGATGTCGATTTCTCGATTCGGTCAACATTTTGATTTTTGGCGATCGGAAACATAAAGGCCCTTTCACGGAATTTTTTTGAATACTAGTCAAACCGATCGAATTCCTCCTACTTTCCTTGAGTCGCACACCACACCTCCTCCAATACCCTCCCACAACGTACTAAGTTTCTTAATCTTGCTGGATCCCGAATATATGCAAAGTTAAATTATTGAGATTATTAAAACCCCCCTCGAAAACATAAACAAAATAGAGAGAGAGCCCACATCAAAATCTCCAAAAAAGAAAAATAATAATACAACACAAAAATGGTTTTTTTAATTAAATGACCAAATTTATTAAACTCGACGACGAAGAAGACGATCCATTTCCTAAAACGCGTCCCTCCCCTGCTCCACCTCTCTCTCTCTCTCTCTCTCTCTCTCTGCAGGGGAACGCACATTTCGTCGTCAATCCTTCGATTTTCCGACACCATTCTCTCCATCCATCCCTCGCCCGGCTTCCCTGTCTCCGGCGAAATCTCTCTCTCTCTCTCTCTCTCTTCTCTCTCGCACATGAAACTCCGTCCGGAGATCCATGGAGCCTCCTCCTAACTCGCCCCTCCTCCTCTTCCTCCTCGCGCCCTCCGTTCCCGCATTACCCAGATCTCCCCGCCCCCACCGACAACTCCCCGTCCTCCCGCCGACGCCGATCTAGCGTCCTCCCCCGCCGACGAATCGAAGCCCGATTCATTCCTCCGCCCCGTCCCGTCCCGTCTTCCGCGATGAAACCCACCAGCAGATTCTTCACGATCGGGCTGGTCACCTCGTGGTACTCCTCCAACATCGGGGTCCTCCTGCTCAACAAGTACCTGCTGAGCAACTACGGGTTCAAGTACCCGATCTTCCTCACCATGTGCCACATGACCGCCTGCTCCCTCCTCAGCTACATCGCCATCGCCTGGATGAAGATGGTCCCGATGCAGACCATCCGATCCCGCGTCCAGCTCCTCAAGATCACCGCCCTCAGCCTCGTCTTCTGCGTCTCCGTCGTCTTCGGCAACGTCTCCCTCCGCTTCCTCCCCGTCTCCTTCAACCAGGCCATCGGCGCCACCACCCCCTTCTTCACCGCCGTCTTCGCCTACCTCATTACGCTCAAGCGGGAGGCTTGGCTTACCTACCTCGCTCTCGTCCCCGTCGTCGCCGGGGTCATCATCGCCAGCGGGGTATGTTGAGCCGACTTTTGTGCTACCTTCTTCGTCGTGTGTGCAAGAAATTGTGATCGATGACGTGGGTCTGCTGATTTATCTAGCTCGAGTTCCCGAAACTGCATTTTCATCTGGATATATCTGCTACGTAGTGGGAAAGGGTCGGTAGTTAGTAGATACCAAAACGATTAGGATGGGGCCAGGCAGCCTATGCAGCAATACTTCAGAGGATGAGATTTGGGAATTTGAATTTATGATTGTGAGAGGTGGGATATATAGCACGATGGAAGCTTCCGGTATAAGGAAGGTTGCGTTGGATCAAAAGTTATTCTTGCTTCTGCTGTAGATTTATGGTCTTTCTTGTCGGTCGTCAGAGATACTTTACAACAGTAGTCATTCTTTCGACTTCGGTAGGGGCTTCAGGAAAGGATCGGTCATTGTGCCGACTGGATTGATTTTACGCTGCAAACCTTGCTTAAAGCTGGAAAAACAGATAGATTATGGTTTTTAATCACATGCGCGGTTTTCCTCTTAATTATAGTCCTAGATGCGAAGGCATTCGCCTATTTTAAGAAATGTCTTTCTATTGTTCCTTCTTTCGAGTTTACTTGGCAAGTAGAAGAGGAGGGAAGAGATAAATAGATTTTATGGGTGATTCATGTTTATTCGCTTGTCTTTGCCTGTATGCCAAAATGCAAATTGTCATATGAGGAAACATGGGCTAAGTTTATGCTACCATTAGAGTGCTAAGATGCTGTTCGAGAGGGAGATCTGGTGGATGCAAAATGCACTCAGCATGTCTCTTTTCTTGTCTCCCAGCCACTAAAATTTTCATTCATTCGAATAAACAGAGATAGCAACAAAGTGTGTTCCCCAATTGCATAAAGTCGCGTGATGTTGTCTGATGCTATTGACAAAGGCCTCTTTTCCATCAGCGATGGCATATGCTTATGCAGAGCTTTTTGCTAATGTGAAAGATTTGTGTTCCATTTCCTGATGACGTTCTCAGATTGGCTTTACCTAGTTCACAGGAACCCATGGTTCCAATGATAACTAACATTAAAATGCCTATGGCCTTTATTACTCTTGCAATCTTTACTTTTGAAAACCTATAAATTTGTAGAGCTTCTTTTTCTGTAATGAACATTGTTTTTTCAGTGGAGTCATCTTAATACTCATAACTTTTAGTTCCATATGTCTTCAGGGTGAACCGAGTTTCCATCTATTTGGCTTTATCATGTGTGTGGCAGCTACTGCAGCACGGGCATTGAAATCTGTTCTGCAAGGAATCCTCCTTTCTTCTGAAGGGTAGGCTCTCTCTCCCCCCCTCCCCCACTGCCCCCTCCCTTCTTGTTTGAGTAGTTGAAATATAATTGAAGCTGACTTTTCTACAGGGAGAAGCTGAATTCTATGAATCTGCTATTGTACATGGCTCCCATAGCTGTGGTGTTTCTCCTTCCCGCAACACTTATCATGGAAGAAAATGTGGTTGGCATTACCCTAGCTTTGGCAAGAGAAGATTTTAGGATCATTTGGTATCTGCTTTTCAATTCATCACTCGCATATTTTGTCAACTTGACCAACTTTTTGGTTACAAAACATACCAGCGCTCTGACTCTCCAGGTACCAATTTCTTCTTAATATGCATTCTTTTAGTTTTATGTTTAGATATTGGCTACCTTCATCTCTTGTTCAATGCTGTTTTATTTCAAAATGAGAAAGAGGTCATTGGTGCAAAAACATCGTGTTGGATTGTAAAGGATCAATTGGAATCCAGATAAGAAGTCTTGTATGCATTCAAATTTATTTTCCGTTGATACTATTCATTGGTGAGAAATTGGCAAGAGCACATGCATCATCAGATTATCGCACTTGTATCCTTTTTGGTATAGACTGATCATAGATAAATACTGTATTAGCACGCACAAAGAGGTGATTGTATCATTCTTATGCAATCACTTAATTGGACTTGATGACGCTATCTGAAGGGGGTAAAGAAATGATTTGTTCATAATTATCAACTGATTACTAATGTGAATAATGAAAAAAGAAAAAAAAAAGTTCATGGAGAGTGCTAATCCACTGAACCTAGGAGAATTTTAAATCGTGGAGGTCCTTGACAAGTATGCATAAATAGGGAATGGAGTTATTGGCTAAATTTTAAATTGTGGAGGTCCTCGACAAGTATGTATTAATAGGGAATGGAGCTGTTGGCTAAATTTTAAATTGTGGAGGTCCTTGACAAGTTTGTATTAAGGGGGAATGGAGTTGTTGGCTAAACATCAGCTTGACATGGAGGAACTTGTCCTGTTGGGTGCTGCATGTCTTCTAACTGGGGATGAGTTGTTGTGTAAGGTCCTATCATTGTGTAGCTAATTGTGTTCCCCATGGCCAGACATTCTTTTAGGATATCAATGAATTAGGCAGTTTGTGGTTTTATAATTCGCCCCGAATTGTACTGGATCTGATAAAAACTATGTCCAGAATCTTGCGGAGTCTTTAACTTATAAATGGTTTTGTACCAAGAACAGCATTTTCCCAGTGCTATGGTCAATCAAAAGTATTGATTTTTATTTTCTTCTTGGGCTATATAGAGGTATTGTTGTTCAGTGAAGTAGGTTATGTTGGGCCAAATAGTATTTCCAGTTTTATCCTTTTCTTTTAAAAGTATATAGATGTCTGTTCAAATGTACTGTGTATTCAATCATGTCCAATGGATGAGGCTATATGCTGTTGTGAGCTATTTGGTGGAGGGGATTTTTTTCCTTCTCTATTCACATTCTGTAATTTTGTGTCTTCCATTTCACTTCTATTTTTATAAGCAGAGGAAGGAAGGGCAGGGGAGTTGTTTCGACTTATCAGTATATTTTTGCTCTGAACAAGCTGTTTCTTTATATAATGAACATCCTTTAATGATGTTGACTAGGCCTGGGATAACCATCATTACTGATGTTTAATTATTCTTTGAGTGATGTTGATTAGACTTGGAATGACCGAAAGGATTGAGTGGAAGAGTTTCTAAGAATTGGTTGTTCTTTCAGGTGCTGGGAAATGCAAAAGGTGCTGTAGCAGTGGTGGTGTCAATCTTGATTTTCAGGAATCCTGTGTCCGTTACAGGAATGCTAGGCTACTCCTTAACCGTCTTAGGAGTTATACTCTACAGTGAAGCCAAAAAGAGGAGCAAATCATAATTATTCAAGGAAGAATTAGCCTTATATTTGTTTTCCAGCACGGGATATATAGTGGAGGCAAGTTGGGCTTGTGCTAGCAGCTGGTGAAGGTTTCGCCTATCATTCTATTTTTTCCCCCTGGAAGCCTGGAGATGGTTTCCACTGTGTTAGCAACAATTAGACAAGATTAGTCCAAAGTAGAAAATTCAATAAGTGAATGATTTGTCTCTTATATTTCCAGTTTTTGGGGTTGTGGAGATACATCATTTTCTTTTATATTCTTTTATAGTGGCTGTAGAATTGAGTATCAACACAACCAATCTGTTATTGACGTTTCTTACAGTGATTAATTAATGAAAGGAGCTCATGATTTTAATTCGTCTGCTCATTTATGTTTTGAATTCCTCTTTTCTTTCAGACAGATTGTGTTCTAGTGGAAATTTTGCAGCACAGTTAATTACGTTCGGAGCACAAGTCAAAACATTTAGAAGTCCGAACATGCTCCCCAGATAGGATCTTGAGATTTTCACAAAATGCTTGTGATCGGGTTGAGTTGGATTCTTCATAAGGTACAATGGTTGGAGTGGCCGATTCTTGTCTCGGAACTTTTGATGCATAACCTTCCGTCATTTATTTTTCGATCATAATGAATGAGATTCAGAGTGATGTCTGCTCCAATGATACAACCTGTTTCTATCTGTATTGCAACACAGATGCCGTTCTTATTGAATTTGCCGTCTGTTTTTCATAGCGATCAGTTGTAACCTGATGCTCCACCCAGTAGGATTATCAATAAAGGAAGGGTCTTAAATCTAAAGAAACTTGACATTATAGGGACCTCCTCTACTATCAAATAGATCTGCCAAAATGAGTCATAAACTTATTTATTAACTCATATATAATGGATTAAATTGCTATATAGGTCAATAATATTGTGTAAATGAGTTTAATTATAATATAAATGTTAAGTAGATTGTAAGTAGATCATAAATGGGTTTATAATTTATTTAGACCTAACCCACATTTATAACCCTTCTTTCTCATACTCGCTCACTCCACTCTCATTTTAGTTTGGACATAAATTTTCTCACATTAGATTAAATATAAAAATGTCTTAATAATATCAATTGGATCGAATATGAATTATATATGAATAGAATCCAATATAGAATAATAGATTTGCTTTACAAATAAATGAATCATAACGGATTAATTAAAAAATTAAGTAAGATCAGACCATTTATGATCCGATCCAATCCACTCGTTTGATACGAAAGGCACCTCACGAACTTTGCTGCTCATCTGGGAAACTACAGCTTGTTAGGAAAAAGGGAAATAAGACACGTAATTTCAGTAGCACAAGCTTGCAAACGGAAAAGCAAACTGCAACAAGATTGTCCGAAACTCATCTGCGGTTCAATAAAAATGTCAATTCACAACCTCGGACTCTATTATCCATCACAACATAAGAAAGGGCTTGTCACAGGATTTGCGGAAAGCAGAAACGGAGGAACCAAGTTCATTAGCCCCCCCAAGATGAACAAGCTAGACAAACAAAAGGCACACATCAAGACCGACCCAATAACCGCACAAGAAACATCATAAGAAAGGTCATTTTAAGCTTCTGGAATTGATGCTGCAGCCCGTTTCATTGATGCAGACTTAATGAGATGGTTATAGCTTCCTTTCTCCTTAAAAAGCTGGGAGAAGTGGTGTTTGCAGTACAAGATGCCCTCCAGAGCTGCGTAGTTTGATGGGGTTATGGGGCAACCTCCGTGAGAGCACTTGAAACATGATTTGTGATAGCTCTGGCTCTCCACTGTTACCTGCAATATTTGTTAATAAACAGAGTTAGCCACGCAGTTTCTTCAGGAAATATAAGTCAAGCCATTAGAACCTAAAAAAAAATTATTGAAGCTGAGGAACAAAGAAATCAACTAGAAAGCTGTTATAATGCAACTTTAAGCACCTACAAGCACTCCACAAGAAGCAATGTCACACTGATGTGAAATCGATTGCAAGAAAGGCTCATGCTAAGCAGAAGTTTAACATTAGTGAATGAGCAGTTTCTGCTCGGGGTGTCCAACAACTGGAACAGAAGTTTCTCCTTGGGTGCTTTAGAGCTTTACAAGAAGGAACAGAAAATTGGAATTCCAGGTGAGAAAATAACTCTATAGAAGAACAACCATGTTTTCTGTATTCCCTCATCAAACAGACAGAATATCATAGATAACTCATGCCACCACAGTTTCCACATTCAAAGATTACTCACCAACACATCACGCCTTTACTTGTAATGCCTGACTAGCAAATATTTTCTCATACAAATAGATCAAGAATGCAACACAGTAAGGAAAGGACTGCTACGTTTAACTTTCTAACACTGCATAAAGCAAAAGAAGTCGTGAAGCCCATAATGTTAAAAACCTTGAGACAAAGGTAGAAGCCTGTCCATTCGAGAACAAGATAGATAAAAACTGTGAAATAATGCATGCCATTACCAACAATGTGAAAACTAGGATTCTGCATGAAATGACTCTTACAGAAAGCATTACTATCAAACCAATAGCCTCATAATTGATATCCAATATCAAGACTCTTTGAGACAAGCAAAATGTACCTTCTCCAGCGGATAGGCAGTTTTGCCACAAGTTGCACATTTATCTTGTGTACCAGAAAACATGCCAGCAGCCTTGCTAGGTGATCTTGTCTGCAAAATCAAATGCACTAGCAATGACACTCAATGATATCTAATAACATTCTATGTTAAATTTACGCACTCATAATTGGCTCAAGTGATCTAATGAAAGTTTACCAGCTCTGGAGTTAACTTCTCAGCTGACTTTGCAGCTGTTGAACATGAATCATTGCAAATTAAGCAGTGTTAAACAACAGCCGGTTGATCGCATAAAGAACATGATTTTAATAAAGCACAAGACTTACGTGACTGAAAGTTCTTGTTGAAATTACCAGTCTCCTTGAAAAGCTGCTCAAAGTGAGGCTTGCAGTATAGAACTCCTTCCATTGAGGAGTAGCTGCTCAGCTGAAATCATGACACGGATCCTTATAAGGCAAATGCATTTGCTTCATTATCCTTAAAATGCACCTCTAATCTGTGGCAGACAATGACTATATAACGTCGACTTCATTTCCCGACAAGAATTGTTGAGTGAACTTAATCATAAATAGGGGCATAGCAGAGATCAAAGGAATTCATTTTAAACTCAACTTTAATCCATCAGAACACGATGCTTATATACTCACTCCGTGTGCACAGAACAATGAGTAATTACTTGCAACAAATGCAATATCCAAGTTTCTTCTTCTAGACTCAAGTCTGCCAAATATACAAGACAAAGACATTGCATCCACATATAATAGTACATCGAACAAAATACTGCAGATTGTAAGCCAATGAAAAAATGGCACACCTTTAATGTGCCTTTGCAGTGGCTGCACTTGAAGCAAGACTTGTGGTATGCAACCCCATCCGCAGATAACTGTTCAACAGGATAAACTGTCTTTTCGCAAGCCTTGCATTTAACTTGGGTGCCGGTAAATGACATCCTTTTGATCCTTTAGATCTACCTCTTCTCTCGATCAGATTCCTCAAACTTCCAACAAAAGTTGCCGACCAGATCGACCTAGTATCAATTGACTCCTGCTTACTCGACTACAGCTGTACTTTTAGATAAAACAAGTTTAAAATTCAGAATGCGAGGAAGCAATGAGAATCAAAGAACACCACACCATCTAATGGAAAAAGTCCCTCTAATCAACCTTGACGAAAGAAATTACCACTCTAGTCATGAACAAAGAAATGAAGAAACTTTGACATGTAAACAACCCGAATCAGCTGCAAGAACCCATTTGATATAAAGTCAAGTCACTGGGATTTGTCACGGATTGGTTCTCTGAAAAAGATCTGAAACTTGTAAAACCCACAGGGGAAAAGGTTCTTTGACCAAATGACCAAATCATGTGACTAACAAGTAACAATATGCAGGGCATAGGAATGCATGTGAAATGGGTTTGAACTAGAACCATAGGGATAGAGATCTGACTCGAAAAGTTTAGATAAACATCAACAACTTTAAAGAAATAAAGATGGGTACCTGGAACAGAGGCAAAAGGAAGCAGAAAAGGATCGATTTTTCGGCTCGTACGAGCGGAAGTATCGAAGACAGAGAGAGGAAGCACCAGAACGGAGCCAAGGAAGAAATGGGCAACAGTGATTTATCGCCAGAGAGGATCTTCACACAGAGAGAGAGAGAATGGTCGCTCTTTTTTGCGGGGAGCGGATGCAGCGAAGTGGATGATGATGCTGATGATGGTGGTAATAATTTTCCTTTCTTTTTTTTTTCCCTTTTTGGCCTTCTCTTCTTTTGAGAGAGAGAGAGAGAGAGAGAAATTAAAAGAAAAGGAAGGAGGAAAATAATATCTGTGAAGTTGGGCGGAAGCAAAAAATGGCTCCCACACTCGATCTGATTCAACCAACTTTCTTTCCTGACGCGGCTTCCCTGTTTTCTCGTTGGATCTCTGTCTTCTTCCTCTGTCCCGTGGGGTCCCGCAAATCAACTCCTGTATTATCCTAAGTTAGGATGATACGCAGTCGATCCTACCTCATGAATTATACAGATCGCTTAGACAGCAAATCCTCTAATTTAGAAGAAGCCGCATCACTGACTGGTCTCTGCACGGACGGACGAACGGGATGGTTGGAGACCCACAAAATTATCCAATCTTCGTCTTCGGTAATCACTTCAAATTCGCAATGAATTTGAAGTGATTACGACTTCCCTCAGCATCTCGTGGCTCGGCTCCAGTCTCCAGTCTCCAGCCAAAGCCGAGCCAAGGTTCGGCTCGCTTACCTGGTCTTATGCGACCCTTTGACCAAAAGGATCGTGCTCGCGTGACATTCCCTCGAAAGGACGGACATTCCATTTCGAGGAGCCGGTCCACGATGATGATGCGGCCAAACATTGTTTTTCACGCGCATTCCCATACGTGATGATGCCCCGTCCGTCCATCATCGCCTCTCCTTCCCTGCCTGAGAGCACGTCGCCCATTTGATTTGCTTTCCTGCCCTTCTTTTCCCATATTGAGCCCGAAATTACGAGGTAATTTCATTTGTGATCGCTGAAGTTTAGTCGAATTTACGACAAGGCTACAGGGACTTAATTATCTTGCGCATTACCGTCTGCTGCTGCGATGGAGCCTACGTGAGCTGTAAAGTTCGGGTTTAACTCTCGACTGTCGTGCGTGAATTCACTGCATTAAAGGCGAAACATGAGTGCATGCAGCCCACCAACTTTACACACCCATCGAAAGCCGTGTGCTCTCCACGAAAGCTGACGAGCCGTGGACATTCTGAGGACAGTGACCTGACCATGTGTTGTCGGATGGGGGGTTCGTAACGAGATTGGCTGAAGAATTTGGGCCAGGCCCGCCACTGCCCGTGAAGATCCGACTCAGCCCCATTCACAACCCGGATTCAGTTTCTTCTTTGTCCCCCCCCCCCCCCCTCTCTCTCTCTCTCTCTCTCTCTCTCTCAGTTCTCTCTTAGTCTCAATGGGAAGAAGACACGACGAGCAGACCAAATTGAGCTCCTTCGAATCCGCTCACTTGGGTATGTTTTTTTGTCTTCTTCCTTCTCGTTTTCTGGCCTTTGACGACGTTGGTTAGTAGCTTCAAAGCATGATGATGTTCGATGAGGTTGCTCGCAGTGTGCAGCTTTTCGTGTCCGTGCCTAGTTCGATCGAGACCCACTTCCCCTCGTGACAGTTTGCGGTTGCTTCGCATGCGATGATTGTAAGAAAAATCTCGACTTTTTTGTGTTTTCATTGCTAAGTGCATTAGTCTGTGTGTATTTTGTAAAATTCCATTTCCAGAGAGAGAGAGAGAAAGAGAGAGAGAGAGAGCGTGTTATAGTTGCTTGGTCAGATAATGTGTGCGTCTGGAGCAGGCCTGGACAAATTTGTCATGTTAAAATCTGTATCTCTTTCATTCTATAGTTGTTTTTTGGGTGCTTTCCGTTGATTTTCAGATTTCTGACTTTGTGGCAAGTTTTGTTGCTTTGCCTATTTAATTTAAGCCCCTCATATTTTAATATTGGTTGTTTGTTGGTGTGCATAGACCGATATAAGTTGAAGTGGCCAACACGATGAGGAGGTGTTCATTTTCCATATTACTTCAGGAACTACGTGTCCGGACCGTGTCTTTTAAGACACAAAAATGATGCAATCCTATGGGCAAATCAGCTGTTCTCTGTGATCTGGGGTTTTATTAGTTCTGCTCAATGTATGAATCACTAGACATTCTGTGCCAAGTTAGGAAATGTGGTACATTCAATTTGCTGTATAGGATTCCAGCAACCAAGCTGTGCCCGGAAGAGCATTGTTTGCAAACTATACGTGCCTTCTTCATGGAAACACTGGAATCTCTAGTTGAACATGTGGCTTAACAATGTGGACAATTACAAGTTGCAAGGAACAGTTTTTATTTTCAAATTTAACCTTTCCTATTGTTTCCTTGGGCTCAAATTGAATTACTCATGCATTATCATGAACCACAGTTCCTCCTTCCATGCACATGCATTTGGCATGTCCATGGCATGATTTCCACGCACATGGGAATGGGCATGTACCTTTTCGTTTATCTTTTATCATGTAGTAGAAACTCTATTTATTCAGTGCTCTGAAGATTGTCTTTATCGGTTGACACGCTTTCGTGTTCCTTCATAACTTGGTCATTGTTTGCATTGATTATGCTGCTCTTATACATGTCTCGCTAAAGTCTTATTTTCTTATATGTTTCTTCTGTTTGCAGAATCTTCTTTCCTTCTTCTTCTAAATGGGTGGTGTTATGGAGTTATCGGTAGCATCAATGATGCATTTGAAATGTTAAATTTACTCCGTGCCGTTGCCCCAGCTTCAAGTCAACAACTTTAGACTTTACACTAACCATCCCAACTGTGGTGAAGATATGTGGTTAAGCTCATCACATCCGGTGCCAAAGTCAAAGGCATACTGGACACCAGACCTCCACAAAATATTTGTCGATCTTTGTCTGGAGCAGGTTAACGGAGGGAACAGGCCAGGGACATATTTTACAAGGGAGGGATGGATGAATATTATTAAACTATTTCATGAAAGAACAGGAATAAGTTATGATAGGAAGCAGATGAAGAGCCATTGGGATGTGATGAGGGAACAGTGGAAAGTATGGTGCAAGCTAACTGGTACTGGTTATATGAAATGGGACCGGAGTTCCAACAAGTTTGGAGCTACTGAAAAAGAGTGGGCTTTGTATGTTAAGGTACGGAAATTAACTCACTCTTTTGTCCTTACCATTCAGTTCAGAAAATGGAGAGATAAAGACATACATTACTTTATTTATCCCAGGCAAACCCGGCAGCTGCGCAATTTCAGTTTAAGGAACTCCAGTTTGTAGACAAATTGGAAATCATATTTGATGGAGCAATAAGTAAGAAAGATGCAGGACTTCTCACTCAGTGTATGCACAAAGGTGGTTCAGTGACCTCCCCCTTGCAAACAGAAGGTCAAGCCATAACAATGAAGGCGCCCAAAATTGAGGCTGTACATGAACTTGATATAAGCAGTGGGTCAGATGGTGACCTGGATACATACAGCGAAACAAGTCCTGGTAGACAAAACTCATGCTTACCGGCTCTTAAACCAAAAGCTAAGTGGACACCTGATTGTCACAAGATATTTGTTGATCTCTGCACAGAACAGACGTTGAAGGGTAATAAATGTATTACCAAGGAAGGCTGGAGACATGTTATCAGATCATTTAACCGCAAGACTGGTCTTTCACTTGACAAGAAGCAAATGGAGGATCATTGGGACCTAACCAAGCAGCAATGGAGAATCTGGTGTGAGCTGGTTGGTGATAGTAGGATGAAATGGGATCCAAATACCAAGAGATTTGGTGCGACTGAAGATGATTGGAACGACTATATACAGGTATTCTAATGAGCTCACTATAGGTGTCCTACTTATGTGAAATTGGAACGACTATATGAGTTTCTGATAGTGCTAGGTATACAATGCAGGAAAACCCAGAATCTGCACAATTTCGGTATAAAGAACTTTATCTGACTGACCAGCTGGAAGTCCTTTTTGGTGGAAGAAAAGACTCTGGAGAGCCAGAACCGCCAAGGAAACATAGGAGGCTAAATGATAGTTCAACCACCTCGACTGTGCATACCGCAGAGCCAGAAATTGCCAAATCGGAACCGAGAAAGGAGCACTTGCCCGATGCAGTTGAATCGAGGAGCACTGCAACCATGCAGAGGAATGCTGCGAGTCTTGCAACACCCAGAAACAAACTAAATTATAGTATTGGTGAATGCATCGAGTGTCTTGATGAGATGGAGGATGTGGAGCAGGGAAGTGACCTATATTTGTTCGCATTGGAGGTCTTCCTGAAGAGGGAATATAGGGAAATCTTCCTGCAGCTGAAGAAGCCTAGCGTGCGGATTGCATGGTTGCGGCGCCTACAGTCAGTTGATCCATCTATTGACTAAGTGCAACCAAACTCTTACGTGCCTTTGTTTTGTGGACAACAACAGAATCAGCTGTTAGAAGTTCAATCCGTGGCAATTATAGCGAGCCCCGTGATGTAAATTACTCGTATTGGTGCAATGTAGACTGAAGTTTAAAGTTGACTTGGGTTTAAGAACTCATTGATTTTTCTCACTAAAGGACAAAGGCAAGAGCGGAATGAGTAGAGAAGAGTACCCTCACGAGCGAGGGATGGGGTCATGAGAGTCCAATCTTTGGAAAGTATTTTCTTTTCTGCACTTCCTGATAAACAAAGAAGTCGAATTTGCTGAGGGAATAGGATTGTTTAAGAGAGGAGATAGCGATCGATTTCTGACTTTATGTGTGAATGAGTTGCTCTGTAGCTTCCGAAACTACTACTCTCCAACGGCATCATAAGAATAAGACTAGTAGGGGCATAGATAGAGCTTTTACACTAACCCGTAGTTTTGAAAGCCTTTTTATATATTCTACCCTTATGACTTGAATTCTACATTGTAGATATTCTCTCTGTAGTCCTGGTGTAGTGTGCCTGTCCATTCCGGTGTGGATCTTGTGTTAGTTTTGCGCGTAAATCCTGTGGATATGAGGCAAGTCATCGACCGTATGAGCCGATGGGATTAGAATCACCCCCTTGCATGGCTTGTGCCTCAGCTAAATTCTCTATTTCCTGATTGCTTGAGCCATTTCTATTGAATCTCATTCATCTTAAGAAATTTGCAGATATGCGGAACGCATGTACCATCGCAGCTCCAGTGCATTCGTTTCGATTTATGGCACTTATGGTGTTTAGTTTCGACTATTTACATGCCGGTATTGAAATTAGTACCCGAGTCCTCCCAGTCCCAGTTCAAAGGAATCCAACGATCTAGCATTCAAATTGCATTTGGTTGGGATTCACCGAACGTCCAGTTAAGGGCAATAGCTCTAAATACTTTCCAAAGGTGAACCGAAGCAAACTCAGCATATAATATAGAAATTGCAACAGAGACCGTTGTTTACAAGACTGGGCCCTGGAATCCTACTTAATTATCTTCTTCAAGAAAGGATGAATCTTACATGTTCAAGGAATGGCTGTCGTGCATACTTCATTTTATTCTAGTTTAGTTAATGCAACATTATTCACACTTGGTGCAATTCAAGTTGCTGGAATCCTGTAGGAAGCAGACACTGAAGGTAGAGCTTGTACTTCATATACTAGTTTCAAAAGCAAGCAAAAAACCCGTTTAGTATAACAGTAGCTGAAATGTAGTCGTGCTGTATATTGCTGGTAATACACATTTTTTATTCGTATATGAGTTCCTTGACATAAAAACTACAGCAACCGGTATAAAAGAAATCATCATGAACAACATCATTTACCTTCCTTCCCTTTGAACTGCCAGAGAAGGGACGCAAATAGTAGTGGATTCTAACCAGAGATAGAAATGAAAAATTGAAGATAGGTACTTCACTCTCCTCATACGCGGCGAAGACTAAATTTGATCACTTCAGCAACCATCCACCATATAATGGCTCTGGAGATAATCATAATTTAGGCATGGTTAAGTCGAGTGGATTGACGCTCAAAGCATCAGTGACTTGAAACAGCCATCCACCATGGAGCGATACCAATACTGCTTCTTTTGGATGTCAATGTGCCGACGAATATTTGTAACAAATTGGGTTTGGAATCTTTAATATCAACTTCCCTGAGAATGGACCTGTTAAAGCATCCATGTGGCTACTAATTACTCCTGCGATCCGGAAACCATCCTTTTCCAATGCTTCCCTTCGCCTGGAAAAGTACGTTCTGCTATCAATTTGCAGTTCATCGTCGGATCTGTCAGAGGGTAAACTAATTCAGACGAGAAAAATCTCATGCCCAATTCAACCTATATAGAATAAAGGCTAGAGGCTATGAAGAATTGGTCTTTCGTCAAACTGCGAGAGAAAATGGCCATTTTTCAACCGCATAGTTCAAGAGCTTGGCAGATCTGCTGAATTTAATCACTTAATATGCCCATTATGTCCATTCTTTCTCTATAATAGCTTCTCACCCAGAAGCAAACATATGGAAGAATTTAGATGCAACCTTGTAAGCAAGAATCTTTGAGAGTGAAACCAATTTACCATGAGACGACAGCAACAAAGAATGAACATGGTTTAAAGCAGATATATTAAGCCTAACGCAATCACTAGTGCAAGTATGAACAAGATTCTAAAGTAGCCATATGACACTTCTAATGTATTCATTTTTTTTGGGGGGGGGGGGGGGGGGTGTGGTTGGGAGGGAATGATAAAGGAGAAATTTCAAGACACTCCAACTATATATTAAGAGATAGCAGGCCAACACTAAACGATGTTCATTATCAAAAGAGTTGTCTCTGAATTCACCGAAGTACCTTAAAATCAAAGAATACCAACTTATGAGACGACAGCAACAAAGAATGAACATGGTTCGAAGCAGATATATTAAGCCTAACGCAATCACTAGTGCAACTATGAACAAGATTCAAAGTAGCCGTATGACCGTTCTAATGTATTCTTCTTCTTGTGGCCATTATCAAAAGAGTTGTCTGTGAATTAGCCGAAGTACCTCATAATCAAAGAATACCAACTTCTGAATCCTGCAGAATATATGATCTCCCTGGCGACATTCTGTTCTCTTTGGGATTTTCTAGAAAAGAAAACCAAAGTCCACCCACGTGCTTGCAACTCCGTGTACAATTGAAGGAGATAACTTTGCTTTAAATGATTTGCCTCTTCAAAACTCTCACTGTCAAAATTTTCAAATCTGTTCCATGAAAAAGAACATGAGAATCAAGGGACTCGATGGAGGAGTGTAAACTTTGATGCAACATTAACTTCCCTTGCCTAGATTGAACAAAGGTTAGTAATCTAAAACTTCCAAGGTAGAGTGAAGGATGCAGCTGCTGCTGGTGGGATGTGAAAGTAGCCACTGTACAGCGATAACTGGGAAAATGAACTCCCTAAGGAGACACTAGAGAGAACCAAAAGAGAAAAAGATGAACTATCAGAGTACTTGGCCCTTTGATGTGTGAACAGAATTAATATGTTGGCACTTCACGAGGATTAATAGTAAGAAACAGCACAGAACATAAGAATTAATATGTTGGCACTTCACGAGGATTAATAGTAAGAAACAGCACAGAACATAAAAAGACAAGAACTTACCTGTTTGTGACCAGATCAACGTTAAGAGGATGTAGAGATAAAATGTCATCTGCATCCATCAAAACAACATCTAGACCACCATCTACTGCTGTAACAGCACCGAGGTAATTCTGAATCACTGCATTTGTGACATTTAATTCTCTAGCATAGAGACCTCCTTTGATGTATTGCTTAGCAAGAACCCCGCAGAAGGGAGGACAGTCATGTTCTTTCAAGCCACTGAGCTCCGCATGCTGAGCATATATGTTGCAAATTCTGTGATAATAAAGTAACTTCTGACTTTGAACAACCCCTGAATTTTTACTTTCACAAGATTGCAACATCACTGCTAACACCACCAGCAAGCTGATTAACAAGATCCCAACCGTTGCCAATGCACCTATGAACATAGTAGCAGCGAAGGATGACACGAAGAATCCTGATTCCACCATATAACTGCTAGTCATCTCTGCATCAAAAAAACCATACAGGAAAATTACTAATT
The DNA here is from genome assembly GCA_016097605.1 of Eucalyptus guilfoylei. Taxonomy (NCBI): domain Eukaryota; kingdom Viridiplantae; phylum Streptophyta; class Magnoliopsida; order Myrtales; family Myrtaceae; genus Eucalyptus; species Eucalyptus guilfoylei. The sequence goes on from CM027869.1 coordinate 23,692,900, forward strand.
AAACTGTCTGCCACAACTTTTCCTAAAAAAAAAATGTTCTAGTCCAAAGTATAACAGAACACTACACTAATTGCTGAACAATAAGAGGACTCCTATCCCATCCCAATTCTTCTGATATGAACATGATGCGTCAATTAGTCACATCAGTGATTTCTACCAAGTTTCAAAATTCTGATGTCAGGAAATAAGATTGGAAGACAAAAAAACTTTAACAGGTAAATAAGGAAAAGAAGGATAAGTCTATCATTTGCTCTGGGGATGCAACTTTTGAATCTATAAAAGATCACATGATAGTACCTAAGACACCATTGGCCATTCACACATTGAAATATGCAGAAGATTTAACAGATAGAACTTTTATATACCGAATTGCAGTAGATGTGATTAAGTTGCTGCATACCAGAACCACCTCTGTTTGAAAGGCTCCGGATTGAATAGCTTCTTTCCATTTGATGGGCGTTATCAGACATGATTTTTACCTCCTTAGTAGTTCATACCTCAACTACTCCCTCCCAGGGACGTTTCAATTTCTCCCAAAAATAAGAGCAAACAAAGGTCACTGGGGATTTGGACAAGCAGTGGATAGCTTGTGAAATTGGCAGCTGAAGGAATGAATGGAGACATCCTCTTCCTCTATGCTACAAAAATTAGCTTGGACATCTTCCATATACATTATCTGCTAAGAAGCAATAAGGAATATCACAACATTACCTCAGATGGTGCTGATTCAATTTTCCTGGCAAATTTTCAGCTGTAGGAAACCAATTCTTCACTAAGCCCAATTCTCCAGCGCAAGTACTCTTTTTAAGTGACATCCTGAGTTACATAACTGCTAGATATATAACCACTAGAATAAAGTCTGATTGCTCTTTGATAAATTGGTCACGTTTATTCTTAGAGTAGACAGCTACTAAGTCTTTTGCTCAAGAATATCTTGCTTTGCTTATTCCAACTCAAGAATGTACTGAAGTGAAGATCAAGACAATCTTGCAGAGCCCTCTTGGCCAAATGATAGGACTGGACTACTCCTAAAAAACAGAATCGAGTAAAAACGATCTTGAATAAAATCTTCACACAGCCACACCACAATCTGCGACGCAAAGGCGAACAATCTCAACATAGTCGTCTAACCGCCGGCAAATTGTACTAGAGAAATTACAGCAGAAGAAGCCCAGATCGCCAAATAACAGAAGGACATCAAACTATTGCTTAGTGCCCACACTGAACACATACCAGTCACCCTTTGCTTCACATACCAAGAAAATCATGTAGTTTTAAATATGAATTACCCTTATCACTGAGAAAATGTCCAAATATGATGCAGCGACAATATGAAACCAGGGGTGGCAGAATCTCAAATGGGTCGATAGAAGGATCACGAAACTTGTGTAATAATTGGGAGAAGATGACGCAAGAATGAAAAAGAAACAGATCGCTAGTTGTGAGGAACCTGAGAGGGAAATAGCCAGAAGAGAGGCGGTAATGAATTACCTTCCTGCTGAAGGCGAGAGAGATTCGCCGTGATCGATCCCCTCGTGTGTGACTCGACTTGATCTCCATTCTTTCTCGTGAGAAGGTTCATCTTTATCCTTTGTTTGCATGATGATGACGACGACGACACGGACAACTGGACCAGTCAATTATTGTAGCGTGGTCGTCAACGAGACTAGACAAACAATCATCACGCATCGCGTGTAACAATTACAATTTAAAAAGAGTAATTTTGATAAATTTAAGGAATCGCCTTGTCGTCATATGATTTTATCCTCCATTGATGTTGCACAATTACAATTCATATTAAAATTTACGTGAAAATATATGTATATATACGTCGATATTCAAGCCAAAAATGTCATTTTATCTCACTTTAAATTTATTTCGGTGATATATTTTTCTCATTCTATCTTAAAAATGCTATCAATAAACAAAATTTAACAAATACAGATCTCAAAAGTGATGTGCACCCACATCGCATGTGTGTGAGAGTTAGTCACATGAACGTGTGCTTTCTTATTAGTTAATAAAAATTTGAATTTAAAAGTTTCTTTTGAGTCTGTCTTATATAACATAGACGTAGATAGATAGATGGCAATTCTTGCTCTTGATGGTTTTACAATAGTTTAGCCCTTTTGCACAAATAATTGCTGAGAGAAATGTTTTAACTTTTTATGTAAATTCAAGTAGTGACTGGAAAAAAAAAACACTTTCTTTTGAAATGATAGCATTCAGATTTAGAAAGACATTAGGGCGAGTGGTTCCAAGTTACGTACAGATTTCATATAAAACCTAGAACTTATCCGTTTCTTCAATTTTTGAAACCTAGAACTTACCATATTACGGGTCTATTCAGATTCTATCTATATTATTAATTGAATAATTATAGTGAATTAAAACCTTTAATGATTACCACTTGCTACTATAATTTACTAACCATAAAGACACATAAAAAATATAAACATTAATAAAGTAAAAGTCTCGATTATAAAATGAAAATTCAAACTAGTGCTTCCAAATTATACAATCATCATCAAACAGTATGGAATACTGCAAGATCACGCAAAGACATGAACTAAGAAAAACATTAAAACTTATTCTAGGCTCTAAGTTACAGGTTCCAGGTTCCAAATTCATCCAACTAAAAACCTGAAACTTACCCGTTAAAACAGATTTCTCATTTTTTGAATCATAAAACCTACCCTATATACTTTGAAACCAGAAACCTATAGATTCTATTCCAAATTCATCCAATTAAGAATCTGGAATCGACCCGTCAAAACAAGTTTCTCATTTTTTGGAACCTAAAACCCATCCTACATTAGGAAACCTACAAATTCTCATTGGTCCGGTTCTCAAGTCCCAAGTTCCACCCCGGAACTATACTCACCCCTAGCCAATATTGCCCCCATACGACAATGTATTAAACCCAAGACTAGACCTTAAAATTCGAGAAAACCATACTATAAACAAAAAGGCCTAGCCAAGAATAAGCTTTTCATACGCACGCGAGCCTCGTCAGTCCCTACTGGCTCAACTTGTTTTTTACTCTATCTTATACTTTGCATCCTCTTAAATAAAAACTATCTTTTTACTTCCTGACAAAATGTAAAATATTATTCAAATTTCAAAAAATAATGAAGAAGACTTGTGTATCTCCAAGGCATAATACATAGCCTTTTCTGACTGCCAGATATTGAAATAATTAGCAGAAGCCGAAATTTCTCATATGAGCTCATGTCCGAGCTCCCTTTGAGATAATCTCGAGACAGTACAGTATAATACACATTGCAAAAGGACACTTCCTTCAGGGGAAACCCTAGTCTCACACTCAATAAATCAAATTCACTTTATCGAGTTCCATTCCTATAAACAGATTCCATATTTCCAAACCAAATTATTAAGCTAACATGTTTATGTTACATGTAATGGTGCCAATAAACATCCCAGCCGACATTGTTTTGGCCGAGAGAAGACAATCTCATCCGAGTCAAACACGCCTGTACTGCATCACCCTCAAAATTTCGTTCGATGCAATACATGACATATCTTAGCACCGAATACAACTCTGCATTCTATAATGCAGGAAACAAAATTCTCACGCAATGAAGTACCACATACAGGTCAAGTTGAATAAGTTGCCGACCAATAAACATAGGACATCTCAAACGCATGGCACTAATGCTGTTATACTGCATATTATGCCAACATCGCGAGTGTCCCCCTCTAAAAAATTTCCAGACCGTTCAGCAGATTTACAGCTACATCTACATTCATGGCCAACTCAGCGGCAGCACCAATGTAGGTATGCGGAGTCAACTTCAAGAGATTAATTTTTGCTTCCTCAGGTAATTCTAGACCTTCAATGAATTCTGTGATACTTTCTTGTGAAACTGCTCTTCCCCTGGTCAATTCCTTTAGCTTCTCATAAGGCTCTGGGACCCCAAATCGTCTCATGACCTGTGCATATTAAGTATATAGATGAGCAAGGCACGAATTTACTAGTTGACGTGTAAAGAGAAGGCAAATCATATTGCAAAACCAGAAAAGACTGTAGTTTGGTACAAAATTGGATGAAAATAGAAAGATGTGACATAATTATGCAAGAATGGACAGTGCAGACTGATATCAAATATTATGTATTAGACCACATTGAAAGATAGAGAAATATGGGCACTCCTACATTATCGAAAAAGGCGGTATTTTATTCCACACCAAAAAAAAAAAGTTAAGAGCCTTCTCCTTTCTTGATGCCTTTTTCTTTTTCCATGGTTTAGGTAAGAAAAATTTCATGATAAGCCACGGAGTCCCTTACTTCATTTAATCAATGGTATTAGCAAGTTGTACAGTTTACATTCTTCGGCTCTACCTATGAATTATCTAGTAATAGGTTTCACAGGCAAGAAGATAAAAACATGGATCAGAAAAAGTAAATAGCTTTCACCGACTTAGACACCCCCCCCCAAAAAAAAAAAAAAAAAAAAAAAAAAAAAAAAAAAAAAAAAAAAAAAAAGTAAGATACATACAGTTTGTATTGGTTCAGCAAGAACCTCCCATGAATGATTCAAGTCCTCGCTCAAGCGGGCCTCATTAACCTAGAAACAAGAGATATTGAACAGAATAAATCATCCTTGTACAAGCAACTACAGCATTCATGTATTCTTTTTGAAAGCTAAAGAGCATATGTTTTGTGACAAAAACTAAAGGGATAAGTGCAACAGAAGTCCTAAAACTTGTCACGAAAATGCAATTGAATCCTAAAACTTGAAAAAAGTGCAATCAAATCCTAAAAATTATCAAATTGTTTCAATCGAGTCCTAAAGTTAACGCTATCGACTTTTTTAACGAAAAATGCTGACATGGCATTTAAAAATAATTTTATTTTCCATGTGGCTTTTTTAATTTTTTTATTTAAATTAGATTTAAAAATTAAAAAAAGAAAAGTTAAAATTTATTTAAAAAACAAAACAGTTCAAAAAGAAAAAGAAAAAAAAATGGCAGCCGCCGCCCATCGCCGTTGCCTTTTTTTTCCTAACAATTTTTAAAAATAAATTTTAACTTTTCTTTTTTTAGTTTTTAAATCTAATTTTTTTTAAAAATTGAATAAAAAATAATTAAAAAAGCCACATGGAAAATGAAAAATTATTTAAAATTCAACGTCCGCGCCACATCAGCATTTTCTGTTAAAAAGGTCGATGACGTTAACTTTAGGACTCGATTAAAACAATTTGACAAGTTTTAGGACTTGATTGCACTTTTTGTAAGTTTTAGGACTCAATTGTATTTTCATGACAAGTTTTAAGACTTCTGTAGCACTTATCCCAAAACTAAACAAGCCATTCTTGCACGCAAAAGAAGGTTGCCTGTAAAGTCTGAGGAAAAGAATAAGATAGTCGAAATTCAACTTAGAGAGTAATTAAGAGACTGCTTCTAGACACGCTTATATTGCTTTGGTCAATAGTTGCTCATCTACATTCACCCTAGAAAAAAGGAAAGAAAGAAGGGAAAGGGAAAGGGAAAGGAAAAGGGAAAGCAGCAGCCTAACGTCATACTCATGGGATACCTGAAGTTTCCCTATGCCCTGCAGTGCACTTTTATAGGCAAGAAGCGAATGACCCAATCCTTCACCCATGTTCCTCAGTACAGTCGAGTCAGTTAAGTCACGCTGCAATGAAAGACAAGCCAGAAAGTTTATAATGATCAGCAAAAATGTCTTATCTTGGGTAAGTGGAGAAAAAAGATTGTTGGTGACAAGCAAGTAGATGATACTTTCTTTTAATAGCATCTATTGCTTGAAAGGGAATAAAAAACTGGTCTCACCTGCCAACGTGATATTGGTAGCTTCATGCTTAAATGAGATAGACCTCCATTGGCTTTACCAAGATTGCCTTCACTATTTTCAAAATCGATGGGATTTACTTTATGGGGCATGGTTGAAGAACCAATCTCACCGGCCTTAGTTATCTGTTAAAATGTATTTTAAGAAGTTAAATGTTTTGTGCGTTAAAATAATTATAAGAAAGGCAGATGCATCGCAGTTCTCACCTGCTTGAAATAGCCTAATGAGATGTAGCCCCAGATATCTCTATCAAAATCAATCAGTATATTATTGAACTGGATAAGTGTATGAAAAAGTTTCGCCATGTAATCATGAGTTTCAATCTGCAATAAGTAGAGGCGACATCGATAAGTTTAAGAATTTAACAAAAAAGATTTTCCATATGATCACTATTTTCTATCTGCAATAAGTAGACGCAACATCTATAAGTTTAAGGATTAACAAGTCCAATAATGGGTTTTCTTACTGTAATCAGAAGACCCTAGGTGATAAATATTGTCAAGACAAAACTTTTGCAACACCAACCTAGTGTGCACAACAATTTTGACGTCAGGCTCATGTATGTTAATCAAGTATTATACGATACATTGTAAGTATACGAAAACTTTCCCAAGGCAGCTTTCTCCACCATTGATTTGATAGTAGTAACTTCTCACTCTCTCACTGACCATCAAATCAAAGATGAATAAGGCCGATTGTGGAGAATTTTTTTCCCACTAGTGGCATATGCAAGATAAAACCATATTTATATGCCAAAAAGAGCACTGCCAAGATATATTTCCATGAATGTTAAAGGGCTTATATAAATTATTGATAGAATCCTTCCCCAATACGCATTGCATTGTTTCACATGTCAAACACAAAACTATTACTAAAAAATCTACATATTCGGGATATAACTATCTGTAAATTTGAAAAGAAACTTATACATGAACATTCAGAATTGACCAAGCATTGTCATGACTTCTCTGCAAATATGAGTACTGAAACTCTGCATTGAACCTTTGCCATGTCATTATCATTTAACTGATCACCTACAGTTCTGTATGAGCCTTTTCATAAGGAATAAAATGCTAACAGTAACAGCAACCCATGGATTCTTTTTTAGTTCTGATTATTCTTTTGTTTCATAAGTATCATAGCAACAAATGATCATATTTTCAGGTACTCTGGCAATAATATTACTAATTTACAGAACTGGAGAATAAAACCTCCCCAAACACACCTGGGTAACATATGGATTAAAACTCAACCCGAGAGACTTCACAAATTCTTCAGCTATATGGGGCCAGTCAATATGAGGATATGCAGCTAGATGAGCATTATAGTTTCCCACTGCACCAGCAAACTTCCCCATAATCTCAACCTGATGCATTTCCTTCCTTTCTCTACTCAACCTGACAGCAAAAACTGCCATTTCCTTCCCCAAAGTCGTTGGTGAAGCTGGCTACAAGATAACAAGTACAGATTTAGCAATCCGCCGTGATGGTTAAAACGGAACTCAGGCTATAATTTAAATTATCGGGATAAGATAATCAAATAATGCACCATTATCGAGAAAGAAAGACAACAGACAAGTGACTTTGATAATTTCCGGTTCAGAGAATCATAGGAACATCCCACCATGCTAATCATGACATCAAGTATTTTAAGGGTCCAAGCAGTGCACTTTTCTCTTTATTTTTGTAGATCACGTAACTCTGCCACAGCACTCAAAAAACAACAGTGCCAAGAAGATTATTGTTAAATGTACCCAGCCAAAGCTGACTAATTACCTGACCATGTGTACGAGAAAGCATAGAAATGTAAGCATTATCCTTAGCCACGGTGCATATAGCCCTGATCAATTTGTCCATGACAGGAAACATGACATTCTTCATCGATTCTTTCAGCATCAGTGCATGAGCGAGATTATTGATGTCCTCAGATGTGCAAGCAAAATGGAAAAACTCAAGAACCTGCACAGAGGGAGAGAAAATTTGCATCAACTTTCCACTTTGCACGAGGATAATCCCAGACAAGTGAACAAGGAAAAAGACATAGCAGGTTATCTGAACAATACAGAAGTAAAGAGTGGCTCCAAACCTGCGCTATCTCTGGATGTGATTGACACTTTTGTTTCAAGAAATATTCCACCGCTTTAACATCATGGTTTGTCACTCTCTCTATGTTTTTGATTTCCAATGCATCTTCCAAGTTAAAACCATCAATTAGCCCTTGCAAAAAAGACTCAGCTTCTTCACTGAAGCTTGGAACCTCTGTTAGTTCAGGGATTTGGGAGAGCTTCAGCAACCATTTAATCTGAAAGGGAGCACTAATTTGAATATTTTCCTCAAAATGCTATTAATCATGAAAGAACAGAGAAAATAACTAGTGACACCAGAAGGCAACCATTAGCAAAAGAATACAAATACAACTCAAAAATAACAAGTACAGACTCATTTTTTTCACAGAATTAGATATTTTATACCGAGTAGTAGATTTGCTCTAAACCAAATGAACTTGAATTCACCAGGTGCCTGTCCTACACTTTTGCCATGTGACATCTAGAAATCATTTTCAAACATGTATCACTCTGGAGAAATATCAGACAGATTCCCAGTATGCATTTACTGCACACAGAATCATGGTTTTCAGATTTTCAGTATATGTTTGCAAAGGCAATTTAAGTTCACTGGTACAGTTTGGTAGAACTATTGCACAGATATTGAAGCAGTATTCATCTGATGCAATTAACCAATTACATCATCAAGCAGATTCAACATAAAACAGCTAAGCACATTCACGTTTGCAGAGACACAAGTGGAATGGGACGGTACCTCGACAAGAACACGATAATAGATTAGGCCGTATTCACTCATGTAAGGAGCAAGGTCCTTCACTTTACTCCAGTAACGACCATCCAAAGGTGACAAGGCTGTCAAACTCGAAAGCTCGAAATCATGCGAACTCTGGCTAGACATCTTGCCTACCTGAAAATAAATAAACAAATAAATATATTTTATATCTCGAATTCTCAAGTCAATAGTCTCAATGGGCGACAAACCAAGAGATAAATCCAAGCCAAGATTCTCTTTTTCTCTAGAAGACGCAGATAAAGCACCACATCAAAGGTCCAAGTTCAACACCGAAGCCGCCGCATTTCTACTCCTACTGTCCATAACAGCAAAAATAAACGCAATCCCAAGAAAAAAGAACAGATTTTTCTCCGAAATTATCATCGTTTTCCTTCGCAACCGTCGTCTCGCTAACCAAACCAAACCAAACTCGCCTCATCCGAAACTTTGCACCTCGGATAATCCCACACAACACGCGAATCGAATACCTTGTCGACCGAAATGGTATGGCCCTTCAGCACAGCCTTGACGGCGCGATTCTTCCGCGGGGCCGCCGGGGTCGGCGACACTCGGAAGGACGAGGCGCCGAAGGGGGACCGCGACTCGACGGCCGCTCTCCGAACTCGCGTCCCGACCGCGCGCCCGCAAGGCCGACCACCGCTCAACGCCCGAGAGCAAGGTGCTCCGAACTCCATCGGCGGACTAGGGGAGCGAGACTCGACCTCGAAGCGCGGAGCTTGCAGCAGCGGGAGTACCAGTCGAGCTCGACAACGACGACGGAGCTGGCTCGAGTTCGCGGTCTTTTTCGACTTTTTCGTGGGTTACTGTTGGAAAGATAAGAACCCTAATCCAATTCGGTTAGTGGAGCGACGTTGAGCGCGGACGAGGCCGGTCGTTTTGGGCCGTGGTTAATGGGCCGGACGGGCTCCGCCGGCCCATGGTGAAATGGACTTGGTAGAATTTGGATTCCGCCTAAGTTAGAGATAACCGCGATCGTTTTCTGATTATAATGAATAATGAGTGTTCACTTTTACAATGGCAAATTAGATTGATCGTACCTTTTGAAATAATTGATTTTGTCTGTAGTCAGTAAAACAGCATTTTCCATGTGAAAAACTATCTTTTTGGCTTTTAAAACGCATAAAAATGGTTTATGTGAAAGTAACCAAACAACCTCTCAATTTATGTACGGCAAGTCACTTGATGGACCTCGAACCACGTAGCACGTCGTGAATTACAAGGTTCAGATGCTGGTGCTGGATGAAAGCCTGCGCCACGTAGCGGACAGAGACATGGCGGCTGAATGCTTTCGTGCAATAAAATTACTGTTTTTCGCACGGATAAGATTTTCGATGAAAATGAAATGACTCCAAACATCAAATGAGATTACTTATTAGGAAGTTGGCAAAGGGCTGGACATAGTCGTAGATTGAGTAATTTCGATACCGACACGCTAACACATCATTTTTTAAAAAATAAAAAAATTTGATACATTGAGATGCGTTAGCTATTAAACGTATATTATTATAATTTAATTCAAATTCATAAATAAATAGCCTATAATGACTTTACACTAAAAATATTAATCCACCATTTATAAATACCATTCATTATTTTAATTTGACAAAACCTTCATTGTCTATGGACGCTGTTCGGAAATGACAAATGCCTATTAGGAATCCCGTTTTCAGAATGGATCGAGCGTGTGCACATCGTTTTTCTGATCATTTATTGGCGGTTGCTCGGGAAAGTGGTGACGTGAACTGTTGAAGGCAAAGATGTTCTGTCCAGGAAGCTTGAGAGCCACGAGCAGCCAACCTGACCATGATGTTGAAGCAAATGTTTAATCTATGTAGCACGCTTTCACACTCGATGACTGCGATGTTTCTTTTCTGTCAATCAATTGGTGGCTTGGCTATGCAGGTTGGCATACACATGTATCAGATTGTTATGTTCGATAGGAACGCCCTTTTTGATCAACGGCTTGTAGACTATATGTAAGAGAAGACAGATATGCACCAAGACCGCAGAAGGAACGGTGGCAACCATCTGATGTAGCTTCTCCAGTGCTTTTGATCGAGATAGGCGGAGGGTTATGAGCAGTGAAGCAACCCGTCTGCTAGAACAAAGTGATAGGTAATCTACATTGACAGACAAACAGACATTCTCCGCCGCCCTCCTAGAAACAGAGAAAAAGTCGGACACAATGGGGAATATTGATTTTGGTCTATTAAGAAAGTGCATCTTTGAGCGACCGCATCGAAAAGTCGCTTAATTTTGGCACTGCTGCTTCTGAAGCATGCACATTCATGCGAGCACTTTCATGCTTTAAAAATATCTCAATACTAACCACGATGCATTTTTCATACTTGTATCGGTAGCAACAATTCTAATCCTAATACCGATGATGACAACCCATAGGTATTATCAGAGCAGCAACAAGATCCAAAATTTGTAAATCACTAAGAAGGTAAAGCTTTGGACTTATCACAGCTTTTGTCATTTTGAGAAACAGAGACAAGCATCCCTACGCTTCTTGGGATTCCATCCCAATTGCATTTGCATTTTAAGCAACCTCGTTTGGCTCTCACATCTCACATAGATGTGAGAGATCTCATCAACAGCATACTAGCATAGTGCAGATGATCTGAATCTGAAGGTTATTCTAAAAACTCGCATCAGCTGAAAGTTCCGATACATTAGCTCCGTACAGATACAGCTATCCACAAGAGAAGAAGCAGATATTCATGGTCAGATCGAGATTTCAATTTGTTGTCCTCTTTCTTGGTTCTACCCTTCTTTATTCAGCTTTCCCCGAGTAAATATTTCTCAAATTGCCTTCAATATCGAGATAGCACTAGAGTCTAGACCAGTTCAACGTTCATATGTCTCAAGTATTGACTAGGTTAAATGTAGAAATATAGATCCTTTTATAAACTTTAGGTGGATGAACACAGCTTTTGCATATTTATGAATATGTATGCCCTGTAGACTCTTGAAAAGCTATCGATTATCTGGAAATCATATCACAATCATACCGTGATACTATGCCCTGTAGACTCTTGAAAAGCTATCAATTATCTGGAAAGCATATCACAATCATACCGCGATACCTCCAATGATGGCATATCATTTCATTTTCGCTAGTTAATCATTAGATTACATGCTTCAGGAGCTCGAGGCAACGAACCAAAAATGGCGCGGATCAGTGAGTAGCATTGTCAACGCACCCCTAGACAAAGTGTGGCCTGTGGTCTCCCAAACAAAGAGGTTATCAGAGTGGATGCCGATGGTCGAACGGTGCACCAACCTAGCTGGAAAAGAGGGCATTGCGGGGTACGTTCGGCTGGTCTCAGGCTTCAAGTTTCCACAACCGGATGGAGAGAGGTCATGGATCAAGGAAATGCTGGTTTCTATCGACCCCTTCTCACACACTTACGTGTACAGAATGGAGGCAAGCAATGTGGGATTAGATGGATCTGTGAACAAACTAATGCTTATTGATTATGGCAACGATTCGACGCTTGTTCGGTGGTCCTTCGAAATGAACCCGGTTGAAGGAACATGCGAGGAAAACATCATAGATTACCTAGGATTCCTGTATAAATCTTGCATAAATAAGATTGGGGGTGCAATAGAAGCTGCATCTAAAAGATCAGTTTAAAGCAACTCCATGTCTATTCTGCAGTAGATGACCCTTTTAATTTCATGTCAGGACATATTTTGTCGATTATGTCATAACATCCCAGGATTGAACTATGACAAGAATCTGATAATCTGTCTAATAAAGATGAATTTTACCTGAGAAGATAATTTTTTCATCTTGCTCCTTACAAGAAAAAGTTTGGTCTTGACAAATCTCCTGTCTCATTTATTTGAAGATGGACCTAGAGTTCAAAAAAAAGAAACAGAGGAAGCGTGAGAACTGACGATTCCTTAACGAGTGTTAATTTCTGCAAAAAGAGTCTTGGTCAAGGAAAGCCTCTTTCACAAGGTAAAAGGACCAAAAAGAAAAGAAAAGGGAAAAAAAAACTGGTGACACGACAAAATTATGGGCTAATATCAGATAACATGAGGTGAAAATCATATAAGCACGGCATGTTAATCATTGAATTAAGATTTGACAAGAACGCCTGGGCCGACAATCACGGTGAACGATAAGAAAAAGGTAAGAAAGTGGAATCCTCGAGAGGCGTGGGCGAGTTGAGCTGTTAGCATAAGTCCAGATCTTACCTCATCAGCTTTTCCACTCCCATGAAAACCTCGTCCCAACTATATTTCATCTCGCTCTGCGGACAGCAAATGCATTCGTGGACCCGTCATCTTTCACTCAATACCTTGTTTTTTCCAAATATCACATTTTGGGTTTCCTATGAATTCCTGCTCCATAGCTCTTTTTTCTTTGACATGACTCTTCCTTTTCCCCCTCCTTCTGCGACACTCTGCATTGTCTAAACTCACTCTCCTGGCTCAAATATTTATGAATGGATAAATATTGAATAGACTTCATCTTATAGATTGATCTTGTTTTTCTTGTTAAGAAAAGATTCTAGCAGTAATTTTTCCTTCTGTTCCGCCCGCTATCAGTCCCAACAAACACGTTCTATGTTCCGTACGGGAGTCTCATACTCCTCCATCATAATGGTAACTCCCCTGATTCTCTGCATATTTTCGGCATGCCAAAACCCTTTCAACAGACAGAGAGAGAGAGAGAGAGAGATGGCAAGTATCTGTCAAGAAGGGGAGAGGAACCGATATGCGGGTTCACATCTAAGATGAAAACGGCTCTTTCAACTTTTGTGATGAGAGGTGATAAGCGTTGTGGTTTACTTGCAAATGCAGGTGTTCAGAGAGAGGAGAACACTGGCGAGAGCTTTAAGTAAAATGCAAGGAAGCTCCAGCAAGTCCATGGCTGGCACGGATCCATCCTCTTCATCTCTTTCCATCTGCAGGAGGGGGAATATATAAACCTCAAAGCTTGTCACCTCTCAAACAAAAGTTAAAAGAGCCGTTGTCATCTAACCACCTTCCAACAACGACGTCCCATCCTTCCCCTCTCTGACTCTTCTTCCAATTCGGAGCCACCTTGAATAAAAAGCACCTGCAGGGGAATCAGCTGTCCATAATTCTGTCCCTGCCCGCGTTTATCTTCAACTCTAGTCCAACCCGCATGCGCAGGTCAGAGGGAGCGGAGATGGAGCGGTGGTTCCCGGCGATGCTCGTGGTGGCCGTGATGCTTCCGGCGGCTGCCGAGGGGTTGATCCGTCACTACAAGTTCAGTGTAAGTAACGCATGCATGAGCAGGTAAAGGCGGACCGCGTACGTGTCAGGCCATGCACGGGCGCTCGAGGCCTTCTTTGGCCACACCTGTAAAGCGCGCTCGGTCACCCCGGTTTTCCTTCCGCCCATTTCCCTTTTTAGCTTTTCCCTTTTTAGCTTTTCCCTTTGTTTAGAACCAAATGTTACCGACGTGCCTAGTTGACATTACGGCCAAACGGGAAAAAGAAAGCTGGAGCGGATCCAAGTTGTTTATTTAGCAGGTCCTTAAAGATTGGTATCGAATAATGTCCGACACCGTGCATTTCTTGCTAGTACATTTTCGTTATATGGAAACATCGGTGTTTTACACCATAAAAAAACATGTCCGAACTTTAAGTTGAACATAAACATGTCAAAAGTATCTTAAAATACATACGAGGTTTCATTGAATTATCATAGTTATGGTTGATCTTCCAAGATCATTTGATTAAAAAGTGAGCGAGATATCCATCAGTATGACCGATGGGTTGCACTGACTATGTAGCATATTTCAGGAGCATGGTAATCAAGATTTGCATTCAATATGACACCATCATATCCTAGTGAACTGTCTAAGTTGCAGTGAATAAATTACACTTTTCCTTCCGTGGGGGATAAGATGAACTTTCCGCAGCAGTTAATTATAAATGAAAGAAGAAGATAACCGATCCACGAGTGGAGATAAGTACGAACGAGAAGATAACGGAAGACTAATGTTGTGAGGTGGGGGTTGATGGGTGCAGGTGGTGATGAAAAACGTGACGAAGCTGTGCGCGAGCAAGCCCATCGTGACAGTCAACAGCAAGCTCCCGGGGCCTACGCTTTACGCCAGGGAGGACGACACCGTCCTCGTCCGGGTCGTCAACCACGTTTCCTACAATGTCACCATTCACTGGTACTTACTCGATCATGCGCATTTTGATAATCCGGTCGCATTCCTGTGCATGCGAAATGATACAACGACATCTTAACTCACGTTTTCTCAACGCACTATGAGTTCTGAGTTGCTGTACTGTCCTGTCCATGATCATTGAATACAACTCTTCAGCTGATTAAAAGTTCATTCAGATCTTGACTCCAGTCCCGCGATATTTTCATTCTGAAACTTCCATTCCGGTCTTTTGAATATAGTGAAACCTACGTAACGACAGTAAGCTTCATTTGTTGATTCTCGGCTCGTGTTCTGTCGAACCTTCGGACCTTCTAATTGGGTTACGTTAAATGCGTGTAATTTGTTCAGGCATGGGGTGAGACAGCTAAGGACGGGCTGGTCAGACGGACCGGCATACATCACGCAGTGCCCGATTCAGCCAGGACAAAGCTATATCTACAACTTCACCCTCACAGGCCAGAGAGGCACTTTGCTCTGGCATGCGCACATCACTTGGCTCAGGTCGACCCTTCACGGCGCCATCATCATCTTGCCCAAGCGAGGAGTCCCTTACCCCTTCCCAAAGCCTTACAAGGAAAAGACAATCATTTTCGGTCTGTCCTAAGAGCCTTAACTTAGGCTGCTCTCGGCCCATAAATTTCTCCAAGATCGCACTGCTAATTTTGGCTGAAATTATGTCTTCGTGTCTTGCGAAAACTCACAGGTGAATGGTGGAAAGCCGATACCGAGCTCATGCTCAGTCAGTCAGTACAATCAGGGATGCCGCCAAATACATCAGATTCTCACACCATCAATGGATATCCGGGGCCTTTGCCTAATTGCTCTTCTCAGGGTACTGAAAATGGGGTATACATTGTCTCGTACATCCGGTTTCAACTCAATTGTATCAAACTCGAAATCAAACTTACAGATGCGAATAGCCTCTATTTTAGCGAAATTCGGATTGGAATAACACCAGAAAAGCTCATTAACTTGCACTACAATCAACCAATAGAATACTGGGCTACCGTCTTATTTTTGGCTTTCTGAACTTGTCAGGCTATACACTCCAGGTTGAAAGTGGCAAGACCTATCTCCTGCGGATCGTGAACGCTGCAGTGAACGATGAGCTTTTCTTCAAGATCGCGGGGCACAACTTGACTGTGGTCGAAGTCGATGCATCCTACACCAAACCCTTCAGCATCGACACGATATTTATCGCTCCGGGACAGACCACCAACGCCCTCCTAGCTGCCGACAAGAGTGGCGGGAGCTACATTATGGCCATCTCTCCTTTCATGGACACTGTTGTTGTAGTCGACAATTTGACCGCAACTGGGATTGTGCAATACACGGGCACCCTCGCCTCTGCTCCTACGGTCCAAGCCAGCATTCCTGCCATTAATGCCACCTCGGTTGAATTCAGCTTCGTTGATTCGCTTCGGAGCCTCAATTCGAAGCAATACCCTGCAAAAGTCCCGTTGACGGTCGATCATTCCCTTTTCATCACAATGAGTGCCGGAGTGAACCCATGTTCCACCTGTGTCAACGGGAGAAAGCTGGTCGCGGCGTTGAACAATGTGAGTTTCGTGATGCCGAGCACCGACATCCTCGAAGCACATCACTACAAGATAAAAGGGGTTTACACCGATGATTTCCCTGGAAAACCCCCGACGCCATTCAATTACACAGGGACCCCTCCGAGTAACATGCAGACGACAAACGGGACGCGAGTTTACAAGCTTGCATACAACTCAACAGTTCAGGTTGTTCTTCAGGGCACTTCTATAATAGCACCCGAGAACCACCCTACTCATTTGCACGGTTTCAACTTTTTTGCCATCGGGAAAGGCTTGGGGAATTTCGACCCAAATAAGGACCCCAAGAACTTCAATCTGGTCGACCCGGTCGAGAGGAACACGATTGGAGTGCCTACCGCCGGATGGACCGCGATCAGATTCAAAGCAGATAATCCAGGTAGACATCCTGTTTCTGATTATTTTCTAAACAGGAGCACATGACTGTCAATTCAGCTGCCGAATTTGATTTTGGCTTAACATTAGTGAAAGGAAATGGTTTTTTTTCTATATTTGTGGATGAAACTAGAAAACTAGTCCTTTTCATGAAAAGGAGACTGCAACTCATGCAGTTTCTTAGTATGGGAGGAAGTGGGAAGCGTTCATCTCAAGTCAATATGACATATAATTTAGAATACGATTGGACTAGTGTCAATTTATAGGCTATTCCATAGTGACCCATTTCCTTTAGAGCCCGATGAATCTATGCCCACCTTTTTTCCCAATGGAATTGCAGGTGTTTGGTTTCTGCACTGCCATTTGGAAGTGCACACAACATGGGGACTGAAGATGGTGTTCATTGTGGAAGATGGCGATGGCCCAAACGAATCCCTTTTGCCTCCTCCTGCTGACCTTCCGAAATGTTAGGAAAATTTTGTGGGGTGGGCTTTCCAGGGCTTTCCAATTTGGTGGTTTGAGAATGGACAGTTTGACCAATCAGAGGGGCTGCACTGTCGGGCCAGGAGACTTGGGAGTGTCTGAAGAAAGAGATTGAGACCTCATGATGAAAACACAAAAAACAAAAAACAGAGCATTCAAGAATTCTTCTTGGTTTTTAAATTTAGTGGGGTGGGTTGAAGTTGAATTCGTTGTCTTTGAACTAAGTCAAGCGTCCATCACTATTTAAATAGCATCTGCTCAAGCATATCTGTCCTCGTTGCTCAGAGAAATTTGTGTAATATCATATCATTTTCATTGAAGGATTAAAGTCACTTAATTTCCTGAAATTTCGCAACTCTCAATATAGAAATTTTGAATGGACGAGAAGCTCTTTCTAAAAAGTCGTCTAGACCTTTTAGTGGCATGTCTCCACCTATAAATCAACGGGAAGACTGATGAATTGGAGTGGAGACTACTCTCTGTTAGGAGATCTCACAATCACACCAACCAAGAGAAGTCAAAGGGAGTCAAACGGGGAATGAATGTCCAGTTGACAAAGATGAGGAGTTTAGTCCAAACTAGAATTATTCCATTTGGGAGGATTGTGGCACATTGTCGGTCCAATCAGGCCAAGTGGTTCCTTTTTGATCTTGGAATTGTACCGTGTGGATACTCATTCCCCATTTTCAAAGCATAAAATTCAGGGTAATAAAGGATCTAATTCGAACGAGTGAAGTGGACCTATACACGTTGGCCCCTAAAAAAATTAAAAGAAATAATATTAAAACTAGACGTAAAAGATATTGACAGTTTCCTCTATGTGTCATTGAATGAAATAAAACAAGAAACCACCATGATGAGACTCCCTTTTTTAGCTGTTATCTTAATTCGAATATTATTCTCACTAATTATAGAGTAGAGCGATAGTCGTTCCCGATAACATATTTAAACGTATCTTAATAATTTAAGATTTTAGAATAACGCACCCTTAATTTTAGTTTTGTGCTCGTCGACTAGTAGTTCTCAAGTATAACTCGAAAAAAGAAAAAATCCCATCAAAAGTTATCTATGATTACATATCCGATTGTTACATAAAAGTCATTATGCTTTATTGTTCCGGCAAACAAAAAAAGTATACTTTATCGCGAGATCTTTAAAACACCGAGTCGGTAATTTCTTTTCAATGTCATTAGACCTATCTATTCTTATCTAACAATAAGAACCACAACTAATTACATAATTATTTATTTCTTGGACATGGGTAGAGATTTACGGCCAAAATTCACATAAGAATAAATCAGAGACGGTGAATTAGAGATTTGTCAAAATAAGAGATTTGCTAGAGTTTCCACAAGTAGCAAAATATACAAACGTTTCATATAATTATTATATAATTATATACACACACACACACAAAAGTCCAAGATTTGAGAAAATCAGAATATAAGCATTTTTTCTTTTTTGGGGGGCGGGGGAGAGATCTCGAAAAGCATCTCTCCCGATCCGCTGCGATGATTGGAAGGGTAAAATCTCCCAGCTTTTTTAACCAAAGATGGAATGGGAATAGACAATCGCGTCGTACGGAGATCCTGGCTCGCACGCTCGCACGCCAATCATTAAAAAAGAAAAGAAAAGCAGCCACGTCGGCCTCCACTGTTGGTTGCCTTTTTCCGACCGAACACTGCTGAGCTCGTCCGCAGCAGTCACCCCCACCATCGACCCTCATCAAGGTCGGGAATTTACAGTGGAGAACGCCCCCCCAAAGCCAATGACCCCTCTTCTTATATCCATCCGCTTTAAAGCTCTTTGCTTCTCTCCAAAGCAACGGAGCGAGAGAGGAGGGGATGGGGAACAATAAAAATCCCATCTTTTTTCCCGCGCCTTTTGCTTTTCCTCGTGTCTGATTCTTCAGGAATCTCTCTCTCTCTCTCTCTCTCTCTCTCTCCCCTCGGCCTCCCCTTTCTTTTTTCTCAACTGGGGTCTCTTTCTCTCTCTCCATCCTCGTCCACCACCATCTCTCTTTAATCTTCTGGTTGTGATTTTTCTTTTGGGTCGTTTTGTCTTTTTTCTCTCTTGGGTTCCTGTTTGTTTTGTTTTTTATGCTCTGAGGAGTTGCAATTTGAGCGTTTGCTTTTGCTGAAAGGGTGGGCGAGATCCTACCTTCACCTCTCCTCACTATTTAACTTTCCCTGCCCCGGCCTCCCTCTTGATCATATCTCTCTCCCCTCCCTTTCTAGATTCTGCTTGATTCAGAAAAATTTGATCTTCCCCATTAGAATTTGAATTTGAATTCTCAAGATCGAGAATAAAGGGGAGATTCTTGTTTCCAGTAAGCAACCCTGTGGTCGTTTCTTTATAAGTCGTGGAAATTCTCCGCATTCTCTCGGTGGAATCCCAAGTCTTTATTTTGGAGACGAATTTCGAAAGAGTATTACCACCAGTGGCAATGGAGACTCTGTACCCACCTTCCTGTATGTCCAATTCCGCTTGGCTCAGCACCAGCTGGACTAAGGAAGAGAACAAGAGGTTCGAGAGCGCGCTCGCGATACACGATAAGGACACGCCCGATCGGTGGGATAAGATCGCCGCGATCGTTGGGAAGTCGGTTCGGGACGTGGCGAACAAGTACAGGGAATTGGAAGAGGATGTGTGCGAAATCGAAGCCGGTCGGGACCCGATTCACGGGTACTTGTGCTCGAGTTTCGCGCTGGAGTCCTTCGATGAAAGGGATTTCGATACATGTAGGAAGAAATCTTCGGCTGGCCGCGGAGCCGATCACGAAAGAAAGAAGGGAGTGCCTTGGACGCAGGAGGAGCACAGGTTCGTTCCTTTTTTTTTTCCCGAAGAACATCGAATTCGTTCGAAAAGTTGTTGTCATGGTATCTATTTCTCTTGAGAACTTCTTTGCCTGGTATGCTGTGATTTTATACAACTGGCCGCCTGTTTTTTGTTGACATATGTCGTAAGCTGGAAGTTTGCATATTTTTGTTACTGCTGGTGGTTTCATCTTTATGATCTCATGAACGCACTCTCCTTAGAGTTCTGCTTGATAATTAGTGGTGATGATTCCTATTTTGAAAACAAATAAGGAGTTTCAGAAGTTTATTGGGAGTGTACGGCTGCTGGGTTATCAAGTAGCTGCATTTTGAACATCATGACTGATATGAACCTCACAAAGTTGCTCTTTTTAAGGCATAGAGAAAGTAAGGAGGACAGTGAAGGAACAAAGGTCTTTGATATAGATTATTATTGGGTTTCATTATGCTTGTGTTACCTTATCGCCAAATCTGTACTTTATAGTTGATGGTAACTCAGATGTTAATCAGCATTTAAACCAAGCAAAAAACAGTTCCCTATAGAGATGTAGGGTATTCTCAGCTTGTGTGTTCGGGGAGTTCTCGTCATGGGAGGTTGCAATTGCTTTATGAAGACATTCACCATGCTTCTCAGCCACTAGTGCCGTCTTTAGAATTTGACATATAAGCTTGACACTGAAATAACAGGCGGTTCCTGATGGGGCTCCTCAAGTACGGCAAAGGGGACTGGAGAAACATCTCGCGGAACTTTGTGGTGTCAAAGACACCCACTCAAGTCGCAAGCCATGCTCAGAAGTACTTCATGAGACAGGTTTCTGGTGTGAAAGACAAGAGGAGACCAAGTATACATGACATAACTACAGTTAATCTCACAGACCCGGCTTCATCTTCCGAGAATAACAGGGTTTCCTCTTTGGATCAATTCAATGCGCTTTCCTCACAGCAGAAGCTCATCAGTGCACCAGAGCTGGCCCTTGACCATAGTCTCCCTAACTATGGAGGATTTATGTTTTTTGACTCGAGCCATGGGCATCTATTGATGCCAGATGCGTATGGGTTTGGTCTGAATGGAAAGAGATGGCAGGAAAAGGATAATCCGGACGGTGTTTATCCAAGTGCAGGGTTCCGCAGTTCATTGATTGGAATTCACTCTTCGAGACACCAAATTCAGGGATGACAGGATCGAATGTTATGACTAGTGATCTTGTGTACATTTCGTAGCTTGTTGCTTATGTGATATTTAAGTACTCATGAATGAAAAGAACAAAAAATGTTGATGTATGTCTCTCTGGGTTTGTAACTGTGGAATAAAAGGAGAGATTTGACTTTATTTGGGCCCTCTATTAAGGATTTGAAGTCCTATTTAGAGACTAATCTCTTAAAGGGTCCTATGACCGGTAGTTGGGAATGTTGAATGGGATGCTCTGCCATTTCCTCGTTTATAAGACGGTGTTCATTACATAAGTGCACGTGTGAACGTTTGTGATAATTGCAGGAGCAGGAAATGCGTCTAGAATTATGAAGTGATGGCTTGGATCTCTCTTGTTTAAACTTGATTAGCTTCGAACTGTATTTCCATCTTCAGTGTACAAGATTAAGTTTTCCTCTCTTAATCAGAAGAACACGGTTTGCCTGTTGTCTTGACGACCCTTGGAAAGTCTGAAGATCGTCCATTCAATATTATTAGATCACACAGAACCCAAATATAAGGGATTTATAGTCCTGAAAGAAGTTAAGAGTCTTGAGTGGTTAAAATTGTCATGGAGGCCAGGATTGGAACTGTTTTGCTAGTGTGAATGCCTTTGTTGATGTTGGACCCGTGCAAATGCAAAGCCGTATCAGATGATCACATTGGCCAAACTTTGCTGATTCACAGGTCACTCCTTTTTTCATTCCTCAGCATCTCACTGCCCACCTTTTCCTTTCATCATCTTTTGCCCGTCAAATCTTATTGGCACCCAATATGGCCCAACTTGACTGTGCTATGGCGTCGCTTAGTCGGATCTGACTCTGCATTCCACTTTGCTTGAGCATCACATGCTCCAATCCATCTAGGAATATAGGACGGTCCACGTAAGAAAAAAACAATTACACTACCAAAATGATTCTTTTTGGTTACCCTTTTCTTGTCCAATCCGCATTTGCTCCTTTTAAATTGATATTCCTCCTTGTGCCAATTAAGTCATCGATGGTGGAAAGACTGTTGCATCAGCATGAGTAGTGAGTGCCCTCTGTTTGCAACTTTTCACATCAGTCTCTGGATCCATCATGTGCTTTCTTCTGTGATTCTTAATTCTTTGCCTTTAAGCTCCAGCTGTGGTTTAGAATAGGCTCTTAGTATTTCCACAATGTTTGGTATTGCAAATGCTGCTGATAGAGGTGGACAAGGTCATGTTGACTTCTGTTTTTATCTGAAAGATTATCATTATGGTTCCTCTTTCTGAAAGGGGTGACTTCAGAGTTGCATCTTTAAAGTTGGAGCACTGATCACAAGCATTTCTATTAAAGCAAATTAAGGTGATGCAAAGATATTGCAATAGTTAAACTATTCTTTCGATGAAAGCAATCCTTCTTGAACAGCCCAAGATTAAGCGATTGATTTTCTAAAGAGTACACTAATTTCATGGCTCGAAAAATAGGCAAAAGAGGAACTTACCATCCTAAGGCGTGGTCCTTTAATTCCGAAGGAGTGAAAATTGGGGAAAATCGGGGAAAAGTCTAACCATATTTGATAAGAGAGAATGAAACTTGGAATTTTAATTAGAAATTCATTACCAATTCTATCATCGTGTCCCTATAGAAATCGCCCAAAATGAATTAAAGTTTTCAAGTAATTTGAGCATCAGCAGCCCACAATTACAAACTGATCTACACCCTCTTTTCCCTTTCCCTCCAAGAGATGACAAAATCCCTCAGCTTATTAAATTCAACATGGGATGCCTTTCCGTAAGTTGTGTATATAAAATGTTTTCCCACCACATTATCCCTTCTTTATTTTTAAGCCTGCAAGGTCATTTTTCCTTAGTTTACATTGAGAACATATCAGAAAGGAAAGCTATCCCCCTTATTCTAATTGTAGATTCTCAAATCTTCTTGATGGACATGTACTAGACATGCTTAAGGGTCTTCATTAGCGGACTCATTCATTAGGACGATAAAGCTATTTTCACCGATCTGTAAAGGGATGGTCATCCTTCAAAGCTGGCAACGATCGGGTCTTTAATATAACAGAACTTTGCCAAGATAGTAACTTATCCACAACTTGCTTATCCATTAGCTATTGTAATGATAAGCAAAGGTTCCATTGGAATAGGACCAATAGGGGAGGTGTTCCTCTCCCCTTCCATTCACGGTTTATCTGCAATCAACTAACCTCGGGTCGCAGGGGTGGATGAGAAAACTATTTTGCACTAGACAAGATAATGCTATTGCCAAATCAAGGTCGTATTAAATACTGTGAGCTGCTGTCAGATTCAGACGGTAAAGAATGAGAATGCATAGACACTTCTATGCAGATTTGATCTTCTTAAAGCCTTCCACATACTAGTTAACAGGTGCCTTCTCCGTACGCGAGGCCATTTGATAAGTACTGAAAATTGCTAAGATTAGATACATAGCTTTCATCCGAAAGGCGAAACCACGATGATGAGTTTGATTACTGAAGAGAGTCAAATTTGCAAAAAGATTTTGTTTAGTGCTGCACATCTAAGAAATTTGGAAGGCCCTCAATGGGACGACCATCTCCCAATTCGAGGATCACAGATAAGACGAGGGAATCAGAGGGAATTTAGTCCTTACAGCGACATTCGATGACATGCATTGTCAGTTACTCTCTGGCATGCGTGAAAGAAGAAATTACTAAGCAGAGAAAGAGTTGCCGGTTTGGAAATAGAAGTCCGTGTGCGTGGGATCAATCCTTTCAAAGGGGACCTGAAGATTCCATAAAATAGGTAAAACTAAAGTGACAAAGCTTTGTAATTTCTCTACATTAGTGAATTTGCAATTATGAGGATCTGATACCGAGTTCATCATCCAAAGAACAAGAAGCAATATGTGATTATTCTGACTCATGGACCGTGGTTGACGTGAAATGGCATCATCCTTCCCAGACCCTGACCAGCAGAAATTACCGCGCTCACTTCCTGGTTTGCGAAATCTATGTTCATCATGCTGTGTAGTGGGAAACGATCGTGGCATCTGTGAACTTACTTATCTCAGGTACTTGGTTTTGTTCTAGGCATGGACCCTAATTCATGCAAGACGCCGGACACTTTGGCTGTTCTGTACAGACTGCCATTATCCTTTTCTTTCTGTTGATTGGGGTGGTATTATCAGTCAATCTGAACTTGCATCGACCTCTCCTCTTGTGGGTTTGCATTCAAATGTTCAAGATATAATGACATTCTTTGTGTAACGGGAATGTTCGCTTTGGAAGTTCCCAAGGAAACTATGCCGATCTGATCTTACTCCTGAGCATCACAAACGAAGATAAAAAGTTTAGTTTACTTCCTCCCACTCATTTTGTACGACAAAGAAAAGAGGAAATCTCCATTAGCATGTACTATTATTGGGTTGCAACATTCATATTGCTTTAGTAAATGTCATAGACGCGGAGATAATCAGGTACCTCTTGGACTATGATATGTCCCTATGCTTGCCTGTAGAACAATTTTCTGTTATATGGTTCTAAAAAGCTTCATCCTTTAGTAGGAAAAGTCATGCCTTTGCTCCGAGAAACTGTATGCTCAGGCGAAACAAGTTCCGTAATTTGCAGGTTACATATTGAGAATCGAGATTGAGAGAGATCCATATCAGCTGAACTGCAATTGTATCGCAACATTACCAGAGAAAGTGTGGAGACTTCTTAATTATACAACGCTCAAGACTGAAATCGGCTTCATCCCGCTGCCAAGTAGTGATATACTAGGATAGGGTTACAGATATCATCCTTGCTGACCCTGATGGACCATACTATTGATGCCATTTATCATGTGTGGCGACCACCTGCCAGTGACGGAACCTATAGAAGAACCTTGTGAATTCTTTCTATGAATAGCATATATTTTCATGAAGCCTCGTCCATAACACTGGCAGTACGCTCCAAACTTCACAAGGCGGCGTAAAGCTTGCTCAAGAGCACACTTGCCACCCCCATCGCCCACCTACCAATGAAAATTGCTTGTCTGTGAGGACCATCAACAAAAGATCAGACAAGAAATGTGACGGCAGCATTTCGTAACTCAGAAATCAAATTGTCTTCCCCATCCGATTTGTTTGCCCCTTTGCCTTCAGAGATTACCCAATGAAATCACCTCCAAATAGTTGAAATTCAACTACCAAAACCATTCAAAAATAAGTCACAAAAGTGTGGCAGAAAAACCGTAAACTAGTTGCCCTGTACAACAGATGGAATTAGATGCAGAACTCTTACAAGGTTACAAAGTACACAATCTTATTGCGACAAAATAAAAGAGAAAAGAAGGAATTCCAACAAACGGAAGACGAAAAGCAAAGCGAGAGGAGAAATTTCTCAGGGAGGAGTGATAAAATACAGAACCGTATGACAGGGGGTCTAGAGCACTTAAGAAGATAAAAGACATCTTCGGCAAAAGGGTGTATATACAGCTCTACGAGGTAACCAGCCTTGCTGGAGCCAAAGGTATAACGCTGTCAGGACAATCACTTCTTGGTCCTGCTAGAGAGTAATATGCAAGTATATGGGCTGGGTCTTCATTTAGCACGTTTTCCCCATTCAGATTGGCAACAGCTATTCTTCTAGCAGGAATCAACTCGATGTTCCAAAAGGGACGGACCATCGCCAGAATATCTCGACCAGTCTCAGATCCTCTATACCCCTGCACCCAGACATACCTCAAAGAAGTCAACCGCATCACAGCATCAGCCAGTGCCTGTTCGCTAAAGCAACAACCCCGCATTTCAAGTTTTTGCAAACTCGGGCAGCCTCGGGAGAACTCCCTAAGGCCCTCATCACTCTCTCCCACATATCCAAGAAGCATCCATCTTATGTTCTGGCTATACTGCCCAATGTAACCAAGACCCACATCCGTCAAGCCTCCAGGCCGCAGATAAAGAGCAAACCTTCTTAGCTTTTCACATCCCCTTAAAATAGCCCTGACACCATTGTCCAGGGGTAAATCAGTTATCTTTTCCTCGCGGTCAAGTAGAACAAGACGGAAATCACAAAGGTTCTTCGAATAAGTTCCTATACATTCGAGGGATGAGTTTGTGATATCAGATACATAAACAGCCAGGTATTCCAGTTCTAGGCAGCCCTGAGCCAAGTCAATTAATCCTCTTTGCGAAACAAGGCCTCCTTCATCCCCCATACCCTGCTCATCAGCACCTCTTTCAATCCTAAGCCTCTTCAACCTTTTACAACTATGAGCAAGAACCTCTAATCCTCTGTCTCCAATGACATTCCTTGTCTGCCCATAAAGAACAAAGAACATGTCAGGATTTCATCCAAATTTGACATTCATTTAATACTCAACTAAAGTACATTAAGCATGACAATCCTCCCTCCTTCCCATTCTATATATATACTCCTTACAAATCTTCTGCCTGAGAACAGTAGAAGCTTAGACAATAAGTTAAAACTTGTCCAAAACAGTGAACAGTGACTACAACACCAATTGCAGAAAGTGATCGACCATGTATACCGTGACTTGTTCTCCAGAAAAGGTAATCATTGAAATGCTATGACAGCCTAAATAGAGTGAGAAAAATACCACAGCCATCCTTGACTATTTTTTTAGCTACAAATTTCCACCCTTCGATTTAAAACCCACACTTCATCCTCTATTATCAAGACTCTACATTACAACCTGAGATTTCAAAGAAAACCTACCATTTGCAGCTTCTACCTTTACTAACTTCATAAAGATTATGGGATTTAAAGTGTAGTATTTTAGAACATAGGTGTGCAGATTGTAGGAGTTTGAAACTAGAGGCCGCAAAGTGTTGATAAGGAGGAATTTGGGGAAGATCTTTTGACTCTCCTGTAATATATGTCACAGACTCCAAGACTACCAAAGGCAAAGGTGCATATTGCTAGAGACTAGAGAGTGAGAGCCCATGCAAAGATTTATTGTTACAACAGTAAAAGATAAAGAGAGGAGTTTGTAATCTTACCTCAAGAACTTCCAAGATGGGGCATTGCTGAATCAGCAAGCAGAGGTCATCTGTGCTAAGAAATGCATAGAGAAGATCTAACATCTTTAGCCGAGATGCGATAGGGAACACGATAGGCATCTCATTCTCTGAAATGTAGGTTAGACCCAAACGGCATAATCTTGCTGGGAACGATAAAGCAGCATACCTTTCTGGTTCCTCATTAAAAAGGCCTCCACCAAATTCTTCTAAAGCAGCTGCATCTTGAAAGAAACCCACAAGATCCAGAATTTCGCAATCGCTAATTTTCACAGATGTTAATGATCGACAATTTCTGGCAATAATTTGAAGGTCCTGGACACTAAAACTGGATAGCTCTGTCATGTAAAAATTTAAAGTCTCAAGGGCGGTGTTGTGCAGAGCAAGCTCATGAAGCCACGCACCATCTTTCTCAATGATTGTGCTTTCTTCCAAAAAGAAGGTTCTTAAATGCCTGGAATAAAGATGGCATAGCTTGTGAGAAAATGATGTAAATAAATCTTTCCATTTACATGTGGACCACATCCATCTTGACACGAAAATAAAAACAAAAGAAACAAAACAAAAAGGAATAACACGGTTGTAGATGACTATGTTAAAAGCTTGTTTTTATTTGAATTGCCATATCTAAAGTGCAAACTCAGAAGCATAAATGTTCTTTGAGTAACATGTTCCAGGCAATAAGGACTCAAACGATGCATCACAGATAACGGCAATAATGTCACTTCATACTTGACAAAACGGAAACAGACAATAAATATGAGTGAACCCAGAAACCATGGGACTCGACATAATAGAAAAGTGTCAAACTGATATATATCTTTTCTCTTGTTATATTCCTCTACTGGAGATTATATGCTGTTAAGTGGTGAAGAATCACATTTTTCCACAGACTTCAACCCCATAGCTTCCAAAGAGGGATACTATGCTTTAGCATGGCCTTGAAGCATCCTTAAACTAACGATTTAGACTGCTATTTCTCATTGCGTCTCTAACAAATGCGCTCACAGCTCTTTCAGGTGATTTTACATCATGCATCAAGGTTTCTTTTGGTTGTAAGAAGCTCCTTCGACTAGTTGATCTCCCGTTGTACTAGGAACCAGGGAGTCAGCCTCCGAGAATAAGACCGTTGTCATATTTTTTTCCCTCTTCACAATACTCACCTCCTCCAAAATAATAATTGTTATTGTCCTACATGTCCACCCTTTCTCTATACATAAACGTGTTCTTCATTCACACACTTATCATGTCCACATCTCTGATTGCTCATAAGAACAGAAGCCACCTTAAAATATATGAATAGCAATCAGTAATCATGCATGACGTGAAAAGGGGAAATTTGTGAAGAGAACAAAAAGTAAGGGAAAATGGAATTGACTGAATACGCAAAGGTGAAACTCTTTTATCTCCTCCAAATGAAAATTGTTATTGTCCTACATGTCCACCTGTTCTATATACATAAACGTGTTCTTCATTCACACCTGTGATTGCTCATAAAAGCAGAAGCCACTTTAAAATATATGAATAGCAATCAGTAATCATGCGCGACATGAAAAGGGGAAATTTGTGAAGAGAACAAAAAGTAAGGGCAAACAGAATTGACTGAATATCCAAAGGTGAAACTCTTCATTATAAGCTTAGAAATGACACAATGGGCAGAATCTTCACAAGAGACAGCTCGCCCAAATTGCATCTTTCTGCAATTCTTAGCTTTTCTATCGTTACGGTCTAGTTGTCCTTCTCTCTCCCTCTCTCTGTCAGTTAAGCTTTTGCCATCCATCTTTTTTTTCTTTTTCTTTTTTAATAATTCGCTCCGCCTCAGGTTTATGGTCGATCCTTATGATTTTTCTACAAACTACCTGTCGAAATTAAGATTCCATCATCTCTAGCATGGAGCAACAATCAAATTCCATCTTAAAAGTTAACCGGAATCTCAAGACAGAATATGAACAGATGAAGAATCTGCACTTTGACACATCTCGGGTACACTGGAATCTAATTGAAGCATTACATAAGAACCACGTGAAGTGCATAAACCAAGACATCGCCACCATCTCTTGAGTAATTCCTTTAGAAAAGAATACTATGGAGTAAAACAAAGCCATGAACTTACAAAAGAACTTCACAAATGCACCATACATGAATTCATCGACAACTGAAAGACGCAAAATTCAATAAGCAAATCAACAGGGTACCGCAGTTGCAAGTCTTTCATTACTACGCAAGGGCATACTCAGTTCAATTACCTGCAAAAACGCCCCACATGTAAAAGCCCGTCGGTCGAGAAACCAGAGCACTTGTCGAGTTTGAGCACTTGCAGAACGCGTCCCCGCGACTTGGCGAGCAGCTCCAAGTTCGAATCTTCCACGATCATGCGCCGAAAGTGAAGCGACTTCAAGCAATCGAAAGACTGGGCGATCTCCTTCACCCAGGGAGTCACGTACCCGCCCCAATTCTCGGGTATCAGATTGAACATGGCGGCCCTCGGCTTCCCCTTGAGCTTGAGCGACTCGAGGTGCCTGAACCTCATCCGCAGCCGATCGGGGCTGGTGGTGTAGCAGAGGGCGATGGTGACGTGCTTCCTCGTGAGGGCGTCAATCTCGTACCAGCGGCGGCACACCAGGGAAATCGCGTCCCGATCCTTGGGGTCGTCGATGTACGGCATGACGCAGGTCAACACGAAGTCGGAAAGCCCCGGGCTGTCCGGCCTCCTCACGTTCCGATCCTCCATCAACTCCCCCTCTCTCTCTCTATCTCTCTCTCTCTCTCTCAAGAACGGAAAATAGGCAAAACCCTAAACCCGCCGCCGGAAACCGCCCGCGAGGAGGCGGGCCACAGCTCACTCGTCGGAGCCGGCCAAGAACCCTAATCGGATCAGCCCGGAGCCGGAGCCGGAGCCGGCGGCCGGATCCATCGAGGGAGGGGGGGGAGGGAAAGACCCGACCTTTAAAAGGGGGCCGAAAAGATCGGCGCGTCCGGAAGAAGGAAGCGGAAAGCCTCGAGCGAGGACACGCGAGCAGAAGCGCGGAAAGGAACCCCCCTCCCTCCCTCCCTTAACACTGCTCTCGAATCAAGAGAGAGAAAGTAGAGAGAGAAAAACGGAATCTTGACGAGGGAGGAAGAGGAAGAGGATGAGGATGAAGATGGAGGGAGGAGCGTACGGACGGTATCGGGAAAGGGTATGAGAGGAGGGGCTCGACGAATAACGACTGATGTTTACGCGAGCTGCTAAGTGTTAGAGAGAGAGAGAGATTGGGGGTGGGGGGAGCGGGACGGACGGTTGGGATTGAGGAATAAATTGCATCACACGGCGACAGTTGGGACAGTTTTATTGCGAGGAGAGAGAAGGGGAGAGGGGAGGAGAGAGAGAGAATGCGGCTCTCAATCACCCTAAAAAGAGAAAAAAAAAAGGACGAAAGTGAGAGAGAGAGAGAGAGGGGGGGGGGGGGATGGTTGAAAACAATTATTGAGAAAAGCAAAAGGAAAATTTGGAATTTGTTGTTTTTTTTTTTCCTTCTTCTTTTTTTTTTTTTTGGTTAATGTTGTGAATTGATGATGATTATTAATATGTAAATGGGTGGTGGGGGATGTAAGAAAGAAAGGCAGAGGAGGAAACGACAAAAGGGAGGCACCGGATTTGAGGGGGGCAAAAAAGCCCCCAATCAACGTCACATTTTCGTTGGAGACTCGGGAGAAGGGAAGGAAATGAAGGGAGGAGGAGGAGGGGCAAGTGAAGGAAAGCTCTCTTTTGCAAATTATTAAAATCACCAATCAATTAATTAGAATTATTTGATTAATTAAGGGAAAATTATTGTTATTGTTCTTATTATGACGAATGTTGGCACTGTGCGGTGTGGGATGGTAGTTGGTGTTGGTGTCGCCTCATGATTGGATTTCTTTTGTTCATTTTCCTGTCTCTCTCTCTCTCTCTATCTCCTCTGCTTTTTAACGGTCCTAAAGTGTCACTCCTCGCTTCCTCTGATATCTTTTGTTGTTTCTTGTTTTCGTGTCGCCAGCGTTTCCTCGGCGCGTCGAAATCCGACGACGATTTCTCATGCTTCGTTTTTCTTGATGGACTCGTTTTTTTCTTTATTCGGGACTTTGAGGGATATCGAATTCGTAAGACTTTTTCTGCTTTCTAGACGTTTTGAGTCGTGGTTTATGTGAAAGCTGGTAAATGGATAAAACATAAAAGGTGGGCGATGATTTGACACATGATTCTCAATCCGGAACCGCGTCCTCATTCATTCCACGATATCGGCGACGGTTGAACGTGTGAGAAAGTTTGATTGTCAATAGGACGACGCTGCATATTCAACATGGGAAATGAATTTGTGGAAACCATGATGGGTCGTCCGACTCGATGACTTGGTATCTTTTGATCGCGGGGTCACAGGGTTCGTACCAGTTTAGCTACAGTGCTTGCCGGCTTACTTTTGGTTAAAAAATAAAAAAATAAAGACGGAATTGCGGACCTATGATGCCTCGTTAGTATTGAAGTGACAGAAACATTCTAAGGTGCACCAAGCATACGTGCATGCATAGGTCCAGTACATCCCGACTCTTATATCACACAGGTCCAAACATGGAATTCATTGCATCTAACCCGTGTGTACCAAAATTCTTCCGAAGAAAATCTTTTGAAAGAGTTTACAAGCCTTCGAACATACGGCCAGCTTATTGAATACAACTCCCTCTACAAAAAGGAAAAATAGAAAAAGGGAAAAGGACAGAGATTTTTTTTTTTTTTTTTTTTTTTGGGGGGTGTCAAGGACCAAGGGGGTTGGCGCCAGATACTCTCCTGATGAGAATGAGATTCCTGCGAGGGCCAATTTCTGCATTGCGTCATGGAAAATTACAGGGAAAGTGGATGGACGGATGGATGTGGACGGCATCGTGGGAAGGGAAAGCTTTTTCCACGGACCAAAGCGACTAGGAAAAAAATCATGTTCGACAGCTGTGAAATCCAATCACCGTCCGTTGAAAGTCAAAGCTTCCTCCATTGCATCTTTGCTATTGCTATTGCTATTTTGCTATTGCCAGAAACCGGAGAGAGAGAGAGAGAGAGAACTGCCCTGTGTACGTATGCATCTCGAAGATCCATCAACGACCACCACCACCACCACCCACAGGAATCAGATGGGACTCATCACCTGTAAACCATTTGAACAGATGATGATGCTTCTTTGGCCTGTGATAATCAATCGTACCCTCACATTATTCGGTTTTTCTTTCCACGGATTTGGTTTCTTGTGAGTGCCGCATGGCCGCCACGTCAAAAACTGCTCGTCACCCGATAAGTGAAATAATAACATGGACATAACAAGTTCACAGTCTCGTCAAGGGAATATTATTGATAGGAAACTCGAAAAGGTTTAAAAGCTGTGCCCTTTTGGATCATTGATCGGTGCATTTCTCGGTTTTGCTTTCGAGATATACATGGAGAAATATGAAACTAAAGCCAAAAAGGGAATTAGATGGGACTCATCACCTGAAAAACTATTTGGAGAGATGACAATGCTTCTTTGGACTATTGATCATCCTGCCCTTGAACATTTTATTCATTTTTTTTTTTGGCCGTGGATTCGATTTCCTGTAAGTATAGTTTAGCCGCCATGTCTGATTCTCGAAAACTGCTTGTCACTTGACAAATGAAATGATGACACGGACACAAAGAGTTCATAGTCGCGTCAAGGAAATATTATCAATTAAAAACTCGAAAAGGTTAATAAATCGTGTCCTTTCGAATCATTGATTGGTGCATCTCTCAATAAATCTTTAAAGATATACACAGAAAAAAAAAAATGAAACTCGAGCCAAGAAAGAAAATCTAAATAAAGTTCTATTTAGGTTTTTTTTTTTTTGCTTTGAGAATGAGCAACAAAGTCCGTAAGACTTGATACTCCGTGACTAATCAAATGGAGATACGATGTAATGTCTCGAGAGCACTTAAGTTTTTTTTTTTTTTTTAAGGGGAACAAGGATTCGTGGCGGGGGCGAATCGAGATGGACAAGAAGAATCATATCTCGTAAATTTCTAAGCGACGTAGAAGTGGAGTATCATCTTGGTTCCTCAAACGGAAAGGAATCGATTAATATAGAAATGGTGTCTATGCGATGGAGATTTTCCGGGGCAGGTGGTTTTGCAAGGTCAACCACAAATGTCATTCGTACACATTTATATATACATATACATATATATATATATATATGATACTGACTTAGTACAATATATATATATATATATATATATATATATATATATATATATATATATATATATATATATGATGCAGATCTAGCAGATTTAGTGGACATCCCATGCCAGGATCGATATCTCCTCCTAGTCGTGCCTTATTTGATAGGGAAATTTAATTTTCAGGGCTCGTGCACCGCGCCTTATACTTTAAAATACGACTGCAACACGGGAGGTGAAAAATCTGAACCCAAACAAGTAGAAAGTCAAAAAAAGAGGATGCCCGAATGCATACTCAACTCGCCCATCGCCATCGCCATCGCGCCGCGTGATCGCACTGGGGGCGGCCCTTGGCTAGCGATCCCGAACAGCGGGGCCCGCCCACGAGCTCGGACCGATCCGAAACCGGGGGATGACGTGTGGATCCGGCAGCTGCGAATTGACTCCGTCTCGCTCACGGGTCAAGATAAGATCATTACCCCTCCCATCCACAGGAGCCGGGGAGCGGTCGCTGTTGGGGCCAAAAGCGAGAGCGAGAGAGCATCCGGTGACTCGAGGCCAGAGCAGCAAATGGGCAATATCCTAATGCCAAGTTGGGGGGGCTGGGGGGGAGGAATTTTAAGTAAAGAATCTACGTGTACGATTGTGTGCTGGTGCTACGTCCTCATCTCTCTTTTGACAAATAAGGCGGTCACTCACCACGTCCACTAGCTGCTGCCCTGATGTGTAGCAATAATGCGCACAAAACAAGGCTGTTTTTTTGCCGTTCTTTCAACCTTCGATTGAGGTTTTTTTCTGTTAGCTACTCGATGCGGTCTGCCAATGTGGGATGAGCTAGAGGACTGCATAAAAAATAATGGGCACGTAAGTTTTATCTTCTTTTTTTTTGTTTTTTTTGTTTTTTTTGGGAGGCGGGGTGGTTTGAGGAGATGGGTACGGGGGCCCATTTGCTGAAAATCCTATCCGAATTGAGTAGGATCTGGTGAGTAGGGGGAGATTAGAGCGGCATCGAGATTTGTTGCGGGGCGCGCTCTTAGATCAGCTGCTTTAGGGACGGATGGTAGGGGCGCTAGGCTGTTTTAGATAATATTCATTAAACACGTCGAGCTGCCGTAACGTGGCCTAGAAAGGAGGAGCAAACTCTGGAACGACAATAATGCCTTTGTCCCTCGAGATTCTCGTTAACATGATCCCCGCCTTGCCTCCCTTTTAAGGCAAGGGACGAAAATGGGGACGAGGTTTTGTTTGTCGTGAAGTTCCCCGCTCGTGCTGCGGTGGAGTCGCGGTTGTTCTGGGTTTATTCTAGAGTCAGGTAGGGCCTTGAAGGAGTCGTCTGGAAGGACCCACGGCGGTGCAAATACTGTCAATTGAAGCGCAATAATTGTTGTTTTCCCGCGATTATCCTTGATAAAAGAATTTCGATGACCGCATATCGTATTAATTCCAAGAACCGTGAGACGGGCTTTATGTATTGGTCCCTAGTCCAGGTTTAGAGAAGATTATTGTTGAACTGCGCAGGGATATCGTTCGCATGTAACCCCTTCGGAGAAACAACATGCACACCAGATATAACGGAGATAGAGGGGCTATAAAAGAAAAACAAACTCGATATCCATTTACAGCTATCAAGACAAACAAAAGCAGCCCTTAACGTCCACATTTTAAGATACCAACTACAGAGGCGAAAATCAAAGGCAGCAAAAGCCCCAATTTGGGGGAACTTATTTCGATTAAAATACGGAAAAACCTGCTGCATATATCTACACTTCCCTACTTAACAGAAACGAATCGACGACTGACACATCTGAAACATCGAACATCCTCAATCTGTTTTCCCGGCATCCTCGGAAAGGGAACCATCAACATCTGCGTTTGATTCGCCGAAGCTGCAAGATCCATTCAGCTGAACATCTAAACCGCTGACGATATCACAACTCTTCACCGCACTCTCCACTGCAGATCTACCGGACAGGGAGAACAATCCCATGGCAGCAAGACCTCTGCTCGAAAAAGCGTCAACATCCCTTATCCCGCTGTACAGACCCCTGCTTCCAGCAACGACTGCACTTTGCTTCTCATCAGCGCCACTCAGTACAACAGGCAGCATGCTAATCGACTGAGTAATCGTGGGGCTTGAACCACTAATCAGAAGGCGCAGAGTTTCTCTCGCACCCTCTTCAACCGCCGAACTCGTCTCAGGAATCAATGGACTCACAAGTTTCGGGTTCAGGGGCCCAATGGCAGTCGTGACAGTGGGCCCCGCGCTCACCAGGTAACCTTGTCCTGCGGAGCAGAAATCAATGACTGGAACATGAACAATCGAATCGCACATCAAAGGTGTAAAGGTCGGAATTTGTTGGGAACTAGGCTTTGGTAGACAGGCCAACGGGTCTGGAAGAATAGTTGGAAAATCTAGCGGAGGAAGGTCTCCCAAGTTTAAAGGTGGTGTCGCCATCAATAGACTGGAGGGTACAGGAGGTAGAAAAGAAGATAAAGATGGAACCAAAAATCCATCTGAAGCAGAAGCACGTTCAGGAGGTGGATCTGGGTGTTCCAGGGTCGATGCCCCGGGAGGGCACAGACAGTAGTATGGGGAGAAAATGGGTTGACATAAAGAAGGGACTTGAGATGATGTGCTTAAACAGGGTGGGAATGTCAATTTCCCTAGTGATTCCAGGACATCGGAAGGAGTGAGGGAATTATTCTCCAGTGAATCTTGAGTTTGAAAGATGTTGCAAGAACTTGAATTGAAAGTATCAGCAACGATTGGTAAAGCAGCTGACAAGTTGTCAACTGCTGCGAAGTGATTCTCCCCAAGCTTCCTCAACTTCTCCCTCGTGCTCCTTGTGGTCAAGTTTCTGACAAGACCTTCTTTGAACGAACTTGCTCTGGGACTGAGGCCTTGATGGCATGAATTAGCTTTTACTATTTGACTGCTGGCATAGGGGGGGCGAAGGGATTTAGATGAAGTAAACGATTGTGTATTTTCGCTTGCATTGGGAACATCAGTCCCAATACCATCTGATAGGATTGGGATGCCTGAAGAGCTAGCTTGGCTTTTACTTACAACCGATCCCATTAGATATGCTCGAAGGTGACTTGCAAAGCACTCAAGACGTGACCCATCAATTCCAGTCAACTCAGCAACAGTAGGTCTCTGACTGAGTAAATCCCTCATCTGCAGTGGCAAAACAAGGAAATACATATATGATTAGCATCCAACTTTTCAAAGAAACTATGACCGTTGAAAATTGACATCCCACAGAAACTTGACATGATTCAACCTTTTCATTTAGGCGCTACACATCCCCCATACAACAGGATAGGATTTTCAACTTATTATAGTGTCAACAACACTAACGGCTATTCCTCAATAAAGCATTTAATTATTGTGGGTACGCTCAATTTATGTGTTGACAACCCGCAGGAAACCTTACCTTTCTAAGCAATTCAGTTCCCAAGAGCTTTGATTTCTCTGAGCACCAAAAGTAAAATGCATTTCCATCCAGAACTTTGAGAACAAATGATCTACCCGAAGCATCTTCAGATATTTCCTCAATTACAACGAAAGAAGATTCGATAGAGCTGCTTAAAGTAACTAGCCTCTCTGTCTGACCATTGTCCCCGACAAATGACAAGCGCAAATCAGATGTTGGCAGAAGACTCAGATTAAAGTTCCCCCTGTGTCAATGAAAGAACGAAACAGGAAATGGATCCTCAGAAACAGTCCGGCTAGATAAATTTACCGGGGAAAATATCGATGCAAAAACGCATGGATGCAGAAAAATTGGTATATTTCCATGAAAAAAGAATCCACCCCATTTATGAAAGTACAATTTAAGTGAAGAAAACTCATCCTATGACGAACCATTATAACTCTTCAATTTGATTTGACTATGAAATGCAACATGCATTCACATGAGCTGTCAGTTTTTTTCCATTATAACCTTATTGCACTTGCCGGACTATTCATTTTTTTTCCAGGTGGAAACATTAAAAAAACCAAAAATAAAATAAAAATTGCTATTCTCTAGTAATTTAACGTACATGCAACCAAGAAACAATCAAAACTGTCAGTTTCTCTGAGACAGGTGAGAAATTAGCTAGCTAGTGAAAGAAAGATCACTATAGCAATGTGTTAACGACTAATAAACAAATCTCCTTCAAAAACACTAAATGGGATTATTTATCGCCCGTCACATACATCATGGATTAGCTCAAGATCTTCTTTAATTTTTTCTCTTTTGCTGCATATCTCAAGACTTTGGCTAAATTTCTCAGGTAATGTTACCTAAAAAAGAATCAATCATGTATCCCTTCTAACTGCAACCTAGTCTGCACATGCTTATTCTGGCTGCACCTATGATTTGATTCCAGGACATCTTACAAAAGGTATTTCATTTGCATAACTTTTAAACATCCAAAATAACTCCAGAAATTCTAACAATATCCGGAAAGACCACGCAGTTCCGGAGATGAGCACCATGCGGTGAGACAGATATAAACAGCAAGCACCATCAATGTTCAAGGAAATGGAGAGGTAATCGTGACAGATTACAAGGGTAATATAAAAAATCAGTGCATATAACTTTTAATTGTCAAACGCACGCAATGACAACAAATTGACTGAAGAGAACTTGGTGAGATCAGAGTTGCAAAATCATGAGACCTACCTAAATGACAAGCATAAGAACAGAAATAGTCACTATCATTTTATATTTGTGGAATTCAGATCCTATACACATTCAAAAAGCAACAGTCGACACTATAATATAGGAGCATGAAACTACCTTGACTCCCCTTTAATTCAGAGATCATAATAAGATACGCCCACTTCACCTACAAGTCAAAAGACATATTTATTGGGGAGGATGAACATGGTTACCAACAAGAAGCTACAACATTAATCCTCAACTTAAGATTATTTTCAGTGATATCATGGACCGTACGCAATGTTGATATTATTCAAGTATTCTCCACCATTTCTTGGAATATATTCTAGCAAACAACATTCAAGAACTCCTCAATTCGAAGACTCTGATGCTATGACATAATTGTCAAGAGGGTAAATTTTTCATTGTGAAGAAAGCATAGTTGGGTACACATAAACTACAGTCTATCAGCCAATATTCCTGCCACCAATATCTATATCCATATGTATCCAAAAAAAAAAAAAAAAAATTGCAAAAAGCAGAGAACCACATCAGAAAACGCAAAAACTGTTATGGTCCAACATCTGAGGTTTGCTTTACACAAACTTACTGGTATATCAACACGTGTCATATACTTTCATCTACAATATTTTAAACCAGCTGCCTGCAAAGAAGTCTGACAACATGATCTCCTGATAAGCTGCCCACAATTAGCATTACATAGCTAGCTATAATAGAAACCAAAAGATAGAACTCCACCGCATAAACTGGCAGGACAAACTACCAAATTCCAAATAATGAAGATAAGGAACAATAGGAACATAAAAGCAGCAAACACACTCCTTGTTAAACAATTCTATAAAAATCATCAGAAGAAAGGTTATCACAACACAAAACTAACCGATGCTCAATCAAAACACACAATACGCACTCACTTCAAAACGAAAGCTTATGAGAACTACATCCCACATGAAGGGAAAAGGATACAGGACGGAAAACACAGCACTTATATGCAATAGCATCAGAACATAAACATCAACTCCTAATAAAACCAATTCTAAGCTTGTTAGACTTCCAGAGGTACTAGGCATCCATAAAGCAACTAAGAAACGAAGAGGAAAAACCACTTGATGACATACAAAATTCCAATAGCAAACCAATAAGCACCGCTGGAAAAATTAGTCGGCGGCTGAACTATCTATACTACTGGAAAACATTGGCAACTCATCAGCAGAAACCAAAGTAAGATGCTCACAAGCCAACAGACAACTCACATACAATAATCCGAAAAACAATACAGATCAGGACTTCATTTACCTTGTCGAGGTGGGGCAAAGAAGAGTCCCTTGCTTGTTTATCTTGCCAACTCGAATTGAAACAAGTGGCATGCAGAAGCATCTGGCCAGGATTCCAACTTCCGCAGGCTCAAAGTGCTGATGATTAGGGAAAAACAAAAGCAAATCCGATGAGCCAAAATCAAGCGATAACACGAACAAATTAACCACATCATCTCAATTACGATGCACTCATTAACTATCTCATAAGGATCTCTAAACCAAATTGAAAAGAGACTCCTATTATCAGTAGCACGGTAAAGCGTTTATCCCTCACAGACCATCAAAATATAGCCATACATTCTATATAGGCCACGATTAACTCGAAATTAACCCTCAGCATCAAAATAAGCAAAAACCCTAACACTACGAGCCAGATAGGCTCTAAATCCCGATCGGAACAACAAGTACCTGACTGAGGTGAGCCAACAACCGATCCTCAGCCGCGCTGCTCGTCCCGGTCGACTTCAACAGCGGCTTCAATCTCTCATCCGCGCGACAGGCGCCCATCACTTGCATATCGAGCGCCTGCAGCCACTGCAGGACCCTATCCTCCCGATCGCTCCGCTGCATCAGCAGATCTCCGTCGCCGTCCCCGGCGAAAACGTCCTCCAGCCGCTCCGCCACACCAATCTCCTCGCCGGCCCCGCGCCGCGAAGCCCCCGAGCCCGGCCGGGACTCCGCCGAGGAGGACGAGGACGCATCCATCGGCGACGACTCGCCGAGCCCCTCGCGGCCCGGCTGCGCTCGGCGGTTCTCGTCGCTTTCTCTATCCCCGGAGCTGGCCATGGCGGCGAATCACGATATGCTCCGCCGAGGATTCACGCGGCACCGGCCGAAGATCCTCGCGGCGGCGGCGGATCGGAAGAGCGCGGATTCCGAGGTCGGCGACGGCGAGAATCGCCGGCGAGAGAGGGATTGAGAGAGGGAATAATGTGGAAAGGGGGAAGGGAATATTCGAGGGCTTCGATTTCCTTCCTGGCGATAGCGCAAACAAAAATGAAAGGTCGTGAGGGAAACAGAGGAGGTCGATTTATATAAATACACGCAAGAACGGAGGCACGAATTTATATTTTAAAGAAACGGAAAAAAGGAAATCGGGGGGAAAAATATAAAATAAAGATCGGACGGACGCGAGAGGCGGTTTATGGAATGGGGGATTAGTTTTGAGTTGGTTTGAGATCCAGGGCATGATTGCATGCCCCCACGTCAGCTCGCCTTGGGGAGGTGGGGCCCGGACTTCGCTTTGTTTTGGTCCGTGCCTGGGTCCCACGCGAAACCGTCGTTCGAGCATCGTGCTGACTCAGCACGGGCGCGTCCGCCAATTAGGTTTTAGCGGATGATTGATTTTGGGATGCTTGTTGATTAGTTTCCACGGGGTGGTTCGGTTCCCGATTATTCCTATTCGTGAACCGTTGACTCGTTTTCGAAATTTTTATCGGTCACCTCATATGAAAAATCGACATGATACATATATATACTTGAAGGGATAACGAATCGTTGTTAATAAAATCATAAATATATTCATATATTTATATATTGTAACAAGTAATCTCCTTTTTAATTAATAAAAACATGTCAATCCACGTTCTTTTTTTTTTTTTTGGTCGGTTGTCAATCCACATTAAATAAGTACTCTTATGAGTCATGACGTTAGTTCAGCTTACTTATTTAATATGATTTTAACTTGTCAACTAAATCATTTCTCAATTCACATTTGAAAATTTGCAAAAAATCAAGATATTGTATTTCAAGGCTCAATTCCTTAAAAAAACATTGACTTTGTCTCATATAAACATACCAATTTTAGTTTGGATTTTAATAATAGTTCAAACTTTTTCTTGTCTTATAAAAGAATACAAAGAAAGATCAAATCAGGTCCTAATTCTAGCCTGAGCATTTTTTTCCCTTCATAGAGTTACTTGCAGCGACTTCTAGTCGATTCAAAGTCCAATCATTGTTAAGTTCGTGAAATAACACAGATTTTTTACGGCATCTCTAATTGGAAATTAGATTTGAATATTGATCAAAAGTTGATGTTTTTGACAAGATAAAAAGAGAGAGAAAGAAGTCCATATCAGACGAGACCTAACCTATACTTAATGTTCTCCATTTTTTCCATCTCGTCACGTGTAACGAAGAAGCGTCGTCAATTTAAGAAAAGAAAAATGATGAGAGGGAGTGCTCTGTTTGTGGCGTGGGTGGATAGGGCGGCAACAACAGGACAAAGAAAAAGTACAGAAAATTGGGGTAAGAAAAGTGAGGAATCCATTTATTATGGTTTTCTCTTTCCGGCCGGGTAGATGGATGGAAATTGCGAGGCGACTAAATTAAGAGGATGGTGAAGTCGGTGTGGGTCCCGGGGTGGGGTCCACGTGGGGGCCCAACGTCGCTGTCCCGAAATCGACAGAAGCGGGGCCCAGCTTCGGGAACTGAACAAAAAATATCTGCCCACCGGGACCAACCCGGACGGCGATGCATGTTGTTGCCCTAGTAAATGCTGACATCAGGGCCCTCTGCCGACCGGACCGTTTCGTCGGTCGATCGGTTCAGAGGAGATTCGTGAACCGGGGTGGGCGATCTCTCGGGCGGATCCGAACGAGGCTCCACGCACGATTCGGGTGGGCCTGGACGGGCCCAACTTCTTCTTCTTCAGGCCCGGTCGTTGGTAACGGGCCAACGGCAGTTTAGAATTAAGGAATTTTCGTAAAAGCTGCCTCTGAGAAGAGTACGAGATGGAAACACTAGGATAATCTCACGAGGGTCGTCCAAATGACAAGGATCAATCCAAGCTATCTGGTAGCCAATCGTGTGCAAAGGATCATGTACTCGATGGCCATCAGCTTCCACCGTGACAGGGGGAAGTCCGAATGCGGCTAAAGGGCTGTTTAGCTAATCCATCGAGACTCCGCAATCGTGGAGAGTGATATTTCTGGTCATGGCAGCATCGTAGAAAGGGCAATACACAAAATAAAGAAGACCAGTGAACCCATCACCAGATCAGATCAAAATGACCATCAACATGACCTTTCGATCAGTAACACAGATTAAAGAACACAAACCAACGCAGAAAAAGCCCATCTCAAGAGATCTTGGAGACAATTGGGCAAATGCAGCACAAGACGCAATCCAGGCAGCATCTAGATGATCGTGATATATGTATGTGATGGCGTCCATCAATGCAATCGACAGAAATGAATGCATCAGACTAGGGTGCAGCTCCGGCCCACACATGATGCACACGTTTTCACAAGCTGGTGAATGCCTGGCATGTAAACACTGTAGCTGAAACGTCAAAATCCACTTCACTTTGCTCCAAAAAAAAAGTCAGTAGTCAAAATCATTCTGTAAGTGAACATTTGTGTTCAATTCAGGACAATCGAGTAATCGAATTCCTGTCTAAGTAATCTCCTGTTGAAATAAGGTGACAAGCTACAAGCCTACAAATCATTTGCTCTTCTTCGGCTCTTTGTTGTACTCGTTTATTAGTGCGTCAACATCTTTCGAGAAGAGACCCTCCACCAGAATCCCGTCCTTGGTAAACCTGAAGCATTAAGAAAACTAGAAAATCAGCCACGAAATATATCTGATGCAGGAATACTGTGAAAGCAAAAGCAATATTGAGTGTGGATATGCAAGGGATGGTTAGTGTACACCCATCAGCAAGCACTGTCTCCAGGCTCCAATAACATGAGAGAAAGTGCGTGAGAGGGGCTTTGTGAATACAGGCGTGCGTGAGCATGTATGTCTGAGAGAGAGAGAGAGCGAGAGACCACTGAGTGACGCTCTTGGTTAATTCCACTGGCTTGTTTGCTGCAATTGACTTCGGGTCTGCACTCGCTATGGTAAGTGTGTACAAGTCGGAGAATCTTGGTAATTTTGAAGACACCACCAGTCCAGTGCTGTTAAAGGAGCCCTGCATGGAATAAAAGAAAACAATACTTTGCCTCAGATAATCCCCTCTGCCACAAAGTACTGAATGTATAATCTCAGGATATAAAGTTTTCAGTTTATTCTGGCTAAGTTCACAACTCACAAGGCCAAGCATAAAAGGAGACAGAATATTCCAGCTGATGCATCAAATAAAAGAGAACCTTAAGTTTAAATAAGTCAGGGACACCAAAACTCTGATAATGATGTCTACAACAAAAAGAAACTTCAAATTAAGCCAGACAAGCCAACGCTCCATGGATTGGAAAATACATGACATAGTTTGCAGCAAATTCTATTACGTTCATTCAAACTCTAGCGCCATCTAAAGAGGCGATGCCCATTTCACATATTACTCAAACAATTTCAAAACAAATGAATGATGTTCTGACAAACTATCTCGTATATGATTACCCAAAAAGACAGTAAAACGTGGATTGGCAAATTGAGATGCAAAAGAAGACATGACTCTAATTTAAAGATAACCACGGAACACTATAGGCATAGAAGAAATATTTCATCTCTACAACTCACCAAAAAGAAAGACGCAAGTAGCAATGATCAAGATCAACAACCACAATATATCAATACTGAGAATGGATAGCCAAATGCAAAAAATTTCAAGATAGAGTTAAGGAAATGGAGGTCGAATTTACTATGTCATCAGATATGTGCAGAAAATTGCCTGCCATAGCAAAAGCAAGAATCTTAAAGTAATCACCAGGTCAAACCAGACTTCCATCAGCCAAGACATGAAGGTGGGTTTTCCTGACTTTGCATATGTAAAGAAAAGGAGGGATACATACGAGTGAAATGACAAAGGTCCATATATCAATCAAAAGCGTCACCAGCTAAGGCCCCTCAATGACCACTTAGTGATATAGGAGGTAGAGGTGCAGAGGCATCCATTTCTATCATGAAAAGTAAAAAAGGGTACATGCAAGAATTGGTCGGGGGGGGGGGGGGGGGGTTAGTATCTAGAAAGCCCAAATCACGAGAAGGTACTCGAATCCTTCATTGAGAGGTAAAGGATGATACCTAGTATCAATACTCATTTCCTGGTGAAATGCCTGCTTCTTGCCGAGATTAACCTAAGTTAAATGGAGTCTTTTGCTCTATGAAGAAATACAAATCAGAGTTTACTACTAATATTTTGACTTGCTCAGCTCTTTTGACCAAGCCTGGCTGAGGAGCTCATATTTCAAAGAGATCTGCCCCTACAACATTCCTTTCAAATGATAATTACCATACTATGAGTCTGTAATCCCCACATTTTCTTGAAACAGGAAACACAGAAATGTTGTAAATTATATGATCTATAC
The DNA here is from genome assembly GCA_016097605.1 of Eucalyptus guilfoylei. Taxonomy (NCBI): domain Eukaryota; kingdom Viridiplantae; phylum Streptophyta; class Magnoliopsida; order Myrtales; family Myrtaceae; genus Eucalyptus; species Eucalyptus guilfoylei. Next base: position 23,737,615 of record CM027869.1, read on the forward strand.
ACTAGAATCAGACACGGTAAGGAGGGATAGAAGTTTACACAATTCCAAAACGAGCTTTCCATCAACAACAATTTCAAAAGTTTACAGAAATGTAAAAGCAAATATAGGCAATTTGCCACTAATTATCTTCAAACTTATATTACTTTATGCCCAGGTAGTATTAAAATCAGAATATAGAATACAACCAATAATTCAAAAAGCTATATGCCAAGAAGAAGCACATCCCAAAACATACATTTAATTTTTCAGAAGTTCAGTAAAACTAGAATTTAAATAATTAAAAAGCATGAAAGGGTTGAAATATGAACAAGATTTCATAAAAACTTTTTGAGTCATAACATTAATTAAGTTTCTCCCTCATACATAGCACAGGTTTGAATGCTAGCTAATAAAATTATGGACCTAAATAATCTTCATTGGAAAATTCGAGAGATCTTTCTGTTAAGAAAGAAGGAAAGATACATCAGGGCCAAAGCACTCCCCCCAAAAAAAAAAAAAACAGAAAAAAAACAAACAAACAAACAAATAATTTGAACTTGAAAAGCTTCATAACCTGCCTTTCAAATACTCAAACCAAAAAAGTTCCAATTCTCATCCATCATTACCAACAAGCTTCTTCAAGAATCTAGAGAGTTAACAGTAACAAGACAACCCTGGATACACTGTATCCATACTCACAAGAAAAAAGGAGTACTAGATCTGCCGCTAAGGGTAAATATCTTCATATTTATTTGAAATTAGATTTTTCAACATCTTAAGATCAAATACTGCATCTGACATTCAAGACACAACCCAAAATATGCACACAAGGTTTCACATTTGCCAATGGCTAACATAGATGAAAATAGACAAGCACATGCAAGAACCACAATATAAAACTCATAACTTAAAACATGGTCAAGTAATAACATCACAGCACAGTAGGGTGAAAAACAAAAAGAAGTAGAATAAGGTAGAATGTCCGCGACATCGGTGTATAAGAAGTCATCCATTCTATGAAACAAGTAAACTCACCACAGGGGCATAGGTGAACATAATGGCATTCTTCTCCTTGGTGTATATGAGCAGCTGCAGTATACCATTGAAAACTATATATGTGCCAGAATTAAGGATCACGATCTCTAAATGAAATCAAATGTGACAATTTCAACGAAAAAAATCCCTCTTCATTCCTGACTTTGAAGAGCATCTCTTTTCACACCCGCCCACTCAGGCATTTCAATCTATAAGTCCTCGTCCAATTCAGAAAGAAAGAAAACAGAACGGTAAACTTTTCCCACAAAAACGAAGGCAGAAAATAAGGAAAATCAGCACGATGGCCTTTCCCTCCTTCGCATTTATCTACTGAACAAGCAACTAAAAAGATCATACATTGAAAAATCCCAACTTTCAACGCAGCACAAAAAAAATCCCCAAACAAACCACTCAATTTGCAAACACTCCACCTCTCCGCGTAAAAAGACAGCGGCAGTTCCATCAAATCCGCAATATTCAGTCCACTTTCCCGGAAATCAAACACATAGAGGACGCCAAACGAGCGAGAAAGAACAAAAGAAGAAAAAAAGGATATAATCCGATGCAGGTGATCAAGAAGTCCCGGTTCTCGGGGAACTTCTTCTTGTAGAACTGGGCGAAGAGGGCGATGGCGATGATGACCGCCCCCATCAGCAACCTCACGTTGCTCATCCGCACGTCCTCCGCGTACCCGCGGCTCTTGACAATCTTAACAAAATCAGACCACAACAACGACAACGAGAATCACCGATCGCGCCCAAGAAATCGAGCGACTGAAAACGAACGGATCTGGGAAAAGGGACGACGGCGGAGGAAGGCCCAATTAATCGGCTGACGCCTCGATTGATCGGTTACCTCGGAGACGGACTCGTCGAGAATGTGCTTGATGGAGTGCTGATCCAGGAGATTCGCCTTCTTCGCGCTCTTGCTCGCGGCTTCCGGCGTGGTTTCCGGCATCTTCGAGCGCAAGCGCTTGCTTTGTCCGGACAGAGAGAGAGAGGAAGGGAGGAGGAGGAGGGGTTTTGGTTACTCGGTACTCGCGACCGCTTCTTCTCTGGTCAGCGGGGGGTTTCTGCAGTCCGATGAGGATAATATAACGCATGCGAAATGGGCACCCAACCCCTTTTGTTTTCGTCTTTTCGCTCTATATATACATACATACATATATGTATACATACATACATATATGTATGTATGTATGTAGAGGCTGGGCTTTTTAAGGAATTGTTATTCGTCGAAAATGAATTGGTTGGAATTATTTTTGGACCTCGGTCGCATGCGATTGGGGAAATTGTACAAAAAGTCTTAAACTTATTATATTTTTACCGATTCAGTCTTAAAATTTTTTATTTAATTTATTAATTTTAAACTTATTGTATTTGTACCCATTTAGTTATAAACATTTTGATGATTTATCAAATTAGTCTTTTCCACTAATTTTGGCCTAAAATCGATGATGTGGTGATTTACTCAGTGCCAAACATTCTATGTGGTAGTTGCGCTAATATGGATAATTTTTAAAATTATTTAAAATTGTGTTTTTTATTTTTTATTCTTTTTTAATTACCTTGGGCTAGCAATCACTTGTGGCCCTCGTCTGATAGGCCAAGCTAGAGTCGGTGACCTAGGGTCAATTAAAAATAATAATAATAATAATAATAAAAGAAGAGAAAGGAATACAAAATTTTAAAAAATTGAAAAATTATCCACGTCAATACCAATTATACCTCATAAGATGGGCGATGACTACTTTGTCAATGATTTTTAATCAAAATTGGCCAAAAAGATTGAATTGACAAATCTTCAAAAGGTTTAAGACTAAATTGGCACAATTGAGATATTTATAACTAAATTGATACAAACACAAAAGGTTTATAACTAAATTAGTCAAACTGAAAAATTCAAGTTGAATTGGTACAAATACAATAAGTTTATGGGTTATTTAGTAATTTTCCTACTTATGATTTCTGGAGGGATAAGAAATAATTTACCCAAAAAAGAATCAACAATTCCCTTTATAGTCTGTTCAAGATTCCAAACTCCAAATTTTTTTACAACTAAACACAACGGTTGAACTCATTGCAAGACTCAACCCAAAATTTATGACATAAGCCGACAACAACCATGCACCACCTAAGTCTGCTTCCTAGAAGCACATTTCCCTTTCTAGAGGATTCGTAGCATGTCAAGCCTTGTTAAGGCTCATTCGCCTTGCATCATATTAAATCCTGTACTCCATTGCTTGTGTGGGCTCTTGTGAATTATGTGAGTTTCATTCTTTGAAGTAATGAATACTAATCAATAGGGTTGCCTCAATGACTACCATTTCCATATAAGAAGGGAGAGGTGGGGAGTTCGATTTCCCAACTTCTCAAGAAGGGTTGGGAGTGAGGACATTTAGTTTCAAGTTTGAAGATCGACTTTTGCGCTCTACAAAGAGACAAAATAAAAGTATGAAAGTGGTTTGAGAGTTAAAGCATAGCTTATAAAAAAAAATAAAAAAAGAAGAAGAATTAGAAGTAGGAAGTCTTGATAGTAAGAAGTAAGGAGTATTGATAGCTTAAGTACTCGAACTTTTGTCTATTTTATAATTGAATACCTAAACTTTAATTAATACCTCAACTTTCGATATCTAACTCATTTTAAAGACGTATGTTATATTGATTGTCGTGTAATGTAACTTTGCTAACGTAGTATACAACTATGATAAAGCGTCCTATTTGACTCATAAACGCCACTCAAAATAGCATTAATCTGTGATAATTGCTACGAAGCTGCTTCATCCGATATTAAGCTGTTGTAGTTTTAAAACGTTCCACCACACACACTAATTAGATCTCTCCAATTGGGATAGTAACACGTTAGCAACAGCACTAGACGGGTCGATATGGATAGCACCTAGCATCCATCATTTATGAGTAGGACCATTGGGGTATCTGACCCCATACGCTCCCCGAGATTACTCCTCTTTTTTTTTTTATTGTAGTTGCTGGTGGAGTGAAATCAGCACGCATCCAATGTTCCCATCTTGTTCCCCTCGCTCGTCTTCCTTTTCCGAGGTTTATCGCATTCACCTCAAATTTCTAATTGGCACTTTCCCAAATCACGACGCGAACTAGGGGGGTGTCGAGCGCCCTCCGAGTACAGTAAAACACGCAGTACGCCACCCCAGAACATCAATACGTTCGTATGAGAATGTAAAATCTGTCTAGCCATACTGACCAGAACATCAATAGGTTCGTATGAGAATGTAAAGTCTGTCTAGCCATACTGAGAAAACAAAGGGGAATCGCACATAAATTCCACAATCGGATTGTCAGCAGAGGGAATCAATCGTTAGCATCTTGCGAAATACAAACAATAAGACCTGCCTTGACACGGATTATTTCCGCATTCCCCCTACTACGCGTGTGTAATTGATAACTTACCTAAATGAGTCACGGAATGAGCAATGGTGCAACAAAGGAAGGCAGAGAGGCAGGGAGAGAGAGATTCCCGTCATGGGGGTTTCGACCTCGAGGCATCAACACCATCTCCAGTTAGCAGGAACCGAGCCCCCCTCACAAGTTCTTCCTTGACCATGAACAACACAGCTGCAGCAAGCACGCTCTGAACAATTTTAGTACTCATTCCTTTGTAAAAACCATAGAGGCCTTCATAGTGTATCATCTTCAAGATGGCATCTGATGTGCCTGTATTGAAGAAATGAACAAGTGCAGCATCAGTACACATGGCATGTCACGGGAGGGGAGAAAACAAGAGTGACGGGCATGACAAGATTGTATGATTACAATCCTTGAAATAAATCATAAAATGCATTACAATATCTGGATTACGCAGATGTATTGGCTTGCAATCCCATTAAAGAATGGGATAGTATGAGAAACATCAGCAAAACGCAATAATAACCTTTATAATGATGCCTTTTGTCTCCAGTAGTGGCCTGTTTAGCTTGAAGCCTCGCCTGCATAGACAAGGGAGATCTATGAGGAAATGAAACGTTCAGAAATTTCAGGCTTTTATTCCCTCATATTTCGAAGAAATTAACATGGTAATTGGAATTGATTTTGCAGTGTATAAACTTCATCAGCATGCTTATCGCTATAAAGAAAACAGAAAAAGAAGACTAGCTTTCCTAAGTTTCACTTCTCCCTTGATCTTCAAGCAGCCTTCCTTACATAATTATTAAATTTCTGTTTGCTAGTCATATTTTCCTGTACCCAAAATCAAAATTTTCCTCCAGTGTATAAAAGCCAGCCGGTCATTTTCAATATTGCTATTCCTTTTCAGCCTTGACCGACTCCACGAATCTTAAAGACAGCATAGAAACATCAATACTTAATTGTGGTTAAAAAGAAAAGCGGACACATAGCTACTTAAACTGCTTAACCAATGAAAAAAGTAGCAAACTCAAATCATGTCTGGCAACATAAAATGTTTCATGAGCTAACAATAAACTGCTTGAAACTTCAGATGCACAGTTATTCAGTCTTTATACAAGCCAAGGTAACTAACCTTGACAACTAGAAGAGGATATGTCACGACAGTGGCACCAAGCTTAGCCAGGGCTCCCAGGAGGAAGATCTGAAAAGAGGAAATTTTTATTAATCAGGGCTGAGAGAGTGCTTGCAGAAATAAGGCAATACAAAGAAACACAACTCTTTCACGAGTCATTAAGTTGGCAAAAAGTGGAGATCAAAGTCACCTCCAGAGCAGTTGGCGCACTCTTGCCCTTCAACGCACGTCTCTTGTTTAACTTCTTTAACATAGTTTCGTACAGCATGAACTGAATGGAAGGATTACTTACCTGTATATATATCAGAGGGAAAAAAATCAATATTACCACCTTTGCAAATACAAAAGCCATCTCGTTCATACCATTATCAATGTAGGGAATACACCTTTCCAGAAACCCCAAAATCCAGCTTCATTGTACACTTCTTGAATCTGTTCAATGTTAATAGGCAGAAGAAGATGAGTAAACAGAAGAGAAATTACAACATAAATCTCAAATCATCAGATAAGGAAGTCAGATTCAAATAGAGACAGTAAAATGCCACTAATTCTATTTCTTGATAAATAAATTCCCAAATTCAACAGTAACTCTCTTGCTTATTAGGTCTCGCATGAAATATATGTCTCTCAAAAAGATTACCAATGAAAACTTAGTTTTGCTCTCTTCAGGTACCAAAACTATATTAACCATTTGCCTCATAGTAAACATACAATCTCTAAAAGCTCAGATGCTTCTCAGCTCACTCAGCATTCAACAATATTAGGGTTATTCACATCAATGGGACAGCATGCTCATGCGAAATACCACCATTAAATTAAGTACATGGATTAGAGGGGCAAGGAAGGCTACTCTGATTTTCAACCGGACCAATGGATGAATAAACTAGACTAAAAATGAACTCGTGATCACTCCATCACTCAGTCTGCCATAATTGGCATTAAAGGTGAGTTCAACTAGTTCTTCTAAATTATACATAAGATCATCTTTTGGCAAGATACAGCCCAATGGGGGAGAGAGTCAAACATGAGAATGCCACTGTGCATTAGGTTGCTCCATACAAAGTCAAATTACTGAATATATGAACATTTTATACGCATGCAAGGGCACAAGCACACACTACGAAGACCACATTCACACAGGAAAAGATCTTTAGCTGCTTCTGGAGTAGACATTCCATTTCATCCAACCGAATCACTGTGTGCCAAGCATTGGAATAAGGAAATTCAACCCTTGGCGCATGGTGATTGGCTTGATAGACAAGATCATGATGCTCCTGCCAGCTAAATTTTTTTCACACAGTCCTGTTCTGACTAACACCAATAGATGTATTCTAGGTTTAATGACAGCAAAAGTTGCCATTTTCCAACAAGGAAACTACAAAACTTTTACCCAGGTGATGATTTTGGCATTTAATACATGCTCTAAAGATAGAGAAAGCATATGAGGTGCTACAGTCCACACTGAGAGAAGTTAATAAGGGAAGACAAGAGAGGGGTACTAATTTTAAATGAAATATTCCTCTAAGGCCAAAAAGGAGAAGAACCTACCACATGGCCAGTTCCATAAGGAGGAGGCTCTACAGCAGCAAGAATTGCATCATCTGGAGCAGCCTTATCTAATTCAGACTTCTTTGAGATTTTCGAGTGAGTCTGCAGGTCCACAAAAAGTTGTTTGAGAAAGGGACTGCAAAGCAGCATACGTCTGTACTCACATGCACAATACAAGCTACATTTACTTCTATTAGTTCAAAGTTACCTCAGACACTCCCTATCCCCTCCTTCAACCCCCTTACCACAAACAACAACAACACATACACACACACAAAAGAAGAAAAAAAGCACTCTCTTGTTGAAATATCCAGCAGTGCAATGCAATGGTCCCCTGAATCATTACAGCAATGAGACAAACCAAATGGCTTCATAGCCAAACATATTACCCACCAAATGGATAAAGAATTTTCCAATTAAAAGGTATGTAAGACAAGATTTGACAGGAAAATTAAGATGAAATGGATGGTAGCTTGGATAGGCATTATAATATGAAAACTTGACCCAGACAATTTACTTTTGAGCACGAAGGACACTTGAGCTAATCTGGACAAACCACTCACCTGCATTCGGGTTACAACTACCCATATTGGGTTTGTTAGCAGGACATTTATGCACCTGCAAAGAGGAGCCGACCAGTTAATTATGATAAAGAATATACAGCGAATTCAATGCATATATTAAAGAGAGCTAGCAAGAAGTAGACTAATATCAGCGAGAAGTAGACTATTATCAGTGAGAAGTGCCAGGTCTAAACCCGATTAGGGACCCCAACAACAGAAGCTGACAAATGTTCAAATTTCCGTTTGAAGTCCCCACTATCATGGCCAAAAGAATGGGGAAAATAAAACCTCTGATTCCTTAGCACAGTATACTGCAATGAGAACTAAAATAGGAGCAGAAAAAACCCATCTTAGCAATTAAAGCAGCCAAAGTATCAAACAAGCACCCACTACCATACATGTGTATTCTCACAACTCGATCATGATTTTCAGGGGAAAAAAAAAGGGATTTGTTAAAATGACTATTTGGTAAATATATGGCATTCACCCTGAATGTGCATTGTAGAGAACAAAAAAATTACCCAGATAAAGCAGCCACCATGAGTGATGAGAACATCCCAACTGTTCCATCACCCATCCCTTTCTTCCTCCGTTCAAGTGCAGCAATTTCTGCTTTCTTCCTGAATATTTGATAGAAATAATAGTAAACACCCTGTAGCATGAAAGTTGCAGGTACATAAGAGATCAAAAAACTTTACAAAAAAACAAAAAAAGGTTTCGCATACAGTAGATTTTCAAAAGGTCTGTCTAAGATTTTGCCCACATTAAATAGTCTCTAAGTACAGTTTTGGAGCTGTACTTTTTCTTTCCATTTTTTTTTCTTTATTTACCTGCTGCCTGCAAACACTTAGCAACACAGCTGGTATTTCCTTGATCACATCCTTTGAAGGAGTTGCCTTCAACTCAAAAAATACTAGAAGCCCAGGTACTGCGTATATGCGACCTAAATTTTTCCCTTGCTTTTTTTTAAAAAAAAAATAAAAAAAAGAACCTAGTTAACCCAGCTCAAGGCATCTTGCTCATCCAATCCAACAAGATAAGCAGCATATATTAGAGACATCCACATCTATCCTATTATATGGTAAAACAAAATATAACTTGGTGGATTTTCTTCATCTTCTTGTTTAATTTTTGCCTTTTCAATTTCCCACTTAAACAGGGTTGATCCTATCGCATACAGAGGAACCTGAAAGCTTGATGAATTGCAGGCCTACCCAATTTGCAAAGTACTGATCTAATGAACTTCAACTTGGCACAAACACAAAGGCTTATTGCTTAAACACGGAGGACTGCCATTGATTATTAAGAACAATGACACTTACTCGGCAAAGAGACTACAGAAAATGAATGAAGCAATGGCACAAACTTTACTTTCATGGGACCACATAGCAAGAGCATTGTAAATCAAAATCTCATATAGACGCTGTTCTAATTCAGCAGGCCCAGCCCACTTTAGATACATGCCCAGCCAAATTCAAGAGAATATAGCAGCAGTGAGAGCTGTGCGACCCAAATATTCAGCATTTTTCATCACGAGACAGCGAAAGGACATTTAATCTTACTCCACTTATACCACTCAAGTTAAGTCTAAGATCCCGCATCCTCCCTTTTTCTTCTATGCACATGAAACAACAGAAAACCCCTCGAAATCATAACCACTCATTCTAATCCTCCCGTCAAAACGATTTCAGAAAACTCCAGGTCCCTCACAAGGAATTAAAGATACAAGGAGAACGGAAAGTTGAACAAAGGCGTGAGCAGCTCGTATTTGATATCAAGGAACAATAGCGCAATAGCTCACCTGAGACGCAGCCGTGCCTGCGAGCGACGGCATTAAGCCTCCGTACAGCCGCCCCCATCCCTCTTGCTTGGCCACCTAAAACAGCGAGCGAGCAAACAGGAATCAAGCTCAAACGGCAGATGGACACGCAACCGAGACCAAAGCATCCGCTCACAAATCGTTCCCAAACCGAACGGCGAAAGCCGTGTTGACTTCCAACTACCTCGAGCGCGCGTTGACCCAGATCAAACCCCCCAAACCAGCTCAAAACACAATTCCACGCCCCGCGCGTTCAAAGTTGCCCCCGGGAAACGAAAGCGGACGAAGCAAAGCGAAAGCAAGCGACGCACCAACCTGATACATTTGCTCGAAGGTCCCGAGCTTCCTCCTCTCCTTCTTCAGATCGCGCTCCGTCTGCTGACGCGTGTTCACCTGGAGGACGATCCGAACGTTTTTCTTAGCACCGGATCAACACGCGCCGCGCGAGAGAACTCGAAGCGCGCGAGACTCGAGAAACGAAAAAAGAAAAAGCGTTCGAAACGAATCGACAGCGGGATCGCGGGCGGTTTACCGTCTGGAGAGGGTAGGTGATGAGCTGAGCGATGATGCCGCCGCCGGCTCCCGCGAGGCCGTTGATCAGAGCGTCCGACATGGCTTTCCTCCCTCTCTCTCCTTTTCTTTCTTTTTCCCGGGAAAATGATCGCGGTGCCTACTTTTCCGGACGGGTTTTCTCGGGAAAATGGAGTCAAGCTTTTCCCTCTGGAGAGAGAAAGGGAGAGGGACTATCCGGGCGTTTGGGATGTAGCGGAGTAAATGACACATGTTGATGGCGTGATGGCGACTGGTATCAGAAGCGCCACGCCCACCATCCCCCCTGTCCTTTTTTGGGGTTTGGGTGATTGTTCCGTTCAAGGAAGCGGATGGAGTTGCGGGAATGACGAATTCGCCCTCGCATGACGACGCCTTTCTGTTGGGAATATTCCCCTTCCCTTTCCGAGAAATTGGATTAATCAGAGTTGGGTCAACCTTTGTCGTCCTCTTAAAAATGGAAACATAATTTAGCGCGATGCTAGGTCTCAATCATCGCAAGTTGAAGGCAATAACCTGGTAAAATGACCTGTATATCACGACGGCCAAGTAGCAAAACTCGTATGCTCCCGATGCACGTTAATTCAACTAACATACACCATTCGATTAAAGAAATCCCGCATCAAATTCACCTTGTTCGGTTGGACACAAGTAGTTGGAGCATTGGCTATGCATTCTTCGCATGATTGGAAAGAACGGTGGGGAGAGCAGAAACTTTAAGCTTCAAATTCTTCATAAGATGAAGTTGTTATGGATATACATTCTTTGCTTAAATGAAAAGAATGGTAGTGAGAGCAATAGTTTTTAAGGTGGAGCATAGCTGGGTCGCGTTCGATCTGGTTCAACACGGAGATGTCTCAGGCAATACCGCTCTACAAGGTCTAACTTGCAACTCAGTCAAAGCCTCTCGTTACATCATCTCCGGTAAAAGACATGAGCAGAAGAAAATGACCCAAGAACGCTAAGGGTAACCTGAGTTGGTTTTGAATTTTGGCGCTTGCACAGTTGTCATCGTTAGTCTACTAAAAGTCACAGGGTATCACAAACTAATGATCGAATGACAATTTTTCCGAGCAGCATCTAATTCCTTTTGTCTCCCCTTCATCCCCATTCTTATCAATATCAAAACCAGGAGAACAAAATACCCATGGCACGCAATTCATCCAAACAAAAACTCCCGGCCAGTCTGAGGTTAATTTACCCCTCCATCTAGCTTCCAGCTCCAGCAGGTACAGCGACAGGTTTCGAGTCTTCTGCCTTTTCGTGTTCTTTGTTGAGAATCTAGAAACAGAAATAAGTAATATCAATGAAGTGTGCTAGAATGATAGAGTATAAATAAGTATGTTTATCCCATGAAGCAAGTACACCCAAATGCAACTTCTTGAGGAGCTTAGTGAGGTCTACGAATAAGGAGCGCACACAATTAAATTAACTGATGATTCTTAGGACAGAAAAACTGGCCGAGAAAAGTAGGACAACCAAAGCAAGCTCTCAGTAATTGATAATAAGGAAACTGGTCAGGAACTCATCCTATATAAAATGGAAGCGTAAACATGGGCTCTCGAGCTAAAAGCCTAAAACTAAAGTTCTGTAGGAATTAGACGGGTAGAATCAGTACTGGAAGACTGCATGGTCATGCAACAACCAGAAGGGGAATAAGTGCAAATCACCCAAGGAAAAACGCTAATTCAAAACTAGAATATCAGAATGAAGGCAGCTGACGAACCTTATTGTTGATCAAATTATGGAGCGCAATCACACTTCGGATGAGGGAAGACAGATATATAACTAGCATCATATCATTCGTTTTAACTGCAAAGAGGAAAGTATCCAGTAAGGATAAAGTGAAAAATATTAAGCATAGTAGCAAAATTAAAATCCCAAGATATCCTTCCATCACCTGCAAAAGCCTTTATCAACTCATTCACATTCAGATTCGGAAGGAGGTTAAAGACATCCTAGAGGATCCGCAGAAGAAAAAAAGTGTTAGGACCGAATTAAATAACAACTGATATTCCATAATCAGTTTGAAGTCTATAATTTCTGATAAAAATATTATTCAAGCAAGGAGAGGACAGGCTCACAAAAGCAATACAGATTGAATAACAAAATAAATGCGACCAGTGAACTAGTAAAATAATCCCGATCAAACGAGAAGTTGTCTAGTAACTCTGATAATGAATAAGCATGGAACTGAGAATTTTCCACAACAGGCCATTAGCCCATCAACGCAATTGCTAATAAATATAAGACTGCTCTCCTTTATTTCCATCTGAAACTATAAGCTTTAAATGAACAAGAAAGACATGGTTCAAAAACTTGGAAGTTCTGTGGGGCAGCAATATTAACTGCCAATACAGCAGAAGCAGAGAGCCAGGTTCTATCTTGCATCCAGTGGAATAAACTTCATTCCCAACAAATGCAGTTATTCTTAAGCTATAGTTATTTAATTATCTATTTACATATATGTCAGCATGCATCTTGCAGATGAGAAATACACACACATTCTTCATAGATGAGATGACAATAACGAACCTGCAGATGATACAAGATCTCGTGATTTAATGGGAGCTTTTTATCAACAACAAGATCAAGATAACTTCTTATCTCCTTAAGTCGAGCATCCAGTCCCTTCAAGGCTGTGAGCTTCCCAGTGACCTGTACATAATAAAGAACTCTCGAGTTAAGGACAATCGGCAACCAAATTTAATCCCTGGACCTTCATTCTACAATTGAAACTCATATAGATATTAGCCTAAAAAAGAGTCGGCACACTGTATCAGAAAAAAGAAAAAAAAATCGGGACAGATTACCTCTGTGGCAAGGGTGCTAATGGTCGTATCCTTTACATCACGTAGCAAGTGCTCCACACCTGTCAATCAGTGAATCATAGATGCAGTTCATAGTACAGCATGTGACTACAATGACATCTAGGACTAGAATTAACAATGATATTACTAATTCAAGACAGTAGTTTTCCCATCTCTAAAACATACCTATTTCCTCAACCTCATGGGCAGCAATTTCTGAAGGAACGTGCACGAACACTTTCTGACTCTTCTGAGTTGCATTCTAAAAAGAAAAGAAAAAGAGCTTAACCCTGGAAAATTTAAATGAACCTCATATGTGTTTTGTTATATTACATGGAAAGCACACCGAGCTTAACTTTTGACAACAACAGGCAGCTACGGCAGGAAACTACCTACTCTTACCTCTTTGACTTCTTCAACAGCATAATATGCCTTTGTTGGTATTCCAAGCTCCTTGGGTTGAACATCAATTATAACCAGCACAGGATTCAGGACATAGCTGAACATAAGAGGTAAAACTTGATTAGTACTATATCAGTTTGAGGGAGCAGCCCATGAAATGGAAGTACAAATAGATTAGTTTGACTCAATATAAAGATGCTAGAAGTAGCAAGAAAAAGGAGTTTACCAGTTATACTCATTCCATTATTCTATCCAATGAAAACTTTTGCCCATGTTCTACCCAAAAGGTAAGTGATCTTTCCCGGTGAAGTTTTTAAAATACAATTAACAAGGCCTCTCCCACAACAGAACCCAACCGAAACCCGTAGAACAGTACCGAATTCATCATCAATGTGCCTAATAAGGATGCTAATAGAAAACAAAGGCAATAGGAACTTGTGTCACTATCTTCCTTATGACGAACTGTCCACTTAACTCATAAATAAAAGCAAAATTAGACAGTGCAGGTCCTATAGGGAGGAGGATTACGAAACTGCAATAATTATATCTCGTGCACAAAACCAGCAGAGAGTCTTACTCATCAAACAATGCATGGATATTAAGGTCATTTTCTCGCAACTTGGGACCAGTGCTATACCATCCAACAACATGCTCCTTCGCTGGAAGATAATACGCAGAGCAGGTTACTAAACAATTACCAATTGAAATAGTTACTGAAAGAAAAAAGTGACTCCATAAAAGTACCATTTATTCTCTTAAACATGGAAAACATCGATTCATGGTAGTTGTGATCAAGAAACCAGATGCTTGGATCCTTGTCATCTTCCTCAAAAGGTACTGAAGATCAGGAAAAAAAAGACAAAATCAATAAGCGGTGATCTTCATAAATCACATGCCGAGCAGACAGTAGACGACAACATAATATGTACATCACCACCAAACTAAGCCCAATACTCTCCTTATACCAGAGAAATACTAGCTAATAGATAAAATCAAGCAACAGCGAGACCAGACTAAACCATCGATGGCTCCTCTCACTTAACAGCAGAAATTTCAGGAAGACAATACTGAGTGAAATGCCTCTCTAGATGCCAATGGCCCTCACTTCAATGAATTTCCATCACTCAACACCTTGCATCTTTGTTTTAGGTTTATCCTCGCTTAAGGAACCGCCACCGAATAGCTAAAGATCCCAGATGTTCCACTCGAATGCTCTACTTCAAACTCGGCAAACTAATTCATCCTCCAAAAGCCAATGTAAACAAGTTCGAAGCTTGTTTCCGCGAAGCAACTACAGTCCTAAGCGTTTAGCGATCAAACCAAAGCCGAGTCGCAAGATACGGAGCTACAAGCAGAGCAGCAACCTCTCGGAATTCGCTCGATCAAAATCCTAAACCCCATTCTTCAACAGAACCAAATGCCGTATTCAACCGCGCCACGAGGGAAACCTATTCCTCACTAGCAATCCCAACGCCCAACGCCCAACGCATCCAGATCTGAACCGGACCGGAGAAACCAAAAAAATCCCCGGCCGAATCCGGCAAAGCGGAACGAGCAACGACGAGGAGAGCGCCGCGGCGCGCGAGGGGAACCGAACCTGCGTAGCTGTTGGTGACGTCGACGGTGCCTTTGAAGGTGGTGCCGAGCAAGACCCCGACGACGCGCCGGCGGGTGTCCTTGGCGACACGATTGTAGTTGTCGACGATGCTGAGGAGGACCAGGGGGTGGACTATCACCTTCTCTATCGGCCTCGCCGATATCTGCTGCGTCTTTATCACGTCCATTCGCGATCTCGCCGGCGCCGGAGTTGCTTCGAGATTGTCCCCGGTGCTTTGCTTCTCGCGCAGGTCTCTCTGTGTGTGGAGCTCTTGCTTGCGAAGAGGACAAGGGACGAAGGCGAAGTTTTAAAAAGGCTTGGCTCGCTCGAGTTCGGTGATTTTGAGAAATTGTAGTTGGTCTTGGGCTCGTTATGGGCCTCACAGGCCCATTTAAACGGCCGGAAATAGACCTCGCTGATTTGGGCTTTCAGCTTGGGCCAGATTGAACTTTGATTTTTTCTTTTTCTTTTTCTGTAGGTGTGTTTTCTTGAAGCAGATAAAAAGGAGAAAAAAGGAAGTTATGTCTTGATAAGTAAGAAAAGAAATGATTTGTACATTGAACACCATCCGATGTTTTTTTTCTCAATTACTTTCGGCCCCGAATCTCCCCTGTTTCACTCTGTATTTCGATCGAGAGGACTCGAAGTGATGCATTCTCGGTAAAGCCTCTATTGCTAGCTTTCATCATTATTGGCGAGGCACTCAGAATCTTTTAGTGTTGGAGTAGCCAGCAATCGTACCCGGAATCCCTGCTCGGCAAGGTAGGATTCAAAGTACTCTCTCGGTTGATATATGGTTGAAAATAAAGACTAGCGTCCTAGTTTTATTGGTGTAAAAACTAAATAGCATTGAAGTAGATATCAGCAATTTGGTATAGATTTCTATTGATGTGATATTACAGAATCGAAACCTTGCTCTAGTTTCGCATACAGGACCCTCATCTGAGACGCTCGCCGTGCATTTGTCGATATGTCAAAACCAGATTGGCCTAAATATGTCTAAGATTCTTGATTGAAGTGCGTTTAACATGTCTCGTGCGGTTAATGCTTCTCATTAACTTGAGCGCAATTTCTGCTATATCTCATTGTCACTGAACAAAAGTTGAACCTACATGTGTTTTGTCTGTGGATATATTTACTGAATCGGATGATCTCTCATGGTGAGCGTTGGCGAGAAAATTGAATGGAGGTCACGCGTGTGCACATCACCAAACGTCCAACTGGTCCAATGGACAAATCATTTTCATGGGATATTAGGGATAAGCTTTTTCCATGCTTCCACAATTGCCGCATCAGCCGTCTGTGCCGTGGAGACATCAACAGAAAAGGGGCAAGACAAGGCCCTTATTACAGCTTAGGTTTGGATGACCCGGTTGAGCAACTTCTTTGTGACTTGTTAGAACACGGCGGATTGATGTGACAGTTCGCTCATCAAAGACTTGAAGAAGATGGGTACGTAATATTAGGATTTCAAGAAACTTGATTTGTCCAAATCAGGGTTTATATTTGGGGCAAATATGTTAACCAATGTCGTTTGGGTCATTAATGCTGACTAGATAAGTTGGTGAATCATGTAAGTCTGAAAAATTAATAAGATATAATCACGTTAGATTTTCAAAAATTAAAATTGGAGTTGACACTTAAATAATTTTTTTAGCGATATTTAAGTGTTTTGAAAAAAATATTTTACATTAAAGTGTGCATTATACATAATTTTTAATACTTCTAATGTTCTGCCCATAAGTACCATATAAAATCTTCTAAGTTACTTTTTTTTTCTTTGGTTGATTAAACACTCGCCTTCACGAGGGATTGGCGCGGTTATAGGGTGCAATCATGGCGGAGACAAACCAGAGCTAAACATCTGTTCAAAATCGACTGCACCTTCTCGAAACATCAATATGCAAAATCTGTCAAAGAACCAGTTATATTATAGATATTATTTTATGACGGACTGCACCTATTTTTCCACATAAAGTTCGATTGGACAGTGCGTGCAGCAACTTTTTCTTCCGACAATTCGGATTCCTTGCTTACCTACCTTTCACACGACATTGACCCAATGTGTCCTGCTTTCACATCCTCGCAAGGCATCGGACTTGAGAACGAGATCTAACTATGGTCGTGAAACCTTCCTCGTTTCCGTCGCATGCTTTATCACCGGACAGACGACGAATAACATGTAAAACCCCGGTCCGATGCCGTTAAATGACACGGCGTGGTGTCCTCACCATCGTCGGTCTAATTAGCTCCGTTTCATCATATTTCATTGTCTGTGTACTTCTCTCTCCTGGTTCTGTCCAGTAAAATTCGATTCCGATGTCTAAAATTCAACGGAGTAAATTTGTATATCGAGGTCGGAACACACTGCCAAAGAAGGCTGACCAAGTTCAAAGCCGTGTCGTCTTCTGTTCCGGGCTCAAGGACGCGTTGATGCATGAAATTCAAAACTTGGAAGACTTGTCTTTTTATAATAGTAAAGTCGCGTCTTCATCGTGCACTTCAAGAAGACACAATTTCTCGATGAGAGGAGATGAATCCCAAATTCCAAAGCCTCCCGAAGGGCCAAAAAAAAAAAGAACCATAAAGATTACAGTAATCCAACAGCGTAAACACAGAGAGATAAGAACAACGTTAGAAACGAGCATGCAGAGGAGAATGTCGAAAAACCATCGTTTATATTTAAACCCCAGAAATATCATCACCACATAATTGGTCTTTTCGACTAGAGCACTAGGCACCACCATGCGTTTCCTGGATCCACCCCCTTTTCCTACTCTCAGTTCATGATAAACCCTAGCTAAACCACCCTAAAGATCACAATCTGTCTTCTATTTGTGGGGTTCTAGTTCATGGTATCTAGAGGAAGCTTAATCTGAGATCTAGCGTTGGATGATCCATCGTCGTCCCGAAACCATGTGCAAAGTCTCGGCATTCGGTTGCACGCAGCCTAAGCTTCTCCGGTTCCGCCAACTCGTCGAAGGACTTGAGAGGGAAAAGCTGAAGGGTTTCCATCACCCTCTCGGACTCCACTACATGATGTGGAATGAAATCTGAAATAATAACAAAACAAAAAAAGAAGAAGAGATAAGTAGAGGTTGCAAGAGATCATCCTCATTCTCCATGTACGAGAGCTGCAAATCTGCAGTATCTTCGCGTAATGATAATATAATAACAGCAACAGTGACTAAAGATGATGATTGGAATGATGATGATGATGAATACCGAGCGATAAGTGGTATTTTCACGGTGTGTTACTTTGTCTGTTAAGTAACTGATATTAATATCACTAATATGATGCTGAATAGAAACACAAGAGGTCGATGATGCTCGTGATATTGGATAAGGCTTAGAAGGTGGGTAAAAGTGAGTACGTTTGGCAGAAGAAATCTTCTCCTCGCTGCGGAGGGCCTCCTTCGTTTGATCGTCGACCGACACCTTTCGACGCTTTTGCCTTTCCCTGGCTTTGTGGTTCTGAAACCAATAAAACACGTTCTTACTCTCGATCTTGCCATAAAAGCTCAGCTGAGTGGAGATCTTCTGAATCTGGTCAGTGCTCGGAGTCCGAAGCCCGGACCTGAACAGGTCGGTCAGAACTTTAACCTGTTCGGTGGTCGGGTTCCACCGCCCGCACTTTGTACCACCGCTGCCGCCGTTGCCACCACCGTGGCCGCCTCGAACCCCGGCGGCTTTGACGTAAAACCCTGACATTCCTTCTTCCATCGTTTTCAGCCTCAAGTAAATGCTCTCTAGCGATGAAGTTTCTCAGACTCTGCGTCTCTGAACTCAAAAAGAGACTTGTGCAACGTGTGCACTATATAAAGCGGCAAACAGGAACATTAAATTATATGCCTATTTGGTTCTTTGTAACTAAGCTTTTGTCCTTATCGAATTGGGGATTGAAGTACACCAGAATCAAGCCCTTATTTTATGCCAGTGTGCTTTGAATTTAGGGAACGTGAGAGCTTGAACTATATGAGGATTTTGATGGGCTCGCTTCTTTTTTTTTTCTCCCTGATTTTTTGTGCACTGGTTAGAGAGAGACAGAGACAGAGACAGAGACAGAGAGAGCTAGTGAGAGACATGCGCAAAAGCTGCCACCATTCAACGTTTTGGTCTGCGAGCAGACAAGATGGAAGTTCTCCAACCCTTGAATAAATTATTCTCATTCCTTATGTGAATCTGTACATTATTATATTGGATAATCTGAGTGATGCTAAGATTGGTTTGCAAAATTTATCTTTAAAAGAAGAGGCACATTATATAACTAGGGGTATTTAGAGAAACGGGTCATGTTCAACAATTCAAAAGCAACTCATCTCAAAATTTTGTAAAGTCGATTTTGTAAACCGAACTCACTTTATATCTAAACTTATTCTATGAAACTCAGGTCTAGGAACTGATCTGCCTATCTATAGATAGGGTTTGTGATTTTCAGTAAAGTTGAAATGCCGCTATTGTATATGCGCTAATTGCCTAGATTTGTGGTGTGTTTCATGCCTTTTATTGGACTTATCGAGTCAGTCCAAACCTGTAGTGACATAAGGGAAAGCCAAGACCTAGTTTTTTAAACCTGCTGCTGTCTGCTAAAGACCAAAAGGCATGGTTACACTCGAAAAACTATTACCTTAATAATCTAGAACGAGAGATCGATGGGTCATGAAAGTCAAAGTTCACATTGTCTGATCTTGCGTGGACGGTTGCGATCTCGACATCTGACAGAGATACTCCCAGTTAGGTTGACCATCAGTACAGTTCAGTCAAATGATGTTGAGCTAAACCCATCTTTTAAGGGCGTGGATACACAGACAAGAGGACAGCAAAGCCACCAAAAATTATTATCGTGATTTAAGAGAAGACTCACGAGCCTCGTGACCAACCAAAAGAGAAGCAGCAACTTGGCCTTTCCCTTGGTTTTTTCCTTCATGATCAGCCCAGCTGCACGCCCTCCTCAACTTTCCAGGTCTTTCAGCTGAATCTCTGCATCTTTCTGTTACAATCTCGATTTTGAATTATCAGAACAAGAGCGGCTTGTCATTTTGACCTTTAGGTACCCACATCGTCATTAGTTTGAGGAGCATGTAATCTTGTGCTCCATCTGCATATTAAGTTAACAAATGAGGACAGAATATATGTCGATTGCCCTACAAAACTGTTTACCAAGCAACGTGACGAACTATTACTGAATGTTAGAATATGACCCTCCTATTCAAATATGAGCTTATAGTTTGCCATTAGCCGTTTTGCATACTCATTAAGTTTTGTGAAACAACTAATATTGTGAATATTTTTACTCATATATATATACACACATTTTTTTTTAACGTAATACTCCTTATATTTAAATATGAAGCTTCTTCTCTCAAAGTTCATTCCAAGAATGCAATCCTAACTTAGCAGGATGTGCATGTGATAACATTTCCCTATGATACAATTCAGTTCTTTCTTTTTTCCCCCTAAACAAGATTGAACATAAAATCAATGAGGAGTTATTGGGACAGCATGGAATTTCTGGTGAAAACTTCTGGGCATATTGGGAATCAACAGTTCAGCTCTGTGAGACTTTACTCGTACCAAAACGGGATAAGAGACTGTGACCAGAAAACAATCATGGGAAAACTACAAATTAGATGGTGAAGATCTGGGGAGTCGCAAAGGGCTAAACAACGACGCAAGAAAGGAAGAAATGGCCGTGGACTTGACCAAAATTAAGTGTTTATATATATAATATATATGTACAAGCAAAATTTAACCTAGGCATCTGTTTCAGCCTCGTCCTATTCACTGTCCGCATTATCCCCTGAGCAGTCCGTCCGAGTTTTGATTCTTATTCTTCTATCTCCAGTCGAGACAAATTGATTTCGAGGCCGATTAGTTCAAATTTCAGCAAAAGGAAAAAGAAAGAGACATGGCCAGTTGGGACAACAATTCCCAAGAATGTCTCATATTATAATGTATCAATATTTCATTGTAGCAAGTGAATTGTTTGTCTGTAGCATTCAAACCATCACCAGCTCAACTCCTAGAACAAGTAGCCAAGTTAAACAAGTAGCCAAGTTAAACGGGTCTCGCCATCTCAGCATAAAGCTAAAGCAAAACCCTAATGAACTACGCATCAATTAGGGTTTGTTTTATCTAGAGAACGCGATAGATTCTATGATAGGTTGTGCATACAATGTACTTCTTGAATGATATTCTTGATATGAACTAATTACAATAGTAAAAATGCATAAATTTCATCTATTCTTTTGTAAAGCTTGATAACATATAAAGCTAAAACAAAATTCTAATGAATTACATATCGATCAAAGTTTGTTTATTTGTTATATTAGGGTCGATATTCAAACTAGACCCAACATTTATGTTATGCACACAATGTTGATATTCTTGATATGAACTAATCACACCAGGAAAAATGCATAAATTTCTTTTCCTGTAAATCTTGATGAAATATGAATCTCCTGATATGCGCTGGAGATGTCCTAGAAATCAATTACAGACATGGCGGTTTCATTGGGAAAAGGAAAAGAAAAAAGAAAAGAAAAGTGACGAAATGCAGTCGGAAAAATAGGGCACGCGTGAGCAAATAGGTCAGCCCCCCTGGGGCTCGACTTTTTCCTTCTTGTCCGGACCACGTTTGTCGGTGTCTCTTTAAATGCGAAAAAGGTTTCGAGCAGCATATTTTTTGACAACCACAAAAGGCGAAGTGGAAGTGGAGTTGGGGGGAGGGAGGCACCTTGACAAATAATAATAATGAGCAAAGTGACAGACCGAACCTTAATTATCAGGGACATAAGAAACATCTTTAGGCCCCCAATCATATGATAAGGCTGTCTAGCCATCGACCCCACAGCCACCAGAAAAAGAGGAACTCCATGATCTATAATGGTCAGCTGAAATGAAGCCATTAGGCATTAGTTGATTCATTTTTTAATAGATGAGGATTTTTTTTTTTCTGGCGCCTAACTCTTTTTGGCCCTTCTATTAAGTTGTAATAAGTACCACATCCGATTATTTTATGATACACAAATCATGTGAAAATTGACAAAAGGAAACAGTCATCTACGTGGCACATAATTTGAGGGTCACTGTTTGAAAATGGTAATTGATTTTTTGATCGAAGTTGTAGAGTTTGCTTGATTTTTATAGATAAAAGTCCTAATCTTTGATGACAGACCGAGTTAGTTAGTGCGACCAGAACTTTTATTGAAAAACATATGAAAAAGCTTACAAAAATGGCATTAGAGAGTGATGTGTCCGAATCCACTTAAGGGTTTGAAAAATAATCAGTTGAGATATCAGGTATCCTTTTAATTCGCTTTGTCGTGGCATATACTAATTCCCTCGCATGGGCTAAGCACGTACAGCACTTCGATTTCGTTTTTCTCTTTCATGCGTGATCGAAAAACAAATGACCATGCAAATAAGTAAGCCGAGCCTGAAGGATTAATCTAAGAACAATCGGATCGGACCCTTCTCGAGGCAACAAAAAAGCGTGGGAGTTCGAGTTCGAGATTCGGATCCAAGTGGAAAAAAGAAAATTACGCAACCAGATTGATCTTTGCAACAAAAGGGTCCATAAATTATTATTTCCATGCCCGTGCTTTGCATCAAATCCCCTGTTAATCACCTGTCCCAGTCGATCAACTTTACTGGAACTTGGAGCGCTTGCGATTGAACATGTGAATCCGAAGCTATATTCATGTTGGTGAGGGCAGGCCATTAACAGTCAAGCCTAGGCGACAAGAAAGAAAGTGCAAAAAAGAGGGAAGGACGAAGCACGATGTTTAGAACTGAGAAAAGAAAATTAAAAAGTGGTCTCAAGAAGTCGGGAAAAGGCGGGTTAAGGAAGGAGTTCAAGGGTCAAAAAGTTGATTAATAAGAAATTGGAGTCCCAATATATAATTTGATATGGGCACTCCACTCTATAGGCCCCCTTCTATCAATGTCAATTAAAAATCAGACTTCTATCTTCTTCTTTTTTCTCCTTTTCCCTCCATCCTGGGTGAACAGCGATGGCGAGTGTTAAGAGTAATCAAATCCAATAAAAAAGGATCGACAAGCAAATAGAATCCGACCATACCCTTTACACGATCGAGGGGTGTTGGAGCAATTTCCGATATTACAGGGAGCGTCGAGTAATTTCATCAATTTTGAACCTCAAATAATCTATATCTTTAAATTTGGGGTCAGATTTCCATTGGAAGTTCTCAATGCGCGTCTACTTTCGTTAGAGCAAACGTCGAATCGTACGTTGTCATGATCGAGCTGATCCTGTATCTGCATGAGCGAGCCATAGGATTGGCGTGGCGGTGAGGGGAAAGCGACAACCATGAAAGAAAGAGCATGAGCAATTTGATGAATATCCTTGTTCTTTTTTCTTGAAAATGTGATGATGAATTAGTTCTACTGCAAGCTCAAATAACATCCCCAGAAATCGCCTCAACGAGACTACCAAATATATCCCAAGATGTCCCGGTAAATCATCTCCTCATGCAACCAGTTCTATCGAACATCCCCAGCTCAAACTGTGTTCAAGACAACAGCACCTTACGGTGTTCCAATTTCAATTGATTAGATTACCACCCTCCGAGACTCAAACGCCAGAAAATCTTGTAAGTAACTCGACCGAGAGTTTGTGGCACAAAAGTAATTTAGTCGTTTAAGTCGCTTATATAAAGATTGCTAGATTTTCATATGATGCGGTAAATCTAAAGTGTTGAGGAGAAAAACAAATAAAAATTAGTAGATAAGAAAAGTTAATAAATGTAAACCGAAAAAAAGACTTGCCAGTTCTTTCAGAAATCTACTAACACAGAGAAAAAAATTTGTTAAATTTTTTTAGGGAATCAGTAGAATCATCTATAGAAAATATAGCGGAGTACTCGAGCAAAGGTTAAGAAAAGTCTTCCTAAAGCACTTGCCTTTGGAAACTTTGGATAATCCAAGCAAACTCAGAGTTCAGATTTCCACTTGATCTTTGAGTTCCAGCTAAACTCAGACGCTCCTAGGCCTCCTTAGAGAAAGAGCAATTACAAAAGATGTTCCATTTGGATTCATGGGCTGCTTCACATGAAATAAAAGTGCTACCGACAGTAGTTGAGAATGGCGAGCCAGACAGCAAACCGAAACTTGTCCATATTTAAATTTATTGAGTGCACGAAACCCGATCTGGTTAAAAGATATAGATCGGTATATTAGACCAAACCGTTTAGGAAAGAAATGCAAAGAATACTAATTGGACTAGAATTCCTATTGAATGGCATATAGATATGCATGTTGGGACTTAAGTTTTTTAGCGTAAATTATGAGTTAAGTATGGTATATTGGTTGCTCTACACCTCACGGATTTTTTTGACATGGGTTTTTTTCTAACATAATCCACGCGTGCATCTTGATGGGATTGAAGCAAGACAATTCCAAGTCAGGTAATCTGCTTCTTCCTTCTCTCAGCACCAAGTATTTACTGGAGACCCATAGACCTCTCAATCCGATGCATGTATTATAAATTCATAGGCAGACCCAAAGATCTGAAACTTATCCTTGAATTCTAACAACTCAAAATTTCTTTGTTCGAAGGAGAAGTTCATATGCTGATTGCTCGTGTGACGGTTCTTGAGGGGCGAGAAATGCTCATTGCTTGGGGGGGCTGGGGGGCTGGGAGCCTAATAATTGAGAACAAGCATGCGCGAAAAATCAAGGATTGCATCTCCATATCGGAGGATCATTTTTAACTTTTGCATAGACAAAGACGACAGAACCATACGTACGAAAGCCCATCATCTTCATATATTCACGGGCCCTCCGCACCACACCATTCTCTCGGACTAGAAGCCACAGATAGAGAGAGAGAGAGAGATATTCCAACTCTAGGGCTAAAAAACACTGAAGCGAAAACACAAAAACTCGGACCATGCTTTAATCATCTCCCGAGACCCCGGGACCATCAGACCTTTTCCCTTGATGTTCTTTACTTTTCCCGGTTCGGAATCACGTCTCGTTTCTCTTTCGTTCAGCTGGATTTGAAGGGGATGGCCCTTATCACCACCTGGTGGTACAGAGCCGCTAGGGCCGCCCCGATGAATGGTCCGACCCAAAAAATCCACTGCATCCACCCCCAAGCAAAGTAGATAATTAATAAGAGATTTGAATCCTTCATCACGTGTAAATCTGCATGACTAGATAGGTGCATATACCTGGTCATCCCAGGCAGGGTCTTTGTCGTAGACGATCGCTGCCCCGAGGCTCCGAGCAGGGTTGATGCCAGTTCCCGTTATGGGGATGGTGGCCAGATGCACTAAGAACACCGCGAACCCGATAGGCAGGGGTGCCAAAATCTGGATGACATGGACCGATGTTAGATCCGACCAAAGTGTAATCGAGCTCACTCGAGTCGGTGTAAGTAGACTAGAATCATTAAAATACAGCGGGTAACGCAAGGTCGATCTCCCTTGTATTCTAGCTACTTCCCAGTAGCATCGAGGTCAGTCAGTTCCTTTTATTCGACCGACAATACCGATACGCATAGAAAGAGAACTAGATCATTCGTTCATTCTGGTATGATATCACTGGCGTGGAGCTAATTGCTGATCTAAGTAGGTAAACTGATTGCGCAATCGATCGCTGGCGGTTTCAAACATTAAGCACAGCAGGCGCAAATAGACGTCAATCATGGTGAACGAGGATAGTGTGTACGCGTGTGTACAACTTACAGGAACGTGGGAGTCTCGGGCACTTCGCTTGGCATCGGTAGCAGAGAAGACGGTGTAGACGAGGACGAAGGTACCGACGATCTCGGCGCCAAGGCCGTCGCACTTGGAGTAGCCGGCACTGACCATGTTGGCGCCGCCTTGATGCAGCTCGTACTGGCTCTTTTCGAACGCTTTGACCACCCCAGCACCGCAAATAGCTCCAAGACACTGCATCACCATGTAGAAGACGGCTCTCGTCAACGACAGCTTCCTCGCCAGGAACAGCCCGAAGGTCACCGCCGGGTTTATGTGGCCTCCTGCACCGATCCCACAAAGAAAATCAACTCTGTTACATGATATTGGTTTATTGAATGGAATGCCTGAAACTAGGAGCAAATTCCACTTGGCTTTCACAAGGAAATCGCCAATTGCGACTAAAACAAGATCCGAAACTCCATTTCAAGAGAACATACGAAGCACGTAAAGCAAAGCATGTTTTCGTTAGGATCCTAGGCCAGTTTACCCGAAATGCCGGCGGTGCAGTAGACGAGGGCGAAGATCATGCCGCCGAATGCCCACGCGATCCCTTGAATCCCGACCGAGGCGCACTTGGTCGGCGACCGGCTCACCCCCATCACCGTCAGCACCGTGATGTACAGGAACAGGAACGTGGCCACGAACTCGGCGATCCCGGCCCTGTAGAACGACCAGGAAGTGAGCTCGCTGGGCTCGAACAGCGGTGCGGGCGGCGGCTCCCGGTAGTCCTTCCCGTCCTGGGTCTGCGCCGCCGTCCCGATCGGCTGCCTCTCCGCGAACTTGTTGGCTCCCACTCTCACGTCCTCTTCTCTTCCCTCCATCTTCTTCTTCTTCCCTCCCTCTCTCTCTCTCTCTCTCTAAACCTCACAAGCTGGAGCTCGCTGCTGAAAACGAGAATGGCGATGAAACTGCATGATTCTTGCCTTGAATTTTATAGAGCGGAAGGGGACCGGCGAGGCTGAGGAGTGGGACCGGGAACTGACGTCGGGGACGCAATCATGTCGAATAATTGCAGCCGACCAATCATTTTATTGGAATTTCATTCGCCTCGTGCTTTTTCGCGGACTGAGGCCGAATGCATAAACATGTTTTCGATGGGGACGGTCTTAGGTGGCGGAACCGCGGCCACACACGTGGCTCGTGCTGGGAGAACGGTCTGCGTCGAAGCCCACCGCCCAGTTGCATTTAATGGTGCGGATCGTGATGATGGGATTTCGTGGTCTGTGCAGTGGATTTTGAGCGGCTTCCCACTTTGGACTGGGGCGGTCGACTTTCCAACCACATTATTCTTTTTCCAATGTGATTTGTCTTCGGGGAGTTTCATGAGGTTTGCCGACGCAATGGTGAATTGATGTGGCAAAATGGGAGATAATTAAGACTCCAAATTCGAGCATCGATTCTCAAGATTGAAAAGAGTACATTGATTTAACGATCAGACAAAATTATGCTCGTCAAAATGAGTCATTAATCCATCCATTTTGATGTTAAATTGATCATAAATTAGTTAGTTGTATTAAGTAAATTGATTTAAATATATTCTAAGTGCTAAATGGGTTGTAATCGGGTTTATAATTTTTTTAGATCTTTATAACTCTCTTTTCATTTTTTACTACTCTCACTCAATCTCATGGTTGTTCATTTCGCATTCTCATATCAATTTGATAAATTTTTTCGAAAATTAAATTAAATATTAAAGTGTTTTAATAATATACATTAGGTCAAGTAGCTACATATATATAAATGGGTGATTTCTTTCATTCGTCGATGCAATAATTACATGAGAAAGGTTAGCAAGCTTCCAAACATAAAATATCCCAAAAGGGCTAAGGAGGCAAACACATCCGATTCAGAGGAAGCTTTTTGCTTCGGTGACCTTTTGCTACCCAATCTATGATTCGCTTTCCTTCCCTTAGGCAATGGGCTAATTTTTTTTTTTTTTTTCGGTCGAAGCAATGGGCTAATTTCACTTGGCCAAATTTGGCTAAAATCTCTTTGCCTTTATTTAATATATTCCTCATAGCCCAAGGTGCTTCTTCTTGACCCAACATGCTCTCCACTATCACCCAACTATCACTCTCACACTCCATATCTAGCAACTTCTGTACATCACCCATGTGCTCACTCTATCCTTGTTTCAAGTACCGTAGCCCTTGCAAATGCGAACATGCATTGCATAGAAATGAGTAAAAATGGATTAAATTGATTTATTTAGGTCAACTCATTTTCGACCCAACCCACCCGTTTAACTGATTTAGACAGAGGCTTGTTTTTTTGGTTGAAGGTCATTGATATGATGCGGCTCGGAACGGCATGCCAAACTTTTTGATGGAATGATACTCGAATCATTGAATAATATGTGGTACATGCAGGGATCAACATTCTATCATTTATCCTCATCACAACTCAATTCATGTTGAGTTTTTCACCATTTATGTCGATCTAATTGCATGAACGAATAGGCCTTTTTGAGAAATAGAGTGTCAATAATAATTGCCTCCTTCGTTTTGTAACCTCCCTGATTAAGTGTCGATCGTTGAACAGCTAATCCCAGAGCAGCAAGTTCATATTTTTTGGAATTTAGGCAAGACTACTGACCTGGCCATGTCGTCTTGTCTGTGTCTCTGCAAATTATTCGACCATTAATGCGATGGCCAAACGCAAAACCTTTTCTAGCACGGCCCAGTCCAAGCCCATTGGAAATGGACTCTACAAAACCCAAGATACCATACTTGCCCGAAAATGCTGTCGAGGTGATTTGCTTAGTTAAAAAGGGAAAGATTGTAGAGTCGCGCTTTTTTTCCCCCTTCATTAACGTCCCTCCACTTTTAATTTTTCCAATCAAGTTATTTTGCTTTCACCTATTTTCTAATTAATCTCTTCCGGCACCAAAGCTGACGTGACCGTTGGATGAAACCAAATTATGGTGCAAATAGGATATGCGATTGTCCACATGGACTCGAATGGAAAAATTTAAGTGACGTAAACACCATCGGTGTGTAATAGCCAATGTATCCTACATGTACGTCTACATCACCAAAACTTTATTAACATGACAACACAATGTCGCTAGACTTTGTTGAATTTCGTGTATGAGAGACTTGATTATAAATTTTATGTAAACTTGATCGAAAAAGAGCTTGAAAATCCACTTATGAAAAGCATAATTTTTCTGTTAAATCTAACAATCCTACTATTTTATGGGAACTTTTTGTTGGGAGAATAATGACAACCCGAACGACATCGGATTTGCATAGTGGAACACGACAATCTCCTCTCTTGTGCAAGCATAGTAGGAAATAATATAATATAGTCATATAAATACCAAACATGTAAATACAGGACAATTTTATTTGGAAAATCTTCTCAGTTTGAGAAGATAAAAAATCACGGGACCGGAGTCCATTTAAAATTTCCGCTAGCAATAAAATTGAGTAAACAAAGTTCTTCTATAACTAATACTAGAGGTATAATAGTGGCAACAACATTAAAAATATTATTCTCGGCAATACATATGGGATTCACAAGAGATTAATCATAAATCTTACTATAAGATAAGTTTGATTTAACCCATGAAAAACTTGAAGTAGGGAGCATGAATCGACCTCCGATTGTTGGCTTGGTGAAAAACTGATAGCACCCTCTTTCCAAATTCTTTGTTCTCCCTTTCTCTCTTGCTACCGTGTCTTATGTTAATTGTTCTCTCGATCCACCATATAAAATAGAGAGAAACCCCATTCACTTAGACAAAATGCAGCTTACTATTATTTTTTCATATAAATTATCATATAAGTTCAAACCTTTATATTAGTATTTCATCTGGTTTCTTTTAAACGGGAGTGGACCCATCCCAATACTTTCGCCATTAAAACCATCATCTCTCCTTTCAACTGGGTGGAATTTTCTCCCACGAACCGAAGCCATGTGGACCGCATAGAGAATTAATCTCACGTTCCTCCTCACCTAACCATCTTAAAAAACCAGTTCTTTTGTGAACAGGACAGAGCCCTGTAAGTTGTAACCCGGCGATCTCGCAATTAAGGTTCCGCAACGGGAAGGCATACGTCACCGCTTACGTTGTTTTCCACAATTTAAAACTGTTCACTCCAGCAAAAAAAAAGAACAAGACTTCCGTCATCCGAGTGGACCGCCCCGTTTTGTCTTTGTAAATCAGAGAATCCACATGCGGGGGGACTAAACAAATGCCTTAGGATTCTCTCCGCCTTCCCATAATCAGGAACACTAAAATCACTATGCAGAAGAGATATGTATGACGTCCATTTTGGTCGCCCCCCATGGTTGAAAATAACATCCCCACCTTCATTAACTCTTCAACGAAAACGGCTATTGACCATCGCCGGACTGCATGACTGACTACCTATGGGGCATAATCCGGTCCTCGATCTCTTAGTCAATGTCCAAATTGACCTCTAAATTTTGGTTTTGATCGAAATGGGTTTTCATGATCTTTGATTTGTATCAATCGGGTCCTTTTGGTTGACCTTGAGGTTCACATTTGTCGATACATGCGCAATAACTATTGTGAGTTGACGAAATATTAGAAGAAAGAGAATATGGACGGCAACGTGATGTTAGAAAGAGAGTTTTGGGGGACACCTGCACCGATGAGGGCGCTTGACAACATTTCGTATTCTAAATATCCAAAACCTTTGGACGTGCACAAATTCGGTAAATTGTGCTTTGAACCTTTGTCCACTGAGGATAATTTAGAGACATATCTAGCAGTAGAGTTAAAATATAAAGTATATAAAATCCAGCATTTTTTGGAAGTATTTTAGTATGAAGAATAGATGTATTAACCATCGCCTCATGGCGATTAATATAAGGTTTCATGACCATGCTGCGAGGAGGTGAGGAGTTCGAATCCATTGGCCAGACGGGATCTTAAAGCGTGACGTCGGGGTAGTGAGTCATCCGTTAAGCGTCACACTTGCGCTTACTGCTCGCTTTCTAGAGATGGTTCAGGCTTTCTCATTCTCATGAAAGGAAGGAGTTTGAATTCCTTCCTCCATTAGCGTCACTCCAGATTTGCTCCGTTAGTAACAGCTTACGGGATTTTTGGGTCATCAAAAAAAAAATATATATAGATGTACTGGCCACAATATTAATAAGAGAAATGATATAAATAGACTCATCCAGACAAATTTGCATCACACAATTTTCATTTCTGCTACGGTACTACTATAGTCCGCAATAATAACAAACAATAATATTACAGTGATGAACGGTATCGGCGGCCCCGTCCCGTTGGCCCGAGCACAATCGTCATTGGTGTGCGGGTTGCGTGATCAACCCCGAACGGGAAAACAAAGACGCCCGGTCTCGGTCCCGGTCCCGGTCCCGGTCCCGGTCCCGATCCCGTTCACGTGCCCGTCCCCATTTTTTGACCCGGTTTTTCAAACTCAGGTCGGAAGGTCGCAATTCCCCAAAACCTGCCACGCGGCGTCGTTCGTGTGAGCGTCGCGCACCGGAAAGATCCTCCTCTTAAAAAAAAAAAAAAAAAAACAAAATCAATAAACAGAAATTCTTCCTATCTCGTTCTCTCTCTCCCTCTCCCTTCCCCTGCGATCCTGCTGGGGCGTCACTGTTGAAGATGCGTGTTCCCACATTGTTGCTTCGATGAATGCGAGACGTGCCGATTCAATCATCCCGACGATGACATCCGCCGCGTGATCGCCGCCTCCGCCGCCGCCCCCGCCGCCCGCCGTCCTCTCGCGGCGGCCCCTCTCGCCCGTCTCCGATTCGAAAGCCGGCCCCTCCTCTCTCGAGGAACAGTCGCCGGCGAGGGAATAACAGCCGCGGGGGATCCAGCGCAGTCGCCGTCGGGATTGGCTCCCCGCGGAGAGGCCGGTGATTCGGCTTCGGCTGATTCGACTCGGGTGGCGGATCGGGCCGGCGTCGCCCGGTTCTCTCTTGGTGCGAGAGCGCTGAGCTTGTTTTTGGTGGTGGTCGTCTTTTGGCTTCTGCTGAGGTCGGATTTGCGATGAGAGGGAGCCTGTTCAACCTGAACCGGAGGACGGCGCAGAGATTCAACCAGCTCGCGATCGCGTCCCGCGGATCCGTGAAGATCAAGCTTCTGCTCCTGTGCTGCATCGCTTTCGTCGTGCTCCTGCTCGCCGGCCGTGCCCCGGTCCTCAGCGGAGGCGACGCGACCGTCCGCGCTCCCTCCAACCACTTCCACGATTCTCGGTCCGTACAGTGCGGTTCATTTTTTACGTTTCTAAATTTTTGAATGATTGGGCTAGAATTGATAGTTTCAGGTCATAAACTTCGGTTGCCTATTCTTCTGGACAGTCTATTTCATTTGTCCGAAACTAGGAAGTTGTTTATCTTGCTTACTTGGTATATTTCCTGATTTCTGGGTCTCTCTACGTTGCAATCGTGTCCCTTGCTCGTCATTTTTCGCAGGAAAGTTAGATTATCTGCTGATTTTGTTGCTTTGGTGCTTGGAACACTCGAGCATTTACATTCTCTTTCTCTTTGCAAAAGAATGGTGTCTCTTGCTTGTCATCCTTGTGAAAGCCGCGTAAGGTGATTTGCATTTGTGGTCTTAACCGACTCGAAGGGATTGTTCCTCCTGCTGGCTCTAATTTTAATGAATCTGCAATGCTTGCGACTGCGCATTCTTGCTAACGTAGAATTAACTATATGATCCGGACTTAGATTTTGTGGTCTGTGAGTGGGTGATAATGAATGGCGTCAGTGTCTCGAAATGCCTCTTACTGGCCATGGACACAGTTTTTACCTTAAGTGGCGGTGAAGCTCTTATATTACCTCTTTTAGGGAGGAAATTAAACACAAGGGACGATGGTTGGCTGGAGTTCTTGCAGGCGAAACATCATGTCTTATCCATTTGAAGAAAATGGAAAATTCTAGAAGTATTGCATTGATAGGATTGTTACCGCAGGTGTATGTTTATATACGTGAGAACTAACAGACTGATCTGCTGATTCATTCCATGGATTTAAAAGTTATTAGCAAATGGGTTGTCAAGAAATATTTAGATAAAAATCATCAATATGATGATTCTCTCATGTTGGTTCTTTTCTGCTCAAATAAGAATGTAAGGGAGATCACCTGCGCTCCTGCTTTTCGTAGTTTCAGGTTGTGCTATCGTGATTGTTCCATTGGAGCAACAGTATATATCTTTGATTCTGCTAATTTTGTAGTAATTTCTTGTTGAGGATGACACTTATCTTATCCTGTTCCCTACTTTTACAGGAAAGGATATGCCCTCCTGATTAACACATGGAAGAGAAACGATCTTTTGAAACAGTCCATTTCCCACTATGCCAGATGTTCATCACTGGATTCTATTCATATTGTCTGGAGCGAACCAGATCCTCCATCAGAGTCTCTTAAGAAATTTTTGAATCATGTCATCCTCTTGAACTCTAAAAGTGATCGGAGAATCGAACTAAAATTTGATATCAATAAGGAAGATAGTTTGAACAACCGATTTAAGCCCATTGGTGATCTGAGAACAGATGCTGTTTTCTCGATCGATGATGACATTATATTTCCTTGTTCATCAGTGGAGTTTGCTTTTGATGTTTGGAGAAGCGCACCAGATACAATGGTTGGATTCGTGCCTCGAATTCATTGGATTGATCAGGTAATAGCATTTTCCTTGTAGCTGTTGTGCAAATGAACTAATTTATTAATGGAACTTACCTATATTGCTGGGTCCAGGACTATGTTGTTATACATATTATTTCTCAGGATATGGGGAACTTGAAAACTATTTCATTTGTTATTAGAGTTTTCAAAGCTTCCTGGTCGTTGAAGAATATTTTGTATGTGACATTGGTACCACGGTGCTTAAGGCTGCAAGGAATTTTCTTTCTTTAGCTATGTAGATGAATGACTGTGGATGCTTCCCTTTTCTGTTCTCTGCTACATAGAGCTTGGGGATCCTAATTAGCTATATTTTGTCTAATGAAGTTTGGTTCTGTATTTGCTTTTTCCATCTACAATCGCTAGTTGCTATGTGCTTGCTTTTTGAGTCAGAGTTGACTCACGTGGAGAGTATTTACACCAGTTACATGTTTTCTCTGTTATAAATGTTCTTGCAGGAAGGTAGTGTCGATCGCTATGTCTATGGTGGATGGTGGTCTGTATGGTGGACGGGTACATACAGTATGGTGCTCTCAAAGGCAGCATTTTTTCACAAGAAATATCTGGATATATATACAAACCAGATGCCAGCATCAATTAGAGAATATGTTACGAGAAACAGGTAATTATGCATCATGAGTATGTAGCTCTCTGATTTGGTAAGACGTTTTGTTCTCTTCTAACCCCCCTTCTTACTGACTCTGATCTCTTAATGGGCTCCAGGAACTGTGAAGACATTGCAATGTCATTCCTTGTGGCAAATGTTACTGGTGCTCCTCCTATATGGGTTAAAGGTAATTAGGTTGCATATGGCATCTTTATGCAGTGTTAGATTATGTCACATGACATGGACATAGATGGCATATTGAATTATTTTGATGCTTTGTGATTTGTTGCAAATGTGGGATGCATCAAATAAGGAGCTGATGATTTTTTGCCTAAATTGGGACCCCTATATCTTTATTTACTTGGGGGTTTTTTCAATAAAAACATTGAGTTTTGAGGATGGAAAAAGTTGAGGAAACGCTTATGGCTTTTTTTTTTTTTAAATAAAAAAAAGGGAATTCAGGAAAAGCTTAAATGAGTCACAGGTGAATTTGGGAATTATGGATGACACAGATGATATTTTTTTATATTTAACTGGCTCAAAGAAATCCTTGCAGCCTACCTCCTTGGTGGGAGAAGGGTTGCTAGTCTTACTGTTGACCAAACTTTGCTCAATAAATCAAACTCTGTGGTATTGGACAAAAGTATTCTGGGAACATAAACTGGATCCAGTGCATGGTTCTTTTTTATTATTATTATTATTGTTTATACTAATGCCATACATATACATCCTTTCGCAACTTTGGAATTTGCTGGTATCCAGTGTCGGTATGTCCTGATGGGATGTTTTAGTATTGTTATGTTAGAATTCTCTTCAGCTGTCTTTTCAGGATTTACATAGCTGGTGTGCCACATTTCCCTTCTTTCTGCTAAGATTTCCTTTGCTTGTTTCCATTGCTTCCTGCAGGAAAGATATTTGAGATTGGTTCCACAGGAATTAGTAGTGTGGGAGGTCACAGTGAGAAGAGAAGTCAGTGTGTCAACAGGTTTGTGACAGAATTCAGGCGAATGCCCTTAGTATCGACTACTGTGAAGGCTGTTGACAGCAGGAATATCTGGTTCTGGTGATGCTATATTTTCTCATAAGCCACCGATCAGTATTTCCACGTTTTTGCTTATTTAGCCACGTCGTTCTGATTCAATCATTTGTTCGCTAGGTGTATAATATTTGTAATTGGATATAACTTAGCTAGATTTTTTTTTGTCATAGAAGCTATTACGCTCTTCAGATATGGATTGTTGTATGGGATCATGTTAGGAAAGGATGAAGCCTAGGATGGGCTTTTCTTTTATGTAATGACACTCCAGCATTAGTAGTGGAATTGCTGTTTCATTCCCTCTCTCTGACCAGTGATTTGTCGATTTGTGTACATGTTTTTGCTCAAGAGAAATTGGTCTGTTCTCCATCATTTGAAGATTTTTCCTTTGTTTAGAAGCATCTGTCTTAACGTGCATAACTTACTGCAACTTAACAATTTAGGGGGGTAAATGGTTCGATTCGGTTCGGTTTTTCAAAAAAGACTGAACTGTTCTGAACCGATAAAAAATTTATTGAACCAAATCCTGGTTCGGTTCGGTTTTTACATTTTGTATTTTTTTTTCCCTACATACACCCCTTTTAATAAATCTTTTTATTTTTTTAAAAATCGATTTTTTAATTATTTCTTATTCTTTCTTTTTTTTTTCCTTTTTCTTCTTCTTCTTATTCTTCTTCTTCCTTGGTGGCGGCCGGCGACCGGCCAATGAAGAAGAAGAAGAAAAAAAAAAAGAAAATTAAAAAATGATTTTTTAAAAAATAAAATAAAAAATAAAAAAAAGGAAAATTTTTAGATTTTATCGGTTTAGTTTGGTTAACCAAACTGGTTAAATAAGTTTCGGTTTTTAATGAGAACCGAACCGAAACAAACTGAATTTTTCGGTTCGGTTAGTTTTTTGGTTCGGTTTTTGGCACCCCTACCTAACATTAGTCTACCACTTGCTTATGTGCTTCTGTTATCTGCTAATTATGACTATTAACTGTTGGTTAAAACAATCACGAACTAGAATCCTCCTGAGCTCTGTGGATTGGCACAATGAATGATCTTTCAAGGAACAGAACCATCTTGGATGCATCTCGGAAAGATATGGACTAAAATTCCTAAAAAGATAACCCAGCATTTGATTGCCGAAGGACAAAAGTGGAAGAGTCATCTTGGGAAATTCTTGGGGTGTCTTGCATATTATATGGCAACTTGCAATTACTGGAGTCTCTCTTTTAGACGCTATAAATAGAATGATGCTAGTTATCATAAAATCGGTTTGCAGAGCAATTTGACGGTTTAAATGCTTATCGGAACTTGCCATGTAGCTCAACATGGCAATTTTGTTAATCTGTGTCTAGATACTTGCTGCTTCTCATTTGCATTTACCATCGTACGTCATGTGTTTCTGATTTGGAAATTAGGGAGATGACGGATCGCTCCAATTGCAAGCTGGAACTGCCAAAAAACAGACTTAGATATCGCCGTATGTTAGAAAAAGGTGGTTATTCCAAGCAGCGTTTTCTTCGAATCTAATTTTTCTTATGGTGATTTCAACTGTATACACAGAGATGCCCCCTCTTAACTCTCGCAAGCTTTGCTTGCTGGACGTCTTGCTGTAATTGGAGCTGATTCCCGTAATGGGAATTCCGCTTTGTTTTTTCGAAAGGTTTTTAGTTAAGAAATCTTCCTTTGATGCTTTGGATCTATAAAAGAATTTGCCCCACTCAACGTCGTATTGCACATGACCGGGCAGACTGGTATTCATCTATAAGAACTAGTCGAGCTTAATCGCATACCAATGTTATAGAGAAGTTTCATTATTATGATTTGTCCAGATGTTTTTCAATAATCTACGGAGCTTTTTTTACTACATATCAAATAAAATATATTAGGAACTGAAAATTTCTTTATGTGAGCATGAGGAGAGGAGCCCTTGATTGGAGTGGATATCAGTTAGGGATGTGCAAAATGGACTGCCTAAACCGGAAACCGTTCGGATTAGACCAAACGGTCAATTTGGTCTAGTTCTCAGGAGTGCCGGTCTTAGTTCCTGGTTTTAAAGGAGGAACCAGACCAACTACATATATATTTTATTATTTCTTCAAAAAAGTTAGTAAAATATAAACAAAATATTATCCGGTTCAATGGTACCATAAGTTACGGCATGATCACTCTTCACTCATTGTTGAAGATTTGTCACTCTTTCATTATGCACGGACACTCTTTAGTGAAAAAAAAAAAGAAGTAACTAGTTTCATTGGATTGGACCGGACCGGGAATCGATTACACCTCTAGTAGAAGCATCAGTAGAAGCAGAATATAGCCAGAGAAGGAAAGAATGCAAGCTTGTAAAAGATCTCTCATAATTAGCTTAGGATTGCATGAAGATGAAACGGCCTGTTCCTTTTTAAGACTGCCATTTTCACTCTCTTCACTTAATTTTTACGTCCTAACCATAGCCTGAACGGTACATCCTTCCTGCTCGAATTCTTGAAGCCAAAATAACCCATGGAGAAGAAACACGAGCCGAGGCCTACATTTTCGCAGCCAAAATAGGAGATCGACTACCTTATAACGCATCATCTGCTTCTGATAATCTAGTCTTGTCGCCTCAGGAGTGGTTAAGAGGGTAACATGTCTCGTCGCCTCCGGAACTCCAGAGAAAGCTCGCATACCTGGATGCATGGTAGGGATTCTCCGGTTCGGCCGCAATTGCTTGCTGATATCTCTCCTCTGCTTCCCATGCGTCTTTCTTCACCATCCACAAGAAATCCGCGTACCGACTCAAAGATTCGGCGTCTGGGGGCTCAATCTGCACAGCGCACTTAAAGCACTCCTCTGCCCTGCAAAACCAATTGCAAGTGATGTGATCCTCAATGCGCCATGTGAAACAATCAAAATGCACGAGTCACTGTGACATGAAAGTCCAACTCCTTCTCTCATCAACTGTACAATTTCTCCAAACCAGGATAATGATTTAAAGAGGGAGACTGCCCTAATGTTTAGAGAACAGAAGTACGCTGCCCTACTTCAGAAACAGTCGTAACCTTGAAGCATTTTGAAATGCAAACGTTAACACGCGCGACCGAAGCCTGGATGTGCAAATACTTCATTTGTTCTCTATATGAGCTTATTCCTAGTGTATCCAATAAAGAGATAAAAATTCAGAATTCGTCCGACAAGGTTTTCTGAGTTATCCAGGAAAAAGACAAAATCATGCATTATCCATTTCTGAGGACACGGGAAAACCATTCAACTATCAAGATGGCCATATAATGCTATTCAGACAAGAAAATACGAATTGTACAATAAATTCAAGCAGAATCTTGAGCCATAACAAGAAGATAGTCCAGCAAGCATCAAACACATTCTGTAACAAATTGCAAGGTCAAACCCAATTGCATATAAAGCTCACCTGCGGTAGTCTTGGTATACGAGGCAGAGAAAATGTGCATAATTAGAGAGCAGCAGGGGATTGTAAGGATCCAGAGACAAGTGAAGTTGGTACAGAAGATCTGTTCTCCGATATTCCTCGTAATCATCGGTTTCAATTTCCACATTCACTGGCGAAATGAACTTCCTCATCCCTCCAAGATCAAGAATTTCGCCGCCCCTTAACAATGTCTCCATCTTTGCTCCTTCGTCCACTATAGAGCTCCACAGATTCGCCTCCTCAATGTTCAAAGTTTCGTTCCCTGATGGAGAAACTCGCAGCTTCTCGCCAGGAGCAACGCCAGGCTTTTCTTCTGCAGTGGAGGATTTATCCGGGTGAACATTTCCTCGAGTAGTCCCGTTTGTCGAACTAAAGCTTGAGTTTTCTCGCCCTTTATCTTCCATCAGGAGCAAAGTCTCCGGAGATACTTCAGAGGGCATATTTGACATGTTGTGAACCACAGAATAAGCGCTGAACTCAGCAGAGAGTATCATTACGTACACCATAAGAGTCGGGGCTTGCGAAAAGAC
Organism: Eucalyptus guilfoylei; assembly: GCA_016097605.1. Lineage (NCBI taxonomy): Eukaryota > Viridiplantae > Streptophyta > Magnoliopsida > Myrtales > Myrtaceae > Eucalyptus > Eucalyptus guilfoylei. Next base: position 23,776,385 of record CM027869.1, read on the forward strand.
CTGTTGGAAAATCCACACAAAAGATGAATTTATCTCTCTGTGCACCTTATTCACTATCTCCCCTAAGTCTTCACTGCAGAGACTCTCCCTCATGTGCATGGCATAGCTCTGAATCTCTCTAATAATAAGCACCATCGAAGCGAAGGCCTTTTCGACTGAAGAGCATTCATACTCCCTTGCTTCGATGGTCCTCGAATCCAGTTGCTTCTTTCTCTTTATCATCCTAAGAGACAAGGGGATTTCGATGCTTTTCGCTTTCATCTCTATCCCAATGCTAACGATTTTGTTCCTCTCAGGCCACTCCGGTGGCTTTGGCCAGATACCGAGCAGTGATGGCTCCAGGAAATCCATGTTCGAGCATGCCGATCGCTCCGAAAGACCCCTGTTTCCATTACCTTCCGCCTCCTTGTTCGGAAAATGCCCTGAAACATCTGCCACTGCAAAAGCAAAATCCATCGTATCACTGCAATCACCATATCCCCACATGGACACATTGGTTCCTGGGGCTGATTCCGAAGTCTGATTAGACACTTCTCTGCCCGAAAACATCTCGGAACTCCCGCAGCAAACCCGTTTGAGCCAGCCATTTCCTGATTTATGGAAGCCAAAAGGAGCTGTTCTGTGCACTAATCTGAAGGGCACGTTAGGATTGCTTCCATTGTAAAGCCCTAACAAGGAAGAAACTGGGACCCTTTTCTGTGAATGAAATAATGAGCCGGGGGTTATAGGGTGTGATAATTTCAGGCCATTTGAAGCCACCTTCAATCCCATGAAGCCCCCAAATTGCCCAAAAGAACTTGGAATTTATGCAGATGAGAGAAACCTTAAAGGATGATCAGAGGAAGGGAGGATGGATGACAAACCAAACCAAGAACTAATAGTCAAGGTCCCAGGAATCCCGTGTGAAATGGTGAGTGGTATAGTATGACTTTGCCATTCTTTTTTAGAAATAAAGCCTACTTTTTAATGCACTATCCGCACGATAACAAGAAAAGAAAGAGACGGCCTCAAAGTTGCCTCTGTTTTCAACTGCAACCAACCTGTAATAATTAAGGCAGAGAGAAAAAAACCCACATTAAATCGAGTCAAAAAGTCACCATCTTTACATTTCTCTTTCCCACCCTATCCTACATTTGGAAGGGAAGAAGAAAAGATGAAAGAACATGAAATTTCGAGGCTCTTGTCAAGGATTCAGAAAATAAAGAGGAAACTTCAAAGCTTTACCAAGTTTCTTGCAAATGGGTCTCGACGATAATCCACAAAAAAGAGAGAAAATGAGATATGAATGAAGAACACTCACCGAAAGTCGGTTCAGCCGAAGGGGATAATAATGTGATCTTTTTGAAGAGGACAAGAACCCGTTTTGCCGTGACTAGACCCTTCTCTTTCTCATCTGCTCACCCGGCAAAAGTGGCCTTTTCCCATAATTTTTTCCCCTTAGAAAAGGTCAAATCAATCGTTTTCCATGTTCAAACAAGAATATCGCTTCTGCTTCTGCTTCTGCTTTTGCTCCACGTAAATCTACCGGGACGACGGTTAAGTTTCGAATTCACCGCGGAAGAAAATCACATCTCAGCTCAAATCATTGCCGTAAAATCAAGCTTAACGTCTTTACAGTTGATCCAAAGGGCCTCCGGCTTTAACTTCGTCAGGAAAATATCTTCTTGCTGCTCTTACCGGGCATGCGATGAGCGGAAAAGGTCTTTCGGACAGGGACTGCTGCAACACGTGGCGGTTCTTCAAGTGGTGGGAGGGGTGTCCACAGTACTACGAGCCAAACCCATCGCTGCTGCGCGCCCCACACTTGTCCCTCGAACTGGCCACGATTCAGAAAGGCTTTTGGTGGGGCGGTAAAATCACGTGGCCCGAGCGCTTCCCAAGAACGTGTGTTGTTTCGGCGATCGAACTAAGCAAAAAAGCCTTCTACAAAAAAAAAAAAAAAAAAACTAAGCAAAAAAGCCCAGTTCTGGGTCGCTGTTTATGCTTTTGGTCGATAACCTACCTTCCATTTTTGAGCACATCCCCACTCATTTCCCGTGATCCTTGCTCTTTCCTAGTGCGGCCATGATTTCAAGATAAAATAAGAAATTTGAAAATCGGACTGGTGAGGATTGCTCCGATTTGATATTCTAGGATATATAGGATAGTTTTCGATTTTCAAAAATTGAGGAATTTGTTCTGAAAGGTAGATTTTAAGTTACGAATGGAATTGAAAACATGAAAACCAAAACAAATATGTGTTTTTCTTGCTCTGCGGTGCGTAATTTGAAACCATTAATTTAACCTTATATCTTTGATGATATTTATGACTGAAATTTTTACTTTATTAATATTTTATAATTTTCATGTGCTTGAATATGGATTGTAATTAGTGAATTGTAGCAAATAATAATCATTAAAAGTGATAATTCACTGCAATAATTCAATTAAGAATACACTTGAAATATGATTAAACCTTGAAACTCATGACATTATAGGTTTCAAGTTTTTAAGTATATATGGTAGTTTAGAGATTTCAAAAAAATCAAAAAACCTATTCCAACGTGTTAGTTCCAAATTCCAGTTGTAATATGAACGGAATTGGGAACCGCTCGTCTCTACTCTTTTTGTTAGCGAAATGGAATCGGTAGCCTCGAACCTTGAAACAAGAACCATGACAGCCTTAATTTCCAGACTAATGTTAATTGCCGAGGGACCTTTAAATCTCATGGACCTTACTTGGAATTTAATAAAGTTTTAAATAAGAAAATGAAATGAGATAGTTTTCTCGAAAAAAGGTCCAAATGAGGGTGTGGAATGGCCATTTAGGGCCTGTTTGATAAAAATGTTTCTGTTTTTCGGAACAAAAATTTCTGTTCTTTTATTTTAGGGAACAAAAAAACAATAAAAACGTATTTGGTAAAAGTTTTGTTCATGAGAATATAAACAAGTAGAAAAAATTAGCTTCTTATTCCTTTTAACAAATCCTATAATCAATTTTTCTCTCACTTCTTTTTTCTTCTATTTTCTTTTCTTTTCTTTTCTTTCCTTCTTCTTCCTTTTGGCCGGTTGCTGGCCTTGGCCATGGCCGGTAACCTCGCCGGGGCGTCGCCAGCCCCTAGCGACACCGAGCCATGGCGAGGCTCATTGGCCTGAGCCTCGCCGTGGCTGGGCGAGCTCGACCTCGCGTCGCCTGGGCGAGGTCGAGCCTTGCGGTGGCCAGGGGAGGCTCCGGCGAGCTCGCCGGACCTTGCCCAGCCGGTCACTAGCCGCCGTTGTGGGCCTGTGGTTGGCAACCAGCCACAGAGGAGGAAGAAGGAAAAAAAGAAAAAGAAAAGAAAAATATTGAAAAATTAAAAGAAACAATAAAATTATACAAGTTTATTAAACACATTTCTATTCCTGAAATATAATTTTTTTGCAGCTTCTAAAACGTATTCTTATATTAAGAAATTATTCCAGGAACAGAAAAAAAAAATCATTTTTCATTAAAAATTATTCTCCGGAACAATATCGTTACCAAACGCGCTCTTAGTCTCAAACGATAATGGTGAGCACATGCATCTCGCACGTTTATGGTCACGACATGGCTAGAGACATTTATCCAGCGGCATTCTCTTTTTCTTCTCTTCTTTTTATCCAATCTTCTTTTCAACATTCATCTTCTTCTTTTCCCAGTCCCGCCTCTGAACCGGTGCCTGATCTCGCTTCCGGCCATGGGTGCTCCCTCTCCGAGCCATGATTGTCCTCGTCACTGCTGTCCTCCAAGCTTGAACTCGGCCTTCTCGTCTGACTCATCCGCGGCGCCCGGGGCTCGATCATTTCAGCCCATATGGTGTCGAGTGCTCATCGAGCAGGCCGGAGTTTCTTTCCGTTTAGCTGCCGAAACCTCACTTGTGCCTTTTGGGGAGCTCTGAACACTAGTAAATGAATTTATATCTCCTTTTTCTTTGAACAATGAATATCCCTTTGAAGCCGTGGGAATAGAGGTTTACAGTAGTGAGATGAGATCCATTCTGAATGTCACTAGGCAACAGAAGAGTGGCCACGGAAGGTGACCAATAAGAACAAGCAACTGCGGTTGTGAGTGGTGGTTGAGCATTGAGTTTGGTCTTGCTGCTTTTCGCTCAGCTCGAAGCAAAGTTTTCTGGCATGGATAAGAGGGAGGCGAGAAGCGCGCTCTGAATGCGCCTCGCTCTTCAGCCCCCTTGAGGCTCTGAGAATTTGGGCGCCGCGGATGAATCTAACGAGGACGATGAGTTCGAGCGCCGGATTTGAGCGACGAGGACAATCGTGGCTTGGAGAGGACTGATATAATGCTGGACTAAGGAGAAGATGAACAAGGAATCCGTGAAAGCAATAAGGCTGTCATGCTCAAGCACTTATGGCTCCTCTTTACCGACAAAGAGTCATTATGATGCAAATGGATACATTCCACCTTCTTAAAGCGAAAGAACTTTTGGATTGTCCCTCGGCCTAAGTTTTGCTCTTGGGCATGGAAGAAATTGCTTGATCTTTGGCCTTTTTTCCAGCAGCAACTCCTTTGGCGTATTGGAAACGGAACTTCGGTCTCCTTCTGGTTTGATCCCTGGCACCTGCGTGGACCGCTCAACAATTTCTTCTCTGATCAGGAAGTTTTTTGTTCTAGAATCCCGCGAATTGCCTCGGTAGCGGATGGGCTTTCCGCCTTGACACTCCCTTCCCATGTCGTGACCACCGTTGCGGACTTGGATGACCCCCTCCCGACCCTCAATCTAGACAATGACCGCCTCTTATGGCTTGGTCAGTCTTCGGGTGTTTTCTCTATAGCCTCTGCTTGGAATTTGTTGCGGCCTAGAGGACAGGTAGTTCCCTGGTCCTCCTTCATATGGAATTCCACGTTGCCACCTTGCTATCAATCCCACCTATGGCTTATTACTTGTAATAGGCTACCAACCTAGGTACTTCTACTTGCTTATGAGAGAATTCAGCATGCTTTATGTGCCTTCTATTATGTAATGCTGAACTCAATCAACCACTTGTTCTTTGGCTGCCTAAAAACGGGTAGTTTTGCGCTTTACTGGGCGGCTAAATGCAACCTCGCTTGGCAAAATCATTCCTGGGGGTAAAATCTGGAGTGGGCTGTGAAGCACCTATCCGATAAAAGTTTTCATCAATCTCTAGCTTGCTTTGCTTTTGGCGCCTTATGCTATTTTATTTGGAAAGCGAGGAACAACTTTATCTTTCGCAATCAAAGGTTCTTCCTACCGGATTTAAAGCTACACCTCGATAAAGCAGTTAAGGACAGGGCTTTAACTTTCAAAGGGATTTTGGACACCCCCAGAAACAGAAGACTCCAACTAAGCTGGGGATTGCATCCTTCTATATTTGAATGATCATGCTGTCTCTCTATCTCATCTAGTTGGGTCATGGCTACCTATTCATTGGGAGTGCTTTCTACGTTTACAGTAGAGGGCTAGCCATCTCCTTCTTTCCCTTGGAGGGTCTATTAGGTGCTGCAGGCTTGGTCTCATCGAAGATGGAGCTGCTCGCGGCCAATAGAGATGCGGTTAGGGATGGATTCGTCTCTGCGGAAGTTGTTGTCGACTGCTCCTCCTTTGTGCTAGGTCATTGCTACCTAGTCACTGTTATCGTGCTCTTTGAAGATGAAGGCTTGGATTTTTGTTATTCCTGTCCTTGCTTTGTCTTGTTTTGCTTGGGGTAGTTCTGTGTTGTTTGCTAGATACCCTCCCTCTCCGTTTGGTTGTGGCCAATGTTTGGCTGTTTGCTTTTTGCTGGTTGTTTTCCTTCTCATTTTCTGCTCTTCCCTCATTGTCTCGACACCCTTCCACTCAATTCGACTACTTTGTCACCTTGAGTGTAAGTTTTGGTGCTGAGTTCCTTTGTTGTACAGCTGTATAGCTTATTGGTTTAAAGTTAATATATATCTTACATTCTACCAAAAAAAAAAAACAAGGAAATGAAGACACAGAAAGCAAAAGAAAGGAGGACAAAAAAAATCTCCGGATGAAAATGCCCCTGGTAGTGTAGCCAGAATGAATTCGTGAGATGCATGTGCTCGCCGGCTTGAAAAGATTTGGCCTGCCAGCAAGAATGGGCCTTGACATTAAAACTCCATTCGGTGTTTGGATTATTTAGGAAAATGAGTAAACGAAAAGTTTGAGTTTTAATTTAGAAAAAGATCTTCTCCTTAAAAAATTAAAAATCATTTTCCAAGAGATAAGTAGATGTTAACACTTAAATTAAAAACTTTATGTGACACTTGAAAGTTTCAAAATAATATTTAGGACATAAATATAAGTGTTATTTAGTTTGAAGCCATGAAAGTTGCTAATTTTGTGAGGTGCAGAAGGTGTGAATGATGATTTTCTGTTAATGTAATCTTCACAATTCCATGCATTAAGCTTAGTGATAGATATTAACATGTCTATTAGTAGTGTTGAGTGATGGTCATTAATTTACTGTCATGTAAGTTGTAGTCCTTAAATTTCATATTTGACAATATTCAAGTTTTAAATTTACTAAATTAAGATTTTCTTAGCATTCGTTATTTTTTACCAATATTTTTAGTGAATTCAAAATATTTTTCTGATTTATCAATGCTTGGAACGGACATTGATTTTCTTATTTACATATTGATTTACTTTATATTTTGATAGTTTAACAAAATGTTTACTTTGGAAGCCACGCAAGTGAGTCATTTGTCCCTCTTCAATTCACATTATCTCTCTTCATTTCTCTACCAAGTATTTTAAGTCACATGTCCTTAGTTTGTGACATTGAGCTTAATCTAGTGATGATGTCATGTATTGCATCATTTAGTACATCATTCATGACAACCTTAGCACATTTAATGCATTGATGACTCACCTACTTTACTTGGCCAAGCAGAAGCCATATTTTATTTGAATCAAAATATCTCCTGATGGTTAATCTTATTAGGCTACTTGCACCATTTCTATTTGAATACATATCCTCTCTATCTTTAGACCACATGATTTTAAGCCAAGATCATTATTACTTGGTTCATTCCCCTTTGCCTTGTCATTGGATGGAGTCATATGATCATGCCACTTGTGATTATCTAACTTGAATACACCTCTTGCACTCTCCACCTAGCATTTTTTTTTTTTAACTTTATGTCATCATTACTCTTAACTTGGGTTACTTGTTCTTACATCCCTTGGCCTATAAATAGGTCTCCTTATCTCTTCAAGCTTTTTTTTTTTTTAAAGTCCAACTTGTTCTTGTAAATAAAGAAAAGTAGATCTTCTATTACTTTCACTTTTCAATCTTTTGAGTGAAAACAAAGATTTCATCCCCATTTCGTTAAAGCTTAAAAATAACATCTTTCAAGAGTTACGAGGTAATTAAGGTTTTGGGTTGCCCAAGTCTTTATTTAATGATATGTAGGATGGTTCCCCTGGACATGGTGATGGAGAGGGCAAGTTGATGTTGGAGGCCATTAATCCTTGAGTTGGATGGTGGTTTGGTGTAGTGGTGTTAGGTGACCCTAACATTTCCCAGATCTATTGATTTTTTTGTGATAATAATTACCATTGATTGTATAATAAGAGTATGTATATTATTAAACTCATGCAATTTTCTAGTAAGGGATATTGTGAAAATTTTATCGTGTTTCCACATGTATAAATATAATTATAAGTATAAATGGAAAGAACATGTGTCACGCATGACATTTTGGAGCGTTGCATTTTATTCTTGAGTACATAAATCCTAACGCTTGATCCTGGGTTCTTGACAATGACCTCGAGCCAAGGTCCATCGAGGCCAAGGCCAAATCCATAGAGATTAGACTCTGAACACCAATGCTAGTGGTCAAGCATATGACTCCGGTATCATTGCGTGACTCCCCAACGCTCATGGCCAGGCTTATGACTCTGGTATTGTTGCTCAACTCCTCGACATCCCAGCCCAAGCCTAAGACCTTGGCACTTGTGCTCAAATCTCTAACACCTCGATCCCTGTCCTTTGAGGTCGGGCTCAATTCCACGGTGCTTGAGCTCAAGACCTTGCTTTGTGACCAAGTCCATCAAGGCTAGGATAGTAACCTTGGTGTGAGTGCAAGGGTCCTAGATGCTTGGGCCCGTGTCCATCAAGGTCGAGTGTCGGGTCTATCGAGGCTGGGTGTGGGACACCAGCGCACTCTCGGGTCAATCAATGCTAGGCTCAAGACCCCGGCACCCATACCTAGGTCCATTAAAGTGGGCCTCGAGACTTTGGTGCCAAAGCTTAGGTCCTTAAGCTCTTGCCAAAGTCCATTAAGATTGGGATCGGGACCTCGGAATATGTGCTTTAGTCCTTGGCGCATGGTTCAATTGAGGCTAGCCTTGAGACCCCTACTTTTTCGCAAAACAAATAAAGCTTAAGTAGCCACTTCAGTCCTTTATTTGTGATTAAGTAATCACTTTAAGCCCTTATTTAAAACGAAATTCACTCCAAATCCTTTGTTAAAGAAATATGGCTCTTCGATTCAAACTCAAAATCTATCATTGAATAGCAAATTGCTCCTCAGCACTTTCATGTTCATCGTTGTCACTTGCTTTGTTTAATTCTATTTTGTTATGGTTTTGCTTCGATTCTCCTCAATAAAGACATAACTTGATGGGTGCATTGAATGATAATTATGAATGATCCTTATAAGAAATAAGGAAAATGACACAAACAGTCCATGAACTTTAGCTCAATGTGTAATTGGTTTAATAAAATTTTAATTTTTTCAATATAGTCCTTAAACGTTAGCTGAATGTACAATGTGGTCGCTGAATTTTTAATTTGTTTTGTAACGACCCCAACTCCATCTCTAGAGTCTTGAGCAGTAGGGGTTATTTTCCGATGTCCCAAGCTCATTGCCGTCCCGATTTTTTTTATCTTATTATCATGCACATGCAGAAACGTGAATAAACAACTTCCCGAATAAACAATAGCTAAAAGACTGGAACATACATTTGTGTACATAACTTTATATTTTCAAAAATACATTTACAAGCCATTTTTCCATTTTACATCCTATTACAAGTTTCCACATAGACTAGGGGAACCTCTAGTGTGACTGCAACTCCCAAAACTAACGTGAAACTTTCATGCCTATAAGACTGAAAGATGATGGAGTAAGTCTTGGGAACTCAGTAAGTAAAATTCCCAGTTCTCTACTAGGAAAGCATTTTATCATTAAAGCTTAACAAGTACAACACTTGCAAATAGTGTCAATTGTAGATCAATAGCAATTACTTGCCATCCCTTGACTAAATGCATGATTTCGATGTAAAATACCTTTGACTTAACAGTGAATACATCAACATATCATGCTTATGCACAATCGGCACTTATGTAAATTCATTTACCGTCATCCAGGTTTAACCATGCTCTCTCGACTCGATCAGGGCTTTTAGTTTCTTGTTGGGGTTCCTGACTTGACTAGGCCATCTCGGCTCGACTGAGATTTCTTAGAGCTAGCTTCCCGAGACTTCCGGATTCAAGACCCAAGCATCTTGGCTTAACCGGGCATTCTGGCTCAACCAAAGTATTATGTTCAATGAACGAGGCATCGCTACTAACGCTATGTGGCGATGATCACTTTTTCTTCTTTAAGTGCACACATATGTGTATCATATAAGCCGGTTTTTATCTTTTTTCTTAGTCGACACATATATGGCCCGAAGGTGTGCTCATCCATTCGTGTGTACCATGAGTTCTCGCAATACACAGATAAACATGTCGAGAACAAATCTTAGTCTGTGACTTGAACCGACCGCTTAGCGTTGATCCCCGCACCGAACAAGGCTTTGAAATGGCACACCTCAATGTCGATCTAGGACTTTAAGGTTTGGGCACACCTCGCTTTAGTGAAGATCCTAAGCTCGACGAACCTTGGCCTCGACCTGGCGTGAACATACTTCATGCTGTGAATGACCCTTGGTTCGTGGCTCGATTCAATAGCCAAGTATAAAGTCCCCTCACCGATTGAGACTTAGAACCGGCACGCTTCCATACCTCGCCAAACCCTCGTGGGTTTGGGCGATCCTTGTGCCGATCAAGACTTGGAACTGACACGCCTCAATACTGTTCCAAGACCTTGCAACCTTGGATGATCTCCACATCGAACGAGATTTGGAATCGGCACGCTTTAACGCCGATCTAAGGCCTCACAACCTTGGGCGACCTTGCCTCTTGTTGAACTCAACCCGAACAAACCTTGGCTTCATTCCGGGCGTGAACGACTCAAGCACATGTTTAAACACAATAATGAGCAAAACCATACAAACGATCCAACATCTTACCCATGACTTAATAGGTGAGTACTTAACTAGACTTGACAATGGAAACTATTGCCCTAAATTTGAAATAGGGATCTTACTTACCTAGATAAATCACAAAAATCTTAGAGAGAGCAGCTTGACAAGGGGCGGTGGTGCAATGTCGAGAGAAAGGAAAGAAAAGAGAGAATGGTGTGTGAATGGCAAAAATGTTCAAATGATGGAAATAAAACGGGGCTCCTCCTATTTATAAGCCTCCCCATCCTCAATTATTGGTACAAACTCATGATTAGGCCTAAGATATGAATTGACCTATTTAGCCTCCTTATTTGGTGCCTATAGTTATTTGTGTTCGATTATGATCGGTCCACCTATTTGCTTATCCTCCAAGGCTCACTTTAGGCTTGGGCCTCCTTAGTTGGTGTCTAGGGCCTTTGATGCCTAATGTTCTCTTATAATTGGTTGGCTCTTGTCTTGTTCACCAAGGCTATATTTAAGAGTCATTATGGCCTAAGATTCTAAAAGGCACCTAAGCATGAATCACCAATTTCTTTTCCAAGGCAAATCTTTTGGCTATCATTACATAATTTTCATTAGGCCACCTAGGCTTATGAGGTGAAGATCAAATGACCTAGTGCAATCATTTGAAGGCTTGTTTGTCTTCTTTTTATTGGGCCGCATAAGTACTTGATTCATTAGTAAAAAACAAGTCATCATAAATAGGTGGCATCCTAAAAAGTTATAGTAGCATTAAGGTCATAAGATAGCTATAATTTGCCTCAAGGTATCTCATTTTTATTGGGACATTTGACGTAGATTCTTTACTTAATTTCCAAGGTGAATTCTTAGTAATCATGGCCAAATCTAGAAGGATCTATCCAAAATGGCTAGTCACTTTCCTTCATGAAGAAGCTAGGATGTTCTAGAGATTTCTCTTTTGTCCATTACTGACCAATATGGCAACCATGAGAAATAGGTCATTGAAGTATAATTGGAACCAAGTAAGGGTCTTTTGTGTACATCCCCTAACGACCATTTTCACAGGCCCGAGGTTCGTGGCAAAGCCACCCTCGGTGTGGTTGTCGTAGGCAAGGTTTACCTTCTTGGCTAGATCGGTGGCCCAAGGCATGAGCTCAATGATTCGCCCTTAGATCGACTCTGGCCGAATGAATCGAATCCTAGATTAGCGTTAGGCCTCATCCAGGCCCACTCTCGATTGTCATGTGACTGTTCCAGATCGGTCAAATCCGTACCCGACATACGGTCATATCGAGTCGAATCATGATCGTCCATGATTGGTGCATGACCGAACGGAATCACTCGCGACCGGAACATGACCATTTGAGACCAATTCATGATCGTTGGTTGATCCGTGATGGATGTGACCATTCCTCTATCAACCCTTATGGTCGGGTAATTGTCCATCGATTGGACTATTGGGTCCATTTTCATGGTCAATAGATTGGTCCACGACTGTCCCCTTAATCAGTACATCTCTGATTCTTTGAACAATCCATGACCCATCATTACCACTGGTATACTAAATTTACAGCCATTTCTTATACGTCGAAATCGGGATGTGAAGTCCCTGAATTTTTAATAGATGTTTAGAGACTTTATTAAACATATATAAAAAATTTATTGACTATATTGAATAAATTAAAAATTTAAGAGTCACATTACATATTATACTAAAGTTTAGGGATCACATTGAACATTGACCAAATTATATATTAAGTTAGACCGTATGTGTTGATATTCTTAAGAAATAAGATCCATTCCGAATATTCTCTCCAGAAAAATGGCTCTAACTTTATGCTTTTATTTAAAAATCTGTCCTCAACCTTTATGAGTATCGACTCCATCGAGGTTCCTTTGGCGTCATTGTCCCTGCCACATCAGCTAAGTGATCACCAATTTTTTGTCTTCGCTCTCATTAATTTGCGACTCTTTCGAAAGGTTATTCACTTGATTTATAATTAATGACAAAACAAGAATTGAACCTTCAAAATCCCTGTACGAATCATGTCGTGAAAATTTACATAAGAACAAAGGAAAAAATAAAATACTAATAACTAAAAATTAAGTCCGAAGAATCAAATGTCACGTTCCAAATTGTCATGCTCCTTTTTCCCTAACTACTACGGGAGGCGCTCCCGGACTCGCGCCGGTCCGAGCTCCGGCCGCCGCGTTTCGCGTTCTCGCCGCCGCTCAGCATCCGCCCCAGGAACGTCTTCGCCGCGTCCAAGCTCGGGAAGTAGGTGCCCTCCAGGAACACCTGGCTCAGCGAGTCGCCCGCCTCCAGACCCGCCCCTGCCGCCGCCGCCGCCGTCCTGGGCCCCCTCGCCTCCAGGCTCCCCATCACCGCCGCCAACACCTGCTTGTACGCGAAGAAGAACCTCTTCACCGCCGCCTCCACCGCCTGCATCGCCTGCAGGAGGTGGATCCGCTCGGCGGCGGCGGCTTCCCCCTTCTTCTCGCGGTACAGCCGCATCGCCGCCTCCTGCAGCCGCGGCCCGCCGTTGGGGTCCGCCTCCACGCCGAGGACCTGCGGCACCTTGTGCTTCAGGTCCTTGCACTTGCCGGTGACCTGGACGAGGGCCTTGGAGCGGAAGCAGAAGGACGCCGCCTCGGCCTTGATCGCGAGGTCCTTCTTCAACCTCAAGAAGTCCTCCGGGTCCATCAGCAGGAGGAGGTCCTCGATCTCCGCGAGAAGCTTCCAGATCCTCTCCAGCAGGTAGCAGCCGCTCGCGGCTTGCTCGAATCGCGCCTCCTCGATCCTCTCCTCGATCCGCTTCAGGAGCTCGCTGGAGGCGCAGATCCACGATTCCAGAATCTGGTGCGCCGCGTGGAGCGACTGGTTCTCGTGGTTGCTCTCCACCTGCTCGCTCCAGCCGCCGTTCCGCTTCAGGGCGTGGAGCTCGCTCGGCTTGCAGACGTCGTCGTACCGCAGCGCCGGCTTGGCGGTCAGGTTCGGCTCGCCGAGCCCCAGGGTGTACGGGCACCCCCTCATCTCGCACTCGATCGCGTACAGGATCCGCTGCGCCACGTCCTCCGAGGTGTGCCACGTGGCGAGCCGGGGCAGGAGGCTCGCCTCGCTGGCTCGGCTCACCGCCGCGTCGGCGCCCCCCGGGATCCTCCACACCTCGGCCGAGCTGCCGCCCCTCGCCAGCGCGCCGCCGGCCGAGCTCAAGCCGACGAGGGGAGCCGCGCCGCCGCCGCCGCCGCCCTCCTCCTCCTCCTCGTCCTCCACGATGGCCGCGATGAGCCGGATCTGGCCGGCGGCGAGGGACTCGAGCCGCCGCCTCCACTGGCGGCGGTTGGCGTACGGCCTCGGGTCGGAGAGCGCGGTCGAGACGAACCGGAAGGTGATCTCGAGGGCCTGCAGGGCGGGCCGGAGCAGCGGCTCAGCCCTCCACCCGGGGAATTCCCGGGCCCCCCAGAGCTTCCGCAGCTCCGGCAAACGCAGGTACTGCTCGTAGGCGGCGACGGCATGAGCCGAGGCGGAGGTGGCGGCGGCGGGGCCGGCGGGGTACCGGAACGGCGCGGCGGGGAGCAAGAACGGGAGCTGGACGCTGCCGCCGTTGCCGGCGGGGATCTTGGGGGAGCCGAGGGAGCCGTCGGGGGAGGAGATCACCTTGGTCTTGCAGTCGAAGTCCACCATTTTCCGCGCTTTGCCCAAATCGATCAAAGGAAAGAAGGCGTCAATGGGGGTGGAAAGGATGGAGACCAAGCTGGGTTGCTCTGTAAGTTTTGGGTTGAATTCGAACTTTCGATTCAGATGGGTTGGGGGGGAGGAGCGGTGGTATATAAAGAGGAGAGAGGAAAAGTCAGTGGTTAGGAGGGAGGGCGATGGTGACGATGACGACGGTGATGATGATGATGATGGAAGGAGGGAGGAGAGAGAGGGGGAAACGCGTGTGGGATGGGGACAGACGACTGGCGGTGGGCGGGGGGGGGGGGGGGGGGGGCATGAGAAACGAGGGGGATTTCGCAAAGTCGCGTTCGCGATTGGAATAATGCGCGGATATAACGAAGGGGGGTGGGAGGGATCGGGGGGTTTGAATTGAATATGGAGTGGACGATGCACATGAGAGGGGTGAAGCTTATCCGAATCTGACCTAACGTGGGCAAAGTGTCCGGGACGGCTGGATGTTAATTGTTACGCACCTTCCTCCCTAAGTCCTCTTGGGAGGAAGGTGCCTCTTTGGGTTTGGACTTTTTTGGAATCTTTGAAGTTGGTTTGACCCTTTTCTTGGGGTCATTCGTATGGCCTCTGCCCTCCATGATTGACGCTGGGGGCAACATTGAATTCGATTCCACTTGGGACCGGAACTAACCGGTTTGGATAGGATTGATGTGAGTCTTGTTTTTAAGGGAAGTCGGTTCGATTCGTGGTTTCAAGAATCTAGAACAAGCCAAGGATAAGTTCTACAGCTAGAAAAAGTTTGTTCGACCCAAGAACTGATCTCATCCAACCCCGAATTATATCGATCGGTTCGATTCTCAGATTGAAGTGGGTTTTAAGTTAGGAAAAAAAAGAATTTTGATCTTCAAAATGAACAAACAATGTAACCACTCGACCTATAAAAATATTTAAAAAAAAAAAAAACAGAAGCAAATGTGGGCCGATTTTCAATTTTATCTAGGAATCAATGATTCAAAACCGATCGATTTGATTTCTTATTCCAAAAATTTGGAATCCTACCCGATAAGATCAGTTGTGATTCACCCAACAAATCAGACAAATAAAGTAAAGAAAAGGGAAAAAATACATCTTTTTCGCCTTTGGACAAACTTTCGTATAACCAAAGCCCAGAGCATTTTAGCATTTGAATTCGAAAATCATCACATGCATATGGACAACAAATTTTTTTTTTTTTTTTGGATTGAGCCATGGAAAAAATCGACTCTTCCTTGAAAAAGGAAGAAAATCCTAAATTTCAAGGACGGATTAAGAGAGACGCTGATGGACCGTAGCGCAACGGTTTTGCCTTATTCTGTTTGGAAGCATAAGAGTATTGCAGGCGGAGGCTAATGGATGATGTGGTTGCGGGAGTGACCTGGAATTTCTAGGTACGATGACTTGGACTCTCTGCTTTATCAGAGATGGCAAATCGACTTATCCCACCAATCGTGGCGGAGATTGGTCTAGATTTCTCAGACCCTTTTTTCCAGTTGCGTTTCACATCCAACGGAGGTTTTTCTTTTTCTACTCCACTTTCTTTATTGTTTCGTCCTCGTTTGAATTGGTGCGTCCAATGTACGGACTGCTCCTTTATCCAATTCGCATGGCGAAGTGTCGTGTACGTATATTTGCCTAACCTCCAACATCTACGAAGCAGGTCATCTAATCCAACAAGACAAGTCCCCGACTCGGTATTATCTCCACGGCTGGCTATTGAGCTTTTTGCGAATGGCAACATGTGAGGAATGTGCTGAAGCGATTCGCATTCTAAGATTGGCAAATGACCCACTTTAGCTTTAGCTCCCGACATGTCGAAAAGTGCCCTAGCCCCCATATTTCGCATCCGCTTCTTCGAGAGTACTTCCAAGAAAGCCAAAAGGGAATCTCATCTCCAACGGACCGCATCATGCGTTTTGGATAAGAAGGCTCCGTCCCTGTCGCTTTCGCGAGCCCGATTCCATCTTCTCATCGTGGGATTCGGCATGACGAAAGCTCCAATCCCTCGCGTTCCCCGTCGCCGCTTTAGCTCGCCAACCCCGTATTCCGATGGCGTACGGTGTCGCATCGTGCGGTGGAGAAACGTAGGGAGTTTCCAAGTAGGCAGCGATTGCCAGGGGAGCCTCTCTGATCCCCGCCACGCGGCGGAGCAGTTGGATCGCAACGGGCTTGTTTTTTTTGACCTTTTTTTGGAGTCCACGTTAAGGTACGATGACCACGCGTCGGTCGATCGACTCGCGTGCTATGCGGTGACCGAGTGATTATATTTATAATTCAATACGTGTGTCTGTCTGTCCGTCGATGTTATCTGCTGTTGAGTGGTTTTTTTCGTTGGTGGTGCTTATTTGACTTTGAAGGGAGATGTTGTGGGCTGGCGAGGAAGCATGTTTTGAGGCACGATGCAAAAGGTCAAGAGTGCCTTTTCTCATTTTTCTATCTTTTCCAATCATGCGCGAGTGCAATGGATAAGGAAAAAGCGGATTATTTAAGGGATATAGACATAGGAGAAGAGGATGTCTTTTGAAGAAACCTAAGAGGAGTTTACTTTTTTTGTGCATTTGTTTTATCTTCATCGAAATCTTGAAGCCGACCCCATAACTGATGTCGGAAAGATTAGATTTTTTTTTTAGCTTCGCTGGGATGAGGTATTATTGTTTGAAGGAGAGGAGAGGCATGCGGGATGACATGAGTTTTATCGATTTGCTCCCTTTGAAGAAGGGTAGAGGCAGGCAGGATGACACGAGTTTTATCAATTTGCTCCATTTTTTTAATTCGAAAGCAAAAGATAGGATCAAATGTCAAGACCCGAGTTCCAAAGCACGGATTGGATACAAATGTCAACGCAAATAATCCATAAACTAAAAGTCTAGAGACTAAGTTGCATGTTGGGATAAAGTTTAATGACTACTTGTGGCATTATTCTGAAATAGAAACTTAATGTTGACTTGCGTTGCTTGCTCTCGTGGAATGTCATGATTGGGTCATCCATGATCAAAGGACTTACCTAAATCGATATCGCTAAATGAAAAGTATGGCCGACTTTCATTAATATTTGAACGTTGCGTACTCATTTAAGAAATCAGTTTGCTCGCATTGTGTTTTTCTCATGATATGCAGGCACATTGGGGAACAGAAGAATTTGAGTTAGGTTTTGTTAAAGCGAATTAGATCGTGCTTCTCACGTCCCTCCGGTTTAGCCCCATAGTACCTTTATAAGGTTCCACCCTCTATTTCTTCCACGTTTACCATTTGTCCAATAGCATGCGGACATTCGATGGAATAATTAAGCAATCGATCTCGAATTATTTTCTCAAAGTACCCTTCATTAGATGAAGTATTGTAAGGCTTGTCTCCAACGTAAGACCATAATATGGACTTAAATGCATCTAATTATATTTAATTAACTGAAGCTATGTTAACTACAACTTTCTTTGTCACTTCATCATTTTGATGTTACGGTAATTTCGAAAGGCCTAGTTAATAAGCATACATAGGAAATGAATATTTGCACGTTCAACACATCGATTGTGCGTGACATGAGATAGACGGTATTTCGATAGTAGTAAAATTTCTTTACTTGAATGTTAGACAAGCGTTCCCGGGGTGGTCTTTTACGAAAATCCAATATGAAAAGCTGAAAGGGAGACAGAATTGACTTTCCGCTTGGGCTCGATAGCATAGAGGGGCTCCAATTTTCGGGCCCATCAAATTCAAGGGCCGAGTGCCTGCACCTAAAAGCCTCTCGATGTCATGTAAGCAGTAACCGGCGGTAGATGAGTCTTCCCTCATCCGAGGCTCTACATTTACCAGTTTGCAGCGAACTATTACGTTTCAATGGATACAATGCGACAACACAACGTGCATTACCGTTACCATTGCTAAGGATCGCGAGTCTTTCCTCCATCGAGAATAATATGATGCACGGAAAAACTACACAGATCATAGATTGATCGTAATCAAAGTATAATAAGATTCTTCGACCCTTGTTGCTAGCTTCTGGCGACGTACAAAAACATGCCAGTGGACGACTAGACGTGCGTACGGGTCAGCTCAAAAGCTGAGACTCAGTGAATCCATTATTTGTCTGTGGAACATGTCCATTACGAACTTCCCAACCCATGGCATCATGACCAAAACAGGCAAACGTCTGTGTTTCCAAGAAAGTTGCGACAAAAGACCCATCGCATTCGGAGTTTTCCGAATAGTTTTTATCATCCACCCCAGAAATTGATATAGGTATATATTTTGTCGGAAAATAGAAAGAGGACCATTGGCAAACAAGACAAAGTGACATTGACGTTTAAACCCTAAAAAACAATTTTAAGGGAATAAAAAGCTAAGTATTCAAACAGGCGAATCAACTAAAGGCAAAGCAATCCTTGTGATAAAGTCATAATCAAAAACATTGTACCGCCTAACATGTAGCTAAAGGTGTATCATACTTGGCAAACAAATTAATCGAACAAGCTGAAACCCATGTCATCATCGGACTCCTCGGCGGGCTCATCCTTCTTCTCTTCCTCCTTGGCAGCAGCAGCAGGGGCAGCACCAGAGTCGGCAGCAGCAGCCGGAGCCGCAGCAACAGCAAACTTGCTAGGATCCTGCAATAAAAAGTAATCTCTTTGTTAGAGAAGTTCATTAAAAAAGACTACAGTTACTAAGGAACGTTTGTGGACCAAAAAGCGTTTAGGAAAAGAGCTTGCATTACAAACCTTGAGGAACTCCTTTACTTCGTCAGCATGAGGGTACGAATACTCGGTCTCAACAGCAACAGCCAAAACATTCTTGTAGGCATTGATGAACATGTGAGGTGCAGCAGCCAGGGTCGGGTATGAGATGGCAAGCGAGAGAGATGTGACCATAGAGACACCAAGAGCAAACTTCTCCATAAGGTCATCCTCGGTAAGGTCGAGCACCTCAGGGTCGAAGACCGACCCATTGTCATAAACACTTTGCACAATGAGACCATACGAGAAGGGCCTGATCCCAAGCTTAGCAAGAAGGGCAGCCTCAGAAGAGCCAACCTTGTCACCCTTCTTGATAAGCTCAACAGGGGTGATAATTTCCACAGTACCCTTGTTAATCTTGGTCGGAATGTTGAGCACCTGAAGTTATGGTAAGGACAAATAAGCTGCTGCAGAAGATGAAGAAAAATGTTATTGCCATGAAAGAGAGGCTCGTGTTACCTGGAAGAAGGAAGTCTGAGAAGGGTCGAGCCCAGTGTTGCCCGGTGGGACGATGACATCAATTGGAGCAACCAAACCCACACGAGCAGGAGCTCCAACCTGTCAAAGCAGAGTTCATCGTAAGATAAAAAAGAGAAAAAAATCAAGTTTAGTCCACGAATTGACAGGAACCCAGTATATGAGAAAATGGTAAACTTGAACAGATTGTCAAGATATTTAATAGGAAAACTTGAATTTATCCATTCCCAGTCAGATGTCGCCCTAACAATCCTGGCGAAATCAACTATATTATCATCTTGTTTTCGGGCCATTGGCTCCAGTCTATCATTAGACAGGGAAGAGAAACCCTCAATTATAGTCATTCCCAGTCACGCACCACCGTAAATCTACTATACCCATAATGCAACTGAGGCTTATCGATTTGGCTTCTATTAAACACGACATGGGCAGTCGCCAAACAGATAAAGTGGAACATTTTGCAGCTACTCTCCCTACAGGAAATCTTAATCAATCCATTGATTCCAATAGAAACGCTCCATCACCATGAAATAGCAACGGCATAGAAACTAACACAGCAGGAAAGTACGTACTCTTTCGGTAGATTATCCAGTAGCATATAACCATGAAGCGACATTCTAATTTAAGTAGATTAACGAGATCAAGAGCATCAGAGAGCCGCACCTTGTACTTGGCAACCTCTTCACTGACTTCCTTCAAGTCACCCTTGGTGAAAATCAAGCCCACATTTCCCTAATCACAAAGAACCATAAAAAAAATCAATCCTTTATACACATTCCAATACAAAACCCATGTTTCTCAACTTCTTCACTCTCGCATCTCTTCCTCACAGAAACTCCCATTCCACCATCTTTAAGAACCGTGCCACGTGAATCAGAACCGATCATTCCAACAAGAAGCAGCAACATGTACCTGGAGAAGCGGGAGGAGGTTGAGGTAGGCGTTGTTGCCGGTGTTCTCGGCGTGAATCCTGATGGACCTCTTCATCATGGTGTTCTTCCCCATGAGGACGAGCGAGTCACCCCTCAGGCCCTTCCTGATGTTCTGGAGCTGGTTCGACCCGACGTTGTCCGCGGCCACGATCAGGATCTGGCTGTACTCGTCCATGAGCCGGCACAGCTTCGCGTCGTACGCGAGCTTCTTCTGAACCTTCGATAGTTTCCCCATAGTATCCTATGAACTTTCTTCCTACGCTGATACAAGGAAAAAAAGAAATGAAGCAAAACTGAGGGCCAAGACGAAGCGGGAGGCTCGGTCAAGGCGGACAGCGACGATCTGCCGTCACTTTAACCCCGGTGGCTACGGCGGTTTTGCGGTGGAGCTTGGAGGTAAAACCCTAGAGATGTGCCGTGAGGAGGGACCTCGCTGCGGCTGCGAGGGTTTATATACGGGGAGACAAAGGAAGAAGATGGAGTCGCTCGATTGACCTAGATCGGACGGTTCACATTTTCCCGCTGTCTTCGCATCCGACGGCTCTAAAAACCATTAGTTTCTTGGGCCGGGCCTGATTTGGGCTCCTCCAAGCCCGATCCGAAAATAAGAACCCCGGTTCGGTTTAGCATAAGAAAAAAAGTGGAACCGAACCGGTCCGAGCCGCAAGATGCGGACCCGCTGATCGAACCGAACCGAGCCGATCCAATCCGTAAACGGTTTTCTCTCTCCCCCAATACGCGCGCTCCTACAGCTCATCTCCGCTGCTCCGTGATCTTCCCCCTCTGGCGAACGCACCAAACCATGTAGAGATCGACCCCCGATTCCGGCGAAGATCCGATCCGATTCCCATGGCGTCCTCCTCCTCCTCCTCCTCCTCATACAGGGACCGGACGTCGGAGTTCCGCTCCCTCACCGAGACTCTCCGGAAGATCGGCGGATCCCCCCCCGCCGCCGCCGACCCGCTGGAGGCCCGCGCCGCCGCGCCCAGGGATGCGTCCCCGGCCTCCGCCGGATCCGAGTTCAACAAGCGGGCCGCTCGGATCGGGCTGGGCATCAGCGAGACCTCGCAGAAGATCGCCAGGCTCGCCCAATGTACGTGGCCGTCTCGCTTGCTTTAGCGTCGTTCGCGCGCCTTTTCTTGCCTTTCGCCGCTTCGACCGCGTTTTGGGGGATGTTAGTCCGATCGGCCTCGTCGAAACGTAAGATGTGATGCGTGTGATTTTTGGACGGATTTGGATCCCGAGAGGTTCTCTATATGCCAAATCGTACGTTTAGGCGTTGGCATTGTTTGTATGCTGGTTACTGTTTAGGTGTTGAGGTCCTGATCGATTTTGCTGTAAAAGTGGTGTTTATAGCTGGATTGAGGTCGATGGAAGAGTGAATTGGTAGGTTCTGATCCGCTCCACTGCACGAGTAAAAGCTTTAGAGTTGTTTTTTTTTTTCTCAGTTCAAAAGCAACGTGATTACTTGGGAAATTAGGATGTTGAATATTTATCCTGGATGATGATTGATATACATTATGATTCGTGCGACTTGAGATAGATTTACAGCCAAATGGCAATTGCCACGCTATATCTGTCATAGCCGTTGCCTCTTTTTTCATCCCTATGGATGATGGCTCGTCACTAAGATAAATCTATCAATATCCCAAGCAGTCAGGTATTACCCTCTAATGATTTGTTAGCTGGTTACAAGATCCAGTTTATAGATTGCTCGATATTCAGGATTCCTGATGTCGAACAAGCAACTAGGATGTCCTTACTATGCTTTGAAACGAGAATGTTGGACCTTTTCTATATTCTTCTTCTGGTAATATTTAGTATGACATCCGCATTTGATAATGCTAATTCAGATGATCTTGAAACTCTCATCTGGAGTTTGCAAGGAGATCAAGTCGCTTAAGATCTGACTTGTGATGTGATATTCTTGTGATAAATAATATCATTATTATGAGTTCCTCATTTTTCTTCTTGTTGGCGGTCGATTCTGAGCGGAAATCTTCTGCAATTGTGTTTGGTTTTTTCCCTTTTGTTGCTGAAACTACTTCTTACAAACTCCAAATTTGTCATTATGCTAAGTGATGGTTTTGTTTGATGATTTGCAGTAGCAAAAAGGTCATCTATGTTTGATGACCCCACAGTCGAAATACAACAACTGACTTCATTGATAAAGGATGACATCACAGCACTAAATATCGCCCTTCAAGATTTACAGACCCTTCAAAATATAGAAATGAGTGGCGGCAACTATTCAGAAGATAGAGCCGTCCATTCGACCACTGTTTGTGATGACCTGAAAAGCAAACTTATGGGAACTACAAAACACCTCCAGGATGTTTTGAAAACCAGAACTCAGGTTAGCTATTAATTTGAGTAGATCTTCATGTTTAACATGATGTGATTCAACTCTCCTTCCATGTTCTCATACATGGTCTTCTGTACCAGAATATCAAGGCTCATGAAAACCGGAAACAGATGTTCTCTGCCAATGCATTAAGAGAAAACCCTTTTAAGCAGCATACGAAGCCTGTGACTGAGCCACCTCCTTGGTCAAGTGCATCCAATGATTCTGGAAGTCCACCCCAAGCAGCGTAAGTATTTTGTTTGGATTCTTTGGAACCCTGGTTGGCTTGACCACGTGTAAATGCGATTGCGCAGTAACAATTAACTCTAGCAAGGAGATTAAGTAAGAGCACGCTTAGATGGTGGAACATCAAGGAGATTAAACTAAACTCTTACAAAGGGATTATCCATTATTATGTCTTGCCCAAAGGTTATGTCCCTTAAGAATTTTCTTTTCAATATTCCTAGATTTACGATGCTTTAATATCTTGTAAATTTTGCACATAAAACACTTCTACTTGTCAAAAAAATTGGTGGCATAGAGGTTGGACCAGTTATGTTTATCAGATTTGCAAAGAATGGAACACTAGATCCTAGTATGCAACGGCATTTTTATTTTTCCTATTTTTAGAATCTCTTCAGCATCAATAATATATTTTTTCTTGGTATGGTTACTAAATATAAGTCGTCAATACTGTGCATCTTTCTCATATTCTTTACATCTGTAAAAATTGATTCCCTGTCTAATCATTGGCATTATATTTTCTCTCTCCATCTATTTGGCTCATCTCTGCCTCTTCGTGACTGCTCAGATTGCCTTCCAATGGATCTCAAGTTGGCAACCAATTGAGGTATGTCTTACATCATCTTACAAGCTAAACCTGCGGCTTCCTCAATACTTTCTTTAAAGAAGAGAAAGCGATGCTTTTAGCATGGTTCGGTGAAAACATTCTGCAATATTTTATATATCGGTTCATTAAATAGGAGTTGGCATTATATGAAGCCGTGGCTACAATGTAGAACAGCTACACTTTCAAAACGCTTCTGTTGACGTTGGTACCTTTTCAGAGTCTTGTCCACCCTGGCAGGTTGTGTCCAATCTCTGGCAGGTTGTGTGGTCAGATGCAAACATTTTCAGAGCATATTCAGAGCATGGTTCGGTGAAAACACTGCAATATTTTATATATTGGTTCATTAAATAGTAGTTGGCATTATATGATGCCGTGGCTACAATGTAGAACAGCTACACTTTCAAAACGCTTCTGTTGACGTCGGTACCTTTTCAGAGTCTTATCCAATCTCTGGCAGGTTGTGTGGTTAGATGCAAACATTTTCAGAGCATATTCAATGATAGGAATAGATCTACTGTTAGGTGAAATTAGAAGACTACATGAGGAAACTTTAGGCCAACATTTAAACACAAGTGGGTACCCCGGCCCACTCTGCCTTATGGTGAAATATCGAGAGTGCATTGCTCTCTTGATGCCGTGTAGCAAGTATCGCTTTAAAGAGTGCTGGGCTTGATTGTTAGCTGTACTAGTTGCTTCTGGAAAGAGCTCCATCTTTGAATGGATTGACATTGGATTGTTGGATTGCAGCCCTCCCAACTTCTCGATCTACTTAGTAATATGTATATTATGCAATATTCACTGTCAAAAAGACTGCAGAAGGTGGTTTTGCATAGTGAAGTAGACTTTGCATTGTTACTTGGTGCAACAAAATTTCCTTAAGTTTCTGCATATGCAATGTGCACACCATTAATAAGGTGACAACGACTAGCTAATCACGCAATTATTAGTTTTGTCCAGCGGAACTGTTCTCTATCTAATTTTATTGACGTTGCATGTCAATTGACAACTTTTTGCTGCTCAGACGGAGATTAGCAGCGGATAGTCCATCCGACTCCATGGAGATGTCCATGTTGCAGCAGGTGGTTCCTCGGCAAGAAAACTATTCTCAAAGCCGTGCAACTGCTCTTCACAACGTGGAATCCACTATATCTGAACTGGGCGGCATTTTTACGCATTTGGCTTCAATGGTTGCACAGCAAGGCGAAGTGGCTATTAGGTTTGTCCTTTTTGTATAGCAATCATCTTCTGTATGCTGCCCTAAATCAATACAAAAGAGGAAACGAGTAGAAGCCATAAGGGATGATTAATAGTGCATTTGGGAGCTTGTCTCCTTGCAAGTCCTTATGTTGAACTTACAAAGTGAACTCTTTCGTGATGGTCGCCTTCAATGTTGCAAGCAGGATCGATGACAATATGGAAGAGTCCTTGGTGAATGTAGAAGGAGCACGCAGCGCTTTGTTGAGGCATCTCAATCAAATATCATCCAATAGGTGGCTCATGATAAAGATATTTGCCATCTTGATATTTTTCCTGATGATTTTCATCTTCTTCATTGCTTGAATGTCGATATAGAAATGTTAGTCAATCATGTATATACACATATGCTCTCCCTTTCAGCCATCTACATTGATTTTTTCCCCATATTACTGTAAGCATTAATTGGAAGAAGATCATGTCGATCAGTTGTTCTAGGAAGTTGGTTCCATTTTATTTCCATTGCATATAAGAGTGAAATTCTATTTCAAAGTGAACAGCACCTGCTCGAAAATCATCGATGACCGATGTGGCTAGCTTTTGTGTCGTCGTGTGCAGTTCTCTATTGATCTCGATGGTGTCTGTCTTGTTCACTTTGAGAAACTTACGTTTTCACAGGAGTCCGGTAAGAGAAGGGATGCCAAGGAAGAGACGTGGGCGAAAAGCAAAAGGTTTTAGAGAAACAATTGGTTAAAAAAAGCTTGAACCTAACATTTTTTATTTTCGCAAGAGAACCAAAAGAAGCATTCCAAGATTTCAACGCTATCCTCGCGAAAGGTTTTAATCGGACTCTTCTTCTTATAAGCACTGCCGTTTCAGGAAAATATCCCTCTATTCATCAGTCCCATCCAAAAAGCTATTTCAAAATTCTCATCATCTTTATAATCGAAAAGAGCAAACTTCCATGCGCCGTGCAATTCGTCATGCTGAAGTTACCGCCTGGGGAGGAGAGTAGGTGTCCACGCTTTGCGTTTGGAGAAAGTCAAAAGTCTTAATTCTCAGGGTAGAAAGTAACACATAAAACGGCTTATTAATCCCGTCACTATATGCATCTCAGCCATCGGAATGGATTGAATTCGAATTGCACCGGAGATATTTTCATTTAGGAAATCCACATTTCTTCTAAACCCGATATTGGAAGATTCTCTCATATTTTCTCCTGATAGCATGAAAGATATCTCATGTAATTAACCATCAGATTGAATTTGAATTGCACCGGAGATGTTCTTCAGTTAGGAAATCCACAATTCATCTAAACCCGGTATCGAAAGATTTTCTCATATTTTCTCTTGATTGCATGAAAGATATCTCATGTAATTAGAACAAAATAATTACCTCAAAATATTCCTTCCGAGCGCTTTTTAGAAAGAAAATCGAAGTATGAAGGATCGCATTATTTAAGCTTGTAAATGCCCCCAAACACATTTGTTTGATAAGAATAAAAATCTTGGAAGAGGCTCCGCCTGTGTGGCTCCGGAATTTGTACACGTGAAATAGGATTAAAACTTTTGTGTGCGGTCCAGGGTGTAGTAAGAGGCGCGCAACGTGATAATGTTTATTATTTTCCCGTTCGCTTGTTTTCTGGAACAAAAAAAGAACAAAAATCCATTTAGTAACGTCAACTTATTTTTTTATTCCCGGAATAAAAAAGTGGTGGAGAATAGATTCAAACGTAAATAAGAAATAAAAAAAAAAATAACTTCTCGTTCCCAAGAATAATTTTTAGAAATAAGTCATTTTCTTCTTTTCTATATTTCTTTTGTTCTTCTTCCTTGTTCTTTATCCTTCTTTGGCCGCCGCTCGCCAACCGTCGATCCAGAATTCAATATCCATCATCCGTCGGAATCATTGGTAAATCCGACCATCGCCGTCGCCCGATCGCCGATGATGACGATTGTCGCGCCATTACTCACGGCCGCCACCCACAGCCCATAAGACCGATTTATCGCACCACCAACCAACAAAAACTTCGCATCGTTGTCGGCAAATGCCGCTCGGTCAGTGGCGGTGGTGGTTGGTGGGCTATGGACGGTGGTCCTACAAATAACGGCGATTGGCAATCTGTGAGCAAGAAAAAAAACTAATAAATACAAAAATTTATAAATTGTACCAAACACATTTTTATTATTTTTATTTATTTATTTCAATAATAGAAATTTTGTATAGTTACAAAACATCTTATTTTACTCCGAAATTGTTTCCCAGGGTAAAAATAGAAAAAAAAATATTTCTAAAAATAAATAGTTTCTCGAATAGAAACGCGTTGCCATGCGCACCCTAACTTTCCTCTAATAATTATCATTCCCACTAATTCCAAAGTTAAGAAATGACTTAAGTGTTTGGATTTCTTTTGCACTTTCCGAAAGGATGAGAAATTATTAACATGACATCAAGAGGTGCCACTGTTTGTCTGCTCAGAATTCACTTCAGTGTGTGACCCATTCTCATAGTGCCCCTCGGTGGAAGTTCGATCCTATCAAAATGGCAGTCAAATTTAAATGGAACAATACTTACATTAGGAAAATGCTTATAGGTAAGAGACTCCCTGGTGATACAACGTCAAACTACACCTCGGGAGAGTTCGAATTCAAGTGAATGCACTCTTCTCACTACCCTCGAGGACGGATCTTTTTGTGCTATAGGACGGGAACCATAGCGACCTGACAAGTTAAGTGGAAAGCTCCAAAAGCCCCCGAATGCCAAACACGATGAAAGAAAAGGTAATTGAAATGAGCAAATTCGCTGGCCGCGTTTCTTATGCGGAGGATCTTGTGTTGGGAAAGCTGAGGAGATTAGCAGTCTTCCCAAACCCATCATTATTGGCCAATGCACAAGAGAGAAGATTCTTGTCTGTCCAGAAATGCAAATCCATCTTTGTCCACAAAAAAAAAAGAAAAAAGAAACGCAAATCCATCATACTCTAGAAAGAAAAGTCAATAGGTTTATCAATCACTTTTGCAGTCTTTTCGATTTGTCTTGAGATGCGCATTCTGTCAATCAGAGGGGAATCATACATTCAATCATATTGGATAGTCTCTGTCATTCAGGCTGTAATTCCATTTGACCACAAACTTATCATCAATAATCAAGAGGGTCGAAAAAATAAGAAGAAAATCATGAGAGAGAGAGAGAGAGAGAGAGAGAGAGAGAGAGAGAATGTTATGTTATGCCAAAAAAAATGATACTGAAGAGGGAACTTATTGAGAAGGAGGCCCCTCCATCCACTTATGGCATCGATATCTCGAATTCCATACGAAAGAATATAATCAAAAGCGTTAAAAAATGGATTACTATGGATGTCCATGAAGATGGAGAGATCATCCTGAGAGCAACTTGCTGAAATCGTAAGCTTTTGAGAAAATGACACAAATGATGTTTAAAATTTGGTTCCATACATAATGTTGCCTTTAATCCTTTAATTTGTTCAATAGCCCAATGTGTAATATGATCATTGACTTTGTTCAATATGATTCATGGACTTTTTGTATATGTTTAATTTAGTTTCCAAATTATATGAAAATGTTTAATATTGAGGGCTAAATTTAACATGTACCAAAATTTATAGATTACGTTGAACAAACTAAAATTCAAGGATCACATAAAATAAATGAAAATTCGAAGGACCAAATTACACATTAAGTCAAAATTTAGGGATTATTTATATCATCATTGCTTAGCTTTTTGATTGATTTTGGTTTCTTGCCAAATTCGAATCCTTAAAATCTTATAACTCTAAAAAACTTACATTCATAATCACGATGTAAATCAATTACATAAGATAGTCTTCTCTTGCCGCTACTTCCATGTCTTGCTCTATGTATAAGCCCAGAACAAAAAAAGTTTTCAATGTCAATTTTCTTTCTTGCTTCCTTGAAAAATCTCTAAAGCGACCGTGCTACTTATAAGATGAATCTTAATAACATGTTACTTTAAAGATAATTCTCAAAACCATAATACAGCTAAAATTTTCTTAAATATCGCACACCCTTTGAACTAAAATCCATTACTACCATAGAAATAAAGATTTCTTTTTCGTGCTTTTAAAACTTCTATAAATTGTATGAAACACCATAGCCGAACACGATGGTCCAGCAACAAGTGAAACGGAGAAAGAAAATCAATTTGTTGAATATTTTACTCTGATCTGGATCTGGGCTTTTTGCAGATTCATCTAATGATTAAATCCAATAAATAAGCCAAGAGACTGGAGAGTAACATGCTGAGGAAGGAGGCTAGAAATAATCATCAAGAAACATTTTAAAAGAACAGAGCATACTGCAGAAGTTATGAAGGTCCATGCAACTTTTACCCCACCAAAAAATGAAAGGACACAGAGAGAGAGAGAGAGAGAAAGAGAGAGAGAGATTTCTTGCTCGCTTCAGTCATTCTTTTTCTCTGGTCCAACAACGACTAACGCGTTCCTATATATGCAGCAATGCTCATGCTCTTTTGCATTTTTAAGGCATCCCCTGTTTTCCCTCTGTTTAAGGTCCTCTTCTTGTCAGATCTTGGGCCTCCGTCTTCAGAACCCTTCTCTCGGTTTTTCTATATTTGGGATTTATCTCCAACACCAAGGCCTTCCTTTTCTGGACAAGAAATAACTTTTTTGCCTCCTAGTTTATAGTCTTATTTTCCCTGAATTGGATATCTTGGAGATTCACTTCCTTTGTATTCTCGAATAAGAATGGCAAGTGATTTCAGGGCATTTAAAACGTTTGGAGCTGGAGACATCTATCAGAGAGAGAGGTCATCATGGGTCATCATGCTACCCATTTAAACAGATGTGCGAAGAACAGAACAACGGAGGCTTTCGAATTTTGGTTCTGCTCTCTGTTTCTCTCTCACATTCAGTGTCCCTTTTGATTAAGAGCCTCTATTTTTCTCCTCGTTGGTCTGTGTCATTCACTGGTTTTTTTTTTCTTTTTCTATTTTTGCGTCCTCAGAGATTCGATTCGGCTGCGTGACAAAGAGGGGGAAAATGCTGTCTCAGAAGCAAGCTGAAGAAGCGATGGTCTCCAGCTTCACCAACGCTGGAGAGAGAGACGGAATAGTAGAAGAAATAAAGGCACAAACGGATGTCTCCAACGACAACAACGGTGGCGGCGGCGGCGGCGGCGGTTGCGGGTTTGGGGTCAAAAGCCTCCTCTGGCATGGCGGGTCTGCGTATGATGCTTGGTTCAGTTGCGCCTCCAATCAGGTAGACTTAAATTCTTGTTGCCAACAATCATATTCCTGGACATGTAAATGTAATGACTTACTGCGGTGATTTCGCCTCAATTCAAAGATCTGGCCTTTAGTTCACGAGTCAAGAATTTGATCAGTTTTGATCTGACCCTCATCCGATTCTGTCTTTCTCGCTCGGGACGTTACGCAGGTGGCGCAGGTGCTGCTGACACTGCCCTATTCGTTCTCCCAGCTCGGGATGCTTTCCGGGATAATTCTGCAGGTTTTCTATGGAATCATGGGGAGCTGGACGGCTTATCTCATCAGCGTGCTCTACGTCGAGTACAGAACCAGGAAAGAGAAGGAGAATCACAGCTTCAAGAACCACGTCATTCAGGTGCATCTCTATTCCAGAATCGCCACACGCCGAACCGAACAGCACGTTTTACTCATTCATCTAATTAGAATCGCTGAACTGGGTTGAATCTCGAAATCGGTGTGCTTTCTGTTTTGGTTCAGTGGTTCGAGGTCCTGGATGGTTTGCTTGGTCCCTACTGGAAAGCCCTTGGGCTGGGTTTCAACGTCACTTTCCTCCTCTTCGGATCGGTCATCCAGCTCATAGCCTGTGCAAGGTTCTCCATTTCATTATCAGTTGGCGATTCCTTTTCGCTTAATCGAGATGACGACTTCGTCCGTCAATCTGTATGCTTTGCTATCCTTCTCGTTCGTATGTATGATTTCCGGGCCCATTGCATTGCAGCAACATATACTACATCAACGACCATCTGGACAAGAGGACATGGACGTACATATTCGGAGCATGCTGCGCGACCACCGTGTTCATCCCCTCCTTCCACAACTACCGGATTTGGTCCTTCCTTGGCCTTGGCATGACCACCTACACTGCTTGGTACATGACCGCCGCGGCCATCGCTCATGGCCAGGTAATTCTAGCGTCTCGTCTCTCTCTCTCTCCCCCTCTCTCGTGCTCTTCTCCGAGCTTCTGAATCTAATCCTCTTTCGAGCCCGTTAAGATTAATTTCGTCTATTTGATTTGTGATGTAAACACCAATTGAAAGAATGATGCAGGCTAAGGATGTGATCCACAGTGGACCTACCAAGCTGGTCCTGTATTTCACCGGTGCCACCAATATCCTCTACACTTTCGGTGGACACGCCGTCACCGTGTGAGTTCCTCCTCCGTCTCATGCTCATTCTAATCAACTACAGAATCACACTTTGGCTGAAATTTATGTGATTAAACTTGAAGGGAGCAGTACTTGATTGATGATTGACGGTGAATGTAGCATAATACTTGAATCACTCGGGTCGAGTCCTCTTAGGAGACCGAACGGCGATGATAATCGTCGACAAACTTTCCTTCTCTTCATGAAACTAAACGATTCGTCGTGTAAAACCATGACAGCGAAATAATGGATGCAATGTGGAAGCCGAGAAAGTTCAAGTACATATATCTGCTGGCCACACTGTTCGTGTTCACTCTCACGATTCCATCCGCGACAGCGGTGTACTGGGCCTTCGGCGACCAGCTCTTGGACCATTCCAATGCCTTCTCTCTCCTCCCTAACTCGGGTTGGCGCGATGCTGCTGTCATTTTGATGCTCATCCATCAGGTTCCTCTCCACAAATTTCCCTCCATGATATATTTTCACATACATACACGTACATTATTCGATATTGTAGATGATTTTCCATCCAATCCATTGACAAAGATGTTGATGCGTGATTTTATTGGCATCGCAGTTCATAACATTCGGGTTCGCATGCACTCCGATCTACTTTGTGTGGGAGAAGGTGATAGGGGTGCACCACAAGAAGAGCATATTATTTAAGGCAGTCGCCCGGTTGCCAGTGGTGATTCCCATCTGGTTCCTGGCCATCATCTTTCCCTTCTTCGGGCCGATCAACTCTACGGTGGGCGCCCTCTTGGTCAGCTTCACCGTCTACATCATCCCTGCCGCTGCCCACATGATCACTTTCCAGACGGCCTCTGCCCGGCAGGTCCGTGATATGACATGAATTGTCCTTGTTCAAGGCAGTACAACTACATATATTGCTAATTGAAAGTCCAGTTCTTTCTTTTATCATCTGTGACATATATCGGTTTCTCGCATGCAGAACGCCGCCGAGAAGCCGCCATTCTTCCTGCCGAGCTGGACGGCCATGTACGTGGTGAACGTGTTCGTGGTGGGTTGGGTCCTGGTGGTCGGGTTCGGGTTCGGAGGATGGGCGAGCGTGGTCAACTTCGTCAAGCAAGTGGACACGTTCGGGCTCTTTGCTAAATGCTACCAGTGCCACTCACCTTCCCCATCACACCATTAGATGAACTTTGTAATTTGCTTTTGCTGATAGTAAATTTGGGATGCTGTGATTATGGAAATGGGAATAAATATTTGAGTCAGCAAAGAGCGAGTCGACTTGACTTATTAATGCGGAATTTGCTGTCATCTGAGCTGGTTTTTCAGAGGTTTTTACCTTTTCTGAATTGCTGCGCGTCTGATTTGAAATGGATGGATGGGGGAAATCTCCTTAAAATGGAATCTGCTATCACATGGTTTTGCATAGTGGGAAGATAGGGAAATTTTTCCATGTGGACGCACATGAATTGCAAAAGGATCTTGCGATTTCTGGAATTTCTTTCGCTTGGAAATGCGCTTTGAATGAACTGGTTCTGCAATGTCAGTCAAGTAGGATCGATTGTGCGTGGTTAGGTAGTGGTTGACATGTCAAGTTGCAGATTGAAGTGAAGAAGGTGACTCTCATTTGTAATTTTCCTTTTGCTATCTAATTCTATTAGGAAATAGAGTTTTATTTTCCAAGAGCAGTAAGTTAATTTAAAATTAGATAAATGATAGAGTAGCATTTTTCATGAGATAAATGGACCATAATCTTCCGGATATAATCAAGAAGATTATAAGCAATTTAGGAATATTATGTTTTTTCATTTGGAAATTTACAAGTATATTTCACTGTTGGTATAATTACCGTCCTTATTTGGAATATTGAATTTCGAGTTACATCTCCATATGGTGCTCCTTTTTCTTTCCTTTAATTTGGCTTGTACATTATTATTTTTTGTTTCGAATTTGAAATTTCTAGAACTTTTGCAACACGCAAATATCAATGGTGCATATATAATTTCTTATTAATTTTTAAATATTTGAATGATATGTTAAATTTTGACGGCAAAAAAATTAAAAAAAAACTTTCTACTCGTTTTTACGTGTAAACAAATAGGTCGTCGATTTATTCTCTCCATCGTGATTTTTCCTTTTCAAGCTTTACAAAATTTTCGGCTTGTTAACTTTACGTTTGGTGTCGGTGCATATGACGAAGTTTTTTTTTTTTTTTTCCCGAACATGCGGGAATTGATTGCAAGTAAATGAAAAGGTACAAGTTGCAAAGCTAAAAAGTAAGGAGAAACTAACAAAATACAAATTTTCGCATGAGATGGGAATTTCGGCCGTTGAAATAAAATCATCAGTGTAAAATATAGTGATGCTGTAATATCTAATATGTATATCTTTACTTCTCCATCAAAATAATCATTTAGTCAAAAGTAAAATTTTCCCTTCCCTTGATAACATAAAACATATTGAGATCAGAATATGTCCTAAAATTGCTTCATCTCAACTTCAGGATGCAAAATTCTAGAGTATTCTCAAGAGCGAGGGGACAAAAAC
Source organism: Eucalyptus guilfoylei (assembly GCA_016097605.1). NCBI lineage: Eukaryota > Viridiplantae > Streptophyta > Magnoliopsida > Myrtales > Myrtaceae > Eucalyptus > Eucalyptus guilfoylei. The sequence goes on from CM027869.1 coordinate 23,809,777, forward strand.
TCTTTCCAACCGGAGGAAAAAGCATTGTGGGTACTATCATATTAAAATAATAAACACATCCATGTTGGGTATTGGATTACTAGGCTATTGTTGTAAGCCTATGTGAGAAGCTTGCTTCATGTTGATTAGACACATGTTTAGTACATTGTCCAGAATTAGCACGTCTAATTAGTTAAAAAATATATATTCTCTTCTCTTGACAACAGAAAACATATTATATTTAAAAATAATCTTAAAACGTATTCCAATCTTAAAAATTATCTTAAAAAAGTGATATGTTTGCAAAAGATTGATATTTTAGATTTTTTCCACTAACAAAATAAAATCAAAAATATATTCGCGGTAAAATTTAAATAAGACAAGAAATAAAATCAAAAGCGAATGTTTTTTTTTTTTTTGTCTTTGGAGAAGCCTTTTTGCGGTAATGACACAACAAGGCAAAAACCCCCCTGCGCGACACTTAAATAGGATGACCCATCACCCCAGTCACACTTAATACACCTAAGCGCTTCTCTCTCCAGGTTTTGAACCCTTCACCTCTCACCGAATTTGTGAGAATTAGCGGGCGCTTATCTAACGGAAAGCACCGGCCGGTGGATCAAAAGCGAATGTTTATCCAAAGCTTTTCGAATGTTAAAATATAATTGAGGAAAAAAAAAAGAAAATGAAAAAAGAAAGGGGGTTGCGAACTCTCTCCCTCTCTCCTCTTTTTCCAGTTGGAGGCTGCACCACCCTGCGCTTTTCCCTCCTGCGTTTTCCGGGAAAAATTCCACAGAGAAGGGAGGGCTCCGCCGGAGATGCCTCGCCGACGGCCCGCCTCCAGACAGGTTTCTCCTTCTCTCTCCTCCCGCATTCTCTCTCTCTCTCTCTTTGTCTCTCTCTCTCTTCCCGGCCATCTCGCATTCCGCCGGTCATCGCCGATCCGATCATTCGCACTTCTCCCGTCACGTTTCCTCGTTCTTCCTTTTCCCTCCTTTTCCTTCAAAAACGATCCTTTTACGACGTCGAGCTTCGTCGAGCTTCACATGGGCTCCGTCTTTCCCCTCGAAGGAGCTGGCGTCTCGTTACCGAACGAGTCTTTCGTCGTCTCTCTCACATTTGATCGTTCGCGTATTCCTTGTTGTTAATGGGTTTTCTTTCTTTCTTTCTTTCTTTCTTTTTCTGGCCATTTATTGGGTTTTCGTCCCTTACGATGGTTGTTCGCAGGCGGAGAGAAGAGCACGAAACTCGCGAATGGACGCGGCCCTCGACGCCATGCGTCAGTACGGCTTCCCAGAGAGGATGGTGCGCCAGACCGTTCGAGAGCTGCTCGAGGTTGATTTCCTTTCTCTTTTCTTTTGTCTTTTTTTTTTCAATGTTCTGGCTTCTTGCGCCTGTTCTGACGTTAACTTGGCCAGGTTTATACAGGGGAATGGCACTTCATTGAGGTTGATGCCTACATGGCCCTCATTGAAGCGCTTCTTGAGAAGCAGGATCAGCGTGAGACCAAGGAGGTCAGTTCACCTTTTGGCCTTGTGAATCTCAGTATCGTCATTTTTCTATATTACTTTTGTTCGAGCTCGTGTGGGAATCTACTAGTTTGCCTGGAAATCACTATATTGCTGAATGGACTGCATAAATGTTTCGCTGTTGTCGAGGTCTAGTGCAAAGCAATGTGTCTTTCATCTTATATTGATATCCTTGGAAGATAGTAGTGGATTTGCGTTGGAACTGCTACAGGAGCGAAAATTAATTAGGAAGTTTGTAGAGGGCATTGGGCCATATTACCCACACACTTTGATATGTCGATTTTAATTGAGTGTAGCAGATTTATATGGTACTTGGCACACCAGGGGAACAAAAAGAATTTGTTTATTGTTTGGAACTGTGATGCGGTAAGATAGGAATCTGAACTCTTTGTAAATTACATCAATTTGGGCGAATGCATGCACCTTCTTTCTCAATAATTTTGTAATCATTGCTGTACATACGCACAAAAACATGCATATATAATTACACTCGTGTGCGTGCGTGAGGACAAAAGGATTTTTCCTAGTATTCCTTTGAGATGCAATCACCCTTATTGGACAAAACTTTACAAATGGAAAGTGTTTCAACCCTGAAGTTGTTGGAAGTGTCATTTTCAATCAAACTTTTCAGCAGCTATAGAAGAATGAGATTTTCTTGCTGGTTCCATTTGCCTTAAGTTTTGGCATTCCATCAAATTCTTCTGCTTTTCTTCTACTTGGAGTCTCTAATGTTGTTTGTGCTGAAAGAGTTGATTAGCAACAGAAACATGGTTGTCTATGCAAATGTTGTACAATGTTTCCTTTTCAATCGAACATACTTCTAACACTTGTTCCACTTCCTTTTCTATTTTGAAGATTGAAGCTTCAACAAGCAGTAGACACGATGGAGACACCTCCACAATGCTATTGGCCGGGCCCTCTAGTAGTGGAGTAGTGTTGCCTGAACATGAAGCGGAAGCTGCCATGAATTATATTGAGGCCCCTGGATCTTCTTCACAAGTGGATGAGGCTATCCCCCTAGCTTCTGCTTTGCCAACTCTTGAGCTAGGTAGCATCTTTTCCTTTCTTTTCCCAACACTTAGATTTTTCTGGAATTCCATTGCATGGTACCCTTACTTGGCTAGATTTTCAGTGATTTCTTCTGCTTGGATCTGGGTGAAACTTAATATTGTATATGCCGCATAAAAGGGTCTGCATGAAATCCTGTTGTTCTTTGTGACAGAGGAAGTTGAATATAGTCTCTGTATTCAGTATGCACGGAGGTGCTACTGAATCAATATTTTCTGTTCTCCTAAGAAGTGAAAATGCAGTGGGTTTTGTTGGAGTCAATCAGATATAGGAATGTTCTTGGAGGCAAAGCTCTATGATCAGATTTTCGCTTGCCTAGAAGAGGACGCTTAAGTGCTAAAAATTTAGCGAACTGTAGTTTAGCATGTATCATGAATTTCTTGTGGATGCTGATTACTAGAACTGTTACTCTTTTTGTTGCCTACAAGCTCAGAAGGGAGAGTTTATGAGTTGTCAAAATGCCTTCATCAATTTTCTTGGCGAAAATCCATTTACAAAGAGATAAATACAGGGCTTGTGTTCGGCATGACTATGAGCTGGGGAATGAACTGGATACTCATTTGTGGTTTCATATGTGGCACACGCTTTGCCCTCTTGTTGAATTTGTGCCTCTGGAATTTATTAACTGCTTTATGTTACCTCCGGTGAGTCAAAGTTTATAATGCAATTTGTGGTATTGAATGGCTATGGCCTCCTGCTCGATGTAATCAAATGGTAGGTGTCCTAGCTGCTGTTTGTGGGATTTTATTCTAACATCTCTTGATAGAATCGTTTGGATTAAAGTTTCTAATGCTAAATTCTTAAGGCAGTAGTGCTTTGTAGGCAGTTATCAAAGAGTACTTTTGTCAGAGGCTAATTTGGTTGACTGCTTGTATTCAGAAGATTTTTTTTATTGCATGGCTATAACTTCCCAATCGTCCCTCAACTAAAGGATTGATTAGTAAGATAGCTTCCTTATTTATAGAGTAATTGTTCTCTCTGTGGAGATGATTGAGATGGGTTGGGACCAAATCTCATTCAATGTTCAGTTGCTGCTGCTATCTGGCCTAATACTTTTAACGTTCATCGAGCTGTTGAAACATGGAATTGTGAGGAAGGTTGGGTTAGCAGGAATTGCAAAACGAAAGACGCTACAGGCTTGGGTTGACAAGCTGACATCAGTGTGTCCACTTGTGTCCCGTGTGGAGTGCTCAACATGTTTAGTTTAATACACCTATCGTTGCTGTAACTATTTGTAGTGTCTTTAAGCAAATCAGGAATGGTGTTTAACGTAATCTTTTAGCTGCTGATATTAAATTTCACACTTCTCATACTTTTCTAATTCTTTTCCTACGATGCTAGATTGTCCACCAGGATTTGAAGGATACAGAAGATGCTGCAAAGACGCCAGGCGCGATCATGACTCTGGCGGAGGGAGACAGGCTTCTGCTTTAACAAGCAACGGAGAGAGTTCTGACGCTGAGGGTATCCTTCAATCTGTCGTGCGCCTCTCACCTACATTTGGCTTTGCACCTCAGGTTGTGGCAAACGGCGTTCACCTAAGGAGCCGTAGATGCTACAATGGTTTTATTTGCGGCGAAGAGGAGGCGGAGATGATCCAACTAAGGCTGCCGCCCTTGCTGCCTGAGTTCTTAACTAAATTCGTCAGCAATGACGGGAAGCAGAGGCCACGGGCCCAGCGCAAGAGAAGGTGGGATGTGAGGTCGGAGGATTTGTAGTCCTTTTCCTCTCTTTGTCTATCTCTGTCTCTGTCTCTCTCTATTCAAGACATCCCTACTTGGAGAGTAGCTATGGTTACGAATTGCTACAGGTCAAATTCTCTTGATACTTCACTAGATGTGTATGCGGAAAGAAATGAGAAGATCGAATCCCTCTTATTCATATGCCCAAGAGCACATACAGAATTTCGTGATAGTATGTTATCGAGTTAGTAACTTTTGCAGTAGGTGCCCGGAACTATGACTAAACCAGTGTCTTTTTCATTACTAATGTTTGCATATATCAGATGTTGGAAAGCAACAGGGTCATCCAGGAATGGTGGGTAAAAAATATATTAGAAGCGCACATTTTAGTATTAAAACTTTTTGATAAATTATTTAAGTTTCACTTTAAAGAAATGATCATTTAAGTGTCAACTTTTATTTGGAACGTTGAAAATTTCGATGTGTCAATATTTTATCAATTTCTTGACCTACGTGGTTTGCTGATGTGACCATCAGCATTGGTAGCCCTAAATGACGTTGTCTCCATGTTTTGTGCTAAATATTATCACTAATTCGGACAAGTCAACCAATTTCCCTAAATTATTCAAGCCTTAATTGGAATCCTAAAATTAAGAGCTGAATCTTGTAATGGAATGGCTCACATTCGGTTCAAGAAATCCAATTTATGTTTTGCATTTCAGAAGAAGCTCCTCGGGCATCATATGCGGTCTCACTTAAGTATTTTCACAAACAAGTGGTGTCCATTTCAAACGCAATATGTATAGACATTAATTATGCACCGATTTCCATCCAAACAATCAACACATGACGTCAAAAAGGGTTCTCTCTTCTTCATCATCCTTCCTACACCGTCCAACGCTATTGTTTGCCGCTGTTCTCTGCTTCATTGTCCTCCTTTGTTTTTTGGCCGACTAACTTAAAGCACGTCGTCTTGGGTTGGAGCCTGGTGCGGATTGTTGGGAAAATATGATTCTCTCTTCTTCATCATCCTTCCTACACCGTCCAACGCCATTGTTTGCCGCTGTTCTCTGCTTCATCGTCCTCCTCTGTTTTTTGGCCGACTAACTTAAAGCACGTTGTCTTGGGTTGGAGCCTGCTGCGGATTATTGGGAAAATAAAATATGATTTCGAATTGGGTAAATGAAGTCGGATCTTTAGAGTAACTAAGTTGGACTTTGAGGCGTGATGCCTGGTGCGGATTGTTGGGAAAATATGACTTCGAATTGAGTAAATGAAGTCGGATCTTTAGAGTAACCAAATTGGACTTTCAGGCGTGATATTACTTTTTAAGGATTTATTTGCCCCACAACGTTACTAATGGTCACTGGCAAATTTCATTCAGGATACGATAAAGTCTCAAAATGAGAATCTTGAATATAACAAGTATTTCTCCCGTATTTTTTGAAAGTATCCGATCTCTCAGGAAACAATTGAAAAGATAGGCCATCGTTTTTAGAAAGAATGTTCAAATGATAAAATGACCACACACTTTTCTTTTAGAAAACTAATATGTATATATAAATCAGTCTTAAAAACGTAAGCATCTTTTCGTGAAATGTTGCAAAGCGAATGACTACATCCTTTTGAAAATTGCCAAGATGAACAAAGGCATCCATTTGAAAGAAGTTAAAAACGAACAAATGCAACCCTTTCGCGAAAGATTGCAAAAACTGATCGAGTATATTTTTCAAAGGTTTTTCTTGAAAAGACACAAACAAAAATTCGGAACAATTAATTAAAAAAAATATTATTATTTTAATAAATAAGATTTCGATTTTTTTTATATATAATTTCCGAAAATTCTCAAGAAACAAAAACGACATTTGAATTGATTAAAATTAATAAGATAATCATACAAAAGAAAAAATAAAAAAAAAATGACAGTGGATTAGTGCTAATTAAACCGCACACCTGCACGCGAGTATGATGGGGTCTAGCCCACACTCAATCATTTCTTCAAATACACTAAAGAAACCCCACACTTATTAATTGGCCCACTTCTTCCTACTTTTCTATGTGGGACAATAAAACATGCATTTAGTTTGTTTTTACAAACAAACCTCCAACACGGATCTTTACCAGCAGCGCATTCTCGGACCTCTTCTTGTTGGCTTGACGAAAGATTGCGATCAGAGCTGCTCATCGCCAAGGTAATGCTGGAACACTTTGTTCAACCCCATTTTGATGAAAAGCAAGAGACGACAGTAATGGAACTTGAGGTCCCCATCGAAACGAAAAGTATCAAATTATCTCTGACATATTACGGCATCATTTCGCATAAATTCAAATGCCTTTTGTGGTCACGATTATATTTCAAACTCTTCGCTCTAGTCCCAATCCATTTGTTTTGTGAAAAATGTATCATTTTCGAAAAATATTTTTTAAAAAATGACTTTATTTTTCATTGTTTGGCTGAAATCTAAAAAAGACTTAAAAAGCATTTTCTGTCATTTGGTAAAAAAAATCTGATTGATAAAATTATCAAAAATTTTTATTTTTAATTATTTTTTAATTTTTATATATCGTTTTCTTTTCTTTTTACTTCTTCTTTGGCCAATTGTCCGGCGAGCTCGAGCTCAGCGATGGCCGGCCATCGCCGTGGCCAATGATTGGCCAAGGAAGAAGTAAAAAGAAAAAGAGAATATATGAAAATTACAAATTCACCTCCTTAAAAAAAATGAAAAATTCGAATTTTCAATAAACATTTTTGTAAGAACAAATGTTTCATTAACTAAGGACTTGAGCCCAAGTGCCAAGGACATGCGATGGCCTTTGTGGACTTGGGCATGAGGATTGAGACCAAAGATCGAGGGTTGGGGTCTTGGACCCAACCTTGAGGGACTCGGGTTTGGCCGTTGGAGACCTGGTCTTGAACACCGAAACCTGGGAATCAACATTGGAGTTTTCACGTTTAACCATAAAGTTTTGATAGGAAAACATTTTTCAATAACTAGGAAAAAATTTTCATTGACTTATTTTCATAACCAAATCAAATATTGATAATATGGGGAAAATATTATTCGCGGCGCAAATAAACCCTAAATATAGATCGAGGATGATCACATGATTCACATGTGTGCGGCTTGAATTGTCCGGGCCCAAAAGGAACCGCATTTTTGCCTCTCCTTTTTGTACTTCTGGGTGGGATTCTTGAACTTTTCAATCACGTGTTGCGCAATAACAGTGCGATTCCGCATGATACTTGTGTCGGGATGCTCTCGTTTTCTTTCTCCATCATGTAATACGTCCCTGGCACATTGTCCCTGGCGATGCTCTGCATATTTGAAGAGATTGGCATCGACTTGGGGACTGAGAGAAGCTTCAATTATTTGTAACATGGACCATCACTCAAACTCGGGATACAACCACAAATCTTGACGGGGTTGAGCTTCTAACGATACTACAAACATCTCTATCGAAAAGAAAGCGATGAGAAATAAAAATAGATATGGCATGAGAATCACGATGTTATAGTAATGGGTTAACTAAATGTCATAATCGCAATGACTTTTCAATTTATTTGGACATTATGTTGTGGAAGTTACAATCTTATGTCTATCGAAGAAAAGATTCTCACGACAAAGCAAATCGCTTGTTTTTATTCTTTTTTTAGGGGGATTAATTACAGTGCAATCTGTGCGAGCGAGCATAAGTGAACAACGTGTTAAATGATGGTCTCGTGATGGTAAGTCTATCTCGGACATTGGCATATAATTGATTCAAGTATTTAATTTCAGACATAGATTCCTTACAAGGCTAATCAAGAACTAACCCTTCCTAATTAAAGGGCTTGGATAAGGACACAATACCAACTCGATACGGTATAAGAGAATGATCATTAAAATGGGAAAATCAGATATTGTCTAAAGTATCATTGCCCAAGACATTAACTTAATTATTACCAAAGAAGGCAAAGATGGAAATCTAAAAAGGTTTTAAGAGAAGGCAGCTCATTTTCCAATTTAACGTTGCCCGTATCCGCCAATCAGTTGTCTTCATAAGCGCGCCATATGGTGTCAGTCAACCCGACACTCTTCGCAAGCTCGAGCGCCCGCACCTCTTTCCTCCTCCCGCTCCCCTAAGCAAGCGGAGCTCGGAACCACCGGCGAGACTAGGGCCGACCGCTCACCGGCCTCCGGCGACCGGCGATTCCGATCCCCGCAATGGCAATGCAAACCCTAGCGTACTCCCGGAGCTTGGTCCCGGCCAGCCACCGGCTGCCCCCGGCGCCGGGGCCGCCCGGCGGCGGCGGCGGCGCGCGCGGCCGGAGCTGGAGCTCGTGCACGGCGCGAGGCGTCCGCACGTTCAAGTGCCTGTCGATCTCGAGTCCTCCGTTAGGTGACGTTGCGATGGCTCCTCGCCGTTTGTTTTTCGATTTTTTCGTTTCGATGTTTGAGGAAGGATTCGGTATGGACGATTCGTGAGTTGATTCCGTAATGGAGGAACGATATCGCGTAGTATGTGATTGTCCACATTCGGCGAACGTTCGTTTGCTATGGACTTTGACATTGGCATTTCTTCTTGGAGCTAGCTCTTCATTGATCCGGTCTTTTTCGATGTTGTGGCTGTCTCGATTGAGTTACGAGTAAATGCTCGAAACTACATAGAATAAGCGGACTAGAATTGATACCTGCTTTTTGAATATTTTGTAATCTTATGAATCCTAATGCAGAAGAGGTTAATCTGACATCTATCTTGAAACTTCTCTTGTGGTTGGATTTTTCCAGCTGATGATGCTGTGAAGTTTGAGGAAGCTTCGAAAAACGGAAATCTTATTCCACTTCATCAATGCATTTTCTCGGATCAACTTACTCCGGTCCTCGCATACAGGTGTTTGGTTAAGGGAGACGATCGAGAGGCTCCGAGCTTTCTCTATGAGTCAGTTCAGCCTGGCTTTCAGTCTTCGACTGTGGTAAGAGCAATTCATTGCTCATCTTTCCTTGAACACGTTCGTGTTACGACACAGTGACTCTTGACCACTGTCCATCTGTTGTTTAATTAGGGACGGTACAGTGTTGTTGGAGCGCAGCCAGCGATAGAAGTTGTTGCTAAAGAAAATAAGGTGACTGTTGTTGACCATCAAAAGGGGCGTCTCACTGAGGAGGTGGTAGATGATCCTATGATGATTCCCAGGAGAATCTCTGAATCATGGAAACCTCAACTCATTGATGATCTTCCAGATGCATTTTGTGGTAAGATGACATCACTACTGCATTGAGTATGGCACGGTGAATACTGCTCTGCTCGCTTTAAGCTCGGTTTTACTTAAAACAGGCGAATACTATCGTGTTTGAGCTGTAATGAAGCATATAGGAGAGATTCGTGATCATCATATTTCAGATGATATCTGTATCTAATTATGTAATTTGCTTATATCTGTGCTGATCGAGGCGATCCATGTTAGGTGGGTGGGTTGGTTATTTTTCGTATGATACGGTTCGCTATGTGGAGAAGAAAAAGCTGGCATTCTCCTCGGCGCCACAAGATGATAGAAACTTAGCTGACCTTCATCTGGGCCTCTATGATGATGTCATTGTGTTTGATCATGTAGAGAAGGTATCATTCAAATTTGTCTCTTACTTCAATTGGCTGTTCATTACGGTGAAATAGTTCTTAAGAAGCACAAAATTTCATATTGCTGAAATGATGCTTTGACATACTACTGCTTTTGCTTTGATGTACTAGTGCATCCTGTTCATCAGACTTGTGATTGCCGCAAACATTTCACTACTCATGACTCAATGGTTCTCTCCTCTGACTAATTTAGAATATAGGGTTCAAGTACTAGCTTATTCCTTAGTGATCTGTGATTAATTGGGAAGGAAGTGAAATAGTGGATGCATGATTATTAGAAAGGCCATAAAGAAGAAAAACAAGTAGTCTCTAAGTCGCAAACATTGAGTTTCTTTTTCCTGTTGCCTTATTGTATCTGATGGGGCGGTAAAGGAATTGTTACATCCAGTTGCCAATTAGGTTCCATTATGCTAGAAACAATGTAGTCTCTTGAATATTTCTCAGTGTACTATCAGTGTGACACAGGCTCTAATTTTGTTTATCGTAGAAAGCATATGCAATTCACTGGGTTCGGCTTGATCAACACTCTTCAGTTGAGAATGCTTACAATGATGGCATGAAACGTTTGGAGTTGTTGGTGAGCAGAGTTCAGGATTTCGCCCCGTAAGTAACTTTACCTTGTTTATATGAACCCAGCGGTTTTCTTGAAAATCAGCATCTTTTAATATGATTGTCAACTGCAGGCCTAAGCTATCTCCAGGTTCTGTGGTTTTAAACACTAACCATTTCGGTCCTGCTTTAAACAAGTCAAACATGACGAGCGACGCATATAAGAAGGCAGTGCTCCAGGCAAAAGAACATATTCAGGCTGGAGATATTTTCCAAATTGTACTAAGTCAACGTTTTGAACGCCGCACATTTGCGGACCCATTCGAAGTGTACAGGGCACTGAGAATTGTGAATCCAAGTCCATATATGACATATTTGCAAGTGCGTGTTTCCGGTAAATCAATTCATCTACAGTTAGTCTCCATTCTGCTTTCCTGGTTGTCTATGGTGGATTTACTTTTTTTTTATTTTTTAAATTTAATAACAGGCTAGAGGGTGTATTATGGTTGCCTCAAGTCCTGAAATTCTTACTCGCGTAAAACAGGTGAAGTCCTTTTACTTTCATTTGGGATCGCCAACTGAGATGGTTTGATTTTTGACTGGTCGTGCAATACTTTCCTGCCTTTTTTGACATAGGCTTATTGAATCTACTCTTCCTTTGATCTTAGTTTTAAGAGTATATTTTTTCCTTATGTGGAAATTTTTTATGGAAATGTGCAGAAGAAAATTGTGAATCGCCCCTTAGCTGGAACTGTGAGAAGGGGGAAGACGTTTGAAGAAGACGAGATCTTGAAAGTCCAGCTGCTAAATGATGCAAAGCAACGGGCAGAACACATCATGCTGGTTGATTTGGGCCGAAATGATGTTGGCAAGGTTCGTACTTATATCTGAGATGTGGCACTACTACTAGTATAATTATGAGGAGACTTATGTTCTCACTGTTACTGAATTGGCTGAACCATTTTACTTGCTCAACCTGTTGTTCTGCATATGCCAATTTTCTCTGGTAGGTTTAATGGAGAAAACCTGACACATGGATCTACTGGTGGATGGCAATACGTCAACATCGATTGGCATGGCCTTTGTCAACATTTTCCCCTTATACCACTACCGTTCATATGTTCTCCCTCTTCGGAACTCTTTTATAAAATCTCTCCCCCCCCCCCCCCCCCCCCCGGCAACAAAAAAAACCAAAGAAACAAAATAAAATGCATGCACACTCATGTGCGTATGTAAATTTTAAAAGATAGGTCCCTGCAAACAGTGAGTTTTATTCGTGGGAATAATGGCTTCTGTTCCATTTTAATTTCACTAGGAGATTGCTCCCTTCCCTTAGGTTAAAGGCATTTTTTGGCTAATATAGGCTCAATGCAGTTCCTACTAATTTCAGGCTAGAAACTTTTGCAGCATCAGTTTCCATTTCTTTTAGCCCATACAGATAATGTTCATCTGATGCCCCTTTTTTTCCCTGGTGCAGGTTTCAAAATATGGTTCAGTGAATGTGGAAAGGCTGATGGATGTGGAACGGTACTCTCATGTAATGCATATCAGCTCCACGGTGAGAATCCAAAGTTATGCTTGCGCATGTTATCTAGAACACTCAAAAGGGACTAAGCAAGTAGATGATAATGGAGATAGGCGTGCATCATTATGGGAAATGCATTCGTTATCACAGAGAATCTAGACCTTCAGATTTGAGTTGAACTCGTGCTTGTGTTCTATATATGTCTTGACCAGAAAAGCATATCCTTCATGGCCTATGCCCTCGGCTTGATGCACTTGTCAAAACCTTCTAAAATGACGGTGCATGCTACCCATACTAAGTCAGTCACTCTATGTATTCTGTATTTTCTTGAATCCAAAAAAACAAGCATGAATGCACAAATCCCAGCTTGCCGACTCCACAATAATTATCATTATGCAGAACTTAAAGCTCTATTAGTCAAGACGTGCAGGTATATGGTCCACTAGTTCTGCTTTATAAATTGCTCAACATGTCAATGCCGGAAGTTGAGCTGTCAATCATGAATCTTATCTGATTTCTCATGGAAGTGTTCTGGATCTTTCGACACTGCAGTGCTTGAATCTGGCGTTCGATCACCAAGAATGTCTGTTTCTTAAATTTGCCACGCTGAATTAGTAAGACTTACTCGAGCAGGTCATAATGACAGTCTTCGGGCATTCATCATTCCGCACCATTCTACCTTGTTGGTTTATCCAGTCATGTCATCTGCATAGTGATGGAAAAACTACAGGTGCCCTTTTAGACAGCACAACATTTTGATATTGCAGGTGACAGGTGAATTAGATGATCAGTTCACCTGTTGGGATGCCTTGAAAGCTGCATTGCCTGTTGGAACTGTCAGTGGAGCACCCAAGGTTGTTAATCCCTCCCTCCCTTCCTCTCTCTCTCTCTGTCTCTCTCCCTGTTCTGATCAAACATAAGCTTCCCTGATGTAGGTGAGGGCAATGGAGCTGATCGATCAGTTGGAGGTGACGCGGCGTGGGCCATATAGTGGCGGATTCGGGAGCATCTCCTTTCAGGGAGACATGGATATCGCGCTTGCTCTCAGGACGATCGTGTTCCCGACTGGAATGCGTTATGACACCATGTATTCGTACAAGGATGCCAACACGCGGAGGGAATGGGTTGCTTACCTCCAAGCCGGCGCGGGCATCGTCGCCGACAGCGACCCCGACGACGAGCACCAGGAGTGCCAGAACAAAGCCGCCGGCCTCGCCCGGGCCATCGACTTGGCGGAATCCGCCTTCGTGAACAAATGACATGATCCTCCCGGAGAAAATTCTGAGTGGCAGTCTCTAATTGTTTGGCCTCGGACATAGACGGAGTTAGATCGGACTTTGATGTAGCTGAATTCAACATCTTAGCAATAAAAAAACATCCTTCCTTCTGTTCCTATTTCAAATCGACTGCGAGGGTGATCGAGATCTGCGATACTGATTTTTACGACCAAAAATTGACTGCAAACGCTTAATAGGACGATACCCGCTGAAAAAAAAAAAAAATTAAAAAAAATAAAAAGAACAGCGAAAAATTTAATTATTTAATATATATCTGCGTCAATCTGACGGCATTTCATTCAGCGGCTTCCTCTTCGCCACCGGTCCCGAACAAAAACCGAGGAAAACCAGATCCGACCCGATCGGTCCCCCGCCGGAGCTCCGATGGCGAGCCTGTGGCGGGCCGCGACGGGCTTCGCGGCGAAGCCCGAGGCCGACTACGACGGCGTGGAGTTCTGGTCCGGCCCGGAGCGTGCGGGGTGGCTGACGAAGCAAGGCGAGTACATCAAGACGTGGCGCCGGCGGTGGTTCGTCCTCAAGCAGGGGAAGCTCTTCTGGTTCAAGGACTCCGGCGTCACCCGCGGCTCCCGGCCGCGCGGCGTCATCCCGGTGGCCTCCTGCCTCACCGTGAAGGGGGCCGAGGACATCCTCAACAAGCAGTACGCGTTCGAGCTCTCCACCCGGAGCGACACCATGTACTTCATCGCCGACTCCGAGAAGGAGAAGGAGGACTGGATCAACTCGATCGGGCGGTCCATCGTCCAGCACTCGCGGTCCGTCACCGATTCCGAGATCGTCGACTACGACAGCAAGCGATGAGGAGGGGCGGTCGAGGTTGATTTTGGTAATTTCATTGTTTCAGTCAGATGCTTGCGCCTTGAATCTGTCGGTTCCATCGCCGGATCGTGCGGTGAGCTTTGTGCGAGCGAGGTCAATTTTCGCTGTACTTGCGTTGATCTGGTGCTTGTACATTGGAAATGGTTGTTTGTAGTGATTTGTTAGGTGGTGTGTTACTCTCATTTCTCATCCGGCCTAATGTCTTTCGATTTAGTCGGTGGTTCATGCTTATATTGTTCTTCGTTATCGAGTGCTGTCCGGGGTCTAATTTCTGTAATGACGCGATGCATCTGATTTGTGCTAAACAGATCTACAAAAGAGTAGTTCAAGCAGTTCGGTCTCCTATTCTGATGGAGAAGAAAGCTGATGACTTGCGTCTTAAAAAGACCTCTATCTGATAGTTATACGTATCGAGAGTACATAAGGTAGTCTATCTTGAGCAGCCTATTCATCTTCATAACGCATACGTATTGCTTAGTTGGACCGGTACCAAATCATGGCGATTGGCAATAAACAAGCATGAATTCATTCTCATTCGAGAAACAAAACATAGCGTTGTCTAATTATGGCTGGAAGGGGAGCTGGAGTTTGTTCCATATGAGTTTCAACTGTAATTTGCTGATAAGCTTTGGATCTGTTAAAGCTCCCAAGGTCAAAGGCTTTCGCTGTGGACATAGCAGCGTGGCGACATTATTCCTGTCAATTCACTCCTCCAACATCCAGCAGAGGGGAATGACCCTATGGAAAATGCGAAAACCAGGTACTCCTCAACTGTTAGAACCTGGGATAAAATGTAAGTTTAAGCACAAATTGGGGGAATCTCGTCAGAAGCTAATGTTTTTAGTGAACTACATAGCCCTATAAGCAAGACTGTTTCAGTGCAAGTGCAGAGGTACGTGTAAAATGTAACATATAAGGTTCTTAGTGAGCTGTTCTAATGCCTTGTGATGGTGAGAATTTCTTCATGTGGTCTTCAGTGCATTTGGCTCTGAATGTTGAAGCCTTTACCTCTATCTTCACGTTACTAGAAAATTGAATTTCTTCCTCCACGTATATTTGGGAATTCGTATTGCCCTTTCCTGTCTAAACTGAAAAGGCATTTATTTCAGTCCCTGTGCTTGAATGTGCAGGCACACTTCTGTTTTGCTCGACGATGCTTTAAGTGGTTAGTTTTGATCTGCCAAGGTTTTAGCTTTTAAAGAAGTCATAACTTTTGGATGTTGTCTATCCTTGTGAACCAGCTGCATTGAGTCTGTCCCTAATCAAACATAGCTGAGTTCCAGCTTCTCTGATGCTCATTCTCTCTCTGGATACTCCAACTGAGCAGGCAATTCCAATTCCATAGACCATTATGAGACAGTCTTGAACTGTGTTGTCTCTGCTATGGCCTGCACCGCTCTCTTTCCTAAAGTAGAATGGGATCAGTAATTTCTAGAACTCGTGCGGGCCTCAACTAAATTGTTAAGGTACATCAGTGGGACTGATTCCGGTGAACGTCTCTAACAAGAGCATACCATAACTATAGATATCGTCTTCTCTAGAAACCACACTTCTCGTGTTGACAAATAAAAGTGAATGACTATTCATAATCTACATCAACCCGGTAAATCAGTTATCCAATTGGTATATTGTTGACAAATAAATGTCGGTACTCATTAAACTGAAAAAACATTAATCTATTCATAATTTATGGTGGTAAAATTATTGTGTTGGTAACTTTTGTTTTTTTTTTTGGTTGAAATTGTGTGGGTAACTTATTAACTAATGAAGGGGACCACTTACAAAATGTAAAAACAATCAGTAATCTACTATTGGGATTGAGGATTATAAATTCGGCATTTCATTCATCAGTTACTAACAGTTGATCGTTCTGAAAGTTCCTGGTAGTTTACTTACTAACGGTATTTCAAATTTGATGCCGAGGAGACTTCTAGAAAGCACAATGGAATGGCAATCACGAAAATGAAGCAAGAAATCGCGAATCAAAAGCCCAAGTGTCGCATGCCACAATGCAAAAGTGGCCTGAAGTGATGTGCAGAGAGATTAAGAAGGGACGAGAGATGTGACGTATAATCAGGTGTAGTTTAGCCACCTCATAGTCATTGACCAGAGATTTATCGAGGGTGAGGATTCTGCGGAGAGCTTCTTTGTTTTGGTCTCAAAAGTCATTTATTGATTACCTGTACGATTAATCTGCAAAATTGGCAGCGCATTCAAAAAACTAAAAAGCGAGAAAGATGTGTACATTCCTCTAAGCGTTATCTCTAAGACAGAATTAAATAAAAATGAATGAAAGAGAAATAGACT
This sequence comes from Eucalyptus guilfoylei, assembly GCA_016097605.1. Lineage (NCBI taxonomy): Eukaryota > Viridiplantae > Streptophyta > Magnoliopsida > Myrtales > Myrtaceae > Eucalyptus > Eucalyptus guilfoylei. The sequence goes on from CM027869.1 coordinate 23,826,146, forward strand.
TTTCACACCAAAACCAAACAAATGAAAACTATTACGGAAGGAGCATGCCAGTGTTGGCATAAAGCACACGAGAAAATTATATGTGGAAAAGATCAGAGAATTCTGAAGTGTGCGAATAGTGTGAATTGCTCACTGTAAATCCATTGATCATGCAAAGATAGTTCCCCTGCGCTGGACCATTATGCGACACGTAAGCAGTTTTTATTTTGTGCTCTTTCAACAAAGACTATAAACTCTGCAGATTGTTTTTGAGGATAGTCCTAAGTTTGTGCTAAAAGTTTAGGAATATTGCACTTGGCAATTAATTTATATATATAATTTCATACTAATCTTGTTGAAATTGATCTCTCGAAACTAAAACTAGATAAAGAATAACAGTTTCGTGTTAATTAGCTATTACACTTTATCTAATTTCGATGCACTTTCAAGACTTACGAGAAAAAAAAAAAGGTGTTGGGAAGTTTGTCACCTCATTTTTTTTTCTTTATTTTCTTGCCTTTTTGGAGTTTCAGTAGTATGGCTTTCTCATGTTCATATTCTACTAGTAACGATGACCGAGGAACGATGGATTGGATAAAGTATAATGGGTCAAATACGATGGGCAGATTTCTGGCAAATCGAAGTGATTAGGTAATATATTGGTGCCATCTACCTTCCATAACTAGCTTTTTCGTTAATGAGCAGCAATTCCAAAAGCCTAGTTGATCGTGTTCAATTTGCAAGGAGCTTTGGTTTTGCAGTCTGGTCAGCAGAAATTTCCTCCTACTGAAAAATGCTTACGTGGATGTCGTCGGCCCTTCCAACGATGGGCAGCGATAGCTGAAGTGCCACCGGCGAGCCTTGTCATTCTCCTTTTTTTTTTTTTTTAATATAAAACTTCATATTTTCTTTTTTTATTGTTTAATATAATTAAAATAAGAATTGAATAAACATAATAAAAAATGCCATGCAAGAAATAAAATTAATTTAAAAATGCAACATTAGCATTTTCCGCTAGTCAAATTGACGGTGTTAATGGAATATCTTGATTGTACTATTTTAATAAATTTTAAGACCTAATTACATTTTTTTTGTAAATTACAACAAGTTTTTGGACTTCTGGAGAACACAACCCCCATAAAATTTAATAAAAATTAACGAAAGGGTAAATTTGTCACATGTATCAGTTTGAAGTTTTTGGTTGTCAAAAAATAATTTAGAATAAATTTGTCATGTGTGTACTGATTTTGGTTTTTTTTTTATGATATTAATTCTTTAAATAACATCTTGATATTTGATCTCGGACAAATGGGATTGTGTGTGGAAGAAAAAAATAGTACTATATCAGCAATTAATAGTTGCATCTACACATCTGAAAATAATGCATTGAATTGTCTCAATTCGTTTAAATTTGCCACGGGAATATCTACTACTGCCGGTGCATCTTGGTGATCATAATTTCAACTCGTATTATTAGATTGAACTATTTAACTAGCAAAACAGAACAAAAGGATAAATGTACTTACTTGCATAGCTTTAGGAGACATATACAGGCTAAGCATGTATGCCTTTCTTTTCAATTTTCCAAATATACTGCACAGATGTGAGATGACAGCATCATTCCTAACACCGTCTTCTCTTCTTACGCGCCAACTTTCACTTCAGAAGGAACACTGAAAAACAGCTCTGTTCTTCATTGTCTAAACTATTCGGAGTCTATCTCAGAATTCAATTCTCCAACCTCACGATACATTGGAGAAGCATCTGTCCCACGTTTGCATAAGAGACGAAGACCTCCTGCCACCTCTCTCTATATCCCGAAGAGGACGAAGACATTTGTTACCTCCATGGCTCCATCTTCACATAACCAGAAAATTGAGTTTATCTAGATTGGAAAATGCGTGCAGTCACGTGCCTGTCAATGCATAAGTGGTTCAGTTTGGCATTTGTAGGAGGTACGAGAAAGCTTACCGCTTTAATATATTACCTATCCTTGTAAGCCAGCTGCGTAAAGTCTGTCCCTAATCGAACATAGTCGAGTTGCTACATCTGTTATGCTCATTCGCTCTCCTAAGACTTCAACAGAGCAAGCGATCCCAATTCCGTAGATCATTAATAGACAATCCTGGAGTGTGCTCTTTCTGCTTTCACCTGCATAGCTTTCCACTTCTTGAACTAGAATGGGATCGGTAATCTCTAGGACTCGTTCAGGCAAAGCTTTCTCAACAAAAATATGTAGGTTCAAATTTTCTTTGAATATCTCGGCGGTGGGCCTAATTCCGGTGAACATCTCTAGCAAGAGGATGCCATAACTATAGACATCACCTTCAGCAGAAACCGCACTACCCATTCCATATTCTACACACATCAAGAACCACGGATGTTTGAGCTATGAGAAAATAATATGTGCACAATCTCATAGTAAAGTTAAAAGTTTTGTGAAAAGATGCCATAAACAATTTTGTGATGAAAAAATTCTTCATTTGATGGACATAAAGAGACGTACCTGGAGCAGCATAACCGATTGTTCCTCTCAAATCAGTTGAGCTTATATTTGTGCTCATTTGAGATGGGGATTCAAGGATGATCTTTGTTAGTCCAAAATCACCGACATGTCCGACCATCTCAGCGTCTAAAAGGACATTGCTTGGCTTTAGATCACAATGAACTATCGTGTTGTGGCATTGATTATGAAGATAATCCAATGCAAAACCAATGTCGATGGAAATTTTTATCCTTTGGATGAGACTCAAATTTTTTGAAGGCCCATTTGCATTAGCTGGTATTGGAGATGGGTGCAACCATTCTTCAAGGCTACCATTGACCATGAACTCATAGACCAAAGCCTTAAAGTCATTTCCCTGATAATCAGTACCTGAGCATATTGTCAATACCTTCAAAAGATTTCGGTGTTTTATATGCTTTAAAGCCTCGCACTCAGCTTTGAAGCTCTTCAGAGCCCCATGATGCATTAAATTAAGTACTTTCACAGCAACGTTAATCCCATTCTCCTGGAGCAATCCCTTGTAAACAGATCCAAAGCTACCAACACCAATCAAATTAGTCGAAGAAAAGCCATTAGTTGCTTTAAGGAGAATTCCATAAGATAAATTTTGCCAGTTATCAGCTATGGAACTCAAAGTGGGTTCTTTTGTTTTCTTCTTCATCAACCAACATACATACACATAAACTAGAGCAAGAACCACCCCTAGAAGTCCCAAAAAGACAGGGAGCGTGAGTTTCAACTTATGAACAACTCCTTTGCTCTTAGAGTGTTTAGAGATGCATTTAGGGAGCTGAAATTCTGGGATTCCTCCACAAATCTTGTTGTTTCCGGTAATAAAAGTGGCACTCACATTCTTGAACACTCCTTCTGTTGGTAACATGCCTTTAAAATTGTTGTACGATAAATCCAGCATTTCCAGGAAGTCAAATGTCTCTAAGAATTTCGGAATCTCACCTGAGAGATTGTTATTTGAAAGATCCAGTTTTTCAATGCTTCTTAATGAGCTAAATGATTGAGGAATGGTTCCTTGGAACTGGTTATCCTTCACTTTTAATACTATCAGTCCATCACAATCACCTAGACTACTTGGAATTTTACCACCAAATATATTGCCTGAAATGTCCAAAGTATTTAAATGTTCAATTTGTCCTACTTCCATTGGAAGGGCCCCATTCAAATGGTTGTGAGACAAGTTCAAATAGAGGAGAGTTTTCACCACCGGGAATATGGAACCACTAAGGTTGTTGTCAGAAAGATCAAGGTCCATCAGACTTCGACACTTATCTAGAGAAGAAGGAATGTGCCCGTGAAAGTGATTCCCATCAAGAAGTAATCGAATCAATTTGTTGTTTTGCAAAAAGGATGGAATTACCCCCGACAGATTGTTATTGGAGAGTATCAAATATGTTAGATTTTGAAGATTTCCCACATCAAACGGGATAGCACCTGAAAGAATGGTGTTTTCCATCCCCAAGACTTCCAAGTTCACAAGATTGCCTATTGCTCTAGGAATCTCACCAATGATAGGATTTACGCCTAATTCCAATACTGTGATACCAGTGGATAAATTACCAATGCAATCCGGCAACAACCCACCTAGTCTATTTTCTGCAATATTCAACCAGGTTAAGCCAGTGCTATTGGTTAATGAGCAAAGGAAGCTCAACTCCCCGGATCCCCCACTTCCAAGGTGGTTACTGTCAAACAGCAAGTGTTGAAGGTTATGCAAACTTTGAAAAGAAGGTACGGTCCCTGAGAGTTTGTTGCCTGTAAATTCAAGTGTCTGTAGATTTGTGGCATTATTAGATATCGACGGAGGAATTGATCCAACAAATTGGTTGTAAGAAACACTAAAAAATTCTAGGTTGGGGAGATCAAAGCCTATTGTAGTGGGGAGACTTCCATGTATTTGGTTAAGTGATACGTCAAATCCTACCAATGACGATAAATTGTAGATGGAAAGTGGAATCGTACCTGACAACTGGTTTACAAATAAACCAAGTTTTGTTAGTTTGGTCAGCTGACCTAGAGCCCAAGGAAGACTCCAGCCTAAGTAATTTAGGAAAAGAGAAAGCTCCTCCAACGATGATAAGTTCCCGATGGAAGAAGGGACACTTCCTGTTAGATGGTTTTCTCCTAAATAAAGCCACTGAAGCTTCACCAATGAACATATCTCTGGAGGAACTTCTCCACTCAATTGGTTTCTAAACAATCCGATCCCAAGGAGGTTAAGACAGCTTGATGTGTTCCTGGGGATTTCGCCTGCTAGAGAATTATTGGATAGTGATAAGATGCGTAATCGATGCAACCGCCCAATCTGGGGAGGGATTTCATGGTGAAAGCTATTATTGTAGAGCCTCAATATCCTTAAGAAGCTAAGGTTCCCGATGTGAGGGGAGATAGACCCTGAGAGCTTATAGGAATTCAGGTCCAATATGGTGACTCTATTGTGGTGACGGTGACTGCATGTAACACCGTACCATTGGCAGAGATTGACCGTATTGTTCCAAGAGCTAAGCACCTTGAGAGGGTCCTCAATTATCCCCGCCTTGAATGCAAGCAATGCTGATTTGTCGGTTTCATTTGATGCCGAGGAGACTTGTGCAAAGCACAATGCAATAGCAATAGCAAAAATGAAGCGACGAAATGGTAAGTTTGCAAAACTAAAGCCCACGAGTTGCATAACTCAAAGCAGAATGGACTGAAGTGATGTGCAGGGAGACTATGAAAGAATGAGAGATGTGATGCAGAGTTCAACTGTGAATCAGCCACCCTCAACGAGAGGAGATTTATAGACGTGAGGATTTTGGAGAGAGCCTCTTAGTTTGGTCTCGAAAGTCATTTAATGATTACCTTTAAAGCGAAATTGAAAAATAGGCAGTGCATTGAAAAACGCTCAAAAACAGGATAGATGTGACATTCCTCTTAGCGTTCTCCCTACGATAGAATTAAAATGAAAAACTTGAAAACATACCTTTCCACACCTAGTAAATGAAAATTATGACAGAAGGAGCATGCCATAATTTGCATAAAGTAGACAGATCAGTGGCACATTGACTTTCAACGGTCTAGCCTGGGTTCTCGTTTGAAAACAAGTGAAAAGTTGTTTCCAAAATTTCAGAAAGTCGGGCTAAATCCCCGGATAGAGTGAGTACAATCTTCACCGAACATATCAATTTTGGGAATTGAAAACGAAAAATCAATAGCTTTTCTTTAACCAAACCGGACTTAAGACTTTGATTCCATGTAAGCTTAGTAGACCATGTTCAATTTTCAAGGAGTTCAGATTCTATAGTCCAATCGGCATAATTTTCCTCCTACTCGCCTTCGATACGACATCTTTTAGAATTTTTTGCATATTGGTCATCCAACTTAGACATTATCCTCGGGGTAAGTACACTATTAGTGCCAAAAGTTGTGTACGGCGCTTACTTTGGTACCAAAAGTTTCCGCCAGATTACTGAAGTGTCAAACCGGAGAAAAAACAATCACTTAAGTGCCTCCGGCGAAAAATTCAGGTCAAAAAATGACGTGGCTTTTTTAATTAAAAATTTAATATGATTGGGCATTTTTTTTTTTCAGAAAATCAGTCCACGTGGACTTTCTTGGCTGCTGTCCAACGAAGAAGAAAGAAAACATTGGCATTTTTTTATAATCTCTCCTCCGTTACCCTCTGTAAACTCTCTCTCTACAACAATGGTGTCCGCCCTCTCCTTCACCAAAACGCCTCTAATCCCTCTTGCTTGAAAAACCCATTTGGTCATCCCCTCTCTCCAAGTTCGACCTCTGCCCCTCCTCCATCGTTGCTACCAGTTGTCACCACCAGATATGGTCGAGCACCTTCACCAGAACGCCTCTAATCCCTCTTGCTTGAAAAACCCATCTGGTCATCCCCTCTCTCTAAGTTCGACCTCTGCCCCTCCTCCATCGTTGCCACCAGTTGTCATCACTAGATCTGGTCAAGCACCTTCACTAGAACGCCTCTAATCCTTCTTGCTTGAAAAACCCATCTGGTCATCCCCTCTCTCCAAGCTCGACATCTGCCCCTCCTCCATCGTTGCCACCAGTTGTCACCACCAGATCTGGTCGAGCAATACCAACACTTGTGAACCACTCGTCCATGATCTTCTGCTCTTCACGTCGATCTAACTTTCATTTGCTGCCAACAATAATCGATTCCAAAAGAGTGCGAGGCGTGCTCTGTTTTACTCTACTTTGCAACCAAAAGTTATGAAGTGATGAAATCGCTCCTGAAATCTATTCGTTCACTTTAATTCCCGCCGATGGTGATAACTGAACTTTCTGTCCTTGATCTAGTCACAGATTGCAACTGCATCATCGTCCATAGACCATACATCGTTTGACTCCCTGTTTTGTTCTGTTGAGACCAAAGTTGAAGTTGAGGTTTGATCTTCTCTGTTCTCCAGAAGGGGTGGGACAAGCACTTTCAACGGTGGAGGTCGAGATGACCAAGTGGAGTAGCTTCTTTGTGGCTTGTTGCCGGCAAGTTGCCAAAGCATGGCAGATCAAGTTGGGAGGAATTCAATGGCCGCTTAGGGTTTGAAATTGGGGATTTCTTTCAATTTGGCAAATTAGGGTTCTTATTTGGGGGGAAATGCAACTAGACAATGTCGTTTCTTGCTTTAGATGCTAACTAAACTATCCGGTGAGCCACATCAGCATAAGAAATTAATAAAAAAAGACCACGTCAGATTTCCGGCCGATCAGATCGGCTTTAGCACTAAAATGGTCGTTTTTCAAAAATTTTGGCACTTAAGTGATCCAAAATAAACTTTTGGCACCAAAGTGAGCGCCGTACACAACTTTTGACACTAATAATGTACTTACCCCCCATTATCCTCCCACTGCTCTAAACTACACATCACCTATCTTATTCAACTTAATATTCAAACATATCTTCAACGCCACAGTACACTGCATGTCATTCTTTCTATATTTTAATGGTATGAGGTGAAAATCACCACATTCATGTCCACTACTGAACCCATCACTGGAACCAACTCTCTCTTTGAGAAAACTTCTTTCAACTAGGTTTTTAATTAGTCCATTACAAATACAAACGTCAGCCACATGGTATTGGAAATATATTTGACTATTATGAAGACCAAAAGATTATGATTCAGTAAACTAAACATTCTCAGCATTCCTATTGCATGACGGTTTATCCTTTTACCCCCAACCATACATAGGAATGCAGGATAGAAAATTTATTTTAATGAGAGTGGCAAGAGCAAATAGTCTATATGCATGCTTTGTATGCCTAAATAGCAATAGAGAAACTCAATATCACCGGTTCGTAGCTCATCCATCCAAGTAAAGAAGCAGCAAAAGGTTTCTTCCTAGTTTTTTTTTTTTTTTTTTTTTTTTTGGTCGGTAAGGTTTCTTCCTAGTTGAACGCAGCTGAATTACGACTTTGCTGATGCTCATCAAGTAGAAGTTAGTTGGTATTCAAGGTGATACGACGAGTCCAAACTCAGCTGTTGAGCTATCTGGTGCAGAGGAGATATATGGAGAAATTGAGAATCTCTGGAATAGATTTTTGAGGTGCGGAATTTTTATACATCCTGGTCTTCACGTGATAGGTAGGATGGTTAATTTGAAATTTTCCAAAGAAATTGAAATTGCTATGACGTCACTAGATTATCTTACATTTGTGCGGTCATAAAAGCTTGTCGAGCTGAAATGACAGAAGACATCGCCGGTCAACTCTGCAAAAACTTCATGTTAGAATTCAAGTCGGTAGAAGACGACTTACCTCTATCCGATGCGTAAACAATAATTTATCCGGAAACGAACATTGAATTGCAGATGAATCACGAACAAAATTACTTCACGTTGGTCTACGAGGAAAGCATCCGATTTCATAAAATGATATGGGAAATTGGAATGTGTAAAAGATAGGAGAAGTGTCCGAATAGTGTAAAATGCTCCCAGTAAATTATGCAAAGATAGTTCCCCTACCCTGGACCATTATGCGATACGTAGGCAGTTTTTACTTTGTGCTCTTTCAAAAAAGACAATAAATTCTGCGGATCTTTTTTCAGGATAGTCATAAGTTTGTGCTAAAAGTTTAGGAAATTTGCAATTAACGATTAATTCATATATAATTTCATATTAATTTTTGCCGAACGTGATCTCTCAAAACTGATATTAATTAGAAAGTAACGGCTGGCTTCGTATTATTTAACTATCACACTTTATCCATTTTCAACGCACTTTCAAGACTCGCAAGAAAAAAAGAGGTATCGGTGCTTTTTCTTGCTTTTCTTGACCTTTTGGAGTTTGAGTAATACAGCTTTCTAATGGTCATATTCTACTAGTAAAGATGACTATGGAAAGATAGATTGGATAAAGTATAATGGATGATAATAAATGTGCACATTTCTGGCACATTGAAGTGAATATTACGTTACATATAGATGTTATCTACCTCCCATAAATGGCTTTTTCGTTAATGAGCTGCAGTTCCAATTTTGATCACATATAATCAGACTTCTTTCATTGATGAAGTCATGATGCTTTCTAGGCAATTTGTATTCTACACTGAAATTCTTGATGATAAATAACCATATATAAATTGCTACTCACTGCACTTGTTTCATAAAAGCTATTAAATTAATGATACCGTCTGTACGGATCACTTAGACAACGTGTTTCTTTGTAAGTTATACCAAAACTAGATTCACGTAAAAGATAACAAGGTGACGGAACCATTTGACAACTATATGTCAATCCTTAACAATGTTGTCATCCATTGTGGCCACATGTCCTTTATTTTGCACGAATTTCACATACCATTTCACATCAAAATTGGTAGATTGACTTTGAGTCCACCATCGTTGCTTTGGGTTTTGGTTTGGGAACAACTAAATACTTGTTTCCAAAGTTTTCAAAAAGTCAATACTAAAAATGAGAAAACACTTTTCAGCGGATTAAATGAAAACAATTTTTCTGAGAATTTGTACCAAAGACATCGATTTTGGAAAGTGAACACGAAAAGTCAACAAATTTTTTTTTTTGAAACCGACAAGACCCAAAATATTGATTCCATAATAAGCCTAGTTGACCGCGTTCAATTTTCAAGGAGCTTTGATTCTGCAGTCCGATCAACAGAAATTTCCACCAACTGGCCTTCGATTCATGACATCTTTCAGAAAAATTTGCATCTTGATTATTCAACTTAAAGAAAGAGTCCCACCACTACTCCAAATGTACACAACGACTAATTTTTTGTCAGACTTAATATTCCAACGTATCCTCAACACCACATAATTTTGCATCCAGACAATCCGATTTGACGTGCATCGTCTTGAATCTTGACTTCCAAGTCGGCAGAGGAAATTTCTTATGAAAGTAATGCTGTTGTTTGACAGTGCCTATCATCTGCATTTGCAGCTTGTTTCTGGGGTCTAATTCTCACTTTTAAAGGATTGATGAGGACGGGCTATTTTCATTATCCACTGGACACTCTCAGATAATTAAGGGCGAAGACCTTATCGTTAACTTTGAGTCAACATGCATCTGTATTGCAACATTCATTGATTGGCCTTGACAGACTTTTCCAACCATTCGTGGACGAGGGCGAAGAGCTGATCGTTGACTTTGGATCAACATGTGTATGAATGCCGACATATACTGAATGGCCTCGACAGACTTTTCCAACCCCCTCTATCGGTCATTTACAGCAACGACGGTCTTCTTCATGCTCCGTTTTCCTTTGGACTTAGTCGGTACCAGGAACAGCAACTAGTATGTCCTTATACATTGATGAGCAGCGCTAGAAGCAGTGGCATTAGTTCATAAAATTGATTAATTGAGTGCATGGGGCATTTTTTTGACCAAAAAAAAAGTGCATTAGGCATTAAAACAAGTGAGACATATTCAAACAATAACAGAAGTCCGTATACACCAACTTCGTAAATCAATTTTATTTCTCACTTTACTTCAAACTTATTATCTGAGTAGAGACAGCATATTATCATAAATATCGACTTTTGATACATACACGTAAGAATACTGATACTGAATTTTCTATTTGTCTGATGTTTTTTTCCACACGTTGATGTACTCTTTATTTAGCATGGCGGTCTTGTTTGACGTTACGGAACAATGTTCCTTGACATAGACAATATGTCACACTATTGGTAAGATCTAAATCCTGCTGGTAAATTCGTACAACTGGTAATCTACTGTTCAAGTACTTACATGAAATTTACGAATAACATGGGCGGCTCACTACCATCATTAGGGGTGAGCATGGTCCGGGTTGGTCCGGGCCACCCCCTAACCCTATTATCAACCCGTACAGTGTCGGTCCTCAATTTTTAGGACCGAGGACCAACCCTATTGAGCCTGGGACCAAGGACCGGACCGACCCAATGGGTTCGGTCCGGTTCCAGGGTCAACTCGGGACTGATCAATAATTTTTTTCGTCTTATTTTTTATACTCCCTAAAAAAGCAAACCTACAAATTCAAATTACACATCCATCGACAATGTGGCATTGTGCAACTAAACTATAAATACCAATACATATTTAGCAAATTTAAGATGACACAATAATAGAAATTTCGTACCTGCTAACCGCTCATCGAGATATGGGACAAGATGGAAAGTTCTTGTAATCGTCTATCTTTAATATTCATAACATCATATGCAAAAGCGTTTTCCTGCATTTGATCATGTAGAGTCCACTCAATTAAAAAATGAGCTTCACACCACTTGACTAGCATTTGATCATGTAGAGTCCACTCAACCAAAAAATGAGTTTCACATCACTTGACTAGCAAATCATCGTAACAACTGCAGTACTACTCTACTCTTCAAAAACTTCTATCATTTGACACAAATTGAAAAGCAAAGTGCAGCTGAAATTCATTAGTAAAATACAATTAAACCATAAAAAGTTCATACTTAATATAAACCATGAATATATAACTTCACATCTTGTTAATTCACTTGAACTTCTAAACACCTGAAAACAAAACAAACGACACATAATTAATACTCAACAAAAGTTTTAAATTGAAATTACTATTAGTGCTATTGATAGAACATCTCAATATAATATAATGTAACAGACATTTTACTTAGGTTTGAATATATAAAAGAATTATATATAATATAATATAATATAATATACAGGGTTGGTCCAGGGTTGGACCGACCCAAAACTCTTAGGACCGAGGACCAACCCATACACTGTTGGTCCTGGAATTTCAGGACCAAGGACCGACCCAGTCCCCTTGGGAACCGGACCAGGACCGGCAAGGTTGGGCCAGTCCAGGGTCGACTCTAGACCGCTGCTCACCCCTAACCATCATGCAATAATTACTCGTTAAATTTCTTTTATACATTTACCACTCAAAACTAAATCTAATAGTGTAAATAAAAAATTAACATTGAAATTAATCACGCATAAATACAAACATAGATCAGTTTTTAAGGGAGTAAGTTATCACCGGAGTAATTAATTTACTACTAAAATACTAGGAATTTATAATGGTAAAATTTTCATTTTGTTTCTAAGTTACAACTAGTTAATTGACAGTACTAGTAAAGTATGTAAGCAACTTGTAATCTAGTAACGCAAATACGCGCACTTGTAAAAATGAATGATTGTTCGTAGAGTGTATTTATGCCCGGTAAATCGATTTCTTCATTAGTATGTTACTAAAAAATTAACATTATTACTCATAAGATTTAAATAAGGCTAATAATTTACTAGGAATTTATAGTGATAAAATTGTTATTTTGTTTGGAAGTTACAACCGTTCAGCGACACTACTCGTAAACTCTATAAGCAATTCCTAATCTACTAGCGACAAAACACCCCATTTGTAAAAATAAATGACTATTCGTAATCTACATCAACCTAGTAAATCAGTTTATTCGGTTAGTACGTTATTGACAAATAAACGTTGGTACTCATTAAACCGAAAAAACATCAATAATCTATTCATAATTTATAATGGTAAAATTATTATGTTAGTAACTTATTATTGAATGATGAAGGGGACCACATACAAATTATAAAAACAATCAGTGATCTACTATTAGGATTAAAGATTATAAAATGGTCATTCCATTCATCACTTACTAACAATTAATCAATCGGACTGATGAGTTTCCAGTAGTTTGCTTACTAACAGATATTTCAAATTTGCTATCGGTTATCCAAATTTAACGTCGAGGAAACTCCTAGAAAGCACAATGCAATGGCAATAGCAAAAACGAAACAACGAAATTGTGAGTTTGCAAAACTAAAGCCCACGAGTTGCATGACTCAAAGCAGAAGTGGACCGAAGGGATGAGCAGGGAGATTAATAAAGGATGAGAGACGTGATGTGTAATTTAGGCATGGTTTAACCATCTCATTAACGAGAGATTTATAGAGTATCGGGATTTTGGAGAGAGCCTACTTGTTCTGGTCTCAAAAGTCATTTATTGATTACCTTTATGATTAATCTGCAAAATTGGTGTTGCATTAAAAAAAAAAACTAAAAGGCAAGAAAGATGTATACATCCCTCTAACCGTTATCTCTACGGCAGAAAAAAATAAAAAATTAATGAAAGTCAAATTGATTTTCCACAACAGGCAAATGAAAATGATTACGGAAGGAGCACGCCATTGTTGGCGTAAAGTACACACGAGAAAATTATCTGTGGGAAATCGGAATGTGTAAAAGATAAGAGAAGTGTGCGAATAGTGTGAAATGCTCCCAGTAAATCCATCAATTATGCAAAGATGGTTCCCCTGCCCTGGCCCATTGTGCGATACTTAGGCAGTTTTTACTTTGTGCTCTTTCAACAAAGACAATAAATTCTGCAGATTTTTTTTTTTTTTTTTTTGAGGATAGTCATAAGTTTGTGCTAAAAGTTTAGGAAATTTGCAATTATCAATTAATTCATATATATAATTTCATATTAATCTCTGTCGAATATGATTTCTCGAAACTGATATTAAATAAAAAGTAATGGCTGGTTTCATATTAATTGGCTATTACACTTTATCCATTTTCGATGCACTTTCAAGACTCGCGAGAAAAAAATGGTATCGGTGCTTTTTCTTTCGTTTCTTGCCCTTTTGGAGTCTCAGTGATACAGCTTTCTCATGGTCATATTCTATTAGTGAAGATGACCAAGGAACAATGGATTGGATAAAGTACAAATGGGTAATAAATAATGTGCACATTTCTGGCAAATCGAAGTGATTAGGTAACATATTGATGTCATCTACCTTCCATAGAAAGCTTTTTCGTCAATGAGATGCAGCTCCAAATGTGTAGTTCTTTCATTAATGAAGTCATAATGCTCTTTGCTAGTAAACAAATCTCTAGACAATCTGTATTCTACCCTGAAATTCTTCAGGGTCCATAACCATGTACAAATTGCTACTCACAGCCCTTGTTTTATAAAAGCTACTAAATTAATGATACAATTTGTACGGATCACTTAGCCAATGTGCTTTTTCATAAGTTATACCAAAACTAGATTCACGTGAAAGATAACGAGGTGACGGAACCATTTGAAAATTGTAGGTCAATCTGTAACAATGTTGCAATCCACAATGGCCACGTGTTCTTTATTTTGCATGAATTCCACATACCATTTCACATCAAAAGGGGCAGACTCACTTTGAGTCCACCATCGTTGCCCCGGGTTTAGGTTTGGGAACAACTTTCTTCCCCGTGAAACAACTAAAAACTTGTTTCCAAAGTTTTCAAAAAGTCAAGGCTAAAGGCTAAAAATAATAGAACACTTTCCAGTGGATTCAAATAAAACAATTTTTCTGAGAATACCAAACACATCAATTTTGGAAAGTGAACATAGAAAATCAACAATATCATCTTGATTTACGCAGTAATTTCTCCTTGTAAAGTGAACATGTTCTTTATTTTGCATGAATTTCACATACCATTTCACATCAAAAGGGGCAGACCGACTTTGAGTCCACCATCTTTGCCCCGGGTTTAGGTTTGGGAACAACTTTCTTCCCCGTAAAACAGCTAAAAACTTGTTTCCAAAGTTTTCAAAAAGTCAAGGCTAAAGGCTAAAAATAAGAGAACACTTTCCAGTGGATTCAAATAAAACAATTTTTCTAAGAATACCAAACACATCAATTTTGGAAAGTGAACATGGAAAATCGACAATATCATCTTGATTTACGCAGTAATTTCTCCTTGTAAAGTGAACATGTTCTTTATTTTGCATGAATTTCACATACCATTTCACATCAAAAGGGGCAGACTGACTTTGAGTCCACCATCTTTGCCTCGGGTTTAGGTTTGGGAACAACTTTCTTCCCCGTAAAACAGCTAAAAACTTGTTTCCAAAGTTTTCAAAAAGTCAAGGCTAAAGGCTGAAAATAAGAGAACACTTTCCAGTGGATTCAAATAAAACAATTTTTTTTAGAATACCAAACACATCAATTTTGGAAAGTGAACATGGAAAATCGACAATATCATCTTGATTTACGCAGTAATTTCTCCTTTTAAAGTGAACATGTTCTTTATTTTGCATGGATTTCACATACCATTTCACATCAAAAGGGGCAGACCGACTTTGAGTCCACCATCTTTGCCCCGGGTTTAGGTTTGGGAACAACTTTCTTCCCCATAAAATAGCTAAAAACTTGTTTCCAAAGTTTTCAAAAAATCAAGGCTAAAGGCTAAAAATAAGAGAACACTTTCCAATGGATTCAAATAAAATAATTTTTCTGAGAATACCAAACACATCAATTTTGGAAAGTGAACATGGAAAGTCGACAATATCATCTTGATTTACGCTGTAGTTTCTCCTTGTAAAGTGAACATATTCTTTATTTTGCATGAATTTCACATACCATTTCACATCAAAAGGGGCAGACTCACTTTGAGTCCACCATCGTTGCCCCAGTTTAGGTTTGGGAACAACTTTCTTCCCCGTAAAACAACTAAAAACTTGTTTCCAAAGTTTTCAAAAAGTCAAGGCTAAAGGCTAAAAATAAGAGAACACTTTCTAGTGGATTCAAATAAAACAATTTTTCTGAGAATAGCAAACACATCAATTTTGGAAAATGAACATGGAAAATCGACAATATCATCTTGATTTACGCTATAGTTTCTCCTCGTAAAGTGAACATGTTCTTTATTTTGCATGAATTTCACATACCATTTCACATCAAAAGGGGCAGACTGACTTTGAGTCCACCATCGTTGCCCCGGGTTTAGGTTTGGGAACAACTTTCTTCCCCGTAAAACAACTAAAAACTTGTTTCCAAAGTTTTCAAAAAGTCAAGGCTAAAGGCTAAAAATAAGAGAACACTTTCAAGTGGATTCAAATAAAACAATTTTTCTAAGAATACCAAACACATCAATTTTGGAAAGTGAACATGGAAAATCGACAATATCATCTTGATTTACGCAGTAATTTCTCCTTGTAAAGTGAACATCTTCTTTATTTTGCATGAATTTCACATACCATTTCACATCAAAAGGGGCAGACTGACTTTGAGTCCACCATCGTTGCCCCGAGTTTAGGTTTGGGAACAACTTTCTACCCCGTCTTTTGGTTTGAAAGCAACTAGAAACTTGTTTCCAAAGTTTTCAAAAAGTCAAGGCTAAAGGCTAAAAATGAGAGAACACTTTCAAGTGGATTCAAATAAAACAATTCTTCTGAGAATACCAAACACATCAATTTTGGAAAGTGAACACGGAAAATCAACAATATCATCTTGATTTACGCTGTAGTTTCTCCTTGTAATATTTGAACTATTTTGATGCAATGGAAGGTTTGTTTCAGCAAAAAAAAAAAGAACTTATTAACTAATGAAGAGGACCACTTATCGAATTTAAGAACAAGTGGTAATTTACCCTTAGGATTTAGGATTGTAAAATTACTATTTCATTCATCACTCACTAATAGTTGACTAGACTGATAAGTTCCTAATAAGTAAAAAATTACAGGCGATATCTCAAATTTGCCATCAGTTATTCAAAATTTCCATACACAAAATGAATTTCAATTTTTGGCAAATGGAATGTTAGAAATCTACTAGTTCCAACTTATCTTAGCACTTTATGTTCTTTCCATCTGAATAACATCAAAGTATACATACCCAAGCGTAGGCAGCGTAGTTGGTTGAGATCTCTCCTCCAGCGAAGGAGGTCAAGGGTTCGAAACCCTGTGTTGTTAGCAATTAAAGCGGGGGCCCCGGCGGTGGGTTGCTGGGCCAATTTTCTCCGAGGTATAGTCGCTGTTGGGCCTCCACCGCGGAGGCCCGTGAGACCCCAAATCGGCGTAAGCCGACAAAGGCAGACTCCGACGGATCTTCAGTCACCAAAAAAAAAAAAAAAAACATCGAAGTATACATTTTCATTGTAGCTTTATTTACGCATACTGAGTGAATGCTTCAACCCGGATTACTGGGAATGCAATAGATCAAATAGCCCTGCTGATTTAATTCAAGAACAGTATAAAATAAAAAATGAAAAATAATGTTATTTTAGCTGAGAAACCATTTGAATCTTGACGGATGATAAATGTGTCACGTAGGTATAAGTTTAGAGTTTTTTATATTATAAAAAAAGAAGTTTAGAGTAAATGTGTTACAGTGGACATACTTTGATATTTTTGATGTCACAAAAAAAAAATTATGGGTCAATGTGTCACAGGTGGGCATAATTTAGGATTTTTATGATTTTTGTTTAACCATAGAATTTTCTGAACTAATTACTTTAAGGCCACAACAAAAATTCTTTTTTTTAAAAGCAAAAGGGCACGGGAGTACTTTCCCACACCTACCCATCGGATCCATCCGCATCGAGAGAGTTTTACTCGGGAGCAATTATTTGGAAGTGCAACTTCCCGCACCCACCGAGCAGATGCATTCGATTTTCATGATTTTTCGGTCAACATCTAATTCCAGATTTCTGGGTCATGGATGCTTCCCGTGCTTTGCACGGTCTACTCCTTGTGGAATCAGAGCACATTGCGGCAGACAGAAACTAGCGGCCAACAAATCTCTGGAAGAAAATGTTCCGTTTGTCCGCGGGATTAGAGCATTCAACTTGCGAGACCCGTCAAGTACCAAAACACACACACACACACACACACACTAACGTCGAGCTTCTCAAACATTCAGTAGGGTCGGGAATGTTATATGTAGACATATATTATACACATTTACTTATAATATCTATTCTCCCTATTTTTCTGTTTTATTTTATTCTTGTATGTTCTAAAGAAGGAAGGAAAAAAAAAAGTGTTGGTCAAAGTTGTCGACAGAGACAGCTGTCGACAAGCACAGAAGCAATAAACCTTTGGAAGAATGGGAAATGGCTCAAATTGTCTTGTATCGATGTGGTCATATAGAAATCTTTGTCTCGCGATTTTGTTTAGAAATACAAAGTCCAACGTAATTCCTTGTTTGAGAGGAATTACCGCATGATTTCTGCTAAATTTGGCAAATGAACATTCTTGTAAAGTAGGGATCTTACTTTATCATGTTATACCATCAAGTTGCTCCTCATAAAAAATCAAACTGAAGTTTCCATCACTATGAAAATATGTCGATTGTTTAATTTTATCCAAAATTGCGTGCATTTAAACTAGATTGGTACAGCAACAAGATGCTAATTACTTTGAAGTTGTTTGTCTTTGGCTCTATGAACAAGATCAGTGAACATCGATTAGCCGCAATTTCAATACACGTGTGTAATAGAAATATTAAAATCTTTCATATCAACTAGAAGAAAGAAAAGAAGTTCCTTTTATACGATGATGGCAATCGCTGATCATGGTGGTTGGGATTATTTTATAAAGAAACAATTCACACTTAGCAACTTTATCTTGTGATGCATCTGTGTTTCGATTCTCTAAATTGGCCACCTTTTTCTTTAGGGTGGGTAAGACTCTGAGGTTGCTATCTTGTTACAACTGCTTGTAAGCCAAACAGGTAGTATATGAAAAACCTGAGAAGATAATTCCATTCCAGTAGCCCCCCGCTACAATTCCGGCATTTGGTTATTCCCTCGAGAAGCTTCCCAGATATCAAAAACAACTTTCATAGCTGTCGATCGCAGAGTCGAGAGGACCTTGTTTAGTGGACTCGAACATCAAAAGGTTGATGCTATTTTTTGGAGTTGGCGGAGGAAATTTGTATGAAAGGGATGCTGCTGAAGTTGACAGTGCCTATCATCTGCATTTGCAACTTGTTTCTGGGGTCCAACTTTCACTTCCAGAGAGGATTGATGTTGATGAGAACGCCCTTATTTCATTATCCAGAGGACACTCTCAGACAACTAAGGGCGAAGACCTTATCGTTGACTTTGAGTCTTCATGTGTCTGTATTCCGACATTCATTGAATGGCCTCGACTGACTTTCCGACCCCCTCTATTGGTCATTCACAGCAACAACGGTCTTCTTCATGCTCCGTTTTCCTTTGGACTTAGTAGCTAACAGGAACAAAAACTAGTTTGTCCTTATATATTGATGAATGATGCTCGAAACGGTAGTGTTAGTTCATAAAATTGGTTTATTAAGTGCATTAGGCATTTAAACGAGTGAGCCAAATTTAAACGATAAGAGAAGTTCATCATACGGACAAGTACACCAACTTTGTAAATCAATTTTGTTTCTCACATTGCTCTAAATTTATTATTTGAGCAAGCACTTATCTAGATGTGGAGGAATGCGCCATTGAAACTTATTCCCATCAAGATACAGATAAATCAATTTGCTTAGATTTTTGCATGAAAATGCAGTTACCTCGGAGAGATTGTTGATCGAGAGACATATGTAAGATTTTGAATATTCTTCAAGTCAAATGGGATTGTACATGAAAGATCGTTGCCATCCTCGTACAACTTTTCTAAGTTCACGAGATTCTCAATTGCTCTTGGGATCGCGCCGGTTATATTATTCACGACCTCCTCTTCAGAAAAAGGTTTGGGCAAGAAAAAACCAGAATAGGAGAAAACAAGAAATAAGATAAATGTACCCACGGAAGAGGCTTTCTCAGAAAAGAGAGGTAATTATGCAGTTGCATGATTCCCGCACAAGGGATTCGCCATCTTTTTACAGTTAATGTACCAATAATTCTCTAGTGCAAGTAGAAAATAAAGGGGAAATTTTAGAATCTATAGTGAAGTGCATAGCCAATAAGTCCGAACCTTGGGTTGTACACAAAAAAATTTCAAAGATAGAAACTCGGAACTTCAGATGTCTAAACTTGCACTGTCTGAAGTTGCTACAGTTCTTTTTGAATTCTGCAAAATGCATAGCTAATGACCTCTCCGCTCTCTAAGATGAAGATTCCCAAAAATTAAAATGGAAGGAAAAACTATGGCCAATGATCATATGGATACAATGGCCATCTTCCTATTCTTTTCTAAGGCAGAGTGAGGAGTACTATCCGATTAGTCAACTTTTCTATTTTGTCCGTGCAGTGGACTAAAATGTCTTGAAATTCCTATTAATGAGAGAAAATTTGTTCATTTAATCCATTTGATGAACTTGATTATCATGATTTGGTCTTCATCATAAATTTGATAGACTATTACCTTTACTTCCAAGTTATTTGTGTTGGCGATGCATGTTTCACTTAAAACTAGATTTCTGTCAATGAAAGTCATTCCCGCTTGGTGAGATGATGCAATAACATAATTTGCTCTCCCAAGTGGAGGATTTAGGTAATGTAGGAATCGAGTTTGCATCGTACATGAAAGTATCCAGAAAAACTCACGTAGTAGTCTTTTTCCCTAGACATACATCGCGCGGGATGTGCCAGCATAATGTCTACTCATATTAATAGATAATTGAACTATTTAACTAGCATAAAAGATAGAAAAGGGCAAATGTATCGTTCAGATAACTTTAAGAGACATATACTGGCTTGCCTGTAAGCCTTTTCTTTTCAATAATCCGAATATACAGTACAGCTGTATGGATGACAGCATCATTCCTAATACTTCGTTCTCCTCTCACATGCCAACTTTCGTCTTAAAGGAATAATGAAACACAACTATGTTCTTCACGGTCTAAACTATTCATAGTCCACATCAGAACTCGATTCACCAACCTCACAACACGTTAGAGAAGCAGTTGTCCCACATTTGCATCAGAGATGAAGACCTTCTGCCACGTCTCCCTACCTCCCGGAGGACGAAGACATTGTCATGGAATTCGAGTTAACTAAAGGTTCCCATATGCCATAGTGGTTCCAAGCCACTTTGGTTCATCGGATGGCTTCACTATTTTTCCAAGCCACTTTGGTTCTGCATGATGATTTTATTGCTTCCATGGCTCCATCTTCGCATTACCAGACAATTGAGTTTATCTAGATATGAAGAAAGAAAAAAATGCGTAATGTCAGGTGCTTGTCAATGCGTAACCGGTTCAGTTTGGCATGATTTGCAGGATGTACTAAAAAAACTTACTGCTTTAGTATAACTCCTATCCTCCTAAGCCAGCTGCGTAAAGTCTGTCCCTAATCGAACATAGTTGAGCTGTTACATCTGTGATGCTCATTCGATCTCTTGGGACTCCAACTGAGCAGGCAATCCCAATTTTGTAGATCATTAGCAGACAATTTTGGATTGTACTCTTTCTGCTTTGGCCTGCATTGCTCTCTACTTCTTGAACTAGAATGGGATCGGTAATCTCTAGGACTCGTTTAGGCAAAGCTTCCTCGACAAAATTATGAAGGTTGAAATTTTCTTTGAATATCTCAGTTGTCGGACTAATTCCTGTGAGCATCTCTAGCATGAGGATGCCATAACTATAGACATCCCCTTCAATAGAAACCCCACTTCCCATTCCATATTCTGCACTTATCAAGAACAACAAATGGTTGAGTTATGAGAAAATACCATGTGCACAATCTCATTTTGAAGTCCAAAGTTTTGTGAAAAGATGCATCAGCAATTTTCTGATAAACAAATTATTCATTTGAGGGAGCTAGGGACACAAGGGGACATACCTGGAGCAACATAACCAATTGTTCCTCTCAAACCAGCTGAGCTTATATTTGTGTTCATGTAAGAAGTGGATTCAAGGACGAATTTTGCCAATCCAAAGTCACCAACATGTCCAACCATCTCTGCATCTAAAAGGACATTGCTTGGCTTTAGATCACAATGAACTATGGTGTTGTGGCATTGGTTATGAAGATATTCCAATGCAAAAGCAATGTCGATGGTAATCCTTATCCTTTGAATGAGATTCAAAATTTTTGAGGGCCCATCCACATGAGCTGGTATTGGACATGGGTGCAACCACTCTTTGAGGCTGCCATTGACCATGAACTCATAGACTAAAGCCTTAAAGTCATTTCCATTATAATCAATACCTGAGCATACTGTTAATATCTTCAAAAGATTTCGGTGTTTGATACACTTTAGGGCCTCACACTCGACTTTGAAGCTCTTGAAAGCGCCATGGCGCGTTAAATTAAGCACCTTCACGGCAACATTAGTCCCATTCTCCTGGAGTATTCCCCGGTAAACAGATCCAAAACTACCAACACCGATCAAATTAGTTGAAGAAAAACCATTAGTTGCTTTGAGAAGAGTTCCATAAGATAAGTTTGGCCAGCTCTCAGCTATGGAACTTGAAGTTGGTTCTTGTGCTTTCTTCTTCTTCAGCCAACATACATACACAAAAATGAGAACAAGAACCACCCCCAGAAGCCCAAAAATAATAGAGAGCAAGAGTTTCAATTTATGAACTACTCCTTTGCCCTTGGAGTGTCTGGAGACACATTTAGGTAGCCGAAATTCTGGGATTCCTCCACATATCTTGTTGTTTCCAGCAATAAAAGTGGCACTCACATTCTTGAAGACTCCTTCGGTTGGTAACATGCCTTCAAAATTGTTATAGGATAAATTTAGAAATTCCAAGAAATCGAATGCCGCTAAGAACTTCGGAATCTCACCCGAGAGATAGTTATTCGAAAGATCCAATTCCCCAATACTTCTTAATGAGCTAAATGATTGAGGAATGGATCCTTGGAAGTGGTTATCCTTCATTACTAATACTACCAATGTATTACAATCGCCTAGAGTGCTTGGAATTTCACCACTAAACAAATTGCCTGAGATGTCCAAAGTATCTAAATGGTCAATTTGCCCCACTTCCACCGAAAGAGCCCCGCTCAAATGGTTGTTAGACAAGTTTAAATAAATGAGAGTTTTAACCGCTGGGAATATGGAACCACTGAGATTGTTGTTAGAAAGATCGAGTTTCGTTAGACTACAGTTATCTAGATGTGAAGGTATGTGTCCGTGAAACTGATTCCCAGGAAGTAGTAATTTAATCAATTGCTTCATCTTCTGCAAATAGGATGGAATTACACCAGATAGATTGTTATAAGAGAGACTCAGAAATCCCAGATTTTGAAGATTTCCCAAATCAATTGGGATAGCACCTGAAAAACTGTTGTATTCCATTGCCAAGATCTCCAAGTTCACAAAATTGCCGATTTCTCTAGGAATCTCACCAATGATAAGATTTCCTCCCAAAATTAATTGTTTGATCGCAATGGAGAAATTACCAATGCATCTCGGCAACAGCCCACCGAGTCTATTACCAGCAACACTTAATATGGCGAAGCTAGTGATATTGGTTAATGAGCAAAGGAATTTCAAGTCACCAGATCCCCCACTTCCGAGGCAATTCATTTGAATGTTCAACTTTTGAAGGTTACGCAAACTTTCAAGAGATGGTACTTTCCCAGAGAGTTTGTTGCTTGAAAGTTGAAATATCCTTAGCTTTGTAGCATTATTAGGTATCCACGGGGGGATTGAGCCAACAAATTGGTTTGAGGCGATGCTGAAAAATTGTAAGTTGGGGAGACCAAAGCCTATTATAGTGGGAAGACTTCCATGTATTTGGTTATAACCTACATCGAATTCTTCCAGTGAAGATAAATTGAAGAGGGAAGGTGGAACCGTACCAGACAACCTGTTTTGTATCAAACAAAGTTCTGATAGTTTGGTCAGTTGGCCTAGAGCCGGCGGAAGACTCCCGCCTAAGTAATTATTGTGAAGATAAACCTCCTCCAATGATGACAAGTTGCCAATTGAAGAAGGGATACTTCCTCTTAGATTATTTGCTCCTCCATAAAGCACATGAAGCTTCGCCAAAGAACCTATCTCTGGAGGCACTTCTCCACTCAATTGGTTTCCATACAAGTTGACAGCAAGGAGGTCAAGGCAACCTGATATGTTCTTGGGGATTTCGCCCGTGAGAGAATTAGTAGAGAGCACCAAGGCACGTAATCGGTGCAACCGCCCGATTTGTGGAGGAATTTCATGGTAAAAGCTATTGTTATAGAGATTCAATCCCCTTAAGAAGCTAAGGTTCCCGATATGAGGGGAGATAGACCCTGAGAGTTTCGAGGAATAGAGGGTCAACACAGTGACTTTGTTGGGGTGCCAGCGACTGCATGTGACGCCATACCATTGGCAAAGACTAACCGTATTATTCCAGGAGCTAAGCACCCTCAAGGGGTCCTCAGTTATCCCAGCCTTGAATGCAAGCAATGCGGATTTGTCGGTTTCATTTGATGATGAGGAGACTTGTACAAAGCACGATGCAATGGCAATCGCAAAAATGAAGCTATGAAATTGTAAGTTTGCAGAACTAAAGCCCAAGATCTGCATAACTCAAAGCAGAAGTGTGCTGAAGTGATGTAGTGGGAGATTAAGAAGGGATGAGAGATGGGATGTGTAATTTAGCTGTGGGTTAGCCACCACGTTGAGAAGAGATTTATAGTGGGGGAGGATCTAGGAGAGAGCCTCCTCTTTTGATCTCACACAAGCCATTTATGTGCATCAACTTGGCATAAGTGAGTGAACAAGTTGGCTGCTAAAAAAAAAGAAAAATGTGATATTCCTCCTAACGGTCTCTCTACGGCAGAATTAATGAAGACAGACATCGGCTGAAATCGACTTTCCACAACAAGCAAATGAGAATTAATAGGAAAAGAGCATGCCATGATTTGCATAAAATAGACAGATTAGTAGCAGATTGACTTGTGTAATCAGTGGCGGATTGACTTGAGTCATCTCCTGCTGCCTTATGTTTCCTTTTGCAAGTAATTTCTGAGAATTCTTACCAAGCACTTAGATTTTGGAAATTGTTCTCCGCGTAGGCACCGGATGTTAATGAAGGATACCTACAACCGCCCGTTCGAATTGGTCGTCATAAATTCTTCCGAGGACCAAAAATAATATAGACGCATCTCTAGCAATATTAAGGAATTAAGGGTAATATTCATCCACGAACTAGCTTTCGTAATTCAAAAGAAAGGAGAAAACTAAGTATTTTCTCTCGCTCTACCTTCTTCCACCAACCAATAAACTCTGGCTTGAAGAAGAAGAAAATAAAAGTGAATAGATGAGTAAGGCCCGATTGAGGAGACCATTTGCGATTTTACATAATCAAGATTCTCTAAGCTTACATCGCGCTAAGTAGCGAGTAGATGTCAAAACGCACCCTAAACAATGGAAACTACATGATCACGAGAATAAGGAACAAGTCAACAAGATAGGTACAACTTTCTAAAGCTTGTTCACCATAACTCCCGTTCATAAAAAATAAGGAGAGTTTAGCTAGATTCGCCGACATTAACTAATACACGGACCTCAATAAGAGGCCCTCAACAGCCAGCCTTCCTAGCCAACTCGTACAATTTATACCATCAACGTGAAGCCCCTAAGTCCTTTCCAGGAACATTTCTCTTCATCAATCCTGCGGATCCCGATTCAAAACAATGGATGACTCCAATTCATCACGGCACCTACCTACAATCGCCTGCCACGCATAGGCGAATGACCATCCCGATCACTGGTAATATCATCATCCAGTCCGTTCCCCTCCACGCACAGACCGTTGTTATTCACACTCACTTCAGAGCTGGCATTGCTGCTTGTCGCAAGTGGAGAGTCTGACACGCTAACTGTCCTACTTCTTGTAGGCCCAGATCTCACACTATACATGGATGAAGCAGGTATATTTGTCATCAATGGTCGCAAATTCCCGGGAATGCTCCGCCTTATGTCCTGGATTGAGTTTAAGTACAATCACATCACAAACTAATATCAATTTACTTTAAACATTGCCCTGAGTAGTCAAACATTAGATATGGAAAGAGAGAAATGATCTTCAAGCCTGAAAAGAGTAACCATGTCAAGCAGTATAAGCAATAAACTAGTTAACAGCGTTGTGCAAAAGAAGAAAAAGGAACATACCATATGCCTTATAGCCATATCCAAGGATTTCTTGGATAGTGTTCGGCCAAAGCCTGAGCTATCTGGTGAAGAAGCTGACCTCCCAGACATGTTACTGCGAGGAGAATGTTTATCATCTTGCTTGGGTGGTGCTAGTTTCCGCATGTTCATTACCCTTTCCACCATTTTCGTTCCAATTAATACAGGGCTCACATTGTCATTTATTTTAGGATGCCCACGACTCACTGCAGGAACAGAGCCTCCACTTGTATGAAGGACACCATTGGCAGGGCGCCCTCTCGATGGTGAGCATGATTGTCTTCTTGGTCTTGTAGTTGGACCAGGCTCAATAGAAGACGATCGAGAACTGGGTGCCCCAGGCCTACCCCTAGTAGCTGAAAGCGGCCTTTCAGGGAGAGTGGTCCGCAAGTTTGGAGGAGCATCAAGAGAGAAACCCGGCATCTCTGAAGGTTTCCATGGTCTCGATTTCGTTGTAGGGGAAGTTCCACGTGAAGGCACTGGATTTCTTGACATTGTTGAAGCAGATTTTGCAATAGTAGAGGACACGGCTTTTGCAGGAGGTGCAGATACAGTGGAACCAGTTGATGTTGTGGATGGTCGGCGAGTTGGTGTTGCTGCCCTTGATGCCAGTTTTGGTGGGTTAACAGTGGGACGGGCGGTTGGTGTTGAAGATCTCGCTGTTGACCTTGATGGAGTCGATGATCTGGCAGGAGCTGATTGCTTTGCAGCTGAAACTGCAGGCTTGGTCAAAGTACCTGCAGGCCTAGTAGCAGCAACAGAGGACTTGGCGGGCACTGCTGATTTACTTGACGACAAGGTTGGGCGAGAGGTTGGCGTTGAAGGTCTTGAGGCTCTAGAGGACATTGTAAGCGTAGGCCGACTAGTTGGTGTTGCTGGTCTCGATCCCGGACCCCCTGAAGATGAGGGCCGGCGAATTCCTGCCCCCGAAGCAGTTGACCCAGGAGAGGAAGCTTGTTGTCTAGATGTCACATTGGTTCTTGCAGGTGGCTCCACCATGGAATTCGCCAACTAAAGAAATGGCCAAATGACCAAATAAGCAATCCAAGCACAGTTTTTGACCCTCAAGAAGGAAAAGAATAAGAATAGAATTTCTTCTAATTAAGTAACAATTAGCAGACAATCTAAGAAACATATCTTGTGGTAAGGAAAGGTGAAAATCTAAGAGCATGGATGTACCCCACACATAATGGGAATCTACAACCAACTAAGAACATCCCTAAGCTAATACCTTTAGCAGTTCCATCTATGCGTTCCATCTATGCAATATGCTGTAAAAGAAACTAGAGAATACAATTGCACTATGCTTACAAGCAAAAATATCAAAGAATTATTCACAATACAAAAACTCGATATTCAAACATAACAAATATGTATAACTAAGTCCAAAAGGCATAACCATCAATCATTAGACGCAAAAGGCAAAATGCTTCAGGGCCACTGGTTGTTAAGAGAGACAGTATTGGGACTTCATAATATGCAGGCAGATTTGCATTGAATGAAATTAACAGAAGCCGGTCATTCTTACAGTTCCAAATTTTCTTTTGGTATAAGCACCAAGCAAGTGCAGCCTAATATGACAGAAATTTACCATGCAAGCGAGTACTATCTCAGATGCAACAACAAGAAATGCTCTTACTCGTGATTTAAGCACCGTGGGGCGAGCTTTTGGAGTACCAAGCTGACTCATAACAGTCTTTTGTGATTCCATCTCCAGAGAAGGGAAAAGAGGCGTACCAGGTGGTGTCAGAAGCCTAGAAATGATACAGAGAAAACCAATAAAAATCTTAGAAGCAAAACCTAATGCCTCAACATTTTCACGAAACATTACATTCTCAATAAAATTAGAACCACATTCAAGGAATCAGAGTAATGAATGATTATTCTAATAAACAAGCAGATTGTATTTTTTTCACTGGCTAATGAACATCAAAGATCTTGCCCTCTTGTTGACTTTCAACTGTAAATTGTAATTTTTACTTTACCTATTAGATGTTTTAAAATGTGTGTTGTCAAAAGCCAGCAAAATATTTCTTTCCTGGACTCCAAATAAGAAAAAAAGTGTAGGCATGTCATGACATACAAGTTTCGCATCATTTAATCTTTCACAAGAAAAGCCAAGGACAAAGCAATTCCACCAGCCAATTGAAAGCCATCCTAAATAGCTCCAAGATGCTTTCTTATTGGCCACGTATTGGAGTATAAAAATCCCGAAATTCAGGTGTTTTGAACGAAATCGATACATAGATTTGTGGAAAAGATTACAATAACTTTGCAAAATGGCCATTCTTATACTATGATATACTTGTGTTAAAAATGGGATAACATTGAGGAAACACCATTTGATTTAAGGAAAAAGAAATCAAACTATGAGATCTACTTTCCAACTACCTATCAAAACTGAAAATGTCTCAAACAATTTCAAAGCATGCTCAAGAACAATTCACTAAAATGTGTGGTATTCAGTATGAAGTGAGCAAGGTTCTAATATGCAAATCATGAAAGCATGAGAGATAAGAGCGAGAAGTCTAAATAATTAATTGTCCCGGATTTGATCTTTTTCCCCCAATTCCAGAGTCTAAAGTTGAAGTTGCTTCATTCAATACCTATCAAATATCTTTTAAAACCAAACCTTTTCTCTAATCCGTAATCACTGAAAAAGGTCACCGTAGAGCTCCAAGACTCCCCAACAGTGCCATAACATATCTCCTCTAACTTAAGAAAAGGATCCCCATTCAACAATTGCTTTGAAAACTTCTTACCTTTTCATATTAACGAGTCATTTTCTGAGAAAGTCATGAGGAGGTACTCATGTATACCAATGCAAACTTGACAGGTCTCCACTCACTACAGCATAATTCTCAGTCACTCCACCAAAGTGACTGAGAAACTTATAGCATCTTTTGGTTTATCTATTACCAAAGTAAATGTGGACTGAGAAGATGGACATGCATTGAGAATTTTTAGTGCAGTTGAATCAATCAGATAGGTTAAAAAAAGTGTCAATCATTCTACAGAAAGAGAATTCAGCGGGGCTAAAAAGGGCCTCAACAGAATGTCAAAATTTATCAACAGTAGCATATATCTTCTGTCGTGTTGAGAAGCAAATGAAAATGGAAGCGAAGGGTATCGCCAGCTTACCAATCATAATCATTTTTGTCACTGTCAGAGTTAAGAAAGTCATCAGTTGCAGTTTTACGCGGAGCCGCCGAAGGGGCAATGTTGAATATGGGAGAAGTACCAGGCTTCGATCCTGCAAGTTCAATCCTTAATTGAGAATTCGAGATACCCAACGTAACTAAACAACAAATGAGCCAAAAGGGCCCTGCCGATAGACCACTAACAGCAAAGCAATGAACCAATAAGCCTTCTTCTTCGCTAGACCTAAGAGCACAACTCACATAACCAAACATCTAACCAAGAAAAGATACCAAAACACAGCTTTACATTGCATTACCGACACTGAGTCCGGTAACTCCATCTCTGCCCTTCGGAGGGGAAAAAAAAAAATCTTACCTAATGGAGCGTCGAATTCTTCGGCATTGTTGAGGAGGAGATCGTTGCGCTCCTTCTCGCGCTTTCGCATCTCGAGGAACAACGCGAGATCCTCCTCTTTCTCCCTCATCATCTGCTGCTGCCGGTGCCCCAGCATATGCGACTCCTGAGCCCTAAAGCTACGATTCATCACCAAATCCAGCCTCCACAACAAAAAAAAAAAAAAAAAAAATCCCGACTCGCAGCCAAACGAACAAACCTCAGAAAAAGGAAAAAAAAAAAAAAAAACCTAAGCTTGACTTCCCAGTCCTATCGATAGATAAGAATCTAATTTAGCTTCCCCCCCACGCCTCCAACCATTATCAATAATTTCTCCACCAAACACGTGACCCCGACGTCTCCAGAAAGTCGACAGGCCACGACGACGACTACGGCACCACCAACTGTAGATCTGCGACCAAGCTCGGATGCCGCCGATGCTCCGGCGGCGAACCGGCGGACCACGGCGCGGCACTTCGCGAGCGCTTCTCCTCTCTCGCCGGCTCAAATCGAGAACGTCCCCTCCCGAGCTCGGAGCGAGCCCTGACGAGCTGGAAGACCCTAGCGAGCTGACCGCGAGGAAGGCGGAGAGGTTCGAGCTCAGTTCGGTCGACGCGCCATTCCCGCCGAGTGGAGCTCCGACCTAGAGAGAGAAAGGCGGAGGATAGAATCTAGAGAGAGAGAGAGAGAGAGGAAGGAGCACGGATCAGAAAAATATGGAGATCGCAACGGGGGGAGAAGAAGGGAGAAAGCGAGGAGAAGTGGCGGTCAACGTAATTAGGTGATCGTCGGAGGGGTAAAGTTGGAAACAGGTTTTTCGTGTTCCTTCTGCGACGCGACAACTACATCGCGCCTCGAGTTCATCCCAGTCGCGTTGGGTCCCACGGACGAAACGATCCGCGCCGTCGATCGGGGAAATCGACCCCGGGCGTCGGTGATGTCGAGTCAATCGGACGGTTGAGATTGGATCTTTTGTGTAGCGGCGGGCGCAGGGGATCGCGACCCCCGCCCTGCCCCGACTCTCACTTGAAGCTTTACGCCGTCGTCTGGTCTCCGTGGCTGCCTTTAGGCGGGGCCGCAATTACGAGGATGCCCCTCTCGGGTCCTCTGGCCCCTTTTTCCTTTTTGAATTTTCAAATTTTGAGGGGGCCGTCTCGGGCTCCGGTGAGCCGTCCAGGACCAGAAAGGGAGCTTCAAACTTCAATGCGGTGAATCGAAAATCGAATAATTTTTGAAATGGGATATTATAATTTATAAGGAAAAACAAAAATATATTCCCCTGCCATTTGACAATAAAACCCAGATATACTAGGTCAGGACAGAGAAAGAAAATATACATTTGTCATCAAAGGAATCTAGCAAGACTCTCGACCTTGGATACGGACGACTGTCTATAATTGATTTATAGATAAAGTTGACATTATTCAAGAGCGACTAGATCCAAATTAATGAAAAGTCATATGTATGATCGTATCAAATTATTCCTAAGCTACTCGATTAAGTGCACAATAAATGTAAGTTCAAACCCATAAATAATTAATGATTTTCTCTGTGGTAATCATTTTTTTTTATATGGAAACTAAATGTATGTGTCATTAAGTAATTTCCATTCAATCCCAAGAACTGCTAGCAAAATACTGGTCCAAAGCACTTTAGAGTATCATTCATGTGTTTGTTCATAACCCACTGCAGAGAGCCAATGACAAAGACAAGCTCAACAACCCACATGCACGCGTAGTTCATTGGATCGAGTCAGGGTGGTTGGAAAATCCTCATTGGTGTTGTGAGAGAAAAAGATTCCCCCTTTCATGGTCCTGTTTTCCTAGTCAAACGTCTCAATTCAATACAGGGACATTACTGGCAAGAACTCCAGTTGACTTTCTGCAGACAGTAACACTCGAGGCTCCAGAACTAGTAAAGGATGTGGATGCTGCATCCTGCAGCAACACATCAATCATGTGCATGGCTTTTTGCTTCTTGTTGCAGCATGGTGACCCAGCAACAGTTAAGGAAGGCCTATCAGACATGAATGCTACCTGGCCTTTTCATTGAAACCACGATGGAGTAATTCGAAAGGCAGATAGGCCGAACGGTTAGTCTTCCTCAGCTGTCTTCACTTTGATTAAGATCCACTTTCTTGAATGTTCTTAGATCAGAGAAAGCCTGCGATCTTTAGATGCGTTACATGATCGTATCGACAGCATTTAACCCTGAGATCAGTGTGCACCGATAAGACATGACCTGCAAAATAGAAATAGCATAGACCAAATTTTGCCGATACTTGCTTTGCTGGTTCATCGCATTATCTATAACTAGAAACCACGAGTTACAAATATACCAATAAAATGACTGATCTCTTGCAGTACAGAAGTCCTAATGGCACCATCGAATAGGGGAAGAGGACAGGTGTAAGAGCTTAACCATAATGCAAAGTCAAAAATTTATATATATCAACAGATGGTTTGTGGCTTTCGAACACATCTTACAACTCGAATTCCCCATGGAAGCATGACTAGAGTACATACAATCTGGCACAAGAATACTAACACACTGATAGTGAACTCGGATTCCCC
This sequence comes from Eucalyptus guilfoylei, assembly GCA_016097605.1. Classification (NCBI taxonomy): domain Eukaryota; kingdom Viridiplantae; phylum Streptophyta; class Magnoliopsida; order Myrtales; family Myrtaceae; genus Eucalyptus; species Eucalyptus guilfoylei. Next base: position 23,858,011 of record CM027869.1, read on the forward strand.
ATGGAAGCACGACTAGACTACATACAATCTTGCATAAGAATACTAACACGCTGATAGTGACGCTTTACATAAAAGTCATGGCGCCCTCATTATTCCTCAGTCGATGGATCGAGAAACTCAAAGCGCATGAGCAGCTTTACAAATTTGTACTTCTCTCCTTTAAGATCATGGAGCGATACCATTCTTATGCCGCTCCTTAGTTCTGAGACGGGTAGGCATGTTTGACCTCCAAAGTCATCCTTCTCAGACATGTCGTACTCGTGAACTTCAATTCTGAGTAAAGCCAGTTCCGGGACAGTAAGCGGGAACACGAAATACTCATTCCAAACAGGGATCCAGTTATCTTCAAGCGTCTTTGTCTTCTTCATTACTCTATCAGCACGAACTCCAGCAATTCCAATCTGCAAATAGGATTTTCTGTTTCTTAACCACACTATCTATTACACGGATCAATAACTAATAACAGAAATGAAGGTTGGAGCATGCACCATTTGTCCCGGTTGAGTTTTTGTAGCACTTTACCAACAAAAGAGTAATGAAGACCCTCTTAACTTACCCTAGCATAAAAATCTGGAGGGGAATATAAATCGAAATGGGTGGAATCAAACTCCTGATGCCAGCCCTCACCCATATATACAGTCACCTAGAGAAGGAAAAAAAAAATGAACGTACGGTCAGCCATCAATAGAATCACACTGAGAGAATGAGCCTGAACAGATTGGTTGCAAGTGATGGCAGAGGCCAAAAATAAAAAGGATCTGACCTTCAATTTTGTTTTCACGGGTAAGGGAGCTTTTGGATCAAAAAGGTCATTCAGTGGACCAGACTTCAGCAAAAAATCTGGTTTTTTAATATAGCCGCATCCACCATTGGCTCTGAACATCCCTTGCATCAACCAAAGTGATCTTCCATAACCCTGCATCAAGTTTACAGAGCATCAAATTGGCCTATCTAAATCCTCGTAGATATAAGTTGCAAATTATAAAAGATGTAAATAAGCCTTGTATAACCAGCTTTCTTAGTATCTATCTTGCTTCCACAATGACGGCATGTCCAAATACTTCTCCTTCTCCAAACTATGTGCAAAGCACAACTTACTAACTCTCGAATAATTGTCATACGAGAATTTATGAGCATTTAACATTTGGGCAGGAGGAACCCTGATCGGGGAACATAGTACTTTGTCCAAATCTAAATGATTTCACCGCTTCTACTAGGACTTTACAGGAGTGAAGCATGATATTTATTTTTATGAGTAAACAGAAAACATCTGAAGATTGACAGACAAAAATACTACCTGCATATTAAATGCAACCATCTGAGCTCCATGTGACCACCCAATAAGTGGGTTGTAATTTGAAGAAGTGATACGTGTGCCTTTTGGATAAATTCTCAGCATATTCCGTTGGGTGAACCTGTAGTGGGCCATTAATCAGGCACATGAAGCGATGCTTGATTCATGAAATTGATGGAGAAACATCTCGCAGTAAGTTGATATCTTATGACAACCGATGCTTTGGTTTCAACAAACAGCATCTTGTTACAGCGTTGCACGGAAGTTTGGAGGGAAAAAGGATAAATGGCAAAACAAGATTAATGGCAGCAAAACCTGTCATGACGTATGCCAATAGGGACCTTTCTGACAAAAGACCAAGGGTCGTCAATTTTTTCTAGTACTTGCCCAATCCAGTACATAACAATACCAAATTGTCTGAGTGATGATTAAGTTTTCAAATATTGATCAATCATTTTGCGCATTTATCACTTGGCACAGTGTGCTTCCACTTTCATAGTTCATGACATTAACATGTTTAAAGCTGAGCACTTGTAAGCATATTATGTCAAGTGCGAAAAGTTCTGCATGATCGGTAACTAGCCATTCTACATTCTAACACCATGCAAGATTTATTCGTCAATCTTGTGCAGCAAATAACAGGCCCAACACAAAATCCACGGTAGAGAGTACAAAATAATACCTGACAATTTCTTTTGCATGTGTGACAACAGCTTTCTCAAGCTGTTGCTCACTTAAGCTCAGACGTCTAACTTTGTCGGGATCGACCTTCAAACATTCTTCTAATCCCCCTTTAGGCTTTCCAGCATGAATAGCGATCAGCCGCTTGTACTCTGGAGCTGCTTTTTGCTGTGGCTTATTTCCACCTACACTATCATCCTCGTCATCATCAACCTCATCCTCTTCATCACCATCATCATCCTATACAGAAAAAGTGACACAGCAACAATCAATATAAAGATCCAAGAAAATGAAAATTAAACCATCTTTCATACACAAGAATTCCAACCTTGTCGTCATTTAAAATATCTTCTCTCAGGTCTGGGACTTCTTTTCCCCAAGCCTCTTCATCTCCTGCCTTCCCTCTCTGTGAATCAACTTCCTTCTCTGTTGTTTTTTTTGCCTGAAGGTACTCCTTTGGCGGTTTAGTGGATATAATAACCCTTTTCTTCAGTGACTCAGGGGAGGGGAATTCCTTCAAGCACTCTGGACCGGGTGGAAACAGCACATCTCCAAATGTTTGAGTGACCATCTAGACATTAAAAAGATAACTAAATAAGCAGGACACCTGAAGATTTAAAATTTCATAAGATTGCAAAACCTCACCTCGGCAACTTTAGCTTGAAGATCAGCAGTAAGGTGATCTTCCAAAGTGATTACAACAGGGTAGTCAGATGCAACAAAGGCATACTCTTTAATAGATTTTAAACATTTGATAAGTTCCACTGGAGTAGTCAAGGTCCTGCACAAATAGCAGACATGATGAGCTGGACTCGGAAGTTGTTGGTTCATGTCCGCATATATATGTGTTATCAATTAATTTGCATCCTTCTAACAAGTTAAATATGAGAACAGGAGAAAAAATGCACGATCTTAGACACTATACTCATCGTTCCTCTTACATTGCACTCAAGAAACAATATCATTGTAGCCAAACTCAACTAGCACTTTGCACCATACCTTCCATGAAGAACATGCACATCATCCTTGTTGGAATTTGGCCATATATCCAATTCGATTACCCTAACCCCTTTCTTCAGGGCATCAATAATAGGTTTATCACTGCAGTCGCTGCTGAGTTGATTGCCGGTTAGGTAGGAATTGTGGCCAGTATATATGTAATAATGAGAGAGAGGAGCATTCATATCATGATGCACCTGAACAAGAGAGATGAAAAAAAAAAGAAGGTTATAAGAATCAATTATAAAGTGATATTTTAATCTACAAACACAATGTTCATCCTTCCTATAAGAGTTTCCCTCTTTTTCATGTAGTCAAAGGCTTAGAGAGACGAAGGATAGCAACACCAGGCTCTGCAATTCTGACACAACACTTGAAGAAAAGAACTTCTGTTCCCATTGCAGGAAATCCTAGTGTTTTATTGGTTCTCGTATTGCGGCTTTGATGCAGTTCTTAGATATGGTTTCCGTGCATATAAGAGGGAATAGGCCTAGGAACAATTAAAGGCAAAGCTTAATACAGGAACACGAGAAAATATATACACGAACAGCTGGACCATATCAAATCACAAGGATATCAATTATTCTAAGCATCCCTATTTTGTCAAGATTACACTAGTAGTGCAGTCCAATGACTCAAATAATCTACCAAATGTCAAGTAAAGAAATTAGGAATCTTTCCTATAGAATGCCATTGTCCATCCGCTGATCAGAACTGACACCAAACAAGAAAAAAGTACTCGAATAGTAAATGAATTGAATGATGGACTCAGTACAAAAGGCAAAAAGTTAGATCTTTCTTCTGTGTCTTGTGAGGAAATATTCAGCCAATTCTACTTTAGACAAACTTCTACATCAAGTCGCTTCTGCCACAGCTGCTAATGTCGAGACCATGTTTTCTAGATGAAACGACGAAATGAATTTACGAAAAAGAATCGATGACATCGCTCTGTCTAGCTAGGAGATACTCGATGATGCAACGAGATAGAACCTAGGCATCGGAACGAAATTTTATACACTATGTTCCAGGATGTCGTCTCGCGCCTCTCCATCCACTCCCCATATCTCAATTGGTGCAGAATCGCAAAGCTCATCCCGATCGTAAAGACTCAATTTGAAAAGATATAGGAAATCCAATCGAAATTCAATCAAACACGCAGCATTGAAGAGATCGCAGGCGTACCCCAAGATTCGGCGACAGGGGAGGATTGATCTCGCCAAACAAGTAGGAAAAGAAGTCCTCGAGGGCGAGGCCCTTCCTGTGGAAAATGTGGAAACGCCCCTGCTCCCGGAGCCTATCGACGATGCCCTGCGCGTCCTCCCTGGTGGCCCCGCCCTCCTTCTGCACCTCGATCAAGAACCGCTGCAGCTGGTCCACGGACATGACCCCGTTCTCGGAGTACCGCTGGAAGAGGTCCTTGACATCCCCGGGTGCCTCCGGCGCCGTGACCTTGAAACGCCGGCGGCAGCAGAAGCACACTCTGTACGTCTGTCTCGACATGGGTTCGCCCACGCACGACACGACAAACGAACCAAGAAACGCGAACGAACAACGCGCGACCTCTCGAAAAGGCGAAAGCAAGGACCTTCAAAAAAACAGGGAGAGATGGCAGGGGGGCACGGGTTAGGATGTGATTTTAGAACGGGGTGAGGCGCGTTTGTCGGACGGGACGGGATGGTTGGGGGGGACAAGTCGAGAATCGAGAGAAGGAAGCAAGAATGTTAGGAAGAGATAGAGAGATTGCATTACAATTTACAGTTGACGAGGGAGACGGATTACTTTCCCGTTCGAGAGAGATGCAAAAGGCGAAAGGTTAAAAAGGATTGGGGTGGGCCCCGCCATCCAACCTATGGTCCCACTCCTCTTCGCCCAATCCGAACGAAGTGGAAGCTACCAGTCAGGGGGCGAATCAATGCGGGAGGGTGTGTCCGCTTGGCGAGGTTGTCGGCCGAACAAAATTAAAAGGAGATAATACGAGAAAAGGCGCAGTTCATTCTTCTTCCGCTGGATAATGCGCGTTGGCTTTCGCGTCCCTACCACGTGACGTCCATTTTTCCCCCTATTCTAGGTTTGGTCTCAGCGGGATATGGAGACGTGGCACCTCTTTTTGGTAAGGATAAACAGACTGGTCACAAAAAGATAATTAAATTCTAAAAGTTTCCAAAAGTATAATTAAATTATAACTTCTGTCAAGTTGATGTAATTAAATCCTTTTATTAAATGAGAAATGCTAATAAATTTTCGAACTTGATTGCCCCAACTTGATCAATTTTAGAATTTTCAAATTTAGTAAACTTCCATAATGAGTTTTAGGGCTTTTAGTACACCTATCCATCTTCTTTACATTTTTCCGCCAATTCAATTGAGCAACATGACATGCAAATAAAGTTCATCAATGCTAGATATATATTGAACCTCAAGTTTTGCCATTTAGGAAGTGAATGAGTACTCCTTTGGTAAGAGACAGGCGATGGAGGTAAGTAAAGTAACGAATTATCGACCTTAGCTTAAGCATTAAATTACAAATTAAGCTTTAGATTGCAGCATTGTCATGCTGACTTTTCTTTGTTAACAAGGGTTCTTAGTTATGATAGGTGTGATTTTATATGGTAAGAAAGAAGTTTCAGCTTTAATTTGTGGAGGGCGTGGAGGATCTCAAGTCATTCCATCGGAATTGCGATCATATTCATGAAGGCGATGTCTCGCCAAAAAGGGACAGAGAACTCCCCAGTCAAATGCATTTTGAAGAAATCCATAGCAAATCAATTTGTCTAAATGCCTTATAAGCAGGAAAGCAAATGAACGCCAAACCAATTCTCAATCTGACTGAATTTGGAAAACGATCAGTCCAAGAATTTAGAATCGTCTCACTTTTTCAGTCCAAGACCGCGGAGAGAAGGCGACCTACAATGAGTACGGAGATCAAGATGCTTTTTATAAGCCCCGATATTCGCCTCCGCAGAAATTGCAACAGATGATCAACTAAATCTAAATTCTGGTAGACCAAAAGGAAAGTGCAAAGATGTCGTCCGCACTCATTATTGCTTTGAACAAGCTCAGTGCACGCCTGGCACTGTTGTAGGGCTTGTGGTAACATGTTTGATTTGTGAGTGACAATCATGGCTACAACACACGGTATACGACACTCTTCTACAAGAAAAAACTGCAGAAACTCCAAAACAAGCCCCGGTCTTGCACTTCAATGAAGTAAGGCGGTCCCATATAGATACTAAACTTTAGACCAAGAAAAAAATTAAGTAGAATGCTTACTTGGTCCGGAAATCACTTAAATGACTACTGTTTGCTGGAATTAATTTGAACAACAAAAGTACAGCTAACTTGACAAGAGCTTAAAAACTGAAGCTGTTGCGTTGCGGAACTTTATATCAAGAGGAGAGGAACCAACCTCCTTGGGTCATAAAATCTCAATTGCTTTGACAGATGACTTGCTGCCAGGCTAGGACGTGATGCTCTCCTATACGGCAATGCTCCTCCATAATCAAATTCAAGTCAAGGTCGGAGCTTTTATTAAAGTCGAAATGTGGCGCGAATTGAATGAGATATCACACCATTTATTCCTCTGATCTCCTCTTCCTCCCTAGGACAGATGCAGGCTGAAATCTCCGGCCACCTATACGCCATTTCTTAAAGGCAGCCACAGATGATTGAGCTGCCTCATACACTACATGGGAAACTACAGTATCAGCATCTCACGTCATAAAGGATAAAAAAAGAAAGCAGACGTGATTGTCCAATTAGTCTCTTACAATTGACTTCTTCTTTAGTAAGTCGGGAAAGAATCTTCGGAGCTGCCACATGCGATGCAGTGTGTGCCTTAGTCAGTACATCTTTATATCTACTTCTAAATGCAGAGAAGAGCAGAAATCCAAGGGTCCTATCAGCAACACTGTTCATGAAAAGGAACAAGGAGAAATCGTAAGTTTACATAAAAGAAGGTCTCAAATTTAGAAGGAACTGGAATTATTAACAATTGTAACAGATGTATATATTTGAACAAGTTAAACCAGAGAGACGCCACCTCTTCAGCAAATGGGAAAACTATAATATTAACTAGCAAATCTTTGAGTTGTGACTTGAAACCACTCAATCATATAATAGTGCTTCGTTAGATGAAGCCCGTCTCATCTGAAGTATCACTAGAAGATCTTAAACTTTCACCAGCATGCACTATCATCAGGTTTCTTGCTGTGTTGAGTGAACCAACTGCAGTACTCTTTACCGTGAAAATGAGGAAGGAAAAGAGAGGCCGTAAAATAACAACTTGCCTCTCTAATATAATATTCCTAACAATTCTCCACTGAGAAATGGATTTTTCTTTAAAATAAACCGGAAAAGAAACTAAGGGAGCAGAAACTGATAGATATTCAAGGACATGAAACACCCGGTCGAAATGACTACGCCTCTTTGAAAAATGATATGAAGTCTTAGTCTTTCGGGTAATCACCAAAACAATACAGGGAGCATGTCCACTGAGCTATGGGGAAGATTTAGTTTGCTCCATGCAATTCACCCATGTAAAAGCTCACTAATTCCCTATACTTCTCCAAGTTGAAGTAATTAAATATGTTCAAAACCTTTTCTTCTGACCAAAACTTATGTGCAGGACCCTGACAGTGCCAGGTACAAATTAGAAATAGGATGGAAGTATTCAGTGAACGCAACAGAAGAAACACCAAGATTCTGGGTTGTGGAGGGAAAGGTGTTGCAAAAAATACTCACATCGGCGCCATCTTGCAGCCAAATTCATAAAAATATGGACTTCGAGATCTCAAATCCACACATGCAGGATCAGCCTGGATTTCCAGTCTAGTTCTGACATCATCCCAAATACAATATAAAACGATTAGAGTGTCACAATAGACTCAACATGAAACTTTAAGAAGTCCATAAACAAGGACTCCACAACTCTAATGTGTATGATGATGTTGCAGTCATATGAGGAAAGGGTAGACATGCTACTTCTCCATGGAGATCACTCATACCCCATATGTAGTTTGAATCATCTTCCAAGGCAATGCATATAAGAAACAGTGATCAGCGTCTTACTTTTCATCAAAACACGCCGGAACAAGTACTGCCACTGCATTTCTCTGGCACAACTCATTAGCAAGCCAGAAGGGCAGCTCTACTTTTGATCCTTGATCAACCTGGCGAGAGAAAATAAGGGAAAGAGAAACAATAAGCTAATATACTCCGAACAGCCACCTAGATAAAACTCCAGAATATTCGAAAACCTACGCAATTTTTCTCTGCACTAGGATCAATCCCAACTCCATTTGCCAGCTTTTGGAATACAACTGAAACCGGCTGTCATCGAGGACATCAGAAACCCGTAATTAGAGTCTTTGAGAAGCCTAGAAAGTAGAAACTGACCAAAGAACCAACAAAGAGAAGAGAACAAATAAAGCCAGTGTAGACCTCTTCTTCGGCAATGATATCATCGACGTCATAATAACTTCCCATCCTTCAGATCAGCTGGTCGAGACAGCGAGACCAGCAAATTAATCTACACAGAGCCCGCTTCCATACAATCCCGGCTAGGAAGACTGCCACAACAAAAGTGACCATCAGCAACAGCACAAGCAACCATAAAACTCTATCGACAGCCGTTACTTCGCGAGTTCCTCGACCAGCGAGCATCCACGAGTCGCCGAAAGTTCCACACTCCTCCTCCCCCTCCCCCTCCCCCTCCCCCCAACCCATTGAAAAAAAAAAAAAAAAAAAAAGCAAAATTAGCAGTCGTCACTGAAAGTTCCACGCTCCTCCTCCCCCAACCCACCAACCCACTGAAAAAGAAGAGCAAAAATTGGCAGCTCGTCCCGAATTGCACCGATGGACGACGAAAGATCGGATTTTTAAAAAGAAGGAGACCACGAAAGTTCGAAACGGGCATCCGACGCGAGACCAGAACAACACCCATTTCGACATTTAGGCCGAATCGCGCATTGGGGTTGGAATTACAACAACACGAACCGACTAAAAACTCCCAATCCAAAGCGACCGAGATCAAATCGCGGGCAGAAGAAGAGGGTCTAGAGAGAGAAAAAGGGAAAGCACCTGTCGCCCCTGCTTCTCTCTCTACCTCCGGAGCGGAGCCGCGTTCGGCGAGAATTCGAGCGAGGGAGGGAAGCAGGGGAGGCGAGGAAAAAATGGAGGGAAACTCGAAAAATTCGCGCCGCGCGAGACTCGGGAAGTCTCCACGGGCCGATCGAGCGAAACTTTCGTGGGCCGAAGGGCCCGTCATCTCTTCGGCCCAAAAAAGGCCCATCATCTTAAAATTGAGCCCAAATAAAAAAAAACTTTCCTGGGCCAAAGGGCCCATTATGTTCAAATGAAGCCCAAAACTAGCCCCTAGGATGGGATTTCCCAGGGCACTTGAGATCTGATAGAACCAATTTAGTATTAGTCCCCCTTGCACGATACGCGCAATAGACGTCGGCCGATTTTAATGGACCCAAGCAGGTTCTCCATAAGATATTGATGTGATTTCGACACATGGCGTGGCATGAGTATTACAAAATTGTGCATTTTTCTTTAATGTCGCTTCAACGCATGATGTGGCATAAGTCTTACGAAATTACGCGCTTTTTTTTTTCTTTTATGGAGAGTGTTACATTAAATACATGTGTAGTTTATTATTTAAATATCTAACACTCCCCATCATGTATAAGATGGACTTTAGTATGCAATTGAGAACCAAATAAGGGACGAGAAATATTCAAACTCAAGACTTCTTGCCTAATACCATAAAATCTTTCATAATAACAAAATAGAAGGTCCCAGCTCAAATTTTTCAGACTCCTATTTACTCAATAATTACATATTTCCACAGTTCGGGTTAAGATTGCAGTCCACTCTATGTATAAAGGGAGTATTAGAATTTAAAAGAATAAAATATTTAATAATGCATTCATTTAATAACTCGAATTTTTAGAATGATCAACAGGAATCACACGAAATCCTCCATGCATGCTTCTTTTGTTTCTAGGATACGCAAATTCCATCACGTCATCGATGGGAGCCGTCCTCCAAAACGAGTAATGTTCGTGTTGGCGTTTCGGCGTGACACGTTCATTGCCCAACTCCGGGAAGGAACACATGGAGCCTTCCCAGACAAGTTGCTCATGTACCTTCAATTCGATTCTTTCTAGAATTCTTCTTCTTTTATTTTTTTTTTTATAAACTATAGATTTCGGGCCCATTGGAACTGTGGATTGGTTTCTTATCGAGAGGAAGCCCGCGTACGACACGCGTGGGCAGTGGGTCGTCATTCAAACAACGAACAAAAGAACCCCACTCAACTTCCCCCGGAAGGACCGACCAAAAAAAAAAAAAAAAAAAAAAAAAAAAAACTTCCCCCGGAAGGCGTTCCCAATCTCTATCTTCAACCACGCGATGCACACGTAAACAGTTCTCTACAGTTTCGATGTCGATTTAGGATTTGACGTTTCGGATATTTTCAGGCCCTACATGGACAGATTGATGTCCTGCACTACATTGAAGATAGAGAAGTTGCCGTCCTTGTGTAATCCATTATGGTGGGTGACATGGGATTCGGTCGGTTGATATGATGGGGGTCTCGTCTGAAGGAACCCATGTACAAGGAAAAGCCTTAGTGGTTGCCTGGTCGATAATCGCGAGTACATGTGCGATTGGATGCATGACACGTATCCGATCGTCCGTCCAAGTACGATGTGTAGGGCTGTCTCGAGCTAGCTTTTGGCGGGCTAGACCAAATCCACTTTTTCAATCCCTTTAGAGTGAAAACATTAGTATCGAGAGTTCGAACTAATAGATTCCAGAAAAATTGAAACGTTTAATGAAATATTGTCAAAAATCAACTCGAAACGTATATTGGTTCAATGCTTGTCTTATTAACTAATTATTTTTATAGAATTTTTGTTAACAGTTGCATTAGTAGTAAATGTTAAACATCCTAAAAAAAAGTTTGTCATTTTTAATGAATTATCGTTATCGCATTATATGTAATTTGTGCATAAAAAGTGAGAATATATTCTTATTAAGTATGCATTCGATTCAAGATTGACTACCTTTTTTCTTACACCAATTTGTACTATGTAAGATGTGGTTGAAAGTTGTCTATTTTCCGATCCAAAAATGGATTTTGTCGCCTTTTCTCATCCTCTTGTTGTTGTTGAGATCCCAAATTTTGTTTGTCTGAAAAATGGGAATTGCCGACTCTTGGCTTAGCTCTGCTTGCCAAATCCAAGTGGAGAATCTTCCTTTATCTAAAAATTAGCACAAAAGAATGAAATTTCGCAGTTTGGCACTATAGCAACCCAAGGACTAGGCACGTGCGGTGGCTGCACCATAGCCAGCCATGGCAGCGGCCGTCGCATTCGATTCCAACGTCGGCCCAACACGGCGGCTCAGCAGAGCAGACACCCATCAAGGCCACGTGTCTCTTTATTTTGCGGCTTGGCTTGGCCTGCTTAAAAGGACCAGAAAAAGTCACGGGAAATTTTCTATAAAAAAGTATTTAAAAAATAAAAACTGTTATCGTCAATGTCAATACCGGTAAAATAACGTAAAATTGATTAACGTTTAGCTATTACTGACCATAAATCATCAAAAGATTTATAATTAAATTGATAAATTGAATCGAGGTTTGTCCAATTAATTTGAGATTCTTTAAGGTTATAATTCTTCAAAATAGAGATTCTAGAACATACCTTTTTTTCACACCCAGACATCAACAAATTGACAAGCCCTTAAACCAAATTCAACACGTTTAGCAACTTCCGCAAGAAAGATGTTCACGGATGGATAGTCACCATTCCCCTCTGCTCCAGAAATTCCTTTCCAAGTCTAAGAAATTTCCTCCATAATTAAGCTTCCAAATCGCATCTTAAACTCGAATTTCGCGAGTAATCAATTAGCAGGTTCCATAATCGATGACGCAATCCTTTGCCCCCGATTAGGTCTTGCCTATTCTAATCTCCAAGCAATTTATATTACAACAGATTAAATTTTTAAGGGGGTAGTTGCTGACGTGATGCAATCCGTGTTGATCTTATTGCCCAAGCAAACGTCCGAACGGATTAAATAGGAATTTCGGAAGTTTAGTCAAATGATCATTTAGATTAGTGCCTCTTTTAATTTAATCTCTACTCAAGCTTTGTGCTTGCTGATCTTTTTCGCCTGCCTTCCTGAAGCAGACGATAGCTATGACGCACTCCGTTTGATTTTTCTTCCCTTCTAATATAATTCCCACTAGGCATGACATGAGATTTTTCATCTTCTGCATCATTATCTTTGGTCCACACAATATGGTAGATGGCGCTATTCGTCCGACCTCTGAATTTCAAATCCCCTCATCAATATCATCATTTCAACTGCTCTTCCACTAATTAAAGAAAAAGATTGATTGGGACGCAATATATCGTCAAAAGTATGCATTGACATAATTTACAATACTTCTGTGAATCCCGTAAAGAAAAAGCGACGGAATACGAAACTAGCATTATGTTGTTTGTACCGAACAAAGAGAATATGTCGACATTGTAACTTTGGGTATTATGCAAAGGTGTTAATCACTTTTAGAGGGTTGATCACTTTTGCAAAAGATGGGAGATCAGGATAAGATAAATCGATACGTTCAGATGACAAGGGATGGCCGTTGTTTCGGTTTGGGGTCTTTCGGTGAAACCCTTTTTCGCCGCAGTGTCAAGGTCTAGGTTTGTCCCTTTATCTTTCCATCGTCGGCAAGGAAAACAGATAAGGCCTTGGTTTAAAGAAAAAGCATGCAACCCATTAGAATAAAAGATGCTTTACTTACTCCCGAATACATACAAAAAGTTAAACCCCAGAAACCATTTCCTTTGCCTAATCTTTTGTTTCTTAACCACTCCTATGTATGATCTCATAAGGAGGTTGACAAGTGGAGACTTTTGGCAAGAGAGGAGGAGCTCCACTTGAATTTTAGCTTCTCTAATTAACAAATCTGGAGCACAGAAGTTAAAAAGATTCCGTTTGTTTTACGAAAAATAAATAATTTGTAAAATAATTTTCGAATTATTAATTTCCTACAAAAGAAATGGAGTCTAAAAGATAGTTTTATCTAGTGTTTCACATGATTTTGGACATATTTTATCAAATCTCATCGCAAGGGGATACAGAAGCCATCTTATGTTAACTTTAAAGCACAAAAACTCTAGATCATTATTGTAGAAGCAATCTATAAGGTTAAAACTAGAGAAATCACAAAAGTCAAACCCTAGTATCTCATGGACTGCACGGAATTTGGACTTCCCTAATTAACAAATTAAGAGCATAGAAGTCAAAGGTTTCCTTCTCTTTTTTTTTTTGAGAAAAGGTAAATAATTTTAAAAATATTTTTATGATAATGATCGTTTGTACCATTTGAAATAGTTAGTCAATTTGAAAATCCTATCATTGCTAGCAACAATTAATGCTTATATGCTTTCGTGAACAATGGAAATATATTTCATTCACTCGTTTTTTGTAAGTGATACAAGTAGTTATTTTTAGGAAAATATATTCTAAATCATTAATTTTCTACAAAACAAATGGAACTAAAAGATAATTTGTGAAGTGTTTTCTCACGAATTGAATGTATAAGGCGATACAGAAGCCATCTTATATCAACTTTAAAGCACATAAACTCTAGATCGTTGTAGAATCGGTATATAAGATAAAAACTAGAAAAATCACGAAAGGCAAACCCTCGTATTTCGTTGACCGACAGAATGCCGATATTATTCCAGAATATTTGATAGAGATTGCCCGTATTTATTTTTGGATTTGACTTGTTGGTATCCAAAATGGATTTGACAAGTGGAGACTTTAGGCTAGAGAGGAGGAGCTCCACTTGAATTTGAGCTTCTCTAATTAACAAATGTAGAGCGCATAAGTTAAGATTCCGTTTGTTTTACGAAAAATAAATAATTTGTAAACTAATTTTCGAATTATTAATTTCCTACAAAAGAGATGGAGTTTAAAAGATAGTTTTATCTAGTGTTTCACATGATTTTGGACATATTTTATCAAATCTCATCGCAAGGGGATACAAAAGCCATGTTATGTCAACTTTAAAGCACAAAAACTCTAGATCATGGTAGAAGCAGTCTATAAGGTTAAAACTAGAGAAATCACAAAAGGCAAACCCTAGTATCTCACAGACCACACGGAATTTGAACTCCCTAATTAACAAATTAAGAGCATAGAAGTCAAAGGTTTCCTTCTCTCTTTTTTTTTTTTTTTTTTTTTTTTTTTTTTTTTTTTTTTTTGAGAAAAGGTAAATAATTTTAAAAATATTTTTCTGATAAGATCGTTTGTACCATTTGAAATAGTTAGTCAATTTGAAAATGCTATCATTGCTAGCAACAATTAATGCTTATATACTTTCGTGAACAATGGAAATATATTTCATTCACTCGTTTTTTGTAAGCGATACAAGTAGTTATTTTTAGGAAAATATATTCTAAATCATTAATTTTCTACAAAACAAATGGAACTAAAAGATAATTTGTGAAGTGTTTTCTCACGAATTGAATGTATAAGGGGATACGGAAGCCATCTTATATCAACTTTAAAACACATAAACTCTAGATCGTTAACTATTAGGCCACCCTTCCAATATGAAAGGGGGAGGTGGGGGGTTCAAATCCCCACCTTCTTAGGGGGTTGAGGTGGGGACGATATAATTTCAAGTGTGGGTTTCGACTCCCACGTCCTGTAAGGAGGCAGGGCAAAAGTCTGAAAGCGAGAATTAGAATAAGAATAAAGTATGACTGACCAAAAAAACAAAAAAAAACTCTAGATCGTTGTAGAAGCGGTCTATAAGATAAAAACTAGAAAAATCACAAAAGGCAAACCCTCGTATTTTGTTGACCAACTGAATGCCGATATTATTCCAGAATGTTTGATAGAGACTGCTCGTATTTATTTTTGGATTTGACTCGTTGGTATCCAAAATGGAATTCCCTTTTGAAACCCTAATCCTCCGGGCCGTTGTACACAACATTGGCAAAACGATCTTACATATTAATAGTTTGAAAGGGATATACCAAAGCGATCCTACATTAACTTAAGTACAACTTATTTTGCACCCAAAAGCAGTCTGAATTTGTAAAATCTAGACCCCAAAAAACAAAAGCAAAACTCTAGTGTTCTCGCATAAGCATGATTTGTGCCTGATTATAATACCCCCTATCGTATTGCAAAACTGGCGATCCGTTTCAATTTGCTCCTTCAATTGAATCTGGACCCATTAATGTTAGCGCCATCTTCTTCCCATCTCACTCATTCCAATTCAGATTCTCGACACCCGATGTTAACTACCACGAATCTCTCTCCTTTTTGAGTAACTAACAACGAACCTGACCATCGTCCTGCACAAGCTATTCTTCTTTATTGGAGAAATTCGACAAATTTGCAGTTGAACCTAACTGAAAAAAACAATGGGGAGGGAAAAAAAATGTTGACGGGATAATTAAGACATGGATGGGAATGATACGACGAGACAAAGGTGCATGTGATCACATGATTCGAATCCGTCGGTTCCGCCATCCCCGGTTGGATTGACTCTTGCTTATTTTTATGCATTCTCAATCGCTTGGGTTCATGCATCGTTGGTAGTGATATGTGGAGCATAGAAATGCATTGTGTGGCTCCAAAGCATGCTTTGTTTATGTAGGGCTAGGCCACACCTAATCAATGACGAAGTAGCCGAATAGAAAGACGAAACGTTGAACACCCACTTTTGTTCTCCGTTTTGACCAACGAAGTAAAGCAGAAGATTCATTTGTGATGCTCGTTAAGGAGAAGAAGCAATCAAAATATTGGAGAGTCTTGTTGTATTTTAGAAAAATCGAGGGAGAGAATGTGGGAAAAGCAAGATAAAGGGATTCGAGTTAAAACCCTTCTTTCATCCTCCAATTATTACGAAAATAACTAGAATCAACACGTACTACACGCGGGGCGAAAATTGTCAAATGAAAATGTAGGGCCATCATGCCAATGGTTTTTGGGACTCTATTTTTGCCATCAACGACAAATTTACTTTTCGACCACATAGCTATAGATTCCTGATGTTTCTTATATGTATGTCGATGTCCATCGAGTCATAATTGTGTGCATAGGTGGACCAAGCTTGCTTACAAACCCCGGCACAAATCAAATCATGTAACTATAAATTCCCCAATTACAATAAAGTTGGATATCACCATGATGAACAAACATTCATATAACTTTCTTCGACCACATTGATGCTCCAAGGAATGGTTAAGACCATCATCAATCATTAACATCGAAGATTACCCCAAAAAAAAACCCTAAACATAAAAATGAAAAGAAAAAGGAAAGATAAATGAAAATAAGTAAATATATATAAAATTTAGAAAAAAATTTTAAAAAATTTTTAGAAAAATTTACATTAGCATTGACCATGCCACATATAGAACCAACGCTTACATCAGTGATTTTTGGCTAAAATGGGTAAAATGATTTCATTGACAAATCATTAAAAGATTTAAAATTAAATTGACTAAATTGAAAAGTTAAAAACTGAATTGGTATAAATACAATATTTTTTTTTTAAAAATTGGTAATTTTCCCATCATTAAGGAGTCCCCAAGAGCTAACGTACTACATAATTACATGCATCCCCGTCGTTCTAATCTAATTCCTTAAGCACTAATAACACCTTGGTTTCTTCATAAGTTCCGAGCAACAGGCTTGGGACTTTTTTTTATTGGTTAATTATTCCACATCATTAATAAGTCCCTCAAGAACTAACGCACTGTGTAATTGCATCCACCCTAGTCATTCTAATCTAATCCCTTAAATGCTAAGGATTTCTATTGGCTTCTTCCTATGCTTCCAGAAATGGACGAAGAATCACATCCTCCTCACGACAATTAAACATCGCACGCGGTGTGAAAGAAGTTTCTTCTTCCTTCCCCTCGAATTTTGGACGCGGTGATTTCCTCTCCGAAAGGTTACATTTTCTTAGAACGAGTATCTTGATTTTTTTTGCCGTTCGCATCTAAGAATTCCCCCGTCGAGTGTGTGAAAATCTGGAATTCCCCGCCAAATGTGGGAAAACGGAGAAAAGAGCTTTAATATTCAAGTCAAAACCATCTTTGCATCTCTCCCCTTTTTGTCTTTTGTTTTTTCAATTGTATAGACCATGTTTTTTTGGTCAGAATAAACCCATGTTCACATTAAAAGAAAAATACCCTTTTTTTTTGCTGCGCCGGTAATTTAAAAAGAAAAAAGAAAGGACGCAAGAGAGAGAAAGAGCAAGTGGACAATCTCCTAAAATTTTGTTTGAGATTCTCACATGTCTCTTCCCTGTTCCTTAGAAACGTAATCGTTATTGTCGTTAATCTCTAGAGAGAGAGAAAGAGAGAGAGAGAGAAAGGGGTAGGGACTATTCGTTTGACCGGTAACTTGCGGGCGGGTGCAACGCCACTCCTTTATAATCGTCGTCACTCCGTGCCTTGCCCCCGCAGGACGACCAGTCCAGTCAAAAGATCGCACCTTGCAGCTGCGCCTCCACCTTCCTTCCTTCTCTTTCCTTTTAAGCCTCCCTTCGCTTCGCGTCCCCTCCTCAACTTCCCTCTTCCAGACGCGAGGCGCTCCGACACCGCAGCAGCAGCAGCAGCAGCAGCGAAGAAGAAGAATTTTTCAAAGAAATTCAAGTGGGCAGTCCTGTTTTTTGGTGGGGCAAGACATGATGGGGTTGTGGTCCAAGGAGGAGCGGTCGAGGCGTGTGCTGCGCGGGGTGAAGACCGTCTTCTTCCTCATCACCATGCTCATCTCCCTCCTCCTCTTCTCCGCCCCGATCCTCCTCGTCATCGCCGACGCGCTCTTGCCCTCGGCCCTGCTCTCCGCCTCGCTCTCCCCCTCGTCGCCGTCCCTGCAGGACGGGCTCTCCGCCCACTTCGCCGACTACGACTTCCGATACTCCCTCATCGATATCCCCCTCGTGTCGATCGTCAGATCGGCCATCATCATCTGTAAGTGCGCCCCAATCCTCATTCTCGGACCGCAGGCCACCTGTTTGCGGAAAAGCTTTGTTTTTTCCTTAACAAACATAAGAAAGACGCATTTTTGCGATCGTTTTGTGCCGTCCTGTGAATTGGGTGTTCGAATCTACTGAGAAATATTCGGGTTTCTGATGTTTTTTCAGTTTTGTGGGGTTACTGCAGGTGTGTACAGCTTGTGTGATGGACCGAGGCTTTCGAGAGGGCCGTACTTGGGGATCACGACCGTTTGCTCATTGCTGTCCCTGGCGTTTGTCTCGTTGAAGGCTTCCTACGTGCTCAGTGTACCGAATACAAGCAGAGGAGGATATGCCAGAGCTTTGGAGATGGCTCTGTTCATGTCTTCTTGGCTTCTGGCCATTGGCCATGTCGTTGCGGCGTATAAGATCAGTTGCCGGGAAAGAAGAAAGCTTCTCGTTTACAAGATTGACATTGAAGCTGTGAGTATCTCTTTAATTTCTTTTCCTTTTTTGCACTTAGAAAAAATGAAGCATATCTTTTATTAGCTGGAACATTAACATTCGAACTTCGCATTCTGTATTGAGAATTCTTTGGTAGATTAGACTGCAAAGGCGAGAAAACTTCTGACGCCATTAATGGAAAAAATGGGAGTTGGAAAGGAAATAAACAAATCCCATCTTTTTGCTTAGGGTTGAAGAATTCAAATGAGTTCATCTAGAAGGTCAAAACTGCCGAGCAGTCATAGCTAACGTTGCCGAGTCTTGTAAACGTTTTTGTCTGCACCGTATGCCTGTCATGATCCCTGCTTGTCCTTTTCTAAGTAAAAACTCCTCATCACATGTCAATGGACTCAACATCGGTTGTGAAAAACAAAGAAAAAACAATTGTATATATTCTAAAGTAAGGTAAAAATCTCATTGGAATCCTAAATCCCGGGTAGTGGCTAGTGCATGTGAAGGAAGCATTGCGCATGTTTGGAGACTTACCCATGTCCATCTGTCCCGAAAGTTCATATATAAAAAGAAGAAACAGTACTCATGGCTTATGAGTCCTTATGAGTCCTGTAGGTAGAAGTCAGATGAATCCGCATAAAAAGAGGGTTGGTGAAGCTTAGCTTATCTTGTTCTGGCCCAAAAAATTGTAGGTAATCTTTAAAATCTGAGTTCTGGTCCCCCTATTATTGACCAAATTCATGTAGTAACTCAACAATCTCATACAACTGGGTATGGGCGGGACAGAGCAGGTCAGCCGCCCTTCATAATGAATGAGAGAGAGAGAGAGAGAGAGAGAGAGAGAGAGAGAGAGAGAGAGAGAGAATATGTTGCTCTGGATTGGACTATGTTTGGTCGCCATTCGCAAAATTTTTGCAACTGACAGCCACAACTTATTAACTAGAATATATGCCTACTCATGCTCTGTATACATGTAGATCCAGCGCATCTTTGCTACTGCATGTGCACTCTCTTTCTCAATAATATTCCTCTGTTTCTTTAGGTCAGAGGGATAACATTATTATTCACCGGATTTTGTTTGTTCCTCACCTAATTTATAAGATAGACAGTTCGTATTTGATTAAACATAGTGCTGGACCACTGCTCCATGCCCAATTCTAAACATTAGGAAGCTATTTTTGGCTTCTGGTTTCTACAATAATAGGCTACCTTGCTGAAAAGCCACGCGGTCCTAGCCTAAATTCGACAATTGATGTCTTCCCTGCTTTCCTAACACATGTTCCATGTTATTCACGATATTCACATTCATTTGAGAATTCAGATTCTTGCTTAGTGACCGTGACCCGCAAATGGCCCCCTCTTCAGCTGTATCTTTAAGCTGTGTGGAGGGCGTGCCAACTGATGGAAACCCCATTTCCTAGCTGGCCACAGTTCTTGTCTTGATCTTTTCCACGCGAATAATTCTCGACTTTATAGAGCGCCGAAATTTGAATATTTCCACTTAGCAGATGGTCAAGAGCCATGCCCGCACATCACTGCCACCAGGAAGTTTGAAAGTTGGGGAAATTATTAATCTATTCGTGTCATGCCTGCAGGTCTCCGCTTGCAAGAATGGGTTCCCCAGATATCAGAAGATTCTCCAGGAAGAGAGAGAGAAATGAAAGTAAAAAAAAACAAAGGGTTGGTGGGGCATTTGACAGGAGGAGGAGGAGGAGACTAACACACACCCAACTTCTGATTTTTCTTCCCATTTGGCTCTGCCACGTTCGGACAGGATCGGGTTTCAGGCAACTGGTCCATCCAAACGAACGTTGACAATTAGGTCCGCAGAGCGACATATATTAAACATCGTAATGAATGGCGGGCGACTACGGATGGGGAAGGGTTCTCTCACGGGGGCGGCCATTGATTTTGGTGCGCAGCGTAGACGAACCCAAGAAGAGGGAAGTCGGATTCTGACCCTCATGGAGTCAAATCTAACAGGCGACGAGGCGGCTTTAGACACATTCGCGAAAATGACTCGGACGAACCACATGCTCTGCACTGCACATAGGGTTTCGTCAGTCGTTGTTGGAGTTCATAGATTTTTTTTCTTTAATTTTTCTCGGTCCTATCAAATGTAAAGTCTGTATATTTGCTTAAAGGTGGAAGGGCTCAAAATATCAGTCCTTAAATTTTTGTTTTTTTGTTCGAATTTGTGCGGTAGAAGTTAATCTGCCTCGACATGAGCATCAGTTGAATTCAGCAGACAAGGATGAAAAAACACTTTTACGGGTGACTTGGACCTTTTCTAACGTGTCAATTCGTATCTTCCGATGAAGATTCCAAATAAAGGTATGGCATGAGATCATTATCTCAAAAGATGGACTTAAGTTGATTTTGTCTCAAATAAAGATTTGAAATAAAGATGAGAACGGTTTTAGGATAAAATTGAGGGAAAATTTCAAAAAAGGACCCGAAGTGAATATATTTTCTCAAATAAGGACCCGAAATGAATTTTGTGTCAAATAAGGACCCGAAGTAGACCCACTGTTTCAAATAAGGACTCGAAGTTAATTTTGTGTCAAATGAGGACCCAAAATGATCAAGTTAATCTCTATTAAGGACCTTAACTCGTTGGCAGACATTTTACGACGATTAAAATAGGGGCAATTTTGTCAGAAATTTGTGATTGGAAAAAAAGGGAAAATTCTAAATTAATTAAGTTTAGATTATTCATTTAGATGTTTACGTTTTTTCCTTTCTTCTCCCCCGTTGCTCCTCAACCAAATCGCTACTCGGTCATCGTCGTGACTCGATTCTCGTCACTCCTCGCCTTGCTCGACCGATGGAGAATTTGGGTCTCCGCAAACAAAGAAAGAAGCATATGGTTTTCTTCTTGTTTTTGAATTCATACCTCAACCGGTGGAGAATTTGGGTCTTCGACTTTGCGGATGATGGGTACAAGGAACGGGAGACCGTAAAAAACCTAGGGTTTTTTTGTTTCTGTTTTAGGATTTGTTAATTTTTCCTATATTTTTTTTGGACAAAATTGCCCAAACTCTAGTTGTCGAAAATGTCATATGCTTGATAGCCGGTGAATATTTGGTTGACCAGCAAGGTCAGGTCCTTATTTGGAATTGATTCAATTACTTCGGGTCCTTATTTGAGACAATGGGTCCACTTTAGGTTTTTATCTGACATAAAGTTCATTTCGGGTTCTTATTTGAGAAAATTGGTCAACTTCGGGTATTTATTTGGAATTTTCCCTAAAATTGATAACTTGAGAAACGGACTAGTGGAAACATGTTCGTTTTTTAGATTTATTTTATATATATATATATATATATATGGTAGATTCTAGTTCTCGAGAACCCATTCTCAAGGGTAAATGCCTGATTTTAGGTGGATTTGAGAACTTGTAACAAGTTCTTGTGTTTTTCTTATTTTATGTTTTTTCATGATTCCGTGACATTTCATGGCGTCTAATAATAAGTGTGTAATCTAAAATCATTAATTTGAACTTTCATTTTCGGTGATATTTATGATTAAGATTTTTATTTTGTTAACAATTTATAATTTTCACGTGTCTAAATGTGGCTTGTAATCAATTAATTTCAACAAAAGGTAATCATTAGAGATAATGATTTACTGCAATTATTTAATGAAGAGTACAGTTGGAATTTGAATAGACCAAAGAACTAATCTTAAAACTCGTAACAAAGTAGATTTTAGATTCAAAAAATTAGGGGACCTATATGGGTGAAACTCGAAACTGCTCACCCCTAGCTTGAAGTGGCCACTTAGTCTAAAATAAAGGCCCGAGTTTACTGGGTGGAGATTTGACCGGCTAGTGAGCGCTTAATTTTTTGATGGTCGAAATAAGGGCATTATTGTCTAGAGCAAATTCCGAACAAAGATTAAAATTATTTTTTGGGAAAATATCATAAATGGTCCATGAACTTTCATCTAATGTTCAATTTCATCCATGAGCTTTTGATTTGCTCAATTTAGTCCATGAACTACCACTTAATATGCAATCTCATCCCTAGACTTTTAATTTGTTTAATTTGGTCTCTGAATTATAGATAAATGTTCGATTTAGTCCCTGACTATTTGAAAATTGACCAATTTCATCATTCCATTAGTTAAAGTTAACGAAATTGGTTTCCATGGCTTTTAGTCTCTTAAATATAAAATAAAAAAGGACTAGATGGAACATTTGTTAATAGTTCAGGGACCAAATTGAGCAAATCGAAAGCTCATAGACGAAATTGGTCAATTTTCAAATAGTCAGGGACTAGATCGGACATTTATCGATAATTCAGGGACCAAATTGAATAAATTAAAAGTCTAGGGATGAAATTGGACATTAAGTAGAAGTTTAGGGACTGTTTGTGACATTTTCCCTTAATTTTTTTTTTGAAAAAAAAAATTTGAGATCCGGCGTCATCTTACTCCCAAATTGCTTTGTTTCTTCCTTCCTTCCTTCAATGCCACGAATGTCCAATTGATCAGATTCGCAAAATAAAGCAGTTGATATTCGCAGAGTTCTCTATTGCTTCTCTTTCCTTTCTTTGTATTCATATTACATGGGTTTAGTTCTTGAATTTCTGCAGAAGCATATGCCCAAATTGGAAAAACTTTCATGCATAATCTTCTGAAAACCAGTCAAATTCGGCTAGGGCAAAGGTGAATAGAGAGACCCGGCTCTGTTTTCGGCATCATCCCACCTATTACTTCCCCTCCATCTTGATTGATACCAACAAAAGGACATGCACATACTCATGGACGGACTCTCTGCAAAAAAGAAATGAAGGACTGAGGGCAGAGAGAAAAACACGGGCTCAAGGTCCTCGACCTTTCGCTATTGCTCGCTCATGACGGCCATCTGCCACCCCCAGAAACCGCTGTAAGAGCACCGTTGCCAGCGTCATTTCCGGCAGACCCAAACCGAGAGTTCCCTAGTTTTAGGCTGTCGCCATGGCCGGAGATCGGGAGCTGGAAGTCGCGCTTGATCTTCACTTATGTTAAGTAGTTTTGGGATGGCTTGGACAAAGAAGATGAACAGGTAGAAAGAAAAACAAGGGAATAAAATGTTTGGCGTGGTTAAGCCCTTATTTGAAATCAAATCCACTTTAAACCATTTTTTGAGAAAATGACTTCAGTTCAAGTCCTTTTTTTTTAATTTTAAATTTTCCCTATCTTCAGGCTCCCGAATTAATGTCACAACATTCATTCACATGCATGAACACTCAGAGATGGGAAAGATCGTGAGGAACATTTTTTTGGCAGTAGCAAGAAATTGCAAAGAGCCAGAACTGAGGAGTGCAATTGGTGATGCTTTAATAGAGCATTCGAATTCTATATGTGCAAATGAATTGCCAGACTCTGAAAATGCAAGGACGCGCAAGCAGAAGAGGCTTGCACAAGGATGCAAAACATTGTTATTTGCTGCATATGTATGTACATACTTTAGCAGATGATCCCAATCCCCTCCCGGATGTACAACCCTAGTTTATTTAGCCAAAACCGTGCCATATTAAAAAATTGATTCAACCTCCGTAGTAGTTCGCCAATTCTTATATTTTACGAGGAAATGTTCCGCCTCTGGAGATTGATGGGATATCGCTTCTGCATCCGGGTGGTCGGGAAGAATACCAGCTTATCTTCCTCCGCTGGAGCCCAGCTGCAAAATTTTTGAAGCTATGTTGATATAACATTCATAAAACACCAACTCATAAAAGGTTCTGAACATTTCGTGGTAGTTATTTTGGCACCTGAAACTGGTGACAAGGTGGTGAAGGAAGACAGCAATTTCTACTCTCGCAAGTTCATATCCCGGGCACAGCCTTGGCCCCCCTCCGAACGGTGTGTAGACATTAACTGCACTGCTTGATGCCCCGTTACTCTGTTCATCGTATACACAAAATTCACGTCACCTTTTCCAACATACAAGGTCGAAAGTTCCTGTAGACGCATCAAAAGAAAGATTTCACCTACCTGCCACCGCCAAGGATTGAAAGTACGAGCTTCTTTGAAGTACTCGTGGTCAAGATGAACAGCCCTAAACGAAGCAAAGACCTTCCATCCTTTTGGAATCATATAACCTGCTTGAATTGAATCGCAAGTCAAGGTCTTCAGCTAATCAGAACTGATGCAAACTATGCTCTAGATCATCAAGAAAGTAGCTATTTTTGCCTAACGAAATCGACTACCTTTTATCTGGACGTCTGTCATTGTTCGTCGGAATACCCCACTTATAATGTTTGCAACTCGCAGTGTCTCATTGATCACCTGAACGCGAAAGAGAGGCCAGGGTTAGGATCAGAAGTATCAGAATGTCAACCAGAAAAAAACATATATACACAACCAAACTTAATGGCAATGTATCTGCCTTTTTCATTTACATACACATTGTGTGAAAGGCATGGACTTGTAATCACTCCACTGCAACCCCTCCGATCGATTCTTGTTTGCCCTGATTTTCTCATGCTCTTCCTGCCAAATGACAGATAGAGACAATTCATTAGAGTGACATGGAGAAACATATGAATCAGCACTTAACTATCAATCAAACATGAGAGAGAGCAGGTTAGGGACATTGATCATGCTTAGTGTTGGGCAATGGACTGTAACTTGTCATGAGAAGAGCGTCTGTGTGTTTTCTTTTCTCTTAGACATGGAAAAGGGAGGCAAAAGTGCACAAACTCTAACATCATCAATTTCTCTCACTAAGCTCAAAACAACCTATTTAATTCCGATGCGATTTCAGTGCAATCATTCTCGTCCAATTTTTACAAAGAACGCTACCCCACTCCATAATCATTCATAATCATGGATCAGTGCCGAAGCCGTAAACTCACAAGGTCGAAACCCCACTCAATGGAGAAAACCTCTCTTGCACTACGCCCTTATAGTCACGTGTATCTAGTTCATGCGATAATTTTTTTAAATATCACGACCGACAAGGCCTCAATTCAACGGCCCTAGTCTGAGGGGGACCTCTGTGATTTTGAAAGCCCAGATAAGTATACAAAAGCCTTGTCTCATGGGAACGACAAGGGAGGTTGTCGACACCGCTCGCCCTTTCCTCTCTTTTCACTTCTCAAAAAGCCAGAGGGCGTGCGGTTCCAGGGGGCATCATTAGTCCCGGTGGTACTCCCCAAGTCCCAAGCCATGATGAATCATGAACATCAGTTTCTACTTTCATGATTACACGCTCTATACTTTTTCCTACTATTCAATACGTGTTATGATACTTTTCACGGCCCTATACGAGCCTTTTCTTCTGTGCATCTTCTTAAATTACTACACTTCGATCGATAGATGTCGTGTCCATGTGCATTAAAACAAGGGTTTTGATTCTTTAATGGCACCTTTTTTCGGCAACCTCCACTTTCGGGGCCCTCCTTGGACATGCACATGAATCATTGCGAAAGAAGCCGACGCGTGGAAGGCCCATCGAAAGCGATTCTCGGGTCAGTGATTAATCTAAATTACCTTGAGTTGGGCCAAGGCGAGAGGCGTCTCGGTGAGGAACTTGACGGCGAGCGTCATGATCGTCGAGGTGGTCTCGTAGCCGGCGACGAGCAGCGCCACCAGGAAGTCCACGATCTCCTCGTCGGAGAAGCCGCCGCCGTCCCCGGCCAGCAGGGCCCCCAGCATGTCCTCCTTCTTGGCGCCCATCTCGCTCTCTTTCCTCCTCCGCCTCACCACCAAAGTCAATGCCTCCGCCACTTTTGTCCGTGCCTGAGGAAAAAGATCCCGAGAAAAACGACAGATTCAGCAACACAACAAGCACAATTTCTCGAAACTAAATTCCTTTTTTTCTGGATTTGCTTTAAGGGCGGTCGAGTTCAAGAATCCATGACTGACAAGTGACAAAACTAAGCACGCCACTAAATGGAAAATTGTCTGGTTGGTTGGTTGCTTGATGGGCTTTGGTCATCTTTGTCAGTTTGAGGGGGATGTGACATGAGATTTTTATTGTTCATTATGAAGATATCTGACGCTTAAGCGATGAGATCTGCTTGATTCGGTGCAAAAATCTTAGCAGATCGCACCACTGTCATTCCCTCAAGAATTAGGAACCAAGTGTCGTTTTCACACGTGCCCCAGCCATTCGGGTGCGCTTGATTTTTCTCTTCATTATCCCTCGAATTCCTGTGCTGATTGGATGGAAAAGAGACGGCTTATGTTGCTCCATGGATGAAAAAGAGACAGGGTTTATGTTGCTCCAAGTAAAATCTCGATGAAAGAAATTTATGAAAGAAAGAAAGGTCAAAAGGGATTATTCGATTAACATGTGAATGGACGGTTATTAGACGTGTCACATGATAATTCGAGAAAAAGAAAATAGAACATGCGTGACAAAATCGACTTTATATATCCATGATTGTCAGTTGGTATGATTTTTTTTTTTTTCTTTTTGAGAGATCGATTCTGAAAAGAATGTCAACTGTTGATGATCGTGTCTGACAATAGTAGCGATAAGATACCTTGATGGCGCGGCGGTAGGTGGCGGAGAAGAGGGGAAAGGGGAGGGTGAAAAAGCCTTCGATGACGAGGACGTACTCCTTTCTCAGGCTTTCCGTCCAGTCGCCCGGATCATAGCTCATCAGCTGCTTCACCGTCAGCTCGAACGTGATCTGCCCATAATAATCATCATGCAAACGATATTTTAATTAGATTATTCTCTTCTCCCCAAAAGATCATCTCAATTAATGCGTTAGGTGAACTACGAAAGAGAATCAATCATATGAAGAAAAGAGGATTCTTAGAGGTTTGTATGAACTGGAATTATCATCTGATTTTCGAAGTGAATAAAATACTAATATATCGTTGAAACGAGGAAGGAAGACGAAAGCAAAAGACCTTCTTGGCCTCCTCCATGAGCAAGATCCGGTCCGACCACGAGTCGAGGTTGAGCCGGACCAGCCGGTCGATGTCGACCAGCAGGTGGTCCCTGATGATGGAGGAGTTGGCGAAGCTCATGGTGAGCGAGTGCATCCGCTTGTGCAGGCCGCCGGTCATGAGCAGCAGCGAGTGCTTGCCGAGCAGGTTCGCGATCGAGCCGGGGTAGCTGCACTCGAACAGCCGCCCTTCGTTCTGCAGGATGAACCGGTTCGTCTCCGGGTCGGCGGAGAAGACCGTGGGCTCGCCGAAGACGTGGGTCGTGAAGAGGGTCCCGAACCGGCCCACCCGCTCGTCGATGAAGGGCTCCGGGTTCTCGGTCTTGTAGGCGGAGATGAGCTGGAGGGTCTCGCCGACGAGGGGCAGCCCGAGGGTCCCCGGCGGCAGGGGGATCCGCTGCCGGCGGGAGGCACGGAGGAGGAGGAGGAGGAGGAGGAGGAGGGAGCTGAGAGATATGGAGAGGAGGGCAATGGTGATGGAGAAAGCCATGGAGTGGAGAAAAGGAAACCGATCACAATGCAAAGTGAAGAGTATGATGATATATAGCTTATGAGAGAGATACAGGTAAGTGTCTGTTGTGTATACGGATTGTGTAGGTGTTGCTCTTATATATGAATTGATAGAGAGAGAGAGAGAGAGAGAGAGAGATGGAGTTATAGCAGGGAAGGAGAGGAGCACACGAGTGTATCTGGCAAAAGGAGAACGAGAGGGGATGGAGGAGGACAGAGGCAGATCATTAATGGCGGATCTTATGATTTTATCATCTCTCTCCCTCTCTCTCTCGACAAGACTACGTGTAAACTGGAAACTAACACGAAAATATTCCTTTAGGGGTTGCATAATGAAAATTCTCTCTCTCTTTTCTGGGCCAGAGATATGAAAAGGAGAGAGAACGCCAGCCTCCTCTAACTTTCGCATTTCCTTTTTTTCCGATATGAAATATATTTTGATATTATTTTTTGAATATAAAATTTTTTGATATCTTTTTGAATTTCATATTAGCATACCAACCGTAAATGAGTTGGCATTCTATGATTCTTGCTCTGTCAAAAATTGTATTTTTCCTTCTTTTTATAAGCGTGTACAATCTGTAAATTAAGTGATATGAAAAATCATTCACAAATTGTGAGCTTTTTCACAATGCAAGCTAATGTTACACGTGATGTAACTAGGGCCGTCAAATGCGTGAGTTGGGCCACTTCGAAAATGATCCAACTGAAATTAACTCATTTATATGCAACATAAATTAGGAACTCGTATCTGACCCTGACCTATTTACTAAAGGAGTTTCATATCTAATCTAACCTATGTTAAACCACTTTAAGCTCTTAATGTATATAAGTTATTTGAATAGAATCATTATTTCAATTATAAGATGCTGAAGAATTAGCTTTCAACATTGCACATAATTTTCAATTTTTATATTTATTTATAATGAAGAATGAGAGAAAGTACTTGGTAGCAAATCTATAAAATTACAACAACAAATAACATCAAGAAATTGAAAAATTAATTATATGGAATGTAAGACATTGAAGAAGATGATTTATGCTGACCATGGATTGCAATGATAAGAACTAAGATTAGAATATTACGTAAAAATAACAATGTCAAATACAATCAAGGAAAAATATACTCCAATTATTAATTGACGAAACTAACAATATTAGTAAAAATAGAATATAATGGGCAAAAAAGAAGTTGTCTTGATATTGTGAATAAGGGTGAAGTCGGGCCCATATTATGAACCCATCAAGACTTTTTTCTCTCAAGCATGAAGAAAGAGTTAAAAAAGTAAATAGGGTTTGAGCAAATTGTAAATTCATTTGACACTCATTTTTTTTAAACTTTATCACTCTAAATCCATTTACAACCTATTTACTAAACATAATTAATCTATGCAATGGCTCAACTCATCAAATATGGATTAAGAAATGGATTTTTAATCCATTTTGACAGATTTAGACATAACTAACAGCACTAACGTACGAAAAGACACGCTAGCAAGTAGCAAGAGTCAAAAGACATTGCAGACACATTAGCAAAAGCCAGGGCAGGAATTTCTCTAAAATGATTTTGTTTCTGATTTATCTTAATTAGGACTAATCTATTTCATGTACACTTCAGGAGATCACCGTAGTTTCTTTCTTTACCAATTTATCTTTGTAAAACACCATCTTAGTCACGTCATGTGTCACGTAAACATGTTTGGACAAAAATTTTAATGGTGAATATTTCTATCTCTTGCTACACTCAGTCTAAATGAAAAGTCTTGGTAAAGAATGCTCTTAGATACTTGTCAAGCATATTAATTAGAGACATTTCAATTTGCAATAGCATTATATTATGTATTGTTAAATAAATAAATAAATAAATAAAAAATTTGGACGCTGTCCTCCGTGTTTATTTCATTAGTCGCATCCTATTTATGACCTTATTAGAAGAGAGACATGAAAACACATTTTTCTCAATTTCAAATGTTGAAATTTATATTAGTTGCGAAACCCCCATGGTCTGAATTGCGGCAATGCAATGCCTAAATTTGAGGACTAGATTGCCTAATGCATTGTGGCCACATATTTTGGTCATATTATCTTGAGTGTCACATGTCACATATAGGATTTTATTTTTTTTTATCTCGCCAAAAAATAGGCATGCTTGTTTATATTGCATGGTATATGTTCAAATTCATTATTTCGCATAATATGGAAGGGCATACTACCCTTTTTATATTTAAAATCGTGACGGGAGTGCAAGTGATGGGAGTACAAGCAACACTAATCAAATAATTAGGTTAATTGGAACTAGTCGCATATATAATTTTTCTGATCTTCCTAAGAAAGAAGCATATGTTTGCTCAGATTACATGGTGTATGTTCACATTCATCGCTTATTTTTTATGTTATCTTTTTATTGCAATCTAATGGTGGGAGGTTCAAACAGCACTAATCAATTAATTAGGTTCAAGCAACACCAAACAACGATTAGGTATAAGAGATGCTGATCTAGCTACTAAGTATACCAAATTTCATGATCACATTTATTCTTCTTCTTCTTCTTATTTTTTCCTTTTTCTTAATTTGGATTGATCACGTGGTGAAGTTGGTGAAATCAAACAGAACAACAGAATTTTTAGAGAAAATAAATGAAGAGGGATTTATTTATTCATTTGTTTTTGTATAATTTTTTAAACCGCGTGTAATAATGAGCAGCAATTTCTTTTCGCACTTTCCATTCCTCTTTTGCTTCCTTTTTCGGCTTCTCTTTCTATCCTGCGAAGCAATATTCTCACGTTGGGTCCACTCCATTCTAGAAGGAATCATGAGCACTTCTTTTTTTCTCCACACTTGGAAAATAATTTGCAAAACTTTTTTTTGATACCCAAAGGCCATTGAAAGAGAGGCAGAGGAAAGAGGATAATTTTTATTTTATTTGTTCTTGGGAAAAAAGTGAATAAATCATTTATAATTAGCTAATAAACTTCCCATCAATTAGATAGAATGAGGGAGGCTATCACTGTTCTTTCTGCTTCTATATCACTGTTGAAATGGCCTCTTGCCAAACACATCCAATTTACAGATATTTTTTCCTTTTTCTCTTCCTTACAAACCTTGGGAAATCATTGTTTCGTCGAAGTTGATTTTACGATGAATTAATTCTAAAAGTTTAAATTGACAGAAAATAACATTGTTTATGCTTTATTACGATGATGTCATTTTACCTTGAATTATCTAAAGTGCTTGAGGAAAATAATTTTTAATGTTAAATCCATTGAATTTTGACCTACACCTGGGGTGAGAGAGGGAAAAAAAGGAGGGAAGAAAGTACGCTTACCGATTAATTTGTGATTAATTGGCAAATCATCATCAGCTCATGCAAAAACTAATCCATCAAATGCTTTTATGCCACGGTGGGTGAGCCCACCTTTGATAGTAAAGTGAAGAATAGGGGCTATATTGATCTCTACATGTCCCATAATCATGAGTTAGCATGATATAGTTAATACGCTTCTTTTTAAGAATTTTATTAAATAGTGCCCGCTAGGTATTTGTTAAGAAATTGTTTAAAGTAAGTTTGCAATTTGTCATGTTATTTTTTTCTTGTATAACGTATAATTATACTAAGCACGTCTAACAAATATGTACTGGCATTCGTTAATAAGATTTTTGAACTTTATTTTGTTTGGGTTATCATAAGATGATGGAGCCATATCAAACCACATGGGTCCCATGAACGAAGGATGTTATTTAGCTTTCTGCCCACTAGGCAACCCTTAAATTAGTGATCCCTAATAAGAGATTAGGAAGTATCTCCCATACGTTTTATCATGTAATTCGTCTTTAAGGAAGCTTTTTTTTTCCTTTCCCCTCGATTGATTAATCCTAATCATATCAATATCATCATGGTGTTGTGCCCACCCGCACAAACCTCGTTCATTCAAGTAGTAGAACAGGAAATATATATTATAATATGTATTTAAGAGATATATAAGACTAAAAAAATATTCTTAACCCCCATTATCGACGTTAAATCGAACTTTCCGCTTTAAAGACACTTTTGACATCCTCCATGACATAAGCACTTAAGTTGCTTTGGGAGAGAAGAAGACAAATTAAAAAACCCTATATTTTCGGCTTGTGGGTCCAGCTATCAAATTTATCTGTTCCCCTAAACTTAGGTTCAGAAAACAAGTGAAATACTAAAAATGAAGACAATATTTAAACAGCTTGATTATGAATGAGACGATGCGCACTATATATTGAATGCACGAGATGAGTTATTTCATCATTTATGGCATTTAATCTCTCTTTATCTAGAAATCATCTTATGCCATAGTCATAGAAGAACAAACCAAACCAACCACCTATATACATCGTGTGTATTAAATATCAAGGCAAAATGCCCGAGGAGCCAAATTCTTGACCCGTGAAATTTTAATCAATATGTGCTGAGGGTGATTACTCATATCAAGAGGAATGAATCAAATTTGAAATTGGGATACCCATATTTAAACGGAACAACTCTTTTCTTGA
Organism: Eucalyptus guilfoylei; assembly: GCA_016097605.1. Lineage (NCBI taxonomy): Eukaryota > Viridiplantae > Streptophyta > Magnoliopsida > Myrtales > Myrtaceae > Eucalyptus > Eucalyptus guilfoylei. The sequence goes on from CM027869.1 coordinate 23,890,379, forward strand.
ATGTTTATAAAGTCACGTGAAAAGATCATTCTCTAATTATAAGATCGTGCTTTTTCTGAACTTTTTTTTCTTCAAAAAAGGGGAAAATGGCTCTCTCCATCAGATTATGAAAGCAGAAATGAATAGGGAATATATATCATCATCACCCAATGGAATATCAGTCTGGCACGTGTGAATTTCCACAACCTATTATGCTTAATGATGTTGAGCGAAAATGGGAAGATTTGAGATTTTTCCGAAGTGACCCTAAAATCCTAAGTGGTCCATTAAGCATCTCAACCCCCAGCTTTTGCCCTTCTTAGAGGGGGTGGTGAAAGATGAGCTTCGTTGACACGATAGCCTCTTTTTGCTGCTTTGTCTCTAATCAAGTGGCATTAGGACTTAAGTTCTTGGCCAAGTATAGTGTCTCTTTCAGATTCATCCCCCTCTTCGCTTCTATTACTTTCACTCCCCCCATTGGACCGGTTTGCCATTGAGTATACAACCGCCCCAATTAATCAACTCAATTACCCCCTTTTCATGTTGACAAAGTGGTGGCCACAGTAAAAAAATAAAAGGAGAAGAAGAAGTAAAAGAGAGGTTCAGGTGTCACCCAAAGGTCACTGTGCACTGCGGTTTTAACTTTTTTATTGAGAGGTGTTGCTTTCTTGCTTGCTAAAGGGGAACATTGCTCTATTTCTCTTCTCATGTCATGTATAATATAACACTTAATAAAAAGGTAGTTTCCAAAGAAAAACGACACAAATGGTTCATGAACTTTAGTTTAATGCGCAATGTTATCTCTCAACTTTTAATTTGTTTAATCCCTATATTATATGAAAATGTTCTATTGATTTTCTAAGTAGTAATTAGCAATGTCTTTGGATAGGTAGCTAGGAAAGCATATAACATGAATCTGAAGATTTCTTTAGAGATTGAATTGAGGTTTGTTAATAGAATTTTTGAAGCGGTCTATCACATAATTCTCTGCAATTGAATTTTCTGCATGCTTCACTAATAATTACATTAGTGCAATTTAGAAAAATACAATATGTTTTGGAAAGAGAGAACAACTAGTTCAATGAGGGGGTCAAATGAGTTTTTATAAATAGAAAAAATAAAAGATTTTGTTAACGAGTACAATCTACTATTTTTCTTGTCTTATGTGTAATCAATGCATTAGAAAATTGAAAACTTTTCTTTGATAAATACTGTTAATCAAGATTTTGGAAACGCTTGCTAATAAAATTCGTGAGAAACAAAGGGCAAGGATCGGCACCTTCGCATTTTCTCTTTCGTCTGGGGATGCAACTGAACCCACTTAAGATTTAAACGGCTTGATTGAACGAGTCAAAAGGCCATGTTTGTATGACTTGAGCATAGGATTCACACTATTAGGCACGTATAATTTCATATTCGGGTTATCCATTCGAATTTTGACTCACATCTCACAAGATTTCATGAGGGTACCTGACTTACGATGTCCGATAAGCTTTCTCACCGTAAAAGGAAAAGCAAAATCGATCCCCATACATGAGTGATGACAATGAAAGTGCACATCAACAACATAAATGAAAAAGCAGATGAACAAAGTAAAGAGCTCATGTGCATCAGAGCTTTTGGGGAAGCAATATTCCAATCACTTCAAGAGGCTCATTAACTCCAAAAAATGCAATTATTCAACATATAATTATCAAGATTCGACCGAAAACATATAATTATCAAAGATCGCTCAACTTCGAGAGGAGTGGATGCCAAAAGGGAGCAGCTGTTGAGGGTACGAACTGTGGTAAAAAGTCAATAGGTTTTTCCTTTAGAAATCAGAAAATAAACAAAAGATTGGAAAGCTATGGTGTCTGCGATGGATGGAGGATGATGGTGATGATGGCAAGGGCAAAGGTTGTCGTCCACTTGGGCGTGTCGCTCGCGACCGTGTGTGGCCATCGCTTTCTTGCCTTTTGAGCGACATGCTCCGACATTTACACGTTTGGAATCATGGTTTCCCACGATTCATAATTCCTCACGTAACGCAACTGAGCCCCATTTTTCTTCTTCCTTCTTCTTTCTTTTCTTCTCTTTGTTGGGGTCGTACAGTTTGTCCCTTGCCCGAGTCACCCACCCGGCTCTTCTCTCTTTACAGCCTAGCCATTATCGCCCCCCTCGACAAAGAAACTTCTCTTTACTTAAGGCGAGTCCTATGATGACATATGAAAATGTATGTTCTACTTCTATCCTTGTGTCATTGTCGCAAGGTAGGTCAAAGGTACTTATGCTGTATTTGATTCGATTTTTCCGAGAAACTTTGAGCTTCTAAAGTCCTTTGAATGAAAGTTTGGTCATTGCTAAAAAAGCTTTTTTAGAATGCCAATATTGATAAAGTTGAAAGCTTGAACTAGATTGGTTTTTGAAAAGACATCTCCAAGGATTAAAGGCTTTTTTTTCTTCCCATCTTGCCCTCATTAGATTATCTAAAATCCAGTTCTACCTTCATGTTACATGCAATCTTTTCCTCCTCCTCTCTTCTCCACCATGCCACAGCTCGACTCCGCCATCTCTGGCGAGTCCTTGAACACGCCCATCTCTACCGCTTGATTGCATCACCACCATGCCAATGAGCCACTTGCAATGGGGTGTTCGTGCTCAACTAACTAATTACACCAACTAGCCCCTCCACCAACAAGCCCCCTTAGATCAATTGCCATGCCAACAAGCCACTTGTAGTCATTGCCGACCCATTGACCACGATCTAGTAGCTAGCCCTAGATTCTAGGACTCGAGTCGAGTGTGGCCAAATTCGAGACTTGATGGTGGTGACGACATCAGAGACCTTGTCTTGGCAAGCGACGACACTCACCTGAAGCTTCAAGATCTTGTTGTTTCTTTGTTGGCCCTCTCTCCTTTTTACTTTTTTCTTTTTATTTCAAGGTTACTTTACAAAAAATACACCGATAGTTCAATTATCCAAATGCTATGTACTTTTGGTAAATACACATCGAGTTAGAGATCTTTTATAAAATCACTTGGCACTTCCCCAAATCTCTTCCAAGCACACCCTTACACTAGTGTGTGTACGTCACATTTATATTGTGTGTCAAAAGAGTTCATGTTTCCACGTACGCTGACATGTATCAGACACTCCTTGATTAAAAACAGTTCAATCTTCAGAATATTTGATTACACATGACACGGGAGCAGTCCTGCTTTACTGTCTGACAAATGTCTCGGACACACTCGCAGACAAAATTCACGGGCATCATGATGTGTTTTGGTTTGAACAAGAGGCGCCTCGCGTTTTTGGGCTAGACCTGGGAGCAGTAGCACAAGGTCCAGAATGACAAGTCATATCGGTCCAAACCAATGTAACCATGGCCCAGCCACTCGCACATGGAAACTCTTATAAGGTAGGCCCTGGTCCATTTCATGTTTGGACCATACACGTCCAAGCTGATTACCGACTGGTCCCTTATCATCGTTCCATCAATCAAGAACATAAACTACAGAGACGGAGTCGAGCAGCTGTCCGCAAATGCGGTTTAAAACTCCATTAGCGTCCTGGAATTCGAACGCTACGGCCAGAATAGCTGGCCACAGCACAGCAACATCCGAAGAATGTTCAATGTACGGTCGTCTTCTCTCGCCTGCTACGTTCCCCGGCCTCCATGCGGGGGCGAGGCTTGCTGGAATACCTACCAGAAAGCGACGGCCTCCTGTAGTATACCGGAATCAAACGGGGGCCCCACTGAATAAGGTGAATCACCCATCAACCATCCAAACCATCCCCACCCCACCTCACCTCCGGATAAGGCTGAGATAAGGCCCGACCCACTCCCCTCCATTGATTTCCTTTCGTTCCTCTGTTTCCACCAATCCCATTTCAACCCAAACCAAATTAAAAGAAAAAAAATGAAGGAATCGTAACTCTAAATAACCCGCAAAGAACACAACAAAACACCATTTCTCCCCGCAATATTATTTATTAAGATATAGTACCCACTCGCGTGCCCCCGAACACCATGGCCGCCGCGACTTCCTCCTACTTCTTCGGCACCCGCATTGCCGACCCGAAGCCGAGCCTAGGGCGGTTCCAGGCCCGGTTCGGCTTCGGAGGCAAGAAATTCGGCTTCGGAGGCAAGAAATCGCCTCCCCCGAAGCCCGCCCCAAGGAAGCTGTTGGATGGGGAGCGGCTGGTCTGGTTCCCGGGGGCGGAGCCGCCGGAGTGGCTCGACGGGACCATGGTCGGGGACCGGGGCTTCGACCCGTTCGGGCTGGGGAAGCCGGCGGAGTACCTGCAGTTCGAGCTGGACTCGCTGGACCAGAACCTGGCCAAGAACCTGGCCGGGGATGTGATCGGGGTGCGGGTCGAGCAGACCGAAGTGAAGCCGACCCCGTTCCAGCCCTACAGCGAGGTGTTCGGGCTGCAGCGCTTCCGGGAGTGCGAGCTCATCCACGGGCGGTGGGCGATGCTGGGCACGCTCGGCGCGCTCGCCGTCGAGGCCCTCACCGGGGTCGCCTGGCAAGATGCTGGCAAGGTACGCACCAGTTCTCTCTACGTACAGTGACTTATTAACGAAAAAAATCTATCAATAATTGCAGCACAAGATTATAGAATCCCGTGTCGAGATGATTATTGTTCAGTGGATTGTTCTTGAAATCTAATTCGGCTGGTTGAGATGATCGAAATTCCTCAGCTTCCCTTTGGTTGTCGGGAAGATATTTTGGTACGTTTAACTCCACCTCAGAAGTAACCACACGTTTGAAAAGTACGGGTTTCCACCGTTTGTCCATACTTTATGTCCTCCTCTTCGATTTTCTGTAGTTTTTTGTGGTCCTCCTGTCGACATTGACGCTGAAAAATGCGTGTGTTGTATCCTTCGCTTCATCGTGGCTACTTCTTTACCAAGACAATGCCTAGCTTTTGGTGATGATGATGGTGGTGGTGGTGGTGGTGGGGGCAAGAAATTAATTGCGAACGCGTGTTGTCTATTGGAACAAGATTAAAAGGAAGATTGATTGTTTATTGCAACACTTATCTGCTTCTTCCTATTATTATATGGTGCAAAAGTTGCATGAAATTAGTTCTTCTACAAGAGAGGAAAGATCCCAACAAAGCACCCTTCTGGCTTTTTCTCTATTCCTTTTTAGTGTATACTTTTACAGGGTTTGAAACAAGTGTTTGAATGTTTAGATAATTACGCCGTGGCTTAATTTAACGGTTTAAATTTTAAAATGCTGGCCGTCCCACAAAGTTTTACAGGGACAACTTGTTTAGCAAGGTCCTATCACTTTTCCCAACTAGAGGAAAATTCATTAATGAACCTAAAAACAAGAACGATCAATACCTTTTTTAGAGCTAAATTGAGAAGAAAATCAAGAATCGACGGAATAACTCTCCGTTCCAAATTTAACTGGCATCACAAGCAACAAAAGATACAAATGAACAAAGTGACGATGAATTGACTCGACAGTAGTAACTTCATTGGCAATTGGAAAATATTGTATTGACATATGTTCTTACTTGCATATGCCACTTGCTCAATTAACAAAATTGGAACTTACTCTCAGGTGGAGCTCGTGGAGGGATCTTCCTACCTAGGCCAACCGCTGCCGTTCTCGCTGACGACGTTGATATGGATCGAGGTGATAGTGATCGGGTACATCGAATTCCAGAGGAACGCGGAGCTCGACCCGGAGAAGCGGCTCTACCCCGGCGGATACTTCGACCCGCTCGGCCTCGCCTCGGACCCTGAGAAGAAGGAGAATCTCCAGCTGGCCGAGATCAAGCATGCCCGCCTCGCCATGATCGCATTCCTCATATTCGGCATCCAGGCCGCCTACACCGGCAAAGGCCCGATCGCCTTCGTCGCCACCTTCAACAAATGAGCCCGCTCAGCCATGTACTCCGCTCCCATCCTGTCCCTCAATAGAGCCCAACCTTTGTGTCGTTCCTTGGCTTTCTTTTTGGTACAATGATCCAGTTGTAAAATACTAAAATGAACTGATTTATGTTATTCCCGCTTAATTGGACATGTTATAAGCTGGTTAATCCCTGCTTAAATAAAATACACTGCATTGCCTTGCTTTCCACTCAGTCAACTCCGGCAAACAGCCGCTTGAAAAAGTGTGCTTTTAGGCTGTAAAACTTGTAGCAACCCTTTATTTAATTCAATCTAATCCCACTACCAATCATTCAATTATTCTCGGTAAACCACTTCTAATGATTCAATTCATGACTTTCGTGAGTAGTCATTGAGCCATCCTCGTCATTCTAGTTGTTTCCACAGAGTCAGCTCCCAGGTTTCTCTGTTTTTTTTTCTTTCCCGTTTTACCCTTTCTCCATATTTTAATTCATCTTTTTTCTGTTTTGTTCACCGATACCCTTACTATATAAGGTACATTAACAGGGCAGATATATTTGTTGAAGATTTTGTTTGTTCTTCCTTCTTTAATTAATAAGTATCTTGAAAATCGAGAGAATATTGTTAATGTTGCCCTTTGCATGCCCTCGGAAGGAAACTTAAGAAATATCTTGAAAATTGAGAAAATCTTGCTTATTTTGTCATCATCCATAACACAATTAGTACTGACTTAGACAATTTCTGCTATTTATAAACTTTTTTGAATATTTTATAAAATTCTTCTTTTTCTTTTTCTTTTTTCTTTTCCTTTCACCATTAGCCAACATCGAAAACAAAAGAAAGGAAATAAAAGCAAAGAATAAACCAATTATAAAACATTAAAAATTCATAATTTTTTTATAAAAAAGGTAAAAATTATTCACATTAAGACCAACCATCCTACATCAACCGTGCCGCATAGAATGGCCAGTGTCTATGTTAGTAATATTTAGCTAATATTAGTCGAAATGAGTAGCCAAAATCAAGGAACTATTCGCACGTTGTTCAAGATCAAATTAGCCAAATTAAAAAGTTTATAACTGAATTGATATCTATATAAATAGGTTTTGGACTTCTTCTTATTCTTTTTTTAATTTTTATCCTGTGATAGATACTAGTTAAAATGGCGAGAGCAAGTATGGAGATATTTTGTTTTTCCTTTTCCTTTAGGAAATATATATATATATGTAAGGGCCACGGTTCGTTTTTAAAGGAAGAACTTTCACTTTCAAGGATGCTTGGCTCCTTTTGGCTCAAATGATTGATCTTGTGATTTTTTTAGCTTTCAAATTATTTAATCTACTTATAGTTGTGTTTTTTTTTTTATTCTATCAGTATTTGGCTCTTTTTGGCTCAAATGCTTGATCTTGTGGTTTTTAGAACTTCCAAATCATCTAATTTGGTTATAATTGTGTTCATCTTGATTCCACAGTACATTGAGATGTTTTCAGAAAGGGCCTACTAATACAAATTTGCAGGGCATACTAAGATGACGAAAATAGTAAAATAAAACCCAATCACTTACTAAAATAATATAAAAAGAATTTTGTTAATAAGTGCTCCATGAGCACTTGTTAGATAACCAAAGAGAGAAAAATTGATGTGCTAGACGAGTATACTTCTCTTTTTGTGTGATCAATGTCTTCCTTTTTACTATGTTAATTAGACACCTATCAACATGACTCTTTTGAAGAATGAAAAAGCACACATCACAATGCTATCCTTTCACGTTACACACCGCCACTCTCCAAATCAGAATGTTCACATTACCAAATCGTACGCAAGAACACGGAATGCATCAAAACGGCGAATCCTTGCATTTAAGGGAGCATTTTGAAGGGCAATTTGTCGTCCCTTTTCATTTATTTCTTCATTGCAGTACTTTAAAAAAAAAAGGTACTATTCCATTCAGTGCAATAAAAAGGCATTTATGGTCTGAAAGGAAAGTGGGAAACCAAAGTTTGAATCCACGCAGGAATGTGAGAGAACGGAATACATATTAAATTCATGGATATATATATAGCTCTCAGCAAGATTCATGAGGGCGAAGGTGTGGTGATGGTGGCTGTGGCGGTGGTGGGCGGTGGTGGTCACCGGCCACCGCGGACGATACGCCAACATCGACATTAATCCGACGGCGACCAATTCACACCATGGCATTCAATTTTGCGGTCTGGCCCCGTCGGTTTCTCTAATCAATTACAGGGGTGTAATAAAGACTACTACATCACATTAATGAAAATCCCATAACTGTCCTTGCCCCCACGATGTTCGGTGTGGTCTCGAGTTTTTGAAAACAAAAGATCATCAGCATCTGGGGCTAGGGCTGGCCCTACACGTGTGACGCTTGCCGAGCATGGCCCCACTTCGGAGGCACTGATCGTTGACTGCCTTCTCCCCCCCACCTTTCGAATTTTCAAAGTCAAAGACACCGTGTTACCTGCCCCTCTCCACGTGTGAAGTCGAACTTGTTCTTTTTCGCATGGTAGGACCGGTTCCTGATCTGTCTAGTTCTTTTCATATGGACCGCGGAGTCCATGCAGACGCAAATCTTTGAAAGAAAAGGCCTTTCTGATTGGTGCTGCAACCTTTTTTGGGGGGCACCACTTTGAAACTTTCTGCGCACTTTCAAGAGCTCGTGCAGCTTGCTGCAACTTGTTTCACACGTCGACGTGATATAGAACTCAAAAAGGGATGGAGGAAAAAGAGACTGTGAAGTTGATTTTCTTTGCTTCAATGAAATAATCAAATGACATCTGAATTCCCCCTCTCGGTGCCTCTCTCACTGCTGTTCACAGAATCGTAACGACACTACAGCTCAAGGTTAGATGGAAAATGGAAAATGCCTACCCCACTTTACAATCAAGAATCCCCTGAAATCCATCTGGATCATCATCCCTCCGAAACGTGAAAACAAAAATGACCATGGTGAAAGAAGAGATCTTGTGTCGGTTTTTTCTTTTTCTTTTTCGGTTTATTTGTTCCTCCACTTCATTCTGAAGCAATGGAGATTATGTCGCTGGAGATGCTCCCGTGGCTATCTTCACATAGAGCTAATGCCCTCTCTAAATTAGCTACAATGTCGGTCATGGTTGGCCTGTCCTTCCCTTCCAAATTCGCGCAGTGCATTGCCGTGTAACCCACCAGCTCGACCGCATCCGCCTCGTTCGACTCTGGCGACCCCACCCTTGAGTCCAAGATCTTTGCCAGTTCCCCCGCCTTTATCACCGGAACGGCAAAATCCACAATGCTGATCAGCATCCCTCCATCCTCACCGTTCTTAAATATCGCGCGCTTCCCCGTCAGTAATTCTAACAATACCACCCCAAGGCCATACACATCGCTCTTCGCAGTCAACACATTTAGACTGTAGTACTCGGGATCAATGTACCCGACTGTTCCTGCAGCCTTGGATGGCCTCAGATCATGATCAGACCCAGGACCCATCAATGATAATCCAAAATCGGACACTCGGGCCGTCCAGTTGGCATCCAGCAATATGTTAGAAGATTTGATGTCTCTGTGTATAATGGAAGGCACTGCATAGTTGTGTAGATATTCAATCCCTCTGGCAGCATCTAACGCAATCTTGATCCGCATCTTCCACGAATTCACAGGACTACTACTTCTCTCGACATTATCTTTATTATGCAAGTGATCGTAAAGAGCTCCGTTCTTCATGTACTCATACACTAGGAGCCTCTCATCTTTTTCTTCACAATACCCAACTAGCCTAACCAAGTGTTTGTGGTGAAGCCGGGACAAGAATGAAAGTTCGGATTCGAAAGCACTTTCTTTCTCCTGGAACTTCTTCGTCCTTGGACCGGTTTCACTCCTTTTTATAGCAACTTCACGACCATCATGTAATTTCCCTCTGTAAACAACACCGAAGCTGCCGGCTCCGATTTTGTTCTCGAGGGAGAAGTTGCCAGTGGCCCCTGCTAGCTCTGCAAAAGAAAATTCCTCTGCCTTATCTGGGTGCTTCGAAGAGGTCCCGCTTCTCTGGCGCCTCATCGCTCTTGAGCTCTGGCGCCTTATGGTGGATGATCTCGAATGAGGGCTAGTGTTCGACGTCGTCCCGCCACTCGAATTGCCCCTAGTAATTGTAGGTTGAACTGAATTATGCACCTTCTTTTTCCCAAAACACATCCCGCTCCACAAGCAGTAAATCAACGTGCAAATTCCTGCTAATGCTCCGACTGATCCAACAATCGCAAAGGCCAACAAGCCCCTTCTAAGAGCTCGTGATGGGGAGGATGGAGGGGAGACCAGTGCCGGTGGCACTTGTGGCGGCGGCAGCGGCGGCATTGGTTGTGGGGGAGGCGGAGGGATTGGTGCTTTGATAGGACACCGCTTGCAAATCACACCGGAGCCATTGCATAGAGGCTGTGACAGATCGAATATTCCACATTCACAAGCTGACCGAACACAAGGCCCTGGAAGGATTATTGTCAATGGAAGCACCTGGAGCCCCTCAGCCGACTCATTAGGCCAACCAGGACCCCAACACACGATCGAATAATTACTCGATATCAATCCACAAGTGAAATTCGAACCCGAAACGATCAATTCAAATGAATTTGAATCAGTTCCAGGGACTGAATACTGTCCATTGCCACCCCAACAGGTGACACTGTTATTCGCTTGCCTCATTGCACAGCTATGAGTAGCACCTAGAGACAACAAAGAGAACTCAAAGGATGAATGGGAAGGAACATCAAGCTGCCCAGAAAGATTGTTCCCGCTGCAAACTACAGAACCAGTAGAATTAATGCCGCAAGCATGTGAACCACCTGCGACGATACTCGACATTTGCATGCTCCCAAACCCATCTCGAATCGCTTGAATATCATTCGAGATTCGATTGCTACCCCAGCACTGGACACGACTCGTATTCATCGAAATTCCGCAAGAAAACCCAAACCCAGATGAAATCGACGAGAATCGATCAGCCCCGGACGGTACCTGAAAAGAGTCATCGAACCTCCAGCATTTCACCTCTCCCGTGGCACTCACCAATGCACAGACCTGGTCGTCACCCACGGCGAGGTTCTTCAACGGGGCCGACTCGTTGAGGTCGACCCGCCGGGGGAGGAGGGTCGTATTGGGGCTGAGAGCGTCCCAGCAGAGGAAGGTGGACCCGCCCGACACTAGGCCGCAGAAGTAGCCCCGCCCGCCGGAGACCTCGGAGAAGGAAACGTTGGGGAGGACGCCGAGGAGCACGCCCCCGCGGTAGCACCGGACGGCGCGGGTGGGCTGCGAGGCGACGACGCCGCACACGGTGCCGGAGCCGTAGGCTGCGGCGACGGTGGCGCCGGCGCCGAGCCCATGGACGGCGGCGAGGAGGGCGAGGGCGACCGCAAGGAACAACACCGCGGCGGGGAAGAACCGTGTCGTCATACGAGGGGCCCTTCGGCGGCGGCGGCGGCGGGGGATGAATCTGATGGGTTGGTGGGTCGCTGCTTCATTGGCGGAGAAGACCCAGTTCGAGAGGAAGAGAGAGAAAGGAAACTTTGAGTTCTAGAGAGAGAAAGATGGCGGTATGTTTCTTCGGTTTCCTTCTCGGGGGGTACTTTCGCGGTGTTGGAAACTTAGGATTTCGCAGTTCGAAGGAAAGCGTGGCGGGCGGCGAAACAGCGTTGGCTACGAGAAGGTGGGGCTTTGCTCTTGCTGCGTTTCTGGTTAAGGATGTCATTTTTGACATCGTTGTCTTCTGAAATTCAACGGACGTTTCGATGTGGGGGCCACTTGCCTTTTTCTGGGACGTGGAGAATTTACGATTGCGCTGCGGGATTCGGCAATAAAGGATTTAATCCCTAATTCGCTCCGGCCCCAAAATGGAGAAACATATCTTTCTTTTATCGTGCCGCTTCACAGAATACCGGAGTCGAACTTCATACTTGATGCCAAATGTCTCCAATCCCGACTCTCTTGGAGAATTCGTCGAATTCTCCATCTCTCCTTTCTCATGTGTAAAGGGCGGTCTCTGAGACAATCCAGAATCGGTATCCCGATTTTTGTGTACTCATTTTGCTTCGCACAACGAAAATTGTAATGATCATGTTTTTTAGGGTGTGAGTTAGAATTAGGTTCAAGTTTGTCCTGTTTTACAGCTACGAAATTGAGATGAATTGAAGCTCATAAGTCATTTATTTCTTTAGCTAGAAATTAGGTAGGCCTCGATGGACCCTAATATTGGCTAAGAGATCCCTTTTTGGATTTTCACTATGTTTATTGTGCGAGTTCATATCTTACACTTGGCAATCTAATATGGCTTTACCCAAATTCGAACATCATTACAAACATCATTCAATGTTTGAACAAAACCACCGATGATTTGTTCTAGGGAATTAGCAGGGCATCATCACTCATGAGATGACGAGAGATTTTATTACTGTAACAGAAAATTTATTAGTGGAAAAAGTTATCATTCACCTTATTTACCCATAACTTGTTGGTAATTTATCGACACTTTTATAATACAAAATTTTGATTTGTCTTTTTGTTGATGTTTTAACTTCACCAACTCCTATGTGAACTTGCTTACCGTTGTGGGCATGACTTATTGGTTTTTCTCCCATTATGTTACCAACCGGTTTTGATTGCCAAATCTCATTTAGCTTGCGATTCTCTTTAGAACATAATTAATGGTGCATACACAAATAAACAAAACTAAAATGATAATCAAATCATCTCGATGACCGCAAAAATTGACTCTCAAAGGGCGCCGCCACGCCACGCCAAAATGAACCCAATACACAAATCGAGAGAAACTATTCAATTCCTCCCTTTCTTTTCCAAATGTCAAAGCGGTTGGTGTCTCCCTCGTGAAAGCGGTCGGCGACATCTAATCGCCATGGCAGTCATCTCGTTGAGCGATCTTGTAATGATAAAAGGGGTCAAACGGCACGATTTCCATGCCCGATCGTCTGTAATAAGTTAATAACGTATCGTCTCTGTCTTCTGTTGACGGTCAAGCACCGTTTTAGGGACGGTCAAGAAGGTGGTTTGAATCCATTTAAGCGCAAACAATAATTATTCTATTTGAGAATTCAATTTCTATTGTTCGAACGAGCTTTTGAGCAAAAATACGCGTTTGACAATGATATTAAATTTTTATTCCTGAAATTAAAATTTGTTTAATAAAAACACAAAAATTTTCCCTCTCGTGTGATGGCATCGTCCGGCGAATGGCGGTCGGCGACCAACGAATGTCAAATGGCGGACGGAGACTAGCAATTGGTAGATGGCGGATGCGGACTAGCCACTGGAAGATGTGGAACAATGGATGGCAGACGGCGACCGATGGTGGTGGACGGCAAGTGATGATGGTGCACGGCAAGCGACGGTAGATGGGCGACTAACTAATAATGAGGACAAGCAATTAATAGAGTTTTCACTTTTTATTTCTATTTCAAAAAATAGAGAAGTAGAAAATTTTTGTGTTTCATTTATTGTACGAATCTATTTCTTGACCTAAAATTTGAAGAGAAAAAAATTACGTTTTTAAATAGATTTCTATCTTAATTTTGTTTGTAGGAATAGAAAAGTAATTCTGACAAAAAAAATATAATGGCTATAAGGGGAATTTCTAGAATGCGAAGAATAAGAAGAAGAATCCCCGTATTTTTGTTTTCTTCAACTGTCGATTTCAGTGCCCATCTCTTCTTTCGTTCTCCCCTGTTTTTTAATTATTTTCGATGCGTTCTCGATGTCCCCCGGACTCGTTCAACGTGATGGACGTAGTTAAACGTGCTTGACTTTGCTCAGGATTTGATTTAGCAGGACGTGTCAAGCCATTAATGCGAAGGGCAAAAAGGCAATGGCGGGCCACGGGTGGGAGTGCTTTCTAGACCTTGATAGGCATGGCCTTGACGTTAGGCGAAGGGGCAAAGTACCAAATAAAAGTCTCATACCGGTTGCAACGAATTCCACCATAAATCTTTTAATTAGGACATGAATGCGAAGCATCCTTAATTTTTTCGATTTTTTATTAATTATTATTTTTTCTCTTTTTTCTAATATGGCCTATAAGGGTCGTCGGAGCTCACCAGCCATTAGACAAATTTAAAAAAAAAACACACACACACACACACAAATAAAGAGAAAAAAGAAAAAAAGAAAAGGAACATGAAAAAATTAATTAATTTTTCTTTAAAAAGTCAAATATTATTATATCTATAATTTTAAGCATATATTGATAAAACATAAAAATGATTTATATTATATTGATCAAATTTAAGAGTTTTAAGACTAAAATAATATCAATATAATAAGTTGATGCGGTTTTTTTAGGTACATTTTCCTGGGCGAGGCACAAAATCGTTCACTCTTCACCCGATCTGCATAGACACAGTTTTAACTTTTAACGTCGCCGTCGCCACTGGCTTGAGTGGAAGTTTGACTGTTGACCGAGTCTCTCCTCCGCTCGATCCTTGTCTCGCGGCCTTCCAAAGCTTTCGCTACCGACGACCCTCAGCGCATCGTCTTCACGGCGAGACCGCTTCAAGATTCTTCTTTTTCATGCACGACCGTTTCGTTTCCGACCTTTCTACACGTTCATGAAAGCAGAGGAAAGGACGTGATGGCTCCGGTCGACGACGTTCCAACGAAAATGAAAGTCACTCTCGTTCGCATTCGATCTTTTTTGCCTTTCCTCGTCGTTGGCATGTTTTCATTTCAATCTCAATGACACAGTTTACATTTTCATACCCGAATTCATGCTTTTGCGAGCTCTAGGACCTGTCGCACTCTTCTTGTTTGGAGCTAGACGACTTTCACGACTCGTCCAAACTCGACAGAAGAACATGAAAAGAGAAAAAGAAGCGCTCGCTGCAAGTTTGCCCTCTTCATTGGATATAATTTAATCACGAAACATGAGTTTTGCAGCGCAAGAAAATCTGAACTCGGATGAACACGCGATACGGGAACCGACATTATTGATTCTGAACCAGGCTTGCAGGCACACAAAAGGGCGAACAGGTTTCGGACAGCCAAGTGGTTTTGTTCTTTTGTTTTTAAGGAGAAATGCATCCAAAGAACCGGTCATTGGACAAACTAAAAGGAGCAAGAAAGTGAGACAACACGAGGAGAACAGGAAGGAGGCAAAGTGAGAGATCCAGCTACTGATGATCTCGCTTTTCTTATCTGCACATGGAAGTTTGTTGCCGACAATAAGATTTAAAAAACCAATTTCTTTCACAGAGGATGTCTACTAACTACCTGTAACTATGATTACAGCACAAGTACCAGAAATATAATACCAAAAGAAAAGAAGAAAAGGAACTCGGCTGGTGAAATCCTCTGCCGTCATGGCAAAGACCTCTCGAACTCTGCCGACACCTGGAGGATTGCGAAGTAGGTTTTCTAAGCTAGTGATTGGGCAGGAGAGGCGAAAAAAG
Organism: Eucalyptus guilfoylei; assembly: GCA_016097605.1. Classification (NCBI taxonomy): domain Eukaryota; kingdom Viridiplantae; phylum Streptophyta; class Magnoliopsida; order Myrtales; family Myrtaceae; genus Eucalyptus; species Eucalyptus guilfoylei. The sequence goes on from CM027869.1 coordinate 23,905,653, forward strand.
ACAACTCGTGATATTGGTGAACTTATTTCGCTTGTGAAGTTCAATCATGTTCCAGAAGTTCAAGAAATTTCTAAACAGACAAGAGTTCGTACTTAATCATGTGACCTGTACCATTAATAGGATAAAACTGAGGCAGCATTGCGAAGGCAGGATATCCCAAATGTATATCTAGCGTGCGGTTGGAATTCAGTGAGGAATCGATACTACAAGAGACTAATTTTCTCGAGTTCCTGCATGCAGCGCACAGCCGTCTGCTATAGTAAGTGGGCAATGTTTTTTCTATTTTTCAGGAGAAGCAGCCAAGATTTCTGAGGCATCAAGGTGCTAAATTTTACCAGTGATAACTAACAAGCAGGCCAAGATGTCCAATATGACAGGAAAACCAGACAGCCAGATTTCCTACTCGTAGGTTGTCGTTTGAGTACTCATTAGCGAGCCATGCCATCTTAAATTATGACTATATATATGGTGGTTTAGAGAAGGAACAGAAAAGTAATTGATCATTGCTATGTGTAAAACATTCCAGCAACCGGTGAAAACCCTTCATTTTTATTTGATCAAGAGATAGTGTTCAGCAATCTAAAGATGCAATTTGGACATGCTACAGGACTGCAAGCGCATAAATAATGTTACAAGGAATAGTACTTTAGATTCTATCTACATTGCATACAAGGACTTCTTTCTATCGGCAAAGATGTAGAAGTCAGAACCATGCTAGATACTCTGCAAATACGGAAAGGATAGACACCTTTGGACCACCTGATTCCACACCAGCGAGACAATTGGGCCAACATCAACGTCGTGCAAGATGCCACTTCTTCAGATTCATACAAAAAGAATAGAAACTTCAGGTCTAGATGCTACGACGGCAAGCCCAAAGCAGGGATCCCATACTTCTGAAACCATTCGGGCATGCGAAACCGTTCGTAGAGCACGGGCCTCACATCTCTCTGCATGGAAAGGTGCTTCAGGAGTGGAACCAGGACCTCCAGAAGCTGAAGCAGATGAACAATGTTGAGCAAAGTGAATGGAGAATTTACAGTTAAAAGTTATAACAAGAATGGTCCAACTACCTGATTATCGTGCGGCTGTCCAGCAGTAAAAGGAATGCAGGGAATCCCATTAACTGGCTGCAGCAAGAAACTGAACGGGTTGTTGTCAACAATGACTATACGGCTGAGATCCTTTGAGAGGCAAGAAAGATCCTTTACGTGCTCCCTATACTCCCTGCATGTTAGGATCAGGATACCAGCAACTTAGGTAAGTCCATATATAGGTGAGTCATGTGCCAATTCCAGAGATTCATCAGATCCCAGATTGATTAGGATTAATTCCTCTAGGTTATATTACTTAGCATCGCATCAAGCGATGGCTTAGGAAACACCTAAAGACACCAAAATCTAAATTAATAACCAGCCATCTCATCTTGCTATAAGGACATAAAAAATCAGTGACAAATGACCTTTCATGCTTCCAGCTGAGGAGGATAAGGAGAAGGCATCGTCAATAACAATTTATTTAATTTAAGCCCCCTAAATATCTTTAGAATAATGGGGAACCCATTAGTTGAGACTGCTATGGGCACTTCAAGCTCTTTCTGTGGCCATTACTTAAGACAGACATTCTAAAACACCTTAAAAAGTTTCATTCTATGTATTCTATATGATGCTTTCTCTCAAATCACCCATCCGAGATTTATTCGTTCAAATGATGACACATCCATCAAATCATCCTAAAACTTAGTACTCTCGTTTTTTTTATTCAACGTATTGATATTTCATTTTTCAGATTCAGAGATGAAAACCTCAAGAAATCAGTGCAATCTCAAGAGGATAGACACGGATTTATGTTCCCATTCTCAGTGGAAAAGTCAATTATTATAGAGAAAGTAAATAGGACAAGGTGTAAAGTAAGCTTACGTGCTAATTGTTGAAGGTCGATAAAGTCGCAGACTAAATCTATTCTCAACATCTATTGTGTCAACGAGTGGTTTTGCATAACCTGTAGCCATGAACATTTGACTTATTGAATCTCAATACCGATTGGCAATAAAGAAGCTAGAAAAATCACACAGACAGATAGCAACCTTCAAGTCCAGCAGTAAACAGCACGAGATCCGCAAACTCATGGAGCTGTTCTAAGAATTCTCGCAGGCCCGGGCGCTCAAACACCGTCACAAGATTGACCTTAGGCTTTCCTTCAGAGTCCTTTTGAAGAGTAATATATACTCAAGGAAACAATAATCAAGATAACTCATCCAAGTAGATACCAAGACAATATCAGTCAAATCAAAACCCATTATGTCTAGAATGTAAAACACCTTCTCTGAAGAAATGCATTCCAGGTCAAACCACTCCAATCCAGATTCCACTGCTCGGTCACGTGTAGCAGCAGGCAGACTCGCCATCTCATATGCACATACTAGAGTTTCATCTAAATCGAGCACCACCTGCATTGCATGTGTTTAAATAGTATCAAATCTCACATAGGATGCTAAAAGACTAATGTGTAACCCTGAAAGAAACAGAACACATTCAATCCCACCCAAGTTGTATACCTGAAAGAGACAGAACAGATTCAATTTCACTTTTTTTCAAGTGATTTCATTCTTTTCTCTGCCTGCTTGTAGATATAAATTCACTAAAATCTTTAGTTACCACAGTTAATACACATGTGAAAATGTCAACAAATCAGTAAAGCTTAAATATTATTGACCCAAAAAAATAACATGACTATTCAATTCATCTCTCTCTCTCTCTCTCTCTGACACACATACACACACACACGCTCACACACACTCCTGAATACAGAAAGCATCAATAGATTTTCAAAAGAAAAACACAAATCCCAATCAAACAAAAAGATGGCATCCTGAAAATGATTCCATATTTAGCTGAACAAAAGAGTATCCAGCAACGTTAATCAAGCCTAATCAACACCATTGAAACTACATCAACAAAACCGATTTAAATTATTTTCATCCCGCAATTTCCTCCACATAATTATACATAAATTATGAGTCCCGGCCTAAAGAAAGTTCCAAGCTTTAATCAAGCAGCTTGCAGAGAAAAACAAATTTCGTTACAGTAAGCCTTTCCAGGCGTTCAGGAGAAAAACACAAATCCTAATCAAACTAAAAGATGACATCCTGAAAATAATTCCATATTTAGCTGAATAAAAGAGTATCCAGCAACTTCAATAAAGCCCAATCAATACCACTGAAAAGACACCAACAAAACCGATTTAAATCATTCTCATCCCACAGTTCCTCCCTTTGAACATGATTATACATTGATTAACAGTCCCGGCATAAAGAAAGTTCCAAGCTTTAATCAAGCAGCTAGCAAAGAAAAAGAAATTTTGTTACCGTGAGCCTTTCCAGGCCTTCGGGCGACTCGGCGCCTTCTTCGGCGGCGACGCCGGCGGGTGGATCCTGGACGGGCAGCTCGGCGAGGGGCAGGGGCCTGAAGGAGGTGAAGCGGGAGAGGAGGAAGTGGCGAGTCCCGAGGGCCGTGGCGATGCGCAACAAGAACTGGAAGAAGAAGGAGAGCAAGTCCCAGAACGACCTCCACAGCTGGCTCGTCGTCCCGGGCGACTGGGTCAACTCGGCAGACATTTCTCTGATTCTGAGGAAGACGGACGAACGAGAAAGTGGGTATCTGCGAGCGTGCGCGGTTCGTTAATGGGTTGTGTCAGAAAGTCACAGGAGGAGCCCAATCTCTTCGTTCGTCGACCTCCAAGACAGACAAAAAATCAAGAACGGGCGAGAGAGAGAGAGAGAGAGAGAGAGAGAGAGAGAGACGCGCCAACATGGCGACTGAGGAAGACAACCGGTTTATATTTTGTCCGGGCGTCGTGGGTCAGACGCGATTAACGTAGTAATTCTCGATGCAATAAGAAATTGCAGGCCGTGGTGAGTAAAGACAGAAACTTTCCTACTCCGAAAAGGCGAGAGAGCAAAGCGCCGTATCAGCTCCTCGTCAACCGATGCTCCTGAAGCTTCCGCCCCAAAATGGGAAGATGGATCTTGTTAGAATAATGGAGCGGAAGAAAATGATAATATCTTCCGGAAATTGTCATCACGCTCCAATCCAAGGCGGGGCCTTGAGGACCAGATTATGATACTTGCAAATTGGTAGGAAAGGTGAAAGGGATGCACATGCATGAATGAAGTGGACACGCAACTAAAATATCTGCCTATTTTGTATGCGAAAGTAATCTTTAAAATACATGTCCACAAACGGGGGTGGTTAGTTCGGCGAATAGACTTGTCGACTTTAAAACCAAAAAAACAAGTGGGGAGAGAAGATCCCTAATAAAACCCTTGTTCGGGCGATGTTGATCTTGGGCTGAGGGTCATAGAAGTCGTTGCTTTGGGTAGGGATTAGGAAATAGTTTATGTTTCGAATCTCCAATTAATGGAATCGAATCGAGCATTTAATTTACATGAAACCCTTACCAAACTCAAACTCAATATCAATGTTTAGAGATGCATTGGTCTCATTTAATTGGGCGTCGAGTGGAAAGTCTAGCTGGTGGTATTGAGAAGTCTTGAGTTTTTTTTTTTTTCTCAGAACTAAGATGTTAATTAATAGACAACTTAGAAACCCGCAAAAGACTATGCATATTTTAACATACCCTTTTTTCCTTAGAAAAGTGACAACAGTGTGGCATATTCTGAAAAGATTTGTCATTTATTGCAGAGAAATGTCTTTCAAATTAATTGATGACGATCGCTGCTTATTAGATTCCTCCGTGAAATTTCTTTTCGTGACCATTGTAGAAAAACATTAGTCTTTTCGCATCAATTAAATTCCAAAGAATTAAGGTAATTGTACTAGAAGAGATACCCACTCTTCCATCGCTCACAAACTAGCAAGCCAGCATCTTCTCTCAGCCACATGCACGGTAGGTGTCGTCGTTCATTTGTTTTTGTTTTCTCGATGAGTTCTAATACTCATTTTAAAAACAAATATCGAGGAAAAATTAGTTTTAGAGTGGGGTTAGATGTCAGTGTATATAAATGAGCGGAATTTTAAAAATATATAGATAAAAAAAAAAAAGCCTTTTAATCGGGCATGTAAAGTTCACAATCAAAAGATGAACCCCACGATGTTGTCATCCTGATAATCACGACACCTCTATGTCTCTTGAAGCATCATTGTCCATCCTCTCCATCCCGATTCATTATTCCAGGAACCAGTTGATCAAATTTTCTAACGTAGGAAACACGTTGGTGTGATAAGAAGACATTCCCATGTCATCACCTAATAAAACATTCTGAAAGTCATGATCCATCTCTTTTCCGAATAGGCATATGCCCACTTTCCTAGGAATCCACAACCAAAAGGAGATAAACATTGATGTCAATTCGATGAGGTTTGCCAAACAGAGAACTAACCCCTCGACCGGATTAGATCATAAGAAACGGTCCAAGGTTGAACAGTGATCGTGGATAGATTAATAGTTTTAAAAGCATTGTGGGTAGAAGATGCTTCCCTTTAACTCTCTGTTTTCTTGTTTATATTAAACAAGAGCTGATTCTTGGCACCAGGAGATCACTCTTGCAAGAAAAAACGATGACTTTCCTCTGTCAATTCATTCTTGTGCTGATCATATCAAGTGATGGAAGCTACAGTGTAGATTCTAACCAACTTTTCCAGTCCTCTTTTGCAAAGCGATTTTCAGTAGTCACACCACACGTCTTTCAGAAATTATCTTGACAGGAGATTCATTTGATATATATCCAAGTGGAGAAACTGAGCGACCCAAAAGCCACGTTATTCAGTCAATGATGTACACCAATTTTAAAACTGAGACTGATCTGATTTAGGATTTTCAGCTTGATTTCTTCAACCCAATTCAGGCAATTGCTCACTCATTTCGTAGTAGTATTGTTAGCAGGAGATGTTAATTGGGATACGGTACAAGAAAATTTTCTTTCATCTCGTATATTGAACAATCTCAATCAACATGATGTAACCTCAAGCATGTTTACAACAACTCTTAATCTTTCCAAGCTCGGACCGCCCAGAGACGGAAGGCTCTATATCGAAAGCTTTGTACAGATTAAAAAAAAAAAAAAATTATGTGAACAAGCCAAAAAATCAACATTGCTCCGTAAGCTGCATGTACACTAAGGCTGTTCTAATTTTTCAGTGCTCAAATAATAGCACTGACCAATCAATACATTTCAAAACTTATTAGCATGACTTGTACATCAGCAAGAGAAAGAGTACTTGTGCGAGAACCATGGATGCTCCAATGCCTCGCTTGCAGTAGGACGCCTCTTAGGGTCAATCTCCAGCAAGTTCCTCAAGAAGTCAAGAAACCCAATATCAGAAACCTGTACATGTCCTTCCAACGACGACTCTTCGGGAATTATGTACTCCAATTGGTTAGTGTCCTGGCGAAAAAATAAGAAAAATAGAAAATAGTGAGACAAGAATTATAAATAGCAGTCTTCATTTGGATTTTCAGCTCCATGAGTTGACACTTTTAAGAGAATACATGCACTTTCTTTTCAGCCCAATGTTATAAGTTCTGCAAGCCTTCACTGAAACATAAACCCGAAAATGAGGTTAAACAGTCAAGGTACATGCAACTCACCTCGTTAATGTAGTAGAGATCATATTCCTCTGTGAAATACTTAGGTGTCTCCTGTCCTTGTTCCAGCATCTCCTGATCAATGGGACCGAACATGCCGATCATGCGTGCTAGAATCATTACAATTGCATCATTTGGAAATAACACCTGAAAAAAAATCAAACAGCAATGGATCATGAACTCGTTTGCTTCAAATACAGATCCAAGAAAGGGGTAGCAACTGAATGCACAGAAGATGGCTTAGAAGTCAATCGTAGTCATTAGTCAAAAAAGCATAGTCCACCATAAAAGTTAAATCCAACATCTGGACTGAGTATGACCCTGAAGGGAGAAAGTCATACATACTTCGCCAGAGCAAAGTTCCGCCAAGATGCAGCCAAGTGACCAAATGTCAATCTTTTGGTCATAAGGAAGGCCCAGGATGACTTCGGGAGCTCTATAGGAACGAGACTGGACGTAGAGGCACAAGTTGTCTGATTTAAAGCAACTGCTTCCCAGATCAATGACTTTAATCTCAGATCTTCTATAACTTTTGATGAGAATGTTCTCGGGCTTTAGGTCGCAGTGTATAATCCCCAGTCGATGCAAGTAGTCCAGTGCCTCTAAACACTGACGAGTTATGACCTGTAGGGACAAAGATTAAACTGCCTAGTTACATTTTCCACAATTCCACTTCTATGGACAAAGGCTGTATTGAATTAAAAAAATCCAATTCCACAAATGAAGTCTTTTGGCCCATAAAAGTACTCATATTCGGCAGAAAACAGTCAGACGGAAAAAACAAAGGACCATTATTGATCGGAGAGAACTACTGAGTCAAGCTATATTGAAATCGACCTGCAATCTGTTCAGCGTGAAATAAGCTTCCCCGCCGGATTCTTGATTAAACTTCTGAAATTCATATAGATTTGCTCGAAGCAGTTCACAAACAATGAAGAGATGCTCCTGCACGGTTGTATCAACAGGTTAGGGCAAATATAGAGGGAAAATAAGCGATATCAACCACAAGTGCCCGTGTCCGGACACGCGGGGGGGGGGGGGTGTGAAAGATCAAACTCCTAATTGGGTAATGCTAAATGCATTAGTTCTATCCCATGGTAGTCCAGTTTGTGCCTTGTCCTCGTGAGTAATCACGTTTCAATCTAGAGATGGATATGATAAGGAGAATTCCTATCGTTTGAAAAACCACTCGTAATACAGTGCCCACTGTGTATCAACTTTAGCGATTCACTTTGTTCAAAATAGCAATAAGCACACTGTATGTATTAACAGCTCTGAAGGCATTTATTTTGTTTGCAGAAGCCCGTGGATAGTGAACGATACTGTTCAAGCTAGATATCCTTTGTAATACCTGTTCAACGTATTTCAAGCTAGATATCCTTTGTAATACCTATTCAAAGCATAACAGGAGAAACATCTGGTACACGACAAAAAGGATTTTTTATTTCTTGTACCAATTGAAGTTCAAATGGGTGCAGATGTACACCAACTGCATATGATAATAATTAATTTCTCTAGTAACAATTAGCATATTTTGCAAGAGACATTCAACATATCCACCAATGCCCTACCTGATGATAAAAGTAGTCGTAGAGGCGCAGTATGTGGCATTCATCGGCAGGATCATGCTTATTTACCAGCTTCAAAAGTTTAATTTCATCCAAACTCTGATCGAAGAAATCTTTATCATTTTTTATGATCTTCAGACAGACATCCACGCCCGTATACAAATCATGTGCTTGAACAACCTTACTGAAAGCAGCAGAGCCAAGGTACTCTGTAACATAATATCTCCCTGCGATTACAGTATTTAGCACGATGGGCAGATCCTTGTTTTCTTCAAATCCAGTCCTGTACATTGGCATAACATATGAGTGCAAGTGTCCCTACAAATCAAAATTGTACTGGCGAGCTTTAAACCTTGATTTAGTAGAATCTTAAGTCAAGGGCAAATACGATTCTGGAATACAACATGGAAAGATAAACCTCTATCTATATTCTTCTTGTGATCAAGAAAATGAACAACATCAATAGAGGCTCTTTTACTGAGTAGAAATTTGCTAAAATGGATCACAGAGTTACAAAATGTGAATCCCCATTCGTTATTAATACATACATGGCTTTTAATAGGTTAATCCTTCTGCTCCTAAAGTATCCTCATGAAAATCAATATCACTGGTAAAACATGTGGATATACCTGTTTCTCCGGTGTATGATCCTCAAGTCAAAGATTTCGTATTCATCTTCCGGATTTTCTTGCATTAAAATCTCATCAGCAAAAACACTCTCCTCCCCTTGGCCTCCAACAGCTTCAGGATTGCTGATATCTCCATTCTCTATTGGATCATCGACATCTTCATTTTTTTCGATATTTTCAAATATAAACTCTTCCCCACGATCCCTTTTGTGTAAATCAGAGCTACTTAGAGGCCGATCAACAGAATCATCAGAAGTGTGCTTTGTTGTGTATCTGTTAGAACTCCCATTTGCTATATGTTTGGTGCCAGAATCATCTTCAGAGCACACACCTTCTACATCCTTCAAAGTGAAGCCGATTGTATTATTGTTGTGAAGGTTCAAATAGCTTCCCAACGTGATACCTCCCCCATATGGCGTGGAACCCTCTTCCTTATGTTTGAAGAGTTCGTACTGACTCTCTTCATCAAAATGACGACTTTCGAACAGATCAAGCTTTTGTCCTTCATTTGTGAAGGCCATGTCAAATAGACCAGGCTTATTTGAGTAATTGGCATTTGAATCTGATCGAAACACGTCAAGAGTGCCATTAAAATCCAGTGAATTATCGAGATATTTCTGCGACTCTGAATTCGTAATGAACTTATCCTGAGTCGGGCAGCCAAAGGGCCCTGATCCATGAAAGGATGGAGTCAGGAAGTGTCCTTCATCCTTGTCGTCGTACCAGTACAAGTCATTTTGCAGATCATAATCGTTGTATTCACGCGCCGTGCCGAACTGAGACAGTCTATCAGAAGAAGCATCAGAATTGGCTCCAGACACAGATCGAACTCCATATGGATTGACGAACTCTGCAAACAGAGCAGGAGGCGAAGCGCAAGATGTCACAACACCAACATTTGCATCAGCCAAAACCCAGAAAGAGATGATTCAAAGAAAAAGATAGGTGCTTGGCAAGCAACTAGTCTTTCCAAGTCGCAGCAATCTCGGGTTCATCGATATAGTCGTCCGGTTCATAGCATCAAGGACTTTCTCTAGCAAACGCATACTGCAGACGAAAATTCAGCAAAAATGGGCAGAAATGCGGCTGTTATACTCGCTCACCCCCTAAACTATATATCGATGATGACTCAAAGAAATTGGCGGGAATCAATGGGGGAGATCAAAATTCCCAATTCCAATGCCAACTTTACAGGGCAATACAAACAAGGTCGATGATTATCACCCCTTAAAGCTTATCTTGAAAGAAGGATTCAGTTTTACCAAAAGAAAGGGGTAAAGAGAGAACATTTCTTCTAGTTCCAGCACACATCAAAGCATAAAAAAGCATAGAGAAAGCATTACGTCATTAAGCATCACTCGCATTAGGATCAAGATTTCGAAATTTAGAATGGATTTTTTTCTTTTCATTTACCAGGAAAGAAAAAACTACCACTTAACGACAATTCTGCACAAATTAAATATTACTTTGCATAAGAACCGACACCGCCGGCGTCAGATACATGACGCACAGTGACTTTTTCGGTGTAAAAAAAAAAAAAACACAACCACCAAAGAAAATCGACGCACTCACGCGCCACCCAGAAATACATAACTAAATAAAAATTCAGTCTTCAGAAATTGCGATAAGGATTAGAACCTGAAGAGCACACGTCGCTGGTGGTGGACCCCACGCTCACGAACCGGTCGTCGGAAGACGCGCCGCTCGATCTCAAGGACCCCCCGCCGCCGCCGCCGCCGACGCCGACGGGCCCCGGACGGCGGGAGCCCGAGGGGACCCGGACCGGCGGCGGCGGGGGGGCCATGGGGAAGAGGAACTTCTCGAAGTCGGAGGAGCCCAGGCCGCGCTTCTCGAGGAGGTCCTCCCGGAGGGCGGACTCCGCCGCCGCGAACCCGTTCTTCCTCAGGAACTCGAGCACCGCCTCCACGTCGGACACGGCCATGCCGCCGCCGCTGCTGCTGCTGCTGCTGCCGCTGCCGTCCTCCTCTCGCGGTGCGGAAAACTCGGGGGCGCTGCAGCGAGAGGTGAAGGAGGAGGAGGGGCAGGGGCATGTGAATATGGCGACGTGGGAGGGTCAAAAGTGGAAAAGCCGGAAGGTTGGTGCGCAAGCGCTTGCATGCTTAGTCCTGAGAGAGAGATAGAGATAGAGAGAGAAAGTAGAGAGAGAAAGCAGACACGAAGAGAGATAGAGAGAGAAAGTAGAGAGAGAAAGCAGAGTCTTCTCTACTGTGAAACTGAAGCTTAGCGGGTCGACCTGCGAGACTGCTTTCTCTCTCGTCTTACCAACTTTGAAAAGCGAAGGGGTTTAGCGATGGGGTTTTCGCGTCGCGTGGGCCCCCCACCCCGGCTCCCTAATCGGCCGACACGTGGCGCATCCTCCGGCCACGACGCGCCCCCCTGGCCTTGATCTTCGTGGGATCCGACGGCGGAGGAAAAGTATCCCACCGTTCACGTTGGAATCGGCTGTCGTCCGATTTGAAAACCGATCATCGTGTCCGAATTTTCGTATTTGTCCTCGTACTTTCATATCTATTAAATACGTTTTTGTGTTTTTTGGTCGAACTATTAAATGTGTTTTCCTTCTGCGTCACGCATTTGTCGTTTTGATATTCTATGTGTATATATAGACAACCTAAAATATAGCGGAATATTTCCTCTTCTTTGTTGACTTTTCAAAGGGGAGGCCCCTTGCTGTTGGACCATTTCGTGTTCCCACGGCTCTCCCCCACTTTTTTATTTTATTTTTTGTTATCGTCTTTAATCTTTTCAATTGCTACTTTCCAATCCAACGGTGGCGATTATTTTTACTCTTCTTTTTTTTGGCTTTTTGTATTCTTTGGTGAGTGGAGGGAAATGATTTCAATTCTCCAATACGTTGATGCCGTATGATTTTACCATTCAAAGATGATGCCGCCAGCAAGAATTCGGTTTTGTGACTAAACAACTAGCAAGCAAATCACACCCCCTCGAAAAGAATGGAATTTGATTTTGTTCCGAGGAATATGCTTTCGTGGGAAACCCTTCAATGCTTCGAAAATTTTCAATTCAACTCGTAAGGAATATGTCCTAAGAGAATTTTCTTTTCTTTTTTCTAATAAAAGACAGGTGTTAGAAAAGTTCGAAACTCGTGGGCTGATCCAATTAGCCCCTCTTAAATAAAGACAAGCTTTCGAACCAAATTCCAAACTTTCTTCCATCTAATTTATTAAGATCGACTCGAACGTCTCCACTGACAAAAACAGTCAACGGATTGCAATTAAAATATAATTTAGGAAAACCTCGAGCTTAATAGATAAATACCGAGATTATCTTGAGGCTAATGACCAGATTCGTGACTAACTGATTGAGCGAATTTAAAAATCGAATTGAAAAGGACACAAAGTGATTAGAAAAAAAAGGAGAATTGGTCCGTGGGGTCACGGAAATGATTGTGGGTTTTGGAGATGATGAAGGCAAAGGGGTGGGAGGGGGGGCATGATGGTTCATGCTATGGGTACAACCACCTTTTCGTGCGGTTCGTGAAGGGGCAATGCCACCCACCGATGCTCATCATGTCCTCCTCCTAAATTGCGTGACACCCAAAAAACAGCTTTAGGCCTTCCTTTTTTCATGTGACCTAGATTAAAAAAAATAATAATTATGAAAAAAATAAAAAGTGACAATCACTCTCCATCTTGCTAATTTCATCGGGTTTTTTTCGTTACTTTCGCACCCCCTCCGGAGTCCTCTATCGAAGTTCGAGTCGCCGCGTGCCTTAGGGCTCTTGATTTTTCACTTTTCTTCTTACCAGTGCACGTGCAATGATAGCACGGGATGGAGCCTCGGGTCACGTGTCGACGGCGCGCGAGTTTAGCGGATCCGGTAGTTTCCGACATGCATCGACGCGCATGCCCCGCTCGTGCAGGTCGGGAACTCCCCCGCCAAATCCGAGGCCATCGTTTTGCAATAGGGAAAAGGGATGGCAGGAGGGATTTTACTTGTTCTTGGAAGAGAAAGATTGACCAAATCAATTTCCGATTTCGCCTTCAATGGAGTCAAAGGCAAAGTTTTTCCGCCAAGTATGTATGCCTTCGAAGTTATTTTGTTTGAATTCAAAGTGGTGAGCTTTTGTATAGTTTAAGAGTAAATAATTGGTGTTTTCCTCGATATAAAAAGATTGTGTAAAAGGAGCATCTATGTCTCTTTATGAATAGACAATTAAAATTGGAATAAATGTGAAGGGAATATCTTTAGGTGCCGGTGGAAGAAACGAGGCCAGCTGATTATTCTCTACTCAAAGTTGAGGTGACTAATCCATCATTCTAGAACAGTTAACGACTTTGTAGACCATAGATTTGAACATCAAAACAAGAAGAAAAATATAAAAAACAACGAAGAAGCAGCCAATAGACCCTCTTCGGAAAAACCCAAATGGTCAAAAAGACGATTGACGATGTACGTTGTTATTGCCCGCAAGTTGAGCCTACGACCTGAAACATGGGATGTAGACGCGGCCATTTTGAATGGACCGAGTGAAGACACGAAAGGGTGCACGATAATGAGGATATACATGCAAAATAATAACATGAGGAAGTGTTGACATCTGAATGACGACTTGTATGTTGATGCGTTATTAAATGGTGAAATTACAAAACAAGTAATGAACTTAGGTTCATCCTATTTGTACCATCAATTGGTTTCTGTCACTTCTTATCACATTAAATTGACTACAATAACTCTTACAAGTCTCGCTCTTAATTCAATATCATTTCTGACATTTTTCACCCTTTATCATTGACTCCTCACACCCTCTTTTTCATTGGATTAACTACACTATCATGTGCGATTCCTGCTCTTGATTTGATATTATATCTTCCCTTATTATTGGGTGTTGTAAAAATCACAGGTGTGGCCTTGCCAACCCTTGACGGTCACATGTGAGAGTTGGTGAACCCTCACTGGTCGCTGGGTGAGAACCAATTGGCTATCCTTGCTAGACTTGGCAAGGAAAAAATAAAGAAGGAAAGGAAAGCAAGATAGAGAATTTAAAAAAAAATAAAATCAAATTTAAGAAAATACATAAAAAATTATCAACGTTAATGCCGATTGTTTCACTCATCACTACTAGTGTCCTTAGATATACTCAATTAGCAAAACATGAAAACGTTTAGAATTCAATTGACACACTTGAATAGTTTATGATTAGATTAGCATAAGTCCAATAAGTTTAAGGTTTTTTTTTTGATAATTTTCCCCTTATTACATGATCCGTTTCTCCCAAGAGCTTGAATTATTAGGAAGCGGAACGACGATGTCCTTTTTGACCTTTAACCCACCTAGAGAGAGAAAAAAAAAGTCTCCGTAATCAGAATCTGGATTGTTAATAAATAACCGAGACACGGGCCCATGATCAAACTTTTCATAAAAAGAACTAATCATTTATTAGGCCCGATCTACTATTGTATTGGGCCAGACTCAAGCCCGCCCACCCATCGGGCCTAACAGATTTTAATTGAGATCCAGAAAATTGCAGAGATTGCAGGTGGAATTGATCTGCAGAAACAGTGGGCCCAATTGGCCAAGTTTTCAATTTGGTTCCGCCTTCATTCCGATTTTTATTGTCGACTATTCTTTCAAAGCTTCATCAATTTTATTTCCTTAGCAATGGAAAGAAAAATAGGGCAAAATTTCACATTTGATGTTCTTTTCACATTTTTTTTGGTAGATTAAATATGGCCTTTTCCCCGCCGCAAGTAATCAGATAAAGAAATAGAATGATTGTGGTAATAAAAATTATTGTTTCGATATATTTCTTTCAACCGTCGCATGTATAATGATAATATAGTTTGCCTGCAAAATGGTAAGGCATTTAATTTCTGAAATGCTTTCTATGAAATTATCTTGAACGCTATATTACAAATTCATACGGAGAAAAGAGGGATAGTAAATAGTTGGTCAACGTCATCTTTAGTCTTATCTTAAAAAGCAGTTGAATTGGAATATTAAATGAATGCCAATTTGCAAATACGTCAACACGCTTAAAAGGACATTTATAGAAATGTATCGATTAATTAATGAGTTTCCATTCTATACTTGATTTGAGAGCTTCAAGTTTGTGTGAATTCTCAGGTTACGCTAGATGTTTATTTTTCCACTTTTTGCTTCCCGATTTGTGCTTGCTTTGAGAGCTTCGAAATGACGTGATTTCCCAATTTGTGTTGGGTATTTATATTTTTCCTTTCGCTTCCTAGTTTGTGTTTGATCCTGAGGCTGCTTTAAGCTCGTTAGAAAAATCACTTTCTTGGTGATGATAATGCTTCATGATCCACGGTGTAAAATCCTTTTGCTGATAATGCTCATGAAGAAATCTTGCTTTTTGTGTTTTTTGAACCTCGAACAATCGTTTGATGAGATGATATTTTGCTTGTGCTTGTGAGCTTTTTCTTAAAGTAGATAGTGAATTCTTTCTTTGACAGCAGTTGAGAACTCCATGTCTGACCATAAAAAGAGAAAAGGAAATGTGGAAATGAACTTCACGAACACCATCTTTAACAGCAGTGATACAACAGCAATACAAAAGACATTTACGCATATTTCAAACAGCAGCAATACAAGCTTTATGAACATCGTCTCTAATGTCACAACCAACTCCAACACATTCAAATCCAGTCACTATCCAAGTCCAACACATCCAACTCACTTTGAGATTCCTGAGTCGTGGGATGTCTAGAGACTTGGCTTCAAATATTGCTAGCATGGTTTGCACCACTTCGAGGAATTTCTTGTACTGTGTTATTGCCAGGCATTAAATTACATGGGAAGAAAAGACAAAATGCTATTTTGCTAACCGTGGTGGAATAAAAACTCCTTAAGAAAATAAAATATATAACTAAAGTATGAGTTTGCAGTGGTTTTAGATCCATAAAGGCCATATCAACATTTTACTGGGGCAAATTCAAAGCCAAATGAAGTACTGCACAAGTGGATTGCTCACCCTCTTCTCAGATCTCACAACAATTTATTGTGACCTTACGGATCCAGTCATGGTATCTTCACTTTTAGTCTATTAGATGTCCTTATTTCAACGGCCGGTTGCTTGGCATGCTTCCTTGGCCTACTTCTTTTAGCCTGCAAATAAAGGACATATACAATAAAGGCAATTTAAAGGCAAAGTTTGCTTGAATTTCCTCTGGGAGTCTGTGCTGGAGATTAAGAGCATGGTCTCTTGTTGGGTCCAATAGCATGATAGTTGGAGCATGACATGGTAGTACCAACTTTCAACATTTTATTTGGATTAATGTTAGTGACTCTTGGCTTCCTTATTCTTTTCCCTCTCTCAGCATTTTTTCTCATCACCATCGGGTATTTTCTTATCTTTCTTGAGTCTCCTGGAAACTTTCTAAATGGTGGAGGAAGTAAAAACTCTTCACTGATCACTAGCCATGCTTCTTCTCATTCGAGGTAGGTAATTCCATGGTAGATGGCAACGCTCATATGCAGTTTTATTGAAAGAGTCGGTTACATAATCATTTATTTAGGTTACACTTAATTAATTGATGCACGAGAGAGCATGACTACATGGTGTCTTCCAATTTGGAAGCACGTCTTCTCATTCACATCAATTACAAACTTGTCGTCATTTACAAGAGAAGCTTAATGTGTAAGTCGAATTAAACCTCAAAACCCTTTAAGGCCCATCTCCCTAAAGACGTTGGCCTTATCGGCCATGGTGAAGCAATACTTGGTGATTTTTAGGTTCCCATTTGAAAATCTGCTAAATTTCCAAAGTTTGTCCCAATTTCCTCTTAATTCAGCCAACTTGATGCCCAAGGTTTTCTCCCCATTTTCAATCCCAAAACGATGTTGTTTAAGGAAGAATTTATGCTCAACTTTCCATGTCATTCTTCATGGCAAATTGGTCGAGACGTTATCTGTCACATGTGCATTTTAATGGAGATATTGCTCAAGCTATTGACGAAGGATAGAGAAGTATCGATAAAAGATTTTTCGTAAGACGAAAAATTAGTAAAGTGCATGAATATTGGTTTTGGATCTTTAATGGTATTAACTCAAACTTTTATTGTTGGACCATCTTATCAAAGCTTCATCAATTTCATTCCTCGGCAAGAAAAGAAAAAAATAAAAAAATAAAAGAAATAAAAAGATAAAAAGGAACAACTCGCCTTGTTTGACAATCCAAGAAAAACAAATATCCCATTTGAATGTTCTTTTTCCATTTTCTGCTGGTAGAATAAATATTATTTTTTTCCCAGCCACAAGTAATTAGACAAAAAAGAAAAATGATCGCGAAAAAAAGAATAGTTGTTTTGATACTTCTTCTCACCCTCACAGATGCAATGAAAAAACAAAACAATTATCAAGATACTTTTATAAAATTTTCCCAAATGCCATCTATCAAACTTGAATAAAGGGATTTATGCAAATAATTGGTGAATTTTATCTTTCAGATACGATTCTTGAAAAATCGTTTGATTGGAAGAATAAGTGACTGGAAATTTATAAAAATATTATTCTCTTCTCAAGGATATTATAGAAATTTATGGATTGGCTAACTTCTTAACTTCTTATTATCACAGTTAACAATTAACTGGACAACCTCTTCATTTTCATTTCTCGAATATTTCGACACCCCATTTCACTTTCAATAAAAATAAAATTTCAAATTAAAATATAATGGAAAAGAAAAGAAAAAAGCTTTTTGAAGGATGTCTTCTCCGAGCGGTAGTGGTCAACTGGTCATTAATGAATTTTCCAGTTTAATCCCAAATATTTCCAAAATGTGGCTCTTGAGTTTGTCCATTTATAAAAGGTAAATGGCACAAATAATTTTTAAATTTTGACCCAATATACAAGAACTTTAAATTTGTTCAATGTAGTCCATAAACTTTAATTCAATATGCGATATTATCTTTGAATTTTTAATTTATTCAATGTAGTCCCCACATCGTATGAAAATGTCAAATATTATTCTTCTAATAATTCAAGTATAAGGGTAATATTTTCACATAGTCTGGGAATTAAATTGAATATGTACAAAAAATTCATTAAATATATTAAATATATTAAAGTTTTAGAGATGATATTACATATTGAATAAAAGTTCAGGACCATATTGATTAACTTTAGAGTTTAAGGATCACATTACATATTAAGACCGTTTATGTCATTTCATTTTTGCTATCTAATTTCTTTTTCATCCGTCTTTCTTTCTTTTCTATTTAATTACAGGGTCTCAAAAAGTCGGAATGTGTTAATTGCAATTTGAGACTGCAGGAAAAGAAAACCGAAAAAAAAAAAAAAAAGCCACAAACTCAAAAACACCTGGAACTGTATAAAGCACAACTTGTCTCCGTTTCCTGTTTCTCTCTCTCTCTCTCTCTCTCTCTCTTTCTGCCTCTCGATACTCTGTAGCTTCCCACATCCAAGATCGCAGTGCTTCGATAAACGTACGCGACCGCAGGCCTGAAGAGAGAGATCTGCCTTCATCTCTCTGACTCCGGCGGGTATCTGCAAGAAAAAGGAGCGATCTTTTCCATGGTATGATGGCTTCTTCGATCTCCTCATCGAGTCCCCGCACTGTAGAAGAGATCTTCAAGGACTACAACGCTCGGCGCACCGCCCTCGTCCGCGCTCTCACTTACGGTATCGATCCCCGTGCCTTCGCCCCCCCTGGATCTTCGCATGCATGCGTTTTCTTTTGATGGGTCCGAGCCTGAATGCGTGCGCCTTCGATGTTTCGTCTTCTTTTTTGTTGGTTTTGTTTTGGGTTGACGCCGTCGTTGGTTTTGTGGTCAATTTGTTTCAGATGTGGATGAATTCTACTCGCTCTGCGATCCAGGTGAGCTCGGTGTTCTAGGTTTTGTTGTTCGTTCTTGTTTTTTCTTTCGAATTATAGGGCGAATGCAAGATTGCTGCTTTACGCTTTTTGAAGGGAAAAGGTTTTGACTTGAGCTTATGCTGTAAATTTGGGGAAGCGGGATATGATGTGTGCGGGAAATGGGTAACTGATATTAGGCGATTTTTGTATGAAACCGCGGTCAATTTGCTTGGGGAAGTGGCTGTAGTGGGTTGATGAGAAAGGGGGTAAGTGGGATATAGGTTATTTTTGGTTCTTTTCATTCATGATCTGAAGGAAATTCTTATTTTTGCTTTGATTTCTTAATGGGTATTTCAGTTGTGATTAGGGACTCCAAATTTTAAAGCTCCTTTTTTTTTTTTTTTTTTTTTTTTGGGGGGGGGGCGCTGGGGGCGCTGGGGAGAAATTTAAGGTTTTCTCTGTTTGATACGAGACTACGAGTGACTTAAAATGTTTTGTCTGTGGATGGATATTTTGCATTTCAAGAAAAGGAGAATTTGTGTCTGTATGGTCATGCAACCGAAACATGGGAGGTGGCTCTGCCCGCCGAGGAAGTACCTCCAGAGCTTCCTGAACCAGCCTTGGGCATTAACTTTGCTAGAGATGGAATGAAACGCAAGGACTGGCTGTCTTTGGTGGCTGTGCATAGTGACTGTTGGTTGCTTTCTGTGGCCTTCTACTTTGGTGCTCGACTTAACCGCAATGAAAGGTACTTGCCTTTTGCCTTCACTTGTTGGAGATTGTCATTGCATTTGCGCGCATACCTAATGGGTCTGTTGAGGTCAATATTGTTATTCTGGGTGCCCTACGTCCCAATTCAGCAAGGCAGCTAACACAATTAAGATATACCTATATAAATCTAATGGTGCTAGCTTATTCTAGTAAAAAGCCATTCTGCAATCTTTCACTCAAGTTTGGATTTTGAATTAGGTACAGCAACTTGAAGTGTTTTACACCATCAGATTATTATAGTTGAAGTTGCACTATCGTTCATGGTTTCAGTAAATGCCACTGAAAATAATTTTGGTTCCATTACAATGAAGGACTCCGAAGTGAATGCGTGAGACTGTATTTTGACTCAAATCAACCTGGCTGAATTGCAGTTAAATTTGTTAAGCTTTTTGTCATTAATTGCATTCTTGACAAGTGGTCTGTGTTAAACTTAATACTTTTATGGGTACTTTGATTTAATTAACTATTGTTGAGGAGTGCTTTCCCTACAACATGGGAATATGCGGGAACACCCTCCAGATCATAGCAGAAATACTCAGAAAACCTGTATTTAAAGACTTATAGTGACTCCTTGTTGGTTCGGAAATAGATATTATTGGTGAGGAACTGATGTGCCAACATATTAAAATTTCTTAATTTGCTTGATGGCTTTATGGGAATGACATTTTGTTATGAAAATTATGTTATTACCTCTCTTTGATATTGGTTTTATCATTTAATTGACAATGTTTTTCATGACTACTTTTACCATACTGTCTTTTTGTTTTCTTCCCTTATTCTGACTTGTATGAAAGATTTCGAAATTAAATTTTCATCTAACTTCTTGCACGTATGTACTGATTGACACTAAGCCTTATTTTGGAAGGGGTAATTGGGTCCTCCGTCATTTACTCAACAATGGTTTTCATGTCTACTTTTACAATATTGTCTTTTTGTTTTGTCCCATTATTCTGACTTCTTTCAAAGAATTTTAAATTAAATTTTCCTCTAGCTTCTTGCATGTATGTACTAATTGACCCTAACCCTTCTTGTGGAAATGGTAATTGGGTCCTTTTCTTTGGTATACATTACAAGTTCTCTTACTGAGTATCTCAAGATTTTCACTTGATGGTCACGCGTGTTATGAATGTTTGTCTTTCTTGCATGTATTTTTTTTCCTGAACAACGCTTTCACGAAGCTTGTGTTTGATTGAATATATAGGGTATATGATGCATGTAATGTGACAATGACATGTTGAGTTGCTAGTTCCTCGAGTGTAGTGTGTTAATTAGGTCACATTGTCAGAATGGGATATTTGTTCTATAACACATATAACTCAAGTTCTCAGAAGCTGGTTTTACATTAGAAATGTCTGTTTGTAGCTATACTACCAAGCATTAAAGTTACGAGAATGAGAGACTTTTACCCAATCTTTTCTTGTGGTTTATTTCTTCTGCTCTCGAAGGGTTCCTTCAACCACATGTAATCTTGTAACATGCTTGAGAAGAAATTGGGGAAAGCAACACAAACCATCCCGCCTTTCTCTTATCATATACTTTGGGTGGTTACAAAAAATTCTGTATTATACTAATCATTATGTGAATTGCATTAATTTTTAACTAGAGGGTGCGAAGTGGTCTGAAACTAGAGGATGCATAGAGTAGTTGAGGTAAAAGTTGGCAATGGTTTTTGGAATTTTATGTCCTTTCTGACCTTCCATAGTGAAGTGTCGTGTACAATCACATATTATTTATTTATTATTATTATTATTATTATTTTTTGCACCATGGGATGTGCAATAATATGCAAGGCATCTACTATAGAAAAGCAAAGACAAGCAACCCAATTATAAGTGAAGATAGTACACAAGGTCACCCCTGAACATATAGACCAAAAATGACTCTTCTTGTAAAGATAAAATGGAAAAAAGTAATTACAATGGGTGGAGTTAATGCACGTGATGGAAGGGGATGAAAAGATTTTTAACTTCTTGGTCTGTTACTTTTATTTCCAATATTCTCTTGGCTCGGAGGAAAATGGTGTTTTAGGTCATGAATATCTGTCAACTAAATGTTTGTAAATATACAGAACTAATAAAACGGAGTTGGGAGCCATTTACGCATTCCAACAATTACAAGAAGTAGAGTCTTGGGTTTTCTCTAGTTTTCCTTCTTTACATGCCAGTGTGCTATGTCCTTGAGTATCTTTTTCTAAGTTGATCTTTTGGCAAAGTTTAATTCAAATGGCGTTTTTGTTTTGTTGTGAAGGATGAAAATATGAGAAAGAATGCAGCTCTGTCATAGGAGATATCAAGATGTGAATTCTGAGGAGGAGAAATAAGTATTTAGTGAAGATTTTTGCATGTGGTTGACTTGCACCATCAGCATTATGGAAATCCTGCTTGTTCTTGACGTGACAACCTAATAGAATTGACCAGTTGACTTTCACTACTATCATGCTCTGAACATTTCATAGTTAAAAAGATAGATGATATGAAGTAAAATGAAGTCCTTAATGATATTTCACGAGAAAATGGTGGATGGAACTCTTGATGATAAAATTACTAACATTCAAAGAAACATTACGAGCAAATGCATGCTCTTTCTCCACTGTGCATATAGATGTTAGTTGGTACTTCATCGAGGTCACTAGACAAGTTGGTACTAGAATGGTCAAAAGCAGGATATAAGAAAATCCTAGTGAACCTTATATTTAGGACCTTAGGCTCTTGATCGAGCCTTCATTGAGTTCACTCTGTCTCTCTCTCATGCAAGCACACGTGCACAAAGGCATGAATCCACCTACTCATGCACTCACTTAGATTTACATTTATCACTGTGTCACACCAGTCATTGACTCTCATATGTGCTGTCAAACAACTACAATGATTGCACTATCCTCTGCTCGTGCAAGTGTATTATCATGCAAGAGTTATTTATTTTTAAGCTCCTCATGCTTGCTCTACTTCTGCCCGTATGGGGTTATATCTTGTCCTGATACAAGGAATGAGAACTCGAATATTCCAAATTTTGCAGGAAGCGTTTATTTAGCCTGATAAATGATCTGCCAACCCTTTTTGAAGTCGTGACGGAGAGAAAGCCTATAAAAGACAAGCCTAACATGGATAGTGGGAGCAAGTCGAAAAACAGCACTAAGGTTGCTTGCTCTCTCTCTCTCTCTCTCTCCCCCTCTGCCTCCCCTCACAACCACCCCCCCCCTCTCTCCTCTTCTTTCTCTCTTCCTCTCTCATATGCACGACCTAACCTTTGCATTTTCAATCCAAGCATATTTTCTTGCTGCGTCTTTCTGATGACACCCACTCGATTATAGAAGATTACTGGCATTGAGCTACCCTTTGTCCCTCATCGTATTATTGATGCATGCACCTAATTAACAATCTGAGATTTAGCAAATTGGGACTGTAGTTCCAATTAGAGTGGCAATGTTGATCGACACAGTGGAGGTCCATATTTCTCATAGTAAACTCAAGTGTCTCGTGATAGAACACCTTCCCCCAAACCCAACCAACCCCCCTCCCTTTTCCTTTTTTTTTTCCTCTCTGCTCTCTTAAATGCACGACCTAACCTTTGCATTTTCAATCCAAGCTTATTTTCTTGCTGCTTCTTTCTGATGACACCCACTCAATTATAGAAGATTGCTGTCATTGAACTACTCCTTTGTCCCTCATCGTATTGCTGATGCACCTAATAATCAATCTGAGATTTAGCAAATTGGGACTGTAGTTCCAATTAGAGTGGCAATGTTGATCAACGTCGTGGAGGTCCATATTTCTTATAGTAAACTCAAGTGTCTTATGATGAAACATCACCCCCTTCCTCTTTCTTCTTCCCCCCCTCATCTCTTATATGCACGACCTAACCTTTGCATTTTCAATCCAAGCTTATTTTCTTGCCGCTTCTTTCTGATGACACCCACTCGATTATAGAAGAAGATTACTGGCATTGAGCTACCCCTTCGTCCCTCATCGTATTATTGATGCACCTAATTATCAATCTGAGATTTAGCAAATTGGGACTGTACTTCAAATTTAAGGAGCACCGACACACGGACACACGACATGACACGGCGATACGTCATTTCTCAAAAGATAGAGAATTTCGAGATGTTGGGATATGTTGTATATTATATAATAAATTATTATTTTTATGAGTATTTTAATCAAATTAACTTGATTCAAATTTATAAAGAAATAAATAATAAAAAAGAGCCCATAATGAATTTTTACATTAAAAATATTAATTCATCATTTGTTAACGTCATTCATCATTTTAATTTGACTAATTCAACTCCTCTCCTATAATTAATAAAACTTGGAGGAACAAAAAGAACAATTCACATTCTGAACATGCGTGTCAGAGTGTGTTGGAAGAGAAGCAAAAAGATAAATTTGGAATGTGAAATTGTGTATCATGAAAAGTAAGAGTTGGAACGTGTTGGAAGAGAAGCAAAAAAATAAATTTGGGATGTGAATTGTGTATCATCAGAAGTAAGAGTTAGAAGAAGAGAGAAGGTTAGGTTTTTCTTCTTTTCCCATTCATTATTTTTATTATTTATTATTTAAAAAAAAAAAATTAACTCGTATGTGTCGGAATTACATGTTGAAACTTCGAACTTGCATGTCAAAATTCCCGATTCAAGTGTTGCGGAGTGTCAAGAGAGTTGGCTAGGTATCTGAATTTCCAACACGTGTTGACCGAGTGTTGGAGTGTCCAACACGACATAAAGGTTTCTGTAGAGTGTAAGTGCTTTTTGGGTTCCAATTAGAGTGGCAATGTTAATCAACATGGTGGAGGTCTACATTTCTCATGGTAAACTCCACAGTGTCTCGTGATAAAACAATCTCTCCCCCCCGCCCCCCCGCCCCTTTTTTCTCTCTTCCCCCTTTTCTCCCCCTCTCCCCTTTCCCTTTCCCTCCTCTCTTATATGCATGATGTATGCACGACCTAACCTTTGCATTTTCAATCCAAGCTTATTTTCTTGCTGCTTCTTTCTGATGACACCCACTTGAATATAGAAGATTACGGGCATTGAGCTTTCCCAGTACTGATGCACCTAATTAACAATCTGAGATTTAGCAAATTTGAACTGTAGTTCCAGTTAGAGTGGCAATGCTGATCAACATGGTGGAGGTCCATATTTCTCATAGTAGACTCTAGCGTCTCATGATAAAACATCTCTTAAACTCAAGTGTCTCATGATAAAACATCTCTCTCCTCTCTCTCTCTCTCTCTCCCTCTCTGTGTCCCCCACCTTAAGCACAACCTTAATTTTGTGTTGCAGAGATCCATCGATGGACCAACTAGAAGCACCCCGAAGCCATATGAAGAAAACTATGGCGAAGAGGAAGATGAACATAGTGAAACACTCTGTGGAAGCTGCGGTGGTAACTACAGTGCCGATGAGTTTTGGATCTGCTGTGACATCTGCGAAAGGTGGTTCCATGGGAAATGCGTGAAGATAACACCGGCCAAGGCCGAGAACATCAAGCAGTACAAATGCCCTTCTTGTAGCTCAAAAAGGAGCAGGCAGTAGTAGCTCCGGAGGCTAATAGCATGTGGAGGGGTTTGCTTGCAAGCATGACAACTTTGGCGGTTTAACTACAGCATCTCATGGTAATTAATATCATCCAAAAGCATCAAATCTGAAGTTAGTCCTCTAATTAATACTACAATTCTTTTTGCTTTTCTGCTAAGTTATGTTGAAGTTTTAGCCGTAGAAATGTCAGTACTTTGTCCTTGGACAAGATTTCGGCTGCTTTCTGCACAAATCAGTCTCTCTATGGATGTTTGTACTGTAAGAAATGTTTTACCCTAATAGTAGTTTACAATATATGAGCTGATTGTTCAGTTAAAACTTGATATCTATATCTATGTCTGTTCTCTCATTTCTAAGGCTGGAACATATGGTCTCGTCTAGGCACTTGCGATTCATTCCTGGACTGAAGTGCGTAGGGCCTGCGAATGACAACTACCAATCTCTGTCTCGAGTTCATATTTTGCATTTCGTTCTTGGGATTTTTTATTCTTTAGTTGAACTGTTCTTGGGACTGACCTTGTAGAAAAGCAGGAGGCCCATTAGCCTCCTGATACCGTAGGGAAGAATCAAAGCTCTACCTGAAGTAGGCCAGGCTAAGGTTTATCCTTTCAAATCCATGTGTGTGCTTCCATGGCAAAGCCTTCTTGGGTTGGGAGTGCTGTCTTCTCTTGAGTTTTGCATCCTTGAGTTTTGAGTTGATCCGGGTAGCTCGGAGTTTGTTCAAATGATCGGGTTCGGGCAAGTTGCTCCCCTTCTCAGTTTCAGCCTTGGCGACAAGACCAACTGATCCAGCGCCGGTTAGTTATTCCGGAGAGAATTTGATTGCTCCATCAAGATGTAAGAGGTCATGACGCAATAATGCATGCGGATGAACAGGAAAAAAGTAGAGGGATTGAAAAAATCTGCGATGACATACTGGCTGAGAGATGCATGAGCACAGGGGTGACCAAGATTAAACGAAAACGTGCCTTGATGTTTGAGATCACGTGGTCATTTCCTCGGACACTCGCCTGTCTAAATCTCGCATGGTCAATCCAGCTATGTCGGGCCCCTACCTGCCGGAATTATTTTCTTCGTTTTGAATAACTTGTCCTTCGCCAGCCTATCGTCCGGAAGAAAGATGGTAACCATCATCATCACCCTCCCTCTCCTCCTCGGTCTCTCGCCATAGTCGTCACCGAAACGAACGGATATCGCCATCATCCATTCAGAAGTACGCATCGGAAAAGGAAATCACGAATCGCGAGTTGCGGTTTTCGCGCAAGTTCTCGGTCAAGGTTAGCCCGATAAGGATAGGGTCGCTTTTGCACGGCCCGTTACGGCTCGATAGGTCAATCGATGGCGTGATTCACGTTGGAACATCTTGCTCAAAAAGACAATTGCCCGGCATGTATAATAAATATCTAGCGATGACCGCTGGATAAAGGACGGGCTCGAGCGTGTGACTCCACGACACGATTTCCTACATCAAAGTTAACAAAGAAATATCAAAAGCTATTTCGACACATAAGAATATGAAAGTAAACTTCCTTCCTATAGCACTGTAATTTTCCTAGACTTTGTAGTAATTTCATGACTCAGAAGTAATTTAAATCTTTCCAAAATTAGTTAGTAAACCTATGAACATCCTAAGTAATCGGAATGCACGAGTAATTCTTTTCACGTTCATTTGTTTATTTCTAATTACGAATGTAAGTTTCTTTATTTGGTTATTAGTAATTACTATGGCATATAATCAGCAAATTTTTTCATATTGATTGTAGTCTATTGTTACTCATAAAGTTCCTTAGTGTTTGGTAATTTCATAGCACAACATGAATAAGTGTTTGTTCTTGGAGAATGACTGATTTAGAGAACATTTTACTAAAAATAATCACCTGTATCATCTATCAAAAAAAGAAAAAGAATTAAACAAAAAACATTTTCGTCGTTTTCGAAAGTGTTTAGACTTAAATTATTGTCGATATGGAAGTATTCTTCATTGATTAATTATTTCAAACGATACAATCGATTAATATTAGGAAAATATTTTCCAAATTATTATTTTTCCATGAAACAAATGGATTAGTCCATAAAACGTCTTGCATATTTGAAGGTTCTTCCGGCTCTAATTATCATTGCTACCGAGTAAGTGAAATAATCAAAAGACGAATTAGAGGAAGCCTGAATCTCTTGTACAGGGAACTTTTGGATAATCCCCCAATAATTCGTGAAAATAAACTTGTTAGTTGGCCATATTCTATACATTTTTTTATTTTATCTAAGTTCATCAAGGTTCCTTTGTATTTTAAATTTTGCCTCAATTATTTTTAAACGGACAGCTCATTATTGAACGCTTATACGATCCACGTGTTGAATTGCTTAGCAAAAAATTTAAAATAAGAAGTTTTCTTGGAAGATGATCCATCCCTTTCAAATATTATCTCAGGTCTCGGAGTCGATCAACTCCACAGAAGATGCAAATAAAGAAAAGTAAACTTGTAGTTTTTGTATAACATGATTGATATGCAATACATCTGTCCCGTCATTTTCCATCGGTATCAAAATGCAAATAGCTCTCTGGACCACCACCAACATAGGCACCACAAGTGGTCGACTAAATCACGCAAAAATAAAATAGAATAAATAAAATATAAAATAAAAGTGACCAAGTACATATTGGCCTCTGTATACTTGTCCGAACGAATTTTTTTTTTGGTTATTTTTTATTTTCTACAACGCACCCGAATCTCAGCCTCAGCATATCAATTATTGTCTCATCCGAAATTGTAAACAGTGAGACCGATGTGGAACAACCATTCAAGAGAGTTCCAGAAATTCAAACCAACAAAACTACCGCCTGACGTGGACAACCGGTTTTGTTCAACCGGTTCCACTTTATTTTTATAAAAATCCGGTGGCGTTATTTCCATTTCGGGGAATATATATCAAACATATTCGGTATTCCAATATAATACAAATGTGAGAAACAGTAAACCCGCATGTGACGCATTACCCTATTTTTTATTTTATTTGTAGTTTTTCCCAGAACTTGAATAGTCGACATGTTGACTTTTGCACCGGATCAACCACCCTCAGGACGTGTCGTATTAATTTTCGCATATTTAAGAATCTATTTTAAAAAAAAAGGACAACTATATTATGATGATCACAAGCTCTTTTGCAGTGGAGAATAAGATCTAGGGTTTTCCACTTTATGCCGCAGCATATCGGTGTATAAGAAAACGGAGGACCACAGCATTCGATTGCAGATTGGAAAAAGCTAAGCAGATGCTGTTCTGCAAGAAAGGAGAGGACCATCCTAAGTGATGTGTTCTCTTATAAGTTGATGACTACCCCCATCATTTTTATATAGGAGCGATGCACATGTGCTGTGAATAATTTAGGGTTTTTCTCTGGCAAGAAGACGTGCAAACACTGGGAAAATCAATTGAGGCGAATCGTTGAAAGTGTGTGTCAAGATCTGCTTCCGCCATTGGCATTTATGATGGCAGTGTGGAAGGTTCGAGAGCTACTGTTGATCGTCGAGGATACAGATGAATCTAACTCTGAGTGAAATCTGATTCATATCCCATGTGCTTACTTTAATCCTGAAAATTTAGGAATCTTGATTGTCCGAGCCACTAGATGCCTCAATCAATGGTGCCGGGTCGGAATCGGATAATATTATAACATTTGAGATGCGATTTATAAAAAGTATAGGCCCTTGAAACATTCCAGAGAAAACCAATCGGATGGATATGACACGAATCCACAACTTGGTTTTTCCTTTATTCATTTTCTCTCTGGTCTTGTTTTTTTATGTTCAGTCCCCTCATGATAAGAGCAAACTGTACAGTACAGTTAAAGAGCTGCTAGCCAACAAGTAATTGTTTATATGTGATTTCAATTAGCGACCAAATCAACGCATGCCCGCTCTTCAGTCACCATCATTTCGGAGGTTTTAAAGATTCAACTTGGGATTTTCCACGCGGACCCCTCAATCTTATGAAGAGTCTGTATTCATCGAACGTCTTTGGTTGGTACAGCGAGGCTCTTTCCTTGGTCACGAGGTCCTTTGCTGGCTCGATTGGTATGTCGCTTTTCGGATTGTAGAAGAAGGCTAGAGAGACGCGCTCTTCTGAGGGATTGACAATGACACGGTGCTCCACGCTTTTGTAGATTGCATTGCTCAGTACCTATTTGAATCAAATGACCGGATTAGTCCACCAGGCATAATTGACCAAGTTACAGGACAAGGCGAAGTACGTATCTGTCGTGTTTGAAGAAATTTCTACATGTCAGCTAGATGGCTTCTTAGCAAAAGAAATAATTTTGTGACCCACAAGGGATTAGAATTGGAAAGATTACTGCTCATAGTTATCCAATATTTTTCTAGGACATCGACATTGCGGAGAGGACCTACAAAGTCACCCTACTAGAGAACTTGACAATTAACCATCTAATGAATGTTGTTCTGTGTCATCCACAGACCTTATCTCATAATCCTAGTCTAGTTTATCCAATATGATTAATAAAGCAGATTACGTCAATTGAAAGGAGGATTTTTTTTTCCCTTAAAACTTAGAGGTTCACATAAAGACAGATAGTTAAAATAAAATCTTTGCATACATTCCATAGACTCTGCCCCCATGAGCTAAGATTTGATTACTGGACAAACAAAACAAACAGCTTCAAGAAATCAAATCATGTAGGAGATTGTCAATATTTTAGCAAAGGATGAGCTCACATCAGGAATTTAAATGTATTGCCACCTACACGTGGAGACACGTCAAGTAGATCAGACAAAACACCTATACAAGGTTTCTTAGATATCCATCTTAGCATCGTGGTTGCTGTAATTTGTCTCAAGAGAAGAGGAGAGAAGTTTTCTTGTCCATTAGCTGTGCAGAAAAAATCTAGGACACCATCTGTTCATGCACAATATATAAACTTTGACAAAGACAATGACCAAGAGAAAGTAACTTTTTTTTTTTTTTAAATGAAATGAGTGAAAGTGAACTTCTAACAGACGTCTTTTGGTAATGCACGTTGACCCTGACTGGCTGAGATGACCATGCTCACAATTCTCAGCCAAGCATGTCTTGTAACAAGATAACTATTATCAAGAGCCGAGGGGGGGTAAAAAGGAAAAGATAAAAGCACCTGAATTTGATCTCCGATGTTGACTATGAAAGCGTGCCGGGCGGGCTTCACAGTGATCCAATTCCCGTCCTTGCGGACTTGAAGGCCCGCAACATGATTATCCGGCAGCAGCAAAGTCATGCCTCCCGGGTCTGAGTGGGAGGACAGGCCGAGAGTCAAATCCGGCTGAGGGCATTTTGGGTAGAAGTTCACTCTTAAGCAAGCCCCGATATTCTCGCCGCCAAACGCATTCTGAAGATACTCCTCGCTTAGTCCCAGGTTCACAGATAGCACTTTCATCAGCTTCTTTGCCAGTATCACCAGCTGCTTCCCATACTCATCGATCACTTCCCTGCGCAAAACCGTGTCGGTCCCATAGTTAGATATGGTGCATAGAAGAGTAGCATAAGATTCCTAGACAAAATTAATTTAGCATTAATAACAAATCGCTGAATCGGTCAAATGTGTACCAATTATGTAGTTTGCAACGTTTTATAGTAATTAAACTAGTTGACTAGTAACCAACATAAAGTCCAGATTCCAACAACTAGGTTAAAAAAGAGCAATTTTCATGAAGAATTATCTTGCTAAACTAGTCGGTAGAAATTAGATCATTTTTTTACCTGCAGTCAGATGGAAGAAGAGGCCACTTGTTATAGTCCTTCAATGAGCAGGGAAGGTAATGGAGGAAATAGTAGTCGCTCCAATCGAGAATGGCGCCTTTCTCGACGCCCAATCTACTTCCATATCCTTCGTAAGTCTTTGGCGAGTTGGCATGCTTTTGCTTGACGTCCATTGGCGAGTGGAAGAACTCGCGCCAGGCTTCTCGTGCCCGGTCCATGAGCTCCGGGCTCACCCCATGGTTCACGACTTGGAAAAATCCCCAGTCTCGGCAAGCATGGTTAATTTGGCTTATGGTATTGGCGCGAACACTGTCGTCGTCACTGTATAGCTCTCTGAGGTTGATGATTGGAATGTCAACGTCAGCAGCGGAGGAGACCAGGGACGGCCTGTCGCCCGGGGGCTTCACATAACGTTCCGGGATCACACCTAGCCCGCTGTCCGAGAGCGATTGGACCCGGACTATTGGTTCAGGCCAGTCTTGTTGGATGGAACTCATCCTGTGTCTTCCTGGTTAGGCTATGTTGTTACCGAGGTTGATATCAAAACTTCAGTACAACGAATCAAACTAAACAAAAGTTCCTTTACTTAACTCAAACCTCGCACAGAGAGAGAGAGAGAGAGAGAGAGAGAGAGAGAGAGAGAGAGCGAGCGAGAGAGAGAGTCGAGGGGGTACTTGTGGGCTGAGAATGCCAATGGAAGTTTAAATGGGGAGAGACTAGGTGGGGACAACTAGGGGCAAAGATGGTGACAAGAAGAGTAGCACGTGAATATAGTGTGCTAAAAGTAAAGAGGAGTCTGATTTTATAGAAGTGGAGCGCCTTTTGTTGGTACTTCGTTTTCGCTCGAGTCTCTGTATGGTTGTGGAAGGCTCTCCAGTGAACATGACGGCCGACATATCAGCATACAAAGAAAAAGCAAGCCACGACCACTTCAAACTCAATCAGATTTGGACATGTATGATGACTCTACGGGTGTAGTTTAGCGTTCTTGATAGGGATGACGTGAATATTTCGGCGCCGTGATCGACTTGGTCTGCGCTCTCCTTCACAAATAGGAATGAGATCATGCTATTGCTCACGACCCTCTCTCTTCACTCGGTTCTTTTGCAGCGTAAAAGCATGGGATGGGATAACAGAACACGAGCTGCAATGTCAGGGCGAGATCTTCTTTCCTTTTCTGGCCATTGACCCTTGAAAACGATGAAGGGGGGGGGGGAGGCTAACAGCAAGAACAAGCCGTACCTTGATTACTTTCTTCCATATGAATCATTAGAGAAAAGGAAAACCCATGTCCTGATCTTGGTTTTAACCCACTATATATGGTCCCTGCAGTCTGATCTTTTTTTCTTTTCTTTTTTTCTTTTTCGTTCTAAATGAAATCGACAATAGGACCTAAAACCAGAGTTTGGCCAGAACTAGGTGGAGAACTATCAGTCGATGATATGAACCAGCAAGAAGACTCTATGTCTGACATAACTGAAAGGGAAATAAGCGTTGAGTCCCTATTTATCTACTACGAAAATGAAGAAACAAACTTAACAAAAGGCAAATCTGCTCTATATAAAACTCCATCCCACTGACCTGGTCCTGGAGTGCGTAGGTCCTGAGAAATTAACTTGCAGGATACTTCACTCCTCAACAGTCTGCAACTTTGTATCTTCCTCTCTAACAAGAAATGAGTTGCATGAGTACTATCCTCAAAAGTTAAAAGAAACTGACTGATTAGATTCAATGTGATGCACAAGTCAATCTTTATTATCATAAATCATCACTAGCAATCAAAATTCACTCATAATAAAATCATATCACTATTAGGGAGTATCATTATTATAACCTAACAAATTTTATATCTTGGAAAATCAAAAAGGAATGTGTTTCAAAAAACGTGCTTCAAATAGAAAGTTGATAATTTTTTATGGCGCCCGACAAGCACGATAAGACGCTCCTCAACATTTTCCCAATTACAAACCTTATCACTTTTGCAAGTGCGAGACCCGTGCGAGTCAACACTAGTGAATGGTACGCCTGAGGTGAATAAAGAGGTCATTTCTGAAAAGATTATTGAACCTCCGCAAAAGATGAACTGACGAGAGTGGGACTGGGAAGGCGATTGAGTGTAAACTAATGAGAAAAAGACAGTAATCGGGCAGGAAATAAAGAGGGATCGTGGATCCTTCTCACCCACATGCAGAATAAAAAGGAGAGAGTAAAGAAGATGTAGAGGAAGCAGAAAATGACATAAGGGCAAAGCCCACAGAAAAGACTTCGCCACGCCCCCACACACAAAAGCCAAAGAGGAAAAGAAGAAAAAGCGGTAGAGCAAATTGGACCATGCCATGCACTCCTTGTTTAAAGTTTTCCTTGATTTAATGAAACACACTGTGGTTAGATTCGAGGGATACCAGAATGACTCAGCCTTCCTACCATGTAGGTAGGAAAAATCATTAAATATTTGAAAAGTGCGATTGATCACCCTCACGTGCGATATAAGTCTTATTCATATAGAATCCCGTGATTCATAATTATGTGGAAAAACGGAATGTACTTTTTCAGATCATATAATAATTTCTCGTAAATAGAATTTCCAACTGACATGACCATTATACGTCATATGATCTTGACCTTTTGTAAGATAAGGTTCGAGAGGCAAATTATAATAGAAAGAGATGCCAAAAAGGAAAGACAATGAAATCATACCATTAATACGAGTTTGTTCAATTTTTTACTTTCCTAGTATGTTAGGATTAGTGAACTATTCGAATTTCTTGGTTCTTGTATGATAGGATTATTAGTGGCTCATTGGGTTTATATAGGCTAGCAAATGAAGCCTTTCAAAAAATTCCACTATATTTCTCCAATCATTTTCGGCATAGATACAAGATTTTATTTAGCTAGGTAAATCTAGAGCATTCATTTAATATAGTTCTGAGGTCCTTTCTAGAGGTAACAACAAGGGAAATTAAAAATTTATTAATAAAAGAGAACCTTCAATTAAGTTGTGAAGCACTATCCAAAGCAAATTTAGGTTATTGTTTTCCCCCGGACATTAAAAAGATAATGGTGATTTTCATTTCTCAAGCTCGTAGGAATAGTGACAAGTAGATTTTTTTAGGGTTAGCCTTCGAAGTGGAAGCTTGGTTGTGCTCGAGATTTGCATATACATCACAAGTCACAATAGAAAAAGAATAAGAAGCGAAGAGGAAAATGGCAAAGGCACACCTGTCTGTCGCCACGTACTTCGTCGTTTCTGATTTAGAGCCCTCGCCTTGGAAGAGACAAGAGATAGACAACATGTGTTTATTAAGACCTTATTTATATATACAAATTTTCCAAGGGAAGAAGAAAGAAATGGGAGGTTGTATCAACATATCTAGCGAAATCATAATTACCATACCAAACATAGAAAAAAACCATCACTGATACACTTTACCAATAAATTTGACGAGATTCTATCTACCATCAATTTTTTTTTCTCTATAGAAAGAATTAAGTAACCTGCTTCTTACTTACCATATTAAAGGGATTTTTTTACCTAATTGAATATTAAATCTATCTGAGGTATCGGACAAGGTGAATCTCATTAAATATGGAAATTTTAATTTCCAGCACTTAATTGGGTTACCAAATAGGCCGCTAATCTTATCTTACCAACCCCCTTCTTCTTCTTCTTCTTCTTCTTGGCGTCAAGCAAAATTGATGGAGAACACTTGGTTAAATGTTTGAAGTTCAAATGTTCTCTGTTGATAAGGTGGGTCTAATATACTAAATAGATTCTTCTACTGTTAATTTAGAATATGTGAACAGACATTACGTAGATAAAATCAAATATATTAACACTTAAGAATAGTTTCATAATTAGATGCCATAAACTAAAATAAATTAAAGCCTTCTTTCTTTGAGAGGATATAGATATATATACACACACATACACATATATATACGACAAACAATCCAACATATAAATCTAATAAAAATTGAGTTAGCATGTGTATCCTAGAAACTTCCTAATAATCGTTTGGAAAAAAAAAACGAAGTTTCTGAATGCAACAGATTGAAGTGGGCCAGTTCTCCCAAATATTCTTTACATGCATAATATTTCAGATAAACAAATAAAAAAAACAAAAGGAAAAAAACAGAGAGAGATTATACAAATAGAAGCTAGGTCTCCTGAGCGTTGGCCCGACAGTAAATTAGAAAAAAAAAATTTTGATGAAATTCCTAGCTCATGGTCTGAGTTGATTTTTTTTCTTTTTTTTTTTTTCTGAAAAGATAATAGAGACTTCGACGCGACAGCATTTCTTGATCCGATAATGAAAAACATCGATTTATTAATTTCGTTCGCGACGAAATGAACTGCAAATCTTCTTGGATCCGACCCTTTTCTCATTGTGCTTAGCATCATCGCCATAGATTATTGAAACGTAAAACAAGAGTTCGATCGACTCGATTTCTTGAACGACCGTAAGGAGATGGTAACGAGCTACTTACCTTACGACCGGGTTCTTCACTCAGGCAATTTGGATGCTATGAGAGACGGAGAAGAGTAATTTGACTGGAAGTAGCGAGTTGAGAGGGCTGATCTTTGCCTTCTTATAAGGGCAAAGAAGTCTGTCGTTCTGTTTTCGCTATTGCCACATTGCAAAAATTGCAAAATTTAAGGTCCAGATGGCTAATTGCATGGGCACCTGTGCGATTCACGTTTTTATATATCCTCATTTTGAGACCGTTTCTCTCGATGTCCGCGATAATAAATTCATGATTATCTTAACGTATGGATATACCATTTTTTCATTTTTTCCGCTAACAATCTGGCATGGTCTTAACCGACAGGCTTGCAGGGTGTTTTCGTGATTAATGATCCTTCCTCACAATCCTTACGTTAGGGAAAATTACTTAACCAGTTCTAAACATAATATAATTATACCAAATTCGGTCATAAATTTTTCAATTTTATTAGTTTAATCATAAACCTTTATATGAAATTCTAATGTAATCCTTTTTATCAATTTTGGCAAGAAATCGCTAGCGTATCAATCCAATCATCTAGCAATTTTTAACGAAAATTGGCTTAAAATACTATATTGAAATTTTGTGTAAAGATTTAGAATTAAATTTATAAAATTAAAAAGTTTGTGATTGAATCGACATCTGCATAATAAATTTAAATTGTATTGGATAATTTCCCCATTTATATTAATATCAACCACCACCTTTTACATTCGAGTTCCTACAAAGATATTGTGACATTGATCTGCATAATTTTAATTTCACTCATTTTGTCATCTCCTAATCTAATCGGAGAGTATACAAATATTTTTTAAGAAAAATTCATACGAATGCAATGTTTATTTATTTTTAGAGATTTTATCTTGTATATAATAATTTTCCAAAAGTGTTTTAAATAATTTTGTTTTTCAGAATCGTATATTGCGAGAGAATTTCACTAGTGTAAGACTTAAAAGTTAAGTCAATCCCTATCGAACGTACTATTTATCATTATCTCCTCCTCCGATCATTGTTAAAAAGAAAAGAAATAGCAGCATTTGCCAAATCTGTGCGAAAATTTCATTATTCTTATTTATAGTTGGAATTATGGTTTATAATTGAGCGAATAACATAATTTATGATAATAATAAAAATTTATTAATATAACAGTTTTTAGACTACTGTGAGAATAACAACTTCTTGTGAGTTACAAACTCTTAAAAGAGTGAATCCCACGGCAATTGATAATTATTTGTTATTTGATTTTTTGTAATCTAGAACGGACTGTTATTTTCACAGTAAATTAAAGATTGTTACTCAATTATTTCTCTAAAAAAATAAGATATACCATCTCCCTTTTCCTCTTAGTTATTGAATCTTCTAGTTTCAAGACCTATACAAGATGCACAGCATAATATAAAAGAAAAATAAGCATGCCTTATGCTATTCCTTTTATTTAAATTACATAGTTCCGCTTCATAATAATTTATACATGCATATATAAATTGTTTGGATGTGTGTAAATACTTTTTAGATTTAAGATTTTACATCAAGAGTTGACCGGAAACTACAAGGGTAAGAATTAGGTGTGTGCAAAAGAATCAGGACCTGCTTGGACCACTTGGAACTAGATCGGAATCGCCCGGAACCGGTGGTTCCTAAGGAAACCGGTCCGATTCCCAATTCCAATTTATGGAAACCGGTGAGTATTGATCTGGTTCCCAATTCCATGGGCGAATCCGCCCACCCGCTCACTTGGACCGGACCGGTTATATTATAATAATATATTAATTTTTAATATTAAAAAAATTCGAAATTAGCAAATCTAAAATTTAGGGCTCCAATTACCATCTTGTCTCAATTCACTACTCTCCTACTCTATCTCATCTCTCTCAGTTCAAAATCTCCCCGAGCTCCCTCTTCCTCTCCAATTCACCTCAAGATCTACTCATCTCCCTTCGAGTCCTAGTCTGAACTCGGCGAAACAATGAGTTGATTCTCTTTTCCCCTTAAACTTGAACTCTCTTTCCACATCGTCGCCACCTTCGCATTCATCGTCACTATCATCCTCTTCGTTGTTGGGCTTGTCCCGCTTCTACCTCCCCTCTTCCTCCTCCCCCTCCTCAGGCCTCCCCCCATCATCCTCATTTTCGGGGATAAGGGCGAACTCCAAGTCTAAGAATGGCTCATCGTCCCCATTGTCCTCCTCATTGTCAGTCTCGAGGGAGGAGCGGGAGAAAGGAGGCGGTGGCAAAGATGGTGGTGGCGGTTGGGACAGAAGCGGCGTGAGGGTCACGACCGCCGCTGCTGCTACGCTAGTACTTGAGGAGAATAAAGCTATCATGGTCGGGAGAATCAGAATAAATAAATGTGGGGAGGGCAAAAAATGGAAGGCGCGGAGGTTGGACCAGTTCTATGAATCCACCCGGGAACCGGATCGGACTGGCAATCCAGTTCTCGGGTGAATCCATGCAACTAGTGGGTGGTTCCCAGTTCCAATTTTTTTGGAACCGGTTCTTAGCGAGCGGTTCCCGGTTCTAGGTCGGGAACTGCCCACCCGAACCATGCACACCCCTAGTAAGAATCATGAAAAGAAGTATTTAATTCTTGATTTCAATGCCCGATTTCCGATATAAATTAATTCAAAATCTCTATCACTTCTTTCGAGATGTAACAACCAAATGATGATTTAATCCAATTACGAATAGATCGAGCGCTTATATGTGAAACTTGAAGTTATATGTGAAACTTGAAGCTAATGTCAGGAATCAATTTGAAGAGAAGAAAAGATACAGAAGGGGCCAAAGAGGAGTGAAGATCAGTAGAGAGAGAGAGAGAGAGAGAGAGAGAGATCTGTGTGCTTGTGGAAAAGAAACTTGGGAGATCTAAAAGAAAATCACTCTTGCTGAAGTTTCAACAGTGAATGATTTCGTTCATCGGAATGTCTTTTCTGTCAATCATCCATCCCTGCCAAATCACATGTTCGGGAAATCACCTCATGGAGATCTTTTGCTTGGAAACGAGCGCTGCCTAAAATCTCAAATGCAAGTTGCTATCATGGGTTCATAGCCAGACACATGCCCCAGCTTCGACATACACTTAGCAGGAAAGCTGTAGGATAGACTCCATGAACATGCTAAGGTGTGAACGCGGACGAGCGTTTTCCGGTCCCATTTCAATGTGAACGGGCTCCATGCATGCCGACATGCACAAAACAACATCAGAAACACGTGACGCTTTTTCCGACCAACATTAAATCATGGGGTTGTTGGAAAAACCCATGTCCTCGCTCTCTCTCTCTCTCTCTCTCTATATATATACACAAAAAAAGAAAATAAATAAATAAATAAACTTAGACGATAGAGCTCTTCCGATCGGTGGCTGTCGTTTCTTTGTACAATCTTGACTTGAGAGCTTACTCAGCTGCCTTTTTGTCCGTCTCCCCCTCCTTTCTTGCTTTCCACCACTGTTTTTAGCTCTTTCCCTCTTCGTTTTTTTATCCTACTCGTGCGACACATTGCCCTAGAAAATTATTACTTTTTGGTTTTCTGGATGTTAGTGTCAACAAAAGGAGCTTGTTCAGCAACTTTTGACAGCATGTGGGAGTGGAAAGCCAAGATGAGGATGCTCTCTTCCTCTTTCTGATGTTTGTTTTTTCTGTACATTTCGTCCTCATGCTAGTCGAGCATGCATTCTTTTTGTTTTCCCTAAGTAAATGGTCAAGTTAAAATATGATATCTTCTGGCCATCGACGGTCATTCTTTATTTCGAATATTTAGGGACCTTACCCATGATTATGTATGCACGAAAAGTTGTCGCTACCTTCCTATTAGTGTCATGATTATCGACAAAATTATCCCAAAAATCCTAAACTTATTACACTTCTATTAATTCAATCATAAACCTTTTAATTATATCAATTGAGTCCTAAATATTTTTACGTTTTTTCAATTGAGCCCATGTAGCCAATTTTGATAAGAAAATCATTGACATGAATGCTAACTATCCTACATGGTACAACCATTGCTAGCATGAATTTTTTAATGTTTTTTTTTCTAATTTTGATTTAATTTTTTTCTTTTTTCCTTTTCTTTCTTCTTATTTTATTTTTATTAAGGTCGATGCGGGTCGCTGCCCCTCGCCAGCCACTGGGTAAGGGCTTCATTGCCCTCACCCAGTCTTGCCTAGACCGCAACCACAATGGTCTGGGCATGGGCGAGGTAGGCTTGTCTAAATTTAGGTGAGGTAGGAGAGGCGAGCCTAAGCTGTAGCCACACAATGGCCTCACCCAAATCTGGGTTGGCAAGGGGCCAGAAATCCTTGCTGAACATAGTAAGATAAAAAGTAAAGAAGGAAAAGAGAACAAAAATGAAAATTAATAGAAAATGCGAAAAAAAAAATATTATCGCAAATTATTCACATTGTACCGATCATGTCACGTGAGACAACTACTATCTACAATAGTGATTTCTAGCCAAATTTTGCATGATGAATTCAATTAACAAAACATGAGAAGATTTGGGATTCAAGTAGTATAATTAAAATGTTTAAGACTAAGTTGGCAACAAGTGTAATAGATTTAAGACTTTTTAGACAATTTCCCCATGATTATATGCTGACTGTGCTCCTCTTTGTCAATGTGGAAAAATTATTACACTAGTATATTGTATGTATTGTACTAAATTTGGAGCATCATAAATAATGGGCTTTGCCAAATTCGATGATTCAATTATAAATTAGATCAACTTTAAAAAAATTTCTCCTAGCTCATTCCGGCACAAATTTCAAATATTTTTTTATTTTTCACAAGAAAGAAGTCATAAAAAATCCCAAATTATGCCCACAGTGATATATTTATCTTGAACTTTTTTGTAACACTAAAATCCACAAATTATGTCCACTATAATATATTTACCCTAATTTTTTTCTTGTGACATAAAAAACTCCAAACTTGTGTTTATGTGATATATTTACCCTCTATGAAGGTTCCGCTAGATAATTTTTCAGTCAAAACAACATCATTATTGTTTCACTTAAGTTGGATGGATGCTAGTCAACACTATTTGCTTTTTCGCATCCATTTAGGCAGATTTTTAACAATTTTCATTGATAGAATTTTGATGGGAGATAAATGTGTCATATACGTACAAGTTTGAGACTTTTTGTGTCACAAAAGAAAATTAAGGTTAAAATATCACAGTAGATGTAATTTAAGATTTTTTGTGACTTTTTCTCTTTTTCACGCTCACTTATATTCTTCTTCCTCCTTTACCTAAAAGCTGCCAAACATGAGTGTCGTTTGAGTGGTAAATTATGCGTCCACTTTTCTCTCTCAAGATCTCAATTTTCATTATCACGTTTGGACATTCTATGGAAGGCGCCTCCAGAAGGTATGAACTAGTGTTCTCGGATGATTTAGGATGAGAAGGTCTACATCGAAGAGGAGGCCATAATATTTAGTGGAAATTCATATTGAAAAAGTTCGAACGTCCTATGTAGTCTAGTCATACCCAATTCGAGTGCATGTGAGCCCAACTCGCATGCATTGTCTAATCTGGTGGGGGCATCCTCGTCAGACGGTGCACGTGAAATAGGCCAACATGCACTCCAACGGAGCTAAGTATCTGACAAAAAAAAAAAACGGAGCTAAGTAAGATTTTTCCTTTTCCCTTTCCTTCTTTCTCTCTCTACTTTTGGCCCAAAAATAAAACCCATTTCAGACGCGGTTCCAAGATACGATGGGCTTTTCTGGCTAAGAAGTCCTCGAAGAATCGTGGGCCAGGCCCAGTATAGTCCGATGCCTCATCATGTACGTGAGCGACTGAGGCCCAGTAAGAAGTTTTGTATCTAAAGTAGCCCAATCCCTTCGTCCTAGGTTCTCCTCCTCCTTCTTAGTTTTCTCCTCCTATTTTTATCAAACAGGTCGGGTTAAACTAATTAATCACCTTTCTCTTATGTTGCCACGACACCCGGGAATTTGCGATTTTTGTAGTTGCACGACGTGATCGGGATGAGGGGATTCTTATCGTCAACATGAACCGGTCGACTCTCGACTCACGCCACATCAAGCGTGCTCAAGAAATTCGCACCTCCCGGTTTAGGTTTAGGTTTAGGATCCGCACAAATGCATCCAATAAGCTAATTATCTTCTCTTATGCCTCCATGGAGAGAACCTAATGATTGTTCATTTTTTTCCTAAATTTTCAAATCAGCTAAGTGAAAAAGAAAAAAACAGAGACTATATCTAATGGAATAAACAAAAATAGGATAATTGCCAACGTCGGCCGTCCTAGACACGTATTTAACTGTAATTTCAGGACAACGTCACAGGACATGAAAAAAAAAGGCGAAAAAAAGAATTTAGGTAATATGTCTTATATTCTTTTTATTTTATTTTTTTGGCTCTGACGTTATTTTTGACTCGTCTCATCAGCCGGAAATGCTGACCACCTGACCCTCTTTGAATTCCTTCAATAATTATCGAGCGGGCAAGGCACTGCAGTGAGGAAAATCGCAGGAACTAATTGACGAAATGAAAAGAGGATGTAATGATGATAAAGGTTGTTCGCGGGCAAGCGACAAAAGAAAAAAAAGGAAGTAGAAGAAAAATACTCATCAAAAATATAAAAAGATGATAAGTATGGATAGGCACGAGACCGAGTCCAAGAAATGTGACATCGATAAATTGACGTGAGCATTTAAACAATAATTTTTATTCCAACCAACAACATAAATGATGACGAAAGTCTTGGGGTCCGGATAAATAGTGATAATAATAATAATAATTGGAAAATGCCAAGAAGTCGAAGCTGAATCTCATGGTACTTTCTTCTCTCAATCAGTAGGAAAGAAGCCTTTATTAAAAAACCTAGAATCCTTTTGGCACGCCTTGGGCCCTTATTTTTATTTATTTTGCACTTCATGTCTGTCCTTCAAGTTTATAAACTAGTCTTGATGATTATTTAAAATTTATTTATAACTCACCAGTTTTTTTATTAAAAAAGGGTCCAAGTAGAGATGAAGTCTCGCGTTGCTTAGTCAAAGCGGTGCTGCCTATCTGCTTTGATCCGTGGAATGTGAGACCATTTAAACTTTTCTATTTTGGCCACACATTGGGATTTCATGGCATTTCGCCCATGTTCCTCATATCTATGACTTTGTCTCGTCCATACCTTAGAAATATTCTTTAGTTTATGGCTTATAACAAAAATAAATTAATTAATTAAGGGTGGTACGTTTGATAACATTATTATTTCTAGAAATAATTTATATTCACAAATATTTTTCCCATTTCTATTTCCTAGATGAATTTCTGAACATTCAAACGCGTTTAGTAATTATACAAAATTTCTATTTATAGAATGAAAAAAGAAATGTGTTTGATCTAACTCTCAAATTTTTTTTTTTAATAATTTTCTAAGAACTTTCTAATTTTTATGAACCTTTTCTTTTTTATTTCTTCCCTTATTCTTCCTCCTTTAGTAAGTCATTAAGCCTCGGCAATGGTTGGCAAGCGGCCAGAGACAAGAGCTTGCCACCTCGCCCCGCCTCGTTGGTGGCACAACAAGGTCGACCTTGCCATGGCTCAGCGAAGCCAACCTCACAATTGGCAAGGCTAACTCGCCCAGCTACCATGAGGTTGGCTTCACCTAGCTGAGGGAGAGTCGAACTTGCCCAAATATGGTGAGGTTGCCAAACCTCATCTTTGGCCATTCGCCAACCATCACCGAGGC
This sequence comes from Eucalyptus guilfoylei, assembly GCA_016097605.1. Classification (NCBI taxonomy): domain Eukaryota; kingdom Viridiplantae; phylum Streptophyta; class Magnoliopsida; order Myrtales; family Myrtaceae; genus Eucalyptus; species Eucalyptus guilfoylei. Next base: position 23,948,545 of record CM027869.1, read on the forward strand.
CCATTGACTAGCTAAAGGAAGAGAAAGAAGAAAAGAAATAAAAGAAATATGACTTGTTTTCATAAATTGTTCCTGATATCAAAGAAATAACTTTTTTATATTTTTTATTTTTGTTCCTAATCAATTCCCTAACCACTAATCTATTTTGAAAAATAGAAAAATTAATTAACATTATCAAGCAGATTTATATTGTTTTTTAGTTTTAAGAACAAGAGAACATAAATATTGAGGAACGAAAATGTTACTAAATAGGTCCTAACTTACTCGATGGGAAGAAACAAGGTCATATTTTTTTCTCCACTTTTTTATTTTTATTTTTTTGATAATAAAACAAGTTTATATTTCATGCAAATGTCATGGTTTTGAGGTTCCGATGCCCAAGGGATGGTGTATGATTGAAGAAGACTTGCTCCAACGCGCCCGGGGTGTTCCCAAGAGCTTTTAGAATGTTCTTAGGGACAGGCAAGATGATAATTGTGCCAGTGTGTTGAGAATTGGCCGATTGAGAGGTGCGAGATGACTAGTCAATTAAGAGGCGCGATCTCATCCATCAAATATAATCTTGATCAACAGTTGTAATTAGAAGGTCTCAAGTATAAGAAATGGTGCCCTTCCCCTCACTATAATCATTTGAAGAACATTTCAATAATCTAAGTACCTTTCTCTTCCAAAGTTTCTCTCTCTAGACCTTTTTTTCTCTACGATTCAGATGAGCAAGGTGAGCAATCGATTCAGGAAAGGCTTAGTTTAAACGCTTCGATGATCCTAAACGATTCAAGAGAGCCTAAGTCGTCGCACGTTTCGACTCCAAACGATCGGCTCATGACACAGGCATAAAGCATGCAGAGTGTCTCTACTCATAAGATGAAAAGAGATTTAAAATCGATTAATACTCATATATTTATCAAGTGAAGATAACAAATTATCCAGTCGTGTGATTTCAAATGTAAAGAAATTTATAAACCAAACTTTAATGTTTAATTTACGCGAATCTAACTGGGAACACGCCATATTGAAATGCACATCAAGGGTGCTTCCCAATAACTTCTTTTGAAAACGAGGGTATGTGAATTTCTTTGCCCCCCCTAATTTATATTTTGCATTTACGTTAAGCGTTTGGAGATTTTTGGAGATGGAGCTCCTTCGAACTTTCCGTGGCCATGTAGTCCATTCAGTCAACCCACGACCATCTTGGGAGGCCATTGAATTCCTCGCTACGCTCCCATGAAAATTCCTGCTTCCTTCTTTCTTTAAAAAGTCCATCAATAAAGGTTCCTTCGTTTCGATTGATCGAACCTCCTGAGACATCTGCTTTTCCTTGCTCTCCACTCGTTTTATTACTAGAAAATCGAAAATTTATTAAAGAGCGCTTGCATTTAATATAGGCGACTTCATCAAATTACAGAATTCTATCATCAAAAGTTGTGATTTTTATTTATAATTGATTCATTCAGTATCTTAAAAGTACTCATTAATATAAAATTCCGATACATCTTTTCAAGTATTTGTCTTGAAAAAGGAGATGCCGCGTCTTTTTCACGTTGTGAAATAAAAAATAAATGGGCATGCAAGAAAATAAACATAAACTGACGATATATATTATATATATATATATATATAGAGAGAGAGAGAGAGAAGAGGGGGGAATAAGTGGAAGGCTGAGTCAGGCAAAAACGTGCAGGTTCTGTCCCCCACCTATCGCTAAAGCCAACGCGCATTTAGCTTACCCTTGCATCTTCCCTTTTCTTCTCCACTCTCACCTGGAGCGCGTGCCCTTCACCTTCTCCTTTTCATTAAGATAAAACCTTCTCTATTTCCGTAAGAATCGCCAAAAGCTAACTTTGACTTCGGCCCATTCGGTTCGGCTTACGGGGAATACATTTTTGTAAATACTTTTGGGTGAAGGGGATTTTTCAAAATGCAAATAACGTTTGGTAAAATTTATATCAAAAAACAACTTTGGCCAAAATACTTTGTTGGATAATTTGCATTTGTAAATGATTTTTATTAAATTAAAAAAACAAAAAAATATTTATATTTTTTTTGAAGTTCGGCCATTGGACCGCCGGATCACGGCTGAATAGCCGATCGGCCACCGTCACTGAGCTTTGCTCAACTCCGTCGGCCAATCAGCTTTGGTCGCGCGACCTCAAGCGGCTGCCTAGGTCACTCGATTCAGGCCATCAGTTGCTTGGGTTGCGTGACCCAGGCATCGCCAGAGGTTCGGCGACGGTCACCGGGGTCGGGCAACCCTTAGGCGGCGATCGCTGGCGCGCACGACCCCTTGGCTGACGGTTGTCGGCCTCCGATCGGCTTCTCCACCAGAGAAAATAAACAGTAACTGGAACTTGCATTCCAAAAATGCAAGTTCCCAAAGGACTTCTAGACCTGCTTTGGACTAAGGACCCTTAGAGTCCTTTGGAGATATAATTGCATTTTGCTAAAGTCGCCCAAAAAATCGAACCAAATGCGTTTACATTTGGCCAAGGGACTTTAAAGTCCCAAAGCCCATTCCCAAAACTAAACCAAACGGGACCTTCGTTCAGCAAAAAAGAAAGAAAAAAGAACTCCAATTTCGAAAACTAACTCACGTTATTCAATAATTATTGGGCGCATTATAAACATGGCCAGTCGGGATTTCTCATGATAAGGGAGATCCATCAAGAGTGTTATAATGATCTAAAACTCTTCTTTTTAATATTCATTTTAAAATATAAAACACGGTAGAAATTGTTATTATTATACTTCCATTATAATTTGAAAAATAACGGATGATGAATTCGATTATTTGAATTTGGTAATATTGAATGCTTAAATGAGCCTTCTAATTTAAATGATTATTTAAGAATATCACATCGTTTTACAGATTAAGTGCGCGAGAAACGCGCGCCGCGCGCGTGGGACGAGCGTCGGGATGGATTCGTGGGGGGTGACCGGATACCCGTCAAGGCGGTAAAGGACGGGAGCGGAAGTGATGCGGGGGTTTGAATGCGACCAGAGCGCATTTGCGTTTCATTTGAGTTTCATTTCATTACAGAGAGGAAGGCAGCAAGAATCCATTGTTGACACAGTAAAGCTTAGCTAAGACTAGCGAAACCCTCGCTTTGAAACTTTGACTTTGACCACACGCGCGAAAAAGGAAGAGGACGAAGACCGCGGAAGGGGGGACGAAAGGAAAGAAAGTTTCCTCCTTTCCTCTTTCCTTCCTCCCCTACCGCCTCAAAGAACTACATAAAAGGACCCCCCCCGCATTCCCCCCTTCTTCACTTCACCCCACCCCTCTTCTCTTTCGAGTTTCTTTCCCACTGGATTTCGCTCCCGAGTCTGTTGTTGTTTGTGTAGTTTTGTTTACTTTGTCTTTCGTTTAGCTCGCTGAGGAGCGAGGAGCGAGGAGCGAGGAGCGAGGAGCGGTCGCTAAAGGTACGTCCTTTTTCCAAGAAACGTTTCCGGGTGTCTTTAATCTTTGATGGTTCTTGTTGCATTAGATCGTTAGATCGTTCGTCGCCGCTTTCTGGGTCGTGGGTCGGGGGTATTCGGTTGAAAAGTCGGTTTCTTTTGGGGTTACGGTTCTGTTTATGGGGTGGGTGGTACTCAAGATTATCTCTTTCGGATGGATTTTTCAATATTGCGTGGTCGAAGGCCGGTTGTTTCTGCTTCTTTGGAGCTGACCGGTTCTCTTGATGAATTCTTGGTCGTGGTTCTTTCGGGGGTAGAAAGTGACTTCTTGAGACTAGTCCTTGACTTGGCTCTTATTCTCTGGAGAGTTCGTGTTTCTTTCTCTTTGTTTTTGGCTGACAAACCCTTTTGGGAGTTCCTGCAAAATAGAATCTAACGAGGAAAGAAAGAATGATTGGCCTTGGATTTTTCTAATGTCTTGTAACATCTGATGTTTGATCGAGGGTTCCTCTCGTATATAGTTGGGGAAGTGGGACGTAGTTTTTCTACTTGTCATAAAAGTGCAACTGTAATCACCTACTAGCTTTGTCTTGTTACTTTTTTTTCCATTAAGTGAGTGGTGCATTAATTTGCTGTTGTTACGATATGCAGGATTACTCGTACAAAAAATAAACTCAGCTCTGCCAATTTTCTCATGGAGGGGGAATCTTACTTCGAGAAAGATGAAAAACATTCTAATTGCTCAATCTTGCTCGAAGTATCGGCTTCGGACAATCTGCGAGCCTTCGAAAGAGAAGTGGAGAAGGGAAGTAACATCGATGGCGCTAGCTTCTGGTACGGTAGAAGAATTGGCTCAAGGAAGATGGGTCTTGAAGAGAGGACTCCTCTCATGGTGGCTTCCTTGTTTGGAAACTCAAGGGTTGTGAAGTACATTCTCGAATCTGGCAAAGTCGATGTAAATAGGGCTTGTGGTTCGGACAAGGTCACTGCCCTTCACTGTGCTGTTGCCAGTGGCTCCGCTTCTGCGGTGGAGGTTGTCAAGCTCTTGCTTCACGCATCTGCCGATGCTAATCGCATTGATGGCAATGGAAAAAAGCCAATTGATGTGATAGCCCTTCCATTAAAGTCACGCGGCGATTCAAGGAGGAAGCTGATGGAGCTGTTGCTGAAAGGCGATAATTCTGATGGGGAATTTGAATCCCACGAGGAGAAGCCGATTGCCACACCGCAAGCATCCAAAGAGGGAAGCGAAAAGAAAGAGTATCAATTTCCTGTTGATATCTCTCTGCCTGACATAAATGTTGGGATTTACAGTACTGATGAGTTCAGAATGTATGCTTTCAAAGTAAAGCCTTGCTCGCGGGCATACTCCCATGACTGGACAGAGTGCCCATTTGTTCATCCTGGCGAGAATGCAAGGAGGCGGGACCCTCGCAAGTACCCCTACAGCTGCGTCCCTTGCCCTGAATTTCGGAAGGGATCTTGCCAAAAGGGTGACTCCTGTGAGTACGCGCACGGCGTATTTGAGTCGTGGCTTCATCCTGCACAGTATAGAACAAGACTATGCAAGGATGAGACTGGATGTGCTCGCAAAGTTTGTTTCTTTGCTCACAAGCCCGAAGAATTAAGGCCTGTCTATGCTTCGACGGGATCAGCTATGCCTTCCCCAAAATCCTACTCATCAAGTGGGCTGGACATGTCCACATCGAGTCCTCTCTCTTTCAGTTCTCCGTCAGCATCATTGCCTGTTACTTCAACACCACCCATGTCTCCTCTTGCAGCCTCATCATCTCCGATGTCTGTGAACATGTGGCAGAGCAAGGCTAACAAACTCTCCCCGCCAATGCTGCAGCTCCCAGGTAGTAGGCTGAAGACTGCTTTGAGTGCTAGGGACTTGGACCTGGAGATGGAATTGCGTGGTCTAGAAAGTCAGATGGCCACTCAACAGCATCAGTTGATGGAAGAGATATCTCGTCTCTCCTCACCATCATCCTGCTTTAGTAGTAGGATGGGGGAAGTGAAACCCACTAACCTCGATGACGTTTTTGGGTCGCCAGATCCTGCTTTGCTGCCTCAATTGCAGGGGCTGTCAAGACCTTCAACACCAAGCCAGTTGCAATCTCCAACTGGGCTTCAGATGCGCCAGAATGCAACCCAGTTTCGTGGGGCGTACCAGAGCAATGCAAATGCATTGTCATCTCCAGCAATGAAGCAGGCACCTTCTTATGGGTTTGACTCATCTAGTGCAGTTGCAGCAGCGGTCATGAATTCGAGGTCAGCTGCTTTTGCGAAGCGGAGTCAGAGTTTTATCGACAGGGGAATGGTGAGCCCTGGAATTGCCAATTCTTCCCCTATGATGTCTTCAGCTATGTCGAGCTGGAGTTCACCTGATGGGAAATTGGATTGGGGCGTCCAAGGAGATGAGTTGAATAAGCTGAGGAAAGCTGCTTCCTTTAAGATGAGAAGCAGCACCGCAGCAGGTGCTAATTCTGTCTCGGCAGCAGCCATGGCTGATGAGCCAGATATTTCTTGGGTCAATTCACTGGTTAAGGACGTGCCTTCTGCGGAGGACACGATGTTCGCTGCAGAGAAAGGACATCGCACTTATGGGAAAGACATACGCGAAAGGATTACCCCATGGGTGGAGCAGCTGTACAGAGAAGTGCCACGGATGGCGATGTAAGATTGCCACTGCAAGTCGGATGCCTTATTATGCTGACTAATTGATATTCTTTGCATTTGTTTTGAGGCATTCGGTAGCCATTAGATACGAGAAAAGGCCAAGCAACAGATGGTGTCTTGGCAAGGAATAGGATGCACATAGTCTGTTATCGAGTAGAATAGACTTGGGAACAATGGTTATAGCCAAATGTTAAAAAATATGATATTCTTTTTCCAATTCTTTATCTTCCTCATAGTAGGTTTCTCACCAAGTCTTTTAGTGAGAGCCTGGGCGGGATGTACTATATCTTTCCCTTATGTAACGTCTCTTCGTTGAAAGAAATGGCTTTATAATATAAAGCATCAAGTTTTTTAATTTGATCAGGTGTTTCGTTTTTCTGTATCATGATGCATTATCTACGCTGGTTAATATGCAACTTGTGCTACAAATTTTCATGTTATCATGACATCTAAGTAGTTGCGCAACATTTATAACGTCATGGTGTCAAGAGGATGAGCCAAAATATTCCACAAACGGCAAGATGATCTTTACAAAGGGCTATAGCAAACTCTCAAGTTTCTCAAAAATACCCCCTTAAGGTGAGTAGCTATTAGATATCTTGCGGCAAAAAGACACTTAAGGTGAGTAGCTATTAGATATGTGGCGGTAGGGGTGCGGTTACTGGGTAGAACCGAGAATCGGAGAATTGGACTGGAGGGTCCGGTTCGGTTCCCAGTTCTAAAGGGATCGGTTCCGGTTCCCGATTTTAAAGGGATTGGTTAGGGCTCCAAAAGAAAGCCCTAAATAAAAAAAAGCCTCAAATCACTTCACACTTTTGCATAACTGAGTCTCTCCCGTTCTCTGCCTTTGCCCGTTGTTGACGTTGCTCGCCCTCGACGCCATCGGACATTGCTCGCCTCGCCGCTCAGCCGCTCGGCGGCGTCGGGGCAGCTGGGCGAGCGAGCGGCTTCCACCAGCGGCCGCTGGACGCCACTTGTCCCTTGGTGGAGGCCGCTCGCTCGCCCAGCTGCCTCGACGCCGCTCGCCACTCGCCCAGCTACCCCTCGACACTGCTCGCCACTTGCCCAGCCGATAAATTTGAAGGTATCTAGATTCAGCAACTCAGCTATATTCCTTAAAATAGAGGTCATGTTCTGGGTGTGACCGACCAAGCTGTCGTAAGAGGAACCCGATCCACTACTTGAATGAGAACTTCCCGGGAAACCTCACTTTTGGTCAAAAAAATTGTTGCCTCTGATTGTTGCCTCTAATTGTAACGCAAGACTCGGTTTGTGTGGTAAATTCAAAATCTTCTTCTCTTAGCTTCTTTTTAACTCTTCACTGATGAGTTTCTGTTATCAGGTGAGTGCCCCCTTGATCCTGGAGGGTATTTTGTAATAAAAGGGACAGAAAAGGTATGGTACCAGATTGTAGTGTCGTCTATTTTTGATGTGCATGCTTCAAAGGATATAATTTAATAGGAAGCTATATGTAGGGGTGAGCATCGGTTTAGGGTCAACCCTAGACCACTTGGACTGGCCCAACCCTACTGGTCCTAGTCCGGTTCTCAGGGAGACTGGATCGGTCCTTGGTCCTAGAATTCTTGGACCAGTATTGCGCGAGTTGGTCCTTGGTCCTAAGAGTTCCGGGTCGGTCCAACCCGGACTAACATATATATATTATTTATAATTTTTTTATATAGAGAAAATCTTAAAATAAATAGCGTTAACAATATTAAATAGCTCTTTAGCGAGGAATTTTACATTATTCTTTAATAATTTAGATTTTTAATGTTTATTTACAGTGTCAATAGTCATAATTTACGAATGAGGAAAATGATTTTATGAGGAGTCCTCACGGTGTCCAAAAAGGCATAAACAGATCCTTATGACATCCTCCTCTAGTATTCGTTCTCTTCTGTCTTATTAGTCCTCTTAGTTTTCAATTTGCCAAAATCGAAAGAAAAAACTTCCCCGCTCGCCACTCGACACTCGCCTCGCTCGCTTTGAGTCATTCGTGCCGCTCACTGCTCGATGCTCGCTTGGCTTGTTGGCTGCTCGACATTCGATGCTCATTCTGTTCAACGCTCACCCTACTTGACCGTCACCGCTTGCCTTTTTTAACTAACCTTGCTCATCATTAAATCCATTGAGTCGGTACGGTTCTCGGTTGCCCTTTCAAAGAGTACAAAAAATAAAATAAAAAATTATTGGTTGGTCCTGGGTTGACTTGGAAATCGGACTGATTTATTGGGTCAGTCCGATTCTCAATCGCTTTTTTAAAGTGTACAAAAAAATGAAATAAAAAATTATCGGTTGGTCTTGGATTGACCTTGGAACTGGACCGAACCCATTGGGTCTGTCCGGTCCTCGGTCCCAAGCTCAATAGGGTCGGTCCTCGATCCCAAAAATTGAGGATCAGCATTATACGGGTTGGTCTTAGGGTTAGGGGGTGGACCGGCCCAACCCGGACCATGCTGACCCCTAGCTATATGCATTTTAGCAAAATGTGCTGCGATCGGTTCAGCTTTCTGGGTAGCACCTCAATATAACATTATTTGTGATGGTCCTTTTGTCTAAATGGCCTTAATTAAGTTGAAGGGTCCTTGGCTCTATTCAATCAACAAATGACCTTTAGGAGGCACCAATGGCCACAAACCCTTTTAAGAAACGATTATGTCCTGACTAATTGCTGCAAGAATAGAAACTACGAGACAAAAGCACTCTGTCGTAGAGTACAGACAGAAGCACTCTGCTATCCACTGTTCTTGCACCGTTGATTGTTCTTTGCTTTCTCATTTCTAAACCATGTTTGTTTCACCCTTAGTCTGTAAAGTACTCCACAGGTTTGGTTTTCAGATGTCTCTTAATTATGTTATGCCATGCTTTCACTTGCTGATGTCAGGAAGTCTAATTATGTATGTAGTAGTAGAATGTATATATTGACTGAGTTCACATGCACGTTGATACTTTTAAAATGCCTTTCTTCTAAAAGGGAGTTTGTTTCTGCGCAAGAAGTGCAGTTAATGTAGCTATTAGTGAACAAACTAGGATCGAAACCTACACTACATCTTCTGTAATTCTTTTTGAGCCAGAGATTCACCTCCTGAGCTAACAAGTTTCTGTAATGTGCATTCTCTTTCAAGTTTGTGTATATCCATTGTGATGAGATGGCTCTTAATTGTGTATTTAATATTAATAAAATATGGTATTTGTATTATGAGAAAAAATCACGAAAAACTCCAAACTTTGCTCAAAGTGACAGATTTATTCCAAACCCTTTTTTGTGATATGAAAAACCCTGAATTTTGTCAACCGTGATACATTCACCCTCGCTTGGGCTGGCTAGGGCCACCCTTGCCGGCGTTAGGCGAGGGCGGCCTTCGACTGGGTCGGGCGAGGGCCTCCCTCGCGCCCTCGCCCAAATCTAGCGAGGGAGACCCTCGCCCGACGCCGGCGAGGGCACCCCTCACCTGCGTCGGGTTAGGGCACCCCTAGCCAGCCCAGGCGAGGGCGACCCTCGCCCGACGCCGGCGAGGGCAGCCCTCGCCGAACGCCGGCTTTCCTCTACCGGCTCCGCCATGGCCGGTGGAGGGAAGAAGGAAAAAAAAAAGAAAAATGAAAAACATAAAAATAAGACAAAAATGCCCTGGGGTAAATGTGTTAGTTTAAAAAGTTTGAGGTTTTTCACGTTACAAAAAAAAGTCTGGGGGTTTTTGGTGGTCTTTTCCCTTGTATTATTGATGCCTAGTATCAAATATATTAGGTGAGTCGTATGAAGTACTTTGAGAGACTGAGATCTGCATATATCTTTTTGTGTGTCTCATTGTCTTTTCAGCAAAACTTTCTCTTCTCCCTTGCCATTTTAGCTGAATCGTCTGTTTGCATATTTGCTGTGGCATATATCTTATGGAATTATTATGGTAACTGTATTGTTTGCAGGTGATACTTATACAGGAACAACTATCAAAGAACAGGATAATTATTGATACTGACAAGAAGGGTAAGTGAGTTTTCTTTACTATCAGAATTTTTCTGTTATTTTTACTTAATATAAAACCTTGTGGATTGTTCATCTTGCTGCTGCCAAGCTATTGGCTCCCCCCCCGCAAAAAAAAAAAACCCAAGTTTGTACTACTAACTTTGTGATTAAATTGCTTATTCTTATCTCATTTGAAGTAGCATTTTATTATAGGAAACATCGGTACTCTTTTGCAAATGTCTAGTTCCACATATATCTGATTCTGCACAGCTCCAAGCCATGTTAGAACTGTTGTGATATTCCATGTCTGGACTGTAATGTTCTTTATGGCCACGTTTGACTTGTTGCAGCATTAATGCATCTGTAACTAGTAGCACAGAGGCAACAAAGAGCAAAACAGTTGTGGTGATGGAGAAAGGGAAGATATACTTACAACTCAATCAATTTTCCAAGGTGGTTTCGTATGTTTTAGTTTCTTTCACATGCTTAAAAGGAACGTCTCTGATTTTTTGTGTTGAGCTTTCTGCAGAATATTCCGATTATGATAGTCATGAAGGCAATGGGAATGGAAAGTGATCAAGAGGTTGTCCAGATGATTGGCAGAGACCCTAGATATAGTGCCCTACTTCTTCCATCGATTGAGGTATGTGTTTGGTCAAGGAAAATTTTTTATGCTTGTTAGGATCAATCATTTTTCATCTGACAATTCTGTATGCATTAGAGTGAATCTTTAGTGACTGATTTTCTCTAATGCTTGTGATTATGCGCATGTAATATCTTATCTTGTTTTATGATCTTCCGGAGCATTAATTTTCTCATGCTATCATGGCGTGTTTAATTGCCAATGATAATCATCTTCCTGGAAAATGGAATTATGAAAACCTTTGTAGTCCTGGGTAAATTTAGTGAAGTCATCATGGAAGCGGATAAGCTTAATCCAGTTTACTTATCAATATCATGTAGGAAGGATATGAAATTGTATCTGGTTACATGTTTCTGATTTTGTGTATCCTCTCTAGGTTATGGCTTTTCTGTCTCACAAGTTGCTTTAATCTTAGGAATGTGCAAGCCTCAGTATATTTACACAACAACAAGCTCTTGAGTTCCTCGAGGGAAAGGTTTGAAAAGCTTTGCAACTTCAAGCTCTCGAGTTTCCTATTGCATTTCTGTTCTGCAAGAGCTCAACAAGTTCCTTCAGCTTGTAATATAGTCCCCATTGGCTCTGCACTTTAAACAGAAAAGAGGGACCACTCCATTATCAAATACACCATGCCAATTGTTTGTTTATGCACTCTGGGACCTATGATTTTTGTCCAAGAGTTCAACAACTCAGGTCGCCTTGCATTTGAGTCAATGCAATACTCAATGCATTAAAGTTTGTCGGGGGAACCCTGGCAGATCAGTGATTTCTATTCCTTGGTGCTGGGGAGGTTTGTTGTCAACTTTTGTCAGGAGAACCCTTAATTTCTTTTCAAGTAGCTGTGTATCGGTATAAAGTCCTATAGTCTGCATTTATGTATCATGATTCTTCTGCCTTGGAGTCATTGGAAAAATACGAAGGCAAATTTGCTCCTCTTTCTTATTTCATTAGCTCACACATCTATAATATCTTGTATAAGGAAATTCTGCTGTAACTGGTGGTTCTTACAGGCTGGCACTGGTATGGCTGAACTTATGGCCCTCGAAATGTCAAAACAGGTTAAAACATAGCATTCAATATTTATTTGATTCACTTCGAGAAATTCTGGACAATGATTTGATATACAAAATGTAATAAGATATACCTGATATCTTTTGCAGACAAATGTTCCAGTGGAGGAAGCTTGTAAGAAAATTTGGCTAGTTGATTCGAAGGTAGTAAAATGTGCCATTTTCTTTGTGAATTGATTTGCTTTAGTTGTTTTAATTCAATTTGGTAAACCCTTGCACTTTTTCTTTTGCAGGGTCTGATAGTTAATTCATGCCGGGAATCAATCCAGCAATTCAAGAAGCCTTGGGCTCATGAACATGAGCCTATTAATGAACTTGTTGATGCAAGAAAGGTTCTCTCTCCCGCTCACACAGGCGCCCCCCCTCTAGATATGTACGATGCAGGCACCAGATATATAAACTCAGACTGGTCTCAAAGTCTCTCTTTGTTGTCTAGGGTTCTTATTCTAATGCTTTCTTATTGTCTTAGGTAATTAAACCAACGGTGTTGATTGGAACATCAAGCATGGGAAGCACTTTTACGGAAGATGTGGTTGAGGCTATGCCTGCTCTGAATGAGGTATGTATCACTTCTGTCCACTTCACCTACCATCTAAAGGACAAGATGCTTAATTAAATTTGTCCAAAATTTGCAGAAACCCATCATTCTTGCTCTTTCCAACCCAACTTCACAGTCTGAATGTACAGCAGAAGAAGCTTATAAATGGAGTCAGGTAACATCGTCACGCAAGTTCTGTCTTGCTGAAATTTGCAAATCTCTTTCTTCCCGAAATATAAATACTCGTTACCTGACTTGTTTGCTTAATGTTTAATGTGATTTTTGTTCTTGCAGGGCCGTGCTATATTTGCTAGTGGGAGCCCATTTGCTCCTGTTGAATTCAAGGGGAAGACTCTTGTGCCTGGCCAGGTCTTTAACGAATAGCATATATCTCAACTCAACTCTAGATGCAAGTACATGAAATCTCGACAACTAACTTCACTGTTTTTTTTTTTTTCCCTTTTCCAGGTCAATAATGCATACATTTTCCCAGGACTTGGTCTAGGCTTGATAATGTCTGGGCTTGTGAACTTTGGTATTCTAACAGCATGAAAATTCAATTTGCTGACGGAGCGACATTAGTCAAAGGGACAGAAAGGTGTTTTTTTATTTTATTTTTTTATGCTTATGCTCCCAATGAACTATTTTTGGCAAGTTATGGATATAGAAGCTTTGATTTGTCTCTTTCCTTCTTCGTTATAGTTCAAATTTGAAAATGAAAAAAAAAATTGTTGGAACCTAGAACCAAACCTGGAGCCGATCTTGGAACCTATGACAGGATAGGTTTCAAGTTCTGACGGGTAAGTTCCAGGTTCAAAAAAATGAGGAATCTGTATCCGAGCGTAGGTTCCAAGTTTCAGACGGAACCTGTTAGGAACTGAGAACCGCTCACCCCTATGTGGCAGCAAAAAGACACTAGAAGTGTTATTTTTAGTACCAAAAGTCTTATCTACAACGCTCATTTTAATACGAAAAGTTTTTTTTTAATCATTTATGTGTTACTTTTTGGAAAAAGAAAAAAGATCACTTGAGTGCTAAAGTTCGATCAAAATCTTCGAAAATCTGACGTAAACATTAGCCCAATCAGTATATAACCCTCATATGATGTTGTGTAGAAGGTTTTGCCCTAAATTAAAAACCCTAAATTGCCACTTACAATAAATTTCCCAAATTGAAAACCCTAGTCAATTAGGAGGAGGGATTGGGCTTGGAGGCAGCGTCAGAGTGGAGGATTGGCGGTGGAATTTAGCCTCGAGCTCGTGCTTCTCTTGCTCGCAAAGCTTCTAGATTTGCTTTTGCTTGATCTCGAAGCGCTTCAAGATGCGCCCGCCGCCGATTTCTTCGACAAGAGTTATCGTTTCTTCAGTAGTTCTTGATTAATGACATCCGTTCTAGGGTTTTGTGGGTAAAGAGAGGAGAAGACGATCGAGTTCGCAGAAAGAAATAATCGGAGTGAACATCGTCATTTTAATTCATCAAGTCATATAGGTTTGTGCAACGCCATCTATCCATGTGGATTAATTTTTTTATTTTTAAATGTCGCATCATATCAAACTTTTAATTATAAATACCATGTACTTATTTTGGCCAAAATTTTTACCAAAAACATTTAATGATTGTTTTTTCTCCGATTTTCCACATAAGTGATCTGTAAAACTTTTGACATTAAACTGAGCATCGCACTTATAAGGCATCCTTATGCCAATATCTTGCTATGAGAATTTAGCTTTCTTCTGCGCTAAAGCAAGACCTATTTTAACAGTGTACAAATGAGGTCAAAATGCAGTTCCCACAGTCAGGTTCTCTATAATCAGAGATTCAGAGTCATAACCTTTTGTGACCGCAGAACCGACAGCTAGATAATCCAGGTTAAAATAAAAGAAAAACGACTGCAATCTTTAAATACTCAGCCCACAATGTGGCTCTAGATTTGATATCTATATAACATATAAGTTCCTCCAACTCCACATCAAGCATCTTATTCTAACTATTCAGAGAGGGAGGAGATGAGGGCATCCATGCAGCGCTCCATGCCAATCAGCTTCTCACTAACGCAAACCTTTTAGTGGTTTCTCCGTGACTGCAAAAAGAGAATACAACACGAGAGTGGAAACTGAAAGCATAAAAAATCGCGATAATGCATTTCTTTGTTTCATCAAGGACCATACCTCTATTTCCTCAGATAGATCCTTCACCTTGTCTGCAATCTCTCGTCTTTTTTGTGCAGCTATCATATAGGAAAAGCAAACAAGCTACAGTAAGCATTGTTTCTGATTAATTAAAGTTAACATAATCATATCGCAAATCCTGCTAAAGCAGGGAGCCAGAAACATACCCATATTAGACACCTCCTCCAGTCTCTTTGATGTCCTCACTGCAAATCTTTGAAAAGCAGGGCTTTGCAAAGACAATAGGCGATAGTAAAGAAATGAGATGAAGTCATTATTTTTGCAACCATACTGTTAAACCAGAAAGGACATCAACGGATATTATCGTAGCAAGAAGCCAGCGTTGGAGCCCAATTATCACATTAGCATACACAAGCAATGAGATAACTCGCTTACGTAGGATGTGCACACCATGAAAAGAGAATTAATGTTGAGGTCTTGCAGCAAAGATCACACTCATATCAAAATCAAATTGCACTGGGTGGAAAAATTCAGCTTTGCTCCAACACACTAACAACTTCTATGTATTACACAAATTAATTATATCAAATGAACATTATTCATGCTATGAATAGATATATAAAGACAGCATGGAGACCATAACAATAAGCAAAGATGCAGCAAACAACAAGAACATCGAAAAAAAAATTGAGGTAAGTTGCAATCAACAAAATACTACAGCTGTAAGGTGTGCTCTATAAATGATAATATAAGAAGTCCCTGGAACTCAATTTAACAAGGCAACAAAATTTTGTGTCTCAGCATCAAGAGCAACCCAGAGATCTGTTCATGGATTACATTTAATGAGTAACTGGGTGAACCAACAGACAGAAGTTAAAAAAGAAGAGGGGCAAAAGGATGGTACAGAACAATAAGTACCTATTAGCCAGACCGTTCACAACGATCTCATTAGCTAGATAGGTGATAACCCTGTGCAAAAAGTTTCCTCCTGCCATTTCCTTGCACTTAATCTCCTCAGTTTTTCAAAGCAGACAGCAAACACAATAACCTGCGCGACACAAATTCAACACTCGACATCAAACAAACTAAAACCAATTCCAAATTCAACGACACAGAGCAGCTCAAAACTCAATGCACTTCTCAAATCAAAGAATCACAAATCCACGAAAATCTAAGGAGACCGCAACCCAAAAAAAACCCCCGATTCAATCTTTGCCTTCTCCTCAATCCACCATCAAATGCCGACCTTCAACTCGAAAAAGAAAAATGACACCGAAAGTGAAAACCCTAAAATAAGAAAAACGATGAAGGAAAAGCCACGTCAATAGCTACAGGACTACGATCAACGTCTCATCCAAAACAAACCCATTTCAGCTACGCTCCAAATTCATCGACTTTCGGAAGAAACGCGGCGACCCATCAATCGACACGAGCTCGCCACGAAATCGACGGCCCCGTAGATGAAGGGAGTGCACAAAAAACATGAATTTCAACGGGGACACGTAAAAAACCCTAATCCACCATCGTAGACAGACGGACGCGCGCAGAGAGAGAGAGGGACCTGCTTGAATTGAGAAGGAAGACGGCGGACGTCGGAGCTGCGGCAGGCGATGAGGACGTTGAAATTTTCGAGAAGAAGGATGAATGCGCTTTTAAAAGTTCGTTTCTTGGAAAATATATTCCGTAATTATTTTCGAGAAAAATCGAAATAGTTTTCAGTTTATTTTGTAGTGCACAGAAAATCTTATTCCTAGAAATTATTTACTCCATTATGATTATAATAATATTTTGTTCCTAAAATTAGATATTAAGGTGATGTCGAAATCAATGTTACTGACATATCAAGTGTGGAGTTTATATTTTCTTATTAAAAAATAAAGTAACCTAAAAAAAATGCCAAAATAATAAAAAATGCAAATAATCGACAAACTTTATATCCTAGCAGTCATAAATCTTATGTGACAAGGATTCTCCATTCTATGTGAGAGTTAGAGCGGAAAAAAGAGTTCGTGAAAATGATTATTTTCCTTTTAGAATGAAGAAATAATTTTTCTCAATTTTAACTGCAGCTGTTTTTTTTAACTGTAAAATCTTATCTATTAATTATTTACTTTTGATGAACAAAACACACGAAGTTTGAAAAAGTCATTTCATGGAAATTACTTTTCTTAAAACAAAACGCACTCTAAACGTTGATTCTAATTGATCAACTTCACAAAATAGATTATTTAGTAAAATAAAAATTTACAAATTGGATTATCACAAGAAGGATATACTTTACAAAATGTATCATCAAAAGATTCATGGCTTAATAGTTATTTCTTTCCCACTTTTTGGGCCAATGGCCCAGCGCTCTGTTGAGAAAAGATATTTTACAAATAATACATTATTATTAATGGCACATAACATCTTATAAATATATAGTTTTCAAAAAAACAATTAGGGTTTGACTTACTAATTTCTCATCTAAAAAGTAGATAATAAAACTGAGTAACATTTACAAGGAAAAGTCATGTTGTACTTTCGGAAAATTTCACCAAGTTCGCCACATTTTTCATGGACACGCAAATGCACAGCGTTAGTCTTGGGTTTTTTCCCTTGGTATTTTGGCCCAATTATTGTCATATTTTTCAACACCCAATTTGAATGAATGCTGCCGATACTGCCATCGCTAAATTAATCCCCAGAGTGTAAAATACAGTTCAGATTCTACAATTAGTAATAATTAAAAGCAGTAGAGCTGGCTTCGTGTTTAAGTAAATGCCTTAGGAACCTTTTTTCTGGCGATACAATCATAGGAACTGAATGTATCCAAGACTTTGCTTAACTGAAATCTGTCAAATTACATCTATGTAGCTAAAATGAGTTATACATAAGAAACCGGAAAAGAACCGTGAGATCTTCCTTCACGTTCCTATACAAGCATCTGCGAGCTATAAATAAAGTCAGTATCTTACAACAGGTGTGACATGGATTGCCCGCTGGTGTGACATGGATTGCCCGCTCTACTCCAGCGCGTTGGGAACACCTGGGCCTCCTCCGCTGCCTCGCGACTTTGCTTTCCACGTATGCACAAATGACAGACTGCCATTTGCTTGCCTGAGTATGAAAATGATTGTGGAATGCTGCACCAATGTGCTAAACCACAATGAAAGATTGGCAACTCATGATGAGAACCCCTTAAGCTCGATGAGAAATGCTTCAACCACTCATCACGAGGAGCATAGAAGCCTCCCTATCTCACTGAGAGCGCTGATGTGAGTAGTTGGCAATAGTAGCCGCAGTAATGGAACCGAAGAAGATGATGATACCGACTTTACATTCACTTTCTTCACTGCTTTTTCCACAACAGATGGAGAAGGTACGCCAAACCACTGGAGATACCAGGAAAGGATTATCGACCTTCTCTTTCCATCAGATCCATCAGCGGGCCACCTTCCCAATTTCAAGTAACTATGCAAATCATCACTCAAATGCCGAGAAAATTGGAAGAGATCTTCCAACCGTTTCCGAAGTGAACCTATAAAAATGGACTGAACAACACTGCCTCTTGCATTGGTGAGCTTTCCACCTAATGATGCTTGAGTGTAGGCAAGAGCAAGCTGTGTGGAGAAGGCCAGTGAGAAACATTTGAGATGCACATCACGATTGTGCAGGAGAGAATGGTAGATAGATTACACCAATAGGCCTACTGCCCATACCAGAAATCAAAATTTTGTTTCAGAATAGGGATTTTAGCTTGACATACTTCAGTTTTTGGTTATACGGAGGATGATGGTTCATGCCCCTGATTTGTTCTCATTTACTACTGGGCAGTCCCATCTTTGCACAATGATACGAGCAAACAAGTTCATGCATCACATGATACCTAGAGCTAACATGTGCACATGATCATCAGTGAATTCTTGAATTATATATGCTTCCTGCCCAATTAATTTGTCTTTTGTCCTTACAGAGTTGAATCTGAACAATGATCAGGAATTAAGTGCCATACCTTTAAACTTGAGACAGAGACTGAGTCACACAAAACATCATTATTGTTCTTAACCAGATCAGCCATTAATTCCATAGTTGTGTACAATGACAAATAGACCTGCACAATGTTGAAAGGTAATTAAGAGATGAAAATCATTGAAAGCAGCAGTAGTACAAGTAATACAAGACACTCATAACAAGAGTTCTGACACTGAAAGAATAATGCAAAAGCAACCACTGTTCCACCAGAGCGAAGGTATGTCCACCTCAAATATCATACATATGATTTCCAATAAGCTTTAAACACTGATTTGAAAGTGCAACTATCGAAGGCAGGCTACATTTGCCCTCTGTGGTGCTACATTTAACCTAGCCATGCAATTAACCATATATGAATGTATTACGCAATCAACTTTTTCTTTCTGAGGTAACTCTCTTTTAAGGTGAATTTTCCGGGTTAATTTGCTACCTGCAAAAGGGCTGGTCTGTCCTTGCTTACACATTCAAATAGAACTTGCACACAGAACTCTTGGAAATCAACATCTGGTCTGCAGAAGATATTGCGATCGATTAGGATAGATAAGACAAGTATGGCACACGGCTTAGGGACCCAAAGCAGAATGGACTTTTGGGCGAGCAATACTGATCCACAGTTTACTGTTTCCACTGTAACACCAAAGTCATATAACTGTTTTTCTATTTTTTCTTCTTCGTTTTTAAAATTTAGGATCATCTGAATGGAAAACCGCACACTTACCTGCTATTCCAAGATGGGTCACGGCAGAGCTGTGCAAAAGCAATCAAACTGGGCACTGACGAGAATGTACTGACTAACTGATCAACAGAGATATAATTTCCAGCAGTATTCCCACTACTAGCTCTCAAATTGGTCATACTGAAAACCTACATCAGAGAAAGGCAGCTTGATGTCAAATGTAGCTCAATGCACGTGGAGGGAATGGAAGGGCAGAAAATGATTTAATGACCTTGTGCATTGCTTGAGATAGCAGCGACTGACACCCTATGGGATCATCCACGTATGAACAGGCTCCAACCTTTCGTTTAATGTAGAGAGTCCCCGAATTGAATGGGTCATTCTTCGCACCATCAGTCCACCACGGTTTCTCTATAAGGTAATAGAATATAAATCATGAGACACAAGAATTTACTGGAGAAACCAAACAAGAATTACAAAGCAGTATCCGGCCACCTTCAGGTACAAGGTTTATGACTTGAGTCCAATATCGAGGGCCACAAACACGGACAGATTTCAACTGCAACGAAAAAAGTTAAACAGACTGATAAGCTACAAATTTGCCACATAGAAATGAGCACAGAGGATCAGACAGAAATCACCGATTTTTCTATCCCTTTTTTTTTTGGGGGGGGAAGGATTTGAAGAAACAGACAGGAATCACCAATCATTTCAAGGTTTTCCAATGGTGCTTAGGGACTACAAACCTGCTCTACAGATACTGCCACAATAATATCCACTACAACAATTGCAGCAATTGAAAAGCTTGAAGAGTGGCGTGTTAAGCCCTAATATCATGTCTGATGAGGGAGTGAAATAAAAAAAAAAAAACAGTAGCTTTTATTGAAGAGGTCAAGTTTTAGAACTACTTACAATAGAACGCTCTGGTAGAATGCAAGGGGTAATTTCACAAAAACTAGTTTCCGAGTAATTTTCACTCTCCTTGATTGTGACCTCAAGAGGAGCATAAACAGGCAAACCAGTGTCAACATCAATTGTCTGAATCCAGCGAGCTTCTGTGGCTAGAACATACAAATGTCTGAATGCCTGGAGAAGACCATCACTTCATTACAAATCACTTGATATTGTGACAACCAGTAAAATTCACACTTTTCAGTCAGAACAGCCAGAAAACTGGGTTTAATGAACAATGCTAAAAATAATACTACAGATGGAAATTTGCAAGCATACGCAAAAGTTGGGCCCAAAAGCTTTTGATACAAAATGCAATTTAACACATACAGGTCTTCAAGTGTAACAAAATGTAATTTAATGTGCACAGGTCTTCAAGTCAGCTTTTCTGGGGGGGAAAACATAACATTAATAGGAGAAAACTCCACAACTTCAGTAATAAACTACTCTGATTACCTGAAGATGGCAACGATTATCATTTGGTCCAGCAGGCAAACGTGGATAGAGGGTAATCAGCAAAGCAGCAATTGAGCCATTGCTAGTAGAAAATGTCCGCATACCTCCCCCAAGAAACAAGAAGCCAATAGCCAAGCTTATCTAAAATCAGGATGAAATTGGTCAAAGCAATAAGGTAAAATCTAGAGTGCAACAATATCAATCGGAAAAATTTCTCCACTTGACTTTCTCGGAGGACCATTGTGCCATTATAAGGATAAATCTATGGCAAACAGATTTGGAAGATAGAGTAGAGATACCCAATCCAACTCCAACCAGGGAGAAAGATCAAATTCACTTGCTTCTGAAAAGGTATTGCAGAGATTCTTGAGGCTTTTTGCCAAATAAATGGGAAATTTGCTCATCAAAAGGGCACCAACCACCATATAGAAACATTGAGCACAAAACCTCCATCAGCAAACTAAAAAAGAGATGGAAGCTTAGCAGAAAGTTTCAGAACCGTGCAAACTTCTTCCTTTTCTGTTCTGCCTCCTAATTTACTGATTTATAGACAAGGTCATCCACTGATACATCATCATATGATATTTTCACTTAGGATGTCTGATTCAACATATAGCAATATGAAAACAATAATGCTTTGAGGATACACGAATCTAAATTATAGATTACCAACAATCAATTAAACAATCTTCAGCACAACTAACAATGATACAATCTTACCGTCATTTGTGTTCCATAATTAGAATGACCATCAGCTGAATTTCGTCCTCGGAGAAATTTCAATAAGCGTAACGTTTGTAAATGTCCAGAACCTGCCATCACCTGGTCTTCCACCACATCAGTAAGAAGGAAATGGCAAAATTCAGGAACAGAAGGTAGTGGGTACAGAACAATAAGAAAATACCACAGAAAGAGAGAGCACGATAAGATGAAGACAAATCTCCAGTGTGCCCCTATCAACATAATTGGCCAGCCCCTTGGGAAAGTTGCTTCCACTAACAGGAGCAACAGGCTTCATCTGTAGAATTAAATATAAGTTATACACAATCATAAATATAGTTCTCATGCGAGTACAGCCAAGCACGATTTCAAACCTCATTTAGGAAGTAGACTGCATATTCATACAGTAACTCCTGTGCATTTCCATCCATAGTACCCGCAAACTTGAGACCTGTCCAAAGCAAACGCTAAAAGAAGTCACTGAAAAGAAGATGTACTTGCTCTGGACTTTTATCTCTCTCTCTCTCTCTTTATTTTTTAATCTTGGAAGCTGATGTGAATTAATTACTGCTGTAGACCCCAACTTAAGAAAGCATTCAAAAAACAACAGTGCTATAAGAAAGCAAGTAAAATGGAAAATGCAGACAAGGAGTACAAGCCAGTCAAGCAAGACATTTTAGAGATCTACTTTACAAGATATACAGCATAAAGAAACTGAAAACAGAGATACTGGACAAAACCTGAGAGAAGACATTATGATCTTCCTAATGAATCAATAATCTAATTTGGCGTCCTTTGGCTGGTTTAGGCTCTCTAGGTCAAAGTTTTTTCTTTCTTTGTTGAATCTCTAGGTCAAAGTTCATTATGCTTATATACTGCTTAAAGATCTGACAGCTGATTTTAATTTATTCCAGTAACAAAAATACAAAACTACATATCCAGAGAAGATGTATTACCAAGAGAAATACATGCTCCAGCTACTATATTTATGTATGCCTGAACAAGTGCTTCTACATCAGTCTCCATGAGATTCTCAACATCCTCTCTAAGGCCTTCAACACCGATTTTCACTATTTCAGGCACCTGACTCTCAATCCAGTTTTTGGAAGGATGAACCCTACATGATAGATATTTATCACCATGATTATATCTAGAGAAGAACAATTGCAACTTCAACTCCAGAATTGCTTATCTGAATAATGTTACCTGCTCCACATGATCATGTTCCGAGCAATAACTCGAAGCATTATGAAGTCAGGCCTCACATATTGCAAATCAAACTGTGTGCAAGGAATTGAAAGCCTAGACAAAATCACCTCGGATTCAGTCTGTGACAGAAATGCAAGAACTCCTTAGAAGATACAAGAGAAAAATAAAAACTCATAATCAAAGATGTCATGTTGCCACATCCTAGCAACTAGGACTGCTTCTACAACTTAACAGAAAGTACCTTTAAAAACATTAGAGCAAGGGCAACAATAGCCCCAGGTGCAGTCACATCAACATTGAAAGCCGCCGTATCCATCATCTATGAAAACATTAGGAAACAAAAAGAAAAAATAGCTAAGAGGAAGTGATAACAGCATTAGTTATCTTACGACACCACTTTGAGCCTATATAAATGTATCATGAAGGCAGACTCTAATCTAGAGCGTTAACAGCTGAAGTAACCTGCCCAAATCCCCGATTGTGTTCCTCTGTTGAGGGTGTCAACAAATAAGATCTTTCCTGAAATAAGCAAAACATTGAACTACTTATTGGCTAAATCATGGAGAAATATCTTGTGAAATACAAGGATCAAATTCACTGAAGATCTTTATATCCATAATTTTATCTGACCAGTCTACCGCAACAATAAGTAATAACATAGGACAAAAGTATGTACATACACTCTGAAGTTCTTTGCCACCAATATAGTCAAACAGCCTATCAAGCAAAGTTTCCACAAATCCAAGCATGTCCAAGCCACGCCCTTGAATTCAATAATAGAATGTTAGGTGCATGGTGAAACCATCATATGACTGATGTTGCAAAGAAAAAAGTAACTTGCTAATTTTGACAGGAGACTGAGACACCACGTACCAAGTGCAACAAGACCCAGTGAAAAACCTGCAGAGACAGCATAACCCTCTCTTTCAAGCACATTATCTCCACCACTTCTTCGACCTATTTCACTCTGCATAATTTATAACAACCAGGTCATGCAATGATAGCAGATGCTTTGAAAGGATTATCTTTTGGTCACTAGCATCATATGACAAAGCTAGGCTGCATTTTGAAATGATCACTAGCATCATATGACAAAGCTAGGCTGCATTTTGAAATGACAGATCAAAGCAAAGATTAACCATTTCACAGGTAGCAATGTACTAGTTTCTGATAGCACATAGCAAGAATATGCAACTGTCTACCAACATTTACAGCCAGAGGTCAAGCAAACAACAGGAATTTGACATACTGAGGGGCATCAACCCAGTGGGGGTCTATAAAACGTGGTGGATAATGCTCCTGCAATCATAGTCGAAGATATCGGTTTAACATAATCTTAGGTGACATACTTTTTATATGTAGACATTCAGCATCAAATAAAGACAATCAGCATTGTATCCATAATTAACTTTAACTCAGTTATATACACAACACTTGAGCAGTATGCTTGCTTGGCATCAAGCCACACTGGCTGAAAACACAATGCCATCATAACTATCTAGCTATAGTGATCAGAGGACAAAAACACTCTGTCACAACATACAATAGCAACAAGCAGTAAAAATTTTAGTAAGACCATGCATGATTTATTGTAGAAAAACCAGTCCAATTTCACACTTGCAGATAGGCAATCTATCAACTTCAAAATAGGCTAGCTAGATTATATAGATGTATCAGTACTAAAACAAAACAAAACAACATACCAAAAGAATTTGCATTGTTTGTGGATGTGCTGAACCTTCATAAAGAAGCCCCACTGACACAAGCGCTGCTGACTTCAGAGTCAATTGAAGAGAGTATGAAGTTCCAATTAGCATTTGAAATAATTCTTTTGAGTAACAAAATCTGAAACAGTTTGCTAGCAAGTGCCTCATTATGTAGAAACAACCTTAAGATGGATCTTTAACACCCTCATGATAAAATCAGTAATTACAAGGGGCACAATACACACAGCTGCCAGAGCATGAAGGCACACTCATAACTTTAAGTCACAAAATGCCAGGTTACACACGTGGTGATAAATTATCTGATAGTAACTGCATAAAGGTGCAAACCTGCAAAAGTGTGGGTAACTCTAACTCAGGAAAAGTTGATGGATGCCGAGCAGGTATATGAACATAAAGAACCTGCAACACAGAACGCCAGTCATATAGAGAATGTACTTAACAGAAAGAAATTTGTGACCTAACAAATGATTGAACTGTAAATATAGGCTTAACAGACTTCTTTCATTGTAAACAGTGTAACTTTGTGATGCAGGAGCATAATCCTATTTTCTAGTATTTATAGTGTTTTTTTTCTTATTTAGTCTTTACATGGACTATTAGGGTTAATAAGTGGTCACATGGTAGTCATGTGAAATTTAATGAGCTCCAATGGTCAATATCAACAGTAATTTATGTCAGATCAAGGGTGGAGATTGTCTTACATCTGCAACCCTTAAATAGGCATTTATTTCACTGTCATTACATTTCCATGTTCAATATATATGATTGGTCCTTATGAACCCCAGAATAAGATTTCTCTGTTCCAGCTTTCTAATGTTCTTTTTGCTATCTTTTACTTTTCCTACTACAGTATCAGAGCCCCTGTTAGGGCTTTCCCAACATCACTTTGACTTTTTCCAAGTATTAAAAGCTCAAACTGCTCTAAAATCTCAAAATATGGGGATGGGAGAAAGACCTTAGAACCACCATGCAGCTACTGGCAACAATAACTCCCATGGTTGATCGAATACTTAGATTATAAATTCAAGATGAAGATGCACTTCAATCACTCCGATAGACATCGATATGAGTGATGAAATAAGTGAGCAACGGTAAAATGGTGCAAGGAAGAAGATTTCACCTTTGAAATTGCTGGATGCATTGTCCCTCTATAAGAAGCTGCCAAGCCTATCATTAGTCCCACAGTTGTGCTTTCATGTTCCTACATGCATGAAGCATCACAACAGAAGAGAACTTAGTGGAATACATAACCACACAACTACAAATAGACAGATGACAAGGACCAAAGATGACAACATCAGAAAAGTTGAAAATACAAGACAGCTATACCAATATCAATTCTGAAGAAAATCAATTAATACATAGTAGGTGGAACAAGAAAGAGATCAAACTTTTGAATTATAGAAAAACTAGAGGAATTTCAAGAGAAAATAAACAAAAAATCCGAAACCTTTGTAAGCACCAGCAACTTAGGTGACATATACAATTAAGTGCCCTATATAATGGAGGAATCCTAGGCCAGATATTGCCAATCCAAGAATTTCATAAAAAAAGAGTTGACAAGGTCACTATCATAAGTTAAAGGAGAGACGTCCTATGTGATTAGATGGTTGAAATGCAACCATAAGCACTTTATACTCTCTATACTCCATAATAGAACATTAAATGATCAGCAAAATTGGAGAAAGATGGTTCTGTTTTCTAACCAATTATCAAACAGATTGGAGGAACTAGATAAACCCCCCTACATTGTTCAATTTGGCCACTAAAACTTTCCCAAAGTTTCATTTTGTTAAGTCCAAACCCTTCAAAATGAAACCATTAGTTTCCATTAATTTTACAAATTACAAGTAGCCTGCAGTGTGCCCAAAATAGCCACATGAAACATTCCACCTCGACCATGCAATAAGTTCCTACAATGAGCTCCTATGAACTTCGCATGGAAACCTCTATAAGTCAAAAAGCAATGGATCTGGATCAACAACTAGACCAGCAAATCAACAATGGAGGCGAATGATTAAGGCAGCTATGACTTCAAGCAGGATGCCTAAATTGACAACTAATTTATGCTAGAAAGGCTTGTCAAGACCATCATTGACAAGGTGATCCATCTCGGAGCGCGTGGTGCCTAATCATGTGGCAGCCTGGACAACCTTCTATCATGGGGAAAGAAGAACTCCACTGGTCTAGCTGTTGATTGGCCAGAAAAATGCGAGTCTCAAGGTCAAATTGGCTCCAGGAATTTAACTCGGCCAGAAGTGGCACCATCAGCCTCTAGTTGGTTCTGAAGGCACTAAATGGTGATCAACATGTGTAAAATGTTGTTAAGTTTAAAAGGTGTGCACACTAGGCATCAGGGAGAGAAAAAAAAATAACCAACAAATCTAACTGCATCAGCGTAAGCATCTATAAGCCAAGCCCCGATGAGCATGCAAGTACATGACTCAAATTGAAACAGAATGATGAATTGTTATCAAAGACACAGTAGCAGAAGACTAAACCCTCAAAATTGAAATTACAGTGGATCATAATGAAGGATGCAGAATATAAAATGGAGATGCTCACAAAGACTAATGTGAAAGTAAAAGCAGTGAATGGCAACACAGCAGCAAGGAACTGATTATGTATGATGATTAATCAGTTTGATGACTAATTTTTGTCTATAAAAACAATTTCTTAACAAAGATTGTTTACCTAGGAAAAAAAAACAATAGATGCTACATGGATTTTCCATACTAAAAAAAGAACAACCATTTTAAAATAGTCAAGTGCTCCAATCCAAAGCAAAATAGGTAACAAGCAGAAGAGTGAATAAATCTCAAGGAGAATGAACCTGTGAAAAATACTGGTATATGTCAGTGATACTTAAAACACGTAGATACCCATGCAGTCCCAAAGCAAGAAGGAGGCCTGCATGTACAGCATTTGGCTCTTCAGGCTTGTTATATATTATCCATGTTCTTGACACTTTTCCCTATTAGAAATAGAATACCCCATGTCAGATGCAGTAGAAAATTAGACAGCATATTTGTAAAAGAAAAGGGTCAATGATTGCATAGCATTGCAGGACCAAAAAGCAACCTTAGTAATTTAGAGATGCCTCGTAAGCTATTTTAAATTATAAAACATAAAAAGAACTACTAGCTGATGCTTCATAACATATATAAGCAAATCAAATTCAGAGATGGATACCTGAAGCGGCGCCAGCCTTAGACCAGCGGCAACGGCATTATGAAAATCAGGCCAAGATTTAAGTTCTTGTATGTTTCTCGTATTTGGATCTAGATTCACCTACAAAATATAAAAACATGCAAGAAGAGACAGCAGGGGCCAGAAATTCAGACCCGTGGCAAGGAAACCAATCAGAAGTTGTCAAGATTTTAACTAGATACATCCTGCCAGAGATTTTTTCCTCTGATAGGAAGGAAAAGACTTTAAAGCACATCTCATCAAAAGAGTATAACAAGTACATACAGTTGCATTCTGCTGGGCAGGTAATCGACCAGCTAAAACAAGCTTTGGCACTGTAAAGGCCTACAAGAATGGCATAAACTTCTCTGAGGCCCAGAAATCAAAACATTCATAAACTTCAACTGAAGCTGAAAAAAATGGAACATATAGTCGCCAAAAGAAATGTGCTGCACCTCAGTCAAGAGTGTATATATAGTGGCAAGAGTGAATGCGCCACGACCAATGGGAAGAGCAGTGGTCCTCTGAGCAAACTGCCATAACTGAACCTTCAATGGGGAAAAAGAGCAGAATATAAGCAATATATCAGACTATCTGCAATTTATGATTTTAGGAGAACATAGATAACCACATTATGAAAGTTCCCCAGACCAAGACATGGTGACATATGTATAGCATAATTTAATGGTAATGATACAGGAAAGCATATAACATGTAAAAATGACTGCTAGGGGTATCCTAGCACTGACATTCAGATCACTCAAGATCGAACACTGGTGCAAACAAGCCAAACAACCAATCAGCTATTTGGGTCCATTTGTTGTTTACTTGGCTTTCAAGTTCAAACTAAACTAGAATAGATTAACAAGCTGTTTAGCCCTTAGCCCAATTAAATTCCCAACTCGACAAGTCATGAGCCTAAGCAAGCAGGTAGATTTAGAATATACTTAATCCAAACATCAATGTATTAAGCAGTCTCTTCCTTTATACGCCCCCTTCCTCTCCCTCTCTCCTCACTTCTCAGAAACAAGCACACAGTAGATGAACAAATTATTAACCACTCGAATCCCTTTCATTACTAAGATGCTGATTTACAAGTAATTTCGGAGAATATTTGTTGAAGTATTATCCCACATCACTTGGGGTCCTAAATGCTCAGTATATTCATGTGGTCTCCCTCCACCTATCAACTTAAGCTTTTGGGTTGGACTTTCTAACAATATTTTTGCTTGTCTTGTGGATATTTGAACAGGTCGGTGGATCCAAGACAGGGATTACTTCTTTACTTTGGCAACAAGATTGAGTTTGGTTGAATTCCTTTAGTTCTAAACTTATTTTTGACGCTGGATCATTTTCCTCACATTGTCGCTCTCTCTGCAAAGGTCACAGGTTCAATTCAGGGAAATGCCTGTGCAAAGTAGAAAAAAGGCACATACATCTAATCCTTCCCATACCCGACAATATGTGGGAGCCTCATGATGCCCCTTCTATTGCTCTCTAATCGCATGTTTACTGCCCAGATCAGATAGCCACTGCTTAATGCTACCTAGATGAGCTTGCATATGAAAGGTTGCTAGATTTGCATTCGAGTAGCCTTAAAGCTGCAGCCCGTGTATCTTTAGATTTTGAGTCAAAACCATTTGGATCATTATCTGGATATTTCAGGAAAACCATGTGTTATTTTTACAGGGGAATTTTGCTCGCATTTGAATGGCCAGTGACTTGACTCAAGCCAATTTGGTCTTTAAAGTATATTGGTCACCCTTTCAAGTCTAGTTCGTATTCTGAAAATGAATCTCAATCAAGATGAAATTGAGTTCTGAGCATTCAAGCAACTAGCTATATCTTTTGTTCCAATTAAATCTCTAATTGATAGTAATAATTCATAAGACATATACAATGCAGAAATATTTCCAAAGAAGAAACAATACCTGTTGGAGGTCCTGATCAGAAGCACTAGGGTTGACAGATGTTTGAATTGCCACAGGTCTTGCAGAGCTGAGGAGACGTCTAACCTGATGGGAATAGAAGAAATATCAAGATCCAATCAAATCTAATTTCCACCACATCTACAATGGAAATGCCATCCTTGCAAAAACAATTAAAACAAAGAATTGCCAACAAACACTGCGAGAGCAAAGGTGTGATTAATGGACATGAACATAGCTGTCAGGAGCCATGTCATGTGCTGCCATGCCCCTCTTCCTATATTCTAGATGGAGGACTGCAAGGCAAAGATGAAATGAAAATTCCAGATATGAGCTGGGGCACCTCTGCTTTCTTTTCATTCTTTTAATCTTTTTAGATATGCAGTGACAGCTTATCTGGCACTAGCCTTGGTTGAAATCTTATATCTCTGTTCTCACATTAGCTCATGATGTTCCTATTTAATGAGCTTATGTACTGATCACATGAAGAAACATATGAGGTGCTCTTATGGGTACTAACAAAAAGTACTCGGGATATATCACAAAAAAAAAACCAAAGGATTTTTTTTCTTCTGTTGTTGAATGTAGCCAAGCAGGAAACTACAAAAACACAAATTATATAAATATATACATAAATTGCAAATGGAAGGAAACTAAACCGTCCAACAAATAAGCATTGCCTATAAGACTAGAGGAACGTATTTGAGTTAGAGAAACTATGTCCCACTATTTGTGACTTTAACTGTAGAAATGACTAGCCCCTTTGCCTTCAACTCGAAGGAGAAAAAAGACAGACATACGATTCAACCTAGCTAGGTGACGTGCTTCACAATATTCAAGTAATCAAAGCTATTAATGACAATTCATAAAAGAGTCGGGGTAAGCAATACAAATTAACCAACGCACCCCCCCCCCCCCCGCAACAAAAGGGAAAGAGCAATTGCTACCATGTATAAAAATGATGACATGCAAATCAGTGAATTCACAGCAACATTGGCTCAACCACTAAACAAAAAACTAACCTCATTCAGTCGCAAATCTCGGCCATACCGCAACTGAGTGCATGAAGTAAAGATATGCTCCATACCATCTGTGACAGATCCGTCGGTTGAATCTGCATCCTCAAACTTAGCATTTTCCGAACCGAATGAATCAAAAACGACACTTGGAATTGTCACAGGATGCAAATGAAGCATGTAGGGAGTGGACATTTCAATCAGATTCTCGTTTGCCTGTGCTTCTTGTACACTCGTTTTGCAAGGCCGCTCTAAACGAGTAAGAGCAAGATCTTCCCGACCAAGAAGAACATAAGCAGCTGCAGGCCAGTCAGTAGGAGGAGATTCTCGACACTTGTCCAAAGCCTGAAGAGCACAAATTAAACGTCAGGAATCAGGAATGATACATGTCCAGTGAATATGATCGGTAGAAGTTCAAGGGATGTCAATAAGGACACCACTGTAAAGCCCCAAAAGGAGGATGAAGACTTGTTACAAGCAGTCAATAAACCAAAAAACTCTACTTCCATCTCACGATTAAATGCAGAAACTAGTGGCAATTGCCCATAGGGAAGACCATCATTAAAATTTCTGATGTTCTTCATTGCAGCTTAGCACCAGGACATTAAAGGACGCTTGCCTGATGAATAACTACACTATTTTCCACATAGGGTTTTGCAAGAATGTTTGTGTTACGAGATACCATGGAAGATGCACTTAATAATGGAGAAGTGGGAAGTCCTGATGCATAGCTCACATGTCGTAAAGGAAGAGACACGCCGGGAGGTAGGCTATCTAGCTGTTGCAGTCCAAATTTTTCACCGACCATTGCCAAGACAGTGTGCTCCTCAGCAGTAGAATAAGATCCCGTAGCAACATTATAGCAAACTCCACAAGGAAGATTATCTCCTGTCTTCTGGGCACTGAATAGTAAACTATAAAAAGATACTATTTTTTTAGCTCGGCTTGCAGCAAAACTTCCCTCTTTACGAATTAAAGGTGGAAGATCATTGGTATCAGCAGAGCTAAAACCATGTAGCAAGCAGTTTTCAAGCCATCTGAACAGATTGGGTGGAGATCTTCTGGACAACGAAGTGTTATGCGTCCCAAGATTATTGAACAGATAGGGGAAATCACGAACATAGTGATCTATATAGCACTCCTCACCCAAAAACTTGGCAATATTGCATAAAAGAACTGCTAAAAGCTCCAAATCCCTGCAAGGAACATCGAAATCAAGATTGCAGAGATAAATAAATTGAAGAAAATAATATTCAGACCCCAAAAGTGGAATTCATTTACTGAAGAAGCAGTAGGTGAGAAACCTCAACATAGAAAGTTTGGAGTTGATAATACTTAAAACATTAGCAAAAAGGTCAAGACTGTGATCCATATTCTGGGCATTAAACATCACAGTTCAGGCAACATGTGCACAAAATTTTTAATAAGCAAAAGATGTATATCCAACTGTTGTTGAACATAGAGTTGAATGCCACTGGTGCTTGGCAATAACAGAGACTGGCTACACCTACCGCTAATGCATGCACAACAGAGATTTCTACAGAAGCTGTTGGTACTTTAAGAATTAACAGATAAAAGCAGAATAGCTTCATAAGAACTTCTAGTTGCCAAAATTATTTTTTTCTTTACATATTTGGTACTAAGACCTACAAACACCCAATGGAACAAAACTGTCAGCATTAAGCAAACCTTCTAAGTGAGCTGTAAATACTGAGTTTAGTGCATTTTGTGGGACACAGCATTTTAAACAACTCGGAAGCTGAAATCATTAGGAGAAAATGGCCTTTGTCATAATTTTTGACAGCTCAAACGCTCTTGCAAGACCCTGATAGACCCTACAAATGCTAGAATTTTTCAAAGTTACAACCACATCATATTGAAAAGAGCATCAGTTCTAGAAATGCCCTAATGCCCTAGTTCATCACATAGCAGGCTTCACTTGTTAACAAGCCACCCAAAACACAATTTACCACTTAAACCACATCAGATTAGATGCAGCATGTGTAGCTGCAAAGAATTAAGAAGGCTGCATAAAAAGGAAGCAGCACTGGAACTATTAGTCTAGAACGAAAAATACATGAGCAACGACGGGTGCCATTTGGCTCAGCTTATGAATAACCATCTGACAAAGATAAGGCTCATAAATTGTCGGAAGATACTGTATTGGCCTTCCCGCAGAAGCAAAGAAAAAACATATTAAAAATTATATAATAATGAAAATATCTCATATGGCTTCAAATGATCGAATATTTAAGGTGTTCAGTTCACTATTTTACAAATGTCAAATCTCAAATGCCAAAAGGAAAAACATAAGCAAAAAGCTGAAATCAGGTCGTTCCAAGTACACACCATGTGTTTATTGAGGACTGAACTTACAGCTTCCGCAGATTATCAAGTTTAAGGCTTTCATATACTGCATGTAAAGAATCTAAACTCTTCACCAGTAGCTCAGAGTAAAATGTGCTATCTCCAGTGGGCTTAGCTTCTGTAACTGATCTACTGCAATCTACTGCCTGACTCTCTAGTATAGCTTGAGAGGAAGCTCCAGTAAAAGCGCTCAGCTTGCAGTAATTTTGATGGAATTGGCTATTCACAAGGAAATCCCAGGATGACTGACAAGTTGAAACTGGAAATTTCTCTGAAATGTATGTGGATCTTCCGCACATTTGCAACATTAAGCTGCTAAACGAGACCCATTCTGAATCAACGCTTGAATCAGCCTTTGATAAATAAGTTATGTCATTATCCCCCCAAAGAAGTGTGAGAAAATGATTATAGAGGCTAGAAATCATCCCCTCAGCCATTGCTTCCATGCAATCTTTTACCAATGAAGATGAAGGACTTTGACGTAATGCACAACGAAACATCTAAAGAACAGAAAGACAATGATCATCAGTGATGCATCAAGAAGTCCTAGAACTGTAACAGATAACACCATTACATTCTTACAGATAACATGATAAATGCAGTCCCCACATAAGACTTTGAAGTGCTAGTGCTCAAAGTTACTTAATAAACTGTTGGCAAAAGCAGAAAAGATAATGAACATGAAAAAGCACTTGCACATGTGCAGTGTAACATCTCTTACAAAAGGAACTCCTAATAGGAATAGCCTCTATATGGAACAGGTAGCCTCCCCATCCCATCCCCATTCCCTGTATCTGCCCTGGCCCAGAGCCTGGGTAGCTATTTGACTCTTTAACCCATTTCTGCACCCATCCGGAAACCAGGTTTTGGCGCAGGGGACAAGTTACCCTTTCCATTTAATCCACGATGGCTTTTTCAACCTAAGAGTTTCTTTTTCTTATAGACATAATGCAAAAAGTCTTGTAACCATGCCCCCAAGGAACTTGTAACCATACTATGGAAATGTTTTCATTGCCAATGCACAAATTTGACAAACTTTTACAAAAAGATGTTTGACCAGATCCTCAACTCTTCCCAGCTTAGTCACATATAGCAATTTCAAAAAAATAATTGTGATAATATAAGAAATGACATAACATGTGCGTGGCTGAATCTTGTGTCGGTTGTGCACAAGGAGGGTTGGGCACAGGACCCCATCGCCCATCCATGCTTGCCTTGTCCCACAATAGGAGGCACACTTAGAGACGCTATCTCTAACCCACTATCAGCGAAAGCTCCCCCCCCCCAAAAAAAAAAAAAAAAAAAAAAAAAAAAAAAAGGAAAACTTAAAAAAACGGGGGACCCCAACCCCATCCACCCCAAAGTCACAAGTATCCAGCAAGCACAGTTGTTTGGAATACACGTAGTCAACTTACAACTCAAGGACCTACAGGTTGGGAATAAGATATTTTTCTGTGCATGTTGATATACCTGCCCGTTGCTGATAACTATATTAACACGCCCTTCAACAGCATCTACTAATCCGACGATTTTTACATCATGGGACACTGCTACATTTCCTGAGAACTCCATGTTATGTAGATGCCGACACCTACTCAGACAAGAAGGCAACAAATACCTACATAGGCATAGCTTCCCTGACTGCACAAACCATAAGTTTAAGTTAGGAATCTCACCGTATCACATAGAACATGCAACATCAAACTCCGGGACATACAACAGTTCCATGATGCAGGCATAGAATTTCATAAGACTCAAATAAATTCTCCCAAAAGCAACACTTAAGTGCAGAGAGCATATAAGCCATAGACAATTTAAAGCCGGGGTAAAAACTGCAGCATAACAACGAAATAAGAAATCTCCATACAAATCAATTAAGTGTGCATGATTTCTTACATTAATATTTCTATATCAGCAACCATAAACAAGTTTGCCATGCAACTACTTTTCTCTGCTAATTAAGAAGTTAGCTATCCTGCTCTCCACACTACCTACTTCAATAATCTAGGGTTATGAACAGACTACTGTCCTCCAGAGCTGAGAAAGAAATCACAACCAAGAACCAAAACCTATCAGGCAAAAGTATTCATACTGATCGATTTACGCAGAAGCTCATTTCATTTATGACCATATCCTTCAGCTCTTGAGAAGACTCCCATGCACCGAGCATGTCAATTACAAAATACACAGGCGCTAGAATTCAGATAAACTATTTATGCAGGAAGCTTACATAAAGCAGAAGTGTGTTTTCTGGTGCCAACACAATGATGTCCGTATGAGGAAGCAGTCCCAATTTTACTCTGTGAGAGATAACTCAAAATGAGTTATGATATTGTAGAATATATAAGTTTCGAGATCTACTCACACATGCATGCACACGCTCGCAGTACACTCCCCTCCCCTCCCTTCCCCCAACATATACACATGTGCACATGTCTGCTCACACACAGAGAGAGAGCTCTACCCTGGCCGTGTCACAACCACCGGGGCAGCTGATACAGCAGGTATGCTCCAGCTCATGTCAGGCTTGACATCAAAAAGGACGTCACTGCTTGTTTCATAAATTTGAAGCCTTAAGGATAACAACTTCTTCTGTCCTTGTAGAAGAAAACAAACTATTGGAGTTGTGTCATCATCAGTTGCCATAAAAACCTGTAACATGGAGGCAGCACGGTTCAATAAAAAGCACCATAGATTTATAGGTATGTTCAGATTATAACTTGAAAATTGTGAAGGGACCAGAACTTTTGTCAATAGCTCATAGGATGCTCAGAGAACATAACAGAAAAACAACTGGAGAATACGTTTGATTCAATGAATATTCCATTGCACATGAACTCAAAAAGTACAATCTCAAGCATTAAGACCTCACGAAGATGGAGTGAACAGTAGATCATTTGGGGTGAAACTTGGAACCAAAAGATACACGGATGGGCAACTTGATGAAGTTATAGAAATGAAGAATTAAAGGCATATCAGATATCAATATATATATAATATATATATATATATAATATATATATATATATATATATATATTTTTTTTTTTTTTTTGGGGGGGGAATAAATCTACATTTAACCAGGCCAGACAAATATCAATATGCCTTGACTCAATTCTAGCTATTTTACGTGTGCCTACGTATTCTTGCAACATGTTGATCTCAAACGGGACCGAGCAAAGAAGCTAAAAAGGCAGCTAAGGCAAGGTACCGCATGGTCTTGAAAGCATTCCCACATTACTATATAAGCCAAACAAATTGACCAAGAAACAAGGATGCCAAAAATTCTCTACAGAGAAGTTTAGATATTTTTGGGTAACCTCCACATACTGAGCCAAAGTAAGTCATTGAAAAATGACTTCTTTAACTGATTTACTATACTTTTTTAAGTCTATCCTCCAATTTTTATTGTATGAGTTGGTCAAGGAAAAATATTGCTCGACACACCAAACTACCTCACCAATCGTTTGTTCTGGAAAAAGATAAGGAAAGAAAATTGGCACCTTACAAGCAGCTGCATGAGCGCCTTTTCCCTGCCAAATTCTGTGGAAGGAGAATTGTTTCATCCGAACACCCATAGGATTTACATCCGGCAAATTAGACATCACCTCATCTGCAGTAGGATTAACAACTTCTGCCACCCATAAAGAATGTTGCGCTTTTCCTGCACAGTAGTTGATTATGATTAGCGCAAGTGGCTATGATCTTCCTATATCAACAAAGAGATAGATGTTAAAGAAACTAGTGTTGAAACCTTTATTATATGATGCCATCAAGGGTACTTGCTCACTGGTCCATATCGTTCTTTCATTATAATCATTCATTATGTTAAGTTTTCCTCTGTCTTCAACATACACAAACTAGATGATGGAAGTAGAGGGTAATTAGCAACAGAAAGAAGTACGATACAGCTATTGTTCAGCAAATTGAAAATAATCAAATAAAGGAAACAAAGTTTTCCACAATAAAAATTTTCGAGAGGAGAAATTCACGACAGGTGTCTTGAAGATCCAAAAAAATGAAGTGATTGACAAAATAAAAGCACTGGCATACCTGTGGATCTTCCATTGGATCCTTGAGAATCAAATGTGAAGACAACAAAGCTGTATCTCCCTTCAGTACATTATCATATGGACTCATGCAACTAAAATTACTTTGTGGACTATGTCCAATTTCTCTTCTAGGGTGCGAAGTGTCACTAGCACCAGATGCAAGGATTGATGATGAGAAATGAATGTTGCATGGGAAGTCTCCTTCTGCAGCTTGCTCTAGCAGTAAACCAAATGGAAGAGGCCAAATTGAAGAGATGGACTGAGGAAGGGGGATCGTCACAACTTCACCTATCCAAAAGAACCCACGGTGGATCTTAAAATGAAACAAGTCTTTAAGATCCATTGGATGCAATCTTGCAAATTAAAAGGGAGGAAAACAAAGTTTGTAAAGCTTTCAAAAATGGGCTTAGCCGCCATCAATGAATCTCATAATGGCTTCGTATGTGCAGGACATCTGCAAAATTAAAATTAAAACTTCTATTTGTCCATGATTGAGCAACATCATTTATTGCCATTTCAAACCAGGCCACATGGATCTTAAATGTACTATCACAATACCCTCTAAAGAAGTTGCTTTTTATGTTGGCAGTCAATCCCATGGAGAACCTGATATACTGTGGAATTGCTAGGAAAAATTAGTGAGTGGAAAATACTTTCGTTATCAACAATAGTCTATACTTGAGGTCCTAAAAATATTTTATGCTATAAAACCAGAATTTCCAGACTACAAGCCTAAAGCTCGGACTGGAGACCCCTGAGGCGGACTTGGGATCTCAATGCCTGAATGCTGGATACAGGACCTGACCAATGACCCCAGGATCCGGTGCCAGACCACTGAACCGAGTCCCCAGCACTTGGACCCAGAATCCCCACAGCCAAAGCCAGTAGTACCCTACATCTATTATCCAAGGGCTGCGCCCAAGACCCTGGCACCTAGATCCAATACTCAAAGGGCTAAATCCAAGAACCCAGTTTCGGGATCCGAGACCCTAGGCCATACAAACTAGGATCTAGGACCCCAACCCTCGGAACTGAGGGCCCTAGGACCACACCCAAGAGCCCACATTAAAGCATGAGCAGGCTGACTGAGCACCCTGGGCTGAATCCAGTGTCCTAGGTCTAGGGCTGAGACCCCTAACTCAGCCCCTGGGAGCCTGCGTCTAGGCATCGGGTTCCTAGGTCCTAGAGGTGGGGTTCCTGGAACAGTCCCCAATTGGTCCTAATCTGGACAACTAGGTCCCAACTCCAAGGCTTGGTGTATCAAACCCCGAGGGTCCTAATTTGTGCATGAACCCATATCTATTTGTCAAAAACATGTTTCAAGGTATTCCTGTAGGCTGTAACAATATAGGAAAATGAGTTCTAGCTCATTTGAAGATTCCCACCAAACATGGAAAGTTATACCATTTCCCTCAAAGATATTTTCATTGGAAAGCAATATTAAATGTCCGCGAAACAAACAGACCCCAGGAAGTACATTTAGTGAACAGTGTTTCCTACTAACCTGAAGCATTATAGACTGTCAAAGAATCGGCTTGCAAGACACAAAGGAACGCCTCACCCATATCACCCAAGTGACACCAACATGCCTAGAATTGAAAAATACCAACAATCGCAAGAAATGCTTAGCGATAAAAAGCTAGTTCTCATAGCAACAGAAAGATAATAGGAACAAACTGTCAAATCACATCAATTCTGCAGATTCAATAAAGATCTAAACAAAAAACAATGGACTCTGTAAAATATAAAGCCAAATTGAGCAATAGAAAGTGCATGAGAGTTCATGAGAAAGATCAAGACAGGGTATCTGAATAATACATTACCCGGTCATATGTTTTCAACCTTTGATCTGACTCATATAAACTCAAAACGCATATACAGAGAAGTTAGCAGGGGGTAAAGCAAAATAAAGGAAACAATAGTTATCCTTCCGAAGCACAGAATAGACTGAGAATACATGATCAATCATTTTCATTAAGTGCAAACTTAGTGCAATGGAGACTTCACCTGAGTTGCCTTAATACAAGGATCTTTTCAGAGTCGAGTAGGACTTTGTCGCGTCAGACCTCTGATTCAGGACTTAAAGAACGCATAGTTTATAATTGTGGCAACTTGTTCAGGATTGATTTTTGTGTGTCTCTGGCCATAAACTTTAAGAATGGATGGAAAGTTAAAACAGCTAATGGAGCAACTAAAAGGTCTAGCCTCGGTAAATAATTTCTAATTAAAATAATAGAAGAATATTCATTTTATTATGATAACAAGAATGAGCGCCCTACTATACCTAATTAAAAGGGTTGACTTGACTAGCTCGTGGGTCAAAATAAAAGTAGATTGTAGTTCAAGTTCAAGACTATCTAAAACCTATGAATTTACTATCTTGAGAGCCTTGGTCGTCACAAGACACCTTATTGCACATTAGTAATGATGTCATCCACGTATATTAGTCCAAACAGTCTGGCCTTTATGTAATAAAATGAGGAAATAACAAACACCCTCCTCACATTTGGCCCCAATACCACTTTGCATCCATCTCTGCCATGCTGAAAGAGTACCAGTGCCATCCATTTCAAGACCTAACAGCACAAAGCAAAATCCTAGCTGGACTATTATGTGCTCTACATTTCTAGTTCCAAAACCATACTAATTTCTTTTGAGGGTTCTACAAACTATGCAGTACATGAAAAGGGTCCAGCAAAGTCATATAGTTGATGTCATAGGCACATAAGAAAGTGGATTGATGACATGGATAGGTTGGACAGCTGACGTACCATGATGACTGGAGAGGCTACCGTGAATCTTTTATAAACTCGTGAACCTGCAGTCCATATGATTCTGTTC
The DNA here is from genome assembly GCA_016097605.1 of Eucalyptus guilfoylei. Lineage (NCBI taxonomy): Eukaryota > Viridiplantae > Streptophyta > Magnoliopsida > Myrtales > Myrtaceae > Eucalyptus > Eucalyptus guilfoylei. The sequence goes on from CM027869.1 coordinate 23,988,106, forward strand.
ACAGCAAGTTAGAAAATGAAGACGAAGTAAGATTAGTGCTGTTCTACACACTAGTGGTGGCAAAAATCAAGGAGTCCAATTCCCTTTTAGCATTTGATTCAGTAAAATCACAAAATTGCACCAGCATTACAGCCGAAAAGTCACCCTGTTCTTAGCATTTAGAAAGACCAAAATAAAACGTAGTACTGCCCTAAACATTAATGACACGCGGGGTTTAACCTTTGATTGTGCTGAAAAGTGTAATATTATTCCAGATTCCTATAGAAACTTTTTCAACCGAATATCGCAAAATGAGCATACCTTTCTTAGCCTATAACATATTTCCTAAGATAAATTTGCAAAGCTCAAGCGAGTCATCATTTAAACCTATACCTTACTTGATCATTATTATGTTCTATGCAAGTTCTTTTTTTTTTTTCAATTATAATTCAATTGAGTAAACTCGAGGTAACATCATTTTTGTCGCGCACTTTTCTAAGCATGATGATATACAAATACTCGTCTGTATTTTGCCTCATTTAGTACCCGGTGCATTACTGTAGCAAAATTCAAACATTCGATCTCAATAGCATCACCGAGATGCCAACAAGCAAAAGATGATCCAGCGAACGAACTACCGTCTACCTGTTCCCTCTTATGAAAATCTCGTGATCGCCGGAGCCGCTCGTTGCGGCGGCACCGGAGCTCGCCTCTCGAGCGACGCTGGAGTCGAAGAGGAAGTAATCGTACTTGTCGGCGGCGGCGGCGGAGTCGTCCTGAGGCTTGCCGTCGAGCGCCTCGGCCACCAGGCCGAAGGGCTTGAACTCGCCCAGCACATTCAAGTGGCGAGCCCCGGGGGACATCTTGCACGGCGGAGCTGGATCGGCAAGGCCCCCGGCCGTCTCGACTCGGGTTCCCCGGAAGGAAATGAGATGCTGCCGGATGATTGCGCCGGGGAAGCAACTGTGAAACTGGAAAAGCGGAAAGCTCGCGACCTTGCTGTGTCCCGCCAATTTTTGGGGAATTCGAGATTGAAACCCTACTGAAAGTTGCCGTTTGGCAGGGATGACAAACGGGCGGGCCGCTGTGGTGGGCCGTTATGGGCCGGCCCATTTTTCGCGCGGACCGTTACTGGGCCTAGGTCCCGGCTCCTCATTATTCGGGCCGCGCCATGCCCAGTCGTGGTTACCGCTTGCAGCTGTTCAGTAACCGTCGAGTGTCGGGTTGCCATTTATGGGCCGGAGCTCATAAACCGTGATTATGCAGTAGGAGAAAATATTAGGTCGAGCTAGGTAACCAGCTCAGTAATGCACAAGTCCATTTCGTGTGCAACGCTTGTCACCTTTTTCAAAAAACCTGCAACTCCTTCTCCCTCCCCGCCCCCCCCTCTCTCTCTCTCATTCATTTCTCTCTCTTCTTCACCATTTCTATCTTCTTTTCCCCTTTTTTCCTTTTTGACCTGTGGTCGACAAGGGGGTCATAGCCCTCCCCCATGGCAAGTGAGGGGTCGCCCTCACTGGATCTAACGAGGGTTTAGGAGACAACGACATCAACAAGAGTGTCGTGGCCTTTGTCGGCTACAAGCGAGGGTCTCTTTCATCGAATTTGACGAGGACTCGACCCTCATGACTAGAGCAAGGGTCATCCTCGCTGGATTTGGCAAGAGTTCGGGAGGCCATGACATTGGAGTCATGAGGATCTCAAGGATGTAGGGTTAAGGGAGGGCTCCAAGTCATGGACAACGAGGGGGCTTGGGTTTGTTCTTGTACCGAGGGTGGCGATGGCGGCGGAGAGGGCAAGACGAAGAGAACACACGACATCATTCGATGTGGTTTCGTCGAATGGCAAAGGCAACTAACGAAGTGGATGCAGAGGAAATGGTGTGGTTCGTTGGACAACAGGCTCCGTTATGAGTCAAAACAATCGCATGAGTGGGAGGGAGAACAAGCAAAGTGTGAGAGAGAGAAGCGTGACTGGGGGAGAGGGGCGAGAGTGAGAGAGTGAAATTGAAATTAAGAGAGACAAGACTTCTAGCTCGCGGTGGGCTCGAGTGACACGTGTCACTGGATGAATGGAGTGGGATTTCTACAGCTGGCTACCCCAGCTTTACCTAATATTTTCTCCTACAGTAAATGAGAACAATCTTTGGTACTTCACATCTATTCAAACATATTTGAGTACGTCGATTCATAGGATTGTACTACTCTAGTCAAATAGGCCGGGCTAAAACAAAGCTCGTGCTTGGTGGGTCAGTTGGAAGAATATGATTTTGAATCAATAGAGTAATCAAGTCAGATTTTGAGGCGTGATATCACTTTTTTTAAGAATTTATTTGCCCTACAAAATTGTTAATGATCACCGCCAAATACTCTCCATGATACAATAAAGTTTCAAATGAGATTACTAGATACCAATTCTAATATATCTCCAAGGCCTTTTTAGAAAACAATTAAAAAGATGGTTATAGTTTTGGAAAGAATACTTGAAAATGATCTCATACTCGTTCATCCAAAAAACTTATATATCGGTCTTAAAATATAAGCAACTCTTCTTCGAAAGATTGTAAATTGAACAAAGATATTCCTTCGTTCAGAAGGAGTTGCAAAATGAACAAACATAAATATTTGGGAATTTTTGCAAATTGAACAAGTGTAATTTCCAAAGGTTGTCTTGAAAATACACACAAAAAGTTCGAATAATTAAAAAAATATTTGTTTAATGAATAAAAATTCAAATTTTCATAATTTGTAAAAATACTTAATAAACAAAAAAAACCTTTGAAATAATAAAGGTAAATAAGATAACCGTACAAAATAAAATAAAAATAAAAGGGTTAGTACTAATTAAATAGCGAGCGCGCAAAGTGCTAATGTGCCTAATAATCGCACCAAAATCCTGCAATTATTCGCATTTCCATACGCAGTCTAGCCCACGCTCAATCTTTTTTCTTGAAAGGATCCACCTCCTCCCATCCTCCCACTTTTACATCTTTTTTCTTGAAAGGATCCACCTCCTCCCATCCTCCCACTTTTCCTATGTAAGATAAGGAAAAACACATTTAGTTTGTTTTATAAACAAACTTCTAATAGGATCTTCCCCTTTAGCCTGGCCTCGGTGCCAAGCACCAATCGTTCCACATATGGAGCGGACCAGGCTTCCACGGTGTCAAGCACGATGGCTGCGGGCCGATCCCAGCCCATTTCATGTTCAATGCTCCATAAAAAGGAGGGGGAACGTGATGTAGGTTTTATCAGTAGAAGCGTATCCTGGCTATACCATTTTTTTGGTCAGATGGCCATACTCATTTTGCGAAGCAATAAAGTTGGAACCATAAAGAGAACTCATTTGCTCAACTCGCGGACTTGAAGACAACCAGAAAGAACAAACACACATCAACTAAGACATTATCCAATTCCTTTTTTTTGCCGCGCGAAACCTTGCATTAGACGAAGGAGACAGCTAACCCGAACCTCAGTCGACGATTTCAAGTTTTCTTTTTCAAGTGTCCATCTCTTTGGTATTCCCGTCGTAACTGTTTTTAACCGAGCGTCATCATCATTTCGAAACGAAATGGTCGGTACCAACTAGACGGTCAAAGCGATCTGTAGAAAGATCGAGGACCCTTTCTTCCGTGTAAAAGATCATTTTGGGTACCGCTGGCTTGGCCGCCGTTGTTCGTTTTCTACGTTGGCATGCACGAATTAGGCAACGCAAGCAGGTGAGCAGTGAAGAACGAGACAACTCTTGACAAGTTCGAAGGCAAGAACCTTCATAACATGACTGCAGCAAACAAGGTGGAAAAAGAAAGTACACGAGTACCTACGGCGGTCGCCCTACGTGATCAAGAAGCACAAATACACAAGAAACAAAAACGCTGCGCTCCTTGAACTGGCAAAGACAAAAAAAACCCAGACACGTTGCAAACCCTAGACATCTCCCTATCTTGTCCCTTGATTTTAACCTAGCTCCTGTTCCTGAACTTGGACTCGTCGATCGGGATGCCCTCACGAGCTGCCCTCTCTCCGCCCGACTCGTCGGTGGTGCTCAGCCCGCCCTTGCGGCCCATCTCTTGGTACCCTTCCTGCCCCAGCTGCTGCTTCCTCGTTTCCCCTCCTTTTTGCCTTCCTACAAATATGCATTCCAGTCGACAAAAGCAAAATAAGGGAAAAAACCTAAATAAATCCATTAAAAGAAGTGTGATTCAATTTCTATAGAACTAAATAACAGACGTGGTACGTTTGAGTTTTCCTTTTTTTTTTTAGATGCTCTAGTTTTTCTTCTCTTTTGGGGTATGTTTGACAGATACACAAAAGAAAGGAAAATCAAATATCTTCCAGATAAGGATCATTCGCGGTGACAACGGGTCAAACGCTTTTACCCTCGGCGAGGTGCTCCTGGGCCTCGAGGCTCTTGCCGCCGGTGCCGCCAGGGACCACCGTCTCGCCCTGCTGTGCACGGCGGTCGAGCTCCTGCCTGTCCTGCCGGGACGACATCTTCCTAATCCCTCTTCCGTTGAACTCTCTGCAAGCTCCCGCGGTCGGCGTTACGTATCTTCTATACATGCAAAGTCGGGTCGCAACGGTTGACGATGGCCATCCAGCTCGGCGTGGTGGTGGATTTATAGAGAGGCCGAAGCGGCGAGCGGACCGAACGCCGCCGAACCGCCGCCGTGGCCTCGGAGCGGCGCCGACACGTGGAGGGTGACGCGGCGGGCATGGCTTTGGGGGACGGGTGACAATTCCGATTCGCAGGAACGTCGTGTGCGAAGGGAACGACACGAGTCGCGTGGCTTCGCCGGCAAGGCGAGGGCGTCGCTGGTTGTTCGACACGTTCTACTTCTTCAGCCGGTGGAGCAATTTTTTAAAGTCTTTCTTCATGGCTAGAGTAATTATTTAAATGCAGGCAATGTATTTTAGAACAGTTTTTTAATTTATGGAAAAGTTCCATGTCGATCCCACTTAATCGAGAAAATCTTTATCTTTTTAGCACCATCTGGAGATATACAAATTGATTACTAATAAAAGTGGACAAGCTAATTTAATTTAAGTAGGTGAATAGAGGTCAGGAAATTAATCAAGTCAGTTAAATGAAAGAGATGGGTTAATTTCCCTTTGCACAAATGTAACCCAGAGAGGATCGGTGTTTCGCTAATCGTGTCGAATGGGTTAGCGCAATTATGATATGGTCACGCTTAATATGTATCGGCATCCTCTAATTTTTTGCTCTGTCTAAGTCATTTTAATGTGCGATTTTAGAGGCTGCTAAATGTAAAAACAATATGACACGGCAAAATTTTAATCCTCGTCTAAATAAATATCCATACAATTTGCTTTATCTCATGGTCTTAGGACGCATTTGATAATTGTTTTATTTCTAAGAACAATTTTTGCTCAGAAATGATTTTTTTTATTATGTTCCCATGAATAATTTTGAGTTTTTGAAGGCGCTCGATAATTATTCAAAATTTCTATTTCCTAGATAGAAATGTGTTTAGTGCGATTCTTAAATTTTTTTGTTTCTTTTAATTTTGTAATACTTTTATTATATTTTTTCTTTTTCCTTTTCTCTTCTTCTTTCTCCTTCTTTGTGGCCAATCGTCAGCCACGGCGATGGCCGCCGACGAGGTTTGACGAGCTCGCCACAAACTCGCCTGACCATCGATGAGACTTAACTTTGCCTAGTTGGCACAAGGTCGGCCTCGCCCTAGCCTAGGGAGGCCCAGCCTCGCACCAGCTAGCGAGGCTTAAGTCGATTAGTCTCACCTGGCTAACAAGCCTCATCATGGTTGGGCGTCGTCGGTCCCCAACGACGCTCTAGCAAGGTCGTCGGCTCTCGTTTGGCCAATCAACGGCCATGGCCAAGGCTGGCAATTGACCAAAATGAAGAAGAAGAAGAGAAAAGAAAAAAAAAAGACTTGATTCTAGAAATTGTTTTTGGAAACAAAAAAAAACTTTTTTCTACTTCTTGATTTTGTTCTAAATCTATTCTTGCGAGCAAAAAAAAAAAAATTTTGTTTCCAAGAATAAAAAATTTACTAAACGGATTTATGTTTTTTTTTGTTGTTCTAAAAAACAAAAGAATATGGAATAAAATAATATAATCAATTGTTTCCTAAAGTGTTACTAAATAGGGCCTCAATCTCTTAACGGTCAGGCTACACTGGCTTGGTGTAGGTACAATTTTTGCTAGTTACTTAGGATATTCATTTTTATCAATGTAAGGATACTAAAACTGATGCATAAATTCGAGTTTCGAACAATATTATGCTTTACACGAAGGTTTAGTCATATTGGAATCGACAAGATATAATGAAAGTCAATGCTCTTTGTTTGATTTCAATTAAAAAACTTAAATGGTTATCCATCTTTGCTATTAGTAATTAGAGATCTGTTTGGGAGAAATTTTATCTAACTAGAAATGAAGGAAGATATGGCCAAATGAGCACATCCATCACTCTTTTTGGGCGTGCATAACAAAATTTCCATTTCTCTATTTTTTTTTCTATTCTCCGAAACAGGTTTGGAACAAAAATTTATTTAGTAATACAATTTTATTTTTTAATTTATGTAATAGATTTTTATTTTAGAAATAGATTTGGAGTATAAATCAAAAGTTAAAATTTTTAACTTTTCTATATCTAGAACGAAAGTGAGAAATAAAAACTATTTTCATCGTTCACTCTCGTCACCGCTCGTTGCTCACCCACTGCTCGTTGGACGCCAGACGCTTGTCGTCGGATGTTGGCTGCTCGACGCCGGACGCCAACCACCACTACCCTTAGAAAGAGAAATTTTATTTTGTTATTAAATGAATTTTTATTATAGAAACATAAATTTTGAGTTATTATCAAACGTGTTTCTTTGCTCATAAATTCGTTTAGGGAATAGAAATTGAGAAATCAATTTATAGCTAAAAATTAATTTCTATTCTAGAAATTTTATCATGCATTCCCTTAGTATTTATGGCTATTATAGTTCCAATAGTTGAGGAAGGAGCGGGGTTGTGTAATCTAAATCTATTAATAGATCAACTAAATCACAATTTAAGAATACATAGGACCCAATACTATATATCTCACTAAAAGAAAACGCACGTTCTTTTGCAATTTCTTCAAAATTATTAATTCTATTCGCCACATTGAAAAAAAAAATATATTGTATGATTTGTACATCAAATAAATTTGGATTAGAGTTAATCACTGAATGCATTGGGGTCTTGATGTCAGGCTTAAATATCTATCCAAGCCCATCTTTCATGAAATTTTTGCACATAAATTTCGAGGTCCAGCCGAGCTTGGCTCGGCTCAAACTCCATTGGCTAGTCAGGTTTTCTTACTAAATATCAATCTTCCACGCCTGCCCAAAAACCTTTATGCTGTAACGGCTCGAGCGAGCCCAGACAAGCCCTAAGTCGGTCAAGCTCGAATCGAACCCCACTAGATGGCTCGGCTTTCTTATTAAATGTGATTATTCAAGCTCGGGCGAGCAGGTCTAATATGGGCTAGGGACTAATTATAATAATCTATCGCGTCGTATTTTCTAGATGAAAGAAAAGGCCGCGCGACACGTGGCAAAGGCTAGAATGTCCGAATCACCGGCGGACCGTGAGAATCGCGACAAACAGAAAAACCACCGGAAGAGACTAGGGAGGGGGGATAATAGAACGAGTCTCGCCTTAATCCACCCGCTTGACCGTTGACCATGTTCTCTTTTTGACTCAGTTGCAGAAATTTCCATAATCCTCTTTCTTAATCACCACGTTTATCAATCGCCCGATGGTCATCATCTCTCCACAGTATCTCCCACATGGATATTTTATTATTATTTTTTTCCATCATTCAAGATAAAGAAAGCCCTGCACATTTAAAATGACATTTTCACCCATTCATCAACCCAATATATAATTTGACCCGGAAATTACAAAAATAAAACGATTGATACAGAGTTAATTTTGAATAAGTCGGACCAGTGCTTTATGTACGAGTCTATTTATACTTTTATGCGTAGTTTTAATTCATAATTTTTCGGGTGTATGGTTTTCTTTTCTTCTTTTTATTTTTTATTTTTATTTTTTGTAATTCCATGATGTCGGCTACTGCCGTGCGAGCCAAATTAATTTCCTTGTTTTCTCTCTCTCTCTCTCTCTCTCTCTCTCTCTTACATCCCGGTGCATGCATGCGGAGATTTTTCATTCGTCGTACCCACGAGGAAACGACAATGCATGGCCTGGCCATGCATGGAAACAGGGTGCGGGTCAACTCTCCCCGAGTCAAAACTGAGTCGGCAAGGCATCGTTGGAAGAGGTCGTCGGGCGCCCAAAACAACTGCCGTTTCCCTCGGGCGCTGAAAACGCCCTTTATATACCGACCCATGTCTCCATCCAGGCCTTCCAAATAGACAGAGAATCATCATCATCGTCATCGTCATCGTCTCCTCTCTCTCTCTCTCTCTCTCTCTAGAGGATCTTCAATGGCTATGGTGGCGATCGGAGTCAACTCCCCGGCGTTCTCGCCGTCGACGTTCCCCAAGGCACCCTCCTTCTGCTCTCCTCTGAGCATCACGCCTCCTCCCTTGTCGCCACCATTGCCCGTGCCGTCACCCGTAGAACCGGCGGCCGAGGAGAAAGAGAGCTCGGCGCTGAGCAAGAAGAGGCCCGCCAGGCTCTCGATTCCGACGGTAGGATTGGCGGGCTTTGGCGAGGTCAAGGCGTGCAAGGTCGGGGTGGAGGAGGTGGAGGTGCGGGAAGATACGTATGGGGTGTATTCCAAGAGAGGGAAGAGGGGCCACCTGCAGGATCGGTTCTCCGCCGTTGCTGGAATTCAAGGCGATTCCAAGCAGGTAGTGTTTCATTATGGGAACTGGGAAGAAATTTTCGTAGATACGATTTTCATTTCTGAATAAGTAGTTGCGTAATTGTTAACTATATATATCCCATTAAAGATGTTCCTTCCTGGGTTGATTGGAACGATGCTATTGCAGGCCTTCTTTGGTGTATTTGATGGTCACGGAGGAGCAAACGCGGCTGAATTTGCAGCGAAAAACATGGACAAGAACATCCTGCATCATATGGCTGGAAAAGGCAATTCGAGTATCGACGAGGCTGTCAGAGCTGCTTACCTCAAAACGGATGCGGATTTCATGCTCGAAAATGCTAGCGGCGGCACCTGCTGTGTCTCTGCATGGATCCGGAAAGGTCAACTCGTCGTGTCGAATGCTGGCGACTGTCGTGCTGTTATGAGCAGAGGAGGAACTGCAGAGGCCCTTACTACCGATCACCGTCCTTCGCTGGAAAGCGAAAGGGAGAGAATTGAGGCCCTGGTAAGAAAGGGGAGAAGTTTAAGTTAAGCAAGAACGATCACTGATTTGTATTGCTAGAACTTTTCAGTAAGCTTATGGCGATGGACATCTCTTGCAGGGTGCCTATGTAGATTGCTGTCGTGGCGTCTGGAGAATACAAGGTTCACTTGCCGTATCGAGAAGCATCGGAGATCAGCATCTTAAACGTTGGGTAATAGCAGACCCAGAAACGAAAACACTACAAATTACGCCAGATTGTGAATTTATAGTCCTAGCTTCTGATGGCCTTTGGGACAAGGTAAATGTCTTTCTAACCGAGTAAATAATATCGTTTATGCAGTTTCGTGTATTCCGATACCAATATCGGTTTTTCCTTTGTTTCCTGACCAGGTCACGAATCAGGAGGCTGTCAATTTAGTTCGTGCTACAAACGTCGATGCCAATTTGCATGATCCCTCCTCGGCCTGTAAAAAGCTCGCCGAGTTGTCGATGAGGAGAGGATCCACCGATGATATAACTGTCCTAGTAATCGATCTGTGCCGTTTTATCTCGTGAGCTGTAGCCTGTAGAGAATGCACCCAGAGAAAGAAGACCCTCTGGTGCGAAGCTGGACTGCTATAACTCTGGGGACATCCACCATCGAAACCAAGCTCTCGGCTACTTACTCATTCTAGCCATCTCTTATTATGTAAATGGATCTGACAATCAGATAGAACCAGAGAAATAGAATAGTTCGGAGTCTGTTCAACTGCTATGCAAGTGTTACTGATGATGTTGGAACTACCTGATTCCCATCCCAGATGATTAGTCAATCTCTTGACTGTAATTGTATATTGTAACCTTTTCCCTGCTAAGAATTCTCATACTTTGGATTCGCACGTCCCCATTGGACTCGCCGCTGATCTCCTCGGTTCAGGGAAAACCTTCAAAGCTAAAAAGCATTCTCTTTATTCTGAACAGTAAGCGACGGCATCAATCGTATGTGAAAAGAATGAGAACATTGTTTTAAGGTTAAGAACTTCTGTGGCATTACAGTGAAGGGGCTTTGATGATGACTGATGACGAGAAATGCTCATAAGTCGATTAACCATGGAAGTTACTTCACCTCGTTGCAATTCTTACAAGACTCAGACATAGGATGTCGTTGATAATGAATCTCAAATAATTCATCGAGCATGTTACATGTTGCTTTTTTTTTTTGAGCCGGCATGTTACATGTTGCTTGAACAGTAAGAAATATTCTCCAAACACAGCTGAGGGCGACCGGCAAGGTGGACAACGCATTTTGACACTAGACACACTAGACACACTGCCATTATAGTAATGTTGAATGATCGGATTGACGGACGCAAAGTATTATGTTTATCTAGGACGGCTCTGAGTTTTTTTTTTTTTTCCCTGTAGGATTATACAGTCATTGAATCGACTAATAATCGATTTATAAATTCCCCACTATTTTATATCGAAGCGTGAGAATCTCTCACCATCCGGACCTGTAGAATATCAATTTTGCTTCGAACCAAGGAAGAAAAAACAAAAGCACTGAGCTCGGGAATTCCGTGGTGCCTTCTGCATAGTTTGACCGCGACTCGCCATGAGAGATGAGTGCACTGGGAAGAACGATTCAAGTAGGATTGGTGGCCCTCGTCTGTTGCCTGGCTCTCCGTTGACCCCAATCGACAGACCTTCTTATCCGCTAATCATAATGTGGCCCAATATATATATTCACGTGCTCTTTTACTTGGTTCTAGTTGGTCTTCTTTGGCAGCTAGGGTTTTACATCATTTTCACAGGAGCAAAGGCCGAGTCAAACTTTGTTGACAAATCACCAATGAAAGAGAAACGGCATGCGTCCAGTACTTGTGGGAACCATACAAAGAACCAAATTTCTCTTTGGATGGTTGCGGCGTCAGTTGCCGGATTGCCCACAGTGGTTTTGCGCGAAAGCAAAACTCATGAACGAATAATGCGGATTGAGGTCTCCGCTGCTGTTGCCAGCGCTTCCTTGCGCGATGACCTCCATGGACAGGCCAGAGGGGAGCTCGTGACGGAGGTGGGGAGCTCGTGGCGGAGGCGGTTCTGCCCTGGCCGCAGCTCGTACCGGACCGCAATTTTCAGCGCTCCGGCTCTGTCAGCTGCGGCACTTGGCTTGCTGCTGCTCACTCTGAGACGGAAAGGAAGAGCGCGCATTGGGAGAGGATAAGCGCAGAGGGAGAGAGGAGCCGCCATTGACGAGAGCTTCATTCCTCTTCCCGGGAAGTCCTAGTCTTCAATTCGTACGGCTTTCGATAGATGAAACAGGAAAATTTCAAATCAAGATATGATCTACCCTTATTTTCTCAAATAATTTTCATATAAGAGGTTTGAAATGCTCGTATCAATCTCCAATAATGGCTTCAACTCATTAACTGTGAAAGACAATTTCGTTTTTCAAAATTTTAAATTTTTCCCTTTTTCTATTTTTTTCATAAAAACAAAAAAACCTTTAAAAAAAAAAAAAAGACAAGAGGGTGGCCACTGCCCCACCAGGGCCCCATCATCGGTGGAGCAACAACGGAGGTGAGGATAGGCGACCCTTACCTATATTTAGGAGAGGGTCGTCGCTCTCTCCCAACAGGCCCTGGCCTCCAGTCGGCAAAGGTCATTGGCCCTTGCCTAAGAGTCGACGACCTTACTGACTTTCACTGTCGGCCCACTAGTAATAGGGTGACGACCATAGGCAGGAGGGGCTTGTGTTTTTCCTTTTTTTTTTAAAAAAAATTTGTTTAATCTAATTTAATTTAAATTTAACTTATGTTCAGACGAAAATATACTTAATCGGCCGAAATATTTGACCAACCGACCAGACTAGGCCCTTATTTGAAATAGTCATAATGGCCACTTCAGGTCATATTTAGAACAAGATCTACTTCGGATCCTTATTTGATAAAATGAGAGCATTTTGGTCCCTTATTTGGAAATTTCCTAATGAAAAATGATATTCAAGTTTTTTAAAAAAAACTTATATAATTGGGCATGTCGTTTTGAAATAAGTTCAAATTTGCCCTCCAACTCGTGCAATTTTTCAATTGAGTCCTCAACTTCTCTTGGTGCAAATTAAATCCTCTGACAAGTTGTTTGATGTACCCTTCTTTTAATATTAAAAAAAGGGAGAAAATGACTTTCAAATTTTTAAAATTTAAGATGATAAAGAAAAACAATAGTTATATCAAACAATCGCATTAAAATAATTAAGTGCATTGATCGGAAAAAGGACTTAGATCTACCATTCAAAACTACGTGTCAAGCAACATCAGCAGGATAACGGGCCACACTTAGATAAATTCATTCAATTATTCGATACTCCATTAATGTTTTAAAAAGATTGTGAAAATTAAATAAAATATGGAAAAAGCTCCTGGTCAAAAGAAAAAGAAATAAATAGCAATAAAGAAGGTTTAAGGTATTATTGAATTTTCTTACTTTTCCATATCGCGCTAGACTAGACCTCCACTTATGTCCAGTCTCCTTTGGAGCTCCATCATTTTGTTTTGAGATAATGGCACAACTGGTCCTTAAACTTTGATTTAATGTGCGTGTAGACCATAAACTTTTGATACATTTTATATAATCCTTGAACCATGTAAATATGTTTAATGTAGTACTTCCATTAATTCACAATCAGAGCCATTATTAAACATTTTCATGTAATCTAGGACTAAATTAAATATTTTGAATAAATTAAAAATTTAGGGACCACATTTCATATTGAGCTAAAATTTAGAAATTATATTGAATAAATTAAAAGTTCGAGAATCGCATAACACATTGGACCAAAGTTCATGGACCGTCATTTTCCATTTGAATTTTATTTTTATTTAAAAGACTCCACGTCTCTCTCTCTCTCTCTCTCTCTCTGCACTGAGGGTTCTGGCGAGCTTCATTGTCGCAAGATCTCGCCGCGATTCATTCCCGACCGTGGGATCTAATCTGCCCGACTCATCTCTGGTCCTTTCCCAAACCCTTCAGCCACGACAAGATAACGTCTGCGCCTTTCTCCCACGAGCAATCTAGCATCATGTCATGAGCCACCCCTTCCACGCAAATCGGCGGCACACCATAGTATTCAGCCGTTTCTCGTATGGCTTGAGCATCCTAAGTACAAAACGGAGGAGAAACGTGAGCGGGAGTCCCGACCATAGATAAACAGCTATTGAAATGACATTGATTGTTCATAGAAAATAAACATATGGTCTATGCAGACATAGGCCTTCAACGGCTCCGAGCAGAGTGCACCATTTCACATACTGATCCTTGAGAAGGATTTAGAGACAGATGCTCATTTCTAGGCCACCCTTGGGTTACCGGTGTAGATGATGAAAGCAGCAGAAGCTTTAGAATTTAGTAATTTACCAGTAAGAAATCATCATTTGCGCCCACTACGAGAAGTTGAACGGAAGATTTCGGCACGGGAGCTGGAAGAGAAGCATTCATCCGCCGTACATCAATTACCGGCATCCTTGAACTACAGGAAAGAGGGAATGTTTTAGGGCCCCTTAGATTGTCAGATACCTTTGAGGATTACAATACATACTTTAATGAATGAAGTAGCCAGTTAGTCACCCAACAATAAAATTGTCTGCAAATATAAAAAAGAAAAGAAGTATTCTCAAGAAAGTGGAAATTGAACACTTGCATTTTAAAAGATTTGGGTGGAAGCAATCTCAAGATGTCAACGTCTTTAGGTACAAAAAAAAATAAAAAATGGCAAGAGCAACAAGTTAATAGGCAAGAACGAGCAAGAAAATTGACATTCATGATTATTTAGGTTTGTGCAATCCAGAATGCTTTCTTGAATAAGCATTCAGCAGCCATCTGGATTACCTTTCTTGTCTCGAAATGCATTGAGGTGATTAAAAATTTCTTCATGCAGACATAGGCTTTAACAAATGTCTAACTCGACTTTTGACAGAGTGAATTCTGAAGAAGATTCTCATACAAAAGCATAAGCATAGGAACCTACCGTTGCACCAGATGATCATCCATTGCAGCCGAAAAGAACGTCTCATTACAAAGCGGAAGAGAAGTTTGAAAACCTTTGAAAGCCATGCTGCGAATGGCCTATTAAATTCAAAGGCACTTCAGTTCAAATCACGTCGCACTGGAATTGAGACAAGGAGAATAGTTTCTCTCGACAATAAGGCGCGCAACCATTTCGTTCCGAAATAGTTTTAATAGAAATAGATTTTTCATTTCTATTTCTGAAGAGTTTAAAAGCAAAATAACCGTTTGATAACGACACAAAATTTCTACTCTAAAAATAGAAATTCGTTTGATAACGATACAAAATTTCTTCCTTTCGGACGGTGGCGGCATGATGACCGCGACCTTTAATATAAAAAATAAAAAAAAAAATGATTTATTAACAAAAAAATAAAGAAAAATAAAGAAATAAATCATAAAAAAATAAAATAAAAATATCATTTTATTTTAAAATTAAAATATCCTTAAAAATAAATTTATTTTATTTATTCTATATTATTTTATTTTACGAATAAATTTATTTTAAAATGAATAAAAATTAAAAATAAAAATAAATTTATTTGGCAAAACACTCAAGACAAATAAAAATAAATTTATTAAATTTATTTTTAATAAAAATAATTTATTTTTATTTATCATACATAAATTATTTTTAATAAATTTAATAAATTTATTTTAATAAACTCAAAATAAAATGATAAATAAAAATAATTTATTTATTTTTAATGAATTTACTTTTAATTTATTTTAATAAATTTATTTTTATTTTTAAATGAATAAAATGAATATTTATTTATTTATTTTTATTTTTAATAAAATTATATTTAATTAAATTTATTTTTAATAAATAAATTTATTTCGATTACATTTATTTTATTTATTTATTTATTAAAAATAAAAATAATTTTTATAATAAAAAATAAAAATTAAAAGTAAAAATGAAAAAATGATATTTATTTATTTTTAAGGATTTTTTTTAATTTATTCGTAAAATAAATATTTATTCGTAAAAATAAAAATAAAAATCATTTTATTTATTCGAATATTTTCATTTTAAAATGATATTTATAAAAATAATTTATTTGGCGGCCGGTGGCGGTGGCGATAGCGATCGACGGACGGTGGTCGCGGCAACGAATGAATGATCGATTGACGAACGATGAGAAGAATTTTTATTTCGATTTCTATTCCAAAATAGAGAAGTAGAAAATTTTAAACGATTTCTCTTTCCAAACCTATTTCGGAATAGAAATCTATTCCGAAATAAAAAACTGAATAGGTTTATCAAACGGTTTCTTCCGTAAATGTGCCTGAACGGAAAAACTATTTCTGGAACAGAAATTTTGGTTATCATGCACCCCCTAAGAAACTACCTTATAAATTGCTATAGGTTTGGTAAAGAGAAACCACCACGCCATGTCACTGAACAAAACAGAGAAAGTATTAGTAAAGCCACGTTACTAGTCAGTAAAGTAAAGGGCATGTATTTCTTATGGGATCTGAAATCACCTATTGCCGGAAGGAGGCACGGAGCAAAGAAGCACAGCTCCTTCGACGTCTGGGAGCAAACCATCCCTCTCTAAATAAAAATAAGGGATATGTGCAACACAAGTCCTAAAACTTGCAAGGAAAGTGCAATTGAGTCATAAAACTTACAAAAAGTGCAATCGAGTCCTAAAACTTGTCAAATTGGTTCAATTGAGTCCTAAAGTTAACACCGTCAAACTCAGTAACGGAAAACACTGATGTGGCGTTGACGTGGCATTTTAAATAATTTTTTATTATACACGTGGCTTTTAACATTATTTTTATTCTTGTTTAAATTAGATAAAACAGAAAAGAAAAAGATAAATTTATTTCAAAAAACAAAACTGTGCAAAAAAAAAAAAGGCACCGGTGGTGCTTCCGCCGCCACCCATCGTCGGAGTGGCTGGCGACGGTCGCCGGCCCTGGGTGGGGTGGCCTGCCCTCGCCGGCCCTAGGCGAGGGCCGGCCACCCCCGCCAGGTCGGGTGAGGACGCCCAGATCTGGGCGAGCATCGCCGACCCCGATGCTCGCCCAGATCTGGGCGTCCCCGACGCTGGATCGGGTGGAGTCGTCGGTGGCGGCTGGGCGACGACGATAGTCCGGTGCAGCGATGGCGTCAAGGGGGTCAGCGGTAGGACGTCGGGGAACGGTAGCAGCCCAGCACCACAAAGGGTCACGGCTGGTTTGCTGGGGACGGTGTCGGGGCTACGGCGGCACGGCTCGGCAGCAGTCCGGTGCAGCGACGGCGACGGAACCCCTGCCCTCCGGAACCCACTCACTAAGATCTGGACAGCGTCGGGGCACGGCGTCGGGAGTGCGACGGAGCTGAATCGAAACGCCCAGATCTGGGCGAGGGCCGGCGAGGCGGGAGGGCGAGGGTCGCCGGCCCCCCGTGAGGGCTGGCATGCCCAGATCTGGGCGTCCTCGCCCGACTTGGCGAGGGTGGTCGGGCCTCGCCTGGGGCCGGCGACGGTCGCCGGCCCTCCGGCGATGGGCGGCGGCTGCGGCGGAAATGCCCGCTGGTGCCATTTTCTTTTTTTTTTTTAACAGTTTTGTTTTTTAAATAAATTTTAGTTTTTCATTTTTAGTTTTTAAATCTAATTTTTAAAAATTTTGAATAAAAAATAATTTAAAAAAGCCACGTGTAAAATAAAAATTTATTTAAAATATTACGTCGCGCCACGTCGGCATTTTCCGTTAGTAAATCTGACGGTGTTAAATTTAGGACTCAATTGAACTAATTTGACAAGTTTTAGGACTCGATTGCATTTTTTGTAAGTTTTAGGACTCAATTGCACTTTTCTTGTAAGTTTTAGGACTTGTGTTGCACATATCCCTAAAAATAAAAAACACATAACAGGATGAACGCCAAATGAGTAAAAGGTCGAATACAGGTCAACCCAAGACACTCCTATGAAAGAATAAGCACATCCAAGTAGCAATCAGGAATAAATCCAAGCATTAAGCACACATTAAATCTAGTACAAAGCTCAAAAGATTCAAGCCTTACGAGGTGCATGCATTGTGATTTCTGCCCAATGGCTCAGATAAAAAATTTGAGATACACATCTCACTCAATATGGACCATGGAATTTTAACCGTCCCATTCAAATATGCTAAAAGAGATGTCCAGATCCAGATCGTACAAAGACTAGCTTGATGCATATGAATAACATGTAACTGGGAACTAAGATTGCGGAAGCATTTTTTCACTCAACACATGAATGTCTGCTTTCAAATCCTTTGCTGCTAGGAAGCAAGAGTTTCACAAGAACCTCAAAGCTACTGCCACATCGATGCAGGTATCTCAGAATGCAGACTCAAACCGGCCAGAAGCTAACCTGTACTTTGCTTATCTCTCATGTTTGCGATGTAGTGCTGAACAAAGAGCCCTCCAAATGAATGTCCAATCAGAACCGGAGGGGAGCTAAGTTTTTTGTTGATGAAGTTGGCAATATTGGCTGCATGTGTCTATTGCATAACATGAGATGAGCATAAATAAGGACAATGCCACTCGCTCTGTATATCTAAATAGTCTAAAGGGAAAAAGAAAAAAAAATGGCATTGGCCCTTTGAAGAGATTCTCAGGTCAAAGAGCCAGGATACCTGGAAAGAACCAGCAACAGGAGCAGAGGGTGCATCACTTTCACCCTGACGAGAAAAGGGAAGGTGGGGTTCACGTCATATTTTCCAAATCAAGAACAGTTACTAGAAATGAATGCTCTTTGTTTTTGGAGAAACAAGCTGGAGCCAAACCAGACATGAGAGAACAAACTCCTTGCTGAACCATTTTAAACCCGAAAGTTTCAAACCGCACGTGTGTTTGTTACCTGACCGAGCAAGCTGACAGCGTAGCAGTCGAACCCGCGGCTGGAGAAGAGAGGCAATCAGTGCTCGGCCAAGCACCATGCAGCGTGGACGCTCCCGTGCATAAACACTAGCGGTGGGTTGAGGTCTCCGCGGCTCTTGTTATTGCTCTCTTGCGCGATGACCTCCATGGACAGACCGGAGGGGAGCTCGTGGAAGAGACGACTCTGCCCGGGCCTCAGTTCGTACTGGACCGCCATCTTCGGTGTTCTGTCTCCGTCCACCGTGGCGCGTGGTTTGCTGCTCGTTCTGAGATGAGACGGGAAGAGAAAGACAGGAAGCTAGCGACATGAGCTTCATTTCTCTTCCGGGGAGATCCTGGTTTTCAATTTGTATGGATTTTGATTTGGAGTGACTTTCTGCGTGGCGCCGTGGCGGTGCTATTTGTAATCCTTAATAATAAATTAGAAATGATTAGGTCATAATCTTTAATCTACTGGAAAAATAATAGTCTGTTCTTTATTGTTAGGGGATAAAATTGGATCTTGTTTAAATAGGAAAGCAATAATATAATTTTCAACTTATGCCCCTTTACTTGCCATAAAAAATTCACCCAATTTTTATCGAAAAGATAAAATTGTCCTCAATAATGGAATTAAAAGGAAGGGGTTTGATGATGATTAACCATGGAAGTTACTTCTCCTCGTTGTAATTCTTACAAGATTGAGATATAGGATCTTGTTTATGATGAACCTCAATTAATTCATCGAGCATGTTACATGTTGCTTGATTAACAATAAATATTCTAGAAACACTGCTGAGGGTGATCAGCGAGGTGGACAATGCATGTAGACACGCTGCTATTATAGTAATGTTGAATGATCGGATTGACGGATGCAAAGGTATTATGTTTATCTAGGACGGCTCTAGCTTTTAATTTTATTTTTTTTCTGTTGGATTATACAGTCATTGAATCGACTAATAATCGATTTATAAATTCCCCACTATATTATATCGAAGCGTGAGAATCTTTCACCATCCGGACCTGTAGAAAGTCCACTTGCTGCCGACCAAGGAAGAAAAACAAAAGCACCGAGCTCGTGAATTCCGTGGTACTTTCTACATAGTTTGACCACGACTCTCCATGAGCGATGAGTACCCTGGGAAGAACGATTCAAGGAGGATTGGGGGTGCGCATGGTAATTTGCTAATTTCACTATTCTTTTGTTCACCGAAACAAAAAAAGAAAAGAAAAAAAGAAATTGCTCTCGTCTGTGAATGATTTAGTTGATCACTATCAACACTCTCAATGGTTGATTGTCGATCATCAATCACCCTATAATTTGTTCTCTCAACCGCCTTTTATAATTCGTCCCAAATCACATTTAAATCGGTTCATTAACTCTAAAACCGTTTGAGAGCATTAATTCATAACGTTTGATGGACATAAGTTTTGATACCGTTTTAGACACTAATTCATGTATTAACTGTGTAACCATTACAAAACATTATTCCAAGCATTAATTTAAAATCGTTACAAATCTTCATTGTGGGCATTAACTTTGTAACCGTTACAAATATTTAATTTGACCGTTACATCTAAAACCGCTTCAAAACGAATTGGTCATTTGAATCTGAAATTGTTCCAGATCATTAAATTGTCCATTGATTCTGAAACCATTTTAGATTATTAATGTGATTGTTAAATCTGAAATCGTTTCAGAATCATTGATGTGGCTATTTAATCTCAAACTGTTTCTATTTGAGTAATAGCAATGAGATTCCCCAATACCATGCTAAGAATAGCTAGGATTTCTAGAAGAAAATGCCATTCGTTCGATAAGGAATAAAAAGGAATATCGAAAATTCGAGTGGCTGAAGCTGAAGCAGCTACTTTCAAAGCAACGCCTGGAGTGGGAGAGTTAGAGTCAAAAAGAGGATTCCTCACTTCTTTCTCTTCCAAATCATTAAACTGTCCATTGATTCTGAAACCATTTTAGATTATTAATGTAACCGTTAAATCTGAAATCGTTTTAGATCATTGATGTGGCTATTTTTAATCTCAAACCGTTTCAGAACATTAATGTGTTCATTAAATTTGAAACACGATCTTTAATTTAGTCGTTAAGTCTAAAATCGTTTTAGATCATTAATTTGGTTATTGATTCTGAACTCACTTCAGATTATTAATTTGGTCATTGAATTTGAACACACTTTAGTTCTTTGATTTGGCCATAAAGCCTAACTCGCTTCAAACTTTGTAAAGTCCGAAGCCCCTTTCAAATATTGTATTTTTTGTTCGACTCAATCTAATTGACTCAACTACAAACACATTTGCGAGATCATCTCTCTTTCAAACATCATTCTAATTAGTTATAATATGTGACATTCCTAGGTTAATCACTGAGCTGGCAGTAGGACATGTACTAATGCATTAGCACAATCAAGAAAACTAATTGTCCAAATCAATCTCTTGTTCCTATAAACTATGAGTAACATCTGGCAATATATCATGGTCAAAATGTTTCAAGAACATAATGAACCTATCAGCTTTAGCAACCGTGTAATTCAATCATTTTGTTTTACCACGTCCCAATCGAACAAATACCATGGAATTATTGGTCAAGTCACCAATTCAATCATATACTCAAATCTAATTGACATATATTCTACAAGACATGAATCATTCATTTTCGATTATAATCCTGATCAAGGATTTCAATAAAATGTCACAATTAGATCGCATAGGACATCAATCTTGTATATTTATATATAACAAGAAAACGTATTCCATATTGCGCACGCATGTGCCTTCGTATGTAAACAAATTATGACCATCAAGTATGTTGATGAAGTATCAACATGTGCACTTATGAGCCATAATCATCTAACATACAAGTTAGCATTGTGCCTCAAGTTCAAGGATTTTACACCAGATCAAAGCATGAACAATCATACATTAACCCCACTAAAAGCTTTCACGTTGCCAATGATGGTCACATTCAGTAAACTTGTCCGAGACAAGCACCTGTATTCTAACTTGGTTATCACAGTACCTAATAATTTATGACCCATCATCCCCTTAGGTATCCAATACTAAACGGTGAAACATGAAAATACACTGATCTCAACAGGATTATCAATATCATCTTAATGATCCATCGACCGGGGACTGTTTGAAGATTCAGCATAATTGTAAACCCATCACACATATTCTAAGAATAGGTTTAGTCATAATTCATCTTATGGACTCATTTATATATCTAGGATAATGAGTGAATATTTATTTGCCACTAAATAATTCTTAATATGTAACTATTATATGGTTGCTTTAAGGCATATAGCTAACAGAAGAGAGAGAAAAAAGAAAAATCTAAAAAAAATTATTAAAAAATTAAAAGAAATTTTATATTGCATAAAAATTTATGGGTCATACCAAACGCATTTCTATTTTTTTCTATTATGAGAATAGAAATTTTATGTAATTACTAAATGCATTTTTTGACTCAAAAATTATTTCAGGGACTAAAAAGCAATTATTCTATGGAATGGAAAAGCACCCCCGTGGTCCTCCTCATTTTGCCTTGCTATCCGTTGATCCCGATCGAGAACTAGTTGGTCTTCTTTGGCAGCAAGGGTTTTACATCATTTTCACAAGAGCAAGGCCGAGTCAAACTTTGTTGATATGCTTCCAGATTCATGACAACGGACACCGGCATGCGTCAAGTACATCAGTGCGAATTCACTCGACTTGAACGGGTCGTCAGCGTTCGGCCAGCTTTCAAGTAAACGTCGGTGTATTTTTGGGAACCATACAAAGAACCAAAATCCTCTTTGGATGGTTGTGGCATCGGTTGCTGGATTGCCGACGGTGTTTTTGCACGATAATACTCATTTAAGTGGATGGAGGAAACTCCTTCTACAGCCTCAAAAGCGAAACTCACGAATGAATAATGCAATCATAAAATCTCTCCAAATTCGATACACAGCCGAGTTTGCTAAATTACAAGTCGCTGTTGCTGCGTGTAGCAGAAACCCAACCTAACAATGGACCAGCAAACATGCTGCACAGCGCTTTTCTTGAAATTACATTTGAGTTGGATCATCTGTTTTGAGGAAGTGAGCTCAGACGCAGTCTGCATTCTAGATCAAATGGAGACCACCATTCATCTCTGGTCCCTTCTTAAACCCTTCAGCCATGACAAGATAACACCCGCACCTTTCTCCCATGAGCAATCTAGCATCATGTCATGAGCCACCCCTTCAACAAAAATCGGTGGTACATCATAGTATTCGCCTGTTTCTCGTATCCCTTGAGCATCCTAATTATAAAACAGAGGAGAAATGTAAGGAGGAGTCCAGAACATAGAAACAGCTAATGCAATGCCATTGATCGTATACAGTAAATGGATATGGTCCATGCAGACATAGGCCTTCAATAGCTCCGAGCAGAGTGTACCATTCCACATACTCATCTATGAGAAGGATTGAAAGATACGTGGTCATTTCTAGGCTACCCTCAGGTTATGTTGCAACAGCGTCTATAAAATACAATGACCGGCGCAGATGATGAAAGTAACAAAAGCTCCAGAATTTAGTAATTTACCACTATGAAATCATCATTTGCACCCACCACGAGAAGTTGAATGGAAGATTTGGGCACGGAGGGAACTGGAAGAGAAGCATTCAGCTGCCTTAGATCAAACAACGGCATCTGCGAACTATTCTTCATAAGTTCCTGATAACTAAAGGAAAGGAAAAAGTTTAGGCCCCCATATTGTCAGATACCTTCGAGGATTACAATACATACTCTAATAAATTAGATAATTTCTCACCCAACAAAATAATTGTCTTCAAATATAAAATGTATGCTGAAGAAAGTGGAAATTGAACACTTGCATTTGAAGTGTTTGGGTGTAAGCAACACCAAGATTGACAATGTCTCTATTACCACTCTGGTTAGGTAAGAAATATGGTAAGAGCAACAAATCAATAAGCAAGAATCATGAAGAACGTCACATCAATGATTATATTGGTAAGTGCGATCCAGATTGCTTTCTTTAATAAGCATTCATCAGCCATCTGAATTAATTTCCATTTCCTTTCTTGTCTCGAAATGCATCAAGGTTATCAAAGATTTCCTTATGCAGACATAAGTTGTAACAAATGTTTAACATATGACAAAATGAATATTGAAGAAGATTCTCATCCAAAAGTACAACCAGAGGAACCTACCGTTGCACCAGATGATCCTTCATTGCAGCAGAGAAGAATGTTTCCTTACAAAGGGGAAGAGAAGTTTGAAAGCCTTTAGCAGCCAAACTGCGAGTGACCTATTAAAATTTGAAGGCACTTTATTATCAAATTACATCACACTGGAATTGAAACAAGGAGGATAGCTTCTCTTAATGATAAGAAACTACCTTAAAAGCTGCTATAGGTTTGGTAAAGAGATATCGCCACACTATGCCACTGAACAAAAGGAAGGGAGAATCAATAGAGCCATTGGACTAATCACTAAAGTAGATGGAGGGCATATATTCTTATGGGATCTGAAGTCACCTATTACCAGAAGGAGGTACAGAGCAAACAAGCACAGATCCTGCCAAGTTCGGGAACAAACCATTTCTCTCTAAAAAATAAATAAATAAACACATAAGAGGATGCATGCCAATTAAGCATGCAAAGATTATATGAGTAAAAGATTGAATACAGATCAACCCAAGAGATTCCCATGAAAGAATAAGCACATCCAAGTAGCAATCAGGATGAGATACTAGCATTAAGTAGCCATTAGCACAAGTAGAAAGCTCAAAAGATTCAAGCCTTATGAGGTGCATGCATTGTGATTTCTGTCAGTGGCTCAGATTAAAAAATTTGAGATATACATCTCACTGACGATGGACCACGGGAATTTATGGTGTTCAAATATGCAAAAAGAGATGTCCAGATCCAAAATGTACAAAGACTAGCTAACCTGTATATTGCTCATCTCTTATGTTTGCGATGTAGTATTGGACAATAAGCCCTCCGAATGAATGTCCAAGCAGAACTGGAGGCGAGCTAAGTTTTTTGTTGATGAAGTCGGCAACATCGGCTGTATGTGTCTACTGTGTGATATCAGATGAGCATAAATAGTGATAGCACCACTCACTCTATATATCTGAATAGATTAACGTTAAAAAGGGGAAAAAAACGCATCAGGTCAAAGAGCCAAGATACCTGGAGTGAACCAGCAACAGAAGCGGAGGGTGCATCACTTTCACCCTGACAAGAAGAGGGAAAGTGCAGTTCAGCATCATTATTCCAAACCAAGAACAAAATCTACTTTATGTTTCGAATACAAAGGCCCTAAGCTGGAGTCGGAGTAGACAGGAGAGAACAAAATCTTTGCTGAACAATTTAAATCCAAAGTTTGAAACTGCAATAAGAAATCACTTGTCAAGAAAGTGCTTCGCCAAGCATTATTAACGCATTACATTGTCAGGAATAAGATAATGCATCCTGCAACCCTAAAAGCAGCTTGTAATAAATCTCTACTGATCGTGTCAAAAGCTTTTGCGGGAAGGCAGCCACCCTTCTTTCTTTTGCAACCTCGCATAACTTCTCCAGGCGTCTCTCATTTGACAGAGGCGTTGACTTTTTAATACCAAATGCCCGCACTCATGAGAACCATATATCTCAATCCAACCCTCTGATTTCATTTTAGATCATTTCAAGGACCAAGTTCATCAACAGCGAATGAGCCATCATGAAACTTCGTAATTCTGAAATTTCCCGAATTCCACGCAGATGATCATTCCAATTACGTAGAATAGACGTGCATACCCCTGCCTCCATCTCCAAGATGTCTCTCGCTCAGTAAATGTAGCAAAGAATTGAAAAACCGGCAACGATCTTCTTAATTTTCGCACAAAACTCTAGAATTCGAGTTACAGACACGAGCATCGACCGAGACCATCCGTCAGCGAGGGACGCGTGTTACGGTCCTGTTTCCTTCGTTTACCTGACCGAGCAAGCTGACGGCGAAGCAGTCGAACCCGCGGCCGGAGAAGAAGGGCAACCAGTGCTCGGCCCAGCACCAGGCGGCGTGGTAGCTCCCGTGCACGAACACCAGCGGCGGATTGAGGTCCCCGCCGCTCTTGTCGGCGCTCCCTTGCGCGATGACCTCCATGGACAGGCCGGAGGGGAGCTCGTGGCGGAGGCGGTTCTGCCCCGGCCGCAGCTCGTACCGGACCGCCATTTTCGGCGATCCGGCTCCGTCGACCGCGGCGCGCGGCATGCTGCTGCTGGCTCTGAGACGGAAAGGAAGAGCGCGCGTCGGCAGAGGATAAGCGCAGAGGGAGAGGGGAGCGGCCATTGACGAGAGCTTCATTCCTCTTCCCGGGAAGTCCTGGTCTTCAGTTCGTACTGATTTCGATTGGGAGCCAGCTTCTTGTCTTTAATGAAAAATGATATTCGAGTTTTTTTTTTTTTTTTTGAAATTATAGAATTGTGCATGTCCTTTTGGTATAAGTCCAAATTCGCCCTCCAACTCGTGCAACTTTTCAATTGAGTCCTCAACTTCTTTTGGTGCAAATCGAATCCTCTAACTTGCTTTTTTTTCCCCAATCAATTTCTCTTTTCAATTGTCAAATTTAATGATATTGACGAGTTTTTTGATTTTCCCTTCTTTCGATATTACAAAACAAAAGCAAGGAAAAGGCTTTCGAAATTCTAAAATTTAGTGTAATGGAGAAAACAATGGGCACATCAAACAATTGCTTTAAAATAATTATGCGTGTTAATTGGAAAAAGACTTACATCTACGATTCAATAAAATCTACGCATCAAAGCAATATAATAATTATTTATGATCACATCATTATTATATCTCACTTGATAATTCAAGATCATTTTATTTTTGTGATTACGATTTAGCAAAATCGAAACATAATTATTTTGTCTTATATACACGCAGCATCAGCAAAATAATATATACACCATGTTTAGACAAGTCAAATCAATATTCGGTACTCCATTAATGTTTTAAAAAGATTGTGAAGGCTAAATAACATATGGAAAAAGTTCCTAGTCAAAAGAAAAGGAAATAAATACTAATAAAGAAGGTTTAGGACATTATTGAATTTTCTTACTTTTCCATGTTGTGCCAAACTATAGGGATGATTGATTCCCTATCCGAGCCGATCTCACCTAGGAATCGAGAATCAAATCGGGAGAATCGGTTTTTAATTTTTGGGAGTGAAGATCAGACAAGACTGATAAATCCGGTTTGGTTCAATGTAGTACTTTCATTAATTCAAAATCAGAGGCACTATTAAACATTTTCATATAGTCCATGACTGAATAAAATGT
This sequence comes from Eucalyptus guilfoylei, assembly GCA_016097605.1. NCBI lineage: Eukaryota > Viridiplantae > Streptophyta > Magnoliopsida > Myrtales > Myrtaceae > Eucalyptus > Eucalyptus guilfoylei. The sequence continues at coordinate 24,014,592 of CM027869.1, forward strand.
TCAACGATCAAATTATATATTTGGGCAAATTCCGTTATTGTCATTTTCCATATGTTTTTTGTTCTTATTTAAAAGAGTCCACGATAAATTGGTCCCCCCCCCCGGGGGGCCCACCCTCTCCCTCGCTTCTCTCTCTTCCCTCTCCTCTCTCTCTCTCTCTCTGCACTGAGGGTTCTGGCGAGCTTCATTGCCGTAAGATCTTGCGGCAATTCATTTCCGGCCGTGGGATCTGATTCGTCCGACTCGACCGGCCGCTGCCGGCTGCCACTACTCTGATCACCATGAAGGAGGCCTTAACGGCGGTCGGTTCAACTTCCTATCCTGAAATTCAATAAGCATCGTCGGTGTATATGTGGGAACCATACCCAGAACCAAGAGGAGATCCTCTTCGGATGGTTGTGGCATCAGTTGCCGGATTTCCGACGGTGTTATTGCACGACAATACTCATAAGCAGATGGAGAGAACCCCTTACAACATCCTCGAAAGCCAAACTCACGTATGAATAATGCAATCATAAAATCTCTATAAAGTACGAATAGCTTCTGCAGCATATGGCGAAAACCCGACACCGAATGATGGACCGGCAAACATGTTGCTCGGCGCTTTTCTTGAAATCACAACTGAGTTGGATCATCTGTTTGAGGAAGCGAGCTTCGAGCACGGTCTGCGCTCTAGACCAAAACGGAGACTGGACCGAAAAGAAACGCAATTCATCTCTGGTCCTTTCGCAAACCCTTAAGCCATGACAAGATGACGTCCGCGCCTTTCTCCCACGAGCAATCTAGCATCATGTCATGAGCCACCCCTTCGACGCAAATCGGTGGCACGCCATAGTATTCAGCCGTTTCTCGTATGGCTTGAGCATCCTAAGTACAAAACGGAGGAGAAACGTGAGCGGGAGTCCCGACCTTAGCTAATGCAAAGTCATTGATGGTTTATAGAGGGAAAAAAAAAACATATGGTCTATGCAGACATAGGCCATCGAAGGCTCCGAGCAGAGTGTACCATTTCGCATACTTATCCTTGAGAAGGATTTAGAGACGAATGCTCATTCCTAGGCTACCCTTGTGTTACCGGCACAGATGATGAAAGCAGCAGAAGCTTTAGAATTTAGTAATTTACCAGTAAGAAATCATCATTTGCGCCCACTACGAGAATTTGAACGGAAGTTTTCGGCACAGGAGCTGGAAGAGAAGCATTCATCTGCCATACATCAATTACCCGCATCCTTGAACTACCCTTCAGTAGTTCCTGGTAACTACAGGAAAAAGGGAAAGTCTTAGGTCCCCCAAGATTGTCAGAAATGCATTGAGGTGATAAAAAAATTTCTTCATTCAGACATAATTATTTAACAGATGTCTAACTTGACATTTGACAGAATGAATATCGAAGAAGATTCTCATACGAAAGTACAAGCATGGGAACCTACCGTTGCACCAGATGATCCTCCATTGCAGCAGAAAAGAATGTCTCCTTACAAAGAGGAAGAGAAGTTTGAAAACCTTTAAAACCCATGCTGCGAATGGCCTATCAAATTCAAAGGCACTTCAGTATCAAATCAAGTCACACTGGAAGTCACACTGGAAATGAGACGAGGAGAATAGTTTCTCTTGACGATAAGAAACTACCTTATAAATTGCTATAGGTTTGGTAAAGAGAAACCGCCACGCCATGCCACTGAACAAAAAGAAGAAAGCATTAGTGGAGCCCTTACTAATCGGTAAAGGGCATGTATTTGTTATGGGATCTGAAATCACCTATTGCCGGAAGGAGGTACGGAGCAAAGAAGCACAGCTCCTTCGACGTCTGGGAACAAACCATCCCTCTCTAAATAGAAAGAAAAAACACATAACAGGATGAACGCCAAATGATTATATGACTAAAATGTCAAATACAGATCAATCCAAGAGACTCCCATGAAAGAATAAGCACATCCAAGTAGCGATCAGGAATCGATCCATGCATTAAGTACGCATTAACACAAGTAGAAAGCTAAAAAAATTCAAGCCTTATGAGGTGCACACGGTGTGATTTCTGCCCCGGGGCTCAGATAAAAAATTCGAGATACACGTCTCCCATTCAAATATGCTAAAAGAGATGCCCATATCAATATCGTACAAAGACCATCTTGATGCATATGAATAACATGTTATTGGGAACCAAGATTGTGGAAGCATTTCTCCACTCAACACGCGAATGTCTGCTTTCAAATCCTTCGCTGCTAGGAAGCAAGAGCTTCACAAGAACCTCAAAGGCTTAAAGCGACTACGCATCGATGCAGGTATCTCAGAATGCAGACTTAAACCAGCTAGAAGCTAACCTGTACTTTGCTTATTTCTCATGTTTGCTATGTAGTGTTGGACAAAAAGCCCTCCGAATGAATGTCCAATCAGAACCGGAGGCGAGCTAAGTTTTTTGTCAATGAAGTCCGCAATATCAACCGCGTGTGTCTATAGCACAACACGAGATGAGCATAAATAAGGACAGTGCCCCTCTCTCTATATGTCTAAATAGTCTAAAGGGAAAAAGGGAGAAAAAAAAAATGGCATTAGCCCCTTGAGGAGATTCTCAGGTCAAAGAGCCAAGATACCTGGAGGGAACCAGCAACAGGAGCAGATGGTGCATCACTTTCACCCTGACGAGAAAAGGGAAGGTGGGGTTCACGTCTTATTTTCAGACCTAGAACGGAGATTATAAACGAATGCTAATTTGGTTTAGAATTTGGAGGTTCTTGGAGAAGTAAGGTGGGGTCATATTAGACGTGACGAGCTGCACCATTTTAAACCCGAAGTTTCAAACTGCACGCGTCTTTGTTACCTGACCGAGCAAGCTGACGGCATAGCAGTCGAACCCATGGCTGGAGAAGAAAGGCAGCCAGTGCTCGGCCCAGCACCAGGCGGCGTGGTAGCTCCCGTGCACAAACACTAGCGGTGGGTTGAGGTCTCCACTGCTTTTGTTGTCGCTTTCTTGTGCGATGACCTCTATGGACAGACCGGAGGGGAGCTCGTGGAAGAGACGAGTCTGCCCCGGCCTCAGTTCATACTGGACCGCCATTTTCGGTGCTCCGTCTCCGTCCACCATGGCGCGTGGTTTGCTGCTCGTTCTGAGACGGGAAGGAGTGCGGGAAGAGAGACAGGAAGCTAGTGACGAGAGCTTCATTGCTCTTCCCGGGAAATCCTGTTTTTCAATTTGTATGGATTTCGATTTGGAGTGACTTTCGGCATGGCGGTGCTATTTCCAGTCCTAAATAATAACTCAGAAATAATCGGATAACAGTCTATAATTCACTGGAAGAATAGCAGTCCGTTCTTTATTGTTAGGGGATCAAATCGGATATTATTTTATTAGGAAAGCAGTGATATAATTTTCTATTTCTGCCCCTTTACTTAACGAAAAAATCCACTCAATTTTCATCAAAAAGATACAATTTATCCTCGGTTTTTTAATTGCAATATAAGTGCTGGCCCTGAATTGATTAACTTTTCATATTTTGAGTTTTTCTATGGGATTTAGTTACCATAATTCATCCATCCAGATAGTTATGTATTGGATAGGCTATTGTTTCCTTTTTTTTTTTATTGTGAGAGGATGAGATTGGATCATATTTTATTAGGAAAGTAATGATGTAATTTTCGGTTTTTGCTCACTTGCTTGCCAAAAAAAATAAAAAAATCTACCTGGTTTTCATCAAAAAGAATAAAAATGTCATTAATCATTCAATTGCAATTTAACCGACGGCCTCAAATTTATTAGCTTTCTTTTTTTCTTTTTCTTTTTAGTTTTCCTATTTCTCTATAGGATTTAGTTACCATAATAAAGAATTTTACATATTTAATTTTTCTTTATTATAGGTATCATAGATATATTAAAGGCAATATGTTTTTTTTCGTAGTTAATTTTTACTTCCATGAAATTTAGTTTTGTCATGAAAAGAAATTTCCAAGAAACCTCTAATTCCTTTCGACATGTCAAGCAAATTTAAGAATAAATTGTTAAGTAGAATCTAACAAAAAAATTATACGGACAATTTTTTGACGTAATCACTTGTTTAAATATTTTCACTTTTGTTATTCATATCAACATCAAACCCCTTCTTATTAATTTTCTTCTATGTCATATGATTGGATTATCGGATGAGGAAAAAATGAAAACCGAATCACAATTACATTCTCCTATGAAAAAATTTCAAAAATTAAATTAAATTATATATATATATATATATTTTTTTTTTTTGCATAAAATAATAAAAATTTTAAAAATTCCGATGATCTCTCATTATTGAATTGACATAAATTATCATCCGTGAAATGAATACCATAAAATATCAAGATGCCTCGGTGTGCAAATGTTTTTAGTGTATTCCTAGATACTATATAGCATCTTACAAATTTGTAAAAATATCTCACTAGTAGCAAGGGAAAAATATATGTTCTTTAATATATTAAATAAAGAGATTTGGGATATACGTGTTTTAGATTAATGAAATAAAAAATTAAAAAAATTCATAAAGAAAGCGAGCTTTTGACAAAGAAATAATAAATAAGTTTTTACTAGAGCAATGATAAAAAAGAGACTTTTGATTTTTTTAAATCTATCATATAATTTGTCTTTTTTTCTTACTAATGGCTTTTGTGCGGAGCATGTACAATGTTACAATAATATATAAAAATACAATAAAAAAATTAAATCATTGAAAGAAAATCACGCAAAGTGCATAACTATGACAACTGGATCCTTAATTAAAATAGAAAAGATAGTAAAAAGAATGAATAGGGTAATCACTTTAATGTCGTGGATTTAATTGGATAGGGTAAGAAATCGTGCCATCCAAATTGAAATTCATGTTTTTGAAAAAATTATATAATTGTACATAACGGTTTGGAATAAGTCCACATTTATCCTCTAATTTGTGCAATTTTTGAATTGGCTCCTCAACTTTTTTTTATGCAAATTAAATCCTCTGATTTGCTAAGTATTTTTCAATCAATTTCATTTCTCAGTTATCAAATTTAATTATATTGGCAGGTTGTTTGATGTACCTTTCTTTAATATCATAAAATAAATGGGAGAAAAAAGACTTTCAAAATTCTAAAATTTAGTGTAGTGAAGAAAATAATAGGCACATCAAACAATCACATTAAAATAACTAAGTGTGTTAATCGGAAAGGACTTTGATCAGAAAGATAAATAAGTTAGAAGACCTCATTTGCACCCAAAAAAAATATATATATATATATATATAGTATTTGAGGACCCAATCGTAAAAATTGCTAAAATTAGATGACTAAATGAGAAGTCCATGCTTTAGTCAACGAATATCCACATGTGCTCACAAAGTGCCAAGGGCGAAAACGATTATATTTGCGGATAAGTGAATAGTTATATAAAGATATAATCCTCATTATGCATCTTAATCGACTGGATCATTTGGATTAACTGCTAGTTTAATTTGAATTTTGAAATAAAATTATGGGTATTCACTCTTTTATTGGATTAAAAAAAAAGATATAGGGAAGTAGAGTAGCATGCACACAAACAAGATCTCTTCATTGGGGAAATCAAATTCGAACGTCTTGTAATTTGGCAATGAATGCGAAGCAAGTGATCAACTATTGCTTGAATGACGGTTTGGCCAAAGGAAAATGTCGCCATCACTTTTTTTATTATTTTTTTTATTATGTGATGACGGCGTAACTATATTTTGAAATATAGATGATATCGTTTTTGTCCAAATTCAATACAATTTATATTCAAAATATTAATAAAAATAAATAAACTTAAAAAACACACAAAAAAAAAAAGGAAAAGGAAAATTGGTGTGATGACCGAACACAAGCCCCAACGTTATTGCGAAGGGCCAGACTGCTGCCGGCCATCCTCCACCGTCATCGGGGCGACAGTGTAATGACGATGGCCAAGGCTATAAATTATTGTTTGCGTTTTCCTTCCTTCCTTTTTTGTATTTATTTGTTTTCTTATTTTATAACGTATCTTAAATAAACTTTACATTAAAAAATTTAGATTTGAACCAAAACGATATCATTTTAGTCACATTATCGTTGTCACACCCCGAACCTCCGAGCACGTGAACATCCCACCAAGTCGATAAATTTGCGACGTCCTAGGACCCGTTGTCGATTCATTATTTTTATCTTTCAATTAAATACAAGCGGAAGCATTTAATATAAACAACACCCAGTCAATCATAACAAATATAAAGGGGATGGCACGGAAAACACCACAACATCAAACCAAACACTTCAATTACAAATTTATTGTTAACCCTAGGAAGTTTAGTGATTACAAGCCCTTACACCAGCGACTTCTAACCAACCAACAAAAACCAACAGTAGGTTAGGGTCAATCTAAACTTCACTAACGCCAGCCCAAATCTCTCGTCTCCAAAGGGACCCCGAACTGAGTATGACGGTTCTCCATACTACGGGCCTGAAAAATATTAAACAACAACAGAGTGAGATATAAATATTTAAACGAGTTAACGACCTAAGCCTCAACTAAGATGCTAATTCGTCTCGAAGGCAGCCTAAACATGCAATGTTATATTGATGGCAAATCAATAGCAAAGCAACCCTTGTTTTGCTTTAACTATGAACATGGTCAGGCAATCAACCCCAAAAACAAATATTAAAGTTGTCAAGTAACTCATAGGCATCCTTACCTCGCCTTTGCGCATCCTGCTTAATCACATATGCCAATATCAATGCATTAAGCATAACTAATAATCAGAACGCATTCCATAGTATTTATGCGCATTGCCAATACACGTGTTCCGATTAGTACTACCTCTTGGCCACATTTACCACAAGGGTTGGCGGTCTTAGATGGCATTCCATAAACGAGCATTGGTCAGGCCTCAACTGCGACTCGGCATTCAGACCCCCGCTGGGCATGCGATAAACATCGGGCATCGTCTCCAAACTCCCATTGGATGACGGGTTCAATTAAGTGACCACTCAAGCACGTCAACACTAAAGCCAATTTTTATCCGCCATCAATTAGCCTAGTGTAAAAGAGTTAATGCTTAAATAATAAATCTCATAAAATCCTTACATTTAAAATTCCGGTAAAATAATCACATGTGGTTATGTACTTAAAATCAACCCGTCAAATTTTGCATACTTTCGTTTTAAAGCCCCAAATTGCCCCATTCAACACATAAAAAATGGCATCCAAACACGACACCTCAAATTTGCCATTTTCTTGTAAGTAAAACATTCTTTTAAAAATAGTATATAGGGTTTCTAACTTAGGCAATAAATTTTCATGGCATCACAAAATTAAACCAACAAAAAACATGCATAGATTCATCCCATAAATCAAGTATAAAACACATAAAAATCACCTCTTATCACTATTGCGATAGCTTATCAACCCTAAACCGATAGCTTATTGTCCATTTAGCGATAGCTTATCGTCTATTTTCCGATAGCTTATCACCCGTTTGGTGATAGCTTATCTCTAATTTCTTGATAGCTTATCATCCATTTGGTGATAGCTTATCACCTATTCTTGATAACCTGTCAAGTCCACTTATCATCTATCTTGATAACCTATCAAATTCACTTATCACCTATCGCGATAACCTATCAAGGCTACTTATCACCTGTTGTGACAACCTATGAACTAAACCATATTAACTACCATTAGCCTTAATCTAAACCACCCATATACGCAATTAACATCTTAATAAAATATAAGGAAGTTAACTCACGGTTTTACGACGACGGCAAGCTAATGGTGACCGTGGCACAACGATGATAAGAACGTGGAGCTCATAGTTCGAACGGCGACACCACAGCAGCGGCAATAGCTTGAGCTCACAGCCAAGGAAGCTTGGTGGCTTGGTGGCGGTCCGGTGGTGATGGTGGCTCACGGCTTGAGGAACGGCGAACAGTAAGGCGGCACGGTACGACGACGTAGGGCAACAAACCGAGAGAGAAAGGGAGAGGAATGGGTATGAGACGAGAGAGAGGGATGAAGGAAAATTCATCCAAAGGGAGGGGGTAGAGAGAGAAAGTGAGAGAAATGAGGGGAAAAGAGGAAAACTTAAGGGAGAAGTTTAGGCAATTGTGTGGTTGAAATCTACCCTTGCTCCCTAAGTTGGAATGGAGGGCCAAGACGTGCTCTTACTCCCCAAGTTAGGACTTCAGGTCAAGGAGTATTAATGAATTAAGACTTTGAAGGCAAGCCTAAAATTAGGCTTCCAGAGGTTAGGTTACTATTCACGCACACTATTCATTAGGGCTTGGATTTGGGCTTGACAAACTTGGACTTAGACTTAACTCATCTAATTTGGGCATTTAATTTGGGCGTGAGGCCCATTGGGCCTTCGCTTGGTTTGGCTCCCTTTCAAACTTCCAATTCTCGACCTACTAATCTTTATTCAAAGATTAAGGCTTATTGATAAATTGATAGATAAATAAGGTGATGTCTGATAGGTTGATATTGGAATCCTTAAAAGTCAATACCCGAAATCGGATTAAAATCCATGGTTGAAATCGATCAAATGCAACTTTAATATGACCTAAACTATTAGTGCATTGATGAAATAACCATTTCATATATTTCAAAATGGGTCAAATTTAAGGATATCACAATCGTCACATGGGATAGTTAAATTAATAAAAAAACTATGTCATCATTTTCGATTAGCTAAGTCGAACGAACTTAATAGAATGATTTAATAACACAAATTTGACAAATTTTAAGATTTAATTGTATTTTTTGAAATATTAGAACTCAATTATTCATTCATAACAATGTATTTATCCCAACAAAGAAAGAAAAACCCATTTCAAACAAATTGGGAGAAACGATTGCAAATTGAAAGACAAAAGAATACGAAATTTTGAATGCAAAATAGAAATAATACAATTAGAGAATATTTATATTCCTTTTATTCAGTTCCATAAAAAATATACCTATCACACTAGTATAAATTTGTGATTTTTTATGATTAAAAAAATCTAAAGTATTTATATCACAAATATCAAGTCTAGAATTTTGAGTGCAATTAACCGAGAAAGAAAGAGCAATAAAGAAGCTTAAAGGGCATCATTGAATTTTCTTACTTTTCCACATCGCGTCAGACCACAGTCAGGTCTCCTCCGGAGTTCCATCATTTCACACGTCCTTTTTATAAAAGAATCCCACGATATATCGGTCTCCCCTCTCTCTTTCTCTCTCTCTCTCCTCTTTCTTTCTGCGCTGCGCTGAGGGTTCTGGCGGAGCTTCACTGCCGCGAGATCTCGCAGCGATCCATTTCCCGGCCGCGGGGATCCGATCCATCCGCCCCGGCCCGACCCGAACCGACCGGCCGCCGATCCGACCGACCATGGCGGCCGCCAACGCTCCGATCACCATGAAGGAGGCCTTGACGGTCAGTTCACCTTCCCCGTCCTTCATCACCGAAGCGTCGTCTCGCCGCTTGATCGGAGCGTATCGAAGCGAAGCTCAATTTCCAGCTGCGGACGCGAAGAGCGCGCGCGGGCGGGACTTTGAGACGCGTCGTCGTGGTTTTGAGATCGTCGATGGCTTTTTTCGAGTGGTCTTAGATCACTGACAGTCGTACAGTTTGGGTGAATTCGTGTCGTAGCTACTGTGCGCTAGGCTAGGCGCGGTGATTTGGTGCCCTAGTTTGGATAGGGCGACTTCGATTTCAGTTCAGATCAGCGGAGACGACGCTGGTGATTTGACTCGGTATTCGAGCGGTTTGAAATTGGTCGCGTTACTGGAGGGCTTGGGAAGTTAGAGATGGGGTTTAGCTTCTTTCTCTACTTTTAGCGAGTGATTGAGGTGTCTATCGGTCTGATCTTTTTTTGATTGCAGCTTCCGAGCCTGGGCATCAGTCCACAGTTCATCACCTTTACGCATGTCACGATGGAATCCGAGAAGTACATCTGCGTGCGCGAAACGGCACCTCAGAATAGCGTGGTCATCATCGACATGAGCATGCCCATGCAACCTTTGAGGAGGCCTATTACTGCGGACTCAGCACTGATGAACCCGAATTCTAGAATTCTCGCTTTGAAAGGTGTGGTGGACTTGTTTCTGAGAACCATTTGATGCTCAGTTTAGCTTTTTACTAAATTCATATGTCGCTGCCCTATTACTGTAGAATATGTGTGAACTGCTGTATCCATAAGTCGTATTGCTCTGATCGCTCAATTACTGTACACTTTTACCTTCTTTTGTGGGAGAGCGATTTGGTAGCCAGGCGTAATGGACCTGTCCTTTCTTACTGTTTATCGTGATGAATTTGCACAATGTTGGGATTCTTGTTACCTGTCAATTGCTCATATAATTAGCCACAGCAGGACGTTTAGGGTGTGTAAGTTCCGAGATGTTATTGTATAGTGAAAGAATGTTTCTACACATCTCTTCATTTTTCTCAATGTCTTATGATTTCTCAAGTTTGGTCAAACTGACAAATCTTAGCAGATGGGTCCCCTAATTGAGAGTAACTCGATAGTGGATGTTTATGGTTAGTATATCAGGCCAATATGTGATGGATGAAACATTAGATGAATCACGTTTCTACGCCAATCTGGGTTTTTGCCTCTTGATGTCTAGTCAGTTGAGATAGATTGCATAAAAAGTATTGGGTTAGACAGTGTTTCTCTGGAAGTTGGTAACTTGTCAAAGCCATGAATGTGTACTTCTGCCAAAATCTTGAAACGACAGTTTGCAGTGCAGCATCAGTGTGGTTAATTTCTCCCAAAGCATAGAGTTGAATGCACTTTAGTGACGTATCTTCTTCATTTTTCTTTTTACGTTGTTACGTACTCCTTGTTAATTAGCTGTTACATCCTTTTGAAGCCCAACTTCCCGGAACCACTCAAGATCACTTGCAAATATTCAACATTGAGATGAAAGCAAAAATGAAGTCTTATCAGATGCCAGAGCAGGTGCTGTCCACTTGCTTCCCCCTTGATCTGATGTTATCTTTTTCCCGAAAGGCTTGGAGGTTGACCTAATTCAGGTTCTTCCATGTATAGGTTGTCTTTTGGAAGTGGATTACTCCCAAATTGTTGGGTCTTGTCACCCAAACCTCGGTATATCATTGGACAATTGAAGGTACCTGGCTTTTTTATGCTACAATTAGTTACAGTCGATGGTGCTTTACTTTAGTTTTTGTCACCATCTTGTCTGATGTGTATTGTAGGCGTACTAATGTGTGTGCTATCATGTATTCTACTTCAGAGTGTTATCCATCGTATGTTTCTAAAAAATAACCTATCTTCAGGTGATGCCGAGCCTGTGAAGATGTTTGACAGAACAGCTAATCTTGTCAACAACCAGATAATAAATTATCGATGTGACCCTTCCGAAAAATGGTTGGTTTTGATTGGGATTGCTCCTGGTTCGCCTGAGGTACGTAGAATGTATTCTGTTGTTTATCTGAATAAAGGTATTTAAAAGAACTTGCTCTGTGTTGGAGAAAAATTCACATGAAGAAGAATAAGAGAAAAAAGTCTCTTGAGTGGGCACCTGTAGCTGTAGGTGAATATGGAAAAGGACTTTCTCCCTTCCAATTGCTAATTACGGAAAAAAAAGAGAAGCATGTCTGTTGTAGGGGCATGCAAGTCATGTGACAGTATGATTTTACTTGATTTTTTTTTTTTTAATTTACACTGCTCTAATTCTAGTGGAGATGGTCTCTCAAATCTCAGTGGCCATGAAATGTGTCTGTGAATGCCGTGGGTCTGCACTCTTGGGGTTCATTCTTTATCTGTTATCATGTTTCTAATTCTTTCCGAAACTTTTTCTCTATGGAAGTGCGAAGTTTGTGGTCGGTGCATCATTATTTCAGACTTTCTATAAAGCATGTGTGGTGTCAATAGTTTTCGTGTTTCTAGAATTTCTAGTCACCTTTGATGGTCAAGTAACTTTGATGTCAAAATCTGTCTTCTAGCGGCCACAACTGGTGAAGGGGAATATGCAACTTTTCTCTGTGGAGCAGCAGCGTAGTCAAGCCCTCGAAGCACATGCTGCATCATTTGCAACTTATAAAGTGCGGTTACTTCACCTATCTTTTTAATCTTTTGGATCACGTGCTTCGGTTGTGAACCTGTTAATCTGTCTCCTCCTCATGTACAGGTTCCTGGGAATGAGAATCCTTCAACTCTCATCTCCTTTGCAACGAAGACTATTAATGCTGGTCAAATTGCATCAAAGTTACATGTTATCGAGCTGGGTGCCCAACCAGGTGTTGTTACATTGTGTCTTATGATTCTAGTCTCTTCCTTTCATTCATTCACAGATCTCAAGATTCCATCTGGATCTTATCTATTGCTTGCTCCTTCTAACAATGCACTTATATTAGCAGGGAAGCTGTCTTTTACAAAGAAACAAGCGGATCTTTTCTTTCCTCCTGATTTTAATGATGATTTTCCAGTGGCAATGCAGGTATTGGGTGGTGATGTTTGATTCTCCTGAAAATGTTAGAAAATTGCTGCATATGAATTAGATTTTGGATTTATTTGGTGCAGATATCCCACAAATACAGTTTGATATATGTGATCACCAAACTTGGGCTGCTATTTGTCTATGATTTGGAGACAGCTACTGCTGTATACAGAAACAGAATTAGTCCAGATCCAGTATTTCTAACTGCAGAAGCTTCATCAGTTGGCGGTTTTTATGCCGTAAACAGGCGTGGCCAGGTCTTATTGGCTACTGTAAATGAGGCAACGATTGTGCCTTTTGTTAGTGGCCAAGTATGTGCATCGGATTTGTGTATCTTCATAGTCCTCAAATTTCACCTCAGATGCTCATTTATCGTGTTAACAATAAATTGGTGATTCTGCAGCTGAACAACTTGGAGCTTGCTGTGAATCTTGCAAAGAGAGGAAATCTTCCTGGTGCAGAGCAGCTGGTAATGCATTATACTCATAATTGAGTAATTTGTCTACATACTGGATTATTGATGGTGTACGAGTTAAGTATGGCATAACTTGTGAACAAATGAGGGCAAAACTGATTGGTTTGAGTATATTAGAATTTATCTTCACATGCACGTGGCCATTCTGTGCCCTTTGTTATCTCTTTTCTATCAATCAAAGAATCTCCTCTATGTTCATCTCTGTTCTGTCTATCTTGGCACATACACGTGCTCCCATAGGCCTCATTGAACTTCAGTTGCGTAATTAAGGCAAATGGAACAGTTGCACAATCTTGAACCTAGTGAGTTCGGTTCTCCTATAATGAAGTAGACTAATCAAATTTGATTCTTTGTTTGGTTGATCTGGAGGTTTTATCTTGGTATTTTTTTTGTTCCCCAACTTTGAGATGTGATTGACAAATATGCCTTGAAGCAGTTATAGTTTTCTTAATATAACTGTACTTTTAGTTCTGCTTGATGTGGTCACTCTGAGAGCATGTCAAATGTGCTCTTTTAAATTTTTAATACCTCAGAGCAGATATAACTTGCATAATGAGATCAGAATATGTTTCCAAATTTATCAGGTTGTGCAACGTTTCCAAGAACTCTTTGCTCAAACTAAATACAAAGAAGCTGCTGAGCTTGCTGCTGAGTCTCCGCAAGGAATACTTCGCACCCCGGACACAGTTGCTAAATTTCAGGTGCTTGTCTTTCCGACATTTACAATAGATTTTTCGGTGGTCATATTGGTACTTCTTTTTGTTGGACAAATACAACCCCATTCCATGGTCCTGACTGAAGTTGTTGATTCCTGTCATAGTATGAAAAATCTGGCTATATGTATTTTTTATGAGATGATTCAGTTTTCAGATTCTGTTGTAACTTTCTTTTCCTTATACGGAAATTAATCCGTGGTTTGAAGAATTGCCTGACTAATGGAGACTGTCTTCTTGATAAAATTGCTTAGTATGGTAAGGAGAGTTTCTATCAGGGACTGATTATATCTATGGCTTCTTTTCTGCAATAATAGAATTTGTAACAGCTCTCCTGGAATATTATTTGACAGAAGATATGAACTTTTCATCCTTGCCAATACTGCAGAGTGTCCCAGTGCAATCTGGGCAAACACCACCTCTATTGCAATACTTTGGGACCCTTTTAACCAGGGGAAAGCTTAATGCATTTGAGTCATTGGAGCTATCACGCCTGGTCGTGAATCAAAACAAGAAAAACCTTCTTGAGAACTGGTTGGCTGAGGATAAGCTGGAATGCAGTGAGGAACTTGGGGATCTTGTGAAGGTCGGGTTTTTATTAATGTTCTTTCTTTCTTTCAACTTCTTTAGTTCTAAGATCTACATGATCTTGAATAGTTCCTGGATATAAGAATAGATTAGTCTGTATATGTAGGTGTTTTTCTGCTTATATACTTGGTCTTTTCATTGCAGACCGTTGATAATGACCTCGCATTGAAAATATATATCAAAGCCAGAGCAACTCCGAAAGTAGTTGCAGCTTTTGCTGAGCGGCGAGAGTTTGACAAAATTCTGATATACTCAAAGCAGGTCAGCAGAACTTTCCTATCCTTTTCTTTACGTAGGGTTTTGAATGCTCTATACATCTTTACAGTCCTCTTGTTGCTAGTTCGTTACTTCAGTTTTTTGAATCTTATTGCTGCCTTTTTGTCTTCTAGGTTGGGTACACGCCAGACTATCTCTTCCTTTTGCAGACAATTCTGCGAACAGATCCTCAGGTTTGCTCTCTGCAGTCATATCTCATATTACCTCTCTTGCCGTGTCTCTGTCCTAGGCAAAGAAAAGCAATTGCAGTATAGCTACTAATACCCCCATGGCTATGCACATGAGCAACTGATCACATGCGCAGACATATTTTCACCAAAATTTGTTATGTGGCATGGAAAGGGTGGTATAACTGGTGCGGTGTATGAGTCATGTGACTATGGTTCTTCTTTGCTCTTTCAGCTCACTATAATTCTTATTAACCTACTTGGATTAAAATGTAAAATTGTTGTTCTTACTGTAATTTTTGCCCTATGGGTAATTGACCTTTCTGTCCTTACTCCTATTTGGACTACCGAAGGGCATTGATGGCATTAGTTCAGTGAATCCCCTACCCTACATTTTTCACTGCTTACATTGACCTTGGAATAGCATAATATTTGGTTTTGCAGCAAGTTAGCATAATGTTGGGTAGATTTTGTTTCAGATGCATGCATAGTCCATTAAAAAACCAGTGCATGAAATAGCTAGTGTCCTTTGACCCCCCCCCCCCCCCCAAAAAAAAAAAAAAAAAAAAAGAAGAAGAAAGAAATAGCTAGGGTCAGGTGGTTTTTTTGTGAAGAGGGAGGTGGAAGGGGAGGATGACAGCTTGGACATTTTTATAAAAACCCCTTTTTTGGCCAAGAAAATTCATATAAACTTATGTGGATTGCATCCCTGTTGGTGTGCTCTGTGGGCCGCACACATGCTTGTGTGATCATTGAATATATTATGTTTTAACATATTTCTCACGCCATCTAAACATAGAAAGTTTTCTGATTTCTGCACTTCAGGGAGCTGTCAACTTTGCATTAATGATGTCCCAAATGGAGGGAGGTTGTCCAGTGGATTACAACACTATAACAGATCTCTTTCTTCAGGTTTGGCTATAACATTGTTTCAGTTAATCTGTTATGGTTTTCAATTTTTTAGGCCGCTCTCTGTATTTTTATTTGTTGCTCTTTGTAGCAACGTACGCATGATGCTACAAGGGCTTATCTAAGGTTGCTAGTCATATTCTTTTTTTTTTTTTTTTTTGGAAAATAGTCATATTCATTTTTGTGCCTAAGCATGTAATATGTCTGATTCCATCTGGCATGTGCAGAGGAATTTGATCCGAGAAGCGACTGCATTCTTGTTAGATGTACTAAAGCCAAATTTGCCAGAACATGCTTTTCTTCAGACAAAGGTAATTGATAATATCAGTACCAAGGATACTCTGTAGTTTTATATGAAATATGACTTTTGTCACTAACAAGGCTTCAATATCATAGGTTCTTGAAATCAATCTGGTCACTTTTCCAAATGTAGCTGATGCCATCTTGGCTAATGGCATGTTCAGTCACTATGATCGTCCTCGAATTGCCCAACTTTGTGAAAAAGCAGGTCTCTTTGTTAGGGCCCTTCAGGTATATATCCTGAGATTTCTGTGTTAATCTCATGTGTAATATGTGAAATTCGGTTATTCTGATGTTGACTATCTATTATCTTACAGCACTATACTGAGCTGCCAGATATCAAACGTGTCATTGTGAACACACATGCTATCGAGCCACAGGTTTGCATTTTTTTTTTTTGTTTCCTTTTTTAATGGTGGGTACTCTGAAATTGGGCCTAATATTTTGGGATTACCTGCAGTCACTTGTTGAGTTTTTTGGTACACTATCGCGAGAGTGGGCTTTGGAGTGCATGAAGGACCTTTTGATGGTCAATCTGAGGGGCAATCTTCAGATTATCGTACAGGTGTTGTATCTTTCCTTTTCTTCTTAAGTGTCTCCTCTCCCATTTTCAGTAACTACATGAAAGATATGTGTACAGGTTGCGAAGGAATATTGTGAGCAGTTGGGTGTTGATGCATGCATAAAGATTTTTGAACAATTCAAGTCGTATGAGGGGTTGTATTTTTTCCTAGGCTCGTACTTGAGCTCCAGGTTAGTGAGGGATATATTTCCCTGTTATTTGTTCATAGTTCACTTAAAACTGCTGTGTTGGTATTTTGGATGAAGCTCTCTCCTTTCTTGTCAATTGTGCCAGTGAGGATCCTGACATTCACTTCAAGTACATTGAAGCTGCTGCTAAAACTGGACAAATTAAAGAGGTGGAACGTGTGACTAGAGAGTCAAATTTCTATGACCCTGAAAAGACTAAAAATTTCCTGATGGAGGCCAAGCTTCCTGATGCACGGCCACTGATTAATGTTTGTGATCGTTTTGGCTTTGTGCCTGATCTCACACATTATCTTTACTCAAATAACATGCTTCGATATATTGAGGGTTATGTCCAGAAGGTACAGGGTCTTATGACTTCCAGCATTGACTTTCTGCATTCACTTTTTGTATAGTTTCTAAGATTGTTTTCCTCTCTTGGTAGGTCAACCCTGGAAATGCTCCTTTGGTAGTGGGGCAGCTGATAGATGATGAATGCCCAGAAGATTTCATAAAAGGCTTAATTCTTTCTGTTCGATCTTTGCTACCAGTGGAGCCTCTTGTTGATGAGTGTGAAAAGAGGTGTGGATTCGCCTCTTTCTTGCTCCGGCTCTCTGATGCTCCAGTTCTGTGATGGTTTATCATCTTTACGAGCTTCTGATCAAATTAGTGTTCTCATGTGTGGGATCTTTGTTGCAGGAATCGACTCCGTTTGCTCACTCAGTTTTTGGAGCATCTTGTGAGTGAGGGAAGCCAAGATGTACATGTCCACAATGCTTTGGGTAAAATCATCATTGAAAGTAACAACAATCCAGAGCATTTTCTCACAACCAACCCATACTATGATTCACGTGTTGTGGGTAAATATTGTGAGAAACGCGATCCTACTCTTGCGGTTGTGGCTTACAGGAGGGGCCAATGTGATGAAGAACTTATCAATGTGACCAATAAAAATTCCCTGTTCAAATTACAAGCCAGGTTTGACACATGCTTCATGTCACAAATTTGATTATCGTTGATAGAATCATCTGTTTCTTTGTTAACTTCATCTCATTATCATAGGTATGTAGTTGAAAGGATGGATGGTGATCTATGGGAGAAAGTTCTGGACCCTGAGAACTCTTATAGGAGACAGCTAATTGATCAGGTTGTCTCTACGGCTTTGCCTGAGAGCAAGAGCCCAGAACAAGTTTCTGCAGCCGTTAAAGCTTTCATGACGGCTGATCTTCCTCATGAACTGATTGAGCTTCTTGAGAAGATTGTGCTTCAGAATTCTGCTTTTAGTGGGAACTTCAACTTGCAGAACTTGCTTATCTTGACGGCCATCAAGGCAGATCCATCTAGAGTTATGGATTATGTAAATAGACTGGATAACTTTGATGGACCTGCAGTTGGGGAAGTAGCTGTGGAAGCCCAGCTTTATGAGGAAGCTTTTGCAATTTTCAAGAAGTTCAATTTGAATGTCCAGGCTGTAAATGTCTTACTGGATAATATTCAAAGCATCGAGCGAGCAGTTGAGTTTGCATTTAGGGTTGAGGAAGAGGCTGTTTGGAGTCAGGTAGCCAAGGCCCAACTAAGGGAGGGTCTTGTCAGTGATGCTATCGAGTCATTTATCCGTGCAGATGATGCCACTCAGTTTTTGGATGTTATTCGTGCCGCTGAGAATGCTAATGTCTATCATGACTTAGTGAAGTACCTTCTGATGGTGAGGCAAAAGACGAAAGAACCCAAGGTGGATGGTGAGCTCATATTTGCATATGCCAAGATTGATAGATTGGGTGAGATTGAGGAATTCATCCTGATGCCAAATGTTGCCAATCTTCAAAATGTTGGTGATCGCTTGTATGATGAAGGCTTATATGAAGCTGCCAAAATCATTTTTGCCTTTATTTCTAACTGGGCCAAGTTGGCCAGCACACTTGTGAAGCTGGGACAATTCCAGGGAGCTGTTGATGCAGCTCGAAAGGCCAATAGTGCAAAAACATGGAAGGAAGTTTGCTTCGCCTGTGTTGATGCCGAGGAGTTCCGCTTGGCGCAAATGTGTGGTCTCAACATCATCATACAGGTGATTTATCGATTCCGTGTTCATTCATAGACAACTTAGTCATCTTTCTTTCTTCTTTTTCTAGCTCTCCGCATAGAACACTTTTGACAGGAAGAAACTACGAGAGCTGGTAAACTGGAAATTTGCACTTGGGTTGCCTCTTTACGTGCTTTCCGGATGGACATATAGCATGCTTCTTGCTACTTCAGTTGACTGCATCATTCGCATCTCCCAGCCCATATTCACTCGAATTTGCCTATGTGAATGCTGCAGGTGGATGATTTGGAAGAAGTCAGTGAATATTACCAGAACAGAGGATACTTTAACGAGCTTATCTCTCTCATGGAGAGTGGTCTGGGTTTGGAACGTGCACATATGGGTATTTTTACCGAGTTAGGTGTCCTTTATGCAAGATACCGTCCGGAGAAGCTCATGGAGCACATTAAGCTGTTCGCCACTCGGCTCAATATTCCCAAGCTTATACGAGCTTGTGATGAGCAGCAGCATTGGAAAGAGCTCACTTACTTATACATCCAATACGACGAGTTTGACAATGCAGCAACGACCATAATGAACCATTCTCCTGAAGCATGGGATCACATGCAGTTTAAAGATGTGGTCGTCAAAGTTGCCAATGTTGAACTCTACTACAAGGCCGTGCACTTCTATTTGCAAGAACATCCTGATTTAATCAACGATGTTCTCAATGTGCTTGCACTTCGTGTGGAGCATACACGTGTTGTTGACATTATGCGAAAGGTTTTACATGCAACTTTGAAGCTGTATCTTGGCCTCGCTTTTGTTTTGCTTGTTCTAACTTTGTGGGTAAATGATTGTGTACTCTCAATTTCAGGCTGGTCACCTGCGGCTTGTCAAGCCTTACATGGTTGCAGTACAGAGCAACAATGTTTCTGCTGTTAATGAAGCTCTGAATGAGATCTATGTAGAAGAGGAAGATTATGACAGATTGCGTGAATCTATTGATTTGCACGATAACTTTGATCAGATAGGCCTTGCCCAGAAGGTTATACAACATTCCTTCGCCGTGGGCTTTTACATTTGGGTATATTCTTATTTATTTACAAGTGCTGTTTTACCTTGAGCAGATTGAGAAACATGAGCTTCTTGAGATGAGACGTGTTGCTGCTTATATCTACAAGAAGGCTGGTAGATGGAAGCAATCAATCGCATTGTCCAAAAAAGATAACCTTTACAAAGATGCCATGGAAACAGCATCTCAGTCTGGTGACCGTGAACTAGCAGAAGAGTTGCTTGTTTATTTCATTGAACAGGTACTTCTTTTGCAAATAAATCCTCTGTTGTCCGAGTGGGAGTGCTTTCTGCAGATAGGAATTAACTGTCTAGAGGTTCCTAGCTGGCTGAGATTAATTTGCCAATTTATGTGAAACTATGTTAAGTTGAAATTCTTTGCTTGTAGTAATGCATGGAGATGTCTTTTAAGTGCTGTCTCTTTTTGGAGTCTGCAGCAGAAGAATATGTGGTTGTCATTTGTACATTTGCATTCATATACAGTTGTTTATTGGTCTAACACTTTAGCACTGGTGGTGTGATGGCTTCGTGGATCTGAGACAGACATGGTTAAACAAGGTGTCTCTTTGGATAGGAAGATGATCAACATGTATCCAACTGGATACTCTTTGTTTTGATCTTTTCGTTTTGCATTATTTTGTTTTTAGTCCTGGTCTCCTCCCTTAATGTTCGTAAATGTGTGCATGTGTTTATCCAGTCCTGGTGCAATATTGATTTTTTATCCTTGATCTGTGCAGGGAAAGAAGGAATGCTTTGCTTCGTGCCTCTTTGTCTGTTATGATTTAATCAGGGCAGACATTGTGCTTGAACTCGCTTGGATGAACAATATGACTGATTTTGCTTTCCCATATCTGCTTCAGGTGATGACATTGTTGTACTGTTATAGTTACTCTGAAAATGCATGAATGAATGTAGCTCACTATTGATATATGAATTTATTCTTCTCACAGTTCATCCGTGAGTACACTAGCAAAGTTGATGAGCTTGTGAAGGACAAGATTGAAGCTCAAAATGAAGTAAAGACTAAAGAGAAGGAAGAGAAGGATGTCATTGCACAGCAGGTAATTAGTCTTCGGTCTTCGCATTCTATCGAGTTAAAAAGTACTTGGCGTATGCCGTTTTGTGTAGTTCACTAGCTACATGTTGAAATGCTAGTGTGAGCTTTGCTTATAGCAACCAGCTCTTTGTTTAACCACTCGGTTGTTACTTTTAAGACTACAATAGTTATTGCCCCAAAACCTTGTTTTTTTGTTTGTTACTTGAGTATATGACGAACAAATTACTCATTCAACTGCATTTTTCCCTTGGCAGAACATGTATGCTCAGTTGCTGCCTTTAGCTTTGCCTGCACCCCCAATGCCTGGTATGGGAGGACCGGGGATGGGGGGGATGGGAGCAGGTTTTGCTCCCCCACCAATGGGTGGGATGGGGATGCCTCCTATGCCACCGTTTGGCATGCCGCCTATGGGAAGCTACTAAATTCAGGGAAGATGGACCTTGCTATTCGTTTCTTTGATAGCAGTAGCGTCACAAGACTTTGTGGACTCGAAGTTTTCGTTATTGCTTTGGGTGGACGTAGCTGGGGTGCTGCGCAATAACTGTCTCGAGTTTTTGTATCTTTCATAGGCCTGTTGGGTAATTGTTGTAACACTCAATTGTTTTTGGATAGGAAGCGGCATTCTTTTGCTGTTGTAGAGTGTCAGGGGAAGAGGATTTGCTTGTATTCTAGTGATCTTATCGGTGTCTATTGAGGAAACAATAGTAAAATACATGAAGATATATAGACTGAATCCCAGTGCGGGAAAGATATATGTTAGCATGCTTGTTTCTTACTTTGTCGATTCTGCTATTATTGGAATTCGAGTACTTCTTCACTCGCGGTGGTTTCAGTTTCAGTATTTGGCCGCAAAAGGAGCTGCTTTTGGTGTATATATATATGGGACTTCTGTTCTGATGATCGTTTGGGGACTTG
The DNA here is from genome assembly GCA_016097605.1 of Eucalyptus guilfoylei. NCBI lineage: Eukaryota > Viridiplantae > Streptophyta > Magnoliopsida > Myrtales > Myrtaceae > Eucalyptus > Eucalyptus guilfoylei. Next base: position 24,036,263 of record CM027869.1, read on the forward strand.
AAAGCGGTTCATGCCTTATGCTCTGTTTGTTGTGCTCAGTTTATTACGTAGAAAAAATCATTTAAAAAAAAATAATAGTATGTATTGTATGAAACAATTAGTCAATAAAAAGTATATTCGTTAATGATAATAATTTGTGTCTAAACATCGTCACAATTTTTTTTTCATATATTCATTTTTTTAAAGTGATGCAAGTGATTTAATTTAGAAAAATATCTTATAAATTATTTATTTTTCACAAAAAGACGTACCCTCAAAGCTTTGGTTCTTGTTTTAACCACGTTTGAAATTGAATGTTCAAGTTACAATGTCCTTAAAGTTGTGATTTCATGTCTTGCGATGATTTTGGCTCAATTTAATTATATATTTTTTTCTTTTTTGTGCGTTCGATATGAAAGGATTGTATGCTCATTTCGTTGGCTTCTCCATTTGTCTATGTTTGCATTATGATGTAAATTTCTAAGTCCTTTTTCTAAGCGCATTTTAATTACTACTTGAATCACATTTGGTAAATGGAGAAATTACTATGTACATCTTTGACGGTTGTGTGATTGCTACATGAAATAGTTGATGAATCTATTATTAAGCGGGTATTTGCCATGTGATTGTCACACGAGACACAAAATATTCAGGCTTAATTTTTAAAAAAGTCTCATCTTTAAGTTTAATATTTTACCTTTTTTTGTTTAAAAGTAGTTGCAAACCTTCATCAGTTTGTTATCGAGCATCAGTCTCTTGATGTTGATAATTTTGAAGAAATCATGGCGTTTTCTGAAAGCGGGACAGATTCAGAATTAGGATAAAGCCGATGATTGTTTTTAGGTAAGAAAATGTTTGGGCCAGAATCGGAGGAGTGGGTATAAAATTGGAGGGTTTCCCTTTCCGGGAATTTGGCCGAAATACTTGATGAATTTACTGTTAAAGGGCTATTTGGCACTCGACAATCGCACGCAAGGATTGAAGACACCTCCTCGATGCTTACATTCAGATCATCATCTTCTTCTTCTTCGTCTCGGTCTCGGTCTCGGTCTCGGTCGTGGTCTTCGTATCGTCGTTGCGGAGAAAGCCTGTAATCAAATTTTCCCGATCAAGGTTCTATCCTTGCCCAGCGTTTCCTCCGCCAAAAAACATATACTCTCCCTCTCCATCTCCCTCGACTTCGTCACTCGACCGTCGCCCCCCTCGCGCACCTCCGCCTCCCCCAAAGAGGAGAAGTTCTTCGAACAAAGAGTCGGTCCGCCACCTCCTCCCCGATGGCGATCGCCGTCCTTGTCTGGGCTCTGATCGCCGGCCTCCTCCCGTCCCTCGCTCTTCTCTTCGCTTCGCGCGTCGCCTCCTGCCGCGCGAGCCGGAAGCGAGCCGTCGGGTTCTTCCACCCGTACACCAACGACGGCGGCGGAGGGGAGAGGGTGCTGTGGTGCGCCGTGAAGGCCGTGCAGGAGGAGCGCCCCGATCTCGACTGCGTCGTCTACACCGGCGATCACGACGCGTCTCCCGATAGCTTGACGGCCCGCGCGGTCGATCGGTTTGGAGTCAAGCTGCTTCGTCCTCCTAAGGTTCAATTCCTTTTTTTTAATTTTTTTTCCAGTTGCTGAGCTTATTGTTTGAGCTATTCCTATTTTGTTCGAATCACGTCGCACGTTAATAGGAGGCGTTTTAATTAGTATCATGTGCTTTAAATCAGTGAGTGGAGAATCTCAATTGATGGTTTGATTGAGGAGCTGTGCTCTTGGTTCTTGAAATGTCTTGCCGATGTAAGCATGCGAGGTTGGAGTTGAATGTCAGATAGCGCATTCACCATTTTCTTTATACGGCTTTCTTAGCTCTTCGTCAAGGATCGTAGACTGTAGACATAATGAGTTCCATTCGGTCTTTGAATGGAAAAAAGCTTATAGTGTTACTCGAGGACTGCGTCTCTGGCGTGAAATGCATGGGGAATTTTGCATAGGACATCGTTTGCGTGAGAGATGAACACATATCTTAAAGAGGTGATGATGCTAGCCTGTAGCGCCGGCAAATTTTCATCTTTTTTGGTCATGAGTGCCTGATGGGATTCTCCTAGGGATTTTTGAAATTGGTAAGCTCTGACAGTATGCTCTTGTTACTTATGCTCAAATCCTCAGGCTGTCCATCTGTGGAAGAGGAAGTGGGTGGAGGAAACTACTTACCCACGTTTTACTATGATCGGCCAAAGTCTTGGTTCCATGTATCTTTCGTGGGAAGCGTTGTGCAAGTATACTCCACTGTTCTATTTTGACACCAGTGGATATGCTTTTACATATCCTGTTGCACGAATTTTTGGATGCAAAGTTTTGTGCTACACTCATTACCCTACTATCAGCATGGACATGCTATCTCGTGTTCGCCAGCGAGCTTCTACCTATAATAACAAAGCTTCGATAGCTCAGAGGTATAGGATCTAATCAGTTGGTTTTTTATTTATCTGTGTGCGCTTCTGTTCTAGATGTTCTATAGAACTTCTTAAACATGATGGTTCTCCTCTTGTCCCTTTGTCCGAAACTCCATATCACTACCTTGTCTCCCTCAATTATGTGCACTTGCTTGTTGTATCATTGGCACCTCTCCTTTTAAAATCTGACAGTCATGTGGTGGTCTAGTGTGAGATTTCTGATATCTGAACATTGGTGTAATTCATGCATAGAAAATATATGTGTGGTTTTCTATGTTCTCTGTTATATTCGATTCTGACGTAAATCTCTCCTTTTGGACAGTGTTTGGCTATCCAGATGTAAAATCATATATTACACAATTTTTAGCTGGTTGTACGGGTTTGTTGGGTCCTGCACACATCTTGCAATGGTTAATTCTTCATGGACAAAGTCGCATATTGAGAAGCTTTGGAGAATCCCTGATCGAACTAAGCGAGTTTATCCTCCATGCGATACATCAGGACTGCAGGTTTGTTGTGCTGATATTGTTCTTTATCAAATTTCTGGGACCTCTCTCTCTCTCAAGTGTGCGGATCAGACTAACTTGGACTTATGTATCCTCACATTAACTGTACACCCGATACGTTGACATAGCCACGCCAATGGAAATGAGTTATAGGAGAAAGTTAGCTCGGTCTTGCTACAAATGGACAAAATGCAAATATCAACATCCAGCTGTTATGCCCTCCTGCTCCTTTTTTTTCCTGCTTTTAGTCTCAGCATGTCATGTCCTCCTCCCCTTATCAAATTGGGAAATGATTTACCCATTTTATTCATACTGCTTTTGTAACTACTTGACCATTTAACAGTTTAATTTTGCATTTTAATTTTTATGGTAGTCCACGTGTATTCTTTTCTCTAGCTAGCTAATTCTTGTTTTGTGTGCTCTACTTATGATCTATGTGCAGTTTCTATTATCAATAATCTGCTTTGGTTTTTCTGTTGTTAAGCTTTCTCCATTTCAATTTGCGTAACATGCTGTAGTGGATATTTCATTTCCTAAATCATTTTCGTTGAAGCAGGCACTTCCCTTGGAAAGACCAGTTACTGCACCAACTTTCATTTCTGTAGCCCAGTTTCGTCCAGAGAAGGTGGGAACATTTATACCAACCTTATAATGACGAGGTAGCCATCATTTTAGTGGCTCACATGGGCCCTTGCTAACTTAGTGCGTATGCTTTAAGCTTGATTGTTGTTTCTCAGGCACACGTTCTTCAACTTGAGGCATTCGAGCTTGCTATCAGAAAATTAGATGCAGACATGCCAAGGCCTAAGCTCCAATTTGTGGGAAGTTGTCGGAATAAGTCAGATGAAGATAGGCTAGAGAGTTTGAAAATCAGAGCAGTTGAACTAAAAGTTGAAAGGGATGTGGAGTTCCATAAGAACGTAATGTACAGGTCTGTGCCACTAAGAACCCAATTAGGCCTAATTTTTTCATTGCTTTATTCTGGAGAATGGATTGACTTTGCCATATGGTTAGATCACAAACATCTGGATGATATAACCAATATTTTGGGGGTATCTCCACATAATGATATCTAATGAAGACTGCTATGAGCTTCTCGCTTAGACCTTTTCATGCAGAGCAGTATGTTGTTTCGAGCTCTCAGTAAGAAGCTATGATGTAAGAGAAATGCACGAACTTGATTTGATTTAACCGTTAGCAATAAGTAAAGTGAAGATGAGAGAGGACAAAAGTGTAAGTGGGCTTACTGGCGGAAGCCCACTTGAGCACACTAGATGGGCCAAGAGCTTATAGAGCCCACTCTCACCAATCTCTTTTATATTTGTGAACCCGAGTTCAAAATTACTTTCGTTCTTGTATGAATCAGTTCTTTACTATGGCTCAATTTAGATGTGTATGTTTGACATGGAAATAGAAAGGGTAAGATTGAGAGGCATACCCTGGAACTTCTTGCATTAAGTGATGTTAAGAAGAATGTCCACACAACATACAACGGGATTCTCTTAATATAACTCGGTTTCTCTGTGGTGGTGAGGAATATATTAGCCAATACTTGGCTGATGGGCATTTTGCTAAACAGTAGTGCTAATAACTGATAAAAAAGTTAAAAGCTAAGTTGGTTTTCATCTGAATATTTCTTCTTTTGGGTTCAATTGATCATGTCCTCCATATATGTAATTATTGATTTGGCTCATGTCTTATGTTGCAGTTGATAAGTATGAACTATCCACTAGACTTTGGTTTTGACAGCTTCCTTACTTGGCAGGGATTTGGTCAAACTTTTAGCAGGTGCAACTGCAGGACTGCATTCTATGACGGATGAGCATTTTGGAATAAGCGTGGTGGAGTATATGGCTGCTGGAGCCATCCCGATCGGTATAGATTTAATCACTTTAGACTAGAAACGAATTCCCTGGCCTGTCTTCATGCACATTGAATGTCTGCTTTTTGTCCAGCTCATAAGTCCGCTGGCCCAAAGATGGACATTGTTTTAGAAGAAGATGGACAGCAAACTGGATTTCTTGCCCAAAATGTTGAAGAATATGCTGATGCCATCTTGAAAATCATAAGGATGCCAGAATCTGAGAGAGTCAATATGGCTGCAGCGGCGAGGAAGCGAGCGAGCAGATTTTCTGAGCAAAGATTTTATGAAGACTTCAAGACTGCAATTCGGCCAGTAATTGGTACTTCATCATCTTAAACACGTTATCTTGTAACCGTGAGCAAGACGCTTAGTTGTAGCTTTAGGTACAAAGGAGCCGTTGGATTTTTCCTTTCTTTTGTTCACCAGAAGACGTGCTCCTAGGTCTGGCGCCTGATCTAAGGAATAGAGTAAAGGCGACTATCTTTGACAAGGTCACAACAAAGTTGTCATTTCTTTTACACGATCATTCATTGATCTCCCATCTGTGATGCTCCAGGGGACCACACGACGCCTCCTTGGGAGTGGCTGACGTTCCCTCTTGCTAATGGAAAGTAAAATGCCTTGTATAGTTTTGATGTATCGAGTTCATGTTCCAATTTGATGCGGCTCCATTGTTGATGAATGGTCCGGGAGACTTCTTTTTTTGTGTTAATTCTCTTCATTTCATTTTCGGGCATGTCTCGAGTTTGAGGTTAAGTATGGCATTGCCTTGGTGAGATGACTAAACTGCTCCTTAATTCTAGTCAGGGCTGTCAATTTTCGACTCCAAACGGTTTTATTTAATTTGATTTTAGACGATTAAGTCAAAAGTTCTGCTTCTGACTCTAACCTCTTCTTTCCAATCAGAAAGTCGGCTAGAATCAATAACCAATTATCAATAGGAAAGAATGATAATTTCCTAAGATGACCCTTTGTTTTTTTTTTTCCTGATTCATTAGTCAAGCAAATTCCAAATTCAATTTTAGATGAACTTCAATTTCATTCAGCTTTAGAGCTCGATTCTAGTAGACTTTTGGCCCAACCGATTGCCCGGTAGAAGGGATTTCCAAATTACCCGGTGGGCGCAAAAACCAACCCGAAATTTGGTGACCAATTCAAACCGGCCGGGTTTTGGTTTGGGTGTTTTTTTTTTGGTCCGGGTGTTGAGAAAACCGTAATTTTCAGTGGTTTGATTCGGGTTTCAGGTATAAGATGGAACGGGCCCGAAACATAAAAAGAAGGGGGATTCAATTAGAAAAGAAAAAAACGGAGACAAATAATTTCTAAACTATGATGTAACATAGTGTGATTCTTAAATTTTTAATATGTTTATATTGGTCTTTGAAATATTGACAAAATGCTCAAGTCAGTACTGAAACTATATGAAACGTATAATGTTGTCATTCGATTAATTCAAATTAACAAAATCAACCGATATGATTTTCAATCTTTTAAATTTGGATCATGGATAGAAGAAAAATTATACATTGATTATTCACATAAAGTATTCATTTCAAATTGGGATAAAATAATCAACATTATCAAATAACGACGGATATATTGTTGCTCAATTTTTTTATCTAAAATAGAAAAATAAAAATAAAAGTATGTTAATTGATTATTTTAAAAAAATTCAACTTAGTATATAATAATATGTATTGTCAAAACAATTTTTTATTTGAAACGATTACCTCGAATATTTATCAATAATTCATAAATCATATTAAAAATTAAAAATTCAGTGCAACTTTTTGGGGTTAAAATTCAGGTCTTATTTGAATCATTTTCCCATTTAAAAAAGCGAAATACCTTTCGTGATAAAAAAAGAAAAAGAAAAAGAAAAAAAAGAGATGCGTTTCGTGATCACGAGATCAGCTCCTGTCGCAGCCAAGTCGGCGCTCCCTCTCACCGCAACGCCTCCGACGAGCGACGACTCCGACTCCGACTCCGCAGGGAACGCCGACGAGCTCACCCCGTCCCCAGTGAGGCCGCGATTCTCAGCCATTCGAAGCTCCTCTAATCGGCCGCGAAGCTCCGGAGGGGGAAATTGAGCGGAGTCTTGCGTTGGTCGACGCGCTTGGCAGTGGACAGCGACGCGCCGAGGCCGTTGCTCCGCCCGTCCCGTCCGATCCGTCGGGAAGTTGCTGCTCGATTCGTGACGCCGTGCGCCCGCTTGAAAGTCCTTGTCGAACAGCTTCTCCGATGGCAATTGTGGAAGTCAAAATAGAAACTTGAAGGTTTTTCACGCCCCAAACAGGGCTTTACAATGATGCGACCGATGCCACGTTAATCCTCCCGAGTTCGCTGCAATTCAGGCTTTTGAGATGGCTGACGATCGGAGTAGTAGTCTCTCTCATACTTTCAAGTACTTATTGGGTTAGTGCCGGATCCTTTGATCTTTTCATTTCCAATGTCTTCTCAAATTTGGTAGCCTTTTGGTGTGTTGTTTCATCGGATTTTGGTAGCGGTGTGTTATCTTTTGCTGAGAAAGTTGGTTTCTTTTTTCTTGGTTATCCGGAAAATAATGGTGGGCATCAGCTACGCAGTTTTTGGCCAGGGGAATCCCTTTTCTGTTCAATACGTGGATAGTGCGGCATCTCACCGAAGACGATTACGCGGTACTCGACTGCTGTTTTCTTTTTTCGTGGTTCTGGCCTTTTATTTTTTTCCTTTCTTAATTGTTGAAATGTTGATTGATGCCGCATTCTCAGGTGTTGTTTATTAGCTGGTAAAAATTTAGACTTGCACTCGTTTAGTATATGCACACTTTAGTTTGCCTTCTGGCATCATGGAATGGGAGATTAGTGTTTGCTGGAGTTTCTTGGTGGCTAACTATTCTTCATTCTTCTAGAATGTCTGAGTTTGCATATAAGCGCGAGACCCTCTTATGAAGTATGAAGGTCGGATGCTGCTTTTAAGTGCTTAATGGAATTTTAGCAGTTAATCCTCATCCCCTGATGCTGGGTCTCTCTAATCTCACATCCTGTACTATCTAGACTTATTTTGACTTTACATAGATGAGATCTTTCAATATGTTATATTATGTCATGTTATGATCTTCTGCTCTGTGTCTTTGTAGATTGGACTGAAATTTCTTTGTTGTTATTAATGCAGCTCTACGCAGTAAAATTTCATCTTTTTGTCACCTGCGTGCTGTTCCTTAGTCGGGAGGGATTTCGTCGAGCATGCATGCGAGCTGACATTCAATGGTGCTTCTTCTTGCTCTTTCATGTTTGCATATTGGTGACAGTTGTGTTGTTAGACTTTCTATCATTTTGACGTTGTGTATATACTACTTGGCAAACGTGCTTGAAGGAATTGGTACTATTGGATTTGTGTTCAAGTTTAATGATTACTTGCTAAGTTATGTCTATGTTTGTATATTGTAGGGGAGACATCATCAGTAAATATGCAAACTTCTTCCAGTTAGGTGTTTTGGATCTATTGAAAAAAATAAAAAATGCCACCTAGTGCTATCTACTGTTATATTATCCTTCAAAAAATTCTCATTTCAGATTCACATATTTAATGTCCATTTACAATTGTCAATTGAGTTTTCTCTGGTTTGCTGGCCTAGTGACTGGAGATAGTTTTATATAGTCTTATCTCTTGTTGGACTTCTGGAGGCTGCTGTTTAGTTTGTCTTTGCTACCTGTGTTTTCTTAGGTTTGTGCTCCATCAAAACCTCTATAGCTTTCTTCTGGACGATTGTTGCTCCTGGACGATTGTTGCCCGAATCTAATCCTCTATATATCTAAAGAAAAACAAGTCATCTGTAGGCGTGTGGTAGTAGTACAAATGAAATGATATGTGGAATTTATGTAGGTTACAAGTCAAAAAGTGTAGACCCTGATGTTTATCTGCATTACTTTTTGGAGTTTGTGCTTCACGGTTCTGTTTCCGACTCAATAGTTTTTCAAGTTATAGATAAATACTTACATAAAATGTCTTGTGATGCTATAGCAATGGAGCTTCAGGGGGAGAAAATGTTACAAAGCTATTGAAAGTTGCTTGGATGACTATACCACTTGGACTAGCCATGACTGCTGCAGCCTGTTCTATTATCTTCTGGTGGCAGGAACTAAGTTTTTCTGACCCATATGCACACGCTATTCTTATAAATGGTAATTTGCTGTCCTTATCAGACTTTTGGCTCCACATGATTTGTTCCAATCAGATCATATCAGCGAGATGCTTTTTCAGAAGTATTTGTTCTAATCTTCAGTTTTCTTTTCGTCTTATGTACTTTTCTGACGCTTTAAACAATTCTTGCCATGACAATAGCATTGCCATGCAGGTTTTGGATGTATGTTGGAACTCTTGGCTGAGCCTTTCTATATCCTCTCCCAGAACCTGCTTCTGCTTAAATTACGGTTATTGGTGGAGACAGCAGCAACATTCTTACGTTGCTTAACAATGTATATACTCATTGTTAAGCAAACTAACATGGTAAAGTTTTTGGCTACTGGTTATGAAAACTCTTGTGCAAATAAAAGATATCTAACTTGCTGTTGGGCTGGTTGCTTCTGCTTGTTATGCTATTTAGTATACTTCAGTTTGTGAATTCGTGTGTCTTCTGCCTATCCTACATCTTCAATGGGGATAGTTGGTCCAAACCATTAAATTTTGAGATGCTTTGCTGTCGAAATATTTCATTTGATCAATAACTTTAATGAGCAGTTATTTATGTATCACATTCTGGTTTGATGAACTCTGCAATATAGGAATCAAATAGGGAGGTTGATCCAAATTTAAGTTCTGCCTTTTTCCTTTGGGTTTAGCAAATGGTAATGTGGATTTCAGAATATGAACATAACTGTGGATTCTCAGTATATCACAATAATTGTTGCTTGTCCTTTACTCAAAGGAGCTCTTTTAATTGATTCTGCAGGAAAAGGGGATTGTATTTGCATTGTCACAAGTTGCATATGGAGCTTGCTTCTTCTTTGGTTACTGGGGTTTTTACCTTTTCTCAAGTTCATTCAAGAGTTCTGATCTTTTTCCTTTCAGGTATCAATCTATTTCTGTCCATGTTACTCTCATATCGGATGCAACTTTTTGCCTTCATATATCCTGCTTTGCTCCTCTTCTGTCTTCTTATACTGTGAGGATGATTTAGCTGGTAGTTATGCTTATGCAGAGTAGGCGGTAAGGCACACCTTGATGGCCAGCTTGCCAATATGTCCATGATATTCACTTTTCAGTCCTTTCGCAAGTTGATTCTTCAAGAAGGAGAAAAGATGGTTCTTGTATGGTTTGATACACCATATAATCAAGCTGTATATGGGCTAGTAGACAAACTAGGTAAGGCCTTTAGTACAATGTTCTTGTGTATAGTTAGTAACCTTTCTATGCACTTGGATGTTATGTAAATGGTCATTCTCTAATCGCATGAATTGGTCATTGAACTTGCTTTTTCCTGTGCTTTATATTTGAGAATACTTTAGTTGTTGATTTGAATGACTACCAGGGAGCCTTGTGGTGAGGCTGGTGTTCCTTCCCTTTGAAGAAAGTTCGTATACAGCATTTGCAAGGTCCGCATCAGGTTTATTTCTTTTCACTTTGTTTGTCCTTTTTCATTAGATGTAAAGAGATCTATCTTATGTTGGTTCCATATTTCTTTGTATAGCCATGACACCTTTTGGTTTTGCTTGAGCTGACTAGTTGAATAGCAATTCGTTTCCATAGAATCTGTGACTGAAATGGTCTTTTAAATTCCATAGGAGTTTTGTATTTTGGTGAGACTATGAAGAAACACTGCCTCTGGGTGAATAGAATTTGTCATGCATGCAGAAAAAAAGCATGACCACAGATCTATCTGGCTATCTGTCCTGTGAATCGATATCGTTGCATCTGTTGCGATTTCACCTTGTGTTGATTAACACTTCATATTGATGAGAATAAAGGATATTGATGTTGCTATTACTGGGAGGTCTTTTGCATCTGTTACGTTCAAACATGACCAACCACCTAACAACCATAACCAACGCTTTCCCTCTAATTGCAGCATGGATCTTTTCCCACATTTCCACTGTATCATCTGGTATGTGTATAGAGATGTGGCATGACCATGGAGGGAAGTTTTTCCTTCAAGATATAGCAAGAATTGGGTGGATACAAGTTAACAGGAACTACTTAGGGCTGGTTATTGGAAATCCATGGAAGTGGTGACGTATGTTACCTTGCATGCTTTTGGCAAACTCAGAGAGATGTATTTTAAGCTTTGTCTGAAGGCATCTTCCTGGGAGGCATGAAAACTACAGTACTGTCTGCATGTGCATGCGTGCATGTTTAGATTACTTTAGGCTCTGTGGAAGGCTCTTTCAAGCAAGTCATGCATAGTATGGTGGTAGAACTACGTCTTTTTTTCTTTTTCTTTTTTTAATCTTTTCTGTATCATGAGGGATGATTACTGATATGGTTCTGAAGTTTTCTAATATGTTTATTCTTGGAGCAAGAGGCATGACTTGCATTCCAGTCATACGCTATATCTTGATGTCATGTTTATATGCCATCATCTACTTTATTTTCAACATCTTATTTTTATTTTATTGTTTTATGTCCTTATAGGACAAAGTCCAGACAGAAGTCGGAAGATAGGAAGAAGTCTTACAGAGGCCCTTAAACTTGTCATGTTGATAGGTATGTTTCACTTAGTTTAATTTGTTCTATTTGGGAATTTCTTATTCTCAACCCTCTGTTTCCACATATAAATTAAGACTCTCAATAAAGGCTGCCATGTAATACTATATGTGCAAGGCTGAGGAACGCCAGAAACATACAATCACTTAGCATTCTGAATATAATTTCTTATCAATGTCTTCGGAGCTATGACTTCTATTTCTCTTTATGATTAGCATGTCCTTTCATGGTCAGATTGTGCTTATTAAAGAGTGAAGCTGTTAAAAAGTTACTTCATTCCATTTATCTGTATATTCTCAGACATGATCAAGAATTTGTTATTGCTTTATTATCTGATCTATGTGCATCAAAGCAGACATTGTAATAAGACTTGCATAATGCCGCTGGCCTTAGACTCAGTGGTTGAATCTTTTACTTGACCTACCTGTTGGCCCATTGAATAGATGCACAATGGTGTCTAGCTACAGTTATACACCTCTTAGCTTTGTTGTTATCTGCAATTTTCCTTTATTAAACGTTAGACTTTAATTAAAGCAATGTTGCTTTTCTAGTGATCAAACCAATTATATTGCTTTATGCCTCTTGATGGGTAAGGTACACTTTTGGTATGTATTTTACATGATTTCCAGTATATGTTACAACCTAGTTGTCTCATGCCTTGCTATTTTTTCTGTTGCCAATGATAGGTCATTGACATGAAACTCGAACAATGTGATTTGCTGTACTATCATACATATTTCTGACTTTAAAGCCTTGTTTAGTAACTATCCCCGGAACAGTTATTTATATTATTTTGTTCCCCCGAACAAAAAAAGAACATAAATTCGTTCGGTAAAATTTTTGTTCCTGGGAATACAAATTAATTTTTCTGTTCTCGGGAATAAATTTGGAACGGAATCAATAAGTAGAAAAAAATTGTTTCTTGTTCCCGGGAACAATTTCAGGAATCAAGCCTAACTTTATTTTTTTCTTTCTTTTCTCCTTCTCTCTTGTTCTTTTTCTTCCTTCCACCGGGCACTACTGGCCACTGCCGCTGTTGCCGGTTGTGGCTGACGACCGACGGGGCGAGGTCCGGCGAGGCTCTGCCTCACCTGGCCACTGGCGAGGCTCCACCTCACCTAGGTGGCTCGAGGTCAAGCCTCGCCTGGCCACCAACGAGGTCAAGGCTCGCCATGGCTAGGCAAGCCTCTGGCGAGCTCGCCGAAGCCCTGCCTTGGCCCGGCAAAGCTTCAGCGAGCTCACCAGCCCTCGCCTAGCCGGTCGCTGGCCACAAAGGAGGAGGAAGAAGAAGAAAAAAGGGAAAAGAAAAAATAAAAGATTTAAAAAGAGAAAAATATAGTAAAAGTATTAAAAATTAAAAGAAAAAAAAAAATTAAGAATTCTACCAAACACATTTCTATCCCGATAATAGATGCAATTATCAAACGTGCTCTTTTGTTCATAAATTATTTCCAAGAACAGAATCAGAAAAAATCATTTATGATCAAAAATTGTTCTTGGAAACAGGATGGTTACTAAACATGTTCTAAGAATGTCTGAATAAGATAGTAATGACGATACAGGTTTTATAATATGCTTCTCATGTTCCTCAGTAGACAGAACGTAAATGGAATACTAAAACCGGTTTATGCTGTTAAAGCCTGTGGCAATATCCTGTTTGAATTTGCTCTCTCTCTCTCTCTCTTTCTGATATTATATATGATTATATGCCTTGTAGGTCTCATATTTATTGCTTTTGGCCCAAGTTACTCTTACTCCCTGATAAGGTTGTTATATGGTCGAAAATGGAGTGATGGAGAAGCACCAACAGTCCTCCGCTACTACTGCATCTACATTTTTTTCTTGGCTATGAATGGTTAGTGATGGTTTTCCTTTAAATATGGATCTAAGATTTGCTACTTTTGCATCTATAATCATTGTGAAAAGCAAGTGAAAATAATATGAGACAGCATTTAGGATAATCCCATTGTGCTCATCCTCCTCTCTCCTCTCCCTTTAGGTATTTTATTGCTAGCTTAATTGAACGGGTCATGTTGCCACAAAGAGGACCAACTGATTGACGTACCTACTACTTAATCATTCTATATGTGGTACCCCGTGAGTCACCGTATAGATTAGGATGCTTCATTATCCTGAAATATTTGGTCAGCTTATATCAGAGCAGAAAGAGATATTGTACTATATGTTTGTACACTATATAAGGTCGTGTCATATGGTGCAGTGTGATTTTCGACTAGTGATTGAAATGTGTCATTTGTTCCTGTGGCAAACTGAAGTTTGTAGAAAAGCAAACTGTCTGGCTCAGCCATCATGGGGATGCTTACATCATGTCTCTTCTGGTTATGAATCAGGAACTTCGGAGGCATTTCTGCATGCAGTTGCGGATGAAAACCAGCTCAAACGCTCAAATGATATGTTGCTTGTGTTCTCATCCATATATGTGCTGCTAAATATCATGTTAATAAAATCAGCAGGCGCGGTTGGCTTACTTATGGCAAATTCTTTGAGTATCCTTTTTCCCCCTCTCATCTGGATTTTTTTTTTTTTTTGGGTCAGTCTTCCATAGTTTAGCCAGATTGCTTGGATAAAGAAGCAAATTGTAGATAAAATCTGACAACTGTGAAGTCAAACATTCGACCTATGCTTCCTTTGTCTTCAAATTTATAGGAAACCCTACCTTTGTTTTCAGCCCTTCCTTCCCCCTATGTTCTAATCCATTTTTGTTGATGTTTATTAAGGACTGCTGTTACTTGATAACACTGTTATTTCTTAAGATCAGGAGTTGAGATTCTTAGAGATTAAGTAAATGAGGTTCTTGATTTTTGACTTCCTTGATTGGGTTAAGACATGCTTTTGAGGATAATCTACTCTGCAAGATTCATAAGAAAGTATTTCCAGGTATGACATTGAATTTGGATCTTTTGCTTGTTTTCCTCGGCAAGTACTATCCTAATTTTAATGTGTGATTTGGCGGTTTGCACAGGATTCTTCATCCTTTTCATTTCATGGGTGCTTCCCTTCAGGGTCGACAGTTTTGCTGCTTTCTGGTTTAGCTACACTTACCTCAGAGAAATTTTTCTTGGACAAGGAAAACTTTTGGCCCTCATTTTTAGTTCATTTTTTTGTTGGGTTGACTTGCTTCTGCACATCAGCCTTTGTCATGTAAGTGACAAAAGCTTTTCTCTTATTTCCTTTTATCAACTATTTACCATGGCTTTTTACCGTTTGAGTGTGTTAAAGAATTTATACTAAGCTATTAATGATTTTCTGCTCCATCAGTTATGCCCGTGAGAAGGCTTTTGTGAGAAGAATTATCCGCTTTCGTGACCATGACGATTGATATACCAGAAATCATCCAAATCCTCAACCAGGTGCGCTCATGTTTTCTTAGGCAAACAAGTTCATGGTTGTTTTAATAGTTTATTTCAGCAAATGAAAAAACAAAAGAATGATTGTGTTGCACTTGCAAGAAAGGACATGCTAAGTAAATAAAGTAATGTAATGCTTGCATTGTTCAACATTTTTGGCAAAACAACACCCTACAATGCAAAAACAAGAAAAGTTACTGGCGAAGATATGAATTCTGGCAAGAGATGAGCACGATATACTGGACTGGACACTAACACAGTTTAAAGAGAAAAGGCAGATGTTTATCATATTATTAGATTACGTGTTAATCTAGCAAGCAATAACCTGAAAATGGCATGAATTACAGACACGTACACGATGACATGAGGTTATTGCCTCCTTGGGTCAGACATCAAAGACATCTATCATTCAGCTTTTCAAAATTGTCGTTGGCTGAGATGGGGCGTGGGAAGATGCCACATTACATTCACTATTGCTAAGTAATTTTGAGGCAAAAATAAACTCCCTACTACAGATGATATGGTCAACCCCCTACTCTCAAGAACATTGGAATCTAAATTCGAAGTTCACCATTTGAAAGAATTACTTAAAGAATGGGTAAATTAGTATTTACCCTGTGGCTTGACTTATCACAGCTCTGTATATGCTTCCACACGATTATTCTCACTCTCATTGTGATATTGAAATCTGCATCTCTTCTGGCAGGTGGCGGCCGGTAGGTAAAAGTTTTGATGATGTAAAGTAAATTAGATTGACGATGATGAGGGGCACGCGGAAAGGAGTGACAGACACCCACGCCGCACTCTTCGTACCCCATTCTCACTGTAGGAGGAGCAATACGTTCCATTGGTTGTCATAAGCTATGAGAGATTCAAATTGATATGTAGGAAAATTGGATTGAGGATTATTATTTAGTTGTAGACCAGGCATTCTTTCTGAAAACAGAATGGAGACAATTTTTTTTTGCATTTGAAATAAGATTCTTGAACAGATATTTTCACCGAGGCCTGCTTCAAAATGCGAGGCACGGGTTACTGCCTTCCGCAATCTTACGCATTTAGCTTGTTTTTAAATGCATGTGCGAATTAAATTCATTAAAATCATCGGTAATTATATGCATTATCTCAAGGAGAAACATTGAATAAATCACTTGGCTCGCCCCAGTAAATACTTGTCTGGATCTTATGTCAAGGTAGAATCTAGTATGACTTTATAATTACATCAATACATTTTATAATAATATGAGAAGATATGAATAGTGAACATGAATACGACATGTGAATACGGGTTGCTGCTCCGTGGCGGTTGATAAATTTGGTCGATGACGGAAACTGTGTTTTTGGCATGTCTCGAGTTTTAAGGGTTTTGTCGAGACTACTGAAACACATCCCTCCTTTAAATACGGTGGCGACTGCAACGACCAGAGTAGCTATTTGCATATGACCACAATGGCGAAAACATGCTCTTGACGAAGTACATAACGTGTTGCTTCTTTTTCTGCATCAACTTTGTCGTCTCATGTTATGATATGGTATATTCATTCGGAATTCAAATGTCGCTCCTAGCATTTGTTGCGCTCACTAAGTTTAAACCCGCGAATGCTCATTCCAATCCATTTACCGGTGAGTGCTTAAGCTAGGGATGCTGAATATTTGGCTTTCGGAAGTCGACAAATGCAAAATTTACAGACACGGGCGGCGTCATGCGCAATGCAATACAGAATGAGCGACGAGTATTTGGTGGATAACCTCCTATGTCAGACTAACGGCCCGCAATGGTGCTAACGCGAGTTTCGTACAAACTTGGGTGAAGATGATAAGTGCTTTCCCTTGTTATTTGGCTATTAATTGAGCATTGTCTATCCCTTGCTAAGGACTACTGAAAATCCTAAAACAGCAGCAACACACGCTGTTGGCACCTCTTTACCTTACAAAATCCGCTATTTTTTTTTGGGGGGGGGGGGGGGGGGGGGGGGGGGGGGGGGGGGGTGTCGAAGAAATCCTCAAAAACTCTCGACACAACATGGACAAGTCAGAAATGGTAGAAGCAAGACAAAAATGGTTGATCAATGCTGACATTTGCAATGTTGATCAATGCCTCGATCTAGTAATGTCACAACAAAAGCAAAACAAAATGAGAGATTTAGTCGGCTTCTCTAGGGATTCGGAACATATTACCACTTCACTTGATGCATTGTCCATGGTGAGTATCAGCACGTAAAGAAGACAATATGGATTGCCTCAGCAAGATAAACATCTAAAGGTAAGTTCAATCATCTGAAATTCGACGAAACTGTCGTCCCGTTACTGAAAGTGCCCAAGCGTCGATGTCAAGTCGCAAATACATTTCCAACCCACAATCCTAATTAACAAAATAACAATAATCTGCAATGCACAATCCTCAATCAGCTTGCCCTTTGTAGACGCCATATTCAAAACCTTCCATTTCTACCCACCAATAACAAGGTCCCAAGCATTCAGATACTTGCAATGGCACGCTCATGAACAATCACGCATCGACAGGGAGAATCCAAGCAAAGGGGGAGGTGAGATTCAAAGTAGGAATTCGATTCAGAGAATAGTAGCAAATATTTAGATTCAACATCCGACGCTAATTCTTAAAAGTTCTCAACTTTAATGCAAGAAAAAACCAAATACAAAAAACCCAACAACGAAACCCGAATCTCCAACGTCCCTATCGCCGCCCAACGAGGATTTTACTTGGATCTCTGCCTCATCTTTCGGCGCTTCCTCTTCAACCTCCTCATGCGCTTCTTCTTCCACTGTCACACGCACCAAGCAAAACGAAAAACGTCGAAAAATAAGGAACCAATCAATCACCAAAACCCCACCTTTCCAACCGCAGAAACAGCAAAGAAAATCGAAATTCTCGACACCCTAAATCGCATCCCATCTTACCTTAGCTCTCATGGTGAAAAGTCGATGTGCTCCGCCGCTCCTAGGCCGTCAAAAACCCTAGCTTTCTCTCGCTGGGTACCGTGCAAGTACCCCGAGGTCGATATGAGAGCGCCTGTTGCGACGTGATTGGTATTTATAAGGAAACCCTAGCGGATTGCTTCCTGGGCTTGCGCGTTCCTCATTTGGGCCCAAGCCCGGCCCACGTTTGGCTAATCTGGCCCTGGGCCTTTTGTGTAGTTTCAGTGACTTGGGTTCAATTGCATTTGGCCTTCAGAGCTAGAGGGATAACTGGTGATGATGGGAAACATTCATCCACCCAATTCAGATCTTTTGGTGTAACATCTCTACTTGTAAAACTGTCACGTTAGCATTTTGGATCTACAAAACTTGGCGAATTCGCGATGTTTGATCGCTCAGGACGTTTTCATAATGATTCCTCCATGCATTTCTACTTGTAGTAGCAGGTCATATGCTGGGAAAAGTGAGATAGGTTTCGACAAAGCTCTGCACATTGATTGCATGATTGATGCGCCCTGACATAACCCGGCATCTTAAACTCCACCGGCGGAAACCCCACTAATGAAGAAAATACGGGCACTAAAGATAAAAGCCCGAATGTGCGCCACCGTCTTAATCCTGCCCGTGCGCTCATCCTTTTCTTTTCGCGGTGTATTATCATGGCAACCAAAGTGCAGGGGGAAATGATGGAGCATCTTGTTTTGTTGGTCCTTTCTTTCTAATGTCCCATTGAAGTTGTGGTGGAAAAAATTATGCTGAGCAAATATTTTTTTTTTTTTTTTTTTTTTTTGGTGTTCAGATTTGACAACCCCAGGCCACATGAGAGCTTTCCCTTCTGAGACTTTTGATCTTTGGATCCACATTGCATCAAATAAAGCAAAGTGAGAAATTTTGGTACGCTGTGGTGTGGGGTTGTCACATGATGGCCATTACACCATAGCTTCCTGTCCTTTGATCATCATCATCAACATCCTCATCCTACCTTACTTAGCTACTTCCTCTTCATGTCTGGCCTTCAGTTTTAGGTCTCTCACAAGTTTTTTGCACTAGACTGATAGTGCAAAGTACTAAAAATGCTTATGAAAAGGCAGATTTTTTGTTCCCAATTCAGAGCAGAAAGGAAAGTGTCATTCATGGGAAGAATATAATCCAAAAATAAGAGGTGTCCCTTACTTCAGCCATCCAATATATATATACTTTTCTGTCTCTATTATCCTATTGAACTAGCTCCTAGTTTTGCACTAACTCAATTTGCCCAAGATGGCTTGGCCGTTCACAGAGTTAATCTTGAACTGCAAGACATAGTTATAACGAGAACAACACCAACGAACAAGCATTATCCCCCTAAATCTGATCGATTATATGAATTTTGTTATGCCGTCGTGCTTGATCATGTATTATCAGAGGAATCGCGGTCCTATACACATGAAGCATCGAACCATCTCTCTCTCTCTCTCTCTCTCTCTCTCTCTCTCTAACTTTAACCTGGTCATTAACAAAGCTTTAAGCAACTTCAGCTTGATTGATGAACTTTTACAGGAAGTCCCCTCTTCCAGTTCCATCAATTGCTTTGCCTTTTTAACCTTGTACTAATGTCTGAAACACCTCCAATCCCACAAAACTTATTTTATCTATTGAAGTGCCACCTGTAAAAACATACTTCCCAACCAAGCAAGAAAAATCTGCTTAATTGCACATGTGCAGGTACTGTCTTTCATAGCAGGACACAAATTGTAAGTAGCTGTGATTGTTCAGAATTCAGGCCATTACACAGAAAATCAGAGAGAGAGAGAGAGAGAGAGAGAGGTTATTCTGGGCTTGAAGAAATGGAACAGACCAACCAACCTCTCTTGCGACAAGAGTCAAAAGATGTAAGGGAACTGGCCAAAATCATTCATGGGTTGGACTTGGGTCAATTGTGATGAACTCTGGCCGAAACTCTCATTCACTCCACTGCAGCAAGGCATGTCATAGAAAGACACCATGCCAACATTCTCATCCATCAAGACGCTCGGAGTACTCGTGCTCACTGCAGGCACGGTATATCGAGCGAGACGGGCCCGAGCAATGGCTAGATCATGTTGCAGCTCAACCATCTTCCTCTGGAGCAGCGCTATCGCCCCGATGCACCCGTAGACCGGATCCCGCAGCCTTGCCTCGGCCTCGTAAGCGAGTGAGTTCACCGTGTCCTCCCGCTGCTCCTCGGGAACCTCAACCAGGATCTTGCTCACATTGCTCGCCCCAAACACCTTGTGCACCTTGGCGAACTTCTTCGGCTCGTCGGACCTGAAGTACGGCGCAAAGATGCACGTCGACGTGCACTTCCTCTTCAACAGCTTGCAGGCTGCACAGGAAGAGCTGGAACGAGGCTCATGACCCTTCATTGCTTGCTTCATTCGCATCGCCCTCATGCTTTCACTAGTGCATCACTTAAATAGCCCCTCAAATCAGTTAGACAGAGAGACAGAGACACATATACATTACACAAATTACTTTGAGTATTTTGATCAGTAACTGTTCTTTTTTTACTTACTTGCGTATCGTTAGTCGGATTACATCGTCGCGAACATCGCAGGCTCGATACCTTCATGGGCCATGTTTAGTTTGTCCTCTTGACAAGCGACTTATCGATTTTGGACTTTTTAAGCGCTGACAAGACTAATCAAAACCTGCAGAAACATTAACTGCAATTTTAATTTTCTATCTGTAACCTTGTGAAGATCAGGGTTGCGGTTTGAAGAGGACCTCTCCTGGAAAGAGAGATTAAAAAAGGACTAAGTGTTTTTATTGGTAGGAAGCAAGATGGGTCCAAATAATTGAGCATAGTAACATCATATGTGTACTGATAAGTTGGACAAGATATGATAGTTCATCAACCAAAGTCAAGATATTTTTTTTATCATTTCTTTTTCTTCCTTTTTCTTCTTTTCCCTTTCTTCACAAGAAAAGCAAAAATAGTGTATTTTGTCATTAAAGTTGGATTTATCTTTTAGAGGGATACTTGGGAGGGAGCAATGATCAAATGAGATTCTGCTCCCCTGTAAATGGAGCCAAAAGTGAGGTGACATCTTTTGTGCTTATATATGCTCTGTGGTATGAGCATTTTCTGTCTGCAATTTGAATGCACACATGTAAAAGAGCATTATGTAAACTGACCATTAGGCAAAACTTGTAGATACACTGGTCCTTATATGAGCCAAATGCGAATCTATAAAATTTTAATTTGTAATTGACTCAATCTAATAGAATGGGTTCATGCGATTTTTTTTTCCTTTGGATAAATGCTGGAAATTTTTCAATGAATTCTAATGGGATTGCTAGACGTTGAATTGCTCTCGGCTCTGTATATAATAAGTTATGAGATATAAGATATTTACAAAGTTCTTAGGGACTAAGGATCGTCAATTATTGTGCTCATGCAGCAGCTCAAAAGCTACTTCTCTCCCATTAATGCGGTGGAAGAAATTAGTAAACCATCCATATCAGGGTACGGAATGCCAATAATATATTATATAAGTCAATATAATATATTATATAAGTCAACGAAGAAGAATGATATGAAAAAATTATTTGAGGAAATTCCAGATTCACAAATAGCTCACTGTTTTTTCGAGAAAATTCAATTCTTTCTATCTTTTTGTCTTTGGATATTGACAAGACTCCGAGATTATTAATATAAACTAATTATTATCTCTCGTTCAAACCGTACTAACGGAATAAAAATTTTAATATTGACATATGATGTTAACCTAACGGTTACATTAAAAGTATCCGATTGAAAATGAAAAGAATTTATATGGCATTTTATAAGTGAGTAGGTGTGAAATTAATTTAATTTCGAGAAAGGGGAAGTATTATGTAAGCATGATTCGAGAAAAAAAGAGAGAAAAAGAAAGAAAATCGTCACTTCAACAATTAAGTGGAAAGGCAAAATGTGGCTGAAATGATGAATAAAGCCCTCTCATTCCTCAAAAAGAAAAAAGAAAAAAAGAAGGGGTTTGGCCCAATAACCCACTTGCATTTTTGCCTGTCGTTTTCCAAAACGAAATCAACTGAGGGCAACACTTTCCCACGCGCCGGGCGGGGGCCCGCGCGAGAGCCGAACTAGCGCGGGACCCGCCCGCCTGATGGGGAGTTGCACCTGACTGGGCCGTGGGGCACACGCGCCGCGGGAGAGCTAGTGGAGTGTCCCGTCATGGGAGATAAATGGGCCGGCCCAATATGGCATGATTAGAAATCACAAAGGAGGGGGTTTAAGCATTGGGGGTGGGTGGAGTTATGATGTGCTGTAGCTTGACAAATGAGGGTTTCCACTGTTCATCCATCTTGAGAAGGCCTGAAAAGAAAGCTATTAGCACGTTCCGTCATCTCACTTGTCACTTCCTTTAGTGAGAGATAAAGAGAAAGATAGTGAGAGATATATAGAGAGAGAAAGAGAGAGTCTTGATGATTTGACTTTTTTCTTTCTTCTTTGCAAAAGTGAGAACAATTTGGAGGAAAAATAATAATAATAATAATAATGCGTGACCGACTTTCTTGTCTGTCACTTAGAATCGAGGATGATCTCTTTCCCTACCCCGGTTCCACCTTGAGGGTTGAGGACCTAGTGGCCGGTGCTATGTTCGCGACAGTGGGGTCGGGGGCTCAATGACGTGATGTTTGTGATTTCAAGCATGTTGTCGATGGGGACGCAGTTGGACAACTTCGACTAGGCGGTGACGAGGATTGAGATGAAGGCTGCAAGGGAGATAGCGTCGAGATGTGTTGTTCACAATAAACATAGGGATGAGGGACGTGTTTTCTTAAACTTCTATCGATTGTTGCTGACAATGAAGGGATTGGAGTATTCCATCTCCAATTGCCATGACACCCTATTGCGGAGGCTTTGATGATACATTCATGTGATTAGTGATTTAGACGTGATATCACGTCAACACACCATTCTGAATGTATGAAAGGAAGTAATTTGGTTTGTGAACTTTTATTATGCGCATTCCAAAACTAAGCTCAGGAGATATCGCAACATAGATCTATGCTTGTAATACTTAAAGCATTGACCAGAGAAATAACGACCACTTATAAGCGGACTCTTTAAGTATCCATTCTCCTCACTTTATAAATCAATTCTGTGAATAAATTTGGGAAAATGACACAAATTGTTCCTAAGTTTTAGTCTAATATACAATGTGATCTTTGAACTTTATAACTCAATGTATATTGTGGTTTCGGAATTTTCAATTTGTTCAATATAATCCCTAGACTTTTGATACATGTCCAAACTAGTTTTTAAACAATATGAAAATGTTCGATCTTATCCATAAACTTAAATTAATAGAAGGACAATATTAAATATTTTCATATATTGAACATGTATTAAAAGTGCATGGACTACATTACACATATTAAAAGTTCAAGTACCGTATTACATATTGAGTTGAAGTTTAGGGACCACATTATACAATTTACAAACTTATTGACCACATTATACATGAAATCAAAATTCAGGGTCATTTATGTTATTATCCTAATAAGAATACATCTCTTGACTCATGCCAGGTGTGTATCCACGGAGGATTTATGAGGCAAGGGTACGTAAGATGGTGGTGGGAGGAGGACTGCTGCCGGTGACTCGCCGGCGCAAGTGACGGAGGGTAAGCATATTGCCATGCCGGCACATGCTGTGGCGGCTCTGCGGCGGCCTACCACCACAACCTCTACGTCCCTCGTCTATCCACTCTCCGCGACCCCCGCATCTCCAGCTTGGATGTCTGCACCCCCAATCATGGACATGTGGTCAGTTGGCACTTTTATGGTCTTTTGTCTGAATCTGCCATTAATCAAAACTTTGCGGTTGCAGAAATCATGTCGAACCGCAGGTGGCTATGAAGGTACCGCTACTCGAGATTTCCGTGTATGGTGTGAAGGATCTGATGCTACGCTACAAAGATGCTGCGGCGCGGGGCCACTGGAGTCTGGTTGTCTCTGCGGACCCGGTTCACCGACATGCCCCGATGCTTCCGGTTTCCTCTTTTCGAGACTCTGTACATCCGACCTGAAGCCGCTTACTCTTACCTTTTCAAGCATTTGCAACGGACCATTCATTAGTTTGTATGCATCTAAGTTCTTTTATTTCGCCCATATATATTTAAACAGTGCCATCATGTTTACTGGATGACACTTTTCTCAGTAATTTGAACACTCTAATGGGCAAGAAGTTGAAGAAGAATGGAGAAATTAAAGGAAGGACGTATGTAAGATAAATTTTTCTTCCGTATGTCTAGAAAGAAACATGTGCATGATTCGTTCAGCAATACAGCAGCCAAAACAGAACAAAACAAAACGCCTTGGGACGCATGTCAGAACACACTCACATCTTCACCATAAGTACAAAGGCTAAATTGAAAGAAAGTGATGACGAGAAGTCGTAGAAACTCTCTCTTGAGAAGAACCAACTCGTTAATTGATCAAGCGTGCGTCTCTTCCGGAGGGCAATACGAGGGGCGGAAAGCCAATGGCCCCGCGGCATAGACGACCACCTCGTAATCCTTCCTGTACAGCGTCTTGTCCTCATAGCGGAGAGGGGCCCCGTACATCCCGTAGTTGATGTTGGACAAGAGGTTGCATCCCTCGAGGGGCGACGAGACGAGCTTGACACGGCAAGCGTGGAGCGGGTGGTCCAGGATGGGGTTGCTCATCTCATAGCCCTTGAGCTCGGCGTAGAAGTAGCCGCTCGCCTCGGTCTGGAAGGTCTTGTAGTAGGTGACGCGGTTCTTGTAGTTCTTGCAGACGACGCTGACCTTGGCGGAGCCAACGGGCTTCGCCTCGTCCAGGGACCACGTGCCGAAGTACTTGCAGCTCTGGCAGTATACCATGCCCTCCACGACGACCTCCACGGCCTTGGGGATGGTCTTGTTAGTCGCCGATGCCGAGGAGATCGACACTAGCTGGAGGATGATGAGGGAGGACAGCATGATGGTGAGCTTGGTGTAGGCCATCCTTCTCTGTTGGAGAGGAGTTTCTTGTTTGCGTTAGACAAGAAGAGAAGTTGTCCAGGTGAGTTTATTGTCAAGGAAATTGGAGAGCTTTATATAGTTTTTGCTAGTCGGCTGACTGAGGAGGTCGTGCCAACCACGTTGTTGTGTTACATGGGAAGCACTAGGTATTTTTTTAATGCATTACATGAAGCCCACTCTCAATGATAGCGTTTGCTGCTATGGATATGATTTGCATGTCGAGAAGTTTCGGTCGTTGACACCTGGAACCTTATTCTTTAAACATTTGTGCCAAGGAGTTTTCTCGCAAATGATTCGTCTATCATATTTATATGTAGGGTCGATATTTGATCATTTAGCCAGATCCCTCGACTAATCAAATGCTAAACATGGATTGGCAACTTGTGTTCACGTGTAATATTAGAGATTTTTAATTTTATTAAAACTTAGGTTTATTTATTCAATATGTTTGATTTTGTGTCGGTCTCTGATTTTCCGAATAATCTCGTTTGATAATATCAGAAATCGCTAAACAAGAATGTCATTTGCTCTTTCAAAAACTACTTTGGAAAGGTGATCTTTTGCTTTTTATAATTTAAATCCACTCATGACATTCATTCAGGTCAGCTGAAAGAAACTTCACACAAATAGAATGAACTGCCACATAATTGCTGGACTGCAAGGCTAGGGTTTAATGGCAACCACTTTGCCAAAACGCCCTTAGCCATATACCTACGGATCGAAAAAAATTTAGAATAGTTTTGGGGAAATGCATTATATATCCAAAGTCTCTTAGTTCAGGACAGGTTCGTAGGATTTTTGGACTAGCATTTTTGCAATGCTGATACATTTTTTCTTTTAATTTTGCTCTCGCTAAATTTTCAAAATTCTAAAATTCCCCTTTCCATATGATGACCCCAAATCTAATTGCTAGTAACCTCTTGCAAAGGTCACGTGACCCGAAGTGGCCTTGATTGAGTTCAAGCGACCTTAAGCGATGGTTGCCGGTGCCAAATCTAGCTCGCTAACAATTTGAGGCCTTGGTCATCATTCAGCAAAAGATTTGAGTTCATCTTTTTATTTTTAAATAGCAAAAGTCCTTGAGAAGTGTGATTTTTTCAAATACAATTTAAATCTAAGTTACTTTTCTATGCACTTTTGGGGTCCTTTTGTTTCGAAGAAAATGTATCATTTCTGAAAAATGTTTTTGAGGAAAATGACTTTATTTTTCGGTGTTCGACTAAAACCTGAAAAAGACTTGGAAAGTATTTTTTGTCATTTGATAAGGAAAATTTGATGAGAAAAATTATCAAAAAAATTTATATTTTTTAGAATTATTTATATATATTATTATTATTTTTTTTTTGCTTCTTCCTTGACTAGTTATTAGCCATGGTGACGGTCGGAGATAGGCCACGGGCGAGCTCAAGCTCACTAGACTTCGGCGAGTCAAGCCTCAGGCAAAGCTCCACCTCCCTAGATTTGCTGAGGTTAAGCCTTGCCATTGGCCGACAAGGCTCGAGGCCTTGCAAGTCACCACGAGCTTGAGCCTTACCAAAGTTCGGCGAGACGCGATGAGCTTGACCTCGCTGAACTTTGGTGATGCCTCAAGCAAACTCGAGCTTGCCAAACCTACACGAGGCACAACCTCGCTTGGGGCTGATTGTTGACAGAGTAATTAGTAAAGTGGACAAGGAAGAAAGGAAAACAAAACCTAAAAATTTGTATTTTTAAAAATAAAAATAATAAAAATTGAATTTTTAAAATATTTTTGTAGAACAAGCATTTCATTAACTAAGGACCCGAGCCAGAGTGCCCAAGACTCATGCATGGCCTTTGTAGACTTGCGCTTGATGGGACAAGAGCTTGAGCGACAGGGATCCGAGCATGACTTTTATGGATCCATGCATGATTGCCAGAGCATTGAGTATGGGCACTAGGGTTTTGGCCTCGACCTCAATGGACCTAGGCACAGGCGCTGGGATCTCAAGTTTGTCCTCAATGGACCTAGGCATCACTATCGAAGACCTGGTTCGGAATGCTGAATCCAAGAACCAATGTTGGGGTTTCCGGCCTAAGCATAAAGTTTTAGATAAAAAAATCAATAGTCATATTTTGGAAAACGTTTTCCCATTGTTTAAAAGAGGAATTTATTTTCCTAAATTAAAGCTTTGGTACAAAAAATTTTCAGCTAATTCATTTTCCTAAGCGAACCAAATGCCAAAAATGAGGAAAATATTTTTCGCAAAAAAACAAATGGACCGTTAAATTACCAACCACTATTTACATTTCCTTTTTTTTTTCTTTTTTTCTTTTTCCTTTTTTTTTTCTTTTTGCCCCTTTTCTCTTCTTTTCTTTATTTTCTTTTTTCTTTTTTCTTTTTCCATTTTTCCCTCCGTCCGCCACCACCGGGCCTTGGCGATGTTTAGAACTAAATTAGTTCAATTGAAATATTTAAAACTGAATTAGTATCAATGTACTAGATTTTATACCTTGTTTAGTACTTTTCTCATATTAAAGAAAGATGAAGAAATTAAGGGGAGCAAATATGTAAGGATAGATAAATTTTCTTCCATGTGTCTATAAAGAAACATGTGTATGATTCGTTCAGTAATACAGCAACCAAAACAGAAAAAAACAAAACGCCCTGGGACGCATGTCAGAACACACTCGCATCTTCCCCTTAAGTACAAAGCCTAATTTGAAAGAAAGTGGTGATGAGAAGCCGTAGAGAATTACTAAAGATCAAACTCAAGCGTGCGTCTCTTCCGGAGGGCAATACGAGGGGCGGAAAGCCAATGGCCCCGCGGCGTAGACGACCGCCTCGTACTCCTTCCTGTACAGCGTTTTGTCCTCGTAGCGGAGCGGGGCCCCGTACATCCCGTCGTTGATGTTGGACAAGAGGTTGCATCCCTCGAGGGGCGACGAGACCAGCTTGACACGGCAAGCGTGGAGCGGGTGGTCCAGGACAGGGTGGCTCATCTCGTAGCCCGTGAGCTCGGCGTAGAAGTAGCCGCTCGCCTCGGTCTGGAAGGTCTTGTAGTAGGTGACGCGGTTCTTGTAGTTCTTGCAGATGACGCTGACCTTGGCTGAGCCGACGGGCTTCGCCTCGTCCAGGGACCACGTGCCGAAGTACTTGCAGCTCTGGCAGTAGACCATGCCCTCCACGACGACCTCCACGGGCTTGGGGACGGTCTTTTTGGGGACATTCTCGTAGGTCGCCGACGCGGAGGAGATCGAAGCTAGTTGGAAGAGGATGAGGGAGAACAGCATGATGGTGAGGTTGGTGTAAGCCATCCTTCCCTGCTGGAGAGGAGTTTCTTGTTTGTGTTAAATAAGAAGATATGTTGCAAGTCTCAAGGAAATTGGAGAGATTTATATAGTTTGCTAGACGGTTGATTTGGCGGGGTCTTGGGAAGTCGTGGGAGCAACTATGTCACATTACATGGGAAGCATTTGAATTTTTTTAAGCCATTACATGCAGCCCACTATCAACGAGAGTTTTTGCTGTAATGGGTAAGGTTTGCTCGTCAGGGTTTCGGTCGTCTCTATGGTACGTCTTCGGCTGGATATCAGGTTTTTCTCGCACATGCCTCGTATATGATATGTAGGTTCTAACATTTGATGATTTAGCCTAGTCCTGACTAATTAAACACGAAACGTGGGTTGGTAATTCATATTCACATGTGATATTTGGATTTCGTAATCCTGTAAAGTCGTGTCATTGATGAGCACTATAATTTTGTCAGTTGTGTAATATAAATTAAATTTGGGTAAACTTGTTTCACTATCGGATTTGCCAAATAAACTTGCCAACCCAGAATGTCGACACCCGTCCAGGACAGCAAAAGGGAAAAAGTCCACATATTGAGCGTACTGCGATATAGTTGTTGGACTGCACCTGTAGGTTTAACCCTCTCACAGCTTGATCTATCTATTTGGGTTTGACTAAGAGCATCCCTGATTGCCTGGATCAAGATGGCATTGAAGTCATCCACAGTATGAAATGGGAACTGCTTGTTTTTCCTATCAAGTTCGGTGTAAGAAAAATTCGGTTCCTTTACATGCTAAAAGCTCAGAACCGTTTGAGATATTACTGCAGAGAGTAAGGCTAGTGTAATGCAACAAACGATGCCTTTTGCTTTCAGTTTAAGAATACGTGCTTACTAGTTACAAGGAGTCCTTCATGGGGTGGCCAAGAAAGAGTCTCCTGCATCGTGATGATCGCACGATGTGATTCCAAATCGACAAAATAACAAAAGTCACTAATTGACACCGCGCTGCGAAGTTCATTGGATTCTCCTTTGATTTTGCTTTCTAAGGTTTATAGCTTTGATGCGGTGATGGTGACTGGTTGTTCCTCCATCCTTTGGGTCCAACCCCAGTTGAGACAACACCAACCGGATGCAAGAAAAAGGAAAGAATCAACACCAGCGCTGCCTTCACAAGATCAGCAGTTGCAGCTAAAGGTGAAGGCTAGAAAGAGAGCAACACAGTGCTCAGAAAAGGCAAACTTTACTCAGAATTCTTTAGATCTTTGTGCTTCAGGTATGTGCTTCAACACAGCCACATGAAGAGCACGAACAACAACAAAATGAGACGACAAACCTAATTCTTCTACCTCATATATACAAGGCATGTGTTTCATCGTCACCTTTCTTCAGATACAAAGCAAACAAGAAAAGCTTGAGCTTGTACTTACAGTTTTAGTTTGCATCAGTAGATAGAACCTCGAGTTCTGCCCACCAAAGAGGAGAAATTTTCGGGGTTGCCCCATCGTGAGTGATTCCAGTTATGTCCCACAACATTGCCGCCACTTCTCTCATTTGTGGTCTACTTCTTGGATCAGGGTGGACGCACGATTTTATCACTTGTCCAATTCTATCCACCTGTTCCTCTTGACAAGAATCGAGACTTGGATCCACCATTTCCCTTAGAGGTTGTTCTCCTCTCAAATAATCTGAAGCCCAATCTTCAACGGAACCATTATCTACGGAAAATGGAAGCCTACCAGTTACCATTTCAAACAGTATTACGCCGAAGCTGTAAACATTGCTCTCTGGCCCTCGTGAGGCAGAAGCAGTGTTTAAGAGGTCTATTCCAGATCGTTCAATCTCGGCTGCAGCCATTTGGTTCCAGAAATTGAAGTCACAGATCTTGGCGGCGTAATCTTCGGTAAGGGTGACAGCTGAGGAGTTCAAATTCTTGTGCACCATTGGTGGGTTCATCAAATGCATGTGCTTGAGGCAATATGCTATGCCCATTGCAATTCTCAGCCTCATTCCCCAGTCTAGGTGCTCAGATTCTTTAACTGCAGAAAAAGGAAGAAAGAGGTATAAGAGATGGATTTTATGCATTATTATGTATAATATTTGCATGTCATTGTCTTCAAGTATATTAAAGAATAGAAATCTCCGATGCATTAAACTGAGTAATGACTAAAAGTTGCTATCATTTATGAACATCCCCCTCAATAATTAGCAGCCAGAAGTGATGCTTGAGGACCAGATATTGCAAATTCAGTTGGGCCTACATTATGCACAAATCATAATAGATTTTTTCATCTTTCAACTAGTTATATTGTCATTTCTAGATGAAAGACATGGTCCTTTTGCGAAACCATCACTTGTGAAGCATGAGTGAATGAATGATTCCATAGATACGATATGACATGATATGTCAATACTTACTATGTAAATGCTCAAAGAGAGTCCCATTGGGAGCGTATTCAAAAACCATCATCCTGGTAAATGGTTCCTCTTCCTCACAGTATCCGAGAAGATTGACGAAATTCTTGTGATTTCCTTTTGATAGAGTGCCGATCTACAAGCATCGTCAGAAGAAAAAGTCATTTGATCTGTTTAACTGGAAAGGCAAACTGTAGTCCCAAGTTCTTAACTGTGCCTCTAATTACCATATTTCTGAACTGAGCTTCTAAATTCTTTGACCAATCTTTCGCTGATTTTCCTCCAACAGATGCCACAGCGATTTCCACACCAGTTGATAAAGTTCCTTTATAAATTGTACCAATGGAGGAAGAACCAACCACATTGCTGAAATCTTCACATGCTGCTTCAACCTCTGCTCTCTTCAACTTTGGTACACCTGGAATGCAGGTAAAAATCTTCAGTAAACAACACTGAAATTAGTTCTGGCCAGGAGAAAACCATTATTCATACATAAAGCTGGGGAGTAGAAATAGGGATAAAATTTAGGGATGAAAAGCAATCAAGATCTGCCATCTTTTCAGCTTAGAAGGAGCTTCCTGACAGTAAATTCTACATATGAAGGCAAAAGAAGGATGTCCTCAGATGCTGGTAACCTAAGGTAACGTGCTCTGATACCCCTTGTCATGAGTTTGATGTATTCACAGACCCATTATTTCAGTTTTGCTCCCGTTTCTTTAAAAAATGGGTGAAACAATGTACAATGAACTAAGAGACGAGGTAGCTCACATTTTCCAATGCTACTTTTCATATTTAATTTATATTATTATGGGAGAATATCATCATGTCAGGTAAAAGTTCCACATGGCATTATAGATCTATGCTCACTCTGCAAGTCATAGCAATGGAATATTGTGAAAGCACACAATGTACAGGCATTTTCATCAAAGGGGTTTCAGACCAATATCCCTTGACATTCAGTAGAGTAAGCTAGAGGACTGTAAACAACATGAATAGAGCAGTAACATCAATGATAAGTACGACAATCGAAGAGACTCAAAAATACTTTGTAATTTACTCAAAGGTGAAACCAGAGCACGACACTTTTGGCCCAAGCAGAGTCCCTTGAGGAGTTTGTAATACCTTCTCAACCCAGTGGGTTACCCATGCTTAAACAACAGCTCAAAGAAATCAAAGACTACTTTTTTTTTAACTAAGCCATCTAAGTATAATCATTTCAAAGAAAACAAGTGACAAATTTGGTTCATCATCGAGCCCTAGAACAATTGATTACTTATCGCTAAAGAGCAAGCTAGAGATAATAAGACTTATCTACTGAATGGGTCCACCAAGTGATGTGGTACTTCTTAGGTGACTATTCAAATTAACGGGCCATTTAAACACCCAACAGGTATCAGTCAGATCATTTAGTAAATTAATGTATTAATTGAGTCTTAACACGTCTAGCATCATTCAACACTAAATAGTGATCTCTGCACATTTCCAGCATGCTCAGCATTTTAATATGCAAAATTATTACATCTTCAGTGAAAACATTTTACAATTACCAGTAACAAATGCCTTCTGCAGCTGTCCGCTTAAGCCTGTGGCCCAAGGCTTGACAGTGGCCACCTTATTGCTTCTGCATAGATACACAACGAGGACGGTAATCAAAACAAAAACCGAGCCTCCAACCGCTCCACCTATGATTGCTTGATGATCTGATTTTGACTTTCTTAACTCAGGAGATGGAGATGCAGGTGAGGTCATGGTGGGGGCTGGGGATGAGGGCGTGCTGGAGGCTGGGGCCGGGGATGGGACTGGGGCCGGGGATGGGGATAGGGATGGGGATGGGGATGGGGATGGGGATGGGGATGGTGTGGGAGTTTTTTTTGTTCCAGATGAACGTGAATGTTTGGGGGAGTGGGCAAGAAGTGTTCTGTGAATGACATTGCTTGTTTGTTCCACTTTCCTGCCAAAAACACAAAGCCTATATGATCAAACTTATGGAAGCACTGTTCATATATTCCTCGTAGCCTCAGTATTTTTGCATGAACCACCTAAAGTTCCGTACAATATAGAAGAAGTATTTTTTTAATTATATATCAATTAAAGCGATGAGATTTCAAGTAGTCCATTTTCCTTATGGATCTCTGAATTATCAAGTGGCTTCCAAGATACAGTTGAATATCTGGAAAATCATACCACATTCGCCCTTCCGCAACACAGGGAGTAGAAGAATTCTCAAAAATCCTAACACTTTGCATCCTTTGGAAGAAGTAGCTTTTGACATTGGAAGGGCTTTGCTATTATAACACATTCGTGTGGCTGGTCCAAGTAAAATCTATTATTTTGGGAAGTGTAATAAGATTAAGATTGACACATACTAGACGTCCTCTAAATTTTGAAGCTACTCTTGCCTCACAGATTAACCTGAAATTGAGCTGAAGTTTATACAAAGAAACTAAATTTTCAACTACATACCATGGATTGCATATCACTTTGCAAGCTAATTTGTTTGCAGCAATTGACAGAAGGTTCTCATCTACTTGAGATTCAGAAGCTAATGTGAGCTCTTGGATTTCAGGAGAGGATGCAGTCAGAAGCTCATTGTTGTCCATGAGGCTGCAAGCCAAACAGGAAATTAAGCTTATGCAACTTCATTAGCACAAACAAGATTTGTAATTATTAGCAAAAAAAAAAAAAGAACATACAGGATTGCTAGTGAAAAATTATTTCCAAGCTTGTATGGAAGTGGCCCACTGAAGTCATTGTATCCCAAGTCCAACACCTCCAGCTCCTTTAACTCACCAATTTCTTCCGGAATGACTCCAGAGAAAGTGTTGTTACGCAGATTTCTGTAATGGAATTAGAGAGAATAAATCACTTCAGACTAAAGAGAGACAAATGCAGGAAATGATGATAAAAAACTACCTCGTTACATGACTTTAACTTACATGGCTCTAATGTGAACCAGGTTTCCAATCTCAGGTGCCAGAGTTCCTCTGAGACAAAGATCTCTTAAGTTCCTACAAGTTTTATTGCATTGATCATCAGAAATGACAGGCATGTATACCAGTTCCAAACCTTTCAAAGTGTCACATAATTAATGAGAGAATTTCTCAAAAAAGCAAAAGAGAACCAAGTAATTCATATGATCAAAGATAATCATAGGGGACTAGTTGAGTTTTCTCATCAATGAAATAGGCGGCGGAAACACATAAAGCCCCTCTGAACAAGAATGGTTTGATTTTCCAAGACAGAGACTAAAGCAATATACATATGCCTTCATGCTTAAAGCAAAGTCAACCGAGTGAAAACCTCTTTCTTCAACACTAACTCGTGTTACAACAATTCTTGCAACTTAACGTCACACTTAGGTTGATCAAGCTAACCAACACGGATGCCTTAAACTACTTGCTTGCCATGGCCATAATCTATATCTTTTGTGCTGCTTATTGGGCAGTTCATTAGGAATGATGGTATCGACGTAGACTTCATAAGCAATTCCAAGAACTAGACTGACATCCATCATTTGCAGTATATTCCAGCATAGATACTCCACCCATAAACTTGAGGATCTTTATCGGATATAGATCGGACCAGAACACCGGATACACCGAAAAGAACCAAGCAGCGAACTCTCTCTAATCCCGTGGTGATCAAGAGTCGACGAGCAATCAACTAACGCCGATCATCAAAGCAATTCCAAATGTCCCGAGTCAAGAAAAAATTCGAGCCCAGCAAAACTACATAGCCAACCGCAAGATCTTCAGTAGAGAGAAGATGACTTACAAAGCCACAACTTTTCCATCAGAACACTCGACGCCAAACCACGAGCATGGATCGATTTCTCCATCATCTTCCTTCCAATTTCTCAAAGCTCCAAAAGGGTCACTGACTACCTTATCTCTTACCCTCAACAGAGCCAAGCCTGCAAAAACCAGCAAACCAGACCAATGAACACTTCCCCTCACTTTCTTGACAAACAAACGAAAAGGGTGGACCTGAACCCAACACCACGCGAGGTCCAAACACATACCTTCTTCGTTTAAGCACCGGCAGACGCCAAGACTCTGGCAAAGCGTAAAAACCACCAACAAGAATCCCACTCTAGCCGGATCCTGCCAGCGATTCGCTTGCCCACTGTGCCTCATCCTCGCTTCAAACCAAGGTGGCCTCAATCAGGAACCGAAACCGAATCTGGGTTGCAGCATGCAGCTCGAGAAAAGCCTTGCTGAGCAGGAATTTGCAGGAAAAAAACACACTTTCGGAAGGAATTGGGTAAGCTGACAAGAAGAAGAAGAAGAAGCAGGAGGAGGAGGAGGAGGAGGAGTAAAGGGTCAAAAATAAAATAAGGAGGGCGTTCGCGTGATTGCAGACTATTTTAGACTGAGATACGTTTGAAAACGCGTGCGCTTGAATACTTGCATTTATTATTATTACAACGGCCTTTGGTTTTTCCTTTTTCTCATATAGTTCCCGACCGTTTCATAGTAAATCACATGAATATAACTTTCCTACCTTTGGTTTGGACTTGATCGGGTCGTAAAAAGGCAACGTCCCGGAAGGTAAGAGAGTTAAAAAAACAGAGAGATTAAAGACCTTTTCTTCCGACTTTAGGCCCTACTGATAATTTAATTTACCCCCTTATTCACCCGACCCGGCAATAATAATTGATCTCTGATGACTTTGATCCCAATGACCAATTCATTAAGATGTTGGAGCTCGGAAATTATCAAATCTAAATTATCTTAGCACAATGAGTTGGATCCTAATAAGTGATACGCGTTTAATTTCAATTTATCTAGAAATCAATATGAAAGTCTTAACATGCTATTATTCTAAGTGTTTCGTCACTTGTCATTTATAATCATTATCCTTTTTTTTATTAGTTCGAAAGCGAAATGAATTTTGACATCGTTCTTAGATTTTTCCACGCAAATGATTTTTGTCACTGTCTAAAAGAGAGGTGAAGAAGCCGGTGACATTATAAATAATATTTTTTATTTTGAACGACCGGTCGAGGTAACGAGCGTTTGATCTTTCGGCGAAAGGTCGAAGAGAAACCAGTCCTTCGCATCATGCCATGGAATTCACCGTTTGGTTTCCGTCCGATGCAGACGACGTCATTTTGAATGACACGCAACCCCCTCTCTCTCTCTCTCTCTCTAGCATTTTATTTATGTGGGGAAGTTATTTATTTATTTACGTATTTTTGTGGTGAAGTCGCTGTCGTAGGCACCAAATTCGAGTAGCGAGGGGAGTTTCCTCGAAATTCATAGAAATGGAAAAGGACGACCATTGAGAATCCCGGAATTTTAAGGAAAACTGCCTGAGAAATTTTCGGGGGAATCATTAATGAGAAAAATGGCGGGGCCTATGATGCTTTCTTTCTTTTGGGGTACATGGCGCGTCGTTTTTCTGCAAGTTCGGCCCCTCCAAACATTTGAATGAGACATCGTACTATTATGAGCAGTAGGGGTTGCTGGCAGAGGACGCTTTCCCCCTCTGCCCAGTTTCAATTTCAAGCGGTAAGCTAACTTACCAACGTTAATATCTGCCTATACATAGTAGGGGAAATTACAAATAAAAAGATTCTAAACATATTGTATATATGTCAACTCATGTCTGAATTTCGCAATTATATCAATTTGGTTTTAAACCTTTCGATAATCTACCGATTAATTTTCACTGAAAGTCGTTGATGTGGACATTCACTATTTTAGATACCACAACCGGCGTTGATACATATATTTTTTTTATGTTTTTAGGAGTACATGAAAATAATTAATATACATAATGACGTGAGAGAATGTCGAGTATTTTAAATTCGTGAAAAGTTGTGATCCCATGCTCTAATATTATATTAGAAAATTCTTCTTTTTCCTCCTGTAAAAGATTAAATCGATAGAATTCTGGTCGGCCATACATAAATAACATATTCCTTAAAATAGGTATATCAAAATGTCTATATACAGCGAGAAATGGGTTGTGTATATTTCATGACTTGGCAAGCCGAACGAATTATTTCAATCCTATATTACGGAGGGTCAAATCATGCTTAATTCATAATAATACAACCTCTTATTGACAACGGGGACCATAATGCAAGATGCTCAATTTCACAATCCATGCGCGCTTCGAACAAAAATTCAAAAAGAAACGAAGGGAATTGCGAAGTTGCTCTGCATAATCAGTGGAATTTCCATTTCTTATTTCCCGGGCAAACAAACAAAAGAGGAAAAGAGGGACAGCATGATGAGCTGGCGCTTCGTGGTTCTCGATTCACGCGATGACAACACATGCGATGTCGTGCTCGTTGGACCAATTCAAACTTTCACAATCGAGAATTCCGGACAACTACGTATGAATAGCTCTTACCTTGACGACGTTAACAGGAATGGAATTTCCAGCAAGAGCAGGTCCAAGATCGTTCGACGCCAGCTTACGTCCAATGCAACAGATGAATCCTTCCCTGGTTGTTACACGGGCGTGTAACTTTCACCGATAATCCTAGTCAATGCGCAAGAACTTGCTTCGTCTGTCGACCTGCATGCTTGCATTTTTTTCTGGCACTAGTCACCTACTTCTTAGCACCAAGCAGCTCATTGATGCCGAAAGATCGGCCACCCTCCTGGTGACATGTGGTTATTGGGTACTTAGAACTCCGTGTGCCCGTTTATCTATCATTTTTTCAAAATAAATGATTTGAAAAATATTTTTAAAAAAGTAAATTTGCGTCGTTTGGATTAATTAGTTAATGAATAATTTTTTTATTATCAATAATAATTTATATCTAGATAATTTCGTGAATAATGAAAATATTTTCTTTTCGTTCATTTTTATAAGTGATTTAAGTAATCGTTTGTTGGAAGATAATTTTCAAATCATTTATTTTCCGTGAAAATAAACGTACCTTTTTTCTAGTTAGTTTTCTAATAAATGGAGTTAAATGAAATGGCAACAGTTCTGTACACTCGAGGAGGGGAATTGATTAGGAGGGTAAGTTTGCTAGATCCCTCTTTAATTTGCAATTGTATATGGTAATTAGGTATACAGGATATTTGTCAGAAAATCCTAAACGTATTTGTATGCTGGTAAAAATCGCACACCGGCCCTTTCAGGAAAACGAAAGTTGGGAAAAAAAAGAAAGAAAGAATAAATTGCGAAAAT
Organism: Eucalyptus guilfoylei; assembly: GCA_016097605.1. Classification (NCBI taxonomy): domain Eukaryota; kingdom Viridiplantae; phylum Streptophyta; class Magnoliopsida; order Myrtales; family Myrtaceae; genus Eucalyptus; species Eucalyptus guilfoylei. Next base: position 24,073,863 of record CM027869.1, read on the forward strand.
CGTCCATGTCAATAATTTTCGGATAATATTGGGTGAAAGGATTGCATAAGAAAATTGTCAAATAGCTTACAACTAAATTAATCGAATTAAAAAGCTTAGGAATTGAATTAACTACCATATAATAGATTTATAAATTTTTGGATAATTTTCTTGTGACCACACTCGTTGATTTAGGAATTAGCAGTGAAAAAAAGATTTTGGCCAGACGCTAAAAGGAAATTGAGTGGATAAAAACGAAGGGAAAAGATAAGAAAGACTAGCATGCAAGTCTTCCTTGAAAGGGAAAACATTATTGCATGGGAGAAAAATCAGAACATGAAAGGGATGGTGAAAGTGATGCGATAACAAAATCAATGCAATTGGCCTAATCAAGTCCCATAGGAATCTAGACGAGAAGACCGGGACGAGGCTCGTGCATTTGATCCCCAAGTCCACCTGTGAGAAGACCAGTATGAGGCTCGTGATCTGATCCCCAAGTCCTCCTATGAGAATGCACGATGAAGAAGATAGTAAGACATAAGAAAATCTATACAATTCGCGGATGCTATCATGAATTCGAGTTGATGCCAGACTCGCAGTGCTTCTTACTTAGGATAACTTTGAAAGGTCTTATTCACCATTTAATACATAATACTTGCGGTACACCGAGATTATAAATTAAATAGTCTATATTGAAAATTAAAATCAATCGAGGGCCGAGGAAGATGTAGTAAAATTTTTAAGTTCTCATGCTCTTTTTTGGCTCGTCGATCTTTGCCCTTTTTTCATATCTTCATACTTCATATATAGAACGAAAAGTATAATATGAGGTATAAAAAATAACGTAATTTAGTCATCTATTTCTCAACGCTACCAATCCCCTGCGACTCAAAGATTTTCTAGCCAGCCAGCAGATATCTAGAAGGGAAAAAAAAAATTCATTTAACGAAGCTTTTAAAGGTTATAATGAAAATTGACCAACCTCCTGAAAATGGATAAAGATGGGATCGCGGCTATTGTGAATTTCCCCCCTTTGGTTTCCTTTTAAAATTCGCCCCTTTCTTCTTACAATTCACGACTTTTCCTGTTTTCAACCAAAAAAAAAAAGTTTGAAGAGCCATCAAAAGACTTTTCTGTAGCTCTAGAAATACTCGTCCCCTCTTCGGAACTCTATCATTTAACAAACACATCACAAACACTCGAGAAATATTAAAAAAAGAAGAAAAGAGAAAGTGAAAGATAATGACTCCTATTAACGAGTGTATCAAGGCCCTTATTAATTACACCCATTAAAAAGATATCTTCATTGTTCAATGCAATAGATGACGCATCGAGAATGACAGAATTTCCTTAATTGAAGCGTTTAACGAATATTTTAGAACAGTCATTAACGAGGACCTGCAGCGTTTCTTCACTTTTGATCTGCATATAGACGTTGTATGGTGCCGACAAAAATGTCCGGCCGGAACGTAGCCTCGTCGAACCGCCCCGACTCCTTAAAGTCGAAGTCACTCTTTAAGCCCCCTCTCTCTCCACGAAACTTTCTGTAAACACGTGGTCGAGAATCTATCATCTATCAGGTAAAGGGTGTCGACAGTACATCGTAGAATCACAAAAAGTCGGGGCAGATAAAAGCTAAGACAAAGACAAGAGCTGCCGCGCAAGTGGAAAGTTGGATAAAAGCAAAGACAAAAGAAAAAAAAGGAAAAATTAGAGAGATTTTTATTTCCTTTTTCCATTCGGTCCGAAAAGGACAACCTTTTGACGAGATCAAAAAAGGTTTCGGGGGCTTATGTGGAAGAAACACGTCATAAAAAAAGAAAACAAGAGGCGCACGCCAGTCGCCAACCACGGTCTCACGTGTCGGGATGGAGACGATGTCCCATCCTTGACGCGGTCAGCTTCACATTTCTTTTTTGTCCTCTTTTTGGAATACGCAATTTGTAAATTCAAGTCAATGCGGGGGTGGAAAGATTAGGGGACCTAATTATTTATTTATCAAGATAAATTATCACCTGACGTCTACCAGAAGTTTTTTCGCGACCAAGGCTTTAACGTCCGGATTCAGCAGCTAGTTCAATAAACAAAAGATCTGCTTAGAAAATTCTCCACTTCTATTCTTTTATTTTCAGAAAAGAATAAGATTCCGTTTGATAATATTAATTAATTTTTCTATTATTATCATAAAATGATTCCGGTGTCAAAATCGGCGCTCGGCTTCTGATTTATTTTTGGTCGGGGCCGGCTGGTGTTCCATATGTTGTGGAGATTCTGGATTGGCCGGCCAACAACTGGCGTCGGTTTTGATAAGAGTAGGATAAGGGCGGGGGGATGCGTGTGTTCCACAGCATTCACGCTCTCTTTTCTGCATCGCGTGGGGTGCGGCCTCGAGACGTTTTATGGCGACTTTGGCGGTGCCATGGAATGCGCATTTTCCCCGCGGGTCCATGTGACGTTTTTGGATTGGAGTCGCTTGAACGTGAGGCTCTATGCAATCCCAACTCCCAAGGACTTCTTGGCCGTGGAATGGAACCAAAAAGAATGCAAGTCAATCGAGGTCCTCGTGCCCACCCATTCCCACCCCTTCCTGCACGGTTTCAATGCTAGCCGCTTGATCTCTGACGTTCTTTCGTGGTCTTTTAATGGGATGTTTCGTGGGTTGTGGCTCATGGTCGCCCACGTTCTATTTGGATTAATATCCCGACAAACCTTAAATTGCTACTCACGTGATAAATTTATCATAAATTAATTTTTTGTTAATCAAAAACCTAAATTGCGACAATTTTATCATTTGTTAGTTTTCATTAAATTGAATTAAGGTCACTAAAAATCACATACTAACCCAAAATATGATTCTTACGTAATAGATTCAACTCGCAATTTAACGATAAAATTTTATAAAAATTAACCTGAGAATAAATTTATCAAGGATGTATCGAGTTTTGAGTTTTTGATAGTAAAAAATTAGTTTTTAATAAATTTATCATAAATGTACTAGTTTAAGATTTTTGATTGTATTAACCCTATGTATTTTCATTGCTTGACTTTTTTTTTTTTTTTTTATGGTGTTTGATAGAGGCGTTAAGAAAGGAAAGGAAGGAATTCAAATCATTATTGGAACATACAAGATTAGACAAATAAGGGCGTTACGTAATAGCATCACTTACATACCGGCACGCAAAAATAGTGAGAGATATTGCGGCATGATCTAGATAACGCTTCGGTTGTTATTTCTGTATCCACCCTTTCGACTTTCAAAGCATTGATGCACTGTTTACAGGAACGATTGGAGTGTTAAAGATTGTGAACGTTTTTGCTAATGAGTTGCTGGACACTTGTTAACAAAATTTCATTTTGATTTGTGAGATTGCACTGATTAATAGGTGTAGCTGTGCTAAAATAAATGGGAGGACAACAAATGTAATGTCTTCCATTTGGGCTTTGGTATTGGGCCAAGTCTCCTCTCTTTTCATGTTAGAGGATCTAGGGCCATGGGTTTTTAAATGGAGAAACCCAAAAGGGGGGAAAAATCATTCCGTGATCTTTTGCTATGCGTTAGGCATATTTGTTTTCCCCCTTTTCAATGAGTGCAGTGTTTTCGTTGAGCTGACCATACTTTAGTTCAAACCGTCGAAGCGAACTGAAATAATCAGTTCCGTTCAGTTTGGAGAAAGGATTATAAAAATTCGATTCATAAAACAAACTGGATTAAAATTTGGCTGTTTGGTTCGGTTTGACTTTTTTCCAAATTGATCAGCTCCTAACCAACTTGTTTTTTTTTTATAATAACAGTATTCGAATTAGTAGTAGGAGAGAGATAAGAGTAGGTGAGAAAAATTGAAAAAAAAAATAAAAAACAGGGAGGGGAAGAAGTCAAAGGGTTAAAAAAAACTTTAAAAAAGAGACGAATAGAATAGCAAAAAAAGAGAAAATACGGCGAGACTGAATCACTTTGGTTTCATTCTGACTTTTATAATTTCTTTGGCTGCGTTTTGTCGTCTAAATTACTAGTCAGAATATGACTAATAAGATAGGATAAAAATTTCAGAAATTTTGCTAGGGGAGTCGCAATAATAAAATTAGATATTCATATATCCTATCTTGTCAATTATTTACTTTCGCAATTCTGAAATGTATAATATGTTGACACTTTTGCTTACTTCATTTCTATTTACTTATTTTTTTAATTATTTATCCTCTCCTTTTTGGTACCGTTTTTTCTATAACTTTTTCATTCCCTTCCATCATACCTTTATAAATATTTCATAAAATAATAAGCTATACTAACATGCCTAAAATACTAATATAAATAAAAATAAATATCTAATACACATTATAGAGGGGAAATAGATTCAAAATATAAACAAAAATGAATAATAAAAATGAAAATTGTTGTTATTTCTTTGTTATTTGGAATTTTCTTTTTAATTAGTATTCAAATATTATTTACATTTTAATTATTTAAAGAAGTTTTTTATTTAAGAAAAATAACTTTATGCCCAAAATATAATAAATCCTATTCACCTATCTCCCACCTCTCCCACGGGATATTGTTTTCCATATTGTATCCCTTTTATATTCGACTTTAATGCTATCTTGACTAGGAATCAAACAAGAGATACGATAAAATGACTTCTATCCCGACTTCTAACCTATCTACCAAATGTAGCATTTATACTTTTGGTTAATTCAGTTTTGGTTTATTTTCAAACTCTTCTCTAGTTCAAATCGGTTTCATATGTTTTTTCGTGCTATTTTAGTTTGATTAGGTGTTTCATCCGACTCGAATCAAACTTGTGACATCCAAAATTTTCTATATTTGGTAATAATATTTATAATAATTTTCCAAGATTGTAGTCGCCCAGCATGTAATGCTTTGAGATTAAATTGATAAATGAATGTTAATAATCTAAAGTGAGGTTAATTGATTTATTGTCATAGTGGTTGTAAGAAGAGACCGGTATACTTTGAATTACATATTTATGAACTTTCAAGTTTTAAATTTATGAAATCGTGATTTTACTAAAGCATCCAATATTTTCCACTAATAATTTTAGTGAGTTAATTTTTTTTTTTTTTTAATTTATTAGTGCTTGAAACACGCACTAGTTCCTTGTTTATTGCTAATTTACTATATATTTTGGTAACTTAACAAAAATCTATTTTGAAAACCTAGCCGAGTCATTTGTCCTCTTTAATTTATATCACGTCTCTTCATTTTCAATCAATAGTTTCAAAACACATGATCTTAGTGACATTAAATTTAGTCTAGCCCTGATAACATACATTATATCACTTATTTCAACCTTAGTCCATTAATTTCTTGATGACTCATTCGGTTTACCTAGCTAACAGCACTTTCTCAAAATATCTCATTTTTAGTTGTTCTTATTAGTTCACTTATATCTTTTGGAGGGAAGCAGCATTCCTCTCTTTACATCTAACATTTTTACTCAAGGTTATTGTTACTTTAACCTTGGTTATTTGCCCAAACAAACCAAATGGCCATATGTGATATTTTTATCACATCTCCACCAATTCTTACCATTTATCTTCCTAACTCAAGGTCATTATCACTTTTAACCTTGGTCTTCTAAGTTCATTTCCCTTGGCTTATAAATAGCTCTTCTTATGTCTTCAAGAATTTCAACTTGTTCTTGCAAAGAAAGAAAGATGAAACCTCCCATCACTTTTCTCTTCTATTTTCACTTTCCAATTTTAAAGCAAGGATCCATACTTATATTGTTGAAGCTGCAAAATACTATCTTTTAAGAATTGCAAGGTGATTTGATGAACTTTATCCTCTTCTCAATCTAATTTTGTAGAAGATTAAAAGTTGTCAACATTTATTCTTACTTATCTTACTTTAAAGTTAGTTAAAGCTTTGAGTTAGAGCTAAGTGAAAACTCTAGGGACTAAGCTAAACTTTTACTTAGCATTGTTGACTTGATTGATGTTTATTAATTTAGTTTGTATTTGACATTAGGTGTAAGCAGCCTCATCTATGGAGTGTTGAGATGTTGCGATGATTTGGCTTATGTTGATGAGTACTTACATGCCAAAGATATGTGTGATTGATTTTTGCAAAGTGCGGTAGCATGTTGTGTGTTAAACTGGGCATGGCGAAATTGGACTTGGAAAGGATACTCGGGCTTATATCAACCTATTGAGTATAGCCACATACCTCTTATATCCACCAGTCCGATATAACCATTTACTATTCATATATATTTACCGAGTATAATCACTTACCGCTCATGTTGATTTGTTGAGTATATCTATTTGCTTAAATATATTCACTTATTAAGTATATCCATTTACCTGAGTATATAAACTTGCCTAAGCATATATGCTTGCCTGAACATACCCACTTGCCGAATATATCCATTTGTCATTTGTTGAGAATCTATTTGTTGAATCCATTTGCCGATTTTTTAAATATCTTATTATTGTTTGTGTAAGAAATGAAAGAACGTAAGCATGTCTTCACTTGCTAGTGTGATTACTAATAAGGTACTATAAGTGTATTTCGAAAGCGATTTGCATGAAAAGATGTTGTGTACTGAATGTTGATTCTTGAAATGAATGTTGCTTTCATTGTTGATGTGATGGAGTTTATATGATTATAATGTTATCATGTGTAGTGTTGCAAGGTGATTAAATATGAAAAGTGTCATGAAAAATATTATGAAAAGTAATTTCAGTTGCCCACATATTAGTGGGGATGATGCCTCGGAATTAAAATGATTCATGTGTTGGGATGCTTAGGATGTATTCAAGATGCCTCGGAGTGGAGACGTCTTGTATATCGGGATAAAATGATATGCTAATAACGAATATGATGCATGTTTATGTGTATGTATAAATGCATATATTCACATACTTCTATTAATGAATTAATTGGTGAAAATAATATACTACACAATATGTTATGCGAATTTGCTTGTATTATGCAGTGTTGCTAATGAGTTTCTCAGCATGTCATGATAAGAAAGATAATTCATTTATTCTTGCATTCATCATAAATGGTTATTTTGTTTTGTTTTGAATTCATGTTGTCTGTACCAGGTTAAGTGGTAAGATGATCTCTTATCTTAGACTTAAAAATTTCATTTACTAGACTTTGGCTTATCCCTTAATTTTTCGGATTAATAGGTTGGATCACCCTCCACTATTATGGTTTGGAGTTCTTGTATGTTTTGCGTTTGAATACCATGATGCTTGAATTGGTGGTAGTATGCACGAAGTGTAGTTCCATCGCATGGGTCGATGGGGAGTTTGTTTGACCAGTCAAGGATTTTGATGGTCCCCTAGTTTCAAAGGATGGCTTGTTGATGGGTGAGGTGGTCGATTTAGAGAGAATAACTTGACTTCTCCATGTAAAGCTTTTTACTAACAAGCTTTAATGGCCTCCCATTAGTAGGTTATTTTTATGGTGAGCACGGTTCAATTCTCTAACATCTAGAATGTCACGCGTGACATATATTCTTTTTGAATGTAACTTGTAATTATATTTATCATACAAGAGCACAATAAAATTTTCACTATGTGCCTTATATGAAATCGCACAAGTTTGGTTATATATATATACTTCTTTATACTAACACCACTGGTTACCAACACATGCAATACCAAAAGTCATGCGAACTGAACCATGTTCATCACCAAAAAAAAAAAAAAACTAATAATGGGAGGCCATTAAAGCTTTTTGGTAAAAAGCTTCAGATGGAAAAAAAAAAATTAAGTATTTGCTGCTAAAGTAGAAACTAATCTTTCTAGCAGAAATAAAAGTAGAAACTAATAATGCTATATCAAGTTTACTTTCCATTCAACAATATCCCATTTTGAGCAAATGAAAGATTTCATATAGGGGACGTTGTGAAAATTTTATTGTGCTCTTGCATGCTAAATAAATAACGAGTTATATTCAAAAAGGTTATGTGTCGCACATGATGTTCTAGACTTCAAAGAACTGAATCGTGCTTATCACAAAAATGCACCTGATAATCAAGGCTATTAAAGCTCGTTGGTAAAAAGCTTTATATGGAGAAAATATTAAGTATCTGATGCTAAAGTAGAAACTAATCTTTCTAGCAGAAAAAGAAGAAGTAGAAACTGATTTGAATGCTATTTGAGGTTTACTTTCCATTCAAGAATATTCCATTGCCTCGTCTATTTTAGTAGCGTCTTCTTTCAAGATCTTAGTTTTCTCATTTTCAGGCTCACATATGGAAGTAATTTTATGTATGGCTAATATTACGAAAAATTTCAAATTAATACACGTGTGACAAATTTACTAAAAACTGAATTTTTGACTAAAAAATTTCAAACTGGTATATCTACGACAATTTATCATTAATTAATTTCTATTACATTTTATTGTTAAATTGCTAAATTAGATGACACATGTTAGTTGACAAGTGGATCAATTTGAGGTTTGCCTTCTGTTTGTCATAGATATATAAATTTATGATTTTTTGTAATATTAATCTAATTTAATGAAAAATAATGGATGATAAAATGTATTAGTTTAGGGTTTTTGATAGTAAAAAAAATTAGTTTGAAGTAAATGTATCATATTATATCGGTTTGAGGTTTTTGATGATAAAAAAAAATTCTTGGTAAATTTTTCCCGATGTATTAGTTAGGGGTTTTTCTTAATATTAATCATTTTATGTATCGGCCAATACCAATCTCATATTTCCAATTCAAGTTGATCATTGCCTGTTGCTTGACACGACTATCATCTGCTTAATGGGGGTGATGGAGTCAAACAAGATCGAAGAGTCAAAAATTGTTAGTGACGTAGAAATCGTTTTTCGGTCTGGTTAAACTCGAGTGATGGTTCCGGAGTCAAACCAAATCAAATAGTTGAGAATCGATAATAGCACTTTTGGTCCAATTGAACTTGAGGGATGGGTTCTGGCGTCGAACCCAAATCAAAGAGTGGAGAATCGTCGGAAATCATTCATGGTCCGTGTGGCATCCTAGAATTCCTTGCCAATCTTTAAGGGTGTTTTAATTTATGTCTTGCATTAAGACTTTGGCCAAGCTTTTGGTGAATAATTATTTGATAGAAAAATTCCATTTTTGGCCATGTGGGATTATGGATTGGAATTTATTAAGATAGGTCGCAAAGCTTTGTGATTTATAAATTTCAATTAGGTGTTTATAAAAATTAAAAATTAAGGTTTAAGGAGGATTAATAGGATGAGGATGGGCTGGACAATTGAAAGCCCAAACCAGCCCATGACCTCACCCCATTCTCGACCGGCCCACGAAGCCTGAGGAAAGGAAGAGCTGCCGTCGGCCCATGGCTTGCCCAAGCCCAGCCGAAAGATGGAGGCCCATCTTGCATGAAGAAGGCCATTTGTCCCTCCTAGCTGCCAAGTGTTCCCCATGCAAAATCAATGATTGCTCATCATTGAGGGAAGAAACTAAGGGAACCGATTGATGATGAAGAGAGAGGGAAGCGTCGTCGACCGAGAGAGAGTGAGAGAGAGAGCTACCGAGAGAAAGAGAGAAATCGAGAGAGAAAGGGGGAGTGAGCGTGCGGAAGAAGAGAGGAAAGGAGGAGAGCTGTCCGTCGTCCGTCGCCGCCGTGTCCAGTCGCCGTGTGCTTGCTGTTTGCTTGGTTTAGAGGCAAGTTGGGATTCTTAATCTGCTCTTGCATGTTGTGTCTAACATGTGTGTTTGAATGGTGATAGATTTCGGATGTTTAGGGTGATAAAAGTCGAAGTTCTAAGAGGGATGTTTGATACTAGAAAACTGTTCTTGAGAAAACAGTTAGACCTTGAATGTTCTATGGGCTTGCATGTGTTGTTTGAGTTAGATTTTGACCGTGACTTCTAAATGAAAGTTGTTAAGGAAATCTTGAAATATAACATACTAAAATTTTAGACAAAACGAACAAGTATAAGTGGGTGAAATTCTTATTTTTCGGAGAGACTGAATCTGGAGATTTCGGTAACTACCTTTGATGAATGCATGGTCTGTAAGCCTACCTTTTTGTCGAAATTTCACTTCGATTTCTTAACTAAAAATGTAAAGAACATCCTGAGGTTTAACATATCAAAAATTTAGAGAAAACTAACAAGAATAGATAGGTGAAATCGTAGTTTTTCGGAAGTAGTCAGATCTGGAAACTTCGGTATTGAAACAGAAGCTTTAACCGTCTATATTAAATCATCTAGGACGAATTTGACTATGATTTCTTCATAAAAAACCTACCTTAGGATCTTGACTACAACATAGTCGAATTTCATGAATTTCGAACGTCTTTACGGTATTAAACCGGAAATATTTCAAAAGCCGTGTAATCTGACGCGTTCGGGTTTAGCCAGTTTCAATGCATGGGTCATATCATTTTGTATGAAGCTCTTTCGGCAAAGTGTTCTTCACGAAGTATCTTTCTTTATGTCTTCCCTGCAACATATTCAAATTTCATAATTTTTGAAGTTCATTTGCCTATTTAACCAAAAATGTTTCAAAAACTGTGCAAGCTGGATTGTGCGAATTTCAAATGCTGAAATTATGATTATTTTGTTTTGAATGAGCCCTCTTAATTATATTGATTGAGGTGATTGAATCTTGCTGAGCATGTGATGATATTTGACATTGCATATAGAATCAAATGCTGAATTTGACTTTGTTGCCATTACATCATGTGCCATGTTGATTGTGAGACATAAATTGGTGAATATGAATTATGATGAATGAGGAAACTGTTGGAGGTGGGCCGATAATGCCCTGGGAGTGTCAGGATGCCCGAGATGGGGGGTGCCGGATACCCGGTTGTATTGAGATACATGCCCAGATGTCCTCGGGAATTTCGAGATGCCCGGAATGGTTGGGTGCCGGAAGCCTCGGAGGTTTGTGCCCGGGGAATGCCTCGTGATGCCAGTTTAGGATGCGAGATGCTCGGAATGTGGGGGTGTCGGATGCTCGGTGGTGTGTGCCGGAGGTTTCTCGCGATGTCAGGTTGGGGTGCGAGTGATAGAATGTGGGATGCAATTACTGATCCCGGGAAATAAAGATGTGGTGATCAAATTGAAAGATATAAAGTAGAAATTGAATCATGCACATATGGTATGATTGCATATGCATGGCTGTATGATATGATGATGATGAGTGCATGGTTGTATGTGCATCTATGGCATGATGGTACATGTATGACATGATGGTGATGAGTACATGAGGATGTATGTACATATGGTATGATGACATATGCATGGCTTCTAGGTAAGTTATGCTTGGATGCATGAATGATATGTACTATGCTATGATTGTTATGATCGTATTGTGTGATGCATTGAGTAGTTTATTAGATCATTTACCTGCTGAGTGGCTGTACTCACCCCTTTGGGGACCAACATTTCAGATTAGGATGATGCCGCTCTCTCCGGTCACGCGGGGTACCTTTTACGGCCTTCCATCTGACGTGGAGGTCGAGTGTATGAAGATCGACTGTCCCATCATCCCGGGTCTAACGTTCATTCGGATTCGTGCACTGGTGATGTATGACATGGGCCTGGCTGGGGGCCCGGTCATTCAGGAGTTCATATCTGTCCACGTCCGTCGTGACGGAGTGATGCGGGGGATGTTGCCGCCGCCACCGCCGGACGCACTGGGATGGTTGTGACAACCCGCATGAGGAGTGGGAGCCGACCCTTTTTGGACATAGCCGACACTTGTAGATGAGGATTATACATGATTGACATAGAGGGTCGAGTTGTCTCTTTTTGAGTTGTGGCCAAATCTAGCCAAGAAACTTGGCTTTCCTTTTTTGTTGTACTGACCCGTGAAATCCATCTTGAAAAATATATAAATAAAGAGTGGCTCGGCTTTATCTTTCTTATGGTGCTTAGTGGTGTGCATTGTATCATGATCGCTGGAGGGAGAATTGGTAAGACTTGATTATGCTTCCACAAATAAGTTGTCTTAAAATATATACCGTTATAAAATATATATATATATATATATATGCCCATGAACTACGATGCTTCTACTAAGAGATGTAACTAGTGTTCTTTAGGTATAGCGATAGGTACCTGTGGCGACCTTAGGTGTTTCGGGGTGCCACAGGTACCTATCGCTATACCTAAAGAACACTAATTACATCTCTTAGTAGAAGCATCGTAGTTCATGGGCATATTTTTTTTTTTTTTATAACGGTCCCAGCGCAACTTATTTGCGGAAGCATAATCAAGTCTTACCAATTCTCCCTTCAACGATCATGATACAATGCACACCACTAAGCACCATAAGAAAGATAAAGCCGAGCCACTCTTTATTTATATATTTTTCAAGATGGATTTCACGGGTCGGTACAACCAAAAAGGAAAGCCAAGTCTCTTGGCTAGATTTGGCCACAACTCAAAAAGAGACAACTCGACCCTCTAAGTCGATCATGTATAATCCTCCATCTACAAGAGTCGGCTATGTCCAAAAAGGGTCGGCTCCCACTCCTCACGCGGGCCGTCACACCCATCCCGGTGCGTCCGGCGGTGGCGGTGGCAACATCCCCCGCATCACTCCGTCACGACGAACGTGGACAGATATGAACTCCTGAATGACCGGGCCCCCAGCCAGGCCCACGTCATACATCACCAGTGCACGAATCCGAATGAACGTCAAACCCGGGATGGTGGGACAGTCGATCTCCATACACTCGACCTCCACGTCAGATGGAAGGCCGTAAAAGGTACCCCGCGTGACCGGAGAGAGCGGCATCTTCCTAATCTGAAATGTTGGTCCCCGAAGGGGTGAGTACAGCCACTCAGCAGGTAAATGATCCAATAAACTACTCAATAGATCACACAATACGATCATAATAATCATAGCATAATACACATCATTCATGCATCCAAGCATAACTTACCTAAAAGCCATGCATATGTCATCATACCATATGTACATACATCCTCATGTACTCATCACCATCATGTCATACATGTACCATCATGCCATAGGTGCACATACGACCATGCACACATCATCATCATGTCATACATGTACCATCATGCCATAGGTGTACATACAACCATGCATATGCAATCATACCATATGTGCATGATTCAATTTCTACTTTATATCTTTCAATTTGATCACCACATCTTTCTTTCCCGGGATCAGTAATTGCATCCCACATTCTATCACTCGCACCCCAACCTGGCATCGCGAGAAACCTCCGGCACACACCACCGGGCATCCGGCACCCCCACATTCCGAGCATCTCGCATCCCAAACTGGCATCACGAGGCATTCCCCGGGCACAAACCTCCGAGGCTTCCGGCACCCAACCATTCCGGGCATCTTGAAACTCCCGAGGACATCCGGGCATGTATCTCAATACAACCGGGCATCCGGCACCCCCCATCCCGGGCATCCTGACACTCCCAGGGCATTATCGGCCCACCTCCAACAGCTTTCCTCATTCATCATAATTCATATTCACCAATTTATGTCTCACAATCAACATGACACATGATGTAATGGCAACAAAGTCAAATTCAGCATTTGATTCTATATGCAATGCCAAATATCATCACATGCTCAGCAAGATTCAATCACCTCAATCAATATAATTAATAGGGCTCATTCAAAACAGAATAATCATAATTTCAGCATTTGAAATTCGCACAATCCAGCTTGCACAGTTTTTGAAACATTTTTGGTTAAATAGGCAAATGAACTTCAAAAATTATGAAATTTGAATATGTTGCAGGGAAGACATAAAGAAAGATACTTCGTGAAGAACACTTTGCCGAAAGAGCTTCATACAAAATGATATGACCCATGCATTGAAACTGGCTAAACCCGAACGCGTCAGATTACACGGCTTTTGAAATATTTCCGGTTTAATACCGTAAAGACGTTCGAAATTCATGAAATTCGACTATGTTGTAGTCAAGATCCTAAGGTAGTTTTTTCATGAAGAAATCATAGTCAAATTCGTCCTAGATGATTTAATATAGACGGTTAAAGCTTCTGTTTCAATACCGAAGTTTCCAGATCTGACTACTTCCGAAAAACTACGATTTCACCTATCTATTCTTGTTAGTTTTCTCTAAATTTTTGATATGTTAAACCTCAGGATGTTCTTTACATTTTTCGTTAAGAAATCGAAGTGAAATTTCGACAAAAAGGTAGGCTTACAGACCATGCATTCATCAAAGGTAGTTACCGAAATCTCCAGATTCAGTCTCTCCGAAAAATAAGAATTTCACCCACTTATACTTGTTCGTTTTGTCTAAAATTTTAGTATGTTATATTTCAAGATTTCCTTAACAACTTTCATTTAGAAGTCACGGTCAAAATCTAACTCAAACAACACATGCAAGCCCATAGAACATTCAAGGTCTAACTGTTTTCTCAAGAACAGTTTTCTAGTATCAAACATCCCTCTTAGAACTTCGACTTTTATCACCCTAAACATCCGAAATCTATCACCATTCAAACACACATGTTAGACACAACATGCAAGAGCAGATTAAGAATCCCAACTTGCCTCTAAACCAAGCAAACAGCAAGCACACGGCGACTGGACACGGCGGCGACGGACGACGGACAGCTCTCCTCCTTTCCTCTCTTCTTCCGCACGCTCACTCCCCCTTTCTCTCTCGATTTCTCTCTTTCTCTCGGTAGCTCTCTCTCTCACTCTCTCTCGGTCGACGACGCTTCCCCTCTCTCTTCATCATCAATCGGTTCCCTTAGTTTCTTCCCCTCAATGATGAGCAATCATTGATTTTGCATGGGGAACACTTGGCAGCTAGGAGGGACAAATGGCCTTCTTCATGCAAGATGGGCCTCCATCTTTCGGCTGGGCTTGGGCAAGCCATGGGCCGACGGCAGCTCTTCCTTTCCTCAGGCTTCGTGGGCCGGTCGAGAATGGGGTGAGGTCATGGGCTGGTTTGGGCTTTCAATTGTCCAGCCCATCCTCATCCTATTAATCCTCCTTACACCTTAATTTTTAATTTTTATAAACACCTAATTGAAATTTATAAATCACAAAACTTTGCGACCTATCTTAATAAATTCCAATCCATAATCCCACATGGCCAAAAATGGAATTTTTCTATCAAATAATTATTCACCAAAAGCTTGGCCAAAGTCTTAATGCAAGACATAAATTAAAACATCCTTAAAAATTGGCAAGGAATTCTAGGATGTCACGGTCTGATTGAACACGAAGGATGGGTTCCGAAATCCTGAATTCAAGGTGTCCGTTGTTCATAAACTTGACCCGACAGCCACCGGAAACATAACTTCCTAGAGAATGTACAAATTAGAAGGAAACAAATTGGAGAGTCGCGCAGAGAATACAACCAAAACATTCAATCACTAACCTTCTTCTCCATCTATTCTAACGACAGAAACCATCACGGTCACTCAATTTTGACTCACAATTGTGTATGATAATCTGGGGATAATCCACGATCCTAGTCCCGGGCTCCGTTTGCGATTTCAGGCGTTGCGAACTGATCAGTAAGAGGGGGAGCAAGAGGAGCATCTGATGAGGCCGTTCACGTTGCAGGCCTTGCAGCTCTTGAACCCCTGCTTGTCCGAGTAGATCTTGCGGCTCCCGCTGCACCGCTCGCACACCACGTACCTCAGCCCTCCGCAGGCGCCGCACGCGCCGCTCCCCACCGCCGGGGACGCGCCGCCGGCGACCAGCGCCCTTAGCTCCCCGCTCTCGTGCAGCTTCCGGACCTCCTCGGCCCCGCCCAGGAGCCGCCCGCCGACGAGGACGCAGGGGAGGGACAGCCTCCTGCGGCCCAGGATGCCCTGCACCTCCGCCACGAACCTGGAGTCCATCGACAGGTCGCGCTCGTCCACGGGGACGCGGAGGTCGCGGAGGATGGACCGGACGGCGCGGCAGTCCTCGAAGGTCTTGCGGACCACGCGGAGGCTGGTGAAGTAGACTAGGACGGCGGGCTTCTCCTTGTCGGAGGAGCCGAGGCGGTGTTTGGGCTTGGGGGACGAGGTAGGGGAGGAGAGGTAGTGGTGGCGGGTGGTGGGCGACGACGGGGCGGAATTGCGGTGGGCCCAG
Source organism: Eucalyptus guilfoylei (assembly GCA_016097605.1). Classification (NCBI taxonomy): domain Eukaryota; kingdom Viridiplantae; phylum Streptophyta; class Magnoliopsida; order Myrtales; family Myrtaceae; genus Eucalyptus; species Eucalyptus guilfoylei. The sequence goes on from CM027869.1 coordinate 24,089,893, forward strand.
CTGGAGATCCGGACCCGGTGGAAAATGGAGAGGATCCTGGGGGACTCGGGTCCGGATCCAGTTTCGGGCTTGGCCTCTTCGGTGCAGAGGTCCTGGATGTCCTTGAAGGACGAGCAAGAGAAGCTCCTTGACCTTGATCTGGTTGATGTTGGTGTGCTGTTGGTCCTCCTGAGTGGCCACATGACACAGAGATAGAGAGAGAGAGAGAGAGAGAGAGAGAGATTTTGAGGGCTAAGGTCGAATTTGATGGAGAGAAGGGTAAATGGATGTAGAAAAAGGAAAAATAAAAAAGGCGAGATAAAAAGGGTGAGTTGGGCTTTCGCTTCAATGATAATAAATGCTTGTGTCTTGTTTTTAGGCATAAATTATTTGGGCATTTGGGGACATCCTCTGTCAAAGTGAATTTTTTGTCAATTCATTTACTTCCCCCCAGGCGACGATGATTTCTTGCTTAATCTGACAAATTCATTTGGGGTTTGACCCTGTTCTACTCCTTGAAGTTGTCAGCACTTGGGATTTCGGAACCCCGCTCGAAACCTGTCAGAGGGTGATGCCTCCGTTTCGATTTCTTTATGACTGAAAACGATGAAAATGTGGGATGAAGCACGGACATGGTCCGAGATTGGTTAAATCCTATTCAGACAGCTTCCCCGCTGTTTTGCCTTTCTGCAGCAAGGTCGCATTGAGGAAAATGGTCCGATGTTAGCGCCGATTGATGCATTTGAAATTAGTGACGTAGCTAAAAATCTTGTGATGTCAATTAATAGCCGGAGCTACATGAGAACTCCCAGAAGAGAGTAGGATTAAATTCAAGACAGGAAATATCAAATAGATATCGCACTTCAAGAAAGAGTAGCTCAGTCTAAGAGTTGCCCACTGTCATCAAAATAGGCCGTCGTCCCGAAGCAAAATTTAGGACAAGTTTAGGTCCGCCTTGCTTTAATCTGTAGGAAACAGAGAAGGTTTCTCAGTTTAGCTCTTGCATAACGTTCCGGCAAGAAGAGCAGGAAACGTAGAAAGAGTTTTCACGCGGGAAATGTGGACCTTAAGTGGAATCACATTTTCGCTCCCCGAGAAATGAGTATATCTCCATAAGGCACCCTTTGTTCAACTCTGAGCATATCACGAGTCGCAAGAACTGCATCAACAAATCAGCTGATTAATCTTGGTATCTTTTGTCTTGCGGGTTTGAAATAAGCTGTAAGCCAGTGAATCGTGAGCGGTTCATTGACCGAAAGCGATTAGATCATTTCATGGACAAGTACCGCAAGTCTGATAGAAGAGCGTGGCTGCTCCTCTTCGGCTCATCCCAGTGGCGAGGTGGTTCAGGGATTCTTCCTTGGGGGCCCCGGGAGTCTCAAAATGCTCTTTCATCTGGCTGCAGCCATTAAGACAGGGTACGGTAGACCTTGATTATGCCAAGGAAAAGTAAACTTTGAGCAGATAGATTAAGAAGATTTTGCAACATACGTGCGGATTGTATCTGTAAGCTTGTCAACAGGAGGACTCCTGATTGGGCGTTGGGTTTGTGTTGGTCCAGTTTCCACCAGCAGTTCTGCAGAGACGCTCAAGAAAGAGAACACTTAAGAAGGTCACCCACTTGCCGTGCGTCTCTAAGTAATCGACACTATGACATGACTGTGCACTTTCTCTTTGATATCAATGGGATGCCTACCAGGTGTTTGGCCATCTTCGGGCAGCCTTGATAACTTGAAGTTGGGATCCCCGTTTAACCATGAATTTTCCTCAGCTACAGGTTCGAGGCCACTACTGCTGTTTCTAGATGAAGAAAAGGGCCGCTTCTTGCTGGATCTATTAGGTATAATGATGTCGATCCATATGATCAATTATTTGTTCAATAAATGAGACAAACTAATAAGATGCAAGATAGAACCAACTAGTTCCACGATGGTATTAATTTGCTCTCATGAGAAAATTTGATTCCTGCCTGTAAATCTTTGTGCACTATCCAAAGCACTCTTAGGAAAGATGCATATTCTCACTAACCGTCCGGAGTTGACTTCCGCATTGTGTGCTATGAAGTTGTGTCCAGAAGCTGAGCTTGGTATGGATCTTACATCATCCCCTGTAATACCATATGCAAAAAGATTTTTGCTAGTTCTCCACAGTATGTGATACATCCCAACACGTAAGCATTACCTGAATTTCCTGGGGTTACCATTGGGTCTGGATCTGCTGCCGCTGTCTTGTTGTGGATGAGATTGTTTCTAAATCCTTCCATGAAAATTTCTGGGGGCATTTCCTGATTTTCAAAATTATTCCGCAGCTTCTCTATGGAGACATCTTGTGAATGTGGGTTGACCTCCACATGTAGATCTTCGAAAGGCTTCACAATCAAATACTTCGTCAGACGGAGTCCAGACACACACATTGCAATCAGGTACCCCAGTAAAAAGATGAGAGGCATACCCGTGCCCCTAAATCTTGATAATATGCTCTCTCTGGGGGGGATGACGATGATGGTTCTGGTGGCAAGGGCAGGGATGTTCTTCCTGTGGAGAACGGTTATTATTTTGAACTGGGGTTGCACTCTATCAAGCACGACAAATTGCTATAAAAGAGGCTTGCCAAAGGCTGACCAGAAGGTGAGTCATGGGGAGGCTGGATACTTCTCATCCACAGCTCCATAAGAGGAGGAGGATAATAGATGCTTCTATTTTCATTCAGTAAACCACATGCTAGTACTATCGGTGGTAGCTCCATGAGATGAGCGATCTTCATGCTGTTCATCACACATGTACGCTGCAAGAAAATGCATCTCGGAATTGTCTCATCAGAGTTTTTTTATTGTTACTGTTTAACATAAAAGGCTGAAAGCTGAAACTCCTAACATGGATGTCCCTCCAAATTTAGTCATCCAAGCCTCCAAGCACCCAGCGGAAGGGACAGGTTAGTTCACAAAAATGGCTTGATTCGGCCATGTAGTCCTGCATTGGACCCAAAAGGAGAAGCACTAACCTTTCTCTTTCTTCCTCTTTTTGAGACAATGCTTGAAGAGTTTTGCAGCCATAATTGGTATATATTTCCAGGGATGATTGTCTGTTCGTAGTCCATGGCAAAAGGTTCTGCTCTTCTAGCTTTCCTTTTGGCTTGTCCCTGTCTCTGCTTATCCTGCTTCATTCGCACCTTTATCATTATCAGTGAACTCTCTAAATTGTCTTTACTTCTATAGGAGAAAAGGTTACTTTGGTAAGTAGTGACCTGATGAGGAAACTTGATATCATCAGTTTCCTGATTTATTTGGCTTTCTGGATGTTGATTTTGAACTTCCTCTGTGCCAGGAAGCGCAATAGTCAATTTATGTAAGGTGTTTTCGCTAAAAATTCAATACTTAAATTTCGAAAAGAAATCCAAGTAGAACCATGTGCATCTTAATATATGTCTCTAACACCGAAGGCCATCTGCAATGCATGCTCAGTGCTTTATCGGATGTGACTTCAGAAATTAAAGGAAATGAACTATGAATCTCTTCGTATCACTGTGTCAAATGCTTAAGGATAAAAACATAGAGCTACTCATATGATCATATCATGAATCTATTAGCTACTTAATAATTCAGAGGAATATACTGCTTCATCAATTGCCATATGGGGATGGGCAACGTGGTGCACCCTGAAGGATATCTGTCAAGTAAAGTTTCTTTCACATAGATCTAGATTTGGTTCTCGGGTAGGTAGAAATCAAATAATTGCCGAGCAGTTCTAGCTTCATGTACACTTGCCTCCATTCAGTAAACAGAAAACTTAAGTGATTGTGCTGCAAACCTCTCGGAGCATCATCAGGCAATGGTGGTGAGAGTACAAGAGTACTTGGCATGTGTGCATCCTCTCCTGAAGCAAAATTTGCCTGAGTCTCGTCCTCTCCCTCTATATCAAACCTGTCAGACCATTCAACAAGATACACGGTATTGCAATGCAAAACTAGATGCTTGTGATGGTGTGTTAAGCAAACAGGATATTCCATCACAAATACAATGTGAAGTTTAGAAACGAGATATTCCATCTCAATTACAAGATAGCCTTTCTCTTAGAAGTAGACCAAAGAAAGATATAGATTTAATATTAGAGTTCTCATCCTTTGAGGTTAGAGTGCTCTTATTACCTTTCAAAGTGATTAAATAGTTCTCTATCAGCCTGATAAGGATCAAAATGATCGAATAAGGTTATATTTGCTGCGTCAGCTGTGAAAATGGAGAACTGATGATGTTAATCTGACAGATACGGATAAAAGAGGAAAAGCTGGATAAAGATGATGGGGTTGATCACAAACCTTGATGATAGTTTTGATTTTGGTCCTCATTCCTTTCATTGGCATTCATGCAGGTCTCCTCAACATCGTCTAGTCGCTGCAATACCGAAAATTAAGCAGAAGAGCCATGGCCATGAGAAATTGGGCATATTCAACATTCCACATATAAGTTGTGCACTTGTCTTGTGAACGATACCTAAGGTTGCCAGGTAACTTCAAGAATTTGTCATTAGCTTAGGTGTTTCTCTAGCTTTGAATCCTTGCTTAATTTATAAATATGAAACTCAAACACTGTCGAACTCAAGCACATGACAGTTAAAGCTACTTTTCACAAAGATCATCATCCAAACATTGGACAAGTCTTGAACATAGAATGAAGTATGCAATAAATGGCATTCCCATTGTTCAATGCTCTCATCTTCCTGCTAATTCTTCAATAAAGCATGCGATAATTGTGCTAGTGAAGAATTTACCTTTCTCTAGAATCATTGCCTCAACTAGCTAGCATTTCTAAAACTGACGACTGTTGAAGAGTCCATTTGTAAGGTGATCTCTCAGGCTCATTATCGTACTCAAATACCAATAAGTTGCACATGTCTTGCTATTTTTATCTATATCTGCTATTGCAAGAACGCCTACCCTCGATATCGACCGAATAATTGCCTTCCCTATTCTAGTTCTGCTGATGTTTTAACCGAAAACCAAATTTACCTATCATAATAATGTTTTTCATTTCAATCTGGTACGCTCCAAATCCTCTTGTAGATGATATCCATAGTACAACCACAAACGAATCACAGAGAGAGCGATGTAATGAGGACAGTACAGAAGTGGAAATGCCAAACGGTTTTCTGAGATCATCATCAGATGAGATGGCCACAAAAAGATAAAAATGAACCACCAAATCGTACTATCAACGGTAGTCATTCTACATACAGAAGGCATTCTCAACATATCACAACAGGATCAGAGAACATCAAATTGCGCAAATTACCATAGCAAAGTACGCCGTGTGTTGGAAACCCATGGTGGCCGTCGCATCGGAGAAATGGAGGGGTTGCTCGATACCACCGATCTCTGTCTCCTGCTTATCTGGCAGAGTAACCGCTTCTCTCCTACACATGTAGAAACGCCATGAACTTTCTCTCTTCAACAAAATTAATTTGACCAGCTTGCCCTCGTCCCACTGTTTCTGCTTAATCTTTTTTTGGGCTATAAAAATGGCGTTGTGGGGAAATATAGCTTTCTAAAATGACACAAAAGATGCGGATTCGGACTAAATGCCGATCCTACAAACACTCTTCAGGTTACACCTACGAAACATGAAATGAATCAAATCTAGATCGAAGGGAACCGGTCGGCACAAAAATCACGCGGAGCAAGCTCAACTCACTTGGCCTGAGTTTTTCCTTTGGGTAGGATCGTTGGATCTGGAACAGATTTAACCTTCCAAGCTTCGTTTATCTCAACCTAATACCACCAAAAAATTCATGGTCGGTCTACAGACGAACGCAAGGATAAGAAATAGAAAAAAAGCTTGTGAAGACGAGGTGGGTGTGGGTTTTTGACCGAGTCATGATCGTACCAGGAAACGAGTGACGTCGTCTGCAAATCATTCCCAACATCAAGAAACGGCGTTACTCATTTCTCTTTTTCTCAAATTATGAAGAAATCCATAGCAAGAGAGGAACTGGAAGCTTACCATAGAGGAGTTTCACTTTCCGCTCATAGACAATCACCACTCCACCTGTGAGAGACATAACGAATCAGGCGTTCCATTCGACGGAACATGCAAACCGGGATGAAGAAGGAAACCAGAAAACAACGGGCGGAATTCAAATACCCATCAGAATTCCGGAAAGTCTGAGCGCCATCGGGATGGACGGATTCAAGATCTCCTCGCTGAAGAGTAAAAAGAAGAACGGACGCTTCAGTGACTCGACGAATGCAACATCGGCACGCTGAAAGTACGAGAAATGTCTGTCCGTACCATATCTGGATGATGTCGAGCTTGTTAAGCTTCCTCCGGTTGATTTTCGCATGCATAGTGGCGGCCATCCTTCATCAACCCAAACATTCATCAAAATGACAGAATCGGAATGCCTTTTTCTCAGTAAAATCATAGAGACTGAAACTATATGATCACGTCATTCATTCAGCGGCCCGAGTTATCCCGGGAGAATCAGGTATATCGAAGTTGACGTAAAACAGAGAAAGAATGCAACATTGGAAATCAGCGTTCGCACACGCGTCGCTCTCCTTTGAATAGAAAGAAAAATCCAAAGATCACTGCAGAAGTTACGCCAGCACTCTCAGCAACGCCTACAAGAGCAGAGTCATCGTCCGGAATTGAAATCGTCGCTACTGATGGCAGAGCAGCGACGGAGACTCGACAACTCAAAAGAACAAAACCATTACGCGCTTCTCGGTATTACGGCCGATGATCAGCCACAAGTATGCCATCCGGGCCAGTTAAGCCAGGCAACGAAGAAGACGTACGCCAGTTTCACGTTCGCATGAGGAGGCGCATGAACCGAGCTGACGTCGAACGGGACGAGAAGCTCGTTCGCGAGGTTGCGAAACCGAAAGGAGGATCGAGAATGGCGGCGAAATCGAACGAATCAAAAGGGAAGGAGTAAGGAGGAAGATCACCATATCTGGCCGAGTGGAGCTTTGCGGGCGAGAAGCTGGTGAGAGTAGAACATCCTTCTTGCTCGTACCGCCTCGAAATATCACTCGGAGAGAGAGAGAGAGAGAGAGAGAGAGAGAGAGAGAGAGAGAAGCTTGAGCTGCAAGTTACTGAAGAATGGAGAGAGGCGTCAATGGAGTTCGAGCGGAGTAGCAGCGAGATGATCAGTGCGAGAGGATGAGACGAGAAGAACGTTCTTACGTGAGCGCATGCGAGCGCGTGAGCGCGCGTGCGGAAAAGTGGTTTTGAGGGCGGTGTGGCCTACAGAAATTGGCTAACGGAAAAAAAAAAACATGGAATGTCGTGACCCCAGAGAGAGAGTTAAAAGTTACCGACGGGTGTATGAAACCATGCTGCGTTGTCGATCACGGGGACGAAGAGGTGAGGTGAGGGACCTTGGCGACCAAAATTCATACAATTTATTCCCGAGATTTTGTTGCATCATTTTCATTTTCTTTTTTCATTTGAGTCGTCGTATATTTTATTCCGAGGATTACGAGTCGGCCGATGTAAGTTTCGTTTTACATGTAGTAAAATGCATCCCTTTGCTACTTAGATCCCATGTAAGAAGAGAATAATATCTGAGCCATCAAAATACATGTGAGAAGATCCGCTATAGATATCATTGTATCATTGGACAACTTGTTGTGTATGAACTGTTTCAAGATATAAACCCCAAGATCAAACGATTGATTTTGTTTCGGATCAATCTTAAAATCTTTGCACATGTTAAAAAGCGCACCTCATTTGATCCTCAATGACATACATAAACCGGTCTGTCTCATTTCCACACTCGAAGTATCGATGTTGATTGGTATATGCCATGGTAAATGTGCCCGCCGTGCTTGATCAGCGAGCTTCATATCAGAACGGGACGATTGATCTGAAGGGCATGGGCTTTAGTGCAAGTGACTGAGGATGGGCTCTTGCTCGACCACGGTCATCAAACTCGGACCGGTTTCTCCATGTTCGGCAACTTGTGAACAGCCTTTATTAATTAGTGAGCTTAAGCTAATAATTGAAGCCCGATCTTCAAACAAACACGGCAATCGAAGGCCGGCATTACCCCGCCTCATTTGAAGTAAATATCAGTAAATAAACACTTGACATTCTTCAGGAACATAATGTCGATGTCCCACCGTTTTGGCCAAGCAAAATAAGCCACATCATGCTATACCGAAAATGCCAATTCAACATCAGTGGCAATTTTTGAAATGCACCGTTCGAATAGAACTATATATAAGCTGTAATCATCCGTGTAAGCCAGTGTTTTCCATGTGAACTAAGAAAGATATTTCCAGCTTCAAATTACAAGCAATTGGAAAGAATAGTGAACATTTTGATGTTTCTGTTGCTGTGTAATATCAAGCTTTAAGTCTGTTGAGCTCGAATTGAGATTTGCAACTCAAGATTTTCTTCTGCAGGCTCAAAGAATCAACTTTCTGCTGCTTGCGCTCAAATGCTTGTATTTCAAAAGAATCGTACCACAAAACTGGAAATCATACCAGTACAGATGGGGAGCGTGCTCATGTACTGATGCTGGCATCTCCTGGTCGCCAAAATCCTTTCTTACCAACAAGAAACTGTTCCTGGTGAAGGGTCACTGACCAGTGAAGTGAGCGCAAAACTGGACCAAGTTTGTTTATAACTTCTGTGCTGTCTTGAACCAGAACATATCCACCCGGTCTCAATATGCGATCCATCTCTACAGCTATATCTACAACCTCACATCTGATGAAATTGCAGAAGATCAAGTCATGAGAAACCAATCAAGTTACTTCGATTAAACAAAGATTGACACATCCAAGTGTATCATGGTAAAGACAATAATAGAGGATCCAATTTCCATTCCAATCATCAAAATCGAAACATTAACGAGTAAATTAATAATACCTCTCCGGGAGATCTTTGAAGAGAAAACTGGAATGAAGCAGATCATATGTTCGAGGGTAGGTATTGAAAGATTCGCACCAGTCATGATAGGTTCCAATCAAGCCTCTGTCAAATATAATAGAGAGAGAATCTTGCAAATGAACTGGGACAACATTCATAACCCAGAGTGGCATGTCGATGAGTGCTGCTGCAAATCTAAGAGCATAACAGGTCCTTGCGTCAGTGCAATAGAGAATATTGGAAGAAAATCGAACAGCCATCAAGGAAATAAATAGAGGAATAAGCCAAAAACATCTATTAACCTGAAATCAATTAGATAAAGCACTGATTAAGCGGACAAGTGAGACACAACACATAACACCTTACAGCAGAGATATATCGCCACACAGCTAGGAAAGAAATTCCTTCCATAATAAGTAAAGGAGAAAGTGACATCCAATTAGCTAGTAGTTTATATTATCTTGAAACTTACCCTCCATAACCAGCATTCATATCCATTACATTCCTCACACTCAACCAGTTTATACCAAGGCCTTCCATATAAACATCTGAAACAAGGGCAGACCAGTGTTTGCTATCTTCGTAAAACATTTGCTCAGTTTCAACTTCATTTGACAAGCTTAAAGGTTTAGTCCTGAGCCTTTTAGGCCAGGGAGCAGGCCAACTGCTATTGTCTGGAAGCCTGTTAAGACAGCCACCGAGAGGCACATACCTGGACCACAATAATGAGAGAGATGAGAAGGATATACAAAACAAGAACCGAAACAAGGTTGAAGGTGGAACAATCTTGGACTGAATTAGAACGGTTACAAGCTAAGCAGATTCCCTTCTTTTGGAGGTCCCAACTTTATATATCAGATGGATAGCAAAAAAGACATAAAGGTCGGCGCATTTGTGAGATTAATTCTCTGACTTCAGAGCAATTGAGAAACTGGACTGAGGCAAAAGCTTTTAAACAGGACACACTTAACCTGATTAACAACCACCCTCAATTGACGTTGTCTCATTGTGAGCTAATCCATTTAGCTAGTCTCAGTAAAGTCAACAGCTTTCAATTACTCCTCCGCCTAAAACCGAATGCTTTCCCATATCTAACACCCCTTTGTCCTTCCTTCTCTCTCTATGTGTGCATGTGCATGGTCATGCAGGCATGTATGGATTTTTGGGGTGCAATTAGGTAATGCTACATCCCAGCCTCATGGAAGTGACACAACAATGACACAACAGCATGTCTACAACATAAGATATTGTTTGAATAACAAATGCAATATGACATTAGTACCAAGAATGATGCCGCTGATCTTGCTTTTCACATAAAGGGGGACTAGTTTGTTCACGTTCCTGATAGCAGGAAGATGAAACAGGTTTTTGATATATCACCAGGCCAATCCCAGATGATTCCATAGCTTTAGCCACCACCTTCCAGCACATGGACTTCGTCAAAGCAGCCATAGCTGCAGAACAAGTGGATAGTCAAGGCCCAATCAAATCAACACCAGTTGTTGACATCTCCAAGCATTTTATTTGAAATTTACTGCAGACATAATAACGTAAAACTTGCAGACTGGGCGAAGAGGCATAAAGACAGAAGGAAGGAAAAAAATTATGTCAGCTCACACACCATTCCAGACATTTTGATCCCTCTCATCATTGCGATAAACTGGGGTAGCCGACCATAGAAAGAAACCCCCAGGCCTAAGAATCCTGTTGAGCTCCAATAGCGGTTTCCCACCTACAATTTCCACAAAAACCAAATAAAGATGAACTCAAGACTTCACAAAACTTTTATAAATGGCACATGTATGACTGATTGACAGGAAGTACCATCCGCGTCCCAGTGAACCCTGCATCTTGCACAATGAATCAAGTCATACGCGTTATCAGGAAAAGTCAGCATCTGTGTCCCAATAACGGAAAGAGTGGCAGGAATTCCTCGTTCTAGAGCAAATTGTATCTGAGCTTCATGCTCATCTTTCGGGGCCAATGACATGGTAATTACATCTTTGTCCAGCAAATAACCACCAAAGCTGGCAACTCCACAACCAACATCTAAAATAACCCTGATGTGTTTTCCCCATTCTATGGCTGGTAAAGTCTGAGTGAAGTAGGAAAAATTAGTTAAGAAAAATCCACACTGCCAGATGCCAGACTTGCCAACAAAACCAATGTGAAATTGTTGACCCTTTTGCAACTCAAAAGACAACCAAGCATAGTAATATATTTGGTACCTTTTCTACAAACTCAATGTAATTAGCAACTCCATCCTTAAATTGAGTTCCTCCTCCAGGGAAATGAAAATAATCACCAGATTTCTCCACCCAGTTTTGTTCCTTCTTGTATTCAACAAGCTTTGGGTGAGGAACATTGTTGTACCAGATCTGCAGGACATAAAGAAGAAAAACGGCCAGCATTAGTTTGTTTGGTAAACCACTTAACATGAAGAGATCTCATCTTGATCCGCCATTTTTTATGGAATCAGCAGAAGAATTGATTTCACAAAAGGCAGAAATTCCAATGCCAATACAACTGCAATCGCCTCTACGAGCCAATACGAGTAATACTCACCAATGAGAGGCAACGTTCGTGAGAACACGAACTAGAGGGATTCAGAAAAAGAAATCATTTAAACAGAAATTGATTAATGGATGAGAGCATCAGATTCACAGCACACAACCTCATCGAATAATCTGTCAATCAAGTAACGAGGAACTAAGACAAGCATCATATTATCATAGCTCATAGTGATGGATCACACCGAAATCAGGCCATTTGGCAGTCATTCTTGCATCGAGATTCAAGAAATCAACAATCAAGCAATCTTTTTACCGAACCGAACGCTGAAAGGGCAGTACCAAAACACTCCCAAAAAAGAAACTCGTTTCTTGAATCAGCAATCAACCAAAAAGATACGCACTTTAAACTAAAACCACAAATCTTACCAAAATCAACATATCAATCTCACCATGTCCCTGCTCTTAGGCCACGGAACAGGCACCTTATACCCTCTCGGGAGCGGCTGCAGACATCGCGGGCTCGGGTTCGGGCAATGCCGCTCCCGGTGCTCCATGTGCCGCCTCGACTTCAGCTGCTTGATCGCCTTGAAATTATCCAAGCACGGTATGAAATCCACCGCGGTCGCCCCCTTGCACGCCGCCCACTTCAAGCTCAAATCAAGCGGCGGCCCTTTGTCGATCGGGGCCGGAACGGATGAGTTCGCCGCCGCCGCCGCCGCCGCCGCCGCCGGAGGAGGAGGCGAGGGGGAAGAGATCCGCCGGAGATCGGAGGCGGAGTAGAAGGAGAGGAGCGGGGATTGGGAGCCGGCGGTGAGGATGAGGAAGAAGACGAAGAGCAGGAGCAAGATCGAGGAGGCGAGGATGAAGGGGTATCTTCTCTCCTTGAAGAGGTTCTGCACTGCGGCTAGTGCCATCCTCGATCTCGGTCGAGGTCGGAGGATGCGACGAGAGAGATCCGAGAGAGAGAGAGAGTAGAGAGAGGAGAGGGAGAGGGATCTCGCGAGGAAGAAAAAGGATGTGGGACGCGGTAATCGACTGGGGGAGATTCGAAATGTCGTTATATATCCACTAGTAATACAATGGTATAACAATTATAAAAAATTTATCAAACTCTTTCGTTTTTTTTTTTTTTTCTTTTATACCAAACTCTTTAATTTAGAGTCACGTGAAATCCGTATTTAATTGGAAAAAGTCCGTTTTATTTTTGCTAGATAAAAAAGAAACTTTCGCTCGTAATATAAATCAGACAACGTTCCACACCTTCTGCCTCTAGATTCTTATTAAATACATACAAACTAGGTGACTCGTACACTGATCAAAATAAATTATATAGGTGATCGAATATTCTCGCTCCGTAAATATAAAATATAATATATGCGGACGCAGAGACTAAATAGCAGAAAGAATAAAATAGGGAGGTCAGGTTCCTGTTCTATTAATTTTTTCTTTATATAAAATGGGCTGTACTGGGTTAATTAGATACGTGAAAGGCCAAAACCACCTTTATGCCGAGTGTCGGCCCTCGACCGAGGGCAAACATGTGATAGAGTCGACCTCTCAATCGCACTCCGGATATAAAGGCGTTATCTTCGAATTTAAGAAACGGCACTTTCTAAGGTAAAATGTTTTTTTCTTTGGCAAACTGTAATATCAAATGGTTTAGATCAGCACACGGTGCGTAAGAGTTACAAAATCACGGTGCTGGATGAATTCTTTGTTCGAGACTGGATTTGATGCAACAGAGCCCCGAAGAAAAGAATAAAGAAGCACCATGCGCATTCACTCACGAACTTCCTGGATGGCCACTGCTAGTTCGGCTGGATTATTTAACATGGTCCTCCAAAAATAACATTTCAAGTCACCCCCTATTGCTCTAAAGATTATCCAATCTCAGTTTGCGGGAGATTCAAAGTGTGGAAATCAGATTTCACAAACTTGGTGCTAAACTCGAGCTTATTTGACTCTCTTTGGGTCTGTTGTCTAAAGATAAACTGTTTTCGGAAAATTGTTTTCCAACATTCTAATGTTCATATAACGAAGAGCTAATCGATTGGACTGAAACAAGAAGCATAGATAGGGGAAAAAAGACTTCCCCTTTTAATTAAAAGGAAATCAATTCCCTTAAAAACTGACAGTTTTCCTTAAAAATGATTTTCATGGAAAATATTTTCCTTTAAAATCAAATTTTGGGCTGAACAGACGCAGGCTTAAACTAACCTTCTAAGCGTAGGAAATAGTCCACTTCAGCTGCCAAGATGATTACAAACAAGTGGAACAGGGTTATAACGGACCAAACCTATTTCCCCTCCGTGCAAACCCAAGCAAGCAAGGGAATTTACAATTTCCTTCATTTCCTCTTCCACACTCATTTCCCTTCATCTCCTTTGCACTCACTTCCCTCCTTACCGTGGTAACCAAACTAAGTGTAAGTTCAACACCGGCAGAAAACAAGTGCAAACACTCACAAGCAGCACCCATAGGCGCAGGAGTTTCCACCACCAAAATGAACAGACATCATCTAAATATAAACAAGTGCACAAATGCAATACTCCAAATCTTCTACGGAAAACATTCTTCAAGAACATGATTAATCTACTTCATATCATTTTGTTTAGAATTGATGCGGACATGGCACCAGTTTTCAGAAGATTCTTGCTTACATTTCTAGGCAATCCTTCACTAAAATCGTGTTAGCCTTAAACACACTTCCAAATCTAATGCTCAAAGTCCGCCAAACAATAAAGAATTTTCCCTTCAGACTTGACTGAGAAAATCGGTACATAATGGGAACATCCGGTTTCTGATACAAAGACATCGATTCAAATGCATATCATCACCATTCCCCGAGCTTCTACACTCCTCACATTAAGAAAAGGTGCATCGGATTTTTGTAGACTCCCTAGATCATCAATACGGATTATCGAAGCCAACAGGCATGGAAAAGGAGAAAAGCTCAATCGTACCATCTGAAACTCATTTTGTACAACCGCAAAAACCTAATTCCAGAGGGAAAAAATTGGTTTGGCAATATTTGTTACAAAATGCTGCTTCTCTTACTCCATTATTCCAGAACCTGCATTTTCAACATCAACTTCTCCCATACCTGTATCTTCCTCTTCTTCACTATCTTCATCTCCACTAACCTCCTCGTTGGCGCGATTTAACTGAAGCATGTGCTCAGCAAGTAATTTGTCATCCCGTTCACTCACCTATTCAGATACGAGCTTATTACAGTCTCAAAGAAGCAATTTTCAAGTTTGCAGAAATGCTAAAGCAGATGAAGATCTCTTTAAAGTTTGCAAGCGAAGAAAATTTGCAGGATCACATCAAGTTCAGGATGCATAAAAAGCGCATAAGATAATGCCCCTAGTAAATAGAAGAAACTGCTCACCGCTCTAGGGGCCTCCTTCATAACAAGTTTCCCCTTTTGCTTCTCAATAGCTTCGCTGCAGGCTGCAATAGCTCTATTAAGAACTGCCAATCCTTGCTCCTGCCAAATGCAGTACAAAAGTGGCCAAGGTTTCATGAGCTGACATGCCACCGACAACTTACAATCCATGATGAATTTTTCTCTTGAGAAACATCAACATGTTTGAACAATCTAAGTAGCAGTTTCTTTAAAGAACAATTCAGAGCTTCTAAGAATTATCCATGCCAGTGATGAGGAGAAAGACACATCCAAAAACTATATTGGCATCCAAAAGCATCGATCAACAAAAATAGATCAAAGATCAACAGAGGAGGAATTTTACGTGGCAACTTTTTGGACAAAACTTGCCATGAGAAAAAGATCTGTTAAAGAAGCCAAGAAAAAAAAATCAAAGGAGTTTTCAGATGATTAGATGAATAACACGTTAGCAAAACCATATCCTTCTAAGGCCGAGAAAATTAGTACAGGAACCTATCATCATAAAGCTTAGGTCAGACTCCACAGACGTCCACATATGGGCTAGCTATAAAAGTGATAATACTCAGAAAGGTGGAGAGAAATGTTGATGATGATAAGTACAGTTGGACAAAAGTATATTTCTCACGGCATCATTAATATTTCACATCTGTACACACAAAAAAACCCAACTCCCAATGCAAGAGTTACCAAAGGCTTGCAGCCTCAATAGTTTATATTTTCCTCCAAAGAGGCAAAACCTAGTTATAAAAAATGGAGAAAATAAGTATGGACAGAGAGCACTTCTGGAAGCCCGTAAAAGAACCAAAGTGGAAATGACGACTTTACAATAGGTCAAGAGAAGCACCGACCTTGTCCAGAGTTTGAGTAGTGAGGACATAAAGTGGAGGTGCAACCAGTTTGATTTTCACAGGACAATCATCATTTCCAGCAGCTTCAGCTTTCCTCATAGCATCCTGCAGAGTCAATTGCTAAAACAATTAAACTAGAACAGCAACAAGTGAACAACTAATAGATAAAATCACTACTCTCTTGAACAGATGTATTCTAGACAGAGTGAACATAACCAAAAACTAAGTAGGGACCTTAATGTGCAGAACACCATCGAGCTGGAAGCATTTCATTTCAATATCAGCTCGTATCTTCAATGGTTGTGGGGTCATTCTTCTCCTAATATTCTTTACCAATGCATCTTTCACTTCCTCCGTCACAGCAGGGACCACTTTTGTCACCTACATACCAATTAAAGCTCAATTAAGTAATAAGCTAGAAGAACCACTCACAATCAGCATGTCGTTGCATAGTCTACCTCTTGTCCATTAGGACCAACTTCTTTGACCTCACGGGTCAGCGAATCAAGAACTGTATCGGGATCTGTCACAATTATCTTAAATGCCTGCACAAAGATGTAGTTAGTAAACTTGGGACCCCAGGTCAAGCACCTGCAAAACTCAACGCAAGCAAACCCCCATAAATGGCTGAACGGCTCACCTCAAACGCATGTCCATATTTCCTGTACAGAGGCCAGCCAATACTGACGTACAGTTCCTGTGAAAGATCATTGCAAATTCCCTTTAATCATCACATAAAACAAATAAGAAAAATAAAGAAAACTTCCCAAATTAAAGTTTCCAGCATGTGAGACTTTCATTTCTAGTAAGCGAATCCACTGAAAGCAGAAGCAATTCAAGTAACTTCTCTCGTACGAGAAAGTCACAGCCCTCAAATTTTACTACTAAGAGCCTAACTACCAAGCGTGGAGAAATGGACCTGCTCCAGCAGGAACACTGCTGTCCTCCCAAGCAGCAAGACCAATGACAGAACACGATTCCTAAAACAATCTTCAACAGAAATGTTTCGTCGGAACGACATGAGCAACATCCGCGAGTTCTCAATTTCACTTCAGAAACTCAAATCACTGCCTCCAAGACAAGATACTCTTCGCCACAATTTACGAGGAAAAAGGAAGACAAAACCAGCAATCGTACTAGGGCAACTCGCAGGTAAGCATCCGAACAAACTTCCCTAACCGTACCGACAAATCAACCGTCGAGCGATAACGACGAACGCAGAAATCAGGCGAAACAAAATCGACTAAGAACAGAACTCCAATCGAATCACGCGCACCTCAAGATCGATGCCCAGGGTCTCGGCCACGTGGCGCATGATGGAGTGGACGAGCTTGCTCTTGTTGTACCGCTCCTCGCAGGCCTGGATGTCCTCCTCGGACACCCGGCGCTTGCTGAGGTCGATGTAGCCCTTCTCCTTGTCGACTCGGAGCACCATGACGGGCTCGATGCGGCCGACCTTGATGAGGCTGCTGACGGAGCGGATCCGGCGGCGGGAGAGCTCGGAGAAGAGGATCATGCCCTCGATGTTGTTGTACTCGAGGAGGGAGACGTAGGCCCCCATGTCGGCGATGTTCTTCACCTGGATCATCACCGCCATGTCCACCTCCGGGTACCGGGCCTCGTACATGCGGCACTCGAGGTTCGGAGCGTGCGACGCCATCGGAGCGGGGAGCGGGGCTGGAGAGTCTTCTAGGGTTTTGGGGGAGTTTCGGAAGGGAGGGCGTGCAGGTTGCGCGAAGAAGGGGACGAGAAGGCGACGCGCGAGGCGAGGTGAAAAATGGGTCGGGGGGATTTTGTCGTCACGGTCGCCGAGCGGAATGACCCGAACGAGCTATTCGGTTCACCCGCGTCCGATTCGAGGAGGGGGCGGCAGGCCCGCATCGCTTGGCCCAAGCCCGTTTGGCTTCGTTCGGGCTTTTTTGGGCTGGAATGGAAAAGAAGGAGGCCCCACTCGCTTGGCCCAAGCCCGTTTGACTTCGTTCGGGCTTTTTCGGGTCTTACTTCCTTTTCCCCATCTTAATTCACATAGAAATTCAGGAACTAGGGTCCTAGTTGAACCAGAGAGACACGAAGCCCGTTTGATGTTTATTTGCACTTGAAAGAATTAAGTTAAAAAGTGATTTTTCCAAATTTACAATGTTTTCCAAATATAGATAACTTAGGAATAAATTGTATATATGTCAATATTTACAAATTGCGAAAGTTTTGAGTGTTTTGTCCAAAAGTGTTTTTTGTCGAATTTTTTATTTTGGGTTGTTGAAATTAAGGAAGTGAATTGGGTGGGCTCAATCGGATGTTTAGCAAATTTTAGATTACCAATTTCCATTAGAATCGAGATAGGCTCGTTTGTTTTGTAAAAATGAATTATTAAGAAAATATTTTCCTAAAAAAATTCGATTATATCGTCAATGCAATAATATTTTTATTATTGGTAACAAGTTATGTCTGAAAATTTTCATGAATAGTGAAAATACTTTATGATTCATTTATTTTTGTGAGCGACACAAGCGATCATATTTAGAAAAATGCTTTTTAAATCCTTTATTTCCTGCATAACAAACACACCTAGAAATATAAAATGGAAAGACTAGAAAAGAACGGTTGGTGTTTTCTATTGACTTATAGCCATGATCAGAGCAACATTTGATCAGATTTTTAAACGTAGAAAACAAGTGTATAGAAAATAAGGGGACCCGACCCGAACCCAATCTCACAAGCAGTTGTCTCTGTCTCAATCATTCATGGCCTCGGCGCATGAAGTCCACCAAAGAGCGCTTTATCTCCTTAGTTCCAAAGCAATGACAAAAGGAAGAAGAAGAAGAAGAAGAAAGAAAAAGAAATGGCCGTTGTACTTTCACCAACCCCAAAAGCAAAGCAAAGCAAAGCAAAGCAAGGCAACGACTAAGCAAAGAAGCTGGCAACTTCAAGAGGCGACAACACCTAAAAAATCAAAAAAGCCACCTTAAACTCCTCGCTCGCTCTCGCACTACTACTCCGAC
Organism: Eucalyptus guilfoylei; assembly: GCA_016097605.1. Taxonomy (NCBI): domain Eukaryota; kingdom Viridiplantae; phylum Streptophyta; class Magnoliopsida; order Myrtales; family Myrtaceae; genus Eucalyptus; species Eucalyptus guilfoylei. Next base: position 24,108,513 of record CM027869.1, read on the forward strand.
CTTCGCTTTAGTTCGCTCTCCGTCTCTCCAGGATCTTCCCACTCCATTCCCACCGAGGCACGTAACACGTTCATGGCGACCTCCGCAGCGGCGGTGACGGTGAGCTCATCGGACGCCCTAGCCCTTGCGAGCGCGATCGTGTCGTTGGCCAGGGACGCCTTCACCCACCGGAGGAACTGCCAGCAGCTCGCCGAGCATGCGGAGCTGGTGCGGGCCCTGCTGGAGAAGGTGGACGGCACGGACCTGGCGAGGGTGCCGGAGATCCAGGAGGGTTTGCGGGAGCTGGAGGAGGTCCTGAGAGAGGCGCTCGAGCTGGTGGAGAGCTGCAGAGGGAAGAGCTGTATGTACATGGTCGCCACCGGGTGGAACGCGGTGTACGAGTTCCGCCGGGTGGAGGCGGAGATCGATCGGCGGGTGAAGATCCCGACGTTGACTGCGTTGGTGCATGAGTTTCGCATGGAGGTAATTAACGGGAGAACTCTCTCCCTATCTTGTCGACCTACTAGTACTACTAGTAAGCTACTCGAACTCGACTCGATAATCACTTAAATTTTTAATCATCATAGGCTTATCAAGATGAATAAATTAATGAATTACACTATTTTTCGACATGATCTCCTAAATTCAAACATGTTTCAACTTACCAACTCGGCCTTATTATCAAGTCGATTAAGTCGAGCTTACAGAAAACATAGTCCAATTGGGTTAGTATTCGAGAAGTCGAGCTCAAGACAAATATTCAGCCTTACAAATTTGAGTCTAGCCGGGATCGAACATTAAAGAATGTCTGTTTTAGTTAGATAAATGATTGTTAATATATCAAAATAATGACATTGTTTGTTAACAAGATTTATATAGGCTTTATATATTTATAAGCTCTTTCTTAGCTTATAAATTTAAATTTTCAGATTGAATTTTTTTTAACATAATCAGTCCACAGATACATCTTCTCTTGTTTTGCCACGTCCCTCGAACCGCTGTCGCACCGGTGGGACGAAAAGTTGAATGCGCGCGATAAAATTCGATAATAAATCATTGAAGTCAGAATGTTTCTTAGTTAAATAATACTTTTGCAGCCAACAATTCTTCCTTACTTTAAGATTTAAAAAAATAAAGTTGCCTCCACAAATCGTCCTGTTGCCTTTTCATTTTGTGAAAAATAAATCACAGGAAATAATTGTTATTAGCAATATGACCACCAAGCAATGACGTCAATCTGTTATTTAATCGCGTCATGTAGAGTTCGCAAGAAGCGCTATATGCGACCGTGAAGTTCTCATCTTCTTATCACGCTCTGATCCTCACTTGGGATTTTCTCGTTCCAGCGTTTGAAGCAAGCCCTGCGAGCCATCGAAGACGACCACAGAGATTACACGCTGGACGAGCTGGACATCGAAGCTCAGAAGGCGATCCTGAAACCCGACCGGACCAAGAGAGATGCGGACGTTTTGGAGAAGTTCCTGTATCGGGCGTACCCCGACCTGCGATTCGACGAAGCTCTTCAAGAGGAGCGAGAGAAGCTGCATGTCGAGTTGCAGTGGTTGCGGTCGAGGAACGAGACAAAGCAGTGTCGGGTGATCGAGCATCTCATCAGCGTCGCCGAGAACGCGTCCAACACATTACCGAGCAAGAGGGTCACGAAGCTGCTTGTGAATCAGCCGGCATTCGTCATGTCGGGGTAGGTAATCAGTCTGAACTTTAATTCTCTTAGATTGGCTTCAATCCTATTTAGCAGAAACTAGCTAGTGGGATTCTTTTCATGTGGCCAGGTATATAAACAATGTAAAGTCCATCACAGAGAGCTTTCAGGATCAAGGACAAGAGGACTGGCAGGCTGATCTTTTTGGTTGCTGCATGGAGCCCTGTTTGAGTGAGTCTTTGCTTACATAAAACACTTATAAGTGCTCTTAAAACCGACTATGTAATTGATTTATTCTAATGAATCAAGGCAATCATGCACATGGAGTGTATGTAATTTGGATACGAGTGATCGGTTCTATCCGTCCCGTTTACCATAAACGTGTTTACCTAGTAATTCGTTCTGATGTAGCGGCAGAAATATAGATTAATCGATGACTTGAGAAATTACTAGATGAATTGGCTCCGCAGCGAAGTGATAAGAAGCAAAGCCAATCAGCCTCAGCATGTCTTCTTGTTGCTTTCTGACCCAGGATTAATAGCGCTCGATCACTTTATTTAGGTTGCAAGCCATTCCTATCGAGTTACCATTCACTCCATGACTGGACAGCAGTTTAGCTTACGATTAACGTCATTATCTTTGATTAATCTCCATGAAGAAATGGTGTTGCTCAAATCGGAGGTTCTTTGTAACAGGCTTCAAGACCTGCCTGTATCCCTGCGGAATGTTTGCAAAGATTGCAAACGCAGTGTCCAGAGGAGAAATATGTAAGTCCTTACGCCAGAAATGACAGTCCATATAAGAGAGCGAGAAAGCGTGCATGCATGCATGAGCTAATTCGTTTTGAATCTGATGGCCAGCTCGTGAAGTTGCCGTAAACAACGTTTTTGCATTCTCTCTCATTGGCAGCTGCTGCTGCTACACTTGCTGCGTGAGAAGAAGGCTGAGAAAGCTTTTCAACATTCAGGTGCTTTCCCTTACTAATCGGTTGCTGACATTATGTTTCCTCCAATGATTTCCAAATTCATTTGGAAGAAGTAGGAAAAACTCTCATTGAACTCATGGTTTGCTGTGTAGGGAAGCTTATGCGATGACTTCCTAACGCACCTGATGTGCTGCTGCTGCGCAATGGTTCAAGAATGGCGTGAACTTGAACTGAGAGGCGTCGAGGGTGTGTGTGTTTCCAGATATAGCCTTCTCGTCTGCCATTCTTGCTACTTATTTAATGCAAATCCGTTCTTTGCAGGGTGCCAGGGGAGGAAAATGATTCCTCCACCTTACCAATTCATGAAGCCTTAAACCGGTCGACTGGTAACTGGTATTATCAGCCCTTCATTTTGTTTTACATTGCTACAGAGTTTAGTGCACAGAGTCTGTATTAATATGAATCTGTGTTTACACGGATTAGTTTCTTTGCATGCTTAATCTATGGAAACTCAATATACATTAGTTACTCCAGCATCAGCAGATCAAAGACAAGAAGAAAAAATAGAAATTTTTCTAAACAAATCTGCTAAGCAATTGTATAGAAACCTCTACAGCTCATGAAATTATCCAAACCGGTACATGTCAAGTTCTTTAAGATCTTCTCAATAGATACAGTCTCACTATCAGATGAATGACCGAAAAAGCACCGGCATCCGATTTAAAAGTCATGACTCGTGTACTCTTCAGCTTGGTGAAAGAAGCGGTACGGGCTATGGTTAAAGGCACAGTTTGGAAGGTGCTTCCTAACCTGGAAATTAACCTAAAGGGAGGGTCAGCAGCCAAAAAGAAAGACCTTCCATCACCATGTTGGAAAAAGCGAAATTACAACTCATTTCCGTGGGCACCTAGCTCATTGATTCCTGGCGGGAAAAGCCAACGGTACAATGCTGACAACTTATTATCAGCAGAATTCTGCTCCACCTGAGCTGCCTTCACATCACATAATGCATTATAATCATGCTTCAAATGGGGAGCTGCTATCTTTTCCTGAGAAAAAAAAACACTTCCATGAAATGTAAGCGAATATTCCATCTCAGGGAGAAACTTCAAACCACGAATGGTACCTTGAAAACTTCAAATGAACAAGAATCAGCACCACCGCAACCCTACAGGAGGAGGCAAATAAATGAGGCAGTCTTACATATATATGAATACATAATAAGGCGTACAATGAACTCAAATATGGTGAAAAGAGAAAATAAGACAGTAATGGCAAACGCAATAATGACTATCAACATCTGGCTGACTGTCTCATTTGTCTAAAACGAACAGTCAAAGAAAATTATGCTATGAATACAGACAAAAAAAAAAGAAAAAAAAATGAGCGAGTTCAATGTTTATGATCAGACAACATACCGGCATGGAAGTGGGATGTTCATTGTGTAGTACTTGCACGTAGTACTTGCTTGAAAGATTAGCAGGACAACTATAAAGTACCAGCATATTATTCCCACCAAAAGGTGCCACGATGCTCCCCCTCCAATTTCTGTTATGAGGAGGTCTTGAAGGATGTGGCAAAGGTTGCTCTCTCTGGATTTGCTCAAACTCTAAATTATCAAGATACAAAACCATTAAGAGCAGTGTGATTACAAACCAGAAGAAGATGTTGGAAAGTGGACTTCAGCCTCATCACACGCTTTCAAAGAAATTTAAGTACAGAAAACATTGGCCAAAAAACCAGAGATGATTTGCTCAAACTACAACCAAATAAAGAAGTTCGAATGAGCTTACCAGATCCTTCAAGGAAAAGGCCTAGGAGACAGGAAAAAGGAACCACAGTTTCAGCATGCGCAAATTGAAGTCTAGCTTTCTCATAACTTCCTGGAGGATGCTTTTCTAGAGAGAGAGAAAAACACAAGTAGTTAAATTAGGATTAGGAACAGGTACAGCCAGAAAGAGATAACAAGGCAAATCCACGATGAAGAAATTACAGTAACAAGAGAGAAATCGTAATTGCATGCAGTTAATAACCTATCCAGCCATGATGAAGAAACTATCAATTCAGTGCAGATGCCATTACTAGAGATAGGTCACAGTCTATCATAAGGACTATGTTAATGAAATCTACATTAACTAAGAAAACATAAACTGCCTTGAATGTGACACATGGGACAAATAGTTTGATCTGTTTACATATGGTTCCTTTCTACATTCTATGCATGAACAAAAATCCGTCATTCTTTTGAACCAAAGTTGGTAACACCTAACAAAGTTTAATACTGCAGTGGCCCCTGCCCAGATCCAGGAGTTCCAAAGGTTTTCTAGAATTAGAAGTCAATATCCAATAAGAGACTCATCCAATTACCCAAATGTAGAAAGAAACTGACCAGCGGGATCCTCCTGATTATTGAAAACCCAGATACAAATCGAGAATAAACAGATAAAAGGAAAACTGAATTTTGAAGATTGATTTTTGAGAGAACAACATACTACATAGCATGCCTAGGAACTGAATTTATTTGTTTATTATTTAAAGGCACATACCGTCAACAATTTATTAAAAAGACAAAAAATAGAAGAATCGTTCCAATTTTCCTTTCTAACACTATGAAATCATCCTCACTCAGCTCTACCAAAGCATTCATAAAGAAGCTCCATCTGGAAAAGGTTAAGCTTATTTACTGACACACTTCCATAGTAAAATGAGACAGAAAGGTCAAACAAGATGAGACTTGAAACATCTGTGTCACCTTCATTTGCCTGAATAGCTTCCTCCATGGATTGAACGACATCTTTCAGCAACGGTACGCCCATTCTGTAGTTCAGTGCTTGACCATATCCTTTTAGCATAAACACCTCCAAATCATCGGTCCACTCCAGCAAAGCAATCTTACCAAATAAAATATCAATTGAAGTAAAGCATAAAATTGTCAGGGAAGAAAAGCTCCTCAAACTTCAAAAAATTGACAAATAAAGCATTCAATTTGCAACTGACACCACTAAATTCATGGTTCCATAAACCTTACATTCACCAAAATTCACTATGTGAATGATTAATTATTCAACATCAAGTACCTAATATTGAGCATGTTACCAACATAGATGTTCAGAAACAACCAAAAAAAAAAAAAAGGTTCAATAAACTAAAAGTTGTGGCCCGAGTTCAAAGTGGGCACCCACGAGATACCATCATTACTCAACCAAACTGCACGGAGATTGGTAAATAATAGGCCCAGGGGAAAAAAACAGTAGAAAGCAATTTACCTCATTGGGGTTGAAAAGAGCACATGCTTGATTAGTTATATCCAACAGTGATGCCTCCTATAAAGGGAGAAATGAAAAAAAAATAACCACATGGTCAGTTCTAAATGGAGAGTATAACTAGCCTTGAATTTGGCACAAGATAAGCACGTCTCTCAAGGGGAAAACAATCAAAAGGAGAATCAGCTATTGTCACCTCTTTGCAGAGAAACCAGAGAGAAGCTGTGTCCTGCCTTGTAAAATTCAACTTATAGCGACTTGCTATAGCCCCAGTAATTTCGTCCAAAATGGATTCCTTAAGCTTATTAACAGCAGGCTCCTGCTTTTTTCTAATATCCTGCACCAAAAATCAGAATGCCTTTGTTTCGTTAATGTATCTGTCCCATAAGTCCAAGAGTTATGCAGCAACATGGGCTTTCGATACTCCAATACAAATTTTTTTTTTTTTTTGAAATGCCGTAATAAGAGCCTTGAATCTTAGGCTTTGTGCAGACAGATATGTGCGAGCTCTTAAATTCAAAAAAACACCATAGACTCACATGGAAAATACCTTGTAATTTGCACAAAAATCAAAAAATCTGAGCAACATATCCCTTGCATCGCTGGTGACAGCAAAAGCTCGATGCTTCCCCGGTCCAAGAGTTCCTTTTCCACTAAATAGCCCCATTCCAAAAGCCACAGCACTTGCTGCTGCCCTGGGGACCTTGTATCATTGAAAAGAAGAATAATTAGGACAACTTCACGGTGGACAGAAAGAGAGAAACATTCCCAGACATATGACTTTGCTGAATGCAATTCAGAATTCATGATGATTTGTCAAAAGTAGAACCCCAGACCAATTTAGATTATCCAACTTTATTTGCTTACCTGTGTTGCTTTCAGTCTATATATATCAGGGTGGTAGTCTTGACTGAACAATTCAGGAAATCTTTCACGGGTCCTGATTCCAAGATCATACAACTCATCTTCTCCTTTGCTAATTAACTCTCCACCTTTCACTTTCCCCTTCCAAGGAGACATCCATCCCCGCAACCAAGCAGGAGTATTATGCACTAAATTCTTTTCTTCAGCATCTCTTACGAGTTCCTGTATGTGAGAAGCCAAATTTTCCAACTCTCTCATTCGCTTCTTGGTTGGATTGCGAGTTCCATGCCTAGCCTATGTATACAAGAACCAGGTGTTAGAAACACAAATGATGAGGCTATCATAACTCGGCATATTTAGAAACAACTCGTAGCAACTGAAAGTACCGACACAACTGCCGATCTAACGTATGCAAGCTAGAAAATCGCAAAGAAATTTTAATGTGTTCCTAAAACTTCCCACTCCTGGACATTGTGCCTGGTGGACGATCACCACACTATTCAACAGCTGAGTTTGCAAACTTATCAACCTCACAGTTTTCATAAGTCAAGTCAGGTAAATTTAAGTTAGTTGATCCCAGAGGATACAAATCCCGGCAAGCAGGCAATAGGGCAGGACCAAGTTAAGATAGGAATAAACCAGAAAACTCCACAAACTTCACAGAGAAGTCTCTACACGTTACTCCTTAAAGGTTTAACTACACCAGTCAGTACTAACGCTTCGACCAAGAATGATAAGATGGTCAGTCTCGCAATCAAACGCCAACCACTAATGCAACCATATAACACAAAAGAAAGCAGAGATTACCACAAGATTTAAGTGAATAGGAGTACATCCATCGGGCACACTGGACGGCACGTAGGAGTTGCTCGCGACGTCCTTCACCGCACCATACCTGCATCAGAAAAAATAAAGCAAGACAGGGCAACACAGAAGACCGCGATCCGACTTCGGAAAGAACTGAATCGCACGCTTTTTCCGCAGCGAAAATTAGCGCGCTTTCCTACTGAAACGAACGGGGAGGTTGGGGAGAGATTCAGCTTAAGACGCACGACAATCGAACTTAAACAGTTCCTTCAATGGGAATCGAACTCAGACAGTTCCACCGAGGCGGAAACGCGAGTTGGAGACCGATCCGATTGTTCTGTATTCGTTGGGGAAAACCGTCGAACAGTAGAGGTTCAGATCAAGGACAAGGAGTTACCTGGTGACAGTGCAAATATGCTCCCGCACATCGAACGCTTCTTCGGCCGCGGAACCAGCGCCGGCGATCGCAGTCAGCATCAGCAGAAGCGCAACCGCCATACCCCTCGCCATTCCCTCTCCCTCTCTCTCTCTCTCTCTCTCTCTCTCGCGCTCTCTTTCGAAGGTTTCTCGCAAGAGAAGAAAAAACGAATTTCTCTCTCTCTCTCTCTGGGAGACGCGATCGATTCGAACCGGTACGGATCGACTCGGTACGGCAGTATCGTATTGGCTGGTTGGGCGCAGAGTCCGAGTCGGAAAGCCAATTTGTCTCTCTTTTTCGGGGGGCCCTGGGGAAGGGATTTTCGCGGGCCGGGGCTGGTAATGGGCTCGCCACCCCCCCCCCCCCCCGCCACGTCGTTCATTTGTATATTTTTCTAGAGATAATTGTATTTTGTATATTTAGTTAATTTAAATTTAAGCTGAGTTGTACGTATAAATGGTATATTAAAAGATGGATTATCGGTAGAACTCATATTAAAGAAATCGCTCTACATTTGATCAAGGAGTGGTTTTTGTGACGAATTTTGTAATGCATAGACTTATGCACGAGATAAAAAATTTGTATGTTATCTACAAAAAAAAAAAATGATTCCAGCTGCAATTTATAAACTCATCCAATTTCATATTAATTCTCAATTTATTAAAATTATTAATTAAACAAAATATTGGTAGTTAACATTTAAGAGCAAATCAACTCTTTAAAAACAACTATTAGGATTTGCCCCCATGACCATCTTTCCTACATAAGAAGAGGGAAGTAGGGGATTCAAATCCCCACCTTCATGGGTATTAGGATGGAGACGATTTAGTTTCAGGTGTTCTTTTGGTTTCAAGTCATTTACAAACCTTATAATTTTCAATTTTAAAAGTTATCCTAAGTATTCAATAAAAATTTGAATAAATATTCCCCTCCACAAACAATATCATATGATATAATTCAATCACACGTGAGTATATGATTACATACAACAGCTATTTAGTTTCCCTCTCAATTGCAATCTTTTCTATTTTCTGAGATTTATATATTCAATTAAAGAAGATAAATAGGCTAATATACTATATACCTTTCTTGCATGCAATTTTAACTATCCACGTAATTGATTTCGATTATTTAATTTTCCTTAGATGATTTTCTCTTTCCATGCTAAGGACTAGTATTCATATTCAGGTTGTAAAGAGCTTTGCATGTCAAACAAGCAAATAAATGCTTTCTCATTGGTCTTTAAGCAACTACACTTGATTTGATAAATGTGATAGATCTAGATACTTATACGGTAAATTAAACATAATTTTGAAATAGGGGGTTGTTTGTTGTGATGCATCTTTTTAACTTTCAGGTAATTTGCAAATTTTTTGTGATCCATTTGCTTAAATAACGTAAAAATTTGGATAGGTTTATGAAATTTACCAAAAAAAAAAAGAAAAAGAAAAAGGAAATGCTAGAAATCTTACTAGATACAACTGTTAACATGTAGATTCAGATGTAATTTTTATGACTTGTATGTCCTAATTTTTTCTTAATTCTAATATTACTGCTCACTGATTTTGGCTTTTCCTTATATTCAAAACATTTGAAGCACGCACAAGATACAACTCTTAACATGTAGATTCAGATATAGTTTTTTTCATAATATTGTAAAATTTGAATAATATCTTATACCTCTACCAAGGAAAAAGGAATCGAGAGAGACATTCTGATTTTTTTGTCGAATAAAATCAAAGAAACACGAGGTAGAGGAAAGACTTCGAAACGCTTGTCTAGCTTCACATTGGCAATTACATGATGCGAGTGAGCCTCGGCCATTGATGCGGTAGATCTCACGTTAAAATAACGATTCAATAACTAGTCTTCCAAAGAGAAGTTAGCGTAGCAAAATTTATATTTTTGGTTTGAACATAACCCAGATACAGAGAAAAAGAAGATATTCTGCTTCTCGTAACATGTTCTATGGTTTCCTCTGCATTTCAAAAAGAACATATCGCTTAAGGAACAGCCAGTGGAAAGAAGCAATTCCACAGCAGAAAATTTTCCCAAATTTATAGCGATCGCTCGCTCCCCAGCGCTCAGTTTCACATTATCAGGCATGCAATGCAATGCAAAGAAAGTGGAGGGATCTCTCTCTAAAGAGAAGAAGATCTACCTTATCAAGGAAACAGCCACTAATGGGCGAATCCATTACTCGCCGCTACTTTGAATCCAAAAACAAAGCACTAAAAGAAATGGAAATTCAGTTTGCCGTTGTTCCTACCCATATTTACAAACACAGATTCTCGGCAACAGTCAAAACCACACCACTCGGGTAAGCAATCGCTAGTATCGACACCTTGTTAGGACAGCGATCTCCATAACTCTTTGAGAAGCAAGATGCCCGACTTCCCATCATGCTGCGGCTTCTTCATGGAGTAGCATTTGATCGAAGTGCCAGACTCCTGGAACAGAGGAAAGAAAGAATCAAGAATAGCAGAAGTAATAGAACCTGACTAGGTGTAAGGTGTAAAATTGCTAGGATTAGGGACTGTCGAAAAATTTGCCATCGGATTCTTACCGTGTCCTTTGCCCACTCTTCTCAGCTGGGCTACATATTCAGATATCTTCTTGATGCTTTCCACCTGGAAAAAAGAAAGAAAGACGGAAGTGGCTAAATCATATTAATACTATTATCTAAGATCCAATATCATCTTCCAAATGCATGTGAAACAGCAAGCATGATCATGGAAATCTCTTCAGTCTTCACCTGCTCGGCTAAGAATCTGCTCTCAATAAAATCCATCAACTGCACATCATGGTTCTGCTCAGCCACTTTTTGCAAGTTCAAAAGCTTTTCATTTGTCAGCTTTTCCAAACATAATGCAAGCTCCATAGCTGGATCAAGGAATTCAAGTTATTAAATTCCCGCAGGGGCCATTGGTAACAGAAAGAGGTAAAAGCAGAATGGGAGGCACATCTGCTTGGGAGAAAAAGCATGTGCCAACACAGAACTTGCAAGTTTACATTAAGTTCCTCATGTAAATGTGAACGGAATGTACCGATTAGAACCAAAAATAGTCAAATCAAACATGCACAGAAGCCAGCCAAGAGCAAGAAAAGAAGTTGTGAAAGAAGAAATTTTATAGGTGTACTCCTATGGTGAAACTTAGTTATTCGAGTCTTGAACAATGCATCAGCAATCCTGTCGAAGTCTAGCATCTATAGAGGTTCTCCAATTATTTTTCAAAAATTTCTGACAGTCCATATTGTCCCGGTGCATCATAAGCAGGAACAGCTTCAGTGTCCCCAAACATAATTTAATGTTCAATTCCAACACTACATTGTAAATTTATAGCGTTTCTGAAGAACCAAATAAAGTAGGGATCTGATTGAGGCTCTAGTTATAGTCACCATCCTAATATATCCATGATGCTGATTTATTTATGAGAAAGCATTAATTTTCATTGGCCGACCAAAGCTATATCTTAAACAATCTCTTAGCGTAAGTACCCTTTATGAAAGAAATCCAACATTCACACAGCACATGTAGCATAGTTAGTTTCCACAGAATGCACTAACAAGCAAGCGGCCAGACAATGAAAGGCCATAAATTTTATACTAATCATTTGGAGACCACAGTTGGATCACCATACACATATGCAAAGATTATGCTTTTGCAATTTTCAGATCATCAAGTCCATGCAGAGACGCAGAAAAACCAACATTCAAGAGCAATGTCAGATGAAGGATGTCACATGGAATTTAGAAGGTCACCCACCATATAGTGCCTCTCCCTTATCCTCGTGATCGAACTCTGAAAGTGGCATCACTATAGACCGCAGCTTCACCCTCCCACCCCTTTTGTTCTGCAGTCATACATCCGTTGAGAATCATCCTTCCATCACAACAGACAAAAGTCCAAAACAGCAGATGAACTAACGAAGCATACGCATACCTGATACTCCATTAATATCTCTGCATGTTCCCTCTCTTCTTCGCTTGATTCCTTGAAGAATCTGTCAAAATCAAACAGTGTGAAGATAGGAAAAAGCACCGAAAAGCTGTCGACCGACGAAAAGATAAAGTGTTCGACAAAACTTACTTTGCAAGACCCTTGAGCGCGACGTTATCTCTGTCGAAGTAGCCATACATGGCGTGATACACATATGAGACATTGTACTCCACACTGCCATTGATCAAGCAAAGAAATTAGCCAGAATTCGAACAAGCATTGCAGAGAAATGAAGCCAATCACACACGTCGACATCCAATACAGAGAACGTATACAAGAATAACCGACTATTAAAAAGAACATACAAGATAACGATCCGACCCATCTAAAGAACAAGAACAAGAACAACGGTGAAACCAATCCCAAGCATACAAAGAAACAGATAGCCAAACGAACCCATAATTAGGAAGAAGAAAAAAATACTATAAAATCAAACATTTACTTGATTTGCTCGTTAACTGCAGACTCGCAATGGTCACAGTACTTCTGGCGAGCGAGCGAGAGGTGCGGAGAAGCGGGTACGAGGTCGAGCTCTTTCTTGACCTCTTCAAAGGGCTCGAACACAACGCCGCTCAACTGCCGATTGCTCCCTCCTTTCGAGGCGCAGACCACCAGAAGCTGACCATTCTTCCCACGCGCGAGTCGAACGGTCGAGGGTTTAGCCGAACAGGGCAAGAAGGGCGAGGAAGCAGGGGAAAGGCGGGGAAACAGAGCGCCGCCGCTGTCCCCCTTCTTCAAGAGAGACGAAATTCGAGAAGCCTCGAGCGACATCGGGTCAAGGACGAGAGCGGACGAAGATGGTATCGAACGAAAACGACTGAATTGGATGCGAAGAGAGCGAGAGCAAGACGGTGAATTTGCTGTGAATTTGCGGTGAATTCGGAGACCCTGAAACAGGGAAGAATTGAAGGGGGAGAGAGAGTACGAGAGTGACGCAGAGTAAAAATTGAACTCACGTGCATCTAAGCGCATGCAATATTTGCTCCGGGAATGATAAAAGTACCTGGGTGGAACGGACGGGAGGGTGTTACGTGGAATGACGTGGGGCCGTTGGATGGGTTCCACCTGGACATTGCGCGGATTGATGAGCGGTGAGATCGCGTGCGGGGGATGCTCGCATTGGTAATGCCCGAGATGCTCGCCCAGGGGCCGATCCGAAAAGATATCCTCAATCTTGTTAAGGTTCCAGTTCAGGTACATTGAATTAAAGTCTTGAGACTTTTCAAAGTGAAATGTTTATAAAAACCAACGTTCTTTATTGAGGATGTTATATTTTGGGTTTTGGCATATGAAATAAATGTGTGAATTTCTAAAATTGACTGCTCTCGAGTTAGGAATCGGTTGAGGGCACTCATGCTATAGATCGATGGTCCTTTCTTATGATTTCGTGTTAAATTAGCCAAACATGTAAATAATATATCTTGATCATAAAATTGATCAATATCCCAAATCTAAGAAGATTCATGACTCATGTGTTAGATTTAAATGAGCATCTTATCACTCACTTTGATTGGTAAGATGAATTCGAAAAGCCGGGGAAAGAATGAAGAGAACAATAGTGGAAGAGAAAATTAAGAAAACTTTGTTTGGGAGAAGGATTTGTGAAAGATTAGGAGGCAAATTTTCCATCAAAGTGGGCCATTATAAGCATAAAAATGCTTTATCTTGTCTTTGTTTCAAATTTCATGATTAAAAAATTTTACTTTCCATAAAAATCATTAGCTTTCACTTATTTAATGATTTAGAAAAAGTAATTTCATTCTTACCAAAAGAAAAAGTCGTTTCCCTCCGATGTAAGTTGTCGTTTTCAGTTCCTGGAAAATATTTTCCATAAATTGATTAGTTTGTTGTCATCCAAATACCGAAAAGTAAGAACATAATGCTTTGGAAATAGTTCTCCTTCAAACAAACATACCCTTTGAGAAACAATCTTTGAACAAATGCCTTGTTAAGGATATATAATAAGAAATGAGTTACTTTTCAAAATACTGATTAATCATGACATCATTAAAATATCATTACTCAACAAATGCCCCTTGGAGTAGGACTAGTTAACAAAAGTGCTCCTAGAAAGCTTGCTTCTTCATCCATTCAACTTCCAATGAAAACTTCGTCCTAGTAACATCTATTATTTTGAATGAGATTTCAAGAACCAAAATATCATCAAAACCAAAAGTTATAACTCCGTTAGTTTCGTGAAAAATATTTTCTTCATTTTTCGATATATGAATTGCTTAGGAAAATGAATAAATGGAAAATCTATACTTAAATTCAGGAAAATGATTTTCTTTTTAAAAAAATTCAAAATCATTTCCAAAATATAATTATATATTGGTACTTGGTTTAGAAACTTTGTGCTTTGAAACGGGAATCCTAAAACTCATTCATGGGGCTTTGACCTAGGCCTAAGTCCATCGAGGCTAGGTCCACAACCCCAGTGTCCATGCTCAAATCCACGCATTCAAGACTAAGTCCTCAATGCCTAAGGCTAAGCCCATTGAGGTTAGGCCTATGACATTGATGCTTGTGCCTAAGTCCCCATTGCCACTTCGAATCCATAAAGCTCAAGCTCAAGGCCCCAATGCCCATGCTTGATGCCCACCTAGGCTTGGGTCCACAAAGGCCGTGCTCAAGTCCACATTGTTCAAACTGGGGCCCAAGCACTTAGGCCCAAGTCCACAAAGGTTATGCTCAAGTCCTCAACATGGGCTTAGACCTCGATGCCCAAGCCAATGTCTATTGAGGCTAAGGCTCAGGGACTCAATGCTCATGTTTGAGACCTCGATGCCCGTGCCCGACTCCCCAATGCTTGTGTTTGTGACCCTAGTGCTAGTGCTCAAATCTCCTATGCCTGAGCTTGAGACCCTAGGTCCAGGCACTCAGACCCAAGTCCATTGAGGTTGGTCCCTAGGTCCATTAGATCAAGCCTGAGCCTTGTGTCACGACCAAGAGGTTTCCGAAGCTAAAGGGTCATGCCTTGCCGCAGAGGACTTCCTGCGATCGCTAGGATTCCCGACAAGACTCATTCCAGAACTTTCCAAGGGCGGGGGATACCGTCATTACGAAAAATTCTAGAAGTCTCTAACCATTAATGCCGGTAGTTGGTAGTTGTCATCAATGTCGGTAGGTTTGGCGGTACGATCTCATCCGCTGGATAAAAAGTCGATCAACAGATGTAATATTAGGGCCTCTAGTATAAGAAAGGGTGCCATCCCCCTCATTTGTAACCATCAAATCATTTCAGTAATATCAAAGCTCATTTTTTTCTAGAGTTCCTCTCTCTAGAAACTTTCTCTCTTTACAATCCGGGTAAAGCGAGCGAGTGTGCGATCGATCGAGTAAGGCTTGGCTTAAGCGATCCAAAAGAGCCTGAGTCGCCGCATAGTCACGATCCCAATCAATCGACCCGTGACACTTGCCTCAATGGACAAGGCTCGATTGTCGGAGACTCAAGCTTGAGCGTTGGGGACCAAGGCGCACACATCAAATTCTCGCACTCAATCTTTGTGGACTTGAGCTTAACCTCAATAGACTTGAGCTTGAGTGTCGAGGATTTGGGCACAAGCACTAGATCTTTAGGCCTGACCTTTGTGAACTAGAGCTAGGGCACTAAGGAGTCAAGCACGAACACCAAGTTCATGGGTGTGGCCTTTGTGAACCTAGGATTGGTGCTCATGCTTGTGCCCTTTGTTCAAGTCCCCAAAGCCTAAGTTAGGGTCCATCAAGGCCGGATTTGAGACCCTAGCGCTTGACCCCGTTTCAAGCTATTCATGTGCAAGTCAGTGGCATTTGAATAGTGTATGACTATTTAGGAAAATCAAATTAAATTTTTTTATCAAATGATGTAATATATTTTCTTGTTTATTTTTAGTTTTAGCCAAATACTGAGAAATATTGTCGTTTGTCTAAAAAATAACTTATTGGAAGACAT
Organism: Eucalyptus guilfoylei; assembly: GCA_016097605.1. Lineage (NCBI taxonomy): Eukaryota > Viridiplantae > Streptophyta > Magnoliopsida > Myrtales > Myrtaceae > Eucalyptus > Eucalyptus guilfoylei. Next base: position 24,124,360 of record CM027869.1, read on the forward strand.
TTTTTTTTAAAATGTCACTTTTTCTGCACGGCAAATAGAGTTTAAATGAATATCAAGTTCTTTTTTTCTTTTTGAATATGTCAAAATAACTGAATTCCAAACTAATGCAATGCTCCGACCAAAAAAAAAAAAAAAAAAACTAATGCAATGCCACATTAAATAAATGATTTAGTCAAACCGTGTCTACATGTCCATAATAACAACACACGCCATTGGTGCTTTATGTACTGTCCTCACTAGTTTGTCAAAAAAATTGTAATATCATACAGTCAAGAGCATATTATACGGCCTAGTTACAATGAAACACTAATATTGTATTGCATTCAAGAAAGATCAAATTCAATATCTTCATAATAATTTTATAAATCAGTATACTCGATTATAGTTTTGACCGATCATAGATGGCAAGGAGGGAGGCCCGCGCATAGCACAGGCCCTTAAATAACCATACACATATAAATATATAAATATTTACACATACTAAATTTACATTCGGGCCCCGACCCTAATATACATTTAGGCTTTTGGGAACACTCAAATTATTTTGTAGGCCGAGCGATCAAAGCCCAAAATCACCTAAAAGATCTAAAAACACGAAGTCCTAACGGGGTCCGCATCGGACGGTCCACTTCCTGCCACGAGCTTGCCCGTACTAGGGGTTTTAATAATATTTACTAAAGCAAGCAACTTTAAGGCTTTGGAGTTTGTAAAGTTATTATCAAATATGTACCCAAAAAAAAAAAATGGCAGGGCTTGAACTATGCTTCTTCAACCTTCGGTCAATATGACAATAATGCACCATTCGTGACAACAATGCGCTTCATTGATTTCCCGTCGCCAAGTTTCATCTACCTTCCGAAATAATTAAATAATTCGACCAGACGGGCAATTTCTTTTCTTTTCTTTTTGAGAAAAGACAACTCCAATAATATTTTTAATTAGCAGCGAGATTACCGATGTAAACAGTCTTAATTACGACCGGCACCGTGATAGAGAACAGACCATGCATCTCGAAAATGAATCTTTCATAGAACACGAAGCTGATGATCATTTAATGCAACGCATCGAAGGTCTCGTTTCTCTTTTTTTTCCCTCCTTCTAAGGTGGTGGAAGATGTCTGTTTTTATCTTCATAATCTAATTTAATTATATATTGAAGGATCTTGTTAACGAGTGCTTTCAAGATATCGAGTCATCGTACCTTTTTTTTTTACCGTACTTAGTTGTCTTCGATCCATTGGTGACGCATAACACGAGGAGAAGAGTAGTATTTTAGAAATGACAAATTTTATTGATTAAAATTTAATTTCACTAAAACCATGTTCAAAATTTCTCATTCGTTTTCTTCCCACCACAGAAACCAAGCAGAGATTCTTAACGTTACGATGGTCGTCTTTCATGTTCCGAGAGCTAGGGTTTGGAAACAATATATGACAAAGGCCATTAATGGCGGCTCTGCTCCCTATTACTTGTCAGCGAGACAACCTCGCTAGATTGGGACGGGTTTACAATTAACCTTAGTTCAAAAATACAATTCATTTTCTTATTTGAGATATGCTTAATTATTTAAGTTCTGTCATCACGTGTCGGCAAGTAATTTCTTATTCAATTACTAACAAGTACTATAAACTGGAAAATGAATTACCCACCATCGAAAATTTCTGTTCAAAATCTAGAATGGAAACATCATAAGATAGGAAGATCGAAATGAACCTTGTAATATCAAATCGATGCTAAAAAAGGGTCTGGAGAAGGGTATTTTTCCATGAAACGGTAGGGTAAAAATAGGGTAAACCGATGGACGGATGCGACCAAACACTCCCTACAGCTCCGAAGATAGAAGGACGCATTTTGCTGGTGATCGGGTTCTGTGAAAATCTGGGGTTAAGCTACTTCAAAAATGGTGCAGCGAGACATCGTATTTCATTGAGAGAATAATTACAAAAGGGCCACAGCACGATAGAGGAGAATCCGCATTAAATGTGTTGGTGCTTGAAGTTGTTGCAAGAAGCAAAAGAAAAATCGATTCGTATGATTCCAGACAGACAGTGAGAAGAGCAAGAGAGCTTGTTTTATTTCGGAAGACTAGAAAGAAAGTTTGGAATCATGTGACGAGCAATTAATGCGGATGGTATTTAAAAAGCGATGGGAGTTAGGGTTCTTCAAATTCTGCGAGAGAAATCTATATTTACACATATAAAATGACCTCTCTCGAAATAAGTTTCCTTTAAAGAATTCCTAAAGCTTGGTCTGATGTCAGGATCTTATTAATTGCCTTTGGTAGGTTTCCTTGTAGAGCTAGGTGTTTGAACATCCGAAAAGTTTCTTAAAATCAACTAAATTAAGTAGCAATTCCATTTGGAGCAATGTAGAGGAAATTTTAAGGATGCAGATGTGAAACATGATGTGATACAGTCATAGGGTTCCTGTTGAATTACACGATGTATGATCGCTGTTCATACTTTTAATTATTCGTATGAAGGGCCGTACGAATTTAAAGCCAAAAGGAGATGAAAAATAACGTGGATGGGGCATTTATAAAATTATAACGTGTAACATGCATCGACTGCTAAAAGCTCAAGTAAAACCCTCGTTTTCCACTTTGATTGTAAAGGGTAAAAAATAAGTGGATGGCATCGGTCGATTTGCCGACGATGCACGAAGGCTTCATGTTTTTGATATTGACACGATATTGATTGACAAAGACTATAAAAAAAAAGTGGAAATAACTAGGATTTCTATTGCCAAGCGCCAAAAAAAAAAAAACTAGGGTTTCTATTTTCTACATTGGCTATCAATGTAAAATATTAAATCTCTACTTGATAGTATCCCATGTCTCAATATATATCAATTAGAAAAGAGATTGTGTCACGGAATAGTGCGGACTATTTCGTAGACTACTTATGTGATAAACTTATAAGATCCATCAAAGTGGAGGTTTCATGTTATACAATATTGCAGCAAATATCAACTACGCGTGAAAAATATTGTTGAGCAACGTGACACCTGCTTGTAGGCTCCCATCCTAGACTTTATGTACGATGGATGTTGCAGCACGAGACCAGATCAGTCTCCTGTCTTTTGGCTTCGTGACCATCAAGTTGATCGAATCAATGATTATTGTAGTCAAACCATCATGCATTGACTAAATCCATGGAAAGAGAGAGAGAGAGATGCATTGCCCACCCACGTGAATGTCTGTCTAACAAACATTCACGTCGGTCCTCCTCCATTCGATGATCTTGATTCTTTTGAAGATTAGGGTTTTTGAGCAGTTTAAGACGTGATTATCAATCTTTCAAAAGTTTTTAACCGTACTCAGTCTCTTAAACGAGGAAACAGGTCTAATAAGGTAAAAAAACATTTTAAGTGCCAAAACTTAGTACAATGAAACACTTAAGTGTTAAAAATTAAGAAAGTGACATTTAAATATCACTTTTTTTTAAAAAAATGGGAGTGTTACCTCTGGTGAACCTCGCGAAAATCTTATGTGACGATTTTTTATTAATTGCTTGCCTACATGATTTGCCGGAGAGTTAACTCAACAAAAAAAATGCAAAAACGTCATTTTGACGACAATTTGAATTTAATTTAAAAATTAATTAAGTTAAATTTAAAATCAAATTTTAAAAAAAGGAAGAAGATGAGCAGCGGCTAAGGGCTTAGCCCTTGCCACTGCCGCCTCCCCGCCGTCGTCGATGACAAAGAGGAGATGGTTGACTGGGGTCGTCAAGCCTTGGTCCTAGCACGGCAAGGAGGTGGCAGCGGCAAGGGTTGAGCCCTCAACCACTGTCCATCTTCTTCCTTTTTTAAAAAATAAAATAAAAAATATATATTGATTTTAGATTTAATTTAATTAATTTTTATATTACTTATTTAGTCACGTTAGCAACAAAACGATATTATTTTTGTACTTGTCTAGTCACGTCAGCGTGCAAAAACGATTTTGTTTTGGACTTGTTTTGCCGGAAAATCACAATGTTAGTATTTTGGCCGGATTTTCTTATCGTTAGCACTTAAGTGATTCATTTTACTCCGATTTTGACAGTGATCCATTTTTCTTCTATTTTGGCACTGAAGTGTCATTTTCCTAACTTTTGACACTTAAATATCTCTCAATGCCAAGTTTTGGCACTTCAAGTGTCTTAAACTCGATCTAATAACCTCCCCCTCTCTCTCTGCTAGAAAGTAAATCAGAAGAGGAAAGAGATGCATTGCCCACCCACGTGAATGTCTGTCTACCAAACATTCAGTCGATCCTCCTCCATTTGATGATCTTGATTTTCTTGAAGATTAGGGTTTTTGAGCGGTTTAAGACGTGGTGATTATCAACCATTCAAAAGTTTTTAAATTTACTCGGTGTCTTAAACGAGGAAACAGGTCTAATAACCTCCCCCTCTCTCTTTCTCTGCTAGAAAGTAATCAGAAGAGGAGAAGAAACGTGGAGACCATATATCTGGGTAAAAGGCCACCTAATCACTCTCGTTGACGGCGTTCGTCTTCACTTGGACGTTATGTCTGTGCCTTGGCGGCCGCTAGACAACCCTAATTGTCCAACTTGAGTTAGAGCTATGAGGCACCAATCGGGTGGGATTTCTCTTCAGCCACAAAGCAGTCCGATCTAATTTTGGGAAGGATATGGGGGGGGGGGGGGGGGGGGGGGGTGGGGGTGGGGTGGTGGTGCGCGGGCAGCAATGCTCTGATTGACGATTGATCGATTACATTTTATTAGCAACTTGCTCATATATATGTATACGGCCAGATTAGATTGTTAAAGATGTTAGCGAGCAACATGTTGATCTGACAATTAAAATTCTTAGATCAAGTGGGTAGTTGCATTACTTTTTAGTAAGATGCATAGTATTTTATGTTTCCCAAGGCCCTTATATAGAAATGTTTTTAGGTGCGCATTAGTAGTGCGTTTCATCTATCCAAATCAATCATGTCTACTTCCATCAATTTGGAATGATACAATGAATTTCATGTAATACTTTACCTAACATGATTATTTTAGGTGAAAGGGAATGTCTTCAATGGGAGCACATACGAGTTTCGGCCATGTGAGATAGTGTTATAGTATTTGAATATAAAAGTCATGTCTTCATTTTGATATTCTAAACCTTCATTTTTGTTGAGAATCAAGTGATGTTAAGATAATGAATCAATAAAATGAACATTTCTATTATGTATTATAAGTTTTTTTCTTTCGACTTTTATTTTGTCACTTGAGCTTGCCACTAATTAAAAGATGGATCAGTACATGGAAAAAGTTAATTTCTCTAACCATTAACTTATCTAATTTTACTACAAAAATTCAGCAACAGTCATATACTTTCGCAATGTCATACTGGTTTCAATGACTTTGGATAAGTAATAATATCATGAATCAGCAGCATTAATTAGAATGGTTTAGAGCGCTAGCTCAAAGCTGAACAGGATGGAAAGTATATCTATGTATGTATCGAGATTTCTTCCTCTTCTTACCCACTGGAAGTATAGGACCCATTTTGAAAATGGGCGGATGCTAAAGATTCTTGGGCATTAAATGTGCTGCTTCAGAACTTGAACCTTGCTTGATATATTATTAGGTAAAGCTCAGACACAACATCAACACCTGCCATAAAATAATAATAGTGACACACACACACACACACACTTTGTCACTTGCTTAATATAAACATAAACAGTGTTCTTCTCGAAAAAGTTGGTTTTTTCGATTGAGTGGAAAAAGATCACACACGTCGTTCGCGATTATAAATATCCACTGCCAACCCTCATTCTCAACAAGTCCAACTTCTCTCTCTCTCTCTCTCTCTCTCTCTCTCTGTCTTCTTTCCTCTCTCTTCTCGATTAGAAAGCCATATTTGTTTCTGAAAAACACAGAGGAGAAGAAATGGGGGGAAACTCGCCTTGCGCATCTTGCAAGTTGCTGAGACGTCGATGCGCTAAAGGCTGCATATTCGCTCCTTATTTTCCTCCAGATGATCCTCACCGTTTCGCCATTGTCCACAAGGTCTTTGGTGCGAGCAACATCAGCAAAATGTTGCAGGTTCTCTCTCTCTCTCTCCCTCCCCTCCCCCCAAAACGAAGCCGAAAGTAAATGGAACGCTTCTTAATTCTCAAGCATTTGCACCGTTCTTTGAGGTTGCTGATCAGTAAAATGATCTTGAAAGCACAATAAATCATCCATATTTAGTATTATATGTGTTCAAGATTTAGAATTAATACTCAAACATGATATAGGATTATATAAAGAACCGATGGTAATAGTTTACTAGCTATATTATAACATTCCCAGTCATGCATAGATCAATCTTGTTCAACCCCATATTCACAAATTTTTCACCTCGCTCAAAAGGACAGCTCAACACCTTATATCAACTCCTTCGCCTGAATATTTCAGCTTTTGGTTCAGAATCAATACTAGAACATCTTCAAAGGTCCATAATGAGATCAATCTTGCCCTAGCTACTTGTTGAAACATCCCATGTTTTGACCTAGTTTCCTTACTGTTTTATGTCTTTGCGATTGGACAAACATTTTTCCTACTTGAAAACTTCCATGGGGAAGAACTTGGTTTCAAACTTTAATCTCGATGAATATATACTCCCAGATCAATCATCATTCACATACTTAATGATCAGACATCCTTTTTCCGAAATTCTTTTAGGAGCTACCAGTGCATCAGAGAGCTGATGCTGTGAGCAGCCTTGTGTACGAAGCCAATGCAAGAGTCCGAGACCCCGTGTACGGATGTGTTGGCGCCATCTCCTACCTCCAAAACCAGGTGGCTCAGCTACAGATGCAGCTCGCTGTGGCTCAGGCCGAGATCCTGTGCATACAAGTCCAGCAAGAGCCCGTGGCCATGCCGTCTCCAGTTGTACCGATGGACAGCTCAGATGACAAGTCGTTCTTCCTCCACAATAACCTCCCTCAGTACTTTAACTTGGCGTCAAACTCCAGCAATGTAACTCATGAGTCTCTCAAGAGAGAGAGCTTCTTTGGACATGACATGGTTTCTTAATGAATAAAAGTTGTGTTTCCTTGTTTCTTTTTGGCCTTTTTTTAACTTAGTCATAATTGAGATTGCCACAACACATACATCGATTAATGCCTAGCAACATATATAAGTATATATATGTCCTATATGAGAGATAAAGGCCGAACGGAGAATCTCTCTCTTGATGTTCTTACTCGGGTACAGTGCAGTTTAACTACGGGATTGTAACTAATTTATGTTATAGTTATGCTGAAGAGCTACACCACTTAGTACTATAAAATAATGAGCTAGAGTTTGGAACAGGAGTAAGTTGATGGGTCAACGCTAGCATGTGAGATGGAATTGATGAACAAGGTTCCTTATATTGTGTAACGCTATTAATTTATATAATAAAGGCAAGCAACTAATTAAGTATTAAGATCATCAGTAAGGGAGCATGTGAAAGACAGTGGCCGGCCAGTGGATTTGAAAATTGAAGTCTCAGGACAACTTCGAAGACATAGAATTCTCTTTGCCACTCAAATGCTTTGCAAACTACACATGTATCTAGGGCTTTTTTCATTGCAGTAGTAAAAGCTCTGAGTGAAGGAGAATGATTATTAGGCAGTGATATTTAGAAAAGTCTGGACTTTCGCCCCGGCAAAGTTGGTTTTGTACGTGTCCAAGAGATGTGAATATCGACAAACCTTCATAACCAAGTCTCTCACAAATGCACAAATTTACAAAAAAAAAAAAAAAAATTAGTCGATTGAGACCAAACCCTCTTGAAATGATCACATAATCAACTTGGAATGCCATGCCTCAGCTTTCACTTGTAAATCTATCTATACATTGCAAGCACTAGAATTCAAATTACGTAAGTTTAAATCATTTAAAGTTTCTGGATAGCTCCTCCACCAATTTGATAGTAAGGTTTCTTTACAATGAGAATGAAGATCTTCGGCATAATTCTCTACTCCACCATTTTTTGCAAGGTATATAATAAAACAAGAACTGGTTATAATTACAACTAAGAGGAGCTCGATGAGACAGCAGATATAACAAGACAGTTTTCAAGTATGTTCACGTGAATGCCAGTGCAAGAGAATTCTCTCAGCGTGTTCGTGGGATAGCAAAGGACGTCGAGAAGACGAATAAATTTCTGATAGCCTATGTTATCAATGTACTCTATCTTGGTTTTTATTATTTAAGAATTCCACATCCAAATATTATATTGTGTCGAATCAAACATTATGTCATAGAAGGTAAGAAACGACAAGAGCGACAACTGACTTAAAGATTCCTGATTAGCTCTTTCTTTTTTTGGTTTTTAATAAATACGGAAGGGTTTCTCAAGTCAAACATGACAACATTTTCTAAGTATTTCTCTCCATCGCCATTAAATCAATCTGACTACTGCAACGAAGAAACAAATGGTTGCCATACACTTGTATGTACAGAGAAATTCATATGAACTGTCACGACTGTATCTAATTATTAGTTTTCGCCGCTATTTCGCAGGCGATTCTCGTACTATGCTAAGTGGGAGATGATCTTCGGGTAGAATCCTCGTTTGCTGCCTCCACTTTACGGTTAAGGTCAAATAGCTAATGATTTTTTGGTCACAAGAGGCATATCTAAAATTAGGAAAAGTCCCATGATTAATGATGACAGCATGATGCATGAGGGTCAACGAAAGAAGCGTTTGATTTTGGGCGAGAGGGTTCGAGAGTCGTTCCTGTACAACTTCACGGGTGAGGAGCTCCTGATGATTAATAGTCGCGAGGCATTCCATTTCAAAGGTCAAGATGATGGCCACTTGCCAGAAATTAGCTCCCATGAATGAACCTAATGGGGCTCAGTGCATAGAACCTCCTTTAGTGGGAGCAGTGAGAGATTCTATAGAGAATCGAATGAAGTTGAAGAGAGAGAGAGATGAAATTGAGGAGAAATTAACACTCTAGGGAAAAGAGTTACTTTCTTCACCTAAAAGCACCATGAGGAGAGAAAAAGTCATCTTGCTTTTCATCTAATCGACTTCCATTTCTGCTTCTTTGTGGGGACAAGATAGAAAGATATGGTGGCAAAACCTCACTCCTCTTCTCTTCCAAAACAAGCTCTCATTTTTGGTTTCCGAGAATCATTTCAAAATTTAGTTCATTTGGTATCCACTTCAATGCCACACTCGACACATTCTACGTCACTATGACTCTAACTAGTATTTAATTTAGTGGACGGGTGATGTCTATACCGGTTTTTGCATGAATGGACTAGTCCACTTATCTGGGTTATGACTAGTGTTTAACAAGTTAGACTTAAGGTGCTCCTTTAATTAAGACAGCCAAATCTGTTTTCATTGAGATGTGTGACATGCATATCACATTTTAGCATATTGTCTCCATTATATGGCAAAAAAGAAAATTTCTTTCCTTATTTGACTTTTTGAAAACCTCCTTTTTCCATCAATATTTTGGGAAATGGCGGTGGAAATGCGCAATACGCTATCGTCCAGGTAAGAGTCACTTGCCAATGCTTTCAATGCTTCCACGAACCATATCGCTTTGGCTCCTTAAGTTCCGCAAGAAATGAGTAGCGGTAATGTCCATACTGCACAACGCAGTATCTGATGACCATCCCTGTGCTCTGATGTTCGGTTGGGGAGAAGGAACTTTCTCTGTTCCTCCTCTGTTCCCAATTATCAGTAGCATGATTACATCCTTGAAAATTAATCTAGAAATACTATGCCGACAGGCATGCAATCCTTGAAAATTAATCTAGAAATACTATGCCGACAGGCATGCAACCCTAATGGTAAAGGCTATAACGGGTGGGGCAGAAAGCTCTAGATCCAGGGTGCAATCCACGTGTGTGCGAACGTGAGTATCGCACACACATGTACATAGAAGAGAGAAGTAAAAATAAAATAAAATGTAGAAGTACTATCACAACAACAAATTTCAATTGCTTGCACTTCCGTGTATTGAAGAGTCACAGGTCGACCACCTTCTAACTCCCAGAAACAACTGGAATAAAAGGAAAAAGGAACAATTCACTTGCGTTAATTTCTCATACTATGATGAACAGATATACAGGTTTAATGACCCTTTCTCAAGGTAGAACGCAAACCTATCACCAACATAGATCAATCAAACTGTGTACCAAAAGCTACCCAGCTTTCCTTGGAGGCTTTACATCTATGACTTAAAGCATCAAAGTGAAACATGGTTCTTTCTGGTTCCAGTCATACTCTTCAGCTGCCGGATTTGTCTGAACAAGGGTATCCTTTCGGGATGCCAAATAATCTGAGGTCCTTCTACGCTTAACCCCTAGTCATTCGCATCAATGGCTGCAGGTGAAGTTGATGGTCGTCCAGAGATTCCGGACTCAATATTTGGGGCTTCCTGTTGTCAGTTTCGAGCTTTTCTAGGAAAAAGTTGACCTTCCATCCATCATTTGCTTGTCATGCAGATACATACAGTGGGCAAGTTTCAAGATGAACCTTGTCTCAAGTCTCAACATCTTCACGACATTGAGATGGCTTGGCCAACCAATTCAAAGCAAATCTTCTGTCCCTGTTAACTTGGCATATTCATCTTCATCAATAGTTCCTTTCTTCAACTTCTTCAAAAGGCGGTACTCTTGAGCCATCTCGTCTTCATCTTCAATTGTCTGAGCTGCACGTCTCTGTTTTGCCGTTTTCTTCCTCATGACACTGGATGCGGCATTTGCATTCTTGTTCGGCTTATGGGTTTTTGGATCTTTCTGTGGTGCCTCTTTCTTAGCTTTCAAGTTCTTCTGCCTCTGCTTCTCCCTAGATTTGTCCCTGAACAGTAGCAATCCGAAAACATTACTGCAATTGCATGCAGGAAGAAGGGAAGACCTCCTTTTACCCATTGAATAAACAAGGTAGGAGGTTAATCATCAAAATATTTTGAAAGCAAGCCCATCTAGAATTATTTGGACAAAAGAACAGTCAATTTTCACTCTTACTAGAAAAATTCAGATCAATATGGTCAACAATGGTTCCAGTAGAGGTGATGTTTAGATGTAAAGTTTCAACAGAAAGTTTCAGAAAACTTGCTGGGACAGAGAGATCATTTGTTTACATGAAAAGAAAGAGGGTCGCAGTGTATTAAGGAAACAGAGTGCAAAGATTTAGATATATGCTCTTAACATATGGGCATAATCTACAAGTACTCCCCCAACTCAATGAGTATCAAGACAGACTAAGTGAAAAATGAAAAGAGCATGATTAGGCATAAATCTTACTTGTACTTAATTTCCTCCAAGTTAATGTCTTCAACTGGAGTGAAACCTTCCGTGGAAAGTGAATGGTGCTTCACCTCGGGCATACCAGGAAGCTGCAGCAAGCCACATCCCATTGCCAACTTCCCAACCTCAAGTTCTTTCCATCTAAGAAAAGCATAAACCATACATATGGAGAGAGGGAAGATAAACATCAAATGAGGTCGTAATCTTTCTATCCTAATAAGATGGGAGAGAAGAAAAAAGTTGAATCCAAGTGACTGGATCATGCTTTGCAACTAGGCCAAGTCCTTATTTCCGACATCTAAAAATTCTTACTGACCTGAAAATATAAGAGCAATGGTGCTCCTTATAAGCTCGAATATATGAGACAAATGCTCTAACTCCTTTCTCCATAACATCACGGTCCTTCTTTGCAGCAGAGCGCATCTGACACCAAATTATATTCTATGCTAAGATCAACCGCAAGAAAACTACAGAAGAAGTGATATATAATCTTATAGTGATTATTATTAGGTCCACTTCTAGTGTAAAGAATTTTTTTTCACATTCACCATTAGATGGATGACATCTGTGCTTAAAGATAGTTATGTAACCGGGTCCATCCAGTTGTTGACTCTCTAATGGTGTAACTGTGACTTGTTTCTTACACTGGTAGTAGACATAATATGAAAGCTTAAAAATATTACACTTCTAGTACGACCATTGAAAGGAAAAAGGAAGCACAATTGTCAACTCTTACTCACATCCACACAACACAAAGATGTACAGGCAAAGTTGACCAGAAAACGAAAATCAGGATAATAACAACACAAAAAAAAAAGGCAAAGATGCATCGAACTGGCAATAAGGATGTACAACCATGTTCTTGCAGCCATTATCATCTTAACCATGCTTACCAGGGGAACAACATCAAGCGCATTATCATTGCACTCCCTTTGCTGGAGAGGAACCCTTCTTATTCGCAAGAATTCAACATAAGATTCCTCCTGAATAGATACAAGGAACAGGTACATAGTCATTTTAGGGAACAAGTTAATTTAAAGTTTTGCAGATGAGAAGATATAAAATATCAATTAAAACCTTAGGCAACAAAAACACAATTGCAGTTCCTTGTCTGCCCAGCCTAGCTGTGCGGCCGACTCTGTGTACGAAAACATTTGGATCTTGAGGAGGATCATACTGACAAAATAACAGGGAAGATAATCATGTTACCGTCAAGTTAAACGTCTATAAGAGAATTATCCTTCTATAAAATAATATCCCATGTATTATTCTAGGTTTGATACAAAAATCCATTCAAAATGCTTAACAGTTGGGAAGTGGAAGATAATCTCAGTAGTAAACAAAATGACAAGATTTTAGTTTTTGATGAAACAACAATCATGCTGATTAACCAAATGCAACCTAACAATTACAAAATCAATGACACTTTGGTAAATACAAGACCAACAGACCTGCACTATACAATCAACACCCGGAATATCCAGACCACGAGCTGCAACATCAGTACATAGGAGAACGCCACTTGAAAGTGACGTAAATGAAGCCAATGCTTTTTCTCTTACAATCTATAGAACACAAAAAAGAAAAGTTAAAGAATCAAAATAAGTCTACTAAATGCATAAATTAGCATTCGTTTACCTGTTTCATTTTCCCATGGAGAGGAACCAAAGAAAGACCTTTCAAAGCTGAAAGACAAGGAAGAACGGCTCCCCAGTAGTCAACACAGGCACAAGTCATGAAGTAACTGCCAAAGTTTGCACATCATGAGATGACTTGATGGCCCACAACAACAAGGCACCCATTGCTTCTCAATTTTTACAACAATGACTAACTTACACAATAATTTTGTTGGACTTGTTCTTAATAAGGAAATCAACGAGTTGTGATGGTTTCTGGTCTGCTTCACACTCCAAATACTGCAAATTAAGTACGAATCAAGATCCATGGACACAAGAATTAGAATGAAGTATAGGAGGATTGCTTGGACCCCACACACAAATTTACATGACCAAGTATTGGAGGCTCGGATTTCACAGATGTACTCGATCAATTATTACCTCACTTCATATTCATAGCAACACACACCATCCAGAATTGTCCATCTCTATTATCAGGTTAGTAAAAATGAGAAGTAAAAGGAGTACAAATTTTTCTTACTAAAACTGAAAAGTAGCATAGTACCTCAAGGAACAGGCCAGAAGGTGTTTTCGAAGGGGCTGCATCCCGTGATGATGCTGAATCATCCTGTTGTTTTGTTTCAGCTCGAACTTCGACCCTCACCGGGTTTCGCAAACCAGCTTTAGCCAGCTCCTCAACTGCCTCAGTTTGAGTAGCAGAAAAAAGGCCAGTTCTACGAAGTTTGGGTAAGCGAGATACAATGGAAGTTATCTGCTTTTGGAATCCCATATCTAGGAGCCTATCTGCCTCGTCCAAAATTAGAATCTGGTACATTTAACAAGATTAGATGTACCAATAAGCTGTAGCAGTTAATTACTAGGTAGTGCGGTACACATGATAGCCATTTCTATAACAAGCTTATCATAATTAACAGCACAAAAGTAACACAAGATGATGCATGCATACACACCTCGAGATTCTTAAAATCCAAGGTATCCATCCTATCCATAATGTCATACAGCCTCCCAGGTGTACCTATTAGTAAGTTCGCTCCTTCCTCCTCTATCTTCTTCATGTCTGCTTTAACCTCAGCTCCTCCAACTAGAAGCAAGGACCTGATACTTGACAGTGTAGAAATGAAAGGTTGCGCCACGTGGTAGATTTGAGATGATAGTTCCCTGGTAGGCGAAATAATAATCCCTAATACCTACAAGCATTCCAATTTTCAATGAACAAATCAGACTTGAAACTAGAGCTGTTACCCAATTATTGGAATCCACTAGATATTCACAAGAGCCACCGCTTGGGAGCATCCCCTTAGGCAGCAAACCAGTGCAAACCATGATCCAAATAAAACCTATTTGAGCAACCCATCTTGCCTTTAAACTAACTACACAATCATTGCACGAAGACTCCGAGACCAAACACCATGTAATAGACGATACACGACCCGTGAGCATTGCATTAGAGCTAACCGCTATGCAGTGGTTTCCCAAAAACAAGCACAGATAGCAAATTCACACATTTTACTCGACCACGTTGCACTAGCATTAAAATACACCGGAGTTTCGAAGTGAATTTCTTTCATGGAGACAACCCATAATTCGGCCGGACCACGACAACCCATATGCAGATATTCTATCGTATCCATCCCGACTTCCTCACGCGATAAACATCACTACACTTCGCATCGCAACGGTCTCGAGTCAGCGCCGCAATAACTCGTTTCCTCGCAGGCAACGCGAGGTGAAACTACTGAGCGAGCGGCGGCGGCGGCGGCGGCCTTACCTGGTGGCGCTTGGGCGGCGCGGACGAGGAGCGGCGGAGGATCTCCACGAGAGGGACGACGAAAGCCAGGGTCTTGCCGGAGCCGGTGGCGGCGTCGACGGCGACGTCCTTGAAGCTGCACAGCAGGGGGATCGTGGCGGCCTGCACCGGCGTGCAGAACTCGAAGCCGGCTTGGCTCAGGGCCTCGAGGACCGGCTCGGAGAGGGGCGGCTCGAGGTCGGAGAAGCGCGTGGCGGTCAGAGCTCGGTTGCGGTCGCCGTCGCCGTCGCCGTCGCCGTCGCGGCGCTCGTTCTCCATCTCGGCGGGCTTCGGTGGCTGCGGTGCGGCACTGCGCCGTTTTGCTTCGCCTCAGGGTTTTTGGCTGGGGTTCTTTGGTTCCGCCGTTCTAAGCTGTTGAGGACTTCAATTTACCGCAAAATTACGAAAATTGCCGCGGCGTCATTCGCCATTGCGTTCATGCCCTTGGGCCGGGCCTCGATGGAGAATATTTCGACGGTTTCATGGGCTTAACGCTCAAAATCCCCACGAACTCTCGTGCTGTTGCAAAACAATAGGGCCCAAAGTTTGCAAAATTACATATTACTCCCTTGATTTCATTAATCTATTATATAATCGAGAAAAATGAGATGGGTCATTTTCAATTAACAATTGATAACAATGCAGATAGGAAAGAAAACGGTTGCAAATGAATAGAAATTTGCATGAGCACAAGTTGAAATTCAATTAATACTCGAGTGGATTGGATTAGTTAATTAATGTACATTTGCTGCATACTATAAATTTTCTCTACCCTTAGAGTTCCACTTTTGTTGGGTAATAAAGGCGATAAAGTTCCTATTACAATTAAAGATTACACGAATGGAATAAAAGCTCGTAACTTGGGCATGAATAAGTAAGACTCAGGAAGAAAAGCAAACAATTAAATTTGATTTTTGCTATTTTACAATTCGTATGGATTTTCATGATTTTTGTTCATTTTGCCAAAAAAATTAAATATTTCAAATTCTCCTCTGTATTTTCTTTATTTTTTCGTATTTGTCTTCATATGTAATGGGTACGGATATTCAACTTAATCAATTGTTTCATATACAAACAAACTACACTGTTCCCGCATATCGAGTAAAGTTTTAATATTTAATTCATGTTTTTATATTTTATTCTCGCTTTGTTGTCCCAATAGCCACGTATTAGCAACAGTACACTTTTCTGTTTTGGGGTAAGAACAATAATACACTTAACTATATCCCGAGGAAAAGAAAATCCAAATTACCATCTAGGGGAATAATAAAGTCGTAGTCGAACACGCTCGAGACAAAGCAGCTTGGGTTTCACGAGGGGAATAAAAAATGAGAAAAAAAATGCGTCGAATTAGCCGGAAACGACGGAAGAAATAATCTCATATTTCTTGCCAACGAATTGATGCGTGAAGTGTCACGAACTCAGTTGATAACTTGATATTTATAGCACTGATCATAATTTCTTGCATTACAATTTGAGGGTTAAATTTTCGCATCTTTTAACTGAAAATATAACTTTGTAAGCATGATCCTAATTTTGCTTGAAAAAGAAAGGGTGATCATTAAATTTTTCTCAAAAAAAAATAATAATGGTGAACTCCCGTTATTTTATACATAAGATATAATGACACGAATAGTTCATAAAATTTTATTGAGTGTTTAATGGTATCCTTGAACTTTCAAAATTTGATTCAATCAAATCCTTTTATCAAAATACCAATGGCATTGGCTGACATAGCTATTAATGCTATATAATCCACTTGTATATTTTGACGCTGACAAAGCTTATATGTGATCTATTTCTAGCATGTCAACAACTTGGCTTGACCCAGCTATAATCCTTTGTTGTCATGCTCGAATGTTATCATCAACTCGACCACCACCACCACCAACTTGAAACTTGCGCGGCCACCATAACCAAGAAAGAAGACTAGCTTCGTTACAATCAAAACATGCAACAACAAAATGCCCTGATCAACATCATCACTATCTCTCTCTCTCTCCCTAAAGTGTGAGGCCACGACACCTCAAACCTAAGATTGCGTGCCTCGAACTTGAGGACATGCCCTTGAAATTCGAGGTTGTCAATGTTTTGGTGTGTGGTCAACTTAATATGACGTTTTGATACATTGGCTCACATTTGAAATGAGAGAGAGAGTGAGGTAAAGCACGATAGGAGGCTGCATTAGTAATCGTGATAAACCGGTCTCAGCTTCTCGTGGTGGGTGGCGACCGGTTAGAATAGAAAGGCGACTGCGGCAGTGTCTCGTGGTGAGTCCCGGTGGGGGACGGCAGCTTGGGAGCCGGAGTGCGAAAGACTACATGGAGGAGGAGAATTCCGGAGGTTGGGGGATCAAAATTTTTTTTTTTTTAACTGAATATAGTAAAAAATCACTAGTTGCATCGCTCGTGCGCGCCACCCTCACCATTGATAGCGGGACCGACCTTGATTGATGGTCCCAGATGCGCTGGACTTTCGAGTCAATTGTAATCGCGTCCATTATTTTTTGCCACAACTTATCAATCAATGATTAGAAAAAAACCAAACTTAAACCCGGGCGTCTCGTGAGCATTAAAATATCGCTGGAAAAACAATCGAATGTTTTCGGGTCTTCCCCCCACTCGGGCCGATTCCCCTTGGAAGCACTCGCCAGTCGTCACATTCCATTCCTCCCGTTCCTCACTCCGCGCCACGTCACACTCTCTCGGTTCTCAGTCAAGAGTCTTCTCTCGATCCCTCTGCAACTCCCCAGCGTTCCCATGAGGGAATCGTGCGGCTGAGCTCATCCGGAGATCTCCTGCCCCAAGGCGATGGCGCGGCTGCTCCTTCTCGCGGCGATCCTCAGCTGCGTCGCGGCGGCGGCGGCGGCGGCGGCGGCGGGGGTGGGGAGCTCGGCCCCCGCGGCGGCGTGCGAGCTCAGCTTCCCCGACCGCGACCGGCTCTACAACTACAGCTTGGCCTCCCCCATCCCGAAATTCCCGCACGGCGTGCTCAGCGAGGACGGGTAACGTGTCTCCCGCTTCCGCCGAGCTTTAAATTCACTGCGGTGTCTGCGAATAGTAGGTCGCTCGTCCGGTCGTCGATCGGATGTTCAGCTTATAGATACGGACGAACGCCAGCGAGCGTCGCGATTGCGACGTGTTTAGCCGTAGTTCAGCACACCGTCGGTATTGATCGAAGTTCGTTTGCGATTGCAACGCGTCTAGTATACTGTCGCGATACTGCAGTTGTTTGGGGCGTAGATGTCGTAGGTTTCTCTCGGAGAGCCTCGGCGTTAGATCTGCCAGTTCATCGTGTCGGATTCGTAATTTACTCAGGTGGACTCCTTGTTGGCCAATCTTAGCTGGAATTGACGTGTTTGTAACATTTAAAGGTTAACTAATGAGTCGTGATAGAGGTCGCTATCATGAGCTGAGCTCTGGTATGTATGAAGCTCAATTAGCTGTTCGGCATATCCTAAGCTAGGTCATCTTCAACTACATTTGAACTAATCTCGAAGTGTACATAATAGTTTATGATGTGTTCGAATGCAACTAGTAACTTGGAGCCTTCGATTTTTTTTTTTTGGTGTGCCTGTACAACTGTATGAATGGACATCGATCACATTAATTTGGCTCAGAAGAACAATCACAACTCTTCTGTATATGTGGCGCAGGTTTTACAAAGTGGCGGCAAATGATACTGTGCTCTGGTTTCAGGTTGTCTCCAACAGGTCACATTTTGTTTCATTATTTTCCGTAAAATTGCTCCATGCGAGTCTTCAGTTTTTTGCACTTTGATGCATGTAAACTCCACTATAGGGACCCATATATCTGTCTATACAAGATACAGTTCTCAATATGCTTTAAAGTAGAGAGTTGGTAATTTACATGAGTTCTAGTTGATTCACTGATGTAGCTCTGAATGGCTATTCTCTTGAGCAGCTTTGCAGCGTTATGATATTCAATCATGACCCACCCAGATGCGTTGACTGCTCGGTAAATTCTCAAGTCCTTTAATTTGGGAATTCTCCTTGGACCTATATTTATTTATAGGATTTCCTGGATTCTCTTGTAGCTTGACCGCAGCACTTGTGTTACAGAATTGTGGAGGTCCTTCACACTGCGGCATGGAGTGTAGTGCTCTTGTGACAGATGATGTTGGTGGTACGAAATCTGCCGCTTTGCAGTGCATCCATCTTTTATACAACGAGACCTTTGTAGCTTTACTGCTTGGACAGGCGATTGCTCTTTTCCTTATGCATAACGGATCAATATCTGCAATGTGTTGTGGCTGGGCAAATTTCTTTCTGTCACTGGTCTAAAGGGATTTGTCTAGTACCCAGTAACAATAGTTTTTGTACAGTCCTCATATCTCGTTAGTTTTGTATGTGCCACTACCTTCCACATAATACCATGTAGCACTTAGACTTAGAGAGCAGCTTCCTTTCCTCCTGTTGATTAGCTTGTAAGTTGTTTCTACTAGGGCTTATGATTGCAAATAAATTCCATCTTGTAGCATTCAGTTGGTCTGAACTCCATTGCTTCGTGAGGGAGCAGGAGAGATTTTTTCACATGCTTGGCTGTTAAAAATGTTCTGTAATATTCTGAATATTAACTACAGTGTCTCATAGGATAAAAATTTGTTTTGAACTTACAAATGCAGGCTACCCAGTATGCAAGACAATTGGGCGTGCAACTAGCACTTATGTTAATGTCATAGGTGAGATAAATATCTCTTTTTTGGTAATTAATTTTTTGATATATTTTCAATCCGAACCAAACGACCAGCTTGTACCCAGTTAACCGGTTGAACTAGCTGGTTTGGTCCGGTGGTTATTGCCTATTAGGCCTGATTTCTTGGACTTCCAGGCACATTGGACATGCTTGGGGCTGCTAGGGTCCCTGCTGGTCCCTCTCAATCTGTCGCTGTATATGTTTGCATGGTTAAAAATATTTGTATGTAATATGTGCTTATGTGTATTAATGCAGCTGTAAGAAAAATTTGCCGTATAGCTACTGCCCGTGCTTGGCAAATGAAATATCTGTTTGAGATATCGATTCATGTTCTTTTCATCTCGACTCTTGCAGATCAGAAGAAACCACACAGTGGTGTCACTGTCAAGATGATAAGTGATGGTGGCAAGTCTAATTGTTCACTTTCTGTATCCATCATATGTGATCCAAGTAGAGTTCAAGTAAGAATCTGACTATAATCAATTTCCATAACCTAGTTGGTTGCTCGGAGTCCATAGTTATATTATAACATGATTGTATATTCTCTGTTTTTTTCTTTGTTATACGAGATTTTGATTTGGGCAACTCCAACAGGGACCAAATTTACTGGAGAAATCTGGGACTTGTGACTATGTGAGTGCTCTATAAACTGGAAGTCTTTTTTTTTATTCTCCCGTAATTAACAATGTGTTTGTAGGATATGGAACGAGAGGATGTATGTGTGATCCTAGCAAAATCACATGAGCATGTGTACTTTTTTGTCTTTCCATGGTCCTGAAGTTCTTTCTGGTTCCATGGTTAATGCAATGCTCAGAGGATGAGACTGTTTTCTGGTGCTTTATCATCACCAACATCATAATTCTATCAGGGATGCATCAAGTGGTTTCTGATAGTTTCTTCTTTATCCAGAGCACTTGACAGAAACAATAATAGTGAAGTCATGATCAAATAGCGGGATCATTGGTGCAGTATTAGCTAGAGATGTGAAGAGTCCGTCAATATATGCTGAAGTTTAATGATATTAGAACTTGGGCATTGTTCGTGTATTCACATTAATTGAAGATCAGCTAAAGATGCATGTTTTATTTGCTTATATGACCGTTAAAAGAAAGGTGATGGTGAAGGTTAATTAGATGCATTGATTTGGTTGGGATAATCTGGAATAACATTTCGCATATCTTATTTCAGGCTACATCGTTGAGGCATCCTTCTGGCTGTGCTAAAATAATATACGTTCATGGACATGGATGGGGTTGGTTTGGTATCCTCCTGATAATGTGAGTTTCTTATTTCCTTCTTAGGTCCTTTAAATTTTTGTGAAATATATATTGTCCAAGTAATTTATTTTTGACCATGCTGTCTTGATTTTCTGATACCATGTATATCTGAATTACAGAAGCCTGTGTCTCTTTGGAGGGTATCTACTTGCTGGTACAGTGTACAGATACTTTATGCTTGGAGTTCATGGTATAGATGTACGTTTCCAACCCAGTCATTACTTTTCTTTCTTTGCTAGATGCCTTTGTTATCAGAATTTCACTTGTAGTACACTAACATGAGACACTCTTAAGTCTAAAGGTATTATCATCCTAATCCTCACACGGTTTACCTGATATTCTCACACTTCACGTAGTGAACCAAATGACTCTTGTACACCTACAAGTGAGACAATGCAAAATTCTTTTGCATGGGTACTACGTGTAGCATTTTAATTGTTCATTACGCAGCTCATTCTTGTACCTGCTAATATAGGTGATTTTTTAAGTTCCTTTTCTTTGTTCACATCTTATATTTGTCACATCACCTTCTGTTGAGTAAATTCGAGAACTTTATGGTACCGGCTAATTTTGTTCTGGATTGTCTTGCCTTGCTGTTTAGAGAACAAATCCTCTCTAATCTTTTTCGGTTAATGTCCTTTGTTGAAATTCGAATTTCAATGGTTCAATTAGGACCTCTATATACTTTGACAAAAAGGCACGCGTGTTCCTTTTGTTATTTAATGTGCTATTGACAAAATCTACTGTTAGTGCTGCTTCATTATTTGCTGGTTATCTAATATTATCAGTGTTTTTCCCACTACTTTTTCAGGCAATTCCAAACCTAGAGTTTTGGGCTAGCTTGCCACATAGAACACAGGTACCCTACTCATGCGTGATGTTACTTTGAAATGATCATGTGCTAACAACAGGATAAGTTAGAATGTTAGTCAACTATGCTTTGGTTGTGAATCTTTTTCTACCTTTGCTTAATTGAACTAGACTTTACTTATCTGAACGCAGAAAATGAAGAGAACTAGATCTTAAGAAGTTCTGTTGGGGAAATAATACTGGGTTCACACTGGGAATGATATGACTTAAGGCAGGATGTAGGCTTATACGTGCGCAGGTGGACTACAACTTCAGGATATTTTATGTTTAGCATGTATCTCTCTCAAAGATATTGGTTCGTCAAGATCTCATTACCCGTCCTCCAATCAGAAGAACAGATGGAAGTTCTTCATTCTTGATGTCCAACTCACGTGCTCTTGAAAATTTCCATTGCTGAGCAGATTAGATCTACACGAATAGCAAAATCTTAGCCCTTTTTTTCTATTGAAAACATTGTTTAGATCAATCGATTAAGTATTCATTGATGACCAAAACAATGGGCGCACACTGCAGAAAACAGTGAACCAGCATTATTGTGCAATGCAGGACTCCTTTTGCTACTCTCAATCGAGTAAAATTTTGTTGTATTAAGAAAAATTGTGTACAAGAGAGTGGAGCTTATAATATGTCTCCCTGCAACTTTTATGGAAGTCTGTGCTGGACCAGCTAGCCTTTTGGAGGCTATGTGCATTTGTATCATTTGTCAATCTTTGTACCAGTTGGCTTATACTTACATTCGGCTTTATTGTTTGCAGGGTTTAGTTATGTCTCTAGTGCAAAAGTTTCGAGGGCCTTCTGAAGGTCACCGGTGCTCCTATACTTCTGTTGGCTTTTAAGCAATCAATTTTCATTCAAGATTCATTGGGCAATAATCTCCGGCTGCCTCTTATGGTGCGCATTCTAAAGATAAGAGGCAGTCTTCGAAGTTGAGAATTTGACATCGAAGATTCGATTTTGGGATCAATACCACCTATATATGAAGGCATGGCAGGACTCTCTCTCTCTCTCTCTCTCTCTCTCTCTCTCTCTCTCTCTGTTATTGCATTTTTTGAAAGCTCCAAATTCTCAACCGTTGAGGATATTTTCTTTTTGAATCTCATCACGACTACATTCTCACACTGCTTCCGTGAACAAAGTTCATTATACGTTTGCCAAGTAAAGAAGCTAACCTCTTTGTATGAACTTTTCTTCTCTTTTAAGAAATTGTCAGTAGGCTCAATTGATTCTTCAGTTAGATCGATGAGTTAGTCATATAATTGATCTACAGTTATCTTTTTAGTGTTAGGTACTTTTTATAGGCTTTGCTTTATTGCTAATGTGCATCCAAATTTCAATTTGGATGACAAAACTTGGAAATCACAAAGTTCATCATGAGCTTTTAACGTTCAATGCCAGTGCTCCAGAGGTTTCCAGTTGGTTTCTCGCTATATTCAATTGATTTTTGGTTAGTGTGAACGGATGATGTTGTGACATGATGCGGAAATTAACAGATCTTGCAATAACGCGGATGTTCTTGTTTATTGCAAGTTCGAAAGTATGCTGAGATGAGATCATTTAGTTTTCTTTTTTGTTTGTTTGTTTGTGTGAGACCATAGTCATTGAACTTAATCTGACGCTGAAGCATGGATGTTAGTGGGAGAACGAAAGGACTGGGCCCAAGTCGTAAGGCAATGTAGTCTTGATTCTCAAACCGAGAAAATATTGGCTGGGTTTTACCCTCCACGTAGGCGATGGGCAAGACCACTCAGGAGTCGACACGTGGCTCCACGTAGGCGACGGCGTCAGAGGTTCAAAATTTGCGCGCGCCTCTCCTGGGGCCCACCCTCTGACGCTCTCTCTCCTCTGCTCGCCTCTGCAACCGTGTCTCGTCCTCTCTCTCCTCTCTCTCTCTCCCCGTTCTCCGTTCCGTTGCGGGGGGAGAACAAAAATCGAACCTTGTGCTTCCATTTGCTCTTCCCCTCCTCTGCTCTCTCTCCCCGTTCTCGCCGACGCTCCTCCGCACGACGCCGACGGCCCTCCACCTCCGCCTCCGCCTCCACAGGTTGCCCGCGACGCCTACGCCCTTTCCACTTCCGCCGGTTGCCTCCGTCGCCCCCGACTCCGACGCCGACGCTGACGCCGACGCGGCCTCCGCCTCCGCCCCTGAACCCGACTCTGACGCCGACGCCCCTCCGCCGGTTGCCTCCGTCGCCCCCGACTCCGACGCCGATGCCGACGCAGCCTCCGCCTCCGCCCCTGAACCCGAGTCGGACGCCGACGCCTCTCCGCCAGTTGCCTCCGTCGCCCCCGACTCCGACGCCTCCGCCTTCGCCCCTGATGCCGATGTCGACGCCGACGCCCCTCCACCTCCGCCTCCGCCTCCACAGGTTGCCTCCGTCGCCCCCGACTCCGACACGGACGCCTCCACCTCCGCCTCCGCGAGGGACATCAACGACCTGCCGAAGAACGCGGCCAACTATCCTGTTGGTCCTTTCGGCCCGAAGGTTAGTCTCATAGAGTGGATTGCGAATCCGAGATGTGCATTTTATCTCTTCGACATGTGTTCTTACTATGAGATGTGATAGTTTGTGTCTATAGACTGATCTGTTTACACTTGGAGTGCATTATTGGTCTCATGCTGCTTTTGATAGTTGTATTTTACTTATTATCTAATCATTGTTCGTTTGATGCGCTATAGTAACGTCTCGCGTTTGATGTTTATATATGGATCTTCGCGCTGATGAGTTCCTTTCCATATTGTCGAGACATTCAAGTCAGAAGGCTGCGGTTATAGGCACTTCTAAATGTTTGAATGGGAGAGTTTTTTGGTTTTTCTGACAATGTTGGATTAGTTAATCGCTATATGTTCAAATGGTGCGGATGTTTTGTCTTTTCTATTTCTGAACGAGCGCTTACTGTGAACTCATGCTGTCACTTTGCATTCAATTTTGTCAATCCAGTGAAACAAAGTGATAAATACAATCGACTATTTTTTTCCCTATTTGCTAAGTGCTTATCACAAAGTGAAATCATTGGCTCAACAGGACCAGTAAAGCTACATTGACCAATAATTTTGGTCAGAACAGTATAGAATTTTTGGTCAATTATGCATTGTGAAAGTGCAATTTGGAGGCTTTACATGCATTGTTATGATATTGGTCAATAAACAAAAAATACAACTCAGTACTGGGAGTTTACAAAGTTGTAGAGGCATGTCGCTTGGTGGCTGATTGTTCATTTGCGAGTCCAAGTTTGACAACCAACGAAAGCTGTTTACCATTGATTATCGAGTTAAGGTAGGAGCCTGGATTTCCTGGAGAAAATGGTTTCTCAATTACTACAGACATCAGCATAAATCCTCGCCAATCATTTGCTCCATCATGCAAGAAACCGGCCCTATAATTGCCCTCGACCTGGTCTTTCTGCTGCTGTGTCTGAATAATCGGACAAGAACGGGGACGGGTTTGAGTTTCGCCAAGAACATTTCCTTCTTGCTTATTCGTCAGTTGTAATACAGACAGAGGGAGAGAGAGGCAGGAAGAATGGGGAAAGAGAAAGCGGGTTTGGTCGCGTTGCTGATAATTGTGTCGAGCTGGTGTGTTTCGTCGTCCTCCTACTCCTCTTCT
Source organism: Eucalyptus guilfoylei (assembly GCA_016097605.1). Taxonomy (NCBI): domain Eukaryota; kingdom Viridiplantae; phylum Streptophyta; class Magnoliopsida; order Myrtales; family Myrtaceae; genus Eucalyptus; species Eucalyptus guilfoylei. The sequence goes on from CM027869.1 coordinate 24,149,500, forward strand.
TCTTCTTTCAGAGGTGATCTGAGCAGAGGCAAAAGGCGCCTTTGACTTTGGGTCGGCATCATCGTCGCTGGTTCTCAATCGGGTCGGGTCATCTGTTGTCTTTCCACTCCATGGCAATGTTTTCCCAACTGGGTACCCTTCTTGACCTGTCTTCAGTTCAGTTCAGCATTTCATTTATTAGTCAGAGAGAGAGAGAGAGAGAGAGAGAGAGAGAGAGGTGATGCACCTGCATTTTTGCTCCTTCAATGAATTCTTGAATGCCTGGGTGACTCTCTGCTGTGCCGTTCACGTTTAGAAAGTATGGGTCATCTCTCACATTTAACTGTCTTTGGTGATATGAAAAGGTCTTTTTTCCTCCAAAAGTTCAAAAAGTTCCTACAGTTTGGCTTGTTACTACGTTGGATTGCTGTTTGATGACCTGAAGATTCATCCAATCCAATGTCATAGTGACTTATGTCTCCCTAAGTGGTGACCATAGATACTATTATCACCCCACTTAGGAATTCCTGAAGTTTCAGTATGTTGATCATCAGATTAAATCTTTCACGCCAAGGGAAAATTGCTTGGAAGATTCTATATGGTTTTCATCACATTAAAGCGTCTCTTTCTCGAGGGGAAGTTGTGTTTTATCAGTTTCCATACATTTTTATTCTATATGTCATAACGATGTAGTGCTTTTCTTCTCTTTCTTGATCGCTGGGTGTTTCTCAATTGTTAACTTCATTCTCACTTTGCTTGTCATTCATTTTGTGTCCCTTTTCTGTCACACTTCGCTAATTGACTGTTCAATCTTTTGAAGCATAATGCTCCTCTCTTCATGCGATAATCAGATCTGAATATTATAAAAGCTTGTGTATTTGCCAAGACTGATGATCAAGTGAACTGCCTATTTCAGGTCATATAACACAACTGTCTTCATTGGGCAGCCACCAAAGCCTTACTTTCTTGATCCCGACACTGGTAGTGACCTCACATCGCTCCAATGTGATGCCCCTTGTGTACGATGCACCCAGGTAGATTTTATTAGTTTTCAGAGGTCATATGATTTGTTTCTCAAATCTATGAATTTTTGTTGATAATCCTAAAACTTTGCTCAGATGTTTGTTTCGAATGGTCTCATGATGTTATGCAAGGTGATAAGTGCTAATAACTTCTCATCATTTTCTTATTGTAGACGCCACATCTGCTTTATCGACCCAACAAGGACCTAGTAATCTGCAGGGACCCAATTTGCGCGTCCCTGCATTCAGGCGACTACAGATGTGACCACCCAGAGCAATGTGACTACGAGGTGGAGTATGCAGATGGCAGCTCTTCTCTTGGTGTACTTTTAAAGGATGTCGTTCATCCCAAGGATATAAACTCCTTTCTCTTTTGCAGGTCCAGAAGGTTCTAAAATTCCACCAATGGAAAAGTCTCAAAATGCTTTAACTGTTGGTCCATCATTACGACTTCAAGGATTGTTAGTACCCTTCTTCTCTTTCAAACAACCATCCCTTGGTCAAGAGAATCAAGTTACCTCCATACCTTCACTGAGATATCTCACACATTTTATGCTTTTTAAATTGCTTATCAAAAAAGAAAACATTCAGATTTTTGGCCATTGTATGTGGTATTACTGATTTCCAGGTTTTTTTTTTTTTTTTTTTTTAATGTGTTGCAGCTCTTTTAATTTTTGTAGTTTTCTTTGTGGATTTTATTTAAATTTGTTTGTAAAGCTTTTTCAGTAGAACATTCGACATAATGTTGCTCATGTTCATTCATCTTCCTCAGAAATGATGTTGGTCTACATGGAAAAGGCACTGCTATTGTCTCTGCTTCTGGATCATCAGACAGGTAAATATGTTGTATTGCATTCTATTTTAGTGTCTGTTGGAGTGTCTTTTGCTTCTTCTTTTTTCCCATTAAGGCGATCGGTCGCATAATTTGACTTTTCTTCAATAGGAAAGACCTTAAATCTAAAAGAACATTTTTTATATTTATATTTTTTGGTTTAAACACACAAAACCTTGAATAGAAGAGGTTAAGGTCTACATGTGTTGGCAATTCTTCCTTTTGGTAGTTAAGAGATCACATTTGTGTAATTTAGCAAGTTTTTGATTTTTAAATTGTTTGATTCTATGAATTACTATCTGTCGTGCCTAAAGAAATTTACTCTTCATGAGTTGCTGGTCATTGTAATCGTGCTCTGAAACTAATCTGCATCTAGACTAGTTGTTCTACATCACCTATTGTTGGACCCATAGCTGGTGTAGTGTCTGTTACATGCATCAGTTGCTCATGCTTTGTAATTATTCAGAGGCATCGACAAACTAGGGCAAATACCTATGTATCCTATATTTTTGGTCAAAATAGGACTTTTATATTACTGTTACTTTTTTAATATGTTGACATGCATCTATTTGCACAATCCACTGAAGTAACATCAGAACATTTCTTAATGGTTTCTGAAAAGCTGTTTCATGGATTCTCATAATTCGACTCATGCATTCAAGGATCACTGAGTCATCTTAAGTTCTGCTCTAAGGTACTTAATCTGCTTTGGCCTCATGCTCTCACTCTGTTTTTAGGAATTTGTCTACCTCAGCCATTATGGAAAGAATTCCAAGCAGGTGGCCACGTCCTGTGTGGCATCCTCCATGGAAGAACTACAGGGTGAGAATTGTGGCCTAATTTTTCTGGCAGCTAGAAGAAAGTTCTTGTTTTGTTTCAGTAATAGTTATGGTGTCATGTGATAATTATACATTTGAATTTATCATACAGCTGTGTCTTGTCCATGTTATCGTATCTGCAGTTATTTGCTCGCTTACTTGGATTGTTATGTGTTTTGTTTTCTCCTTTTTGTATGTGCAAGGTCATAAGTGGGCATTTGGGATGGGTGAGATCTATCGCATTTGATCCTAGCAATCAATGATTCTGCACTGGCTCTGCAGATTGGACAATTAAGGTATTAAGCTTTTACAATTGTGCTTTTTGATGATTCCTGGTCTTCTTTTGTTTGTAAAATTTGCTGATCATAGATGCTCATTTTTTAGTTCTTTGGTTGCTACCATTTGCTAATTTAAATTTCTATGTATAGTTCTTTTGGTTAGTTGAATGAGATGATTGTTAGAATCATTGAGTCGCCAGAAAGTTGATCACTCTTTTCTATGGCAGCATTTTGTTCTAAAACTTTTTTGAAGTGGTATCCTTAATTCTAATGTTATTTCGAATTGCATGATCTCTGTGATTTAATTGTATAAAGTACAATTTGAGATGGAAATTGCTATTAAAAGTTTTGAAATAGATGAGCGTTGACGTTGCGGAGATGAATTCTAAATGCCCCCAACTGCAATGCATGAGCTTAAAGCTTTGAGTCATAATTATTAAGCATTTTGTTATAGGTCAAAGTTCTCAACAAACTTGCTTCAGCTCGAGCTTCAGGAGCAGGTAACGGCAGCAGAGTCTTGACAGATTTGGTAGAGGGTCTTGAAGAAGCAGCTGTTGCTGTAGAATTGAGGTTGAGGATCAACCAGAGTCATCTGGACTTAAAGGGAGGGTACGTGGTTTCTTGGTTTCTAGCAATGTCGTTTTCTTTTTCCTTCTCTAAGATCCTGATAGTGTAGAGGTTATAGATCTTTCCGAGACTATGGAGAGGCAGTGTTGAAGCACTTGGAGAACTCTATTGATTTAGACCCAAAGCTTTAGAAAGCTCCAGTAAATTATGAAGGAGTAACTTTTAAATCGATGAAGTTATTCTTAATAGATTGGACCTCATCATTTCAGCAGCTATTTATATTGTGTATTATTGTGTTCATTTGCTGAGGAGACAAGTTAATGCTCTAATTCTCTATTAAAGTACATACATTCTGAATGCTCCTGGGGATGGGAGCAAGAAGGAGAGTTAAACGTCGCAATGGAGTCCATGTTGGTTCTTGATTTGTATCTACAAGAGGAGTCAAAATTATAGTCCACAATGAGTTGAGCAAAATGCTGTGTGCTTACCAAAATAATATCTGAACTAGTGACCTCAGAGGAGTATTTTACTATAAAGTAAATGCAGGTCCATCATGCTATCTAGTTAATTCCTCTCTTCTTCTCTCCCTGAATAGCGCAAGACACTGGGTGAGCTTTGCATTTTGCATGTGATGCTGATCTCTAGTCTGATTGCTGCTTAAACAGGTCCGGGTATCTGGGTTTGGAGGATGGTTCCTTCTGAGGCTCTCGCTTCATGATCCTGTTCTTCCTCTTAACATTGAGGTAGAGGAATCTCTTACACAAGCTACCATAAAAATGATTTTATTGGATTAAGAATTCAATTCAAAATTTACCTGCTGTAGGCACCAACTCACGATGATGCTGTAAAACTTGGACTTGCCGTGCTTGGGGATGTTAAGGAGTTTGCAGCTTTGGATACATCCGCTTTAGACAAGTTTGTTCAAGTATCATGAGCCAATGATGCAGAGCGCTTTGGTACAAGTATCGTTCGGCACATTATACTGGCAGTTAAAGTCGGCTTTGGCATCTACCTCTGTACAGTACGTATAATCAGTGCGTCAGTCTCTGATTCTGAGGAGGTTCATTTTTCAGATGGTTTTGGTCACAGGCACTCGAAATACTAGTTGATGGCTATGTTTACTTTAGTTTTTACTTATGTTCCATGTATGCTACAGAGATGTTATGATAAATAAGAAACTTTCTTCGACTACAGAATTTGTCGGAGGGATGTTTGAAGTTGTGATGCAACTAGTTTTTCTCGTTTTTATAATGTTCGATCAATTTTGATTGCGTGTATCTCCTGATCATTGTTCTTTACATGGAATGTGCAATTTCTGTGCTTAAATGTTGTGATGTTTCCCAAAGACATCCCACGCGTCTAATGTTTGTAATGATGAAGACTCGTATTGGACATCCTGATGAACTGACCTAAATCTCTTGCGAGCCGAGATTTTCCTGGACAGATGTCCGGCGGTTCGGCGTCATTAGCATGACCAAGTGGGGACAAAATGACAAGTCAATCTTTTTAAGCAACCGATTAAGTGTTACAATTAAATAAAGGAATCTGGTCTTTGAATTCAAAGAGTTACAAACTCGGGGTGGCAATGATGTCTCTTTATCGAGTCTTATCTTGAATTTTATCTTGTGAGGCTTTAACTCCATCGAAGATGACTTCTCCTGCAAGTCAATTTTCAAGAACTACAAATGTGTTAGAAGAAAGATGGCAAAAATATAAAATATACTAAATGCTAGGTCTAACTGAGCATATGGAGTCATTCAGCCACCAAAGATACATAACAACTTGCCAGCATGTGCCGGCTAATGCCAATGGAGTCCCAAATCTGGTCCCCTGTGCAAAATATGCAATCAAATTGAAGCCAGCTATGCGAGAGTTCTATGAACATTTTTTGTCCCACTTCAGACCACAATGTGAAACAGCATTATTTAGCTTTCTTCTTCTTTTTTTTTTTTTTTTTTTTTTTGGGGGGGGGGGGGAGGGGGAGGCTCAAGGGGAGAGAGGTCATCCATTCAACTAAGAACATCTTCAAGCTCTCAAGACAGCCATACGAGCCATAGTTTCCTTGTGCATTTGGTTGCAACTTTTCTCGACAAAATCAAGTAGCTTTCCCAAATTTTTTGCCCACAAGTTCAAGATGTCATTGCTGTCTTTTGTCATATGTTCCAGATGACTCCCATCAGCTAGTCTATCTTTTATCACAAAAGTTGAGATTATTTTCCATCCTCTGCTTCACGCTCAAGACAAAGCAACCAAAGAGGAGGCTGAGCAGCTCATTGTCCACACAATACAGTATAGTCAAAAGATGCATGAGCTCGAATTAACCAGCCATAGGATGGTTGTAGATGTACTCAATAGCAAGACGACAGGAGTCAATTTTATCAGCTTCCAAATCTGGGATTTCGAGCTTAAATTCTTCTTCCAGTGCCATTACAATCTCTATGTTGTCCAAGCTATCTAGACCCAAATCATTTTGGAAATGCACATCAGGAGTCACCTGCAAAAACAGAGAGAAACCCGTCTTATGAAATCCTTGCCAATTTGCAATGTCATTCTTTCATTTAATCATTACACGAGATTGGAAGAGCAAGATGTTCTACATACAACCAACATTTCTTTTATACACGATTTTCCATTTAAGCTTCGGCACCCTTTTGGTGCCCCAAAACAACAGTTTTGCATGGAGAAGAGGAAGATAGCAATCAAGCACAGGGCCTCTTTAATAAGAGAATGCAAATGAGTAACTTCACCTTAATAGTGTGCTCAAACTCCATCAACGAGTGAGATATATTGGGAAGCAAATATAGTGACAAAAAAGAAACTGACCAAGCACTCAAGGAACTGAGAAAATATGAGCATAAAGCAATAGGGAGGGAAAGAAAGAGAGACATAACAAATACATATCCTCAGCAGCAGTACATGACAATTGAAAGATGAAAATCAACTAAGATTCACCAAAAATAGAGTTATGACAAAAGAAATTAGAAAGCCAATTGCAACCGAATCAATCAAAGGCTCTTTAAATGTAGTGTGTAAATCCTTTTCAGAAAGTAACCAGACATACTTCAGAATCTGATGGCAAAAAGCTGATCTTTGCGTTTTCAGTGGAACTCCAACATCTTTTAAGGACAACATACACCTGTTGTCCTTGGAAATACAAAGGATTATCCATCAGAATTGGTCTTATTAAAAATTCCCATAAGCATCCATCTGTACTAATGTAGTTTAAAGGACATTCAGTCCAACATGTTATACATTTGATATTTAGGTTCTTTCCTCTTCCTCATTTTAGTTCTTTCTGTAGTTTCTCTTGTATACTGTGTGTAAGTATAAAAATATATTTGACTTTACTGACAGATCTTATATAAAAAAGCAGGGCAATTTTTAACAAAATGCCATCTCCAAGGAGCAGGAAAAACAGGGGATCTTTTCAATTGCTGGACATTCAACATAATTAAGGGAATAAAATATGATTGTCAAGATGGAATATCCAATTGTCAAATGTGATTGTCAAGATGGAATATCCAATTATTAAAAAGTTCTAAGAAAACTAAACTTACAATATTTAGCCCATCTCGTTTGACACCTACACTAATTAACTATATATTCTAAGGGAATAAAATATCCCAATCATTATCGTTTATGAGTAAAATGACATAATCCTACTACTGATATGCATGGGCTAATAATGAGAGACATTGGGACTAAATTCCACATGAAAAACAAACAGTCACTTAATAAAACTAGATGAACAAATGCCTCCAGCTTTGTCACCAACCATCTCTACCTATTACTCATGCTACATCAAGCGAAGAGGAATCAGGAGCTTTTGTTGCCGCATTCATTGCCTTGTATGAGCAAAACTCTACAAAATTCCTAGGGTAGACTGAAGGTTGCCTAGCACTTTCAAGTATCTCTTCATCAAAACGATGGCACAGTTCTTCAGTGGAAACTTTAAGGATCCTTAATATATAAGCAAGTAGATAAATCAAATCAATTTATAAGAAATACAAGAAAAAGCACCCAATCAGGCTAATAGTTAGATTGAGGTAGCTACACGAGTGCAAGACTACAATCCTAAAAGTGCCATTTTCATTTTGAATGCCAATACCACTTTTTATCTAAACTCCTGAAGCCCACCTGGACTCATCATTCAGGTCCCCACTCAAGTAGAGTCAAAGATAAGCAGTGGCATATTCTAAGCATTGAGGAATATCAAATATTCCATTCGAGCAACTTTCCAGGATTAAGTTAAAGCTCCATATCTGAAACAATACTAAAGTAACAGTATGTACTGCCGCGCCCTATCAAAAACCACTTCTCTCTCCAGAATATTTGCCCAAAACCATCAAAAAGCAAGAAGCTGCTGACTGCTTGCCCAAAACACATGGAAACACTCATGTCCGCACATGCATGTGCACATCAGAAACAGCTTCTCCAAGTTCATCATTGTTTAATCAGCACTAAATAAAAGACCGAAGGCAAAGGGACAGATGACTTAACACTCAGTTACAGACACCTCTTATCAGCATCTCGTTGAGCGAAACCATCAATTGCATGCCTTAAACATCAGGCAAGCGTGAACAACAGATAGGTTCCTCACAATCTCACGCGAACATTTTGGCAGCAACTACAATAGACAAGCTCATGTACGATTTCAGTCACTGCCTGATGCTAACATAGGCCTAATATCGAAACTGCCATTCAAGCCCAATCAAGTCAGCACAAGCCATCATACATTACAGCTGCCATCACCGATCCAAATTTCACAAGCATTCCTAAGTCCACACTAAATTTTCAAAAAACAAAATGCATACTGCGGCATAGTCTGAACCTAAAGCCGCCGCCGCTCTTTCAAACATTGCGCACCGAGCAGCACAAACCTCCGCCGACACCTCGAGGTACGTTCACTCGATAGAGAGTTCGAATCTCCCGGAAAGCACATTCACTTTCAGGCTGGTCGGTCGGTCGGTCGCGAGCGGAGAAAGGAATCGGAAGCGGCGCTCACCTGGAACAGCGAGACGTGACGGAGTTGGCAAAGGGGGAGAGGAAGGGGAGGGGCCTGGGGGCGGAGGCGGAGGGGCGGCGGAGTCGGGGGCGACCGAGGCAACTGGCGGAGAGGCGTCGGCGTCCGACTCGGGTTCAGGGGCGGAGGCGAAGGTTGCGTCGGCATCGGCGTCGGAGTCGGGGGCGACGGAGACAACCGGCGGAGGGGCGTCAGCGTCAGAGTCGGGTTCAGGGGCGGAGGCGGAGGCCGCGTCGGCGTCAGCATCGGCGTCGGAGTCGGGGGCGACGGAGGCAAAATTGACAATATTTTCTCAAGGGTAAAAAATAGTCGATTGTATTTATCACTTTGTTTCACTGGATTGACAAAATTGAATGCAAAGTGACAGCATGAGTTCACAGTAAGCGCTCGTTCAGAAATAGAAAAGACAAAACATCCGCACCATTTGAACATATAGCGATTAACTAATCCAACATTGTCAGAAAAACCAAAAAACTCTCCCATTCAAACATTTAGAAGTGCCTATAACCGCAGCCTTCTGACTTGAATGTCTCGACAATATGGAAAGGAACTCATCAGCGCGAAGATCCATATATAAACATCAAACGCGAGACGTTACTATAGCGCATCAAACGAACAATGATTAGATAATAAGTAAAATACAACTATCAAAAGCAGCATGAGACCAATAATGCACTCCAAGTGTAAACAGATCAGTCTATAGACACAAACTATCACATCTCATAGTAAGAACACATGTCGAAGAGATAAAATGCACATCTCGGATTCGCAATCCACTCTATGAGACTAACCTTCGGGCCGAAAGGACCAACAGGATAGTTGGCCGCGTTCTTCGGCAGGTCGTTGATGTCCCTCGCGGAGGCGGAGGTGGAGGCGTCCGTGTCGGAGTCGGGGGCGACGGAGGCAACCTGTGGAGGCGGAGGCGGAGGTGGAGGGGCGTCGGCGTCGACATCGGCATCAGGGGCGAAGGCGGAGGCGTCGGAGTCGGGGGCGACGGAGGCAACTGGCGGAGAGGCGTCGGCGTCCGACTCGGGTTCAGGGGCGGAGGCGGAGGCTGCGTCGGCATCGGCGTCGGAGTCGGGGGCGACGGAGGCAACCGGCGGAGGGGCGTCGGCGTCAGAGTCGGGTTCAGGGGCGGAGGCGGAGGCCGCGTCGGCGTCAGCGTCGGCGTCGGAGTCGGGGGCGACGGAGGCAACCGGCGGAAGTGGAAAGGGCGTAGGCGTCGCGGGCAACCTGTGGAGGCGGAGGCGGAGGTGGAGGGCCGTCGGCGTCGTGCGGAGGAGCGTCGGCGAGAACGGGGAGAGAGAGCAGAGGAGGGGAAGAGCAAATGGAAGCACAAGGTTCGATTTTTGTTCTCCCCCGCAACGGAACGGAGAACGGGGAGAGAGAGAGAGGAGAGAGGGACGAGACACGGTTGCAGAGGCGAGCAGAGGAGAGAGAGCGTCAGAGGGTGGGCCCCAGGAGAGGCGCGCGCAAATTTTGAACCTCTGACGCCGTCGCCTACGTGGAGCCACGTGTCGACTCCTGAGTGGTCTTGCCCATCGCCTACGTGGAGGGTAAAACCCAGCCAATATTTTCTCCTTGAAACCGCGTAAATCCAGCGGTTGACATCGTTTCACGTGGCATTGGAAATGATGAACTGCCGTGTGAAGTATCTTAGAATCGTGACCGTAGCTAAGTCACGACTCACCGAACGCACGGTAGAGGTTGGAGTCTGTACCGCATGATGTTGATTTATCGTTTGGCCAAAAGGAGATATAAATTGTGCTGTATTGACAACTTAGCCCTCGGAGACATAAGGAAGAACAGAAGCAAGGAAAACGTAGTCTGATCTGCTTGAAACCAAGTCATCAGATAATTACTCTCTCTCTCTCTCTCTCTCTCTCTCTCTCTCTCTCTCTCTCACGTAGAAGCAACTGCAATGCATCACCTTTCTTTCTGCTCAATTATGATGAAAAAACTTCAGCGGGTGTCCAGGGGCTGAAGGCAATGAAATCCGTGTGTTTAACTGGAATTAGAAGAAAGCAAGAAAAGGACAATCCTCTTCCCTTGAACAGGAAAAGATAAAATGAAATGAGCTGCAGCTGCAACTGACATGTGCTGATTCTGTGGAGCTGATTATCTTTTTTTTTTTTTTTTCAAAAGCCTTTCTAAGTTTTCGAGGTTCTCTATTACGCTTCACTCATTAGGCTAAACAATAGACGAATCTGATCAGAACAAAAATCAGATTTTGTCACTCCACAACTCCTCCCTTTTATCACCTAATAATACAATCCACCTCACACCGAGATCTTTACTGAAAAACATAGTGCGGCGTTCTTTCAGCTGCAAGCGCATTGCATATGAGGAATTAAAATGGACAATGCCCAGATCGTCATTCTTCTAGACAAATCATTCATGTGCATATGAGGTCAATCCATCACATGCTTCCATTATATATAAATGGTTCTGATTGCCAGCTATCTATTCTAACATAAGGAGCTCCCCCAACTGGTGAGGAATCCAGAATAAGCAAGTAGGTAAATGCTGCCACCAACTGAAGCTGAAATGTCACCTAATGTTTGGTTAATCATTTTACCTAAACCCCCTAAAACATAATAAAAAAGTGCACACTTGCTCTCTCTCTCTCTCTCTCTCTCCTCCTCCCCCCCCAACCCAACTGTCTTGTTTCTCCTGTCGTTTCCGTTTCCTTCCTCCGACCGATGATTGAGTTCTTTCGCCTAGTAGAAGTGACAAGGACGTGCATACTTTTTAATTCCATTTATCCAGGGGCAAACCTTGCATTTGAAGTCAAGCCACATCATGCCTCGCCCACTTCCTACCCTCCACAAGATAAAAAGAAACAGAAAATCGTCTGGACCGGATCCAACCCTCGATCTTTAATGTCATTTTCATTTCGTTTCCCTTCCCTTTTTTCTATAACGCGAGGAAAATATCTGATTTGGCTCTATTGATCTTTACATATGCACGCAAGATATCCAGGCCATCCGTCCCGTCCATACATATCAAAGAAAGCTCTGTTTGCAAAACAACGGGCGCAGCTTGCACTTAAAGCGAATGTATTTGCCTAATATAAGCGATAGTTTTGTTGAGATATCATCCATTGCCGGACAAGGCAATCAAAGGTTATTAGAAGTACACTTGTACTTTCATGTGCCTCAACAGCAAATAAACTCGCCGACTTCATTGAGCTTCGGATGCGCCACCGATTTCATGAACGTCATGCTTGCAAACGTATGTCGTTCCTGTTTTTCTCCTAGTAATAATCATTCGCTGTGTGAAGAGATGCTACATTTATAGTACTTGCAAAAAAATTTACCCCAAAAGCGACAATAATCACTTTAACTATCTATAGTATATTATTTTATCAATTTATGCATATTTGGCCTCGAGATTAGACATTAGTTTGGGACACCACGTGCTTTTTGATTTCTTCAATGTTAGTCTTCTAACGTCTAGCATAGATGCTTTTCAAATTGTGCAAGAGCTTCGTTAGCTCTTGAATCGCACATCAATGGTCATATCATCTTAAATGACTCTTTTTCTACCAAGCTTTTGTATTTGAATCCTAAGTTATGGTTATTTTGCGAAAAATTAATGATTTAAAAAGTATTTTTTTAAATAATAATTTATTTCTATTAAAAAATTAAGAAAATTATATTATTCGTTCAAAAAAATTATTTGATAATTATTTTAGACAATAAACAATCTTTTTTAGGAAAATATTATCCAAATATTATTTTCCATGAAATAGATGAAGCTTTAGTGTCACAACCCTTTGCATAGACCCAGCTGAGCTATTCTCCATATTTCCAAGACAAAGTAAAGTTACAGAATCATAATTGACAAATTTCGAACATAAAGTTTAAAAAAGGAGAGAAGGAAACCATAAACATGGTGCGCACATTACGTGGACTGTGGATACCACTTAAAAATGGAAATACGGAGATGGTGTCAAGAATATGGTATTAAAAGAATTGGGACAATTTTGGCATGAGGAAGGCCCAATGATGAAGTTTCCAAATCCACATCGTGGCATCATGGTGCTCCGAAGTTTGACATGATGAGAGGAAAGATTGTTTCCAGGGCTAAAATGATGGTCATGATGCCTCAATTATGTTCGCACAAATTATAAAATTGGCAACATGTTGGATCAAGTTAATTATGTAATGCAAATATAAACATAAAAAAATATAAGACTTTAAGGGGATGTTTAGTAACGTTTCTACTCTCGGAAATAATTTTTGTTCAAAAATACTTTTTTCTAATTTTATTTTTGGGAACAATTTTTAAACATTTTAAGATGTTTGGTAACTATGTAAAATTTTTATTCTCGTAACAAAAATGCGGACGAGGTTTGACCTTGCTCGACCAATACGAGGTCCACATCACCTAGGTGGGTAAGGCCGACCTCATGGTGGCCGGGCGAGGTCAAGCCTTACTAATGGCCAACAAGCTTGAGGCGACCTTATCAGGGGCCGACGAGGCTCCAATGAGGTTGTCGGGCCTCATTTGGCCAGTTGCCGACCATCATTGAGGCTAGCAACCTAGCTAAAAGAAGAAGAGAGGAAGAAAAAAAGAAGAAAATAAAAGAAAAAATCCTTATTTCTTGAGTTAGTCTCGGAACAAGAAGCAAATGTTTTTCTTATTTTTGTTCCAAATCGTTCTTGAAAACAAAATAAAAATAAAAATTTACTCAATGTGTTTTCTATTCTATTTTTGTTCCGGAAAACAAAAAAATAAAATACTTATTCTCGAGAGCATCACCAAACTCATCTTAAGATTCAACTTTTCTTTGCATAAATGATCTTATAAGTTGACTTCGTCAATGGCCGACACAACATCGAGAAAAAAACCTTATTAACAAATGTGACTTTGAAAATGTCGGTCGACTCTTCATAACATACACTATTGTAATATTTTTTTTCAAAGGTTCGAGGGAAATCGATACAATATAAAGAAATGAATCCTTGAAAGATCATATGGATTTTTAGAACTCCAACCAAAAAGATATATATAATTTTAGAACTACAAGATTATCGAGAGATTACATCTATCTTTTGAGATCTAATTCTTTTTAATATACTAGATTAGTTCACTATGCTATTTGTTGCAATTTTTTTCCCCAAAAAATATGGGCTAACATTCTCGACAGCCATCTTGTTATTTATATTCTCACATGATTTCTATAACTGTGGGGAAGGGATACTTCACCACATCTTGATCACGATGATCAAACGAACTATAAGCCAATCAGACGGTCAGAAACCAAAATTCACACATCAATTTCCACATTTTTTTTCCCGTTGACATTATATTTATTCACACATCAATTTCCGCATAATATAAATTAATTAATTATTTATCACAAGCCGCGTTTGCAAATTCCAAAGAAACCCATGAAAAAGCCTAAAATAAAACTCGTCACCGCCCCCCGAGTAAAGACAGAAAGCTCAGAACGCCACCACCCACCCCGATGAAATCACCTCTCTCTCCTCCGGCGTCGGCGCCGCCGTCGTCTTCGTCTTCTCCACTGAGGAAGACGCGCCTCTCCCCTTTCCTCTTCGCCCTGCTGTCGTTCATCGTCTTCGTCTCCATCCTCTACGGCGAGGACCTGGCCTGCATCTTCGGTCAACAGCTCCAAGTCCGCCCGAGCTCGGCTCGCCCCGGGCCGCGAACCGGTGAGCCGACCGGCCCCTCCATTTCCTCCTCTCACGTCGGAAAAGACGAATCCCCTGACGCGGGCGCGCCTCCCGCCGGCGGCACTACCGACGAGGAGGTCATCAACGGCGTACTTGGATCGCTAGATCAGCGGAGGAGCAGCGGCGCCGGCGGCGAACCGGTCCCGTTCGCGATAGGGAGGGGAGAGGAAGGGTGCGACCTGTTCAGCGGGAGGTGGGTGAGGGACGAGTCGGCTCGGCCGATGTACGAGGAGTCGGAGTGCCCGTACATCCAGCCGCAGCTGACGTGTCAAGAGCACGGCAGGCCTGACAAGGACTACCGGCACTGGCGCTGGCAGCCTCAATCATGTTCTCTGCCCAGGTTCCGATTTCATTTTTCATGTTCTTTTTATTCCGAAGCAAAAAGGTTTAAACTTTTCTTCACGCGTGTCGGTGACTTTTTGTCCTGTCTTTCACTTCGGGGTCTCTGTTTCTTCGTCTTCCTCCTCTTCCCTGTTGCTTCAACCTCTGAAACGGCACGTCGGTCAACATGGAGTTTCTCTTAATCTGGAAAACACTGTAGCCAGATTATTTTCCTTTTGAATCGTCAAACGAGATTAACTTCGTGGAATTAGATAGAGGAAGTTTCAAGCTTTTCGGAGCGTCTTGGAAGCTCTCGACTGCCATTAATGGGTTACTGTCGTTTCGTGAGAAAGCTTGCTTTCCGTGATGGTACATTAAAAAAGTTCCATATAATTAGAATTAGTTGGCAAGTCCGCCTCACGCCCCAAAGAAAATATGGAAGGTCCCAGTTTTGAAAGTTGACTCGCCGTTTCGGGAGATTAGAAGGTACGTGTTTTTCGCCATGGGAGTTGCCGTCCGGCGCCGGCGGCTCGGCCCGCCGGCCAGCCACAGCGTCCGCTTTGAAAACGAACGCTACTTAATGATTCTAACAACTCCGCTGTTAGATGTACCAAATGGATCAGGACAATGGGGGTGGCATTGACTTTTAGGACAGGAGAGTAATTTCTTTAGATGAACAATTGACGATGCACCTGTCTCGGAATCGAATCATCTTGACTATGTCTAGATCGATCGAGATGGCTCGCATCAATCAGTATTCTTTTCCGATCTTGATTGTGGATTCCGTCGCCTGCTTCTAGGTTCCGCGGGATGTAATCGCAAATTTTCAACTGCCACAAACTTTCCCAGTATAAAAGTCATTAGCGCAGAATAGTTTAATAGAGAGAAATCGCATCATGGATGGCGTCAAGCAGCCAGATACCTGGAACTTTTACCTGGTCATGGCCAAAGGAAGTCACTTGGAAGGGTCCTCTTATCTTTTCTCAATGCAACGTTCGGAACAAGTTCATCTGCATTAAACTTCATCGAATGCAGTTAGCTTGTCGATATTTATTTCATAAATGTAGTCCTTGAAGTATTCAAACTCTTCGAACGCATCGATCAATCTCATTGGCTCACGAGTCGCGACAGTACTATGTAGCAGAGCCGCCAATTAATTGCTCGATCGATTAATTACGTCCCCTCAGTCTTTTGTATCTGGTCAGTCAGAACTTGCTGGATTTTTTTTTTTCTTCAGGAAATTCTAAAGTTTCTTGCGACAATCTACTTGCAGATTCAACGCGACGTTGATGTTAGAGACGTTGAGAGGGAAGAGGATGATGTATGTCGGCGACTCCCTAAACCGAGGGCAGTATGTTTCGATGATCTGCCTCCTCCATTCGCTCATCCCTGAAGGTTCCAAGTCCATGGAAACCTTCAACTCCGACTCCCTCACCGTCTTTACTGCCAAGGTAACCCAAGAAATTCACTTTCTCAATCAGTAGTTCCCCTGCGAACCCCGACTACACCGGCACAGATCATCCCTCGTGCATTTGCTTCGGTAATTCTCATTTTCTCTCTCTGAAAAACTTCAGGACTACAATGCCACGATCGAGTTCTATTGGGCGCCGTTTCTTCTCGAATCGAACTCAGACAATGCCGTCATCCACCGAGTGAATGATAGGCTGGTACGCAAGGGCTCGATCAACAAGCACGGGAAGCACTGGAAAGGAGTGGACATACTGGTGTTCAACAGCTATCTTTGGTGGATGAGCGGGGTCACCGTGAAGATCCTGTAAATCTCTTCATATCATCGCTATGTAAACCGAGATCATCTTGATCCTTCTCAGTCGCGGGCCGGTTACTGATTGGCCGGTGTGAGATCGGTTTCAACAGTTCTGATCGAAACCTTTTTGCAGGAAAGGGTCTTTTGAGGATGAGGTCAAGGATGTGGAGGTGATGAGCACCGAGGATGCTTATAGAATCGGAATGAAAAGCTTGGTGAGATGGGTGCAGAGGAATACGGACCCTAAGAAGACCAGAGTCTTCTTCACTAGCATGTCGCCTACTCATGGAAAGTATGTCTTTCTCCCTCTCTCTCTCTGAACATACAAAATTCATATCTATCTGTTCTAACTTCTGATTGGACATAATTCAAATCGATCTGTTCATGCGAAACTTCTTGCAGTAGCGAAGAATGGGGCGGCAAACCGGGAGGCAACTGCTACAACCAAACGATGCCGATTGAAGACCCGAACTACTGGGGCTCGGATTCTCGGAAAAGCATAATGCAGGTGATAAGCGAAGTGTTCAGCAAGTCGAAGGTGCCCATTACGTTCCTGAACATAACTCAGCTCTCGAACTATCGGAAGGACGCGCACACGATGATCTACAAGAAGCAATGGAACCCGCTTACTCCGGCGCAGCTAGCAAACCCTGTAAGCTATGCAGATTGCGTGCACTGGTGCCTGCCTGGTCTTCAAGATACTTGGAACGAAATTCTCTTTGTCAAGCTATTTTATCCTTAAATCGATCGAAACCACACCTGTAAAAAAATTGGATGCCGCAACATTTCTTTGATTCTTTTGATAAAACGAAAAATGGAGCGCGCAAGGGAACCGAAAAAAACATTAGTTAATTTTCGCAACTAATGTTTAGAGATGTGGCGATATTTCATTTTGTGAATTAATACAAAAATATATGTTGTTTTGCCCATGCCGTGATTGTTAAGTCTCTGGAACCAAAAGGGTCCTATAAATTCTCACCTGAATCGCTTGTGACGTGGAAGAACCAAATGGACCCGAAGGACATTGTCGGGCTGGCTAGGACAGAGCCGTTTGGTTAGAATTCTCGGCCCGGCAAGGTCAGATAATTATGCACGAAATTCCTGAAATGGTCGGGCCCGATCTTAAGGCCCGGCCCGGAATGATGCTTCCCTAATCCTGCCAGGCTCTCCCTTTCTATGAGCTGAAATCAATGAAATTAGTAGATTTTTTTGAGTTGATTAGCGTGGCCCTCTTAAAGAAAAGTTACTCGTTATTTACGCGTAAGCACCGACAAAATAAGCAGCAAATGCCGTCCACTTTTAAACCCGCGACCTAATTAGAAATTATCCTAATTCGATTCCATAATTTCTCAAGTGAGGCAAACAAAATCAAACACAATTCACGTGTATCTGGAAAATCATGATACCGACGAGCTACCCATGAATGGATGGCAAGCGTTAAAAGTATAGAGGATAAGGTCATGCTTCCCTCAAGAGCTACGGAAAAAAAGAGGGGTGAAAAGAAGGAAAAGGGAAAAGCACATCTTTTGAGTTCATCATGCAAACCAATAAGCAACGTTAAGATGCTCGCCTGGTCGACCCACTTGCAGTGTCACGCTTAGCTTGCAATCCAGCATCTTTTTTCCAACCGCATCATGCGAGACACCCGACGAGAAGAAAAAATGGACTTAGGAAACCAGAACAGATGGGGAAAACAACCACCTTTTTTTTGTGCATCGGTTTCGGTACAGCAAGTTGTCTAGTTTTGTTTGTCCACTTTCGCTGTGACAAAACCGGTTCCGCTATAAAAATTCGCAACTTGCAGCGGCGGTTAAGTTGATTCCATTCCTAGAAAACTTAGTAAATCATCGCATCCATCAAGAAGAATATTCAAATACGCAAGCCCGCCGCGCGTGAACTCATGAGAAGAAAAGTCCAAGTACCCGTTTTCCTCCTTTTTTCCGCTTTCTAGATCAGGCCAAAGCACAAATTATTTATGAGAGTCGCGGTGCGTGTTTATTAGATCGACTCAATTTGAGAGAAGCAGATCGACTCAAGTCGAGATGCTTGATATACATCCTTCGAAAGAGATCGATTTTGGTGGGATATATGTCAAGTTTGAAGCTACAGTCTGCTACATACCAAGGAATTCTTCAAATCTGGCGTCGAGATATACGCATATGAATTTCGTGCAAGGCAAATATGGGAGAGAGAGGGAGAGAGAGAGAGAGCGACAGAGTTGACATTTTTAAATGACGAGATGAGAATACGACCATGTAAATAATTCTCCCCAAGCTGGTAAGCGAAGTGCGGATGATCTTCAACTTCGACAACCTAAGCACGGTCTTGGATTAGAATGAGTTCATATATCCCCATTCATATGTATGCGGAACATATACGTCTCCTAGGTCATCACTGTTTTCGCATCAAATGGGAAAAAGAGGGGAAAAAATAACAGAAAAAGGAAGAAATAAACAAGGAAATGAATCGTGCTGATTGGCAGCTCATCAGGTTACTTAGAAATTCACTAAAAGGACAGAGACATTTGGACACAGCAAAAATAAAACTACGAAAAAAACACAAAAAAATAAATAAATAAAAAAGCCTTACAAAATGACCCATATACAGCATCATCTTCCCCAGTCGCTCCTCTGCGACGACAGAAGCTAATCAAAATGATGAACTGCCAGCGTTGGCTTTTCGAGATCTGCTCAACATCAGGCGTAATAAAGAGACAGAAAGAGATAAAAGAAGATCGATGTAGCTATTTCTCTTTTTTGGGTTTTCTGGGTAATTCTTCGGTCTTTCGAGATCGGAGGAACAAGCGGTGGTTTCACAAATTCCGGGCCATGTCCTCGGCGATCTGAGCCAAGGACTGGAGGTTGCAGTTGACGATGGTGTCGACGAACACGCACGTCTCCTCCTTGGTGTTCCCGCTCGGCACGTCCACCGCGTACGACTCCACCACCGTCGTCGCCGCCCCTCCCCTCGCCGCGTGCAGCGTCGTCACCGACCGGTAGTTCGCCAGCCGGTGCTCCCCGCCGACCACGCTGAAGCTCATCACGTGGCGCTCGTCGTCCAGGATCTCCAGCCGCTCCGTGCTCCAGTTCGCGGGCAGCCCGGACACGACGCGCACCTCCCTCACCGTCCCCACGTGCCCGTCCCCGTCGATCACGTGGCAGCTCTTCAGGAAGTGCTTGTACGCCTGCGGCTCGTCGAACCGCCGCACCACCGACCACACCACCGGCACCGGCGCGTCGATGTACCGGACCGCCGCGGAGCAGCACTGGTTCGGCCCCACCTGGTGCCGGTGGTACGGGGCCGCGTAGTCGGGCACCGCGCCGGGCGACACCGGCCCGGCGAGCACCGCCGGCTGGCTCTGCTTGTGGCACCCCAGGCCGGCAGCAGCGGCGGCGGCGGCGGCGGCGGCGGAGGACGGTTGGTGGGCGGGGTTGATCCGCTGGAGCTGCACGGAGGAGGTCATCTCTCTCTCTCTCCCCCCACCTCAACTTCTCTCCCTATCAATCTCTGCGGTGCTTCTTCTTCTAATTTTCTTCTTGTTGCTTCTTGGTGAGAGAAAGGTCTGAGCATGAAATGATGAAAGCGGATATATAAGTCCGGAAGGAGAGAGAGATGCATCTGCAGGTTTTAGTGTTGTTTTTTCCATCCACTTGCATTAGGATTTTGGCTAATTTCTCGGAGAAAAAAAGGGCGAAAGGCTTTGCCTTTTGTTGTTTGAACGAAAGGAATGGGCGATAAAGAAAGAAACAGCCCAGCTTACGCGGCCGGACATGCAAGTGGGTAGTCAACTTGCCTATATTTTTCCGCTTTTTCCTTCTTCTTTCTCCTTTATTTTTATTTTTATTAATTTCCCTTCCCCTTCCTTTTAGACCGAGTTTTAGGTGAATTTTTTTTTTGATTTATTCTTTACTTTTTTTCCCTCTCCTCCCAAGCCCCAACAAAGGGATTGCTTCGACACCTTGTTTTGTACGTTTCGTGATCTTTTTTTATTTTTATATTTTTATATTTATTTTATGCCCACCCTTTTGATTATGTGGCACATGCCAAATTTTTAAAAAAATGGTCAAATTGCGTTAGAGTAATCCGCAGCGCCATCCGGATTGAGGACTTCCTCATAAATATCATGTTGTTCAGCGAACGTAATATCCTTTCATGCGACTCTCTCGCGACAATATCTGGAAAAGGAAATTACATATATTGCGCAACTAGACATAGTAGGGAGAATAATAGCTTGTCCCGCGAATTTTTGGGATTGTGCCAAGTTACTCTCTGATATTTCGATTTTTACGCTCTACCCCTTTAACTATTGAAATTGGCGGTGGTGTATTTTCATTGTTGACTCCAGCTAAATTTTTCTTATATAAACGGCTGCGTGAATGCATGTACGTGACTAATTATGGAAGACAAGTTGATCTGTATTATTTGTATACACAGGAAAAAAATAGAGGGACTAATCAAAAACACATTTCAAAATTCTATGTTGATGTACATTTGCAGTTGGCTGTCAAATCTTTGTCGGAACTTTAACATACTGTCACATGCTATATAGTTTAGAATCGTTCTTTTATGTTTTATATGTATGTCATTCACTGTCACGTTGTTGGAGATCCACGCAAAAATTGGTCGAATCTATGGTAGGGGGACACATTGGAACCAATTTCTAAAATTCATGGGAGAAATTGCAAAAATTAAAACGTCAAGGGCCAATTTGTGACAACCTTAAAAATTTGGAGGGTAATATGTCATTTTCTCCAACATAGTATAAATTGATTCCGCTTGGATCTATCAAAAAATCAAAGTCCATCCCTCACTAAGAGGGCTTCTTAATTTGTTTAGTCTATTCTGAGCAAAAAGCAAATCATCTATTTTTTCCGGTCAAAATTTAAAATATGATTTAAATTATGAAAATCAATGAAAATGGACTCTATATATTGATACATCTCACAAGATTACGGACATTTAAAAAAGAAAACAAATTTATCGGCTTATGATCTCTCTGTTTTTCCCTCTTTTATTTTTATTTTTTTATTTATATATAAGAGAGGGTTATGATACGTCTGTTTGCCATAAAACCTTACGCTCAAATCCCAACTGGCAGCTAAGCCACCACCCTAAGAGTATATGCCATTATTTATTAAATAATTTGCTGCCAGACGAGAGTCTCTCCCTACTCCCTAGCTTGTTGGTGAAAGTATCCATACAGTACAATTTTATGAATTTACATCATGCAAGGAGTCTATTCCTAGATACCAAGGAGTCTAAGAAATTAATTCACATACACGCTCAAAGATGATAATCTTTGGGGATTTACACTTTCCAAAGATTAGTTAAACACCAACCTTAAGGAGATTCTCGATATCAATTGCTTATAAGATTGTCATCTATGGCTCAATTTGCTTCATGAAAAATGAATGATTTAGAAAAACATTTTTCTAAAAATAAACGCTTATATCACGTATAGAGATGAATTAGCGAAAAATATTTTCACCGTCTACATGAATGTTTAGACATAGATTTTTGTCGATAATGAAATTTTTTTATTGACTAATTAAATCAAGCTATACAAGCGATCATATTTTAAGAAAAATAATTTCCAAATAATTCATTTCATCGGAAAGTAATATTTATAAATATAAAAAGAGCCACCACATTGAAAATAATCAGAAAACGAAGGAGATAGTGACACAAATAATTCCTGAATTTTGGCTATATGTATAGAATGTTCTATAAACTTTAATTTTGTTTAATGCGATCACTGAATTTTAAACAATGTACAATATCATCTCTCAACTTTCAATTTATTTATTATAGTCCTTGTACATTTGGTATATTATATGAAAATGTTCAATATGAACAAATTTAAAGTTCAAGATCACATTGTAGGATTAGCCAAAATTTAAGAATTGTTTGTGTGGCTTACCCAAAACTGATCTAGAAGGTGACAAGTCTTTGGTGGGAGGCTCGTTTTCAAAGCCCATTTGCCCTTTAAATAGAAAGAACTCTCAATGCTGTCCATATCTTGATATCGCTTGGCGTACTCAAAGGGTACAAAGTATTGGATATTCATACTTAAAAAAAGGGATATTTGCACTTTAAAAAGATCTGATGACCGTTCCAATGAGATCGACGTACAACGCATCGGGTCATGAGTGATTCCTACAAGCAACTTGTGATTTTTCTTTCCGGCACTTGAGGAGGAAACCGCGATACAACGGGTGGGTTGACCCCCTCCCAAAACCTATTATCCAAGACCAGCCTCGCCCGAGTCAAGCAAGAGAATACGGGTTTCGCTTTGTTGTTCTATAACATATGTAGATTCCTTAGCTCGATTCAAAAGACGCAAAAGATTCGTTGGACGATGGATGCGTCCGCAAAAGCTTTTAATTTAAGTCGCGACACCCTTCATTTCCGTAAAAAGCGAAAACCCAACTTGACGATTTTTGTAATGGTTTGGTCCACAGAAGCTTCCGTTTGAAGGGTTTTACTAGCTAGCAACTTGGAGTTTTTATTGTCTGCTGGTTTGCATCATGCATGAGGTCATTCGAAGAGCTAGTAATCCCCTACTGGGCCTCTCGAGAGATGGTGGTCCGACCAAAGCAAGTTTCGGGTATTCTTGGATTGAAATTTACCACCAACTTTATGGGGAAAAAAAGTTACTGGACCGTACCGAAATGTAAAAGGATGAAATCCTGCTGCAGCGGTTGTTCAGACATCGCGTCCGGCACCCGCGTCTCGTATCGATCGAGAAGCTGCTGGGCCCCGTCTGAAGTATGCAACAGGGCCAAACCCAAGATCTTTCTCTACTTCGTTGAGCCCACAGAATTCGAGCCCCCTCAACAGTGTCACGCTTCTTGAGCGGTTTTTGCTTTTGCCGGTGACAGATTGGACGAACTTTGACTGGGATTCAATTTTCTTCAGATGGGATCTCGTCTCGAGTTCTCAACCAGAAATACAGACCGAGCAACTCTAGCGTTGCTCCAACAAAACTATGTGCGGGTGCAATCCGAACGTAATTCGTGGTCTGAACAGACAGGAAAACAAAACAAGGACTCGCGCTGAAAGCTAAATCCAGGAAATGGCTATGATGCCCGTCCGCCTAAAGGAACGGCCCACGTGACGGCGGCAGTTTACAGACCAGATTCCGGGTCTGGCATCAAGCCCTGCGCATTTACTTGTAGTAGCTACAACGGTTGGAGGGCTCTAGCTACGGATTCTTGGCCAGCGTCGGGGATTGTTATCACATCAAACGCTATTAGCAAAATGGAACTTCGTATTACTATATAAACTGTTCTCTTGAATTTCTTTCCCACATCAATGCTAAAGAAGCTCATCGCAGATAGCAGGACATCCCCTTTCCAGAATCATATCCTGCGTTTTCTATTTCACTAAGTCGACAGACCGGTAAATCCAGCAAAATGTCATAGGATCAAAAGGGCATGAATTCAGAATAAAAGGCGAGAAGCTCAATGTCACAACCAGGAACAAGTCAATATATGCAGTCCTTTATTCAGTATTCCACTGTACAGTTCACCATTGCAGAGTTCAGCATACAAAAAACAAATGAAACCAATACTCAGAAAGCCCCACAGACAATTCACTCCTAAAAACGTAATTGTCCGATCTAATAGAAGATTATATCCAATATCAGTCAGTGAAAGAACAAATTTAATACTTTCTTCATAAGCAAACTCACTCCCCCCCGGCAAAAACTAGCTATTGTGTTCTAAATTGTTCTAATGCTCCATCTTGACATCTGCGGAGAACTTCGGATCAGACTCCAAAGTCCTTAACAATTCATCCACATCGAACAGGTCATCCACGGCATAGTCACTCAGCCAGTCGAAATCAACAATGGATTCGCTCTTCGGCTCCATCTCTCCACCATCTGCATTCGACTCACCCTTGCGATCCCCGTCCTTAACCTCTGGGCCACCAGTCAATTCTGACTGACTGGACAATGTCGTGGCCTCGCTTGGGGTGCCCGCCGAATAACCAGTGCTCGGGGTACCAGCAGAATAACCAGTGCTTGGGGTACCAGTCGCGTTAGCAGTAGTGCCCACCGGTGTTGTGGCTCTGGCATCCAAGTCACCAAAAGACATGGGATGAGACGCGGTGGGGAAATTCAACCTCGCACACGCACCGTACATTGCCTTCGCAGCTTCATCATAAGCCTTAGCAGCTTCGATTGCGGTGGGGAACGTGCCCAGCCACAACCTACTCCCTCGGTTCGGCTCTCGGATTTCAGCAACCCATTTGCCCCAAGTCCTCTGCCTCACTCCTCTGTAATTGAAGGTCGTATTCTCGGGACCACCTTTGCCTTTCATACACCCCTTTTTCGAACCCTTGGCGGGCACCCTACGCGCAGGCTTGTCTCCATTGGCCTGCGGATCGAGCTGGTCGTTGTATTGTTTCCATTTTGCCAATGTCTCTGCCACGGACATAGAACCTTCCTTTCTACTCCGTGACCTCTTCCTGGGAGAAGACAGAGCAAAGGAGAAAATATCAGTACGCGAAGCCGAAACAACCATATCCACTTACTCGAACGATTACCGCAATCAGACCAAATCAAGACAGAAAAAAACAAACCGCGATGACTTGATATAGACCCACGAAGACTTCGTCCCCAAGTTTCGATATAAGCGAAAATTATTTTATTCCCTTTTCTGGGTTATCAGCGAATAAACAGCTATAATGACAAGGGAATTTACCATTGCTTGCGGAGCAAGCAAGAGCAGAGTAGCTGACAAACTAAGCGAAATTACGCGGCGAGCAGCCAAGATTAGGGTTTTTCTTCGAGCAGCCACTAAAACATCAAAACGCCGAAAAAGGAAAGAGAATACCGCGGCACGCGTTCACGCACCCCAAATTCAAGATTTGCACGCACAAACAGAGATTTCACAAGAAACATCATGCGGAAGACGAAGGAAAGACTGAACCAACCAACCAACCTTTCGACGATCTCCGGCGACATGCGCGCCACCGCAAACCCTCCCGAATCGAAACCCCCCTTCGCCTTTTCCGCTCCCGGTCCTCCTCGGAATCGAACTTCCGCCTCCACTGGAGCGGCTCCTCTCTCCTTCTTCCTCTGTTTCTTGATGGGGAAAAGAAAAACGGAACTCGGGTTCCGGCGAGTTCTTGCGGAATCGGTCGAGACGCTGAGTTGGTGTGTGATGATTGCTGATGCTTCTGGTGTTCTTGAGACTGAGAGAGATGACGAGAATCTCCTTTTTATCTGAAGGAAAGACAGCGCGGAATTTTCCAGTTCTCGGGGTTGCGCTGAATATTTATAGCATCTCTAGATATTTCTGGATTTTTTTTTTCTTTTCTTTTCTTCTTTTCCTCTCGAGTCGAGATGAATAAATATCGCCAACGAAGATGGGAACGACTACGGCTCACACACCACGCACACACATTATGGGATTACGTGGCGGGTTTTGAGTCGAGCCGTGGCGTTTCGATAGCCGAACGTGCTCACACGTGTCGCCGAGGAAGCTTCCCGAAGCACTCGAGCCACACGTCGCTTTCTTACTACCTAAGTACTTTTATTTCGTTTCTCTTCTCTCTGTCGTCTCGCTCCCTGCGAGTTTGACTTATTTACTGTTATGCCACGGGGCCAGCTGGATCGATGCTGTCAGTGGTGAAGACGCGCGATTGGGGAGCTCAAAAGGTGTGGTAGATATTTTTCCGAGACATTAAAAAAAGAAAGGTTTACCTTAGCAAATTGTTTCACTCGATAGATAAAATAGAACGGAAATGGATGGTGGCGATATTTTAGTCGATAAAAGTGCGCCTAGATCCTTCTTTAAAGAGCCATCCAAAACAACTTCAAAATCTTTTATTAGAACTATTTCGATCGTGTTACGTAATGTCCAACGCTTTAACAATCGAAATATTCAATGTCAAATCTGTCTCACAAAAGAAAAAGGAAAATATGTCTAAGAAGAGATTCATCAAACACGACTCTTAACCATTATCGACAAACTTATAAAAATCACTAAAGATTTTGTATCATTAATCTAGATATGGAGACCATTCGTTCAAAAATTTAATTCATGAAGTTATAGATAAACTAGATATATGACTCGCTCGTTCTTTTATCTTCTATCCAATGTGGGGTTTTGCATTATTAGGGTTCTCAAATTTACATCTTGGCATATGCTTAGAATATGATTTGTGAAATTTTAACATTCTGATTAAAGTGGAACTAGATAGATGACAATCATGCTCAAAAGGCTTTTCTTTGTCAGTTGACAACTATTTTTGTCGTGGACGGACAAGCCCCACGACATGTCCAAGAATGAAAACTAAATTTAGGCTGTTTCAGTCGAATTTCGAACGAATTCAAGCCCGTATCTGCTTTGCTCTGGATAAAGCCGCTGCTCGTCTCGTGACGACGATCCTCTGCATGTCGACCATCTGGCTTGCGTGCCACGGCGGCGCATGCTGCCTCCAGGAGATCCACACGTGGGGCGTGGAATACGTCACGACTGACGTGCTCTCAGCGGAGAGGCGAGGAGAGGAGAGCGCACGAGACCGGGCACGGTGAGTTTGACCGTGCTCTACATGCGTCAGGATTGGCCGAAGCAACGACGAGGATCGAAAGCGACAGGGCTGCTGTTAAATATATGAACTTGGAGGAGAAAACTCGAACTTTAACACCGATTCTGTCGCTTTTTTAAATCTCTTGAGCACGACAACATTTGTTGTAATTTCACGAAAGCCGCACGAGAGGGATTGACGAGGGCACTGATGCTATAATACCGGCGATCCAAAATGATATACTAAAAATCCTATAAGAGAGAGGGTCGCCTAGTTTTGTAGGGCAAGTTGCAAATGCGGCGTGATCCCGAAAGATAGCTTTACCAGCAAGTTTCGTGAGAACCCCATTGTTATTGCTGATCGAATTATAATTAGCACAACATTGGAAAAGAGAGAGATAAGGTTGCAATTCAAATTATACTGAATATGCAAAACTTTACTCATGATCTTTTAAATATCTAAAACTTTCCAAAGTGAAATTGGAATCTTTGTTATCTGAAAATAGACAAGATCTTCAATGTTGTTAGCAAGTTTTGTAAGGGCACTTGATAAGAATCGGGAAAATTACTAAAAATGTTATCATTGTATGTTCTGTCCTGAATTTTTTAATTTGGCAAATTTAATCATAATTTTTTTACTATTTGCTAATGTAATCCTTAACTGTCAACGAGCTGTTTCTGTTAGGATTGCACGTTTATCTTCCCCTCCAACGTCGAACTTTCAGTGCTCTCTCTCTCTCGTAGTTGATAACTCATTCTTGAGGTATTTCAATGAGCTGTCGACCCATGCTGCGACAATCTGCAATCACAATCCACGACTGGTGTCAACGCACAGCACTTGATAGAGGCCGTATTACAATTGGGTGCGTGGAATCAAGTAACATAAGGAAGCGAAAAGGCGCAGGTTTTCTTTTTCGAACCGATGGAAAATCTACCACCGGTCCCTGTCCTGGGAGATTGGGCGAAGAACCTACGAGAGCCGATCTATTGCATTGACGCGAAGAGGGACAAGATAGGTCTTTGGCACGGGAGAAATCCTACCGATGATACCTCCTCCGTGTTCATAACGCAGTTCATGATCATCACCGCGGCCTATGTGATGTTCCGATTTCTTCTCAAGCCTCTCAGACAACCTAAATTCGTTTGCAGCGTCCTGGTATGTACATACTTATGCTATTTCCTCGGTGTCATAGCATGTCGGCCCTCGTTTTCTTTAAGGAAAAATCTGGATAAATCTCATACTCGCGACACATAAATGACTTCAGAATTGGTTTGGGCTTAATTCACGGTTTTTCAGAGTCCATCTTATTCCTTGCACAAGTTGTAGAAGTTTAGTACGTATAGTCAATCAAAAGTTGTTCTTATTCTATTTAGATTTACAACCTTTTCTGATCCGGCAGGAAGGGGAATGTTACGATCTTTGAAAAGCCCTGCACGATTGTAATAGATTACCATGTAAGGATTCATCAGGCCAACTTATTTCTTCACGACTCCATGGAAACTTGTAGTTGAAATATATATTTAAAACCAGAAGTGGTCTTTGCGATTGACAAAGTTTGCCAGAGAAACAGATTTACCTGAACAAAATGTATCAGATCAGGAAAGCCTAAATGAGTACCAAGTGGATATAACAATAAGTCGTCATTACAAGAGAAGACTTTAATTGCGAACCATTTTGCTGGAGCGTACGTAAGCTTAACTACATTTGGAACTCTGGTGTTCTGGCTTTTCTTGTCTCCTTTCGTTATGACAACTAATAAGCAAGGACACATTAATTGGCTGGCAATTAAGGGGACTCAGACGACTCTTTCCATCGCTTTTTTAGGCAGGCATTGTTGCGAGCCCCCAGGTCATGGAGCTCACCAAAATCTTTCCAGAAAACTCCTTCCCACACGAAGAAATCCTTTTGGTAAGAACAGTAGGTGCTCTCGGTACGACGTATATTCTATTCTTAACGGCAGTGAAGACCGATGTAACAGTCGTCAAGAGATTACTGAAAAAGGCCTTGTTCATCGGCTTCGCCAGCATAAATATGAGCACTGCCATCATCTTCTTATTGGTTCGAAAAATGAACCTTCCAGGAGTACACGAAGGATTCTTCGTATTCCTATTTGCAGGGGGAATATCCCTAGTGCGATTCCCTAATGTTGTCTATGCTTTTGATGAACTCAACATCTCGACTTCTGATCTAGGCCAGCTCGCCATGTCAACTTCTATGCTATGCGAAGTATATGTGTGGGTGAGGATGATGATGGACGTAGACTTCAAAAGTGATTCAACAATACTTTGGGCAGTTTCAGCTGTCTTAGCTTTGTTGCTGATCATATTGGGAGTCGTAAGACGTTTGATCAGGTTGATTATCAGGAAGATGCCTGAAGGGAAACCGCTGCATGATCTTTGTATCCTTTCTATCTTAATCGGAGCTTTGTTGATAGCATTTCTAGCGGACATGACAGGCACGTTGCCATTCGGGGTGATCATTTTTGGGTTGGTGATACCGCACGGACCCCCTTTAGGATCGGCTTTAACTGAGAAGGTTGAGCTGGTCGCCATGGAAATTTTGATGCCAATGTTTTATATTGGCGTTGGCTATAGTGTTGATCTTGCTTCGATCAAGGTGACTAATTCGAGGAAAATCATCCTTGCGATGATAGCGGGTGCTCTAGCAAAGCTTGTTGGAGCTACATTAGCTGCGCTATGCTGCAAAATAAGGCTCCGTCATGGTGTCTTGCTTGGCCTCATGCTCAACATTAGGGGTCCTTTTGATTTATTTCTCTTCAATGGCTGGACCGCAGCAAAGGTAAGTTCCATATCACAATTCTTATGCTATCGATTAGTTCTGACGGGCATATATGCGACCAATGTTGGGCCGAAAGGCTCATTCTATCGCTGAAGTGGTAGCGCCGACCTATCGCAAGTTGAAACTTTGAAGGAATCGCCCTGCATAGCCTCTAACGTTTTAAAGTTTTTACTTTGTTCATATCATTAGGCTTGTTCTAGAATCCACAAAAGGAGAAAATTACACTCCTTCAACGCTTTACTTGAATTTAGCGTTTATACAAAGACATGCATACGTTTACTAATGTATCTTGAAATTGAGTTACTTTGAAATGCAGGTCGTAGACTCGGAAACTTATACAATCGTAGTGTTATCGGAAGTGGCGATTAACGCGGTCGTGACACCTTTGATCGACATTTTCTATAATCCACATTCAAGATTGAGTGCGTCTTCCAGAAAATGCACAAGATCCATTCAAAAAATCCCGAGGAATGTCGAAGTACGGATTCTTTGTTGCATTCACAATCAAGAAGATGTCCCCGGCACCATTTCTCTTCTCGAAGCATCAAATTCAACCGTTGCCAGTCCGACATATGCCTACGTCGTCCACCTGAAGGAGCTCGTCGGACGCGCAACACCGGTCATCGCCCCATACAAAAGACATATGAAAAGAGTCACATCCGGAGGGACCTACCATATAATGCGTGCTTTCGAGAATTATTCCAACAACTCAAATCATCTGGTAGGAGTAGAACCCTACACGGTGAACGCAGCACCCAAAGGGATGCATGAGTACGTATGCCGATTTGCTCAAGAAAAATTCATTCCTCTCATCATCATCCCCCTCCAAGGAAGCCATGAGAAGGCAAATGCCTTAGAGGCCATTGCCTTGCGGAATCTAAGAGAGAACATTCGAGATTATGCTCCATGCACAGTTGGGACATTTATAGACAAGGGCATGCACCGTTGCATGGGTAAAGGACTCGCATTTTCTTGTAAGATCGGCCTGGTATTCATCGCGGGTCCACACGACCGCGAGGCATTAGCATTGGCTATCCGGATGGTCGGACGGCCGGACGTGAGTATTACAGTGCTTCGGATCATCTTCAATGAAGTCGACATGGACATACAGGAAGTCATGGACAAGGAGATCGATGATGCGCTTATCAACGAATTCAGGGCGAAAAAGGTCGACATCGACGAAGGCAACATATACCGTGAGGTTGAAGTGCAAGATTCCGAGCAAGTGATTAGCCAAATTGGGAATCTAAAGGATAAGTTTGATCTCATAATGGTAGGACAAAAGAGAAGGGTAAGGGGTTTGTTCTCGGAGGAAACGATGTTGGGTTGGACTGAAAATCCAGAACTGGGAGTGATCGGCGATTTAGTCGCATCGTCGGAGTTCTGTGGGGAGATGACGTCGGTGTTGGTGATGAAACATCCTGGTGACACCAACAGCTCGTACCATAATAGTATCTCTAGAAAACCAGAAGGCGAGCAGTGTCTTCTTGAAAGAACAAATTGTTGATAAAACCTTATCTTGACATGAATTTTGGTTTCTTCTTTGTAATCAGGACCCTCTCCCTCTAGAGGTCGTAGCTTTTTCCCCCTTCTATATGGAATCAATCGTTCCACCGCTTGGAAATAATAAGTATCAACATCTCTGATCTTTCTCTATTATGGTAATCGTGGCAAAAGAAAGAAGTGATTTAACGAAAAGAATGTACTTTTATAAGCCTCACTCGAATGAGATAATACGTATCATACTTTAATTAATGAGAAGTTCAAAAATAAAATAAAATTGAGGGGACTTTATACTTGTATAGTTTTAGAAATTTTGGTTGGATTAGTTTCAAAAAATCACTATGTTGAAGACATAGGAACTCAAAGTAAAACCAGAGCATTACACCTGTGACTTCATATATAATATCCTAAATATTGTTAGATTTAATATAAATCAGACATTTTTACATAACTGAGACGATTTTGATATTTATATGTAGAATAACAATCTTTACAGTGAATAATTCAAATTTTGTGCTCTCAATACAACATAATTTTAGTGTACCTGCCTGATCCCATTACTCTTTTACGCTATGTTTAATATCAAATTAAGATTATATACAATATGATTGCCCTTCTTGCTTTTCAGGTACGCAGATCCTGTCACCCAACGACATAAACCCAAAAATAAAACCCTACTCTCTTGGGTGGTGCATCTCCTTACAACTCAGCTTGGACATTTAGTTCAAGAAAAACTGAAAACCAGAAGTCGTTGTCCAGTCTCTCTCTCTCTCTCTCTCTCTCTCTCTCTCTCCCGCGATGGGGCATCAACCCACGCTGAGATTGAGGCTGCATTGCAAACTGGTAATCACAATAACATTGAAGGGGAAAAAAGCGTGGAAGGTTAACTTCTCCTACAAGACGATGCCATTTGCGGAAGCTCCATTGCTGGCCCGTGAATATTGGCAAGGGAAGCTAAAAGGTCCGGTCATCTGCTCCGAGCTGGGCTGGTACACAAAAGGCATTTACCCTGTGTTCTTGATGCAGTTCATGTTGATCTCCCTTTTCTATGTCGTCCTCAGAATTCTTCTTAGGCCTCTTCGACAACCCCAATTCGTTTGCAGTGTCCTGGTAGGTTGACAAACGTCGATGTTGCGATTTCTTTTCAATGGCTAATGATGTGCCCTTAGGGATCGAGAGAACAAAGCAATTTCATTTGTCATCTCGCATTTTTCAGGCCGGCTTTCTGGTGAGCCCTTCCGTCTTGGGGAGGACCAAGATCTTCTCGGCGAGTACCTTCCCACACGAAGAACTGCTACTGGTCAGAACCATAGGTACTCTTGCCTTGACATACCTTCTATTCTTATTGGCGGTGAAAACGGACGTAACTGCCATCCAGCGGTCGATGAGAAACGCCTCGATCATTGGCTCATCAACCATGCTCATGACCTTCGCGGCCCTCTTGTTCATGATCCAAACCTTGAGCCTCCCTGGAATACGTAAGGGGTTCTTCCAGTACATATTTGCCGGGGTTGTATCGCTCACGCGATTTCCAAATGTTGTCTACGCTTTCAATGAGCTCAACATTATGACGTCTGATTTAGGCCAGCTCGCTATGTCTTCTTCCATCTTCAGCGAAGTACTTCTATGGGCGTGGTTGTTCATAGGCATATACCTTCGATACACTGCGCAATTTATTTGGTCCATTTTGGCCGCCTTAGGTGTGATATTGGGTATTATCTTCATTGTACGACCCCTGATCATGTTGATTATCCAGAGGACGCCGGAAGGCAAGCCGGTGCGTGAAATTTACATCATGTCCATTTTCATTGGATCTTTACTCGTAGGAGTTTTAACCGACATGATCGGCTCCATGCATTTCGGAATGCTTCTTTTCGGACTA
Organism: Eucalyptus guilfoylei; assembly: GCA_016097605.1. Classification (NCBI taxonomy): domain Eukaryota; kingdom Viridiplantae; phylum Streptophyta; class Magnoliopsida; order Myrtales; family Myrtaceae; genus Eucalyptus; species Eucalyptus guilfoylei. Next base: position 24,182,530 of record CM027869.1, read on the forward strand.
GTGATACCAAATGGACCGCCACTGGGGTCAACCATAAGTGAGAAGATCGAGGCGGTCTGCATGGAGGTTTTGATGCCAATATTTTATGTCTCTATTGGGTACAACATGGACCTTACTTTGATAGACTTCAAGATCACCAGAGAGATTTTCCTTTTAACGCTTGTTAGTGCTCTAACAAGGGTCGTCGGAGCTCTATCGGCGGCATTATTCTGCAAAGTGAGGCTCCGACATTGTCTCTTGCTTGGCCTCATGTTGAACATCAGGGGTCCATATGACGTATATGTACTCAACCGCTGGCTTGTAAGGAAGGTAAGGTCCTCAAGATTTCGTAACTCCTAGCTGTAGAACCATATCCTAATGTTTTGTGACATAACATATTTTGGATCCTTCCAATTATTCGATCCGATTGATCGCTCCACCAATATTAAGAGGATCTTTATGTGGTTAGGAACTCAAAATGTGAAATTGATTAAACCTTATTCTCTGACTGGCATGATAAAACCGACACATTACAGCTTGATTTTTTGAAGGGTTCGCCTAGTTTGAGCTCTTAAATGTCATTAACATTAGTCTAATAAGCCATAAAGGAAAGAAGGGTTTAGCCCTGTTTGGCCCTCCGCATTGTCCGAAGGGGGAAAAGGATACATTCTTTTTATCTGGGTTCACTAAATTCGAATAAGTTGCATTCTATTGTTGACTTATCATTTCAAATTGCAGGATATAGACAAGCAAACTTTTACAATGGTGATCTTATCAGATATAGCACTTACAGCAATTGTGACGCCTTTGATAGATTGTTTCTACAACCCCCATACAAGATTGATTGCGTCAATCCCAAAATGTACAAGATCCATGCAAACAGCCCCAAGGAATGTAGAAATGCGGGTTCTCTGTTGCGTTCACAATGAAGATAATGTCCCAGGCATCATTTCTCTTCTCGAAGCATCAAACCCCATGCCGGAAAGCCCCATATGTGCTTATGTTGTCCACTTGGACGTGCTCATTGGCCGCACGATACCGTTCATGGTCCCTTACGAGAAGCAGATGACAAGAGTTCGATCCAAGAGGTCATCGCACCATATAATGCGTGCGTTTGAGAACTACTCCAACAACTCGAAACGCTTGGTAAGAGTAAAGCCCTACACGGTGATTGCGGCGTATAAGAACATGCACGAGTACATTTGTCGGCTTGCTCAAGAAGAACAGATCCCCCTTATCATCATCCCATTCCATGGAAGCCGAGACACCTCCAATGTCATGGAGCTCGTCGCCTTCCGGAATCTGATTCAAAATGTACGAATTTACGCTCCGTGCACAGTGGCGACATTGGTGGACAAGGGCACGCACTGTTACCCAAGTAAAGCATCGTCAATCTCATGTGCGGTTGGCGTGATATTCATCGGTGGGACAGACGACCGTGAGGCGCTAGCATTGGCTATTCGGATGGTCGGACAGCCCAATGTGGGTGTCGCGGTGCTGCGGTTCATCTTCCCCAGCGTTGACGGGGACCTCGATGAAAAGGTGGACCAGAAGCTCAATGATGAGCTCATCGGTGTATATAGGGCAAAGCTCCACATCACTGAAGGTTGTTTGTACCACGAGGTAGCTGTAGAAGATTCCGACCAAGCCATGAGTCATATTCGAGCTTTGAAGGACAAGTTTGATCTCATAATGGTTGGGCAAACGAGAAGAGCAGGGAGTTTGTTCTCGGACAACACGATGTTGAATTGGAGCGAGAATCCGGAGCTAGGAGTGATCGGAGACTTCTTGGCATCATCGGATTTCTGCGGCGAGGTGACGTCTGTGCTGGTGATGAAACATCACGGCGACCCCAGTTGCTCCCGTCATAACGCTCCAAATGAACATGATAGGGAGTATCTTCTTAGGAGAACAGTTTGTTGAAATACAATTTAGTGGCGGAGTCTATAGCTCGAACTGGAAGGGGGAGCGCTGGAGATCGTGACGCCCTTGACGAACTCCATCTTGGACTCATGTTTGCAGGACCCGATTCGATCATTAGGGACGCCGACGATGCTTTAGATGAGAAGACTGATGACGCATTGATAGAGAGTAGAAGCGAGTTCTTTCTAATAGACGCCATTTCAGAGCGTCGAGCGAGTGGCGGAAGCCACGAACGAGATGAGAACATTAGAGAGTAAATGTAATCTTTATGATGTTAAAGAATTTCTGTATCGATTTCATCTGAGATTATACTTACAGGTAATTAGTCTAGTATGTTATAGGCGCTTGATCGAAAAGCACAAGGTCTTGTGAAATTAAAAACCCCATCTCCGCGAACGACTCACCTTGTTCAATTCCTCCACTGTAAATTGTAATGATGTTTTTCACCAAGAGAGAAGGAAAGACTCCCTTGGTTATTGGGTTTGTTTTAGGAAAAATTTAATACTTTTGAGGAAATAATTTTTAGAAAAATCTTTTCCCTTTTAAGGAATTTATTTTCCTAACTTTAAACATGTATATTTTTTTTTACCGTAAATGATTTTCCGTTAACTGATCATTTTCAACAAACCAAACAAGTGAAAGTCTAGAATACTAATTCGCAAAAAAATTCTTTCAATCAAATAGTCATACTAAGTTAATTTCATGTAAATCAAGTATGCTTATAAATCAAACTATTTGATATGCGTATTGCTTGCAGAAATTTATTATCCAGTGCTTGAAAAATATAGATTTTTTTCTGTTGTAGTAAATTTCAATAAGTAATGGCAAGTATCGAATTTTTTATTTTATCGGTAAAAAAATGACCGATGACTTTTTTTTTCAGATAACTTATTGTAACCTTTTCGAATTAGATTTGGTTTTCTCATTCCCATATTCATCTCTCTCTCTTTATTATTTATAAATAGGACTAATCATAAATTAAACCTATCATTCAACCATGCGAGATCATTATTTTTATTTTTTTAATTAACATTAATGCAATTAATCTAGTTCTATGATAAAATGAATTCGGGCGAGCATTGATTCTGTTGGGCCCTGTCCTGATTTTTGTCTTTAAATTGAAGCTCCCAATAAGGAAATATAGAAGTCAAAGGAAAAAAAAGAAAAGAAAAGGAAACAGAGTTAAAATTAAAGCCGGTTTAAGAAGTCTACCGATTTCCTCGAAATGAATTTGTGCTGCCCCCTGACCGTTGCACTGTCATTTGACCGTGGACGGTCATCAGGCAAGCATTTCCCATCCAAATAATCCCCAGATATCTTCTTTTTTTTTTCCATAACGACAACAAGGGCGTCTACCTGTACGACAGTTGAAGCCGGGAATGACCGGTTGAGATGTCGGGAGTTTCAACCATTATCTAACCGCATAAATCCAAAAATGAATCTCCTGTCGTGTCGCCATGCATTTTCTTGTTTCTTTACAGTTCACGGATACAAGCAAGCACCTGAGTTCAAGCAACGACCCGTCTCCCATGCATGCACAGTTCACGGCCTCGCCTTCTCTTGTTAACTGCGAAGATCAACCACTCCTCGACCTCTCATATTTTTGTCAACCTCAGAAACCTGCAAGCTTCTCCGCCCCTTCCCTAGTCGGAATGATGGCACGCCATCTCTTTGATTAGTAGAATCCATTCTTCATGCTCTTTCTTTCCTATGTTCGACGCATGAGCGCTGGATCCTCAGTTGCCGAGAGCGCCACTTGTTTCAATTCCACGTGTGATGTGGTCGCGTGCTTGTCTCGGCAAAGGAAGCGCTGCGAATGGTGGCAACATGCGAAAGAGGAGGATGCACGTATGGTGATTGAATAGAATGCCGTTTGCCAAGAACAAATAAAAGAGGGTACCTTGAAAGGCTCGGCGGTGTTCTGAGTTTCAACGATGTCGCTCCTGGGGTATCTTCTGCATCACCGTCCAAAAGGACCAATCATCTGCTCCAATATGACTGCACGGTCCTTGCATATTGGGGCCACGAATGACCATTTTGCGCGGAATTATTCGGTGTTAATGTTGCAGTTCATCTGTATCACCTTGGCCTATCTCATCCTTCGATTGATCCTTCGGCCTTTGAGGCAACCTCGATTCGTTTGCAGCGCCTTAGTAAGTTCAAGCTGCTTCAGTCCTTTTCTCTATCTCGCCATATGCCAGTCTCTGTTCTTGCTGACCATTTGAACAATAATTAATCATGGTGGAAAGAAGTTGGACGGTTCAGAAATCATAATATCTTATGCATCATTTGAGAAGCAAGCCAATCAAGATCTGTGATTTTCATTTAGGACAGTGGAACGAATGCATTCTGGGGCAACCGTGTTTCTTTTAGCTTATGACGTTGGAGCAAGTACTGTTGAATGAAGGCATACATCATAACCTATGGCTTCTCGCATATTTCTGTCATTACAGTTCAACTAATGAAGTTAATTTCTAAATCGTAGAGGGGTGTCGAATTCATCATAACTATAAGTCAAGATCTTCGAGAAACATAAGAGCATGTATTAGAAAAGTAAAGAAGATCAGGAAAGAGAGCTGATGACTTGTGATATTTAGACAATACCAATCATGTTCTTACATTATTGGTAGCTTTGAAAGATGCAGTTAATTATGAGTATCGTGGCCATTAGATTATATGCGGTAATAGACTTGTTTACGTGGTCGGATATCTTTTTTCAGGCGGGCATTCTGGTAAACGCCATAGTCAGGGGGAATGCCACGTACTTTGCGACACTCCCAAAAGAAGAACTTCTATTGGCAAGGACATTAGGCGCTCTTGGCACAACTTACCTCCAATTCCTAACCGCAGTGAAAGCAGACACGGCTGTTATCTACCATACGATGAGAAACGCCTTGATCATAGGCTCATTGAGCATGCTTCTGCCTTTCGCCTTGACCGTTCTCGTGGCTCATAATCTAAGCCTCCCCGGAATGAAACACCGAAACTCCCAATTTTTTTTCATCACTGGATTGGGCTTTACGCGCTTTGCTAATGTCGTCTACGCTTTCAATGAGCTCAACATCATGACTTCCGATTTAGGACAGCTTGCGGTGTCCTGTTCCATGGTCTGTGAAACAATCGTGTGGCTGCTTATGTTCGTGGGGGCATACGCCGTAGCACCAAAAATCTTATTTTATTGTGTTTTATCAACCGCGGCTTTCCTCTTGTTCACATTCGGTATTATTCGGCCAGTGATCATGTTGATTATTCAGAAGCTGCCAGAAAGGAAACCCGTGAGTGAGTTTTTTATCTCATCCATCTTAGTCATAGCTTTGGTGCTGGCATCTCTGACGGACATGATAGGGTCGATAAACCTAGGAGTTGTAATGTTCGGGCTAGTGATACCGAATGGGCCGCCACTAGGAACGACCTTAAGCGAAAAGGTCGAGCTAATCACCATGGAGATCTTGATGCCGATGTTCTATGTTGTTGTTGGATTCAACACAGATGTTCGTTTGGTAGATTTGAAGGTCTCCAGAGATACCCTCCTCCTAATCCTACTGTCTACTCTACTGAAGATTGTTGGATCTCTGGTAGCTGCGTTGTGCTGCAAACTAAGGCTTCAACATTCAATTTTGCTTGGCCTCATGTTGAACATTAGGGGTCCGTTCGACATGTATCTCCTCAACCGCTGGCTATTCGAGGTGCGATCACATATATCACCTATATATACCTCTGCCAATGCCTATTAATCAGCATATGTTTATTATCTTAGGGCAATTTTATGAAACTACTATAATTATTATGAGGCCAACTCGTTGTCAATCATCGAGGTGTTGGGAGCAGAACTATTTAACTTTATTTAACAAAACAAACTGTTTCACTTTGAAATTGTGTGTAGGGTTCGTGTCATTTCCCGTGGGCATTCCATCATAGACATTCTATTCTATGCGACTTGCAATATGATATCTATTAATTGTGCAGCTCATTCTTTGAAAATGGGAGCAATTCATATCATTTGCTTGAACTAAGTTTATGTTAAGCCTATGCCTTAATTATATCTACTTGGAATTGCAGGACATAGACAAGAACACTTATACGGTGACAGTGTTATCCCAAGTGGCAATTACCGCCGTTGTGACGCCTTTGATAGACCTTTTCTATAACCCTCACAAAAGACTGAGTAAGTCTATAAGAAAATCGAGAAGATCTATGCAGACACACCCGAGCGACAGGGAGTTGCGGATTCTTTTTTGCATTCACAATGAAGATGATGTCCCGGGCATTATTTCTCTTCTCCAAGCATCAAACCCTACAGTCGCTAGCCCAATCTGTGCCTATGCCCTCCACCTGAACGAGCTCGTCGGTCGTGCGACACCATTCATCCTCCCCTACAACAAGCAGATGAAAAGAACGAAATCCAAAAGATCTTACCACATAATGCGTGCTTTCGAGAATTACTTTGGCAACTCGAATCACTTAGTGAAAGTCAAACCCTACATGGCGACCGCATCATATAAGACAATGCACGAGTACATCTGCCGGCTCGCTCAAGATGAATGCGTGCCTCTCATTGTCCTTCCCTTCCACGGAAGCCAAGAAATGTCCAACGTCCCGAACGTCATTGCCTTAAGGAATCTAGCTGAAAAGACACAAGCCTACGCTCCCTGCACGATTGGAACGTTGGTAGACACGAACATGCGCCGTTGCTTGAGTAAATCAACGACATTTTCTTGTAAGGTCGGTGTAATATTCGTCGGTGGGACCGACGACCGCGAGGCCTTGGCGTTGGCTCTTCGCATGATTGGACGGCCCACTGTCATCGTCACGGTGGTTCGCATCATTTTCCACGATGTTTACAAAGATATCGACGAAATCATGGAGAACAAGCTTGACGATGGGCTGATTGAGCTATTTCGGGTGAAGGCCGGTGCCGATCTGTGCTCCACATACCATGAGGTCGACGTGAAAGACTCCGAGCAAGCGATAGGCAAAATTCAAGGTCTGAAGAACAAGTTCAATCTCGTGATGGTGGGACAAACGAGAAGCGCGGGGAGCGTGTTCTCCGAGGAAACGATGTTGAACTGGAGCGAGAATCCAGAGCTAGGAGTGATTGGCGATTTAGTTGCGTCTTCCGATTTCAGAGGAGAGACGACTTCGGTGTTGGTTTTGCGCCATTACAGGGATCCTAAGGGCTCCTTCCACCATCATTTAAATGTCCACGGAGGAGGTTATCTTCTCAGAAGTACACCGTGTTGAGGAAAAAAAAAGAGAGGTTATAGCACGAGTCTCTCTTCTATTTTTCTCTTCTTCTTTTTTTTTTTTTTTTTTTTTTTTGGGGGGGGGGGGGGGGGCGGAGAAGGGGTGTTCATAGCTGATGTTAATACGCACTCCTCCTTAGACTAGTTGCTTCTTCCGTTGAACTACTTTTTTTTTTTTTTTTTCAATTTCTGACTTTGATGTTACGGTATGGCCTACTTGACAAAGAAGGCCGATTGTATAGGATGAAAGTCATATCCGACTCATATATAAAGTCTTCAAGGTGAAAATTAGAACATACTATCCTCGCTTATACCATATCATAGTGTAAATAAAAAACGTGCCGTTCTATGTTTCTAGGCATTTTTCCCGACCCTCTGAAGGAAAAAAAATGCTACGATTTTAATTCCTTCCTTGCTTTCCAGACAATCGAGAGAGCTTCCAAAGAAGGAATGAAGAATAGATCGTCAATAATACGTTGGTGTACCATTTTTGCTAAATACTTCTTCGAAAACTAGTGAATAAACCTGTTTGATGCAAGTGATTAGTAAAAAACAACTGCTCAAATTCATTCAAATGCTGAATAAATTTTTTGTTGGCTTCATTGAATTCCTACCTTTCTACAACTACATTGTGAATATGTAAAAGAAAAGATAACTTTATAAACATGAAATCTTCGTGTAGTAAACATACAATAGACAAGGAGATTCTAGGCATGATCAATTTCAATATAAGCGTACTCTCAATTATGAAAATAAGCGTAAGGAAACTCCAAGTTAAATAATGCACTTATAATATTTAGTAAATCGCCTGATAAGAAAAGAATAGGAATAGAGAAATAAAACCGAATAGAGAAAAGCCTAAGAAAACAATTCAAATCCAATATGTTACCCTAATGAAAGTCCAATCCTCTAATGCCTGCGCCACGGTCTCGACCCTTCATCCCGAGGCTAGTAAGTAGTAGAGGTACTCATTGGAGGTTTTAACTTAGACCGAGTCTTTAGGTCTGGGTCGTTGCTTAACTTGTTGTCTAGACTCGCCCATAATAAAGAAAAAAGGTTATGTACAAGTCAATTATTCCAGGCCAAGCAGGCTTTATTTCTCCAATTCCACACGATCAAGTACAGTTTTGCCACTAACTTTGGTTTTTTTTTTTTTTTTTTTTTTTTTTTTTGGTGTACAATGGAATTTTTTGGTAAGTTAAGATTTGGGTATTGTAAAATTACTCTAGAAGACTAAGATCCTCCGCTTGACTTTTGATTTGGCTGCTCTCCGTGTTTCCTTTCTTTTACTTAATGGATGTGCCTGTTGTTGTACCCACACTTGACCAATGTCCGGAGTTAGGTGTCCATATACTAGAATTCTACTTCCTTGTAATGAAGAAAAGCTTAACCCTTGGCTTAGCTCTCAACAACGAAGGTTGGTGTCAACTGGGTCAACTGTCACACACCCACTAATTCAATCTTTGGTCCTGCTAGATTGACCTTTTGGTTCAGATTATGATATCTTGAAGCATTTCCTGTCTAATTTCTTGGTGTGTGACTAAAGTAGGGCGGGCAATGTTCTGAATAAGAACAGACAGACATGTGAAACTTGGAGGCTCGAAACGATCTGAATCATGGATGGCTGTCTGTGAAAAAAGAGAAAGGAACATCTATATTGATGAATTATTTACGAGTTTAACCTTGAAACTGTATCTGATGGTAACCGGCGTTCACGTATGCAAGACAATTTTATCTATCAAAAAAAGTATGAGACAAGCAAACAACTGGTGGCTCCCTGAATTCAGGGGAAACAATCACGGAACTGACCGTGAAACGAAAACGAAAAGGGGAAAGAAGAAGAAGAAGATTAGAATAGGCCCGTGTTGTGGGCGTTATGAATTTCTTGTGGAGGACTATCTGTCAGCCGCAGATCTTTTAACAGGGAGGCAAATCTGCAGGAGGAGGCTGTAGAGATTGCAATTCGCCAACTCCATTCTCGACAAGGAAAACCACGGCCAATCCCCAGGTGATGTGAACATCCAAGTGACAGTGCATCAACCAAGCACCTGTTTTGTAGGTCCAAAAAATTATGTGTTCTCAGTCATAATAAGAAAGAGAACAAGTTATCTTGTCGAGGGATTGAATGGAAACTTTCCTAGCCTTTACCTGGATTGTCGGCGACGAATCTAATGACAGCCCACCCGTTCACAGGGACGCCAACTGTGTTCCTCATTGGCGGGTCGACAAGGTTGAACTTCGCTGTATCTTTCTGGGGGTTGAAGTTCCCGAAACCTGTGGCGAGGATGTAGAAATCGTACCCGTGAATGTGGATCGGGTGGTTCTCGGCCGTTTGTATGTTGGTTCCTTGCAAGACAATCTGTACTCTAGACCCGTACTTCAACTTGTACACCTTGGTCCCCGGAACGGGCTGCCACAGCGAGCGGCTCACGTTCCCCGTGTAATCGAACTGGACAGGGGGGTTAGCAGGGAAATCGGTGGTAAAAACTCCAGGCACGCCCTGCTTGTGGGCTTGCAGGATCGAGACATTAGACGGCAGCACAAAGGACACGTTGTTCATGCTGGCCGTGAAACGGGTCCCATTCGGCCCCTGGCACCTACTGCTACCGAAATTCTTTGGGCAGTTGAAGAGTCCTAGGCCGACCGTGATAAAGAGGTTTTCGTCGATGTCGGTCGGGACGTCAACCTTATTTGGGCTCCTGAAGCTCTGTATGAAGGCTGTGACGGTAGCCGTGTCGTTGAAAGCCGGTAGGGTTGGCATGACTGGCTTGCTCGATATGCCCTTGGCGGGGCACGGGGCGGACTTGTACTCTAGTATGGCCGTGGTCGTGGTGTTGTCGAAAGGCGCTCCCTGAGCGCTCTGGTAGGGTTCGGCCGCCATGTAGTACCGAGCCGGGGGCTGGTCTCCAGAGATCAATACATCCGTCGTTTGGCCTGGCCCAAGCATGATCACCGAGGTGGTGAAGGGTTTCAGGTAGGAGGCGTCGGCACCGACCACGGTGAACCTATGGTTCGCTACGGTGAAGAAGAGTTCCTGATTGAGCGCAGCGTTGATGACTCGGAGGAGGTGGGTCTCCCCGGAATCGATCGGAACTATGACGGTGTCTGCATAGCACAGGGTTAAGAAACATCAGCTCAATTGCATTCTGGTTTAGGTTTATCTCTCTTACTCTACCTAATTATTGGTTGACGTTGTCAATAGATCTATTCTTTAGGAATTAGATGCAACAAAGTGATTGTATTCCGGTCTTTAATTTGTTCTAGCTTGCAAAAGGTCAAATTGGGTATGAGGCAAGCTCTCAACATTGCATACATAATCAAATTTAAATTCCCATTGTCGCGTCCACTTTTGACATGCTCTTTGCAACAAACCATTCACGTGAGTAGGCCCCAACTACTAATTAGTGTTGAAAAAAGATATGTCATCATGGCGCATGAGAATGCGGAAAAGATTAGATTACATCATTATCATGAAATTTTGCACCCGAACCGGCCCCATTCTTTGGACTCTCGAGATTTATGATCAGTAAAATTAAAAAAACCGTGCCTGGTTATTGTGTATTTCCAAGTGTAGACCGTAGAAAAAGAAAACATTCTATTCCTAGCTAACTACTTTTTGGTGGGTTTAGAAGGAGGACTTCCCTTCTCATTTTTAGCTGGAGATAGATTATCAATCAAATTAGCTGTGCAAATTTTCTTCTAATCTACCTTTGCTTGAGCAGTTGTAGAGATCTCCAGGTTGACCGTTGATGGTATAAGCGTCGGACACGTTCGGCGCCCCGCCGGTTCTGGTCGCTTCTCTCACAACGTCGATAGGGTTCGCGTCCCACCACTCCCCTGTCCATCATCACCATTTAAGACACTATTTAAGACAATATGAGTGAAATTGTAATCATCTTCAATCTATTGCTGTTAGACTATTGTCTAGTGTTTGAATTTATTGCTAGCTGTTGGTATTGATGGATGGTTGGCCATTTAGAACTAAACATGGCCACTCTCACTAAGGCTACCTAAGTAAAACCGCGCAAAATCATTGTCGTAGATACAAAGAGTGGGGTTTACATGGGACTAACAAATACAGTAGACAGACAAAATAAATTCTGAACGAGAAGAGTTTGTGATATGATGTGCTTTTCCATTAGTATAAGCTCGTGCATTTTTTAAAGTCATAATTAATCGTGTCGAAATTATCCGTATAAAAGACTTTACCGAGAAGGATGGGGGTTTCACGCTTCGGCTTGGGAAACGGATACGAGGTGCCTTCCTTCGGACGAATGACGAGAGCACCATACACAGTCGCTCTTAGCCAAGAGCTATGTGCATGCCACCACAGCGTTCCTACCTGTCCTTGGATGGTGAAACGGTACGTGTAACTTCCGCCGGGTCTAATCGGGCATTGAGTCACAAATTCCGGCCCATCGGCCCAGCCAGATCTCACCTGCCGGACGCCATGCCTGGTGGCAAATCGAGATTTTCTTATGATTAGATATGTTGGCATTACCATCGATTACATATGCTCGACGTACACATTGGCATGCCTGGGCACGTTCTGTTCCATGCATGCGTAAATGTTTCAACTACATGTCTACAGCCTGAGAAACCATCAAATCCAGACAATGCATGATGAATTGTAAGAATACGCCCCACTTTTTTATTTTCTTCTAAGCTTTTGATTACCAGTGGATGGTGACGTTGTAGCGAGCTCTGTTGACGACATTGATGACGAGGGTGTCGCCGTCGTTAACTTCCAAAGTCGGACCTGGGAATTGCCCGTTCACCGTGATGGTGTTGTGGGTCGTGCACAGCCTCTTCACCTTGGTCGCTTGAACCTATTTCCGTCCGAGAAGCTCATCAACAATGGGACGAAGAAAGAACAGAGCCAAAAACACATCACGAACTCAAGACCGGGGGAAAGGAGACAAAACAAGGAGCAAAACAACATACGACAAAATCGTGGTAGTAAACTTTTGCATCTGCCAATGTCACCGCCACAGAGAAGAGAAGGAGAGCTCCCAAGAGGAAAGAGGTTTTGCCGACAGCCGCCATGTTTTACGAAGAGAATGCAGCTGCGGCCGATCAGCACTTCGTCTCCAAATGACAATGCGAGAGAGGATTAGACAAGGTTTAGACTCAAACTCTTGATTTGCTTAGGGTTCGAGAAAGGAAGGACGCCATCGGCTGCATTATATAGCGCAGCGGGAGGGGAGAGATAGCGTTTGTTTTGAGGTTGGCAGATTAGGTTTTGATTTAGAGCCCTGGTCATGGCAGTACCGCCCCTGGGGACAAAGCTTAGCTCTACCCGAATCGTAGTTGTTGCACCCACTAGCCTCTCCCCAAAAGGAGTGTTTAGCTTCCGTCGATGCTTGCTTAATAAGCCTTCTCCTAAAGGGTCGAATTATTCAACGAATTTAATCATAATCTCCCTTTTTTTTTATGTGGGTAAATTCATTTGTGGATTAAAATTTGGGTTTGGAGTCCTTTACTTTTGCTCGTGCGTTTCGTGTTTCTTCTACAATCAATCACCAAACTTGCCAAATATAAAATGGGTAACGAGAGGACAAACCATTGTGGTCAAAACGAATCTTTTTCTTCTTCATGCAAATAGAAAAATAATAATATCTTGTCGGTCGGACCACCTATTAAAAATAAATAATTTGCCTTTATGTAATGAAAATATGTCTCTTCACCTGTTGAGAGGGCGTGGGTGCTTGAGATGTCACGTCACGTCATTGTCTAAAATATAACTTTTTGCATTCTAATATATTTGCGTGATTACCGATGTGTAGAATTAGTTGTCGAAATTCAAATTCACTCGTGAAATGAATCTCTGTGTCGGTATATGCCTCTTCAGGATTACGTTTGTGTCGGTCTGTCTACTACCTGCTTAAAAGGCGTTAGTCTATTTAGGAACTGTTTCATTTTTGTGGAAAAAAAATAGTTGTCTACGCCTAAAATGGAGGAGTTAACAGCAAGATTAAGGAAGGCAAGAGAATTTCTAACTGTACCAATATTAGTTATAATTTTTTAAGTGATACGATAAATGGGATAATTACCACAAAAATCTTAATCCTATTTAATATTTCCAATTTATCAATTCATTCCTAAATTTTTTTGATAATTTATCAATGTAATTTTTCTATTAATTTTGACCGAAAATTCTTGATGTAGAATAAATTATCCTTTATGGTATGGCGAATACTTTACATAGATAATTATTATAATGTTTAATTTTTTTTTCTTTTTTTTTTTTTTCTTTTGCCAAATCTAGGTAAGAAGAAGGCATTATTGCGGCCCTAGGCAAGGGCGTTGCAAATCCAGCAAGTGCATCCCAACCCTTGCTTACGGCTAGCAATCTCCGTTGGCCACCACCGAAGCCGTCAACTAACAATGGGATTTAATATATATATGTGAAAGGAAAAGGACAAAAAGAAAAAAAATATTAAAAATTTGCGAAAAGTCCAACTTAGAATAGGCCATGCCCAGTGCCACATAAGATGTTTAGTGTTTATGCTAACGATTTTTATCCAAAAATCGCTAACAGGACTATATTAACAAATTGTCAAAATGTCTCAAATGACATTGGTCAAATTAAAAAGTTTAGGACTGAATTGGCATCCGTATAATGGATTAAAGATTATATTAACAAATCTTCAAAGGGTCTAAAATAAAATTAGTCAAATTGAAAAGTTTAAAACTGTATTTGCATCCGTACAATATATTAAGTATTTTTTTAAAAATATTTTTCCTACGATAAGCTATCACTAGATGTTGAATGTAGAGTACTTTATTTAATTGCCGGTCTACAGTCTACCGTAAATATTAGACTCTGGGAAATATTTATCTAATCACGTTAACTAAGTTAGACAGAAACCAAAATCCACCGCTAATCAAATGATGGACCGTAGCTCATGTCTTACATAATTAACTCTAAATTAGTGATAGCTAAAGAGAAAAAAAAATCAAACTATCACTTCTTCTTTTTTGCAGAATAACATTTATCTAGAGAGACATCTTCGTTCATAATACAAAGGACAAAAGTGATGATTTCACGCACGAGACTACGAACTTCATTAAAATAGCAGAAACGTGTGGGACTACGCAACAATCTTGCATGGCGTTGCACATTTTTACACCTTGGGTTCATTTTGTCAACGTGGGTTTTCTTTTTGGAGCAAATTTGTCAACGTGGGTTGGTGATGAAACTTTCCATCGAATTCTATAGATCGCAATATCATGCACTGAATAAATTGTCTTGTTAATAGGATAGGCAATCGCTACGCACCTACGCCTGTCTCGCTGTTCAGCAATAGGCGACCTACTTCGCTAGATAATTGACGGATCGAGATTGCCATTTTGGGTGCTGTACCCTACGGAATCTTGGTTGGGAAAATTCGAGTTCTTGAGTCCACATTGTATAACGTGAGATCAAGCTATAATCCGTGTGCCATAGGCCTTTTTCCACGATACGGCCAACCAATCACGTGGTCAAATGAAATAGTGAGGTCGATGATACACAAAAGGGCGAGTTTGGAAAGATTAGCTTCGATGTTTGGTAAAATTCGCTCTGAAAATCTTTTATCCTAAGTTTTCAAAGTCCACATCGCCAGAGCATCACTCAAAAGTTCAAATGCTAATTTTCTAAGGTTGTCCTAAGTCCACTTGATCTTAAATTATGCCACGGGTTTTGACAAAGGAACTATAACATGATTATCTCACTTCACCGAATAATAAATTCTATATCTTCTTTTGCTAGACCCTAGATCTGATCATGATCCTGGGATGGCAACAAAAACGTCTTGTTAACATACATTTGTTTAATAACAACAAAAAAGTAAAATATATCGAATGGTAAAAGTAGCTCAAAATTAATAATGTTCAAGAATTAATAACATTATATACATCTACAAGGCTTTGTCTTGACTATCGATTGAGAAATCACTTTCTAAATAATCTCTATTCCGAATAAAGGAATTTTCAATGTTATTAAAATTGTAAATACTCTCAAGACAGTGTTAACATCAATGCTAGCTGCATTTCTTTTTTAGGCGTGACGGTGGTGGATGGTGTAAAAATGGCTACACCAAATCAAATGGCCAGTTAAAGAACCCTTGACCATGGTAAGTTAAGACCTAACTGGAGTATCTTCATTGCCCACAAAGCTAGAATACAATAAAGAACTATATTGACCACCACAACATTTTCTTTAACATATCAACTCTTTTCTCAACCATTACAAAGAAAAAGTCAAAAGCGATTTGATTATCTATTTAAAGAATTATCATTTTCCCTCGATCATCTTTCATCAAATTGGCGAAGAAATTTGCAGATTACGTGTACATACTTTTCTTGAGATCTCCCACGTCAATAGCTAAATTTTTAAGTGTGGTTCTCCTAAAATCCATATCAAATGATATAAGAATCATCCCCATCTTCTAATTGTGATCGGGTGGCGCAAGTGGTGTTGCCGGTATTGCAGCGTCCGACTTGGACTAGCCAAAGGTTGATGCAATGCTTACCTGACCTAGGTGTTGGGATTATGGAGCATTGTTATGCATTAATAACTACGTATAATAGAATAGTATTAGTTATTTCACATAAAAAAAAAAAAAAAGAGAAGCAGAAAAAAAAAAAAGGGGGAGAGAGAGAGAGAAGCAAATCCATTGTAGAATTTCTATGTGCTGTTTGGTTACCTACATCTTAATCTTCTAACGAACTTTACATCATCAGAAAGAGTGCGAATGTATATCTATTCGAAAGGCCCAAAGATGAAGCCCAATTTCGTAGCAGAGATTTTTCTGAAAATGAAGAACAGAGGATATGTTGTAGCCAAGCAAAAGATTGCTTGTCTGTGCAATAATGAAGACCCTGGCTCTCGTCCGTACAACAAGTAAATGCACACACACGTCGTGTATATGCATAAAATTGCATCATTAAAATCATGAAGAGAAATTAATCGCTAAATTCACAATACAACAAGCATATGTCAAAAGAGAATGACGAAATAAAAAAATTTGAACTTTTTGAATGTGGTTCAATATATAGAAGATTGAAGTTTCTACCAGAGATGAAACTAATTAAATTTTCAAAGAAGAGGAAAATGATTCCAATCTTGTTAAAAATAAAAATTTCTCTTTACTTTGCATAATAGTAAGGATAAACTTACCATTTATATCTTTACCAAAAAAAAAAAAAAACTTACCATTTATATAATAAATGTAGTCTTTTTGGTAAAAAGAAACAATGTGTTCGATTTCCCAATTTGTGCTCCCCTAGTGTGAAATGGAAAAGCAAAAATTTGACTTTTCACTTGATCCAAAGATGAAAATGGTGAGAAAACGCGGTTGAAAAACTGGGGCACCTGCCCTCATGATTAGTCTCTTTGGGTGGAAGCATGTCCGGAAATGGGATCGGATTAGGATGGGTGAACAAGAACGATAGAGCAATCAACAAAGAAGTTGGTGAAGTTTGTTATTGACTTCGCCAGGATTTTCAGATGGAAATTAAGGGCACGACGAGTCGCTATAAGCAACCAGCAGAAAGAGAAATGTCATCGGTCTCTCGCCGGTACGCACAAGCTTCCTCGTAAAACCCACGTATCTTCTTCCCTTGTCTAATAGACTTCACCAACACCTAGGCATAAGCACGGCATTGCTTGAGATTTCTGTAATGTCTGTAGTTCTAAGCTTCTTCTAATGGCGTTGCTGATGACTTATCATTTTCACCGGTAGGTTTCGGGTGGGTACGGGGAACTCCCCACACGTTACTTTCAGTCAATGCTAATCATGTCCAAAGTCCTGACGGGGTTCTTGTCATAACCCCATGATTAACAACGACTTGAGCAAATCGTTTTCGTAGAAAATCAGGAGCTGTTACGACTAGGAAGTTCTCACAGGTCGGCAACAGACATGCGGTTACCATTTGACCGCTTTGCAGTGAATATTTTATTCATGGTGGAGGTAAATGAGGGGAGAGAGCATCTAGCCTTTTGGGTTCACAAAGCCATGGAAGATGAGTCCATGCAGGGCTTGAGTACTTCGGGTCCAAAACCAGATGATTGTGTCGGCTGCGACATCGTTGTCGAACGTGAAAAGAGATGTCCAAAGTTCTCTCCTCGAAAAATAGCCTCGAGAGATTTTGCTTCTAATGCCATGGACATGGAGTGCAGTCAATTTGATCCTTCCTAGAAGAGCTCTAGAGCGCAAAAAATGCGAACTCGAGATCTTAGGTGTTAAGAGGAGGAAGGTAGAAAGCAAGTTAAATCAGGAAAACTGGATTGATATTTTTCACACGACAAAGTGAAAATGAACAACAATAATTTCATCAAATGACTGTATTGTGGGTCATATATCAGTAGATTAAATAAGATGGTCGGACCAATTTAGAATAGTATCATAGCATCATTCTTGAACTCCTCGTCATATCCAAATTACCAATTCAATAAATGTTTAAGCAAAACAAAAAGAGTGGCAATAATTGTAATAGTTTTACAAGGACTTACAGGCTAATCAGCCCTCTCAGTGCCAACACATGCCATGATTCTCCTTCCCCTTCTTTTAATTGGACGAACATGGCTCAAAATGATGATGATGCTCGGAAGGCCATCATGACCATCAACATTCATGCCCAGGAAACACGGCCGATGGGCATCGAATTTGTCGAATTCCAGCCCCTTTCGTTGGGTCAAAGGAAGAAATAATAGCAAAACAAGACCCTGCAACATCGACATCTGTCTTCTTGTGCTGCTCTAAATCTGAATCTTTGCAAAGAGAAGTTGCAACCCAAAAAAAAAAAGAAAAAAAGCAAGAACATCTTCTCCATTTGCAAAGATTCAGATTTAGAGCTTCTCTCTCCGACTATAATGACAATTGAGATTATGTCCAGTCTGTCAGCTATTGTGCTTATATGAGGAACAATGGCAGTACCACTATCTGTACTAGTTTTGAGTCGATTCCTCAATCCGGAAGTACAAATTTTCAGAACATGGTAGTAAACCATGAGAGGATCTCTCCCAAATTCTAGTACGGTTTGAAGAGGGCCAACTCCCAACTAACAAATTATCTAATTAAGTTGATAATACTGACCTACTCGGCACCAGTTAATAACCGAAAGACAGCAACATTTCAACTGGAATTGAATAAATTCTGGATAATACTGCTTCGAGACACCTCTTTTCTCTGAGCTCCGACCATCGCCGGTAAAGCATACGGCATCATCGCATCCCTGTTAAGAAATTGCTAGAAAATTAAATGGTTTGACTGTGATGTTATAACAAAGTTGAACAGGGTCGTGCCACCATGATGGAATGCGTCGATCACTCCTTGGTTCTAAGAGACTCCCAAATTGATGAAAGATCAGACATAAGCATGATAACATAAGAATCTCCATCAAAGACCGTCAGTCTTTGTTTAGCCAACAACCACTCGCCCCTTTCAATATGTCATTTCGGGTTTAAAGTAGGGATGAAGTCAACAAACAGCCAAAGACTTCCACTGGTTGCCGCCATTTTCTACCCGCTGTTCTTTCGATTTGTTTTCTGAACTGATCGAGTTCACCAACAACCGGGTTTCACAATAATCTGCACCAAACTTACCGTCCAGATCTACGGCTCTAATTCGAGCTGTGAAACGGGTTCTAGCTTGTGTCTGTTAGCGCATTTTTCGCAAAGCATCTAATGAGAATCATGCCTATATTATGTCATCTGCACTCGTCATATATACGTGGTTATCAGCCAAATGGATGATTGAGTGTCTAAAATCGCTCTGTCCTGGATTCGACTCGCATCTCAACGTCTATTGCACGCGGTGTCTGCACAGCAACCTTGACTTCTTAGTCGGATAGGTTTAAGTCGACTATAGAGTGCAGATACTCTGAATTCTTCGCTCTCATTTAGACTATCTTCTCGAACTGTTGCTCATCTACATTTACTTTCCGGGGCAGAATGATTAGCCTTTCGCTGCTCTGAGTGTAAGGATCAAAAGGAGAGATCACATTCATAATAATGGCAAATGAAGATTATGGAGAGGACATGATTATCTTGTCTTATCGATAGTTATTTCGTTTTGTTCCTTCTGAAGATGGGCCTATAGTTGGAAATGAATCCATGCAGGCACTCACACACCGAAAGATCAGTGAAAAGAACAGTGTTCATTTCACTTGCTCAGGACTTTATGGCCTCACCGACACTCCTTTTTCAACCAGTGGAGACTAGAGAAGCACTTTTTCGTTTGTACGAATGGATCGAACGAATCAAAAGTCAATGGCCAAACAATGAAAAAAATTGAATATGGAATCACCTAGAAAATTTGGACAGAGTTTTGCCGGAGGTATCTTGCAACTTTCGTTTTGGTGGAAATTATTAGTTAAGTGCATAAGCATTGAGCACGTTCCTCTTCTTCTCCTGTGGAGAACTAATTTCGAATCACGATAGATAAAGAAATTTGAAATCCCACATCAACAGCGGAATCAACAGTCAAGAAATCCTGACAGTCCCACTAGGCACGCATTCTCCTGATTCCGCAGGTTGAAGCGGGAACCGATGGGCTCTGATCGTGAGACGAAAGGACTGCCACGCTCCAGGTATGGTCATGTCCTGGAGATGTCTCGAAATTGTGGTTGAAAGGGTGATCGATTGATCTTCGGCATCCTCCAAATGGATCTACGGATTCTGAGAGAATGCGTGCATTGCTTTGCACTGGGCCTGGTCCAGCTCGATGCAGTCACGATGGGCATAAGAACTGATGGCCTTTCCCGAGCCAAATGGGCCACCAGGCCTATTTTACATTCATTTGCTTCTTTCCATTAGTTTTTTCTTTTTTTTTTTTTTTTTTGGTCGAACATTCACTTCCTATGGTACCCAGATATCACTCCATATGGCAAATCCATTTCATATGCTTGTACGTATGGTCAGAAACTTAGCTAGAGCCCAATTTTTTTTTTTGGGGGGTCACAACATGGTGTACCATAAACCCAATTAAGTTTCCTAAGGATGGCCTTTAAAATTGATTCAAACTTGATTCGGATATAAATTATTGTCAGTAATAAAAAATATTTTTATTGAATAATTATTTTAAGCTATATAAATATGATTATTTTGTTTTACATCATGGCATACTTCCACTCATTATGTTTATTCATCTTGAGTGTAAGTTTTGATGCCGTGTGTTTTTTTTTCACTTTTGACATTTCCTCTTTATATTATTACCTTTACCAAAAAAAATATAATTATTTTAAAAATATATATTTTTTAAGTTATTTATTTTTCACAAAATAAACGGAGCTTTCGAAAAAACACAGTCCTCCCGCTTCGGACTTATCCGGGCTCCTCATGCGCGTTCAAGCCCATCACGAAACGGCCCGTCGGCCCGAAGCCACGTGGAGATCGGCCGGCGTCGTTTACCCTCCCCGGCGCACGTTAGCGAGGCCCCACTTGGGAAAACTGAATAACGGAGAAATTGATGAAAACGGGCGGTCGTTCCGAAGATGGTCACCAGCGCGAGATTGTTTGTATTATTTCCCCCAACCGCTCAAAACCAAACTCTCCCCTTGCACATTCTCAGCTCCATTCATCTCCTCCCATTCCATCTTCTTCTCCTTACCGATCCCTTCGACGGCGACGGCGACGGCGACGATCCGTTTCAGCTCTCACCTGGTTGCCATGGAGTCTTCTGCCGCTCTGCGATCCTTCCACTGTGAGTCCGCGCTCAGCGTGTTTTTAGCTGTGCGTCTCCGAAGTGATGCGCGGTGATCGTGGTGTTTTCGGTGTAGTCGACGATTCGTTGATTCGAGTTGTCGTCGTTTCCACGACGATCGTGGTTAACCTGTGTCGATTTCTGCATTGCGAACTCTCGGTTTTTGAGGAGGATCAGACTGAGCTCCGGTCCAACCGGAGCTGAAGTCGAATCGATTGAATGTCGTGGAGTATTGTGTGAGATGATCGCTCTTCGAGCTTTGTAGACCTAGTTGAAGTGGTCGGTGACCTGCTTGAACTATTGTAGATGAATAGTTTGAAGTTTGATAGTCATCTCCTTGTCTTGCTTGGTCCGACCGGAGCTGAAGTCAAATAGATTGAATGTCATGTAGTATCGTGTGAGATGATCATGCTTCGAGCTTTGTAGACCTAGTTGAAGCCGTTGGCGACCTGTTGAACTATTGTAGATGAATACTTTGAAGTTTGATAGTCATCTCCTTATCTTGCTTGGTCCGACTGGAGCTGAAGGTGAATCAATTGAATGTCGTGGAGTATTGTGTGAGATGATCGCACTTCGAGCTTTGTAGACCTAGTTGAAGTCATCGGCAACCTGCTTGAACTATTGTAGATGAATACTTTGAAGTTTGATAGTCATCTCCTTGTCTTGCTTGGTCCGACCGGAGCTGAAGTTGAATCGATTGAATGTCGTGTAGTATTGTGTGAGATGATCATGCTTCGAGCTTTGTAGACCTAGTTGCAGTCGTCGGTGACGTGCTTGAACTATTGTGGATATATACTTTGAAGTTTGATAGTCATCTCCATGTCTTGCTTGGCACCATCGATCCCGTGACTGTGATCCTACTTGTTTATTGCTGAGAAGCTTGAAAGACTGAATTCTCTCCTTGCTCCCTGTAATACGATTGGTAAGATTTTGGAGGCCAAAGGAGCACTTGCCTCTTATATTTCTTAAACCGACATTAGTCCAATCATGACGAAGCAGGATGACATTTTCTAGCTCAGAAGGCAGTTTAACTTTGAAGTATGATCTAGTGTGCTTTTTTTCTGCATTGCGCGTTTCAGCAGCTTTGATTTGTGCTTAACATCATTTCCTTTTGTCTGCTTCTCGTTGCATTTTGTCCGGCATCATGTTATGATATTCCTCTTGTTGCAGAAAAGGATCCCCACACCAAAGATAATAGTTCTGTTTCTTTGGTCAGGTTCTTTTGGTGTCCCATCACATGTGAGGTCTTTGCCAGAGAAGACTGGACTGGTCGGTATGCATCACTACAAGAAGGCCAATTCAAGCAACATAAGAGTTCAACGGTTGCCATATGGTAGGAACCTTCTCTCTCCCTCCAAAAAGACGAGCATGGCCGAAATTTCATGCATAAGAACATTAGATTCTGCCGTATCAACTGACACCAATGGTGAGATTGATTTTTAATTTGACTTGCCTTTTCCTTCTTAAGAATGCTTTATGTTCCAACTCTGACGATATTTCTATCAATTTGGCCAAGTTTGATAATTGTGATACTTCTACCTCAAAATTAAGATCGTTCCCTTTTCCTGCAAAATATTTTCCTCAGATCTGGATTGAGAAGTTGGCATGCTTAGCATCGTGGTGTGACTGGTGTCTATTATTATAATGGTTCACAATTAGGAGCGGTGCTTGACAATTTTATTCTACTCCAGTTTCAGGCGATGTCATTGGTTTCTAGGGCTACTTTGCTTAGGATAGGGAGATTAATTGGTTTTAAAACTGGAATCTCTAACCTGGACTGCTGCTTCTAAGTCTTCTTTCTAGGGGCTTGATCAGCTCATGTCACCTCTGATTCAGTGATCTTTTTTCTGCTGGGGACATCCAGCTGCTGTTAATTC
This sequence comes from Eucalyptus guilfoylei, assembly GCA_016097605.1. Taxonomy (NCBI): domain Eukaryota; kingdom Viridiplantae; phylum Streptophyta; class Magnoliopsida; order Myrtales; family Myrtaceae; genus Eucalyptus; species Eucalyptus guilfoylei. The sequence goes on from CM027869.1 coordinate 24,205,240, forward strand.
TTCTGATCTGTTCATGTATTGATAATGTGCCATTATGCGTGAGGCTTTCGAGTGTCTGTTGTATTTTTTTGTTTCGCTGTCCATAACGAACTTAAACATGAAATCTTAAAGTTTCCTCAGAGTGCATTGGAAGATCAGTGGAGAAGGGCCCTCTTGAAGATGCGACTTTTCCCAGTGGATTTCAGGTGTGCCAATTTTCCCATTCGATCTTATATTATGCATGCAATGTGGGAGTAATACTCGAATCACTGTGGATGGGTCTCCTGAACACATGAACCTATTTGCGTTGACAACTTCAGATACTCGTGATATTCTTCAATGGGATAACTCTCTCACTAAATTGGCATGAAAGGCAAGCACCGGCTGAAGTTTCTGGATCTTTGCTGCTTTAACTATTATTCTTGTTAGATGGAAAAAAAAAAAAACAACAACAACAACAACAAAAGACGTCATTCTGTTTTGGCAACCAAGGTTACCATAGGGAAAAATCATGGTAAAGGATTATCTTAATGATCAGCACTTGCTAGTGGCATTCTTGATTTTTAGACTATTGCTTCAGGCAGGGGTCTCAAATAGGTATCTAATTACCAGGGGGAAGGTTTTGAAGGTTCTCAAACTGGTTGAAATTTGTCATTTCCTTCCTGACACCATGCTTAAAGTTAGGAGTTTTTTACTCCTACGATGTACATGTCGGGATCTGAAATTATGCATTTCTAAGTTAGTACATCTCCAGCACATGGGTCTCATTGGAGACACTGGCTTTTTATCATGAATTCAATTCCTTAGATGATCTGCTGCCCTTGAGTTAAAGAATTTTATAGATTGACCTTGTCGAGAGACCTCTTAGTACTGCGTATTACTCATATTCTGGATACTTCTATAGTGGCACTTCTTTGATTATGTATGTACATATAACAGAAAAAGAGGAGCATGGGAAATCCTAACTATTACCCAAGATCTCTTTTGTTCTTTGTATTTAACAGAGTTCTTCCCAACCTTATGCAATTGTCAAAGCTTCATAATTGATGTACTTCTTGACTGGTTTTATCTTTCCACGGGAATTTTGTCCACCTTTTTAAAGCTCTAACTGTAGAAATAGTTGAATTTTGGACTATTCGAAGACTGTATAGAGCTGTAATCATTTTAAATTTCATCATTTGAGTATTTGTTCTTTCCTTTTTCCTCTAGCCCTCTTATCAAGAACTTGATAAATAACTCTTTTCTAATCAGGCATTGTTACTGGAAGTTTGTGACGAGACACAGATTGCAGAACTGAAGCTAAAGGTAATTATTTATGTGCTCTTACTTTGCAGAAGTTATATGATGCTCAAGTCTTTTAAGTTTATATGCTTAATTTTCGAAATGTGCTTAATGATTTCTAGGGGTTGCACTTACGAGATGATATTTTCAGGGTCCATGTAGACTTACAGCAGATTTGGTAGCTGATTTAATAAGTTTTACGATTAGTACGTTCTGAGTTCACTTTTCTATCAAATTTCATAGGTTGGAAACTTTGAGATGCATGTGAAGCGTAATGTAGGTGCAGCAGAAGTCCCTGCACCAGTCATAGCATCACCTGTAACACCACCACCTATTCCAGCCGAGCCTGTTAACAAGTCAAGCTCTGGTGTTTCACCTCCATCAGCACCAAAACCCTCTTCAGAGAAGGCTGCTCCATTTATGAATGTCACCTTTGGAAAATCAGCAAAAGTCAAAGCATTGGAAGCGTCAGGATCTAGTGGATATGTTCTAGTATCCTCTCCAACGGTGAGTTTTTGGCATTTTCAGCTCTCTATTTTTATGATCTGTGCATCTCATGTCGCTTTTTTCAGGTTGGCTCCTTCCAAAAGGGAAGAACGGTTAAGGGAAAGAAGCAAGGTCCCAGCTGTAAAGAGGTATCTCTCGCTTGCCGATGGATTTTGAATCGGAAATTCCTTCCTGTAGAAATTTCACAGTGATTAGCATCTCTGAAGTTTCCATTTTCTTGAATCATAGACATCCATGTCTTTCCTATAGAGGTCCTCAATTCAGCGTGTTGTAAAACTCCCCTCTTGCACACAAGCACAAGCGTGCGCACGTAGGCTAGATACTAATGACTCGGCACATTTCAAGAGGTTGGTGCTTTTTAAGAAACTGGCATCTGTTGGGAAATTGTAGGGATTGTCTTAATGCCTTAGGAAAGGTCATTCACCTGCGTAACAAAGATAACTTTATGGGCCTAGCTTTTTAAGAGACTGTGATCTGTTTGGGAAACTGTAGGGATTGTTTGAATACCTCAAAGAAAGTCGTTCACCTATTAACAAAGACAACTCTGTGGGCTGCAATTGATGAAATTCTTGAGTCGATGCCATTATCAAACTGTCTTTTCTGAGATACTATTAAGTAAATGTGATAAATGAATCAAAATGAACCTAGACCATTGAAAATGGTGGGTCTTTTGTAGGTTCCACTTGATCGGATGATCCATGTTCATTTTAGCACATGCAACTCATTCACCTAATGATTACTCATCTTTTACAGGCTCATCTAAGAAAATGTCGTATTAGTAAATCGATCAAGTTTTTTAGTGCCAGTGCTTCTTTCTTATGACTTCTTTCCATCTTGGCTAACATATTGCATTCACACATAAATTGTTGGTTCTTTGGAAAGTTTGCCATTGCGATAATGTCTGTACAACACCAATCAGCAAATAGCACACATAAACTGTTGTTTCTATAGAAGTTATCTCATCATGATAATGTCTACACTATATGGTATGATATGTAGATATAAGTACCTGCATGCTAGCACTCATCAATACACATGTGAAGTATGTACGGAAGCATTCATACACGTGTCTACAGATTAGCTGAATTGGGTAGGTAAGTAGGAGCAAAATCTAAAAGGTCAGTTCATGTAAACAGGGCGATCTGATCAAGGAAGGCCAAGTGATAGGTTGGTTGGATCAGTTTGGCACCGAACTTCCTGTGAAAGTAAGCACATTCTGAGTATTCTACTTTGGTCATTTCCCTGCCTCATTCTGTTTTTGACAATTTCTTGTTGAAATTTGAGCAGTCAGACGTCTCGGGAGAAGTTCTAAAGCTCCTTATTGATGATGGAGGTATGAATTTTACCATCGTTTCCTGGTCCGTCGTCATTGTTATCGTCATCATCATTTGTACCGACTGAAATGCTGCATCATCATCATCTGTTTAACATTCACCATTTGTTGCATGGTTTTCCAGAAGCTGTTGGTTATGGAGATCCTCTTCTGGCTGTATTGCCATCATTTCCCGGTGTTGGTGTCCAGTGATGCGCTGCCTTAACAGGATGAAAAATTTCTGCTGGTTTGGTTGATGAGGTCTGTCAGTTTTTTACTCCCACTTAAGATTCACATTCGCAATCGGTTTAAAGCGATTCTAATTTGCCACGTAGAAAAATATAGATCTATAAACTCTAATGAAAGAAACTTGGGAACTATAGGTTCAACCCTACCTGAATTGAAGAGAAATTCATAAAGCTAAGGCTTTGCTTATTTGTGTCTGGATTCTCACACTCGCCTGTACGGTGTGCATGCAAATGCAATCCTGGTGCAACAAAGCCAAGTGACTGTCTAGTTGCCATCCCCTTTTAGAGTATTGAGAGCATTGTTGGTTTGGAGATCTTTCAAAATAAGGAGTCTGCCGGTTTCATTGCATTTTCTTTAAAGAAACTTCTCACTGCCTGCTCGTCATTGTTGCAATAATAAATAAACTTAAATGCAAACCATAGGGGACATTTTGGCAACTTTCGCATTTTGGGGTTTTGCAGCGTTAATGTTACAACCATGATGCGTGGAAGGTTGTTGTAGACCCAAAAAGCTGCAGTCCATGCTCCCCTGCTCGACTTGCATAGTAGCACTGAACCTAAGTGTAGGACCTCGATCTTCTGTCATACCACGATTGCAGAGAAATAGCACCTCTTCTCAAAAGCCTTCAGGTCAATCTCCTGCCATCCGAGACCCTCTTTGTAACATTCCACCTATATCATTTCCCACACGCCATTATCGAAACATTAGATGCCTGTGCATTAAGCTAACAGTATTCGTTTCACACGCATAAGTTACTACATTTTCATAGTGAGTGCAGGGTGTCCGCAAAATCCATCAAAGAGGTGGATATCTTGAACGTCAAGTCAAATCTATAACACGGGTGAGCAGCAACACGGAAAATATTAACATAAAGACATGGTAGGCATTAAAGAAAAGATAGAATTTGAATGAAAGAACAATCTTTATACCGTGTTGAGTACTTCCATGTCCTCGTTCAGTCCACCGAGGCTATATATCACATCTCCCATCACGACCGCTCCATGATTTGTCTTTGCTTCATTCATCGATTCCACCATCATCCACGAACCAGCACGAGGATCGAAAAGCTCCACTGTCGCCACCATTTTAGATCCATCGTAGCCTCCGACAGCATATCTGCAAAGAAACTCTCCTGGTAATAGTTACAGTTTTAACTTGTGCCCACCCACACGAACTCCCACCATAACCCGTCACTTTCGATAAACTAAATCAAGAGGATTTATGAGGATAAGAGCTTTAGCTTGAACTCAGGACAAGAGCTCGAGATGGATCGGCGGATATCTAAGAGTCACACTAATGCAGCCCTTTAGTGAGCCGTGATGTCAACCAAAAGATGGCAGTTCACTTGGTGGAAAACTAAAGAGGGTTCAGGGCAAGATCTACTCACAACTTTTGGTTCAAGACGACCAAAGAATGACCCCCTCTTTTCGTGTTCATCTCCTTTATCGGTCTCCATGAGCGTTCTCGAGGATCAAATCTTTCTGCTGACCTAACATAGTAGAGAAAATGTCCAATGAGGACACCAGGGAAGATGACAATATAAGCTCTGTATACTTCTGAGTTTGCAAAGAGAGCATTCAAACAGGCATCCCTGCCTGAGTATAAACCAAAGAATGCACAAGCAACAAGCGACAGACTGAGAATGTTACGTCAAGCAGTCAATGATCTTGCTGACAGATATATATTAAGAACCTTCTCAATTTATTATTACGATCGAGTACACTAGGCTATTAGCCAGCAGTGGTGCAACAGAGTAATATTTACAAAAGTTAAGATATAAAGCTTATACTAATGATCTAGTTTACCACGAAATGTCCCGCCCACCAAGTAAAACCAGAATGCCATCAGAGTGGGAGACAAAATAAATAGAAGACCAAGGGTAGGCTTAGGTAGGAGCCCACTATGTCCTCATGAAAACGATCCGGTTGGAAGTGTCTCAGTGTTCCCCGTCCCCTATCCTATGTAATTCCAAAAGAAAGTAGTAAAAATCAGGGGAAAACCTTCGTCTGTGTTGTCCTCTTACATGGCGTATATAGGGTTTTTTTAATTCCTGGTGTATGCAAAAATCGAAGAGAAGCGTGCTGAGTTTTGCTGATCCCATATTAAACCTAAAATATCAAGCAGAACATATTCCTAGCCACAATTTTAACGTTTTTTCTAGTTACAATAAGTGCAAGCAGCAGCCTCAAAGCTCGGTGTTTGATTTATCATCAGAAGCAAACTACGACTTTAGAATATCAAAGGGATCGTATCTAATGGCAGACATAAGTCTTACTCCAAGTAGTCTTCTCCATCATATCCTCCAACAGCATAGAGCATGCCATTCAGTTCTGCAGCAGCTGGAGCAAGTCGCTGACAGAAGCAACCAAGAGAAGCAAAGTAAAAAGGTAAGGAGTGGGCGAGTTCAAATGTAATAGGTACTGAAGATACAAGATATAGAAGATGCTATGTTTCATCGAATAGAGAATTTTAAGGTTAAGAATACCCATGAGACAGCTGGAATTTTGCTTTCTTTACCCACTGCTAACTAATCTTTGATTAAACCTTTTCGGTTTTCCACTCTTTTGTAATATTTACAGCAACAGAAAAAATATATATATAAAAAAAAAATCTCACTTTTCCCCACGAAAACAGATTCAATATGTCACGCTATTATTCATGCATATGCAAAAAATTGATGATAAGAAGCATGTCGATAGGATATATAAAGTCTATGACCTGAAAATAAAATAAAATAAAATAAGTAAAGACTGCGGCATCTTTGAAGCACTAAGATAACTGTCTTCAGTCAGTGTAAGAATGCCATACAACTAAGCCTTCAAACTATGCTCAGTATTCACGATTTATTCTTTCTGACTGAAATTCTAACACCGTGTGATTTTTCTTGTTTCTGAATCACGTCTCAAGATCATTAAAATCTACCTCCTACTATAACAAAGAGTACCTTGCGTAGCATTGAACAAGTAGGGATCCATCTTCCAGTGTCTGGATCATACATCTCGACATCTGAAAAGGGCTCGCTGTCAGCTGCACCACCAATTGCAAATATCTTATCCTTTAAAGATACCCCCACTAGGCATCCTCTTCGCCGATTCATTGAAGGTCGATCAGTCCATCTATTGTACTCCTGGCTGTATGACTCCACTGTAGTATGCAGAAGAAAATCTTTGTTATGCAAAGTGAGATACAACTAGAAGAAACTTCATGCTTTGAATCTAAAAAATTGATGCAGTCTATCCACCCAAACATGACTCCAGCAAGCACAATATCATGAGAGCAATTAGTACCTGTGTCATGCCATACATCATCATAAAAACCACCAAAAACATATAGTTCGCCTCTTAATTTTGCCACTGAAGCTTGGGAGCGCACAAATCTCATAGGAGACAGTGAAGTCATGATATCTTCATGAGGAGAATATAGATATGAGGCTGATAAATGGGAAGAACCATCATGTCCTCCCACTATGAATATTGACTCATTAAATGGAGGAGGATTGCAACCAGTCTCATACTGAGTTTCACCGACAGGCCCAACAGCTGAAGATTCCCTGAGCTCTACTGCTTTGCATCTATCTTCTAGACAGCAAATTTTCAGTCTCTGCAATCCAGTAAGAGTTCATCCATAATGTCAATAAGTTCATTCATAGAACCATTAACAGCATCAACTAGGACCATATCAGCATATAAAGAACTTTTGCTTGACAGGAAGTGACATAAATACAATTCTAGAAAGTAGACGTCCCATAACAACGATTCTTGTACTTTATAATTTTCTCTTCTAGAACTGACATTACTACACCCAACAAATATACAATGTTAAGTAGGACAAAAGCCACAAAACAAAAATCTAAAATGATAATAGAACAGCAATAACTGATATTGTTGATTCATAGCATCATAAGAGTTGGATTATCATGTCTATGAAAATATAGACTTATCATATGCATCTTCTCAGCTAAGCAAGAATGACTGTTGATGTTAACAGATTATCATGTCTGGGCAATATTAAAGGGAACAAGTTAGTCAGTGCGTTAGCACTGAGTCAGAGTCCAGAATCTGCTGCAGATACAAGCTTCCAAGATAAGTAATTTGTAAGGCAGTTAAAGAGGCCCAAGTTTAATTTTAAACTGGACTAGAAATGACAAATGAGATTTGACTAACGGGGATGGACATACACACGGAATGGGCAGAAATTGTCAAACGACGAGGGATATTTCAACAGAAACATACCAGTTCCTTCTCAATAAAACTAAATCTTTGGGCTTGCTCCAACTGAGATAACATGAGCCCTCGCACTTCACATAGCAACTGCAAAGCACATTTGACTATGTTACAACTGACAAGGTACTGAAATAATAGCCAAAAGTGGATACAGTAAAATAGAGGAACGGGTAGCTCTAATTACCTCAGCAACAATTTCTGAAACACCTACGTCAAGTGACGGCACTTTAGCGCCTTCCTCCAGGTTGTCAGGTGCCATTTCTGTTGTGATCATCGTGGATGAAGAATCACAACTGGAAGTGAACTCATAAGGAATCAGACCTTGAGTCTCTGTCACTGCCAGGGTAGGTGAACTCAGCTGAGAAGAAGTGCTAGAAGAAATGCTCACGCGGGACAAAGCCATAGATTTCTTTTCTATGCATAAAGCCTCTTCATCCCTCTCCTTATCTATATGGGGTTGGGACATATGGCTCTCTCTATTAAAGTTAGGGGCAACAACTGAAGCATCCCCTAAAATGCTCCTATAATCAATTGGAGAAAATCTGGTTTCTGGATCTACAACCTTAAATTCATCATGTTCACTGGTTGCACAAGAAGTTGATGAAGCACCTCTGAGGTGTATCCAAGCCTCCTTAGCAGCTTCATAACTTGGTTCCAAGCTTGCATGCTCTTCAAACTCCTTCCTACTCTCAGGTGGAGGAGGACGTGCAGATGCATCTATACAAGCTGCAGCAGGCACAAAGCCCTCAGGATTGCATTGACCTGAAGCAATAACTCCAACTTCAGCTGCAAATCCCTCTATGGCATCAGTTTCTTCCCCCGTTAGGTCATCAAATCCTTTCGCTCCTGTAGCTAGAGACTTGGAACTTTGAGGTTGCTCCCCAGCATTAGAAGTTGAATCAGACCTGAATAGAGAGCTCCACAACTTTCGAGGAATATTATTTGCATTGCCATAACTTCGACTTTGATCAGCTTCATCATGCTCTGGCGCTGCAAACTCATTGGTGTCAGATCCCAATAGTAGTCTCTCTTTCTCAGGCCTATGACTCTCATTAGACCTCCAGTCTCCAATAACCTGATTTGGCTGAGCAAGATCCCATCCACTGGCAGGTGTCTTGGCTCTTTCACCTCCTATCCTACTCTTAAAAGCAAGCAAATCTTTCTCCACAGTGATCTGTCTGTCTGGATATTTTGCCCTTGGAATAGTTGCATCAATTCGATTGGACGTAAACAGGCATATCAATTTTGTTGTCTGTTCTTGATCAAGTTCAAACCAGAAGTGCGTTGTACTATAGTAGTTGGAAATTATTACTGGTTGGAACTGCTCTTCCACCAAAGGCTGGCAGTCAACACGCCTTTTCACCTTAACCTTTAACACGAGCATCAACCAAGTAATCATCACAAGCCACAATATGAGAGCATGTACAAAATGAACAGTCAACAAATCATGGCACATACCTGCGCAGGATAGGGGGTTTCTTCAGAGGGTTCCTTTGTCCATGCATGTATGTCTATATTCATTTGGCCTCTGCTAGTGGCTTCAAACACGCCATGTAATTTCCTATCGCTGTAGTTGAATAAGAAAAGCGCCAAGCCAGGTTCAATCTTCTTAATATATGCATAATGTAGACGAGGCAGACCTGCTCAAGCATTTTAAGAGTTCCTCAAACTCAAAGGTAGCCCATTGTGCGCAACGAAATCCAAAACAAGTTTTGCATGGCACGCATTAAGAAACATCCAACTGACCAAATAACTTCTTTGCATAACACTCCTTAATGGTATGGTGAGTGCACCCCAAAATTACTCCGCCGAGATCCTTTCTACACAGATTCCTTGCAGATGTGCTGCGATTGGATATCCCGTTTTGGTGGCCCGCTTCCTCCAAGAAGTGATCATTTTTCTTGGCCTTTCCACCCATTCTGCTATCCAAAATTATAAGCACGCTTGATTTAATTCAAGCAGAGGCAACATGACAAAATGAATGCTAATCTAGACAGCGTGCAAATCAACGATTTCCACATGTCCCTTTACACCAACAAGGTTAAGGAGAGGAAGATAGGAAAATATAGGACTCCAGCTATAAAATATTACATGATTGCATGATTTAATACTCAGTGGATCCATGTTGATATTTGGTCCAACATTGAAGCTTGAAAACTTATCACAATCAGAGATAAATGAGGTGATAAGTGAACATGGGACTTGGTGCTCTATCGGACCCTTTGCTTTAATAAATAAGGATAGTAATATTTGATGTAAATAATTACATAGATATCACTTCAAGAGAGCTATTTTAATCCATATGGGACTTAAGATTGTTACAAACTCCTCGCTTTTACCTTGGAAACACACAAAGCAAGTAGGTTTTTTAAGGTGAACCCAATAAATTCTTCAGGATGTTCCTACCATGTAAGACATTGTGCCAAACAAGTACAAGGCCATGGCCTGGAACTTGATTTCCACATGTTGCAAGACCGATGTTTAAATTTATCCAGCAATTTTTACATGTTATATGAAGGGATAATGTAATGAGTATGACCAAAAGCACTCAGTAGGAATGCCCAGCAAGTATTAGAATTTCATGCAAATAACAACTACGTGAAGCATTTCTCTCAGGGGATACCAATAGTGATTTAGATTTTCTTTAGGTGTTGCAGTCATTACATCCATGAACAAAAAAATCAATAAAATGCATCAGAACACACGAGTCCATTCGGTCAAAAGTCACAAAACCATATATATGAACCGATTCACAGAACAAATATGGATTGTAAATAAGTATTTTTTACAAACTTGGCCTCCCAGATTCACAGAACAAATACCGATTCACTTTATTCTATTGGCGCCCAACACGAGTATGTTTTCCACTTTCCTTATCAGATTTTCACCAAAATAGTCTCCATCTTTCTTTCATATTAAAACAGTAGATGGTGATATTCCCTTATCACTTTTCACCATGGGACATGCATTCCCCTTCATAGGACTCAATTTCTTCGCATGAAAATCTCACTTGAAGACCATAACAGCAGTTGGATAAAAAAAAATATTCTCTTCCCTCACCGGTTCCTTCGTTCGATAATCTAATGATATATATAAAGCACGTTCAATGAAACCTTTCAAACCTCACACTCGTACGACAAAACTGCCATGAAGACCATTCCCAAACATATAAGACAAATTATGATAGTACATATCTACAAAATCGACAAAAAAAAAAATTATAATTTCCAAACGAATAGCATGATTTTGATTCAACAACATAACTACAATATTTTTCTCCCATATTTTCAGTTCGACTCTTCCCACGTGCAATCCACATTATCTCCCACGTTCATTAGAATTTATTCCAAGAGGACTCAAAAATCTTCGATCATTCTCCGTATCCACAGCAAAAATCTTTGCCATTCGGCACACGCACGCGCCTCTACTATTAAACCGAAGAAGAGAAACGCCGAGAAAAAAGGAAATACTTTCTCATCACACGTCTTTCAAAGGACAGCAATCTTCGTCAACTTCCTTCCGATACACTCTCCGAACGAACGCCTCGAAAACGCAGGCGATCGCGGGAGTGTTTCTAGTACCGGCAGAAGAATCAGGAACCGCTTCGCCTTCCGATTAGACCTCGACGAAAAAACGCGAAACGGATTTACGAGAAAGTCTCGCAACAGACTGAACCGACTCTCGCGATACGTCGTCTCGCTCGAGAGGGGAAACAAACCGACGAACCGCGCAACGCAGATAGAGAACGAACGAAAAACCTAAGCGGATCGCGCACGGCCGAACGACTCCAAAAACCTCGAGAAAGAAAGATCCTTTCGCCTCTGTATCCGTATAGCTCGAAATGGCAACGCACCAGAACCGCTCGAGACGATCGTTCATCTAAAAAACAGAGCCGAGGCGGCACGAACATTGGCAACATCAACCTCGATTTGCTTCGACTTCACGAGACGCGAAACCGAAACCGAAAAAAAAAAAAAAAAAGAAGAGTAAATCTTCACCTGGAGAGAATCGCCGATCAGCGAGCTGCACGATGCCGAGAGCGGAAGCTGCGCGCCAAGAGAACCGTGACGCTTCGACGAGCGACCGCGAAGGGAGAAGCCGTGAGCTTGCACTGAAGCTCGAGCAGGCTACTCTTATAAGCGCAAAAGCAGGCAGAGAGAGAGGGAGAGGGCGAGAGAGCAGTTGCCAAAAATGGTGGTGGAAGTGGAAAAGCGAACGAGGCGCGCAACGAGCCCTCCCGCCTAAGCTTGAAACGAGTCCTCAGCCCCTACGTCCGGAGAGGCGCGTGGGGCGTGCGATTTTACTCTTTTGTCCCCGTCTTGGCGTTTGCGTTTCCTCGCAGGGCGCCGGCCTGATCTTTTCATTTCCCCGCCGAGGCGCGGACGCGTGGCCGCTCCCGGGGGGCGAGGAGATCGGGGGCAGTCACGTCAACGGATTTCCCGATCATTTCTTGCTGAGAGTAATCGTGTCATTTCGCGTTGGAACTAGTACTGACTGTAAATGCGGGAACTGCCCATTTTGATATTGATGCTCTTTTTTTTCTTTTTCTTTTTTCTTTTTTGTTATTTCTGTTTTGGCCCTTAATTGGTGCTCGTGCTAAAAGTTAATCCCTTACATTAGAGGTCAAACTGGGAACAATTGAACCAGCTATAGGAATCGGTTTCGAGTTTCTGTTTTTATCAATTCGATTCTCAGATACTGAGTAAGAATCAAATCGAGAACTGAAAAATCAGATCCAGAATGAGATATCGATAAAACTTAATTATGTATTTTGAACTTTTTATTATTTATTTTAGTGTAAGTGCTTATTTTTTATGGATTATTGCTTTTGATAAATAATCATTTTGATTAACTAAAAACGAAATAAAAAAATTTATCAATTGGAACCCATTGACACGAGTAAGTTTTAGATTTCATTTATGCAAACTAATTTCGAGTTCCAAAAATTGTGTCCAACTTACTTTCGGATAGATAGAACGTGACTTGCGAGCAACAAGAAGCTACACAGCCTACACTTGTCTCTAGACCTTCTGCTCCTTGTACTTGCACATGCCCTTTCCATGAACTTTTTTTAGTAGCCATGGTGCAACGCGTGCCAAAAATGCTTTAGAGAATTTCTCCAAATTCCAATTATCGAAATGTACCAAAATATCCGAACAAAAATATATGAAATGATTCAGGGTACATTTATTTCGCGAAAAAATAAATAAAAAGATTGCTTATATTTTTTAAATAACTTCTCAATAAAAATATTTTCATTATCGATATAATTTATATTTAAATATTTTCCTAGTCTATGAAAATATTTTCTTCCTCATATTTATAAGCGACATAAATAATTATTTTTAAAATAATATTTTTTAAATTATTCATTTTTTTCAAAAAGAGTGCCTTGGAATTTTATTTGAAAACTTAAAGAAATAGGGGCGATTTTACCAAATTAGAGATAGTGGAGGTTTTAAACTAATGTAATTAAAGATTAGGGGAGGCGGATTATAAAGAGTAGCACGGGAATTTTGCTTCATGTGAAAAAATTGGTGGTACGAGATTTGAGAAGCTCGAAATCACGGAAATAACAATTACATTTATATCTTATTGTAAAGTAGTTTAAGAATGAAACGCAATTAATAAGTTTGATTGGATGTTAAATTTTTTTAATAGGTAGTGAAGATGATGAATACAAAGGAAATTTCACAAATTTTGACGAGTGATTCTTCAAAATAAGGGAAAATTGTTAAAAAAATTCATAAACCTATTATATAGTAATCAATTCAATTCTAAAAATTTCAATTGTGAAAATTCAATCACAAACCTTTTGATAACTCGCCAATTAAGTTATAACATTTGAATTATACCAATTTAATCCTAGATGTTTTAATGATATGCCAAACTAATCATAAACATTTTGATGAATTGTCAAATTAATCATTCTAGCTAATTTAGATCGAATATTGTTGATATTGTAGTTCAGTTAGCATTGGCCACCTACTATAACGCAGCTATAAAGCAGGCTAGAGGGGATCCCTTTAGCATGCACCCGGATTGGTGAGGGGGACCACAGCGGTTATAAAGCAGACCAGAGGGGATCCCTTTAGCATGCACCCGGATCCACCTTAACCTGACTCTGATACCAATCTGAGGGTCTCAACCTCAAAAGACGTCTTGAGAGGTGAGGGGAACCATAGAGATTATAAAGCAGGTTAGAGGGCTTCTCCCAAGCGATGTGAGATAACTAAGATCTCTTTAGCATGCACTCCATAAAAAAATCAAAATTTCAAATTTTTATTTTTATTTTTTGTTTTTTTCCTCTTTTTACACAAGATCGACAACCTTCACCAACAACTAAGCAAGGGTCATTGCCCCATGAGCCCTTGGGTGAGGGTCGCGACCCTTGCCAAATCCAATGAGGGTTGACCAAGCCTAAATTTGTGACATCCCAAAATTTCGAAAAAAGAAATTATTGAATGAAAAATCAGAAATTGAAAGAAAAAGAAAAATGATAACGATATTACTATTATTCTTTTTCTTCTCTCTCTCTCTCTTTCTCTATCCCTTCATGCTCCCTCCTCCTTCGGTCGAAAGTCTTCTTCCTCCCTTTTCTTTTCTCTCTCTTCTCTCTCTCCCTCACGTTTTCTTCCCCCCTCTTTCCAAGAAAATATTAGCTGCAGCTCTGACTCCAGCGTGGCTTCCTCCGAGTCCATTCACCGGGCGACAAGTAGCCACGCTGGAATCAGACAAGCTATCCTACTGGGCCCACCAGAAACCTTTCTCTCTTGGTCAATTTGAAAAATTCGGGCGCTCTCTCTCTCCCCCAATAAAATAATAGCTAGGCCCCACAACAGATCTTCTCTCTTACCATCAATTTGAACGGACGCGTTGGACTCTCTCTCTCCATTTTTTCGTTCAACTCTCGCGTGGTTGCTCTGCCCTCCGCTTCTTCTCCGATCGAACGATGGAGCTGTCCGACGAATCACGCTGCCGCTTCTGCATCCGCCTTGTCGGCCACCGCTGCATCTGAGCTACAGCTAATATTTTCTCATCCGTTCTGCCCCTTCGTCGCGCTGCTCCTCCGGCGAACGACGGTCCGACGAACCACGCCGCCACACTTCCGCATCCGCCACCTCCGCATCTGCATTCTCCTCCATCTTCAATGGCGACTGGGCTCTTCCTCTCCCAGTCACTGTCGAAGAATCCGTACTCGAAGTCAACGTCCGAGCTGATGTAGGGGATGCTAGGGAGGCGGAAACGGGACCTCGTGGATGCTCCGGGTCGATGCATCTTGATGTGAAAGAGCAGTGTCTTATCGAACGAGAGCTCGCGCTCCCCGTAGCGGATAGGCATCGAGCTGCGGTAGCCGCAACCCCACCGATGCTCTTGACGAATCCAGCCACGGCGAGACGGAACTTGACCGCGAGGAGCCGCCTGAACGCCCCGCCTCTCCTCAGCCACAGCAGCGCAAGGCGGACCACGTCCCAAGCTCTGCGGGTGACGCCGAAGTCCCCGCTTGCCATTTCCGGATGCAGAACGTGTTACAAAGACTGTTAGGACGGCGAATCGCAACAAGCGGAAGCCCAACAACGGAGAAGATGCTCTCTTGGCAATGGCATTTTCTCCTTGATTATCTAGATACTGATTTTTGGAGCCTTTTCTCTAACATTATGGTTTTTTGCCATCGATTTGTAATTTTGGGATTTTCCTTCGACCTAGGTTTTTTTGTCCCTCCCTGTTCTCGCCCTTGCCGAACCTACGCGGAAGAGATGATACAAATAGGAGTCTCCACCATTGATGTAATGAATTCCGTAGCTCGTGGGCAGAAGATCCCACTTTTCTCTGCTGCTGGTCTTTCTCTGGGGATTAAGCGATGGAAAGGCTTGGTTTCCCGTTGTATGTAGAACCCATGAAAGATTGAGCTATCTTTCAGGGGAGCTTGTGGTCGGATGAGAGAGATCTGCATGCATCTATCTATGGGTGGCGAATTTCTCGCCCAAGTCAATGGAAGAATTTAAATGACATAGATGTCAAATGATTCATCTGGAATATTGATGATACCCTGAGAATATAACTTGAAGGGTAATTTAGAAAATCCATGTTTCATGGTTGTATGCTTTAGCAATGCTGAACTTGAAAAGCAACAGGATACCTTTGATTCTTTCAGTACCTAACTATGGCCTATTGCCGTATTTCCTCATTCGTGTGATTAATTTGCTAAAAAGAGAACTAAAACGTTACTCTATGTGCTGATCTTGCGCAACCGTTCTTGGCTTGGCTTAAATATGATGCAAGAAGCATGTCTTCCTTCATTTAGCTCTTGATAATTTGGCATGAGCCTCTGGATTTGGATCCATGCATGTCACTAGAGATCGCATTTTCATGTTTACGGGGTTCATTCTTGTGCCAACTTTCGATGCTGTGATACGAACTCTTTGATGTACCGTAATGTCACGGCACTTGCCTGCCATGATAGAAAGTTCAAGCATATTGAAATAGCCATCCACGCAATATAAGAGATTTTCGTATGGGCCTTCCTCCTTTTCAAAACGAATATGAAGATCACGAGAGATTTGAAGTAGGCTGAGTATTCCTATTCAAAATGTCACGAATGGAGATCATCAAACACGACTGTCAAGAAACTTATTTCCCGAAGCGGAAGATTACAACTTTTACAACAGCTACCTCTTAACAACAAACAAAGATCCTTCACATCCTTGCAACTCAGCAATCACCTCATACAACTTTCTCATTCTCAATGTAACAAGCAGCCAGAAAATAGAAAGAGAAACGACCGAGCGTTGCGAAAAACCTTCCCCGAGTTCATCACAATCTAGAGCAAACCACAAATAATTGATGGCATTTTCTTATTCCAATTTAATGCGAATTCTGCAAAAACTAGAAATCACCTAAAGCGACCGCTAAGAAATCACTAGAGTTAATGGACGATGACGAATCATTAGAAAAAGATCCTCTTTAGGTAGTGCTTTGATTCATGCGCACGGCGGCAAGCACTGGAAGACTAACCCATTTTGCTGATTTGGTTTTGTTGTGCCAGTGAGGCGAGTCCAAAATCTTAGGAGGGATCTTCTGTCCACGAGCTACGGAATTCATTACATCAATAGTGGAGACTCCTATTTGTATCATCTCTTCCACGTAGGTTCGGCAAGGGCGAGAACAGGGAGGGACAAAAAAAACCTAGGTCGAAGGAAAATCCCAAAATTACAAATCGATGGCAAAAAAACATAATGTTGGAGAAAAGGCTCCGAAGATCAATATCTAATAATCAGGGAGAAAAGGCCATTGCCAAGAGAGCATCTTCTCCACCGTTGGGCTTCCGCTTGCTTGTGATTCGCCGTGCTAATAGTCTCTATAACACGTTCTGCATCCGGAAATGGCAAGTGGGGACTCCGGCGTCACCCGTAGAGCTTGGGACGTGGTCCGCCTTGCGCTGCTGTGGCTGAGGAGAGGCGGGGCGTTCAGGTAGCTCCTCGCAGTCAAGTTCCGTCTCGCCGTGGCTGGATTCGTCAAGAGCATCGGTGGGGTTGCGGCTACCGCAGCTCGATGCCTATCCGCTACGGGGAGCGCGAGCTCTCGTTCGACAAGACCCTACTCTTCCACGTCAAGATGCATCGACTCGGAGCATCCACGAGGTCCCGCTTCCGCCTCCCTCGCATCCCCTACATCAGCCTGGACGTTGACTTCGAGTATGGATTCTTCAACGGCGACAAGGACGGCGACTGGGAGAGGAAGAGCCCGATCGCCATTGAAGACGGAGGAGAATGCAGATGCGGAGGTGGCGGATGAGGCAGATGCGGAAGTGTGGCGACGTGGTTTGTCGGACAGCGGGCTCCGTCATTCGCCGGAGGAGCAGCGCGACGAAGGGGTAGAACGAACGAGAAAATATTAGCTGTAGCTCAGATGCAGCGGCGGCTGACGAGGCGGATGCGGAAGCGGCGGTGTGATTCGTCGGACAGCTCCATCGTCGATCGGAGAAGAAGCGGAGGGCAGAGCAACCAGGCGAGAGTCGAACGAAAAAATGGAGAGAGAGAGTCCAACGCATCCATTCAAATTGATGGTAAGAGAGAAGATCTGTTGTGGGGCCCAGCTATTATTTTCTTGGGGGAGAGAGAGAACGCGCCGAATTTTTCAAATTCACCGAGAGGGAAAGGTTTCTTGTGGGCCCAGCAGGATAGCTCGTCTGATTCCAGCATGGCTGCCAGGCAACACGTGTCGCCCGATGAATGGACTTGTAGGAAGCCACGCTGGAGTCAGAGCTACAGCTAATATTTTCTCCCTCTTTCCCACGAAATTTCCTCCCCTCTCTTTTCTTCTCTCTTTCTTCTTTTTCTCCCTCTCTCTCCCACTTTTCCAGCCCCTCACTTACGATAACTTCTTCTGCTGCAATTTCCCCGCAACTTCTCCTCCCATTTCTTTATTGTTTCTCTCTCCCACTTTCCCCCCTTCCTCCTCTCGACAACCCCACTCCCACGTCCCTCTTCTTCTTCTCATTTTCTCTTTAGTTTCTTTTCTGTTTTGCTTCCAAAACAGCACTGTGTGCTGCTGTTTTTGCCCCAAGCCAACCATCACCTTGCGCCATGGCCGTGGGCCATCGTTGTCCGCAAGCCGCCGTCCACCGCCGAAGAGCCGCACCACCCATTCGCGAGCCATCCGCCCGTCATTCGTGCCAAATCAGAAACCACCACCGCCAAGACCCATTTTTGCCGAGCACCTCCGTGACATTTTGGACGTAACCGTGCGTAGCCCTCGCCACCGCCGTCACGCTCATGTCGTTGGGTGAATTTAGCTCCTAATCCTTTGATTAGTGCCTAAACTTGCTTAGGAGGTTGATTAGGTTTAGGATGGCTTAAATAGAGACTAGTGATGATGTATAATAATTAGATTAGTATTAGAATGGGTTAATATTAGTCAAATCAGGGAGATTGCATCGTGGGGGATGATTTGGGTGAAAGCAGAGGCTATTCTTCAGAACTGGTTCCTGGACGTGTGCTGTTTGCTAATTTTGTAGACTGAGATGTGTTGCGATTTTGAAGTGATTTCATTATGAAGAAATGTTTTAGACACCTTTAATCATAACATATATTTTTCTCAGGACTTTTGGGAATAAAAAAGAAGATGATTTTAGCTTCGTTATCTTTAAACAGAAAGTCGGACTATATTGAAAATCCCGACCTGTTAGGATTCTAGGGGTAGTTATTAACCCTTAGGATTCGAATTTCCAAATGGTTTCTTCATAAAAGTTGTTTGTTACATCTTCTAGTTTAACATACTCAAACTTTAGATCAAACGGACCTGTTTCGGACCCCAAACTAAGCTGATTTCGGAAAACCGACCATCTGGAAACGGACCCAATTTTGGTGCTGGATTGAGTGAGTTACTGGGCCGAATCCATAAGGATCTGGGTCTCGGTGTCTTCATGAAAAATGTTTGTTTACGTGTCATTTGTCATATATTCAAATTTGGGAATTTTCTGAGCTCGATTGGTTAGGTTTTTGGATTTAAATTTGGAGACGCGTGAAGGCCCGGTTTCTGCCAATTATGACCGATGTTAGTTTGGTGATGGTTCTTGATGTTTTGCTTGCTTTAATTAGTGTTTTTAATGACTTGTGGATTTAATTGATTAGTTAGTTAATTCTAGAATTTCACTGTTCATGACGCACTGTTCACGTGCACTGTTCATCCGAGAATTAAAAGTGGTCTAATTTCATGTGTATTGATTCTATGAAGTGAATGGATGTGTAAATGTATGGGCATCCGCATGAATTGGGTGATGTTTTGTGCAATCGTATGGTGATTGGAAACTATAATACCGGGTGTCGGGTTTTGGATGCTGAAAGCGTTTTTAAATACTATACCAAATTGTGGGATTTTAAAAGAGATGACACAAATTTTCTGGTTCAATCTGACCATGTCCCCACACACGATTGTTTTACCATGCATTTTTTATATGAAGAAAATAGGCCTGGATCACCATTTTAATTGAGGTATTTGAGTGCAATGCACGATGTTCTGAGCCGAAATTGAATGAATGCGTGGATGATATGAGATGCCGTCACGAGCCTTTGAGGCCGGATGATGCTCCTTGGGGAATGCCCAAAGTTAACGGATGCTGGTCGTAGTGGATGCTGGGCCAATGCTTCTTCGGGAATGCCCCAAGTCAACGGATGCCGGTCGTAGTGGAGACTGGGCCAATGCTCCTATATGGAATGCCATCTAGATGTAGACGTTGCTGTGCTCGGTGGTGCGAGACGATGCCCGATTATGCCGGAAGACTGTTATCTGTTGCATTGACTGGGATCCATTTGATTGATCGATGTGTGCTGTGTGGCGCACTAATGTGCAAGAACGCATGAGAATCATGACATCTTTAGTTCTAGTCATGCATGAGTTGAGCACACTGTTTATGGTATACACGCATGAACCAATAACGCATTTCACACATGCTTCTGAGAACAAAGCCTTGAGGGGTGGCCTGATTGGGATGACGGTTCATCCGTGCCAGTGCGGGGCCCAAAGAGGACAATACTAGGTTGGGATGAGGGATGGCGGTGCGTCGCGCCTCTACCCCAGACAACACGTTTGTGTGGCAATGGCCAGGTGAGATCGCTTGTAATGCGATTTGTATGTGATTGATGAACTGCATCATCTAATGGCCATGTGCATTGCGTGTATCGTACTGAGCTATGACATGCAGGGTATGGCATACCAGGTAAGAATGTATGCGAATCGACTATTGATTGTTGATTGTTAATCTTTGGTTTGTTTGTGAGATGGTTCTGAAGAGATACCCTAAGTTGAGTTGGTATACCAATTGGGGGACTAGGGGAAGAACTCACTAAGATGTATATCTCATTGGTTATTGAATAACCATTTTCAGGTCCCCAGTGTGAAGAACCCGGAGCTTGAAGCGGAAGGGTTAGGAGCATAAGTGGCTCACTAGTCCTTTATGAGATAGACCTTCTATATAAGCTTGAGGTGTTTATGAAAGTGTATTTGATTTGAAACTAGTTGTCCTATTTTTCTATCCCATGTTTGGTGTTGTTAGGGGATTAGTTAATTCGCTTCCGCATGTGCAATAAAATAAAGAGGGTCGGCGACGAGTTTTGGGAACGTCGCAAAATTCTATTGACCACCGAGAGATATGCGTGCGCTCGAGGTTCGGGCGTGACAAAATTGACCCCAAGTAAGAAGAGGAGGACAAAAGAAATAAAGTAAAAAATAAAAAAATTCATTTTTTTAAAAAAGTAAAAAATTATCCGCATTAGCATCGGTCACTTTGCTTAGGATAATATTAGTGTCAACTACTTCATGTAAGACAGTTGGCATTGACTAAATCGCAACGTCAGCAATATCCTACCAAAACTAGCCAGAATGATTGAATTAACAATTTGTTAAAGTGTTTAAAACTAGTTTGGCAAATCGTTAAAAAGTTTTGGACTAAATTAATACAATTGAAAAATTTATGATTAAATTGGCATAATTTAAAATTTTAGTATTGACTTGATTACTATATAATAGATTTATGACATTTTTTGATAATTTTTCTTTAAAAAATAAAGCATGTAAAAGAAAAATCAATCGAGATAAATTTTTAACTCGTTTGTCATGACACATTGAATTTCATACCGAATGTGGAAGTTTCCTGTTCATCTAAGACTATATATATATGGGGAAGACCTAACTACTTAGGTTGAGGCAAAACTTTTTACTTAAAAACTCTAAAAATGTTTCGTAAGAGAAAATTTACAAATACAAGAGGATATTTTTGGACATGGGGAACAGGGACCAGAGCCCCTCTGAGCTTCTCCTAGCTGTCCATCCCTACGCGGGCGCTCTTTGCTCGGCATAAAAATGGAATTACATAAATTTAATATAAAAAAAATATCTTATAATGATACCATCCCAAACTAAGTTTTGATTACTAAAAACCTTAAATCGATACATTTGTAATAAATTTACCTCATAAATAGTTAAATTAGATGACACGTGTCATAGATATATCAATTTGGGACTCCTCGTAATATTAATATAATTTAAATGAAATTAATAGAGGGCAAATTTATCATAAGATGTATCAATTTGGGATTTTCGCGGTATTTACCTAATTACACATGAGAAAGTGCATCTATGTGGACGGTCATATCATTTATCTCTGATTAAGCCAGCTAAATATTATATCCTCCGGGATGGAGCAACATGACTGATACATCTTTGCATTTGAACAGTCAGTCGAAGACTAGGAAACAGCAACACTCGAACTAGAGTAGCAAGATCTGTAGGGCTGAAAGGACCATGATAAATAGACTTTCCTCAAGTCCTGCCTCGCTGATCTATGGAGATGCTCCATGAAGATCTCCCTGCCTCGTCCCGAGGGCCGGTGGTCGGAGCGAAAGCCTGATCCCTAGGATGGATCGCAGACTGCACGGCGTGGCCGGCCAGCAGAGTGCCTCCTATTCTTTGTTGCTGAATGACCAGGACCGAGGCCGTGCTCTCAAAGTCTGGCGACGCGAGCATGTCTGCGAGGATGCCGAGCTCGGGGCACTCGCTCCACTGTTCGAGCCCCATGAAAATCGGGGAGGCCTGGTGCTGCCTCCCGATCAGTATCAGATCGTAACCGTCCGCCATTTTTCCGATGAATGCAGCTAGGGCCGCCCCGTCTCGCACCACCTCTTCCACATAGACGAATCTGTCGTTACCCATGTTGATATGCCTATACTCGTAGATCAGTTCCGTGTCGATCCTCCGGTCTTTCGTGTTCTCACTCCCGAAGAGAAGGAAGCGAATGACCGTTACGATGACGTTCTCGTGTTTCGCCATCCGGGAACCATAGGCAAGTGACTCCGCATCATCCAGGCCGCCGATGAAGAGGACCGCGACGTGGAATGTGGATTCGCTCGTCAGGATTGGAAGGGTGCCCCTCACGATCCCCCTGTCTATGAGGATCCCGACCGAGCACGGCGCTTGCTCTAGGACATGTAGATTCATGATCTGGACATGTCGGTTTACCTTGCCTACTTGGCCATCGACAGCCCACTGCTTGTGAAACGGGACAATCACGATGCTCGCTCTCTCGTCGAGGGCCACCTGGCATATATCGACATGCATCGTATCGAAATCGGATATGGCAGTGAACGTCTCCACCGTGACACGCCCTTCGCGGTGGTGCTCATAGTTCCTGAAAGCATTAATAATGTGCCCAGACGTGATTGAACTAGAGTCGATGACTCGATCACTGTGGCACACGAGCATGGTGGTGGTTCGGCCAATGAGCTCTACCAGCACCATTGCCATGATTGCGATCGGGCTCTCTTCCGAAGCATGGGATACCTCTAGGAGGTTTAAGATTGTCGGGATACTGTCGTGACTGTCAACACAGACAACAATCCGGAGCTCGGAATTGGGCTTGCTATGCTGGATCGAAGATCTTTTGGCCGATATGAATTGCCTTGAAGGATCAAAGAGGGCTTTCACAAGAGGGGTTGTGATTCCTGTCACCAGTATAGTTGATATTACACACAGGGAAAACAGTTCAGTCGTTAGGACCTGCCATACACAAGTTTCAGATTATCTCAACATGATGACAAAGCAATTGACGTTACATAAACACATGTTTTCGTTCATCTATGGGCTGCTCGAATCCGACATCTTCTAGAACTATGTAAGTGCAGAAATCAACGGCTGCATGCGCAGAAATGAGAGATTACCTGGCCATTTCGCCAGACGTTGTAGAGCACGAGCTCAATTATGCCTTTTCCGTTCAAGATGAGACCGAGAACAAAGGCTTCTCGAAAGGGAATCTTGCTGTAGAGCGCGGCCGATACTACCACCCCGAATTTGACGAGGACGGAGATGCCGAACATAGCAGAAAGGATACAGAGAGACTCATAGCGAATTTTGAACAGGTCGGTGCGTAACCCCGACACCGACACAAACGCAGGGTAGAGCAAGCTGGATGTGAAGAGTTCTAGCCTCGATTCAATGGCCGTGCCCAGCGGCGGTCCGTCCGGGACGATCAAGCCCAGGAATAGGGGGCCGAGATAGTGTTGGCCGACGCTCTCACCGGCGAGCCCCGTCAAGAGGACGAGCACTACGACATATATCAAAGTGGGCTCGTCAATGGTTTTCCCGGGTTGAGTATCGCGTATCATACGCAATATCAGCGGCTTAAATACATAAACAACAATCAGAAGAAGCGCTACTGCCGATGCGATAGATAAACCGGACGCTGCTGCGCGACCACCACTATCCCCGATCCCTGTCCCTACGGCCGCCAATGCGATCCCTATCAGGTCGCAGACCATGGACGAGGAGATGGCGAGCCTGCCCAGGTCAGTGTTGTGGATCTTAAGCTCGATGAGCAGGGAGGAGATGACCGGAAAGCCCGTCAGAGCCTGCACGCCCGCGACATACGGCAATGCCTTTTTAAGGCTCGAGCCCATGGTGACGTGGTTTTGTAGGACCGTAGCCAGGACGAGCAGGACGACCAACGAGAAGAGCAACATGGAGGAGCCGATCACGACTGCCTTGCGCCCCGGCCGCAGCATCGTGGCCGGGTCCATCTTCACCCCAAGACAGAAGAGGAAGAGCATGACGCCGAACATCGTGAACGTCTCGATGATTGTCTCGCTCCTCGCGGGGAATATGATCGACGCCGCAGCCTTGCTGCGGCCTAAAACGGAGGGTCCCAGCAGAATTCCTCCCTATCATCATTTCGGCAGATACATGAGCATCGAGCTGTTAAAAGTTTTTAGCATGCATCGTTCACGACGCGTTCTCAGCATCAATCCATCGACAGTGACGACGACTACATCGAATGGACATCGAAGATAGACAAAAGAGATGGGGACCGTACGAGGAGCTGCGACACGATGGTGAGCTGACCGAGCGGCTTGAGGACGAGGTGGACGAGCCGGCTGACGAAGAAGATGATAGTGAGCTGAAACATGAGGAGCGGGGTCGGGAGATTCAGGGGGTTCTCCCGGAGCCATATGCTCTTCCCCGTTGTTTGGTACATTTCCTGGCACACGAGCGTCTTGTTCATTAACAGTAGTTGGTTCATTGTTCTTGAAAGACCCTCCTTACGATCCCACTGATCCATTCCTTCACGTTTTAACGCTTTTTGTTGTTTCTCACAAGACCCAAAAGAAGGACACCAGAAGTGAAAAAAGCCGGGCTAGAGAGAGAGAGAGAGAGAGAGAGAGAGAGAGAGAGATAGAAAAAGAGAGAGAGGGGTTGAGAGAGCCAAGCATTTTGGCGTTCTACTTTTGCACGGTTGACCTTCAAGTGAGGATTGTTGGAGGGCTTGTGGAGGAGAGCCGCTTCTAGTTTCCCCTGCACTTCGGCTTATACGGATGCCGTTGGCTTCTTTTACTGCAACGTTTGGTCCTGGTGTTACGATGCAGATGAAAGGAGAAGAGCACGCGCACGCAAAAATGGGTCTAGCTTTCGACACCTGTGCGCTTCTCTCTTCGAACGCCCTTGAGAACGTTGGCTCGTGGCCTTGGCAATAATTGCTCGGGTGTCGTGGGATGGGGAGATCGTTGCATTCGATCAAAATATAGTGAAGTGCTCGGAGAGTCGCGGACATCCTCGTTAATTGAAAGAGGAAAAAAAATCGCTCTGGCTTCGGCTTCCTATTTGCTGCTTTTGACTTCTAGACATCAAGGTCGGTAGTATTTTCAACGCACAAATGTAGCAGTCTCCAAGAATTTTAATTGCGCTCTATTAATCGCTTAAGGAATTAGATTCAAACTTCCCCAGTCCCTTTTCATCAATAGTCTTGATATATACGAAGGAGTGTGGCTCATTCGATAAATTCCTACCTCTCTATCTATCTCTCACATGTTTGGTTCAAAACTTAATGGACGAGCATAAGAGAAATGCTATCCCCCGACTCAGCACATAACTTCTATTTTTGCTCCTTTGACTCATATCTCACAAATAGAATAAGAGAACGAAACAACTCGTTTTGACCATAGATATAAATATGTTGCTTAAACAGATATAAGCATGGTTGGGAATAACGAATCTCTTTTAATAAACAAATGCATTTTGCAAGTTGCTTATCATGGATAGTTACCGCAAATTATCAGACTAATGACGTATATAATACTTGAATTCTCGATGTGAATAGCACATAATTGATTCTCATCTTTCAAAGACTACGAATATGATAGGAGTATGTATCAACGAAAGAATCATGATCATCTCATGGCTATATTCCTTTATCATTTCCAATTGAAGGATCCATTAACCCAACTAACAGAGAATTATAATGCATTATTTTTTTTATTGTTACTGGAGATTGGAAATAAATGTACTTTCTATGGGACCTATTTTTTTTTCGAGATTTATCACCATTTTAACTACTTTAGCGACTTGGCCGGTCACTTGAAATTCTTGACTATTACGTTTCTTGATGTTAGTAATGTACAGCAGTCAAATTTGATCATTTGCTTCTTAAGACTTTTTACTTTTTTTCATCATGTGGGAGTGAAGGAAATGAATACAAATTAATAGAAAATAGAATATAAGAAAAAACATGAATAAACTAAGCCGAAGGACGTATTGTAAGTGTTCCTTATTTTAATCATTCAAAATGTCAATATCCTTCTTGAGAGAGCGCTCTCAAAAAATAGATGGAAAAGGTTGCGTGTTCCTTAGTTGGGGAAGAATCCACCCTAAATCAGATTTTTTGAGGAACATATCAAGAGAGAATTTGATTTGGTTAGACAATGTGAGGTTGGTAAATAAAGGTTGGCTTTTTAGTAAGGTGCGAAATGTAATGTTAAATATTCGATATGATTTTACAAGATCTAATTTCGTTCAAATAATTAATCCTGGCCAATTGAAATGATCTACTAATCAATCCAAATATCATTTCGATTTTAGTAGTAACAAGGATTCAGAATATCACACATTAAACAATTAAGGAGAGATTCAACAACTGAAAAAAAATAATTCTATGAGATCATGGAAATGTAAATTATCCCCAAATAACAAAGAGATAACAAAATAAAATTCATTCATTTTTTTAAAGAAATATTTATGTAGTAAGAGTTGAGTTAGGATTAGGGGTGAGCGGTTCCAAATTTCATATAAGTTTTACTTGGAACTTGAAACCTTCAACATGTTCCTCATTTTCCGGAACATTAAATCTACTTTGTATATCATAGAACAACTTATCTTGTCACAAGTTTCATAATTGGTTTCATGGTCTATTCGATTCCACTTGTATTATTAATTAAATAATTGCAATGTTTCATCGCCTTTCATAACCACCACTTGCTTTTATAATTTATTAACCATAACTTATATTTAAACACATAAAGAATATGAAATATTAATAAAGTAAAAGTTTTAGTCATAAAATGGAAACTCAAATTAGTAATTCCATAGTATACATTTATCATCAGATGCCATGGAATACTTGTAGAATCTTGCAAAGATGTAAATCAAGAAAAACACAAAAACCTATTTCATATTCAAGGTTCTACCTACTTACAACTTAGAAGCTAGATATTAAGGGTCTGTTTGATTCGGTTTTTGGGGAATGCATTTGCAAAAATACAAATACCTTTGGGTGAAGGGGTTTTCCGAAATACAAATATCGTTTGGTAAAATTTACATTGAGAAACAACTTTGGCTAAAATATCGTTTGGTAAAATTTATATTTGTAAAAGGCTTTTATTAAATTAAAAAAACAAAATAAATATTTGTATTTTTTTTTAAGTCCGGCCACCGGACTGCCGAATCTGGAGGCTGGACCGTCGGATCTGGCCCCTAGACGGTTGCTAGGGTTGGGCAACCCCAGGCGGTCGCCTAGGTCGCGCGATTCAAGCCACCAATTGCCAGGGTCACGCGTTGCCGGCGCGCGTGACCCCTTGGCCGGCGATCGTCGGCCTTCGATCGGCTTCTCCATCGAAGAAGATGAACAGTGATGAACAGTGATAAACTTGCATTCCGAAAATGCAAGTTGCCAGTGGACCTCTATCCCTCCATTCCCCCAAAGGCTTTTGAAGCCATTTCAAAATGCAATTGTATCTTTCCAAAGTTCTAAAAAAATTGAACTAAACATCATTTGCATTTAGCCAAACCCTTTTAGAGCCCCAAAGC
Source organism: Eucalyptus guilfoylei (assembly GCA_016097605.1). NCBI lineage: Eukaryota > Viridiplantae > Streptophyta > Magnoliopsida > Myrtales > Myrtaceae > Eucalyptus > Eucalyptus guilfoylei. Next base: position 24,232,915 of record CM027869.1, read on the forward strand.
CCATTCCAAATGCTGAACCAAATAGGGCCTTATTGTCGAAATGAGTTTCCCGGTTTTTTTAACTTGAAACCAATCTTACATACCTTGAAATCTATAATTGGATAAGTTCTCACGATCCGATTATTTGATTTTAGGTTTTACCCAGAGCTATACTCATCTCTAGAGCTGTTAAATGGGTGGGTTGGGTCGGGTCATTAATGGTCCGACCCAAATTGACCAATTGACCCATTTATGTATAATGTAAATTTTCTCGACCCATACACAACCCGACCCATATTAATAAAATATTTTCATATTTAACCAAATTTAGGAAAACTTATTCTTATGTTTTTTTTTTAAAGATTATATTACTAAAATACTTCCAAGCAATACAAATATAATCAATAATTTTTCAAAAAATTATAAAAAAATTATAATTTTGTCGGGGTCGGAGCCCTTGGAACCGCCTCCTCCCCCGCCCACGACGGCGGTTGGGCTTGGCGTTGACGGCCTCCCCGAGGCTAGGGAAGTTCTATGGCTCGGCCTTGGCGGGGGCGGCGACGGTGGCGGCAACCTCGCGCTCCTCGGCCTCGGCGGCCCAGGCGCCGATGTTGCCCCACGGCTTGGACATCCTTTCAGCTCGAGATTTGGAGATCGATTGGAGAGCAGGGGGCTGCGAATCGGAGAAGGGGAAAGAGGGAGGGAAGGGATCAGTTGATCTACTCGGCGGTGCCGGCGAACCGAGGTGGGGCTCCGTCAATGGAGCCGGAGCTCCGGGGAATGGCGACAAAGCACGTGGGGGCGACTGGTCGAGGGCTGCTTAGATCCGCAGATCTGCCCAATTAAAGCGCAATCGCTTTCCGCGAGCAAATTCGATCGCCCCCCCTTTCTGGAAAATTCTTTCTCTCTCTCTACCCTGTCGCTCCCTTTACTTTCTGCGGATAGCGGCGGTGACGGCTAATGGCGAAAGGAGAAGGAAGAGAAGAAGATGGAGGTTAAGTGAGAAAACGAAGAGAAACCGAGAGGGGTCTCTCAATTAGTACGATAGAACCAGCTAATGAAGCTCTCTCTCTCTAGCTTCTCTCTCTAGAGGTCGAAGGTGTGGAAACGAATATGTTGGGTTCATTTTTAATGGGTTGATAAATTGATCTTGAATAGGTGTAGATTAGACCCATTTAAGACCCATATGTTTCAGTCTCTTTATTTTTAGAACTCATTACGGGTGCTTTAGGAAATAAGGCTTGACTCATTAACGATCCATTTAAATAAATATGGGTTCATAAATGGGTTGTGTACCCATTTTAACACCTCTACTCATCTCTAGTTAGGATTGATCGGCCGAGTATAATTCTTTCTAGAGAAGACGCTATCGTTTATGTAACTATTCATATTTAAAAATATTCATGATGTTCGGTATCTTATAAATGACTTTCCTCGCATTATTGGATATGAGTGGTTTTCTTGTAAAATTGATATCATCTTTTGGAATAATTTTCGGCCAACAATATCTTCTAATGCCAAAAATACTAATTACACGTAATCCCTCCATTTGTGATGTTATGTCCTGCTTTGGAACTCTTTTCTATTATAGATGATGTAGGAACTTTCTAAGCCGAAGGGGCTAATAGAATAGATAGAACGCCTTCATGTAATTGTTTTAATATTCATTAACTGTTTATCTTTTTTTGAATTATATTAGGGAGAGAGATATGGTGATCTTCCGACGACCTGCGGGCTTGTCCTTTTCTTCCGGCATGGAGTCACGTGACAAATGGATGAGAACGATGACGTGTCACGTGGGGAAACGGATTCGCGCTAATACCTATGATGTGGATAGGAACAAAGGAAAACATAAGATCCCGCAACACGTGGCAATTCGTTGCCACAATCTTGTCCATCCGACTTTTTCAGTTGGCCAATTTCCAAAAAGAAAAGAATAGTATTTGCCCGTTCTGTTCCGTTAGATATGGATACTTCGAACAAAGGCTGTGGGCGAATATCTTTCACATCTTGTCGCCATTTACGCGTCATTAAATTCTCCAGAAAATGTTCGATAAGTATCAGGATATTTCAGAAAGAAAAAGGACGGAGAAAGTTAAGGAAAATAGTAAGCCGGAATTTATTTTTGATACCGCTTGTGGCATCCAGCCGGGGCAAAACTGAGTGCGGTGCGGGTGCGGGTGCGGGTGCGGGTGCGGCGCACTGGCATTTTCCTGGACCGGCCGCCGGGCCCCACACACACTCATTGCACGTGGGCCCCACGCTCCTGTAGTCTAAACGACCTTCTTCAACTGCATTATCTGTCCATTTTGTCCTTTTTGAGTGAATATGTTGGCCAGTATTTATAATAGCTTTTCTTCCTCTTAGCATTAGAAAAACAAAAGTTTTGTCCATTGGCTATGATAACCAACATTTAGGCGTGCATTATATGTTTTAGATAGAGTTAAGAGAGCCTATTCGGCCATCTTTCAATAGTTCATTCAACTTAATTCATGTGATTCAAGACGGTTTCATATACCTCGCTTAAATGATTCAAATAATGATATTAAGATTTTTTTATTGATTAATATTACGAAAAAATTTAAATTAATATAAATGATAAATTTACCAAAAACTACCTTAAATCTCAAATATCACTAAAAAATTTATCATCAATTGATTTTTATTGAATTAGATTAATACTACAATCACTTCGTGACGAACGAAGGATAATATTATGACGATATAAGATAAATTTATCACATATATATTAGTTTGAAATTTTTAATATATATGTATTATTTCCTTATTTGTCCATAGTATATCGATATTTTAATAGTGGATTGAAAAAGAAAAAGAAAATCGTAGTGCCCTCTCTCTCTCTCTCATTCCCGTGGGCCGCCCATCTAACTCGTTGAAAAAAATGATAATATTTTTTACTCAGTTATATATAACGACGGTGGGCTCGAAGGTACGGTAGCATACCCCTTATCTTCTTTAGCTTCGTAAGCTTTGTTGCTCCACTTCCGCCGATTCCCTCTAACCTGTAAGTTGTAACAACCACGACCGAGTTTCGCCTCCGGTTTCTGCGCGCAGCATCGAAGTGGCGGCAATGGACGTGATCTCGAGGACGAGCTCCCTCCCGACGCCCTCCACGCTGAATCCCCACGCCCCGCTGTTCGTGCCGCTGGCGTACCGGGCGGTGGAGGACTTCTCCGACGAGTGGTGGGCCCTGGTCCAGACCTCCCCGTGGTTCCGCGACTACTGGCTCGAGGAGCGCTTCTGCGACCCCCAGGACGACCCCCTCTTCTCCGCCGCCGCCGACGACGACGACGACGATCTGGCCCTCCCCGACCTCGACTCCCTCTTCGACGACTGCGATCAAGCCCTCGCCGACCGTAAGTACTCGAGACCTGAAACTTCTGGCGACGTCGGGATCCGACCATTTCGGTTTCATGGGTTGGATCGACAAAAGAAACTGACAAAAATGGTTTTATTTTTTTATTTTTATTTTTGCTGTTTTGTTTTGCAGAGGGAAATGAGGAATGGAGAGGGTACTGTGTAGATCTGGTTTCGATCGGGGGGTTGAAGTGGAAGGAGGCGCGACGCGAGGCTCGCGCGCCGAGGTACGCGGAGAAGGCGCCGAAGATCGTGAACAGCTCGAGGGTTTGCCCGAGGACGATTCAGCAGCCGCGCTAGGTTCGAGTTCGACTCACTGGGTGTGGGCTGGAACAAGGCCGAGTCGAGTTCACTGCGTTTCGGCTGTGAATTGAATTTGAATTCAGCTACTGTGGGCTTACTGCTTTTGTAAATAGAGGCGTCTTGTGTTTCTGTTCTTAGGTGTCGTCTTCTGACTCTGTTGTTTTAGCTCATGTAATTGGAATATGTACTGAATTCACCAATGAAAATCGAGGAAAAAAAATTGGAAAATTCGATCATCGGCGACAAGGAAACAGCTCATATACATGGCACTTCACACGCGGATCTGATTATCCGTGGCGGATTAATAGCGTACAACTTCGAATTTCGACCATTCACGACCATGAGCTAGTTTAATCCCCTCTTGCTGTACCTGGAGTCTGGAGTCTGGCGATTGTCCCCGTCAATCGATCGATCCCTAGCGCGAAAGTACTGCCGTAGTTTTTAAGTAGTTTGATCGTCCGATCCCCAGCTACTCGCTTGCTTTCCGATCTTGTTAAGCGCTCTGATCACTGCCTCCGACGTCACGTTTCCGGTCACGGTCACCTTGTTCAGCTCCACGTCCACGTCGTAAGTATCGACATCTGCAATTCGTTTTGCGAATTAACACAAGCACAAGCGTCTCGGCTGCTTCCAAAGTAAAAGAAGAAGAATCTGTCATTTCGGAGCACGTTACTACGCTTGGAGCGAGATTACCTTCCATCTTCTTGATTGCTTTGAGGATCTTCTTGATGCACTCTTCGCAGTGCAGACCCACCTTCAACTCCACCACCTACTCGTAAGAACAAGAACAAGAACAAAGAGGCCACCAAATCATTCAAGCCCGCAAACGGGGAAGAGAGTATCAAAAAGCAAAAACGTGTAACTGGAGACTACCGTACGTTAGTCATTTCTGCGACGGCGGGCTGTGAAAATCTGCGGAGCCGAATGAGTCCCCTGTTCGGCCGAGGAAGACGAACGCTGTAGGTTTTGTTTTAAGCGAAGGAAGGTAGAGGGCGAAGAACTGGATGCTTTACGTAGGTGCTTGGAAAGATGGTCGGAAGGGAATTTCTCTTTTGCTAAAAGCTTCTTTAAAGTTTTGCTCTTTGTTGACTTGTCTCCCTTTCACGATGTTAAGGGTCGGCAAAAGCTACAGAATTGGCGCGGTGCTGGAATGGTCATTCAACGGCTGTGGCTGAATGACGCGATGTTGGTGGAGCCCAAGTCCAGCCGGCACGACGCCACTGTTACCCAAGTTATATGTTTTTCCTTGACGAAGATTAATGCTAGGTATAGGCATAATATGAAATTTGTGGATGCAAATCTTACAATCATTCTTATTGATCATTGGAACAAAGTACCAATCTCGTACTTCAAACTCATCCTATGAATCATTTAAGCAGCATATCTTACGATTTAGTAAATCGTGTATCCTTCACAACTTTGTCGTCTCCGATCTATCGTGATTGCCTATAACACTATATCAAAATCATTTTTCTTCACGAGAAAGAGATATGTGCCGAGCACAAGACAATGGACTGACTTTGTCCTCATTTGAACAGCTTGTTCACTAAGAGTAAATGTCTGCATAGGTTTTTAGAGTCCATACCATACATTAGAACAAGCGAAATTATGAAATTCATGCTTCAAGCTAATCGTGCTTATTAAAATGGATGGTACTTTCGTTCAACCCTGGTTGGAGGAGTGAATTACGAATATGGACATCACCTCTGAGTTTAATTTGGGTGAAGTTTGTTTGGGAAGATATCAATAATTTTTCGTTCAGAAATATTGTTTTCAAGGAATGGTGTTTTTGAAAGTATTACCCTCTTAAAACTGCTTCATTAGGAAGAAGCGCACATGCCTTGTGATTATCTACATGAATCCATCCTTATCAGGCGGCGAGAGCCCAATAAAGTTTTTGGGCCATTATTTCTTCCTGACTAATCCAGTCAAGAGAATTTGTAGTAGGCCGGGTGCAAAATCAAACCCAATAAGGCTGTTTAATGTATAAGGAAGGAGGATTTTCAGCTTTTATATATGCACAAGGAATGGCTCCATGTCACAACCTCAAGCTTTTGCTTGGTCTACAATTGTCTAATTGAATTAGGTCGTGCTTGGCACAGCTTCGGGAAAGACCTTTGGGCCTCCTAAAGACCTACGTGCCTAAGCTAAGGTGTTTGATAACAAAATTGCAAAGACATTTAGGTTGCGTTTGGAACCACTTTGCAAAGCCCTCTGGGGTCCAAAGCCCATTTGCCAAAATATTGGGTGTTTGGGAACATCCAATGAAACTCACCTTGAAGGAATGCTGGCATTCCAAAGGCTGAAAGCCCAAGGCAGCCTTTGGACTTTCAGCATTTCGGGAATGGCCGGGCACTGTCATCTTCTTCTTCGTCAGGGAGGCCGGCAAGGTGTTGTGATGGGTCGGCGACGGGCAAGAGAGGCCGGCATGGTCGCGGCACCCTAGCGACTGTCGCCGACCAGTCGCACGACCCAGATCTAGGTCGCGGCAAGGTGGCGAAGGTCTCGCGCCCAGGTCACGGAGGTGGCAGAGGTCACCTGGGTCGTGGCGCGCAACCTCCGCCACCTCGTCGCGACCCAGATCTAGGTTCTAAGTCACGACGGTCACACTCGCTGCGACCTCTGGTGACCCAAGACGTCGCCGCGACCCAGATCTGGTTCGCGGAGGTCACCTGGGTCGCAGCACGCGACCTCCTCCACCTCGCCACGACCGCTTGGGTCGCGGCGGTCACAGAGGTCGCCTGGGTTGCGGCGACCTCCGGTGACCCACGACCTTGCTGTGACCCAGATCTGGGTCACGGAGGTCGCCTGGGTCGCGGCGCGCGACCTCCTCCACCTCGCCACTACCTCCAGCGACCCACGACCTCGTTGCGGAGGTGGCTGGAGGTCACCTGGGTCGCGGCGCGCGACCTCCTCCACTTTGCCGGACCGCCTGCTCCTCGCCGGCGACTACTTGTTCTGGCCAGCCAACTCTCTTTTTATTTTTTTATGAATAACAAAAGGCTTTGCAAATATAATTTTCCCAAACACCATTTTACTCAAAGATACTTACAATGGACTTTTACAACAAAATTTACCAAACACAATTTGCATTTTGAAAAACACCTTTAACTCAAAGGCCTTTGCATTTTCCTAAAGACTTTCCCCAAAAGTCTTCCCAAATGCACCCTTAGACCAAAGTTCGGCTTTGCAAATGTTGAAAGCCCAATGCAACTTAGGACCAGCATTGGCTTTCGGCATCTTGATAATGATGCTTTCAACTTTAATGATTTTGTTTCCTTCCAATCTAGCTCTTGCTAATATTTGCATATTCTTTTTATATCCTCAGTTAGTGTTCATCGTCTCGACTAGCTTGTTGAACATAGGGCAGTCCGTTTTGGACGTGACAAAGGGGAGTGAGACAAGCCGAAGCTGAGGGCTGCCCTTCTCCGTCAGCAGCAGAGGCTCGGAGGTAGAAGATCCACGCAAAGTTGGATCTGAACAAGGAAGCTTAGAAGGATGATGTAAACGACGAAGAGGGTGGTTCCGACCAAAAGGAAGATCCCGTTGCTTCTCCGTTAGCCCCCTCTTTCTGCCTTCTTTTTATTTTTTACTTCAAAGTTGCTTGAAAAAATTACACTAAAACTCAATTATTTGAACGCTATTATAACTTTTCATTGTTCCAAAACCCTCTCAAAGTTATCCATACAAGACTAGTTGGCAAGCGAAGAAAGAGGCAAGCCTTCTTCATGAATTCCCTATCCACATTGCTAGGGGTGTGCAACCGGACCGGGTTTATCCGGTTCCCGATCCGGCCCACCCGGAAAACAGGGTCGGGAACTTGTTCCGGTTGAAACCGGTCTAGGAATCGGTTCCCAAAATTCAGACCCTGTTTGAATCGGTTCGGGAACCGGTTCCGAGGGATTACCCACTCGGGAACCGAATCGACCGGACCAGTTTGGGAACTGGTTTGAGAACCGGTTTTTAAGGCAGCCCAAATGAAAAACCCTAATTCGTTTCTATCTTCTTTACCTCTTACACTCACATAGTCACGACTCACACCCGTAGACTTGCTTTTCCTTCGTCGCGCCCCACCCCATTGCCAGATCCGTCAGTGGGAGAACGCCATCGCCGGAGCCGTCGCCGAGTTCGCCACCGTCACCACCGCGCACCCCCTCAACGTCGTTCGTACCTAGTTCTAAGGCCTCTCTCTCTCTCTCTCTCTCTCTCTCTCTCTCAAGTGCTTCCAGCTTGTGTCGAGTTTTTGGAGTTTGCTTTGGGCTGATACGGATGATCCGTCAGTGGGAGAACGCCACCGCCGGAGCCGTTGCCGAGTTCGCCGTCGTCGCCGCCGCGCACCCCCTCGACGTCGTCTGCAGACTCCGCACCCGGTTCTAAGGTCTCTCTCTCTCTCTCTCTCTCTCTCTCTCGGATGCTTTCGGCTTGTGTTGAGTTTTTGGAGTTTGCTTTGGGCTGATATGGATGATCCGTCAGTGGGAGAACGCCACCACCGGAGCCATTGCCGGGTTCGCCGCCGTCACTGCCGCGCACCCACTTCTAAGGCAAGTTCCTGCTCATGGGTTTACTGGCATGTGTTCTGATTGTTCATGAAAATGCTGGTCGAAGTCAATGTGATGCTTATGTGATATGTGTGTATGCATGTTTGTGCTGGTCACTACATCCATATTCTTTTGGAATTGGGAGTCTGGGATGCATGTGAGCTTTTCAGTGAATTCTTAGAAGTGCTGAAGGCAGAAACATGATCTGATAGTAGTGCTTTTTTATGGGGTGTCTCCCTACATAGGGTGTGTAGTGATAAGCAAATTCCAGCCCGAAGTAGTTTGAAGTTTATAAAGCTCGTGTTTCTTCCTAATCAGTTTTACTGGTTCCACTGGTGACGAAGTTAAGATAAAACCAGAGATGCTTTATGATGTTCTTTTTTCTCAATCTATCATGTCAACTCCTTGTGCCATTTCCTGGATAATTGCTTATCTTTAGGCAAGTGTTGGATAATTTATGTCAGCATTGGCTTAGAGCGGCCAGAGAATCCTAATTCATTGGTTCCCAGAACAGAATGGAGGAGAAATTAAAAAGAAATCTTGCACTATGGTCTTTTTTGAGTATTATAAAAGAGTGTTTGATGGTTTGCATCGGATTTTTGGAGAAGTGAATACTTTCTTAGAATAAGAGGTCTTCTCGAGGATGTTGTTATCACATATTCGATCTTGATATTTCAGCTACTCTTCGTGGAGTCTATCCTTTATGTGTTTTCTGCAATCCATACTCTTTGTTTTGTGATGATTTTCTGATGGATGCATGCAGATCAAAGATGATATAAAAAGACTAGTGCACTGTGCTTTGATAAAGCTTCTGCAGCACAAGGACCTAGCAGTCAGGGTATGATGCCTAACTAAAAATTCACAGATATGAAATGACTCCTACTTTTTTTAATTATTTGACAAAATCTTAATCAACTGTATCAGAGTTCTTTCTAATATATGAAGTTGTTTTGTCTAATATGGCAGTTAGCAGCCTGTAGGTCCTTGTGTTCACACATTGAAGATGCAAACTTCTTGCAAAGTGAATTCACTGATCTTGTTGCAATCTGCTTTAATCTCTGCTTTAATTTGGTGGAGGATGTCTAGGAATTTGATTCAAAGGTAACATAACAAGTTAACAAAGTTTGAATAAAATTGTTGTACAAAGCTTTCATTGGCCACATTATATCTTCAACATCACTATCTGAGGTTAAGTTCTCTGTAGTACTTTTAGCTCGATGGCTTTTCACGCTGTATTTGGCTGGAAACTAATGCACATTGGCTGACCACCACATCTGTACTGAAATATGTACTAGCTACGCTGTACTCTTTATGTATTGTTAAACCTTGTAATGTTTATAGCCCCATCTATCCTGTTGACTGAATTGGAAGATATGTGGTATAGCTCAAAAGTTTTGATTCGAGGAGCATGCTGAAGTTCGGTGACTACTTTTTAATTGTTGAATGAATGTTGTATGTGACCAGAATGAAACCTGGTTGATTCATTAGGTAAAACAGTAAAACCTAGATTACAAAAGCATAATACTGTGATGCAAAATGATAAAAATGTTTATCAAGCTAGTCAGGAAGAAAAGCCTCCACTGTTGTTAAAAAGTCATGGTACTTCAATAATTGCAGCTCAGTTCCTGTCATATTTCAATTTTTATGCAAAATAGGTTCCAATATAAACAGGGTTAATCCTGTTCCCAGACCGGAAAAACAGGGTGGGTCGGGAATAGGATCCAATGCAAACAGGGTCGGGTACATCGTCCAAAAAAAGAGAACTGGTTATAATAGGGTCGGGTATAAGGTCTAGGTCTAGACCCTACCCACCCTGGACCCGATCACCCCTACACATTGGCAAGCACTTTAAAGCATAAGAATGGGATTAATTAGAGTATTATGTGTGTGTTTGACCTTTTGACCGGTCAAAAAGTAAAAAAAAATTAGTAGTAAAAAAATAAAGAAAAGGGACGGAAGTATACAATTTATATAGAGGCAAAGAAAAGCAACAGAAATAGGGGGAGCACGCGTAGAAGAGAAAATAAAAAGGGAAGACAAAATAAAGAAAAAAAGAGAAAAAGAGGGGGAAAAGGAAAGAGGGACCCTCACGCGTGCTCGCCATGGAGACCATTTCAAACTGGATTTACGTGAGAGCCTTATGTTGCCAATAGCTTTAAATAATCGCTTTGGACAAGCAATTTATTGATGCGTGTGAGCCATTTTGTTAGCGTTTGAGTTTAATTTAGTTATGTAGTTGAGGTAGCGTTTTTTGTAGTTTTGACGTCGATTCTTGTTTAATTGATAGGATTACAAGACTGTTGACTTGTACACTTATGTTAAACTTAGAAATTTATCTCGACAATATTATCTAACCTAGATATCATCTAAACATGCACATTCTAATATATTTAGAAAGGTATCTAACTATTCTATCATGCAATTCTATTTAGGAAATCAATTCTAATCTACATGATATGCAAATGCAATCTTTTTTGTATTTTTTAGGATAAATGAAACAATTAAAGTAAGATAAGTACCAAATCACTCAAGATCATATATATCATCCAATCAATGCAAATAAGGAAATAATATTCAACCAACTTGAAATTTCGCGAATAAAATCGATGAGTTGATCTTAAGCCTTTAAAATCAAAATATCAAGGGATAAGTGTTACAGAAGTCCTAAAACTTATCACGAATATGCAATTGAAACCTAAAACTTGCAAAAAGTGTAATCAAGTCTTAAAACTTGTTAAATTGTTTCAATCGAGTCCTAAAGTTAACGCCGTCGACTTTTTCAACGGAAAATGCTTTGACGTGGCATTTAAAATTAATTTTCATTTTTCATGTGGCTTTTATAATTTTTTTATTTAAATTAGATTTAAAAATTAAAAAAAGAAAAGTGAAAATTTATTTAAAAAGAAAACAGTTAAAAAAAGAAAAAAAAATGGCAGCCTCGCCAATGGCGGCGGCAAATGTGAGGGAGGAGTTGCCTTTTTTTTTTAACAATTTTTAAAAATAAATTTTAACTTTTCTTTGTTAGTTTTTAAATCTAAGATTTTAAAAAAATAATTGAATAAAAAATAATTTAAAAAATCCACGTGGAAAATGAAAATTTATTTAAAATTCCACGTCCGCGTCACGTAAACATTTTTCGTTAAAAAAGTCGACGGTATTAACTTTATGACTCGATTGAAATAATTTGACAAGTTTTAAGACTTAATTGTTTTTTGCGAGTTTTATGACTCAATTTTCGTGACAAGTTTTAGACTTCGTAAAGACTTATCATAAATATCAATTTTAAAGATTCCCGCGGAATCAATAATTCCATCTAAAACCTTATAGATGGAATCAAAGATTATATGCGGTTGCAAATTAGGAAATAAATCCTAGTTGGGAGATATGTCTATCATTCATAGATATGCATGTTAGATATTAATAGACATATATTAGACAATAAAATATCTAAATCAAATTTATATAAGATAATTACCTAATTTTGCAAGTAATATTGTCAAATTTGAACTCAACGGAATTGACTCAACGGATGATTGGTAATGGCCTATAGGTGAAGCTCGGTACGGTGGTGCTCCTCGGTAAAGGATGACCGTGAACCTGCAAAAATAAGAACTTTGTAGATTCGACTCGGTTCGGATACGGACAAGAATGGTGGCTAGTGTCGAAGGGTGGGCGGTTCACAGTTGAGGTGTAGGAACGAGTTGTTGAGATCATCTAAAAATTTCGCCTGGGATGGCAATAAATCACCGCGGAAGTTGCTAAACAAACGTTGAAGGCAACGTCGAGATTGGACTGCAATTTGACTTAAGAAAACCTACAGCAAGAAAGATTCAGGTGGGGCTAAAGCAATGACATGGCGAGGACAATCTCTGACACTTTGGGAAATTGGTGAGTGCTGGTGCTTCGTTGGTCGTTAGGGCTGGGTCTTCGGAATAAGTGAGCTTGATGGCAAAAGGTGCACAATGGCATGAGGAAAAGCCATGATGTGAAGACCACGTGCAATTGCTAGAGGAACTTCACGATTTTCCCTCTAACTCAAAATGGGACCATCTAAGATGACAAAACCACCGTCTCCCTTTTCTCTCTTCTGGCAGAACGTGAATCTCTCTGTGTGTCTCTATATCATGTGCTCCGAGAAAAAAATTAGCCAACCCCCGTTTTTTGTCTGTTCTTTATCCGCTTATATAGATGTAACAATTTTAGCACTAAAGGAAAGGTGCGAGATTTTATTTCCTCTTGAGAACGTCCCAGTATATTTGGCTTGATTTCGTCCATGGCCAGGCCGTGATTCTTTCTCTCTCTATTGATTTTTCCAATCTAACAAAGAAAATCTCCTGCAAATATTGTCCGCGTAGATGACTAGTCTTTCTCATCTTTCAGAGAAGATCTTTTCCTATATCGAGACCACAACACCAATTCTCCATATATATGAGATTTTAATGGAATAATAGCCCTACTACTCATAATCTTTCCAATTTCAGAACAATCCACATGCGTAGCGCATGCAATTCTCCGTCAACATGAATATTTACAAGCTTGATCAATTTTCCATCACCGCGGGCTTAATCCAATTAATTTTAGAGCCATTCACTCAAATTTTTCAGTTACTGCTTCAATGAGAATACAATAAACTAAATAATAAATGCTTTTAAAATTATATGATATGCAATTTAATTCTTTTTTTTTTTGTTTAGGGATTAAAAATTAATCCCTAATTTTATATGAAATAAATGAATGACAGAGTTGCCAAAATTTAGGTGTCAACAATATGATTTTAAGCATTTCTAGGTGAGTGATGTTATCTCTTGTTTGGATTAATAAACTCATATTTTGAAAGAAAAAAGGATTAGACATATTATATACAAGGTGTGCTTTGGTTAAAAGGCCAAAGTAATGTTTATAACATATTTGGTACTTAACTTCAAATTGGGTATTTGCTACCCTAATTGGTATTTGAAATGATTCAAGAAGTGTTTATGAAAGGAATTGCGATAGGTTATTCATATTATTTCATGAATCTGATTTATGAAATAAATTCTGAAATGATTTGAAAATTACTTTACAAAAGGTATTGACAGATGAGTTGAGTTGCAAAAAAAATATATGGTTTGATTTATGAAATATATTCTGCTTTATGATATAGATTCTGGATTTGAGTTTTGGTATTGGAAGAGGATGATTTGATGTTTATTATCATTGTGAACCTGAATAGGATTTCTCAATATGCATATTGGTTTGGGAATATCTTTCTAGGTCAATCCACTGACTAATTATAGGTAGATATTTTGCTAAGAGGGGAATCTTAATCTAGTTGTCACAAAGCGTTATGTCGTGGCCATAGTTGGATATTGAGCATGAGATTGATCAACGTAATAGATCATTAATGTGTGATAAAGATTGATCGATGGATTTGACCATTGATATTTTAATTGTGTCGATGAATTAAATGAGTATTTCTAATTTGCATAAAACTTTGTTGAAATGAAATAGCTCATATTTGATTTGACACACACACACACACACACACATATATATATATATTTATATCCTGGGTTTGGTTAATGAGTTTTAGTATGATTTTGTAAATATGCATAGTAAATACTTGATTTGCTTAAAAGATATATGCACTTACTAAGCTATAATTGCTCACCTCAGTCCTTCCAAATTTTTTTCAGGTTCTTAAGTTAGTGACAAATAAGATGATAGCACCACTAGCGGGGAGCTTTTAGTAGTTGCGTTTTTGGATGTAAGTTGAGTTGAGATAATTGAATAGATTTGACGATGTTTGTGGGGTTTAGTTGAGTGTGGAGATATATTTCGTAACCAACTTCCCGTTTTATTAGATATGAATATTATCAATATATATAACATATTAGTGTTGGTTATGTTTGAGACTATATTCTTCAAGTGAAATGATGACTGGGTCATTGCCTATTCTTATGTGCTTATGGGATCCGGGGTGGGACAAATTGTATGTTAGTGGGTGAAACGCGAAGTGGCAAATCGAAGGTATTCTCGTAGCCCTATCATGGGTATGGTCACTATCCAAACTTTCGAGCTGCAAAGGAACAAATTCCCATGACTCACTGTTAAAAAGTAGATATTCCCCACTCGAAATCTTACATATTCTTATCCTTTATCAACTTTCACAAACCTCAATTTTCCCTTTTCATTCATATTTTCTTTTCCCTTGACAATAGCAAAACCTTTTGTCTACTAGGGAAAATAATCACGCGATGTTTGATACGTGATACTAACGAGGGATTCCAAACTTAAAATTTGTCTAAATATTTTGAGGAAACCTGGAGAAATAATTAAGAAAACTGGGTATTTTTGGTGAAATGTAAATTTTGATTTGGCAACACTTCCATGTTGCTAAAGGGTAGTGTCCAAATCCAATCTTTCTCATTCTCCGAAAAAAAAATCAAAAGTATCCTAAATTTATTGAATTCATACTAATTCAGTCTTAAAATATTCAATTTAATCAATAATCCTAAACATTTTGACAACTTATCAATTCAATTTTAAATTTTTCGATTGTGCTAATTTAATTCTAAAACTTTTGATAATTTACTAATTTAGTTATTCTAACTAATTTTAGTCAAAAATCTTGATGTGAACAAATTTTGATTTTTTTTAAATTTTTAATCCAGAGCCAGCAAGTTCAATCACTTAAACAAGAAGGAGCATGTGACACGGGTGACCTAACTTTTTATTATTATTTTTTCTTCTCTTCTTTTTATTTTTTCATTCTCAACCATCAGAAAAGGCATTTCAACCTCAAAAGTTAGGTTACTCGGGATTGAGTGAGTGATTGTGATAGTGACATGACCAAGATTTTTATCGGGAAGACATGGACAACAACAGCAATTCCCCACGATAATATGATGCCTCAGAGCTTTTCCAAAGCCAACAGTAACTTAGAAATGGAGATTTCCGCAGTCGCTTTTGTGCCTGTCGACGACTCGTCGGACTCATCTTCACAGTCATTAGCACAGGGGACATTGATTCGACACCACAATGGCCAAACCTCAGAGACTTCACAACCGGTATCCCTGATAATGGTGGGTTATCAGGGTAGCTATCAGCGACAATCATCACCCACTAACTTTTGAATGGAAGTCGACGTTTCCACGAACAGGATGGACAAGCCATTGGCATCATCTATATTGGCATTAAGTCCAAAAGTAAAACTTCTTTTTCGTGCATAAATTTAACAATTGGAAAGACAAAATCCACCGGGAAAAAGACCGTGAAAATCCGAGTGATGGGTGATGAACGATTCTCTCTCAACTTGATCGTCAGCAGACGCTCGTGCATAGCACTTTTTCTGAGATTCGGATGTGAGAAACGGACAAGACGCAAGGGAGTACTACATGCAAAGATGCGTGGAATAATCTTCATGAAATACGAGATAACATATGCTTCCCTGGACATTCTCAACATGGACTGGACCCAAACACCCTTTTTCCCCACCGCAGAGGGCAGTTTCTCTTTTGTTGTCTTTACATTATTTTGGGCAGAGAAAGCCTAAAGATGTTCGGTACCGACAGGTTCGGCTATCACAAGATGAGCTCCAACCTTTTTGACGTTTCGACAAAACCCTCGTAGATGTAGCACCTCTAAAGTTGCAATAGTTTATAGTAGTTTTTATAAAGCAACCTTTGAGGTCCTACAGTATTAGAACATATATTATCAAATATATAAGTTATGATGGTTCCCAATCTAACCTATAACTCAATAGTAGATATGCCGAGCAGGTAATGGTCCACGCATTAAACATGGACGAAAAAAGATAATGGAATATGCTCCACTACATATTCTCTTACGATGGCCCTCTAGAATTCAATCTAGAATTTTCCATCGCCAGTACTCGACATGATTAGCAAGACAAACACAAATTGATATCTGTGTAAGGCCCACTCGTCTCCCATTCGATTATTGTATGGAGGCTCCGTTTGCGAGCTTGCTGCTCACCCCGTCGCCAAAGGTCGTGAGCTAGCTGGTAACAAAATGAAAAAGAAATAAAATAAAAAAATTAATAATATAAAAAATCGATTTTTTTGAATAAATATTTTTATAAGAACAAGTGTTTCATTAACCAATGACCTGAGCTTGAGCATCAAGGACCTGCACGTGACCTTTATGAACCTAACA
Organism: Eucalyptus guilfoylei; assembly: GCA_016097605.1. Lineage (NCBI taxonomy): Eukaryota > Viridiplantae > Streptophyta > Magnoliopsida > Myrtales > Myrtaceae > Eucalyptus > Eucalyptus guilfoylei. Next base: position 24,249,270 of record CM027869.1, read on the forward strand.
TTGAGGGTTGGGATCAAAGCTCAAGAATTGAGGACTTGACCATGGCCTTTATAGACTCGAGTTTGGGTGCTAGAGTATTGGGTTCGGGCACTATGGATTTGAGCCTAGGCGTGAGTGTTGGTGGCCAGGCCCAAGCATGGAGGTCTCAGGTCTAGCCATGGAGACCTAATCTTGAACGTTGGGACCTAAGAATCAATGTTGGAGTTTCTATGCCCAAGCATAAAATTTCGGGTCCAAGATCTTATACCTATTCATATTTTAGAAAATGTATTCCAATTTTTTCAAAGAGGGAATCGTTTTCATAAATTTAAGTTTTGGCAAGAAATCATTTTTTGTCAAGAAAAATATATTTTGAAAAATATATTTTGTTGATTTATTTTTCTAAGTGAACTAAATGTCGAAAAATAAGGAAAATATTATTTTGGAAAATATTTTCTCGAAATTTTAAAATCGGTTTTGTATGATTTACAAAAAATAAATGATTTGAAAATTATTTTTATAAAAATGATCTCGAAAGCAACCCAAACTCCACGAAAAATTTGTGTCTAAGAATAATGTCTTGCATTGGAATCGCTTTCAGGTAAAATGATTAATTTCTAGTGAGAGATTATTACTAATATCAAGTTCAATGGTTGGTTATTCTGTTGAACTTAAGTTTGAAACTTTATTTTCTGGATATTACATTGGCGTAATCCATTCTCCCCTATCGCGCCAACGCCGTAGATATCTTGCTCAAAATTGTCAATACGTTGTCTATTTCATAAAAAATTTGGGAAAATTTCATATAAGGGCATGAAGTGTCCTCATGTTTTTAAATAAGGGTGCGGAATAAATATTGTTTCAAATAAGAATCCAAAGTGCCCTCAATTTTTCAAATAAATGCCTTAAGTGACTGTATCAATTTCAAAGAAATGCTTCAACTCACTATTTGATAAGGACAATTTCGTCTTTTAATTTTTTATATTTTTTTTTCATAAAAAACAAACTAAATGGAAAAAAAAAAAAAAAAAAAGAACAAAGATAGGAGGGATGGCTCCCTCTCGCCTATGGCCGCTCCCCCATCAACAGGGTTGTCAGCACCTGGGCAAGGGTCGGCAACCCTCGCCAACTAGAGGCGTCGCCCAGATCTGGTAGAGGGTCGCAGCCCTCTCTCAACTCTAACGAGAGCCTGTTGACCCTCTCCTTCGGTCGATAAGGGTTGTCGGCCCTTACCTAAGTGTTGTGACCCCACCAACCAGTCTGCCGCTCCTTTAGCAATGGGGTGGTGGCCACAAGTGAGAGGAACCCCTCTCGCCTTTTTTTTTTTTTTTTTTTTTTTTAAAGTTTAAGTTTTTAAATTTTAATCTAACTTAATTAAATTGAATTTGTGTTTCGACAAAAGTACCTTTGGTCAGCTGGAATTTTTTGACAACCAATAAGCTAGTGCGGTTAAGCGCTTATTTGAGACAAATATAAGTACTTCATGCCCTTCTTTGATATAAATATGACTATTTCATGCCTTTATTTGAAATAAGGTCCACTTCGAATCTTTATTTGAGAAAATGAATGTATTTTGGGCATTTATTTGGAATTTTCCCGAATAATAAAATTGCATGCAATATTTTATTAATTATTTTAATGAAAAGATCTAATGTGAACAATCTTTAAATTAATATCTAAATGTAAGAAGACAACCGATATATAATGAATTCATATTTTCGTTATTTATGTCAAAAGAATGTTGTTTGCGGAAAATTACCAAAACAGTCATAAACTTATTGCAATTTTTCCAATTCATTTTTAAACATTTTTCTTTTTGCGGGCAATTTTGGGTGACAAGCGCTAACGAAGATAATTTTTTAATAATTATTATTTTTTTCGAATATTTATTAATTTTTTTCTTTCTCTTTCTTTTTATCTTCACTTCCTTCTTCTTCCTTCAGCCGGTCGTCGCTGATGATGAGCTAAAGGCAAGGCTGGCAAGGTCCCTCGCTAACCTCGTGCAAGCCTAGCCATGGTTGGGCGACCTCGCCCAAGCCACCCACTAGGCTGGCTTGCCAACCACAGGTGGGGCTCAACCTCGCTAGAGACCATGACCTTGCACAGCCTTTGGTGATAGTTGCCAATGGCTAAGCGATCCTAATCGGATCAGGCGAGGGTCGAGTTTTACTAGTCATGGTGATGCCTGACCTCACCAAATTCAGCAAGGTTGTGCCTCGCTAGTGGTCAAAAGGCCTAATCTTACATAGCCTTTAGCCTGGGTGAGCCTTGCCGGCCATGGGGAGGTTAGAGAAATATTATTAAAAAATTGTCAATGTTAGCGTCAACTGACGTTTGGAAAGAGAAAGAGAGAGAGAGAGAGAGAGAGAGAGAAAAATAATATTATTAAAAAATTGTCAATGTTAGCGTCGGCTGACGTTTTCTTTTTCTTTTTTTTTTTTTTTTGCCGAAATGTCGGCCGACGTTCACATCAATGTTAGTTGGATAAATTGAACTGACAATTGTAAAATGTTTATGATTGAACCGACAAAAAAAGATTTATGATTAAATTGAAAAAATTATAATATGTTTAAGACTATTTTGATAAAATTACCCTTTTTAATGAGACTTTTCTAAACTTGGGATATCATTAAAAAGTTTGAGACATCTCTTATTTATATTGATAATCTACGTATGAGATGTGGCTAGTTAATAACCTTCGTTTCGTGAGAAAAGAAAAAAAATCCAACTCCTTATCAAGCTTGGAAGCACACAAATAAGTCGAAAGGTTCCGATTTTGATATCAAGATAGTTACTATGAAACAATTTCTTTTTTAAGTTAAGAATAAACAACACAAGCAGACCACTGTCTGCGGTGGCCTAGTTGGATAAGGCTCCTATGACCCTTTGCGAGGAGGTGAGGAGTTCAAATCCCGCTGGCCGCACGGGATCTTAAGCATGACGTCGGGGTGATGGGTCTTCCGCTAGCGTCACCCCGGATTTATCTCGCCGGCTGCTGGCTGTACGGAGGATCTCAGGTTACAAAAAAAAAAAAAAAAAAACAGGCAGTAAATATTGAATTAGGTGCACTATAGTGTGAACCTAAATATACTTATTTTAAGTTGAGGTTGGGTTGTTGTCTCGGATGACGTGATGCGCTGTAAAAAAGTACATAAAAAAAAAGTATATTCTTAAGACAATTCATGGGGAAACGTTACATAGAAAAGTAAAACAAAATTGAAGGAGCGGGGTAGGTGGGTCGGTGGGAGTAGCATTGAAAGCCACTTTTGTGCTTTTGGATTTTGCGTGCGATATGGTGAAACCCCTTTACTTTGAATCAAAGGGAACAAATTTCTAAGCAACCACATATTCCCGAGAAAATTAAAGAAATCCACGATATTAAAACGTAAATGGGCAGCAATTTGTACGACAAATTTCAATTTACATATATATTTATTCAGCACGACGTTTATAAGACTTGAAAAGGCACACGATTTTATTATTACACCATGACGACTCCACGAAACCGACAAATCCCGACGAGTGCAAGACCAAATGGGCTTCTCCACAACGGTTCCACCCATGACGACCCCAAAACGACACGACAGCCAAACAGAAACGACAGACCCTCTATTTTATATTACGCAAATCACTAACATAAGACGAAGGCGAACCAACGGGTTCACATCCTTAAGACCTCAAGCAATCCGACGGTTGCTACGCGCGCAACTTTATTTTATCCTAGTAACGGCCACACTGGATCACGCGAGCGGTCGGTCCGTCGTTCTCGATCGATCTATATCGCCAGGACGAGACCGGGCACAGACTTCCCGACGCGATTCGAGAGGGTGCTCTCCCAGATCGACGGGCAGTGCTGGAAGCCCGCAGCCGGAGCGATCTCGGACCTGGTGGCGCCCCCGAGGCGCGTGACGGTAAGGGACGTGTTGAAGTACTCCCTCACCTGCGTGACTATCCCATCGGCGACGGTCCAGGCGTGGGCCCAGTAGATGGAGCGCTTCTGGTCGCAGCCCTCGGCGAGGACGATGGACCCCACGGAGGTGATGGAGTCGGGCACGAATTCGAAGCTGTCGTCGGCGGCGGCAGCAGCGGAGGAGGGCGAGCTGGACGCTCCGGTGAGGAGGCGCATCAAAAACTGGTGCGTCGGGGGACCGTGGAACCACCACTCCAGGTCAGGGGCGACGATCCGGTGGACCGTTGCCACGTCGCGGGTGCGCAGGGCTTCGTAGAGGGCGCGTACGACGCCGCAATTGCTGGGCTCTACTTCCTCCAGATTTTCCTGAGGGTGAGCCAGTTCGGAAAAAACTACTCGCGCCTTGAGAGGGAGAAAGGGAAGGTGTAAAAGAGAGCGCTTCAAACGGAAGAGGAAGAGGAGGAAGAGGAGGAAGAGGAAGAGGATGCGCAGTTGGCACTTTTCACGGGTAGACAGAAAGCCGTTTTATAGGAAGGCGAGGGCCGGTGCCTTTATCGTCTGCATCCGGCTTCTCCTCGCTTTCCGCTGCACCCGCTACTATAGCGGGACGCGTGGCTCAACTGGGGGCAAAATGGTCATTCGAAGAAGGACGTGTAGGGCCGCGTTGCCGTCCTCGTAAACCGAAGGGTGACGTGTCGAACTGCGACTGGTGGATCGGAGGATTTTGCGCGTGTCCAGAGCAGAGAGAGGTTGAGAAAGTACAGAAAGAGTCAAAGCAGATTTTGTTGACTCGGGTCAGACTGAAAAAAACGAAAAAAGGGGATTAACTGGGAGGATAAGGATTTCTCGTCCAGAGCAACACGCCATTGAGTTCCCATCCTAATCAGGGGGAGGTCGTGCCTAAATTTAGCGATCTTCCAAAGCGGCTTTGCGATCGACCGTCATAATCGGGGTATGAAAGCGAACTGTAACTCATCATCCAATATTGATTAAACGATAAGCGATAATGATGTCACTAATCTTGATAAGCATGAGAGATGAGATCTTATATTGGATAAGTGATGAACCAAAAACACCTCTTGATTTCGAGGACATAGAGAGAAAGAGTTGACTTATCTAATTTTCAATCGTACATGCAACTTGGCGATTCTAATTAATCATGGCTCATAATTTCAATAATGCGTGATGGATCGAGAGCATGATACTGATTTGTTTTCTCCTTATCAATTGGTGCAAAATAATTTTATATTTTAACTTTTTATTGGAGCTTCAAATCGTGTTTTACTCAATCCATAAAATTAGTAAAGTAATTTATGAGCTCGAAATTTACCTATTGCGGTGGTCTTCCTCATTACAAAAGGATTTCGGCTAGTGTGGAAATGTAATAGGAAATCAAAACGAAAGGATATGATCGTACAATAGAGGGTCATAGAGAGAGGGTGAATTGGGAAATCAACTTGACATTGCAGTTGAATTTCAACTTTAGAGATAATTGACTAGTCTATCCGTTGAATTTCATTTATTGCTTTTAGTTTCAACTTATTTTAAATTGAAAAATATATTGAATTTCACAATTCCGTGAAAAAACTTTATATTATTTTACGTCTTAATATTCATGTATTTTGATGGATTATGGATATTTCTCGTTAGATAAAAGTTAAATGGTTAGTATCATTAGAAAAATCCAAAATTGATAATCTTATAGCATATTTACTCTCAATTAATTTGTATCTCGCAAAAATTCCAAATTAATGCCTCTGACCCAAATCTATCCTCTGTTGAATTGTATGTAGGTCAGCACTTGTGAATTTTCCACGACGAAAATGTTATTCTTCATATTAGATCCGTCTTGCAATAATCTATGATATGTGTTAACACATGGGATCTGATGGAAAGTTGGATGAAGTGCTAATGGATGAGAGATTTGGGTCAAAAGGTATCGGTTTGAGAAGAAAATCAATGTGGGATAAATATATGGGATACTAATTTAGGAATTTTTTTTATAAGATGAAAATTAATTGGAGATCATAAGGATACTAGTTTGTGATTCTTTTTAAAATAAACAATAATTTGGGCTAACTATTTCATGGAGTACCAATTTGAGATTTTTAATAATAATAATCTTAAAAAAAAAAATGAGAGTCCAAAGTGATTCCGGAACATACCAATATCATAATCCAGAATTCAACATTTTTCTTAGCCATGAATAAAATCCTAAAATGAGACATTGTATTTAGAAAACAAATAATCACAACCCTTACCCATTTAAAGATTTTTAATGATTAAACCACGAATAAAATTCAGATAATGACATTCCTTGTCTAGTTTGGGACTTTTAGAAAATAGATAATGACGACTCTTGTCCGATCATGTTGCTAACTAATGATGTTATAGATATTTCTCTAGGATATTTTCCTTGTTAGAGATAAATAAAATATTTCTCTTAATTCTCCACGATACCTTATAATAATATCTATTAACACTTATAAATAGACTCTTGTATTATTCATTGTTTAATACAGAAAATATATGTGAAATTTCATAATTCTTCTTTCCATTTCATTTTTATCTAGTGGAATAATGAAATTTAGTCGGGATTACAACCCGAATCAAAGAATATTTGGTCTACATCCATGAGCCTTTCTCAAGTAGAAAATGCTAATCACGGTAATATTTTATTTTAAAACTTCAACTTGATGCCGGAATATCGAATAATTTGGGCAAGCAATGTGTAAATGCTATGAGCCGCCGTAACGAGCCGGGTTGACGCGAACTTGGAAGGCAAGTCCAAGCAATTAAATGAAACATCCACATCGAAATGGTCCACGATCAAAGTGGCGGGTAAAACAAGCTTTCCTTCGGACAGCTTCGCCCGTCGTTCGTCCTATTAACGGAGCTGTTTCTTTGGCAATTATTCTTCGTCTTTTTTTAATATTTTTCATGAATTAGTTCTTGATTTCCCCTTTTTATTAACTTATTAGGCCACGCTTTTTTTCCCTTCACACGATTAACTAAAAAATTCTTTGATCCTTCAGAATATTTTTTTTCCTTGAGATTTTTTTTTTGTGACTGAGGAACCGCCGGAGACTCCCTTTCGCTTATGCTAGTCGGGGTCACACCACCCTCCGATGTCCGGTGGCACCGTCGAATGTCGTCGCAAACCACTATTTAGACGTAAATCAGACTGGCTCAGCAATCCACCGCCAGGGTCCCCTACTTAAATCGTGTTGATAACGAGGGGATTCGAACTCTCGACCGCAGTGTTACAGGAGAGAGCGAATACCACTTGCGTTGCCCACGGTGGGTTTTTTCCTTGGGATTTCATCAATGCAAAACAAAAGAAATGCACCAAAAATCACACACGAGGGAGAAGGAATCTATTCACGGACGAAATTGGAATATGCTTCCTCTTCTGCGGCAAATTGAAATATAAAATAAAACTATTATATGGTGCATATCACTCATGGCCCATTTATAATATTGGCCTTAGAGAAAGCGAGAGGAAGGACGGCCTCTCCCATGGCTGTGTTTTTTTATTTTCTTTTCTTTTCTTTTCTTGAGATTGTTGCTAACATGGTGGCTTCTTGGCGCCAAATCAGCGCCGTATGATATCAACTAATATAAAAGAAGTCGTGTAAGCAATTTCTGCTGCTCAAATTGGGCGAAGTTAAGGGAGATACTTGATTGCAGAAGATTAGATTAGTTTGAGGACTTGAATATACAGATTAAAAGTTTTTTAAGAGTTGGACCGAATGGGTTAGTTATAATATTTTTTTCCTAGAATTGTGGACATCTTTATCAATTGGACTTTTTCAAAGTTTATGTGTCAAACTTGTAGTGTCAAAGAATTTAGTAGTTTCAAGACCTTAAAAATTAGCCTGGCCAAAATTATTTTAATATGAAAATGAATGGGGTTATAGACTATTGGAGAGGGAATTTTATAATAAGTCTTGATATCAATTTAGTCTTAAGCTTTTCAATTTTATCAGCTTTTAGTGTTTTTATATGAGTAAGATAATTTTTTGCAAATTAGTTTTTGTTAACTTTCATGAGCTTGGTTTCCTGAAATTGATCATTGAGCATAAAATGACTTATAGTCAGATAAAAGTTAGAAAAATAAAGTTTCCTAACTTGAAATGGGGAAAAACATTTTTCTTTATTATGAAGTTTTCTCCGACATAAATACACCCTTAGTTCTAAACCTTTACATAAAATTCCATTGTAGTGTTTTGGTCAATTTTCACCTGAAATTGATATCGCTGCAACATGTCATACATGATAGATGCTGATAGCTGTTATATTAGCGATTTCCTATGAAAATTGACTAGAATGTCTATATTATAATTTCATACCATGGCTAAGGACAAAATTGGCAAATTAAAAAATTCAGGACTATATTAGCATTTGTATAATAAATTTAGAACTAATTAGGTAATTCTCTCGAATATTGAGAGGGGGACATTTGCCCCCCACCATTTTTGCCTAGACACCATCCCTACACCTACGAGAAACCTCATGCAGTAGGAATGTATTTTGTGGTCAGACGCCTTGGCCTAGATGCATTCTATCGTTTCATTTGATCAATTAGGTACGTGACTCTATGTGAGATTCATAGATTAGACTAGCCAGATCGGCCACTCTATCGTGAGATCGAGTTCTCGGCCTTAAATCAGGATACAAAGCCCTCCCATTGGATCTCGTGCCCTTTCACCGACTCCTTATAGGGCCATTGGGCATAATTTCTTATGGGTTACGAGGGTCTAGCCATTTTAGCTAGGCACAGGCAGCAGCACGGCGGACTGGCACCTCGAATCCAAAGATCCATGGAAATCCAACCTACTATGCTCGTCGCCTTGTGTGACTATTCGTGTAAATCCGACCTTCCTTACCTTGTCAGCTTGTGTGACCCATGGGCCATGACAACAACGCGCGCCGTCCAGTGTTCTGCGGTATTCAAGAATTAACAAAAACCATGTCCTCGCTGGAGCTCCAGCTGTACATAATGTGTGAACATATGTGCAATCTTTACTTCTAGCGTGACAAAAAATACACTAGAGACAGTGCATATTTCATCTAAACTCGACACCTATATCATCGGTTGTGTGATATGATCCTTTAGAGTCATAAATCTCTCACAAGATATCCATACCTCTTGGGATGACTTGATTCAATCTTTTGAACTAAATTTAGAAAATAATCCGACGAGGACTGGCTAATTTTCTTTCTTTCTTTTTTCTTTCTTTCTTTCTTTTTTTCTTTCTCTCTTTTTTAAAATACACAAGTGAAAGTCTCGTGCATGATCACAAGTGCAGTGGATTAGTATGACTGTTTGCAGAATCTCGGTAGAGGGGCAACAAAGGAGCACTATCAGCATCTATGGACAAACCACGATTCGTTCCAAATGCTTTTTTCTACTTTCCCCACCTTTAATTTGATGTCATGCTATGCAAAACTTTGACATTGTATATAAATTAGTCGTAAGGTCGGTTGCTTGCTGTCTCTGTGGTCATTAGCTGGAACTTTAAAGGTCTCGGTGGATGACCTGTGTGCTCCCTTTTCTCAATCTAGGCTCTACTTTTTCCTTTGACTAAAAGACCGTCCTTTAAATTGTACCCACAAAAATGAGAGGAAAAGTAGCAAAAAACTTCTAAATCTATTACATTAATACCGATTTAATTTTAAATATTTTAATCGGATCAATTTAATCATAATTTTTTTATATTTGTATTAATTAAGTTCATAGCCAATTTTGATTGAAAATCGCTTACATTAATGCCGACTGTTCTATGTGATACGATAGGCTCAATCTATGTCTGTGTGCTCTCTTTTCTCAATTCAGGCTCTACTTTTTCTGTTGACATAAAGACTATCTTTTAAATTGCATTGACAAAAATGATCACTATCCTTTTCATCGTTTTGAAAATTGGGGGCATGGTGATATAACTTCCCACTTGGTTTTTTCCTTTTTTCCTCCTTCTAATGAGTGATATCTTAAGCCGGTTTTCACGTTGTTTGACACAATGTTACCGCGGCAAACGCTCAATGATTACTTTGATGAAATGTAGTTAGCACACCGAAACCCATCCAACGTCTGCTCATATGACTCGGATCTTTTGAGCACACACTCTTCGACAATAACTTACACCTGTCTTCTACTAAATGTGGTGCTTTGTTGCCTTATTACATACTTCAATTTTCTAATGTTCTCGTCAAAATCAATGAACGATATTTGCTTGTTTTCTTTATCCATGTCCATCATCTCCACGTCCTCTTGCAATTCAGATCCATCCAACGTTGGGCCAAGCTGACCGTGGGATCTGTGGGCTGCAGGGTAAGTGGGCTGGCTCAGCGCGAACTCGACTATTTCCTTTCTAAGTCAATTTGGGGACTGCATCCAGAAACGAACTCACAATCATTCTTTTTTGAGTTGAACTTGGACAAGAGCGTGCCTATGTACGTGGTTGTCTTCAGATAATCGAGGTTAATAAGCTCCTTCACATCCCATAAACATGTCAGCTGATATGAGAAACGAAAGTCGTGAATGATAACCACTCTCTTCCGAAAATTAATTTCTTGGTAGAAATTGATTTTTCTATTTCCATTTCTTAGACAAGTTTTTAAGTAAAAATACACGTTTGATAATGATGCAAAATTTCTATATCTGGAATGGAAACGAAACTTCTCCCCCCTAAATAGTTGGAGGGCAACTGACTAGTGGGTTGGGGTAGACAGTAGCCTGTGGTGACGATTGGTGGCGGGTGGCAATTGACGGCGATTGGCAAGGAGTGGCGAGCGATGGACAGAGGGTAGGGTGTGAGGGCGACCGGCTAGTAGCGAGAGCAAATAATTATAATAATTTTTATTTCTCATTTTGTTCTAGAAATAGAAAAGTAAAAAAATTTACACTTGATTTTTATTCCAAACTTATTTATGAAGAAAAATTTATTCTAGAAATTGAAAAATGACATTATATTACTAAATGGATTTTCATTCCAAATCTGTTTTTAGAAATTAAAAAAAATGAAGAAATAGAATGATTATTATTTATACCGAAATGTGATATGCAATATAATATGATTTGCCAATTGTTCAATAATCATTCACATGCTTGTTGGTCGGCGGTCGCTCAATTAAATCAAGAGGGAGTTACGCATTAAGGTTATAGACAGCTAGTTATCCTAAAACAAGAAGGCTAGTTCCAAATTATGGTTAAAAAATCGTATTCTGCGTAGATTTCATTAAACATTAATGTTCCATTTTGAAACCATCTGCATTGCGATTTCACGAATCAATACACAATGTATTGTCATATGAATAAGATCGTACACTCCAAAACTTTAAAAGCATATAGACACATTTATTATAAAACTATTTTTTAATGATTCCTAAAAAATTAAAATTATGGTTGAAGTATAACCCACAAGCAATTTCTGCAGTTCGTGTATTTTAAACAAAACCAAAAAGTGAGTGGACAGAAGACGCCACTCTCCACAAAAGGAAGGCAGAAAGCCATGACCTAGAGGACATCATAAGGATTGAGATGACCAGATAGCTTAATGTATTTATTATGTAGCAGTCAATAATATTCGAAAGACATTAGTACTTAGAGCGGCATCAAACACATTTCCAAATCCAAGCCCCCAAGAGGAAAAGAAAACATCAAGAAAGCCAAGCAATCTCAACAAGGTATAATCGACAGAGATAGAACATACACTCGAACGGTTAAAAGATGAACAGCTATCAAAGAAAGTAACAAGGAAGAATCATGTGAGATCATCCTCCTCTAATTCCTTGGCCTTCAGCTTTTCCTTTACCCTCAGCAGAAGAGTTGTTTTCCATGAATCCTACACAAACAAAAGTTTTGACAGCATCAGCAACAATAGGAGTGTGTGATCACAAGACCACCCACATTCATATGCTTTAGCCCCAAATCCCCATAATGAAAGTTTGGTCTTTCCAAAAGAATAATGACAATGAAGAAGATATAGGACTTTCATCTTTAAATTCAAGACCAGAAGCACAGCATTTTTATGATAACTTCAAGAGCCAAACGCAGAGAGGGCAAATGCCAACTTGCTTTCGTACTATCTAGGTAAAGTCATGTCAAATGTGGTGAAATGATCCTTGCCAACACACAAGAAGGAAAAGCAATCTGCAGAAAGGCCAATTAGATAGTAACATGAGGCATGGGTGTTTTACCAAAGGAGTCATGCTGTCAAACTCCTTCACAACGTCAGTAAACTTCACAACATCTTCTTCATCAATTGCATCAGCGATATCCTGGGAAAAGAAAAGAATTCTCACCTCTACCAATCAACCACAGCAAGTTGCAAGTTAAAAAAAAGACAACAACATTTTTGTTGTGTGAAAAAAAAAAAAAACTATATAACAAAAAGATAAAAGGAACTAGAACCACATCCATGGGGAACAATGGGTTCAACCACCGTCAGGAGTAAAATAGAGAAGGACAGAAAGTCCATTTCGTTATAAAGGTCAAAAAGGTGATATGCAGACAAATGAAGCAGGAGCACTATCAACAGATAAAACCTTTAGTAATCTGTATTCACGTGTTCCAGAGAAAGTTGGATCAAGTTCCTGCGAAGTCAAATGTGCATTCATGAGCTCAGTCCAAGAAACAAGGTAATTTTTGGTTAATGGCCAGAAACAAGACCTGATAGCGTTCCAGCGCATTCGATATTGCAACTATATCGGCCTTGCAGAGTTGGCAAAGGCCAGCATTTAGCAGATGTCCTTTCACTCCATACTTCAGTAAGTTATTATTAAGAGAGTGACGTGCTATCTCCTCATAAATCTCAATAGCTTTCTGATATCTGGAAAGGAAAACAGATAAAATATTCAAGTATCCCATTAAGAATCTTCAAGTAACTTCAATAGCACTACACAATTGACCTGTCCTTACAATAATCATGTTCAGCCGAACATCATTCATCTATTTTTTTCTAGGTAATATATTTAAGTTTTTTACACAGGCATACATAAAGAACTTGTCTGCATGTGAGTTAAATATGTAGTGTATCTGTCCGACACATGAAAAAGGATATCCATTCTGGATAACAGATATGAAGAAGCACCGGATAAACATAGACACAATGCAACGATATCAAGCACCAGATAATTGATAATGTTTTAAACCCTTCATACATGACAATACAAATGAAGGTGCAAACAAATAAGCCAGCAATAAACCAAAAAAAAAATAAAAATCTTTGGCCAAAAACAAAAATGAAAGAAAATCAGCAAAATCAAAATTCCCTTTCTGTTCAAAGTGTTCTCTCTAATGTCAGTTATGGAAAATAAAGGTGCATAAATAAGAGCCCAGAAAACCAGGATCTAAAGAAGTTCATCAATTGACTTAATTTTGTTGCCGTTGCAAACAGCATTAGTATCTAGCAATGCCACTTGCTAAAGAAAGGTAGGCTTACTGCTCTAGTTGAGCTGCGAACTGTGCAACCTTCTGCTTGCACTGGTTAGCAGAAGTAGTCACTTCTTCACTTTCAAAGAGCTCCGCTGCCCTCTCAAAATTGTCAATAGCACGTTCAAGGTTCTGATCAGACTCATATAACTCACCAATATCCTACACAACAAAATCACAGGTCATCGGAGGCTGCCTCAATCTGGGAGAACAAAAATCAATGAACTATTGTTTTCCAACGTCTACATCCTGACAATGTAGAACAGATGCAACTCACTAAAGGCCCCTTAGCCCTTTGCTGGCATCATTAGTCAAAAGATCTAAACTCTTATAATGCAGTCAGATGCATGAATGTCATTCTAATCTCCGAAATTTCACCAGAATTGAATAGTTGCGCTCCTCAGCCAGTTTCACCTCATACGAGAGCGACCTCCACAGTCAATATCAATTAATTATTGGGTGCTCATCGTAAATGCCTCATCACTTCAGTAAAATAACTTCCATGACTGAAATATACATATAAACACTAACAATACTTGGTGACGTCACATCTTTCACAAACACTAGTTCATTTCACCTGATTAAAGTCTTTTCCAATGTCATTATCTTGTGCCATCAAACCAGACCTTACTCCAAGAAATCCATCCATCAGGAGCATAACAGAAATGAGCACACTTTTTAAATCCTTGAAGATATTGGGTTCTTTAGAAAGGGAAAGTCCCAGATAGTCGGCCAGAAATATCTCTCAAGGCAGATACTGCGGGACTGTGCTAATGCTAAAAGTGCTTTCCTAAGGTTGTGTAAACGCAGGATTAATTCAGACTGATGTCAAAGAGAAAATTGTACCTTGTAATATCTTGCTGCCATATTGAGCCTCCCTATGTCCATGAACATATTCACTGCCTGCTCCAAGCAAGTTATAGCCTCTACATAAAAAGGAACACTTCAGATAATGATTATCCATATCTTATTTAGACCAAAAAAGTAAAAAGGCTAGGAGGAAACCGAAATAAAAATAAATAAATAAAAAATCAAGTGAACCCCAAGGAAAAGGCTAGATGTCTGTAGGATGCAGATTGCTAACAGCCCAAAGGACACAAACACAGAGCCAAATGGAGCTACTTTACACAATCATTAAGATACAAGCTACAGATTACGTTTAAAAAATGATGGATTTGAGTAGGTTTTGCTAAAGCCTAGACAGAAGCATCCAAATGGTTAGGGACCAAGGCACCCCTTTACTGCGGTGTAAATAATCTTCCGATCTTCTATTATTATCTTACATCAAGTATCAACAGATGCATACCCTTGGAGGATGTTTTCTTGTAGCAATTGGCAGCATCAACAAAAGAGGAGGCAGCTTCATGCTTGCTTTCACACTGTTGCATGAAACAATTGTCACGTTAGGCTTAAGAGAGAAGCATATCGTCTGGTTCTCAGTCCTAAAAAAGGTTGGCACTTGCCTTTAAGTGACAGTTTGCTAACTTTATATAAGTTGATCCAGCTCTGTCCCCTGAAATATTAACAAGATCGTAATCATTAGCGAGCCATAGGTTGCTCAACTAGGCATGCCCTCTAAAAGCTAACTAGATAGCTACAATCCACAAAGCGCTTAGAGAACCCAACAAGTTCCTCGGTTATTTAGAGGATCAAGATCAAGGCAGCACTCGTGAAACCTATATCATCAATCCTACATGGACAATCCAGATAAACCCAACAATCAGCAACATTAGAAATCACAGCATATATTGTAGATCATAAATGCCTAGTTAAACATTCATTTTCCTTAACCAAACCTGCACATTAACCTATTCAGGCGAACCAGTCAACCAACCGAAAAACAATAATCACGCAAAAATGGAAAAGAAAAGAAACAAGTAAATCGGATGAAATGAGACTACGCAATCTCGAAGAGAATATGTCAGCGCCCAAAGACATCCATCGGAAAAGACTTACCGCTACACGCATTTCCTAATTCCGACGCTATCAATCTCAATCAAATCAAAATTCATCCCGAAATCGATCCACCCCACTATAAATTCAATCTGCCAAAACCCAGAGACGCTCAGCAAACTCGGATCGAAAAACCACTCCCCTTCCCCGGAAACCGAAAAATCCAGAACAACCCTAGAGCACGACCGAACTCCCCAATCTCCGCGATCGCCTCAATGCATGCAATCGCAACCCGCGGCATCGATCGTGCAGAGCAAGCGCGCGACGCATCGGCATGAAAGATTTAATCGGATCTAAACAGGAGGAGCGGGGGATGGACGCACAAGATTTGGCGAGCTTGAAGCAATTGGCGGCCTTATCGAAGAGATCGGCGGCGTCCTCGTACTTGGAACCGAACAATCCCCAGCCGTTGAGCTTCTTCTCGGCCTTCTTCTCGTACTCGTCCCCTCTCGCCAGCTGATCCCCCATCGCTCGGTCCTCGATCGCGGCGGCCGGTCAGGAATTGGGGCGGCGCAGCTCTGCCGGAAGCAGAGACGCGTCGAGGTGGCTGCGGTGGTGGTGACAGAAGGTCTTTGGTGGCGTCGAACAGAGAGAGAGAGAGAGATAAAGAGAAAGGGGAAACGTGGGAGAAGGAGAGAGACGTCCATGGAAGAAAAGACTTGTTGTCACGCGGGTCGGGTCGGGCCGGACCTCCGCGGTGTCGGGTTCCCTTTCTTTTACTTTTCTGTGAACCCGGAATACGCGGGGCCCGTTTTCCCGAGTAGAGCACGGAAGCCCAAAAGACGGCCGAAGAAGGACAGGAGCCCATGAGACCCGGGTCTCCCAGCGAAGAAAATATTATTTATCCAATCAATTATCAAATGAAAATTTTCATCCGCAAATGGAATGAATTGATTTTCCAAAATTAAAAATTATATATGCGCCGCAGTTGAACTCTGCTTATATACTTCATAATTCGATGAGGTGTTATATAAGCAGAGTTCAACTGTCGACATACGTTAGATTTGTGTTTGTTTAATATATTATGGTTGTTTTCGTACAATTATAGTGTAGAAGAAGCCGGACTTAGACATACACCGCCAATTGATAACATCGTAATTATTGAAGGGAATTTGTAATGTTTGCTCATCATTGACGAAGATACAAGATCCAGTGATCGGCCATCGATTTTATTTGATGGATCTGTTCATGTGGAATAAGTTTATGCTTAACTTCGCCAATACTCCATCAATCCTCCTTGTGTTATGAATTTGGCTTTATTTTTCGGCATTCATGCTCTGTTTTGATTTTTTTATCACGAAGTATATGTACTTATGTATTCTTTTAAATAATGAATACAATTTTCTTTCGATAAAAAAAAAAACTCTGCTCGTATACCAACTTTTTAAAATTCTGTTAGTTCTACTAGATAAAAGTCCTTCATTCATCGTTTATGATGAAGAAAAAATCTTAATCCCTACTTAGATCATAAATTTGGCGGCTCACAGGCTCATCGGTGCCATAAGGGCCCAAAGGCAATCTTGAACAGGTTGTTACAAATATGTAAGATTGAGCCTTGCGAGTAACTAGACACAACAATAGATATTTGAATAGAAATCTAGGTTCGGGTTAATGAGTAATCAAGTTGAGTGAATACAATTGAATATTAGAGCTCAACTTTAAGAGGAATATTCAAGCTTGAAACTCAACTAAAGGTCGAGCAATATACTCGAGATTTAACTCAACTCAACTAGTCGTTATGTTCTAGAGCTCTATTTAACCTTGAACTGGAACTCCACGAAAGGCATAATAATATAATGTTTTATCTGTACTTATCATTGTATGTATATTATTAAAATGTTGTATGATGCAATTACTCGATTAGGTTCGCTAGCCAATCAAGTTAAGTATATTCAAGCTCAGGTTATTAAAAATCGACCCAAATTTTAAAAAAAGAAAAAAGAATCAAGATAGGTCGGAGTAGCTCAAAAGTGAATTGGCTTGACTTTCTTACGCTCTAATTCAAATCCTTGTATCAGTTCTTACGGTCAGTCTCTCAATTTCTATAACTAGACTTGTAATCATGTGGATTGTCTTGTAGTAGTTCAAGACTGAGAAGATCCAAAGTACATCAAATGTCATCCAAACTTGATTCATCAGAGTCAAAAGAAATTGAATTTTTTGGGCAATCTAATAATTTGTGCCAGGTTGTTCTAGGTATTTAACAAGAGGCTAGGCAACTCAATGGTATAACGGCGGAAGTTTCTAATAACACACATATATCGACAAAGACCTTATCGGAAGCATTTGTTTTGAGTAGAAGAACAAATGTGGGTAGAGTTTCTATGTAATCACAAGGAGCAAAATGTTCACGGATAATTTTTAACCTTTTTATTTTTTCCTTTTACTTATTCTTGTGTAAACTTGAATCATAATGAACCGTGATTTAGCCGGCGGATGGATGAAGTGACAGGATTCACATGAGATCAATCTAATGCATTGGATGAGACCATTTGATTGATAGTGGATTGGGCTTAAGCGAGAATCTTATCATCTTTCAGCAGAAGACAGCATAATATAGACAATTCACATTCTGTTATCAGTTTGATGGATAGCTAGAAAGATCTTTTCGAAACACAGTCACTTCCAACTCGGCTCCAAGATAATTAAAGGTGGAACAAAAGATGAGACATGCAAAAGCTAAAGAACTCAAGCCCACAGTGAACAAATTATTAGATGGAAAATAGAATCTCACTTTTCAAGCATGCTTTCCCACCTTTGCTTTTTTATTACTCCGTCCATCATTTTCACGTGTCCCCGCGCAAGACAACCGATTGGACTACGATTCTAATTCCGAGACTGCATACGAGGGATCCTTCCGGCTTCCGTCCCTTTCGACACGATGTCTTTGCCTTAATTTTCGATTTCTGCTGTGCGCCAAGCACTGACAGTATTATTGAAGTAATTAAACCAAGAAGAACGTGGTCAATCTCGACACGGATCTCAAAACCAACCAAGGTAACCCCCCCTGTGACGTCAACAGAAAACCATGGTTAGAGAAAGTTTGTTCTGGTCGTGTCTTTTTACAGGCTATTCGGACCATCTCTGAAACAAAATTGCTTCTATTTTAGGCTCTTTGCTTGATGTTTGTTTCGCCAGCGATGAATCTTGGAAAGGAAGAAACAAGAAAAATCCACATCAATCACGTTTTCATCGACGCAAAACCACCCACGTGAAAAGACGGAGAAAATTACTCTATACGATTCCTCTTCGTGAGCCGTTTTGTTTGTTTTTCTTCATCGAATGAAAATTAGCCAGAACAATCAATTCTATTGGCAGTCAATTGTTCTGGCGGGGCCATTCAAATTGCCTTAAGCAATACCACTGTTGGCAAAGACAAAACGGAATCGGATGTCATGTTTCCGACCCATCTAAACCATCCCCCTAAGTTCCTTTCGCGTCCACATACATTTCTGCATTTTTTAGGCTGCGTTGGTCTGCGTCTACGTACATCCATCATTGCCCATCAATTATTCCAAGTCTCACTCCGCGGCCAAGCTGTCAAATAATCATAAAAAAGGGAGATATCGAATTTACACCCTTGCCCTATATTTACTTGAGAAGTGTTAATGACATTTCCCTCCGACCAATGACATTTTCGTAAGTTGAAGTCAGCCCCACATGCAAAACAAACGCAGATTTATTAGTATTTATGGACAATCATGTACAACAAGACAGCATCCGAGACCCAGAGCTCAGACCTTCCCGTCCAGTGCCTGAAATTTCCTAGCAGCCATGTCACCAGAGGCTGACCAGTGCGTCCCGCTGCTGCCGGAGAAGAAGTCTCCCGCCAGGCCGGCGTCGGTCTCCGGCGCGGTCTTCAATGTCTCGACGAGCATTATAGGGGCTGGGATCATGTCTATACCGGCGACTCTCAAGGTTCTCGGGGCTGTCCCTGCGTTCGTGCTGATTGTGGCCATCGCGTGGCTCGCCGACGTGTCAGTCGAGTTCCTGATGAGGTTCACGCACTCAGGGGAAGCCACGACGTATGCGGGAGTGATGAAGGAGTCATTCGGGAAGGTCGGATCCGTGGCCGTGCAAGTCTGTGTCATGATCACGAACCTCGGGTGTCAGATCATTTATCTTATCATCATTGGTGAGTAGATGAGCTATACATAAGGTGGTTAATCGATGTTTAATGGCATTGACACCTGCATCTAGTAGCCATCGCTGGTTCTTCAGGGCCACAAGATTGTGGAGCTTCTGAGATTTCTGGAAGGGGTTGATTCCCCCGATTAATAACCATGTCTTGGACGAAATACCTCTTCTGATTAGATTGAAGAGCAAAGTACAATGATGGATGACAGGGTGATATAGGAAATCTATGGAGTATTTCAATTGATCATCGTTTAATGAACTTATATTAGATGAGTGACTTGAATCAGTGGCATTGGTGACTCCTCTAATCCATGTCCATGTCCATGTCGTTTTAAGGACTCGGTTTTGACATTTAGAATCAGCTTTGCTTGTATAACTTTTCGGCATCACTAAATTTCAGTATCATCTTTCAGGGGACGTACTTTCTGGAAGTCAGCCCGATGGATCGGTCCATCTGGGGATCTTGCAGGAGTGGTTCGGTGTTTGCTGGTGGAACTCCCGAGAATTTGCGCTCCTCTTCATTCTAGCGTTTGTGATGCTTCCCCTGGTCTTGCTACGCCGTGTCGGTGAGTATCTGTAGGCCATCTTTCTTTAACTCTCCTGCAGCCATCGGAGCTAGACGGTTGTCCTGTGTAATCTCCCTCTTGAAGATCCCTGCTGTCATAGCTTCAGAACAACTTCACTAAGAAGATGATTACCCAAAAAAAAAAAAGCTAACTTAGAAGATAACTTCAACAAAATGAAGCGAAAAGTTTTCCTAGTGAACAGGAGACCTTTTATTTAAGTTAAAAAAGATCTCAAATGCTCAACAAACTTTCATGTTGCTGCTGAGGTTTGCGCTTTCTAAATCTCTTTGGCCGTGTTTCCAGAATCTTTGAGATTCAGCTCGGCTGTATCAGTTCTTTTAGCAGTGGTCTTCGTTGCCATCAGCTCGGTATTGGCAATCTCTGCACTCTTGGAGGGGAAAGCGAAGAGCCCAAGACTGCTGCCTCATTTGGAGAACCCATCTTCGTTTTTCAACCTCTTTACTGCTATTCCGGTGATTGTGACGGCCTTCACGTTTCACTTCAATGGTGAGAACAACAGAAGAATCTTTTGCGCTGAGTATAAGATTCGGTAGTAGTGTCGATCATGCCTTAAAAGAACTTTAGCATTAGCATCAGTCAAATATGAGAGAAAGTTCTAATCCTCATTTACAAATTTTATCAAGTTTATAACACAGTTCTAAATCTCAATACCTGCAGTTCATCCAATTGGTTCCGAGCTCGCAAAACCCTCCTATATGATCACTGCAGTCAGAATATCACTTGTGCTCTGTGCTTCCATCTATTTCGCGATAGGAATTTTTGGCTATCTGCTCTTCGGTGACTCTATCATGGCCGACATACTCGTCAACTTCGACCGGAACTCAGATTCAGCAATAGGTTCATTGCTGAACGACACGGTCCGGTTGAGCTATGCTCTACACCTCGTGCTGGTGTTTCCCCTCTTGAATTTCTCTCTACGAGCCAATATTGACGAGTTTCTTTTCTCAAAGAAGTCGATTCTGGCCAATGACACACCTAGATTCTTGTGGCTCACGCTCGCTCTGCTAGTCATCAGTTACCTCGCTGCAATTGCATTTCCGAATATTTGGTACTTTTTCCAATTTCTTGGATCCACCTCTGCAGTCTGCCTTGCATTCGTCTTTCCAGGCGCCATCGTGCTGAGGTACCCATCCTGTCCAATATATTTAGCATCCATTAGAACCGCATGGCTTCAAAAATGTTTTCAATTTAACTAGGTTTGTACTATTCGTGGGCAGGGATGTTCATGGTATTTCAACAGGGAAGGACAGGATCCTTGCGGGGGCAATGGTTGGCATGGCAGCAATAACAAGTACAATTGCCATTTCGACAAACATATATAGTTTGAGCAGATCATAGTTGTTCTTCTTTTCCTTCTCATCTCAGTTTCTCGGCTTCTATCTTGTCCTGGCAAGGCAAAGGTAATGGCGTTGCTAGTGTATGTTCTGCGATGCATTTGAGATACAGAAAGCTTTAGATTATCTAGGATTTTGTCCATCTTGAGTGCTTCTCAGAGTTAGTGGATCTTGTAAAAATTTTACCTCCTGAAACCAATGAAAGATATGGTGATGTTACTCCACTGTCCTTGTATTACTTTTACGGCTCTGATGAGCTTCAAGATTTCAAGATTCCATTTACCAAGTGCTAAGAATTAACCAACTATGTAGCTTCTTAGATCTTACCCACTACCAAGAAGGAAAATCTCTGATAACCTGTAGATGATTTTTCGTTGGTTTCCTTTGTGGTCAACTTAGTCTATGAACAGGATGCAAGCAATCTTTTGCACTTTTATCACAGCCAAGGACCAGAAATTGCAGATCAGAAGTTAAATATGTTGAAAGGCATTTCACTGCCAGATGCTGGCAAACAACGGTAGAAGATGAGCAGATTTCTCTTCAAGCAAATATGAATAGATTTTAATGCTGAGCACAGAGATGAGAAAACTACCGTCTGCTGCGGACCAGTTGATCTGTATCCTGCCATTTTTCCTTTGAGAGTAACCTTTGACGAGGCAAAGTAAAACAGATTATTGAACGAAATTGTCTTGTACAGAGGACATCAAAATCCTCGTCAGAAAAAAAATCCCAGGCAATAACACAATAACAGAACTTCACGCTGGTTCAAGATCATCTTGAGCCATCCATTGTCCTAAAAAATAATTGCAGCACTTCCTGGAAAGAACTACTATTAAAAGACATCATACCTTTCTTTAAATCTCCTCTCTGAAGACATGATCAGCCAGAGGTCAACAGGTTGACAAATTACCATTTACCGGCTAACAGAATCTAAGTAATCCCGAGAAAATGCAAGTCAAATTCCTATCCCGCCTGCGTTGGGTCTGGCATGGAAGCCATGCACTATATTTCACTCTCGGCACCTCTAATTTTACAAAAAATTCATCCTTTTCGAGGGTGTTGTTGACTTTCGGAGTGAAATTATGAATTTTTCCCAACGACAGAAACCGAACTGTCATACCCATTCCTTTTTCGCGCCTTGCTCCTCCATAACCTCTCTCATGCTCTCTCCATCTTCAAATCTCCCAGTCTGAACTTGTGTCAGTCGGAGTCCTCTGGCTTAATGACTAGGATGTGCTTCACTTCAACTTTGACCCGGGTTTCTATCAACTACATAGGCTCCCAACAAGCTCTACCAGATCATTTCCTCGGGTTCAATCGGCAGCTTCTCCGCAAAGCCCGTTGCATCAAATAATGACTTGGCCTACTACACAACTAGAGAGATCGGCAGTCGATCGGACCTCCTCATGATAATTTCAGTAATTTCGCAAATTGCAGGAGCATCCCTTGAGCAATAGACCATGGCTCTCCATTGACGCCGCGGTGATCATTCCCCAAGAAGACACGTTCCGCTTGGGCATATCATCAAACACTTCCTGAGCATTTCAAGTAAACTAAGCAACGGGATTCGGCACTAAAAGAACTTTCATTTTTATCTGGAAACGAACCTCTTTAAATTTTCAGAACACATTTATGGTTAACTCTCACGTACACAGATACGACGATTTTTTTATTAGGACAACCTTTTTGGTTCCCACATTAAATAAAGCGTTGCATTATAAGGTTTTTTTATTTTATTTTTCTTTTTGTTGACTGAGGAATCGTCGAAAATTATCCTTCGGAAATTACACTATCCTTTAGATCCGCAAGACCGTCGGCCACTGCCATAAATTTCAAACCCCAACACCAAGACCCCCACTTCAAACACAAGAGGGTTTGAACCCTCGATTTCTGCGATGAGGGAGAAAACTCACACCAATCGTGCTGCTCGTGATTGGTTGTTGCGTTATAACGTTAATAAATTAAAAAGTCGTAAATTTTTACGATTGTTTTTTCAACTGGGGCGACTTTTACTTTGTTAGCCCTTCCCCGTACAATCCCACTTTATTAGTTTTCCTTCTCTCGGCTCTTCTGCAGCGCAAGCGGGAACAAGAACTCAAAGCGGAGCGGGAGGGTCTTCACTGGGAATCATCATGCGTGCTTTAACAGCGCGATTGGCCACTGTAAATTTGACTGATTTCTCTTATCTTCTCTTACCATTTCTTTTTTTCGCATCGTCGAACTGGAACGCATTCGCGAGACCGGGCTGAGCGTATTTCAGTTGATTCTTGCTTTGATGGAGTCAATTTTGATGGATCTATGTGCAGTATCTATGCAGAAGAAAACCTGGGCATTTGCAGAGTAGATATTCCTCTTCGTACAGTGGGAAAGGTTGCTGATTTATCCGATTCACCCGCTTCGCCTTTCAGATTTGCGCCTCTTTCGATCTTTTGTTAGAGCATGTTCGTTTGGGCCCCTGATGGCTGTCTGCTTCTAGTACGATTGATGTCGTAGTTTTGCTCATTTTGTCCGAAAACTTTCCGCGGATGATTCGTGCAGTTACGTGGTTTAGTTAATTTGTTCTATTGAACTATTGATTTAGCCCCTTTTTCCATGAGGCGTTTGAGATGCTTGTGCATTCAGATTGAACTAGAAAATCTATTTCGGATTGTTGGGGTGTCTATGTGTTAGTAATTGAACCATTAGATTGCAAACTAATTGCTGAATGGCTGGTCCTTCACGTTCTTTTCCCTGATAATTCTGTGTACGTTTCGAGGTGGATTGATGGCTATGTATCCCTCTTGCTATGTGTTATACCTGCAACGATCCCTCCAGGGAATCTGCGATGCATTCGCGCTGCTGAGACTGATTTTTTTAAATCTTGATTCACCCCTAGATGAGCTAGCGCTGGAGCAGGAGGCTGAGAAGAAAATAGGATGGTTGTTGAAGTTGTTCTTCGCGGGAACAGCCACGTATGTTGGCTATCAATTTTTCCCATACATGGGTATGTGGAAATGTTGCTCATGATCTTGGAAGAGATGACTTGTCTACTTGATGCTTGCTGCCTCAGCTTGCCTTTTCTGATGGACAGATTCTTATCTGTTTTCCAGGGGATAATTTGATACAGCAGTCCGTTTTCCTTCTGCAAGTCAAGGATCCCTTGTTTAAGAGAATGGGAGCTTCCAGGTTATCTCGTTTTGCAATAGATGGTAATGTCATTATCTCTATCAGCGTGACAAACAAATACTACCCAGGAAATTCACTAATTATTCTTCAGAAACTTTTTTGCCTTTCATAGCTATCTTAGCCCTTTGTAAAGAAGTATAGCTTTTGAGTGTTTTGATGTATTTTGTTCTTCTGCTATCTGCTACGTTTTTTCACTATTCTATTACACGTGGCGGCATTATTTTCATGTACCATTATGTTATTGTCGTTGGCATGAACCATGCTTTGTTTTACTGTATCGTAGCTGCAGTCGATGCTTTGCCTCATAGAAATCATTTTCAGCTTCACTGTTAACATTTAGATGAAAGAAGGATGAAAATAGTGGAGATGGGTGGTGCTCAAGAGCTTGTGAACATGCTAAGCAATGCCAAAGATGACCGGACAAGGAAGGAAGCTTTGAAAGCTCTGGCTGCTCTTTCAAATTCAGGTGGTACTTTTGCTTATTCATCTGCATGTTCCCTACATCTGTGTTCTAATCTTTATAATTGCAAATTCCTCATGCTTTAATATAGGTGCATAGCGTGTTATGCTCCTGACAGACATTCATTCTGGGATTTTCTCAGTGTGAAAAGTTATTTACATGTTGTGGCTATCACAAAGTTGATGATCCAACTTCTGATAGAGTTGCTTTGCTAACAAAGATATCTCTTGCAAGATATATTTGGGTTGGAATAGGAAGATATAGTTGAGAGTTCATGACTTGAAATTCTAACCTTAGGATCTGGTAAATCTTTGACAAAGTTTTGTCATGTCTTTAGTAGTTCTTTGATCCTCACTATTCAACTATGAGTCAGCATCAATGGGAATGATTCAGGTTTTATGTTTCCTTTGTCTCTCAAGGGAGTTCTTAGTGCTTTTCCAGGTGGTTTCTCTGCACTGTTCTATTTTCTTCCTGGCTTATCCATTCTCTTTTGCTGAACATTCGATTTAATTTTCAGTTTGATATTTCTTCCTTAAAGATAGTAAAGGTTTTGTGAGTCATGTGATATTTTCTTCCTTGACATTTCTTTTTATGACGGTGCTTACCGATTGACATATCTGATTGAAGAAGACATTGTGAATGGCCATAATATTACTGATTCAAGCTCGATGAACGAAATTGTGCTTCCACATTTGTACATCACTCAAATGAAATATGTTATGGTGTGGCAGTCGAAGCTGCAGGAGTACTCCACCAAGCTGGGTTGATCTCCGTCATGAGGTCCATCCCAGGTTCTTTTGAGGATGCGGAAGCAGATAAGTATAGATCTGGCTTATTAAAAAGGTTTCAAGATCTGAGATATGATGATTCCTCCTAGAACCATGGTAATCTAATTCTGCGCCATTGATGATTAACTTTGGTGCATCCCCCGACGTAATCTCTAACAATCCCTTGGAAAAGCCTCCGTGGTCCTCCGTCCATCATTCAGACATCTCATTGTCGCCAAACAGATGCAACCTTCCGCTGCAAGAAGGTGATGCTTGATGACCCGTCTTTTTTAATGAAACTTTTTTTTTTTTTTTCCATGGGAAAGTCCCTTTATCTAGATTTCTTGCTTTTGGTTTTGCCCATGTGGTGGTTCACTAGTAGAAATAGAATGGTGCTGTAACTGTAAACTTCTTAAGTTTGGATCTCTTGTTGTGCAACGAGATTTGGTGTTTATATGAAGAGGTAATTTTTGAGTTACTAATAAATGCACTGGATTTGTGTGAACCCTATGGTGACCATAGCCATTTGATCACGTTGTTCTCATGCGAGGCACGCCAAATCAGGGGCTGTGGTGCATCGGATTCACATAATTCCGTGCACCTCGAAATTTCTCCAATAAAATAACCGCTTAAAGATGGCGGTAATTTCCAAGACAGTCGTCAAAGAAGAGAGATATGCAGATAACTGAAGAGGCTTTCCCTTCTCTTCTTGTTGTGTTCTGTTTTGCTTTTTGGGTGGGGGTCCAATGAACTTGATACGGGCCAGCGCATGGTCGACCCAAAGAAAGAAGTTCTTTCTAATCTGGTTTTATAAGGTTTCACAAGATACTGATGGTATATTGACTACGAAAGAAGGCTCCTTTCAATCGAACTGTTGGGCATTTCCTCTGCGGACAGACCTTGCACGACCATATGGGATTGCCTTGTGATCTCACTTTTGTTTTCGGACCAATCACACAAGATCCGTCATAGAGTTAATCTTGTGTTTCGAATGACAAGTAATGGTGGGCTACTAATCGTGAATCCTGATCGACAGACCGGTGCAACAGATTGTGTCATTATAGGACATGAACATGAATCTCTCAGTTTACAATAGTCAATGGAACCACTCATGACCTACTGCTAGGAGACAAATGGATGAACAAGAAGCAGGTCATCGCAAATAGTTTTGACTGTTGAATCTGCTATCATGATCTCTAAACTTGGTCTAATCTCTCTTTGAATCGAGAAGATTCAGTTCATCCGTTATGGCGAGTGATGTCGATTGCATGCCATAGCGACGGTGATGCGACAATCGTGTGAGCAATCATAAAAGTTTAAAGGTAAACTGATTTTTTGGTGAAGAATTTGTTAGTCCACCCCTATGTCTCTATTGTTTAGGAAACTAAACTTTCATATATTAAAAGTATTTTGCGCCCACCTTTAAAGAAAACTACAACCTCTCTCTATCAAATCGAAAGTTATGTCCTTTTTGTGAAAATGCTAATAAAAATAGTGTTTTTGTATTACTTTCGTATCTTTTTGTTCTCCAATTACAGCATCTACGCATAATGACGATGAAAACATGTATTGAACCATATATATATATAAAATACCCAGGATCTGTCGGACCCGCCGTGCTTACGCTCGGCAATCCACGGCCTGTATAGTGCGCGGTGCACCTCGGACCAAACTGTATTGAACCATATTTTTCATTTATAATTTACACTATTAAATGGGCCTGAAACATGTTTTGGCTTTCGACCTAATGCAAACTTCACGAGTCTCCTTGAAGATTTAGATCAAACCTCATCCCTCTTTAATACAGCCTAAAAAGATAAACTTTGAGCAGGAAAAAAAAAATTACTGTTTTCTTTATTGGAATAATTCCCCCCTCCTCAAAACAACCACCGAAACTCTCTTATGGATTCCGACAAAGCAAATCAAAGGCATCTCCCAGAATTGTGGGGCTTTGAAACGACACAGCAAATCGAATCCAAGTAATCTCTGCCCTCTAAATCAGCACTCAACGGCAGGCTTGGTGGATTCGTGGCGAGGCGGCATGTGGCTGTGTGTGAGGTGGCATACGACGCAGTTCAATATATGCTCAAGGAGCTACACCGGAAGTACCATCCAAGCATTTCAAAAGTACAAGCTCAAATAGTCATGTTCAATCTAAGGAAGAAGAAGCGGCAAGAGGAGCTTCTCAGTCCAAGAACCATTTTGCACAGCAAGAACTCATTTGGCAATAGCCAAGGACGGCAAAGAAGATAAGAGGTGAACCGGCAAGAAAGGCAAAAAGATTCTCGCACGCGCACGCGCACGCGCGCACTCACAAATGCAGGAATGAAATGTAATAGTACCAATGTAATTGAACTGCCTTCGCTTTTCTTCTCGAACATCGGGTCCCAGTCTCCGCGACAATTCAGTAAACATCTCAACCGCATGAACAGATAAAAACTCAGACGAAAAGCCTCAAGAGAAAAAAATTATGCATTGCAGAAGCATCCCCACGCAAGCATCAGAGCGTCCAACACCTCTTCCTCCAGAGAAGTCACTCTGCAATTCCCCATTAAAAAAACAAGAATCAATCCATAATGCTACGTTATTGGGCCATTCCATGAAGCCCGTAAAAGCTCCAAATCGCGACACCCCGAGGATGCGCTCGATTTGGGAATTGGAAAAAGAAGTGAGCTCTATGCCCCAGTGGACGGCGGAGCCTCGTGCTTCTTCTGGTTGTGGGCTCTTCTTGGCGTCGGAGTTCGAGTTGCTGCCATCCTCTTCTCAGAGATTGCACGGCGGTTGGCGGCTGGCAGCTGGGGAATCTAAGGGGCTGTTTGGTAACAATTTAAACAATACCTAATTCTGATTTTTTATTCTCGGGAGTTGTTTTGGAACAGAATCGCGTTTGGTAAAATTTTTGTTCCAGGAACAAATTTATATTTTTTGTTCCCGAAAGTAGATTTGGAACAGAATCAAGAATAAAAAAAAATTGATTTTTGTTCCGGGAACAAATCTAAGAATAAAAAATCAACTCTTCTTCTTCTCTTTTCTTCTTCTTCATCGACCGCCATCCCGCGGTTGCTGTTCGCTGTTGTCCGTCGCTGTCCGCCACCGTCCGCCGCAAGTCGCCGGCAAGCGGTCCGGCAAGCTCGCCGGAGGCAACCCCAACCACCAGCGAGGCTTGGCCTCGCCAGGGCTGGGCAAGCCTCGTGACGCCTAGCCTCGCCAGTGGCCAGGCGGGCCTCACCCAGCCCCGGCGAGGCTCGCCCGACCCCACTGAGGCTTGCCCAGCCTCGCCGGTGGCCAGGCAAGCCTCCCCCAGCCCCGGCGAGGCCGGCCTAGCCACCGGTGAGGCTCGGCCAACGAGGGTCAACCTTGCCGAGGGCCGGCAACGCTCTGGTGAGGTCGTCGGCCCTCGTCTAGCTGGTCGCAAGAAGAAGAAGAAGAATAGGAGAAAAAGGAAAAAAAAAAAGGAAAAAAAGGAAAAAAGAAAAGAAAAAAAGGAAAAAAGGAAAAAAGAAAAGAAAAAAAAGGAAAAAAGTAAAAAAATTATTTAAAAATTAAAAGAAATTGATTTGGAACAGAATCAATGAGCACGGTACCAAACACAATTCTATTCCAGAATCAGAAATTTTGAACAATTACCAAACGACTTAAAATACTTAGAAATTATTCCCGGGTATAGAATAAAAAAGAATAATTTTTGATCTTAATCTGTTCCCAGGAACAGAATCGTTATTAAACGCACAGCTTGCGTGGCTGGTAACGGACATCGCGGTGTGCTGAAGGGACCACCGTTTGGAACAGACAATGGTGAGGATGATGAAGATGATGACCGTGACATCGTTCTGGGTGAAGGAGACAAGGGAGAGGGGAAGAGATGACGGCGGTGGAAGCTCGGTCATTGCTGGAGTGGCCGTACCAGTTGAGCCATTGCCTTCTCTTTCCAGGACACTAGCTCTCAGTGGCTCTAGAAGAGTGTTTCGCTCGCGTTTCAGAATTCGTTGTGTTGTGAATTAGAGTATTTGATTGGAAACTTTTGGGTGAGCCATAGAGTTTTATTCACCTTTTTTTTTTTTGTTTTTGGTCTGATAGAGTTTTCTTCATTGACTCGTTACAAAAGAAACACCGGAGTTATCTTCAGCATCCTTGTAAAATGAGCATCGACAGACTGGTTTAATGATATAAGATTTTACTGGTGAATCGCTCCCATTATCATTAAATCTTGAAACATAATACACAGCAAGGAAGTCTTTGTTTGTTGTCCTTGAATCCGTAAACGACGTCCTTGTGGAGGTTTGGCCAAAATATAAACCTTAAATTGCAAATTGAAAGAAATTTCCCAATTCGAAACCCTAGCTACCAATTCAACCCAAAATCGAACCCTAATTCGGTTTGCCCCCAAAATTAACAGCTCAATCTTGCAAATGGAGAGCAGGAGCATGATGAGTGGCTCAAATTCGTTTCAATAAGCGAAGAGGAAGTTGAATATTATCCAGCCAAAGAAGTCCTCAAACTTCACCAAAACAGGGGAGAAAAGGGATGATGAAATTACTTGGCCGAAGGAGAAGCCCTCCGACTGTAGTTACGGAATTCGTACTTGGGTGGCTCTAGATACGTCACCTAAGTCGATGGGTGTCGGGGACAAGTCTTCAAATGAACAGGCTATTTCGAGCTATCCCAGCCGAGAAGTGAGCAATGATATCGCAACGAGAATCGACAGAGATGACGGTTTTCTTCTGATCGTTGATTGTTCAACTAGTAAGGGGGTCCTAATGGTATTGTTGCTAATGATTCGGAGTCATCGAAGGAGGATCGAACAAGCTGGAAGCACTTCAAGCTTCCTAGCCAAGAAACAGGGCAGAATAGAGTGGCTCCTCTGTTGCTCTGGGATGACGAATGGCGACGGTTGACAGTGGCTCCAACAGCTTGAAACGATGAAGAAAGCTGTCACTGGTGGTTGACGCTAGTGACCGAGCTTCAGGTGAACCCTAAACTCTTCAAGCCTTCTTTGTCGGAAAACAGAGCAAACCAGGACAAACTAACTGCGACTTCGCCGCCGACCATCGGGGGCAGTGAATGGCAAGCGGCTTCAATCTACGGCTGACCCAAGATAATAACAACTAGTGTGGGTTAGTAGTGGCTGGCCATGTCACTACTTGTGGTTAGTTGGGTGATGTCTTCAGGAAAATGGTTGAGGCAGCATAGTGATTGATGGTGGCCCTGCGCGGGACGACGATGGCTATGCGTGGGTTGGCGGTGGTTGGGAGTTTTTTCAATGAGGAGGAGGGTGATGGATTGGGGTGGTGAACGGCGGATAGTGATGTTGTTCGGTGGCAAGTGAGTGACGGGGACGGTGAGTGTTGAACAATGGTGTTTTTAGCCCGGGAGTCGTGCAATGTCATTTTTAGACGACCCAATCACGCGAATGTCCACGTGGCCTTTTTTTTTTTTTTTTAAATGTTAGCTCACATTAAATTTTTAATTGCCAGGATTTTCAGCTAAAAGCACTTAAGTAATTGTTTATTTTCGATCAAACACTTAAGTGAGCTAGAAAAAACTTTTAACACTAAAATATGTATCCATATAAAACTTTTGGCATTTCTAATGTCCTTTGATTCATATTTTAATTTTGAGACAATCTTTTGGCAAAATGTGACCATTAATAAAGACATGGAGATATAAGTATATTAAAAGTGTCAAAAGTTATGTACGGCGCTTACATTAGTGCCTTTTTTTTTTTTTTGGATCACTCAAGTACCACTTTTTAAAAAAAAGATCATATGGCTAGATTTTATTCATTTCTTAGTCTTACCTGACTCGCTAGCTTGCCTAGTCAGCATATAATTCCTAAACGACGTCATTCAAAAGTTGTAAATAGTGATCATTGAAGTGTCAAATTTTATTTAAAGCGACACTTGAGTCCAAATTTTGTTCAAAGTGATCACTTTAGTACCAAATTTTGTTTAAAGTGATCACTTTAGTACAAGTCGTTGTTAAAAAGCGATCACTTTAGTGCTAAGCATGCTATGTGGAAATGTCACGTGGACTGGAGTTTTTAGAAAATTTGCCAAGTCATATCATAATTTTAGTTATAAATGACACGTGGTCGAAATTTCTCGCCATTGGCACTTAGGTGATCGTTTTTTCTCCAATTTAGCACCTAAGTAAGCTGGCGAAAACTTTTAACATTAAAGTAAGCGCCATACACAACTTTTGATACTTTTAGTGTACTTATCCAAAGACATAAATGACTATGGCCGTGACCATATGACAGACAGCTTACTTTGATTTTGGATAGTTAATTATCGAGGAGGGCACTCGCTTTTATTACTTTTTAATAGAATTATTTGGAATTTGAAGATACTTTGAAGGTGTTTGAGAAAACTTCCTTGAGTGTTTTGAAGCTGACAAAATGTTTCCATCAGTTTAGTCTGAAGACTTGTAGACTCTTCCATCAAAGTCTGAAGACCTCCGGACTGCCAGACTCAAGACTCAAAGTCTATCCTCATTGACAGTCTCTAGACCGTCGAAGAAGGCTTATCCAGAACTGGGTGTTTCGTTAAGGATTTGACTTTATCGACTGGTGAAGATCTCTTGGCTGGATATAGCATGTCGGAATCCTTTATTCAAATCAAGATTGATTCATGGATTTTGGATCTGTTGATTGACGAAGTATACTTGGAAGGTTCTACTTATGGAAACCTAGATCCTGATTGTATGGGCGAGCAGGATTGATGGGCTATCGTCATGTTCCTTAAATAGCTCGAAAATATTCCTAATTGATTCTGTCCAACGGGTAGATTGGAAGAATTCCTTTGGTAAGTGCCAACGGGTATGATGGCATAAAGGAGTATATAAGGAAGACGTTCTAGTTGTTTGAGTGTGTGCGCGATAGAAGAATTCTAAAGTCTGAAGCTCCTTGTTCTTAGTCAATTATACTGTTGAGCGAACTCTTGTACGCAAAAGAGAGTCTATATCTTTGAGAGACCTTGAGGAAGTGTAGTAGAGTCTCTACACTGTGGAATCAAGGAAGAGCTTTTCTGTAACAACTCTTTTGTTCATAGTGAAATCCAGCCGGTGGGCTATCAGTGCGGAAGAGTGGACGTAGGCTTGGATTAAGCCGAACCATTATAAACTCTGTGTTCATATTCTCTTCCCTACACTCTTTTACTTTGATCATATCTTGTTCATTTGAAAAGAAAGAAATTTCCTTTTCATAATCTATTATTGATTAGTGCTGCACACTTATCTCGGAAATTTGTTTTTACACCTATTCACCCCCTCTAGGTGCTTATACTAGCTCTAACAATTGGTATCAGAGCTTGTGTACTCACTTAAATTAAAGTGTTTTACTTCAGAGTTAAAGATCCATGGCTAGTATGTTGGTTCCAGGACTGGTTGAAGGGCAAAGCAACACCAGACCGCCTTATTTTGATGGAAAGGAATACAACATATGGAAAAACAAGATGAAGGCATTCTTAAGATCAAAGGATCTTCTGGAATGGGATGTGGTAGACAAAGGAATCATTCCTAAAGCTGCACCTGTCTTAGAAAGAGGAAAAGAAGCTGTTGAATCTAGCGAAATGACTCAAGAAGAGATAATTAATAGACAAGCTCTTGATGCAAAAGCAATTTATTCTTTATATTGTGCATTATCACCTACTGAATATAACATAATATCTTCTTGTGCTACAGCTAAAGAAGTCTGGGATAGATTACACATTACCTATGAATAAACTGATCGAGTGAAAGAAACCAGAATCAACATTCTGCTCGGTCAATACGAAGCATTCAAAATGAAATCAGGAGAATCTATCACTGACATGTTTAGTCGTTTTACAGAAATCATGAATGGTCTTGAAAATCAAGGTCAACCAATTTCTGATCTCATGAAAGTAAACAAGCTACTGCGTGAACTCTCCAAGGATTGGAATCACATAAAAACCTCAATAAGGGAGACATAAAGAATTATGCCACTTTCTGTCGATGAATTGGTTGGGACTCTTCAGTCTTATGAAGTGGAGCGAATCAACGAAGATGAAGATCTTAAAGGTAAGAAATCCATTGCATTAAAATCTAATAATGATTCTGATGTCACAGATTCTGAAGACGACATGGATGATGAAGAGCTTGCTCTCATGATAAGAAGATTCAGAAAGCTAAACAGAAAATGAAGAAGATTCAATCCAAAGAAACAAAGCTTTCAAAAGCAACAGAGTAAGTCTGTTGAGGATGATGAATCCAATAGAGATGTAGTCTGTTTTGAATGTAAGAAAAAGGGACATATCAGACCCAACTGTCCCCTTCTGAGGAAAAAGAAAGGAAAAGCTGAAAAATATCGAAATGCACTCAAAGCAGAAACTTGGAGTGATACAGAATGTAAAGAAAGTGATGATGATTATGCCAATATTTGTCTCATGGCACAATCGACTCGCATTTAGACTCAAAGCAGACTCGATTCGTACGGTGAATTCAAGGTAAGTAATTTGAAAATCCCTACTAAAGTTTCTAGATACATTGATGAATTGTGTCTTAGTCTCAAAACTTCTCTTAAAAGGATTTCCGAACTTAAAGAGAAAATTCTGCACTAAAACAACAGGAAAATGTTTGGAAAGAAAATGTCAAAAGTTTAGACAAAAATGTTACTACTTTGAAAGAAAATGAAGACAATCTTTCAAAAGAAAATGCATTATTGAAAAATGACATCTCAAATATTTCTAAAAATTTTTCTATAGGATCTGAGAAACTTGAAAAAATTCTTTTAGCACAAAGACTTTACTTCAACAAATCTGGTTTAGGAATGACTGCTGAAATCATTCATCTAATTGATTTTCCTAAAGTAAAGGAAAGAATTAAGCAAAGACCTATAAGAGATGCTTACAAAAATCATTTCCAAAAAGTTTTTGTAAAACCAGTAGGTCGCAGTGCTCTTAGATGTTCTAAGTGCAATAGCTCAAATCATTTTGAGAAAGAATGTCCTATGGTTTGGAAACCTGTTAAGAATGTATGGGCAAAGACCGTATATTGTACTAACACCAATGGACCCAAGAAAGTATGGGTACCAAAGAAAGCTTGAGTCTCTTTTCTAAATGCAGGTCACTATCAAGAAAAAGATTAAATGGTACCTGGATAGTGGATGCTCAAGGCATATGACAGGAGATTCAAATTGCTTCTTAAAGCTTGTTCAAGTTAATGGTGGAAAAGTTTCATTTGGAGGAAACAGCAAAGGAAGAATTGTAGGATACGGAACTGTAAAGATTGGAAGCCTCACGATCAGTAATGTTTCCTTAGTGGAAGGACTCAACTACAATTTGCTAAGTATCAGTCAGCTGTGCGACACCGGTTTCAAAATCAATTTTCAAGAGGGAATTTGTTCAGGAACCAATAAAGATTCCTCTCAGTCTTTCATGGGTCGAAGACATGGAAATATCTTCCTCTTGGATGTCAAACCAGATGAAACCCAATGTCTAATCTCAATTCAAGAAGAAGCAAACTTGTGGCACAGAAAACTTGGGCACATCAACATGAAGCAAATAGCCAAAATTTCAGCAAAGAAGCTTGTTCGTGGCCTACCCAATCTTTCATACCAAAAGTCTAATCTATGCACACCATGTGTATTGGGAAAACATGTAAGAAACTCATTCAAACCAATAAATCAAGTTTCCACTAATCGTGTACTGCAGCTTCTGCATATGGATCTCTTTGGACCAACCAGAACTCAGAGCATTGGAGGTAAGAAATACTGTTTAGTAATTGTGGATGATTATTCACGATTCACTTGGGTATATTTCCTGGCAAGTAAGTCTGAAAATTTTTCTTATTTCGAAAAGTTTGCCAAAAAGGTCCAAAATGAGAAAGGATATGTTATTTCAAGAATACGGACATATCATGGAGGTGAATTTGAAAATCAAGACTTTACAAAATTCTGTGATGAATCTAGTTTACAGCATGTGTTCTCCTCTCCATACACTCCAGAGCAAAATGGAGTCGTGGAAAGAAAGAATAGGTCGCTTCAGGAAATGGCTAGAACTCTTTTAATTGAAAGTAACATATCTTCTCGTTTTTGGGCTGAATCTGTTTCTACAGCATGTTATATTATTAATAGAGTCTTTCTAAGGCATATTCTGGAGAAAACTCCCTATGAGTTATTCAAAGGAAAGAAGCCCATTGTTTCATATTTTCATGTATTTGGATGTAAATGTTTTATATTGAAAAATACAAATGATCGGGTTGGTAAGTTTGAAGAAAAATCAGATGAAGGTATTTTCCTTGGATATTCTATCACAAGCAAAGCTTACAGAGTATACAACAAAAAGACTCAATCTGTGGAGGAATCAATGAATGTCAAATTTCAAGACTCTATGCAAAATGAATCGATTCAGACTCAACATGAAGATTCTGAACTTGCTCCAGACTCTACAAAGTCTAAATCTCCAGAAGCAGCTCAGACTTCAGAAGACCAACAACAAATGATCGTCGAAGATTCAAATGAGGAAAAAGATCAACAGTCTGACAAATCAAACAGCAACTGGAAGCATAAACCCAGTCATCCCAAAGATCTTATTATTGGCGATATTAATGAAGGAATTCGCACAAGATCCAAAAGGCGCGAAGAGTCTAGTGCTGTGCCTTTTATTTCTGAAATAGAACCCAAGAGCATAGAAGAAGCTTTAACTGATGAAAGCTGGATTGAAGCTATGCAAAAAGAACTTAGGCAATTCAGCATTAATGATGTCTGGGAATTGACTCCTAAACCGAAAGGTAAATCTATCATTGGAGCTAAATGGGTTTTCAGGAACAAGATGAACGAAAAAGGAAAGGTCGTAAGAAACAAAGCAAGACTCGTAGCCAAGGGATATACGCAAGAAGAAGGGATAGACTATGATGAGACTTACGCTCCAGTAGCAAGGTTATAAGCAATTAGATTATTACTTGCTTTTGCTTGTCATAAGAATTTCAGGTTATTCCAAATGGACGTGAAAAGTGCTTTCCTAAATGGATTTATCTAAGAGGAAGTCTATGTGGAACAACCACCCGGTTTTGAGAACCCAAGAAAACCAGACTCTGTATTCAGACTGAAAAAAGGCTTTATATGGTTTAAAGCAAGCACCTCGAGCTTGGTACGACAGACTAAGTAAGTTTTTAATTCAAAATGGCTTTGTCAAAGGTAAAGTAGATACTACTTTGTTTATCAAAAGAGAAAACAAAAGCTTTCTACTTGTTCAAATTTATGTTGATGATATTATTTTTGGATCTTCTAATGAAAGTCCGTGCAAGAAATTCTCTAAGTCTATGCAGGATGAATTTGAAATGAGCATGATGGGTGAACTAACCTTCTTTCTCGGGCTTCAAGTGAAACAACTGAAGGAAGGAACTTTTATTCATTAAGAAAAATATGCCAACGAACTTGTCAAAAAGTTTGGGCAGGGGAATTGCAAAAAGACTGATATACCAATGTCAAGTTCCTTGAAGATAGACAAAGATGAAGGAGGAAAGAAAGTTGACCAGAAGCTATACAGGAGTATCATTGGCTCACTTCTTTATTTTACTGCTTCTAGACCTGACATTTTGTTTAGTGTTTGCATTTGTGCCAGATTTCAATCAGACCCTAAAGAATCTCATCTAAGTGCTGCAAAGTGTATTATCAAATACATTGCCTCAACTTCAAAAATAGGTCTCTGGTATCCTAAAGAAGGAGACTTTACTCTTCTTGGATACTCAGATGCAGACCTAGCCGGATGTAGAGTTGATAGAAAGAGCACCTCGGGCACCTGTCAACTACTTGGAAGCGGGACGTTGTCTTGGTTTTCAAGGAAGCAAAGTACAAGAGCTCTTTCTACAGAAAGCAGCGTATATGTAGCTCTTGGAAGTAGTTCACAAATTCTGTGGATAAAACAACAGCTAAGAGACTTTGGAATTGAAGATTCATGCACTGAAATCAAATGTGACAACACCAGCGAAATCAATCTCACCAAGAATCCGATTCTTCACTCAAGAGCAAAACATATAGAGATTTGACATCACTTCATTAGAGATCATGTTCAAAATGGAGAAGTTACTATTCAGTTTATTGACTCAAAGAATCAACTGGCGGATATATTTACAAAGCCTTTGGAGAAAAATCAATTTGAAGTTATTCGTTCCAAACTCAATATCTTAAAGTCTGAGGAAGTTCAGACCCAGGACTAAAAGTCTAAAGAGTCTCAGACTCAGATGATCAAGATTCATGACTGTAAGTTATATTATTATCTCTCAGATCAAATCTCGAAAATGTACGATCATCTATCCGGAATTGATTGTTGCTATTTTCAATTTCCGTGATTATTGCAATCTTTCCTTTTCGAAAAAGAAGTTATTTTTAAAATGACAGTTATCTAATTTTTTTTTGAAAAGGCAGTTATTTTTTAAAAGGCATCTTTATATTTCCTTTTTACGTCGTTCCGTATGCCTCGCTTCGATTGCCTTATATACTGTCAGTTCCTTTTCGTTTTACTCACAAAAACCCTAAGAGAGCATCGAACTTCCACGTCTGTCTTCTTCTCTTGTTTAATCCTCGAAAAGTTGTCATCTTTCTTGGAAAACAAGCTTGGAATCTCTCAAAGACTGTGAAAGATGTCGTCCCAAAGAAAGTCTTCAAGGATCGCGAACAGGGGACCACAGCAAATGAGTGAGGGGCCTACGCACTTTGATCTTACCGAGGAAGAAGAATCTCCTAGACAGCAGCAGAGCCCACAACATTCTCAGTAGCGTCCATCTCCTCCATCTAGACCTCAGAATGTTGCAGAGGAAGAAATCATCGAAGACGCAGAACCTGTAAGATCTCTTAAGCCCGATTTTACCTACAAGCTTTATCGTGCTTTGAAGAGGAGTGATACTCCGTTGAACTACATTGATGAATTTCTGAAAGACAAAGGGTATAGAAATGAAACTTACTTTTTACGCACAATGGAACGATTGGGAATTGCCCCTGCTGGTTCGGCGGAAGAGGCATTGGAAAATATTCCAATCGATCCACGTGTTGGAGGGATGAGTCAACCAGATAGGAATGACGATGATAGGATGTACAGTCAGTTTAAACCTAGAATGGGTATTGCAGCAAAAATCCGAAACAAAAGGACGGATTTGTTTCGATCGGATGACCACAAACAACTATACTCTAAGTTGCTGAAGCGTGGGGGTGATAAACCCTAGAAGTGTGGACTTTGATTTTCTTGACTCTTTGAATGTCAATCTGTGAGAAAAATTCAGTCTTCTTCAACTCGAACAGTTTTGTTCTGACACTACAGAGGCTTATGCTGAACTTACTGCTTATTTCTATTCGAATCTCAGTTTCTTGAATGCGAATAGATTCTCTTTTAGTGTTCGAGATCAGGATTATGTGGTTGACATGAATACATTGGCTGATGTGATTGGGGTTGAAAGAGGGAGACATCAACCTATCAGTGTGTTTATTGCTCGTGTAACGTTGGAGCTTGTTAAGGATAGAAAGACGGAAGAAAAGATTTCTTATTCGAGAATGAATGCGTCCAATATTTTGCTTCACAAGATTGTGATTAACTGTCTCAGACCAAAATCAACTTCAAAGATCGACGTTTCAAACTCGGAGGCAAAGTTGATGTATGCCATCAATGCTGGTAAAAAGTTCTCTCTTCCACACGCTGTTATGTTCCACATGTACAGAGCAGTGGTGAAGGACAAGGGTCAACTTCCGTATGCAGCTCTTGTGACCAAGTTATTTAGACATTTGAACGTTCAGCCTCCCCGGATTTTTTGTGTTCGAACGTGCGATCAAATGGTGGTGGGACTGAAAATGGTCTCTAAAATGCGTCTGAAGGAACTTAGCAAGGCATTGGAGCAATTCAAGGAGAAAAGCCCTGTCAAGACTCATCAATTCTCTTCGGCTGCAAAGAGGAAAGGGAAGGAGCCCATGGTTGCTCCATCAAAGAAAAGAAGAGCTCTCATCATTGAGGATGAAGAGGATGAGGATGATATCACCATTTCTGCAATGGCATTGAAGAACTTGAGTCGTTCTGTTCCAGAATCAACGGAGCGACAGAAAAAGACACTGATGAGACAGAACAGAGAACTGAAGCAGAGGAGAGAGATGCAGAGGATGAAAGAATTCAGAAAGAAGAAGAAGAGGAGAGAGAAAATCAAGAGGAAGCAGAGCATGAGGAACATTTTTCTCCAACTGAAGGCATGGAAACAGGGGGAGATCCTGAGAAAAGAGGAACGTCCTCATTCCCTGCAACCAGTGAAGGAATAAGTCGTTCTCCAGCAGATCCAGAGGACGTCTATGCCTCTCAATTTCCTGAGGAGGAACATGATGTTTTATCGCCCAATCTGCGTGAACATGCTGATTTGCCATCATCTGCCTATACTCCGTCTGATCGAGCAGAAGCCAGTACTCAGACTGATAATTCAGCAGACTTTCGCAGAATTCTTGATGTTCTCATGGAGATGCGGGGTCAAATATATATTCTGGGATGCGAAGTACAGAATTTGCAAAATGCAGGTCAAACCTCTTCAGTTTCTTTGCATGATCAAATTCATGCCCTTGCTCTTCAAGTTCAATCAAATGCCAAGGGTGAAGATGTGGCGCAACTGAAGGAGGATTTGAAAAAGCTGGAAGGGATTGTCCAGTCAATGGGAGATTTCCAGCTTGTTCGTGTTCCCAAGCAATCTTAATTCCATTCTCTTTTCATCTCTACCTTTTTAATGATGACAAAAGGGGGAGAGATGTGGTGCGGATTTGATTTGAACTTTTGTGTCGATTATGTTTGATTAACTTGACTTTTGTGTTTGTTTGTTTGGATTTGGACTGGATTTGGATTTGACTGTTTGAACATTTGTTTATCTTAAGTACTATTGATATCTCATGGCTTTGTTCATTTACAAGACTAACCTACTTTCTGTGGATGCAGATTCTAGTGTTATTACTAAGCCTCTTATCTTTATGAGATATCCATATTTGCCTAAGTAATGTTTTGCAGGACAAAGTTATCCAAATCTGTAGGAAAGTTTTGTCACCATCAAAAAGGGGGAGATTGTTGGAGAAAACTTCCTTGAGTGTTTTGAAGCCGACAAAACGTTTCCATCAGTCTAGTCTGAAGACTTGCAGACTCTTCCATCAAAGTCTGAAGACCTCCGGACTGCCAGACTCAAGACTCAAAGTCTATCCTCATTGACAGTCTCTAGACCGTCGAAGAAGGCTTATCCAGAACTGGGTGTTTCGTTAAGGATTTGACTTTATCGACTGGTGAAGATCTCTTGGCTGGATATAGCATGTCGGAATCATTTATTCAAATCAAGATTGATTCAGGGATTTTGGATCCGTTGATTGACGAAGTATACTTGGAAGGTTCTACTTATGGAAACCTAGATCCTGATTGTATGGGTGAGCAGGATTGATGGGCTATCGTCATGTTCCTTAAATAGCTCGAAAATATTCCTAATTGATTCTGTCCAACGGGTAGATTGGAAGAATTCCTTTGGTAAGTGCCAACGGGTATGATGGCATAAAGGAGTATATAAGGAAGACGTTCTAGTTGTTTGAGTGTGTGCGCGATAGAAGAATTCTAAAGTCTGAAGCTCCTTGTTCTTAGTCAATTATACTGTTGAGCGAAATCTTGTACGCAAAAGAGAGTCTATATCTTTAAGAGACCTTGAGGAAGTGTAGTATAGTCTCTACACTGTGGAATCAAGGAAGAGCTTTTCTGTAACAACTCTTTTGTTCATTGTGAAATCCAGCCGGTGGGCTGTCAGTGTGGAAGAGTGGACGTAGGCTTGGATTAAGCCGAACCACTATAAACTCTGTGTTCATATTCTCTTCCCTACACTCTTTTACTTTGATCGTATCTTGTTCATTTGAAAAGAAAGAAATTTCCTTTTCATAATCTATTATTGATTAGTGCTGCACACTTATCTCGGAAATTTATTTTTACACCTATTCACCCCCCTCTAGGTGCTTATACTAGCTCTAACAGAAGGGAGGACATTATAAGTATTATAAGTTATGTACGACGCTCACTTTAGTGCCCAAACTATTTTTCGGATCACTTAAGTGCCATTTAAAAAAAAAATGATCATTTAAGTGCCAACTCCGATTTAAGTTATCGGAAATCTGATGTGGCCATATTTTATTAATTTTTCGATTTTTCAAGGTTCATCGGCGGAACTAGTTAGCATATAACCTCTAAACGACGTCATATATCAAGTTTAAAAAAAGATCATTTCAGTGCCAATCTTAATGAAAAGCAACCGCTTTAGTGTTAGAAAAATGTCACTTTAGATAAAATTTTTAATTATAAAAGCCACGTAATTTCTCTAGCCGGAATTTCTCACCAAAGGTACTAAAGTGATATTTTTTCTCCGATTTTGACACTTAAGTGAGCCGACAAAAACTTTTGGTACTAAAGTGAGCGCTGTATACAATTTATCTCACTTCTACTATCTTTCTATTATACTTTGAATATGCCAATCCCCATCTCACTTTTGACCGATGTTCTCTATCAAGGACCATATACAATAGCTTCCAGTCCACAGTCTACTCCCGACTTGCTACCTCAACAATTTTGGTTTAATTCTTTAGGACGTATTTCCACAGCAAATTAAGCTATTGAAAACTTTGGCTGATCTATTAAGTGAGGTCTTCGCTTTTGATTCTCCATAGACAAATAAAGCTAGGGGCATAGGAACATGGAAAAGATAACTACAGATTTTAATGGCATTTGCTTCATTTCTTTGTTTTTTGCTTCTTCTTCTTGTTTTTTCCCCTTTTTAAAGCCATATGCTTAATAGATGTCATTGTTCTTCTTCTTAATTCAACTGATATGGAGTTGCATCAAAACAAAAGATAGGGAAGACATTAGAAACAAACGTCCCTAAGGGAAATGACTTTTGAAGCTAGTCAGGTGACATCTTTATTCACTGAATCTATATTAAACAATTTAAAGAGATATCTCCTCAACAATTTCATTTTCTAAGAAATTTGATGGCCTTCCGCTTTGGTTTCTCCATCCACTCAGCTACCCTTCTCTCCAACATTGTCACACCTTGCATGAGCCATTTGGGCCTTCGTGTTTCAAATGCAATATATGCTAGAGAAATCCCAATTACAATTCCCGATGCGTAACCTATCCACACTACTTTCTGTTTGAACCAATTCTCATGCCCTTCGCAGTCAAAAATTGACGAGGATGATGGTGAAGGAGGTTGAGGATCGCCAGGGCATGCTTTTGACAATGGAGTTCCGCATAAGCTTGGATTCTCATTGAACGAGTCATTTGAAAATGTGCTCAATTGTTGGTCCTGAGGAATTCGATTGGTGAGTTGGTTCTTCGAAAGGTTTAAGTACCCAAGGAATGTCAAATCTCCCAATTTTCTAGGAATTACTCCACTAAGCTTGTTCGAAGAAAGATCAAGCCATCCAAGATTAGTCAAGTTCCCCAGAGTTGAGGGGATGGAACCTGTAAAGTTGTTATGAGAAAGATTGAGCCCTATGAGAGACTCAAGATGTCCAATAACTCCTGGGATATCCCCATGAAAAGCGTTGTTTGACAAGTCAATGGTTGTGAAGATAGTCAAGATCTTTACTAGCTGAATCTCTAGCGCTTTCATCCTCACGGTCATGGAATTTTCATATGACCAGTATCCTAAAGATCGTGTCATATACAATGATTTGTTTTGCCCGTCTTCACCATTCATCATGCTTTTAAGGTTCATCACCAAGTTGGCTGGCAAAGGACCACCAAAATTGTTGTTAGAGAGGTCTAAAATGTGTAACATGGGAAAGAGGCGAGCTCCGCTAGGAACGTTCAAAAGATCCTTAAAATTGTTGGACCTTAAAACGAGTACTTTCAATTTTGGGAGAGTTCCCAACCATCCCGGGAAGGTATCATCTATCTGATTGTCACTAAGATCTAGAACCTCCAAATTTTCACATTTGATCAAGGATCGGGGCATTGTGCCTTCCATCCAATTTCTACTTAAGTCAAGAGTCATCAAGCTATTTCTTGAAGAAAATGGTCGAGGAATTGTGCCCTCAAAGTGATTCATTCGCAGGTTCAAGACTTGCAAATCGATGCTAAAATTTGTTAAGCACTGAGGCAAGCTACCGGTTAAGCTGTTGTTAGACAAGTCAATGACCTCAAGCACGGTGACATTGCATAACAAAGAAGGGATCTTTCCCATGAAATTATTACCTGCAATGGAATAATAACGTGTGCGTGGCGACGGAAGTGGAATTTGCCCTTCAAACTTGTGTTGGACAAATCTATTACTTTTAATGAGGTGTTTGAGAAAACCTCTATGGGCAACCCTCCAATAAAATTGTTATCACCAATAAATAAATAATAGGGACGAAAGGCAGTGAGGTTGATCTCACCATGAAAATTATTGGATTGCAAATCAAGGATATCCAGATATGGTGCTTCTAGCCAATGTGGGAAGATATCACTAAGCTCATTGTGGCTGAGTTTTAGTGATCGTAAGTTGACGAGTTTAACTAGCGAGCGCGGTAATGTCCCTTCCAATTTACTGTAGCTCAAACTTAGATATTGGAGAAGGGTTAATTTACCAAAACATGATGGCACATTCTCCGAGAGATTAGTCTTAGCCAAACATAAATGCTGAAGTGAACTCAATTGGCAAATTGAAGAGGGAATCTCACCGGTGAAATCATTGTAGCCAAGGTTAAGATAGGACAATCTCTTCCAGAGCAAATGTTGTATACGGCCCTCAAGCTGGTTATTAGAAAGATCTAAGGATTCTAATGTATCATGATTCATTCCCCAAAACCACCTTGGGATCTCCCCACTAATGCTATTATAAGACAAGTCCAAAATTTCAAGGTCCGGGAGATGGAGGGAGATATTGGGATGGAGAGCGCCACGA
The DNA here is from genome assembly GCA_016097605.1 of Eucalyptus guilfoylei. NCBI lineage: Eukaryota > Viridiplantae > Streptophyta > Magnoliopsida > Myrtales > Myrtaceae > Eucalyptus > Eucalyptus guilfoylei. The sequence continues at coordinate 24,293,874 of CM027869.1, forward strand.
AGCCAACTGCAGGAAAGATCGAGCATAGTGATGCAACCCATGAAATGGTTGCATGTGACGCCGTCCCATGAGCAGCAGTCCACCCCCTTATTCCATGACTTTGTCCTTGGACGACTAAGGAGGAAACAATCAAAGGGGGACGCCATGCTATCAATCACAAAGGAATTCGTAAAATGGAGCAAGGCATCGCATTGATCTGGAGGGCGACGCGAGGAAGGGGGAGGGGCAGGGGGAGGAGGGTTGCGGGGTGGGTAGGACTCTCGGGTTCTGGATTGATGCGGAGATATGTAAAAGGGCCGAATGAAAGAAAAGGAGGAAACAGAAGAGGTTGAGGGTTTGATGCCACGCCATTTCGCAGTTTAAGCAAGCGAGTGAGGGGTTCAATTTATTAAGTGTGAAGTGAGGGACACAAGTCTTTGATAAGACAAGTTCAACTTGCCTTGTGGGTTGGGAGTTAATTTAATATGCAAGATCCACCCACTAGAAAAAAAGCTATTAGATCCCCACCTTTTTTGTTTTGGTAATCATTTATCAATTTTAAATGCCACTAGACTATTAACGTCGCTCCATTATTCACTTTAGCATGCGGGTGAGCGCATTAAGTTGGACAGCCCTTCTAAAGTGTGAAGATATCGACACGTCTTCTCTAGAAGGTCTATTGGTGGGTTCACAAAATGAACTAGCTTTTCTAAAAGCTCTGTCGGTCTTATTGTTGACTATACCATTACCATAGTGATGTTTTCCAACAGGGCTAAGATGGAGGACTATCGCGGGCCAAATTAGTCCTAATTGATTAATATTAGCAGAGGGACTTTGAAATACATAGGTAAAGTTTCATACATATTTGTGCGATCGCTGAATTTTTTCATTTTGCCTAAACATATGACTGAGTCCCGTACCAGAAGCTGTGCCACCCCATCATTTACTTCAGCGGAGGAGTGAGTTTATTGGCCGTGGGGATAGAGATTCAACTCATATAGCCCGTTCAATAGGCCATGTTATCAACACAAGTCTTCTCTGAAAGGTGTGTTGGTTGGCTTATGCCAAACGTGAATTGCGGTTCCGACTGCTTTCACCGAAGTCAAATTAAAACGAGATTGGATTCCCATGTAAAAGCGTTCTAGTTTTGTCAAGAGTCAACAACCTTTGGAAAAGCAAAAATAAAGCAACAAGAAATGGCTTTCCAAATGACCAGAAAAGGACGTCAAGGCAGAACTGAATGTCACGTTTCCTTTTTCTTTCGGGTGATTTAGTTCATTTCATCTCTAAGATCACAAGACACCATGATTCAGTTCATTTTCCTAGAGTCCCCAATAAAAAAAGACAAAAGGAACTGTTTCTTCATCGTAGGCTTCCTTTGTTTCGCAAAAATAAGCAATCTAAAACCAATCGCTTATATCGCTTGAGATAATTAGTCGATTTAAAATGTTTTCATTATCCACGATAATTTATTTCTGAACATTTTCGTGATTGATGAAAATTCGTTTTGTTTATTCATTTTTGTAAACGATACAAAAGATCATTTTAAAAAAAAATATATCATCTAAATCGTTCTTTTCTCCGTGAAACAAACGGAGCTAGAAGTCTCTTGAATTTGACATAATTTACTTAAAATTATAGTAAGGTTGATTGCACTTATAGATAGCGATTGTACTGTATGGATTGTAACTTACCAGTATGGTCGTAACTTATTTGCCCTTGCAACTAGTAATTTACCTTTATGAATGGTAATTAATCTATGGAGTTCGTAACATTAAGATATTAATACTTAGTAATTGATCAATAAGCTAATAAAATACCTCGAATTCTTGTATGTGATGGCAGTCACGCTTAGTAATTATCCTGAACAATTGTAATTTTCCTGCAAGCCTTTGTAAAATACAAGTTAATAACCATTCTTCGCATAATAATATATCTTGAACTCTCGTGAGATTGAATATCCAACCATCCCGAACTTTCCATGAAAAATTGTAATCAACTTGAATTCATCATTAATCTTTTTTTCTTACTCTTAGTAACTTGTCTCCATGATCGTAGCATTACTTCATAATTGAAAGGCCCATTTGGTGAGTAATTATCCTCATTTGTTGTAGTTCTTCTTAAACAAAAGTACCATAAGTCATAATATAGTCAGCAATTTTTCTTAAGTGTTTGTGAGTTTCTAGCTCCTCAAAATCATCAGCGGTTGAAATTCTTTTCTTACTGTTAATTAACAATCAAAGTTATATGGGAGATCGGTCCCGAAAATTGCGTGATCTCCAGTTTTCGACTATGAGTTAGCATGGGATTGATTGATTCAGATTTTATGTTTCCTTTTTCCCTCTAGAGACTTCTTAGTGCTTTACCAAGGAGATTTCTCTGCACTGTCCATTTTTTTCCACGCTCATCCATTCTCTTTTGCTGAAAATGCGATTAAATTTTCAGTGTGATGTTTCTTCCTCAAAGATAGTAAAGATTTTTGCGAATTATGTAGTATTTTCTTCCTCGACATTTCTTTTCCATTACGGTGCTACCCGATTGGCATATGTGATTTGAGAAGACTTTGTGAATACTCCTATTATTTACTATATCGAGCTCGACGAGAAAAATTTTGCTTCCACATTTTTACATTGCACAATATAAAAAATACGTTATGGTGAGGCAGCCGAAGCTGTGCAGGAGTACTGCATCGAGCCGGGTTGATCTTGGTCATGAGCGTGGAAGTAGAGAAGTATAGATCTTGCTTGTTAAAAAGGTTTCAAGATCCGAGATACGACGATTCCTCCTAGAAACGTGGTAGTCTAATTTCACACCATCGGTGATGAACTGCGGAGCATCTTCCTCTGTAATCCGCACAATCCCTTGGAAAAGCCTCCGTCCTCTATCCATCATTTGGAGTCTCATTGTGGCCATCTCCTGGATCGCTATAAACAAATGCAACCTTCCGCTGCAAGAAGGTGAGGCTCGATCTATAGTAAGATGACCTGTCTTCTTGCTTTCGGTTTTGGGCATACGGGCATGAGTATTTTCCATGAGGTTTACGCTTTACAGCAACAGGCTTCCTTTTTCTCTTCTTAGTTGTGTTCGGCTTTGCATTTTGGGTGGGGGTTCCGATGATCTTTGATACGGACCAGCGCATAGCCGACCCAAAGAAAGAAGTTCTTTCTGGTCCGGTTTTATAAGGTTCAACAAGATGCTGAGTTTGTATGTTGAGTGCCAAAGAAGATACCCTTCCTTCGAATTGTTGGGCATTTTCATCCTATAAGACAATAGGAAAAGGCAATCATACACAAGCTTGCTCGAGTTGATTTATCGTCTATCTTTCTTCGGTGGGCAGACTATGTGCAATTATACGGATTGCCTTGAGATTGCTTTTGTTTTTGGACTAATCATGTTGGAGAAAACTCCTTTGATGTTTTGAAGTTGACAAAACTTATTTAAAGTCTATTCTGAAGATTTTCAGACTTCTATGTCAAAGTCTATCAGGTTTCCAGACTTTTCTGTCAAAGTCTGTTTTGCATCAGAAGTCTGCCCACTCTGATGAATTCCAAATTGAACACAATGAAGAACGAAGATGAAATCAGACTTAGGATTATCTTCCTCTCTTCAAAGCTTCAATTTTTATAGGATATATATGGCTTTCTGGTTGGGAATAACACTTATGAGATTTGTTATCTTTATTGGAATCAATTTAGATACATCAAATCTTTTCGGAAGACAAGTAATTTTGGAAAGAATCTACTTATGGAAACCAAGATCCTGATTGTATGGGCGAATAGGATTGACGGGCTTTTATCACAATCTTCAAACGGCTCGAGATCTCCTTGATTGATTCTATCCAATGGGTTAATTGGAAGAATTCTTTTGGAAAGTGTCAACGGTCGATAAGGCATAAAGGAGTATTTAAGGAGACATCTCTAGTAATTCGATAGTGTGCGTGAAAGAGAAATTCCAAAGTCTGAAGCTTCCCATTTTCTTGTTATTCCATATACTGTGCTCAAACTTGTACTCAAAAGAAAGAGTGACTTATAGTGTGACTTCGTGAGAGAGCAGTAGAGATTCCTCACTGTGAAATCGAGATCACAAGATTGTAAATTCTCTTTTGATTCTTAGTGGAAACCGGCCAGAAAGCTGTTAGCGTGGGAGAGTGGACGTAGGCTTGATCTAAGCCGAACCACTATAAATTCTGTGTTCTTATTCTCTTCCCTAAACTCTTTTACTTTGTTCGTAGTTCTATTTAAATGTTAAAGTCTGAACTCGTTCAAAGTCTGTTGTTCTTCAAACTTAGTTTCAAAAGCAAATTTTTATTACTTTTCGCGAAAATTTTTCTTCACACCTATTCACCCCCCTCTAGGTGTTCATACTAGCACTTTCAAATCACGCAAAATCCGTCATGGACACATGAGGCATCAACGAATCATTGAGTTAAAACCTCTTGTTAATATTCTGTAGAACGCAATTTAATGAGACGGAAGAGAGAAAAAACCAAAGACATTATGTTCCATCTGGAAATGGAAAAAAATAGTTCAACAAGCAAGCAAAATTTCAGATTTTTGGCACAGCTTGAGCATTCATACAGGCCTTTCTCGAGCCACAGCATTAGGAGTTGCTTATCTTACATCAATATATGCTCAAGGAGCTATACCGTAAGTACCATCCAAGCATTTCAAAATTACAAGCTCAAATAATCATGTTCAATCTAACGAAGAAAAAGCGGCAAGAGAAGAGCTTCTTAGTCCAAGAACTATTTTGCACAGCGAGAACTCACTTGGCAATAGCCAAGCATGGCAAACAAGATAAGAGGTGAATCGGCAAGAAAGGTAAAAAGATTCTCACAGGGGCGCGCGCACGCACTCACAAATGCAGGGGAGAAGTACACTATCAGTGCCATAAGTTGTGTATGGCGCTCACTTTGGTGCCAAAAGTTTCCGTCGGATCACTTAAGTGCCAAATTGGAGGAAAAACGATTACTTTGGTGCCACTAGCGAGAGATTCCGGCCAAAATGATTACGTGGCTTTTATATTTTAAAAAAAAATCGAGAAGCCTTTTAAACGACGTCGTTTTCCGTCTTCCTTAAGAAAACGACGTCGTTTTGCCATCCTACGTGGATGGCCTCACAAAAACGACGCCGCACAACTCATTTAGGGATTTTTTTTTATTTGGGAATTGAAATTAGGGTTTTTTTGTCCACTGTTGCTCGGCCACTGTCGCTCAGCCGCTGTCCCTCGGCCACCGTCGCTTGGCCGCCGTCCCTCGGCCACCGTCACTTGGCTGTCATCCCTCGACCTCCATCGTAGTTGCTTGCCATAGCAAGACAAAAGAAAAAAAAAATGAACAGAAAATCCCGAGGGAGAGGGAGGTGTCGACGGCGAGGGCGGAGGAGGGGATGGTGGGGCCATGGCTGCTGCCGTCGTCGCAGTTGGCTTTGCCGACGACCTCCATGGTGTTCCAAATCTTCGCAGCTACCATTGGCCGGATCGCTCGTGCTTCTGGAGATTCTTCGAGCTCGTGCTTCCTCTGTGCCCGGCGATATTCCTTGGGAAAAGGCGGCGGTGGGGCTAAGATTTGGGGATTTGAAAGGTCGACAAGGTGATTGAAAATGGGGGAAAATTACTGGGGGAGGGCGGAGGTGAGCGCGTGGTTTCTAATCTGGAAAACTATTGGTGTTGTGCTGGTGTACTACTGGTGTTGCTGGTGCTGTTCTTTGGTGCTGTTGGTGTTGCTGGTGCTGTTCTTCGGGGAAGAAAACGACGCCTTCTCTCTCTCAATTTAGGGATTTAGGGTTTTGAATTTGAGGGAAAGACACAAAACGGCGTCGTTTTGTTGTTTAAATGCTAACTATACTCTCCGGCGAGCCACATCAGCTTCGAAAATTAATAAAAAAGTGCCACGTCGGATTTCCGGCCAATTTGATCGGCGTTGGCATTGAAATGATCGTTTTTCAAATTTGGTGGCATTTAAGTGATCCAAAATAAACTTTTGGCATCAAACTGAGCGCCGTACACAACTTATGGCACTGATAGTGTATTTCTCCCAAAATGCAGGAACGAAATGTAATAGTACCAATTTAATCAAACTGCCCTTGCTTTTCTTCTCAAACATTAGGTCCCAGTCTCTGCGACAATTCAACAAACATCTCAACCGCATGAGCAGCTAAAAACTCAGACCAAACGCCTCGAGAGAAAAAGTTAATTGGAGTGTGAAGTGAGGGACACAAGTCTCTGATAAGGCAAGTTTAACTTGCCCTGCAGGTCGGGAGTTAAGTGAAGGAAGCCTTGAGTTGGGCGCGTAAGCTTAAGGATGGTGTGGGTTTTCGATGGATAGCCTTTTCAATCTCAATCATAGGTTTGAGAGATCTATAATATGCGAGATCCATCCACTAGAAAAAGTTAGTTTATCCCCATCATTTTTTCTTTTTTGTAATCACTCATTAATTTTAAACTTCACTAGGCTATTAGCGCCGCTCCATTATTCGCTTTAGCACGAAGGTGAGCGCTTCAATTTGGACAGCCCTTCTAAAGTGTGAAGTGATCGACATGTCTTCTGCAGAAGGTCTGTTTTTGTTTTTTGGTAAAAAAAAAAAAAAAAAAAAAATCACACACCTTCTGCAGAAGACAGAAGGTCTGTTGGTGGGTTCATGAAATGAAAGAGCTGTTCTAGAAGCTCTGTCGGTCGTATTGTTGACTATACCATCACCATAGTAATGTTTTCCAACAGGACTAAGATGGAATACTATTGCGGGCCAAATTAGTCCAAATTGTTTAATATTACCACAGAGACTTTGAAATACATTGGTAAAGTCCCATTCATATCTGTGCGACCACTGAATCTTTTATTTTGCCTAAACATATGACGAATCCCCATTCCAGAAGCTCTGCCACCCCACCATTCACTTCGGCAGACGAGCGAGTTTATTGGCGATGGGGATAAGGATTGAACTCATCTAGCCCTTATAATAAGCCGAGTTATCAACGCAAGTCTTCTATGAAAGGTGTGTCGGTGGGCTCATGCCAAACGTGAATTACGGTTCCAACTGTTTTTGCCGAAGGCTAAATGTAATGAGATTGGATTCCCAGGTTAAAGCGTTCTAGTTTTGTCAAAAGTAAACAACCTTTAGAAAAGCAACAATAAAGCAGCAAGGAATGGCTTTCCAAGTGACCAGAAAAGCCATTCCAAATGACCAGGAAATGGCTTTCCAAATGACCATGAAAGTTCGACCAAAAAGAAAAAAAAAAGGACCAGAAAAGGATGTTAAGATAGAACTGAATGTCACATTTCCTTTTTCTTTAGATGTCGGTTCATTTCATCTCTAAGATCACAAGACACAGTTATTTGGTTCATTTTCCTACAGTCCCATAAGAAAAAAAAAAGGAACCGTTTCTTCACTGTAGGCTCTGCTTATTTCAAGAAAAGTAAACAAATTGGAAAACATTATCTTAAAAGTGATCGCTTATATCTCTTAAGATAATTAGTCAATTTAGGATTTTTTATTATCCGCGACAATTTATGTTTGAACATTTCCATTATTGATGAAAATATTTTTTGTTCATTCATTTTTGTGAGCCATTCAAGCAATTGTCTTTAAAAAATATATATTTCTCAAATTGTTTATTTTCCACAAACCAAAGCAAAAATTATAAATAAGAGTCTAAAATGTTTTCATTTTCTCGAATAAGGATCTAAAGCAAATAGTTTTGACTGTTAAATCTGCTATCATGATCTCTAAACTCAGTCTAATCTCTCTTTGAATCAAGAAGATTCAGTTCATTCGTTATGGCGAGTGATATCGATTGCATGCCATAGCGATGGCGATGTGACAATCGCATGAGCAATCATAAAAATTTAAAGGTGACGAGGAAAGAGGTGTAAACTGATTCTTCGGTGAAGAATTTGTTAGCTACCCCTATCTCTCTCTATTGTTCAGGAAACTAAACTTTCATAAATTAAAAGTATTTTGCGCCCACCTATAAAGAAAACTACAACCTATCTCTATCAAATCGAAAGTTAGGTGCCTTTTGTGAAAACGCTAATAAAAATAGTGTTTTTGTATTACTTTCGTGTCTTTTTGTTCTCCAATTACAGCATCGACAAATAATGATGATGAAAACATGTATTGAAGCGTATTTTTCGTATATAATTTACACTATTAAATGGGCCTAAGACATGTTTTGGTTTTTGACCTAATGCAAACTTCATGAGTCACCTTGAAGATTTAGATCAAACCTCATCCCTCTTTAAAACAGCCTAAAAAGAAAAACTTCGAGCAGGGAAAAAAAAAATACTGTTTTCTTTATTGGAATAATTCCCCCTCCTCAAAACAACCACCGAAACTCTCTTACAAAGCGAATCAAAGGTATCTCCCAGAATTGTGGGGCTTTGAAGCGACGCAGGAAATCGAATCCAAGTAATCTCTGCCCCCTAAATCAGCACCCAACGGCAGGCTTGGTGGATTCGTGGCGAGGCGGCATGTGGCTGTGTTTGAGGCGGCATCCGACGCAGTTCAATAGATGCTCAAGGAGCTACACCGCAAGTACCATCTAAGCATTTCAAAAGTACAAGCTCAAATAGTCATGTTCAATCTAAAAAAGAAGAAACGGCAAGGGAAGGGCTTCTCAGTCCAAGAACCATTTTGCACAGCGAGAACTCATTTGGCAATAGCCAAGGATGGTGAAGAAGATAAGAGGTGAGCCGGCAAGAAAGGCAAAAAGACTCTAGCACGCGTACGCGCACTCACAAATGCAGGAATGAAATGTAATAGTACCAATGTAATTGAACTGCCTTCGCTTTTCTTCTCGCACATCGGGTCCCAGTCTCCGCGACAATTCAGTAAACATCTCGACCGCATGAACAGATAAAAACTCAGACGAAAAGCCTCGAGAAAAAAATTATGCATTGGAGAAGCATCCCCATGCAAGCATCGGAGCGTCCAACACCTCTTCCTCCAGAGAAGTCACTCTGCAATTCCCCATTAAAAAAACAAGAATCAATCCACAATGCTACGCTACTGGGCCACTCCATGAAGCCCGTAAAAGCTCCAAATCGGGACACCCCAAGGATGCGCTCGATTCGGGAATCGGAGAAAGAAGTGAGCTCCATGCCCCAGTGGACGGCGGAGCCTCGCGCTTCTTCTGGTTGCGGGCTCTTCTAGGCGTCGCAGTTCGAGTCGCTGCTGTCCTCTTCTCAGAGATTGCACGGCGGCTGGCAGCTGGGCAATCTAAGCTTGCGCGGCTGGTAACGGACGTCGCGGTGTGCTGAAGGGACCACCGTTTGGAACAGACAATGGTGAGGATGATGAAGATGATGACAGCAACGTCGTTCCAAAGGGTGAAGGAGACAAGGGAGAGGGGAAGAGATGACGGCAGTGGAACCTCGGTCATTGCCGGAGTGGCCGTACCAGTTGAGCCATTGCCTTCTCTTTCCAGGACACTAGCTCTCAGTGGCTCTAGAAGAGTGTTTCGCTCGCGTTTCAGAATTCGTTGGGTCGTAAATTAGAGTATTTGATTGGAAACTTTTGGGTGAGCCATAGAGTTTTATTCACCTTTTTTTTTTTGGTCTGATAGAGTTTTCTTCGTTGACTCGTTACAAAAGAAACACTGGAGTTATCTTCAGGGCATTCTTGTAAAATGAGCATCGACAGACTGGTCTAATGATATAAGATTTTACTGGTGAATCGCTCCCGTTGTCATTAAATCGTGCCACGTAACACACAGCAAGCAAGTCTTTGTTTGTTGTCCTTGAATCCGTAGACGACGTCCTTGTGAAGGTTTGGCCCAAAATGTAAACCTTAAATTGCAAATTGAAAGAAATTTCCCAATTCGTAACCCTAACCACCAATTTAACCCAAAATCGAACCCTAATTCGATTTGCCCCCAAAATTAACAGCTCAATCTTGCAAATGGAGAGCAGGAGCATGATGAGTGGCTCAAGTTCGTTTCAATAAGCGAAGAGGAAGCTTAATATTATCCGGCCGAAGAAGTCCTCAAACTTCACCAAAACAAGGGAGAATAGGGACGATGAAATTACTTGGCTAAAGGAGAAGTCCTCCTACTGTAGTAACGGAATTCGTACGTGGGTGGCTCTAGATACGTCACCTGAGTCGATGGGCGTCGGGGACAAGTCTTCAAATGAGCAGGCCATTTCGAGCTATCCCAGCCGAGAAGCGAGCAATGATAATGCAATGAGAATCGACAGAGATGACGGTTTTTTCTTTTTTTTCTTTTACCGTCGATTGTGCAACTAGTAAGGGGATCCTAGTAGTATTGTCGCTGATGATTCGGAGCCAACGGAAGAGGATTGAACAAGCTGGAAGCACTTCAAGCTTCCTAGCCGAGAAACAGGGTAGAATGGAGTGGCTCCTCTGTTGCTCTGGGATGACGAATGGCGACGGTCGACAGTGGCTCCAACGGCTTGAAACAATGGAGAAAGCTATCACTGATTGTTGACGCTAGTGACGGAGCTTCTTCGTCGGAAAATAGAGCAAACCAGGGCAAACTAACCACGACTTCGCCGCCGACCATTGGGGGCAGTGAATGGAAAGCGACTTCGATCTACGGCCGACCCAAGATATTGGCAACCAGTGTGGGTTAGTAGTGGTTGCCCATGTCTCTACTTGTGGTTAGTTGTGTGATGTCTTCAGGAAAATGGTTGAGGCAGCGTGGTGATTGATGGTGGCCGTGCGTGGGACAACGATGGCTATGCGTGGGTTGGCGGTGGTTGAGAGTTTTTTCAATGAGGAGGTGGGGTGATGGATGGGGGTGGTGAACGGTGGATAGTGACGTCGTTCGATGGCGAGTGAGTGACGGGGACGATGAGTGTTGAACAATGGTGTTTTTAGCTTGTGAGTTGTGCAATGTCGTTTCTAGACGACCCAATCACACGGATGTCCACGTGGACTTTTTTTTTTTAAATTTTAACTCACATTACATTTTTAATTATAAAAGCCGTCGGGATTTTCTGCTAAAAGCACTTAAGTAATTGTTTATTTTTGATTAACCACTTAAGTGAACTAGCAAAAATTCTTAACACTAAAGTATGTGTCCATATAAAACTTTTGGCATTTCTAGTGTCTTTTTATTCATATTTTATTTTTGAAACAATCTTTTGGCAAAATGTGACCATTAATAAAGACATGAAGGAATAAGTATACCAAAAGTGCTAAAAGGTATGTATAGTGCTCACTTTAGTGCCAAAATTTTTTCCGGATTACTTAAGTGCCACTTTAAAAAAAAAAGATCACATGGCTAAATTTTATTCATTTCTTAGTCTTACCTAACTCGCCAGCGTGTCTAGTTAGCATATAATTCATAAACGACGTCGTTCAAAAGTTATACATAGTGATCATGAAGTGTGAAATTTTATTTAAAGTGATCATTTGAGTGCTAAATTTTGTTTAAAGTGATCACTTCAATATCAGTCGTTGTTAAACAAATAATCACTTTAGTGCCAAGCATGCTATATGGAAATACCACATGGACCGGAGTTTTTAAAAAAAATGTCAAGTCATATTATAATTTTAATTATAAATGACATGTGATCGGCATTTCTCGCCGTTGGCATTTAAGTAATCATTTTTTCTCCAATTTAGCACTGAGCTAGCGAAAACTTTTGGCATTAAAGTAAATACTGTACACAACTTTTGACATTTTTAATATACTTATCCCAAGACATAAATGACTATGGCCGTGACATATGATAGATAGTTTACTTTGATTTTGGATAGTTAATTATCGAGGAGGTCACTAGCTTTTATTACTTTTTAGTAGAACTATTTGGAATTTGAAGATACTTTGAAGGGAGAAGGACATTAGAAGTACTATAAGTTATATACGGCACTCACTTTAGTGCCAAAAAATTTTTCGGATCACTTAAGGCCATGTTGACGCCTAAATTTTAATTACGTTTTTTTTAATTAATTAGACCTTTTTATTATTTTCCTTTCTTTGGATAATAAATAATAAAAACAAAACAAAAAACCAAAAAAACAAAAAAACAACAAAAACGGAAAAACAACAAGAAAAACAAAAAAAGAAGCAGCCCATCGGGGCTGGGCCTTCGCACCCAGCCCCCTCTTCTTCTTTTCCACGCAGGCCCAGGCCTAGCCCTCTTTTTCTTTAGCTTCGGCCGGCCCCCCCCCTTCTTCTTCTTCCTCCTGTCTTCTTCTTCCTTATTCGCCTCTGCATCTCACGCGAGGTGGCCGGCGACGCGCTCAAGGGCAACTTACGGCAGAGCGGAGCGGAGGTAGGCCGCCGAAGGAGAGGACGACGCGCATGCGCCTTCAATGCGCGCCTTTAATGCTGAGATGAGACGCCGATTCAGCCGTGGGGGTCCGGTCGGCAAGCAAAAGACTGGCGGCCGAGCCCCTCCGTCGACCGGACCCCTTCGCCTATAAATAGCGGAGCACCTCCGTCGACACCAACACACAAGAACGCGAGCTCAGAAACCTTCCCTTGAGAGACTTAAGGGGAAGATTGAAAAGTGAGCGAGAGAGAAATCGGGTCGTGAGCTCAAACGACCTCCCTCCGAGAGACTTTGGGGGAGGCCGGCGGTGAGCGAGCCCGAGAGGGAGACACAGAGAAGCGGCGAAGGATCGAGGGATGCAGATCTTCGAAACCTCCCACTGAGAGACTTCAGAAAGGGGGGCCGAGGACGAGCAGGCCGAGATCCAGGGACAGCCGAGATCTGAGAGCTCGCGGCCGGAGAAGGAGAGGGTCAGGTCTGAGCGAGAGGAGTCGGAGAGAGGAGGACTAGATCTAAGAAGCCGAGGACCCGCCGTCGCGACCGTTGCTGCCCCGTCGCGTCTGTCGCTCTGGGCAGCAGCCTCCACCACCAATGACGCCGTCTCGCCGACCAGCAATGCCGCCGCGCCATACCCTCTCCACAAATAGGTATCAACCTCGCTTGGCCGTTGCCGTTTCCACTCGAAACCCTCCTCGCCGCCCCGAGCCACCGCGGGATCTAGTCCTCGGTCGCGCTCTGTCCGCCGTTCGCCTCTGCATCTCCAACTATCACCGTCGCCGTGCCGCCACGCCGCATCCTCCTACCGCTGCTGTCCTCTGTATCGCCGCCGATCCGCCATCCCAGCCCCTTTGTCAGCGCCGCGAAGACACGAGCGTGGAAAGAGGCGCCCATCGGGTTAGAAGCCAGGTCGGGCGCTCCTCACTCGGGTAGGGTTCCGCCTGGGCCGGGTTGTGCGCGTGGGCCGGTTTGTTGTTGGGCTGAAATTTTTTACGGAAGTGGGTCAAAATGGGTGTAGGCTTTTAAGTTTCAAAAAAAAAATCCGTTGCGGGCTCGTCCGGGTCTCGGGTCGACGACTCGGGTCGGACCCAACCCGGATCCGACCCGGGTTGCTTTTTTTTTTTTTTTTTTTTTTTTAAATTATATAAAAATATTATAATATTTTAATTAAAAAATAAAAAAATTATTTTCCAAAAAAAAATCAAGAAAATAAAAAAAATCTCATATTTTCCAAAAAAAAGGCCAAAAGGTCAGAAAAAGCCAAAAAATGATTTATATTTCCAGAAAATCAAAATTCCAAAAAAATGTCTTTTTATGTTAAAAAAATGAGAAAAAGACAAAAATGTTTTTCCTCAAATGCATGGAAAATCCCTCAAAAATCCAAAAAGCCTTAGGGTTTAAACAAGATTAGGTACCGAAAGGGCATTAGTGATTAACTAGTGTAATCAAGTCCCCGATCCTAATTTCTCTGGTTGCGCAGGAGCGAGTATTTCTGTCAATATTTCGCTTAGGTTTCTAATCGACCCACTTCAAACCAATTAGTGGCGACTCCTTTTAAAATTAACTTACATGTTAAAAAAACTTGGACTATTAAGTCGTGAATTGGTGGACTTGGGAGAGTCCGGACTAAAATAGATCTAGCCAAATCATTAGCCCCTCCGCAGGCGCCCGCCCCGATCGGGCGCCGAAAAAAGAGAGGCCGCGACAGCTTGGCGACTCCGTTGGGGACATTTGAGGACTTAAGCCGTTTTATCTTGTTTAAGCACTTTATTGACTTGTTTTTGTCTTTCTTTATGCAGGTCAATAGCTTAAAGGTTTATTTTGATAGAATGTTTTGTGATTATAAATTGTTGTGCATGCTTTACTGTTTTAGCACAACACATGGCACACACAACCCGGCCGCCAAACCTGGGCCGCCATAGGATATTTAGGATGGTGTTAAGAAAGATACGGCCTTGAACGCAAGACTGTGATGTAGAGGTTGCCTTTCTTTTCCCCGAATTTCTTTAGCCGAGGTTAAGAGGGTATGCTGTTAACGCGAGACTGCGACAGGCGGATACCCTTTTAATCTCAACAAACCTTCTTAGTTAGAAATCGAGCCGCACATATCATGCGCATGTCTATGTGATTGTCATCAATTTTCTCGCGTGATGTAAGTTTTTTTCGTGTACTTTGCAATTTACTTACATTCCTGTATATATTGAGTGGTCCATGATTAGTCTAGGATTTAATACCACGGTCATTTAAATTTGGAAGTAATTGTCATAAAGTAAAAAAAAAAAAAAGCCTTTTGCAAAAGAAATTACTTTCAGTTGATGTTTTTATTCTCAAGCAAGTTACAAAGTTCTTTTCCGCAAGAATTTTCATTTGCCTCAAAAAGGGATAGAAGTCTTTTTCAAAATTTGTTGCAATTCATACTTTCTTCACCTTTCAAATTGAATATCTTTTTAGCCCATGTTAACATGTCACATACCCTTTTTCAATCCATGCTTAGAAAATCCTCTACCTTTTCATGAATAAACAAAAGAGTAGGATTAGGTCGTCATCATGGACTGACTCCCTATCTACGCCTTGTCTTCACACATGCTTGTTTATTCATGGCCAGGTAATCACGGAACGTCAACGTTCGCCGATCCAGACTCGTTCAAAAGCAAGAGCAAGAATGGCCGAAGAGAATATACCAAGCCGTTTTGCAGTCATGGAAAGCGAAATGAAGCAAGTCTTCAATGTGCTTCAACAACTCTCAAAGCAGATAGACTCCATCCAAGGAAAACTTACTCCTGCCCCGGCCTCAATCGAGGTATTGTTGCCACAATCATCTACTAGGGGTGATCAAGGTGGAGATACCGACGATAACATGCCCGAATTGGAGGATGATCCGCACCAAATCACGATTGAGAAAGCTAAGCTAGATAGTTTGCCTAAAACTGAGCATGACAAACGCCTTGAAAAGCTTGAGGAGAGGCTGAAACAACTGCAAGGCCTCCAAGATCCTACTTTGACGGACCTCTCCATTTATTCCAAGGTTAAAATGCCGGAAAAATTCAAAATGCATGAGTTTGAGAAATATGATGGCACGACTTGCCCGAAGGCTCATTTGCAAATGTACTTGGTTCGAATGACCCAATACGTTAATAATGCACCATTAATGGTTCAGTTGTTCCAATCGAGTCTAGTAGGTCCTGCCTTGAGATGGTACATCACGAAAAACATGAACCTCCTCGAAACATGGAGCGAAATGAGTGAGGCATTCCTTAAGCAATACAAGTTCATAATGGACATTACCCTTTCTCGTGAGGATCTTGAGCGTACTGAGAAGAAAAAGCACGAATCGTTCAAAGAATATACTATTAGATGGAGGAATCTGGCCGTCCAAATTAGTCCTGAACCAACCGATCTCGAGCTGAGAAAGATGTTTATCAAAACCCTCCCCTACGAGTACCGCAATCGAATGGTAACCACGATCGCCGAATCGTTTAATCAACTCATTCCAGTAGTGGAGCAAATCGAGATAGGGTTGAGGGATGGTTGGTTCACTGAACCTGCACCCACGAGTAGGTTCAACATGAAGAAAGATAAAGAACCCCTAGTAGATGTCAATGCAACCTACAATCATCCTCCAACAGTTCAGACAAGTGCCGGACAGCAGCAAACCACCAGCCGTCAGCCGTACCAGCGTTACAACAACAAGAGACAATTTACTCCTCTTCCTGAATCTCCATCACAGGTACTGGCAGTCCTCCGGAAGAAGAACCTCCTTTCGATTGAGCCAAAACGACCCAATGCTGAAAGTTTTTCCAACTACGACCCGTCAAAGATATGCGACTATCACATGGGAGAAGTGGGGCACTCAACTGATGAGTGCTTCGCCCTCAAGAGTCGAATCCAGAACCTATTAGACATTAAAGCTTTCTCATTCCAGAGCAATCCGCTCCCTGATCACACCGACGAAGTAAACGCGGTATTCAATTATGAAGACAGTCAGAGCAGAAATGTCGAAGCACATACCGCTGACATTTATCAAGGGCTAGTGGAGGCCGGGTATTATTCAGACAATGAAGTACCATCCTTAACAACAAAGAAAGAAGGGCCAGATGACATGACCACCATGTTTGGAGACCTTTTCATGGATGCTTTCAACAAAGGACCGTTAGGGGAAATGGATGCAGGCCCGCTCAAGTAGAACCCCTTTTAATTTCCTTGCGTACTCCTTTACGTGGGAACCTGTACATCTTACTTAAGTCTGGTTTGTCTTATTTTCAACATCAATTCCGCTTGAGGAACTAACTTTTGAAAACACTTTTCCAAACTGTAAATCCACTTATTAAATAAAGTTGAAAATATTTTGAGAGCATGAGGCGGTATCCCAAACTAGCCTGGTGATGCTATCCAACCATGAAAAGAAGATATCATCCAAGGATAATACTGAGGGCTGGGCTTCCTCATGCTTTCTTCCCCCTAAAGATGTATACTTTTGAAAGCAAAAAATATCTCATTACAAAAGCTTTCGTCAAAACAAGATGTTAAATTTAATCATGTTTGTCTTTCTGACTTACTTCGTGTCTCAAAATATCATCCCCTTTAACTTAGTGTGACAGGGGGCATTTGAAGCAGGCGCATCATGTGAACTCGCCAAATTCAAAGACACTCTTTCAAGAAGGCAGTGGGGCAAACAAAAAAAAGATCATCCCACTTCGAAGAAGGTAAGTTTTATTCCCTGAACATAATTTTGGAAATGATGTGTTCTCTCTTCTATTTACAGGAAATGGAAGATAGGACGTAATAGGCACAGGCATACAGTTGAAATCAAGGCATGCGTAACACTGTAGCTTGGGGCAGGGTAACCTCCTCCATGCTGCTCTCAACCTTCTCATTTTGCAAGCCGTCCCCAGGGGCTCTGTGCACTTCGCCTCGCTCCTGTCCAACTCCTTCTCAAGTCAGAGCAATATCTTCTTCCCCTGACGTGCTCGAGCAACTAGATGTTGCGATTTCATTAATGAAATTTCCAACTTTGACAAACCTAGAAGCACAAGGAAGGGATCTTTTCTCTTTCTTTGAATTGGCTACTGTCAACAGGGAGGAAATCCAGATAGTTCCAAGGAAGCTTGACGTACATGACTTTGCCCAATGCTGCTATAGTAAAAAATAGAAGACAAATTTCACAGAAGGAAGGCGTTGAAGATAAATCAACAACCATCAATCATGCATACATGGCCACGAATGAGGATGGCCAATCAAAAGAGACGTTAAATTGTGTCAAGAAAAAAGGCTGTCATCAACATTCAAATATCCTTAGGAGTCAGCAAATAAAGCTCTGGGGAAGGGTAATTTGGTATTGTTTCCAATACTCCAAGTATCTGAACTCACTTTTGACATATTTTCTCCTATTGACAGGAAGCATATGATTCAAGAACCAAGCTTAATGGTTAATTTGGGCAAATCAAGAGACCCATATTGATTTACCTAACTTGGTATGAAAGGATGTGTCGTCCAGAAACCGGTTCGGTTAAATGAAAAAGAAACCCCCTACGGACACCACTGGCGCCTCAGCCTAGTGGTATAGGGAATGAAGCGGTCCAAACGCGACCGGGGTTCGAGCCTCGGGAGCGGCAAACTAGTTGTCATATGTAAAACTAATAAAAAATTTTGCTCCTCTCATGCCTGCGAATTACGAGAGAGCAAGTGACCTAACGGAGTGAAAAGTGTAGGACTTCGTGTCCTCCTCGTACTCCAGGTCCACACAATCATCTACAAACCAGGGAAGGGTAATGTTGTATCGCTTCCAGTTGTTTGACTTCTGAAAGATTTCGTGATTAACACGCTCCCTCTTGTTTGTTGCAGGATCACCATCATCTGCAAACTAGTGAAGGGTAATGTTGTATCGCTTCCAAGTTATTCGACTCTTGAAAGAGCTTCTGACTAACATGATCCCTTTTATCTGTTGTAGGATCACTTGACCATAAAAAATGCGGATAACAAATCAAGGAAAGACATGTCAAACTCTGATAGGCTCTCCTAAGTGAAATGGCGTCCTGAGTAATCACCAAAGCAAATGACAGAAAATCTTCAGGCCTCAACTCACATTTGATTTTGGCCAGACTAATTGATCTACTTGAACATCTTCTCTTCTGTAGGGGCAAAAGCAGAGATGCCCGATTAGATTCCCAATCCTTGGCTGATCATTCATGTGTCATAATCCCTAATCAATAGGGACAACCGTCGACACCCATTTGTGAATAACCCTTTTGATGTTCAAAATTTAACATATTTGGAAACACCTTTATGTTAACCCCTAAAGTTGTCAATATGGTTTTTTTTTTGAGTCAAAACCATTCACTTGTTTTGAGAGTACAAACTCTCTCTTGTTTAAAATGCCGCATGCCTTTTCCAAATGGATTTTTGCATGATGATTTTGTCTATCTAGATCACTGATTCCGTTGAGGATTATTAGAATAGACAGCTAAGTGAAGAATACAAGATTGATTGAGCATGCTGGATGAGGCGTGTCAGAATGTTGAAAGGCAAGCCATATCCTACACACAATCCCCCATCTATACACTTGTGAGATAAGTGCAGAAGATTCCATGACTGCAGGGTAAAGAGTTCTCTCGCGAATGGTACGATAACCAAAACAGTGAGAGGCATTTCATTGCTCACCCCTTTGAGCTCTATACACTGATGAAGTTTCTGTCCTACCCCCTGTCAAGAATCACCCCACACTGGGGCAGATCGAAGGCAAAGCAGCATAACAAGGTGAGAAAGGGGATATAAATTTTCTTGCTCGCACTTGCATCAATCTTCAGGTGTTTTTATTGCATATGAACACCCGCGTTAATTTAAGTGCCCTAGAATGACAAAGAGCAATTCTTTCTCTACGCACTTGTATTCATTGTACAGCCCAAGTGAGTCTGTAATTTTACCCTCGCATTGAGACAAAGCAGAAGTCATTGCCATAGCCTAGAGCGCCGGCTGAAGATGAAGACTCAAGAGTCTAATAACAGTGCTTCGATTGAGCTTACCTAGGCCAGTTCCTCTAACGACAAAAAAAAAAAAAAATAGGGGCATAAAAAGCAGTGTACCTAGTAAAAGTAAGGTCAATGCCCATAAATGAAGAACTGGAATAAAAAATAGGGGCATGAAAAAGCAGTGCCTGGTAAAAGCAAAGCCAATGCCTCCCAGTCAAAAATACAGCCAAGAAAGAGTTGCTATTATGGTCCATAAAGCCTCCATCTGACAGTGAGAAGAAAGACCGGTGACAAGTGCCAAGGCAATCACCAACTCTCACCCGAGTCAAAGTCTGTGTTACATTCCCATTGTAAAAGTCTCTTTAGACTAGGGCACTTCAATTAACGTAGGATTTCATATGTACATAAGCATCGCTCGAAGAAGTACAAGCAAGATTACTCTATCTCTTTTCGCAGGATTCTTGACTTGTAAACCCGGAGATGATCGTGCAACATTTCGTCCATCAGCTTCGACCTTGATGGTCCCCTTTGATGAGCCGCTGACCAAGACTTCATCACAGTTTCGACAAAGACCTCTCACATTGGTAAAGTTGTACCGTTTGCGAGAATACTCGAACCCCTGCTGACATGATGACAGTAAGAAGTGTGGTCCTTATAAATCCTGCATCAATGGTCAGGATAGCCTTTTCCATGAGGGTGAGTGGAAAGTCCTTTCAGACTGGAAGTCCCTCATCTAGCATGCTCAAGACATCTACATTCTAAATGAATGTTGTCTTTCAAAATCTTCTCCAGTGGAATTCGGATGATGCAAAACTAACAAAATTGTCATGCATGAATCCCATTTGAACTCATGAATTTACAGCATATACAATCATGTGTGCGTATTGTGCAAATAGCAAACATACTCTCAGTGATCAGAGATATTGCTAGGTAAGCATATCCCTATCCCCATTTGTCTTTAAGTACCTACCACTGTCTAGGTACTCTCTTCTTGACACTCGACCTATTCGAGTCGTTCCTTGAGTTTGGGTGCTTGCAACTGTCTAAGTATCCCCTTGTCTTTGAGTACCCACCACTTGCCACGTACTCCCTCTTATCGACACTCGACATGTTCGAGTTGTCCCTAGAGTATTGATGTTTGTGATTGTTTAGGTATCCCCCTGTTTTTGAGTGCCTGCCGTTACTCAGGTGCTCCCTCTGTTGACACTCAACCTGTTCGAGTTGTCTTTAAAGTTTGGATGCTCGTGACTGTCCAAGTATCCTCTTGTCTTTGAGTACCGGCCGTCGTTCGGATACTCCCTTTCCGTGACACTCTCCCTTTTCGAGTTGTCCTCAAAATTGTGTCATTGAATACTAGCAGCCGTTCAAGTATTCCACCACATTATGCGCCTGCGATTACCCAGGTATGCTTTCTTACACTTGGACCAGCTGAGTGGTCCCTGATCGTATCATTAAATATTTGTGTTCATCCAAATATTCCACTACTTCGTACACTTGTGTGCCTGCGGCCATCCAGGTAAGCCTTGTGCTACATTCAAATTTATGTTACCAGGAGGTGAGAGACCTTCATGAATATCCGAGGTGAGAGTATGTCCTCAATATTCCAATTACCAGGAGGTGAGAGACATTCATGAATATGTGAGGCACATCCTCGATATTCCCAACTACCAGGAGGCGAGAGACCTTCACGAATATCCAAGGTACGTCTTTGATATTCCCCTTTACCAGGAGGTGAGAGAGCTTCACAAATATTTTAGGTACGTCCTCGATATTCCCCTTTACCAGGAGGTGAGAGACCTTCATGAATATCCAAGGTACGTCTTCGATATTCCCCTTTACCAGGAGGTGAGAGACCTTCACGAATATGCGAGACCCATCCTCGATATTTCCACATACTAGGAGGTGAGAGACCTTCACGAATATCTCAGGTACGCCCTTGATTCTTCCTTCAGAGTTTGTACTTGTGATCATCCAAGTACCCCTTCGATACTTGTGAACATCCAGGTATCCTCTAAGAGTTTGTACTTGTGATCATCCAAGTACTATCTCCCAACAAACAGATGCCCTTTCGGCGCATCTCCCGTCAAGGCGATCGAAGAAAGGTTCGGGTCCTAGAAAAACCACTTATTGTTCTAACAGGCGACCGAAGAAAGGTTCAGGTCCTGGAAAAGCAATTCCTCGTCAAGGCGACCGAAGAAAGGTTCGAGTCATAGACAAACCACTTATTGCTCTAACAGGCGACCGAAGAAAGGTTTGGGTCTTGGAAAAGCAATTCCCCGTCAAGGCAATCGAAGAAAGGTTCGGGTCTTAGACAAACCACTTATTGCTCTAACAGGCGAACGAAGAAAGGTTCGGGTCCTGGAAAAGCAATTCCCCGTCAAGGCGACTGAAGAAAGGTTTGGGTCCTAAACAAACTACTTATTGCTCTAACAGGCGACCGAAGAATGGTTCGGGTCCTGGGAAGGCAATTCCCTGTCAAGGCGACCGAAGAAAGGTTCGGGTCCTAAACAAACTTCTTATTGCTCTAATAGGCGACCGAAGAATGGTTTGGGTCCTGGGAAGGCAATTTCCCATCAAGGTGACCGAAGAAAGGTTCGAGTCCTTGACAAACCACTGATTGCTTTAATAGGCGACCGAAGAATGGTTCGGGTCCTGGAAAAGCAACCTCCTCATGTCACCAGGTAAGATGACGCCTTGATACTTGCCAAACTCGGGGTTCACACCCTATCTCACTCACTCCCAGTAAGTAACTACAGGTATCTTCTTATCTGTCTTAGTATGTATAATGCTATATTACACTTTTTCTGCATGGGGCAGTAGGTCCCAAATAAAATCTGTGACATATGCATAGACAAAATTTAGGCATCAATTTGTCTTTAAATACAACCTTTGCGAACTCACATTCAAAGAAGGACAGCTGTTGATGCCTAAATTTTAATTAGGTTTTTTTTTAATTAATTAGACCTTTTTATTATTTTCCTTTCTTTGGATAATAAATAATAAAAAAACAAAAAAAACAAAAAAACAACAATAACAACAAAAACAGAAAAACAACAAGAAAAACAAATAAAAACAAGAAAAACAAAAAAAGAAGCAGCCCATCGGGGCTGGGCCTTCGCACCCAGCCCCTCTTCTTCTTTTCCACGCAGGCCTGGGGCCCAACCCTCTTTTTCTTCAGCTTCGGCCCGGCCCCCCCTCTTCTTCTTCCTCATTCGCCTCTACATCTCACGCGCGGTGGCCGGTGACGCGCTCAAGGGCAACCTACGGCAGAGAGGAGCGGAGGTAGGCCGCCGAAGGAGAGGACGACACGCATGCGCCATCAATGCACGCATTTAATGCTGAGATGAGACGCCGGTTCAGCTGCGGGGGTCCGGTCGGCAAGCCAAAGACCGGTGGCCGAGCCCCTCCATCGACCGGACCCCCTCGCCTATAAATAGCGGAGCACCTCCGTCGACACCAACACACAAGAACGTGAGCTCAGAAACCTTCCCCTGAGAGACTTCAGGGGAAGATTGAAAAGTGAGCGAGAGAGAAATCGGGTCGCGAGCTCAAACGACCTCCCTCCGAGAGACTTCGGGGGAGGCAGGCGGCGAGCGAGCTCGAGAGGGAGACACAAAGAAGCGGCGAAGGATCGAGGGCTGCAGATCTTCGAAACCTCCCACTGAGAGACTTCAGAAAGGGGGGCCGAGGATGAGCAGGCCGAGATCCAGGGACAGCCGAGATCTGAGAGCTCGCGGCCGGAGAGGGAGAGGGTCGAGTCTGAGCGAGAGGAGCCGGAGAGAGGAGGACCAGATTTGAGAAGCCAAGGACTCGCCGCCGTGACCGTCGCTGCCCCGTTGCGTCTATCGCTCTGGGCAGCCACCTCCACCACCAACGACGCCGTCTCGTCGACCAGCAACGTCGCCGCGCCATACCCTCTCCACAGACAGGTATCAACCCCGCTTGGCCGTTGCCGTTTCCGCTCGAAACCCTCCTTGCCGCCCCGAGCCATCGCAGGATCCAGTCCTCGGTCGCGCTCTGT
This sequence comes from Eucalyptus guilfoylei, assembly GCA_016097605.1. Lineage (NCBI taxonomy): Eukaryota > Viridiplantae > Streptophyta > Magnoliopsida > Myrtales > Myrtaceae > Eucalyptus > Eucalyptus guilfoylei. The sequence goes on from CM027869.1 coordinate 24,317,074, forward strand.
TCGCCATTCCCCTCTGCATCTCCACCCGTCGTCGCCACCATGCCGCCACGCCGCATCCTCCTACCGCTGCTGTCCTCTGTATCGCCGCCGATCCACAGTCCCAGCCCCTCCGTCAGCATCGCGAAGACACGAGCGTGGAAAGAGGCGCCCGTCGGGTCAGAAGTTGGGTCGGGCGCTCCTCACTTGGGTAGGGTTCTGCCTGGGCCGGGTTGTGCGCGTGGGCCGGTTTGCTGTTGGGCTGAAATTTTTTTACGGAAGTGGGCCAAAATGGATGTGGGCTTTTAAGTTTTAAAAAAAAAATTCGGATCGGGCCCGTCCAGGTCTTGGGTCGACGACTCGGGTCGGACCCAACCCGGGGATCCGACCGGAGTTGCCTTTTTTTTTTTTATTAATATTATAATATTATAATTAAAAAATAAAAAAATATTTTCCCAAAAAAATCAAAAAAATCTCATATTTTCCAAAAAAAGGCCAAAAAGTCAGAAAAAGCCAAAAAATAATTTATATTTCCAGAAAATAAAAAATCCAAAAAAAATGTCTTTTTATGTTAAAAAAATGAGAAAAAGACAAAAATGTTTTTCCTCAAATGCATGGAAAATCTCTCAAAAATCCAAAAAGCCTTAAGGTTTAAACAAGATTAGGTACCGAAAGGGTATTAGCGATTAACTAGTGTAATCAAGTCCCCGATCCTAATTTCTCTAGTTACGCAGGAGCGAGTATTTCTCCCGATATTTCGCTTGGGTTTCAAATCAATTCACCCCAAACCGATTAGTGGCGACTCCTTTTAATATCAACTTACATGTTAAAAAAACTTGGACTATTAAGTCGTGAAAATTGGTGGACTTGGGAGAGTCCGGGCTAAAATAGACTTAGCCAAACCATTAGCCCCTCCGCAGGCGCCCACCCCGATCGGGCGCCGAAAAAAAAGAGGTCGCGACAGGCCACTTTTAAAAAAAAAAAAACGATCGCTTAAGTGCCAACTCCAATTTAAGTTACTGGAAATCTGATGTGGCCATGTTTTATTAATTTTTCGATAAGTGCCAAGTTCGATTTAAGTTATTGGAAATCTGATGTGGCCATATTTTATTAATTTTTTGATTTTTCGTGAATCGCCGACATAACCAATTAGTATATAACCTCTAAATGATGTCGTATAGCATGTTAAAAAGTGATCACTTCAGTGTCAGTTGTTGTATAAAAACGACCACTTTAGTGTCAATCGTTATTAAAAAGTGATCATTCAGTGCCGATCGTAATGAAAAGTGATCGCTTCAGTGTTAGAAAAATGCCACTTCAGATGAAATTTTTAATTATAAAAGCCACGTAATTTCTCGCTTGAGGCACTCAAGTAATCGCTTTTTTTTTTTTTTTTTTTCGATTTTGGCACTTAAGTGAGCCGGTAAAAAAATTTAGTATTAAAATGAGCGCCGTATATAATTTATCGCACTTCTAGTGTCTTTCTCCCATACTTTGAATATGTCACTCCCCGTTTCACTTTTGACCAATGTTCTCTATCAAGGACCAAGTACAATAGTTTCCAGTCCACAATGTACTATCGACCTGCAACCTCAACAATGTTGGTTTAATTCTTCAGGACGTATTTCCACAGCAGATTGAGCTATCGAAAACTTTGGTTGATCTATTAAGTGAGGTATTCGCTTCTGATTCTCCATAGACAAATAAAGCTAGGTGCAAAGGAACATGGAAAAGATAACTATAGATTTTAATGGCACTTGCTTCATTTTTTTGTCTTTTGCTTCTTCTTCTTGTTTTTTTTTAAAGCCATGTGCTTAATAGATGTCATTGTTCTTCTTCTTAATTCAACCAATATGGAGTTGCATCAAAACAAAAGATAGGGAAGACATTAGAAACAAACGTCCCAAAGGGAAATGACTTTTCAAGCTAGTCAAGTGACATCTTTATTCATGAATCTATATTAAATAATATAAAGAGACATCTCCTCAACAATTTCATTTTCTAAGAAATTTGATGGCCTTCCGCTCTGGCTTCTCCATCCACTCGGCTACCCTTCTCTCCAATATTGTCACACCTTGCATGAGCCATTTGGGCCTTTGTGTTTCAAATGCAATATATGCTATAGAAATCCCAATTACGATTCCCAATGCATAACCTATCCACACTACTTTATGTTTGAACCAATTCCGATGCCCTTCGTAGTCAAAAATTGATGAGGATGATGGTGAAGGAGGTTGAACATCGCCAGGGCATGCTTTTGACAATGGACTTCCACATAAGCCTGGATTCTCACTGAACGAGTCATTTGAAAATGTGCTCAATTGCTTGTCCTGAGGAATTCGACCGGTGAGTTGGTTCTTTGAAAGGTTTAAGTACCCAAGGAATGTCAAATCTCCCATTCTTTTAGGAATTACCCCACTAAGCTTGTTCAAAGAAAGATCAAGCCATCCAAGATTAGTCAAGTTCCCCAAAGTCAGAGGGATGGGACCTGTAAAGTTGTTATGAGAAAGATTGAGCCCTACGAGAGACTTAAGATGTCCAATAATTCCCGGGATATCCCCATGAAAAGAGTTGTTTGCCAAGTCAATGGTTATGAAGATGGTCAAGATCTTTACTAGCAGAACCTCTAGCCCTTTCATCTTCACGGTCACGGAATTTTCATATGACCAGTCTCCGAAAGACCGTGTCATATACACTGATTTGTTTTGCCCATCTTCACCATTCATCATGCTTTTAAGGTTCATCACCAAGTTGGCTAGCAAAGGACCACCAAAATTGTTCTTAGAGAGGTCTAAAATGTGTAACATGGGAAAGAGGTGAGCTCCCCTGGAAACGTTCAAAAGATCCTTAAAACTGTTGGACCTTAAAACGAGTACTTTCAATTTTGGGAGAGTTCCCAACCATCTTGGGAAGGTATCATCTATCTGATTGTCACTGAGATCTAGAACTTCCAAATTTTCACATTTGATCAAGGATCGGGGCAATGTGCCTTCTATCCAATTTCTACTCAAGTCAAGAGTCATCAATCTATTTCTTGAAGAAAATGATCGAGGAATTGTGCCCTCAAAGTGATTCATTCGTAGGTTCAAAACTTGCAAATCAATGCTAAAATTTGTTAAGCACTGAGGCAAGCTACCAGTTAAGCTGTTGTTATGCAAGTCGATGACCTCAAGCACGGTGACATTGCATAAAAAAGAAGGGATCTTTCCCGTGAAATTATTACTTGCAATGGAATAATAATGTGTGTCCGGTGACGGAAGTGGAATTTGCCCTTCAAACTTGTTGTTGGACAAATCTATTACATGTAATGAGGTGTTTGCGAAAACCTCTATGGGCAACCGTCCAGTGAAATTGTTATCGCCAATAAATAAGTAAAAGGGCATAAAGGCAGTGAGGTTGAACTCACCATGAAAATTGTTGGACTGCAAATCAAGGAGATGCAGATTCGGTGCTTCTAGCCAATGTGGGAAGACATCACTAAGCTCGTTGTGGCTGAGTTCTAGTGACACTAAGTTAAAGAGTTTATCTAGCGAGCGCGGTAATGTCCCTTCCAATTCATTGTAGCTCAATCTTAGATTTCCGAGACGGCTTATATTACCAAAACATGATGGCACATTCCCCGAGAGATTAGTCTTAGCCAAATCTAAATATGCAAGTGAACTCAATTGGCAAATTGAAGAGGGGATCTCACCAGTGAAATCATTGGAGCCAAGGTCAAGATATTGCAATCCGTTCCAGAGCAAATGTTGTATACCCCCCTCAAGCTGGTTATGAGAAAGATCTAAGGATATCAATGTATCATGATTCATTTCTCAAAACCACCTTGGGATCTCCCCACTAATGCTATTATAAGACAAGTCCAAATATTAAGATATTGGGATGGAAAGTGCCATGAAGCCAACTGCAGGAAAGATCAAGAAAGATGATGCTACTCATGAAATGGCCGCACATGACCCCGTTCCATGAGCAGCAGTCCACCCCCTTATTCCATGACTTTGTCCTTGGACGACTAGGGTCGGAACAACCAAAGGACGACGCCGTGCTATCAATCACGAAGGAATTCCTAAAATGGAGCAAGGCATCGCATTGATCTGGAGGGCAACGCGAGGAAGGGGGAGGCGGGGGAGGAGGGTTGTGGGGTGGGTAGGACTCTCGGGACGTGGATTAAAGCAGGAGATATGTAAAAGTGGCGAATGAAAGCAAAGGAGGAAACAGAAGAGGTTGAGGGTTTGATGCCACCCCATTTCGCAGTTGAAGCAAGCGAGTGAGGGGTTCAATTTATTAAGTGTGAAGTGAGGGACACAGGTCTTTAATAAGACAAGTTCAACTTGCCTTGTGGGCTGGGAGTTAATTTTATATGCAAGATCCATCCACTAGAAAAAGCTATTAGATCCCCACTATTTTTGTTTTGGTAGTCATTTATCAATTTTAAATGCCACTAGGCTATTAACGTCGCTCCATTATTCACTTTAGCACGTCGGTGAGCGCATTAAGTTGTACAGCCCTTCTAAAGTGTGAAGTGATCGACACGTCTTCTTTAGAAGGTCTCTTGGTGGGTTCACAAAATGAATTAGCTTTTCTAAATGTCACGCCCCGATCCTCGGGGACGCACCCATCCTTCTCAGGTCGATTTTAACGTGCGATATCCCAGGACTAAGTATCGCCGACCCTTTCTTTTTATTACGCATGTGGAAGCAGTTATAAATCCTCAGACAATAAAACAATGGGATAGAAAAGCAAGGCCATATTTTTCATATTGAAATCCACAACCGAACCTTTATACATGGCATAACTCAAGGTCTATTCACAAGACTACTCATAACATTCTAGTCACACTATTCACATTTAGACATGAGTCACAAAAGATGATGGGATCTCAGTCCTCATCCGGGTCGTACTCAGGATCATCCTGATTCTCTTCTGACTCTTCTTCACTAAGCTCACATCCTTCAAGCTCTTCATCTTTTACCGGCTCATCGTCCTCTTCTAGTTCCTTCTTCACAGGCTCATCTACGGCCTGAAATGTTGTCCCACAACCGGGATGAGACTACGACTCAGCAAGTTCTAACCCACTAAGACTCGATTAGGAAACCAATACGCTAACCGGGCTGCCTAAACACGCACGGGTCAGAGGACTTACCTTGGCCTCAGATTCCACCTGCATATTAACACAATTCAATAGGCACCCTAGCAATCACATCATAGATCGATATCTCGATCAATCGACCTAGTCGATTACATGTCAGTCGAACCATTTCCAGGTCAAATCACTTCTCAGTATAAAACCTCCCATTTGCATTCTTAGTCACAGAGCTATAGTAATGCTCTCGGGCGTCATTTTTGCCAAGGTGACATATGTACTGGACAGCACTCGTGTGTTCTTTAAGGCGCCGTTTTCACCAGTGATATTCTTAATCACCGAACCACGTATGTCCGTAATGAGGCATGCAGTAAACAGCAGTTGTGCGTTCTTTAAGGCGTCGTTTTCACCAGTGATTTCCTTATCACCAAACCACGTATGTCTATACCTCGTACCTGATCGGTCTCAGCCAAGGGTATTCTTAGTTCAATCTCCCGATTCCTTCCGATTTACAACTCATCAAAGCATTATAAATGCTAAATAACCATACTTGGCTATCTACCGATCAATCATTCAATTTCACTCAATTTCAATCAATTTAGGAATAATTCCTCAAATTGCACAATTAATTCAATTAAGCACAACGTAGAACTCAAATAAATAAACGGACTGCACCACGACAATCAGCACGAAATTTCGGTCGTCGGCTTTCCCTGCCTAATTTTCGAAAAATAAATAATTAAATAATTAATTTCGAAAATTAATAAATAAATACTAAAAATCCAATTTAGGCCCGTAATGCCTAATTGAAGCCCGATAAGGGTCGGGAAAAATCCCGAGATACATTCAATAAATAGTATAGGCAATTCTCTAGCTAAGTACACTAACCACCTAGCTAATATGCAATGCAATTAACTAATAATCACTAATCCACTCTAATCTAACCACCTAATTGCACTTAATTAAATCTAATCAACCCTTAAGAATCATTAGTCTACTAAGCAAGGATTAGTGAGATTACTCACTTGAGCAAAGCGAAGACCGGATCACCGCAACGGCGATGCGACGGCGGCCAAAATCCAAACTTCCGGCGGCGTCGGCAGACACTCGGGCCGGGCTTACAAGCCTTGCAGGCCCACAGAAAAAGCTGGGCTTGGGCCGAACTTAGGCCGACTTGCTTCACGGGCTTGGGCTCGGAAATGGGCTTGCCGAACCTGTGGGCTGAACAAATGCGAGCTGGGCTTGCTTGAAGATGGGCTTGGGCTCCTTCGCGGGCCTCAATACTGGGCTGAATTTGGCTGAATTCTTGGGCCGAAGTTGGGCCGAATCCCAATGGGCTGAACCGCGGGTTTGGCTTGCGGACTGCAGAGAGGAAACCAGCGACTTCAACGGTGAAGACGGGCTGATCGGAGCTCCGGCGAGGGATTGGCCGGCAACCAATGGCTCCTGGGGGTCAAGGGGGTCTTGTAGGTGGATGGGATGGCCAAAGGAATGGTCGGAACGGAAGAAAAACGAAGAAAATCGCGAAATAGTGCAGGCGGGCAGGGGAACGACGGACCGGCGACCGGCGGCTTGCGACGGCCGTACGGGACGGTCAGCGGCTCCGTTCGGGACTAGGTTAGGTTCTTTGGAACGGTCTGGATGTCCTCGTCACGGTGATATGTGGATCGTTCGCTGATTCATCCTGGAAGTCTACTTTTTACTCGGATCTTTGGCGAGAGGTCAGCTGGAGCAGAAACCCGTGGTGGCGCGGGTGGAGGCGTGCGACGGCTGCAGTTCCTTCTGCCGGTCTTCTTGCTGGCTTGAGGGTTTCGAAAATGAAGAGGAGAGGGTCTTGGATGGTGGAAATGAGAGAGAGATGGAGAGGATAGAGATGAGGGAGAGAGAGAGAGAGAGAGAGAGAGAGAGAGGATAGGGAGAAGTGAGGGATGGAGGGCTCCACTTGCTTGATATTTCCAAATCTTGCTTCACAAGATTCATCCTAAGCCAAGTATCATTCATTGGCCTTCATTTGGCCACCAACACACTTCCCATGACTTCTCAATTGGTCCATTTGGCTAGGGTTATGGGGGAGCTACGAATTTTGGTTCAATCCCCCTCAATTGGCTTCAATTCTCTCTTGAATCAACCTCAAATGGCCTCAATAAAATAAATCAACGCCTCATTGATCATCATAGCATTTTTCCTCACCCATATATCCCATTTGCTTCCCAAATTTACAACCAAAATAAATCCCTGGCTTCAATTGCACAAAAACGATCCCGAATCGACTTTTTCCCAAAAAGTCTCGGTTGTCAGAAAAATCTTCTAAGACTGAGTTGACACTCCTAAAATTTATTGTGAAATGACAGAATTTTCAATTTCTGAAATCGGACTTGAATTCACAGTTAATTTCAGCTTGGCGCGTTTTTAGCGTGACCTAGACTATCGGGTAGTTTTCAGGACTTTTTAGGGCAAATAACCCGTGGTCGATTTTCTTCGAACTACTATGAACCCACTCGACTTAATGGCGACTCTTGATTGTCGTGAAAATCTCAAGAATTCAATTATGGACACAGGGTACCAAAACGACAGTAAAATCAGATTGGTGTCGGTCGACGAGAATTTTCCAATTTAGTGGAGTCACCCACGATCGGCCACACATCTCAGTCGAACAGACCTATCTCTGATCTCAAATCGATTTTTAACTGTGCCGTAATGGCCTCTAAAGATAAGCACGGTCGAGAAGCCGATTCCTAGTCAAGTTCTCAAGTCTATTTGCTTTAAAGTCTTTAATAGCTTCCCCAGCTAGCCTAGTTATCTCGAGAGTGATCGGCTCTGAGAATAACCCTATAGACACGTCAATGAAATGCCCGATTTGCTCAGTAGAAGACAGGGTTGAAAATCTGGGATGTCACACTAAAAGCTCTATCGGTTGTATTGTTGACTATACCATTACCATAGTGATGTTTTCCAACAGGGCTAAGATGGAGGACTATAGCGGGCCAAATTAGTCCTAATTGATTAATATTACCAGAGAGACTTTGAAATACATAGGTAAAGTTTCATACATGTTTGTGCGATCGCTGAATTTTGCCTAAACACATGACTGAGTCCCGTACCAAAAGCTCTGCCACCCCATCATTTACTTCAGCAGAGGAGTGAGTTTATTGGCCGTGGGGAGAAAGATTCAACTCATATAGCCCGTTTAATAGGCCATGTTATCAACACAAGTCTTCTTTGAAAGGTGTGTCGGTTGGCTTATGCCAAACGTGAATTGCGGTTCCGACTGCTTTCACCGAAGTCTAATTATAACGAGATTGGATTCCCATGTAAAAGCGTTCTAGTTTTGTCAAGAGTCAACAACCTTTGGAAAAGCAAAAATAAAGCAGCAAGAAATGGCTTTCCAAATGACCAGAAAAGGACGTTAAGGCAGAATTGAATGTCACGTTTCCTTTTTCTTTCGGGTGATTTAGTTCATTTCATCTCTAAGATCACGAGACACCATGATTCAGTTCATTTTCCTAGAGTCCCCAATAAGAAAAGACAAAAGGAACTGTTTCTTCACCGTAGGCTTCCTTTGCTTCGCAAAAACAAGCAATCTAAAACTAATCGCTTATATCGCTTGAGATAATTAGTTGATTTCAAATGTTTTCATTATCCATGATAATTTATTTATGAACATTTTCGTGATTGATGAAAATTTATTTTGTTCATTCATTTTTGTAAACGATACAAGAGATCGTTTTAAAAAAAAATATATTATCTAAATCGTTCTTTTCTCCGTGAAACAAACGGAGCTATAAATCTATTGAATTTGACGTAATTTACTTAAAATTATAGTAAGGTTGATTGCACTAATAGATAGTGATTGTACTTTATGGATTGTATGGTCGTAACTTATTGCCCTTGCAACTAGTAATTTACCTTTATGAATGGTGATTAATCTATGGAGTTCGTAACATTAGGATATTAATACTTAGTAATTGAGCAATAAGCTAATAAAATGCCTCGAATTGTTGTATGTGATGGCAGTCATGCTTAGTAATTATCTTGAACAATTGTAATTTTCCCACAAGTCTTTGTAAAATACAAGTTAATAACCATTCTTCGCATAATAATATATCTTAAACTCTCGTGAGATTGAATATCCAACCGTCCCGAACTTTCCATCAAAAATTGTAATCAACTTGAATTCATCATTAATCTTTTTTTCCTACTCTTAGTAACTTGTCTCCATGATCGTAGCATTACTTCATGACTGAAAGGCCCATTTGGTGAGTAATTATCCTCATATGTCGTAGTTTTTCTTAAACAAAAGTACCATAAGTCATAATATAGTCAGCAATTTTTCTTAAGTGTTTGTGAGTTTCTAGCTTTTCAAAATCAGCGGGTGAAATTCTTTTTTTACTTTTAATTAACAATCAAAGTTATATGGGAGATCTGTCCCGAAAATTGCAAGATCTCCAGTTTTCAACTATGAGTTAGCATGGGATTGATTGATCCAGATTTTATGTTTCCTTTGTCCCTCTAGAGACTTCTTAGTGCTTTACCAAGGAGATTTCTCTGCACTGTCCACTTTTTTCCACGCTTATCCATTCTCTTTTGCTGAAAATGCGATTAAATTTTCAGTGTGATGTTTCTTCCTCAAAGATAGTAAAGATTTTTGCGAATTATGTGATATTTTCTTCCTCGAAATTTCTTTTCCGTTTGGCTGCTACCTGATTGACATCTGTGATTTGAGAAGAATTTGTGAATACTCCTATTATTTACTATATCGAGCTCGACGAGAAAAATTGTGCTTCCACATTTTCACATTGCACAATATAAAAAATATTATGGCGAGGCAGCCGAAGCTGTGCAGGAGTACTGCATCGAGCCGGGTTGATCTTGGTCATGAGCGTGGAAGTAGAGAAGCATAGATCTCGCTTGTTAAAAAGGTTTCAAGATCCGAGATAGGACAATTCCTCCTAGAAACATGGTAGTCTAATTTCACACCATCGGTGATGAACTGCGGAGCATCTTCCTCTGTAATCCGTAACAATCCCTTGGAAAAGCCTCCGTCCTCTATCCATCATTTGGAGTCTCATTGTGGCCATCTCCTGGATCGCTATAAACAAATGCAACCTTCCGCTGCAAGAAGGTGAGGTTCGATCTTTAGTAAGATGACCTGTCTTCTTGCTTTCGGGTTTGGGCATATGGGCATGAGGATTTTCCATGAGGTTTACGCTTTACAGCAACAGGCTTCCTTTTTGGGTTGGGGGTCCAATGATCTTTGATACGGACCAGCGCTTGGCCGACCCAAAGAAAGAAGTTCTTTCTAGTCCGGTTTTGTAAGGTTTGACAAGATGCTGAGTTTGTATGTTGAGTGCCAAAGAAGATACCCTTCCTTCGACTTGTTGGGCAATTTCATCCTATAAGACAATAGCAAAAGGCAATCATACACAAGCTTGCTCGAATTGATTTATCGTCTATCTTTCTTCGGTGGGCAGACTATGTGCAATTATACGGATTGCCTTGAGATTGCTTTTGTTTTTGGACTAATCACGCAAAATTCGTCAGACACATGAGGCATCAACGAATCATTAAGTTAAAACCGCTTGTTAATATTCTGCAACTTAATGAGACAGAAGAGAAAGAAAACCAAAGACATTATGTTCCATCTGGAAATGGAAAAAAATAGTTCAACAAGCAAGCAAAATTTCAGATTTTTGGCACAGTTTGAGCATTCATACAGGCCTTTCTCGAGCCACAGCATTAGCAGTTGCTTATCTTACATCAATATATGCTCAAGGAGCTATACCCTAAGTACCATCCAAGCATTTCAAAATTACAAGCTCAATTAATCATGTTCAATCTAACGAATAAAAGGCGGCAAGAGAAGAGCTTCTTAGTCCAAGAACTATTTTGCACAGCGAGAACTCACTTGGCAATAGCCAAGCATGGCAAACAAGATAAGAGGTGAACCGGCAAGAAAGGTAAATAGATTCTCGCAGGGGCGCGCGCACGCACTCACAAATGCAGGAACGAAATGTGATATTACCGATTTAATCGAACTGCCCCCGCTTTTCTTCTCGAACATCGGGTCCCAGTCTCTGCGACAATTCAACAAACATCTCAACCGCACGAGCAGCTAAAAACTCAGACCAAACGCCTCGAGAGAAACAACCGCGCATTTTGCAGAAGCATCACCTTGCAAGCATCAGAGCGTCCAACACCTCTTGCTCCATAGAAGCCACTCTGCAATTCCCCATTCCAAAGGCAAGGATCAATCTGTAATGCTACGCTATTGGGCCACTCCATGAAGCCCGTAAAAGCTCCAAATCGCGACATCTGGTGGTTACATTTTTTTTTCTCCAGTAGTACCCGAGGATGCGCTTGATATGGGAATTGGAGAAAGAAGTGAGCTCCATGCCCCAGTGGACGGCGCGCCGAGCCTCGCGCTTCTTCTGGACGTGGCTCTTCTTGGCGTCGGAGGAGGAGTCGCTGCCGTTCTCTTCTCAGGGATTGTACGGCGGCGGGCAGTTGGGGGATCTGAGCCCCGCGCGGCTGGTAACGGACGTCGCGGTGTGCTGAAGGGACCACTGTCTGTTCCAGACAGTGGTCAGGATAATGAAGACGATGACAGCGACGTCGTTCCAAAGGGTGAAGGAGATAAGGGAAAGTGGGGAGAGATGACGGCGCGGTGATGGTGGAACCTCGGCCATTGCCGGAGTGGCCGTACCAGTTGAGCCATTGCCTTCTCTTTTCAGGACACTGGCTCAGTGGCTCGCGTTACAGAATTCATCGCGTCATAAATTAAGAGCATTTGATTGGAAATTTTTGGGTGAGCCGTAGAGCTTTATTCATTGACTCAATACAAAAGAGACGCCGGAGTTATCATCGAGGCATTATCGTAAAATGGGCATTGACAGACTGATATAATGATATAGATTTCACGGGTGAATCGCTTCCATTATCATTCAATCTTTGCCACATAATTGAATCCGTAAGAATCAAATCTTTAGTTTTGTTGGAATATGTCACTCGCCATTTCTCCGTTTCCCTTTCGACTCATGTTCTCTATCAAGGACAATGTATAATAGCTTCCAGTCCACACAATCTACCACCGACCTGCGACTTCAACAATTTTGGTTTAATTCTTCAGAACATATTTCCTCAGTAGATTAAGTTATTGAAAACTTTGGCTGAATTGTTAAGTGAGGTCTTTGCTTCTGATTCTTCCTGGATAAATAAAAGCTAGGCGCATAGGAAGATGGAAAAGATATCTACAGATTTTAATGGCACTTACTTCATTTTTTTTTTTGTCTTTTGCTTCTTCCTTTTTTTAAAGTCGCGCGCTTAATAGATTCCTTGGGTCATCTTCTTAATTCAACCGACATGGAATTGCATCAAAACAAAAGATAGGGAAGACATTAGAAACTAACCTCTTCAAGAGAAATGACTTTTCAAGCTAATTAGGTGACATCTTTATTCACTAAATCTATATTAAACAATATGAAAAGACATCTCTTTAACAATTTCATTATCTATGAACTTTGATAGCCTTCCGGTTTGGCTTCTCCATGCACTCGGCGACCCTTCTCTCCAACATTATTACACCTTGTGCGAGCCATTTGGGACTTCGTGTTTTAGATGCAATATATACTATAGAAATCCCAATTATGATTCCTGATGCAAAACCTATCCACACCACTTTTTGTTTAAACCAATTCTCATGCCCTTTGTAGTCAAAAGTTGACGAGGATGATGGTGGAGAAGGTTGATAATCATTAGGGCATGCTTTTGACAATGGAGTTCCACATAAGCTTGGATTCTCACTGAACGAGTCGTTTGAAAATGTGCTCAATTTGTTGGGAAGAAGTACACTATCAGTGCCATAAATTGTGTACAACGCTCACTTTGGTGCCAAAAGTTTCTGTCGGATCACTTAAGTGTCAAATCGGAGAAAAATGATCACTTTGGTGCCACCGGTGAAAGATTCCGACCAAAATGATTACGTGGCTTTTAAAAAAAAAAAACGACAAGGCCTTTAAACGACGTCGTTTTCAGTCCTCCTTAAGAAAACGACGTCATTTAGCCGTCCTACATGGATGGCCTCAAAAACGACGCCATTTAACTCATTTGGGGATTTTTTATTTTATTTGGGGATTGAAATTAGGGTTTCGTTGCTCGGCCTCCGCCGTCGCTCACTCAGCTACCATTGCTCGGCGCTGTTCAGACGCCCTCGATGGCACACGAGGGAGCACCAGCCTCAGTCGCCGGAGCCTAGGTATTGGAAGACGTAGGCCAAGCACTCGTCGGGGAGATCGGAGATGGAGAGGGAGACATCAATGGCGGCGCACTCGTCGACGGCCTCCCCGAGCACCGGCTAGATCACAGCTTTCGACATGGCCGCCAAGTGTTCGTCGTCGAGGTTGGGGTCGGGGTCGGGGTCGGAGCCGCGGCAGTCGAGTGGCCATCGTTGGGGTCAGGGTTGGGGTTAGGGTCGGGGTCGGAGCCATAGTCGCCGAGTGGCCATCGTCGGGGTCGGGGTCGGAGCCGCGGCCATCAAGTGGCCATCGTCGCGGTCGGGGACGGGGTCGGAGCTGCGGCTGCCAAGTGGCCATCGTCGGGGTTGAGGTCGGGGTCGGGGTCGGAGCCGCGGCCACTGAGCGCGGGGCCGTTGAGGACGGCGAACGGCGTCGTTTTGGTATTAGAGTTTTGAATTGGGGGAGACACCAAATGGCGTCGTTTTGGTGTTAGGATGCCGACTAAACTCTCCGGCGAGCCACATCAGCTTAAAAAATTAATAAAAAAGTGTCATGTCGGATTTCCGGCCAACCGGATCGGAGTTGGCACCAAAGTGAGCGTTTTTCAAACTTTTTGGCACTTAAGTGATCCGACAGAAACTTTTAGCACCAAAGTGAGCGCCGTACACAACTTATGGCACTGATAGTGTACTTATCCCCAATTGCTTGTCCCGAGAAATTCGACCAGTGAGTTGGTTCTTTGAAAGGTTTAAGTATCTAAGGAATGTCAAATCTCCCAATTTTCTTGGAAGTACCCCACTAAGCTTGTTTGAAGAAAGATCAAGCCATCCAAGATTGATCAAGTTCCCTAGAATCAGAGGGATGGAACCTGTAAAGTTGTTATAAGAAAGGTTGAGCCATACGAGAGAGTGAAGATGTCCAATAACTTTTGGGATATCCCCATGAAAAGAGTTGTTCGACAAGTCAATGGTTGTGAATATAGTGAAGATTTTTACTAGTTGAATCTCTTGCCCTTTCATCCTCATAGTCATGGAATTTTCATATGACTACCCTTTGAAAGACCGTGTCATATACAATGATTTGTTTTGCCCACTTTCACCTGTCACCATGCTCTTAAGGTTCATTATCAAGTTGGCTGGCAAAGCACCCCCAAAATTGTTGTTAGAGAGGTCTAAATTATGTAACATGGGAAAAAAGGTGAGCTCTCCGGGGAACGTTCAAAAGATCCTTTAAAATTGTTGGACCTTAGAACGAGTACTTTAAATTTTCGAAGAGTTCCCAACCATTTCGGGAACGTATCCTCTATCCGATTGTCATTGAGATTAAGAACTTCCAAATATTCAATATTGATTAGGGATCGGGGCAAAGTGCCTTCAATCCAATTTCTACTCAAGTCAAGAGTCATCGAGTTATTTCTCGAAGAAAATTATTGAGGAATTGTGCCCTCAAGGTGATTCATTTGTAGGTTCAAAAATTGCAAATAAGTGCTCAAATTTGTTAAGCATCGAGGCAAGCTACTGGTTAAGCTGTTGTTAGGCAGGTTAATGACCTTGAGCTTGGTGGCATTGCATAACAAAGAAAGGATCTTTCCTATGAAATTATTACTTGCAATGGAATAATAAAATGTGACTGGCGATGGAAGTGGAATTAGCCCTTCAAACTTGTTGTTGGACAAATCTATTATATATAATGAGGTGTTTGAGAAAACCTCTATTGGCAACCCTCCAGTAAATTGTTATTGCAAAGAAATAAATGTGAGACCCTAAAGGCAGTGAGGTTGATCTCACCATGAAAATTGTTGGATTGCAAATCAAGGGATCCCAATTTCGATGCTTCTAGCCAATTTGGGAAGATACCACTAACCTCATTGTGACTTAGATTTAGTGATCATAAGTTGATGAGTTCAACTAAAGAGCGCAACAATGTCCCTTCCAATTTATTGTTGCTCAAACTTAGGCTTTGGAGACTAGTTATATTACCAAAACATGGTGGCACATTTCTCGAGAGATTATTGTTAGCCAAATCTAAAACTTGAAGTGAACTCAATTGGCAAATTGAAGGGGGAATCTCACTAATGAAATCCTTGGAGCCAAGGTTAAGACATGACAATCTCTTCCAGTGCAAATGTTGTATACCCCCTCATGCTGGTTATGACAAAAAATTAAGATTTCCAGGGTATCATGATTCATTCCCCAAAACCACCTTGGGATCTCCCCACTAATGCTATTATAAGACAACGGCAACTGTTCAAGCTTCGGGAAAAAGAGGGAGATATTGGGATGGAGAGCGCCGCGAAGCCAACTACAGGCAAGATTGAGAATGATGATGCTGCCATTGATATGATCGCATCTGACACCGTCCCACAAGCGGCAGTTCACCTCCTTATTCCATGACTTCTTCCTTGGACGACTAAACATGAGACGATCAGAAGGTGATGCTGTGCTATCAAGCACGAAGGAAGTCACAAAATGGAGCAAGGCATTGCATTGAACAGGAGGGCAAGGCGAGGGAGGAGTAGGAGGCAGGGGAGGCGGGAGGAGGTAGGTTGCGGGGTGGGCAGGACTCTCGAGATATGGATTGATGCGGGAGATATGTAAAAGGGCCGAATGAAAGTAAAGGAGGAAACAGAAGAGGTTGAGGATTTGATGCCACCCCATTTTGCAGTTTAAGCATGCGAGTGAGGGCTTCAATTTATGAAGTGTGAAGTGAGGGACACAAGTCTCTGATAAGGCAAGTTTAACTTGCCCTGGGGTTGGGAGTTAATTGAAGGAAGCCTTGAGTTGGGCGCGTAAGCTTAAGGATGGTGCGGCTTTTCGATGGATAGCTTTTTCAATCTCAATCATAGGTTTGAGAGATCTATAATATGCGAGATCCATCCACTAGAAAAAGTTAGTATATCCCGATCATTTTTTCTTTTTTGTAATCACTTATTAATGTTAAAAGCCACTAGGCTATTAGCGCCGCTCTATTATTCGCTTTAGCACGAAGGTGAGCGCTTCAATTTGGATAGCCCTTCTAAAGTGTGAAGTGATCGACACGTCTTCTGTAGAAGGTCTGTTGGTGGGTTCATAAAATGAAATAGCTGTTCTAGAAGCTTTGTCGGTCGTATTGTTGACTATACCATCACCATAGTGATGTTTTCCAACAGGACTAAGATGGAATACTATTGTGGGCCAAATTAGTCCAAATTGTTTAATATTACCACAGAGACTTTGAAATACATTGGTAAAGTCCCATTCATATCTGTCCGACCACTGAATCTTTTATTTTGCCTAAACATATGACGAATCTCCATTCCAGAAGCTCTGCCACCCCACCATTCACTTCGGCAGAGGGGCGAGTTTATTGGCAATGGGGATAAGGATTCAACTCATCTAGCCCTTATAATAAGCCGAGTTATCAACGCAAGTCTTCTATGAAAGGTGGGTCGGTGGGCTCATGCCAAACGTGAAGTACGGTTCCGACTGCTCTTGCCGAAGGCTAAATGTAATGAGATTGGATTCCCAGGTAAAAGCTTTCTAGTTTTGTCAAAGGTAAACATCCTTTAGAAAAGCAACAATAAAGCAGCAAGGAATGGCTTTCCAAATGACCAGAAAAGCCATTCCAAATGTCCAGGAAATGGCTTTCCAAATGACCAGGAAAGTTCGACCAAAAAAAGAAAAGAGAGAGACCAGAAAAGGATGTTTAGATAGAACTGAATGTCACATTTCCTTTTTCTTTCGGGTGTCTGTTCATTTCATCTCTAAGATCACAAGACAGTTATTTGGTTCATTTTCCTACAGTCCCGTAAGACTAAAAAAGGAACCGTTTCTTCACTGTAGGCTCTGCATATTTCGAGAAAAGTGAACAAATTGGAAAACATTATCTTAAAAGTGATTGCTTATATCGCTTAAGATAATTAGTCAATTTAGGATGTTTTTATTATCCACGACAATTTATGTTTGAACATTTTCATAATTGATGAAAATACTTTTTATTTATTTATTTTTGTGATCGATACAAGCGATTATTTTTTTAAAAAATATTTCTCAAATTATTTATTTTTCACAAACCAAAGCGAAAATCATAAATAAGAGTTTAAAGTGTATTTATTTTCTCAAATAAGAGTTTAAAACGGACATTATTTCAACTAAGAGGCTGAAGTGTCCTTATTTTCTCAAGTAAGGGTCTAAAGTAGATTTTTTTTTTTTTTTTAAATACGAGCATGAAGTAGTCATATTAGTTTTAAATGAGGGCATGAACTCATTGTTTGATGAAGAGCAATTTCGTCTTTTAAATTTCTTATTTTTTTCTATTGTTTCTTTAAAAAATAAAAAATAAACTAAAAAAAAAGAACACACAAGAGGGATCCTTCCCATCTATGGGTGTCACGGCGACAATGGCCAGCGACCCTTGCCCAAATCTAGGAGAGGGTCGCTGCCCTTTCTCCTCTCTAGCGAGGGCCCACCGGCCCTCACCTAGTACCCCCCGACCTATATGGCAAGGTTTGGAGGCACTAGGTGAGGGCCATCAAGCCTGCGTGAGGGCTAGCGACCCTTGCCTAAATTTTGGAGAGGGTCACCATCCTCTCCCATCTTTGGCGAGGGCCCGCCGGCCATCGATGATAGGGCAACAGCCAGAGGCCGGAGGACTCCCTCTCGCCTCTGTTTTTCCTTTTTCTTTTTAAATTTTAAATTTTAAATTTTTAATCTAATTTAATTTAAATTGTATTTGGAATAAAATATCCCTATTCAATCGGAATTTTTTGCCAGCCAGCGAGTCGGCAAGAGTAGGCCATTTTTTTAGACTAATATAGCCATTTTAGGCCTTTATTTGAAGCAAGGTCAATTTCATGCCATTATTTAAAAAAACTAAAGTACTTCCTTGTTTGAGAAAACGAAAGTATTTCGAGCCCTTATTTGAAATTTTCCCGGAACCAAATAAAGCCTTAAATTTCTTGAATTTGACATAATTTACTTAAAATTATAGTGAGGTTGATTGCACTTAGAGATAGTGATTGTGCTTTATGGATTATGACTTACCAATATGGTCATAACTTATTTGCCCTTGTAACTAGTAATTTACCTTTGTACATCGTAATTTATCTATGGAATTCGTAACGACTATTATTACTTAGTAATTAAGCAGTAACCTAGTAAAATACCTCGAATTGTTGTACGTGATGGTAGTTATGCTTAGTAATTATCCTGAATAATTGTAATTTTCCTACCAATCTTTGTAAAATACAAGTTAATAACCATTTTTCACATGTAATATATCTAAAACTCTTGTGAGGTTGAATATCCGACCGTCCTGAACTTTCCATGAAAAATTGTAATCAACTTGAATTCACGATTGATCTTTTTTTTTTCCCTATTCTTAGTAACTTGTCTCTAAGATCATAGCATTACTGCATAATTGAAAGGCCCTATCAGTGAGTGATCCCCATATGTCGTAGTTTTTCTTAATCAAAAGTACCATAAATTATATAGTCAATAATTTCTGTGACGAATAACAAGGATCGAAGTTCCTCTTCGACTTTCAGTAATTCAAAACTTCCGCACGCTAACTGAACAAACTGAATTATATCACTACCACGATTCAAAACAACAGAAAACTCCTTGAGCCAAACCTTTTTATAAATGACTTCCAAGTCATACTTAAGCAAACCCTTCAAGTACAACTATAGTTAGAGATTCATCTTTCTATTACTTTGTTACCACAACGAAAATCCTACAACCTTCACTGAAAATTCTGCTGCACTACTTTGATAAAAACATCTCAAAAACATTCTTCCCTTGATCGATGCATGGTCGACCCATTCATGCTCTTCTAGCCATCCTAGTGGCATCCAATCTGTAGTAATGGTACTTACGCCCTCCTGGACTTACGCGGACAGTTCCTAACCCGATGGCCATGCTGGCCACATTCAAAGCATGCTCTCGTTGAATTAGGACACTGGGCTGATTCATGCTTCCTTCCACAAACTCGGCACACGATCGGTGAGTCCTCTGCCTCCTGTCGGGTGACAGCATGTATCCTTCCTTGCACTAGGGGTCTGTTCCAAGTACCCCACTAAATGTCCTGAAGCATGTTTCCTCTATTCTATCCTATCAACGGCGGTGTAGAAACAGCTGTGGTTCCATCCGTCTATACGGACAATCTTTGATCAAATGGCCTTACTGGCGACACTTGTAACAAGTCCTTTACCTCTTACAGCACGGGATAGATCCATGTCTTTTCTTACAGACATGACACACATCGATCGAGTTGGGCACTGACCTTCCAATTCTACTCTTCCGGTTAGGTGAAATGGGGCACCTTTCTTCTGACATCGGCATTTCCCCCAATCGATTTCCATTTCTGCTTAAACTGAACTTTGACTCAGATATGGTGGCTTGATCCTCGATCACAACTCCAGATTGGGCCTCAACAGGCGTGGCAACAACAATGGTCACAACACTGGCAAAGGTAGAAACAACGGCAATAGCGGCGGCTCGGTCCTGAGCTTACTGACCCAAAATGCTTCCCAAAGACTCTAGCACCTAAACAATCCCGTCGAACCTAGGATCATTCGGTGTTGTTACACTCTCAGTACCGACTTGCGACGGTACTCTCACACTCGCGCTGGTCTAAGCCTGCGCTCTACCTCGGGTGCCAACTCTTATCAGCGTCCTACCCTGAGGTATAGGTCCTATCGACCTCCTCTAAGGAGTTCTCCACTCCTAGTCACTCATCCTATAGGCTATTTATAGACACCTATTTTCCGATTCCAACATCAGGTTAGAATTTGAGTGACCCCACAAACAAGCTATCAATCAGCTATCACTCACATGCATTAGCATATTAAAAGCCTTTCCTACTAACTATCCCATGACTCATCGCACCTTATCACTCCATACATAGACCATGCTCTGATACCATTTGTAACCACTCGGGCCCCAAGACACTTTGCATTTCACTCAATGCTTCCACTTAAAATAGTGATCCCGGCCATTTTTCTTCATATTAAAAACATCTGAGAAAGTAGTTGTGTGAGTGGGTACACAATCGGATTCGAACTAGAAAAACTAACACCATTCTTTTTTTCAAACCCCACTGCTTGATATAATACTTAAAATCCATTTTCGGTGTCAAACCCAACACTCGGGATTTTCTGAAGAAATTATATACTTTTCACAATCACCACTCAGTTTCACAATTCAGCAATCAATTGCACAAATCATCACTCAATTTGCAATATCTAATCATCAAATTCATAATCTGAATACATAGCAGCGATCAACGCGAAATTCTGGGAATTTAGGGTCCCAAATTAATTTTCGGAATAAATTTAATGTGACGGCCCGAGTGGCGGTGCGCGAGGAGGAGGGATGGCGGTGCGTCCGCGCCTCAGTCCCCGGACGTGCGCAAGGAAGGGGTCCCTGTCCCACATCGCCTAGGGAGGAAGTCTTGGGCCAGTTTATAATGGCTTGGGCCCCTCTAACCTGTATAACGCGTTTTAAAACCGTGAGGACTCAGTGTCCAAAGCGGACAATATTATACAGTGGGGCCCGGGTCGTTACAAATGGTATCAGAGCCGACTCCCGACCGCGTGTGGGGCCACAGCGAGGGCGTTGTGCTCCCAAGGAGGGGAGAGTGTGACGGCCCGAGCGGCGATGCGCGGGGAGGAGGGATGGCGGTGCGTCCGCATCTTAGTTCCCGGACGTGCGCAAGGAAGGGGTCCCTGTCCCACATCGCTTAGGGAGGGAGTCTTGGGCCAGTTTATAATGGCTTGGGCCCCTCTAACCTGTATAACGCGTTTTAAAATCGTGAGAACTCAGTGTCTAAAGCGGACAATATTATACAGTGGGGCCCAGGTCGTTACAATTTCTCTTAAGTGTTTGTAAGTTTCTATCTTTTTAAAATCATCCGCGGTTAAAATTCTTCTTTTTACTCTTTTATTTAACAATCCAAATTATATAGGAAATCTGTCCCGAAAATTGCGTGATCTTCCGTTTTCAACAATGAGTTCGCATAGATGGGATTGATCGATTAGAGATTTATGTTTCCTTTGTCTCTTTAAAGAGTTCTTACTGCTTTTCCAGGAGATTTCTGTTGGGATTTTGTTTCGATAAACAAGAATAGATGTATAGGTAAATTCGAATCAAAATGATTCGCAACGGGAGTAAAAATGCCCATACACGTATTTCCAAAAACATTATTCGTGCATTTTAATAAAAACATATAGAAAAGAGAATGAGGCTAACCACGTTACCGTTGGTCTTTACTCAAAAAGTTTAGTTTTAATGTTCTTCAGATTCTAACCATGAGTATCTGATGTACTCATAGCGTTGGTTTTGACACTCTTTTGATATGTTAAGATCCAGACCGCAAATGCCTGATATCTTCTTCTTCTTTTTTTAAGAGAGCTTACCATGACAATTGTGCTAGCAATTGCTCTTGTGTGTGACTATTTAATTGATCAATGTCATCACTTAACCATTGTTGATCATCCATTTGATCTCCTCTCCCAATCACCTTTTATAACTAGTTCCAAATCACATTTAATTCATCTCATTTACTTTAAAACCATTTCAGAGAATTAATTCGGCTGAATGCCTAAGGATGTAAGTTTTGAGACCGTTTTAGACACTAATTTGGGTATTGGTTTTGTAATCATTATAGAGCA
Source organism: Eucalyptus guilfoylei (assembly GCA_016097605.1). NCBI lineage: Eukaryota > Viridiplantae > Streptophyta > Magnoliopsida > Myrtales > Myrtaceae > Eucalyptus > Eucalyptus guilfoylei. The sequence goes on from CM027869.1 coordinate 24,339,011, forward strand.
TTATTCCAGGCATTAATTTATAATCGTCACAAGCCTTTATTCTGGGCATTTACTTTGTAACCATTTAATTTGACTGTTACATCTGAAACCATTTTAGAATATTAATTGGTTGTTTGAATCTAAAACCGTTTCAAATCATTAAACTACCAATTGATTCTAAAATTGTTTTAGATCATTAATGTGACTATTAAATCTAAAACAATTTTAGACCTTCAATTTAGTCATTAAGTCTGAAACCATTGTAGAACATTAATGTGACCATTAAATTTGAAACCATCTTAGATATTTAATTTATCTATTAAGTCTAAAGATCTTTAATTTGGCTATTGATTCTGAACTCACTTTAGATCATTAATTAGGCTATTAATTCTAAGCTCACCTCAAATTATTAATTCGGTCATTGAATTTGAACCCGCTTAAAATCTTTGACTCTGCCTTAAAGTTCGAAACTCGCTTTAGATTTTTGATTCGGCTGTAAAGTCTAAAACCTCTTTTAGATCTTTTATTTTCAACCCGACTCAATCTAATTGGCTCAATTGCAAACACATTTGCAATATTGTTTCTTCCATTCAAATTTCATTTTAATTGATTATGGTATGTGACATCCCTAAGTTTATCACGGAATTGGTAGTAGGATTTATACTAACACATTAGTACAATTGAGAGAACTGATTATCCCGATCAATCTCTAATTCCTATAAATCATGAGCAACATTTGGCAATATATCATGACTATTCAAACAGTATAAATATTTCAAGAACATAATGAACCCCTCAGCTTTGGTGACCATGTAATTCAATCCTTCTGTCGCACTATGTCTCAATCGAAAAAAGGTCACAAAATTGTTTATCAAGTCACTAATTCGATCGTATGCCCAAATCCAACTGATATGTATTTTACGAGATATGAATTCTTGGTTACAACATTGACCGAGGATTTCAATACATTGTCACAATTAGATCATGTACAATATCAATTTTTATCTTGTATATCTACATACATATAACAAGAAAACATTTCATATTGCGCACGCATGTGCCTTCGTATGTGAACAAACTACCGGCATCAATTAAAAAACGGTTCAACGAAATGTCAATATGTGCACTTATGAGTCATAGTCATGCAACATACAAGTCAACATTGTGCCTCAAGTCTAAGGATCTTACACATGACCAAAGCACAAACGATTAGTCATCTCGCTAAAAGCTTTCCATGTTACTAATTGTTCTATGTATGTCATGTTTAGTGAATTTGTCCTAGACAAGTACCTATATTCTAGTTCGGATATCACTATATCCTATAACTTATGACTCATATCATTTTTGGATTTGGACCAAATAGGTTCAAGAGATGAGAGAATTAAGGAATACTGAATGGTGAAGCTTGAGAACACACCGGTCTCAACAATATCATTAATATACTCTTAATGATCTATTGACCAAAATTGTTTAAAGATTTAGTTTAACTACAAACCTATCACACATATTCTTAATCCTTTAAGATTAAGTTCAACCGTGACTAATCTTATGGATTCATTCATATAAATAGGACGATGAATAAATATTTATTTCCCATTAAGTAAATAATGCAACTTAAATCCCTAACATGCAATTATTACATGGTTGTTTTAAGGCATATAGCTATTAATTTCTTTGCAGTCTGTCATTTTGTTCCCTGCTCATCCATTCTCTTTTAATGAAAATGTGATTGAATTTTTAGTGTGATGCTTTTTCCTCAAAGATACTAAAGATTTTTGTGAATCATGTCATCTTTTCTTCATTGACATTTCTTTTCTATTACGGTGCTATCCGATTGGCATGTGATTTGAGAAGACTTTGTGAATGCCTTCCTTATTACCATTTCGCGCTCAATGAGCAAAATTGTACTTCCACATTTTTACATTGCACAATATTAAAAGTATGCTATGGTGAGGCAGCCAACGCTGCAGAAGTACTGCACTGAGCCAGGTTGATCTTGGTCATGAGCGCAGAAGCAGAGAAGTATAGATCTCACTCGTTGAAAAGGTTTCAAGATTCGAGATATGACGATTCCTCCAAGAAACGTGATAGTCTAATATTACGCCATTGGTGATGAAATCTGAAACAATCCCTTGGAAAAGCCTCTGTCCTCTATCCATCATCTGGAATCTCATTGTGGCCATCTCCTGGATTGCTATAGACAAACGCAACCTTCCGCTGCAAGAAGCTAAGGCCCGATCTGTAGCAAGATGACCTGTCTTCTTGCTTTCGGTTTTGGGCATATGGGCATGAGAATTTTCCGTGAGGTTTACGGCAACTGGCTTCCCTTTTCTCTTCTTAGTCGTGTTCGGCTTTGTATTTTGGGTGGGGGGTCCAATGATCTTGATACGGGCCAGCGCATGGCCGACCCAAGGAAAGAAGTTCTTTCCAGTCCGGTTTTATATTGTTTGACAATATACTGAGATGGTATGTTGAGTGCCGAAGAAGATACCCTTCCTTCGAATTGTTGGGCATTTTCTTTTTATAAGACAATAGGAAAAAGCAATAATGCACAAGCTTGCTCAAGTCAATTTATTATCTATCTTCCTTCGGTTGACAGACTACGAGCAATTATACGAATCGCCTTGTGATTGCTTTTGTTTTTGGACTAATCATGCAAAAGCCGTCATGGAGCTTGTCTTGGGTTTGAATGACGACTAATGGTGGGGTACTAATCACGAATCTTGATCGGCAGACTTGTGCAACAGATTGTGTAATTATAGGACATGAACATGAATCTCTTGATTCACAATTCAACCACTCCAAGCTATTTCAATTTCCTCCTCCAAGAACCATGACCTATTGCTAGAAGACAATTGAATGAACGAGAAGCAGGCCGTTGCAAATAATTTCGACAGTTGAATCCCTTATCGTGATCTCTAAACTCAGTCTAATCTCTCTTTGCATTAAGAAGATCCAGTTCCTTTTCCACGGTGAGTGATGTATGCTAAAATTGCTTCATCAGTCATGGTCATGGATGACTTCAAACGCAACAACGAAAAAGATGTAAACTGATCTTTTAGCAAAGAATTTGTGAGCCTACCCCTATCTCTCACAATCTTCTGGGGAACTAAACTTTTCTATATTAAAAGTATTTTGCGCCCGTGTACGAGGAAAACTACAACCTATCATTATCAAATCCAAAGTCAGGTCCTTTGTGAAAGCGCTAATAAAAACAATGTTTCGGTATTACTTTCATGTCCCTTAGTTCTTCGATTACTGTGACGACGACGAATAGGTATATCGAACCGTATTTGTCGCATATAATTTATACTATTAAATGGGCACACGACATGTTTTGACTTTCGACCTAAGGCAAACTTGGCGAGTCACCTCGAAGATTTCTATCAAACCTCATCTCTCTTCAACGCAGCCTAAAAAGATAAGCTTTCAGCTAAGGAAAATTTTTTTTTTTTTTTCTTCATTGGAATAATTCCCCCCTCCTCAAAACGACCACCGAAACTCCCGCTTATGGATTCCGACAAAGCAAATCAAAGCCATCTCCCAGAATTGTGGGGCATAAAAAACGAGACAGTAAATCGAATCCATGTACTCTCTGCCCTTTCGACTACCATCCGTGAAAATTAACAAAGAGACATAAACATACGAACCCCCCACATCCCTGAAGTGTCCCATACATCATATGGCCTCGATTTTGGTTGCTTGCACCGATAGAATTTGCTGGCTCTGGTACATGTGAAGCGACGGGACAAGAGAGCTCAGTGTCATTCTTTCATATCCTCCATAAAAGTTCTACTATAAAAATCATTAAAATCGCCACAAAAATTTGAAAATTGTTGTTAGTTAAACCGCCCCCGTGACCTGAAAGAGAAGAAAGATGTTGCAATCTTTTTTGTCACGATCAAAATGGGGTAGAGAGAGAGAGAGAGAGAGAGAGAGAGAGAGAGAGAGAGAGAGAGAGAGAGAGAGAGAGAGAGAGAGAGAGAGAGCACGTCCCAAGCCCTTGATTCTAACAATTTTGGCAGTCTCTAGGGTTTTGCTATTTCTAGACGAGTTTTTGTCTTTTGGGTCACCACTCGCAACTCAGATGAGGCTAAAATCCTGCATTCCCTCTTAGCCACCAGTCCCCATGTATATATGCATGTCATGTGCGTTCCATGAGCGCACCGTGTACTGTGGATGGAGAGATTATACATGATAACAATTATTGTGACATAAGAGCCATTGCTCATTTCATTGGAAAATCCTAAGTTTTTACATTTCTTGTTTCTGTCAACATTCCAATTACTTAAATTGCCACATGGTTACATACATGGTACAAATGCACTCTCAATTGTGCATATACATTATGGCGGTAGTTAACCCAATTGAGATGGCCGTCTCATGATGAATGTAGTCACTCAAAAGTGTATAAGTCCTAATTTCTTGTACCATTCTTTCCCTACTATTTATGTGAGTCGTCCGCATTTTGAAACTGGCTATTGGTTTTTAAACGATGTATAAGATTCAAATGAAATGAGATGTATTGCGAGTGGTGTGCAAGCTTTCATGTTGTCGTGTTGTTTTGGAAAAGCTGAAGATCACGCCAACACAACATATCGTCAACAAATATTACTCTTAAGAGGTTTCATTTTCTTTTCGTGGGTGAATATAGATGTCTCTAGTCTCTTTAAACTATAAACAAGTCAAAGCTACAGGTGTGCCAAAACAAAACCAAATGAGGAGGCAAGGAAAAATTAAGAGTAACATAGAGTTTGAAACAGATGCGAATTGTGATTGAAACTTCCTAATTTTACGTGATACATAAGGCAAAGAAGAAGTATACTGGTAATATTGCATAGATAAAACTCATAAAGGGGTATATTCTCCTCAAATCTCAGTCGAGGGCACAATCTACGCCCAAAATTAACTACATATAAATGTGGGTGATGTCCATAATTGTAACCCACCAATCAGAAAGGTAATTAGAAAATTTCCTTTGACTATGATAAACAAAAAAAAAAGCATGTCCCCTATTTAAATCCATACACAAAGCAAAATTGAACCTTAATTATATGTCGCTGTCATTAAGCTCTCTACATTTTCCTTCTTTGATACTTTGTATGTAATCATTGAGGATGTCTTAGCAGAATTAACTCGAAGATTGGCGATACTATAAAACCAGAGAGGCAAAGTTATATTTTGGATCAGTTTCCAGATAAACTCCTCAAGAGAACATTCGTCCGAGAAAAGACAAAGTAATATAGCTGTCCAAAGTGCGAGCACTCGTTTGTTTGCAAGTGTAAACCCTAGGCAACAGTGGATGATATGTGATATGCTTTGAAAAGTGTCAAGACTTATGGAAAACGACCTGAGAGAGAGAGAGAGAGAGAGAGAGAGAGAGAGAGAGAGAGAGAGATTACACGCACGCCTCATGAAAACGACTTCCTTAATCTCATCTAAACTTCTTGATACGGTCTTAAATTTATTAGTTACTATCATCTCACATTTCGGCAGTATCAGATACACAATACTTTCAGAATATCAATGTTACAACCGTACTCCACGCTCTTTAAATCATCATTTAGTCACTCTCAAGCCCTTCTCTCGTCCCATGCAGAGAGCACAAGCACTTATCGTCCCAGTTTCTGCAACATTTTTCTCTCTTTTTTCGTTTTCTTTTATCAGTCCCGCGTCGTTACATTTGCATGTGAATGTACTTTCCCGAAGAGCAAGTCACGTGTGCTTTGCCAGCAGAGTAAGAAGAATCCTATACTACCGATATGCATGCAGAGGATGTTCGCCATGACAAAAGAAATAACCACAAAATAGCGTTGGACAAAACAACATATTGCATAGTTTTAAAATATCAGCAAAATCATGGTTGGTTGTGTGTGTGTGTGAGAGAGAGAGAGAGAGAGAGAGAGAGAGAGAGAGAGAGAGAGAGAGAGAGAGAGAGAGAGAGAGAGAGACAAAGTTCAATTGCCATGAAGGGGGTACATGCTGTTAGAAGGGATTTTCTATTTTTTCTCTCTATTTTTTTTTTTATAAAAAGAAATGGGTTTGTAATATGCCTTGGCTTGTTTTATTATGAGATTTCGTTTTCATTTTTATAATAATATGGAATGTCACGGGAAGCATTTCTGAATTCAGCTATGCTTTCATTCCATGATTGGGCCCTAAGATATATTCCTTTCTGGGATTTATTTTGTCCCGTTGCTCGATAAATAAAATTTACAAGTAGACACAAAAACGTGGACAGGTCAGCAATGCACTATCACTTTTGCTCGAATCATTATGATGATAAAAAAAAAAACTAAAAAAAAAAAAAACACAATTCGATTGCGTCTTCATAATTGTGGCACACTGCGAAGGTCTGTACTAGCGTCGCCACGCTCAAAATAATTCATGCGACGTCGGACATCATCAAACAATGTCATTATGCAAGCATAATCATCCGAAAAGAATCTTCCAAGGTCCTCCACGATTTTCCTACGTGTTATTTGATGGAAAATAAGCTTGCCATGTTCATCTCTTAGAAGGTTTTTAAGTTACCTAGTCTCTTTCAATGACTATTTGCGTAAATAATGTACCTTCTTTTGGGCCAGGATTACCTAATTAGGGACATACATGTAACGTTAATGAGAAAATTGTCCAAAAATCTTAAATCTATTATCAATTGAGTCATAAACCCTTTCACGTTTTGCCAATTAAATCCATTCAGTCAATTTGGGCTAGAAATCACTAACATTGACACTAAGCATCCTGCATAGCATGGCTAGTGTTGACGTTGACAATTTTTAATAATATGTTAATATGTTTATTTATTTATTCATTTCCTTTTTTTTCTAACCCTAGGCCAATGACCCTCACCCGGTCTGGGCAAGGGCATTGTGACCCTTGCTGGCCAAAAGGCGAGAGCCAATGTCCTCACCCAAGGGCAAACCTAAGGTTAGAAGAAAAAAAGAAAAGAAAAAGGAAAAAAGAAAAGAAAATAACAATAAAATAATATAAAATTCGAAAAAATATTGAAATATTAGTAATAATTGTTTACATTAGTATCGGTTTTGTCACATAGGATGGTCAATACCTATGCCAGCAATTTCCAGCGACGTTGACCAAATTGACTTAATCGGTAAAACGTGAAAATGTTTATGACTCAATTGGTAAAATCGAAAAATTTAGGACTGAATTCCAAAAGTGCAACAAGTTTAGAACTTTTTAGATAATTTTTCCTAACATTAATGATATACGGATTATTAGTTCCTAAGGTGATGTGACAAGCCCTAAGACATACACAAGGGCTGACCAAGTGAGTTATCTTCCCAAACCCAACCATATTTGAAGCGCATTGCTTCGCAAATTAATTTTGTGATTTAGTTTTCATGTCTAGCATTAATTTTAATGTAATAGTTGAGATTGTATGATTATCTATTGAACTTCTCGTGCTTATCAGTTAATCACGTCTTAGTTTTATATGATAACTAGTGATCTGGCATGAGTAGTTCTTAAGGAAGTGGATGAAGCGAGAAGTTACTAGAGATATGTTCATTATGTCCTTTTTCCTCTTTCCATTGTTTGATAAAAAGGTAATTTAGGAATGTCCTGTTAATGAGACGAAAGCCTATTTTTAGCTTAATTACATAGAAGATGGTCAGGTGTTTCTACCACTCACTTGTTTTGACTTAAAGAATACAAGCTTACCGCAATTGTTCAGCTAAACAATTTTCATTTTCAATTTTATAGATGAGCACAAATGGTATTGAGGTGCAAGTATATGTATCAAATTGTTGTGACTTCAATTTGTTCTTCTAATTACTCGTGCACTCACATTCAATTGAACTAACGCTAGGCGTTCTTCCTTGCATGTGCTACAAAAAAAAAAAAAAATATATATATATATATTGAGTTCAATAAGAAGAGAGCAACCCGTGACGCTCTTCAAAAACAGACATCACACATCATGTCATCAGTTGATGTGATGTATGGCAATCAGTAATAACGTATTATTTGAATATACTTATGCTCTAAACCAAAAAAGACACGAAATGATGATTATATCAAAATGTATGTCAATTTGCTGGTTGTAATATGATGTTGCGCATGCTGAACATCGAAATATTTCATTTTTAGACAGGGCCTACCACCATTCTCTGGATTTTGTCTTGATGATGAACTGAACAATCTTTTCAAAATTTCGTAGAACTAACAAATAAGTTAATATGATGAATCTAGAACATTATGGCAAATCAATCACCTCGATAAGCACCTTCCATGGTCCTTCTTCTCCATTTTTTTGGTTCTGCTTAAAATCTTAGAATGTCTTGTTAAAGATTAATTTCTTGACGGAGTACTGAGTTTCCTTCCCCGTTTGGCATCATGCAACATTTGGGGTGGAAATTGATGGGTTGAGGGAGTCACAGGCTTATAGATGTGGGAAAACGTGCGAAGACAAATTGCTTATCTGGTTCGAATTGTATTTTTCCTTATGTTTTCTCGAAATGTCATCATGCTCATGAGCTTCAAGACACCTAATTGGACAATATACCCAAGCCTCCTGTGGTGTCAGATGTTCAATCATGCTTCAAAGAAATCTTTTGGGCGGAGATAATAAGACAAGCGGATTTGTGGTATCCCAGAAGAAATTAAACTGCATTATTAGGATATATATCGTTTTTTAATGGAAATAAGCCACATTATTCTCGCAGAATAATTGAACATAATGCAACTGTTATAAGCATAGTTTGCAGTCTTCATGAGACAGATATGAATGCGTCTTATGTTTCAGTCTTCTATAATATTATATATGTGAAAAATTTATGTAACTTCACTGTCCATGTATGTTATATATAAAATATGCATAAGTATGTCAGCTCAGCTATGACCGAGTCAATTGGACTTCCCACAACACCGGAAAAGTTACTATTTTAAAGAGCACGGCCATGGCTGGAGGCCTACATGTACAGATCCGCACTCTACCACTTATTAGATTTATATTCAATAAATTGTCACCTAAAAATTCTCTGTCAATATTTCAAAATGCAAACTAAAGTAATTGTTCATAGAATTAATGCAGCTACTACAAATAAAAGCTATGTAAATACACAACCCGTATGAATACCACATAGGTAGACTTGTTCGAGAAACAAGTCCTCATAATTAAGAGAAACATTCAAAGTAGTTAATCTATACGTACAAGAAGACAAAAGCTAAAATTAATCAGCGAGGGAAAATTCTTTTTCCTTTCCACATCTAGATAACACGGTCGAGAACATAAATTCCATCATCTCTAAAAGAAGTGATATACTAAAACCCCTTTACATTAGAATTTTCTTATTGAATAATGATGTGTCGAATATCCCACTAAACGTTCGAAATAAGTGGGATTCATATAGAAAGATGCTAAAAAATCTACTATGACTTGCTATATGACTTGGTAAATACAATTCGGTAAAAATGTTGGTGCATGTAGCATTTCTCCTATGTGCGAAATTGAATATGGTGAGTTGGTACACAATTATTTTTCTCTTCTTCTTTTCCCTAAAAACGTTCAGATATATTTGAAACAGTACATATGTTAGAGAACAATGTATCATCAAGATATAGCGGACTGCAGCCGTAAAGTGGTAAAATTATTTACGAGAAATTACATTTTACAAGTGGTAAATTGACCTAGCTGACTCTTTTAGAATCTAAAAACCTAAAGAGTATGGCTGCATTTTAGGGGAAGGCAAAGGGACTAGAAATTGGAGCAGGACTATAATGTATCGAGAGAGCAATTGTTTTGTAGTAATGATTAATGGGCACACATGTGAATAGATGGGTACGTGATTTGTCTTTGTGGAATGTAGACAATGTTGGAAGTAAAGCACAGAGAGAAAGAGAGAGAGAGAGAGAGCTCCAAACTTACATGGCCAAGCAAACGCAAGAAAGAAAGGGTAAGGGGGGGAAAAAGAATTGTTTTGGGTGTATCTTTTAAAGTATCTCGTGATGCATCCATTTATTAGAGCTGGCTATTCACAGCCCTTTTTTTGTACACCCACTGTTTATGGAATCTCTCTGTGCATGGTCTCTCTGTACTTCAACGGGGGGCTAATGCCTGCAAATAAGGACACAGCTCGTGCATGGGCAGCAATAAATTTCAAAAGGTGCTAAAGATAAAGAACTTAATTCCTAACCAATGAAACCCTAATTGATGAACCAATGCCTTTGCTTTCCAACCTTTATATGAACTTCTCCATTTCATTTCTTTATGGTCCATTAGTTTGCTTCAAAAGGTTGTGAATTACGAGTAATTAATGACCTATGGAAGGGTAGTTTGTGATCGAGAATGAAAAGTGCTTGTCCTGCAAGCATGGACAAAAACCTCGAACAATAAGATGATGCGGGAGTTCATCTGTCCCGCGAGGTTCATGTCTCGACAGGAATGTACTTTAGGGGGTGTATACGCTTTTCTGTTTTCAATAGTGTTTTATCTATGCATGGACGTGTTCTCAAAGAACGTACCAGTACTAGCCATTCCTCAAGCAATAATAAGATGTGAAGCGAGATGCCATTCTTGAAACATCCAGCGGGCGTGATAGGCAAAGAAGGGAGTAGCCTACTAGAGGAGGAGGAGGACGATGGGGAGGACGATGAGATGCTTTTCTTCCTTGTTTTTAGGGAGAGAGGGCTTGAATTTCCTCGGTTTTACTGACTTCTGTTTAATTTTGGAAGAGAAGTGATGGAAAAGGCGTTGTGATGTGGCACGTGTGGAGAGAGAGAGGGAGAGAGGGAGAGGACAAAAGGTGACGGCTGGTGAGAGAGAGGGAGTAATGAAAAGGTCCCGTGAGGAGAATTTGGAGGCATTCAAGAGTCACAACTAAAACATCCAATTTTTTGGTGGCTTCCTAGTCTTCTTCACTCCTTTCGATGGCCAATTCCTTTCTCCATCCCCAACCTCTTCCTTTCACGAGCTCCTCGTCCCCCTCCCCTCTTCCCCATTATACCCCTCCCTTTTCTCTCCTTTTTCTTTCTCTCTCTTTTTTTTTTGGGGGGGGGGGGGGGTTGGTTGGATGGATTTTGCATATCAAGCCTCGTTAGAGATTCAAGAGGAAGTAAACGATCTTATTGTAATGAAGTAATGCTTTATTCCGATTCCAAATTAATTGATCAATACAGAATATAGTGAATCTTAGAGGAGATGCGTAATGAGCTATTTGTATAAAATATATGCTATAATGTATAAAGTATTAGTTGATTTGTAAAGAGTCATAGTAAATCCCAAGAGATGACAATCAATCAAAACAAAGATCTTGAGCATGACTTTTCACCATCAAAATTGCAATGAGATTGGCTCGGCAACTTTGACGTATGAGTTATGGTTTGGACAATTCAAACCTATGTTCATGATGCAAGTTCAAATAACCATAGCGAAAACAGATTCAGGTTCCAACCTAATGAAAATAATTGGTGATTTAGAACTTAAAACATTAGTAAATTCAACATATAACTCGGACCTCTCTCTATGTGTATATATGATTAGTTTGTGCAAGTAATGCTAATATTCAAGTTCATTTAAAAAATGAGTTTATGAATTTATATCGTGGCAAACAATTAGTGAACATATATGTGAACTAATATGAATATGCCAAGCAGTATTCAATATTCATGACATAGTGTTTAATTCGTCAAAGTACAAACCGTAAAAATATCCACAAAGACCCAATATGAGAAGAATGCAAGTCCAAAAACCTCAGTTAGAGCCACTAGTATAATGTCTAATGAAGTCTTTGGTAGGAATTTTTGCCAATCATATATTAATTTTTTCGATGCACACTTTTGCATAATAGTACTTAAAAGTTCAGACAATTCCTTTGTTATTTGATTTTGAATCAATGAGTGAATTATTCAATGCCATGAAGAATAAAATTTGATATAGTTAGAAATAACTTTTCCCACTAATTGTACGCTCTCCCGGCACGATTGTCCACGTTTTGGAGAGATCAACCTTGAAGTATAGCTGATTCAAAACTTACGATATCGTCAACAATTGTGGACAAAATCCTTCTTAAAAGAAACAAAAATTCTTGTAAAACCAGCTGCAATCCGGTTCCACTGCATGTCAATGCATCTTTCTGAATTACAGATAGGAAAAGCAGAAACATATAATTGGAACATAACAAAGAAGAAAGGATAACATTGTAAATTCACGGAATAGAATCAAAATACTATATTATTCTTGTGAAGGAACTGAGGCAGACATTGGGATGCAAACGGGGGAATTAGAATAGATTCGAGAGCTCTCGTTCCCCTCTTTAAACAGCCTCAGGGCTTGCAGTTTCGGAGTGAACAAAGGAGGATTATAGAAAGACAACGAATTTTATTCCGAGGGCTGGAAAAAAAGAAGAGAAAAAAGGAAGGAGGAAAAGAAAAGAAGGCAGAAAAGATAGCATGGTTTCGAGAGAGCAAAAGAGGGCAGTACTGCATGAGAAGCTGCAACTTCTTCGTTCCGTTACAAACTCTCATGCAGTAATTCCCTTCTGCGCTTCTTCTGATTCCTTTGCTTCCATTGGCTTTCTTCTTATTTCACCAATGATGCCACCTCCGATTTTGCTATGTAATATGATGTAATTATACCCAGACAATGAAGAGTTTCCTTTTTTCTTTCTAAAAAACTTCCCTTCGCTCCATCTATTTTTCTATTTCGACTTCAATTCTCTGATTTGGTGAATATTTAATCTTATTTAGGGTCATATCCTCCCACCCACTTCCTCCCCGTTTTGATTTTGATGCAGCAAGTGATTTTCTGATGAACTGATTTCTGTTAATTCTTGATGTTCCTCATATTTCAATCAATCTAGAGGGGATGGATATGGGGGAATGTTAACTCATCTCAGTTTTAATGGTGTGGGATGACTTTTATTAATCGCTTATCAGGTTCAATCAATTGAAAACAGTCATTTTCGGAATAAAGATTAGAATAATCACTTTATTTGAATTTCTAGTACCATTCTAATGCCGAACTTATATTTCTTCTTCTCATATTTGTCAGCTAAACAAGACCTCAATCATAGTAGATGCATCCAAGTATATCAAAGAGCTGAAGCAGAAGGTAGAAAGGCTAAATCAAGATATAGCAATTGCAGAAACTTCAAGCCAGCAACCTCAATTGCCTGTGGTATGTTCTTATTGTCCTAATATACCATACTATGTTGCTTTCTCCTTCTTTTTGAATCTAATCTTGTCTATCTTCATCACTAAGATGATGCACGCCCTATTTTTTTTCATGAAGTTTTTTTTTTCCTCAGTCAAATAAATTTGAGTTAAAGAAAAACTTTATCGCTTCATTTCCCCATTACTTGTGTGATTTGACTTTTCTTTCACGTTCCTCAATTTGTACTGTTATACTAAACAGCAGGTAACAGTGGAAACCCTAGAGAAAGGTTTCTTAATCAACGTATTCTCGGACAAAAGCTGTCCCGGTTTACTAGTGTCAATATTGGAAGCTTTTGAGGACTTGGGTCTTAATGTTCTTGAAGCTAGGGTTTCTTGCACGGACAGCTTTCGCCTACAAGCATTTGGGGGCGAAGTAAGATTCTTGATCCCATTTTTATCATCTTTATACTTACGTATTCACATCCCCTCAGTATGTACAAAGTTGCGTGCAAAACTCTCTCTCTCTCTCTCTCTCTCTCTCTCTCTCTCTCTCTCTCTCTCTCTCACGCACACCCACCCACCCACCCACGCACTCACACACTAGTTGTGATATCAGATCACGAGATGACACGGAGTGTGTGTTGCATGCGAGAGCTTATTAGAAACGAGACACAAATTTCGGATGTGCATGGTGGTGAAATCAAACGAGTTATTTGACACGACCTTGAGAGTAACTATATAGTTGATTATAAAGAGTTAATAGTAATGATAATATCATACGTTTTAATTTGTTCTGCAGAATGAAGAAGAAGGTGAAATGATTGATTCTCAAGTTATCAAACAAGCGGTAGTGCAAGCAGTGCAGAATTGGAGTGAGAGCAACAATGATGGATGAGAAAGAATGATATAAATCGTTTGCGTCTCTCGTCCTTTGGGTTTCGCAAAGGAGAGTCAGGAGTTGCAAAAAACAAAAGGCAACCTTAGGTCTGAAAACTTCTGAAAGTATCTTTCTTTTCCCTTTAAGTAGTGTCTAAGTACGTGTCATTAGCAGATGCTATATATATCTACGAAATGCTGAAGAGCATATTAAAGAGGTGAATAGATTCCATAAATGGGGGGGGATCACTTCATATAGTCTTCAAGGTTAATGCAATTGTTCCTTCTGAGAAACGTCTATCCATCATCCATAGAGTAGGTTGATTGACATTCCTTGGGGTAAGTACACTAGAAGTACCAAAAGTTATGAACGGCACTTACTTTAATGCTAAAAGTTTATTTTAGATCACTTAAGTGCCAATAAATTTGAAAAACGATCATTTAAGTATTAACGCCGATTTAATTGGCCGGAAATCCGACATGACACCTTTTTTTTTTTTGAAGCTGACGTGGCTTGTTGGAGAGTACAGTCAGTATCCAAACAACAGAACGACGCCGTTTGGCGTTTTTCCCCCAAGTAAGAACCCTAAATTTCCAAATTGAGAGAGAGAGAGAGAGAGAGAGAGAGAGAGAGAGAGAGAGAGAGAGAGAGAGAGAGAGGCATGGGCTTCCTCATTGTTTTCTTCCTTGAAGAACAACACCAGCGGTGGCACCAGTAGTGGCACCTTCGACCCCCCTTCTTCCTCCTCCTCCTCTGCCCTTGCCTCCTATTCTTCCTGCCACTTCTTACTTAAGCAACAACCTCAGCCTCTCCTCGTTCACCTGATCGAGCAACTACGATGGTGGCCGAGCGACGGCGGGCGAACGACGGTGGCCGAGCGATGGCAGTCGGCGTTGGGCAAGGATTGGACAAAGAACCCTAATTTCAGTCCCCATATGAGTTATACGGCATCGTTTTTGTGAGATTGTCCACGTATGATGGCAAAACGACGTCGTTTAAAAGCCACTACAACTTTTTTTTTAATATATAAAAGTCACGTAATTAATTTGGCCGGAATCTCTCGCTGGTGGTACCAAAGTGATTTTTTTCTTTGATTTGGTACTTAAGTGATCCGACAGAAACTTTTAGCACCAAAGTGAGCGACATATACAACTTTTTTTTGGCATTTCTAGTATACTTTCCCAACATTCCTTATTCGTTCAGTTTGAATTTCTGTGGATTTAGTTTCCTCAGTAAGTAATTGTCTCATGGAAAAGTGTAGCTAATATATGATACATATATCCTGCACGCCAAGTTTTTGAGAAGAAAGAATGCTTAACTGATTTATTGACATGTTTATGAGATCGACCTGAGACATCAGTGAAAATGTTTTAAATGGACCGTGTACATCTAGATGCAAGTGTGCATAAAAAGTGGCAGCGTACCAAAGTCGTTGAATAAATCTATTTATGAATAATGAGGGCACATAAATGGTCTGGACACCTGCTTTCTCTTGGCATGCCATTGCCGATGGAGTCCGATGACAATACCCTAAGCTTTGGTGAGGAAAAACTGTACATCGGTCGTCATTTACTCATTCTTAGTTGCCATGTTGTCTACTTTAAGTTAATTCTTTGGTGAGAACTGGTGATTTGATATTGAGTTGCTGCTCTCTACATCGAAATTGTAATAAAGCACGTGTTACAAACTTCAGACAGAGGGACTTTATTATTGCTAAATGGTCCTAGGACTCTAATTTTCCTTCCCTCGATCGACTTGTTTGCATCGGGATGTTAATTAAACACGTGCAAAATTCTAAATCGAGAAGCTTGTTATCACAGTGAAATGATTCTAGGAACACGTAATTTTCTTGTAAACCTGTGAAACCGTCCACATTATGTAAGAAGTCAGATGGGGATTTACATTCTCCATGTTGATCTCTTACTCAAGAAACCTATTTAATCATATCTCTGGACCTGCTTTACAACAACCTGCATCCGCTGCACAACTTGCTTCGCACCCTTTTTAAGTCCAACGCATCTGCCAACGAGCACGAAGGACATTTTCAGCATCGATCAGACCACACGAGCATTCCTATCCTGAAGCATAGTGAGTGGCGATCTGGTCCTAACTGCAATGACCGCATCTCGAAAGAAACTATGCATCCGAGGCACAAATGATCACGAGCTACATTATTGCTATCGTACCAAATGAAATGTGTCGCTCCATCCCATGCCCGCCTACTTGGAGAATCCAGGTAAACCCAGAATTCCGGTGTTGCTTGTCGAAGGAAAGAGCTTCTCAATTTTCCAATCGGAATGTTGGGTCGGGATTGCATCGCAGGTTGTTATGATCAATTCTAAAGAGCACACTGTCAACTTCCTAACAAAGGAAATCGGGAACCTAACTGAGATGGGCCCAGAAAAAGAAGAAGCGAAGAATGGGCAAACAGGGCCATGAATTCTTGGGCCTTCCTTCTTCCACACAAAGCCCAGTTATGGGATTTTTGACGCGACTACGATTCCAATTTTCATAGAGATTGTCGTCATTTGAATGTTTTTCTGCATCTTGGTCTTTGGGAAAGATAATTAAAGCAGGCCCACGATATAAATTCGATAAAAATAAAAATAGATAGACTTCGCTATGAAGGGAAAGGATTCAGTAGACTCAGTGATAAGAGGGGAAGCACAAGAACGTCCTCATCCCTCGTTCAACTCGTAACGACGTATGTACAAAAGGAAATCATGTCTCGTAGAACATAGGAAATCAACTAGAAGCCATTACATTATGTCGAATTATTCATTAGCGATGTTGTCGAACGAAGAGCAGGATCTTCATCTTCGACGCGCCAGGAGCAGATGCTATTTTTCCTGGAGAGAAGCATCTTTAGATAACAAAAAGGTGGAGCTCAATCGCGTCGAGGCTCGTTGGACCGTTGCTCGTAGTAATGGTAAGCCGCTGCACCGGAGAGCACCGCCAACGTCAGGGCCTGTGCATGCATCCTGTAACAACACGACACCATATCGTTTTTTCAGTTACATACACTTCCAAAACAATCTTCATATTCATTAAAAAGATGAGCTCTTCTTGTTCCTGACGAAACCTCTCCGTTTGTTGGTTTAGTAGATTGAAACCAATCCCGACGTTTAACACTCTTAACTTAGACAGCTACATGAGTGGTCCTGCTGACGAGGGAGAGGGAGGAATTACCGAGCATGAATGAGGCGGAGGCTTGGCTTGAGGGGAGACTTAGCGCGTGAATAAGCAAGCGACGCTCCGATTGCCGACGCCCATAGTCCTCCTGCACCAACCCCATCCCCACAATTTAGTTTTCGACGAAATCTTACGGAGTCGTTACGCGATGCAGTTTCGAGATAGATGAGAGATAGAACTGACCAATGCTGGCGAGCTTGTGCTCAGAGACCCAAGACTGAATGGCCTCCATCTTGACTTCTTCTTCTTTCTTGGGAAAGCAAAGCCGAGAATACCGCAAGGTGGGTGGGAAAAGGATAGCTGGAAACGGTGGAACGAGTGGGGGAGTATGGAGGAGTCGGGAAGGCTGGTGCATTTATAGGGAAAAGAGATGGTGAAATTATGATGTTGTTGGCGGCGTTGCTGTTGACGATGATGTTGAAGAGTGTGCGCCTTCGGGGTTTTTGGTGTGTGGCCCTTGGTTTTGTGCACTGGAACCGTGAACTCTTCCGTAAACTACAGGCTTCTCTCATCCGGTTTTCTGTCACTGCGTCTGCCTCTCTCTCTCTCTCTCTCTCTCAAAGGATAGGATAGAACTTCGGAGCAGAGGAAAAGCAAATGTGCTGAAACATTTTCAGACTGCATTCGTACCAGATGTTTCCTCAACAGCGCCGATACTTTCGGTGCCGACTGTTCATTCATTTCGGATAAAATTGGGTCATTTTCCCGGGGCTTTGTGGTCCAACATCGACGTCCACATTATTCAGTGCCACAACAAAGTTGCAACCTCTTTGCACGAATCAAAACCGAGTGCCCACCTTTCTACTTTAAAAACTTACATTGTTGGTTAAAGTCGCGGTTTAATAATTGAATATTGTAACATTACCTCCAGTATTAAGTATAGGCATATTTATTTGAGAAGGCAAACGGAATCTGGCCTAAAAAATTCAAATTTAAAATCACCTAATTTTGATATTATATGCAAATTGTTCTAAAAATTTAAATTTTTAGATGAATATGTAATTTAATATTTTAATATTTTAATACCATATTTGCTTTTTCATTTGCATATTTCCTCGCTTTAAGCTAATATCAAAGTCTAGTTTACACATAAAAGGAAATTTTAAAATATTTATATAATAAATCACGCTTTTATAAAAAAACTTAAATTTTTAGAATAATTAATAGTAATTTCATAAAATTTCATAAAAATTATAATTGAGAAAGTCTATCGCATATATATTTTAACGTCTCCTCTCACGTGTAAGTGAGATTGAAATGATATATGGAATTTGTTGAATGGGGTGGATGCATATGCTCCATAAATTCAGACATAATATGACTCTAAAACTACATTAGACAATCCAAAACGAAAGTTGAATGTGGTAGGTTGCGAGAGAAGGATTTCATGGTCAAATTAGGTTGGATATTTATTTGTTGTCGGGCGGAGAAAAAACAGAAAAGGAAAGAGCACTTTCATGAACAAGAAAGCCCATGTGAAACCACGGAAGCCGTTGGATGTAACGTCAAAGTCACCGACTTTTGGGATTAGTACGAAAACTGTGCTAAATCAGGGGGAAATCCGATGGAGAGAGATCCTTTCTTTCCCTTAATAATGACGCAGCGAAGAGTAATGATAAAATAAAGTACGTTTAAGCATAATAGGACCAACGTGCCTGGGGAAAGGGGGCAGTGAAGCAACACATGTCAATGAAGGCACGAAAGATGCTTTGAGATCTGATCTCAGTGGCCTAACACTAAGAAAGATGCCTAGTTTTGCTGGTTCTCCAGTGGTTTTCGTGTGAAAACCGGGGGTACTTAGTCATTGGCCACGACCACTTTAGGTTAATGAATGTCAGAATATTAAGTTAGACAACGTTTGTAAATCCCGTGAAATGGACTCTCGTTGAGCTAAACTTTGCCTCGTGGAGTCATTGTACTGGGCTATATATAAGAAATAACTTGCACTTTTACAGGATTAAATCTTTAAAAAAAAAAACGTAAACTTTACATCAAACCCTGATTCTTTTCCAAATTTTTTATCTCAAAAAAAATTCTCAACTTTTTTCTCAAGTCCCAAATCTATCTACATGTGCAAGCCATTAATTTGTTTGAGATTATCATATGAAGAGCCTATTATTGTGTCATATGAAGATAAGAGTGTTGATAAAGACTTGAGTTATAATAATGAACTTCTAACTGATCCTAGAGATAAGCATGGGTGTCTCATAAAATCGGGAACTGGACTAGATCAATCTTAATACTGTTTCAATTCTCAGTTCTTGGACTCCTCAGTCTTGTTTTAGATTCCAATTTTTTTGGAATCAATGCCATTTTAAGAATGAATCGAATCGAAAATTGAAGAATCGGAGAACTAGACTAAACCAAGGTAAACCCAAAACTAATATTATCTTTGGATCTTTTCACCGATTTTCATATTAAAAGTATCGAACTTTTAGAATTTGGAACATCTTTTCATTACTATTGTTATTCAACACGTTCTTTCGTTACTAGGATAAGTATTAAACTTGTTGCGGTGGGTTGAAGACGTGTACCCATTGAAATCCACCTACAACATATATGCGTATATTCATTGCAAGAGAAATCTAGTATAATATACACTTTGAAAATTTCAAATTAACTAATCACTACTCTTTCACGTGTGTTCTAGTCTGCTCTTGATCAACCCTTTCATCAACTCTACAAGACAACATAATGATTTTTTTTCGTTAAGTTTGACAGATTACTTCACTCATAAATGGTTCTATTTTAGATGGGTGGTTTTGTTGATGAAACTCTATCTATATGAAGGGAAATTTTTGCTGTTACTTTGATTTTCATATTACCTGACTAAAAAGGAAGCAAACGAAAAAGGAAATGAAACAATGAAAAAAAAAATGCCTAATTTCTGTGTAGACCCTATAACCAATCTTAAAATTGCATTTTTTATTTCATGTTACATAAAGTAGGTTCTATGTTCCAAAAATTGAGGACAGATTTGAAGTTCCAGGTTTCGGGGGAATTTAGACATACTTAAGAACAGCTCATCCCTAACAGGTCTTAATGTCTATAAGTTTGAAAAAATTAGTGACAATTTTTGGACGTATGGGCGGATTTGGCGTTAGAGAGAAAGTTGGGGATTTCTTTATTCTACAAAAAAAAAAAAAAAGTTTGAGACAGAATTGGGCTCTGATAAAAAGTTTGGGGTTTTTTTAAAAAAAATTATGCCTACTTTTACACTTAGACAATTCACATGCGAAAAAATTTAGTTAGGTAATTATCCCGAGACATACGCCACATCGGAGGCGAATCTAATACTAATCCAATTTTCAATTAGTCCAATTAGGACCGCCCGGCCCAGGATGCCACTAGCCCGACGAGACAAGAAACGGGCCTAAATTCCGCTGTCCCCCGATGTTTTGGGCTGAACTTGGGCCGGCCCGTTAACAAGAAAGCCCCTCGCCGGCCTCCGCTTCTTTACTTTTCGCTTCTTGTTCCCCGTTCGGCCGGGGCAGGAAACGACGACGACGATCCAGAAATCTCCACCACATTCCCTGTCGTTCCGATAAAAAAAACCCGAAAAGGGAAAGGGAGGGAGAGAGAGTGAGAGGAAGAAAGGAACTCCAGTTCAACCGGTATTTGGCGCCACATGCGCTTGGCTCGAGCACGATCCGAAGCTGACGATGCTCCGTAGCGTGTAGCAGCGGCCATGGAAGCCGAGGCAAAGAGCGACGCACGAAGGAGGAGGGGGAGGAAGCCTCTCTCGGACCTCACCAACGCCGCCCCTCCGTCCGGGCTCGAGCCCCCTCGCAAGCCCGCCGTTTCGTCCGCTTCCAAGAGGACCGCCCCGAACCCTAGCTCGTCCGGTCCCGCGCCCCTCCCTTCCACGCCTCCTCGCCCGATTGCATCTTCTTCCGGTCAGTTTTTATTTTTATTTTTTTCCTTTTCGGCGGCTTGCGCTGGATTCCGCGTTCCGATTGAATGTCGCGGTGTTATTTGGAGTTTCGAGGATAGCTGTCCTTTTTAGCGACTGTTGATTAGGTGTTCAGACTGTTAGAAACTTTGATGTGGTTGGATAAGGCTGGCTCACTGTGATCTGATCGGTTTTTGGTTCTAAGCATTATCGAGAATCTGAAATGCGTGAGATTGTTATACCTGAAAAGGGTATCTAAGTCGTCAATGAGATTGGGGCCTCGTTTTGCTTAACTTGGTACTTTTTCTTGCCAAATGTTTTGCTGTTTAGGGCGTGATGCTTCCGAGAGGTCCGTGTTCTGTACAACTTATAACCGCCGGAAGCCTGCGGATAAAGGCAAGCGTAAAGAGAAGGGGGTTGCCGTCTCTATGACTAGCTCTCCTGCTAGGAAGATCAGAAATACGAGGTACCCGCCCTTTCTGATATATCGGGTTTCTGCCGTTATGTATAAGATTTGATTTGTAACACTATCTTGGAAGCAAAAGGGAACAAAGAGTGAGGTTGACGTTAATGTAAGATATGCGTTATGTTCAAAATTCAGCAGGAATTTGAATTTTTCAACATTGCTTGTTTGGCGGGGTTGTAACTTCTGCTTTGACCAGTACTGTGGGTTTCAAGTGGTGTGCCGATGCTCTCTTTGTATCATAGTACAGTCAGTCTTATTGGAAGAAACCTGGCGATCAATGCTGGTTTCGCGTGCCATATTTGAGCAGATAATTTGCCTATTGAAAGTCAGGATGATTCACGTGATGAGGAAACTTGCTGCTTGAGTGTTATTATAATATTTTTTTTTTCATTAAGATGGTTGATTAGCACCTTTTTTCATCCTTATTGTGCAGAAGAATTGCGTTTTCTCTTAGCGAAATGACTGTTGTTTATAATTCTAATTTAACTTCAATGGGCATGTACTTCCGTTCCCATTCTCTATTTTTAACGATACCTTTCTGGTGTTTGCTTCTTCCTACACAGGAACAAGCTTAATGATGAAGGAGGTGGTGCTGGATCCAAGTCATGCTCTATTCCAAATAAAGGGGTATTCTGTCAAGATTCCTTTGCATGGTGCACGTATTATATCATCTCTTTTGGCTTTCTTTTACCTCGACCCTTGCTTGTTTTCTTTTATCTCAGTAGATAGACGAACAGTAACTGGACAGTGTTTTGTGCTCAATTACGTTTGGGATGTTGATGCAGAAGCAGCAGAAGCCACCATCTAGGAAAGATGTACCTGATGATTCCTTGCAAGATTACATCAGGCAGCAGAAATCTTACTTTGAAGAGATTGATGCATTTGAATTGCCAGAGGAGGAGGTAGCCTCTGTTAATGATTTGGACTAAGTGGAAGAGATACAGAAGATATCAGTGATCGGTGACCAGAGCGCTCAAGTATAGGGGGTGATGTCTGTACAGTCAACTGACAGTGGAATACTCGATCTACAGAGATTTTGGTTTTGTAACTGTTAGTGTACATATGGAGTCTTCAGCTCATTTACTCTGGAGCTTGTAGAATTTGTCCTGCGTATTCCATGACTTGATCATGGAGTTTTGAGATGAGTGGAGCTTTTGTATAACAATGATTACTAATCTGAAAATTGCCTATGCCTTTTCAGGCTGCTTCTTTCTTACACTTGAGCGTGGTTTTGGCAAATCATCCAATTCTAGCAAACTGTTCTAGGGAAGCTTGTCCAGCAAGTTGCTTATATTTGGAGAGCACCGTCTAGCCCTGATATGCAATCAACACGTTATCATTAATTGGTCATTACAATCATATCACTACTTTTTTTGGATACATAATAATCATATTCTCTGTTTTTGATAATACATCGTTGTTTGCAATTGAAATGACTGATGCTGATTTGCTGCATGCTGCTAACAATAAGAAGAGTGGATCTTAATACTGGTTGAGAGAAACTGAGACAAGCTCCTTTATTTTTCAGACAGCAACAACACATTAATCAAGAAGACAGATACATGACTACAAATTGTCAGGGGATATTATCAAGCCCTGATTTCACTACCGCGTTCATATGCGGCAGTTTCAAATTGCATATATGAGCTTCATACTTAGTTCACTTTCCTGCAATTTTTCCTTATTTGACCATTGCTTCCTGTGGGGGGCTTAATTTTGCTCATTTTGATCATTGCCCTGGCAAAATCTCGGAAAAATTTTCCTGTGTCGCATGCATACTTCTTGACCAGTGAATCTACAGAACTGCCATTGAAGAGCACTTGATCAGAGTGAAGAAGGCCCTTCTTCTGCAGTAAATTGTGGTAGTAAAGGTTGTCAAAGAAGGTCGGCGTTTGGATGTCTAGCCTTTGAAGGACACTATCATTTCCAATCTTGGGACATATCTTCTGCAATTTATGGGCGAAGGATGCATCTATGGTCGAGTCGTTGTAGATCCGTCCTCGGAAGGAAGTGCATCTCGCTAGGCCAATGGTATGTGAACCTGTCAATTTGAAAACCACTGTCAGCTGATAAAGCACATCGACGTTGCCAAAACAGAATTACGATAGGTGCTGAATTCTGGTTCTTTTCTTTTGAATATTCTTGGTTGTAATACGCGGTGCAAGGTGATAATATTGAGTTGAAATTACCCGAAAGAGCTACCATGTTCTTGACTGAAAGACCCTGAGCAGCGAAGCTGGTTATGAGAGCACTGAGATTAGAAGTAGGTGGAGGTATGGAGGTGTTAGCAAGGCTCCTGCTAGCAGTAATGGAATCCCTTCTCCCTAAGCTTACGGTCCATGAAGGACCTCCCAACTGGGACCATGTCACGCAAAGAAAACATAGAAGAAATCAGGAAAAAAATAGATTTGTCCGATTATAACCGTCGAGGCAAAAATGTACTAAATTAGAGTCGACATATTCTCATTTCTTTTATTTGCGAGACTTTTTAAGGTCATGAAGAGGACTTGCATGAACGACTGAGTCGCGAGCAGCCAGGGCAACGATATCTGCACAGGAAACCACTCCAGGGCACTCCTTCTCCAGCCTAGCCTTGATGCGGTCGATCACTTCGAACCCTCTCACGGAGTTGTTGTTCGGAGCTGCTGTTTTCTCGCCCACAAAGCTGGGCGTGTCGTCCAACAATATCGACGCATCGCACCCCTGACCAATACGTAGATACACACATTAATATTGAGAAGAAAGGAAAAGAAGAAGAAAACTCCGAAAGGCTAATGAATCAAAGTAGGATCGTTTCGCAAGAAATCTCTAGAAGACGCCGACTCACATTGACGAAGCAGTCATGGAAGTGCAGCCGAAGCAAGGACGCGCCCGACCGGGTCTCATTCTTGATCGCTTTTGCTACTCCAGCTCGAACAATCGACAATGCTTTCGGACATGTTGATTGATAATGACTCGGCGAGAGCTTCCAACCGGCAGTGGTGATAACCGAAGTGGCAAGGAGGACAACGGTGATGGAAAAGCCGACCATATCGTGTGTAGCCATGACATGAATTATCGATATGTTCCTGTTGAAAACCAGCAAGAGCACACACTCAGATGAAGTTTCTCTGGCCTAAGGTTAACGCGGAAGTCTTGGTATAATATAGCTCCGTGATTGCGGTGAAATAAAAGCTTGAAAATAACAGTTCCTTTTCCAGCTTTTCCCGGGCAGCGGGAGACGCTGATTAGATAACGTCGCATCTTTGCTAGGCAGCTTCACCAACACAGGTTTTCATGGGGCGATCACCATGTGAGAAGACTGCATTATTTTGTTCTCCGTAGTACTAAAAAATAATGGTGCATGGATTGGGAAAGTTACATGCGTCGTGTCGTGGGACCACAAGCGACCCCGCCCTGAGCTACCAACCAAAAGCGATTGATTACCGTCGACAACGAAACTGTTGTGTTGATGCGAATCATTCGCCTACGTTAAGCCCCCCTTTCTTCTTTGGTTGAAACGTATTTTAAAAAGGACGGAGATGCAAAATTTTCACGGATGAGAATTTTCCATTTGGTACTGTGACTAGCTTGAATTTAGGAAAAACTTTGGGACAAAACACTTTACTGCCACTTTATATCTAAAAGGATCATTTAGGTGTGAACATATCTAAAAGGATCATTTAGGTGTGAACTCCGATTTGAGACGCCCAAAATTTGAGGGGAAGAATTATTAAACATATTATAATTGTGTCAATTCAGTATTAAACTTTTTTTTTTTTATCAATTGAGTTTTAAATATTTTTTTTATTTATATTAGTTAAATCCATCCGCTTAATCTTGGCGGTCAATATTGACTTGGATGTTGTCTATTCCACGTAGGACAGCCAGTGTTGACATGGACATCAAATCGATCATGTCTTTATCGCCTAAAAATTGGCCAACGACTAAATCGACATAAATATAATATGTCTATGATTTAATTGGTTAAAAATATGTTTAATATTGAATTGATAGAATTGCAATATATTTAAGATTATTTTGAAAATTTTCCCAAATTTGATGTGACAATATCTTGTCTATGACTTAAATACAATAGGTCTATGAATTAATTGGTTAAAAAAATATTTAATATTAAATTGATAGAATTGTAATATGTTTAAGATTATTTTGAAAATTTTCCCAAATTTGACGTGACAATATCTTGTCATTTTTTATGGTTGACTTGGCTCACGGACCCTTTGAGTTAACATAAATAGTCCTAAGGACATCATTCAACAAGTTTGCCTCAAATTTAAACTCTAAATGGACAAATCAGGTCGTTTCCCTCTCTAATCAAACTCTAATTCGCAGCAAAAGGAATGGCAATTCGCAATAGAGAATGATGGCTTTTCATGCAGGCTGTTTCATTCTTCAGGGGTTGTCGACGGTAAGCTATGGCTATGGGGAAGGGCAACGGTGGACGCCTAGGGCTTGGTCGCGAGGACCCGGTCTTCGTGTCAACCTTGAACCCTGGCCTGGACGCGCTCGGTGCATTGCTCTAGGCGGACTTGAATCGGTCGCGCTGGAATCGCTTGGTCGAAGGTCTGCACTCGGTGCATTGCGTTTCTCCCTTGAAGCGATTGGGAGTGACATCTTGTCGCTTTTGTTTTTGTCTTGATTTCATGTGAGCAGGAGTAATGGTGGTTTTGGAACGCTTTTGGCGACCTGGTCATCGTGGAGAGCTCTGTGCCGAGATTGGTGGAGGGTCGTGGAACGGGAGGAAATACTGGAAAAGCTCTGACATGACGAAATTCGCAAAACCTAGAACAAATGAAAACTGCAAAGCCTGAAGAGTAGAAAAGAAATCTGGATAACGCAACTATCCAGGCATTTTAAAGAAGAAGCAGAAGAGAGTTCGCGCAGTCCACGCGAAGCTGCCGGGTTGAGATTTTCTTTTCATTTATAAAAAAGCCACGGAGGCATTAACATTTTACAAGAAAAGGCCGTGTAGGATTTTTTCTTTTTGTCAGAATTTATCATGGGAGACAATTAGTCAATTTTCCTTCGATGTGGACATCATAACTGATCCGACGAAGGTTTTAAAATTGAAATAAAGGCCATACGAAAAAATATGATGCGTCTAGTATTATTTTTCCTTTTGCATTTAATATGCGTCGAGTGCCAGCTGCGACTATAGAGATTATCGATATGCTTGTCTTCTAGCAAAAGAAGGATGCGACCCTACTTAATGTTTTTTTCATGAAGTGATTCCTCATAAAGCAACACTGCCTATTGTTATTATTTGAAGGGTTGAGAATTTCTTTTTATATTATATATTAAAAAAGCCACGTAGGCAATAATGTCTTACAAGAAAAAAGTCACTTAAGAATTTTCGTCCGAATTTGTTATCGGAGGTATTTAATTAATTGGTTTTTCTTTAATATAGCACTAGAAGTTATCCAATGAAAGTTTTGGAATTAAAGTTGATGTGATATAAAAAATTGTGGCATCTTCTAGCATCCTTTTTCCCTTGGATCTAGTATATGCCAAGCGTTAACTGCGAATATAGAGATTGTCGACATGCCTATCTTCTGGGCGTAGGATAAGGCGACCCTACTTTAATGCTTTGTCACAAAGCAATTCATCATAAAGCAACACCGCCTAATGACATTATTAGTCGGATACCCTTCGCTTTCGCGTCACGTGGTCCATCTCAGTGTCCAATCACGTGGCAAAGACCGAAGATTAAAGAAACGAGTTCGGACTGTCCTCGTAATGTGCTGGCCACCGACGGATGGCCCTCGTGAGTAGGAAAAAGCAACGCCTCTAGCCAAAAGCAATTATAGTGATCGGACGATACGACGTGCATGTGTCTGTCACCCTTTGTCCGTTGTTTTTTTTAATTTTCTTCTGGTTGTGATTCGACATAAATCAGGACAAAGTTCATTCAAAATTGCTTTTGTTCCCATATACGAACCGACGCAACAGTACGCGAAGTGGTGCCTCTGAGTCTCTGACACTCTTTTTTTAAGTCTATAAAATGTCTTGATCCGCTAGCATTTGGCGACGCTTTTTAACTTCACTCGTTTTGCTCTCGATCACTCGAGTTCATTTCTTCCCTTTTTATTTCTTTTGATTTGTATTTCAAGAAGACGATAGAAGGATTTTAGAGTTAATCGGATTGTTTATTCGGGTGCATGTTAGAACGCTCGGAAGGATCCGTGGTGTATTGAGAGTAGGATGTTATCAATTATTGCATATGGATGGGGACGGAAATTAACTTTGGAGTGAGTGCTAATCATAGCATGCCTCGAGTCCGGTTTTATCCCCTCGCTTATTTTTTAATTTTCTTGCAATTTTTACAAAACTTGGGGGGACGCTTGTTCTTCCCTGATCAAGATGGGTTTTGTCCCGCTCATCACTTTATTCGGAAAATTGTTCATAAAAGTCTTTAAATCTATGGCATTGTTCAAATATTTTAAGTTTACCAATTCAATTGAATCTAAACCTTTTCATGATTTACCAATAAAGTTCATTGGAGCAATTTTAACTAAAATTGCTATCATATACGTCGGTAGTGCCATGTAAAATGAATAGTATTGATATGGATAATTTTTTATAATATTTTTATAAAATATTATATATATATTTTCCTTTATTTTTTTCATACCAAATCGTGCAAGAGTTGGTCGACCCTCGCCGACCTTATGGTAACTAGGCGAGGGCCTCGCCTGACTTGGTAGGAAAAAAAAGAATGAAAGAAAAAATAAATAAAATTATAAAATATTCAGAAAATTAATTTCTTTATAAATTATTTATATTAATGCCGGTCATGTTACATAAAAACGATTAGTTTAACGTCAGTTATTTCTAGTCAAAATTGATTAGATGGACTCAATTGGCAAAACATGAAAGATTTATGACTTAATTAGTAAATTAAAAGATTTAGAATTGAATTAATAAAAATATAGTAATTTCAAGACTTTTGGATAATTTTTTGCTCACTTTATCTCTAGGACGGTTTTATTGCTTTAGCCGGAGTTTGCAATAGGGGGACGACGCCGCTGTCCTCAGTAGCTCCTTTCCAATTCTGCACTCATTCAATTTCGTCAGACAAAGGAATCGTCTCCAAGAAAAGACCGTCTCTGAAGCCAACAATATCCCTCCCTAGGAATCATGAGCGACGACATAGCTTCGTCACTGTTGTTGTGTGGCGTGAGCTGAGGTCGTTGCGTGTGATCTTCTAATGATAATCCGTTGCCAAAGATACCGCTGGGGACGAGCTTTCCCCTTCCCCAATTAGGGAGCTGTTTTCTAATTTCCAGCGCCTGTAATTCTAGAGTCTCTTTATTACGGTCGTTGCTGAAGATTGCACGCAAGGGACTCCACTACTGTCCTTAGTAGCTCCTTTTCAATCTTGCACTCCTCAGCAACAGAAGGGACCCTCTCCAAAAGTAAAAAAGGCATACCAAATAAAAGAGTGATTAAAACCATCAAATGCGAAATAGTTTTTTTTTAGGTGCGTTTCGGGGAGTTCTGGAGAAATTTGAAGTCATTTTTCCAAGGATCTTTGACTCGAGGTGTATTTACTCAAAAGCAAATGTCGTTCGATTAATTGACATTTGGTCTTTCTTTTGCAAAGAAGTTCTGAAGGAAAAAACGACAAAAAACAGAGGTATGGCGACCGAATGATGGAGAGGAAATCATCATGGAAGAGGCCAGGAGAAACATTTGGCACCATCATTGACTGAAGCAACTCGCCGGCGGCAATTAAACCATTGACGATGCCGAAAGGTCACGCAACCTTGGGCGGCCTAGCGCACGAACTCAATGACCTAGATCGTGCAAATCCAGACCTCACCAATTAAGACCCATGGTTGTCGACGACCTCGACGATCTTACGTGACGGTTAGTGAGCCTTGTACAACCCTCGATGAAGCGTTATACTAGCGACCCTAAGCTAAAATTGGAGCGTCACTTTTAGATCACCTTGACCCCCGACACCCTCCATGAACCTTGGTGACCCTCGGCCACCCTATGCAATAGTTGATGACCTAGGCAAGGGGAAGCCAAGGTTGGCGCAACCTCAGTGACCTAGATCGTGGAAACGCAGATCTTGCCTTTACCGTCCAAATCTAGTCTTGACCATCAGCACCATACGCAATTGTCGACGACCCTTGACGATTGCTTGGGAGCCTCGCGCGACACTCGATGGAGCTTCACATAAATAATTCGAAGAGGGAGAACCTCCATATTTGGAACGTTGGTTTCAAAGAGAACAATTGTTTTATGAGTTCAAGAATGGAATACAAAGATATTAGAGAGGGCAAGATTGAAAGAAAAATAATTTTATTAAACCTTGGAAGTAGTGTTTTCGAAATGCTGAAAGTCAATGCTAGCCCCAAGTTGCATTGAGCTTTCGACATCTTCAAAACCGAACTTTGACCTCAAGGCATTTTGTAATAAAAATATAGGCCTTGACTTTGGCACAAGAACCTTTAGAGGCCTAAACTCCAGTGGCAAAATTTGCCAAACGCACAAAGCATTTAGAAGAAATAAAAATATAGGCCTATAGTCTATTTGGGTCGAGGCCACTTTCGGTGGATATATAATCAGCATGTATTTTGCGGAGAAATAGTAGGAAGACTCGAAAGGGTGGCCCATATATAGAAGGTCTTGATTGCAAAAACTTACCTTAAAATAACAGAATTGACAAGATGGGCCAAGTCTGCACCTTTGGCCCGCTAAGAAAATTAAAATTGTATGTCGAATTCGACCCGCATCATTCGTTGCTTTTCGAATATCTTTAGGACACAAGTAGGAATTCGTTTAAGATATACTGTTGGCGAAAATGCAGTAGACTATTATCGCTGTTTCGCCAAATATAAACGGTGTGGATTGCTCATTAGTGTGCATTTAACATGCTAACATAGTCATCATCTTGTACATGTTTTCATCACGAATCTAACACAGCTCGTGGGAATCAATTTTCATTGCCATTGAACCGAATCAATTATCTTTATGGAAATAACAATCAGGGCATAACATCTAACCTAATATTTTGATTTGTAAAATTAATATATCAATTAAGTAGCTTATCCATTTGTCACTTGCCTCATAATCCCCAATTATTGCTTAATAATGTAACATATAAATTTGATTGACGTGGACCACTCATGTTAGCAAGTTAAATTAAGCATTTTTAAGAACCATGGAAGTATCATAAGATTAATAATTTCTTTTCACTCGTTCACGTGTCTCCGCTCCTACCCTAGAGAAGGTTCCCCATCTTCCTTTCCAAGTGGGAATGGTGGCAACTGGAGCAATTCTTGTGATTGCAAGTATTCTTTTCTCACTATCATTATTCTTGCAACTTTGCAGGGAGGCAATATCTTTTGAGACCCTACATATCAGTTGATAGTTCAGTTTCATAGTTTCCAGTGCAAGAAGAGGGTAATTTTATATTTCCACTTCAACAATAAAGCTAATATGGCAGGCAAGCAAAGAATCTGAGAACAACTCGGGTCACAAAATGTCCGATACCCTTTGCTAGCTAAGTGTCTACAGTAACTTGACATTTACCAACTCTTTTAGAAAACTTTTGTACCCCGAATTGTGGAATTGTCTTAGTTACTTCATATAAGAATGGAGACTTGATCCCGGTAAAATCAATCCCTTGGAAGATCAAATAGAAACCGACAATAGGATCGTCCCGGGGGAAAGACATGATTCTTTGCCCGATATTTGTAAGGCGCTCTAAACAGCCTCTTAAGTTAATAAGTGTGAATTCCTCCGTATATATCGCAGTGCAAGAACTTTCTGTACGTGAGGTTTATGACGGTGAATTCACAACCCCGCAATTTGCATGGACAGAGTGATTTCCCTGCATAACCAGTCAAGATAAAAGTTTCGAATACTACATGCTATTAAAAACAAAGAACAGTACTAGCGACTTCCATCTCTTTCGTGGTGGGCGCAAGATGGACATCATCCCTAACCTATTGTTCATACACATAGGGCTTGGACATAAAGCACAGATGGATTTGGTCTAGGCGGTTCTTTTGGTAGTGACGTTTGCTAGTTGCCCTCCATTGTCTGCAACAACCTCAAATCCCTTTTCGTGCTGCAAGAATCTACCCTCCACCAGATCAAGAGGACGGTGCTGTATGTGCCAATCGATTGTTGAAATTAATGTTGAAAAAGCATGAATTGTTTGGACATGGTTGAAGATGCGAAGTACATGAGAATCAGCGGTCAATGGGCATTCGAAAGAGAATCATGGGATCAAATAAAAGAAATATTTTCATCAGTGAAGTTTAATTTCAAAAAAACGATAGCAAATATGAAACCCTATAAAGAATGGTCCATGACGAGCACACGACTGTATACCGGCTGATAGACGAATTTGAAAATAAGAAAGAGAAGGTCGAAATTAAACAAATCATGCTGTCATAATGACCTAATAGCAAAATCATAAATAAGGTGCTAAGGTTAATCATCTTTACTACCTACACTCTCCATTAAGTATTAACACACGACGATGAAATCCTCATAAAATTATGCTTCTTGCCAAGAAGCATTAAACTCCATTAGGTAACAGATGCTACAACTTATTGACTACAAGTACTGATCTTGAAGATTCGAAAAAGATCAGTATCTAAACATTAAACTCCATTATGATCCGTCCATGTCCAACGATGTCCCGGCATCGGCTTTTTGGAGTCATTCCACTGATGCTCGTGGTCCATCGCCACTGCATATGCACTGCAAAATTGACTATCGCTATAGTATTTTTTTTGAGCTCCATCTCCTCTTGGAAGTGATGGCAACGGCATCAAAGAATCCTCTCGTGTCCGATTCTTCTCTCTAACTTAGACCCGTTCGATTTATTTAGGGTTTCATCTTATCAAACCGCTATTTCTTCAATGATTAGTGAGCTAAATTTTGGCAACCGAGAAGGGACTTTCCACTTTAAGAAATGAGCTTGATGAAGAGGAAACTGACGGATTATGACACGTTTGAAAAGTAAGATAATCTCTTGAAAAGGAAGTCCTTATTATCAGATAATTAAATATTTATCTTGATATAGCCCATTAACTTCATAACTCAGGGACAAAATATGAGGTAAATCCTACGTGGGGGCTAATCAAGTCCACATTCTTCCATTGTCAATACTGTTCCTTTTTCTTTATATAACCTTTCTTTTGCTTCACAAGATTGCATGAAAAAAATGTTCCTCCGCTCATGATTTCTTCCATATCAAATCAATTTCGTGTAAATCGTAGCAATTCCACTCAAGGGAACCTAGGAAAGGATGAGCACTGATTTGTGCATGTGGAGAATGTCGCCTTGAGGTGACAAGGTAATCGATTCCAAAATGCCTAAATCGCAAATGAAACAATCGTATTATAAATCAAGAAATCTCATTGGACCTCGCGTTTTTTGAGGTCTGAGAAAAGCCCTGGAACGACCCTTTTGTATTTGTCAATCTAATTCAACAGGACACTGATTCATAGCTAGAAGAAAATTCATATGAACAGAGCAGCCAACTATGTAATTCCATGCGAGAATTGGCTTATTCTATGCAACTTCATGGCCTAAATCGAGCCACATGGCTTCAAATGCGTCACCATATGTCTCAATAGCATTTGACGCAGATTCTTATCAACAATTGACTCTCCTTCCAGAAGATGATTGTTTATTTTCCTTTGGCCAAAAGAGACGCGATTTCATTGGCTTCAACTTGCAAAAGAACAGTGAACAGCACAGTGAATAACATGTAGGGAGCTCAGAACGTAATAGCTCAGATTCCTTCGACGAGAATGAGAACATGTGCTTCTCTTATGGACCATATAGAGACAAGTGACAATACATAGCAAATGGAAGTAGTCCTATGTACCGTACCAAGTGGGGGCATTATTTGCAAACCCCACCCACCCCCATTGCAACGACAAATGCTACATCGTGCGAATAACTTTGATCGGTTCGATCAATAATGGACAATCCCGAACAGACTAAGTCAACTGTCGAATCTAAGAGACCTTCCTTGATCTCGTTCATGAATTTTAAAAACATGAAGTTTTCTTCGATATAAACTTATTAAGCCTAGCTGAAAAACCTAGTCGGACTGACCGAGTTCAAGAAGGAAGGCGATTGCCGAGATCATCCGCCCATCTGCACTTCAAGCATAATCATGGGTTGGGTATCCGCTTAAAAAACCTTCCGAAACCTTTCGTACTTTCTTGAGCTTAAAAAACTTTTAAATAATTTTCTCTAGGGTTTGTTTTCAATATATGTTGTTGAAAGAAGGCATGAATATCGTTTGATAGAGAGAGCCCTCACTAGAGAGAGTCAACAACAAGAAAGTTGGGGCCGAATAAATTTGTACAACCGGAAACTTAAAGATTATTGGTGAGTGGACCAACAGAATACACTGAATAAGAGGGGCCGCTGGGAATGATTCATGTGGTAACCACACATATCTTCCTCCTTTAGACCTTGCCATTCCCTTTAATATACCTCTATTCTTAGACGACCCGTGTGAAGCTTTCCTTAGTGTAGCTTTTCACGTCATGGTCCAACAAAAACATGACCTCGCGTGGAATATGATAATGATGTGATACTCTTATAACACCGCAAGAAGATCCTAAAACGTCTTGTTGCTCTTGATCGAAGCAACCCCAGATATCAAGTTAACAATAAAGCGAAAGATTGAATTGGAAAATTTTCTGTGTATTCCAATATATCAATAAATACAACACGAGCCTCTTTATTGGCTTTATTGGATAACTTTTTAAAGTAATAAAATAAACATAATACCGAATATAATCAATCAAGATTATGCTCAGATACGCACTATAAAAGGAGATATATGCATAATCCTAAGATATATGTAGAATCAAATAAATATCCCAATATTGCCAACATATCATGCACTTTCATTTAGGGGTAAGTGGTTTCAGGTTGCATAAACGTGCCATTTGAAACTTAAAATTTACCCGTTAAAATAAGTTCTTCATTTTTTGGAACCTGGAACTTACTATCCTAAAACTTGGAACCTACTTTATTATAACCTAGAACATATTACCCCAAAATCTTGAACTTACACTGTCACAAGTTTCAAGGTCAGTTCTAGGGTTTACTTAGGTTCTACTCTGTATTATTAATTAAACGATTGTAGTTCATCACTTTTAATGACCACCACTTGCTAACGTGAATGCCAATCATCCTACATAATATGGTTAGCGCTAACATAGATAATTTCTTTTAATAAATTTTTATTTTCTTTATTTTCCTTCTCTTTTCCTTCCTTTTTCTTTTTTTTCCATCGTGGTTAGGGAACATCGTCAGAACTTGCCGGGCCGCAAAGCCCTCGCTAGTCGCTAGGGAGGATCGCGGCCCTCGCCTAGCCTAACCTTGCCATGGCCTAGCTGACCATGGGTGAAGGTGGCCTCACTAACAACTAACTAGGCCATGATAAGTTTGGTCTTGCTTGCAGCTGCTAGCACCTTGCCTAGTGCCCTTCCTGACCACAATAGGAAAAAAAACATAGAAGGAAAATAGAAGAATGGAAATAGAAAAGGAAAAAGCAAAGAAAATAATAAAAAATAAATAAAAATTTAGAAAAACAAAAATTATGAAAGAATTATTTTAAAAAGAGTCCATTCCAGCATTGATTGTGCTATATAGGATGATTAATATCCATATCAGCAATTTCAGATTTAAATTGACCGGATGGACTAAATTGATGCAAATATGAAAATGTTTAGGATTAAATTAATTCAATTGGAAGGTTTATACAATATGTTTAAGGCTTTTTTGGTACTTTTCTTTATTGTGGATGAAGAAAAAATATCAGGTGATTTTTTTTCAATATGCTGATTATGAGTGAATGAGTTATATATAATAATCCCTGCTCACACCCTCTCTTTCCCCGAGAAGATGAGTAAGAGACTCTCTTTTTTTTTCGGTCGAAGAGTAAGAGAAGTTCAAAGTGGACTTTTTTTTTTTCTAATAGATCGCATTTAGTATAATTTGTAATTTCAATTATGTGGATGGATAGTAACCAAACCGTGTAAAGATCCACAATAATACACTTGTTTCCGTGGTTCAAATCGATCATGATATCAGTCTTGTTTTAATCAAAGAGAAACAAATTGACCTTTTTCTTTTTAACCCAAAACCCCAGATTAAAGCAGGCCTTTTGCTTTTCTTACTTTTTAGGTCAAATCACGGACTTTTTTTTTTTTTTTTTTTTCATTCACCTACATCAACTCTCTCTCATTCGCGGCCTTTCCGATTATGATCTCTCAACGAACCACTTAATTTGTGATTGGCGTGTTAATTTGTGGTTATCTTCGAATTCCATTAGCAGGTTTTTGATATATACTTCCTTGTAGGAGGAGCCTGACGATAAAGGGTAGGATTGCTTTCTTATTAAGTAGCTTAAATGCAATGAAAATTCCATAGGTTTAACTAAAACGAACCAAAATATACACCCGTAGAGATTAACCGAAAAGTACAGCCGAACCAAAAAGAGACTAACCAATAAGACAATCATGAGAGTCATAAAACTAGAAACGATTACTTTTCATGGGTCATCCTAAATTATAATGATCCACTTTGTTAAAATATCACACATCGCTTGATAATAGAGTTTATATACACGCGATCTCTCTTCACTTATTAGTTTAATTTCTTATGTTGAACTTACTAATATGATATCAAAGACAACGTCCGCCCCTTTCGTATATATGTGTGTCATCTAACACACTAAATTAGATTTGCCATTGATTTATAGAAGCTCAACTCTCTGTTCTATTGGGCTTTCTAGCAACTTCCACCGGCTTGCTACAGAGTGAATGGCCTATTCCTCGGGTGTGTGATGTGGTGACCCGTGGCCTATGGACTATATTTAATCTTTAGTGGTTACGAAATAAAAGATATTATAATTAAAATGAGAGGAGATGTGATTAATACAATTATATTGTTGAATTTTATACGCGATTGTAGCGTCTGCTAAGGAATATTTAATTCAAACGTAATTACCCTATTCACCTGTAAGTGTAGGAAACGTCACTCCAGCTTCATCGAGATATCAAGAGACTAAGGAGGAAAAGAGACCATCACACGGGGCCAAGTTCCTGAATTCGTGGTAAGCTCCATGAAAGGACCTTTTTCCTTTTGCCCGCTTGTGCATAGCCCCTATAAAGCTTGCCACTTCTTACACTACCTCTTCGTGACCTAACTTCCCACTTCTCTCTCTCTCTCTCTCTCTCTCTCTCTCTCATATGGATGTCAAAGGTTACACCCAAGATGGCACTGTGGATCTTCGTCGTCGCCCAGCCTTGGCCTCCAAGACTGGAAAATGGAAAGCCTGTGCTTTTCTTGTTGGTAAGCTAGCAAAAAGAAGCCCGCCGTCTTACTTTACACTTAAATACTTCAAAAGTAACCCGAAGATTCTTCAAGATTCTTAGTTTTAATATATGACAGAGGTCACTGCTTTAATACCCCTCTCGGGTTTCTACCTTTGAAGCTTACGTAGTTCATCTTGCATCACAGAAGACTCCGTTTTTCTTTGATTGTTCTCTCTCTCTCTCTCTCTCTGTTTGATGATGATGATGCCCGAACTGATGTCCATTAGTTAATAGTAAAAACTTGCATTATTTCAATGGAGCCCTTTTCCGCCAAAAATTAGTTGTGAAGTGAAGCAGAAGGGTCTTCACTCATTCATTTAACCGTGTCGAATTTGCAGGGTATGAGGCATTTGAGAGGATGGCTTTTTATGGAATAGCGTCCAACTTGGTGAACTATCTGACCACCCAACTCCACGAAGACACTGTGTCATCTGTCAGGAACGTGAACAACTGGTCGGGTTCCGTGTGGATCACGCCGATTCTCGGTGCCTATATCGCCGATGCCTATCTGGGTCGGTTCTGGACTTTCACTGTTTCATCTCTCATCTACGTCATGGTAATTACCACCCACTTTATGAATTTCTAGTGCCTATATTGCTGATGCGTGATGACTGGCTGATGTCTATCGGCCTCTAGTTTATCTGGCTGATTCGTGTTGCATCGATGCATGAGAACTTCATCATCATTCGCATCGAGATGGTCATGTTAGTGTGTTATTATTAGTTGATCGGCATGGAGTAGCAACAAGGTCTGCTACTGTAATGGTGGCTTTGGGGAAAGTTCTGGAAAAAGTTGTACTGTTTACATGATAGCGAACTATCAAAACAGAGCATGCCACTTGTTTGGAAGAAATCTGCTGAGACCCACTAGTGACGGCCAATCGAGAAATAGGACTTTCAAGTTTATGGACCAATGAACTGGCGTTGATCCAATGAACGAGCTGCATCTTTGTCCTCCACAAGCTTAATCTCACAGGCCCACCGTGAAAGGGCTCATTGTCTATTGGACCATCGTGCGATGATTTTTCTTTTTCCTTTCTGTTTTTATTGTTGAACTGATGGCAAATGAGCTCATCTGACTTGATTAAGACATGAAACTTTGGATTCATCAGAAAACACCAACAGAATTCACACGCCAAGCATAAGCAGTCGGTCTTATTATCCAATCAAAAATGAGTCTGACATGGGGGCTCTCCTATTTTTTGCCTTTTTTTTGTGGTTTTTGTCTTGGGATAATTAATGATGTCTGTGTAATTTGTTCAACAGGGAATGATTTTTCTCACAATGGCTGTGTCATTAAAATCCCTGAGGCCAACGTGTGAAAATGGAGTCTGCAACAAGGCCTCCACTTCACAAATCGCATTCTTCTACAGTGCCCTATACATAATCGCCATTGGGGCCGGCGGGACCAAACCAAACATATCGACTTTCGGCGCTGATCAGTTCGACGACTTTAATCCTCACGAGAAAGAGCTCAAGGTGTCCTTCTTCAATTGGTGGATGTTCAGCTCATTCTTGGGCGCTCTGTTTGCGACGCTCGGCCTCGTGTACATTCAAGAGAACTTGGGATGGGGATTGGGGTATGGAATCCCCACGGTCGGTCTGCTGTTGTCCCTAATTATATTTTACTTGGGGACACCGATTTACAGGCACAAAGTTAGGAAGACCAGGAGTCCTGCAAAAGATCTAATTCAAGTACCGATCACTGCCTTTAAAAACAGGAAGCTTCAGCTTCCTGATGATCCCTCAGCGCTTCATGAGCTCGAGCTACGATACTATGTTAGC
The DNA here is from genome assembly GCA_016097605.1 of Eucalyptus guilfoylei. Lineage (NCBI taxonomy): Eukaryota > Viridiplantae > Streptophyta > Magnoliopsida > Myrtales > Myrtaceae > Eucalyptus > Eucalyptus guilfoylei. The sequence continues at coordinate 24,377,694 of CM027869.1, forward strand.
AGCGGGAAACGCCAGATCCATCACACTACGGCTCTCAGGTATGCTAGCTGGCTACTCTGCTGATTACTGACATTTTGATTATTCCTCCAGTTTCATCCACAGCTCATACCTTTTGAATAGCCTTAAAGTTAACCTGGATTGATGTTTACGCTTGCTTTGTTTTTTCCATGCTAACAATGGGGCGTCCGGGGAAAATCAGCAGTGTAATCTTTAAAAATTGGAAAATTGGAAGGAAAGAACTATAGATCTTGCCGACTTCACACGGTCATACTGCATACTCATGACTATGACCAGTTAGAAAATTAGAAAATCTTACCCAGAATGTCGAATTTTATGAAATGACAAGTGAGATTCACTGATAGCGACGCAAGTGAATGAACTCAAGATCTTCTGTGATCATCAACTAAAGTCTGTCCCCATTTTCGTTGACGATGCTTTTCCTTTTCTTCTTCTTTCTGGTTTACACTACTTATCCTCTTCATCATGACTATTAATTGGTTGGTCGGTAGTGGTGGTGGTGGTGGTGGTGGTGGAGGTGGTGGTGGGGGTGGCTAATAAAAGATGGTTAATATGCTAAACTTCTCTGAAAAGTTCCATACCATTCTCTCATCTTCAAACATCGGAGACAAGGGTCTTTAGTAGTGTGGAAAACGAAGAGAGAAGCATTCTCATGTCCTTAAAGCCATTGCACGGGAGGAGGTTTAAGGGGACCTACCATTTCATTTGAACAGCTTGGAATTCTGCTACATCATCAATTGCAAATGTGGTTTTGACGAACTTTTTTCCCCCCTCATGTGCACTTATTTTGGATTCGAGTAAGGAAAAGTCGCAATCTTTGAGCAAGTTGGTTCGTGTGTGAATGAAATCGTGCTTAAGTGTGGCCCCTAAGTAACCCCACCACTCTTCAGATTCTAATAAATGACATGCAGGAATAACAACAGTGCGGTCCTCTCTCATTCATTGCACTCGTATGTCGTGAGAAGGAAAGACAGATTCTGCTGCACAATTACATAAGGACTTCATGTGACATGAAACCATATTCCCTCTTTGTTTTGATCGACCTTTTTCGTCTTTGAAGCCAAGATCAGGCTATAAAGCGATTTTCCCATGCATCTGTCAAGAACATAAATCGGTAACAGAATGATCTGCTGTCCCTGCCGATGCATCTCAAAGTCTTTGGTTTAATGGCTGCATTAGTCATAAGTGTAGTGCACAACTCAATGATCGACCTACATGTCCCAAATCCTTAAGCAAATCACGAAAATGAACATGTCCAGTACCTCGACTAGTAATTCCTATGGTCTGCTGTATCTAACTCAGCAAAAAATTACTCATGGATAGCAAATTGCTCATGTTCACACTGATTTCCCACGTCTGGACCACATCCACTTGTTCATGGAAAATAATGCTAATAGCATAGGAGATTTTGTGTTTCACGTGTAAATTGTCGGTAGTTTCTGTACTTCCCCCTGGGACGGGCATTCTTCCACATTAGTGACGGGCGAAGACCACCACTTTCCATTTTCGTAGCGAATGATCTCTGAAGTTATTGCACATAAAGACAGTTCTCTTATTTGGTCCACTAAGTGATGGCCTTTTCAAGGTAAGTGGAGTGATACATATCGACTTCCACTAAGTCAGATACTCAGCTTTTGACTCCTTGCTTAGGGATCCAGGAAATTGAACCGAAAATATATTCTCTTAATATAGAAACATTGTTGACGATGCCCAATAGTCAAAAGCAAAGGAGAAATTTTTCATTTTCTTGTTTTATTGATTAGATTATGGTTGGCCTGTAAGATAACTGGATTGCTTCATTGTTTTGTTCTTGCAGGTTCTTGGACAAGGCTGCAATAAAAGAGAGCAGCACAAATTCCTGCAGACCACCCTGCACAGTGACTCAGGTTGAAGGCATGAAGCTCATTTTAGGGATGATCCTGATATGGCTTGTCACTCTAATCCCAAGCACCATATGGGCACAGATCAACACATTATTTGTCAAACAAGGCACCACTTTGGACCGAACCCTCGGGCCAGACTTTCATATCCCGGCCGCTTCCCTAGGGAGCTTTGTGACCCTCTCAATGCTCATCTCCGTGCCAATGTACGATCGGTACTTCGTGCCCTTCATGCGCCGGAAAACTGGGAACCCCAGAGGGATCACGCTGCTCCAGAGGCTTGGGATTGGGTTCGGGATTCAAGTGATTGCTATTGCCATTGCTTATGCCGTGGAAGTTCGAAGGATGCACGTGATCAGCTCCCACCACATAGCAGGCCCGAAGGACATTGTCCCCATGAGCATCTTTTGGTTACTGCCTCAGTACATCCTGCTAGGGATCGCGGACGTCTTCAATGCAATCGGATTGCTTGAGTTTTTCTACGACCAATCGCCAGAAGACATGCAGAGCCTAGGCACTACATTCTTCACGAGTGGGATCGGCATCGGGAATTTCTTGAACAGCTTTCTTGTAACAATGGCCGACAAGATCACCGGGAAGTTGGGACAGAAGAGCTGGATCGCGAACAACTTGAATGACTCTCACTTGGACTATTATTATGGCTTCCTTTTGGTCATATCCACACTAAATCTTGGTGTCTTTTTGTGGGCATCTAGCAGGTACATCTACAAGAGGGAGATCAAAGAAGTTGAGGGTTGTGAGCAAATCGACGCCAAAGCCATGGAAATTTCTCCTCTAGGGTTACAAGTATGAAGATATTTAGAGAGGAACAAAAAATCAAATCATAAAGGCACGCATCATCACATATAGCGTTAATAATGCATTAGTCCAATTAATACATTCTGTTCAAAGAAGAGGAGAAGAAAAAAGAGCAAAAGAGAAAATGATTTCCTCCAGATTTGATGTGCTGGTTTTGAAGAATATGAGAGATTTCGACTGTATTAGGACTGTTCTATTGCTTTCTATATGCCTCTTCCCTTACATGGTCTGATTTTTTTTTTTTTTTTTTTTCCTTTAGTGCTTGTAAAATTCAAAAAAGAGGAGGGTAAACCACTCTAATTGCCCACTTGATTACAAGATTATCCAATTGATCTTATTTGAAACATTCCTCAAGTTCATTTTGTCTTAGCGCTGGACCCCTCATCGCTTTAAACACAATCTAATTGCTCTTATCGAGGAGATAACACAAAATCCACTTTGATTCTTAACTATCATTTGAACATTTAAATAATTGTTTCCAAATGTCCTACCGAATATGTCGGACTATGATTGTGCAAAGTTCTGAAAAAGATGAAAAAATTAGAAAAGAATTGAAACACTCTTATGCATACCTTGCTCTGAATGAAAGTCCACCTCCAAGAGCAAATCCTTTGTTAAAGTCTTATCTCACATCATTCGATTATTAGGTTTGACCGTGACTTGTATGTATGTTGTCATATTTCACCTAACATTTTATACTTTCAAATAGGACTTTTTGACACCCTTTGCCACAATAATGTTTTCGCGTGTTTTAATCTCACCATAATTTGCGCAAGGCAATGCAAGTTATGTTAACCTTCGCAAAGACTTCTACAACATTTGAATATCCAATCATTTCTTATAAGAACAATACTTTGATTCCTGCCTTTTACATGGCAACTTTTTTTCATAAGTGTCTTTTGACTTTATGGCAGGAGTCAAAACATTTTTTATTTATATTTTATGTACTAGAACCAACGCGCGTTGCGCGCGCCTCATGCTTTTCATAAATAAATTCGAGTTTTCAGGCAGTGGCTAGTTTTTGAACTTAAAAACTGTTGAGTACTTTTTGGTGTTCCGGGGTTTTATAATTTTAGTCTTCGAAAAAGTCTTTTGATAAGAAAAATGAATTAAAGTGGAGGACATAGAGGAGATATTTGCTTTAAAGGATAATAGATAATAGGTGGGTAAATGTGGAAAGCCAAAAGCGAGACTGTTGGCTTTTTTTTTGGTCTTACGAGCCTTAAACATGTAGATTTTGTCACAGCTTCGTCTAGGTATACATCTCGTCAATCCATACATAAAATTCTACATAAAATATTTCATTATTAATAGGAATAAATGCACTAAAGTCCTAAAACTTATCACGACAATGTAATTGAATGTTAAAATGTTCAAAAAGTGCAATTATGTTCTAAAATTTATTAACATTCTTGATTTGTCAAGTTGGATGGAGTTAATAGAATCACTTGATTTCACGAACTTGACAAATTTTTAAGATGGACTTGATTGCACAAACTTGACAAGATTTATGATTTAATTGTATTTTCTAAAAATTTTAAAACTCAATTGCACATTTATAATAAGTTTTAAGACTTCTAATATACTTATCTCTTATTAATATATGTACTTGAAAATATTCGACGTCTTTTTGGAAATAATTATTTTCTCACCGACTATTGACAAAAGTTGCAATGCAATCCTCCTTGTTTGCCTCACGTTGAAAAATCTCATTAATTATTAAATTTAACTTCAGTGCATTTCTATTGCATATGACAAAATTCTATAGAAGAAAAAGACTGTCTAAAACCAGATATGTGAACGTGCACAATTGTTTACTATTAAGGTCTACCCTGAGTAACTAATTTTGAATGATCTTTTCGTCGGAAGTGTTAAGTAACATGCATTAATTTGGGTCTATATCTTAACAAGAATAGTTGAACTAAGGGAAAATTTCAAGTAAGAATATAAAGTGAGGTCGATTTTTCAAAAGAGGCCACATAGCAGACATTGTCTTACATAAGAGCTTGAAGTGGGCAATTTAGTTTCAAATAAAAGCCCAAAGTGAAGTTGTTTTCTTCAAAGAAAATTCAAATCAAACCTTGTTTCAAATTAAAATATGAATTAGCTAACTTAGTCTCAAATAAGGATCGAAATATGTGCAAGCTAAATTCAAACCTTTGCAACTTAATGAGTGTTATGCATCTATCGTTGAACTCGGTGGATATGGGTATGAACAATTGTTTGGGGAATTTGTAGTATCAATTTCACCAATCAACATTCAGGTCTTCAAAGGACTTCATCTAATTTGAATAATGCACCAAATGAGCAGTTCTGGGAATTATTCTTTTTTTTTTTTTTTTTTTTTTTTTGGGTCGGCAGTTCTTGGAATTATTCAGCTGTTGCTTTTTATCATCTTTTTCCCCACTAATCCATTCCCTCCATTTACTGGAATTTTCATGTTTAGTTAATTGTCTAGTAAAAGAAAGAAAGAAAAGTAGGAACATAGTGAGCAACATCCGATGAAGTCCACTTCAAGCCTCCATTTGAGACTAAATTAGTTCATTTAGGTCTTTATTTGAGAAAAGATTCACTCGACGTCATCTTTAAGAAAACTACTCCATTTCATGTTATTATTTGATACAAGATCCACTTTGAGCCATCTTTTGAGAAATTAGCCCCACTTCAAGTCTATTTTTCTTGAGATAATTAGCTCTCAAGATGGTGACTAGTCACATAATTCTTGTAATGTGCAAATCAAATATTGTTGTGGCATGCTAGTTAGCGAGTTTGATGATCAATGACTCCTAATATCCCATATCAACAGCCCTATACTTGTTTAAAGGTATGTTATGATGCCTAAGGATGTCACCTTTAAGAGTGAAAATTATCAAAAAAGTCATAAACTTATTATAATTATGTCAATTCAATCATAATTTTTTTTACCAATTTAGTTATAGACCTTTTGCAATTGTGTCAATTTAGTTCATCCGCTAACATTGGCCGACCGGCGTTGACGTGGACAATGATTGTCCGATCAACACTAACGTGGTAATTTTTCAAATAATTTTTAATTTTTTGTTTATTTTATTTTGATTTTTCCTTTTCCTTTTATTTTCCTTTTTCTATTTTCTCTTCTTCCTCCTTTGTCTTCTTTTTCCAGTAGTGGCCGACAAGGCTCCAGCTAGGCCTGCGAAGCCCTCTTTGGCTACTGGCAAGGCTTGTTTGCCTTTGCTGGGGCGTAGGTGACACGGTCTCATGGCTCACTCATTTGTGCTAAAACAAATGAAGATGGTGACATGTTAGGAGAGAGACATTTCAATGTTCCTTAAGATGGAGGCAAAACATAAATTGAGGAAGTAAAATTGATCTCGAAGCTATCTTAAAATTTGAAAATTGATCCACATGCAAGGACTCGAACCAAGTCGGTACTCGATCACAGGCACTCTTCAATGTCCATGGTCAAATTTCAATAGTTCCATTACCTAAACATCTTGATCATTTTCAAGACTTAGCCATGAGTTTTCAATAATCGTGTCCTGTTTGCAAAACGAGAATCGGATGGCATTACTTAATGTCCATGCAGACATTATGCGAGGGCCACTTTCGGAAATTTCCTTTTCTCAGCTATTATTTGACAAGTGGAATATGCCTTTTGGGACAAGTTTCTAGATTCCTTCACGCGGTTAAAAGCCACAAAGGTCTTCCTTCCCTTGCAGCCTACGAAAGGGATAGTGATATTATAACAACAACAAGCAATAATGGTACGAAATCCCCATCAGCTATTATTAAAATTCGCAGAGTTATGCTTTTCCATTCTCTGTTAATAAAAACCGTTACAAAAAAATAAAAATAAAAATAAAAACCATTGCCCTTTTTTCGAGATTATCTATCAGTAACTTATCAAGGTCTTTGTGATTACCAAATCTTTTTCATAGTTAGCAAATTACCAATTTTTTTTTACCAATTTACTAATTTTTATTTGCATAACCAACAAACTTAGGATCTTACATGCACGATTTTCTTCCACATTCTATGAGTAGAAGACCCTTCTTATAAATGTTATTAACCTTTGCTGGCATGCTTACCCTTGTCTGCCCTAGTGGGAACTACCCTAACTTGATTGCTAGTGGCTTGCTTCCTCGATCGACAAACTCCTCGGAACGCCTCGTGGACCGAATGAATAGGACATACAACCTTTGATATGATCGAGTATATGAAGTTTTGGTTTTGCTTGCCAAAAGAGTCATGCATCATGCTTTTCGGCAAAGTCAAAATATGAAGAAGAAAACTCAAGTGTGAAATGAAAACTTTGTATTAAATCTACAAAATCAACCTTTCCAGATCGATGAGGAGGATCATACCGTCAAAGAGAATCGGTAGATACATACTAAATAGTCAAGACATGTTGTCTCCGCAGGCCTCAAGTTTTCTAAACTTAACTGCTCTGGATGATGACATCGACACAAAGAAAGCAACGAAAATGCATAAGCTTGTTGACTTAATGTAGAAGACGGAGAGGCAATCCTTTCAACAACTCCCCCACAAATCACTGCATTTTTTGCTCTTCACAATCATCGTCAGACCAACAGAGAAGCTTCCCAGACGGCTGTACAAAAGTTTCACGCAGGCGTATCGAACCAATTGACTTGCGTAGATGTTTGTACAAAGCATTGACGAAACTTGAGGACCCATAACCCAATAAACTTGCGTGAATCTTGGTTGATTTATTTCATTCTGGCGGGGAAAAGTATCAAAATAGTCCCAAACATTTTCCATTAATACCAAGTCAGTCCTAAATTTTTTAATTGGACCAATTTAGTACTAAACTTTTTCACATTTGTATCAATTCAGTTTTTCCGACTAATTTAAACCGGAAATTGCTGATGTGGTTGCTGGTGGTCTTATGTGGCGCCACGTGGACAAATTTTATAATTTTTTATATTTTTTTTAGATTTTTTAAATTCTTTTTTTTTTTCCTTTTTCCTTTCTCCTTACCCCTTGGTAGGCAAGGTCGTCGGCCGACCATCGCCGGCCACAGGCGCCGCGCCCTCATCGGCCACAGGCGAGGGCGTTGGCCCCCACCCAGATCCAAGCGAGGGCCCAAACTCTCGCCCCTTGGCCAGCGAGGGCCTCCGCACCCTCGTCAGCCACAGGGTGAGGGTGCGAAGGCCCATGCTCGTGGTGGGTGAGAGTCGCGACGCCTCAGGCAAGGCCGTCGTGGCCCTCGCCTGGATCTAGGCGAGGGCCGATGCACTCTTGTTCGCCATGAGTGAGGGCTGCCGTGCCCTCGCCGGCCAACGGGCGAGGGTTTCAGCCCTCGCCTGGATTTGGGCGGGGGTTGACACCCTCGCCTGTGGCCGGCGAGGGCGTGGCGGCCCTCGCCAGTGGCCGACGAGGTCATGGGGGCCCTCGCCCCAACCATCCTGTGGCCAGCGATGGTCGGCCGGCGACCTCGCCGACCAAGGGGTAAGGAGAAAGGAAAAAGAAAAAAATAATTTAAAAATCTGAAAAAATATTTAAAAAATTATAAAATTTGTCCACGTGGCGCCACATAAAACCGTTGGTAGCTATGTCAGTAATTTCGGGCTCAAATTAGCTGGATGGACTGAACTGGTATCAATGTAAAAATTTTTAAGATTAAATTGATCCAATTGAAAAGTTTAAGACTGAATTTATACAAATACAAAAGGTTTATGACTTTTTTTGTACTTTTCCCCATTCTGGCATATGTGCACAATCGACGGAATAAATCGTGGCACAAGATTCATGCAGGATCAATGTAATTTCTTTATCATTTCCCTTTTACTTAATTGAAGTGTGGTTTTTTTTTCGCTTGTGCTTCTAACGTGCGACTTGCATCCCATGTGCCCATCGCCTATAAATGATATTGATCCAATGTTGCGGTCATACCCGACATTTTCGTTACATCATATTTGCACTTTTATGGAAGGATGCAAGCTGGTGAACAAACGGTGCTTTACAAAAGGTAAAACGCTTCTATCTGGCAGAACTAGTACTGCAAGGAACATTCCTTATTGGTCCGTTCCGTGCCCTCATCCATCCAAATAAGTGAACATTCATGTGAAAATAAAAGCAGTGGTCGAATTGATAATTGAAAGGAGATGAGTCCCCAGTATATGACTGACTCTATTCTTTTTCGATTCTACGCAGATGGTGTATGTCGGTCAAGCCTGTAGTACTTGAGGATTGGCAGACGCTGCACATTGGGTCAGGGTAAGAAGTGAATTTCGATTTGGTAATCATGTCAAGACCACGAGACATTATCATGGATGTCTCTCATTTATGGATCCCGACATTTCGACAAAAAACATTGAAACTGCCCACGGAGACCTTTTTGACAAATTATCCACCAAATCAATTTAAATAATTACATCCTTTTGGCAATGTAAACATCACTTTTTCAAAGAAAGCCGCGTTCCGCCTACTTTACTTTATGAGAAATTGGTTCCATATCATCATCAATGGTGCCTAATCCCCTCATATAATATTGTCGTCTGAATCTGTCTATTTTCGATTGTATCTTCTTTTTTATCTTTCCGAACCTAGAATCACCATGCACTTTCTACGTGTAAGTTTCACCTGTTGGAGCCCCCTGCCACCTTGAGAGCCGCTCTCTATATAATCCCACTTGTATCGAGTCATTTCTTCATCAGACACACAGCGCAGTTCGTTATTAGCGTGCTGAAAATGGCCTCGCCTTCTTCATTTTCAAAGGCCATTTTGACTTTGGCTTGCGTCGTGCTCCTTATGGGGGGCACGCGTGCTCAACTTTCGACTGACTTCTACGCCAAAACTTGTCCCAAGCTCTTCCCGACGGTGAAGAAAATCGTGCGCGCAGCGATTGCCAACGAGACCCGGATGGGCGCCTCGCTTCTCCGCTTGTTCTTCCATGATTGCTTCGTCAATGTAACTTTTCTTTCTCATCCACTTTAACTTCTCGACATTATTCCCCAATAATCAAGTGTCTTAAAAATTACTCATTCGTACATGCTTCTTTAATCATCCGTATACGTGCCCTACGAGTTTTGTGGTCTGTTCATTCGTCAACAAAATCCCAACATGATGTTCTTGAAGTGTGATTTCTTGCGTCGGTCAAGCGTAGACAAGAGTCTCTCTTTTTCATCGTCGTCTAGCAATTGGCTCAATCTTTCGTCATCCCTAGCGAGAATTAAGCATATTCAGAGAAAAGATTAAATCAATCCAACTTTGAGCGTCGGTTAGTCTTGTCCTTTTGTCCAACGCAAGTACGTGAAAAGAAAATATGACCTAGTATATCATTTTGTGAGGGTACGTATCACATGCAAAAACTAAAGAAAGCACTTCGACCTGGTAAGTCATCATGAAGTAAGATGTTGCATTGAAGTCAAGTCCAGTTCCTATTTGCTAGATTTAAAAGCATAGTTTTATTAGCTGGGGATTGTAATATGGTCATTTGAAAAAGTCCTCGAGGCATACCTAAGAAACAATTTGGCTCGTTAAATAACAAACCGAAGTCATTTCCTTTCCGATATTCATCGTTTATTTATTAGGGTTGTGACGGATCGAATCTCTTGGATGACACACCGACATTCACTGGAGAGAAGAATGCAATGCCAAACCAAAATTCCTTGCGAGGGTTCGATGTCGTGGACAGGATTAAGTCTGCGGTGGAGAAAGTGTGCCCCGGTATCGTCTCGTGTGCTGATTTGTTGGCGATTATCGCTCGAGACTCCGTTGGGATAGTAAGTCGTTGGAACTTAACTAGCAATGGAATAGTAGAGATGAAAGCTTCTGATTATTTTGCATGAGTAGTAATTTGTTGCGAATGAATTGGGCAGCTGGGAGGGCCAGGGTGGGATGTGAAGCTGGGAAGGAGAGATGCAAGAACTGCGAGCCAGGCAGCAGCTAACAATAGCATTCCTCCTCCAACTAATAACCTCAGCGCTCTCATTTCCAGCTTCCAAAATCAAGGCCTTTCTCTAAAGGACCTCGTCGCTCTATACGGTGAATTTCCCCTCTCTCCCTCCCTCCATCCCTCTCTCTCTCTCTCTCTCTCTCTCTCTCTCTCAACCATTTGATATTTATATAGCTTGCCTTTAACAATTTTTACTAAGGCGTGCTTTAAGACATTTGTTAAGCACTGTTCAATACATTATATTCTAGAACACTTGATAAACATAAAATAAAAAATAAAAAACTACAGAATATTGATTGTAAGTATCATGAGAAAAACCCGTATATACAATATTACAACATTTCTTTATTTGCGAAAATCCATGATGATATGATGTTTTACGAGCAAGTACTACATAGACTAAATCTACTAAATCAAGTCAATCGCGTTTTGAAAATTTCATGAATTACTAGATCCTGCTAAAGAACATAAGGTTTCATGCAATTTTTGTATTTTAATTGGTTTTGTCCACCTCATCACCCATAGACCTAGTCTATTCAGTATCCACAACATTTTTATATGTTCTAAATTACTCGAATTAATTCTTATTTTTATGTCATCTTACTCTTATATACTCAGGAGGGCACACAATTGGGCAAGCAAGATGCACAAACTTCCGGGCAAGGATCTACAATGAGAGCAATCTTGACAGCTCATTTGCCCGACTGGCTAAGAGCAACTGCCCAAGAGTCACCGGCGTCGGTGACAACAATCTAACCGGGCTTGACTTCCAGAGCGCGACATCATTCGACAACTCCTACTATATCAACCTCATCAAGAAACGAGGCCTCCTCCACTCCGACCAGCAGCTCTTCAACGGCGGGTCCACCGACTCCCTCATCAGGACTTACGCCAAAAGCCAAAGAACCTTCTTCAAGGACTTCGTGGCCTCCATCATCAAAATGGGCGACATCAAGCCCCTCACTGGATCCAACGGCGAGATCAGGAAGAAATGTAGGAGGGTTAATTAATTATTGATAAAAGATGTTTGGTATGCCTAGCATCTATAATCTTCGAACATCGGAGAGGCAGAATCTATAATAGTGTGGAAAGCCAAGAGAGAAGCATTCTTATGTCCTTTAAAGCCATTGTACTATAGGAGGTTTAACCTTTAAGGTTATCTCCCATTTCATTTTAACAGCTTGGAAATCTGCTACTCATCAGTTGCAAAAGACGGACGGTTAATTAATTATCGATAAAAGATGGTTGATATGCCTAACATCTTCAAAGGTCCAAACCATTTTTTTTTATTGGCACTTTTTCGTCTAAGCCGTGCTTAGGTTGTACAGCCATTTTCCCATGCATCTGTCAAGAACATAAAGCGGTAGTTAAATTATCTGCTCTCCCATTCAACCAAAAATAAAAAATATAAAAAATTCGGCTGTCCCTGCCGATGCATCTTGAAGTCTTTGGTTAAATGGCTGCATTAAGCCACAATAATGGTGTATAGTTTGATGATTGGCCTTCACGTCCAGGATCCTTAAGCAAAGCACGAAATTGAACGCGTCCAGTACGTTGAGAACTAATTCGTATGGTCTGTTATATCTTGGTTAGCGAAAAATTACTCATGGATAGTGAATTGCGCATGTTCACACTCATTTTCCACGTCTGGACCACATCTACTTTTTCATGAAAAAAATGCTAATGAGGGAATCAGCGATTTACTCCCCCGCTTGGGGATCCAGGAAATTGAACTGAAACATTTATTTTCTTGATATAATAAAAATTGTTGGTGATGCCCAATAGTCAAAAGCAAAGGAGAAATTGCCAATTTCTTGTTTTATTGATTAGATTTTGGTTAGGCCGGGAAATAATTGGATTGCTTTTCTTCTTCTTCTTTTTCTTTTTTTCTTTTTTTGTTCTTGCAGGTTCTAGGACAAGGCCGCAAAAAAAGAGAGCAGCACGTATTCCTGCAGACCATCCTGCACGGTGAATCTGGTCGACGGCATGAAGCACAGTTTAGGGATGATCCTGACATGGCTGGTCCCTCTAATCCCCAGCACTATCTGTGCCCACATTATTTGTCCTGATGGGCTCGGTCCGCCTCATGGAGCCCAGCACATCTCTATAAAAAAAGATTAACAAATAAGGCTGAGTAATCTTGGTTGAGAGAAGGGGGGGGCGCTTCGTGAAGGAGGGAAAAAGTACCAAAATAATCTTAAACATTTTGTATTAGTACCAATTTAGTCTTAAACTTTTTAATTGAATCAATTTAGTCCTAAATATTTTTACATTGGTACCAATTTAGTCAATCCGGCTAATTTAAGTCGGAAATTGCTGATATGGCCACCGCAAATGGTTTTATATGCGCCACGTGACAAATTTTAAAATTTTTTTATAATTTTTTCAGATTTTTAAAATTTTTTTTCTTTTTTTTTTTTCTTTTTTCTTCTTACCCCTTGCCGGCCACTAGCTAGTCGGGGCGAGGGGCCCCACGCCCTCATCGGCTACTGGCAAGGGCCGCCGCGCCCTTGCCGACCGCAAGCGAGGGCGTCGGCCCCTGCCCAGATCCAGGCGAGGGCCGAAACCCTCGCCCGTTGGCCGGTGAGGGCGTGGCAGCCCTCGCCCAGATCCAGGCGAGGGCCATGGCGGCCTCGCTTGTGGCCAACAAGGGCGTCGGGCCCTCACCCAAATCCAGGCAAGGGCCACGGCGACCTCACCTATGGCCCTCGCTTGGATCTAGGTGAGGGCTGCCGCACCCTTGCCCACCACGAACGAGGGCTGCCGCGCCCTCGCTGGCCAACGAGTGAGGGTTTCGGCCCTCGCCTGGATTTGGGTGGGGGCCGATGCCCTCGCTTGTGGCCGGCGAGGGCGCGGCGCCCCTCGCCCCGACCAGCCTGTGGCTAGCAATAGGGGTGAGCGGTTCCCGGTTCCGGTTCGGTTCCGTCTAGAACCTAAAACCTACCATTGGGTACAGGTTTCTCATTTTTTGGAACCTGGAATCTACCCGTCGGAACCAAGAACCTGGAACCTACCCTGTCACAGGTTCCAGGGTCGGTTCCAGGTTCCTACAGGTTCTTTTTTTTTTAGGTTGTATTTTCAGGATAAACTATGCAACAATTGTTCAGTCCAACCATTATGTAAGATCTAAAGGAAAAGCTGTGTCTGATGTTATAAGCCAGCATTGTGATATTCAAAAACACTCTTAAGTTTACAAGCAAACTTAGTTTTGCTATATCAAACTAAAAAAAAAGTACCAACAGCATACCTAAAAAAATTCAGATGTTGAACACACATCCATCTCCTTCTCCGGCAAATCCAGTTGCAAGCATTTGGGGACTTCACAGCTGCAGTCCCCACTTCTATTTGGTGATGCCAGGTCCTCCCTTTGCACAACATTGAGCACGAATCCATCAGGAACCCTTTCTGATTGTCTTCCCGACCATCTGTAGTGAAAAAATTAATTACTAGTTAATATACAAGCTATACAGATCAAGTGCCAACCAAACAAAAAAAAGGAATATAAATCAGCTTGTAAAGTACATTACTCACTAATAAATAAAAGCATAATGGTGATTGGTATCAAAGTGTGTTTCATTTTAACTCAAGATAATACGTATAACAACGTCAGAAATGTCCATATGCTTTCAAAAAGTGAAGAAGCTAAAGCCATCATTTAAAATAAGGTGTACTCAGCAGCAGGCATGTATGAAAATAAATATATACCGCCGGGAAAAAGAGAGAATGATAAACAGAGGACAGACAAAGCATAGCCATAGTCGGACACAGACGTCTAGAAGACAAGAAAGTGGAAAATGAAGTACCTTTACAAAATGCTGTTAGAATTTCATAAACACCGAAACGAGCTCCTAGACCAAATGTTCTCCCCGGCGTCAGCCATCCAAAGCCACTGTAAAGACCTACAATTCAAGAATAATAGTAGAATCAACAACTACTAATCATGTCTATGAATATTCAATAGTTATTGTCCAAAAATACTGTGAATAAAGCACTTCATCTTCCTTAGCACATGCAGTCAACTAAATAGGAGGAGCAACAATTCTCAAGCAACTTGCCATAAATTGGGACGGACACTCCTTTCCACCAGTAGAATATCAACCGCCACTTCCATCATGAAGAAGGGTCTTGAGTAAACATATAATCTCGTCAAAGAGCAAGCAGAAGTTGCATACTCCAGAAACAAAAAGGTTTTTCCACAAGAGGAATTTTTTGTGTGGGAAGTCTTCAATTTTTTACAGCATTTTGTACATGATTTATTTTGAATAAGCAAAGTTCTCGGGAATCTATTGACACCTAAATTTTTACATAATTTTTGGGTTAATTTTTACTAAAATAAAAAATAAAAATCACATGACATATAGTTTAGGAACATTTATGTTATTTTTTTTTTGTTTTATTTTATTTATAGACCACCGGTGAGGGGAAGATTTTTCACATATTCCGTTCAGATTTTTCATATTTTCAGGTAATATACAGCGGGGGTACATTTTAGGCGAAAAGGAAATTTTCGAATGGAATATTTGAAAAAATACAAATGAAAATATCGCGCGAGGTGTAACGATATATTTAGGGAGACTATGTCTAAGCAAAATTGAAAGTAAAATATTTCATCAAAATTTAATTCCTCCTCCTATATAAGGTGTAGTGCGTGTACGACAAAAGGAGGAGGAATTCGAAATTCTTGAGAGTAAATACGTGAGGGAGTTTTAGGGTTTTTGAGGTTTGAAGCAGAAATTCCAAAAATTTTCTTCTCGGTGAAGTCAATTCACGTCTGAAAAGCAGGAGAGAGAGAGAGAACAGTACAAGTGACTTTAGGGAGAGGACAGAGCAGAGCAAAAAAAAAAGAAAAGGGGGCAACAGTGCTGTCTTCTTCGTGGACCCCCTGTCCACGTCGGCCCCGTGTGCATCTCGCCGGCACCGCCTTGGCCAGCCGCTACCGCGCCTCCGCCACGCTGCGCCGCCGGTCTCGCCGCTCTGACCGCACCTTAGCCCTCGCTGATCGAGATCTACCCGCGACCCAGCACTCGACGTCCCCTGCTCCGGCCGCGACCGACGCCGTTAGAGCCTGAAACCGCCGCTGCTTCCCTCCTGTTGTCGCTCGCCCGCAGCAGCTGCCGAAACCCCTCGCCGGTGACCTCTGCCGCCACGACCTGACGCCACGACCCACCCGCTCCCGCAGCTTCGCCAGTCACCGTCGCGACGCCGCTGCTCGCGACCCAGTAAGACGACGCCATCAAATCCGGCGGCCTGCACAGCCTCGTCGCCCGCAACAGCCCGAGCAGCACACCTCACGCCCGAGCGACGCTCGACCACCTCCGTTCCGAGTCTCCTCGCCGCTCACTTGCTGTGCCCCCGCCGGGGTTCCTCGCCGTTCGCCTCCCGGTGTCCTCGCTAGAAACCCTCGCCGGCGATTTCCCCAAAACCAGCGGCCAAGATTTCCTTTTTTTTTTTTTTTTTTTTAAAAAAAAAAAATTTATTAGGTATTTTTGCTTTACTTTATTAGGCAAGTTTAGGTTTTTTCTCTATTTTTTATTATTATTATCTCTTTATATGCTGTTTTCTTTGGTTGAAATACCTATCTACGCATAATCGGAAATTCCAATATATCACCTGATTTCAAACCGCCTAGGGTTTTTTATTTCATCTATAAACTTTAGATGAAATAATCAGTTTTAATAAAATTGATATTTTGATCTTTAAAGAAATTTGATCTTATCGATTTTACTAGCGAAATATTATTTCTTGATCTGAATAATGTGTGATTTTTTTGGGTAATTTTGAATGGACTTGATTGTTTTATTTATCTTGAAATATGTCCGAGTTAGAACATTGCATGTTTTAGGGTTATTTGTATATTTAGGCTAAGCATTCTATTTATCATGAATTTTCGAAACAAAAAAAAAAATAAAAAATTCAAATCAATCAATTTAGGTTGCTAGATTTTAATTTGGATTGCATGTTTAATTATTTGGCAATTTTTAATTTCGAAAATTAATAAAAAAAACAACAAAAAAAATCATTATGCATATGTCATGTAGAATTAGGGCATATTTTGTACTTCATTGCATATTAGGGTTAAATTACACTTAGTTTAATTTTAGATAATATTTTTTTAAAATTTATTATAAGTTTAGGTATTTTTTAGATATATTGCATTTTAGGATTATTTAGGTTAAGATAATGTTTTAGTTTAAATTAGGATTTGACTCAACCTAATTCCTAATATAAATTAAATAGGATCTTAATCTAATTAGGTAATTTTCACATTTCACCAAATTTCGAATTACATGAAAAATACAAAAAAATGTCATAGGTTAAATTAGTTTTATTATTTAGGATAAAATGCATTCTTTTAGGAAAAAGAAAAAATGTCATATGCACATCATTAGGGCTAGAGTCACTGAGATGCATGTCATTTAGTATTTTCGCTAGGCCCATTTAATTAGAAATTACATGTCATTAGAATTAGGTCATTTAGTTAATATCGCATGGCATATTGTATGATTTTCATTAATTAAGTGAAAACAAAAAAGAAATTGTGTGTTAATTATAAACCATATCTAGGGTTATTGATGTGGATTTTAATTTAACATTGTAGATACTTTCGTTGCTTTAAGGTAAGTTTTTACAATATATTTATTGTTTATTTTGGTGTTAAAAGTTTTTACAATATATTTATTGTTTATTTTGGTGTTAAATTGGTGGATTGTCAAGACCGTGATCACCTCACATGTTAGGAAATAAATTTAAAATTAATCCATGCTTTTGCTTGCAAAAATATTTTTGAAAATAAAAGAATGATACCAAAAGGCGTTAGAAAATCTAAATGTAACTGCGTCCCCATACCCATACTCAGTTCGTAGGAGTAAAGTAAAACTCCCGTTACTTTACTTGGTTTCTAATCGACCCACCAAAAATAGATTAGTGGCGACTCCTATATAAAATCTACTTGCATGTTAAAAACTTGAACATTAAGTCGCGAATTGGTATGAAAAGAGCCAAATTAAATGTTTAGCGCTTAATAATTCATTAGCCAAACCTAGGTGGTTCACCCACGAAAAATTGGTCACGACAGAATCGAAGGAATGGACTTTAACAGAGCTACTTCCTCAGTCTTCTTTTCCATTCTTTTCCATTCTTTTCCATTCTTTTCCCTTTTAGGCTAGAAATGGCCAACCAGTTCAACACCCCATAAATGAACCACGAATGTTATAACTTTGAACAGGAGCACAGGATGTACTTTACCAATTCATAACTATGTTCTAACGAACTGGAGAAAAAAAATTGAATAAATATAAAGTAAATGGACGCAAAAATGGCTGCATTTCCAAATTACCTCCTAAATCTCCGGACAAAGCCCGAACTCTTTCCACAGCCTGCACCGGAGTCAACTGCTTAGTTGAGCCAGAACCAAGCTGCTTTGCACACGCATAAAGTCAAGCACCATGGAAATCCAAAATTCCTTCAGAGGGGAAAGAAGAAAACAAAAGGGCATCAACAAACCAACCTGGATAAGGGTCTTGATGGTATCGAGAGGATAAGTGAGGGCCGTTCCTAAAGTGACCGAAGCGGCGGCGGCAACAGTGTGCGTTGTAAACATTCGGTTCTTGAAGAATTCGTCCATCCCGAACGCCGATTCTAGAACGGCGAATCCACTGCCGCGTTCGGGAACGAGCCTCTGGCTTCTCGAGAACCACGACATACACCTTGATGTTGTCCTTCATGAGCTGATCTCTGCCATCAAAAACGACGCCGATAAACATCCCAAACAAGCAAGGGGGCCCAAGATATCGAATCAACTGATCGATCCCCCGCGCGAAGAACCGAGAGAGAGAGATTGAAGCGTTACCTGGAGATATAGGTCTTGCCGGAGAGGAACTCGTCGAGGGACTTGAGGCCTGACTCCATGTGGAGATTCGCCGAGGGCAAGCAGCGTCGGGCAAAGACAGAGGAGGGGTGAACTAAGCGAGACTAGGGTAAACTTAGGGTTTTTTTTTTGGAACTTAACCAGTTCCCAGAAAAAGGGAACCGAGAATCGGACCGGAACCTCCAGTTTGGTTCTCCGGTTCTCGGTTCTACCTGGGAACCACACTCACCCCTAGCTGGCGATGGTCGGCCGGCTGGCCAAGGGGTAAGGAGAAAAAAAAAAAAGATATAAATAATTTTAAAAATCTGAAAAAATATAAAAAATTATAAAATTTGTCCACGTGGCGCCACATAAGACCGCTTGGCGGCCACGTCCAGCAATTTCCGGCTTAAATTAGCCGGATGGACTGAATTGGTACCAATATGAAATGGTTTAGAACTAAATTAGTTTAATTAAAAAGTTTATGACTGAATTGGTACCGATACAAAAGGTTTAAGACTATTTTGGTACTTTTCCCTCTGCTCACGGTAAGTTTTGTCCATGGCTGAGCCACCCCTCCATTGTCATAACGGCTCGTGGACGTTGCCTTGCGGATCTAGAGCGGAGTTAGGCCTCCAGATTTGATCTCATCCATGGCCACAAGCCTAGCTCGTCCATAGCTCGCGAGAGGTGGCGAGTTTGAAATTTCGACAGCCATGGATTGTGAGCTCAAACAGCCAAAGAAAATACAAAGGAATAGATGTCGGGGAAGATGACAAGAGCTTGGACGTAATCCATGGCCGACGACTCTGCTAGTGGGGTTCAACCTAATCAAGGCAATGGCGACTCCGCCAACGGCAACAATGAGAAAGGAGCAAAGGTCGGGCCAGATCTGAACGAAGGGAGAAGGAGGAAGAAAGAGAAACTTATTTTCGTATTTTTTTTTTTAATTCCAAGTTAGCATTTATGTGTTAATCTCTAATTGGATATGGATAAAAACACGTACGCATGTAACGTGATAAATTCTTGATAATTAGTGAAATTTTTTAGTGGTCCCATGATTTTCCTCTCATTCAAATTTCCACGTAAAATTTGTACATATTGTTTTTCTACTTTATCTTTAATTTTCAACGTTACTATATTTATTAGTTTGGTTCCTTTCTTTTTCTTAGTCCAAAGGAAAATTTTTATTTCACATAAAAGAGATACATAACTTTAAGAGAAAACCAACCCCAAAAAAGAAATCAACTTAGTACCCCCTACAAAGTCTTGCTTACCATAGCATCAAAGCACAACCAACAACTATCACTGAAACTCGAATCATCATCAATCATAAGTACATGCCAAGATTTCCCTTTCTAGTAGCTACAGCTTTACCAAAAGGCAAAACATGCTAAGGTTTGACGTCCCAACTCTATAATCAATTCGATCCCCCGATTGGATCGAGGGCAAACGCCTACGAAAAGATCGCTTGGATTTAAGAAAGAGTCGCTTGGATTTTTCCATGGTTTGTTTATTCCTTATCCTCAAAATCCTATTTCAATTTGATCCAAAAAGATTTATAGAAACAACAACACAACCAATAGGTTGAAAGAGCACAATTAACACCTTATGAATCCCAAATCTACATATTGATCGTAATAGAAAAAGACAAATCTAGATTTAACTCTATATCGAAATAGAAGAATTACAAAACAAAAACCGGTTGATTACAAAATCACTTTCAAATAAGCCCACCTTGGGAGAGGAGCTTCGGAGACTTGCGAAGCGCTTGACTTTCTGGAGCAAGCACCTAAGGGTGCGTTTGGGAGTGGCATTTAGAAGCCACTTTGAACCCCCAAAGCTCCTTGGGCCAAATTGTGGGTGTTTGGTAAAAAATTTTGAAACCCCATTTGGGGAATGCCAGCCTTCACAAGGCTGAAAGCCTAAGGTAGGTGGGGGCTGCCTTAGGCTTTCAGCATTCTTGCCCTGACTGTTCATCTTCTTCTATCTTCTTCTTCGTGATCGGTTACCGACGAAGGGCACGCAGTCGCCGGCGACCGTCGCGCCCGCCATGCCGTGACCTCCGCGCGACCCTCAGGCGAGGGTCATGCGACCCGCCGCGCCACGACCTCCGCCATGGCCGCGCCACCCTTTAGCGAGGGTCGCCGCGTAGGTCGCCACCAAATGTGATCGCCGGGCTTGACCTCGCGACCTTCGCGCGACCCATCTAGTCGCAGATTTGGTCGCGACCAGATGTGGTCGCCGACCACGACCTTTGCGCTGCGACCAGATGGGTCGTCGACCGCGACCTTCAGGTGACCTTCGCGGAGGTCGCAACACAGATCTGGTCGCCGGCCGTGCTTCAAGCGACCTCCGCGGAGGTCACGACTTTCGCACGACCCATCTGGTTGCAGATCTGGTCGCAACCAGATGTGGTCGCGGGCCGCGACCTTCGCGCTGTAACTAGATGGGTCGCCGGTCACGATGCAAATTTGATCGTCGATCGTGACCTTCAGGTGACCTTCGCGGTGGTTGCGACCTTCGTGCGACCCATCTGGTCGCCCCAACCCTCGCCGGATGACCTGCATCAAACCACCTACCCTTCGTCGGACCGCTCACTGCTCGCCGGCGACTACCTGTTCTTGGCCGACCAACTCTTCTTTTTTCCAAACACTATTTTACTCAAAAGTATTTTACAAAGTACTTTTACAATATAATTTACCAAACACAATTTGTATTTTGGAAAACACCTTTCACTCAACGGTCTTTGCATTTCCCCAAAGACTTTCCCCAAAAGCCTTTCCAAACGCACCCTAAAACCAAAGCAAGCAAGTAGATTTGGAAGGATTAGATTCGTTCGAAGCACTTGCACTTCTATCTTCAAAGCTCACGAGGAGAAAACTCTCCACTTTCGTGGAGGAAATTGACGGCGATATCCATGAAATCAACGAAGAAGTCTTGAAGATGAAGAGATAGAGAGATAGACAAGGAGAGGGAGGGAAAGAGAGCCTTTCTTCCTCGAGAATAGAAACTTAGAGAAAGGGTTAGCATCTGAAAAGGAGAGAAAACCCTAATAATACGTTTGGTTGTTCGGATTTTTAACTAAGATAGAATTGAAAAAAATAGTATATGAAATTCAGGAGATTTTGTTATATCCTATTAACTGTTTGATAATTGCAGTAATAAAGTCGGATTCACATCATATTATATATATTGTTTAGTATAAATGACATATCAATATAAATGAACTACAAATTTTACAAACAGAGATGGTAAAAATCTCTCGCTACACTTTTGTCTACTTTATTTTTATTTTATTTTCCTTTCTTTTTTAGTAATTTCTTTTTTATTTCTTTCTTTCCCTTCCATCATTCTCTAATAATTTTTTTAAAAATAGAAAATTGTACTAATACACCTAAAATATTAATAAATATATACTTATATAACGAATTTATTTTATAAGATAAAATTAAATCCAAATATATAAATAAAAATTGGATTAAATTAAAAAATACATTTTTATTTTTTGTTATTTTGAATTTCTTATATTAGAATTCAAATATTATTTATATTGAAATATAATTTTAAATTTGTTAATATAAGAAGTTTGTTATTTGAGCAAAATAAATTTCCTATTTTGGATATTAGAAATCTAATCAACCTTTATAATATCTTCTCCATGAAATAATTTTATCCGGCTTATATCTCCCTATATCCGATTTTATCTAGTCTTAAGTAAGCACCAAACGTAGGTTAAGATAAATTTATCTTGAATTTTATCCTAATTACCAAACGCAGCCCAAGAGAAAAGGGGAGGGGATGTCTTGGATGATTTGGGAGTTAATATTGCTGGAATTGTGACCAATTGTTACTGGGGTAAATTTGATTTTAGTTGGTTCAGTTTTGAGGAAAAAATCTATCCTGGACGGGTTAAAGCAGTAAATTGTTAACATTTCTCTCCCAATGGTTCCAACATTATCTGTCAAACGAGGCACCACTTTGGACCGAACCCTGGGGCCAGCCTTTTGGATCCCGGCCACTTCTTTAGGGAGCTTCGTGACCCTCTCAATGCTCATCTCCGTGTCGATATACGACCGGTACTGGGTGAGACAATTGGCAACATCTAGATTTTGTCATTAGCATACAAATTTGTTTCGGTATTCATCTCACTACTCCATATATAAAATGCTAATAAAATCCTTAAATGTTAATATGGTACATGAAAATGTGCGACAGCGGTCTGGAAATAATTATTTTGTCGTCGGGGATGGACAAAAGTTGCAAAATCTTCCTTTTTTTACCTCACGTTGAAAATCTCAATATGGAATTAATATCGTACATGAAAATGTGCAACAACAGTCTGGAAAGAATTATTTTTCACCGAGGATGGAGAAAAGTTGCAAAATCTTCCTTGTTTACCTCACGTTGAAAATCTCAATATGTCTAAGATTCCTTCCAATTTTCAACGCATTTCTATTGCATATGATACCGTTTATTTAAGAGAATAAAATGACGGTTCGGAAGGTTCTTCCCGGCCGAAGATCATGCATTATCTGTTCACCTGACAGATATATATATATATATTATTAGCTTAGTTGAAACTGAAGCAATGCTATCTCTTCTAATAAAACTATCATTTGAATAATCTTCTCGATTGAACTGTTAAGTGACATATGTTGATTTGGGTCTAGATCATAACAAGAATATTCGAAGTAATTGAGTCCCCCAATGGTGTCGGTTACTCTAATTTTTGTAACGCAAAAATCAAATCATGTCCTCTACAATCCCATGTCAACAGCCCCATACTTTATTAAGGTTCGTCAATAAGACCCTAACTAACCATCTTGGGATAAGATTATTTGTTTCATTTACCATCAAATTGAATTTTGATTTAGAGCAAAAGAACATTTAATAGGCGGACGACTCTTTCTCTTACATTTTAGAGGATGACATGGTGATAAGGAAGAGGGTGACTCGTTACAAAAGAGACATCTCAACGTTACCTGACATGGACGCAAAACATAAATTTGAGGAAGTCAAATTGATGTCAGACCAACCATAAAATTTCCATGTGAGGACATGAACCAAGTCAACGCTCGATTGTAGCCACTATTATATGTGCATGGTCAGATTTTCAATTGCTCTCATTACCTAAACATTTTGACGCTTTTTCAAAACTCAGCCGGGAGTCGTTGATCATGTCCCGTTTGCAGAACGGGAGTCGGACACCACAATTTAATGTCCATGCAGGCATCGACTATCAGTTGACACATAGAATATGCCTTTCGGACCAGTTTCTAGATTCCTTCGTGTGGTGAAAACTCACAGAATTCTTCCTTATCATTACCTTGTGTCCTGTGAAAGTGATAGAAACATCATAACAACAACAGTCAA
Source organism: Eucalyptus guilfoylei (assembly GCA_016097605.1). Classification (NCBI taxonomy): domain Eukaryota; kingdom Viridiplantae; phylum Streptophyta; class Magnoliopsida; order Myrtales; family Myrtaceae; genus Eucalyptus; species Eucalyptus guilfoylei. Next base: position 24,401,530 of record CM027869.1, read on the forward strand.
ATAATGAAAAAGCCCATCAAATATTTTAAATATGTGGAATTTGATTGTTCTGCTCTAAAAATGCAGATTTATTTTCGCGCCCGTAAATTTAAATAGATGTTGATTAGTGTCAAGAATCTGTTGACAGAAAAAATGGCTGGCGATATATATATATTAGGTAAGTTGTTGGTAACATATCGATACGTTTGTAAATTATCAGATATTTTTGATAATTTGCAAATTATCGATTTTTGCACCAACTTACTTCTATATGATACTCCATGCATGGTGTTCTTCCAAATTGTATGAACAGAACATCCATCTTAAGAACGCAGGATACAAACTTCCAATCTTTGATTTGGTCAATCTTTGATAGGGTCAAGTATATGGTGTGAATTCGACCAAAAAAAAAAGTACATGGTGTGAAGGTTTCGCTTGCCAAAGAAGCATGCAGCATCCTTTTCAGCTGAGGAAATACGAAGAAGAAAACTGAAGTGTGAAATTAAAACTTAGTATTAAATCCACAATCCGATCGAATAAGAGACACACCGTCAATAGGTATATAAATACTAAATAGATAAGAACTGTTGTCTCCACAGGCCTCGGGCTTTTTATAGTCAACTGCTCCATATGATGACATCGAGACAGTGAAAGCAATAAAAATGCGTAAGCCCGTTGGCTTAAGTAGTAATTAGATAGACGAGACGACTAAGTCACGATCGTTTCAACAACTCCCCCACAAATCACTGCATTTTCTGCTCTTCACAATCACGGTTAGCAAAACAAAGAAATTTCTCAGACCGCTCTAGAAAAGTTTCATGCTGGCATATCGAACAAATTGACTAGCATTGATGTGTAGAATATATGTACGAACTTGAAGACCTGTCGGCCGATGAACTCTAGCAAATCTTGGTCAGTTTATTTCATTGCGGCATACATGCACAATGGACAGAATCAATTACAATACAAAATTCCTGTGTGGTTAGCAATTATCGCCTATAAATGACGTTGATCAAATGTTTCTGTCAAACCAGACATTTTTGAACCGGCATATAGTAGATGAAAAGAGATGGTTTCAGATCGTTGGAACGTTGTGGATGGATGCAAGCTGGTGAACAAACGGTACTTTACAAAAGGTCAAACGCTTCCATCCGGTAGTACAAGTACTGCAAGGAACGCTCCATATCGGTACAAGGGGGAAGAGACCTTCTTTCCCTTTTCCCGTCCTTATCTCACATATATATCTCATTAATCCGAATAATTAGTCATTTATATAAACAAGGGCAGTCGTTGAAATAGGTAATTGAATATATTAACGATTCACATTTTGTGGGATACCGATGGAGACATATTGTGAGGTGGAGGTTATTGTCCGGTGCCAGGAACTTGAGAAGTGGTTCTTTTTGTAGCACGTAGTGCACACATAATAAATTTCCATAGTATCATGTAGGGGAGAGTGGTTCTAAGGTTGGGCCGGTGCAACCCTGGAACCTAGGCCCTACCTACACAAGTATATATAGATAAAACTAACCGTGAAGAAAAACTTCAAAAAATTTATATAGATACAACTTGAAACAAACCTTCAAGCAAATGGAAATTTCAAGACATCAACCTTTAAACTTTTCCAAGACAAGAACTAACTATACTTAGATAAAACATAAATCCTAACATTTACTCAGGACTTTAGAAGGAAACTATGATGCATATGACTCAATGAACACAAAGAATGACTGAAAAATCAAATCTCGATTTTTCTTATGGTCATTTAGTATTTTGTGCATAGCCATCTTTAGAAAACTTTGAATTGCATAAAATTTGAAGCTTTTACACATGGAGCTATCCAACCATATATGTCATTTGACTATAGAAAAACACGCTAAGCCTCCTAAAAATATAAAGAATTGACACAAAATTGTGCGAGTAGAGACGAACACTTCCAGCCAAAAGAAGAATTACCCCTAACTATTTTGATAAGGATTAAAACTCTTAGAGGATCCTTCATCAATATTGACCATTATTATGTAACAATTTATTTGTCTATGCTTTGATCTATATTAGGCATCTCCTTCTAGAAAGTGAAGTTATAAAAAAAATGGGTATACGGCCGTTAAGTTTGAAGTAATTTGAGTTGGCAAAAGCTGTACATTGACCTAGGGTTAGAAGTGATATTCGATTTCCCTATCCCACGAATAATTATATTCTTTCCATGTGTAGACCACAAGACATTATCATCGATGTCTCTCATTTATGGATCCCCACTTCTGGACAAAAGATTAGAACTACCCACGGAGACCTTTGACAAAATATTCACCAACTCCAATTAGAATTATCGCATCCTTTGGCAGTGTCCACATCAGTTTTCAAAGAAAGCCGCGTTTCTCCTACTTCATCAGAGACTCGTTCCATATCTTCATCTCTTGATTATTTCATCTTTTTCCTCTTTCCGAACATAGAACTGCTATGCACTTTCTTAAGTCTTCGTGTTAGGTCACCTGCTAAATCGCTTGTCACCTTGAGAACCCGCTCTCTATATAATCGCGCTCATATCGAGTCATTCCTTCATCAGAAACACCACAATTCGTTAGTAGTGTGTGCAGAAAAATGGCCTCGTCTTCTTCGTTTTCAAAGGCTGTTTTGACTTTGGCTTGTGTCGTGCTCCTTGTCGGTGGCACGAGTGCCCAACTTTCGATTTACCACTATGCCGAAACTTGCCCCCTACTCTGCCCGACGGTGAAGTCAATCGTGCAGGCAGAGATCGCCAAGGAGGCCCGCATGGGTGCCTCGCTCCTCCGCTTGTTCTTCCACGATTGCTTTGTCAATGTAGCTTCTCTTTCTCATCCACTTTAACTTCTCAACATTCATTGCCGCTATTTAAGACCTATTTCATACATGTTTCTTTCGCCATTTGTATATGTGTCCTACGAATTTTGTGGTCCATTGATTCGTCAACAGAGGTGTAATTTATTGCATTGGTCAAGCCTAGACAACACTCTCTCCATTTCTTCGTCGTCTAGTAAATGGCTGAATCCTTCTTGTCCTCATCTATAGCGGGAGTTCGACATAGTCAGAGAAGAATAAATAAAACAAAAGTAGGGTGTCGGTTTGTCTTGTCCGTGGTCCAATGCAAATACGTAAAAAGAAACGCTTGACTTAGTATGTAATTTGTAAGGTACGAATCCCATGCAAAAACAAAAGAAAGCACTTTGACCTTGTAAGCCATCACGAAGAAAGATACTGCGCTGAAGTCAAGTTCCCATTTGCTAAATTTAAAAGCATAGTTTTATTGGCTGGGGATTGTAATATATCATTTGAAAAATTCGTCAATGCTCATAGCTAAGAAAGAGTTCGGTTCACTAAACAACAAATCAAAGTCATTCATTTTCAATATTCATGGTTTATTTATCAGGGTTGCGATGGATCGAACCTCTTGGATGACACACCTACTTTCACCGGAGAGAAAAACGCGGCCCCGAACAAAAATTCCTTGCGAGGGTTCGAAGTGGTGGACAAGATTAAGGCCGCAGTGGAGAATGTGTGCCCCGGTGTCGTATCCTGTGCTGATTTGTTGGCTATTATCGCCCGAGATGCCGTTGAGATAGTAAGTCAGTGGAACTCGACTAGCAATGGAACAGTAGAGATGAAAGCTTCTGATTATTTTGCGTGGGTAATAATTTGTTGAGTATGAATTGGGCAGCTGGGAGGGCCAGGGTGGGATGTGAAGCTGGGAAGGAGAGATGCAAGGACTGCGAGCCAGGCAGCAGCTAACAATAGCATTCCTCCTCCAACTGATAGCCTCAATGCTCTCATTTCCGGCTTCCAGAATCACGGCCTTTCTCAAAAGGACCTCGTCGCTCTATACGGTGAACTCTCTCTCTCTCTCTCTCTCTCTCTCTCTCTACCTCTCCACCATAAGATATGTATATAGCTTGCATTTTACGAGGTTTACTAAGGTGTGCTTTAGGGCATTTGTTAAGCGATGTTATAAATTGAATTTTTATAACACTTGATAAGTATACAAAATCCTCATAAAATTGAAAAAATAGGTACATACAAAATTACAGCATTTCTTTATTTGCAAAAATCTTTGAAGATATGATTTTTTATGAGCAAGTACTATAGAGACTGCATATATTAGATCAAGTCTATCACACATCAAGAATCTATGAGATCCACACCGGGTCCCCCTAAAAAACCAAACTTTTCATGTAATTTCTGCATTTTAATTGGATTTGTCCATCTTATCATTCATAGATCGAGTCTATATAGTATTCTTAAACACTTATTTGTATGCCCTCCTACTCTTAAATATTCAGGAGCACACACAATTGGGCAAGCAAGATGCACAAACTTTCGGGCCAGAATTTACAACGAGAGCAACATCGACAGCTCATTTGCCAAAACGATGAAGAGCAACTGCCCAAGCGTCCCCGGCGTCGGCGACAACAACCTGGACGGGCTCGACTTCCAGAGCGCGACATCATTCGACAACACCTATTACATCAACCTCATGAGGAAAAGAGGCCTCCTCCACTCTGACCAACAGCTCTTCAACGGCGGGTCCACCGACTCGCTCATCAGGACTTATGCCCAAAGCCAAGAGACCTTCTTCAAAGACTTTGTGGCCTCCATGATCAATATGGGCGACATCAAGCCCCTTACCGGATCCAACGGCGAGATCAGGAAGAAATGTAGGATGGTTAATTAATTATTGATGAATTTAGGGTCTACGTATACTCCATTATATGGAGTTTCGGTAATAAATTGATCGAGCTCTATTTCGCTTGTGTTTGTCCGCTTTGGAAGCTTTTGTTGTCGTGTGAGCGTTGGAGAAGGAATTGTAAGAATCAAATGTTGTAATAACAGTCCTGTCGAGATTTCGTCAGCTGTTACCCATATCTTTGTTCGAAAAATAAAAGTTGTTAGGAAATGCATCACGATGTTTACTGATAGACACTACTCCTTAACAGGTTGCACTATCAATATCAACTTCTCTATCATCTCGTGGGAATCTAGCAGGTACATCGACAAGAGGGAGATCAAAGAATTTAGAGGTTTGTGAGCAAATCGAAGCCAAAGCCTTCGAAATTTCTCCTCTGCGGTTGCGTGTATGAAAGATATTCAATTACAGTGGTCCACAAAATGAAATCACCAAGGATTGTGTCATCATACTTCTGGAAGAGGAGTGATTATCCGGTTTTTCTATAGCTGAAACATATAGCATTAATTATCCACCAATCGAGTTAATACATTCTGCTCAAAGAAGAGGAGGAAAAGAAAGTAAAAAGAAAACAATTTCCTCTAGATTTCCTCTATTTTTGAAAAATATAATGGTGATATGTCACGTAGAATTACTCGCACAACTGCCACATCAGTAACTTCCGATGTAAATTAATCAAAATGTCTATGTTAAAATTTTGCACAAAAATTCAAATTAAATTGGTAAAATTAAAAAAAAAAAAAAGGATTGAATGAGCATCCACACAACAAGTTTAGGACTAAGGTAATTTTCCCTTTAAAAAGTAGCATAGCTCTCTCTCTCTAGTTCCCTTTTATCTTCCACTCTACCTTCCTCGATTAAGAAATAATTGTCGGTCGAGGGAGGCTCCATCTTCTCAATCCGACTTGAGATTATCTCTCTCACTCTGTTCCAAGTATATTTTACTGTTTTCATCTAATTTTTTAATCTTCTTCTTTGCTCACTATTGAGTATTGACACTCTTCTTTGCTGACTTAGTGTATTTGCTTCTTCCATCGTTAGGAAAGAGTTCCTAATGCTCTAGAAGCGGTTATACGATTTTTCTTACTTTTGAAAGCTATCATCTCCCAATCTAAATCTAGATCCGATAACTCTTTTCTCCCAATCTAAATCAAAATTTGGGAGTTCTTTAGCAATATTTCTGTGCTCGTCCAATTTCTCATAATTTAAATCTAGATTTGAGAGCTCGTTAAATTTGTTTTTGGTCTCTTTGTATGGTGATGATGTTGAAGTTGCTGAACTTAGGTGTGCATCATCTGGCAAACCGTCGTTATCGAAAAAGGGGATTACGATTTTTGTGTTTATTACTAATGACAATGTGGTATTCGATGATCAGACACCATTCTAATTTTGATGCTAAGATAGATTCGTTCTTTTAGGATGAATATGTGCTTATTACAGCAGTTTGTACTTTGTTGTTCTAATTTACTATTTGGGATTTGCTTTTTTTTTAACAGCTTACATATCATTTGGAGATATAAATAAATACTTTTGACCCAAAATTAAAAAGTTGTATGTATCAATATGGTAAAAGAAAATTACAAAGAGAGATAAAGAAAGGATTTTTTTTTTCAAGTCTTAATTTTTGTGTAATGTAAGATAGTAATAAAAAATCTCAATTTTTAATTTACTTTCCAATCCTCAATGCGTTTCTATTGCATATAATAACATTCAATAGTAGAAAATGACGGTCGTAAAGGTTCACCTCGCCGAAAGTTCTGTATTATTTGTTCACCTAATGAAAAATATTTTATTAGAAAATTTGAAACCGGAGCCAGGCTGTCTTTAAAAAGACTACCATTGGTCAACAACCCAACGAAGATCAAGGCGGACTCCAACTTGTGATCCCATGTGATCGATTTTAAATAATCTTTTTAATGGGAACTGTTAAGGCACGCGTTAATTTGGGTCAAAATCATTAAAAAAATAATTGAAATAATGGAGTCTCACAATGTTAGTCGGTTACATAATTTTGTAATGCGCAAATCTAATGATACCACAGCAAGCTATCAGCGAGTTCGAGGAAAAAGTATTAAAAAAGTCTCAAATTTATTGCATTTATATCAATTCAATTATGTTAATCAGGTTCTAATATTTTTGACAATTTACCAATATAGTTCATCCATTTAACTTTAACCGAAAATTGCTAATATGAACATTGATCATCTTATGTAACAAGGTCGATACTGATGGCACAATTTTTAAAATTTTTCTTAATGTTTATTACTTTGTTTTGTTTTTTCTTTTCTTTTCGTCTTTTTGTTTTTTCTTTCCTTTCTTCTTTTTTATCCCAACTGTGGCCAGCGAGGATGTCAGCATTCGCCTAGATCTAGGTGAGGGCTTGATGACCTCGCTTGTAGCTAGTAAGGGTTGCAATGCCTTTGCCTAGAGTCGATGGCCTAGAGTTGTAAAAAAAAACAAATAAAGAAAAGGAAAAATTATTTTAAAAATTCAGAAAAAAATATTGAAATTATAAAACTTGTCAATGCCAGCGTCAATTGTGCTATGTAAGAAGACCGATATCTATGTCAATGAAATCCAATTAAAATTGGCCAAGTAGACTATAATAGCAAATCGTCAAAAGATTTATGATTCAACTAGTATAATTAAAAAGTTTAGAACTAAATTAGTAAAAGTGTAATAAATTTAGAACTTTTTGGTACTTAGCCAGTGAGTTTGATGATCAATGACCCCTAATAACCCATACCAACAGCCCCGCATTTAATTAAAGGTAGGTTACGATGCCCATTTACCATCAAATTCGATTTTGATTTAGAGCAAAAGAAAAATTAACATGCGGACGACTCTTTCTCGTACATGATAATAAAGAAGAGGGTGTGACATATTACAAAAGAGACATCTCAACGTTTCTTGACATGCACGCAAAACATAAATTGAGGAAGTCAAATTGATGTCCAACCAACCATACGATTTAAATATTGTTCCATGTGAGGACTCGAACCAACGCGGCGCTCGATTACAGGCACCGTTATATGCGCATGGTCAGATTTTCAATTGTTCTCATTACCTGGACATTTGGCGCTTTTCCAAAACAAAGCCGCGAGGCATTAACTATTATTTGACAGTTGACACAGAGAATATGCCTTTCGGACCGGTTTCTAGATACCTTCACGCGGTGAAACTCACAAAGTTCTTCGTTCCCTTCTATCCTACGAAATACATGTCAAAAATCTGCTGGTAAAAAATGGCCGGTGACATTTACGTAAGTTATTTGCAATTTACCAATCCTTTTGTAAATCACCTAATCTTTTTTGATGGTTCGCAAATTACCAATTTTTATACCAATGTACCAATATATCACTCCACGCACGATGTTCTTCCAAATTGTATGAATAGAACATCCATCTTATGAACGCAGGATTCAAACTTCCAATCTTTGATATGGTCAAGTATATGGTGTGTTGGTTTTGCTTGCCGAAGAAGCATGCGGCATCATTTTCAGCTGAGCAAATACAAAGAAGAAAACTGAAGTGCGAAATCAAAACTTAGTACTAGGTCTACGAAGTCAACCTTTTCCGATCGATGAGCACCTTCGAAGAGAATCGGTAAACAAATACTAGAAATATAAGAAATGTTGTCACCACAGGGCTCGGGATTTTATATTCAACTGCTCCACAATATGAAAGTAGATTTAAGAAATGATCAGATAGGTGAAGGCGTCGCAATCGTTTCCACAGCTCACCCACAAATCACTGCATTTTCTACTCTTCACAATCACAGTAAGACAAACGAAGAAGCTTCTCAGACGGCTTTCGAAAAGTTTCATGCAGGCAGGCATATCGAACAAATTGACTCGCGATGATGTGTAGAAAATATTTGCAAAACAAGAGCGCCTGTCGGCCAATACGGCCAATAAACTTTAGTGAATGTGGTCAAGTCAAACATGTCCATCACCTATAAATGACATTGATCATATTATTCCGTCATACCAGGCATTTTTGTACTGGATTATAGTAGATGAAAAGAGATGATCTCATATCGTTGTACATTATGGATGGATGCAAGCTGGTGGACAAACGGTACTGTACAAAAAGGTCAAACACTTCTATCTAGGAGTACGAGCACTGCAAGGAACATTCCATATCGGTGCAAGGGGAAGACATTATTTTCCTATTTTTCTAATCCAACCAAATAATTGAATATTCATGTAAATGAGGGTGGTTGTTGAATTGGCAATTGAATATATTAATAGTTGAGATTTGGTGAGATACCAATATATATAGGCACAACTAACCCTCGAGGAAACCTTCAAAGAATTTACGTAGACAAGACTAAAAACAACCGTTCAAATAGATGGGAATATCAAGACATCAACCTTTGAAATTTCCAGACAAGGACCAACAATACCTAAGTAAAAACACAAATACCAACATTTACTCTTGACTTTAGAAGCAAAATACAATGCATAAAACTTAGGTTCCGTTTGTTTCAAGAAAAAATGAATGATTTGGAAGATATTTTCCTAAAAATAATGGCTTGCATCGTTTGAAATAATTAATTGATAAAAAATATTTTCATTATTAAAAATAAATACATGAATGGCTAAGAACTCACAACTACATTTTTCTTATTTTGTGCATAGCCTTTTAGATTACTTTGAATGCATACTTATGCATTTGAGACTAGAAACACGGAACTATCCAATTCGATATGTTATTTGACCATATTGAAGCTCGCTCAGCCTCTTAAAAATCAAAGAAAATTTACCCTTGCAATTGTGTGAGTAGAGAATAGCTGAGTAGCCAAATAATTTAGCACTAATTCTATGGCTATGGATTTAACCTCTTGAGATGATTCTGTAAGCCACAAAAACAGTACTCAAGATCTCCATAGCTAAAATCCAAAACATATATAATCAAGTAAAAAGATTTGTGCACCTGATTTGAAATATTCAAAGTTCAAATGATTCTCCTCTATTGCCTTCTGTCTCTTTACCTCAATGAAACTACCCCTCACCCTCAGCATTTAGTAAATACTTCTTATATGAGGATATTTGTGCATTAGAGTTAGAAGAGAGACTTGAGCACTACTTATTAAATTTTAAGCTATAGGCCCTCTCATATAACAATTTTTCCCACAAAAAAGCTAGACCTTACACATGAAAAGAAGATGATCAAAGTGAGGGTTAATAACACAAATTGGAGAAATTGTCAATATTTGAACTTCATATTGATCTATGCTTTGATATATATTAGGCATCTACTTCTCTTAGAAATTGAGGTCATAAAAAAGAATGCGTACACGGCTCTAAAGTTAGAAGTAATTTGAGCTGGCAAAAGCTTGTGCATTGACTCGGGGTTAGAAGTAAGCTTCGATTTCCCATTCCCACGTATAAATCAATCTCTTTTCATGCGTACACCACGAGACATTAGCATGGAAACCTTTGACTAATCATCCAACAACTCCATTTTAAACCAAGATTATATCAACATCCTTTGGCAGTGTAAACATCAGTTTTCAAAGAAAGCCGCGTTTCCCCTACCTTCTTCAAAGATTCGTCCCACACCATCATCCCTTGTATTATATTACTTGTCTGAAATTTGCCTCGCGCAATCTTATTCTTTTCTTTCTCATCTTTCCGGACGTTGAATCGCCATGCACTTTCGTCACTCTACGCGTTAGGCCACCTGCTGAACCCCATTGTCACCTTGAGAAACCGCTCTCTATATAATCCCACTCGAATTCGAGCCCTTTCTTCATCGGACACACAGCACAGTTCGTTATTAGCGTGCAGAAAAATGGCCTCGCCTTCTTCATTTTCAAAGGCCATTTTGACTTTGGCTTGCGTTGTGCTCCTCATCGGTGGCACGAGCGCTCAACTTTCGATTTTCTATTACACCGAAACTTGCCCCGACCTCTTCCCGACGGTGAAGTCAATCGTGCATGAAGCGATTGCGAAAGAGGCCCGCATGGGCGCCTCGCTCCTCCGCTTGTTCTTCCACGACTGCTTCGTCAATGTAACTTTTCTTCCCCCAATATTCAAGATCAATTCATACATGTTTCTTAGAATTGGAAAAGCTGTCAATGCTCTTAGCTAAGAAAGAGTTTGGCTCCTTATCGCCCTTTCGATATTCATGATTTATTTATCAGGGTTGCGACGGATCAAACCTCTTGGACGATACGCCTACTTTCACCGGAGAGAAGAACGCGGCCCCAAACCGAAATTCCTTGCGAGGATTCGATGTGGTGGACCAGATTAAGTCCGCGGTGGAGAAAGTGTGCCCCAGCATCGTCTCCTGCGCCGATTTGTTGGCGATTATCTCCCGAGATGCGGTTGAGATAGTAAGTCATTGGAACTAGACCAGCAATGGAGACAAAAGCCTTTGATTATTTTTGAATGAGTAATAATTTTGTTGCGAATGAATTGGGCAGCTGGGAGGGCCAGGGTGGGACGTGAAGCTAGGAAGGAGAGATGCGAGAACCGCCAGCCAGGCCGCAGCTAACGTTAGCATTCCTCCTCCAACTAATAACCTCAGCGCTCTCATTTCCAGCTTCCAAAATCACGGCCTTTCTCAACAAGACCTTGTCGCTCTATACGGTGAATTCTCTCTCTCTCTCTCTCTCTCTCTCTCTCTCTCTCTCTCTCTCTCCCTCCACCATATGATATGTCGCATTTGATGATTTTTACTAAGGCGTGCTTTAGGGCATTCGTTAAGCAATGTTCACTATCATACAAAATAATTTAATTGCAAAAGTCCAGGAAGATATCTTTTTCTTTTTTTTACGAGCAAGTACTATACAAATTAAATCTCTTAGATCAAATCATTCACTTTTCAAGAATTTATGAGATCCACACTAAGCCCCACTAAAGAGCATGAGTTTTTGTGCAGTTTCTGCATTTTAGTTGGATTTTTTATGAGTAAAACCTGCAGAGATTGTGTCTATTAGATCAAGTCAATCATGCATAAAATTCTATAAGAGCCACACTAGGTTCTCCAAAAAAACCAAACTTTTCATGCAACTACTACATTTTAATCAAGGTTGTCAAAAAAAAAAAATGGGGTTGTCCACCTTATCACTCACAGATTGAATCTATATAGTATTCTTAATTTTATTACAATATTCAAATTACTCAATTTAATACTTATTTATATGCCCTTCCACTCTTAAATACTCAGGAGCGCACACAATTGGGCAAGCGAGATGCACAAACTTCCGGGCGAGGATCTACAACGAGAGCAACATCGACGGCTCATTTGCCCAGGCGATGAAGAGCAACTGCCCGAGCGTCACCGGCGTCGGCGACAACAACCTGGACGGGCTCGACTTCCAGAGCGCGACATCGTTCGACAACACTTACTACGTCAACCTCATGAGGAAAAGAGGCCTCCTCCACTCCGACCAACAGCTCTTCAATGGCGGGTCCACCGACTCGCTCATCAGGACTTACGCCCAAAGCCAAGAGACCTTCTTCAAGGACTTTGTGGCCTCCATGATCAATATGGGCGACATCAAGCCCCTCACCGGATACAACGGCGAGATCAGGAAGAACTGTAGGAGGATCAATTAATGTTTGATAAATTCAGTGGCCATGTATACTCCTTTGATGGAGTTCTATTCTGTTGGTCATTTTCCATTTGAAGTTTTTGCTGTTTTGTGAGCGTCGAGATGGAATTGTGTGAGTCAAATATCGTAATAACAATCCTATGGGGATTTCGTCCATTGTTCAATAATGAAATAAATCGAATATCGAATTTACGTAGTTTGATCGGTATGGCCTATATTCACAAGAGGAGCAACCAAAAATTCCACTGTAGATCAAGCAACACGTCAAAGATAACAATCATACTCGAGTTAATCAAACATTTTCAAAGTTTGTCAACCCCAATAATTCACATATTGTTTAGCCCTCACAATGCATCACTAAATAATTTCTCAATCTCGCAAAAGAGTTAGAATAAATCTTAACACAAGATTTTCACGGGTTCAAACAGTTAGGATGTAATTCACGAGCACAGGCTCCTCTTAAATTTCTCTTCACAAAGATAACCCATAGACAAAAATGTGATCCGAAACAGAGAACCTACTCATAAACAAGGTAACCACTCAATTGGGAGACATTAAAATTAGGAAAAAAATTTCTTTTTTATTTGGAACTCAAACTCACGACATATTTTCGACAATACTCCTTTACTGCTCACATCTTTGATGAAAAATTCAAGCTGCTAGTACGGTTGCACTATTGATATGAACCTCTCTACCATTTAGCTAGGTGGGAGAACTAGGGAGTTATTGCCGTCCTTTCTGAACCAAACATTGATTTGCACCATGTCCATTCTTATGAATGTAGGTGGACTATTAGCTACAACAAGCAACAGCCATCTCTTTCGTAGGTACAAAGTCTTGTATTCACTTTTTATAATCTTCAGAATTAATGTTGCCCGAATTAGGAACTTATTCTCGGGTCCCATCAGACGTTGCTGGAGCATCTTGTTGCTGCAGACAAGAAAGATTGACTCAGCTACAACAAGAAAAATTCTACATGCACTAATTACAGAGGGTAGATGGCTTTGAGTGGTTCGCCAAATTGAATTCGAGGTGGCAAGAAGAAGCTGTAAGTTTCGTCTAAGTTTAGAAGTAAATTTCTATTTTCGATTTACCTATGCAATGAATAATAGAGAAGTACCAAAAAGGTCTTAAGTCTATTATAATTACGCAAATTCCATCATCAACATTTCAATAGTACCAATTTAATCCTAAATCGTTTCACTATTTGCCAATTGAGTTTATTATATCAATTTTGATCAAAAATTGTTAATGTAAACATGAGCCATCTTATGTGGTTTGACCACAAGGCCAAAGTAGGATAATTAACATTGGCGTGAACATCTTTTAATAAAATTTTAATATATATATATATATATATATTTTATATATTTTCATTTCTTTTTTTCTTTTTTCGTACCCTCACTTGTAGCCGACGAGGCCACAACCCTAAAGTGAAAGGAAAAAAAGAAAAAGAAAAGAAATAAAAATATCAATTTTTTAAAATTGTAAAAATTATTTACATCAATACCGGCTATTCTAGCCGTGCCATATAGGACAGCCGGTATCTACATAAGTAATTTCCAAACCAAATTGACCAGAATGACTCAATCGGCAAATCATGAAAATGTTTAAAACTCAATCGGTACAGTTGAAATATTTAAAACTGAATTAGTATAGGTGCAATGGACATAAATAATGTTCTTTTTTTTCTTTTTCTTTTTGTCGTTCCTACTCTATTCCTATGCTAACTCTCACTCTCAGACTTTTGCCCTGTCTCTTTGCAGGGCGTGGGAGTCGAAACCCACTCCTGAAACGAAATCGTCCCCACCCCAACCCTTCCTAAGAAAATAATGTTCTCATTAAATTCGTAGGTCCCCTCCCAGGGACCTCCAACAAAGTATCTACCTACCAACTCCATAGTATTATGGCCTCATTTGGCGATACTTAATCAAAAGTTTTGCTTAAACGATATACATTCATATTCTTTTCTCAATGATCTATCGCTTCATCCATTCATTTATTAAAAGGAGAAATTGGGCATGCACTATCATGAATCTACAGTATTCCTGTCTTGAAGGTCATCTCTTCCTCGCTATAAAATTCCCAAGCCCACCAAGCGCACCTCACACCCGGTTCATCAGTTTGGTATCTCTCCAAGCATTACCGAATGGCTTCTTCTACCGCTAGTTCTTCGTTTTCAATGGCCGTTTTGAGTTCCGCTTACGTTTTGGTCTTGATCGGTGCAAGCACGAGCGCGCAGCTTTCCCTCGACTATTATTCCAGATCTTGCCCCGTCCTCTTCCCCACGGTGAAACTGATCGTGGGAGCCGCTATAGCGAGGGAGGCTCGGATGGGCGCCTCACTGCTTCGCCTGTTCTTCCATGATTGCTTCGTCAATGTAACTTTCATCCCCCTCCAATCTTTTTTCACCTTCTGGAATCTTTCCACGCACATTATTCTAACTCTGCACTCATCTCGCTCGTATGTGCAACCAGCATCATGCGATATGGTTTATAACCAGTTCGCTTGGTGTAATTCTTTTCATGATTCAATACTATGCAATGTGTTCACAGTTACTCAAATGGCTGTTCGTCGTTCAAAGTAGCAAGAGCTCAACATCTAGTCCATTGTCCCAAGGTCATAAGGAATTGAATATGAAAGCCTGAACTACTATTAATCTTAATGTAGCGCCTTTAAGCAAACATACTGCGAACCTGTAGCTGACAGAATACGTATTACTGTTGAAACGCATTTGATATCGCGTTGTATCAGGGCTGCGACGGATCGCTTCTTCTGGATGACACACCTACCTTCATTGGAGAGAAAAATGCCGCTCCAAATGTCAATTCAGTGCGAGGGTTTGAAGTGGTCGACCAAGTTAAGTCCGCCGTGGAGGGGGTGTGCCCAGGCATCGTCTCATGCGCCGATCTGTTGGCGATTATCGCGCGAGACTCCGTTGTGATCGTGAGCTGTTTGAATTTGGCTAGCAATTAATATGCAATTAATAGAGATTTGGCGATGTTCTAATTTAGTTCCCTTGGACTATCATGCATGACAGCTTGGAGGGCCATGGTGGCCAGTGAAGCTGGGAAGAAGAGATGCAAGAAGCGCAAGCCAAGCAGCTGCTAATGAGAGCATCCCCCGGCCGACGTCCGACCTCAACGAATTAATCTCCTCGTTCCGAAATGTCGGTCTCAACATCAGGGACCTCGTGGCTTTAGCAGGTAACTAATTGGAATTTATCTCGCATAATCGAATCAGAAAGATGAGATCGAGAGCTCATTCAATTTGATACATATTTTTTTCGGCCATTTCAAGGAGGCCACACGATGGGACTATCAAGATGCACGAACTTCAGGGACCGGGTCTACAACGAGACCGACATCGACGTGCTGTTGGCCCAAACGAGGAAGTTCAGCTGCCCTGGCATCGACGGCGTGGACGACGACAATCTGGCCCCGCTCGACTTCCAGAGCCCGATAACGTTCGACCACAGCTACTACTCCAACCTCGTCCAGAGGCGCGGCCTTCTCCACTCGGACCAGCAGCTCTTCAACGGCGGGCCCGCCGACTCGTTCGTTAGGCTCTATAGCAGAAGCCCGCTCGCCTTCCAGGGGGACTTCGTGGCCTCCATCACGAGGATGGGCGACATCAAGCCCCTCACCGGATCCAACGGTGAGATTCGGAGGAACTGTAGGAGGGTTAATTGAAGCCCTTTGATCTGGAGAGGCCCAATGTCAGGCTCTTTCTCTTCTTGCCGTTTTTCTTTTCTTCTCTCTCTTTTTTAGGTCTTTTTGGTTGGTGTGGTGGGTGCATTTGAAGCTGCTTTTATGTGGTAGTAATTACATTCCTGTTGTCATTTCGAATTCAATGATCGCTTCTAGTGTTCAGGACAATTGTTACCACTTAAATCTGTGCGGGCTCAACACTTTTGAGTGGATATCATTGCTTTTGTGACACATGTATAAATTCGGGACATGCCGAGTACTCATCGATCGAGAAAAAATCCAATCTCAAAAGCACGACCAAGTAAAGCCTATCCAGCCATTTTGTTAATGGTATTGGGTTGGGTGTTCGAGTTTTTCGCGAGTCAACGACAACCGACTACTTCTCACCAGACGTTTGAGCGACAATTTGAACTAAGCATTTCAACTTACATCAAAGCGAACAACAAAGTCAAACAAACTAGCCCATGGTTCAATTTCCATCATGGGCCGAATATATACAAGTACATATGCTGAGATCTCACGCTTGCTTTGTCGACTTTCATACACCACGTAAGGACACGAATAAAGATTTATTTTCTATTGTTCATCTTCTCTCTCTTCAAAATAGTGATAGTAAAAAACGAAGCCCTTTCACTCAAATTGAACGATCGTAATTACACTTCGAAATCCTCTATCATAACTTTTCAAATATTTTTCGACATTCATACTTTCATATGGTGGAGTTATCGTGCCATGATATGATTGAAATTGAGCCATCTTGTTATCAGTCTTTGGAGAGGAAGCTAGGGTTTTAGTGAGGATGCTAGGAGATGTTCATCAATGTGTAAAAACTCGAACATCATGCTGATGTGCTCCATCATGTTAGCTTTAAAGTTAATCAAATTAAGACAACAAATTACATGGATTTCTAAATAAGAACGGCCTGCAGAGATGGGCGGATGGATGCGACCCCAGATGGCTCTGAGAGTAAGATTGTGCAACAGGACGCAGACCCTTAGCTTATATATTGCCTCGACCTCGAGCTAATACTTATAATTTGATAGGAAAATAGATAAATACTCATGGAATCTCCTACGTGTAAACCCTTAATTGAGGAGCCAAACTAGGGTCTTCATCTAAACAATCTGGGTTAGTAATTTAAGTGCTGCATTAAAATCCCAAACCCTAATTCAATTTTTTATCATATAGTATGAGGTGACATAATGTTCTACCAGAGATTCTCTGAAGTTGTCAACCCTCATAATGCCAGCAGTCAAGGACACTAATAAATTCTCCAAAGGTTTTCCTAAGGTCACGTCTGCTTCGCATCATTCTTTAATATTTGTCTCACAGCAAGAGGAAGCCTTCAAGCATGTCCATCATTCCCCAGAAGAATTTTAATATGCAAGTGGATGCTCTCCGAAGTAACTTGGAAAGCTGGAGACCTTTCTCTGCCCATCAGCGACATCGCATACTAATTTTGAAATAGTTAGTGGGAAGAAAAATAAATGTTACGCCAAAATCATGATCTTATTCAATTTGGGAGATAAAAGTTGAAGGAAAGGGTGACGCAAATTAATGAAAGTTATGTTAGACGTGGTGTTAATACCTAATCATATGTGCATTCAAGAATGAATCGTTCTATCGATAGAACTGCACATAGATAATTAAGATCGATAGCATTATTTGTGGAGAGAGATTTTTCACTGGCAATGGTCATGAAATGTTCCTTATCATAAGTTTTATAACCAGTGTCCCTCTACAAAGTGCACTTTTTACTTGAGCGACAGTACTCCGGTGGCATGTTTAGATTGAGAAAACTACCCATCATCCAGAAGTGCACATGGATCATAATCGCGTGTTTTGTGAATTCAACTAATTCCGTCGTTAATGTACAATATGATGTTATAAATATATATTTTTATTTATTTATTTATTGAGAGAGAGAGAGAGAGAGATGTGTGGAATCCAAGGAGGGTTGTACCCGGACTAGAAGATGCCACTAATTCAAGCAACCACGACTTAAGACCAAATACCATCACATCCCATTTGGATTTGAGAAACTTTGGCACGATAGAGACCATATGTGATATTCAATACGCTAGTCATATTAAAATTGATTGGAATGACTTTATGTAATATTTGGACTGAGAAAGAAATGCTGAAGAGAATCAAAAGAAAAAATATGTGGAAGAGAGAGAGAGTGAATGAAGAGAATGAAGCTCGATCGATACCATATGTATCTTTAATTGCTTCACTCCTTCCCGCTAAGCTGGTTGATGTCCACACGCCAAGGAAACCACACCCATCATCATCAGAACTCGATGTACATATCATCTACCTTTTAGCTGGCACGACCATTGACTATTCAACCGTAAATCCATCTTGTATATTCTAATATATATGTGTACGTGACCTAAAAGTGTTTATAAATCAAGCGTAAGCAATAACACCCCCCTAGATTTTCATTTTTCTTTAGTTAATATGATGATCGTAGGTAGTTTTTGAGTTGTACTAAATTGTACACATGAATGGTTCATACCGATTGTGTCTCTTTGTATATATTTCTATGGTTTGCCGACCACTTAATTTGATTTCTCTAAACAACTTCATTTTTTTAAGTTATCAACAATTTCATACGTCTAAAGAATATGAAAGATCAACCAAGACAGTTTTTTGTTGGTCATGTTAAACCATGATGTGACTTAATTGGTAGACTTTGAAAAGTAGAGTATTGAAAAACTATACATATTCAAACTTGCGCATTAACATTCAAATTTCCATAAAAGTGTACACTTTCAGAATGAGACATAAACATGAATATCTACAATATTCATCGACCCTGAATTGTGTCCAATTTATTCACCACAGCTCCTCTACCAAACTTACTTGGGTGGAGCTAAACCTAAAGAAAAATTAAATCATCATGAATTTGTCATTTAGCAAACCTATGCACATTGACCTCATATCAGTCTTTGACATAAATAAGGCCCCTATTCTAGGTTCTTGATAGAGAGAGTTAGAGAAATAGTCAACTTAAGAATTTAGGCTTAACTGGAAATATGATTCCTCTTCCTAAAATTAAATTATGTTTACCACCTCTTTTATTTGAGGGGAAAAAATTGGAAAAAAACTTTGAGAACAAATCCACTATCTAGCTCATCTAATACTTAATTAATTATAGTATTCCACTAAGTCATCAAAACATGATTTGGAGTTAAAGAGATGATCTGTAAATAAAAAATGGTCAAGGCAAGGGGAAGGGCAATAAAGTGACAACATAGCTATAGGAATTTTTCTATTAGAAATATAAGAAAGATTAATGCTATATATGTGAAAGAAGCAAATATTAGGAAGGAGATGGTGAATTTACCCAGCTAACGCACAGTTGTGTGAAAGCAATCATTAAGTTTGACAAAGTGCAAAAAATTAGATGGCCTAAGTTTCAGGAACTGCTTTGAATCACAATGCCTTTTGTCTCCCTCAACTTGAAGTAATGTTCAGAGTCACTTCAGTGTGGCACAGAAGAGCATGTTGAAAAAGATTGCATGTGGTCAACTACTTTCCACACGTGCAACATCTAGACATTTGAGCCAAAACTCTTGCTCTCTTCTATAGAAGAGCTAACGACTAAACTAGGTTACGCCATTTCTTTTTCTCTTTTCTCATTTTTTTTTTTTTTTTATATCTTCAGCTCTTTTTTCCATTTGTTGTAGCTTCTTCTACCAGAGGAAAACGGAGATGTGGCAGAAACTTGACAAATATTCATGGTGCAATGAAATCTGAAATTTTTTCATATGTAAAGCAACACAGAGAGGACTCTCAGTATATAAGATACGAAAGTGAGAAATGAGATACATGTTTAGAAGCAAATTACATACATGGCTAGAGGTGGAACAGGAAACCAACTATATAATAAACCTTGGCTCGAAACATAGTGATAACTCTATGGATGTCTAGAATCATGAAGAAGACTAAGTTGCCTATCCCAAAGCAAATCTGCTAACAATATAATCATGCTCTCGAATTTATTCCAAATAATTCGTGGGAAAGAAAAATAATATCAGATCTTTCAGTAATAAGTTTAGGAGTTTTAACCAAAATAAGAGACATTCTCGCTGGAGATGCCGCCGTAGTCAGTTGTGCCACCCGGCTGTGTAAACAAGGAAGGAGGCGAGGAGGCAGGCGGGAGAGGAGGCGGCAATGAGGTGGGAGCAGACTGCGGCGGCGGGGTGGGAGGCGGCGCAGCAATCGAGACTGTGCCCGGTGAAAGCAAAGTCACGTGAGAAGTGGGACTGATGATGCCTGCTTCTCTATACTTGTACTTGAGGATTTCGGACCTCACCGCGTTTAGCTCAGCTTGCAAGGACTGAATTTGCTGTTGTAAAGCCGAAATCGCACCCATGCACCCGTAAACTGGGTCTCGCAGCCTCACATTCGCTTCGTAGACGAGACTGTTCGCCGCGTCAGCTCTTTGGCTCTCAGGTACCTCCTAAATATACATAAGCCAAAGACTATCAGATTTCAATCTAAAAACAGAAACAAGAAGGCACATATACACGAGATACTTCAGTTAATCACGAATTAGCAACTAGGGTTTCAAAAGTACCATGAGCATCTTGGAGACATTGCTGGCGCCGAAGACTTTATGAACAGAAGCGAATTTCTGGGGTTCATGGGGAGAGAAATAAGGAGAGAAAGGACATTCTTGAGCACACCTCCTTCTCAAGAGCTTGCAGGCTGCACAGGGAGTGATGGTGTTTAGGGTTCCTGGAGGACCCAGCATGTGTCTCCTTCCCATAAGATGATGATGCGAAGCATCTCCGTCTCTTTTGATCTTCTTGCCTATCTCATCAAATCTCTCCCTACTAAAATCAAAACAACCCAGTGAAAGATCGTTCCAAAGAGGAAGTAGCACTTGCTAGTCCTTAATGTGCTATAGTGTAAGTGCTTATTGAATTGATGCTATTATTTAATTGATTGACCCAAGAAAAAGAGTGCTGCTTTTCCTGACAAGAAACTGATCAGGGTTCTTAAACAAGCTCCCAAAAGCCTCATAGGTGCCAAGAGATATGTTTTAGTCGCACGTCTTGACATGATTGCTAGAGAGAGAGAGAGAGGAGAGGGAGAGAGAGAGAGAGAGAGAGAGAGAGAGTTGTGAAGTCATACCTTTCTCTGGACATTCAGGCATGCTCTCTCTGGGTATGGAGGTGGAGTTTTTGAGAGAGAGAGGGGGAGGAGGAACGAGAAAGTAATATAAAGAGGGGGAGAAAAAAAAGAGAGAACTTTAAAGGCAAGATAGAACAGGGAAGGTGGTCCTGTGCTTAAAATAGAAAGAGACAAAAGGAATATGAGCAGGAGGCTGAAACAAGCGGGGGGTTTTAACAAGTTTGGTGATCCGGTTGACCTCACCTTGCTCTCCTGGTTCAAAATACTGTACGTTGAGTTTCAGAAGCTGTGGTGGTTGCAGAGATGTGAGCAAGAACGAATCTCTGCTGTCATGAGATTGGAGAGAGATCACAGCAGAGAAAGGGCATCAATGGAGAGAGAGGGCGGGGAGGGGGAGAGGGAGAAGGAGAGGGAGAGAGAGAGAGAGAGAGAGAGAGAGATGTATAAATGCCAGCTCCTTCACTGAATTGCTCACGTGTGAATCCTTAAATGTTTTTGACTTTTTAGAATCAGCCGGCCTCTTGAGTTTTGTTTTGCTTCCATTTCTTGCATTTGCTTTTTCCTTCTTGCATGTGGTCCTGCTTCTTCCCTTTGCACTGACTATATTTAAACCTTTTGCGACGTAGATTACATACGTTAGCAATTTTAAAGTTGAATTTTTCTAAAATTGAGTTTTTAAACTATTAACTAATCTTAAATAATTTTTCTGTGTATTAGTAAATCTTCAAACGAGGAAAATCTATGAGCAATATAGTTAATCCACTTACATAATTTTGAGATGCGTCCTAGTAACTAATCTTTAGTAAAATTCTATACTAACTACAGCATCACATCTATGGATCTCTGTTATCTATACTGCCTACATAAAGTTTAGCTTACACAAATTGGTTTTTTATGTACGTCCATGTGTATCATGCAATCTACGTTTAAAAGTGGGATTGGTTATTTTCAATACAAATGCATATATGGCATCCCTCTTATAGCATCCATTCAAAAATCTAAACACATATGGTGTATGTCCTAGCAAAATCATATCATATGTAGCTGTGATAAGACAGAAGCTTACCTAATCACGCACATGCTTTTGTCATTGTAACTTCAAAGGCACCAATGGCTTTAAGGAAAAAAGTAATCGTCTCTTTGGAGGTTAATCCCGAGAATTGTGTGTGCTTCCTTAGACAAAAGACTTGCAAGAAAAAAAGGTCTCCTTATATAAAATACTACAAAAATTAACTCTATGCATTGCACAGTAGGCAAAATCACTCACGATGTACCATTATAAAATATCTTTAGACTTTACCCTTTTTTCCCTCAAATGAGATCGATTTCTTTCGATCCATTAAACTTCGGTGCAGACAATAGTGACTTTGGTTAAGTGGTGAGATAGAAGAAAAACGAGGATGTATGAAAATAGGACAAAAAAGAATTATTAGCATCTCCCTGACATTATTTACGCTTTAAGTCCTTACCATATAAAAGCTGTACTCTGTGGGGGGAGAGACACCGAGCATGTTAGTTTCTTGTCAAAATCAGGAACCCACCACTCTTTCATTGAAATGACCATATCTGGGGATCAAGTCCCGAAAACGAAATTTATTTCTACATCACCGTGTAGAAACCGCAATCGTGTCTATATTTTGAAAGGTTGGTTCAATTTTAATTGTAGACATCATCTATTCTACCTATTAGACGATCAGTCGGAGAAACCAAACACATGGAGAACCAAACACATGGCGGGCGCCGGTGTGGAAATAAAAGATCACCTTTGCAAGCACTCATTCCTTTGCTCTAACATCAGTAAAGAGACAGCTTGACCAGCGTCATTAGCTTTCGTAATTACTTCTCTTTAACTGTAATCTGACTGTTACGGTTGATCAATTTCATCGCCACTTGATCTTGTTCTGACTTCTGAGCAAGAGCTTGCAATTCTGAGTAAGTCCACAGAAAAAGATTGGACACCTTTCAAGATAAGGGTGAGTTTTCTTTTCTTGTTAAGGAACTCAACGCACCACAGCCTCATAAAGGAATGACTCAAAGGTACATGTGATGATATATGAGACATCTCACCTACAACATTATCATATGCGCACAGCTCTGATGTTCGGGGAATGGCTGTCAGTGTCACTTTAACAGTAACAGTGTTTAAGCCGGCATAATTAGGTTTTCTGCTTATATGTATAGATCGGGTGTCGTCTTTAACAGATTAACTGCTCGGAAGATAAGGAGGAACACCAAATTTCTTCTGGATTGAGTGCTGGTAACATTGTGCACCAGCAGGCTCAACATGTTGCAGACCATCTTGCATCAAACCTTAATAATTTTTGCAAAATCATCAGCCCTAAAGAAGATGAAATTTAAAATAAAAAAATATTATATTATAATGATCATGTCAAGTACTAAATGGATGAAATGCACAAATACCTTCCGCTCCTAAAATCTCTATTCGATCAAGTACAATCCCACCAAACTGAATTTCAGACAAACCCTACAATTAATATGGCCAACGTGTGTTTTTGCATACCTGCTATATGTCCCACCGCAATAAGCGTATGATCAGAAGAGAGTATGGCGTAGATGAATTTGTGTCCCATTCAAGAGTACAGCTTTATATTACTATGATTGATTATGTCCACCACATCATTCAGACAGTAAATTAAGGGCTAATACGATCACATATTCCTTAAGTGCGTTCACAAAATTAAGGGTTATGACATGATAATGGTTGTCTTTAGAGAGTATGCCAAATATCTTTGTCAAAACTATCATTAAGGACCGTCCATAATCACGAACACCCTTAAACTAAACATAACCAAATATCGAATCATCCGTGATGCTGACAAAATAGGAAATGAGATTGGGAATTGTCTTGGCAGTGATATCTGAAGGATGTTTATATCAAGGGTGGGTGGTGAAAGGGAGGGAAAAGGGTAGGAAAAGGGTAAAGAAAAGGAGGGAACTGGGTTTGATAACATTAAATTATGACTTAAATTTATCTTCTACTTTCTTCTTTTTCTCTTTTTTTTTTTTTTTTTTGCTTAGATTGCAAGAAATTGCCCACCACCTGTTCTTGTTTGACCCGTATTTTAAGCCTAA
This sequence comes from Eucalyptus guilfoylei, assembly GCA_016097605.1. Classification (NCBI taxonomy): domain Eukaryota; kingdom Viridiplantae; phylum Streptophyta; class Magnoliopsida; order Myrtales; family Myrtaceae; genus Eucalyptus; species Eucalyptus guilfoylei. The sequence continues at coordinate 24,425,743 of CM027869.1, forward strand.
CAAGTCGCCCCTTTGTTCTCTCATCTCCAACCAAGGATTTCTTTCCATTTCTTGATCTCTCTCTCTCTCTCCCTGTCACACACGCATACACACGCACCACCTCCAGTCCTTTGCACCCAAACCCAGAACCCAAAAAGAAAGGGAAAAGACAACTGTAAAGAGGCATCGCATGGCAGTCAATACCTTGACCTCCCTCTTGATTTTCAATTCAACACTTTCTTAATCTAATCAGAACGGTCATGGTCACCGAATGAGATCCGAGTCCTGGATCCGCAAGTCATGTCGCCTCTCTCTCTCTCTCTCTCTCTCTCTCTCTCTCTCTCTCTCTCTCCCTCTCCCTCTCCCTCTTCCTCCCTCCCTCTCCCTCTCTTTCAACTTTATAATACCAAACAAACATTCGTTTCAAACCCTCGGCTAATTTTGGTCAACACACATATACATGGGGAGAGCTAGCGCACATCTACGAACGAGCGAGCATGTGTTTTTCCTCCCTAGTTCATGAACTTGGCCCTGCGGTGTAGCTATCAAGCGATCTATCATTTCAGAATCCACGTTCGTGTTTTATCTTTTTCTGGTCAACAAGAAAGAGAATCTGGTATTCTCTCGATGGCTGAATGTCAATGGTTAGATGCCGGTCGAGTTAGGAATTCCTATCTAATAACATCTCCACTCACGACTTTTTCTTCTTTAAGAATATTACTGTCACACGTTACTAGGTTATTATAATATCCTTTGATGAGGCCGTCTCGTCAAATTTTTTTTTTCTTTTATTATGTATAGTACTCGCTGTGCTACTAACTCTTACCTGCATTCTGGTTATCTCTGTTGAACTAGTCGTGTTAGACTGAAATTCGGCGATGTGGTTAATAACGATTAATCGAAAGTACAATGCTATACTTGTGTTAGAAAAGGAAACCTCAGTAGAAATTTAACAATTTCAAAAGAAAGCGCTCTGCAGTACGTTTCCGATCAAATTGAAAGTGCCGTAGTTAATGAAATCGTCTGACAAGGTGGTCCTCTGCGACGACCATTGCCATGTTCAATTAATGACTATAACTACCTTCAGGTAACCTTAAAAAATTGACGTAATAATACTTGATAGAAGATATAACCTTAATAGGTTTTTCATATCATGCAATCCTTACAATTGAAGAGTTCACATAGAAAATCAAATGTAGCTACCAACAATCGAAGTAAACTCTGATTGTGGTGCTGTTGGACAAATTAAAATTCAAAAAAATACTACAAGTTAAAGTGCATCAATTTTGCATTATTCTAAATGGACATTAATTATTTTCGCTAAAAACTTAAAAAAGAAACTAAATAGATTCTAAAGTATTATGAAAAGTTCAAATTGCAGGAATCGCAAGATTGGTAACCGGTATTTCATGCAAGCAGAGAAGCTCATTTGGAGAATATAAGTTGCCTTTGCTGTCTTCCTAATGGGCTTTCAGGCCGTCAGTGGGCCAAGTGTCTCCCTAAATGGGTCATCTAATTTCAGAAAAGCATGACTATTCTTTGGGCCTAAGGCCTTAAGCTTTCTTGATTCAACCTCTCAAAAAAGTCAATATGAACAATCAAAATCCAGTAGTGGGTACTAATGGCACCAAACCACACAAAATCCAAAATTATAATATGAAAATTTTCCTAGAGGATTCAGTTTAGATCCGCATGTTTATAAAAATGTTTCCTATCTTAAAATTTGTTCAGAAATAAATTTGTCATTCTAATGAATTTGACCAACATCAATGAACAAAATGTTTGATGCACGTCTAATATTATGAACAAGAGTAATTAGACCAATCTTACATCAACCGTAGCACGCAAAAGTTAGGATCGATCCATTAAGCCAAGGACAACGGAATGATTAGAATTAGATTAGGAAAAATAATGAATTGAAGTGATTTGGATTTCTGGACCGATCACTAAAAAACAGTTGATGATTCGTATTGTTGTATAGGTCAAAGCATAAGTCATGACTAAAAAGGTCATGCCTAAAATCGCAAGCAAAACTTTGTGACTATTGTTGATTGCACGACATGCATAAACAAAATCAAATGGGGTCTGCAAAGATTTATAGATATTCTTGTCTCAATATATGAATTGATTACATTATCCATTTGAGCAAAATGAAGATATAAATCTACATAATTTAGTCCCTTTCAGATTTGCTTTCCAACAATGGGGTCCATCTGATATTTGGCAGCCACTTCCACCATAGCAGTTGACTGAAGATTTGCGGAAATATAAAAAAATCTTAAATCTATTGTATTAGTATTGATTTAGTCTTAAATATTTCAGTTGAACTAATTTAGTCTTTAATCTTTTTACATTTTGTCAGTTGAGTCCATTTGACTAATTTAGGTTGGAAATAACTAACATGAACACTGACCATCTTATGGGGCACGACTGACGCTAATGTGAATATTTTTTAATAATTTTTTCCTTTCATTTTTTTTTTTATTGTTTCTATTCCTTTCCCTTCTCTTTTTGCCGATGGCCAACACAAGCCATGGCTAGCAATGGTGAGCACCAACAAGGCCACCCTCACTAGATCTAGTGAGGTGGACCCTTGCCCAAGCGACGCTCGACGAGGTTGCCCTAACCTAGGCAAGGGCTGGCCTCGTCAGCGCTCACCCTTGCTCAAGCGAAGCCAACACTTGCCACTCAGCCTATGCCAGCCATCGGCGAAAATAGAAGGGAAAGGAAAAGAAAGGAAAAAAAGAAAAAAAAACTATTAAAAAAGTGTTCAAGTCAATGCTGATCGTATGCTAACCGTGCTACGTTAAATGGCCAATGTCCACGAAAGCAATTTCTAGTCTAAATTGATCAAATGACTCAATTGGTAAAACGGGAAAATATTTATGATTGAATTGGTCCAATTAAAAAGTTAAGAACTGCATCTATTTAGGACTTTTTTTTTGTACTTTTCTCAAAGATTTGCTCATTCAATCATTTTATCCAAATGTCTTCTCCAACCAATGACTCGCGTGCACAATATACAATTTAGCAATTTAGCAACATTGTCCTTATATGTCACAAAAGGAATACAGAATCATGATCCTACTTTAGGTACGCTTGTGTTTATATTATGTTGATAAACGTACAACTATAACCTCTTCCTCGCCTTTACAACCGATTATCTTTTTTATGTTCGTGTTGATCGGGAACAAAACCTGCCTTTGTGTTCAAGCGAGAGCGATTAGTCAATTTGAAATATTTTTGTTCGGGATTTTCGAGCTGCGATGTAATTAAATCAGAGTATTCACTAATAAAGAGTTAAAGAAAAACATAAAATGAAATATTATGTATATAAGTCAAAAACCTCAATTGACTCACTTTTTTTCCTTCATGTGTATCTCAAGTTATCTTCACATGCAACGATTCTACAAATTTGTCAAAGTATTAACTGCTCTCACACTCTTCCAAAATCACTTTTTTAAGCATGCTCTAAATTTATGCTTGCTGTTTTAATTTTTTGATGTTAGCGAAGATGACAATTCAAATCACTTAAAACAAAGAGTCGGAGTCCAGAAATGTATAAATTAGCAGGCTACGTAAGTATGGCTTTCTACATAAGTCTCATGTGATCAGCATTATATAAATTGAAAATTGAATCCAACACAATAATTAATCAGCGCCAGAGCCACTACAAAACAGTTCCAACATGCTTAATATTTTACCACATTCGACCTATAAATTCGGAAGTTTCCGCTTGCCTCCCCCAAGATTAGTCGTTGTAGCTAATGCAATAAAATGCAAACCAATAATTTTCTATTCAGCCTCTCGGCCATTACTTATTTGCTTGGCCATGTTCGAGCAAACTAGAAGAGAAGTGCCCGACAAGATCGCTGACAACAGAACTGAGATCATCTTATGTTGAGTACGAATTTTCCTTCTTCATTTTTCATTTTCTTCTGTTAGGATAAACGCTGAACGACAAAGTTTTGATATTGATGGTGTCATGTAAAAAGATAAGGGCGTCGGTGCAATTGCTTCATCACCTTGTTCGGGTGGATACATATATTTTAGCCCAAAAAAAGAAAGGTATAGATGCAAATAAAATAAATTATTTCAGACTCAGATGAAAGTGGGCGGTGACGAATTCCCCAATTAATGCACCCATGTTCAGGAAACCACCCGCGATACCGACGAAAAAAGGAAAGGAAGAGAAGAAGAATAGTGTAACAAAATAGACAAGTTGGCATGGTATGTATAAACGAACAGCGAATATCCGTAACTTATTACAAAACACTGTGGATTAGCGTCGTACATATCTGCTGAGTTGTAGCTGTCATAAAGAAGAAGAAGAAGGAGAGGAGAAGGAGGAGGAGGCTTAGATTCATGGTTGACAGTTTGAAGAAAAGAAAGAGAACGAGACGTTCCATGAGTTCCAACCGTCCATACCATCGTCAGATGCATAAAATTCCAAGAAGAAAATGCACAAACTTGAACTCGCGCCAATGAACACCAATGCAGGATGATATTGACGGCTCGCGCCGACATAAAGAAAATCCTACGACTTCAATAAGTACCTTGCCTTTGCCCTAAGATGGACAAGAACCTCTTCTTCACGTTCCCCATTGAATAGCAACCCCTGAACTTGTTTGAGTATTCCCTCCTCTCCCCGAAGCTCAGCGTCAAATCCGGAGATCCGTAGCCATCTTCTTTCTCGTCGCCAATCTCTTCATTGTCGTCGTTCGACCCATAAAGCATAGAAGATCCCGAGCAAGAGAAAAAATGGCGATGGATACGGAACCTCGAAGTGGATGGGGAAGAGTTATAAGATGACCAAGACGACGACGATGTCGACCCTGAAGAAACCGATGATGACGGTGATGCACGATGGGACCTTTTAGAGGTGAACCTTGAGAAAGCGGCGCTCATGGACAAGTTCCGCTTGCGACGATGGCCCTGCGAGGAGGAGCTGGAACCGGTGAGCACAGGGGTGGAGATGGAAGGAGGAGGCGTGAGGGGACGGAGAGAGGTGTCGGAGAAGGCGTGCTTCGGTGTCCCCGGCTGGGACTCCCAAGTGAAGGGCACCGAACGGGCGGTCCCGCCATAGTAGAGGAGGCGGGAGGAGGTGTTCGCGGCGGAGCCTTCCCTAGACAAGAGCCTAGAGAAAAACTTGCCATCTTGCTTGATTTGGAAGGTCTCTGGATGGTCCCTAGGGTTAAGGCTGCGATTCATCATTTTCTTGTTTTCCTTTTCGGGAAGGTGAAGAAGGGGCTCTTCTTCTCAGGTGTGTGGGGGTGGCTCTCAGGCTCTTGCAAGATCTGAAGATTCAAGATCCGAAGAAGAAGCTGATCGAGAGAGAAAAGAATGGAATAGAATAGAATAAATCTTGATGAGAGTGCGGTCGAGGATCGTGGGAATTTAGCAATTTGCGGCAATAATTTAAGTTGCTTCTCTCCCTTCAAAGGCTAATGTCATTAAATTGCTTCCCCTTTTTATGCGGCAATTAAATAAGGCGTTTTCATTGACTATGCACGTTTTCATATGGGGATTTTTTTCTCAAGTTGGAAAGTGGCAAAGTTTAGTGTTGATGCAGTATGTCCTTGACCGATGAACATTTATTTGTGGACCGATTGATTATGTCATCACGAACTGTTAGAAAAATACTATTTTATAGGCTTGCCATATGAATCGAGACATATATATTGGTGCCACCATTAGTGCTGAAATATTTTATGGCAGCGAACATAGGATCTGGACCTCCGCTGGGAAATGAATGATTGATGTGTAGATTTGAACCATCCAAATTTAATTCTGTAACGTGTGTGTGTGGCGGGGCGGGGGGAGAAGTTGGGAAGCAAAACAGATATATGAGAAGGCTGTGTAATCTCTTAGGTTGGGCTATGTATATATAGCATAACCTCGAAAGTAAACAATCTCCCTTCGACCAAAAAAAAAAAGAAAAGAAAAGAAAATCTCCCTTCGAAACTTCCGCCTCTAAACCAAGCTCTTGTCTCGTATTTTGAATTTCTAATGATGATATGATCATGTAATTTCTATTTTATAGAATGTGCGAGTAAAATTAAGATTAGGAAATAGATGGGTCCAACACTGTCACACAAACCCTCCTCATAATTATGTATTTGCTCAAAAAAGCAAAATCAAAATTACGCAGTAGTTCCATATTCACTAAAATATTTGAGAGAATATAAAAGTTTCAATTTTTTTCCTTTATTTAATAGAACTCGCAATGCATACATTAATTCAATTATATAAAATGGGATAATAGTCAATGCGAGGAATAATACTTTAAGAAAATTACTAGTCAAGAATAATAAAACGAAAGAAATATATGAGGAATTTTTGTATATTTTAATGTTTATAATGAAGAATACAATAGCTTATTTATAGGTTTTATGAGATAACTATTGAAGTTAAAGTATATGAATCAAAATATGCACAATCAAAAGAAGATATGCGCACAAAATTGAAAAATACATAAAATTAATAAAATTATCAAATGAAATCCCTAATTATTTCTAACATCCCCTTTTAAGTCAGTTTGAGTTTGAAATTAAGTCAAACAATGTTTAGTAGCTGTGAGGCATTGTCTGGTTGCTATTCGTGGCTAAACTAATCAACGAAAGGGGAAAGGTTGAGAGTCGGAGGGGAAATAGCAAGCGACAAATGCGACTAACTTGAGAAATAGTAACTACGCAACGTGGCCCATATGACTAGTGTCGTAGTATTAAGCGACCTATATGGCAAGCTTGGGAAAATAGTTATTAAGCAATGCGGCTTGTGCGACTGATATCGATAGAAAGCCAACTAGGCTCAATTAGGTAACGAGCTCAATGTAGTTAGTGTTGAAATATGACCATTATGGAATTGACTCAACTAAATACTTCCTCATATGAGAGTTGTGCAATCTTCTGAAAACTCAAGAGAATGAATATAGCCCCAAGATGGATTTAGTCATTATAAAAGCTACGTGTGTATATCTTCTCATATCATTTCGAGAACTATATAAAGGATCGCCGTTACTTATATTTATCATTCTAAAAAGATGTATGAATACTTCACTATAATTTATGCGGTGCTATCAGTCTTTACATTTTCCCCTGACCTTCCGACTTCCGAGTGAGTCAAATATGTAATATTTCCAATTAAATCTAGGGAAAATGAAGTCACCACTCCCCAGTAAACATGAAATTAAACTCCTACATTTCAAGAATATATAAATATTAAATCACGCTTTTATTTGACAGTTTAAATTTTTAAGTTGAGCTTTTTTAATACCATATATGGTATTAGAGTTAGTATTATCCATTTCATATATGTACGTCTAGCCCCATTAGCCAAAGTTCATGTGTCGCTCCTAATCCGGCTTGCACGTGAAAGGAGGGAGATGTTGAAATATTCTCAAATACTGCTTGACAATGGGTCCTATATTATTTTTATATTTATATAATTTCTTTTTATACTTTTAGAACCGTTGACAATGATATGATAAATTAAATTTCAATCTAAAGATGGCATGATAAGTATTAATACTCTTAGGGTGCGTATGGTAACGCTTTTTGGTTGGGGAACAGTTTTTTTTTTCAGAAATAGTTCTTTTCATTTCTATTTCTAAACAATTTCTGAGTAAAATAAGATATTTTGTAACTACACAAAATTTCTATTCTTGAAATAAAAAAAGAATAGAAATGTGTTTGGTACGAAACAGTTTTTTTTTTTTTTGTATTTATTCGTTTTTTATTCTTACTCACGGATCGCCGACCGCCGCCTACCGCCGCCCATCGCTGCCCCCCGCTGCGTGCCATTGCCGCTACACGACCGATCGGCCGCATGACCGTCCACCCGATGCAACAACGGGCGATAAGCGACAAAGAATTTAGCAAAGACAGGCAGCAATGGCGGTCAAGCAATGGCGGCAAAAGAGAGGTGGCCAGCGGTGGCTTTGGGCGGTTAGAGGTGGCCGCGGCAAGAGAGAGGAACAAAAGAAAAATAAAAAATAAAATTGACTTATTTCTAGAAATTGTTCTTAGGAACAAGAAGTTAATTTTTTTTTTCTTATTTCTGTTCCAAATTTGTTCCCATGAACAAAAAAATAGAGAAATTGTTCCTAGGAACAAAAGTTTTACTAAACAGATTTCTGTTTTTTTTTTGTTCCGGAAAATAAAAGAACATATATCTTAAGGAACATAAATGTTATCATGTAGACCTTAGCTGTTCAAAAACAAAAGAAGAATACTATGATTCCTTCTTTCAGGTGTAAGATTGACTAAGGAATGTCACTAGTAGCTCTTACTCCCTGAGCATTAGGTGTCACTTCATGCTGCAACGAGGATCCGCATTCAAGCCTAATTCGTCACCCAACTGTACACGAGAATGAATCGATGAATCGTCTAACTAACCAATCAATCAATTGCACTAGTTCCTGTGGGCACAGATTGGTAGCCCTAGTTTTAAATGCTTCGTCTGACTCCATTACGGCTGAATTATTTGTTCCTTTTACTTTATTCTCTCGCATTAAATCGCACGAATAAGGTCATGCCTGCCATGGTAGGTAGTTGCACGATACTAGATCCTATGGTGGTTGCATTCGATGCAGCGCCACGTTGGACTTCAGAAGTGGGAGAGGGTCCTTGATAAAACAGTCATTTTCTAATTGAATATATTGTATGGCATAACAATACTTCCTGACTAATATAATTTCATGGATTTCTGCAGTTCTAAGCTACCGCGATTATATCGTAAGGTAGCAGAATCCTATTGTGCAGTCTTGAAAAATAGAAATTTCTTTTTCATAGTGATGAATTCGATAAGTATTTTTTACAAGAGTGACAAAACTTTCAATACGATAACTTTTGTCTAATGAATATGTTGATAACTTACCGATACTTAAATGTAATTGACAACTTTTTTTTAACGGTTTACAAATTACCAATTTCATGCTAAACTACTGACTTTTATTTGCATAACCCAGCTAGCAAATGAAAACCCCGTAGGACGAGGTATACGATCCTTACCCCATATTTGATCAACAGGATGTGTCGATCAAAAGCTTAAAGTCATCAAATGCTCCATCAGGATTGATTTCAGACTAAGAATAATTATCGGACTCATCAAGTAACGATATAGCAATACGGTCTCCTCTAAAGCATTAATTAAAGCATGCCCTTAAAGTACGTACGTCTCATTAATGCTTTTAGCCAAGGCGTTGATCAAAGTCGTGGAGAGCGTTGAGCATTTAATTTTTGAGTGAGAAACAATTTAGTGGCCGTGTCTGCGTGCGGATTAGACGGGGCAACATGACTGCAGATCACGTGCAAGCTCCTCAAATCTCGATATCTCCTTCCTCTCAACTTAATTAATCACGATTAGGGTACTTGATTCTGTATTTACTTTCGCACGCTTGTACTTCCTCATTTATTAAAGGATTCACGCGGAAAATAATATTAGGAATGATGGGGAAGGTTCGGTTCTCTTTCTGCCCCCACTACTATTTATTATGGTCCCGTGTAAGGGTGAGCAACAATTTAGATAGATCCTAAAATCAGACTGGACCAATCCTACCAAGCTGACTCTGGTTTCAAATTTTTGGAAGTGGCTATTATTGGTCTGGTCCTGCTTCTGGGTGCTAAACCAGACTGGACAATGGACATGACCGGAGGACCTGCCCAGAAACCTCAATTCTCTCCTTTTAAGTTTTATCTTGCATCTTATATTCTTGTTGTTGCTGACTCTATTTTGTTATAGCCGCTATTTATCTTGATTGTAAATAAAAGGATGTTTTACTAGAGTTTGTCATTTCAAGGAATTAAAAAATGAGATTAAAAAAAAAAAGGAATTGATTAGCTAAAAATCTAGATCTTGAAACCGAATCAGACGAATAGAATTGATTCCAAAGTCGATTCCAGACTTTACAAGATAGATTTCGAATACTAAATGTATTCTTAACGGCTTTTTTTTCCCCTTTTGGTCTAAGTCAGCATGCTAAATCGACTTAATTATGAATAAATATTAAACTACGGTCCACTTGGTAGGGTTTCCACCGACGTCATCAGATACAAGAGATAGACACAAGCCACGGAGGTCTTGTTGCATAAGCTTGAGAGGATCGATTCAATCGGTCACATGGGACTTATGCTAGATGTTGGGAATACTCTCATAGCAATCGGTCGACCCTCAACTCAATTCATATTGATCGAAAGTTGAAGTTCACACAATTTTCTTGACATTTTTCTATCCTAAATTAGTGGAGTGTGGACTTTGAAGTAGTCAATTTGGTTCGGATTATTTACATTAAGAAAAGTCAAATCCGAATTGTATTGCTAATTCCCTCTTGATCATACGCGTTTTTGGTGAATCTCACCTCCATTGAATTCAGGTATAATGATCTAAAAAGTAAAATGAGATGCAAACCAATGAATATGGGGGTCCTCAATTATGTAAGAACAGGCGATACTATACTTTACAACAAATAATAGTCTCTCTATTTAATGATACACAAAATTAGGTTATTTGTATGTGCGTCACTTAGATAATGTGGTATATGAAATCAAGAGATGAGTATAGTGGAAGTTTTAAAATTTGTCACAAAAATACAATTAAGTATTAAAACTTTTAAAAAATGAAATTAGATCCTAAAATCTGTCACTAAAGTGCAATTGAGTTTTGAATATTTTAAAAATTGTCAATGTTAACGTCAATCGTACCATATAAGATGGTCGGCGTCCATCTCAATAATTTTTTAATCAAAGTTGGCCGAGAGGACTAAATTGTCAAATTGTCAAAAGTTTAAGACTTTACCAACACAATTGAAAATGTTTTGGATTGAATTGACACTAGGGTAAACCAAAACAGAGATCCTCATCCTTGACAACTATAGAAAGCTTCTATTTGTAGTTGGCATCATTATGAATCCAATTACGTGAGCGACTTATTATTATTGAGCCGACTAATTCTTTTTTTTCGCATTTAAAAGTTCAAAATGCAATTAAGAAGAGTTTGTATTTTTCAATTGGCACCATAATGGATCTAATTGAGCGGCTGGCCATCATTGAACCGACGGATTATTCTCATTCCTATCTAAAAGTTCAAAAAAGCAACTCAAAGCGGAAACTCCCCTCGCTTAACCAAGCTGAAATGTCATTAGCAGCGACAGATCGGGGGGGCTCTGATTGAAAGCCCGGCCCATCATCATCGGGAAAAGAAAAAGGCGATAAAGATTTTAAGCGAAGTTCCGGAATTTCTTACCGCAATCACCGTTATACGAAAAAGGGGAGAAAAAAAAGGAAAAGACTCGTCAACAACCTCCAACAACCAAAAAGAAAGAAAAGCAAAAGAAAGATCCCCGCAATCTATCTCTTTCTCTCTCTCTCGCTGCCGGCACGTTTCAAGAAATCGATTCTTGGAACATTCTCTCGTTTGACTTCTCTGCTTCATCGACCAATCCGGAACCGCGTACCCACATCGCCACCCAAGCTCACGATCCTCGTCGCCCCCTCAAATCGCCCCCCGCCGTGGCCTTTAATAAATCAGAAACCCGGAAAAAGTTCCCTCCTTTATCTTCTTTCCTTTTCCCCTGTTTCGCCCTGTTTCTCTCTTTAATCAGTGCACTCATCCCGTGTGGACCATCTTCTTTTGCCTCTCGAATTCTTCACTCCCCACTCTCATTTTCACCTTTTCCTCTCTCTCTCTTACCCCCCCTCTCTCTCTGCAACGCCAGCAGCGGCACAATCATGACGGTCCATTATTGTTCTTGGTAATTCAAAAGTTGCTCCGCCAGAGATCGCTTTTTTCTGGTTTTTCGTTTCCATGATGGGTTCTTTTTCTTCGGGTTCTTTAAAGGGTCTTGATCCCGCGCGAGAAGATCCACCTCTGCTTCGGCAATGGCGGAGAACCCGGATGGTTTTCCGGACAACTGTTGCTCCAAGGAGTACTACCCGAGCCCGGAAGGCGATTTCGCGCCCGGCGGCACCGAGATAGCGGGCGCGAAGAAGGTGAATATGAGGGTCGAGATTGATACTTCGCCGCCGTTCGGGTCGGTGAAGGAGGCGGTGACCCATTTCGAAGGGAGTGGATCTTGGTTCTCGCTCCACGGCCTTGGACTTAGACATTCTTATGTAAGTTCGATTTGAGCGCGCTGTTTTTATGTAATGACTGATTAATTCTTTGGTTAAGTACGTGTTCAGTCTATAGATTGCTTTGCTCAGTTGGAGTTTAATCAGTCTACTGTTTTTGTTTCTTTCTTGTGGGAAGTGTTTACTTTGTTTCGAATTGGCATTAATTCCAAAGATGCTTCTCTGCTTTTTTTAGAGATAAATTTCCAAAAAAATATTGTGCAATCGCTACATATGAAACAAAACCAGTGAGTTGCAGGTCCCGTAGTTCCTGGATACTTCAATTTCATGCATGTTCTGGTCGGATATCTTTCTTAGGGAGTTGATAAGCAATGAGAACTTAATGACATAGTGTGGACTTGGAAGTAAGTTGTGGTCTTTCGTCTTACAGATTAGTTCCATTAAATTATGCTTTTATGGACGTGGATAATGTGTTGTAAATGCATCATCAGAAGCGATTTGTCATTTCCTTTAATTGGATTCACAATACACAATTATTTACGAGGAATTTCTTGTGTGCATTTTCTTATTATTAAGCAGCAACTTCGTTGAGCAGAACTGGAATTCTTAAGATAACACATTAATTCAGGCACCTTGATTATATTTATCTGTATTGGTCCATTCATATGGGGTTAGTGGGGGAAGCCAAGCCGAGCAGAGTGCTCGTCATTTCCCCGTATGTTCGACTTCAACGAGTGTTAATACCTATGAGCATTTTGTTGGCTCTTAAGTAGGAGAGCTAGCCATAGCCATAAGTTAGTTGCTTTTATGCTCATGGTGGGCCGCAAATGCTTGTGGTGTTTTTTCTAGAAAACAAGATAATGACAAGACAAATTGAACTTTAGGAGAAGATTAAGGACACAGGACTGTAGTTTCCCCACTTGTAGTTAAGGACCCTGTATAAGAGCTAACTAGTTACGTAACTTGCATGTGAAGAGATATATGAATCTCTCGCCCTCTGCATTCCTCAAGCTGCGTTATATACTCATCACCAATACATCGCAGGATTCATCATGACAGGGGCTTTTGCTCATGGGGCTATATTTTTCATTAGAGATTACAATCCGGAACAGAATGAGGATAATGTATTGGCAAGAATGTTAGACCATAAAGAAGCTATCATATCCCATTTAAGTTGGGCCAGCCTCCCGTATGTGATAATCATCTGCTAATGATATGAGCCTAAAGGACAGAATCAGCACCTAGATGAATTCAGTTCTTTCAGTTTTCAACCAAAGAAACAGACTGTTATAAGCAAGATAGCTGTGGGAGCCTCTGCATGTATGAGGCCTTTTGTAAGCTAAAATTTGCTTTTGGATGAAAAATCTAAGTTTCTTGTCCTGCTGTCTGCAAGAGACCAAGCCTCCAATCTTTCATTTCATCGGCGCGCAAACACCCCTAGCATGAAAATCTATCATAAGTATATTCACTAGTGAGTTGGAGATCTCACCTTCTAGTGCTACTTGCATTAAAGACTTCTGCATATTGGACTCTCTTTTACCATTCAAAATCATTTTTAAGCATAATGGAGATCATGATTGAAAGTGCTTATGCCTCAAGTCGGTCGCTTGTTGTGAAATTGTTTCTCATGATGCGTGCAAATAATTTTCTTTTCATGTTGATTTTATGCTTATAATTATCTTCTCATATTACTTTGAAATGACCATCTCTGTGGATCTCCATAAAGTGGTGATAAACAGTTACATGGTGACTCTAAAAGGTTATCTCCATGGAAGTGAGGAGTGATCTCTGGAACCTCTTAATGCAGTATGCCTTTTTGCTATCTCCATTCCTATATGAAAGAAAACCCATCACATTCAAGAGTCAAGAATATAATATTGACAAACCACTCTTTTTTGTTTTCTTATGAACATACATAATCCATTCAATTTTCAACATATAGAAAGAGAATCCAGTTTTCTTCGTTTTCTTTCCGCTTATCTACCCACTGCACGTGCTTTGCCTACACAATTGTGCAGTGAAACGACACTACTGGATCTTTCTGACTTTTCATTGTGTATTGCCTTTTCTCAGCTTCAGGGAATTGGAGGAGTTGACTTAAAGAAAGTGGAAGAACAGACACTAGAATTGGAGAAGAATCTGATTGTGAAAGAACTGGAAACGCTTGATGTATTAGAAGAACTGGGAACCACCAAAAGGATTGTGGAAGATTTGAAGTGGCAGCTCCAGCATGAAGCGCTGAAATCCATGACAGTCCCTGAACCACAAGAACGGATGCCAACTCCTATGAATGAGGACATAAAAAAGGAAAATCATAAGTATATTCTGAGCAATCACGAGCAAGCTGTGGGAACTTCCAACCTGTGCCCTTCTCCATCTCCTGATTTGATCCTGATGGAGTTGAATCAAGCGAAGTTGAACCTGGGTAAAACCATACATGAGCTTGGTCTGATTCAAACATCCGTTGAGTCTCTCAATAAGAAAATAAAGAAAGAGAAAGCCTTGCTTGAGAAAACCCGCCAGAGGATGACATCAAAGCCCGCAGGCGCATCATATCTGAAGGAAGAACCAGAACGCAAAGGACGAAGCCGCTATTGGTGGACGATTCTGACCTCTTTGGGAACTGCAAAAACATCATGGAATTACTTCCAGATGGGAATTACAGGCCTGAGCAATATAGCGAGGTGGATGAAGCTAGAAACTATGGAGTATCTAGAGCTGTTCCGTCAGTCCAGCAGATGAATGCTAGCAAGAAGACTGCTGAGATGAGATTAATTGCAGCCAGGAAGATGGAGGAAGCAGCTAGGGCTGCAGAGGCAGTTGCACTTGCCGAGATAAAGGCTTTATCAAGCAATGAAGAGTCATTTCACTTCCTCCTTCCTGAGCCAGATAATGCAATCTCATTCTTGGAAAGGCCATCTCCTTTCAACTCTAAGACTCAGAATGGAGTGAAGGCGCCAAAGAAAAATATAGGAGAGGCCCTGTCCCAAAATGATGTGGCCAATACTCCTAAGGTTGCTATTCTAAAGAAGTTAGAGGATGCAACAGAAGAAGTCAAATTCAGTCAGCAAGCCCTGGAAGAGGCTCTAAACAGAGTGGAGATTGCAAATAAGAAGCAACTCGCAGCTGGTGAGGCTCTGTGCAAATGGACACCGAAGCATGATCACAGGGGAGCGGGACCTGCTAAGAGAATGAATCTCTCCAATCCATCTGATCATCCACTAAATTCACCGCTCGTAGATATGCGCAGGCCGGATCTTGCTGATGAGGAACAGAAACCTGTTTTGAGGCCCACGGTTTCGATGCGGGACGTGCTGAGCAGGAAGCAAGCGCTGCCAGAAGAATATGTGGCAAGAAGACAGACCGAAGGTCGACGGGTTGCTCTAAGTCAGATGCTTAATGAACTGAGAGAAGATCTAACATTCCCAGCCAAGGCTGAAGGGAACCGTCAAAAGCAGTTCCTAGCGCAGCGCAAGAAGTTCGGTTTCATACACATCTCGCTGCCCTTGACAAAACACAATAAGAAAAACGTGCAACCTTCGGACTTACGATGATTTTCTTAGTTGGTCCATAGATTCTGCTCTCTGCTCCGTGTGTTCTAGTGTGCAATTGTCCTCCTTCTGGACGCATGGTCCTTTGCCATGTTTGTTAGTGTTGATTGTTTGAATCCGGGGTCTTAATTCGTCATTCGGATTTCTTGAATGTGTTGGGATGATTTTTCATTGATGTGTTGGGCTTTCAGAGAGGACTACATATAGTGTGTAATCTTATTATCAGATTCAGTATAGTGAAGATTAAGCTTTATTAATTCGGTGAAGTGTAGTGCTGTAGCTGCTTGAGAAGATGCTTGGGGCCAGTTTTAATTGATATGAAACTGTGGCTCTGTTTTTCCCAAAACAAAGGGTCGTCTCATGGTGTATCCTGGCATCAATTCGCAAACTAGATGACGAAATATCATTTTTTAACAAAACCTTGCCACAAGTAAAAGTGATAATAATACAAATGATCTATAGACTTTGAATTAATGTTAAATGTGATCATTGAATTTTTAATTTATTCAACGTGGTTTTGAACTTTATTCTAATGTGTAATGTGATCTCTAAATTTTTAATTCGTCTAGTGTTATCCCTGAATTTTGATACACGTTAAATTTAGCCTCTGAACTATACGAAAATGTTTAATGTTGTCTTTTTATTAATTTGAATTCGTTTATTTTATTTTTTGGTTAAAGACAATATTGTTTATTTTCTTATAGTCTATAAACTAAATTGATTAAACAATATAAAAATTGAGGGATCATATTAAATAATTTAAAAATTCATTAATTGCGTTGTATATTGAATTATAGTTTAGAGATCATATTTAATAGATTAAATATTCAAGGATTATATTGTAAAGTTAATGAATGATTCGTATTAAAAACAAAAGGGGAGAGAATAAACCACTTCCGCAAGACATATTTTCCCCAGCAAATGCAGAAGCGCCACGCATCAACCAGTCGCTCCCATGGCGCTTACGTGTCTTGTGCTGGTTAGCCAGGTGGAACTTCGCCAAAAGTAAGCAAGAGAACATCCCACCGCGCGAAAAACATTTTAACTCTTTTCAAATTAACTTTTTTGCAGTCCCGCGCAAGACTGTAGCTCGCGAGTTTCGATTCTTCGGGCATTTTCTTTGGAATTTTGCCCATTCGCCTCGCCTGGTTGGGGAGAACACAGAGGTTTTGTCCGTGGCCCACGGAATAATATAAATTAATTTGATCATTCCTCTGTTTAGATCATCATTTCGTCGAGACCCATTTGTTGGGATCAGCGCTCAGTGCCGCTATTGATCATAAAGAAAAGCAAGAGTTCGAAAGGCTTTTCGGTAGAGGAGCACCAAGAAGCTCGATTGAGCACGTCAATGGCGAGGGCCAGGAAAAGGGTTCGCGCGACTCGTCGTGCTGGTGATGGAAGCGCGTTCCAGAAATGGTATTCGCAGAGCCCGAGTCATTTTGGGCGTACATTATTTTTTCACTCTTTCTTTCTTTCTTTCTATTTTTGTGTTGTTTGAGCGTTTGTGTGTTGATGCAGCGATACTTGTGGGGAATCGGTGGCAATCGCTTTGGCCGACATGCACGAGTGCGAAGAACCCAAGAAGGAAGTGAAGAGATTCAGAGGGTTCTGTGGCGTTCTGAAGAGTAACTACGTTGGGGAAGAGAGCGCCGCCGATCAGCCCAGATCGGCCTTTTGCTTCTTCATGTAATGTCTCAGGCCTCTGTTTGCTTCCACGCTCTGTGTTCTTAAGCAATGCCTGTGTTCTTAGTTTGGGCTATCGAATGTTTTGCTTTGAGCGTCTTGTTACCTTGCTGAAGTTATTCAGAACGATGGAAGAGGGCATGAGCATTTTTTTTTGGTCAGAAGAGGGCATGAGCATTTATTGTTTTGCCTTTTGCTCTATTTGCACGTGGATACTAGGCATATTTGCTTGCAATTTATTAGGGCCGGACGCAGATGTTTGTCGAACAAATAATTTCATATTTTTTGGTGTGATGGTTCTTCAGGGAGAGCTTTCTTCGGAACAGAGAGGGTGCACATTCGATTGATGTCGAAAGAGAGGGATTTGAAACATGGAAGAACATGTCCGTCGAGGTAGCTGCAAATGATACCTTCTTTTAGTCCTATCAATTGGTCTGCATTTTTTATCAACTGGGTTTGTATTTTTGATTCAGGAGAGGCAACCGTACATCATCCAGGAGCGAAAGATAGACTCAGTTTACCGGGAAGCTTTGCTTCGAGAGATAAATGATGCATCTGAGGTAACGAATGATTCTTAATCGATTCTGTTCATCGCTACATCATTTGGCTTCCGCTTTGCTGGTCGACATTTTATCCTCCACACGGTTTTGCACCTATTGGTGATAAGTCGTAATATTCAGCTGAAAGATTAAGATTTTTAGTTCTCGGAGTAAATGGTATTGCAGAGGAAGAAGTACGGTGTAGTTCCGAGTCATTATTTTAGAGAGACGGTGCAATTTTGAGGCGACTTGATTTTCCCAAAGTTTAGTGAACTGTTGTCTTTCTTTACAACTCCGACAAATGCGAGGAAGTGTTATCACGACCGGTATGTCATGCTTTTCGGCGTCGGTGGACTTACCTGATCCTTGATATGATGAGACATTGTGACTGGTCACTCTAGAATCTCCACTTCCATGATTAATATACACTTATTGAGGTTTCTACGAGCTCCCAAATGCTGCTTAAATGTTCTGCAGATGGAAGATGAGGCGGACTCTGCTATGGTTGGGAAATTCGATCTGGTTCGTGAATTTTCTTATGCTAACTTGTGCACAGAACTCCTCTTCTTTCCCAAGCAAGTGCCTTTACAACATCCTCTTCGTAATCAGTCGCAGTTCTATGAAGACTATGAAGATGGTGGCGACGACGACGACGACGACTCCGGTTGCTTCGAAGCATTTCCTAGCTTCGACACCTGTGAATGGTAATTGTTCACTATGTTCACAGGCATGAAGCCAACACGTGTGTATCTTCAGATTTCTCCCCAAGGGCACTACGCACATTCTCTTTAATCAGCTACTAACTTCATGAAACTCTCTTCAACACTAGGCGAATGGTCCGCTCCTGGGTTGTTAAGAAAGCTGAAGCTGAAGGTTGATGGCTGTTTCAAAGGTTATCGATCTGGTCGACTTACTAACGATGGTGCTATGAAACGTGGACGCTGCGGAATTTTGGTGAACTCGCTGTGTTCAGAGAAGGATGAGTCATTTTGGCTATTGTAAAGAAACATGGATGTGCATAGGTTTTGTCAGTCAGGAAATTCTTCCACTCAAACTTGAAGTCGCTGATCCAATCCTAGAATGATCAAGCTCAGTGCTAAATATGTGCTTTATCCCATATCCTACTGTCAAAGTTTGCAGATAAGGTGCATCTTAGTGGGTCAGGTTCATTGTGTTTCGGTTCGGGTTACAAACCCGAGTGGAATCGTCACAATACCTAATTTTTTAGCTGTTACCCGAACCAGAATAAGGCCTAATCTGAAAAGACTCAAGATTTTCGGTGATGTTCGGATCCGGTTGGCTCGTTTGGGGCCAGGTGTTTTTTCGACAGCCCTACGTATTACGAAAGAGAACGTGTTCATGCATTTTCGAAGCTAGTTTATGAAAATTGATCTGCGTATTTGGACCGAAAGCATCATTGGACCAAAGATGCTGACTCAAATGATTATCCATAACGAGATGAGTTTTCAGCTCAATGACATGCATATTCAGTTACGTGTTCATTTTCTTTTGTCCTTCGTCCATCAAGTTAGAATTCAACTTAGAATTTGCCAGAGAAAGTGTTTAACGCACCAATTGACAACGCAAAATGCGTTGATTATAATGCCTACATGATATGCATCTCATTTAATTTTATATGCAATGTGGTTGCTATAATTAATATATATTCTTATCATGCACTATCGTTGCTAAAACGTAAATGTATTAATGCCTCATGACATGTATTCAAATTTTTACATGCATTGTGTAAAAAAGAAAAAATAATATAAATAGTCCATGAGTTTTATAACATCGTTCTCGAATTTTTAATTTATATAATGTTATCCTTAAATTTTAATTCAATATGTAATGTCGTCTTTAAAATTTTGATCATGTTCGATTTAGTCGCTTATACTATATGAAAGCGTTTAATATATTCATGAACTTTAATTAATGTAACATTTGATATTTTTATGTAGTTTTAGGATTAAACTGAATAATGCATATTAAGCTAAAGATCATAAATCAAATTAAAAGCTCATGAACGATATTATATATCGGATTAAAATTAAGAGATCATTTTAGTAAATATCTCTCGGAAGAAATTTCCGTCATGGTTTAGTTGCGTGTTCTTGTCGCGCTATCCATACACAAAATGACGAAAGAGGGAGCCGCATCACGTGAGCGGCGAGTGACCGGGCCGGGAAAAGAAGAAAATCAAACCCGTCACGTCACGTGTTATCCACACGTACGGTCGCAATTAAAAATAATCCAATCCACTTTCTTTTCTCTCCCTTTTTTTTGTTTGTTTGTTTGTTTTTTTCCTTTTCAAGGAAAAATAGAGAGAAAATATTCGAAGCATCAGGCATCGTCACGTAGAGCAGGAGAGAGCCTCCTCCGATGATGATGATGATGATGAAATCCTGAAGCTCGCTCGCTCGCTCGCTCGCTCTGCCGCCGCCGCCATCGCCGCCGCCTCTCGCGATCGCCAATGGAGTCGTGCTCCTGCAATCTCGCGAGCTCTTCTTCCCTGTTGCTCCCTCCGAAGCTCCCGCACCGCAAGCCGCCCCCGTTCGAGCTCAATCTATCCGTGCGCGTTCCCCGCCCCCTTCTCCTTTTTCGAAACAGAATCGCGTCTCGTCGAGTCCGATTTTTTCTGCTCCGTCCGTATTTCGATTCGTTCGTTCGTTCGTCAGTTTTGCTCCTCGTTTTGGTCGCGGCAGAAATGGAAGCCGAAGGGCCGGTGTCGGCGGCACCGCCTGGGGATTCGCAGCGCCTGCGGCGGCTCCGAAGATAGCGCCTCCGTCAATGGATTCCCGATCACGCCTAACAAGTTCTTCATGAAGGAGGTGAGCTAGTTGGTTTAATTTGTTTGCGCTTTTCGAACTGCGTCCGCTCTCGAGCTGCGCGATTTGTTTCAATGGAGAAACTGAGCTCGTTCTAGTCATTTGGAAAGAAGAAAGACTCTTGAGGTCGTACTCTGCTGCGCTAATGGTTCTGGTGTATTATTTTCCTAATTATAAGGAGGAAATAGAAAGAAAGATTCCGAGGCTGCTTCTGTGTTATGCTTATGATGGTGCTGTGTTTGTTTCTTTGTTTGGGGAAAATTCACACAATAGGTCGTCCTTTTATGTGCTTGGATTAGCATGTAATGAATTGATGGTTAACTTGAATAATCTTAGTTCTTCATTGTTAGTGCTCATGGGCGTAGAGAAATTTTATTGGTCAGCACAAAATTGGTGGATTTTTAGGTGCTCAGAGTACTGTTCTTGATTTTCGGTGTGCAGACGCGCTGGTAAATGTGTTTTGATTTGTTTGTTTGATTGATTTTGGGGTTGTCAGGCAATTGGAGCAGAATATGGGGAGGGTTTCGAGACATTTAGAGCGGATGGCCCTCTAAAGATGGATGTGGTAGCATTCTCTTGCTTCTTGTGTAAATTTGTGTCTCTATTTTGTGACTGCTTTGGGTTTTGATGAGCTTTTTCTCTATGTTTTATAAGCTATCTTCCTGTGATAGGATTTCCTGAACGACAGACTACAAGAAGGGTTTCTTCAACGTATACGATATGCGATGAAACCAGACGAAGCTTACGGGCTTATTTTCTCCTGGGACAATGTGGTGGTAACGCTTTTGACTCCAGCCTCGTACATCTATTATATCGTTGAGATGCTAAATTGATTTGACTAGGGGTGTGATTGGTCAGAATCAGATATGTGGAGCTTTTCAGTTCATCATTGACTCCTGAATGAATGCTTACTGGTTACTTTCAAACTACTGAATTCTTTATTGGCAATTCTTCTTTATGATAAAGGTCCCAAAGTTGAAGGTAAACAGATGGAGTCTATATCAAACATTAAAAACTGAGGAGTTCATATATTTGCATTCCTTAGGTGATTAACATCTCAATAGTTAAGGTTGTAAGTTATAATTTTCTCCAATACTTGTTCAAGTTCTCACGTATTAAACTTCGATATCAGGTAGATACCCAGTCTCTGAAGTTGAAAGCATTGGAGCAGCTGGCCATTGAAGAGGGTATATAATACTTCCCCACCAGTATGCCCTAAATATTGTTGGTAGAATAACTCCAGTGTAGGCATTAAGCATCTCTTGGTCATAAATTTGCAGTACCATTGGTTAATCATGAGGACTTATGCTTCATGCCTGAAATGGAAGTTCTTAACAAGTTTAAGCAGCAAGTTTGAGGACCATGTTCTAACTTCATGGTTGTTCTCTTTTCTTATGTATATATCAAGAAATATGCATAAGTAAGGCTTTGGGATGGATTCTGTTAGATTGCCAACCTGTCAGTGAGAACTTTCACTGCTTCTAGAATCATGGAATCGGTATTTTTGGATGATAGGATTTACTGCAAAATCCGAGTGTGATATTTTTGTGGTATCTTTTACTCTTACAGGCCATCGATAGAAATCAAAGTCTTCGATTGATGATAAAAAATAAAAAAAATTCTAGAACGCAGGATGCTGCTTTTGAGAATTTTATGAAGCAGGTGAAATGCAAATTTCAAAATATAGTTCATTAGCCTTCGTTTTGCAGGCAAGGAATTACCTGAGGACATCCGATTACAAAAGCTCATGCTTCATGCAGGTGCTGATCACCTTCTACATAAGGTTTGCAATCATGGTCTCCTTTGAAATTTTTTTATTTTCTTGTTGCGTTGGATGACGTGCATCGTTGCCCTCTACTTATCTACATTAGGATGGAACAAGAAGGAGAAAGGAGAACAAATATATCTTATGTGGTTGTGCTTGAAGAAATTGCTGAACTTTGCTCTTTTCTCCATGTATGGCCATGCCACTCATGGCAAAATGGAGCATCTATTCATCTAGTTAAAATAGGTTGAAACCTTGAAGGGACGTTGTCATGGCAGTCTGTTGAATTTTGTGATCACACAAGATAAATGATTGAACATGTTAAAATATGCCAGCTCCCTTTATAAATGCGATGCCATTTGGATTTGGAAACTTTCCACTTTTTAGCAAGTGCAATCTTTCAAATCATGATTACCTTTGACAACTCCCGTGCAAAGTCCTTCTTTGCTTTTGAAGCTGGTGTTTATAGAGGAATTTTATGTTTTATATTCCAAGATGGTGGTGCATAACAAGCCTTGACAAATTTTCAGGTTTTGCTATGGGATGGAGAAAGTGAGGAAGATAGATTAAAGTCGAGGCTTGCCCAGTTATATTATGATAATCTTCTTGAAGTGAGAGCAAGCTATTGATTTTATTGACACGTTTGTCTCCATGTCCATGAATTAATTCTGATACAATTGATATGTTTTGGCATCCAGCTCACAGAACCCATGGAGGGACTGAAAGAATGGATGGATGCAGTACATACGGCTCGTGTCCCTTGTGCTGTTGTTTCTAGTCTGGATCGGAAAACTATGATTGAGGCGCTCGACCACTTGAAGCTTACCAAGTATTTTCAGGTAGGCAATGGCCTTGCAGCATTTGTTTCTTTTCATGGTGCCATAAGTGTGATAATCATGAATTTGAGCTTGAACTACAAAATTGTCATCTTCCTCATGAGCTTCAAAGGCTGAGCAACATTCGATTGCTTTCACTAGCTTCTTTATTATTTATCCGCTGAAAGCCCCAGTACGGGAGCACTATAGAAAAGGTGAAAAAGAAGAAGGAAAGAGCAACATTCTCATTCCAAAGCAGGAAAACTCAATGCTGGATTTATCATTGTTACAGCAATTATTCTGTGTGTCATCTACAGGCAGTAGTTTCAGAAGAAGATGGCATGGAGTCGATAGCTCATAGATTTCTTTCAGCTGCTTTGAAGGTGCGTTAAGACATCTGCAGTCTACTTTTACAGCATTCGGTTGATTCCAGCTATATAACTCATGGTGTTTTCAGCTCTGGGTGAGCTGTTGTGAGATTGTTGCATTACTCATCAGAATTGTTAAAAAGCCAACTAAAAGGTTTAAATTAATAGATTGAGGGAGAAACAACATAAATTTAAGATCCCACCTCTTTGACATGCAAACCCGATTAAGAGCTGCGCAAAAGGGAGGCTGCGCATGCAGTGTAAATTATTGAGGAATCTTACCCTGATGCCTAATTGGAACATACAATGTAAAAGCTTAAACCGACAGGTGGATGAGTATGAGACCCATCAAAATCTATAAACAAACAAAATGGGATATTTTAACAATAACAATGGACTTCTAAATGGGTTTCCGTGGAACTTTAGGAAGTAAATCTTCCTTACAATCCATTTTATTTGTTGCAGCTGGACCGCAAACCATCAAAGTGTATAGTATTCGAAGATGACCCCAGAGGCGTTACTGCCGCTCACAACTGTACGATGATGGCCATTGCCTTGATAGGCTCTCACCCAGCGTATGTATCTATTCTATTTCCTAGCCATTTCTCCACTTCATTTCTCTTCCCGATTCTATCTTTAGATTGGACATAACATAAACAGAACACTATGAGTTTCGGAAGTTGATAGCTGTGAGGCTGTGCAGGTATGATTTGGAGCAGGCAGATCTTACCGTCGCAAGCTTCAATGAGCTTTCAGTGATTAACCTCCGCAGATTATTCGCCAACAAGGGGTCCACTTTCATGGACTTACAAAAGCAAATTGCAGAGAGAGAACATCCCAAAAGGAAACTCACCGTGGAGGATCCAATTTTTTGATTCGTTAGTCCAGATAATTTTCCGTAATTAAGCTACTTATATCCTCTATTTGCCCACTTCAACGTTGAAATTTCTTTAATTTTTCTTTGTCAGATGAAAAAATATGTAGCCTCTACTCTTTCCGGTTCATGAATCTCAAAGTTCAGCCAACAGTTAACAGCGCATTTGCTTCTGTAACAGTATAGGGATTCTCATCAGTGTATATAGATCAAAATTGGGTTACGATTCCTCTTGGTTGATTCGAACTCAAACCATAGACGTGAAGAGCATTCTTGATATCACGGTGTTGATGGGATTAACTTTTCGCCAGATCTGTGGATTTCATATTTGCTGATAATCCTTGCCTAAGCAGCATTCCGTAATAAGTTCGATTGCCGTAGACTCCGATAACTTTTCTGGTGAGGCAGATTGAGGAAAGCTTGAAAATGACCTCGAGATTGTCCTGTTTTACTCCACGAAATCAATTGGTAAATCAGTGTGGGTAGACACTGAAATCTGAAAATTTCGAGGGGACCGTGTCTTCCTTGACAGATGGAGTGGTTAACTTATCAAGGTGTTTTTTTAATTGGTAAAATGAAGATGAGTAGGGCAAACGGTGCCAACTATCCCTCTAAGCGTTACTATAAGGCTGCCACATTTGCTAATTACTCTGCACCATCCTCGATCTATAAGGCCCAGATTGGCGAACACCACGCTTACTAAGAAAATGCAACTTTAGTTAATAAACTTTAAATGAAGATAATTTACTCAAAAGACTTCATCACAGGGTCATCAGTGGTTATCAGTTTGATTCATGTCGTGAGCAAATATCTAAATAAATCATGCCACCTTACTTAATTATACAATATTGAGTATGGAGAGACTTTCTAATTGCTAAATCTTGATAAGGCTGTCACTAACAGGTGTATGAGAGTTTGCAAATACTACTTCCCTCTCTTGATTCTTTTTTTCAAGCGCAAATAAATGGTCATTATTTTATACATATATTTTAATGTATGTAAGTGAATTTAACTATGATTTTCTTAAATTTAACTATGATTTTATCTATGACATAAAAAATACTCTTATTCTCATGCAATAATCGAAAAAGCTAACATGATTAAAAAACATATAAAATAATTCTCTTTTATACACTAAATAATCAAAACTCGGATTATTAAGAAATTGCCATAGAAATCTATGGATACTTCATGGACAATGTTGGCTTCATGCCTGATTAGTCTATAGCAGATATTTTGCCTAATTATTCATCTATTAACTTCTAACAAGAGCCGAGGAACTCCATGCATTCTCTCGGTTAAAACGCACTTTCCGATCTCCCCAAAAAATGGAGACAATCGCTTCTTTTCTGAGGCGAGGAGAGGAAGCTAGTGGGACCCACCCCGAAGATGTTCGAAAGCTGACATGGCAAGGAACGAGGATGCACGCTTGCTGGGATGATCTGTCGATCGAAGTTACGCTTCCGGATATGCCCCCTTATCTTATCGTCCTCGAATCCCTCCATTCCATTCCCGACGAAGCTGACGATGATGGCGGTGGCGGCGGCAATGAACTCCGCACTCGGGTCCTGCTGATTCTTCTGCGCGGTCAAACATGTCTTCCTCCCATTGCTACAGCTCCTCAACCATGGCTTCTTTGTCGGCCGTCTCCACCGCCCAGGCAAGATCCTCATCTCCTTCCTTCGCCTTCGTCCCCAATTCAAAACCCAGGAGCAGAGTCGCCTGCGCTCTCGGAGGTAACACCCCTTTGATTTCCTCTCTCTCTCTCTTTCCATAATTGCGCTGTAATTCAGATGGAACTCTTCTTTTGGTATGATGGCCGAAACCTATCTATGAGATATGAAGATGAAGAAGAAGAAGCGAAATTTCAAGTCTTTTCGTCTTTCCCGAGAGCCCCAGCTCTGATCTTGGTGGCCGAAATCTAAAACCTCCTTTTGGGTCGCCGGTGAGCTGATAAAGATTGATTTTGGGTAATGAGATGTCAATGCCAGACGTGGTACGCTTTCAAGAAAGTCAATGGATGGATGCCTATTCGGATAACTCAGTTTGCATTTCATGGCACCTGCGGAGATAATTTTACGGGAATAGGATTTGTGGATTGGATTTTAGTACACTGGTAGATTCTTCTAGGTTGAGATAGAAATGCTAGATGCCTGAGCATTTTAATGATTCTTGGGAATAGTTATGTCTGATGTGCAATGATATGGAATTACTTGCAGGGGTTGTGGTGGAACCAACGGCAGCTACATGCATTTCCGAGCCGTTGTTGCTTAATGCTGTTCACGGAAAAGAGGTGGAAAGACCTCCGGTTTGGCTCATGAGACAAGCAGGGAGGTATATGAAGGCAGGTCTATCTTTACTCGAATTTCTGTTTCTGCAGCATTTTTGTTTTTTGGAGTCTACTGATTCTGTCTCTGTTTGTGACTTTCGGGGTTCGCTCTAGTTCCCATTTCTTGGTATTTCGTGCGTATAGTTAGTGAAATTTGCTTGAGCAGCATTTGGCAGTAGCAACCTAAATTTTAGCAAACTTCTGACCAAGAAATGCTGATGAATTCTCAGAGGAGAATGAGATAGTCATAAAACTGTATGCTTCGACCGAGTGAACAGTTAGTGAACAGTTGTAATGACTTCGGTGTCTCTTTGTTCTGCTCAGAATTGCATCACTGGATGTGTTATCAGAGAGCACTGCTAAGCGGTGTGTTTACTTTAATATGGTTTTCTCTGTCACTGTTGGCAATTCTCTTGGATTGCTGGTTCTCTTGTATGTATCAGATATTTTTTCCTACCGGTTCTATATTTTTTCCTAGTTTCTAACTTGTTTCACTTTGTTGAAAATTTCTTGTTACAGAGTTACCAAGATATCTGTGAGAGGTATCCTTCCTTTCGTGAAAGATCTGAGAATGTTGACCTTGTAGTGGAAATATCCTTGCAGCCATGGAAAGTCTTTAAGCCTGACGGGGTAAGTATCTCCGAAGAATGTTTCCCTACATTTTCTACATAGTATTATTCAGGTCATAAGTGTGTATGCGGCATTTTTCCTCTGGTCAGAAACGTCCTTCTTAAGTACCGTTTGGCTATTGAGCTTAGATTAGATGAGCTCTATCAGAAAGGGATACTTTCATGCTTGGCCATGCTAGTGAAATTTAAACCACATATATGTAATTTGGTCAAAGATAACCTTGAAAATGAGATGCAACCACATTGAACTGTAAATGACAATATTTTCAGTGAATCACAATCCTTCAACTCAAAAGGAAAGTTGTGACGGGCTTAAGTTGACAACTTAGCCCAATGCAAAGCTAACTTTCAGCATCAAAATTGTCTTTCATAACAAGAACTTATACTGTCTTGTGATGTCTTGTTTCTCTATCTTCCTATACTGGCATACTGATGTATATTCATTTGTGCAGGTTATTTTGTTCTCGGACATTCTCACCCCTCTTACAGGAATGAATATACCATTTGACATTGTCAAGGGTAAGGGTCCTGTCATCTTCAATCCGGTACAGACAATTGCTGATGTTGATCAAGTGAGAGAATTTACTCCTGAAGATTCAGTGCCCTATGTGGGAGAAGCATTGAAGATTTTGCGAAAAGAGGTCTTTCTCTGCATATCTTAGAATTTATCTGCATCTTTGTGATCTATCTTTGTGCTTGTTTACCTATTTGAAGATTGTCACTCCATTATGGTGCTATGCACTAGATATAGGTGCCCCTTGTTTTATGCACGAGACCTAATTGTTCGACAGTTATGCAAGAGTTGGTTTTAAAAAGTTCAATCTTTAACAAAGTCTTTGCTATTCTTGCCATGAATACTTAGTCATGTTATTTACTACCAAAATGATCACGGTAACCAAAGAGATATTCCTAACTGTGTATGCATATATCGAGGGAAAAAGGCCTTCAGCAAAATGGCAGTAGAATTACTGGTGTTGGCTGTTAAGTTTGCTCAGACTGTTTCATTTGCGATACCATTTCTCTTCATGATAAATTCTATGTGCATGTGACAACCGAACTACAGACTATAATATAACAAAATATATGTGTTAGACTAAACTGATTCACCAATCCGCGTTGGAATTGTTGGGCTATGGTAACAAAGTGTATGATTTACAGGTGGATAATGAAGCGGCAGTCTTGGGTTTTGTCGGTGCTCCTTTTACTTTAGCATCTTATGTGATTGAAGGTGGTTCATCAAAGAACTTCACAAAGATAAAGAAATTAGCTTTCTCGCAACCCAAGGTAGTCACGGGATATTTCTTTTATCTTTATAATTTACTTTAGCTTTGTGCTTTGCAAGACGGCTGCATTTGCAATACCACCACACTCAGTTTACTGAGATCCCTGGCACTGGCAATCAGATTGACAGAATTTTGTGTCAGGTACTACATGCGTTGCTCGAGAAATTCGCAACCTCCATGGCAAAGTACATTAAGTTCCAAGCTGACAATGGAGCTCAGGTTGTTCAGATCTTTGATTCATGGGCCACAGAGCTCAGTCCTGAAGATTTTGAGGTGTTCAGCTTGCCTTATCTGAAGCAAATTGTGGATTCTGTGAAGCAAAGCCATCCAAATCTCCCTCTAATTCTTTATGCTAGTGGATCTGGTGGCTTGCTTGAGAGGTTAGCCTTGACAGGCGTTGACGTTGTCAGCTTGGATTGGACAGTCGACATGGCAGAAGGTAGGAGGCGACTGGGAGCTGACGTGGCTGTCCAAGGTAATGTGGACCCGGGGGTCCTTTTTGGCTCAAAGGAGTTCATTACCAAGCGGATACATGATACTGTGAGGAAAGCTGGTAAAGGGAAACATATCTTGAATCTTGGTCATGGCATTAAAGTAGGTACACCAGAGGAAAATGTTGCTCATTTTTTCAACGTTGCGAAAGATATTCGATATTAGCAGCCAATGTCAAATAGCAAACCTTCTTACTGATCATGGTGCTGTTCTGCTTTTCATTTTCAACCTTCTTTCTTTGGTGTGGTCTGTAATCTCTAGCTGTCCATTTAGGGAAACGATAATCATATTGAGGACGAATGCAATTTGCACAGTTCTTTTTTGAGGGAAAAAGTAGATGAATTGCATAAGATCCCATCTACTACAAGAACTTATTTTTGCGAACAATTGTTTTAACGCTTGAGCTTTGAAAGAGCTTCCAAAAGACATTTAGGTCAGTCGAGCGGTTGTATGAAGATTGCCTTCTTGCCTTCTTGTGTGAATTTATGTTTTGCCTCCGATGTCCTGCTGAAAGTGAATGTGCATGCCTATGGTCCAAAAATCTCCTTCGTTATTTCTTTCTGGATTATTGCAGTCCAAAAGTTCTATATATATGTATGAACTCGCCTCACGAGATTCGAGAACACATGTACGACCGTGTTAACTGCTGGCCATTTCTTTAACTCTCTTTTGAGAATGTTTCCTAGTGTGCACTAGTGCATGCGAGAAACTGGTGGAGTTGATTAGCATATAACAGAGGGTATTTCTTACACAACATATACCATCCCAACCTCAAGGAGAGACACTGGAGGCACTTTCAGTGCCACATCTTGTCCCCTACAATTTCTCCTCAGAAAGTTGTAGCCGAAATTGAGGGCCAGTCTTTTCAGAACGGATGATCCTTGTTTCGCTCGTACATGCGACTGTCCAAGTATGAATGCAGTCCCTGATTGCTGAGCTGCTAACAGATCGTGCAGTTCTTCTCGCATCTGCTTCTCTATCTCGGTCCCTGAATCGGCCTCGGATACATCATCCTGGGCAAACCTCACTGTCTTTTTCACAGCACCAATGGGTTCCATTTCTATGACATCAGCTAAACTTTCTATGCTTGGAAAGCCAAGAGATACACTTGCACGGCCCGGGCTTTCTCCAATCGCATAAGCCGGGGCTCCGGTGATCGAGACTCTCCTTATCACTGTCAATCTATGCTCACTTGACGAAGATCCATTGGAACTGGGACGGTCATCCTCGACACAAGAACCGATTGCGTCTCTTTGAGTCCAATCCAAGTGTATGTACTCAGCAAGTCTGTCGACTAGCTCGGCTTCAAAAGAATCCACATCCTGGTGGACATCTCGGTAGCCATACCGAATGATGCATCGGTAGGAACGGTGCGATGAGGGCCCCACACGGCCCACAAGATACCGCTCTTCAGGTGGCACATGAGGCACGGGGACTGACTTTAGGCACACGAAGACGAGAATGCGGTGGAATGCGGGGAGGTTGGTGACAAAGCGGGAGAAGTTGGCGGGAATTCCTGAGATGAGGTCGGTGAAAACTACACCCATTCCAGGGACTCGAATGATTCCCAAGCTTGGTCCCAAGTCTAGAAGCCACTCCAGTGAAACCTTGTTGTGGAGGTCAAATTCGTACTTTTTAATGGAGGCATAATGCCAAACAAACATGACGGTCATGAGGAAGAGCGCTAAGAGGATGGGAAGCCATGCGCCCTCGGCAAACTTGGTCAGTGATGCTGAGAAGTAGAGCAGCTCGATTGAGCCGAAAAAGAGTAGAAAGCAGAGAGACAGAATAGGAGGTTTGTGCCAACAGAGAATTATGACCAAGGATGTGAGGCATGTGGTTACCAGCATTACTGTCATTACTGCCAGACCTGCATCGTGGAGATAGTTCAACACAATTTGAACCAAGGAATTAGCTCGTGTCAGGTTTACTTTTGGCAGGGCCTAAACAATAGGATGAAGTGATTTTCAGTACGGATGGAGGCATACAAGCCATGATTTACCTGAAGCATTTCCCATGTGTTTTATGTCTCTGAATCCAATGGTCACAGCAATGCAGAGGATCATGAGCATCCAGTTGATCTCAGGGATATAAATCTGCCCATGGATCTTGTCCGAAGTGTGGACAACTTTGACTCTCGGAAAACAACTGAGCGATTGACTTTGGTTTATTATGGAGAATGTCCCACTGATGATCGCTTGGCTTCCGACCACAGAGGCAAGAATGGCTACTATAAGAACGGGCCATCTCACAACATCTGCAGATAAAATTGTCATTTAATCTATACATGTTTTAACAGTAGAATGGATGGTCTAAATTGATCAATACAGCAAGCATTCACACCACTTTCCCAACAGAATCATGACTACTTTGATAACAAATGAAAAATATGTTTGTTCAAATCAAGTATCTGTATACAAGCATAGTCTACATTCTGGTAAATAATGAATGGTGATTTGATTTCTTGCATCAAACTCTAGTTTGGAAGAAGAGGGAGGGCTATACCTGGAACTGAGAGGTAGAAACTGATTTGGTTTCGGTTGTGATGATGCTTGGAGAGGTAAGCAGCCTGACCCATGTATGCCAATATGAGAGCTGGATAAACTAGAAAGGTGAAAGCAATCTGCGGCCAGAATAAACATGAACTGTGACTTCATTGGCAAATCAAACATTTCCCAAGCAAAAGATTGATATGGACTGATAATAGCTGAGGAGAACCTGAATTGCTGTGCACGAGAAGTGGCCAAGATCGGCAAACATAGCTTCAGATCCTGCATAAAATGAACCAATTTCTGTCATCTGATGGCTATGAACATGAAGTGAATTGAGCATTTTAGTCCCTAGATACTAGATAACCAGGAGTTCAATGTCAACTACGAGGAACATCAAATCAAACTGTCCAGAGATTGACAACTGAGGATGCCAGTATCATGAAATAACTAGTAAGAATCGTAACCATTTTCTTACCAGTGAAAACACATGTTCTATCTGGGCCAAAAGAAAAAAATACCTGTTATGCACAGTAGGACTCCTCCCAGAGACATCCACCCGCCCATCCTGGTCTTCCTCAAGAACTTGAACATATAATAAGGAGAAAGCGCCTTATAGACGTGTGGGTTCCAGTGCAGTATGTTGTACAAGCCAAGGGCACTGATGCATAGCAACCAGGTCAACACGACAGGTGCAAATAAGAATCCAATTCGATGCGTGCCATAGTGTTGAAGAGCAAATAGACAGACCAGTATGAAACACGTAATAGGAACAACGGCATCTGCAATAAGGGGAAACTGAATTAGAAAACCAGACGCAAAAATGTAGCCAATAAATCCTCTTCCTAAAATATACAACATCAGCTGAAGATCAAAAGAGGAGAGAGAATGGAACAATTGAGAATTATCTGCAGATGCTTGCTCCACTAAGAGGATTATTTGTAAGGGAAGTTTTCTCAGATCAGAATCCAGAATATGAAAAATGGAGAAGACCTTGCCATGGAATCATTAAGAAACAACTTCCGAGGTAAATGGTCACGCAATTGCATTTCCATGGAAAGAGGTTTCATTGTTTTTCAGCGGAGAACTCATGCAGACAAGCCAAGAACGTGTGTGGTCAAAACAATGCTGGGGGTGTTCATATCATAAAAATTACAAGTATAATTTTACAAATTTCCCAAAAGATGTAAGTTCTGCTTAATTAATGTTTGAGGAAGACATTGTATTCTGATGCTTGCACATGTTATGTAGCTTGTAATATGCATATCCATTTTATTATGTCATACCGTAAGTTTAAATTTCCTCCTATTAGAGACGAATCCATTATTAAGACAGACGACTAAACAGAGGAGAGAATATGAGCAGTCTGGTCCCCAACTTGGGAATGGTCCCAACCGTTCATACCAGATAGGCCTTTTTCCCCTCATCATCTAGGATAGAGCAACATGATCCAGTCATCACTTTCAAGAATCAGAGATACAAACTCTATTGCTTATAATATATTATCCACGAAAGCTACAGAAAGATGTGGTGAAAATACATAGACTCAAACCGGATGACTTGACCCCAATCAAACACTCAATTTTCAGCAACTGACATCAAGCCGGCTTTTGCTCATTACAAACAATTAATCAGACATCTCGGTAAAGAAAATACAAGCTGAGAATGCCTTACACTGATGGTGCTCCTTGGACATGGATAACTCAAGGCCAGAAACAGCAGAGAAGACTACACCGAAAAGCAAAATGGTAAGAAAAGAGAAAAGGATTCAAGTCTTATTCAAGTGTCGAGAATGAAATTTTATCAACAGAAATAAGAAATAGCTGACCAGAGATGGCCGGAGTGAGTAGCCCGTCTCCAATGACCATACAAGTTCCAAGGAGGACCAAGATCAATAAAGCCGTGTGCAAGCGTCTGTGCCTCTCCAGCAAAGTCTTCAATTTCGAGCTGTTCTTATTCTCTGGAGGATGCTCTAGTTTATAAGTGGAGAGCTCTTCATCAGCAACCTGTCTGTTTGGCAGAAGGCTCACCTTGGCATGTCTACATATCAGTGAATACAGTGCGAAAGTACCACCTAGAAGACACACCATTGCCAACACAACATATAAGAAATCCGGAAAGATTGGCTGATTGCGACTTATTGCAATGTCCTAAGTGCTTACCCTCGCCATTATCATCAGCTTGAAGAACTATGAACACGTACTTGAACAAGGGAACTAAAGTGAGCGTCCAGAAGACGAATGAAAGAACGCCGTATATCTCTTCATTGGTATCCGAGTGTTGAATGTCTTCTGCAAACGTGCTTTCGTAGACATACAATGGGGATATGCTCAGGTCGCCATACACCACACCAAGGCTTTGATAAGCTAACAGCATTGTTGTCTTCCAGGACTCCTGAAATTTCACTCAGAAAGCAGCAATATCAGAACTCTCCCACCAATATTCATGATAAACTAAAGAACTAAAGAGCTCTTACTGTACTTCGCAAGTTTCACTGAATCAACATGGCATTACAGCATTCGAAATTAATAGTCGACCCCCCATGTCATTTGCAAGAAAAGCGAACTGACCTACCTTAGAAGATCTCCAGCATCTCCCATAACCAAGATCCATGCTTTTCAAGCTCGAGCTCTTCAATCTTCAGTTTGCAATGCTTTGTGTGGACCAGGAAACTTAGCAGCAGATCGGCACTAGATCTTCCTGGAGGATGATGCGCTCATCCAGAATGCGAGCTTCTCAGAGTAAGACCCTGCGGATGAAATGCAGAAGCCATTCATATCTCGCCCATTTTTCCTCTCACAGTAGAGGCCAAAAATGCAAAGGCAGTTCAAATTCGTTCACCTATAAAGAGACCCACACGAAGCTCATAAACAGCGCAAATTAAAAAACCAACCCAACCCACCTGTCACTGAACGATGTTAAACTGAAAAACCCATCAAATAAACAGAAAAAACGAATCTCACCTGCATTAGAAACACTCAGTGCAAGTCTCATAAATGCGATAGAGGCCTCCCAAAGCTCATGGAAACCGACGTGACCCATCTAGACCCATCCACATGAGCGACCCTTTGTGGGACAAGGAAGGCGAAGGTAAGAAGAAAAAGGAAAGCAAGCTTCAAATTTTGACAGTCCAGTGAATGCTTCTTTCCTTTCTTTTTTTGGCTTGTCCTTTTCGCAGAGTCAAAACTGTTCACGGGCACAACAGGACGATTTGGATGAAACTGAAGGGGGAATGAACCCGGAAACGCAGTATCATATAGTGATGTGACTTTAAACTACAACTCCATTTTTAAGAAGTATAAATCAATCACCACCAACCAGCAGCCAACCCACTCCACTTTCTCACTCCGTGCACGTTATTCTTTTTGGTTATCTTGTTTCATATTTACTTTATTGACTTTCCGTAGATTCTAGCCGGCCGATTATCGAGATCTTCCTCTTTTCTATACGCATAAACATTCAATCCCCACCAACCTATAGGCCATTTTCATTTTCATTTTCGGTTGCAAAAAACGAGTTAAGTGTGACTGCTGACTGGCGGTTTTTGGTGGCGGGGTTTGGTCAATCACTTGAGCAGGAGCAAAGCAAACGCGGCCAAAATAAATAAGATGAAAACGAGAGCAAAATTTGATTTCAGGCTAAGCAAAAGATCAAAGATCACAGCTTTGAGGGCATAGCAAGACGAGTGTCCGAGGGAAAGCAGACTCTAATACGGATTAAAGCTCCTGAAGCAAAGAATTAGGCAGAAAAATTGGGAATTTTCAATTGATGGGTACTGTTACATGGACAGAACCATGTGATTTGGAGTGCAATTCAGAAAGCCCGTGACCGCAGAACATGATGTTTATTCCGCCAAAAGTTGTAGGCCAGACTTCTTTCAAGTCCTTTGGAAGTGGACATTGCTTCTGTTCCCGGCCATGTTGTCCTTTTTCGAATTTCGATAAGCTGTCTTTTCATTGCCTCATCTTCCATCACATGGCCTTGATCTCCAAGATGGCGACATTCGTTCCGATCCCATTTGCGACTTTTGTCCAGGAATTCAATACCCTGATGAGCCAAAGAGACTAATAAAAAGGATTTTAAGTTCCATCCATCTGATTTATAGTAAGCTAATGGATGATGCTGAGGTGTAAAAAACTAGTTGTGCCATTCTTCAGCCGCTCAAGAGTTAAATATGCACCGCGGTGACAGCTTTCACTGAGTTCATCAAGCTAAAATATATATACAAGATTCCATAATCTCCTGCACATTGCATGCTATTAACCTCTTGAATTTTATAGTATTGCTCTTTTCAACAGGGTACTGTGAGAAGATAAACTCAGGAGGATGTTGCAGTGACACGAATCTTGTTGCTTCTACATCGATTTGCGCAAGATATTGAAGCAAGCATTAGGGATTTTACCGGGATCTAAAAGATTCCAAGAGCCCATCGCGTATCTTCATGCAACATGTGTCGGCTTGTACTCGCTTCTCGGAAAACAGACTGGAATAAAGAAATGTTATCGGTGCCATCAAAGCATGAGCACAAAGAAAAGGAGATTTCTCTGGATGAACTTCAAGATGAAAAGAATGATCGAGAGAAGCGCACGAGACACGCGTACTTATATATTATCTTGTGGGTAGTGTACATCTCTCTCTTGAAAAAAGGAGAAAAAGCTGAGAATTTGTGGCTGCAGAAGAGAACGTGGGGAAGATCCCGATTTGGATTCGAGGAGAGGAGGAGGATTCGGGGTGACGGGAGCTTGATCGAGCAAGACTTTAGCCTTTTTCTTTAGTCATAAATATAATATTGTAGGATTGATTCGGGCAAAGCAGATTCAGAGGAATAATGGAGTTATAAAATAAGGCGCTGATGCGCAGTATAGCTTTCTGATTCTGACATTGCTTTCCTTGTCATCTTATATACGTGGATGTGATTATCTCCCTCTTAAAGAAGGGGGAAAATAGGGTTTGACCTATTGATACGTAATTGATGCTTCACAGCATTTTCTACCTAAGATGACTTGTAAAACTTGAGCTTGCATCCTTTCTACATCAAATAGTCATTTTTGTTAAAAAAAAACAGAGGAGATGCAGATATGCACAAGAGCAGCGTTAAAAACAGAGGAGAACAGAGGAGATACTGATATACACAAAAACAGAGGAACTGTCTGCAAAACCACACCCATAAAAATTGACGCCATAGCCTTTATATAGACTTTACACAAACAAATAACCACCACAGCCCACTAACTTCACACATACAGCAACCAATCCACATAATAGAAGTGCTTAATAGACTATTAACACATAAAAAACAAACCAAAAACATTGACTCGTTCAACATTCTCTCCCTTAAACTGATGTTGCAAACAATCAGTTTAAATGACCTTCTCTCAATTTGGAATATCCAACAAACAAACACCAAGGAGCTTTCTCAGCTTCTGAAACATGGACAACTTTAGGGGCTTGGTGAATATAACAGCCACTTGATCTTCACTTCTACAGAAAACTAGCTCAACTACTTCATCCTTTGTAAGATCTCTTAAGAAGTGGTACTTCACATTTATATGCTTGCTCCTCCCATGTAGAACTGGATTTTTGGACAGCTTGATAGCCGAGCTGTTGTCACAATAGATTGTAGTTGCTTCTTGCTGTTTGAACTGAAGCTCTCCAAGAATCTTCCGTAACCATATGGCTTGACAGGCGCATGAAGTTGCAGCAACAAATTCTGCTTCAGTTGTTGATAAAGTAACAATTGATTGCTTCTTTGAAGACCATGAAACCGCCCCTGAATCAAGCATGAATACATACCCTGAAGTACTTCTTCTATCATCAACATCTCCAATATAATCGCTATCTGTAAACCCAAACAAATCTGACTTTTCTCCATTTTTATAAAACAGCCCAAAATTTTTAGTTCCTTGCAAATAATGAAAAATCCTTTTTGCAGCTTGCAGGCTTCCAACAATTTGCTTGTAGAGAGTGCTATCCACCTTGCTTCCATTAGAATCTTTCAAGAGCTTCAATCCAACTTCAGTTGGAGTAGTCACGGGGTTACAATTATTCATTTGAAACCTGTCCAAAATCTCTTGAACATACTTCTTTTGAGACATAAAGATTCCAGCTACAAATTGAATTACTTTTATGCCTAGAAAATAATGCATCAATCCAAGATCAGTCATCTCAAATTCATCCATCATAGACTCCTTGAATTTGTCAAACATGGCACTATCACTCCCAGTAAAAATAAGATCATCCACATATAAGCATACAAGAAGCAACTTTCCACCATCACCAATTTTAATAAAGAGTGTATGCTCATATGGACATTTTCTAAAACCTTTCTTCAAGAAATAGGCATCAATGCGACTATACCAAGCTCGGGGAGCTTGTTTTAACCCATATAGTGCCTTTTTTTAATTTATAAACTTTATGTTCACTATCGAGCTTCACATAACCAAAAGGTTAATCAACAAATACCTTTTCTTGAAGATCACCATGCAAGAATGCTGACTTCACATCCAATTGGAAGATAGGCCATGAATTATGCGCTGCTAATGCAATTACCAATCTGATTGTGTCAAGTCTTGCTACAGGTGCAAATACTTCTTTGTAATCCACTCCAAATTCTTGCTTGTAGCCTTTCGCCACCAAGCGCGCCTTATGCTTGTCAACTTCACCATTCTTGTTCAATTTTGTCTTGTACACCCACTTGACTCCGATTGTTTTGTGTCCTTTTGGAAGATCTGTCAACTCCCAAGTGTTATTTCTCTCAATAGCTGCAATTTCTTCATCCATTGCTATCCTCCAATTTTCTTTTTGTACTACTTCATCAAAGGTTGTTGGATTACAATCTGAAAACAAAGCAAAATGGGTAAGTGGATCTTCATATTGATCATCTCCTGTTACTTCATAGTCACTCATCCATACAGGCCTCCGTCGAACACGATGAGGTCAATCTTTAGGTTCTGCAGCTGCTGCTGTACTTTGGACATTGCCTATGGCGATTTGGGTTGTTGTGGGTTGCTGCACCAACTCATCTTCTTCTTCAAAATTCATTGG
The DNA here is from genome assembly GCA_016097605.1 of Eucalyptus guilfoylei. Lineage (NCBI taxonomy): Eukaryota > Viridiplantae > Streptophyta > Magnoliopsida > Myrtales > Myrtaceae > Eucalyptus > Eucalyptus guilfoylei. Next base: position 24,464,476 of record CM027869.1, read on the forward strand.
AATTTGCTTATCAACACCCTGCTCACCCCACGGCCAAGTTTGTTCTTCATCAAAAATCACATCACGGCTGATAATGATTTTCTTGGTCATAGGATCATAAAGTTTATATGCTTTTGATTGATCACTAATGCCAAGAAAAACACATTTGACTCCCTTGTCATCTAGCTTCTTCCTCTTTTGGTCAGGAACATGGGCGTAGGCAATACACCCAAAAATTCTAAAGTGATCTACTGCAGGTCTTTGGCCGCTCCATGCTTCTTCCGGTGTCATATTTTGAACAGCTAGAGTGGGACTTCTATTTAAAATATGAATGCTCCAATTGACTGCTTCAGGCCAGAAACTTTTTGGAATTCCACTTCCCCTCAAGAAACTTCGTACCATATTCAGAATGGTACGATTCTTCCTCTCACATACGCCATTTTGTTGTGGTGTGTAGGCTGCTGTAAGTTGTCTCTTGATGCCATGCTTCACACAAAAATCTATAAACTCAAGTGAGTTGTACTCTCCACCACGATCCGTGCGAAGGACCTTTATTTGATTTCCTCCATCCTTTTCAATAAGTGCTTTGAAGTTCTTGAAAGCTGCAAAAGTTTCAGATTTTTCTTGCAAAAAATACACCCAAATCTTCCGGCTAAAATCATCGATGAAGGTAATGATATACCGTTTACCTCCATTGGAAATTGGAGATATTGGTCCGCAAATATCTGAATGAACCAACGCCAACGGACTTTTTGCTCTCCACGATTTTCTTTGTGGAAATTGAGCACGATGTTGCTTGCTAACAACACAATCTTCACAAATTTCCAAAGGAGCAGAGATTTGAGGAAGACCCTCCACCATCTCTTTTTTATATAGTGTTCGCAACCCACCGAAATTAAGATGCCCATAGCGAAAATGCCATAACCAAGCTTCCTCCTTCAATCTTGCAGAGAAACATGAATTTGTAGTGTTGTGGAGATACAATGGAAACATCCGATTGCCCGTCATTTTGACTTCGGCAATTAAACCCAACTTCTCATCTTGGATTCTGCAAATCCCACCTTTAATGGAGATTTCATATCCCTTCTCTTGCAGCTGACCAGCACTTAACAGATTAGTCTTCAATTCAGGGACATACAATACATTTGAGATAATTTGTACCGAATTCCCTTTTGGATGAATTGCCACTGTTCCTTTCCCCATCACCGACATAATGGAATTGTCACCAAACTTTACGGTGTTGTTGTACGTTTCGTCTAGATCAAAAAACATTTTCTTGTCTCCACACATGTGATTGCTACAACCAGTGTCGAGATACCACATGTTTGGTTGAGTTTCTTCCTTCTCATGGCACACCATCAAAAGAGATACTTCTTCTTCTTTTTCAGCAAAGTTAGTTCTTTCAATTCTTTGTTTATTCAAATTAGTTCGACATTCAGATTTGTAATGCTCATACCTGTGGCATCTAAAACACTCCACTTTGGATTTGTCTGCTGACCTTGGCCTAAAACCAGTTGAATGTCGTCCTCCACAACCTCTTCCTCTCCCTTGGAAATCACGATAGGAATAGCTTTCAGACTTTTGATCAAAGCTGAAGCTGCTATGATCGTTGTTCCCTCTTCCTCTGCCTCTTCCTTTGTTCACCCTTGCTGCTGATGAAGAATGATCTCCAATTGAGACCTTCAAAGCTTGCTCTTCCGTCTCTTGTTGTAGGAGTTTTTGTTCATGAACTAACAAGGATCCTTGCAACTCATCAATGGAAAGTTCTTCAATGTCCTTGGCTTCTTCTATGGAACAAACAATAAAGTTGAACTTTGGTGTCAAAGATCGAAGAATCTTTTCAGCGATGATGACATCCTCCATCTTGTCGCCATGAATCTGCATCTTATTAACTATTGCCATTGTCCGAGAGAAGAAATATGTGATTGTCTCTCCCGACTTCATTCGTAGCATTTCAAACTCCGAATGAAGCGTTTGAAGCTGCTGCCTCTTTGCTCTTGCTGAGCCTTGATACTTTCTCTTCATGGAATCCCATATTTGCTTGGAGGTATCCTTGCAAAGAATTGTCTCCAAAATGGATCTGTCAATTGCTTGGAAAAGGTAGTTTTTGGCCTTGAGATCCTTCAATTTTAATGCATCCAAAGCCGTTCTTTGCACTGCCGTTAACACAGCTCCTTCATCAGGTTCGGCAACTCCCAAAGAAACAACATCCCAATACTCCTTGGACTTGAGAAAATTCTCCATTAGCATGCTCCAATGATCATAGTGACCATCAAAGTGTGGAATAGCAGGTTGTACAAATGTTTCTGAGGCCATCGCTGCTGCTCGTTGCAGAGAAGTGGGGAGGATGCAACTGGTGGCTCTGCTTTGCTCGGCGATTTGGGATCCTGATCGTCTACGCTGGCTAGAGGTCGTCTGGCCGTTCCTATCCTTCTGTGGTAGCAGGCTCGCCGAAGCGGTGAAGAACGACTCTAGATTTGCCCTTGATCGGAGCTCCGGAATCCAGGATAAAACTCCGGCGACGAGGCTCCCTTTTGCTTGAGAACCTCGATATACCAACTTCCTCTCTCCCGGCCTCTGTGAAATATCTTTCTCTCTGCTCTCTGCAATCTCCACGCTCACCGCACCAGGAGAAAGATCTCCTCGTAAAATGTCGTCGCGAAACTCGACAATCTACGCAAAGATCCGTCCCAGCGACGACAACCCACTTAGGGTTTCTGCCCAACGGAGGGCTCTGATACCAATGTTAAAAAAACAGAGGAGATGCAGATATGCACAAGAGCAGCGTTAAAAACAGAGGAGAACAGAGAAGATACTAATATACACAAAAACATAGGAACCGTCTGCAGAACCACACCCATAAAAACTGACGCCATAGCCTTTATATAGGCTTTACACAAACAAATAACCACCACAGCCCACTAACTTCACACGTACAGCAACCAATCCACATAATAAAAGTGCTTAATAAACTATTAACACATAAAAAACAAACCAGAAACATTGACTCGTACAACAATTTTATTGGCCGGAATTTGATATACATAGCAATTACTCTAGTATCTTACTGTTGGATCATCGCAACCTTGGGCAAGATATTGTGCTTAACACTTAACATTATACGAATATCCTGCAAATCCAGAATACCATATTCAAGCATAGATTGTTTAAAATGCGATCTCATCTTTTTTTCTTTCTTCTTTTGTAATCATGAGATGTAAACGGTCCATATAGAACCACAAACTCATGGAAACCAGCCAGGGTATCTGTGTAGCCCATCCCAAACCACACGGACTGAGATTGGCAGAGCACTGTGACGAGGAATCGAACCTTGCACTCGATGAATCAATGTTAGAGCGACTTCCATACCGCTCATAGTAGCTTTTCATATATGAAAGTGCTCTAAGTTTGTCCAAATGCTTCTGCAAATGGAAATTAGCCCCCATCGAACGAGGGCTATAAAAAGCGGATCAAGTGGGCCATTTATATTGGGCCTGGTCCAATCAAGTCGCGGCCCATGATTTTTGGGAAGTCTAAGACCCTCATACATTGGGTGAACCACGAGAACCGTTTGACTGGCGGGGGTGACAGTGTGACGTCAGCGAATTCGAGTCCCTCTTTTGATGAAAATTGGAATGGGGTTTCCAAATTCAAGTATCATTTTCACATGTTTATGAAGTTTGGGATACCTATGAAATGACCTAGGAACAAGATTATGCTAATGTGCACAGTGTTTAATATGGTCGCGTCATGGCAGTGACATAAATTCAAGTAGTAATTATTTGAATACTTGTGAGGTCTGAACGAATTATGTAGCGCCTAATTGAATGACTTTTTTGATTGCTTATTCCATCTAAGCGGCGAAAATTTTATAAAATTCTTTACACCTATATAAAGAAAGGTTTCAATGTACACATATGGCGGCATGTGTCAATAGAATGAACAATTTTCATGGACTTTTTGATCCTTGAATAATTGCTCCAATAGGGTGAAAATGGTTTTCCATTTGGAAGGGATCAATCTGGTCTTGATATTTATCGTTTACTAACCACACTCTTCTCCAACAGCATCCGAAAAAATTAAAATGGGCCAAGATGTCTATTTTTTTAATAAGTATAGATTACGTCTTTGAAATTTTATATTTTCAGCTAATCAAATTTTTCTCCCTCACCACTTTCTTCTTGACACCAATTATTATTTTTACCTAACTTACTAAATTCTTCATATAATCATAATTTGCAATTGTTTTTTCACTTTCTTGATCTTGCTTTCTCACCCAAAATTAGAGCAAAATTATCTTTCCCAGTTAAGACTCGATTTTACTTGCAAGAACCACATATGACCTCTCTCTCATTGTGTCCATCGTTCTATAACGTAAGTACTCCGTTACGTCATTTAATGCAAATGTGAACATGAAATCATTGTAGCATAAGATCCATTCATCAACCACTAAGAAATTAAAATATTTAAATTTTATAAATCAAGTTACATTAAAGTAATGAGAATATGGGCATTTTGTTTTGAAAAAGACCTTTTCTTCTCGACTAGTAGTAATTATAAAGATGGCTCCTCCCTCTAAGTGAGTGATGAGTGACCTCTACGCAACGTACTCCTTCCATTTTATTAACGAGGATAAATTAGCCTATGAAAATAAACAAAAGAAGGAATGGACCGGTCAATGCTAGTGGTTAAAAACAGCAAGGAATAAGGACGGGCCATGTTCTCCTTCAGTCCGGGTTTGAATCCCAATAAATCTTAATTCATTGAAAAATTTATCTAAAAAGTACTTAATGTATTATATAACGACCAATTTAACTCAAAATCTTTTAATTTTATCAACTCAGTCCTAAATCTTTTAATAATTTGTTAATTCAGTAATAAATATTTCAATTGTGCCAATACGATTTACCAATTTAGTCCTAAACTTTTTAACAAATTATCAATATGGTCATTTTGTCTAATTTTAATAGAAAATTGCCAATGTAATAGTCTAATCGAATCTAGTTGTTTTATGTAGCGCAATTGTCATTAACATAGATAATTTTTTATTTTTTTAAAAGCAAGTTTATTATTATTTTTTCTTTTCTTTTCTTCTTTGTTGAGTCAACAAGGCTGCTAGCCACTAACGAAGGGTTGACATTGGGCAAGGGCTTGTGACGCCCTCATCAACAACAATGAGGACTCATGAGCCCTTGCCTAGATCCGGCTAGGATTTTGTGGCACTACCAGCTCAATGAAGAAGAAAAGAACCAAAGAACAAAAAAAAAAAAAAAAAATATCCATATTAATATTGGCCATGTCATGTAAAAAACAACACAATTATAAAGTTTATAATTGAATTGGCAAGTTATAAAAAAATCTGGTGACTTGGATTAGTCAAATTAAAATATTTAGGACTAAATTGACCGTTGTACAACAAGTTTTAAGACTTTTTTGACAAATTTTCCTTGGACTGGATGAGACTCTGGGTTTGAATATTTCGACATCATGGTAAGGCCATAGTAGCAAGCTTCCCATCATTTTCGAACAAGCAAAAAAACCAAAATTTAAAAGAACGAGAGAAAGCAACTGAGGTCGTTATCTGTTGAGGCATTTAACATAAGTGGTTGTTACGTATACGAATTGTTCGATTTGAGTCGTAGTCACTCAAATTGTCCCATACACACGTGTCTAAGATTGAGACGCTCGCCGTCACTGCACCTTCCTGAAGTAGAAGTTAGTTAGATATTCATTTGTGATATGATTTGAATTGGCAATTTGAAAAAACAAAAACAAACAAACAAGAAAAGGGTCATTTTCTCTTCCGATCGCTAATATCCCGGGGGCCAATTGGCACGTTGATGAATGAGTGGTGGGGTTGTGCTTGACCTGGTTTGGCGCGGAGGTCCGCAACGCAGGCGCCGTTCGGTGGCACGAGTCCAACGTGGGCTCCCCCCCCACCCCGCCTGTCCACATCCTTCGGAAGAGTCAAATTTCTTGACGCCTTACGCCTCTCCTCCTCCATTCCCCCACTCCCGCTCCTCCCACGCGCCCTCATTTCGGTTTCCACCTTCTTTGACCTCTTCTCAATTTTGAAAAATGCAATCAAAGTTCTAAAAAATCAAGTGATATGTTCTTCAAAATGTAGGGCATATGTTACGACTTTCGATGCTTTATAATGTGTAAAAACGTACTTTACACTCATCCCCTGTATCTTGTAAATGTATGTTAATAAGCGTCTTAGTACTGCTTGATGATGATATCTTTTAATAATATTCAACTCAGTGATAATTTAGGATTCTTCCTTATTTATGTCTATATTAGTGAACTACACATAAATCTTTCTACATTTAGTGGTCCATATTTGAACTCGGATAGGATAACATATTATCCTCGGACACATCCAAACACCAAATAGGATAATATGTCATCCTATCCGGTATTTAGACACTTTTCCTAGACTAGACTAAATGCCCACCACCAAAAAAACCCCGCTTAAGGAGAGACTCACTATCCTTGACATTTCTCACCATGCGGTACCCCACCACGACTTTGGCAGGCGTCCATTGTGACTGTCCCTTACTCTGGCATTCTTGAGTATCCTTGCCAATGCCCTTGCTCACGGCTCATTTGGAGTGCTAAGGCTTTCATCTATGACTCCCCCTCTTTCTCATATTTCCAAGCTTTTCCACAATTACTTAATCATATCTGAGTTCATCTCTCTACTTCACATCCGATTACCCATTATTGGCCTTCATTGTTCCACGATTTCTCTCTTGGTCGACTTTGAACTAGGTACTTACCAAATATTCGATGAAGCGCCAGAGATATCCTCCTGGTCTTCAGTTCAATTTTTTTTTTTTTTTATTAAATGGAAAAGGTGGCCCTCCTCCATTTCCTCGGTAGCTCACCTTCCTCCATCACCTCCCCTGGTAACTCCACCTTGAAGTCCACTTGGTTCGACAATTTTCTTGAGAGATAGAGAACTGAGCATTTGAATTGTTGTCGGGAAATCAACTGCTGAGGATAGACTCAACGATTGTGGGAGCTTGAGAAGGCTTGTTGAAGATATCTCTTATGTTGAAGATTTTCAAATATATATATGATAGGATATTTCCATATTCCGAAAAATATTTGGAGAATTTTAAATTTTATTTATCATATTTTATCTCAATTTGAATCCAGCCAACTGAACATAAGATGATTAGCTGTCTTGAAGTCAAAATAAAACCGGAGTACCCGCTAAAGTCAAAAGATGAATAAATAAAATGAATAACGTTAATCCCACGCTTATAATTCTTTTCTAGAAGACGGGGATTCATACGAATAATAAAAAAATTGAGGCTTCAATGTTTAATAAGAACTCGAATTTCAAAATCAAAATTTCGAAAAAGAGTCGGAAAATATGACGTGAAAATGACACGAGAGGCATCATTAAGATCGACGAAAAATTATTCGCACATTTCCTCGCCACACGGGGGTCCCCGGTCGTACGCGCAATTTGCTTAGGTCCCCGCGCCACCGCCGAGAGCGCGTGAGATCGCGCATGTGTCCTGAACAACGTTGGCATCGTCTTCTTCTTCCAAGGGCGGTTTCTCACTCTCTCCTGCTTTAAAAAAGACCAAACCTTCTTCCTCAAAGCAAAGCAAACACTCCCCCATCTTCATCAGATCTCTCTCTCTCTCGCTCTCGCTCTCGCAGATTTCACTTCTTCGTGCATGTGCAAAGCAAGAGCTTTACAATGGCGGTCTCATGCAAACCCCACATCCTCCTCATCATCATGCTCGCCGTGTGGCAACATCTTTCCGTTGCATCCTCCGCCAGGCCTTTGACCCGCGTCGTTCAGCTGCCGCCGACTTCATCTGATCGCGAGCCCGCCTCTGCCTTGAATCTCGCTCTTCCCCGCCGCGGCGACATGGTCGAGGTCGTCGTGATCCCTGCCGACAGCGCAACTGAGCTCGGCACAATCGTCTCTTGCGAGGAGACGGGTTTGAGGTCGAGCTCCGGTTCCACAGCTTCGTTTCGTTCAAGAAGAGGAAGGCGGTCGAGAACATTCGGACCAATGTTCATGAATTTCCTTCCTAAAGGGTCTGCGCCGCCTTCCGGACCCAGTAAGGGAACCAACAGCGCCCACGACTAGCGCTCCTCTGTTACAGAACACCACCCTCAAATAAATTGATTTTTTCTTCTTTCTTTCCTCTTTTTTGCTTTCCATTTTAATTGTACATAATGACGCGAGCAGAGACAGATGGTTTTGCCGATGTAGAGGTTGGCTTGTGTGTCTTGGTCGATGCAGTAGAATGGTTATAGAATAAAGCAGCTTGTTCAGGCGATTATCGGTTTTTAGCTTTACTTCTCGAGCGTTCTTGTCGGTACTGATTCTTTCCTTGCGCCTCTATGGTATCGTTCGTCTCCCTCAGGAGAGTAGACATGACATGTTCAGCTCTCGACGACTGACGAGGCGAGGCGCGTTGTTTTCTCGCGAGGACTTCTGCTTCTGCATGACACTCTTTGCATTTCAAAGATTTCGGTCTTGCAGTTAATATTTTCTCCTTGCGATAGCTCTGACATGTCAAAAGTCAAATCGACCCGTCATGTCCGGAAATTGGGTTTTTTTCTACTGGAGGGCCCTTTTCATTTCTAGGATCTATATCCCAAAATGATCGAGAAGGTATTACATGATCTTATATATCATGGGATGGGACTAATATCGGCCAAACCATTAATTAGGTGGGTTCATCTATGGGGCCTACATGACCAATCGACTACATGGACTTAGTTTATATGAATAACGGATCACTTGATATCTATAAATACATTCATACTAAGTTATTAGTGATTTGAAAAATTGATGTCCCTAATGAAATTTACCAATCGCAGTCACTTTTAAGTCCAAGATTCATATTACAGGTTTTAAGGTGTTGCTAAATTGATTTATTGAGTAAAAATGCATTGATGACAGTTTGGATGATGCTAAAAATATAAACTTTTTTTTTTAATGTCTCATTTGTTAAAAGGCTCTCTTACGCCCATGATTCAGGTTACAAGTTTTACGGTTTTTCTAAGCCGATCTATTAAAAAAAATGCATACATTGATAACAATTTGGATAATTTGAAAATAAAATATTTTTAACTACCTCATCCAATAAATATGAAATTTACCAATCCGAAGCTCTCTTAAGCCCGAGATTCGGATCATGAGTTTTACGAATAAATATGAAAACTATCAATCCAAGGCTCTCTTAAGTCCAAGATTTGAGTCATAAGTCTTGTGATTATGCCGAATCAATCTATCGAAAGAAAAAATACATATATCGATGACAATTTAGATAATGCCAAATATAGACTTTTTAATTGTCATATATGACAAATGAGGTCAGCATAATAGCCCACGAATTTAGAGCTTATGTCGTAAAAGAAATTCAAATGAGCAATAGTAAGATAATCGAAGCATGTAAACAAGATCAATATAGAGCAAATTACTTCAAATATGTTGATATATGATAGATCATGCACAATGAGGTGATCTCATTTATTATTCTACGGGCAAGTATACCATTGAACTTACTATATATACTAAACACAATCTAGGCCACCGGAAGACCCACATGGAACCTACCATCATGAATGATCCATATTAGGTTTAACACACCATGCAACTCGCATGCGATAATTTCACATCATCCTATGGCAATGTACATTTGGTAGCTCTCAGGAATTTCTACGATTATTAGTCGGCCAAATTGTAGAAAAATCATTTGGGTTGACTATATGGCGAGCTCAGATTTTTTTTTCTCCCCTAGTGGCGTGCCAATGTAGAATGAGAGGGACATAGTTGGTAGCAGTTATTCTCGCTTTCAATGTTTTCTAGCTCGTGAAGGTTGAGAAATCGATCCGATTCCGTCTTATCTCAGCCGCCGAACTCTTGACTTTTGAGTCTTGACTTGAGCATAAGATCAATCTCTCGTGCAAAGAGGAAACGAGGTTAAAGGTGCGTTTCTTTCGAGAAAAATTACTGATAAACAAGAATTTTTTTCAAAATTTTTTTTCTAGAAAATTCGGTTCTCATTTTCAAGTTAGGAAATTCAGTTTCATAACTTTGAGCATGCATAATTTCATTGACTTTACATGAAAATTCGGTTGACCTATCATTTTTTATAGATAAAATGCGTGGAAGTCCAGCAAATTAATTTACAAAAATTTTATTCATTCAAACAAACACACCATATATCTAATATGGTATAAAACTTTATCTAGATATATGGTTAATCTCCCAATTCAAGTATCTAGGCAATAAAGGAGAATCTTGGAGGGAGGTGAGTCGTTTAAAGTTAACTTCCTTACGTAAAGATTCAATAAGGAATATACATGATCCTTATTGCTTCCGTGTTTTGACGAACTTTTGGATTGCGAAGGGAATTGCCACCACTGATCATTCTTTTGCGTCCGTTAACATCCAAAATTGACAAAGTTTTGGATATAATTGACAGCTGAGAGATTTAGTCAATTGTAGCAAAATTTGGTGAATGGGATAAGTGATTGATGAAAAGAATAGTCGACAACTTAAAAGGCATCAATGACCAAAGAAGTTACTGACCACAAAAATGAGTTATGGGGTGGTAAGTACTAGTAGTTTTAAATTTATAAACTCCTTCGATAACTTGAAGAGCATCAACCACTCACCAAGGAAGTTATCAACGGGCATATATTAGTTGTCCGGGTGAAGTTATTGATATTGACTTGTAATTGTTGAGATAGTTTCAGATATTTAAGCTCTTTTAGGTAAGTGTTGCTTGACAATAAGAAATTATAGAGCAACTTCTCATGAATAATGTAACAATTCGTAATTACTGGGAAGTTATTTATTTATTTGATTTTGTGTAACCTTAGTTTTTAACCGTTGAGTGTAGGCTTTAAAATAGCCACATCGTCCTCTTTCAAAAGCCCCCGACATTCATGACAAAAATCTGTTATCTTTTACCATTGTAATCTTTCAATTTTGGTACCTTTCAATTATCTTTCATTCTTGTACTTTAGTCGTAATTTCATACATTTGGTCGTTGATTAAATTACGACATGTATCTCAATTGCACTTTTTAGATATTCATCATCAGTTAAATTTTTTCTTCATAATTTTGTCAGGACATAGATTGTTTAGATTCTGACATTATATTTTTATTATCGCACTTTATCGTCGATTAAATTCCAGCATAACTTTCTTATGTCATTGGGCTTCAGCATTGATTAAATCCTATTGAAGTATACTTTGTCCTTATGCTCCATTGATAAAGACTTCTATCCGGAAACCCCACTAAACTTGTCTCTTCTTAATAAAAACAAAACAATGAATTTCGATAAAATGTATTTTATTATCAATTAAATTCTGGCGAAACAAATACGTTTGGAAAAGTGAGAAGCAAGGGTAGTAAACAAAAGCTAAAATTGAGATATAATCAATTATTAAACCACAATTCATCTTGTGTCCCATGCGTGTGTGTTAGGTTCCCAAGAATGGGCCATTTTTCTGCTTTCACGTGTATCCTCGAGTTTGGATTATGCTTTGCTGTCTTTTGTCCTATTGGCGGGTCGGCCATTTCTTAATCTTGTGGGACCTACCATACCCATCACTCATAGCCCTAATCTCAACAATTAGTCACCAATTAGCGGGGCTTAATCCCCTCCCCCTTCAGCATCATCCTTGTCAAATTGTGTGCAATAAGCAAAAGCAGAAAAAGAATTGATCATTTGACAAAGTGAGGCCACGTCAATATCGTTTACCTAACCTTCGGATTTTAATCTCAACAACTTCTTTTTTTACCCACTAGTCAAAAGACAAAAAAGTAGTGTCTGACCACAAAAAAATACCCAAAAAATTTTTAAAAAATAAAACAATAAAAGTGGTGGCGAAATCATTATTTCTACATCAGCACTTTCCCCAGCACCTCCATTAAATATTTATGAAATTTGATTAAATTACGCTCTTGCTTGCACGTAAGGTTTGCTTTCCCTTGAACTTCATATTAAATTTACCTTTCTTTAGGTGTTAAATTTTAAATCTCAAGCAAACTTTAAATTTATGGCGTTTTATGTCGGGAGATTTTATGAAATCCTAAGCGAATCTTAAATTTACGATGTTGTATTTCGGGAAGTTTTACCAACCTTCACATTCATATTATTAAATCCATTCCAATTAATCAAAAATAATATACAAATTTAAAATACGTCGATATTATTTCCTTTCCCAATAGAAATAAATAAAAATACAGCGTCCTACTAATTTCAGGGACATGTTTGCAAATTTCAGAAATCACAATCAAGAAGATAAAATAAATTATGGCGATGCAACTGAATCTGGGTTATCATGATCCGGTCATTTAAGACAAAATGACGAGAAAAACAACGCTGCTGACCTGTCAATTAGGAAACCGGATAACTTTGAAAACAAAACTTTTGCTTTATCTTCTTCTCACACGGCACTTTGCTCCTTACATAAGTTTGATGATCCTCGTTGATAAAAATAAAATAAAAAACAATAGAAGTTTCAGGAGCTTGAACACAGAGCATCAATGGCGAGGAGTGGCACCCTGTCCGTACACCTCCTCCTGGTCATCTCCCTATCGGCGATCGTCGTCGCTGCCGGCGGGAGAGCGCTGCCTCTGAATCTGCTGCGGGGATTCGAGAGAGCAGGGTTCAGTAGGTCGATTCATCGGATTTACGATGCTTCCAAGTACGGAATTTTCCAGCTCAACAATGGCCTGGCCCGGACTCCTCAGATGGGGCAAGTCTCTTTTCCCTTTGGTCCTTTTCTATCCTAGGATCCATCGATCGGGGTGTTCTGTAAGATTCGTTAGTAATCCGTTTGCTGATGCGTGGGAAATTGTTGTGTCTTGGCAGGTGGAATAGCTGGAATTTTTTCGCCTGCAATATCAGCGAAAAGGTCATCAAGGAAACTGGTATTGCTCGCCGCTCTTTTCGAATCTTTTGTTTAGTTGGGCAATCGTCGATGCATTGCATGTAATGACTGGCAGGGTTACCATTAAAGAACAAAGAAGAAACATTTTATTGAGGGATAGAGGTTCAGGAAATATTTGAGTGTATTTGAGAAAGGGCAGGGATTGAATTTACGTGTTTGATGGACTTAGAAGTGACTAGTTTATCTGAATTTCTCGAGCTTACATGCCGAAGGAGTCAACTGCAGAAATGACAGATTGAGAATAAGAAGTAGGAATGTATGATCCGGCGAAGTGCATACGGAGATATATCTTTATGTCAGTGGGACAGGCGTGCATTTATCATGAGGATTGTATTCGCAATGTCGTGGTTGATGGGAATGATAGTTAGGGTGTGGTTTGAGTGAAGACCGTGGAATGGAACGAGTAGTGGGCATATATTTCATTGTTAAGAGAGGTGAAGTTCTTATTTAATTCACTCTTCTGTCAATTGGGTACTGATGAGTGTTTCTCCCATTTGCAGCTGACGCACTTGTTTCGACTGGGCTGGCTAAATTAGGTTATGTGTACGTCAATATAGGTATGCCTCTACAATGTCTTAAATCTCAGAATAGCGTTTCACGTTACTGGTTTATGTACTTATTTATTCCAATGGACTACAGATGACTGCTGGTCTACTCCCAAACGAAATGCTAAGGTTAGTTTTAGTTCCTTTGGTTTTGCTCAGTTCCCAATACCATCTCAAGTTTTCAGAGTGCGGAACTTTACTTTTGCAATCTTTAATTTTTGAAGTGAGCATGACACAATTAGTTAACAGGCTCAACTTTTCTCCTTTCTAAAATTTTTTTGTCATCTTTTAGTGAGTTACGTGAACTGGCACATTAACATTGTGTCTCGGTCTCACACTTTTCCGCTAGACATCTGTACTATTCTGAGAAATTATAATCATTTCATTCATCTTGGGAAGACAATTTATATTGTTTTAGTATGCCATACAGTTCTTGCGCTGTTGCTTCTCTCTTCTTGATTTTGCATTGATGGCTGTGCAGGGTGAATTGGTAGCTGATCCGAAAACCTTTCCATCAGGAATTAAAGCCCTTGCAGACTACGTCCATAAGCAAGGCCTCAAGCTTGGTATATATTCTGATGCTGGGTAGGATGTTTATTTTCTGAAGCTGTACCGGTAATAACATTCTTTCTATACTTTTGACTGCATTCTAACTCCAGTGGTTCCTTGTCCACTTGACCATCTCTTTCAGAATATATACATGTCAAGTTCGACCAGGATCACTTTACCATGAAGAAAATGATGCAAAACAGTTTGCTTCTTGGGTGAGTCTTTAATTTCTTCAAGGGAATTAACTAGTGTTTCCCCATGAATCACTAAGTTGGTATGCTAGCATTGATAAGAATATTTGTTCCTCTTTTGTGCTTCTTATGGCATACAAATAGTTGGTTTTAGCTTTACCAAAAACAGCTGAAACCCTTTTGATTGATTAGTTATGTTAAATGTTTCAACATTAATGTGAAGCACTCTCAGAATTTTTCTTCCATCGCTTAGATTAGTCTGGTAATTTACCATTTGCAGTTGCAGCAGCCTTTCTCCTGGCTAGACTTTCCCTAATAGTTTCATCTGTTGGTGTCTCAGGGTGTCGATTATTTGAAATACGACAACTGCTATAATCTGGGCATAAAACCAAAAGACAGGTCTTGCTCACTCTAAATTCTGTTTAAGCTGTGAAGAGACTTATGTAGATGTTTAATCTGACCTTGATTGGTTCCATTACAGGTATCCACCAATGCTCAAGGCGCTAAATGCAACGGGACGACAAATTCTGTACTCTATGTGTGAATGGTAGTTCACCTTTTTCAGATCATCTCTGTCAATTTCCAATACTCATTTGTTTGATGAGACTTGAGAGTGATACTTGATCTTCTGGTTTTGTGGGCAGGGGGGTTGATGATCCTGCCTTGTGGGCAGGCAAGATTGGGAATAGTTGGCGTACGACTGATGATATTAATGATACATGGGCAAGGTAACCTTCTTTTCTTTCTAGGTCAGATAAACACAATACCATGCTACTAGAGAAAGAGAGCAAAGCATATATCTCTCTCTGCAATATCCTGGAACTTACAGTCTTCAAGTGCATAGCAGGAATCCTTTGCCCTCTCGACCTTATCCTGGAAGATGTTTATTTAATACAACCTTATCCTCTATAACTGTTGCATCATATTTAAAATTCATTTATGCAATGAAGTCCATGCCTTTAGGTTTACCAGAACACTTTACCAGTAGAAATTACGTTCTTGTGCATTTGTTTGTGGGACATTCACTTTGCCATTAGTATGAAAGCAATTGTGAAACATGCCCTATCTTAATGGTGAGTTTGGGTTTGGATACTGGATCCTGTCGAAGTCAGTTTATGCTGTTGTTCGTGAAGTGGGGCGTATTTCAAGAGCTGCTATTAGCAACTACTATGTTGACTATGGGAAAAGTATTCTCAATGCGATTTATGTCTATGCTAATGCTACACTTAAAGAGTCTAGTGGGTTTTTATTTGAACGAAGTTAGAAACTGAGTGCAGCATGACCTGCCTCTAATTCGAGTACTAATTCTTATGGTGACTTGCAGCATCTGAAGCATTGGCTAGCTGCATTTATTTGCATCGAATCAAATCAGTTTGAATGCAAGTATTGATCCGCATAGAGCATAAAACATCTATATTTACTTCTCCTGTAGTTTGTCTGACTCTGATCTCCTTCGTTTTGCTTCAGCATGACTACAATTGCAGATCTGAATGACAAGTGGGCAGCCTATGCAGGACCCGGAGGATGGAATGGTAGCAATCAAACTCGTGCCTTGTAGCATTAGTGCTTCTTACACTTCTGACACTCAACTTCATGTCTCTGACAGATCCAGACATGTTGGAAGTTGGGAACGGAGGCATGACTTACCAAGAATACCGTGCACATTTCAGCATATGGGCTATGATGAAGGTTTCCCTCTCATTCTGAATAGTTCATTACTTTTTAGCAATTTTTTTTCTCGTTTTATTTTTTCTTCTTTAAAAGATAGCAGTTATATTATGTTAAAAAATTCAAAAAAATAGTTCCAATGACAAGGATTTTGAGAGCTTAGAGACGTAACTTCTTATGTCTTTTGCAAGTTTTAGAAGTTTTAGCCATGAAACTACATTGCATTGGCTCAAAATTAAATGCAACTTAAAATGTGAGGACATATAATTGCCATTCCATGTTTGCTGTCCCTTGCAAACCATTCGGTACAGTTCCTTACTGCAGTGTGTGCTTGAATAACGGAGTGAGCCATTTATGCCTCTGCAGTTCTGAGCATGGGCCAAAATCTCTACTAGTTTTCTCTGGTTCCTTTTTAATTCTTTTACTCACCTATTCCCACTTCTCTGCCCTGCTAGAATTTTGAGTTGGAAATTCACAGCTCATGTTTATGATCTCTAACATCAATCATTCAAGCCAAGCGTAGATTCCATTGGTTGTTGTAGAAAGGATAGGAGTAAATGTTGGCTGTACCTTAATCTCTGAGTTGGAAATTCACAGCTCATGCTTAATCATGCAGGCTCCTCTTTTAGTTGGTTGCGATGTTAGAAATATGACTGCAGAAACTTATCAGCTAGTGAGCAATGAAGAGGTCATTGCTGTCAACCAAGGTGATTTCTGACGTGGATGGATATATGCTTTTACATGTTTGTTGGTAGCCATAATCTTTGGTGATGACATTCTTTGATGCACTAAATATGCAAGCTTTTCTGTCTGTTGCAGATTCCCTTGGGGTTCAGGGAAGGAAGGTTAATGTCTCAGGAACTGGTGGTTGCTCTCAGGTTTATACCTCATTGCAGCATCATATACTTTACCAAGTCTTTTTGTGCTAATCATGACTTATGAGCTTTATATACGACCTCCAAGGTTATTGCTTTAACCTCTGGTGTCCACCTACCAGCAAGGATTTTAGGCTTCTGATGGGGTCAATTTTCACCAGAGATACTTACATTTCACTATCTCATTTTCATGTAAAACCTGGAAACAGAAAAACCAATCTTTTGCGGTTAAACAGCAAATTTTCTAAGTTACTTATTTTATGGTGTATTTTAAGCAAATGGGTTTATTAACTGGTAGAAGTTTGAGTGAAAAAGATTACAGACTTGTTTGCTTTCATGTCTTATCAGGATTTTAACAATGGTACTGGCAGTCACTTGGTTATGACATATTATGTATTGAAAAGTTATCGGATTTTGAGTGTATGACGTTCATGCACTTAAATCAGTGAACCTGATTCTTTTCTGTTTCAGAAGCTGGTAAATTATTTTGCATGGTTCTATCTCACATCGTTGGAGTTGAAGAGATTATTTCGTCAGATCAAATACTGAAATATTCTGCTAATTTGGGTAGTTGCGGATGCTTTCCAGGTTTGGGCTGGACCGTTGTCACGACGGCGCCTGGTTGTTGCTCTCTGGAATCGATGCTCAAAAGCTGTAAGTATAACGGCCGCATGGGAAGCACTGGGGCTTGACTCCAGCACAAGTGTGTCTATAAGAGACTTGTGGCAGGTAAGAATGTAAGATAAAGAATTAGTAATTTACTTTTACACCAATAAGGTCGGCACGCTACCATGTTACGGCAGTTTTTAATGTTACATGCGACATCGATCTGACTTTATGAAGCTATAGTCGAACAATCTGGAGTTTTTGACAATGCATTTACAGAGATTACCGGAGATGAAGGTCGAAAACGATTGAATTCTCTTGGCAAGCAATGTATTCTGATGCCCAGTCCACAGAACAAATCCATATAGCTAAACTGTCTGATATGTCCCTGATTATTCTTGTCATACCTTCTTGCAGCACAAGGATGTCGCAGAAGATGTTGCGTCCTCGTTCTCTGCACAGGTAGATGCACACGACTGTAATATGTATATACTCACACCTCAGACAGGGTCACGCGCCGAGATATAGCTTGTCGCTGGTCACGCTATTCCACTGAATGGTTGCCTTTTTATGCAACCGGTTGGATCCCCCGGAAGACATCGAAGTTGTTGCATACATTTCTGGAGGCATGGCCTCCACTGTCCAGAAATTGTATGACTGCTGCTTTTCTTTCCATTGGAAACTCTGTGCATTTGTGTAATGTATATGAGATGGACTGTAAACTGAAGCATAAAGTGTCAATATTCTGTGTCGTCGGTGTGGTTTGCGACCATACTTTGTCGGTGAATTCATGCGCGAAAACGGCTGATCTATCGTGATCATAGTTTACATAATATTCAAATAATTATCGTCTAATAAATAAAAGGGTTAATATTACGAAAAACTTAAGACTGGTATATCTGTGAAAAAATTACTCTATACAAATTGTGAAAATTGTACTCTCTATTAGTTTTCGCTAAATTGGATTAATATTATGAAAAATTATAAATCGGTATACTTGTAATCAATGGAGGGTAAAATCTTAATCGGTATAACCGTCTATTGTCGTGTGTCATTTAATTCAATAATTTAACGAGAAAATTTAACGAAGTGATTGAATTAGTAGCTCTATGAATTAATGGATGGGATCGAATTGCAAAATGAAAACATCCGTACAAGTTAGATCTTTCATCACCATTTTGTGGAAAATTGTTAGAATAAATATGTTAGATACTTGTGGCTCGATCAATGAAATAGTACCCCTCTCCAAAAAGAGCATATTTTTTTTACCACCTCACAAAGAAAATATTTTGTTTGGAATGGACAAGATATGGAGGAAGTGTTCATATGTAAAATGATAATTATTGATATGGGCCATTTTCACATAAAAGGGGAATTTTTTTGTTACAATAGAAGTAGAAGTGATGCGAATCATTTAAGAATCAAAGTCGATTTGCTTTGTAAAAAGAAGACATCAATGAACTTCTATGGTTTCATAGGATTCAGCAAATTATTTTCATCGTGGGATATCATTGAGAAATAAAAATTTGGGTTATCAAAAGATTTTTTGCAATTGTTTCTAATCATCTGCTTTGGTATTTTATTGAAAAAAAGAAGAAGAAGGTCAACTTATCATAAATATACTAGTTTTGTATTTTTGGAGATTAGAATATTAATTTAAATAAATTTGTCATGTGTGTATTACTTTGATATTTTTCATGATATTAATCTTAAATAAAATTAAATGAGAATTGTAATAAAATCTGCTTTTAGGATTTTTTTTTTTAATGAAGGTCCAATATTTTTATAAGAAAAATTATAAAGAGACTGAAAAAATTCGATTACATAAAAAGACGGATTGAGTTCGAGACCTCCAACAGCTTCCCGCCATGTTAATCCTATCCCGTCCTCCTCTTCCTCCTCCTCCTCCATCTCCTCTCTCCAATTTCTCTCCAAACCCTAGAATCGCATCCCCCGCCTTCCACCGTCTCTCGTCTCCGAGCTCCGACCTCCTCCCGCCGCGCTGCGCCGCCGAGGGCCGAGCCGCCGAGCGCGACCACGAGTTCGAGACCGGCGGCACCTTCTACCGCCGCGAGAGCGCCGTCGGCCGCGACCTCGGCGTCCTCGCCGCCTCCCTGCAGAGGCGGTCCGGCCACCAGCTCCGCGTCCTCGACGCCATGTGCGGCTGCGGGATCCGGTCCCTCCGGTACCTTGTCGAGGCCGGGGCCGATTTCGTGCTGGCGAACGACGCGAACGACGATAACCGTGGCGTGATCGCGAGGAACCTGGCGAGGGTGAGCGGCGAGGGGAGGTGGACGGTCTCCAGCAACGAAGCGAATCGAGTGATGGTGGAGTGTTATCTGAAGAGGGATTTCTATGACTTGGTGGATGTGGATTCCTTTGGGAGCGAATCGTCGTACTTGAGGTCGGCGATGAACTGCTTGAAGCTGGGAGGGTTGCTGTATGTCACGTCGACGGATGGCTACACCTCTGGTGGTCATAGGCCTCACCAGTGAGTTCCTTCTCTTGTTTTCTTCGCTTCTTTCTTTCGTTCCTCCTTTCTTCGTTGTTAGTGCGTTGTGATTGTGATCATGATTGCTGGAAAATGGAAACCAGTGTCTCCTCTTAGTATCTGCGAGATTACTCCATTTTCGTCGTTTCAATATGTAGTACTGCTGAATAGTGCTAGTTCTTCTGGGCAAAACCGCTTGATATATTGCGGTTCAGTCATTTAGTCCTCTCTGTCAAGTTTTGATGTCATATCTCGTTCTTTTGAATGCTTTGCGTTGCCTGTTATATTTGGTAGCATCAGAAGTCTCGGTTTTTAATAGTCGGTTAGACTTTTCTTAGTTGATGGTCTCTTGTAGAGATACGTTTTTGTGCACCTAGTGAGACGTACTTGTTGCTGATTCTTGCTCTAGTTCGTTAGCTGCATATGGAGCATATGTGCGCCCTATGCCATATTCAAATGAGGTTGGTTTGCGGATGCTTATAGGTGGTGCAATGCGTGAAGCTTCTGTTCTGGGATATCGTGTTACTCCACTATTTTCTTATTATTCGTACCATGGACCTGTCTTCCGCGTTATGTTGAGGCTAAACAGAGGAAAACTTCTTACTAACAGGTAAATTTATTTTTAATCTGCTCAGTTGCTTTTCCCACAAGATGAAGCTTTCTTTCTAGGTTGCTAATTATTGTTACTGTCATCTTTTGGCACTGCAGGCATTATGAATTTATCAGTTACTGCACCGAGTGTGGACATTCCCAATCACATTCTTGGGATGAACTTAGTAAATTAAGTTGCACCTGCAATAAGGTGAAGGCATCATTTTATTCTTTTTAACAAGATTCTGTTGGTATGCTCTTTCATGTTCCTATGGTTAAGGAATGGTTATGTGGGCTAAAACACCATCATGCTTTTCATCTGGATAGAATTGTGTGAAACTCATTTCCAGATTTTTTATTGATACCATGACTAAAACCCCGTTACGCTAATGTTTATCGTTCCTTAAGTGCGGTAGTGATTAGCAGTCTCTGAGTCGAAGTCCACCAGCTAACCACACTGTTCTCTATGAGAAAGGGAAGGTGAGGGGTTCAAACCCTAACTCGGGTGTGTTTTGGGGTAGGGACATCCTTCAGTTTTACTGACCATAAAATAAAAAGGGGATGTGCCCCAGCCAAAGCAAGCTACTCCTTCCTCTCAACTGTCTTATACAAATGCTATTACTCTGGTTTAAAAAGCAGATTTCATCAAATTGCACCAAATCTCTTTTTTTCCAATGCTCGTGGTCAAGTCAGCTTGAGTTATCATCCACCTTGTGACCAGTTTCTATCCAGTGTCTTGTCTTGTAAGTACATTTTCGTTTTTTACCTTTCCATTATTTCTCAAATGTGGACTTTTCCTTGGAAGTGTGACTATCTCTGTCTATGGGGCGAACTGCCATTTGTGATTTTGGGGCCACCAACAGTGCTTTTGGCCTTCCTATGCACTGAAGATGAAATATAATTCTTATTGTTGTGCTCTATTTTCTTCAATGATATATTCTGGTTAACATCTTCATTCTCTGTCGGTTTTGGACTAACTCTGTGTGGTGTGTGTCATGTGTGTGTGCACATGCCTGCTTGTGTGCATGATTAGTTTGGGTGTGACACTAGGATTATGGTATCTTGAGCTGCATACAGCATGTCTTTGCTCAGTGATCATTTGGGACTTGTCAAGACCTATTATTTGCAAAAACTAGTTAGAAAAAATATCGACCAATGTATAAACCAATTGAGTTGGTAATAAGTATAAGCTGACTGAATTGGGTTAAATATACGAGCTTAGTTTAATGCTGCGTGGTAGTGACCGACATGGTTAAATGAGTATTGCAACCCTATTGAAATGCCCATGCCTACATATTTTCCCCATTGGTGGAGTTTAGGAACAAATCATTTTTGTATGCATTTGGGATATCAAACAAATATCTTGTACTTCTTTTCAGGAGGGAAGGTCACTTGTTGTGTCTGGGCCTCTCTGGACTGGACCTCTGCACAGCACTTCCTACCTCACAGAAATGTTAAATATGGCCGAGCAATTGGGATGGATGGGCAATGGCTCAGGAGCTGACCTTCAAAAACTTTTGCAGCTGATGGTGGACGAGAGTGACCCTAAGCTACCATTTGGTTACATCAAATTGGATGAGGTCTCTTTCAGTTATGTTCTTCACATACATGCATGTATATATATACATACATACATACATACATATATTCCTTCGGTCTTTGGTAGATGTTTGAATCATCAAATATTAGAATGCAAGGTGCCTAGGAGATAACGATATGCTTTTGGGAATATCTTAGGTTGCCAGCCGTGCCAAAATCAACTCCCCTCCACTTAGGACCATGATGAGTGCCTTGCAGAAGGTAACTTTGATCCTCTTGAACATAGCATTCAAGTCTTGCATGTTGCCTATCAGGTAAATGTCCTGTCAATTATATGAAGGTTATTTAGAGGAAAGGGCTTTTTGTTTCTATGAGCAACGAAAATGGTTAGCAGTAAATTTACAAAAGAAGGCAATGCAGTTTTGTGGGTCAGAATACTCTCATTCCATATGCGTACTTTTCTGGAGAAGATACTGCTGTGAATGAAGAGCCTGCCTTTTTTTTTTCCTTCAAATTTCTCTATCGGAATTCATTGACCTGTATGCTTCAGCGGGGCATTCTTTATTTGCCTCTTTTAGAAAATGTAGCTGGAAATAGGGCAATATATGGTGGCATCTCACTATTTCCCATATGGGCTTTTTTGTTCGGTTGCAGGAGGGATATGCAGTTAGTAGGTCACACATTGCAACCAATGCCATTAAGACAGACTGTCCTATGGCTACATGCATTAGAATTGCCAAGGAGGTTTAGCACTGTTACCTCATCATGGTGCAAAGTTGCAGTATCATCGACGCTTAAAAGTGCGCCCGTATCGGATGCATCAGTGGAGAAGCAACCTGTACTTCCAGGGTAAAGCGAGTTTTTTTATATGAAAGCTGAAATGTGCGTTACGAGTTTGGCAAGTGCGATTTTTTGATGCATGCAGATCGAATAGGCCATGGAAAGCAGACCCTCAAGTGCATACCGAGCAGTCCCCTGATCTGGCAGCTGGTAACATTAATTTGGAGCCATCACACGAGAAACCCTGCCTAAATTTTAGTGTTCACATGAGCCTTCTCGTATCTTTCGTAGTACCAACTTAAGAGAAATTTAGCAGTTGCGGAACAGTGATAATTTTCCATGCCCGATCCTTGCGTATAGGGCGGGTTTACTGTTTTGTTCGAGTAGTTGCTAGAAATGTGTTTGGACTGCTTCAAATACCCGAGAGCCTTCTACCATCACTAGTCGAGAAATGCGTATGAGCAATCGAATGTAATGTTCCGTCACCAGTTAGAAAATGGAAAATTTAATGATGGAATCTTTAATTGACGAGTAAATAGTAACTTAGGCGAATAGCTTAGCGGATTGATGTCTATTAGGATTCCGCCTCGATGCTGGCAGAAGTAGCATGGGTACAAAGATAGGCCATAATACCAACATATTGGCCCACAAGAAGCTAATAACTGGCCCATGAGCGCGACCTTTTCTGGGCATTTAGAGGCCCGGGGCCTTTCTACTTGGCGGTGGGTCTTAATGCGTGAAGGCTCACGTGGAAAGGCCATGGGTTGGTTATGCATGTCCTAACCGTAATGGGCCGAAAAAACACATCATTTAAGCTCATTTTGAGGCCTATTCGTCAGTTAATTTAAGCTTAAATTGGGCCCACCAAGGCCTACTTAGGTGCATTAACAATGGGCCGAAAGGGAACATTTTAAGTCCACATTCAGGGGATTTTAGGCCGCATTTACCCACGAAGTCCAGAGAGGCCCATCTTATGGGCCGAAAGGCATTTTAAAGCCCAGGTAGAGGCCCAATTTTAGGCCCATGGGCCAATATTGTTCCTAAATTGGGCCCACCTAGGCTAAACAGGGCCCGTTCATACTGGGCAGAAAAACGATACTTTCCCATGGGCTGGAATTGGGCCCACAAAGTCTAAAACAGTGCCCTTCATGGGCAGCAAGGCCCAAACAGGGACAATCCTTAATGGTCCGAAAAAGGCTGCAGCTTAGTCAGTTCGATACCCATTTAATGCCATGGGCCGTAATTGGGCCCAAGAAGCCCAAAATGGAGCCCTTTAGGGGCCGCAAGGCACATTATGTAAGCCCATATCGAGCCCCATGGGCCGATCATTTTAATTTAGCCCAAGCAGTGACAAATCCTATGGGCCTAAAAGGCCGTAGACCCATTTAAGGCCCATGGGCAGGAATTGAGCCCTATATGGGCCAAATGGCATATAGAGGCCCATGGGCCGATATTTAATCTAGGCCCCAAACAAGGACCATCCTTAATGGGCCTAAAGTCTTCAGTTCAGTCGGTTCAAGACCCATTTAAGGCCCACATGCTGATTTGGTCTAGATGTGGCCCATGTAATTCAAACCAGGGGTAATCCTCGGCCGAAAAGGCAAATCAAACATGTTCAGTTCGAGGCCATCTAAGGCCTAGGAACCGATTATTTTAGGCCTCCATGGACCGATTAATTTGGGCCTGAATGAGACCCACGAAGGTTCATTGTAACAGGCAGAAAAGTTACACAATTCAAGCCCAGTTCGAGGCCCACCACAGGCCCATGGACCAAAAGTACCAAGCCGTGTGTATACCGTCTACGCAATTTGTGGCGGCGGCGTCAAGACTGAAATCATGCTTTACCCATAAGTGTCAGCAGCGTCGCGTTGCAGATTCAAATTATAATAGGAAGGGCGCGAATTGCCGCGCTACTTAGCCTGGCCAAAGCCAACTTACTGGTATCTAACCTATACCCGACAGTTGCAGTGAATGCAGGCCAAGTTAACCCAATAATCTTTGATCCTTCATCCTACCGCATCATCTTACACCCTGCATACACAAGAAAGTATATTCCATGGACACCAAGTCCTGTTCAACGCTCTGCCATGCATGCCCCCAATTCAGAAGCGCCTCAAATTTCCATGTAGGGCAAAGGTATAGTCGCCTATACTATGTATTTTAGACTAATCCCCTGGTCTAGATGCTCACATTGATTAAATAAGGTATCTAGCATCTGAACAATGACTTTGAAAGAAGAGCCATATAATCCTTATGCAGTACAGACGGGCAGCCGCAATCAAACATCAAAACTTTCAAACGAAAAAAAAATTGGTCCTAGAAAGTCATCCATGCAATCAAGAGCACTTGGGATGATGCGATAGTAGGTTCGGTTTGCCTCAGGGCCGAGCAGGAGGGCCTCCAACACGAGGTGCCTGACCAGGCTGACCAGGCTGACCAGGCTTCGGCTGATCATCCTGCAAAAGACAATCTCATAAATGAAAAAACCCAGCATTCCTGAAGCATCACTATAGGCAAAAACAATAAATTACCAAATCAGTCCAATAGGTATACTTTATTTGCCAAAAAAGAATAATCAAGCAAGGAAGAGAAAACTGTCGAGTTAACAAATTTTCATTTCCAATTTTGGCCAAATCATGCAAACACTGTTGGTGTACAGAAACTCATTTACAATTGAAGAGTTGATGGAGATCAATTTATCAAACCAGAAACATACTACAATATCATCTTACGCTAAAGGCCTATTATCTACCAAGCTTAAAACTAAAGAGCACTCCATAGGATGATAATTACCAAAAAATACTTTCATATTAGAGCATAAGCACCAGAAAACATCATCGCCATCAGCAAGAATATCAATAGCTGGTGCTTATAAACCAATCAAAAGCTATAAAACCTTTGATCAGAAACAAAATACATTGCGCCCAAAATATCGCACTATGAAAACTCCATCAAGCAATAATTTAACAAACAGATAAGACATATGGGTTGGATATTTCCAAGGAAAAAGCTATGGGCACAGCTTTGTTTGAACGGTAAACAACAGGTCCATGTTAAAAAATTTGATGTTCTGATGAAGAGAAAGGGCAAGAGCTAAATCTATTCAAAACTCAATATTATTAAAGGACGAGATCATTTCCTCCTACCAGCCAACAGACTAAGCTCTTTTCTGTGTTGTTCCTATTTTATCAGACATCACACTAAACCATCCAGTCAACAGACTAAATAACAGAAAAGCAAAATAAAAGCTAGCAGTACTTGCAAGGTACAGGAAAGGCACAATGTAAGAGATGAAGGCGAAGCAAACGACAGTCAAACTAAAATTAGGAAAACAGCACGAGACACACAACGCACAAGAAAAAGAATAGGTCAACAAGAATAGCAGTAAACAGTATTGGAGAGCATACACGACGTCTGATGAAGCGCGGCGGAGGCTGACGGTTCCTCCTATTTGTGCGAGATCGAACCCTCACAACATGGGAGTGGATGGCACAGGACACGCAATACTGCATCTTGGCATACAGCTTTGGAAGAGTGTAATCTACAAGAGAATGCCGCATTTTATTCATAGAAAACTGAACATAAAAAATGATAAATCCTGACAGAATTTCAACAACAAGCGGCAAGAGAAGCATGTGCTTACTGTCATAGACACAAGCTTCTTGGACATCTCTGACAGCAGCTTGCTCAACAATGTTCCTCACGAGAAACCTCTTGATTGCCTTATCCTAGATTGCAACGATCCAGAAACACAAGTGAATAACCACGAAGTCGAGAAACAACACATCCTTCACACTTCATTACCAAAACCACCTACGGATCTAAGCGAAACCATCCAATTGACACTTTGACGTATCGTCGCTACATCAGAACGAACGATAATACGAAGAAACACCAGATACAAACTCCGCAAACAGAAACACAATCAAAATATAAGAGATCGCACTGATTGAGCTACTCGAACAAAGAAAAAACTAGCGAGCGAACGGACAGATTCATGCACTCCGATGCCGAAGAAGCCCCAAACGGCAGACAGACCGAACGCATCGGAGTTAACGGAGCGGCGATTACCTTGGGGCAGCACTTGCCGCAGTTGGAGCAGCGAATGAACTTGACGTGGCCACGGCCGTGCTTGTTGCGGCCGCCGTTCCTGCGCTTGAAAGTCTGCGTTCACAGAGAGAGAATCGTCAGCCAAAAAGCACACGGCGAAGTACAAGCACCTTCGGATGCCGGAGACGGCGACGGACTGCGGCTCGTACCATTTTGGGAGTGGCGGTCGCTCCGGCGGATGATCTCGAAGCTCTGGCTTCGTCGGCTCGGTGTCGCTAGGGTTTGTGTTTGTTATCCCAGCGAAGCGTCTGGACCGACCGAGGTTTTTCGGTTTTATATGGACGCGAGGGCGAAACCCTACGCCGTCGTGAATTGTCAGATTTGCCCTCTGTAGGAAAAGAAGGGAAAAACGGAAATTAGAGAAAGAAAACCAAAGCCAGCAATTCCCCAAAAATTGAAGTAAAATGTAGTATATAGAGAAGAAAGAAAAATATATATGCCCCCAATTTGAGATTTTGGCGATATTAGATTCAATTTATTTTGACAAATGAGCGATTTGGATTTTTTTTAAATTATAGTTTATTTTACTTAAAATAATTAATTAATAAAAAATATTTTTATTATCAATAATAAACATGATAAAAAAATTTATTCAATAATTTTTATAAGCAATATGAACGATTGTTTTCAAAAGAAAAATTTCCAAATCATTTACAAATTCACATGTGATTTTTCATTATGTTCCAAAAGTTAATGATATTTCTGATTTGTTATAATAATTAACAATTTCAATTCTTTTTGGGGAAATTAATGGATAGTCCCGAGGTTGTTTTCACCCAAAAGTAAGATGTTGTGCAATTTTATTTTATTTTTTGTGGTCGGAAGATGTTATCCAATTGCAACTGCCAAAGCCATATGAAACAGCCAAAACTTCTTCATAAATCAAGAGACCAGATGAACGCAGAGGTTTTCTGTGACCCTTTATAAGAACAGGGGAGAAATACAAGGTTCCAAAACAGACAAGACTGAGAGAATTCGCATCAGTTCAACTTATTCCATGGTCAAGGGTACATATTTGCAAATGAAAACACCTTCCCGGGCCTAAGATCGCGTCATATTATTTCTTTCTTTGCCGAATCGACGGGACAACTCAGTAAGCTCTCTCCCAGATTTCCATCAACGATTCTGGGAATGGAAGAGTTCAAGGGCATTCTTTCTCATACACTTCGCTGGCATATTTCCAGTTGATGACTTTCCATATGTTCTTCAGGTAATCTGGTCTCACATTCTTGTACTGCAGAAAGAAACAGAGGAGGGATCAAGAATGTCTGATTAATGCCACTGGTCAAATCGAGTACAAGTTCCATGAAAGGAGAGACCCCCAAGAAAAAGTGCACTATCACTGGCACGAACAAGCATCAGAGATCCGACTAAACTGAATTTGCTATTTCCAACCCAATGGGGTCCAAAAAAGTTCCACGTGACTACAAGTGACATGTAAATACAATGTTTCATCTTGACATTTATAACTGCTATCAAGCATGCTTTCATTCAATTCTCAAACCTTGTATCTCAGGTTAAGACCCAGCTGTCCAATAAGCTGAAAAACTACAAAACCCCTCCCCCCCACAACTTTCTCTCTTCCCCTTTCCTTACTCCTCTCCCCTTTTCTAACGTGTAACTGCATCAGAGATATGTGTAGATATATCACTTGCTATAGTCATAAACAACTCAGTGAATCCCTCGTATGGTCATGCACACGTTACTATCCAATAAAATTCACAACTTCAGCTTTCTCATGCTCAGTAAATGCTTACAACTAATCACAAGTCATAATAAAGTTTGATATTTCACGGAAGCATGAAGAGTAGTATGATAATTAAACAGACTAAAATGTCCAAACAAATGAAAGTGTTCCATGCTAATGAAATGAGTAAATCCAGAGCAACCAGAAGTGAAGACATACCTGCAAATAATATGCATGCTCCCACACATCTATGCCAATCAAAGGAACCAAACTTGGTCCCTTGGTCACCAAGGGATCCTGTTAAAACATAGTAAATGCTTTATTCTTCTGAAGGTCAGAGAAAAGATAAAACTTAAAAAAAAAAAAAAAAAAAAAAAAAAAAAAAAAAAACCATTATCATCGATAGAAGAGATTTGACTCAAAACGACACCCCCGGGGGGCCTACCTGCATACGCTGTTATATAAACAAGATGGAGTATTAATCTAGTAAGTCATCTACATCAAGACTAGGGTGTCTAGACCATCACGATTTCATAACAGAATCCAAGTGACTTCTCTTTCAAAAAAATCTCATATTTTCTCCCTCCTAATAAGCCAACAAAATGCTTGAGGGATCATATTTAACTTCCTCATACCTTGTTATTAGACGTTTGTGATCATAGCATTATTAGATAAATCATAGCAAGTGAATGACTGCAAATCTAACAACGTCGAGCATTTTAGTGGGCAGTTGTGTCACTGTAATCTCATGTTACAGAGTTCAGGAAGGAAAAACAAAATCATCATTCTCCATGGAAATCTACTATTAGAAGACTAGAAGTTTGTGTTAGTTAATGATTTAACCTATTATAGCACATTCCCTCTATTTAACAGTATTAAGAACATCGCTTGCACAAAAATCAAATAAATTCGTGTACAGGCTGGTAATGTTAATGCAGAGGCCATTGCTCCATGGTCTGGGAAAACCATACATTCATAGTGAACCTCATTTTACAAGACCTCAGTGATGAGAAAACAACGACAGACATCCGGGACCCACACAAATCTTTCGATGCTAGGGAGAAGATGAATCCATAAAAATCAAGTAGCTTCTAATAACATTGACGAAACATTTGTGAATTAAAAAGTGATGGAGCTAACCTGATTGGATGTGGTTTCAACAACCAACTTCTTCAGCTCTTTGTCCACACCAAGCCACTGCATAGATAATAAAGTGCCAAAGAAGTGAATTAGCTTGGCAAACGGGACATCGATTCGATTAGTAAGTACTAAAAGAACATGCAAAGCAAATAAGTCAGGATTTACAACTACAAGATGAGAACCTTACCACCCATCCAGAGCCCTGTAAAGCGGCACCTTCAGCATTCATTTTCTGCACGAGTGCGTCTAAAGTGCCAAAATCATTGTCAATGGCCCAACCTAGGGAACCTTTTGGTGGCTCACCACCTCCTGCCTGCATACCCAACATATGAGGTCAGAGAGTCCTAAAGCAACTGCATGGATCAATTTGTTAAACATGCATTTACCTGAATTGGAGCAAGATTTTTCCAGAATATGGAGTGATTAACATGACCTGAACATAGATTACATCCACAAAATCATAAGAGAAGCAAAATCAAAAGGATAATAACAGGCTAAAAGGCAAAAGCTAATCTTTAATAGTTGACTATGTACATGGAGAAAATAAAAAGAGAATTTAAGATTGTTGAATTATTTATAAAACAAGAAGAGGTAATAGAAGGGCCAGCATAGCCATCAGTGCTCTTTTAAAAAAACACAAAATTTCTGCAAATTGTTTTCAAACAGTAGACCTAAATGAAGCATGTTTCAAATGTGATAAAGTTCTGTAAGAAAGTTCAATCACAGGCATTCATCAACATGCCTTTGCAAAACTGCGTGAAGTACCACCACAATGCCTACGAAGCTCACTTAAATGAGTTGATTGTATCTGATACAAGATTTCAAACTTGTTCCTCACATGCTGTAAATTATCCATATGAAACAAAAAGAAACTCAGAAACCCTAATTCCACCTCTTTTCCCCTTTCATTTAACTGGTAGCAACTGCAATAAGAATGTGATAACAAATAAAAACCTAATGATACAGTGACTAATCTAAGCAACTGCCTTCAGGATGGTAAGACAACTCTCAACAAAATTTTCCTCCTAGTCAGTGAGCACGACACAATCTGAATGCTGTCACATTTGAATGGCACCCATCCTCACTAGTGCCGTATATATCCAAAACTTGTCACTCCATACATTCTACAGTACCATGGTTCATCAGGAGCACCAGCACACTATTCACGTCAATATGGAAAAAGCTATTGACAACCAATCAGACATTGGTTAGCTATGGCAGACAAATACTACAAAACCAGGAACTCTGGCTCTGGAGGGAAGCTAACCCATCAAGGATTTGACATGAGCCACAACTGCAGATAATAGATTTATCTTACTGAGTGCCGTCAAAGCCCAATTAGTCACTTTATATACTCGACAAGTTTCCTCGCAAAGAACAGCTCATCTTTGAAATGAGCCACTTATTGTATTCAGTTGTCCATTGATTTGAATTCTCGACCACCATTCACTCTTAATTTCATCGAATCGTGAGAAGCTTTGATCACAAATAACACCTTCCTTCAGTGCATTAACTTTAAATGGAACAAAGTCGCGCTTTTTCTTACATATGTTTGGCTGACAAATAAGACTATATATGCTAATTGTGTTCAGTTACCCTGACTGCAACCTTAGCAGGTCTGCCTAGTCCTCATCATTCCTAGGGTAAACACTTTAAATCACTAAGCGTTGACTCCAAATGAGAAGTTAAGCACCTCCTCTACCAATTTGACTCTGGCGATTTATCAAGGTCCTTTTTCTATCCAACGGCACGCTACATTCAATAACAATCTGAACACTCTGTGTCAGGCAAGAGAATGCTCGATCAAACTCGCTCCTACAAATTTCACGTTCACTTCCACGTCACGTCAAAGTTCGATTCTCAGAAAGCAAACAACAACAAACTAATCCGAGACAGAACCGAACAGAAAGAAAAGAAGGACAAGACGGAAAGAATCGAACCTCCGCCATTGAACTTGATGGCGCTCTGCAGCTTAACGACGGCCGGGGCGTCGCCCTTGCTCATGGCGTCGTGGAGCTGCTCGAGCGCCTTGTTGTAGTTGGTGACGTAGGCCTGGTGGTGCTTCTGGTGGTGCAGCTGCATGATGTCGCCGCTGATTGCCGGCTGGAGGGCGCCGTAGTCGTAGGGCAGATCGGGGAGGAGAAGGTCTGGAGGCCGCGGAAGCTGGTGGCGACGCCGCCATTGGCGCCGAGGCCCGAGGCGGCGGCTAGGGTTTTCCTGGTCAGCAGCGCGCGGAAAGCCATCGGAGCTGATTTTGCAGAGCGAAGATGAAATGGGGGCAGACGACTCCGAGAGGGTTGGGCGCTCGAAGATGGGGGAACTCGGGGCCACTCAGCGAGTGACTCAGTGACGAGGACACGTGTCGCCTAAGCCAAGCCCGAAAATGAAATGGGTTGAGCTATCCTTTGAGAAGATTTTGAAGATTGAGTAGGCAGATTATTACACGTGAAATCAAGGTTTTGAAGCTTGATTACTGCAAATTAAGCATACAAGAGAACTCTTATTAACACAATTAAGTAAAAATTAATTTAATAAACGAGAGAGTTATTCAACTATCTCGCATTATCATTCCTTATAAAAATAAAAAAATAAAAAAGCAATATCAAGGCGGTGTTATTCTCCACTTTCTTCTCTTTCTATTTTCTCTCACATTTCAACCTCCGATACTTTTATGATCGATACGTCACTTTAATGACATATCATTAATCATCGTACTCTTTATCTAAAAAATTAGGATTGGTACGTGTTTTCATACAAATTTTAATTCACATCGTTATTACCACTAGCGAAAGGGCTTTAAATAAGAATTCCTAAAGTTATCCGGTATCAATTTAAAAGGTCTTCCACTTGACCTTAACATAGACTCAATCATGGGCAGCAAAGGAACTTATCTTGCAGACAAGAAGTACATCATCATCTATCATCTCCATCATTTTTGCAATCAATATTCCAAAAAATGAGAGAGAAACAATCTCGATTTGCCTCCTTGAGCACGATATTTCGGCACGTGACACTTTCATGTTAGCTTGGACAATCCAATCTAGAGAAATGATGGCGCACTTATCAACCAACTAGTTAAAAAGATCACAGCTTGATATCAATTCAATTGAATCACGCATTCAACACCGTGCACTCAAATTTCCTTCATTTCACCATCATCTTCGTGCAATCTTTCGGGGTCTGCAACGAAATTCTGGGCTAGAAAAGGAAGATCTAGGATGCGATAGTAAATGACGATTCCATCTTCACCAGAATTCAGACACAACGATCGATCATCAATCCGACTAAATACCATAAAAAAGTCGTCCAAATCCAAACCAAACTTTTGGAATTACAATCTGCAGAACCTCAGAGTGGTATCCATGGCCTTCCACTCAATCCAAAGGCAACTAAGAATACCCCACTCTGTTCTTTTCTTGATTGTGATAACCCTTCTTCCCTATATCTATCTATATATATGAATCATTACATATAAATAAAGTATAATGCCTAGCGGGTGCACAAAGGCCACCTCAGCAATGGACGGCCAAAAGTGGCCAAAACGCTGAATTTCTTCTCCTAACCGTGCTCCTGGCTCCACCATGTTCCCATCTGGACGCCAAGTTTATCTCGGTTTTCAGAACTGGCTCCCTTCGAAAGTCTGGCCGAATTGCCAGTTGGAGGGCACGACGTTGTAGCTGGTGATGGTCCTGCCGTCGCTGGTGGTGACCTGGAAGGAGAGGGACTGGCCGTTGAGGTAGGAGTTGCTCTGCCAGTTCTGGCCCCAGTTCCGGGACATGGTCTGCCACCCGGTCTTCGAGCCCTTGATCGACACCGAGTGCACGTCTCCCGCTCCGGCCACGTTCGAGATCAGCACCAGGTTGAAGTAGGAGTGGCCGTTGATCGTGAACCTTACGCCTCCTTTCTTCACACAGGGGACCCTGCAGCGTCAACGCCCACGACCATATAAATAAATCGGCAAATCTAACTTCTAAAACTTTTGTGATCGGTTGATTGATTTTGGAGGGAAGGGAAGGGCTCGGGCTCGGGTTCGAGTTGTGTTACCTTCTGAAGGAGATGGGGACGATCCCGGCTTTGTATTGGGCGATTTGGAGGAATGCGGGCTCGGCCATATCGAAGTGCTGGAGAGGGGGGTTGCACCAGCCGCCGTTGTCGTTGGCGAGGGCGTAGTTGGGAGGGCAGAAGTTGGTGGCGGTGACGGTGATGCTGCCGGGGAGGCACCACTTGGGGTCGGCGCTGCACTTCATCTCGTAGCAGGACCCGCAGCTCAGGCCGTCGTTGAACAGGGCGGTGCTGAGGGCCGCGGTGTTGGTTCCGTAGCCTTGGCTGTACAAGTTGCCGTACCCACAAGCGCCCCCTGCATAAAAGTAGAATAAAGAGAATTAATTTAGTGGATTACAACGCAAAAATTCCTTACTTTAGCATGCAAAAGTCAATTCAGAAGAGGTGAGGGTACAATCGTAAATTCATCGTAACCACTCCTTAGACAATTATCTTCCTTAATCAGTGGATTTTTGGGGAGGGCGGCAAATTTGGCACATTAGGCGAGCTCTTCAGTAAAGACAAGCGGGGAATATTGAGCGATGATAAGTGAAGGGCATATGGGCTTGTAAGATAGACGTACCCATGGTGCCGGATGCATCGCCGCCGCCGTAGAAGGTGGCGTGAGCGCTTTGCCACCCGCCAGAGTCGGCATAAGCACCTCGGAGGCACAAACCGAGCACCACCGACATGAGGAGAGAGAATGCCGAGAGCGCCGCGACCGCCATTGCCTCTCTTCGCTACTCAAAACTAGAATTGTAAGGAGGGAGGGAGGGAGGGAGAGAAAAAGAGAGGGAGAGAGGCTTCTTTGTTGCTTGGAGGCTTGGTGGGTGCTTTGGTACACAAAGCAACCCGGCTTTATATAGGACTTCATGCAGGTGCGCGACTATTGCAGATTTGACGATTAAAAAACAAGAAAGAAAGAGATATTGCCATACAGGGAATGCCCCAAAATTCCAAAAGATAGAAAATAAGAAAATACGTAGATAAATTAAAATGAGAAGAAGAAGAAGAAGAAGAAGAGACAAAGGGGGTCGTTTGTAGGTGGTCTGCAACTTCGCGATGGATGGAAGAGCACATGCAAATGTTTCCAACTGCCGAACCCCGTTGGGGCCCACCTGCACATGCTCTCCCGTCAACCGTTTCCATTTCGTCATCCTCCTCTTATTCTCTTCGTATTTTCCTTTTATTTTTTCTTGCGACATTCACGCTAGATGGCTCCTTCTTCTTGTCATGAGTTCAATCCTTTGTTTATTAGTCTTCTTAAGTCTTTGGTTTTTTTTGTCTGAGACATGCCGCAAATGAGCAACGATTTAAGGCGTCCATTCGGGGGCGGCTCGTCTTTCCTTGAAGTCCAACTTTTGTGCTATGTGATATTTACGGCCATGGCGCAGCCTATACTCCAAGGCAAGAGAGAGAACTTCACCTTGCGCATTGACATTGGAGCATGTAACTAAACGAGTCTTGGCACAGCTATTGTCTGTAGGTATGTTCTCGAGAATTCCAAGGCGCTAGCTAGCTAGTCGATGGGACGTTAATAAGAAAGAAGATGATAATCCTATTATTTCACTAACGTTGACCAGCTCATCGGATCACCTATTGAAAAGTAATTATTTTTCTTACTTGGGTCCAAATTTCTAGTAGGTTACCATCCTTTTTGGTGCATAAGAAAGAAAGTTTGATGCAAATGTACCGCCAGGCACGGTTCCGCACTTGGAATTTTCCACCTAAACTTTTGACCATCTACACATGGGTAGACCCAAGACTCCCTTATGCTACAAAGTCCAATGCTCAACGGCTAATTTGTCAAATTGAGCCAACCAACGTACGGTACTCGGAAGCGGGAAACATGGTAAATAGTAATCAAACGACACTGTTCTTGATTTTGTCGTGTTACTTTTGAAGAATTCTTAGATCCAATGTATGAACAGCTCCCATGTTGTCGTCACTATTGCCAGTCAAAAGTTTAGACAGTGAGAATCTGAAGTCAAATTTATTGAAATTTTTCTTTTTTCTTGGTTCTATTTGGGTGTACAAATTTTAAACAAATGGACAAGATCAGCTTGATGTGCCCACCATAACTGTTGGCGGAACCAACCCTCAGAGTCAACACCGATATCAAATATTCAAAAATCTCTCCTTTACCAACCAGATTTCGGAATTAGAGATTATACATACAGACCCCCGCAAAGGAAAAAAGAAAAAGCAAAAAGAAGAAGAGACAAGAGCCGCGGATACAGTTGATTGCGACGTCAAGAATTGATCCTCAATCTATTTTAATCAATCACGCTTTCATCGGGCTTATTTGATAATCATTCTCAACGACTTAATGACCACCCTAAGTATAGAGAACAAATTCTAACTTGTGAATTTACGCAAGATCGATTTGCGTCACACATGTCATCATAATGATAGAGAGACACGTGGCTGCGTTTAATAATACTAAATAATAAATTTTGATTCTGATTTAAAAGAGATTTGACAAAGGAGATTAGTAGCCATGATTGGCTTCGTGCGGGCGGTCTAATCTCATAACCCGAGACCAAACATTTTTCTTGGAATTATCTAGTCAAATTATTTATATAATTTTTGAGTGTCGTGTGCAGAAAATAGTTGCGATCGGAAGGATCGGAAGGGTCCAGTGGAAAAGAGAAGGGGATTTGGGTAATGGACCTACCACGTTCGGGAGCACATGCACGTCCCGGTCTTTGCGGTGCCCCGAGTTTCATGCATCGTTTTCGTACATACGTATAGGAGGCTCTCCGGCCAGACAAAATACCAATAAGAAAAATATATACATAAACTAATTAAAAAATATGCTAAGAAATTGACTTGATGCAATAAATAAATATCAGAATCTACGGCTGAAAGCTAGCTCTTTTGTTTGTTCAGTAGTCATTTTTGTGTCTTTCTTGTTTAATAGACTTTGTACGTTCTTTAGTTCGTATAAGTTCGTATAAGATCGTTTTTCTTTTCTTTTCTTTTCTTTTTGTCCTTTTGTTTGGTTCTTTCAAGAAAATGTTTAATTTTATTATTTTCCAAGGAGGGGGGTGTGTTTCCTGTGTTTCCTCAAGTGAATTTGACTTTTAGTGCTAGATGTTTTTCTATGCTTTTGATTAGTTCGTGCATGTCCTATAGAATTGTGCCGACCAACGTGATCAGGATGCACCGAATTGGCATCCTAAGTCAGAGGTTGTGGCTCTACGTTAACCATTCTATTATCTTGTCTTTCCTCTTGCCCTTTGAGACAAGGCAACGCTCGCGGTAAGTAGCTGCTCAGCTGATCAGAATTCTTCTCTCGTGAAAAGCCCAGCTTTGACTCTTGCCTTGAGAAAGAACTTGGGATAGAGAAAAGAAAAATCATGCAAAAGATCCCGAATTTTAGCTTAATATGCAATATGATCATTGAACTTTAACCTCATGTGTAATGTGATCCATAAACTTTTAATCTATTAAATGAAATCTCTGAATTTTTATACATATTCTATTTAGTCCATGGACTATATAAAAATATTCATTGTCTTCCCTAAATCTGAATTAATAGAACAATTACTTTGAACATTTTCATATAATTCGGAGTTATATTGAACATATATCAAAAGTCTGTTGAATATATTTAACAAATTAAAAGTTTATGAGCCATATTGAATATTATATTAAAGCTTATGGATCATATTACAAATTGGATCAAAGTTCAAAAGCTATTTATATCATTATCCCATGAAAAAAAAGATTATATAGGAAGGCTAAAAGTTATAAATAGAATCATATAGTGTAAAAGCACGAAGCTAAGAAAAAGACTAAAAAGAGATAATACTCATTTGATTTATATCAATGTGTCAAGGATTACAATCAAGTGAGGAGGATGGAGAAAGAAAAGGATAGAAGCGCGCTCTCTCTTGGATCGTCAAACGGAGCAACATTTGCAAGCACCCCCTCGTGTGAACTTAACGACATGCGAGCCATCAGATCGTCGTCATAGGCGTCTTGTGGGGCCTATCCGATGTGACGATTCGCGTGCATTTGGCTCACATGGGTTCTAAGTACTAGCTTGTCACCGTTCTCGATCAATGGAATTTTGGTAGGGTGATGGGGGTATTATGCAAAAATGCGCATGGCAAGATGATGTGACTCGAAAGTAACAACAAGGATTCTCCCTCGCAAGATGATAAAAGGTGCAATATGTGACGAGGGGGCATCTTCATCTGAACCCACATGGGGGCAGATATCATCCTTTCTGAAATCAAGTGCGGCTGTCTCAGCCCTTTATGTTCCTGGCTCCTATTTTCCCTCGCCGAAAAGGAGCAAAAGTACAAGATTTCATACCTAAATAACCAAAAAAATAAACATATTATCCATGACAGAAAGAGGTGTTTCAGACCAGAGACCAGATCCACAAAAGGGCATGTGGGTTCTATCCGAATCCTTGCTGGTCGGCAACTAGCGTGAGTAAAGTGCGAAAGAGAGCGCCCCTTGGAAATTTTGCCTGGCGGTAGCCCCACATCTCGTGCGAGACTCGTTCGCAGGAGGAGCGGACACCCAACATGGGAATGGACCCTCACCTCAGGAACAGGGTCTCATGCGTGAGGTTACTTTCTCTCTCTCTTTCAAGCGGGCAGCTATAGTTCTGGTGGACAACTTGGCAAATTTGCCATCAGCTCGAAACTGTCTCGCGCGAGTTCTTGAACTGACGCGAGCATGCACCCGAAACGGTAGAGGATCCAAAACAAAGCTCCTTCTTCTCATGTGCACATTAAATGTTGGTGGGGGTGTTCAGGAAAATGGGTGATTCTTGATCCTTTATTAGGTGACAAGCGAGAAGGTGTTCAGGAAAATGGGTGATTCTTGATCCTTTGTTAGGTGACAAGCGAGAAGGCATGTTTTGGAGACCTTACGTTGTTCGGGTTTGATTATAACTGGTTAAAACATGGGGTTCGCGAGGTCAAGAGGGTCGCCCCATCGGCATGAGGGTGTTTTAGCAATTTTTGCAGACATGAAGCTGAGCGCTTTAACACGACTTCTTGCGTTTGGGTAGGTGTTGCAGGTTAAGCTGATTGACAATCGAGGTTTCTCTGGACAAAAATATTAGGTTTAGCATTTCATTTCCCATGAAAGGATCGACAATTTTTAGTTGAATCGGCAAGAAGATTGATAGCGTTAAGGTAATACAAGACACAAAAATGATATTTTGAAAAGGCCTCGTCAAAAGATTTAGGGATGTATATGATATCGGATGGTAATAAATCCGCATATTTGGCCTTTACTAGCACTTAATTATAGTTTTAAACCAAGTATTATTTATATGATTCTATTCTTTTCGATTGCATAGTCCTATTTTCATTCGATCTGCACTACGTTATCTTTCCTATTTTCATTTGATTTGCACAACGTCGTCTTTCGATCATTTGGTGTCACTTTCTCTATCGAGATTGTAACATGGCATTCCCTCTTGTAGTGCCAACGTAGCTATTCATGTATTTCTTGGGGCATATGACTTAAAAACTCCTCTGAACGTTGTGGGTGGTATATATTTGCCTCTAAACTTTCAACCGACTTTATATTTTTCGTTAGCATGTACATTATTTTCAACGGGTAAAGGTGTATTTTCATCTCATCTTTGGAAGAAAATATCTCTTTTACCCACTTATTTCTAGAAAAATGAAAAAGGTAAGGTTGCTTGATGCTGCTAGAGACTTTCTTCTCATATGTACTTGTCGCTCAACATTGGAGCAACCGTAACTTATTCTAGAACCATGCTATGGTAGATGCAAGAAGGAATATAACGAGAGAGAGAGAGGAATGAATGCAATGCAATTTCAAAACTATCATTTGTTTAAGAAGGCAAAAGCAGCCTAACTACAAGATGAACTGATTTGCTAATACGCAAGTTCATTCAATGTCTAACATGGGGTGCAATGATCACATACCAGAACTTTTGAATGTATCCAAATATACAGGAGAGATAGAGAGCTATTGTTAGAACAGCACAAGAAGTCATTAATACAAAGTGAGGGGATGTTCTGCGGTGAAATGAGTGAATATAGTAACCTGACATATTGAATGTCGCAGTATTGGCATCCCTACATAAAGGAATTGGGAAAGAATTTGTATCTGACACTCGAAAAGGGAAAAGAAAGGTAAGAGACAGTCAATTGGGAGCTTTTAAGTGGTGAAGAAGATCACTGTTGCATTGCCTCTGAGAGAGAGGACAGACAGAGAGAGTAGAGACAGAAAGTACAACTAAAATCAAGCATGGAGCCTTTCTCTTCCACCCAACAGATATAATTCAAAAAGAATACTTGAGTCACAAGTTAGTACACGGAGGGAAGACACCAATAACCTAGCTTTTGAACAAAGTTTCTTCTGAAAGCATCATCAGCTCCTAAACATAAATCTAGGCTGAAAATAGACAGGTCACAAAAAATTACAGCAATGGAACAGATGAAGCTACATGAAACCAAAAACTCCAATCAAATCAAAAGAATTGGATAACAACAAACAATACCTTCTGGCAGTCAACAAGTTAGTCTATTAACAATCCAACAAAAGCGGGGTGGTCATTAGTGGGTTGGCAGGGGTTGCATTAAAATGTGCTGCTGCTTTCACTGGCTGAAATGGAGGGGGCTTCGGATTTTACTATTTGAGAGCCTTTGTTACTAATATCTAATCCTTGGAATCGACCGAGAGACTCTTGCTGCATCATATCAGAAAAGGCATTAGAATGGGCTGCAGAAACCAGAGGTTGATGAGCCATATTAGGCTGAAACATATGGAACTGTGTCATCTGCAAGTTCTGGGGATCGACGTGGCCAGATTGTGGCTGGTGTGGGAAGTAGGAAGGTTTGGCGTATGGAAAGTGGTGCAGCCCCAAATTGTAGGTATCTGATGGGGTCATTGCTTCTCCGGTAGCAACTTTGAGCCTCTCTACTTCCTTCTTAAGTGCTTCGTTCAGCGCTAACAAACAATCAGGACACAAAAATTAGCTAAAAATCTTGATGAATTGATACAAACACGAACCCAAAAGAAAATGATGCAGGGTTACACATGTTTGAGTGGCTTCACTGATGAACTGGTAGACCAGAAAAGTGGTTCCCAATGATAAGTACCCTAATGTGAGATTGTGGTTACCAAAATACATCCATAGTTTGGGGAATACTCCAAATGGAATGCTATGTTTTCCAGAATGGCTCCCAAAGATAGGTTCTTTGAGACAATTACAATAAGAGAGGGCTTGATAATGAATGCTCATATGCCACAAACCAAAGAATATGAAACTTTACTCATCCTTTTTCCCTTTGTGGGCTAAACGAATACCTGAAAGTACTTAACATACTTCCACTAGCCCAAATAAAATGATAGATTGAGACATACCGTCACGTAGCTGAGCTTGTTGTTCCATAGCCTGTAACCGCAGCTTAAGCTCTGTATTTTCAGCTGTCAGACCAGTTGTATCTCTCTGAAGTAAAACGATATGTAAATGCCATTGTCACAGACTACCAGTAGGTACTAGGTATAAATGAAAAGAAAGAAAAATGCTCATGCTATTCTTAGAGATAGAGATTGCAAAAGAAGCATGTACCAGCAAATGTTTAATGCAAAATTGCTATAAAGAAAGAACATGGAACCACCAAATTCTCCGAACCAAAAGTTTGTATTGGACCACAACACAATCTAAAGCGGTAGTGGATACCAAAATGGTTAACTTTTGATAGTGGACCTTGTCCAGTTCTCTCCTTCCAAGCAAAAGATCAAAAGATGAAAATCTTATTTTGTCATCAATTTGATGGTGGGATCAGAAAGCAAAAATAAGTTGAGGACCGCATTTTCTTGAAATTATGAGATTATCTTGGATCATAAGTAGTTGTGTGATCTATTTTTTTTAGTAGACATAGAATAACATCCGCAAATCTCTTTCTCCTTGCTATTCAGAAGTTGCAGAACTAAAGGCGCATCAAATAGGTATCAAGCTAGAAACTTAGAAAGTTCACTAAAATCAAGCTTTGCGTAAGTCCTTCAGAGGCCATGTGACGAGCTTTTAAGTAAATAAGTGGCAAGAATATGACGAAATAAGAAGAAAGATATAAAGTCCGCAAAGAGTCAATCACTAATATCTTAAGAAGACACAACACAAATGCTTCAGTTATAGAGGAGTGAAGTTCACTGATAAGGGCCCTCAGCAATTAAAAGAACGAAAAATGGAAGACAAGAACAGCAAATTTATATTCCAACCAGGATTGGTAGCCTATCAAACACAATCTACTCGTGAGCTGCTAATGTGGGTATCGACTCATCCAGAACTGGTTCTGGGCTTGGACTTGGGAACTTAATGTGTCTTAGGTCAAGTCCAAATTCCCAGAAGCGGGATTCAGACCAACCAGGCCGCTTCTAGTCAAACCACAACTCGATTGCACATGCATACATCCTATGTGAGAAAAGGAAGTGGAGAATGCAATTCGTAAAAACACATGCAAAGGCAACATGAATTTTTGTTACATTGGATGGGTGGGATGGACAGGATCCCCACCGCCTTGATGATTGTATATGTTGGAACAATCCTAGTGCACAAGATAAGATCCAAATTCTCTATCAGCTTTTTGGATTCTACCATTCCAAGATGCAGAATATGGCATCTATCTTCATGTTTCAAAGCTCTCATTAGGTGGTCAAGATAGCAAGATCCAATTAGAGTGGGACCTACACTAACTGCTCATGCTATGAAGGATCACGCATACCAAGAAGATCAAACGGATAGGTAAGTCTGAAGCTCTTTGAATGAAGCTGGCTTTCCCATAAGTAATTTGCTATTACTGTCCATACCTGGAAAAGTGTGAGCTGTGCAGAGAGTGTAGTTGCTTCTGTTTGAAGGGTCTGCACTTTTCTCTCAAGTTCTGAAATATATCGGGCTTTTCTCTCTTTTGATCGCGCAGCAGACTGCCGGTTCGCAAGAATCCTGCATAATGAATAAATTGTGAGGTACGAAGATAGAAAGAGCCAAAGCCATCACTTGTACGTCTATAAAAGCAATTTAAACATGTCCACTTATCAAAGCACCTATAGAGAGATGCAGCCAATAAAAGCCCTCAAATCAGTCAAAAGCTTGGATCTAGAGAGGAGAAAATAATTAATTAATAAATGAAGCACCTTTTGGGAAGATTTTAAAAGAATGAGATGATAAACAACTACTCTGTCGAGAGCTCAAAAAATTTAATAGAAAGTTGGTCAAACACAAAAATGGCAGTGGCAGCGGTTTACTGTCCATTTCTAGCTTTCTCAATTGGAAGATATCCAATGGATGGAACTTAGTGATCACAGCTTCATGCATACATGAAGTGTTCGCATGTTGAACCCACTTCAAGGACAATAAAGTCAGAAATGCTAGTTTACAAAGTCTTGTTTAGTATATGACTGAAGCAAGGACAGGCATGAACAATTTCATGTGGAACATCGTCTGTTGGGAAGAAGCTAGTTTTGATACAATGTCAAAGTCAGTCACAAGCTCAGCGTATGAAGGTAACAATGATAATGCTTAACTGGTAATGCCACCAAGTGACCCAAAGTTTTGTGTCTCATCCGGTCATGCCCCTAAAGGAAGAATGTGATGTTGACAATGAAGTTGGTCTTGATTAATAAATCACAGATTATTCATTGGTGAACTGATTTGCAACCTAAAAATGAAGCCAACATGTATCCACTTCCAATTCTCAGGACTACTAGCGTGACCTATGTGAGCAAAGTCGTGGCAGCTACTACCTACATGAAGACCACGCACGCACATTCCTCATGCCCTGGCTCAAGAATGCAATTCTCATGAGCCCTTCACAAAGCTGCATCTTGAGGCTTGTGAATTACAATCTCTTTTTTGCAAGTGCAAAAGCAATGGCATGGTCACCTCATGAAACTCCCCAAATTTTACACCTTGCATGTTGCAACATGAACACAAAACTGATATAGCACATAAGTGGCAGCCAACGCCATGTCCAAATCAAAATGAGGAACCTTTACAGAGAACACCCCAATATGCCCTCGAATATCAGTTGACTCACGCATCACTCCATTGCCAAAAAATCTCATGATTGCAATCACTAAGCAACCTAACAACTCTTAGAAGCACAACCTCAAATGCCTAATCCGCTAAAATCTTGGCCTAAATGGAAGCAACCCGACAAATCACTTTCTCTTGCGAACGGCCATTTGCACAGACCAAATCACAACATTTAGCCACGAGAAATAACAGAAAAAACCAGTCCAGCACACTACATTTCGCACTAAGTAACACCAGCTAGCAAATTTATCACTAAATCTTGTATATCAAATCCAGACAATGCGAGACCAGGGGAAAAAAAAAGAGAACCTTTTAGCTCTCTTCGGATCAATCGTCCACAGCTCCGCCAGCTTATCAGGAGCCATGGCCTTCTTCGCCTCTATACTCTCCAAAATGGAAGAACTGTCCACCGAGTTACTATACCGATGCCTCGGCCTCGCGCTCTTCTCCCCGACGTCGCCTCCTCCGCCCGCGTTCTCGAGGCTTCGGATCGGACGGCCCCTGCCCGTCGTCGAGCTTGGATCCGAATTTCTCGATGTCCATGTAGGTGCTGAGCAGATCATCCTCCGATCCGAAGTCCTCGAAGCTCCCGGAGGGCCCGTTCTCGAACGGATCCGGCCCCAGATCCAGGTCCTCCGGGATCCGGAAATTGACCTCGGAGTGCGCCCGCCGGTGGTGGCCGCCGCGCGGGGCGGCGAGCGGCGGGGCGATGGCGGGGGCGGCGCGGGGGTTCTGGGGAGAGGGAATGTGGGGGCTGTGGCTAGGGTTCGGGGGCGGATCTCGCATCTCCATGGCTCGTCCTTGGGCGTGAGCTTTCTCTGCGCGTCCAGGTGGTTTTCAGTTTCGTTCGTTATTGGAGATGGTCTTCTTTTTTGGTCGGTATTGCAGATGGTGTTCGGAGTGTCTTAATCTGTTCGTTTTTTTAGTTTTTCTTTTTTCTTTTGTGTTTTTTGATTGGGTTTTTGTGAGGTTGCGAGACGCATGAAAACGACGTCGCAGTGGTGGAGTTTGGGTTTTTGGTTTTGTTTTGATCGGCCCCCTTCATCACACGTAAAATTTAGTAGCACATGATATATGTTTCGTGCCATGATCTTTTTTGTCGCTCACAAAAATAATTCGTTGGAAAATATATTAATTTTCAACGATAAT
The DNA here is from genome assembly GCA_016097605.1 of Eucalyptus guilfoylei. Taxonomy (NCBI): domain Eukaryota; kingdom Viridiplantae; phylum Streptophyta; class Magnoliopsida; order Myrtales; family Myrtaceae; genus Eucalyptus; species Eucalyptus guilfoylei. Next base: position 24,509,411 of record CM027869.1, read on the forward strand.
TTACATCTAAATATTATTTTTGGTACCGTAGAATATCAAGTTTCTCAAAATAAGGAGTAATATAATAAAGATCGAATGATAATTATTCTATTTTAAAAATCAATTTTTTGGCCATATTTTTCTATTTCTATTCCAAAATACGCGTTTAATAACAAAATAAAATTTGGGATGACAAACAGTGGGTAGGGTGGACGACGACAGTGGATGGGTGGCCAGTTAGTAACGAGAGCAAGCGATGAATAGTTTTTATTTATCACTTTTGTTTCAAAAATAAAATAAAAAATAGAAATTGTTTTACTTTTCATTTCTATTCCAAATTTATTTCTAGACTAAAAATTTAATTCTAAAAATAGAAAAATAAAAATTGCACTACTAAATGAAATTCTATTCGATACTTACTTCCAGGAATAGAAATAGAGAAAAATAGAAAAACATCATGGTTATAATATGTGTCATAATTATATATCAATTGAATACATAAATCTTGAGTAAAATAAGTTTATTAAGGTAATAAATGAGAAAATTACCAAAAAAGTCTTAAACCTATTGTAATTATGTCAATTTAATCCTTTAACTTCTTTTTTTTTTTACTAGTTGAGTTCTAAACATTTTGCGTTTTGACTAAATTCAGTTAATATGGCCAATTTCAATCGAAAATCGTCAAAATACATAGCATGACTAACGTTGATGTGAACAATTTCACTAGTTAAAGGTGAGGGCTAGCTAGGTCAACCTCGCCGGCCACTAGGGTGGGTGACTTGCCTGCCCTCAACAAGGCTTGATCTTGCCCTCACCCAGCCATTGGCCAGTGAGACAGCATGGCAATCAAGAGTTCTTCGAGATTGAATTCGACAGCAGATTCGCACATTGGGAGATTCATTAGCTTGACGTCAAAGAGCGAGATCAAACATGAGCGGTGTCCTCTACAACATTAACACCAAGGAGTCCAGTATTGGGCTCATAAATGGTATTTCGCATTTTACTTTCGATGCCTGTCATTCTCTCTCGTTTGAAGGGATGAGCGGGGTTTCACGTACAGTTTTGGGTACAATTTCGTAGGTACTTTGCCTGAATATATAAGCAACTTATCCTCCCAGTTGAATATAATGTTGATTGAGAACAATCGATTGTCTGGAAATATCCCTTCAAGCATTGCGAACTTGTGTGGCCTAGAACTGTTGTACATGGGCAATAAAAAGTTCACGGGCAGCATTCCTGATGCCAGCTGTAGGATCGGCCGCTCCTATTTTGTGAAACAAAAGAAGAATCAAGTGCAGACACTCTCGGCAATCAAAGAAACATAAATGCTCGTGCTCAAGAGTGCTTGGTAATCATATTTGAAATTGAAGTTGCCTGTTCCACGGAGCTGCCACGGAAGAGAATGAAGATAAGTGATGCGGTGACGAAATTGTGTTTGCTTAAAGCGAAAGTTGACAAAATGGGATTCCGCTAGAAGCGATGGAGAATATGCGGATCAAGGGAAGGGAAGGAGTCGATTGGTCGCTGTTTCCTCAGTTCCTACTTTCGAACTTTGGAAGTGTGGGTTGGCGACATGTTCCGGTTGATTAGTTGTGGTTTCCTCAGTTTCATGTTTTAGGGGCAGTAGATAGGTTTCGACTTGTTAATCCTGATAAAGGACAGTACTCGGAAAAAACACTTCAAAGGCCCTGTTCTTTTAACAGCTCTAATTGCGTATTCGCTAGTTGTTCATTTACGTCTTTGTCACACGAAAGAGAAGCTAAAAATTCTCATACTGAGGAATCAATGTTGGAAATATGCTTTGATATCATAGGGGATACCTATTCTAGTTATGAGTTAATTGATTCAGTCAATTAATAATTGATTTAATTAATCCGTGATTGGCTTGGTATAATGGGCAAATGTAATCGTGTATATTTTTTCCTATCTTGCACTTTTCTTTCTAGCATTATAAATACAGTAGTGTGCACATATAATTTATACAAATCAATATAGATTTACAATTCTTCCCAACTATCTTTCAATTTTTGTCATAGTATGAGAGCGGCTCATCCGGTCCTAGCTTCTACACTCTTAGAATTCCTATGGTTCTTTTTTGACTAGTTGTTGCAATCGTAATTTGCGAAACAAGCCAGCAATCAAGTAGGAATTTGATTTTTTTTTTTTTTTTAATACCATACAATGGAGGACACTCCTAGCTCACCTCAACAAGGTTCCGATCCCACCCATCAACACGTTTTAAAACTAGTTGAAGAAGAACGTGTTGGGGCTAATAATACAACTTAGAGGGGGAGTGAATTGGTTGTTTCATAAAACTGGACAATCTTTCACGAAAAATAGATGATGCTAAGTAAAGATTAGGTCAAGGTGATGTCTAATGTTTGCTTGTGGAAGTAAAAAGGGTAAAATAGTAGCACACAATGATATATAGTGGTTCGGCTTTATACACAAGCTTACATCCACTTTTTAGACTATTAGCCACAAGTCGAGCTAGATTCCACTAGTAATATACTTAGGAAGTTATAAATGGCAAGCACTGATTCTATTACAAGCTAGATCACACTATCAGGACTGTTGTTCTTATTCTCGTACACTTAATTTAGAGCACAATCACTTAGACAGGTTGATTGCCAGGAACACTCGATTGGTAGAATTGATTGATTCAAGGAATTTCAAGTCACTTTGCGCTTCACTACCTAGTTGGTTGTCTGAAATACTAATTCATTGTAGCTGATTTAGCTTTTACACGGTAGATACATTTCCATAAAATTTGTTTATCGGGATTGTTAACCGCATTAAGTTAGTGGCATTTGATATGGAAGCAAGAATGAACCCGATAAATTGATTGTCCACGACATTTAAACCGACAAGATTAGGTAGAGTAACTCCTAAATCTAGAGGAAAACTCCCTTCAAGTTGGTTTTTACCACAACCCCCAACCGCTAGATGTTCATTAGAAGCATGGTCATTCCACTTGGAATCCTATTCTTGGCGTGATGCGGAAGACGCAAAGTATGTGAGTCTAGTCCCTTGCCAGGAAAAAACAAACTTCTTGTGTGGGTTTTAGTTTTAGACTATTGCGTGGTTTTAAGACTCTCAACATGGTCATCACACCCTTATGAGAAGAACAAAAATATGGTCATCCCACTCGGAATCCTACTCTTGGTATGATGCAGAAGACTCATAAAGCATATGAGTCTTAGTCCTTTGCTTTTTAGGAGGAAGACAAAAGATTCATAAAGCATAAGTCTTCAGCATAAAAAGCAAAGGACTAAGACTCATATGCTTTATGAATCTTCTGCATCATGCCAAGAGCAGATTACGAGTAGGATGGCTATGTTTTAGTCCTCCGATAAGCGTGTGATAACCATGTTGGGCATCCTAAATATACGTAATAATCTAAAAGCACCACTCACCTGGAAATACTAAAACCCAACAACGTGTAACTAAAAGAGCCGACAATCTCTCAATCTTATTAATTAAACAAATATCGATGTTAAAACTAAGTAAAATACTACAACAATTATGAATCGGCTAAGTGTCGCCTAAATGCTAACAAAACGACTTTTACGCGCCAACAAATCGCTCATTCGAAACAATTACGCTAACCTAAATGCGAAGCAAAACTCAGCCTCGAAACTCTAAAATTTTGCCCCGACTAAATTGTTACGCCAAAAAAAATTACGTCAAAACTCACGGCTCCACGACACCAAAAACCACCATTCCCATAAAGTCCCAAAGCTCCACAACTCAAAAAACGGATTACATGACTCAAATTTCTCAAAATTCCGAAATTAAGCACTAAATTTGAAAACTACTCTAATCGGATGAACGGGGGGCGCAAGCACTTATCGTACATTGCAATACATAATTGAGTCAAGCTCGGCAAGGTGTCCATGGCTTGTGCGTGCAAAGCCCTTTCGCTTTTCTCTTCTTCTTCTTTCCTCTTCTTTCTTTCTTCCCCTTTCTCTTCTTTTTCCCTCTTTTCCCGAAAGCCCCTCGGTCTCCTCCTCTTAAGCTGAGCGTCCACTTTCTCCTTTTGCTTTCTTTTGTTGACTTTTCAAATTTCTTTTTTTCTTGTGTTTTAAAGTGAGTCCCACCACCTTATTTTTTTGACCTAGTCAAAATCTCAAAAACTATAATATGAGTCTTCGTCTTTTACGAGTCTACCACTCATCATGCCAAGAGTAGGATTGTGAGTGGATGACCATGTTTAAGTCCTCTATCAAGCCTATGTGGCCATGTTGAGCATCTTAAAAGACGCAGTGAAATGTAATAGCAAGCAATTGAAGTTCATGTAATTTTTCTATTGCTTTGATTCACAAATCTTTCATAATTCCTTGGCCCAAAAGCAATCGCAATAGCAAGTCTTAGGCACCAAAAGCATTGGTAAGTAAAAAGTTTTTTTAAAAAAAAAAATATAAGAGTTAATATCAAGAAAAGCCTTAAACTCCCAACTAATTTTTTAACCATAAAAAACATCAAATCAGTTCATTTGTGATAAATTTATCCTCCCTTAAATTAAATTAATATCATATATTGAAAAAAAAATATAAACCCTCGAACCTATGACAAACGGAGAGTAAAGGGCTGTTTGTTTGTATTTCTTTTTTTTGTTTATGAACAAAAATTCTGTTTTTTTGTTTCGGAGAACAAAAAAAAAACAGAAATGGTGAGGCTCGGCCTCGCCGGATCCGGGGTGAGCCAAGCGTCGCCGGTGCGGGCGAGGCTCGGCTAAGGCGAGGCCGTCGCCTCGTCGGCTTCTATCAACTATCATATATCCATAAAATATAAAAGAAACAAAAAAAGAACAAAATAAGCTACTGGTACTTTTGTTGGTGGTGTACTAATTTGAGATTTTTCATCCAACAAAGTTTGACAAAAATATTAAAATTCTTTTGTTGGTGTAAATTTATCACAGGTAAATTTGTTTGGGGTTTTTCGTTATATTTAACCCAAAAATTAATAGAAATCAATCAAATAGCAACGGCCCACATATTGCATCAAGCCTGGCCTGCTCAGTTGGGCTTGTTCTACCTTTAGTTGGACCCAAGTTCACTATCATGGGCAGCTTGTAATGCTCTTCAACAATGTCCAATCGGGAAATCCAACATTTCGCAAAATGTATAGACGACGGTGAGCACTTACTCGAACTCGCATCCGTCTTCTCCACTGGCCAAGGTTTCATGGCTTGATCTTCGCTCGCTCCTTGAAACTTCGTACTCGGCCTCCATCTTCTCTACCCTCTTTCTCAATTTCGCTCCCTAATTTTGGATGGCCCAAGTTTCTCTTCTCTCTACTTGTTATGACGCTTTTTCAGAAGGCCACCACCCGTTTGATTAAATGAACTTAAGGAAAAATATATTTTTAAAGTGTTAGACCATCGAAGATGATGGTTTATGAAGGGTTCGAGGACATTCTCAAGATCTAGAAGTTTAGGAGGTTCGTGGGGTGCTCTGTGCTCTATTGCTTCACTGCTGTCTTGAGCTATGCTTATACCAACAACACGTGAGTCTTTGCTGTTTTCTTCCAACTCGGTTGAATAATTTTCTCCATTGCTATTTAGATTCCGAGGCTAATTCTTATATTTTCACCATCGTTTTTGCAGTACTAGAGCTGGATATTCTAGGGGAGACCAGTATTATGCGGCTTACCCGGCCGGAACCTAGTTATTGGGTGATTCTGATAAGGTCTGTCGGTTTTGTGTTCATGTGGCACTTTCTACCTTGGGCTGCATTTTCCTTGGTTATTTATGATTTACGACTTATGTCTGATTAAAAAATTTAGGCATAGTTGTCCAAAGCTGGTCTTGGCAATTGCTTCGACGCGGAAAAGTGGGGTCCCATCGAGTTCTGCATCATGTCCAAGCACTTCGAGTGCCAAGGAAAAGCGTCGTATGCATATCATGCTATAAGTGACTGACTTCCCAAATGTCAATAGACTCGTTTGGTTTTGCATTCCTCTTGTTTAAGGTTACTCCTGTCACGATGAATGTGCTGTTATCGATGGACAGGACAATTCAAGGGTGCCTTGTTCTATTATGGACCACATTGAAACCACAATGGTTGACTGTTACAATTGAAAGTCGGAAATTTTTTTTCTTTCCCCTTTTGTATTGTTGTTTATGTTATGGAGTATCACCTAGAGCGGGGATGAAAAGGTGATTTTGCGGAAATAAAAATATTTTAAGAAAAATTGCAACGAAACACCTCTGCGATAGAAAGAGATGATCAAATCTTATTGGTGTGCAATTCTATCACAAAAAAATTAAAGAGAGGTAGAGATAGAGAATTGCACACATAAAATTGAAGTGGTTCGGCTTTTGCAAGCCTACATCCATTGTCCCGCGCTACAATTTATTAGCTAGAATCCACTCAAGAGAACCAATCAAAGGTTACAAGATCTGAACTATCTAAACTCAAGCTTGTGCGTATCACCCCCACACACTCTTGACCTTTAAATGACTATACAATGATACTTACAGAGATAAATAGATTTGATCACAGAATACTCTTCAGACTTCGGAATTGCAAGCTTTGATTCTCTAAAAGCAATGGTTCTCTCAACTTCGAGACCTCCTCTTATATTCCTTCTAGTCTAAGCTAACCGTTGGACATATCTTCAAAAGGATAATCAATCTAATCTATCCGTTGGTCTGGATCTCGTCAAGAAAGTCTGATGGCTTTAAGATTGCCGATGATGAGGCTTCCCATAGATTCTGCCACCCATACAACAGTTGGGGTTTCCATAAGTCGAGTGCTTCAACTTGGAAAGAATAAAGCGTCTCGATAAGATTGTTCTAGGAAGATTTAATCTCTAATGGATAGTTTGAAGACTTTTCTTTTGGAACCCCCTATAAAAATGGCAGAAAATCCAGCCAATTGTTACTAGCCGTTGCACGAGAATATCGTGTCCTTCCTAGCCATTTGAAAGAATACATAAGGAAGGAAATTGTAGCCACGACTCTGGATTTGATTGAAATTGTCTAATCATATCCTATTAGACTTTCCATTTGAAAATGGTTGTCATTAGAAACAAAGTATTTACCACGGATAAGTTTTGTCAGTCTTCAAAATCTCTTTGGGAATGTCTTCTCAATAATTTATGTATGGATTAGAAAAAACCAAGCATTTGGAGATGGAGAAAACAATAATTTTCCCCTTCTTTGCTAATTTAGAAAAAAAAAAAAAAAAAAAGGTTTTCGTTTCTCATCTTAGTCGTCCTCACCATGCGGGCCTTTGTTTTGTGGCCTGGTGGCTTGACTTATGTTCAAGGAAAAAAACAGTTGCCCCCAGCGAAATGCTTTGACATCACTGTGATTGCCAAACTGAGTCATATTAGAAGTCAAGAACTAAGAGGAAAATAATAATTGCTCATTCATTACTGGGCGTTCTCTGTCATCTTCTCTTATCCTAATGGTGCAATGAAACTCTTAGCAACCTTCATGAAAGACTTGAAATTGAAACTGCATCTTGACATTACACATTTAAGCTGCTGGTGCGTGGCAGGGTTGCGCAGATCAGGATCCTTAGTTGGTCCTGATTCTTTCGTCTGCAAAGATAGGACTCTAGTACGGATCAAGGATCTAAGATCTTGAAAATTTGTATTACTGAAGCTTGTGATGCCAATAAACATTGTTATACATAATTACCTACATATAAACCTTTAAAAGAAGGAATGAAGATCAAAGAGTGTGTTCTTATTCGAGAGGTCAAGGTTTTAATCCCTGTATTTGCAAATTCCAACTTAAGCACACTCTTGCATTTGTAGTGTCAATTTCGGAATGCAAAGTTTGTTGCTTCTCATATTTGGCCTCTGTTTTTCTTTGCTGCAGCAATATGTGGCACACCTTCTCTCCCCTGGACAACTAGATGGATCTGGATAGAGGGAAAATGCTGATACTGCGAGATTTATTTGTTGGACTGTGCAAAGATGGAAATTGCAGGATAGAGGGAACATCTCCTGTTTGGATTTGTTAAAAATTGTGAAACCAAGAGCCCATGGCTAATTTTTATGATTAATATGCTGTATGGTATTAGTTTTATCATATACTAGATCTTGATATGTCTAGAGTTTAATCAAATTAACTATTCAAAAAAAGTTTACTCAACTACTACAGTGATGTGGCTTAGAAAACCCAATTTATTACGGGCTAAATACCACCAAAAAAAAAAATCCCAAAACTATGTTACGTTAATTTTTTATTTTTTATTTTGGTATCACCAGGAACCCCAAATTTTCTCACAGTAATATAAATACTCATAACTTTTTTGTGCAACGAAAAAACACACATAGATATGTTTTAACATATATACCCTTCATTTCAGTTCTATCCATGATACATTTGCCACACTAATATAATTTCGGGACTTTTTATGACACAAAAAACAGTTTTGGGTATTTGTGTCAGCATCGGTGAGTTTAAGATTATTAGTGACACAAAAAAAGTTTATGTATTTGTGTCATGACGATCATAGTTTGAAGTTTTTTTGTGGTATTAACCTTTAATTACGGTTCCACGATGTATTATCTAAAATAATCGAAAAACTTTTAGTACTTTGGTTTTATCATATCATTATTATCATGTTTCAAATGACAAAAAAAATAAAAAAAAAAAAGAATTGAATCGATTCGGCCGATTCTGGGTGGTTCTCGATTCCTAAAATTTTGGACCAGTAAATATCAATTCGATTCCCAGTTTCAGGTGTATATCCACCCACTTAGACCACCTGGATCAGATTTATTAATTCTAATTATTCCAAATATCCAAAACATCAATTTATGTTATTTTCTTGCTCCAAGTCTCGAACTCAATCACATTCGTCGCTCATGCCTCTCACTCTCATTTCTCTTGATCTCAATCACATGGCTCGATGCCTCTCACTTCTCTCGGTTTCAATCATGTTCATGCCTCTTCGGGAATAGAAAAATAAAACAAAAGGAAATATGGTTGGTTCCTAAATCCACCTGGAAACTAGACTGAGAGCCAAGTTCCTGATTCCACAAACTGAAACCAGGGAATCAACCATTCTGGAATTGATCACCTTGATATAATACAACGTTTCATTCAATAGAGAGTGGATTGACAACATAACCTACTAAAGGCATCAAAGATCACTAAGAGAGGACTTGGACTAAAAAAACCAAATAATAATTAAAAAATAGTCATGATGAAGTCTTTTGACTCTTTGTTTAGGATGTGCTTTTTCGTGCACTTGGAATCCCAATGTCCAAGCAGCTTCACCAATGAATCAAAAGTGAGGAAATCTCTCCGTATGAGATGGAAAGTACGTGAGGCATAAGTTGGGCAGATGATTATTTACAAATGACTCGAATTCGTGATATTGAATTCCTTTATTGTTGGGCCACCAGGTTCCGTGATAGCCTAACAGAGCCGTTCAAAACTTTCAGACTCCTCCTTCGGATAGCTTTACAGAAACAATAGAGGGAAGAGAGCGATGAGGAGAGTGCATCGGTCGACTGTGGAAGGCCTGGCGACCAGTGCCGGGAGGGAGGGAGAGAGATCAAAATCTCAATTGTCCAACATCAAACACTAAAAATACCCATATCCAGCTAACTGGAGATAGGCGATTCAAAGGCAGGTTCCTCACTCTAGGCACTTCGAATTTTTCAGGGGAACAGGGGAATCTCTCTCTCTCTCTCTCTCTCTCTCTCTCTCTCTCGTACTTTTTTTAATGTGTCTGCTGATAGGCCAATATATATTGGTCCCTCGGCGGACCAAAGTTCTTGCATACATAATCACTTTTCTCTGCTAGATAATGACAAAATCGCTTTTTTCTGCTAAATAATGACAACATTGCTTGATTAAAAAATTATGCAAAATACTGGCTTTGAAGACTCAATTATACTTGTGTCGCAAATTTGAGAACTTCTAAACACTTATCCAAATTTTTGAGGGGTTAAACACTAGGTTTCATGATAAATGAAAAATTAGTGCCAACTCAAATTTATTAAAGTTGAAACTTGCAAAAGCGATTTTACCGTCAAAATGCAACAAATTGACGAATAACTAGAGAAGTTTTATGTGTTGCCATAAGATATATTGTAATAGTGTAAACAGATCGCTAGAGAACCTACATATTTACATTTAGCATTTAATCTTTTACGAGTAAAGCAATTTAAAATAGTGCGTACTGTAATACTATGACTCTATTAGATCAACATGTGTTGGAATCAATCAAATTAACTTCTTAAGATAATGAAAGACCGTAGCGAGTCAAGTCAATGAAAACGTTAGCTTTGTCCTCGAGCACAGTCCGATCTCGTTTACCAATTACACGCACAACGGCGACCATTCTCCTTCTTTTTGTCAAATAGCAGCTTCTTTTCAGCCCGGACATTGCCTCATCCTTAACTTTTAGAAAATCTACTTGAGGATTCAAATACCTCACTTGCTTTTCGGCTCGTAATGGGAGGGTTTGATTGATCATCCAACCGATTGCTCGTACAGAAGGGGGGACTCTATTACACGATGAGGCGTGCATGTGCATCTGTGGTTGTTTTATACAGCATTTCACATTTAATTCCTATGTATCTTTGACTTTAGGGTCATTAAAGTGGATTTTCCACTTATAGATGAAGTACTGCTTCAAATCCAGACATGTGACCCTTCAAAATCAAAATCACAACCTAAAATGCAGCATTTATGTAAAAGTTGCTATGAAAGAGAAAGTGATTAATAAAAATTTCATGAAGATGGAGCAAATATGCAAAGTTCCAAAGATTAATTGTATCAATGAAGTACTACTATTATTCAACCACACTTTTGTGTAGTCTTATTAGCACGTACTACATAGGGAAAACCTTGGACATCCATTTCACATCTCGTACAAACATCTTATAATGCAAAGGGAAAAGGAGAGATAAAGGGTATTAATTTCCATCTTGAGATCAACTAGACAATGTCTTCCCCGACTCTGCCTCCTTCACCACCAACTGTTGGAGTCACAGTGTTGTTATTCACCGATGATTCTTCTAGGTCTGCAATATCAATTTTTAAGATTTTTTGATAATTCCTTGTGATTGAATGAACAATTTTTTGAGTCTCAAAAAAATTTCTCTGCACATGGACTTGAAGATCCATTTGATCTCCTGGTAAATTTGTTGGTAATTAGGATTTGTAGATACCATAACAAGGAAGAAACCATATACAACCCACTTGATGTAAGAATTCAATATGATCAAGTCGATTGCTACTCCAACGATGAGACATCCTAATATGAGAAATGCAAAACGATGAAAGTCTTTCCATGATTGCTTCGTGTTGTTCGCGAACCGATGCCAAAGAGCACAATGAGAACCACGGCAATCATGATTAAGATTGCTTGCTTGTTTATAAGTACATCCTTAGCTCCTAAAAGAGCAAACGACCATTTAAGCGAGGATATCAAGAAATCTTTCGATTTTTCAATGATGGCATCTTCTTGCTCTTCAAGTCTACCAAAAAGAACAACAAAATCTGAAATCATTAATTTATGGTGCAAATAAATAATACTGGCTTGTGCTAGGCAGATAAAGATGGATCAACTGGGGCAAGTTATTACTTTTGATCAATATGGATGGGTTTTTCAGAAGTTGTACAAACAAAAATTCCAAGCAACATAGTAAGCCAAGTGCACTAAATGTTGGTGACCCAAAGGAGGATATAGTTCCTAAGGAACGGCATAAACATATGCAAGCAATGGAGAGTACTAATCTATGTAAATCTCGATTGTTTGAATACAAAACTGACCTCTGAGCTTCAGTTGAAATAGAGTCGACGTTAGACATTGATCTGCGCTTGCTTTCGAGCAAAGAGTGTTGATGTTTGTTTAACCTTAGCGCAAGAGGCAAAGAGTTCGAAGCGAATGCAAATTTTGTTGGGTTTCATGTCTATCAAAGTCCCTTTTTTATAAGGGAAATTTCACGGATAAGCTTTCGAACAAGGAGAGGTGATGCTCTGTTTCCCACTGTTGATTTACCCGAAGCCAGGGAATTTCCTGGATCCTCCCCTTCACCGATTCTCTAGTACTTCATTCAACATCCGTCCTCCAGTGGGGCCCTCTCCGCCTACAACATCGATTAGAAAGGAGTGTTTGGAAAAATATTGTAAAGAGCAGTGCTTTGTTGTAAAGGAAAAAAGAAAAAATAGAAACAAACGTGTGTACAATTCTCTAGGAGGAACATCAATGATAAGAGGTGTTTGGAAAAAGATTGTAGACAGACTCCACGTGGAACCCTCTCAACGCATGACAAGACTCCACGTGGGTCCCACGTTGTTTGGAAAATGATTGTAGAGAGACTCCACGTGAGATCCTCTCAATGACAAGACTCCACATGGGTCCAAAACGTTGTTTGAAGCCTTCAAACACCTCTTTACCATCGATGTCGGACGTCGAGGGTCCTCCTGGAGAATGGTAAACGAGTGTTTTTACAAAGCACCACTCCTTACCGTCTTAGCACTTCTTTTCTAGGTCTCCCTCTTTTGCTCGCTTTTCCCCTTTGCATTCACTTCAATAATGAATGTGCTTGGAAATGCTAGTCGAAAAATGAGAAGCCCATTCTTAATTTGAGCTTATTTCTTACCAAATTTTTTTCATCTTTTTGTTTGAATTTTTCTTTTTTTCTTCCCTTTTTTTGGCCATTTGTGATGAAACAGGTGCCCCCTTTTTTCAAAAGAGTAGTATATTTGGTAGATAACCAACTAGTTATTGTGTTAATAAGTTGAATATTTTTTTTTTCGTTTTCTTGTTTTGTCCTACAAAAGCATTATAATAAAGGGATAATACCACAAAAAATCTCAAATTAGTACACTTATGACAAATTTATCTATAACTAATTTTTTGATCATGAAAAACTCCAAATATGTATATATATGACAAATTTATCCCAAATAACCAAAAAAAAAACCCAAATTAGTATAATTGTGAGAAATTTACCCCAAACTAAAATTTTGATTGCCAAAATCCCTAATGGTACATTTATAACAAATACATCCCCGTTAAATTGAATTAATATCACAAAAAATACAAAAGTAATACAACCGTGGCAAATGAAGAATAAAATCTCAAACCGATATACCAATTAATTATCATGTGTTATCTAACTTAACAATTTGATAATAAACTTACTGGAAACTAATAAAAAGTAAATTTATCATAAGAGTACTAGTTTGAGGTAAATTTGTCAAAAGTATACTAGTTTGGGGGTTTTTTATGGTAAAAAAATTTACTATAAAATAAATTTATCAAAAGTGTATCAATTTAGAATTTTTTGTGGTATTAACACTATAATAAATAACTTAAGTACAACTAAGAGTGAAAAAAATCATCTACTAGTTTCAATGAATGCATTTGGTTTAATCAATATTTAAATATGTCATTATGTTATAGTCCATAGATTTTAACTGCTCAGATTTCATTTTATTTGGTGAATCTAATGGACTAATTTTTATTTATTTCTTATGTCATCACTACACAACTTTTTAATGGACGTTTTCAAAAAAAAAAAAACATATAATAAAACTAAGTAGATTGGAAATTATAAACCTCCATTATTATCATGAAAATTCAAAACAAAAGGCCTTGTGAGACAAAAGGCCTTGTGAAATATTATTTTTTCCTTGATTATTGGAACAATTGGCTGTTGACAAGAAAACCATGGCAGCTGTAATTGCATTATAAGACACTGTTCAAACCATTTTCAAATACATATTTTCTTGTCAATTTTAAATACATTAGTGTTCCGAAAATTAATTTTTAAATAAAGAGTATGATTTGATCGTGCTGTTGAGGGATCTTATCATTGCTTCTGATCAATTTATGTTGCCCTGTTTTTTATTGGTATTCATTCCGCATCCTGTTTTCTCTTATTTGCTTTCATTGTGCATCCAAAGGCATAGGATAAATTTCAGTGGTGGTCATTAGTCATTTTTTGAGTAGTTTACTGAACTTTGATTGGAAATTTTTTTTAATATGTTGAACTGTAATGATGCTAACAAAATGACCCTGGTAGAGTACCAGCTCAAGGCTTGAACTTGCTCGCCTAGCCATGGCGAGGTCCTCGCTTCTAGCCTTGGCAACCAACTATAGGAAGCAGGGATAAAAGAGAGAAAGAGAAAGGAAAAAAAAAATGAGATAAAAAAATCGAAAAAAAAAAATTAAAATATTATTAAAAATTGTCTAAATCAGCGTTGGACAAGCTACTTACGAAGGCTAGTGTTCATGTCAGCACTTTCTAACCAAAATTAGTTGGAATGACTTAATCAAAATTTTATGACTCAATTGACCAAAAAAAAAAAAAATTAGACCTAAATTAACACAATTACAATAGATTTAGGATTTTTTTGGCAATTCTCCTGTATTAAATATATGTGTATCGTGTTTCTTTCTTACAAGTCACCTTAACCGTTTCCAATCCAATTTAAATGGCATGGCATGTCCGTGTGCTATTAACATGTGACTTTTTTTAACATGGTCTGGACAAGACTCATTTTTCTCTAATTTAGATACGCAACTTTCTTTTTTATTGAGGGAACTTTTCGCGTGGAATTGCAAATGGTGCTTTTAGATTCTCCATGAAAACGGGGATGATGTTCATCATGCACAACGGACCAGCTTTCTGTTGGGGCTATTGACCCCCAGAGGCACGTCACCTGGAGAAGCATGGCCATTAAGATCAAGATGAACGTGCACCCCCGTGGATGTCGCTGCGTATGGTCGGAGTCTAGCTTGCTAGTGTGCTCTTGAATTTCTCGCTGCTCTAGCCGCTCTCTAGGGATCCAGCAGCCGATATGGCGAGGGTCGACCGGGAGCTATTCTCCACTGAAATCGTGAACCAGGGCATCGAGGACTCCGGTCCTTACGCCGGTTCCGTCAACTTCTCCGTGAGGGTGAGGAGAGCGCTGCCAGATTTCCTCAGCTCCGTGGACTTGAAGTATGTGAAACTCGGATATCATTACCTTATCAGCAGCGGCTTCTATTATGTAGCAGCTCCTGTTTTGTGCGGCATTCTGGGTGTGGGGATTGGGAAGGTGATAGCATGGAAGGATTCGAGTCCCGAAAGTTGCTTGTTCGACACGGTTTCAGTCGGGGTTCTGCTAGGACTAGTCTTATATGTCTATCTCGGACTCGTATCCCGTTCGACCTACCTGGTTGATTTCGCTTGTTTTCGTCCCCCAGATGAGTTCAAGGTACACGTTTTATTCCTAATATCAATTAATCTAGTTCTCCATTAACATCGATTTGGCAATAATTGGGTACTTAATTGAATGTACTGTTACTGTGCAGATATCGAAAGAACAATTCATAGAGCTCGCCAGAAAATCGGGTAAGTACAGCGACGGAGCAATCGTTTTTCAGGAGGGGGTTCTGAAGAGATCAGGCATTGGAGACGAGACATACTTGCCGAGAGCTGTGTTTCGTCCTGAGCCTAAAATAACACTCAAGGACGGGCGAGAAGAGGCTTCCATGGTGATTCATGGCGTTGTGGATGAGCTACTCAGTGCTACTAAAGTGCAGCCACAGGACATTGGCATCCTTGTCGTGAATTGCGGGTTCCTAAGTCCAACTCCGTCGCTCTCTGCCATGCTCATCAACCATTACAAGCTCGGGCAGGACATCCACAGCTTTAACCTGGGCGGGATGGGTTGTGCTGCAGGAGTCATAGCGGTGGATCTGGCTAGGGACCTTCTGGCTGCCCATCCTGGCCGGTACGCGCTCGTGGTCAGCACCGAAGCGGTGAGCTACACCTGGTACGACGGCAATGACTTCGACATGCTCCTTCCGAATTGCTTCTTTCGGATGGGTGCTGCTGCCGTGTTGCTTTCTAGCCGCCACCTCGATAGATGGCGCTCCAAGTATGAACTCAAGCAGGTCTTCCCTACTTCTCCACTAGTACTCACAAACAGATAGCTTAACAAGAGCTGATCTCCTTCTCATGTAACAAAAGGAGTTCTTTATGCAGTTCCTTCACTTGTTTGCAGCTTGTTCGTACTCATAAAGGCGCAGAAGAAAGGAGCTTCAGATGCATACATATGAAGGAAGACACCCGAGGTGCCCGAGGACTTTCCGTGAGCAAGGACGTGATTGGAATAGGAGGGAATGCGCTCAAGGACAACATCACGACACTCGGCCCCCTCGTGCTCCCCGTTTCCGAACAGCTTCACTTCTTCAACAACTTCCTCTTCAAGAAGGAGACCTCCAAGCCTTACCTTCCCAACTATAAGCTCGCCTTTGAGCATGTCTGCATCCTGGCGACCAGCAGAAAGGTCCTCGACGAGATACAGAAGAACCTCGACCTCACCGACGAATACATGGAAGCATCACGGAGGACGTTGGAGCGATTCGGCAACACGTCGAGCAGCAGCATCTGGTATGAACTCGCTTACCTGGAAGCGAACTCTAGGATAAGGAAAGGCGACCGGGTTTGGCAGATAGCATTCGGCTCCGGATTCAAATGCAATAGCGTTGTCTGGAAGGCTCTAAAGAGCACGAGGCAGCACTCCCATAACCCTTGGATCGACCCTCTTCGTGTAGAGGCTCGAATCTAAACAGAGGGACTGCCAATAAGACAGCTCCAAAGATGCACACAAGGACACTGCTATTCTATTAGTAAACCCAAGGTTGTTGTTTTCAGTCTGTTCGCAGAATAAACTGATTTTGGCATGAGATTTCTAGTTGATATGTTAACGAATTGTTTCCTTGCTATATAGCATACAAACTTGTTGATAACATCTCCAGCACATGAGGAGAATACAATGAATTCCCAAACTTGAAGTGTGACGTCTACATGGCAGAGCAAGGCGGGTGCTTGACCATGTATGATCTGCCTGAACGGCCTGACAGGCACTTGATCGAGTGTCCTGCAAAGAGAAGCTCGTGGGAATCCTTCCACAAATCTATTGATTCCCTAACACATGCAAAATATCATCGTGAAATGGTGCAGTCCATTCATCGATGGTGGATTTGTAGAATTTCCAAGCTTCCAAAGAAGGAGCAATATGAGCTGAACTGGCCTACGGCGAATGTAGGCCAAGGCAAAAACAGGGGAAACAAAGATGGCACGATTCGAACTTGAAGTCTCAATTCAGTTTTTCAGCAGGAGCATAGTCACTTATTGCATAAACCCATTGCTAATACAAACCCAGCAAATATCACTCTCTCTCTCTCTCATTTGGACAACTTCTCTGAGAGGGTGTTGGCAAGACTGGCGATGGTGCTCTCAGACACTCCTCTGGTCCCTCCCAAGTACCACTTCTTGATCATGTGGGCCACGTTCCCGTTATCCACCACCATCTTCGTGTCCTCCTTCCCTTCGGTGCTGAAGGTAATCTGTTCATAAGCACACATGCACCACAAAAGCGCATATCAGTCGGCCAAGCATGAATGGCTATGGAGATAGGCTAATGACTCAATTTCATCGCAGTGTGTACCTCAGCAGTATTGGAAGTTGCTGGGAAGTGGAATGTGATGACCGATTTACTCTTGCAGTACTTGGACTGGAAGAACTCGACTACTTTCTCAAGGGCTTCCTCCTCCTCCTCCTCGTACTTGTCTTCAGCCGCAAGCCTGTCCCTGACGGCACCCTCCAAAAGTCCCCCGTACTGAGAGCCTTTGATCTCTTTGATCACGACAATTCTGAAGAATTTCTCCACAGGGGCTGCATAATTTGATGGTCAACAAATCAGCGAAAAATATGAACTAACAACAGTCAAGATCATGTAAATTGCACTTGCTTCAGCAGGAAGCAATCACAACGTCAATGACCAAATTCTCGTGCAGGGTTCTGCCGCTGATGAGTCAATCATCGAGCATCTATGGACCGTATAATGCTAAGAGGCACAAATTTCATCCACATTACCAGAAGCTACAGCATCGAAGAAGTCGTCATCCTCAGCCAACACGTTTCCTGGCTTTCCCTTCCATTGCTTTAGATGTCCAACAATTTCAGGATCCAAGTACACTCCGATAGCAGTGAATTTGATTTGTAGGAAATGTATCTCCATATCCGTGATTCCTGTCGCAGCACAAAGATCCAATGATTGGTGAAACACAAAATTTAGCCCTTGGCACTCAGAACAATAGGATATGAACATTAGTCAAACTAAGGCAGTACTGCTCCAGCTTTTGATGAAATACTTGTTCAGCTGCTTTGTTTTATTTTTTTCGATCAGCAAGATTTTATTGATGGCACAGGCAAGCAATTCGTTACAAGCTCAACCCATTACAAATCAAATGTGTCCCCAGTTATTACACAAATCCTTCCGCCTACCGGATGCAATCTGTCTAACAACATCAGGGAAATGAACGAGTCTACCCTGTACAGACCTCTTAATTCTTGAAACAAGAGGATCAACAGGAACAGCATTGGAAGCACCTAATCAAGCATTTTTAGCATTCCACATGATGTAAATAGAAGCCCACCATGGCCATTTAAAAACCAGTTGGTGCAAAGCTTCCCTTTTAAGCATGCTATGGCCTAAGCGACCTCCACATTCCTATCACCAGTTGCTAATCCGATGCAGTCGAAGCAACCTATTGAACACATACATCTTGAAAATGACAGAATATTGCTTATAGGCCTCACTGATATTGTGATTTCCTCGCCATCAAACGATATGAATGTCTGCTTCTAGCTTACTGTAGACACTCTAATGTAACTTGGACAAAATCAAGTGAGTTTGGGGGTCCATATCATGTAAAATATACGATGCATATTACCGATTATCATCCAATCTCAATTCCAAGATTTTTTATCTAAAAGGAACAGGTCACTTTAGTCTATTGCAACTCACAATCGCTCTACCAAGTAGTCCTTGATACGTATGCTTCATGGAGAAAATGGAGTCATCGCATCAAAACCATTTTTTCACACATCGCTACATCACTCGTCAGCACTCTTCCTTCACTCCTCTAACTCCTAAAATATTTCACATCAGCTTCAAAACATGAGGAAAGTGCTAGCCAAGAAAATCCAGAGACAAGACATAGGAGGAGCAAGGACAACACAGCCGACAACAATCTGAATCTACTGAGACGAAGATACTTCAATCGGAAGCAGTAAAATAGCAGTTCATCTACTGTGGAGACATGAGAAAAGAAAGGAAAGCTCACCATGACCCGTCAGTGAGAGAGGCTTGGTAGTGGTGATCTGCGAAGGGAAAGGATATTCGTCCACCATAACCATTTCAGAACCCACTGCACCCACAGAGGCAAGACAACAATCTCTTCAGCCACACAGAAACTTACAAATCAAGAAAGAGAACCATAAAGAAGAGACCCTTGACATGAATTAAGGTTCCAGGAGCACTTGCGAGAACCAAGAACATGCAGGACTCAACTAAATCAGCACGAAGCTGAGCCCATGCATGAACCAAGAACAAGGCGCACTTACTGGGAGATGTTGCAGGCCTTTTCCCAGGAAGGAATCTGTGGCAGAGAGCCTGAGGAGAACGAAGCAGAGGAGGAAATGGAGCTGTTCTTGAGATTAGCACTTGAGCGCTTGAGATTAGCACAACAATGTGCAAGGATTTATTGTGGTGTCAGCTGTGGTAGCTACCACCCCACGCCCCCTCCCTCTCGTCCCCATCACCGTTACATCGCAATTGGTGGTAGGTGAAGGAAGCTGTTAGCTCCGTGATTTCACCGCACTTTCAGTCTTGCCTTACTGAACTTCAAGAGGCTTTTTGTATAGGCGTGTCCTTATCTACTATGGAATCTCCTCACTCCCGACGCCCGGCTTTCTAAGGAAAGTGGGTGAATTCTATGTTGCATGTCACGTCAAGATCATGGGCGCGACTCCATTAGGAAAATTGCCCTTTGAATGACCGAGAATTTTGGCGTAGGTTCGATGTAGTTAGTTCAGTTGCAAAGTAAACTCGATGAAGGTATTTTAAATGTGGTTTATCTTTATTTAGCATCTAATAAGATAGGCGATCAAATTCACTTTGTCCGTCTAATACACACTAATTATCATTTCTCATTCATTAGACAAACACCTGACATGACATGGCGAAGCAAGTACTTTCCCCCGGGCATTATAACAAAGAACTGTGCCAGCCCGAGCGAGTCATGAAACCTAGTTTTCACTTCTTGTAGATTGTCAAGTCGATCTGAAAATCAGGTATGCTTGCACGGAGCGAAATTGGATGGATACAAATGGATAGCTAATTGAGCCACGAGAATATAAAACGCAATTACTTTATTTGTTACGTACGCGTTTCAATTGCGTGCTGCTTGTGTGCTTTGGATCATAATAATTCGTGACGACAAACCTAGTTATAGGTAAAATGGGAAGTTCAATGTTTAATATTCTTTTTTTTAAATTTCTGTTTTTTTTGGGCATTTAAGATAGAGAGTAGAGAAAATAATGGTGGGGGTAGTGGCTAACTAATGCGGGAGAGGAGGGCAATTTGCGTTCACCTACCCACGAGGCCACGTGCGTGCAATTCTCTAACCACCACGCATTCCCACCTAACCTCGCCCCCTCCCTAATTTCGACCCCCGCCTCCACGGGTTTGTTGGTGTGGTCCTCGCATGGTCGGAACCACTTAAAAGAGCGCCCGCCCTACGTGGAATCCGAAAATATCTACCCCTAATGAACAACTTGTACTGTTAGAACCGAAAAAAAAAAAAAAAAACCGAATTGATTGCAAATGAGAGAGGAGCTTCTGATTTCATCATCAGAATGTGGGACGATTATATTCAATCGGGACAGAGAGTGATAATCAAGATGAGAATGTCAAGACCGGCCTAGACAATTAATGACTCTCATGGGGTATTTGGGATGACAAAAGACACCTGAATAAATCATACTTAAAGTCAGCTGATCCAATGGTGTCGTCAAGCCTACTCCTTTTTCCATTAGCAATTGTAGTATTTTCTTCCTCGAAGCCTTAGGAGGGAGGTGGTCCCGGTATATGGCTACGCTTTGCAACTGAATTCTCGAGTCCCAAGGATTGTAGACCTCGAAAGCGAAAATCAGGCATGTTCGAGGTCATCGTTTGGGCTCGGGCCCGACAACCGCAGCACTCGGCCCGGCCTTTTTCTCGCCCTCTTGGGCCTGATGGGTCGGATTTAGTCTGCGCCGACCAATGTTTTGGGCTGCAACAACGCTCCATCGCGATGTACGAGATGGGCCCCGTTCATGACAGGCTTGACAGCATCGTGCACGTTCTTTCTTCCCGGCTTCGGGCCACCCACACTAAGAATCTTGCACCGGAAAGATTCCGTGAACAATATAATAGAAGTTCGGACAGCTCGATTCTCTAATTTAATTAATCTCTCCTTTTGGAATTGACGCGACTTTTGGTTTTCACATAGAATATCTCATGGCACCGTGCATCCCATCAATGCCAATAGTCCAATTTGTACCGACATATCAAATGGAAAACAGCATTTCTATCTCATGCCTATAAAAGAAATGTCGGAGCGTCTCTCTCTTTTCTTTTCTTTTTTTGGCGAGAGATGACTCGTAATCTATAGCAATTATGTCGAATTTATGAGGCACAAAATTGTCTCGATAACAAATTCTTATTTGAATTTTGAGTGAAAATTTATCTCAATAAACAACACCAACGGAAATTTAGGAACCGAAAAGCACGAAAATCAATAGTAGTAATTTCAAGAGAAAAGAAAAAAGAGATGATAAAATTTTGAATCAACAATTATA
Source organism: Eucalyptus guilfoylei (assembly GCA_016097605.1). NCBI lineage: Eukaryota > Viridiplantae > Streptophyta > Magnoliopsida > Myrtales > Myrtaceae > Eucalyptus > Eucalyptus guilfoylei. Next base: position 24,531,059 of record CM027869.1, read on the forward strand.
AAGGGATATGCACATTGGAAGTTTTAAAACTTATTACGGAATTATAATTAAGTCCTAAAACTTTTAAAAAATTCAAAGTCAAGAAACTTTCAAAAAGTACAATCAAAATCCTAATCAAATTCTAAAATTTTTAAAAAATTGCAATACATTGAAGGATTTAATTGGATCAATTTAATAACTTTTAGGACTTGATTACACTTTCTTAACAAATTTTAAAACTTGATTACGTGTTCTCGACAAGTTTTATAACTTAATTATACATTTTTTTTAAGTTTTATGACTTAATTATATTTTCGCAACAAATTTTAAAACTTTTAATATATAAATTCCATTAAAAAAGAAAGAAGGAGAACGTCAGATGAGGCATGCTGGTCTTTTTTTTTTATGGTTTTTTTTTCCGGGGGACGGCAGGGATGTTGGTAGTTTCGATCCGCGAGAAAAGAAGGCATGACGTTAATCCCACTCCAACGCCGCGGCCTTTGCAAAGACGGGGGCGTTACACAGAGGCGGCTAAACAACTCTCTCTCTCTCTCTCTCTCTCTCTCTCTATCTTCTCTCTCTGTCTCTTCAGCATTGACTAACGAATTCTCAATTCGAACCAAGACCCATAAGTCTCCTCCGCGTGAACTTTGATGGGTTTGTCATGATTTTCTGTCCCGAGCTCTTGTCTCCCTCTGATCTCCCCAGATCGAGACATCCCCGAGAATGTCGAAAAATCGAGTCTTTCTGATTATCCTCCTTGTTTCGATCCCGTGTCGCCACCGCCAATCCGGCGCGTTCCCCGTTTGGGAGTACGGGAAGCCCTCTCGACTCCTGGAGGCGACGAAATCTAACGAGGTAATCCCCGTTGTTGTTGTTTTTTTCTTTTTTTGGGTGAATTTTTGTGGTGTCGGGTTGTTTGATTCGATCGGCGGTGGTTCGTGGTTGTAGAGCTCGCCCGCACCCAGTCCGGGTTTGGACTCGGGCCAGAAAAGCCCAAAGAACAAATCGGACCCCGGAAGCTCCCCGGATCCGACTATTGCTTCCGCCGGCGGCGACGGCGATGGCAAGTGTTCGATTACGGCCGAGACGTGCCAAGCTGGGGAGAATCTGACTGCTTGCCTGCACCATCCTGAGAATGGTAAAGATGCTCTCCTTTTCTCTGTTTTATTATCTGTTTTGATGGAGGTATGATTGGTTAGAGGTTTTGTGTTTTCATGGGATGTTCAGAATTTGGAGGGTGGGGTTGGTCAATGTGGGGTTCATGGCCTCCTTCTCGAGACTGGATGAATTGGTTTCTATGCTGCTTTCGTTTACTTCGATTTTATGAAGACGGAATCGCAGCTTTTGTTTTGAAAAGTCGATATGTATAATATCGAATCGTTGGCATTGCTGTGGTATTCCTATCAACTGGCCACCTATGGGATTGACTTAATGCTCATCTTGCAGTTTTGGGATGATAATAGACTAAGTGAATAAACTTTATCGTTGAGTGTAGACCCACTCGAGTTCACCCAAGTTTGAGCTTTTTTCGTTTTTCTTTTGCTGAGAAGCACACTTCATTGATTCAAGTGAGGCTGTGAGAACGAGTGTGTCCATGATGCAGTACTTACTGGTGAGCTGGCAGCTTGGCACTGGTGTGAGAGGTTCCTTTGTCATAGTTAGTTGAATTTTGTAGCATATCGATACTAGTTTAGTCATTCTGCCCGAGTTGTTGGGAGAATCAGATTTTTTGCATATGGCAAGTGCCACTCATCATTGTTGTGGTTGACACTCTTCCTATGCAAGATTTGGCTCGTCTTGCAGGTTCTTGTTCCTTCATTTAATTGCTTTCTAGACATGCTTCATTAGCAAACTTGAATGGCAATCTTCCTTTTCAAGATTTGGCTCCCCTCAGAGGTTCTTATTCACCATCTAATTGGTTTCTATTTATGCTTCATTTGCGAAGTTGACAAGAGGATTTATAGAGTTTGGCTAATTTTTGTAATTTAAGGTAATTACATGAATTGCAATCTTAGAGTCAGTCTTGAGGGGGTAAAATAGAGAAGTGAGGACTATGAGTGCTACAACTGATGCCTTTCTAGTTTTCAAAAGGCTCGAATTTGTGAGATGTCTACTGGGGAAGGAGGTGACATTCATAGATGAATTTTGTGTTGGAATGAGGTGTGATGATAGAAGTGAAGATAGCGATCTTGAATCTACGGGGGTGTTCGTGAAATAATGATTCCTTTTAGGGACATGAGGATGAGAAGGTTTGGATGCTATCCTGTACAGTGACAGATCTTTTGGTCACCAGAGGATTCTGCCGCCATTTAAGATCAGGATTGGGTACATGCACAAGATAATACAGCATTGAACGGGCCTTATGTATTGCCGATCTTTGGGGATGACTGGAGAAAACATGGATAGAAAGTGGACATTCAGCATTTATTTAGGAACTTCATATCGAGATAATTAAAAACCATGTGACATGCTTATTCTAGACTTCCATTTTAGTCATGTAATATTCTTCAGAAAGGCTTAGGAACCTGTCAGAAACTACAAACAAGCAGCACCATGAGGATGCTGAAGACTGAAGAGTGAGTAAGGAAAATGATAAGAAGCAGGTTGTGAATGCCGAACAAGACATTCACCTTAATAAGATGGCAGAGAAAGCTGTCTTAAGACCGTTGTAGATGACAGCCTGGAGGCTTTACATTTGATGGTAGAAGCCTCCTTTAACATTATGTGCCTGGAATCAATTTTAGATGGTCCTTTTTCGTTTTTAACATTAAGCCCCACAACTAACACTAACATCTGTCTTACATTTCTCATTCCACACCAATTCCATAATTGCAGATTAAATTGCTTCGAAGCTCTCTCTCTCTCTCTCTGTTCGGAGAGTTTTACTATGTGCATCATAGAAAGCTCGACATATTAACTGTGCTCTCTGCTCATTGATAAAAGATGTGAGAATTCTGTCATACACGGTCACTTTGGTGATCATCTAGTCATGATATTCTCTAGTCTAGTGTACATTTGAAAGGCTCAGAAAGTTGGGAAAGTGTAGGCAGAGAACCTAAGACAGAAGATTATTGAAAAAACAAGTAACAACTTAAAAAATTTTATTAGCATCTATAGAATCTAAAATGCGAGAGTAGCAGCAGAAAAATATTTCAACAATACTATCTTCAAGAATCAAGAGTATCTTTACTTAAAGAGTTTGATCTCCTTGAATTGTACCGCTTTTCATCTTGAATGGAATGTTGGTCTCTAAGTGCCAGACTGTTTTTATAGCCGAAAATTTGGTAGACTGTTTCATCTCCTTGAACTTTTGAAGTACATTGTGTGATGATGTAAGACTTTTTCTCGAGCTAGGAAATATTCACCATTGCTCAATGTAAGGATTAGGGCCATTAGACTAAGAAAGGTGAAAAATGCCAAGAGGGACCTGGTGACCAGGGAAATTTAATTTTCTTATTCACCTACAGAGCACTTACTTAGACTGGCCATTCTAGTTTTTAATGTCTTTTTAACTCAATACTATCAGCCGTATCAGTCTGAGCAGCTAGACCTATGAATAATATCTTTGGAGAAGCCTGGCTAGACTATGGCCAAACGAAGAATCTTGAAACCTTAATAGACCCTTATGGTGTCTCCATTTTGCTGGAGAACCTTGCAAAGAGTTCAATGTCGTGAACCTACAGGTTAAAGGGAAAAAGGCCACCAAAAATCCTAAACAATATCCATTGTGACGCATTTACCCTAAACCTTTTTCGTGACACCAAAAAAAAAAAATCTCAGATTTGTACTTGGGTGATACATTTATCATTCGTCAAGGATTCATTAAAGAGCACTTTAAAAAATCTGCCTACAAGGACGACAGAAAACAAACGATGTTGACACAGTGCCCACGTGGCTTAAGTGAAATAAAAATGATATCATTTTGATTGAAAAATTATTTAACGGAACTCTAATGGAGGATAAATGTGTCAGATGGGTACAGGTTTAGAGTTACTTATAGGGCCTAAGGCTTCTTCTTTGAGTCCTTGCTTTTATCTCAGGAGTAGTCAAAGGAAGGGTCAAAGCAGTCGACGCAGGAAATCCAGTGATGATAGGAAGCCAGTCTTTACTTAAGTCGGTCCTTTCCTTTCGAGACAGAAAAAGAAAGGGGATATGGTGTAAATGTGTTGCGGTGGGCATAGTTGAGAGTTTTTGATGTCACAAAAAAATGTCCAAGGTAAATTTGTCATAGTGGACATAGTTTAGGTTTGGGGTGGCTTTTTCCCTATGTTAAATATGCATCATACACCTCAGAAAGGCAAAGTTATGTTTCTGTCCATCTTATAGTATGGGATCTGTATAACCTATATCCGTGCACCTCTAGTGAGTAAATGCGCTCATCACCTTATCCAACTTTTGATGGCAGTCTATGTTTTAATTTGGAGCCTCTTAGTATAAGATCCATCTACTTTGATTCTCTCTTGCTGGTTTTGGTCTTTTACAGTAGCTTTTACTGTTTTCCATTGCTTTTAACACTTTGTCCGTAAAGGTAAAGCAGTGCAGTTTTCTTTTGGGCCTACACTCTCGATGGGTTGAGAATTTATTAGATTTTTGCACAATTGAATTATCATTACTTTTGCCTTTGGTATGAAAGAACTGTTGTCTTTTCATGTAGAGTCCAAGGGGACATTTGTTCTTGTCAAGAATGGTGCAGAGGTTCCTCTCGAAGGGAAGATTATTTGCTCACCTGCAAAGATCACCAAAAAGTTTCAACTAACAAAACAGAATACCGCAGTGGTGAGCCCGCTATTCTCTATTGTTCCAGAACTTTTATAATTACCATAAAGTAAGGAGGATCTTTATATTAAAGTTTTGAGAGACAAGCCGAAAATGAGAATTTTAAAAAACAGTTCAAGCTTGGTCGAACCATATAATTCGTGCCTATATTTGAGAGCGAAAAGGTTGCTACTTTAATTAGAGTTAGGTTGGCTTGGGCTCAACTTTATTGCCTCTCATAGCAATGGTGTTTTTCAGGTTAACGTCACGGCTGAAGTCGGAGTATGTTCATCCATAACAGTAGATGCTGGAAATGAGCACTGCATCATTTATATTCCTGCAAGAGTACCAGCATCAGAAGGTAACTTTTTTCAACAATTCCCTTATGCCACTCAGGTCACCCCCATTCATGGACTCTACCTTCTATTGGGAATGGTTGTTACAATTGGAGGGGTGTGGGCATGCTGCAAATTTGGGAAACCAGAAAGACGGGTCGATGGGATTCCATATCAAGAGCTCGAAATGGGGCAAGCGGATTCAACTTCGGTTAATGTTGTGGAAGCAGCAGAAGGTTGGGATGAAAGTTGGGATGATGATTGGGGTGATGAGATTAGGGAAGTTAAATCACCGAGCCGAGGGCCAGAGGGTAATGCAGCTAAGGCAAATGGATTCGCATCTCGGTCTTCTGATAGAAATGGCTGGGAAGACAACTGGGATGATTAGGAACTGGATAGAGTCTATGGTCCCTTTATATGTCTTGGAATCGGTGGAAAAATCAAGAACCTCGAGAATAGAGGAAGAGATTATACATGTAGAAAATTAGGTTTAGCATTGTGAAAAGGCAGGAAATGTGCTGCCTTTTCTGTTTTTGGCTTTCCAGTACTTGTGAATTTTTACTTTTTTCACAATTTTGGCCCTTAATTTCCGTCCTGAAATCATTCGGGGTAAGTTTTGGTTTGTAATTTTTTTTTTGGGGGGCCTTTCCTCCTGTAAGTAACTGTCAACAGAAATCCAAGTTACTTGAAGATCCACTTGTTAGTAGTTTTTGTTCTGTCTGTGTTTTGGAAACCTATTATCTGGTTGAAACATGTGGTGGTTACTGTTGTATGTGGAGATTACTGCTTCAATTTCTTGCATTAGGAGCCTTTCATAGTCTTTGCGTGCTGGAGAATCAGCGACTTGGAATTATACTTTACATGCTTTTAAATTCTAGGCCGAACTCTTGCATTTGTTCATTCAGAACACCGATGATTCACGACCTTGAAAGTGACTGAGAAGCCTTCGAAACATACATGAAGAGGTCGCAGTCTCAAAGTACTTCAAGTTAAAAAAAGGCACTCGAGAGATCATTATTCGCTTCAATCACTCTATACCATGCTAATTACATTGTAATCGTGGAACCCCCGGGAAAAAAGAAAACTAATAATGCTGAGTAGGTGGGTGATGTTGCCGTTGCAGCAACACTGCCGAATGCTCAACAGTGAATACTCAAATAATGAATATTGAGAGGTACATCATAAAAGGTTAGTTATCCCAATGTTTACGTGCTCAACAAAAGCTGAAAAAAGTATTATTTTGTCTCACAACAGGAGCAAAGGAAAGATCAGAAGTGCAAGTTCTCTCCGCAGATAACTTTAAAGAAGAATGAGGCCATGTCTGCTTATTTTATCTTTTCTACTTTTTCTTTTCTTTTCTTTTCTTTTGAGAAAAAGATGAGGCCAGACTCTACCCAATTCAAATAACATTTTTTTTTTATATTATTACAAAATACAAGGACCATCGATCCATGACAAAGAAAAGAAGGTATTCTAAGTGGGAAATCCCAGTGGACCGTGCAGAGTGACTGGAATGCTACAAAAAGTAGGTAGCTTCCTCTGTCAATTCCAGTGACCAGAAATTTTTAATATTAATATTATTTCAAAAAATAACGAAGCTAATCTTAGGAGCCATGTGCTGCTCATGATGGAATTGACACAGCCAAATCCATTAGGTGACATTGGGCCCAACAGCATTTATCTTAATTTATAGGCTCAAGGCTAGGGACACCTCATTTCTTGTAATCTATGCACATGCTCATGGAAATATAATTACATGTCCTTTTGACTCCCCATTGAACTTGGCCAGACAGCTTTGGAAAGAGTGCTTGACGAAGAAAACACTGGGAAAAGATGCCAAATGGAGAATGGACCTAATGTCAATTTGGGAAACAGAATAACAGAGAAAGCAAGAATTATTATATAAGAAACTGATAATTTTCAAGACCTAACTCATTGAAGAACTTTTACCTAGCTACAAGAAACTCGTGGACTCTTCAGAGTTCTCGAGTACCTCTGGGTTGGAAGCAAATGAGGTGTCCTAAATAAGCAGAACATTAATATTGAGCTAAGCAGCAATAATTGTGCATGATGGACATGCAAAATTTCTCTCCATAATTGGGAGGGATTTCTTTTGTACATCATAACAGCTAATGCATAATAGAATTCTTGGTGAGGCGCATCATGTCCACTACTCCTCCAAATGAGTCAGATCCAAACCAAAAGCTTCAGTCAGTCTGCAATATGGCCATTTTACTTGCCCAAATACCAGATGTACATTAGAAATTATAGTGGTACTCAAGCCAAAAACAAAGGGACAAAGAAGTAAGAAAAATACATTTGGTGGGGTGACTGGCCTTCTATTCTATTCCGACAGCTGTACGCATGAGACTGCGTGAGATCCTGTTTCCATACTTTCACTTTTGTCATTTGTTTCTCTCTAGGCCATTAACCCATGCTTTTTTTCCACGACCTTTCTCTTCTGTCGATGAGTCCTCAGTGGACCATTTTCACTTTCCCGCTATTTTATTCGCCACTTATGTTTCATATACTTTGTTTACTTCGAAGTGGGTGCAAGAATCTTGAGACTACAAAATAGGCTCACTTTTGACTTGTTCAAACACTAGTTTAATGCCAAAATCATCGAGACAGGATTCTGTTTTACAGCACCATGATTACTATATTATTGGAAGCTAAGACATGCCCTCCTTGGTCCATACTACGAGCAGGCTCGGCACTAAAAGCTGATTCAACTTCTTGCATTATTTATGTATTGTCCTGTGTTTCTGCTTCCATTGTTGGCTTAGCAAACATTAGCTACCATTTGCAAGATAGCCATTCATACATCCTCCAAGGTTGGCAATGTAAATTTTGTAAATTTGATTGGAGTCAAACGAAAGGCTCAGTTACCATTAGCTCATTCATTGCAAGCAAAATCACCAGACAAAGATGAATTCCCGATGGATCAGTAACTTAAGAAACAATATCCTTAGCGGGGTCCCAAATACGAACCCGGTGAAAAGGAATCCGGTACCGTAATTGAACATTGAGAAGAAACTAAAATCCTGATCAAGAAAACACATACAACAACAAGAAAAGACATCAGAATTCCCAAGGATCTGATTGTTCTTCTCCCAGATTAGACAAACAGTCCCGGATTCCACTTCACCGGCAAAGTAAATATTCCCACGATTTTTTTTTCCTTGAAGTATCAATTAAACTCATGAGGATTCATCTTGGCCTTCTGAAGGGCATCTAATTAGCTCCAATATGTTAACTACCTCTGCCATGTCAGGACGGTTTGATGGAACTTGCGACGTGCATATCAAACCCAGTTTCATCACCGGGATCGCCTCTTCTGACGGGAAGTTCCCTTGTAGCCTCCCATCAATACATTCCTCGACCCTGCCTTCTTCAAGTGCCCCTCTCACCATATCACAAAGAACCACCACATCATCTTCCATGTACTCAACAGGCCTTTTCCCCGTAACAATTTCAAGAGCTAAAACCCCGAAACCATAAACATCACATTTCTCCGTTATTTTCACGGTTCTACAAGCAAACTCCGGTGCCATGTAACCAAGCGCACTCTGAATCTTGCTGCTTAAGACATAACGGTCCAGCATTGGCAAAAGTCTTGCCAGCCCAAAATCCGCCACTTTAGGCTCACCGGAACTCTCTATCAGAATGTTGCTCGATTTTATGTTGTAGTGAATGATGCTCATTTGGTGCAAATGAGCCAAGCCTCTTGTCATCCAGTATAATATTAAAGCGCTCATTCCACGAGAGTAAGTTCCCACCTGATCCTTCATGGAGATGCTTATACAAATTCCCACCAGATACAAATTCGGATATCAGGAGTTGCAAAGATGGAGTCCAGTAGTAACCTTCAAGTGCCACGAGGTTAGAGTGCCTGATCTTTCCAAGCTTCTTCACTTCTTTTTCGAACTCGTCTTGAGACTTCACCAGGCTTGAGACAGTGAGCTTCTTAATGGCAACCGCTCGCCCATCTCGAAGCACGGTTCTATAGACAGCTCCAAACCCACCACGTCCAAGTTCACAATCCTTGCTGAGAAGAGCATGTGTCCCCGTGCTGAAGTCAGGGTCGCCGGAGAACATGACAAGCTTCCCAGAATTGGCATCAGTAGTAGGCGACTGGCTGAAGTCATCCCCAGCAGATAATGCGAGGGCTGCAGCAGATCTGGAGGTGGAAGCTCGGACTCGAAGATTAAGGACAGTGATGGCAATGACACCAATAACAATCACTGCAGCAGCACCAATAGCGATGAGCGCGGATATACTGAGGATTATTCGTTTATGACCCGGAGTCGCAGGTAAGGAATCAGAAGGGGAGTCGGAGGAGGAGTTTGGATTGAGGACGATGGGCTTTGGAAGGACAGCAGGGCATGACTTGTTTACAGCTGCACCGCAAAGAGCCGGGTTATCAGACACAGAGGATGGTAATATTGTGTTGAAAAAGCCACCGAGAGGGAGTTCCCCTTGAAAATGGTTATGGGAAATGTTAAACAAGAGGAGGTGGGGAGATTGGCTAGTTGCTTGGGTAGTGTTCCCGTAAAATTGTTAAATGACAGGTCCGCCATCTGTAAGTTCGCAAGCTTTGACAAGGAGGCAGGTATCGGACCATTTAAGTTGTTCTGTGATAGGATCCTGCACCATTTCAAACATAACTCGTGATAATTCATCCGCATAGTTCTAAATATTCAATCATAGTTAGATTTTCTGTCCGTGCTTGCGTCTATAGACCCACAATGGTATTTTGCATTGAAAGCAATTAAAATCGCATATGCCAAGATTTTACAAGAGAAACGCATTGAACAGAGACGCTACAGTTACACCTTACATGGCTAAAAACATGCAAGCGATGTAGTGGACACTATCAAGCTCACAATAAGTCAGTACAGTGAAGTTCCTGGTAACCAAAATAACTTTTATTTTCAAGTAGTAGGGTGGTCTAAAAGACTGATACTCTAAAGAAGTCCAAAACTATTTACCTGAATCCACAGATTATGATTTTAATTTGGAGGATCAACTAAAGGAAAAGAAAGTTTGCATCTTTTGATGACAAAAGTTGGAAAACTTACTGGCCTCAGCCACCTATATCAGATTTAGTGCATACAGAAATGAGAGTCAAGAGGTAGACACAAAGGACGACTTACAGAGTCGTTAGAGCAGAACACTTCCCAATTGAATCCGGAATAATCCCCACGAGCTTATTCCCTCCGAGCCTCAGTTCTTTCAAAGAATTGGCGCCACCAATTTCAGAAGGAATACTGCCGCTCAGCTCATTTGCAGTCAAATCAAGAACATCCAATGCCTTGAGTTTTCCAATGGTCGCTGGAATAGAACCTTTGAGGGAGTTATTTGACAAATTCAAGGACTGCAAGCCAGTAAGATCCCCCATATCGGATGATATTTCGCCTGTGAATGAATTAGAGGACAAATCCAAGATTTGGAGCTTTTGGAGTGAGCCCTCTGCCGATGAAGCAATGGGACTTGCATATTTGGCAGCGACTTCTTCTTTATCTAACAGTGAACTTTTCAACGAGTTAGGCCCCATAATCCAACTTGGAATATGTCCCGAATATGCATTGTTGCTTAAATCCAAAGATTGAAGATTCTTGCAACTGGACAGAGCCTGAGGAAGTGCCCCTGTAAACCCATTTCTTGAAAAATTTGCCACTTGCAGTGACTGCAAATTCCCCAATGAAATTGGAAGCTCCCAGAAAGCCCATTACCTGAAAGATCCAGTCTTTCAAGAGCTTCAATTTTTCCAACCCAATCTCCAACACCCCCTGTCAACAAATTCCCATGTAAATCCAGAGAAGTACACAATGTAAGCTTCTGCAATGTGTCCGGTATGCTCCCAGAAAGAGCATTTTCACTCAAATCAATCGACCTCAAAAGCAAACAGCTGCCTAAGCCATCTGGAATCAAACCAGAGAACCGATTCTTTCTCAAGCTGACACCTCTGAGATTCTTCATTCCTGCAATGCCCTCCGGAATCCCACCCTCCAACAGGTTATCAGACAAATTCAGAGATCTAAGTCCACTCAAGGTCCAAATATTGTCAGGCAAAACACCAGAAAGCACATTTGAAGAGATCAATCGATGCAAGCATAGAACAAGAACCTAAAGTTTCTGGTATCTTGCCAGAGAACTTATTGCTAGCCAAAGAAACTGACCTCAAAGACCCACATTGCCTGAAAAATTCATCAGGAATAGTCCCTGAGAGACTGTTCTCACTCAAATCAAGGACTCTCAAGTTATCAATCCTAGCGATACTGGAGCCTATGCTACCGGTAAGATTGTTCTTAGCCAAGGACAATTTCCTCAGGAACTGCAACTGCAAAAGCCCACGGCCTAAGTGACCCGACAAGGAAAACCCATCAAGATTGAGCTCCACGACCCGATTGGATCTGGGGTTGCATTTGCAACCGACCCAGTTGCAAGGATTGTCATCATCTTCATCCCAAGATGCAAGCTTTCCTTTTGGATCTTGGACGTCAGCTTTGAAGACTATCAGCCCCAAAACGTCATCATTCAGAGAAGGGTTCACTGATGTCACCAAAACCAGTTCTAATGACAACACCATTGAGCATAAAATTAGCAACATTCTCATCATTTTCGGCACTTCCTGTTCTCGACTCTGTGGCGACGAGAAAAGTGTGAAAGCAACTACAGACTCATCCCAGATTTTAGAACAAGCAAAAAGAAAAAGGAGCAAACTGAAGCTCTCTGAGGTGCGTTTGTAAGAACAAGAAGGCCAGGCACCAAACTTTCGCCTCTCGCCAACCAAAGGGATTCGAAAAAATAAGAGATGAGTATGGAAACAACAATGTCGAAGGAGGGCAAGACACTTGAATTAGCTGAAGGGGAAAGAAAAGGCTAAACTTTTCAGGCGCTCAAAAGCGAGGAGTTCCGGAACAGTGGTTTCGCGCTTTGAAGCCAAAGGGTGGAAGAAAACGCGAAGCTTCGAGTTTGAAACGACCGATACGGGAGTCACGGAGTACAGAGCGCATCGTCTTGCGGGACATTGTATGAGCAGAAACTCAACGAGACTCGCCGGCCCAAAAGAAAAAATGGAGGACTCCACGCAGCCGCCGCCGGCGGAGGTAGCTAGGGTTCCGGCGAGATCTTCCGGGGAAATGCGGCGTTGCAGAGACAGAGGTGGTCTCAGCAGACAGAGAAAGAGACAGAGAGAGAGAGAGAGAGGAGAAGGAGACACTGCTTTCTTGGTTGTCTGAAAGCGCTTTGTCCTGAGGAGTCTCTCGCTCTTTTGCTTTTTAACGGCATAAAGATAAAGAAAGGACAAAAAGGGGGCTTAGCAAGAGGACCAATTCGTTAGGTGGGGCAATTTATTTGCCCCCGGACACGTGTCGTCACACTGTAGGACGGCTCGCCTCCGACGTGGCAGAAACGCAGTCGCTGTCGGGCGGAGCTGTGTCGACGTGGACGCGGAACTGGCGCCGTTCCTCCGCGCCGAGCGCTCGGGCCGCGGCTTGGGGGGAATTTCAGTTTTGCCAAATCACCCCCGTGATTACGCGTAATTACGATTGGGCCACTGGACAGTGAACGTTCGTTCCAATTTATTTATTTATTTTTTTTGCTTTTGACGTTTCTGATGTTGGCTTGCTCTTGAGCGGATTATCGAGAAAAGGCTAAAAAGAATGGTACGTTATGCGGAAAATTAGATCACGCATGACTTTCGTTTCAATCCCATTGCTCTATAAATCATCTTTCGGCTTTATTCGTATTCATAAAATTGGAGATAACGACAAAAGAGGACTGCAAACGCTGCAGTCATGCTGTCCAAAAGCACTTGTTTTGCGCAAGGGAGATAAGGATTCGAAAAGCCTTAAATTTATTACACGTGGGTCCAAAGACAATTCATCATTGTATTCTTCTAGTAAATTTTTACTGAAAATCATCGGTCAAGCAATCATCTTATATGGTACAATTAGCACTAACATGAACCAATTTTGTCTTTTTCTTTATTGTTCAATTTTTTTCCTTTTTTTCCTTTTGTTTTCTATCTATTTTATTTTCTTTCTTTTTTTCTATTTCCCTCCGCCAGTGGTTGGAGCCTTGGCAATGTCCAACGCCATATGGAGGGAAATGGAAAAAAAAAGGAAAGAAAAATTAAAAAAATTTAAAATCATGTAAAAATTATCAACATCAGTGATTTTCGATCAAAATTTGTTATAATGATTATATGAACAAATCATCAGAAGGTTTGAATTAAATTGATTTAATTAAATATTTATTATTAAATTCATTGTTGTACAATAGGTTTAATAACTATTTTGACAATTTTCTCAAATTAACATAGAAAATAATATCGTGATAGGAGAACGGCACATTTTCTCATTTTCATATAAGTCTTACTAACGAGTGCGTTTGAGGATTTGTTAAACATATTTTACTTGGAATAGTTTGATTTTAATGGTCACAATTACACGATTACGCATGACACGAGAGTAATCAATGTATTGAAAACTATAAAATTTTCTCGATTAGTTGCCTAACAAATGCCCTCGAGACACTCTTTAACAATATATCTTTCATGTTTCATTGAAGTTTGCACAATGGCAGTAAAATTATTGAGTTATCTACTAGAATTTGTTGGCACGAGTGACTTGTCCATATGATCAGGTATTATGCAATCTTATTCAAAACAAGAGGATTTTTAATGACTCAACAGGGTACAATGTCAACCAGAACAAAAGATGACTGACGTAGAATGTAGATGCACCATAACAACTTTGATTAATCATAATTATTCCAATAAGCTTCGAGGGTAATTGTGCTTTTTTTTTATTAGAATAAAAGGTACAAACAAATAGATTCAATGGAATAGCCTGCAGACCTCATAAATTGGTTAAGTTTATCATTTTCAACAACCTGTAAAATTCATAAATTAACTAAGCTTGCGTCTTTTGATCTATATCGATGGCCTATATCCACAGTAAGAATTTCCTCTGATTTCTTCAATTTGTAGCGAGTTTTCTTTCTTTTTTTCTTTTTTGGTCGCTAGTGTAAGAGAATTGATCTTAATCGTGGGGTTTTACCCAGGATAGAATTTCTGATATTCTTCCAATCAAACAGAAGAATAACCAGTAATGGAACTGCGTCAGCATTGATTAACCCCAACTTGTCTTAACAGTTTCCCTTTGCGTCAAGATAGAAATTCCGAGTCAAAGCACTCCCTTTGACGACAGAAGGATTAGGCAGAGCGATGGCCTTAATTAGCAATGATCAACGGGTTCCTTGCCATCTGGTTTAGGATGATATGCAGACCAAGAATCGAGATTTGAATTTTCGCATTTTTGTTGGACGTGAGAAATTCTATATAAGTACAAAAATAGAGGCAGAAAAACACCAGACTTTGTAGAATTACAGGAAAAGGGACACGGACAGCAAACTTGGGATGATCTAGAGTAGACAGGATGAAAGTGAAAGGGCGATGAAGGCCATAAAGGCAAGTAGGTGGGTGGGTGGTGTCATAAAGCAAAAGGTCTGGTGAAAAGACTTGGAGAGAGAAGAAAGAGAGATGTGCAGAACAGCAGTGAGAGGGACACCTCCATCCCTCTTTTTCACTCTCTCTTTCTGGATCTCTGTTTTCCAAAAGCACCGGTTAAAAACCACTAAAACCGATCATTGAAGCGTGTCAGTACGCTTTTAGAATTTACCCGCTTGGGATAAAATACATGTCTGTCCAAAATACAATCGATGACCCTTTAACAAGCTCCTTCACTTGGCCCCTCTGCTTCTTGAATCCCGACTGAATTGAATCCAGAATTTGAAAAAAAAAAAAACCAAAAAATGGAAAGAGCAAAGAAGGAGAGGAGGAGGAGGAGGTCCCCTTTCCTGGATTCTCGGTTGCTCCCAAGAATTCAAATTGAATGCAACCTCTTCCTCTGCGACTTCGCATTAAATGCAATGGCAGACAGGGGAGTTAAATCCCAGGCCACCCTCTGTCTCGGGGCCTCGGTAATTAATGGGTTGAGAATCTTCTCTTCTGTTCACTTGTGGCCTTGTGGCTGTGGGGGTCAAGAAACAGTACTGGTAATTGACAATGGGTGCATTATTAAAGTAGTACTTACTAGTCGAGACCACAAAATGGGACCTCAAAAAGCAATAGAGTAAATTCAGAACCACAATTGAGAATAGGTAAAAATGTTTCAAACCTATATTATATAAATACCAATTCAGTTTTAAATATTTCATTTAAATCAATTTAATCTGATCGTCACTAATGTGGATGTTGGCTATTTATACGACTAGTATTGATATTTGACTATCTTTTTCCATTTTTTGTAATTTTCTATTTTTTTCATCTTCCTCCACTAGCCTCTAATGAGGCTCGATCTTTGAATCCCGTGAGTTTGCCCCTTGCTTGTGGCCAATCACGGGAAGAAAAAAATTACAAATTTAGAAAATTTGTAAAAAATAATAAAAATTACCTACATTAGCATCAATCATTCACGTGAGTACGCTCTTCTCCACATCAACGATTGCGAGCAAAAAATGATCGAAAGAATCACATCGAATGATTATTAAAAGGTTTATAACTAATTTGATCAAATTAACAGATTTATGGTTGAATTAATAAATGTACAATAGATTTTAGTACTTTTTTGGTAATCTTACCATTGAAAGTCTTTCCATTGTTAGGGGAGGTAAGGTGAGATTACATGTGTCTATATAAGGATCAGAATATTTTATCAACTATTGAGTTTATTTATGAGAAAGCTTGTTCTTTTATAGTAACTTTTCTCATTTCAAGAGTAAAACAAAGTCATCGTTCATTCATTAGTAAAGCTCCACATTATTTGATGAGCTACGTTCGTTTTGGATAAATAAATAGATTCATAATCAATGTTGCATTTATGTTAGAAATCTTCATGTTTCAAGCATAAGTTGATCTAAGAAATAATCAGCTGTTAGCTCTTATCAGAGACTTTTACATAACAAACCACGCTTCCTGTTATCGGTCGTAACACTTCTAAAAGACTATATCACGAGAAAATGACACGCATCATTTTCAAGTAAACCCTACAATGTTGCATTAATTGTTTTGTTTGGCCGGAAAAAGATCAATATGAGAAAAATGACTTCCTAAGTTAGGAGTAGGGATTAAATTGTCGACAATACAGAAATCTGATGGCTAAACGTGATAGCCGTTATTAAAAGTTAAAAAAAAAAAAGGTGATAGCAACTTGTGCATGAGCAGGAAACAACACTAGCTGAGACTAGACATTCCCCCACCATCATTTTGTAGACTTGGCTCTTGATCTGTGTTTGTCCTATTTCTGTTTTTCTCCAAACCTCATCGGCATTGCTTTGATTTGCTCGGTGCTGACTTTTGATTTGAGTTGCCGTTATTGATTTTCAAATGTACGTAGACAAATGGAGCCAAGTTCTCGCGTCGATGATGTGAAACTTAGCTACCTTTCAAACTCCATACCCTTCTTCCCTTTTTTTTCTTCGCCCTTCTTTATTTCGGATGTATAGGTTTTGTCAAATCTTACATAGTCCTTTGGTGTGTCTGGCCCGATATCTTTTGCTGTACCGCATTTCAGAATGGGGATGGGGATGGTGAGGCCCGTGAGCTTTAGAGTCAAAGCAACATGTCGTGGTTGTCTTCTTACGCAATTCTAGAATCTCTCTCTCTCTCTCTCTCTCGAGTCTCGGGGCGAATTTATCTACATTCTTTCAAAGGATTCTTGGTAGGAATGAAGATGGCGATGACTGCTTATGGATATGGGAGTTGCTGACGTCTTGTCTGGCGAGTTTGGTAGTGCCCGAACATGTTTGGAGGCTCTCTCTTCTTGGCTTAGAACTCACTCAATTCGGGTAGATAGAAGAAATTAAGAATGAATGAAAGCAACGACGATAAGTACTCTCTCTCCCCCGCCCCAACCATCAACGGAAGCTTTTCAACTCTCCATGGTCACGTGCTCCACATTTACACAGCCTCTCAAAAAAGTCAACATTTTTAATTTGGGATAATAAACTTCATGATTCATGTACTTTGATTCAGTATCTAATATGACCCATGAACTTTATTCCAATGTGCAAAGTCGTACTTAAACTTTAATTTATTCGACGTGGCCCATAACTTTTGATTTATTTTTAATCTAGTCCCTAAAATATATGAAAATGTTCAATTTTGTCCCTCAACTTAAATTAATGAAAATAAAACATTAAACATTATCATAGAATTTATAAATCAAATTGAATCTATACAAAAGTTCAAGGATTACATTGAACAAATTTTAAATTTGAGGATGATATTTCATTTTAGAATAAAATTCAAGGGTTGCATTGAATAAATTTAAAGTTTAAAGACAACATCGTATATGGTAAAATTATCGAGAAAAGTCTTCAACCGATTATAATTGTGCCCAATTCGGAATTAAAACTTATTTTTTTAGCTAGTTGAGTCATAAATCTTTTTGTAATCTTGTTAATTAATCTATCTAAATTTAAATTTAATAAGCATTATGACGTGGGCGTTAAAAGATCATTTTTAAATATTATTTTATTTTATTCAAAAATTTTATTAACTTTTTAATACTTTATCTATTTTCTTTTTTCCTTTTTTTATATCCTTCCTCTCCCCTTCAGCGACCGGCCGGAGGGGAGGGTTGGTCACTTAGATTGGGCGGCTAGCCAAACGGAGTGAGGGCGAGCTTGTCCCTTATTGTTGCCGGAGCGAGGGTCACTAGCCACCGTTGAGGCAAGCCCTCGTTGGATCCACTAGCGAGGGATTGGCGAGCAAGGGTTTGCCTCATCGTCGCTGAGTGAGCTTGCCCATGCCCAGCGTGACCCATGAGCTCACTAATCCACTGCGAGGGTCACCCTCACTAGATTCAATGAGGGCTTGCCTTGCTAGTGGCTGGGTGGCCTCACACGGTGATGACAAGGCGAGCTCGCCCTTAATTTGACCTAGGCTGGTTGCCTCAGTCCGATGACCAGCCCTCTCCCGTGATCGGTAGCGGAAGAACAAGGAGGAGAAGAAAAAAAAAAAGAGAGAAAAGGAAAAGATTCAAAATTAATAAAAATTTGAAAAAATAAAATAATACTTAGAAAATGGTCCGGCACGTCAATACCTCGTCTGGAAAACTGGCCAATTAAATTTGATTGAATGTATTAGTTAACACAATTACAAAAGGTTTAAGATTCATTTGACAAATTTTTTTTTTTAAGATTGAATCGGTATAATTATAATAAATTTAAGATTTTTCTGGTAATTTTCCTAGTAGATACAAGATTCACAAATCATTTAGGTCATTTTTCCTTCAGATATTTAGGACAATTAATCACCGTACAGATAATTTTTATTCTGAAAAAGGGATAAAAAAAGGAAACGAGATCTCGCGCAGAGACTTCTCGGGTTCCCATGCAGCGCAAGCGAAAGAGCCAGACCAGACAACATGGCGACCAGCGGTCGATGCTCCTTTTGTTTTTGTCTTGTTTAAACTTTAGGTCACGTTTCCGATGGCGCTCTCTCCGTGTCCAATTCTCCTTTCTGGATGCTTTTCTTCGTCAAACAAAGAGCATCATCTTCCATGTCACAGCTGGCAACTATATTGACCAAAGACTATTCTCAGACAAACTTATAAACGTCAAATTCAAGAGCAAATTTACAAGTAAAGCCAGATCGAAAAAATCTTATCCGAATTGATTAATTTAATCCATTTTAATTGCATAAAATAAATTTGTGGCTCATATTCAACTAGACACATATTCTACCAAGTTATATTGCTAAAACACTACCATAATTAATCAAATCTAAGAAAATTCATACCCAGATTAAGGTGAGAGTTCGGAGTAAAAGAGCTTGAAATTGAGTGAAGATGAAAAAAGTTATAGATGTGAGTTAGATCTAGATAATTTGTGAACTCATTAAACACATTATTTGAGTTTTACTGTTCTAAACTCATTTGCTTTGAATATAATTAATCTATATAACAATTACACCCATCAAATATGGGTTAAGAAATTGGTCTATAATCATTTAGATATGTCTAATCTGGGCTTACATTTCATGAATTTTTCTCAATCGCATCATTTATAAATCTCGACGGCCCATGCGAAACGACAAAGCAATACGTTCAGCAATTGGCTTCTTGCTTATTAACGTCGGATTTTGATCATTCATTGGATCTGATGCAGGCAAAAGGACGTCCTTCTTGGGCTTACCCGTAAAGGGCGATATTGCGAAGCTTGGAGAATGAACTCTGGATTTAATTTGGGCTCAGGCCCAAAAACACTGCATGAGAGCCCATTTAGAAAGGCCCAAGTCCAGATCCAGAGAGACATGGTTCGCAAGACGACATTAAATGCCCATAATTGCCACTGCCATCCCCTTCGGAACCCCACCCCAGAAGATCAGAATCTTACGAAGATCGCGAAACATTAA
Organism: Eucalyptus guilfoylei; assembly: GCA_016097605.1. Taxonomy (NCBI): domain Eukaryota; kingdom Viridiplantae; phylum Streptophyta; class Magnoliopsida; order Myrtales; family Myrtaceae; genus Eucalyptus; species Eucalyptus guilfoylei. The sequence continues at coordinate 24,550,559 of CM027869.1, forward strand.
ATGCAATGAATTGAGGGTCGCTTTACATCCATTAATGCACGTTCGGCTTGTCGTCCTGGAAGTTTTTCGGTACCAGATTCGTGCCTTCCCAGACTAGTATCCATCAATGGCTCACGAAAATCATTTTGCCCTTTCTTGAAAGATAGACCATAACCATGACCCTGCATAAACAATCTAAGTAAAATCGGACCGAAGATGATTCTGAGAACGTTGCCTCATAAAATGGCTAAGCAAATTCTTCAGAGAAGCGCCGATCCGATTGAACAAGGTGCTTATGAAATAAACACACAAAATCATGTCATTCTCAGCGGTTAATTGTATGCGCTCGATAACGTGAAAAGCATGAGAGGGTCGGTACGATATTTTTGTCATAGCTCCGTCTAAATCTAGCCTCGGACCTCTTCTTTAGGGGTGGGGATATGGATATGGATGAGGGAGCAGGAGATTTGACGTCTCCCAACCGGTTTTTGGCTTTGCTCAATTCCCGATATTAGTCGCTTTGACCGAATCTAGAACGTGAAATTGGATCCGAGGAGTAGAAATTCGGTCGCAAGATGACACACGGGATCGCTAGAGTCCAGTTTCTCGCACCAACTCACACATGAGAGAGGGAGAGCGAAGATCTTTCGGTTTCTCCAAACCACGTGTCGTATTCTGGAGAGAAAGAAGCCATCTTGAAGTTAGAGAAGATCTCGAATCCGATTCTTTCGAGTCATGTCAAGATCTTCCGGGGCCGAAAGACAGTTTGGAGCTGCTAAACCAAACCTCGGATTTGTAATTTAGCAGTCCGATGGTGCTCAGGGCCCGATGTTGTTCCGTGCATTGCATCAGTAGCAAAGCACGACCCTCGACTCGACAGGGAGAGGAGATCTGCACAGTTAGCAAAAATCCAGAAGCGAAACTGATGAATCCTACACGTAACGAAATGTCGATTTTCATTAGCACCATGCGTATGGAATTTGACTACTGGTTCACTGTTTCACACGGAAAACATGCTGAGCGACCGAGACCTTCTCGTTTCGATGTTCTTATTATGCTTCGGCCGAATGATATCGGGTTGATGCAGGGGACTGAATCGCTTGCGAATTCGTAGATAAGATTGACGAGAAGGTTATGACGAATGCATGCGCAAAATCCTATCTTTAATTTCTAAAAATGATGGGTGTGCGTAGCGGAGTTCCGTAACAAGAGAATAACTTTTGATTTGAAAAAGAGCGGTGCTCCTGAGGAGAACCAGAGAGGGAGGGAGTTCGAATAATTAAAATGAAAGGAGGTGGTCTAAAAACCACACATAGCACATAACAGTGGCTGCCTGCTGCAGCAGCAGCAGTAGCAGCGGCAGAGCATCAGCTCAAGGGAGGATCTTTGCCCAGACAGCAAGCACAAATGCCATGCTGATTCTGATTCTCTCTTCTCTCTCTAGAGATCTAGAGAGGAGGGAGAGGACATGATATGGTGAGGACGAAAGAGAGAGAGGAGAAAGACTGAATCAAATCAAGATACAGCCCCCAAAAGGATCACGATGTATCTGTGACTTCCTTCATTCATCTTCATTCATATCAACCCTCTCTCTCTCTCTGCCTGCGCGTGTATAAATACCGAGGAGTAACTAATGACAGTACCCTCATACAAATCCTGTGAGCAATGTTCTTGTGTGTTGTTCACGTCCCCTCCTTCCCGCTCATTTATTGCCATTCCTGGTCAGAGGAAAACCTTCATTGGATCTCTTGCATTTATTGTTCTCCGCAAACCCCACTCCTTTAATACCTCCTCATTCCTTCTCAATCTTTCATCCCCTCCCGTGTTTTCGTTTCCCGTAAAAGATACTTTCTTCTCTTTCTCCTTCGTCTTCTTCTTCAATGGCGGACTACGGAGATGAACCCACGTCCCCTGGCCGTGGACGACAACCTCGTCGACCGCAAGATGATCGAGGCCTTGCTCAAGAACTCATCCTGCAGAGGTACTGTCATTTCAAGTCGTTCCAGAACAATGCACTCTCTCTTTGACTTATCCTCGTTCGATCAGATAACTTTTCTAAGGAAAAGAAAAATGCCAACTTTTTTTCTGTCTTCCATTTGATATGGACTTGTGTTTTTTGGTTTTCCTTCACGCGTCATTATCTGTGATTTCGTGAATGGATTTCATAACATATCTTGATTTTGTAATAGCTGTCCTTATTTTGTGAATGGTCTTCTTCTTTAGCAATAACTCCTTCTTTGTCAAACTTGCAAAATCATAGAAATGGTCTTTTTTGATGGTCTGGAGATTGCCCTCTGTTTCGCTGGAGTTTGACACCTATGTTTCAAGAATGTACAACAGGCTCCGATATTCGAAAATGGAGTCAGTAGACTTGTACAAATTAATAGGGAATCCCTCTTATTAAGAACATCTGCAAAAACTTTATTAACAAATTTCAAGCGAGATGTACTTCTACTGACTTTTTCTTCTATCGTTTTGGCTTTATCACAAGGATGAATATCTTGACTGAATGTGGAAGACCCTCACTTTGAAACCCACACGGTAGACAGTTAGCGAGTTGAAAGTGAAAATATTAAAAAGTTTATCCTTTGAAGTGCATGAACGGGAATAATTCAACGTATAACAGAATAGGACAATTATGCATTGTCGCTTGGAGCTTTGTTCATGCAACACAAAACTTCAAGAGCATTGACGGTTGAGGAGTACTTTACAGCTCCTCCACCTACCAGATTTTATTCTAGATAGAGAATCTTTACTTACTTCATAGCATGCAAGTACATTGTGAAACTGAAACCGCCATAGATTCAAAAGATCCCTTTTATTTGTGGGTCCTAGGGGTTGATTTTCCTTTTTCTTTTACCGTCGGCTCTCTGCATTAACTGACACTGTAAATTGCTCAACCTAGACCAACAGCTGCACTCACTTCCTTGGAAGCTTGACACTTCGACAGGACATTGAATTCCGAAAGATACTTCTTGTAGCTTAACCTCTTTCAGATTTGGTATCCGTGAAGTGCTTGTATCGTGCCCTCTTGTGAATGGCTTTTGGCAGCTCTTTGCACAGTGACAACGTACAAAGATCCTATTGGGCGAGACATTTCAAATATAAAGAGTTCTGGTATCCTGTAAGATTAAACGTGTGAGGATAACTGATAAACTGATTATGTATGGTTCTGACAATATGGCGAGTGGCCACAGTGAATGACTGACGGCTTCAAAAAGGGGCAAAGTGCATTTAGATAGACTTAACTTAAGGTTTAATTGATCTTTGGCCAAAGTATGTTATTTAAATTGTGTGCATGCCGAAGGATCTACCTGGCTGCTAATGGTTTATGCATGGGTGCAGTGACAACTACAGAAAATGGGATGCGAGCCTTGGAATATCTGGGTATAAGAGATGATCAGCCTGGCGAATCTTCAGTCTCTGCAACTGTAAGTAGCAATTTTTTGTTGGGCATGAAAGAAAAACAGTACTGCTAAGGAGGCAGAAATAATTATGCAAGTTGCCAGTGCACATGTGGTTGTGCATAATAACTAAGGGAAACTTAACAATATTATCGTTTAGTCATCTGATAGTTCTTGATGATGCTCTGCTGCAGATATCGAAGGTCAATCTGATAATTACAGATTATTGCATGCCAGGAATGACGGGGTTTGAGTTGCTGAAAAAAGTTAAGGTAAATTAGCTCACTCATCAGATTAGGATAAGATTGTTTTTAAATAAGTTTCACTTATATTTCTTATTCATGTTCTGTACGATATCATAGTAGGCTGACTGACATACATAAGTTCTACCTAGCGGGATCGTCGATCTTGAAGGAAGTTCCTGTTGTAATCGTGTCGTCTGAGAATGTTCCAACTCGGATTAACAAGTGTTTGGCCGAAGGAGCTCAGATGTTCATGCTCAAACCTCTCAAAGCGTCAGATGTAAAGAAACTCGTGTCACCTAATGAATTGCAGAACATAGACAGACAACGGGGAAATTTCTTTGACCTTGTTTTTTGTGAATTAGATTTGGGAAGAGTAAAATCTAACCCAAACCAAGATGTAAGCTCGTTGCGTGCCAATCAGGCCTTACGGAGTCAAATTGGATGCACTCGGTGTGCTTTGATCTTGACACTTCTCTGGAAAGTCATCCTCTATGTTAGCTAATTCATTTCGAATGATATAGTTTTTGTCAGGAGTCCAAGGAAAGGAGGTGTCTTATGTAAAGTTTTGGGAAATTAAATTCACTTTTTGTCCTTCTCTTTGTTTTGTTTGGAGAAAGAATTGGAAATGAAATTTCTTAAATAGTCAAATTTAAGCCCAAATTAAAAAGTAGAAGTAATAAAAGTAATCGTTCCTCAAGAGTAAAAGCAGGGGATGATGAATTTTACACACAGCCTGTCAAAGAACTTTTTCCTTTGTCTTCTTTTTTGTGAATGAAAAGGGGACGACAGACTTACAAATAACGAACCAAGAAACGTCATTTTCTTTTCCGGGTTTGAAAGTTGACCCGTCATCAGTAAAAGTGATCTGTGATGGTGATGGTGCAATCAATCGTTCAATTTTGAATGCTGAAAAGAAAAGCTGACTTTAAATTCCGATTCATATTCAAATTCTACCGTATTAATTTAAAATGATCATTTATAGATAGATAGACATAACAACTTACATTATTTTAATAAATCAATTTAAATAGACAATACTTCCCGGCGAAGGTAGTCAACAATATATCTCCTCGTTTTGAAGGCTTGCTATACGTTCCAAAGAAAAGTCCAACTTTTCTCAGCTCCCCGTCAATGGCGTGTCCGTCTCCGCACCGTCGTCCCCGCCGTCGTCCTCCCCTGCTGCCGCCGCCGTCCCTGCCGCCTCCTCCGCCCGCCTCGCCCTCCGGACCGTCGGCGGCGGCGGCGACGACGTGCACGAGCTCCTCCCTCAGTACGGGTTCCCCAGGGGCATCCTGCCCGACAACGTGGCGTCCTACTCCCTCTCCGACGACGGCGCCTTCGAGATCCGCCTCCGCGCGCCCTGCTACGTGCAGTTCGACCAGCTCGTCTACTACGACCGGAAGATCTCCGGGAAGCTGAGCTACGGGTCGGTGTCCGGCGTGTCCGGGATCCAGGCCAAGAAGCTCTTCGTCTGGCTCCCCGTGACGAGCATCAAGTCGGACTCGGGCTCCGGCATGATCGAGTTCTACGTCGGGGCCCTGTCGGAGAAGCTGCCGGCCGATCAGTTCGAGGCCATCCCTGCCTGCAAGAGCAACGCCTGCGGTGAAACCCCAAGGCAGCTTCCATGTGAGGTAGGGAAGTAATGATGGTGCCAGTTGTCAATCAATCGTTTTGTGATTCTTTGCAATTGCACGTTTTGGATTGTGTTGATGCGATTGGTAAATTGCAATTGACATGACATGGAAGATTCATTGATTTTTAGTGCAAAAGATTGGTAATTTCTTTCCTCGTGTTCTTCGGAATCGGGTCCGCTATCCGGTTGATGTCTGCACATGAATGTTGGACTTGCGATAATATGATCCGGGTCTGTTTCCAATGCAAATTCGATGCTGCCCTTTACTCGATTTCGGCTTTCCTCTTGCTTATGTGCAATGCTGAAGTAGCCTCTGTACTTTCTCCTGGAAATTCGGAGCTATATTACCAGTTCGAGCCAATAGTTTTCCTTCCCATCCCTCCGGTGTTTCTTCAGCTGGTTGTGCTGCAATAAGACACGCTCGCTCGATGAAACGGTTAATTCGCTCGAGAGATTTGTCATTTTCGAACTAGTAAATTTGATTACCTCGAAAACCAGCTAGACCCTGTACCTATGTGCGAGAAAATTCTCTGTGAGAACATAGGCAAAGAGGAATCTTTTGCGTTCGACTACTGACTGATATGGACAACGTGGTCATTAACACCCGTCGAGTATGAACCTATGGCCTTGGTGCACTAGTTTATGATCTAGTTTGAGTCAAATTCTAGTAATAACCTTACTAGCGGTCTAAGTATAGCCTGTCTGTGTTTTTCTATTTCAGTATGTATATGCTGTTGGCTCCTCCTATCGAATCGAAGCAACAGTTCTAAGTTTCTAAACTTTGAATTTTGGTTTCTCGCGTGTGCTTCTCCAATTCTCTGTGTCCTTGTTTTGTCGGTGAATGCTTTAACTTTATACCACTGAGGAAAGATCGAACAGTACCAGCTTCATATATAGACCAATGCTGGTACTCGTGGTGCTATTCCCTGTAGTTGGCAGATCTTGCTGGTCCTTGCACTTCTTAGATGATGAAAACTGTTAACGGATTGCTGAATTATTTTGGAGAATCTTGGACGGAATCTTGGACGAACTTACAGCATGCATGATTAAATGATTGTGTCCTGGAAAACCGTGGTTCTTGGTCATTGTATGACTTTTACTTCTACTGTTTTCTTGTTTGTTGGCAATCATAAAATCTCCATAGATCAATAAGTAGAGTTGCTGGTCCATTTTGAGGAGGAAAAAGTATTGTTGGAATTATGGTAAACAACTGTTGTTCATTGAAGTGCATTACATGGATAATCTGGGTTAAGCACCTGGTGGACGACTTGCAGTCTCATTCAGTTATAGGACGTAGTATTGTCGTTCTGCCATTCGACCTTTACTTTTAAGCCATATTACAGGTTTGGGCGAACTTTAATACCTCATTGCTGTCTGCATTTTCTTTTAGTTACAGGTAAAGGAGATCTGGCGAGACTGGAGGAATCCGCCATCAATTCGATGCTTTGGTGTCTCTCCTCATACAATAACAAGCACTCTTGTATATAGTTTTTAGTTGACACCGGATGAACTTTGTTATCCTTTCGTGGTGGAACTACTTCTGTTCCATGAATTTACCGGCTCCTATAATATAACATCGTAAATGTTGTAATTTCTTTTATGTCCTGCCTGCTGTCATGGGAAGGTTCTCTTCATCCCATTCTTCTTTCTTATGGAGGAGATCATGATTGTAATTTAATAACATTGGGAAACATATGGTTTGGTTACATTTACTTGTCGAACTTCTAATGCTTAAGATATTGCATCAAATCTTCGCAAGATCAATGATACAATGAGAAATGAGACTCGAAGAGGAGGAAGAAACCATAGAGGCGAGCCACGAAACCGTGGAGGGTAGTCCCGAATACAACATACACGTGACATGTGCATGATATGGTGAAAGCTTCTCTGCAGTGTACTCTTGAGAATTGAGGTACAAGTAACAGAACAACTTCAATAAAAAGAGAGGTAGAGATAGTCCGCATTGTGCAATTCATCACTGCCAACACAAATTGAGTATATACATTCTAAATGTGAAAATATGTATATTCACAAACATTACGAAAATCATACTACTGAAATAATCAAACAACAAAAGGCGCACGGCCCTGTAACCGCATGTCCTGGTCTATAATTACCTCCTCTCATGATGAATATAAATGAATGACATCAAGTTCTGTTGCTAAAACTGACAATGTACCTTGTCATTACAATTATATCGCATGAAAGGCAGAGTACATTTTGGAATACGGTGCCTCCAGTGAATCGATCTGTTGATTTGAGTCTTCCAAACCACCGATTTTACATTCTCAACTCTTGGCTCATCATTTTATCCAACGACCAATTGCTGCAGATTCTCTCCATAAACTGCAACTATGGCATATTCACAGGCGGCCCAAATTCTTGAGGGAAACACAGGCATAATGATCTGAACAAAATTCTAGAGAGTTTAATGAACAAGAACGCTGGTTCTTAGGCTTGAAGAACCTGGCAATGCACAATATGACTCTTTAAACCGCTCCGGCCGGCAATACTTGACCATAGATTAGTGACAAGTGTCCGAAATGACCTTTGGTGGCAATATTTTCCAGAGCTGAGGGTTCGCTCACGTACACGGACTTGAACATCACCAGATTGATGCTCATGTTGTTTATGATGCATGAAGCCCATTCACAGAGGAACAAGAGCTTAGGCCCAGAGTCGGAAAGCCTAGATGGAGCTTGCTATCTATAAATCTGCTCTATGAATCGGTGTCTTTATCATAAACCCTAAGCTTGCAACCATCACGCATGAATTCAAAGCAGAGCTGTCCATTTAAAGAGATGCTTGGGTTGCGCTAATCCATCATCCCACTAACTGCGGTCCATGTTAGTTTCTAGGATTATAGGCTTCGCTCATCACTTCCTGATGAGACCCGAGTCCTTTCAAGAACTATTTGCACTGTAGACAACTCCAATAAAAGGCACCATAGCTGCACTCATATCTGTGATAGGGCTCCACCGCTTGTTGGGTCAAATACTTCACCAGAACGGAGAGTCCTTTGTGTTCCCTCACACTCGCCACCAGCCACATAGAGACAGTTGTTTATAACACAAAAGCCAAAGAAGTGGCGTTTCCCTGAGCATCTCCGGTGCCTTTTGCCATCTGTTTGTCCAAGCATTGTAAAAGACAACCCGTCTCATAGATCCCCTAAGCGGATCTTTTCCTCCAAATAAGTACAATGGACCTCAGCACTGCACAGCCAAAGCCAAGAGCTTCAGAATACTCACTTGGAACAGGAGGAAGTGGCTGCCAGAGCTGATATGTAGGGTCAAAAGCATGCCATGAGATCCTTCCATCACGATCTCGTTTCATTACATATACCCATTCCTCTGCCAGTCCAAGACTCTTTCTCAGGGAGTAAAATAACTGCTTCTGACAACGTTCTTCCATCTTTGGCAAACATGGCGGAGCTTTATATGCTCGATGCGTAGGACCGAATCAGACAAAGAATTGCAAGATCATCAGGAAGGCCTGGTAAAGAGGGGGCTGCACTCGTCCTCTCCCTGCGCGAGTTCTTGGTTCTGTGTGCATTAGGGTTGATGTCAGGCTGTATGCAAATCTTGGAGCCTGGGACAAACTTCCTTGCGCCAACAACTGTTTTTAAGCTGGAATCGACTCTGCAATAGCATGATACAGAATCAACCTGCAAAGCATCAAACGGAAATTTATCACAATCGGCAAAATCATATTTTTAGAAAAGAAATCTAGATCCTTGATTTTTAAAGGTTAAGCTTTTTATTGCAACTCCATAGACAGAAGCCCTGCCTGAAAAAATTGGAGAACTAAAGGGGAGCAGCAGGGGAGCCGTGACTTCCGTCGCTTGCTAAACGTCAACACAGATGAGCTGGGTATTCGAGAGGCAGGACACGAGACAATGCCGGCAAAACACGAGAAAGGGAAGAAAACAGATGAATAAAAAAAAGGCAATCTCATTAGCAAACGCATTCCTACACCGCAATTCTCATCTGGGTATCCTCAACCACAATTATATGCACGGACGAAACGATCGCCAGCACAATCATCAAGATCACGCCGAAATCACCAATTTCAGCCACCCAAGTACACAAAACCCCATCTTTGCTCCCCACTTTCTCTAACACCAGACCGAAAACCAAAATCCAGCGAGCCCCCCAAAAGAGACAAGAAATGCTCAAAGAGATCCCCGACATGAATCCCACGAAGGCACACTAAAAAAGTAGAAACCCATGAAGTGGGAAGACCAAAATTGAGCTCTTACCAGCGGAGCTGGGCGCGGAGGCGCCGTTCGGCATTCCGGGGCTTGGCGTCACGACTCGTCCATTTCAGATTACCAGACCGCATAGAACGAAGGACTCAGCGTCCCGAGGTCGAGCGACCCAAGAGCGACCCAAGAACTCAGATCGAGGAAGCGCCGGAGCTTCAGTGGCGAATCTGATCGAGACCCAGAACAGAGAAAAGGGAAGAGAGGGAGGGGGAAAGGAAAAGGGAGCGCTTGTTGTCTTCCGGAACCCTGCAAAATGCGAGCGACAAACAAGACACGCGCACCAAAGGGAGCTCCCTTTACCCGAGTCATCGACTAAAGAAAAGAGAAACACCTCCCTCTCTCTCTCTCTCTCTCTCTCTGTGGGTATGGCAGCTTTAGGAGTGAAAAAATGGACACAGTGGTTAGATTAAAGAAAGGAGGAAAAGGGAAGAGAGAGAGAGAGAGAGAGGGATACAGTTTTTTTTTTTCTTGGGTTTAATTTATTGGGATGCATGGTTGGTCAAAATCTGCTGTCGTCGATCGAGAGAGAGAGAGAGATGAAGACAAGGAGGTTGTCGGAGTCTACTCGTCGTTACGCATCGGCAGTCTTTTAGGTCAATGCCATTCGCGAAGGGGCTTCCCCCTATTAAATGACGGAGGATTTTCCATAACCAAATGGTTTTCCCCACATTAATTTTTTTTGTAATATCTAGATATTTTTTTTGTGAATTGACTGAAATTCATTTTCTGTAATTTGGAAAGATGAATGGTTGTTCAAAATTTCTTTTAGAAGCACCCTTAGAGGCTTTTTAGTTTTACTCCTTTTGCCAACTTTCATGTATCCCGCTCTTTACTTTAAATTGGGAGCGAGATGAGAAATAAAATTGTTGTTTATGTACACATCTACTGTCAAGATGACCCTTGACTCACCTTGCATTAGTGGTGGAAATTTTTATTGCTGCTGATTTGATTGTATGATATATGTTCAAATTTCGAAAATTGGAATGGTTTATCACCGATTTCAATTAGGAGCATGCCAATAGAGTGAGAATGCTTGATCGTACCCACGAGGCCGAACTTTTTGTGATAGAGGCCCTCATCAAACCAAGTAGATTTAGGGGTATTTACAAATCAAGTAGCTCACTTATCAAATTCAACGAGGATGACGAATCCCAAAATGCCCAACCTCAATGGAAATGGAGGGGAGAGGGGTTGCGGCAGAGATGCAAGACGAAGGGAGATGGAGGAGAGAAGACGGAGAAGGCTCTCGAGATCGTCTTACGGAGGGGGTGAGATTATAGGCGATTGTATGTCGAGGTAAAAAAGACGGCATGAAGCCACAAAGACACGACGTGGTGGAGGTCCATTAGCCTACTGGTCAAATCAAATGTTTTATTCTATCCATTGTTAAGTGATAAATTATCGAACATTTCGTGGCCACACGACGTGGTGGAGGTCCATTAGCCTACTGGTCAAATCAAATGTTTTATTCTATCCATTGTTAAGTGATAAATTACCGGAACATTTCGTGCCCGAATGAGACTCACTCTTTCAATTTCTCTCCGGATTATGCTTATCTACCGACCTCAACCATAGTGATTATTGCTACCAAAGCCTTCTTCCTTGCTAAATGCGACAGCATCAAACTTGAAAATATCAAGCCTCTCGTGTTCTCATCTGGAGTCAAGGAGTGAGGTGTCATTCATCATGATCAAATCATAATTTTCTCGATTTGGCAATTGGTTTGACCACCTTTGGACAATTACTGTTTGATTCAATCATAAGGTGCATGACCTTAACATTTAGGAAGACTATAAGGTTCATATAAGGCGTATCTGTTACTGATTTTTTAACAAATTAACTAATTGGCCTTAAATCTTTTATTTGAAATGTCGATTCGATTAAATTTTTCAATTTTATTAATCTAGTCCTACATCTTTACAAGAAATTATAATGTAGTTTTTCTGATCAATTTTCGTCAAAAATCACTGATCGAGATGGTTCGGAGTCATTGTCGGCTATTTTACGTGCGCACCACCACATCGTGGATTGTTTGCAAAAACTCAGTCAAATAATCGATTGCAATTTCACATAAAAACGTTTGGGACTAAATTAACAAAACTAAAAAATATAGGATTGAATTGATATCCATATTATGGGTTTATGATTGATTGGACAATTTCTTCCACGATTTTCAAGAGCACAATTTCAATAATAACGAAAATGGTTGTCCGTCAAAACTTTAAAAAAGATCGAGCCGTCTCTGTCCCTTAGACCATTTCAAGGTTCCTATTTATTTTGACAAAGAAATTATAGAAAAAAAATTACAGTGTCACAATCAATGTCCAATTAATTAAGGAAGGGCAGCAGATCAATCTCGAGTAAGTTAATTCAACCGGCCTTAAAGAAAAAAAAAAATTAGAACTCGGACGTCATCAATCAATGCATCAATCGGCAAAGATGGTCTGTGTATAGTGTATGGATATATATATTTAACGTTTACTTGCTTCTTTGGCTGGTGCGGGCGTTTCAAAGGATTAGCTGAGACATCTGCAAGCTCATTGCACCCTCTCCTTCGAGGGTCTTCCCTTCTTATCCCTTCATGCCTCTATTTTCCACGCAACTATTCTTAACCTTTTTTTTTCTCTTTTTGCCTCTTGGGGTATTAATTTATTCTGGTGAATTGGTCTGCACATTTTGTCTTGCCTTATTTAGACAGATTGGTACCGGAAAAAGTCAAAATACTACAAACGAAAAGAACAAAAAGAAGAAGAAGAAGCAGAAGAAGCAGAAATGTCAATGCTCATGTTATGGGGGTGGTTTAACAAAATATCTGACTCTGTGTACTAACAAGGAGGTGGATAACGAAGCTATTTGAGCTAGAAATAATTAGCAGAACAGTGAACGTGACATAGTCAATTAACGTGAAAGAGATCGGCGAGATGATTCCATTATAATTAGATTATAGTTGCTTGAACACTTGCATTCAAGGGTTTCTCAAGTTGCTTGAACACTTGCATTCAAGGGTTTCTCAATCCTGGATATTACCCAAGCACATGAGAATCGATTGCAAGAAGAGTGTTTTCTCACGCTCTTGACTCTTTGGATGACGGATCTCAAAGTTCTCCGGATATTTTAGAAGTTCTACATATAATAAACTCAAGAAATGAGAGTTTTTTAGAACTTTGGAATTGAGGTCGCACCGTGCGCTTGCGAAAATAGGCACGGGCGTCCGGCTACTACATTGAAAGCACCATGGGTTCCAAACGTCATCCTGTTTGGGCACCGGTGGAGCATCTCGAAGTTTCTTCATTAATATTATATATGGTATCAAGATGATAAATGGTTTAAATGAAATATTTTATAATTTCGGCAAAGCACGACTCTCTCATTAAATTTGTTAAGATAGGAAAATATCTTTAAAATATGCTTTCGGAACCGTGATATTTAAGTATCTGACTTTGTAGAGAGATTGAATCTTTTAAAGGGTCAAGAAAGGCAACACAGTTGAAATTGATGAAAATGCTTTGCTGGTCAAACTTTATAAGAACACGAATTTATTAGTTTCCGAGCAGTATCAGAATAAGTTGCAATTGAGATTAAGCAATTAGTAAAATGATTTTACTAACTTCAATGTGCATAAAGCAAATAGAAATTAGTAGATGAGATGTTATAGGAGATTAATGATGAAAAATATGTCGACATAGAATTATTGGGCGGGATTGACGTGCCTAAAAATATATATATTGGGTAATTATTTCGGTGGTTCCAAAACATTTTTCTAATTTATTGACATATAAAACCAACACCAGGTTCCTCAGTAGTCATCGAAATCACAAATATCTTTTGGAGAATTACCTTTTTGCCCGTAACCTCACTTTCACCAACCATTTGTCACTAACATAGTGTCCCACATTCCTTGACCTATTTCGGTACTTTTCATATTACATCATTCCTTACGTCGCTTCTATTAATTATAACCCATTAATGCTGTCTAAGCTTACAAATCAAGCCTCCTCATTCGTGCACCTACTTGGCCAGTCATGCTCTCTAATCTTCCAAATCATGCTCCTCATTCGTACATTTGCCTCGGTCGAATCATGCTCTCTGTGTCTCCACCAGTACAATTCATCGTCCTCTTCGCACAGCTCATCTCTTGTACATTTTCTTCTCTATCAAAACTAGAAGCCGTACCACTTAAACATACTCATGATCCACTGATTTTTAGAATTATGCAAGCTAAGAGTAAGGAGATGAAATTACTCTGCTCCATTTAACTAAACAAGTTTCTTTGAGGTAAGAGTTTCCCTCAACATTTTGGTCCCCTTGATATTGTTAGACTAAGTGTTTGATTGGCTTAACTAGGGTCAATTCAAGATTGTCTCACTTGATTTTAAGATGGATGAAGGTCTTTGTTCACACAAAGCTTCTCATCCGAGTAAGTAAATCTCTTGGTGCTAAAATGGGTTGATCCACTTAGTGCTCTTGATCCTTGTTTAATTTTAGTTTAAACGATGGATAATAACATAGATCCATGTAGTTAAAAGAAATTAATGATTATATGATAAGCTAATAAGACTAAGACTATATGTGTGAGTGATTTTACATTATTAGCACCATGGTTATTGCTTTGTTTATATAAGACTAAAACAATGTCTATTGTTTCCATGTAAATTTGCTGCTAGGCGAGACTATATATTTAACTCATCTAAATGTATTTCTAGAATAAAAGCACGTGGAATGATTTCAAGGGGATTTTGAATAATTTTGATAAGTGATGATGTATTTGGTAACTATTATATTTCTAAGAATGATTTATGCTTCTAAATATATATATATATATATATATATATTATATGCTATATATATATATATTTCTTCTATACAAGTTTTTGAGTATTGGAAAGATTTGTAATTGTCCAAAATTTTTATTCTGGAATAGAAATACTTTTTGGTACAACTCTCAAATTTTTTTATGACTTATTTTTTTAATATTTTAATAATTTTATTTCATTTTATTTCTCTTTTTTCTTTCTCTTCTTCTTCACATTGTGTTGCCAAACACAACGATAATGTGTTGGCTAGACAAGAGTTGGCGAGGTCGCTGGCCTTGACCTTGCGATGGTTGGGCAAGGGCAACCCTCACTAGAACCTTGTTTAGCCTATTGCCGCCATGGCGATGGTTGACAACCGGCTAGGAGAAGAAGAAGAAGGAAGGAAAAGAAAAGAAAAGAAAAGAGGGAAAAAAAAGAAAAATATTTGGGTTGGATTTTGGAGTTGTTCCTACAAAAATAGAATCTACTTTTGTTTTACTTTTTTGATTATTTTCTAAATGTATTCCCGAGAACAAAAAAAATTACCAAATGGAATTATGTTCTTTTTTTGTTTTGGAAAAAAAAAATAGAATTAGACATTGTTTGTCATGTTACCTAGTAGGCAAATATATTAGAAAAAAAGGTGTTCTTTTTCCCTCTCTCGCTCGAGAGCTCTCCTACCTTCTATGGTAGCCGCCCCAAACCCTAAATTTTGCCTTCTTGTTTTTGTCCAGTAAACCCAAACCCAAAACCTACTATGTAATCTTCAGGTCGGCTTTGCTCTTCTTTTCCCTTGGATCGTGAAGATGTCGACGCATCCTCGATACGCGAGACTTAACGGTTTGTCTTTAGTTGAATAGCTTCTGTGAGGGATCTTTCGGGTCAGTCTTGGAGTATCTTTCGTATGGGGCTTTCTCTCTTAAAACATGGCCGGATGATTACGTTCGATGGGATTTCTGCAATGGAGGGAAGATGGAAAGTGGGCAAGGTCTGGTTTTGATTTACGGCTCTTCTAGTGAAAAAGTGGGCAAGGTCCGTTTCGATCTCCGGCTTTTCTAGTGTTTTTTCATCATAACCGCTATTGGGGAGTTTAAATGGATGAATTGGGAAAAAGACGTCGCCTAGCCTTATTGTGCAAGAGACTTGGGAATTTGCGAACGAGGTGGATGCCCCGCCTTGGGAAAGAGTTATTTCGTAGGAGATGCTAGATGAATGTAAACGAACGGTGTTTGGTAAGGGCGTATTCGGAGGAAATATAAATTATCGGGCATTTCTTACCACTATGACGCGAGCTTGGAAGGTAGACTCTTCCGAATTTTGCGCAACGCGAATATGATATCTTATCCTTCACCTTTGAGTCCGAAAGGGACAAAAACATAATATTAGTGAACAGCCCATGGTCCTTTGCGAGCAATTTACGATACTTAAACTCGTGGGAGCCAAATAAACTTGCGCACCGTTATAAATTTACAAGCTATGAATTTTGGGTTCAAATCCATGGTCTACCAATCGAATGGTGTAGTGAAGAGATTGTGTCTCATGTTGCCAAAAAATAGGAGGTGTAAAGGAAGCAAAAGTGGAGAAAAAGGAGTTGCGTTTCGAAGGTGGGGAGAGCTAGAGTAGAATTGGACTGGCAAAACCTTTGAAACCGGGTATTTTATTCAAGATGGGAGAGGAGAAGGTTTGGTTGGATTTTAAGTATGAGAGGTTACCTAGATTCTGCTACTCATGCGAAAGAGTTGGGCATTTTACAACCACTTGTGAAGAAATTCCGTATGATGTGACAAAAATTGAAGATAGGAAGAAAAGTAAGTTTGGCAACTGGCTCAAAGCAGAGGTGAAAGAGAATAGCCCTTTTTGGGAGATATTTTATGATGAAAAGGTGGCTGAAGAAGAGATGGAAATGCGGGGAAGACAACATCATATCCTCTCATGACACTCAAATAGTTATATTTACGGGAGAGCAAACGAAGGAAAAAATTCAGAACAAACACAATCTCTAAACGGGGCACAAATGGATGTAAGTTCACCCGAACACCAAATGGAACAGCAACGGGGAAAGGAAAAGGCATTATGAATATAGATGAACCAAAACAGCAAATCCGAAAGCTGTCATTTCCTCTTTCTTGGAAAAAAATAGGTTTAAAGAAGGAAAGTAAGATCATGAAAAGTTCACCAGCAAAGAAGTTAAAGAGGTATACTCCTTATAATCCTTCAGTTGTGGATTTGGCTAGTTTGGATGAAGCAAATTTGCAGGATACTCCTATCAGTCTTTCCGAAGAAACCAGGAGACGGGCTTTGGTGGCTAGCCCAAATAAGCCACCGGGTTACAAATGAGAGCGATTCTTTGGAACCGTCGGGGTTGGGCACACCACGACGGTTAGAATTTGAGAGCCATGGTGGCTCGAGAACGGCCCAATTTAATCTTGTTAATGGAAACAAAAAACAAAGAAACAGACCACCGGCCGTTGCATCGTGGATGGTAGATCCTTTGTTCTCCACCGCGGAGGCCAAGGTTCGAAGCCCCTGCGAAGCAGGGAGGCTGAAGCGCTGTGTGGTGACTTACACGGTAGCATGGGGTGGTGGTTTCACCTGTGCTGCCCCTAGGTTCTCCCCCCTCGGCTTCGGGGGTTTCTGGATCATCAAAAAAAAAAAAAAAAACAAAGAAACAGTGGTAGCTCGTCTTAAAAAAGACAAGCTAAGTTTAAAAATAGTTTTGTGGAGGAATCGAAAGGCATTGCGGGGGATGGCGGTTTTATGGAATGAGGAAATGGTCATGGAAGTGGAGTTCAGCTCTCAAGAAATGATAAATTTGATCTGTTTTGATTATGAGAGTAGGATAAAAATGCAGATAAGTTGTGTGCATGCTCCGAACATATATGGGGAAAGATTACGGCTATGGAGAAACTAAGATAGATAGCTTCTTCTAATACACTCCCATGGGTGTGCATGGGGATTTCAATGAAGTACTTTATTATTGGGAGAAAGTGGGGAGAAGGATGGCAGAATTCTAGAATGCGGGCGTTTCAAAATTATATTCATGACTATTTGTTAATGGAAATTGACGTAAAGGATGCGCGTTTACTGGTCTAATAACGAGAGAAGGGGCTGATCTGGTCAAGGAGAAATTGGATAGAGTATTCGCTGCGATGGATTGGCAGCTCATGTTCCGGAGGCTGAAGTTTTTGCTCGCCATTTGTGGGGTCCGATCATAGTCCACTCCTTGTGGTGAGTAGTGCTGAATCTGTCCAAGAAACAAAAAGATTTTAATTTCAAAGCCTTTTGGGTTGAAGATGGTGAATGCGGGGAGATAGTTAAACATGCATGGCAATCTCAACTTTGTATCCATGGAGGATTAAGCGATAAATTATATTCCACCAGCCAAGCATTAAAAGCATGGAGCAAAAGGAAATTCCCCAATAATAATTTCCGTATTACGGACACTAAAGAAGGAGCTTCAATCCATAACAAACAGCCACCGGAGTTATCAAGATACAAATAGGGTCAAGAGAATAAAAGAAGAGCTAGAAACCTTATGGCGTAGAGAGGAAATGTTTTGGGGTTTGAGATCACGGGTCAATTGGCTTCGTTGGGGAGACAAAAATACAAAGTATTTCCATGCAGCAACGATCCAAAGGAGACAAAAAAATAGAATTAATATGCTGAAAAATGCAGAAGATTAGTGGGTCAGGGGAAAACAGCAACTTCAGCACCTCACCATGTCTTTTTTCCAGGAGCTATATACATCGGTAGGGCCTCGCAACTACAACCCGGTACTGGATCAATGTCCTATGCTAATAGGAAATGATATAAATGAATGTTTAGTGGCGGAAGTAACTATGGAAGAAATTCATGCTGCTGTTTTTCAACTAGGAGCTCAGAAAGCCCCTGGTCCATATGGTTTAAATGGACTTTTTTATCAGCATCACTGGGATATCATAAGTCCTGACATATTAAAGGAAGTTTGAGGTTTTTTTTCTTTCGGGAGTATTGGAACCAGCCCTTAACAGAACACATATTACGTTAATCCCAAAGACCCCCCATCCGGAGACACTTGATCAATATCGCCCTATTAGCCTATGCAATTTTGCCTACAAAATTATAGCAAAAATCTTAGCGAACAGACTAAAAGATGGCTACCTATGCTGATTTCGGGAGAGCAAAGCGCATTTGTTAGTGGAAGACAGATTCAAGATAATATTTATATTGTACAAGAGGTGTTGCATCAATTGAGAAAGAGGAAAAGGAAAAAACATTTCCAAGCGGTGCTGAAACTTGACATGAAGAAAGCCTACGACAGGATTGAATGGGATTTTTTAGAAGGCTGCTTGCTGAAAATGGGGTTCTGTGCTAAATGGGTTCATTGGATAATGCAATGTGTCACCACAGTCACTTTTAGTATTAAGCTTAACGGGGAACCTCTTCTTGCTTTCGCTCCCACCAGAGGCATTCGACAAGGCGATCCTCTATCACCCTATCTATTTATCTTGGTAGCAAACAGCTTATCAACTTTGATGGGAAAGGCGCTACAAGAAGGAAATATTAAGGGAATCAAGTTGAACAAATTCTGCCCTACTTTAACTCATTTGTTGTTTGCGGATGATTTGGTTTTTTCTTAGATGGTTCTATCTAGGAATGCCAAAACATTGCAGCTGTCATTAATCAATATTGTTATGCCTCGGGACAAGCCATCAACTTGAATAAGTCGGGAATCTTCTTTAGTAAAGACTGTCCACCTTCATTAAAGGACAATATGAAGAGAGAATTAAGGGTGCCAAAGAGCTAGAACGAAACGGAAAGTATCTCGTGAATACCATCTGATTGGGGAGCATCGAAGAGGCAAATGTTTGGGTGGATTACGAATCGGATCAATATGAAATTGGAGGGCTGGAAGGAGCAACTCATATCAAAAGCCGGTAAAGCAATTCTCCTAAAATCGATGGTGCGGCGGTACCACAATATGCCATGTCGGTTTTCAAAATTCCGGTGTCAATTTGTAAGGCTATAGAGAAAAAAATAGCTAATTTCGGTGGAAAAACAGTGATTCAAAGGCTGGTTTGCATTGGAAAAAATGGGAAATCATGAAGCTGAGAAAAGATAGAGGAGGAATGGGTTTTAGAGATGTTTACTTCTTATTAATAAAGCTTTATTGGGGAAACAAGCTTGGAGGTTGGTAAAAAATCCGGATGCGTTATGGAGTAAATTATTGAAAGGGCTGTATTTTTTGTCGTTCAGATCTTTGGCATGCTGATACAGGTTGTAATCCTTCATGGGGATGGAAAAGTTTGCTTATTGGAAGAGAGGCTATTGCAGATTAAGTCGGATGGTCGATAGGAAATGGAGAAACGTTAATATTAGAACAGACAAATGGCTGAAAAGAGGATTAATAGGAGGGCGGCAAATAGAAATGATCCCTAGCAAGTCTCGGAACTAATCCTCACGGAGACACAACAATGGAATGAACCACATACAAAATCTTTTTGATGATCGAGACTACTCAGGAAATCCTTGCAATACCAATCAATGGTCCCTTTTTCAGTGACGAATTAATATGGACGGGCATAAAAAACGGGTCTTTTACAGTCAAGAACGGCTATAACTTGCTCAGAGATACCAACACAGCAAACAGAACAACTGAGCACCCTTCTTCCTCATATCAAACTCCAACAAATTATGGAATGCAATTTGGCAAATGAAAACCAGCCCAAAAGTGAAGTTATTTGTATGGAATGCTTGTCAAAATGCTATACCAACCAAGGAGAATCTATGGAAAAGAAAGATCTCACCGACCGGATGTGCGATCTCTATAAAGCCAAGGTGGAAACGGTCGAACACACCCTTCTCCTTTGTCCATGGGCTGCCAGAGTATGGAACAACCCGGAAATCAACCTGCAAATAGATGCACAGGAAGTTAAACGAACAGATGAATGGTTGGTAAAATTTATAAGGAAACAGTCGCACCTCCCTTCTCTGGAAACAATCGGCAATCTTCTATGGCAAGTCTGGAAGGAGCGCAACAATTATATTTTTCGAGGAACCAAACCAAGGGTCTGCAAAGTCATAGATCTAGCAAAATCTCAGCAAAACAGCTACCAAAAATGGGGATGCGAGCACGCACCAGCTGGAAAAACGAAGAACAGCCGAACCTACTTACGAGCTCCGAAAACTCATGGCCGTCTCAAGCTTAACGTCAATGGGTCGTTGGGGAAGGATTGACGGAAGGAGCGGTGGCTTTGTTCGTTATGCAGGACTCCTTCCCGGCACCCTCTTAGATGGATTCACGAAGTCGGTATGGCGGAGACGATTTTGTAGGTTGAAACCCTAGGGGTTCTCGAAGCCCTAAAATTTGTGAAAGAGAAAGAACTCGGTGAAGCAGTTGTGGAGACTGACAGCAAAGTCTTGACCGACAGCTTGATGCACGAACAGCAGATGGAGTGGAACGCACGTGGGGCGCTGAGTGAGTGTTGTTCACTTCTACAGCAGTTGCCGCGAGTGGGCCTGGTTCACTGCCCACGTTCAGCAAACTCAGTGGCGGATTGGGCCGCACGTCACCAGCGTA
Source organism: Eucalyptus guilfoylei (assembly GCA_016097605.1). Lineage (NCBI taxonomy): Eukaryota > Viridiplantae > Streptophyta > Magnoliopsida > Myrtales > Myrtaceae > Eucalyptus > Eucalyptus guilfoylei. The sequence goes on from CM027869.1 coordinate 24,571,436, forward strand.
TGAAGACAATTCCTCCGAATTGGTGGGCTTCCCCTCCCTCTGCCCTTTGGGCCCTATTATGTGTTGACGCTCCAGTAGTGGGCTTTCGCGGTTCTCCGCTTGTGAAATAAATAAAATCTCCCTTTTGACAAAAAAAAAAAATATTAGAGAGATGAGGCTACATACTAAAAGGTTAAAATGGTAATTTTGTGTAATACACAAAAAATCACTACATATAAATGCTTTTATTAAACCACTGGGGGTTCGCCCCAGTGGTCACCCTTCCAACTTGGAAGGGAGAGGTGGGGGGTTCAAATCCCCACATTCTTAGGGGGGATTAGGGTGGGGATGATTTCATTTCGGGAGTGGGTTTCGACTCCCACGCTCAGAAGGAGGCGGAGTAAAAGTCGAGAATGAGTGTTAGAGTAAGACCGACAAAAAAATGCTTTTATTAGCATTGGACTTCATTAATTAAAATGATTATTCATTAATGATTAAAGTAGATGAATTAAAGGACATGAAATCTGGTAAAAAGTCTAAGTATTGTAGAATATGGGCTATTTTGTGATTTCAAAAAGTAAGAGTTTTTTTCCCCTAAAATTGAAAATTTTGCGAGCTATTTACATGTTAAGATGCTTCGATGGTAAGTCTTAGTTAGTTTGACAAGTAATTGCCTAATCTAGACAATTTATCTAACTAACCAATATTTGGAAATTGCTAAAGTAATATGACAAGTGAGTTATTTTGGTAATTTTATGACATTTAGGACATATAAAGTTTTTTTTATTAGGGTTCGTTCTTTTCTCTCATTGTCAATAAACCCCCTCATCTCCAAAAAATTCTACTCTCTTTTGAAGCTCTCCTTTGTTTTGGGAGTTTGTGTGCATAAATAAATTTCTACAGTTAATCTTAGGTAAACGTAGAGACCAATTTTGCTATTCGTCCAATTGATAGCCATAGAGGAGGATGATCGTGATCCGGCTCCACAACCTTTATGAAATTAAGCCCATTTCCTCTTCCAATTTAGATTTATATCTAGATTTAGGGGTGTTACTCTCCCGATTTAAAATTAGATATAGTTTCGGGAGTTCCTTGCAGGTATTTGATTCGTGTTATTTCAATATATTGATGTTAGTGTCTTTGCACGATGATGGTAATGAGGATATTAAACTTATACATAAACTACAAACCATTACAAATAGAGCGGAAAATCTCAATGTGTGTGCTCATTGTTGAATCTGTTGATGATCGATCACTGGATGGTTATGGTAGCGAACCTGTTCTTGAGGGATAAGAGTGTGTTTCTAACTTTTCCAAGGTATCAGCATTTTCTTCTACTTTCCTTCTCTAGGGAAAATTGTCATCCCTCTACGATCCTACATCCAAGCCTTGTGTCTCAGGTAGTGCATACATCTTAACACATCACGAGCTAAAACTATCTTAGCTAGTGAATTTCTCAAACTCAAACTTCACAGAAGCCATAGCAAAAATTACCAACATATAATTCCCAGAATCAACGACAATCCATACTTTAAAGTCAATTTGTTACAACTAATGAGGAATTATGGATGAATGAAACGATTTGAGCAAGAAATTAATGGTGGAAAAGTAAATTTAACATTGCGCATTTATGTGTTTTGGGGATATGCATCATGAAGAAAGCTCGATAAAATAGTTTCACTATAGTCATTAAGAAAAGAATACAATTGTTGGAACACTCGCACTTTATTGTTTGTCAATCCTGGACAACTCTCAAACTTACAAGGCTCAATCACAAAAAGAAGTTTTCTGAAGCTTTCAACTCTCCCAGAGGACAGCTCTCAGAATTCTAGGTTTTTCACAAGTTCTAATTTGAATGGGGCCGTCTCGGCACCTCGATTACACTGGAAAGCGCCCTAGGTGTTGGATGTCGTATGGGCACCTGGCCAATCTTGGTCAGGTGCCCTCTTGGTGTCTTGCTTCGTCCAGGTGCTAAGCGAGCCATCGATCGTTTACCATTGTCTCCATGTCCTTGCAAAGACTCCGATTGTCCCAATGATCACAAATTATGTTCTGAATCGAACGGGAAAGTTCGAGCCTTAATCAACTTGTGAGCCTATATTTGTTTTTTCGGTTTATCTTTCCTCCTATTAATAAAAATTCTGAGACTATTGTCAATTAGTTTTGTTTCTAACACCGTCAAGGTCTTGCCAATGAATGCACTTCTAGATTTTCATTAGCGCAATTGAAATATGGCAATGTGATTTGAGTCTTAACAGATACCCGCTACAATATAAAACATGATGGGTCTAGACTCCCTGTCGTTTAGGTGCTTTGTTCAGTTTTTACCATGACCTTAGTTAAGCTAAAGGGAAGCCATATTTTGAATTTATAGTCAGTGACGTTTGGTGAGAGTTAAGTGACCATAGAAGAAAGTTCGAATATCTTTGTGATAGGTTATCAGATGCAAGGATGTGAGCAAAGCTAAGGAATGACTTGATGCGAGCAAAGCTAAGGAATGACTCAATTGGATGAATTAAAAGCAGAGTTGCATGTCTGAAAATATCGATGAAGCTTTTTATACGATCACCAAAAATGATTTACAAATGCTCGGCCCACCTCGATGTTAGATTCGCAAGCATTCGGCTCTTTAAGAGCTTTTCCTTGTACGGTAGGTGGTGAAACTAGCAGCATTATCAGTACTTTATCAGCATGATGGATCCAATGAGAATAGTGCGAGACTTGTACAATCGTCCAACCTGAAGATTGTTTGCAAGCGCCTGGCTCAGGAATAATATAGAAAAGGAAATCCTTTTCTCTTCCCATCCCTTCAGTTACGCTTCAATTTATTCTCCAACCTCTGAAGTCATTTCGGGTTCCTGAGATCCACCGACGCCAATCGCGAATGCCAACCCGGGACCGATTGAGACGTTGTTTAATTATCTGGCAAGACTGCCTATTCTTGTGCGGCTTGTAGTCATTTCATTTTGTTGAAGAAATCATAGGAGACATGCCAAGAGTTTTTGCACATTATTTATGTATGAACCCAATTCAAATTGTCATAGCATTAGCACCATAGCAATCGGAAAGTTATGCGCAGCGATCTTGCCTGATATAGGCTAATGTCTTGACGATCTTTGTACTTCTTTTTAGTTTGATACAATCCTTAAATTTTTAGAAAACGACTCAATAAAGTTTGGTCGAGTGTCTTCTTCGTCGCTAAAGCTGACTTGTTGCATGGTCCTCTCCTTCTCTCAAATCATCATCGTTGACATCTTAACTCGACTCTCTATCTAATCATCAAAAACTCTCTCTCTCTATTTCTCTCGTTAAACACCAATTAAGGTCTTGCGACCTCAACATCACGTGATTCAAATATGAAATTGCAACTTCTGTATCTGAGACACGATATGTGAAGAAATATATGGTTAATTGAAGGACACATTTACCCGATTTTTCATGATATAAGGATTACGTCCAAAGTGAGAGTTTAGAAATCATATTATACGATGCGAAAAAGCTCTAAAGCTTGACGTGCAATTCCTCCATTTAAATAATGTATGAAAATGTGGCTCGATTAAAAAAAGGAAATAGTTAAATTTGTGAAAATTGCGAAACAACTTTCATACTAGTAAAATTGAACGCCCAGACAACTGTCATAAGGACTGTCAAGGCTTCCAACGTAAAGAGGAGATTTGCCTACCCGGATCGGTGAAATCTATTTTGCGGTTCCAAATTGCTGGAAATCATCGCTTTATATTCCATTTGGTGTTTCATCTATATTCTCGTCTTTACAATAATGAACAGATATGAAGATACAATTACAAATTGTATAAACAAGCCAAAATGTCAGTTTTCGCAATCAGAGAAAATGCCGTTTATTTTTAGATCCAACGCCAGTGAAAACAATTATTCCCACATTTACGGCCGGACCGATGATAGTCTGAAGGCCTTTTTTTTTTTTTTTTCAATTGATTGCTTAAATTAAAAAAATAATGTATTGTAAAAAAAATCCAAAATATTAAAAATCTCTAATTGATATACATGTGATTAATTAACCACAAATTAATTTTTTGAATCACAAAGAATCTTAAATTAATATAAATTTTCGGGTAGGAATCAAACGTAAGTAAATATATTATGAGTATATTAATTTAGGATTTTTTAATGACCTAAAAATTAATTGGAGAGAAATTTATGACAGATCTAGTAATTTGAAGGTGATCGTGGCATGAATCCTTAAAAGAAATTATGGGTCTCTATCGTTCCCTCTTCTTCGTTTCTACCAAGTGAAAAGGGCATCGCAAGGCCTTTCCCAATTTTTCAAATTGAGGAGGAGGAGGAGGAGGAGACGCGAGAGAAGTTGGCTACGCCGTGGAATTCTGAGGAGAGATAGATCCCGAGGAGGCGCGAGGATCAGGGAGGAGCTTCACAGAAAGAGAGAGAGAGAGAGAGCAGGAAGGGAGGGAGAAATGAGCTCGGATTCACTGTCCTCCTCCCACTCGCACGCCGGCATCGACGGCCACGTCTCCCAGCTGCTGCAGTGCAAGCCCTTGTCCGAACAGCAGGTGCCGCTTCTTCTAGCTCGCTTCCAATCGATCCCCCGCTCCAATCTGGGATTTTGTTAGGGGGGAAGTGGAATTGGATCGGGGGTCCGCGGTCGAATCGAAGCTCTCGCGTCGTTGCGATGCGAAGTTGCTTCTTTTTAATCTGTTTTTCCTGTTTTCTGTGTGTGGATTTGTGGAGTTGGTCGTAGCTTGGATTTTCTGCGATGCATCTCCTCGGCGGATCTACGGTTAGGTCGTGTTAGCGAGAAAAAAGAGGTCTTTTCGGGTAGCATGAGCGGGGCCGATTCTTGGGTTGCCCTTTGATTCCGTCTTTACGATTTACCAGGGTAATGTGTTGATGTTGCGGCAGGTGTGGTGAGACTAGACTTCTGATGGTTTTCCTTTTTCTTGATGTGGGTGTTTTTTTCCTCTGGGTAATGCTGTGCGATGTGAATAGTAGTTCTTGTCAATGTCGAATGGTGTCGATCTGTGGTTGGAGATCCTCCGTTAATTGAAAGATGTCTTGACGGAGCAATGTCTTGTCAGCGGTGATATTGCGACGAAGTTGCGTTCCATCGTGAGAATGAGGACTTTTTCTGCTGTTGTAGCCTCTTAAGAGTCTCCCGTTGCCTATCTTTGTCGTCACGGGATGTTATCATGGTGAGCAACATCTCGCCGCTAGTGATTTTAGCTGTTCTTTGTTGGACTAAATGTCTTATGTAGAGGGGCAGCCATAAAGAGGTGAGGGCTGAGTGTTGTAGAGATTGGAGACTGCAAACAGCTTCTGCAATTCTCAAGTGTATAACTAAGTTGGGGCAAATGCCTTTAAACCAAAAAAAAAAAAAAAAAAAAAAAAAAAAAAAAAATGCGCCACTTGTGTGTACATTACTAAGAAGCATTTAGAAAAAATTGAAAGCATAATGAGGCTTTGAAGCTGCTCAATTAAGCAATACAAGGCTTGGGGTCAACTTTAAATACTACCCTAGGTACAATAATTCAATTCAAGTTTCATAAACAATCATGCTGACTGTAAATTCACGAGTATACTGCTATGGAGCACTTTATCTTCGACTTTCGAGTAGCTTGACTCACTCAAGCCCTTATACTGTCTTATTTTGCTGGCTTTCTCTCTTTCTGGTGTGTATATCATGATGAGTAGTCAAATGATTGCCTTTGACTTTTGACTGAGAATGACATTATTGATTGTGAAACAGGTTAGAGTGCTATGTGAGAAGGCTAAGGAGATCCTAATGGAAGAAGATAATGTCCAGGTGTGTGTGGATATTATCACAAAAATTCCCATGCAGTGTGTGGAATCTTCCCACGCAGTGTACACTCTGAGTTGACTTTTCTTAATATTTTTTATGAGGTGCAACATATCTTGATTGTCTTTTCCCTCTAACTCTTGCATACAGCCTGTAAAAAGCCCTGTCACAATATGTGGTGATATTCATGGACAATTCCATGATCTGGCTGAACTTTTCCGCATTGGAGGGAAGGTGAAATTATTTTCCTTAGGGTATCTTGTTCGAAGAGTTGACACCTTCTTGGTGTCTTATGATGAATTTATCTTTACATATGAAAAGAAGTGGAATCGACGGTTAATACTATTGCCCCGGTGGTTTTTTTTGTTTTTCATAGAGAAGAACGGACGTGCTTGTTTTAGTGAATATGCTTTTAGCAACTGATCTAAGAAAGAATAGTCGTAATGTAATTGACGCATTAAGATGTTTTGCATGCAGTCTAATACTGACGATTTTATTTAAATGAAAATCACTCATGCTTGAAACTTGTGCTGTGTTTTGCATAGTTTAGATATATCATCCTCCTTATCATGATGAGCTTTCACATTGGTTATATGGTGCCTCGATCAAACTTCTTTTTTCTTTTCCCGGTCACACCAGATTGCAGAATGGTTGTTGGACCTTGTTTTGACATTTTCATCCTCTGAATAGATATCTGCATGAGAATTGCCAAACCTTTGTTCTTTAATGCTATATATTGTTGACTAGCGTAACTTTTCTTTGTGTAGTTAACCTTCTTTTGTCGTATAAAACCATTTGCTTCTTTGGTTACTTGTTTATACTTTTTTATATCTAGTTATGCGAATATGGTCTAATTGGAGTTTATTGCTGTTGATATAGTGCCCAGATACTAATTACTTGTTCATGGGAGATTATGTTGATCGAGGATATTATTCAGTTGAAACTGTTTCAGTAAGTATTTGTATTTCTTTCTTAAACTATCGATGTAATTGGCTTTACTTTTTAGATGGGGAGTCTCATAACTAGTTTCACTATTGAATTCTCTTCGGAGCATTCTCTTTAGAGAATCACAGCATACTCTTAGTGCTGTTAGTGGGTAATGTATATTCATTTGTTTATAATTATATTGATTCGAGGAACATTTTCAGCTCTTGGTGGCACTGAAAGTGCGTCATCCTCAGCGGATTACAATTCTTAGAGGAAACCATGAAAGTCGCCAGGTAGTCATTCTTCAAATTTAAGCGCTTTCAAGTTAATTAACAATGCTTTAGTGCATTTTGAGTCTTTTCTAGCTTCACAAATTAATCCTGCTCTGATTCTTTCTTATAAAGAGGTATCATCATTTTGGCCTCCTTGTTTACCTTCTCTGTGACATAAATTTGTCTCGTGTTCTTCAACCAATCTTTGATTGAGTCATTAGTTCTGATTTAATCTCATTGCATTTGGATTGCAGATAACTCAAGTTTATGGGTTTTATGATGAATGCCTGCGAAAGTGAGTTTCTTTCCATGTTCTTTTGGAAATTTTGTGCAGTACATTTTTGGATGTCTTTATTCTGATCATTTCTGTAAGACAGTTCATTCTTCATAGGCCATGCTTGTGTGCTATAAACTCACTTTGTTAAGACAGTCATAGGTTTGTTACTGTTTTAGATTGCCAATATTTCTTATTATTTGATAGTAGGCCCTTGGCATTTGGTAGATTGGTAATGTCTTTCGTGATATATTTGGTCTTATTTCAGGCCATAAAACAACGAGTCTGTGTGAACTTCTTGGAAGTTCCTTGATGAATGGTTTCATGTGTTCACCACATACATGAAAAGATGTTGTGAATGAGTACCATTTTAAGGGTTTGTACTTATTACTCAGTTATCTAGTCGGAGGTTTGGTGTTCCAGTGTGAAAATTTTTGCTTATATATTCGGTTGGTTTCAGGTTTTATTTGGATGGGTGAATTTAATATAGACACTCGGAGACTTTATCTTTTGGGTTCTCAGGAGGGTATATGCTTTATTGCTTTTGTGGTCAGATGTGGAGCTTTATTTTGAAACAAGTCAGCTGTCATCTCTCCTTAACATAATTGGAGAATGTACTCCTTTTTCTCTATCTGCAGGTATGGTAATGCTAACGTTTGGAAGATATTCACTGATCTTTTTGACTATCTTCCATTGACGGCCCTGGTTAGTCTGAATATATCTTTTAGCAGATTTTATATTTTTACCATTTTCGTATTTGGAAATACATGGAAAAGTTGAGACTTGTAAACCTTTGAGCTATTTTTCTGGGCTGAGGGAGTTGAATTGAGCACGACTGTTGAAAATTTTCCTGTGAGGACAGGGATGCTGCCCTTTTGCCATGCCTCGTGTGTTTTCCTGATCATTAGGATGATGCACTTACTATGACTGAACTGCATATCATATGCATCACCAATCTAATGGAGTGTCTGTTTGCATCTTTGGCACCATATGAAGTCTTCTTTTTCGTCACTTTGGATTGAAGTATTGCTCCTTTGACCCCACTCTCTCACCAAAAGCAGTGCATGTTTGCATGATTGTCTCAAATCGCAAGAGCCGTCATACTTTCCTACTGTCATATCAGTCCTAGAGTTTTAGAATACCGAAAAGAAAAGGTGGTACAGAACCTTTTAGTAATTTTTCCTAGCTTTTGTTGTTCAACCCCGTGTCCATAAGGGGGAGCGTTCCTCATGGAAAGTATTATAAGCATAAACAGAAAAGTGGTGTATTCTGTTCCAGAGCTACCTAGCAAAAGTGCTCAGTACTGAAATTTAGGTTTTGATAAGCTGTTTGCCATCATATTTGATACTTAGGGTGTGTGGATTCATGAAAAATAATTTGAGGGAATGACTTTGCAAACTTCATTTGTTTGGTTCGCAAAAAGTGGATAATCAACAGAAAAGCTTTTATGGTAAAGTACCAGACTTAAAATAGAGGAAAATGATTTCTCCATCGTAAAAGGAAGAAATTGTTTTCCTAAGCTCCTTAACTGTCAAGGAACCAATTATAATTATAATGGAGAGTAATTTCTGGAAGTACGATCTAAGCTTGAAAAGTTATCTCACATCAAGTATACCACCAAACAATTGAAGTCAGCCATTTTCCTTATGAATACTTTTCACAGAAAACATTCTTCCATCAAGAATTTTTTTGTGAAAGAAACGCCTTGAAAACCCTATTCCGGTGGTTAATTGTTTGGTGGTTAATTGTCTGGGACGTTGTTGTCTAATTTGCTGGGAGGAGTGAACTTTGTCCTTCTTCATTTGAAATAGCTGATACATTTGTCTTATCCAAGAATTTTTCTGTAGACTTTAGCAGTTCACATGCTGAGTCTTTTGGATTTAGGGTGCGAGTGGTTCAGCTTTCCCAGGGGACTTTTGAGGCATTGGGCTTTCAGCATTTGGTCAAGTGCTGAAACTAATTTTTTTCTTTCAAGACTACCCTCACCAATTCTTTAATTTTCTGATTGTCCCTCATGACTGTTCAGCTTCTTTGAGCTAGGGCAGCAGCCAGCGAGGGTGGCTGGCGAGGCTAGATCGGGCCGGCTAGGGGCTGGCAAAGTCGTAGGACGGCTGCTTGGGTCGCGGACACCAGGTGATTGCCTAGATGGCGACGCTTGAGGTCGCGTGATCCTTGCTGGGGGTCGCACGACCTAGGGCGATGGTCGCTGGTGCTAGATCTGGCTTGCCAGCAGCCATTGCCCTTCACCGGAAGGTTTTGATTTTTTTAATTAAAGAAAGAAAAAATTAGACTCAAAAGCCTTTAGCAAAAAAATATTTGCCAAACATTATTTAGGACAAAATAGCTTTACAAAGGATTTTTACCAAACGCAATTGCATTTCCTCAAGAAGATCAAAAGCATTTACATTTCCCAAAGGCTCATTTGCAAAGCCTAATCAAATGCACCCTTATTTGCCTTCTCTGCTCTCTCTCTCTCTCTCTCTCTCTGACAAGATGGTTGAATAATCACTGATTTGAAATTTTCTCGATCAGCCTCACTGTCCCAAAATTTGGTTCTCATGTATCAAGTTTATAATTCTTTTCTTTTGTTTTGTTTTGAAGGTTGAATCGGAAATCTTTTGTCTGCATGGTGGGTTGTCCCCATCTATCGAAACCCTTGATAATATACGTAATTTTGATCGTGTTCAAGAAGTTCCTCATGAGGGCCCTATGTGTGATCTCCTATGGTCTGACCCGGATGACCGCTGTGGTTGGGGTATTTCACCCAGAGGTGCTGGTTATACCTTCGGTCAGGTTTGTAGTATTTCATTTTTGCTATTTCTTCCTTTTTCCTACTTGTCATCATCCACAACCAAAGTATTCAATCGAGAGCCATAAATTTCAATGTTGTGTTGGATTGTTTTTGCAGGACATATCTGAGCAGTTTAACCATACAAATAATTTGAAGCTAATTGCTCGAGCTCATCAGTTGGTTATGGAAGGATATAACTGGGGTCATGTAATTACTTCCCTTCAAGCTGCAGATTTTTTTTCATTTGAATTTGTGATTATGACGCTTATGAAAAATAAATCATGTGATCTTGACAGGATCAAAAAGTCGTTACAATATTTAGTGCACCTAACTACTGTTATCGCTGTGGTAACATGGCATCCATCCTGGAAGTTGATGACTGCAATGGCCACACATTCATTCAGGTTTCTCTCTCTCTCTCTCCATATGCCTGCGCAAGCACTTATGTGCATGCATGCAGAAGCAAGGCACAATAGCTATAGGGAGAATTTGACATGCAATACTTGAACTAATATAATGCACTTTTGAACTCTGCAGTTTGAGCCAGCTCCAAAGAGGGAGAGCCTGATGTAACTCGCAGAATGCCAGATTATTTCCTTTGATGTAGCAGGCTTCAGGTAAGCATATCTTCTCGCGTGCATAGTTCCTTTCAAATGAGGTTGGGCTGGCGATTGAAGTTTCCAGAGCTGGAGCTTCTGGATGATGGTGCCTACTGGGTTTGAGGCATCTAAAATGTCAATGGCAAGGCATCTAAAATGTTACTGGCGGGGCTTTGGGTTGAAAAGGAAGGGCAACCGTGCAGGAAATGGTGCAGCGACAACTTGTAATTGTTTGCCTTTTACCCTCTATTTTCTTAATTTTTGACATACTTGTTTTCTGGGAAGACTGGCTGCGAGATCAGGCTTGTAGAGGAAGACGGGTTTTCTTTTCTTCAAATGAGTGATTTTCTTTGCCTTCCTTGTCAGTTCTTTTGGCTTTAGTTTTGATGTACGAATGTTCTGGGCTTAATTGAATGGGCAATTAAATTTAGAGAAACATTCTGTTAGAAAGAAACTCATATGATCTATCAGCCAATGTGGATTTTGGTGGGGAACGATATTCTGATTTCGAATTTACAACAATTGATGGATTGAGGTCTTTGCTGTGGCCAGGATCAAGAATGGTAGGTCGTTTTCATTATTATGGAGTCTGTCTCTCTCTCTCTCTCTCTCTCTCTCTCTCTCTCTCTCTCTCTCTATCTCTCTCTGAATTGTGAATTTGCACTGAAGCGTGCAAGACTGCTCTTGCTAAGTGTTGTAAATTATGTCTAGATGCTGAACCAGCTGAAAATGTATGTTGCGTGGTTCTTTACGTTCAAAGCCTTGTATTAATCATCGTCTGAACCATTCGACTGTCAACATCCCTTGAGCCTGTGCACACATTGACATCATACTAAAGCCACACATGCAGGTCGACTCCTGCAAAGGCATGAACCGTATCAAAGTAAGCATGTACAAGATTTTACCCGAGCCAATAAGCATAAATATAATGCTAGCCAAAACCCAAAAAAGAACAGGGAAAAACGCTGTATATTTTAGTTATTTTACCTGGCAATGATGAAACATGTCATTATATTGGCAAGAATCCTTTGGTATGATGCGGTTCAGTGGCAATGTTGTACTACAACTTCCGTCAACCAAAATAATAATCGCTGACCCAAATTAGCAAAATATAATACAAGCGAAAGTGTAACCCTTGGCGAACCATGCCATCATACCACATCAGTTCAAATTTCCACTGGTAGTGAGGTATACAGTAAAATTTGCAATCCTACAACATAATGCATAAGCTGAACTGGGCCGCTGTTGGTTCAACCGTGGTGGAAAATTCTTCTGAGAGTTTTAAATTCGAATGTTCCTTTGGGTTTGAGGCTTTACATAAAATATAAAACACTGAAAAAACGAGAAATAATTTCTGTCGTTCAGTCGTCCCGCTTGAAAATAAATGTTATGGGCTTAAATGCGGCCAACACCACTGCAACTTTACATGCAATGAATCCAATCATCCCAACAATGAGCTCTTCCGACGTTAATGCCACAGGGACCTCACCTGAGCTGTACTTGAGTACTCCGAAAAAAACAGTTGCTGCCAATGCCAGAGTTGTTATTGGACCCTTCAACTGACGAAACGCTTGATCAACAGAGTTCCTAGAGATTGTTGCGGGAGCAGGCAATTCGTCTACGGATCTTTGCAATATCAACAGATAGACAAATCCTCCAAGCCCACCAGTTAAGAATGCAAGAGCATCCTTCTCACCGGCTGAGACAGACGCAACTGCTGTGCCGACAGAGACCAGCATGGCATCGTAGAGTAACAAGGAAAGCTTCAGATCTGCATATTCCTGCATGCTTTCCTCACTAGACATTTTAGGACTAGGAGAAGTCGATTCCTGCATGCTATTGCTCAACAAGGTGTGTGAATCTCCAGACAATTCCTTGACAAGGGAAGGTCTAAGTTCAATCATGGAACTATCACTTCCTCCCCAATTAAAATATCATCAGCTTCAAAATCATACTGGTAACCCCCATACTGTATTTCTTTTGCAGTGTGCTCCTCCAGTGATGGTTGGCGGGCATGAATAACAGAGAGAGTGACACGACCTAATCTCCATTGGCCTGATCTTCATAATGAAAAAGAGAAAGTTAAGATTGACAACAAGATCATAAAAAAGATAAAAAGCTAATGCTGTTAGGGAAGTTAAGTGGTATGACTTATTGCATTTTTGACCAATGGGAAGACATTCCTTGCAAAATCATTAAATCACTGGTGGAGTTCGACAATCATAACAACATAGTGCATCAAATGACTAGCTGGTGATGTTTACTAATGGAAAGTTGACATGCTGAATGACCACCCAAAACTAAACTGTCCAGATCTACTCGCATATATAACTGTAGACCTATGATAGTTCTCCCTCATTGAAACTGCTGCAATAGATAACCTATGGAACTGACTATATATACATATGTAAGAATGTAATGTCCTTTCATCGATGTACAGCAATTCCACAGTAGGCAAACCTGATTCAAGACTAATCCAGAGAGCTTGAGGTCCTCCAAGCTTGGGTCCTTTAAAAGTGAATTCATCAACAGAAGCTCTTTGAAAATGAAGAATGTTATGATCAACTTCTTCCTGCCGTTCCACTGAAAACTCAGTCAATGGAGTTGCAGATAGCCTTTGTAATAACGAATGTCCATGTTCATCGATCAAGCAGAGCAGAATTCCAGCATTGACATCAGTTAACCCTGAACCATACATCCTACTTGTATGTAGCTTAATCTTGTACAAGGATTGAGAATTGCCAACATCGCCTAATAACATTTTCTCTTCTTCTGAGTGTCCTGAGCAGAACTTAATCTCTGTGGTTGGAAAAAGACGGGACGGTTTTGCATAGTCCTGAAAATCTAAATGCAGAATATGTTCCACAAGAAAGAGGTAAGCATATGGCCAAGAAAAACAGAAAAGAAGCTATTAGGTTATCCAAAAATTTATATAACTGTTATTCCAAACTGCAAATAAGATAGCACCTAACCAAGAGAAAAGCAGTGGTTACAATTGACAAAGGAAAAATTAAACATGTGACACTCTTATGATTTAGTACACAGGATCCTTTTGCGGTTTTGGCTTCAAAAATTGGAAAGCATCAGGCAACAATGTCAAACTTTCCATGAAGGACTGCCACTGGCCTAAGGAACAAAAATAGAAACGTAAGTGGGAGCTAGTTGGCCCTACTTCTCAGTACCACTTGCTAACCAGTCTATTAATTAAGTTCAAATCTGCTGACAAAGGGAAAGGGAAATGTCATGCGTAAAAACTTTAAAAGTAATATATCCACGAAGACTATTGATTAAAAGTTTGAAGGGCCGCTTGATACAGAGGTCTCGTATTGAATTTTTGACTGCAAAAGTCAGACAAGGCTACAACCACGGAGAAATGTGCACAGTGCTTCTAGGCTTCTAATATTGGCTCTGCATTCTCTTGATTTTTTCCAGACAACACTGAGGGGAGATGTTGAAGACAGACACACTTTGCACAGACGAAGGTCACTCACTTCCTAATATTTGCCACTTTTTGAAGAGGGTATGCCAATTGTTTAAAACATTTATTATTGTCAAGGGTGAAAAAACAGCCACAAAGGGTGTGGAAGTAGGGGCTCCTAGGGACAAAAACCAGCCGGCCTGCCTCATCCAGCAATGCAACAATACACCTCATGGAAACACTTATGCCATTTCAAAGATAATTGAAGCACAATTCATGCCACATATAGAAACATAACTGCAGGAAGAAGGCAACTGAAGCAATCCTGGTGTAGCATTCGAAATTCTATACTATGAAAAATGCAGCCAAACCTAAGGAAACTTGTAACTGAATTCCACATCAGAGCCAACTAAACAAGCTACGAAAAATTCTTCACACTGTAAAAGCAGGACATTTTATAGGATTTGCCAAAAAGCAATGCTACACTTCTTAACACTGGTGTATAAAATTGGTCCACTAAAAGATGGGTTAGACAGAGAGTATCCCTTTAAAAAATGGGTCATATTCAAGAACATTAACAGTACGAGACATCGCAATTTAGTAAACCAGTCTTAATAAGTGTAGCCATTTCCCTTTACCAAACTAATTTACACCGAGTCCTCGGATTTTCCCAGAATGGAAGATGGCTCTATTCAACTAGTGCAGCAACAGAAGACAACAACCAAATCTCAAAAATATTCTATTTTTACGATATTTTCACTTCGATTCCAAAGAAGTCAAGAAAGCGAATAGCCGCGGCCATTAATGGCGGGAAAAAAAGAAAAAGAAAAAAGAATCGACCACAAAGAAGATGAGCCGTGGAACCTCCAAACCCAAGATTCAGATTAGAAAACTATCACCAAGCACGACACATGGTCGAACCCGAAAGAACCACGCGGTCGAGCGAATCGAAACCGGCGCCAGAGCGACGAACGTCGACCGCGACGCCACTTGCTGGCGAGTTCTATAGAAATTAGCCGAACCCTCTTCCCATAAGTCATAAGACGGTGGAAACGGGCACAAGGACAAGGAGGGTGACCGGTGAGGGAAGTACCTTGGAATCTGGACAGCTTGGAGCGTATGGCGCCACAGCCGCCGCAGCCGCCGGTCCGGCGACGGAGCGGCGCGGTGATTATTGGGCCTATTCTGATGCCGCCGCGGCCACTGTTGTAACCGTGTACTGCACCGAAAGCGTTTCTTGGCGAGACTATCTCCATTGCTGCGATCTTTCTGCGAGAGAGAGAGGGAGAGGCTTTGCGTGCTTGCGCCGGAGGCTGGAGAGAGAGGAAAGAGACGGGAGATTTTCCGGAGAGGAAACGCTGGACTACGTCGTTTCTCAGGTGCATGCAGGTAAAGCCCAAAAGGCAGGCCCAATCACTTGGGAATATATATGTATATATGTGTGTGTAATCATTGATTTATTTGCTAAAATCTATTATCTATTATATTTATGCTTACTGGGTTATCTTATCTTATCTTATATATAATTTATAGGCGGCCTTTGAGCACCAATGATGTGCACTTAATTAATCGCTCTTCTTTTAAACCCTTAGAAATAGGATTTTCCAATGCCTAGATTGTAGAATTTTAAACAAGGGCCTCAAGTGGAGCCATTTTAAGAGGGCTTGAGTGGACTTTACCTAAAATAAGGACATGATGTGTACTTAATTAATAATCCTTTCAATGTATACAATATGAAATATGATTACGTGTATTATTTAATAATCTGGATTATTATATCCTCTTTTGATTTAAATATCTTCTGTGAATGATCCACATGTACCCTTTTTTTTGTTCGCCGTTCAAACTCATCATATTGGAAACAAAATCAACGAGTTCTGCTAACTTTAATTGATAGAAGGACGATATTGACTATCACAGACTAAATTGAACACGTATAAAAAGTTCGGGGATTACATTAAATAAATTATAAATTCACGAGTAACATTATATATTTGGCTAAAGTTCAAGACCACATTGAATAAATCAAAATTTTAGGGCCGATAATATAATACTCTATGGTTTGATTTCCAAGGACCAATCCATCTTTGAAGTTTCATTATTCGAAGTGCCAAAAGAAGTTGACAATGATTAGATCTAAGCAGATCTTTAAAAGGCTCAAGGGGAAGAAATGGGCTATACTGGGAGACCCCGAAACATTGTCCCTGTATTCCTTAATAGTTAGGAAGAAAAATATTGATTAGGAATTAGGGGCCCTTGTAGACACCACGTCAGGAACTTCAATTCCCGGTTATCACCGCAAAGTAAAAGGTCCATTGCAGAGTTGGCATGCCTTTACGGGCAAGTCAAATTAACCGACTGCCAATTGTCTACCCCGGTTAATATATGCATTATGGTTTGATTTCCAAGGACCAATCCATGTTTGAAGTTTCATTATTCAAAGTGCCAAGAGGAGTTGACAATGATCAGTAAAGGCACCAGATGTGATCCGCCGAGGTGGGTAGGGTAAAGAAAGGAGAGGGTCTTTTCCCATGCTTTAGCTGCTCATATTTGATTTCTATTTTGTCTTTACTCAAAGCTTGTCCCATGTTCTTGTCATCGTAATTATTTAGCTTTCACAGAAATTTGACTTTTAAGATATTTTATCTTTACAAAGGTCGCTAGCTAACCTACGCCCAAACTCGGTGAGGGCCCACAAGCCAATCGCCTAGTGGCTAGGGCTGTTGCGACACTCGCTCAGTGCCAACAAGGGCGTTAAGAAAATAAAAGGAAAAACCAAAAAAAATATTTTAAAAATATTCATGATAGCGTTAGTTTTTTTGGTAAAGAACGTTAGCGTTAGTTGATTCTAGCATCCATCACAAAATATATCCATATTTAATCTGGCGTATCAGTGGCATGTCACTAGGTTCGAAATTCTAGATATTGCCTTAAATGTTAGTTGATCATAGTGTTATGGAATTTAATGTTAGTGTTTGCACCCGTTATAGTATTTGTAATTTGTATGCTATGTTTGTATATAATTTGGATTGGTTATGTTAATGTGTATTCTCCATGTTTGTATATGGATACAAGATATGTGATCGAATGACATCACGTGCATCTATTAGGACAAAGCGCTACGTGGTGACAGTGAGAGCCACATCTTGAATCGATGGAGGCCACTCTTAAAATTTGTGATTGTCTGTATATAACAATAGGATTGGATATACGATCATCGATATCATTTGTGTTAGAAACATATCACTCGATTTTGTGTATCTTTCATATTGTAATCCTAATTGATTATAATTTATATTGTAATATTGTCTTATTATATATAGTTGTCTTATAAAATCTATCAATAGGCTCATGTCTAGTAACATTGAAATATATAGAAACTTATCCAATTCCCTTTTCCGTATTACTCTTAATTATTTGTATGATCTGCTATCAATTGGTCCGCTTCCTTGGCCCCATCGACACACAAGCCAAGATTTCTTTAATTTTTTTATATTTTATTCTGAAGCAAACCCCAGTTAGTAAATTATATTTTCCTTTTAATGTTAGGAAACCCACTTATAGAGAATAGAAGAAACAAAAAAAAAAAAAAAAAAGGGAAGAAATAAATTATATATAGAGAAATTACCAGTTCCGAAACCGACCCTGGAAATGAGTGGGCCGATTCTCGGTCTCACAAACCGGAAATTTGATGAATTACTCAGTCTTATTCCAGATTTTAATGTGGAACCGACCCACCATAAAATCTATTATCCTTACTTAGAAGAGATGATGAATTACTTACTCGGCCAGCAATCCGCATGCTCCATGTCGAGACCGACTCACCACAGTGTCTGCAGGCTTGCTTAGATTGGAGGCTGAGCCGATTTCAGGATCTTACAGCTAGCTGTGAGCTCTTTTGCTAGAGGTGCGTACTCAAAAAAACAAGCGAAAGTGTTGACCAATTTGTGATTCGCGAATACCAATTGCTGTGTTTTTTTTAATTAGTCAATGCTGTAAACGGAGGGGTCGGAATTACCCAGAGATTCCGTGAGAATCTTGCAATTTTCCCTCTGCAGAGCCAAAGTCGCAATCTCCGTTGACAAGTCTTGCCGACAAGCTTAGATTCTACGCAGCAATGTGAGACCAACAAGGGCTGCGGCCATCACTTCCCCATCCGAACTTGATTCCTCAAAGGATAGAGAACATATACTGTAATTATATTATGTGTATGAACGTGATAATTTGTGAATCTCTGCTAATAAAATACTATTAGTAGTTAGAAGCAGTTAGTGTTGAGCGAATGATCGCATTGAATTCTACGAATTACTCTTTAATCATTAAATTTACCCTTCATATGGATAAATATTGTAAAAGTACTTCTTTCTTGAATTTGCCACCATTATCCAACTAATCTTAAGCCTATTGTACGAATGATAATTCAATTCTAAAATTTTCAATTTTATTAATTAAGTACTACATGTTTGTATGAAATTTTGATGTAATCATTCTGACTAATTTTTACCTAAAATTGCTAATGGTTGGACCGCGTCAACGATGTCTAACACATAGTAATCGGAATGACTACATTGGCAAAATTAGAAGGTTTAGTTTTAAATTATCTCTAACATGATAACACCCCTCTCTTCATGTTTTCAATTAAGTTGATCCATTTTGAACATTTTATTATCATTACAACTCTCTCTTTCAATGCATATACCTCATTGGACAATGTGGATCCACGTAAGACCTACACAATCCGACATATCACGTGCATTGTGCCCATTGCATTGGATGTGGACAATGAATTGTCACATAATTCATGCATTTAAGCACCTTCTTCCAATAAGAAAACGCAATTTCACACCCTACTCCTAATACATTGATTTTGGCCAACGAGTCCTAACGTTACTCAAAGGGTTTCATGGTCTTAAGTATAAGGACTCATCTTTTTTTTGTATAAAAAAAGGTAAAAGCTGAATATAAAAATTTAATGTTGTAAATCTATTATCCCTATTTTATCGCCTAATAAATCATGAAGTAACTCTCTTGAAGGTAATATAAAAGAACTATTATCCAAGCGCTTGTCGATTTCATTGTTAGCAAGCCAGTCAATAGAGCAATTTTCTTTCTGAAAGCTATGTTCTACTTTAAACATAAAGTGAGAACGCAATAATCTTTTGAAATATTCAAGTAAAGTAGGGTTAGCATTGTCAATTATAAGCTCCTGACTAACAAGGACAGTGATGGTTTTAGAGTGACTCTTAATGATGATCTTATAAAATCAAGATCATCATAAGGACCCATTTAATTCGTGAAAATGTTGGTTGTTTTTTTTCTTCTTTTTTTTCGGTGAATGAAAATGAAAATACTATCATGTATCTCAATTTTTGCTTTTCTTGAAAACCCATTTAGATCGTGAAGATTATTTTTTTTTTGGTTATAATTATAAATCTGAGAACATGTTAGCCTATCCCGTCCTCAAACTTAAATAATATAATGGGAAAATGGATTAAAACGTGCTTTGTTTTCGTTTTTTTTTTCTCTTAGATATTATCTTGGAAAAGAAATTAACTCAATGTTTTGAAACATGATTATTAACTTTGAGACATGATTGCTAACGTATACGAAACATGCTTGATGCGCAATCAGAAGGTTTAAAAAAAAAGAAGGAATTTCGTGAAGAAGTCCATCTTTTATCCAGAACAATGAAAAATAAGCAAAAGGTCACTGTTTATCCAAGTTAATGAAATCTAAGAAAGAGACCCCAAAAGAAAAGCACAAATATGTTATTGTAAAAGAAAATTTCAGGATTTACTTTTCTTCTTTCCTTTTTGGTTACCACTTAAAAACTCAAAATGCTATCCCATAACACATTTATTACGAAAAAAACATTCATCTCACAAAGATATTGAAATTAGTACCCCTAACCCAAGTCTATAATATGATGCTATTTGGTCCAATATATTGCTAAAATGCATACATTTCACCACATATGATAGATGATTGTAAGACCAATCAAATGTGGAGAATGACAGATCTAATATGAAGAATATGCATGTATCAACATATATACATTTCAATGTAGATTTTTGGCTTAGGGGTACTGGTTTGAATTTTTTCACGAGACAAAAACAAGTTTGAAGTATACATGTCTTGAAGTTACCAATTTGAGGTTTTTGTGAGACGAAAAATTAATTTATTACAAATGTGTTAGGGGTATCAATTTAGGAGTGTTAATAACATTAAACCTTTTTTTCTCTCCATTCATTTAGTTGAAGATGCTTACGGAAGCTTCTCTGAAACTCAGTTCAAACTAACTTCCCCCAAAGCTAGAGCCAAAGCCAAAGCCAAAGACCTTTAGATGGAAGATGACGTTGAAGCTTTTATTACATATAAGACAACTCAAGGTTGTTCCTCTCCCTGTTTTGTTTTCCTCTTTGAACCTTTCTTCATCTCTTCCACCTTTTGAGGTGAAGGATTTAACCTAGATCTTTCCCTCCCCTCCTTATTCCTTTTCCTTTTATTTTCTTTTGTTTCATTTTTTACTCTCATGATTTGCTCCCCCAATTTTATATTTGGGAGCTTTCTCTCCAATCTAATTTTAAATTTTGAAGTTTTGATAAATAAGTACTCCGCCTTCAATTTCAACTATGTCCACAACAGTTTCTATGTCAAATTTGTGCTCATTTAATGTGTTTTCATTAATCGCATTGGCTTCATGGCTCACTCTCACTGATATCATATTTGAGTTTTTTCAATATGTTTATGTTGTCTCCGTACGGTGATGGTGTTGGGGATGCCTAACCTAGGCACACATCTTTGAAAGACAAAGCTATAACTACAAATGGAGATCCTGGTGTGTGCTTATCATTGATGATATTGTGTGATTCGATGATTGGCTGTCAATCCTTTTGCTTAGATATAGTTCCAAATCTTTTTTTGAAGGTCGAGCCTATAATTATCTCTACTACTCATGCTCTAATGAAATGCCTTAATCTCTGGTTTTTTGTTTGTCGTGGAGCTCTATGAGCTTTGCTTTGTTGCTGTGATTTTTTATATTCCTTTTCATATATCATTTTAATTGACCAAAAAAAAAAAAAGGTTGTTTGTAAAGGTACTCAAAAAGTCTTTTTGAAAACAAGGAAGAGCTTATCCTAAGTAATTAAGGCAAAAGATTCATATTTCCAAAATCTTTCTTTGATTTCAATTAAGGAGATGGATTTTGTGACAACTATGGATAGAAAATATCACTGGTAGATAAGAAAATGAGTAACTTTACTTCAAACAGAATTGAACATACACAAAATATATTGAAATTCAATCGACAGCAAAACTTGAGAACGTGAATATGTAACGTTAGAATTAACTGATGACATGGCATTTAGGATAAGATGTAATATCATAATTTAATTGATGACTTACTATCCAAAATAAAGATACACGCCGGAATTAAATCGACAATGCAAATCCAGAAACTAAAACTATTATACGAGAAAGGAAAGATAATCAAAAGATTGGTCTCTAGTAGATGTATGCCGGTATTTACAAATTTTTGTGCAAACAATTCCTAAAGATTCTTACCATACGTTTCTGTGTTTGGGACTTCTGGGGAAGTTGAAAAAAAGGAAAAAAGAAAAAAACTGGAAACTTTTCTTTTCTTTAACCAAAAGAGGACATTTCTTGCGTCATTGGGGGAGTGAAGAATCGGGCCGAGAGATGACTAATTTGGCTTTTGCCTCCCAATTCGTGGTGAGCTGGAGCGGAGGAGATGGCGGATGAGGAATAGATTTCTTGTGGCTTTGATTATTCAAATTCCTCCGCGTGATCCCCACAAGACGATATCTCCACTATTTTCAGGTCTAATCTGTGTCATCTTCTGCTTACAATTCGGTTCACAACGTCTGTCCATAAGATATCCTTCTCGGTTTCTTGAAATAAAAGATCTTCCCCAGCTTCCAAAAGTCTCATCCCATCTGAATTCTCCTTCTTCGCTGTCGTAGACAGGGAGGATGGAGGAAGAAGGCCAACTCCTCCATCCCCACCTTCTGTAATCAGAAGCCCATCTGTCCCTGTGTGTGTGTGTGTGTGTGTCTCTCTCTCTGTCCTCCATGGAGCCGGAGATCCAGCGGCAGAACGCGAAGCCATCGCCGGAGAAGTCCCCTCCTGGGCCGGACGCCGCCGCGGTCCTCCCCGTCACAGCCGGGCCGGCGGCGGCAAAGGGCGCCGCCAAGAAGCTGACCCTCATCCCTCTCATCTTCCTGATCTACTTCGAGGTCGCTGGTGGCCCGTATGGCGAGGAGCCGGCGGTCCAGGCGGCCGGGCCGCTGCTGGCCCTCGTCGGGTTCCTGGTCTTCCCGTTCATCTGGAGCATCCCGGAGGCCCTCGTGACGGCCGAGCTCTCCACGGCGTTCCCCGGCAACGGGGGGTTCGTGCTGTGGGCCGAGCGGGCGTTCGGGCCCCTCTGCGGCTCCCTGATGGGGACGTGGAAGTTCCTGAGCGGCGTGATCAACGTGGCCTCCTTCCCGGTCCTTTGCATAAGCTACGTCGAGAAGCTGTTCCCGGTCTTCGAATCTGGGTGGCCGCGGAACGTCGCGATCCTGATATTAACATTGATGCTGTCCCTCCTGAATTACACCGGCCTGACGATCGTGGGCTACACTGCGGTCGTACTGGGCATTGTTTCCCTAATGCCCTTCCTCGTCATGTCTTCGATCGCGATCCCGAAGATTCATCCTCACAGGTGAGTGCCCTCGGTTCTTACTGTAACATAGGATCGTTGTACTGAATTGTAACTAAGTTAGGTTGCTTCTTAATATATATTTAGAGACACCCAAACCTTGTAAGCTTAGATGAGGACTCCCTCTAAACGATGTGGGAGGGGAGACATGCCCTTACCCTTAGCCTCGCCCGCATACTGCCGAGGCGATCTTAGTCCGTCCCTCCGTATTGCTCCGGATCTGGGTCGTCACATAATGGGAGTCGATACTTTCTTGTGGCAGGTGGCTTAGCTTGGGCCAAAAGGGAGTGAAGAAAGATTGGAACTTGTACTTCAACACCCTCTTTTGGAACCTCAACTTTTGGGACAACGTCAGCACCATGGCAGGGGAAGTCAACATGCCACAGAAGACCTTCCCTTTGGCCCTCCTTGTGGCCGTGGTCTTCACCTGCGTGGCCTACCTGATCCCGCTTTTTGCCGTGACTGGCTCGGTCATGGTGGACCAGAGCCAGTGGGAGACCGGGTTCATGGCCGACGCGGCGGAGATCATCGGCGGGAAGTGGCTCAAGATATGGCTTGAGATAGGGGCCGTCCTGTCGACGATTGGGCTCTACGAGGCCCAGCTAAGCAGCTGCTCGTTCCAGCTCCTGGGCATGGCGGATCTGGGGATTCTGCCGCAGGTCTTTGCGGTCCGGTCCAAATGGTTCGACACCCCCTGGTTGGGGATACTGTTGTCCACGGCCATCTGCTTTGGGTTTTCCTACATGAACTTGACTGCGATCATATCATCGGCCAACTTCCTGTACAGCCTGGGGATGCTGCTGGAGTTTGCGTCCTTCCTGTGGCTGCGAAGGAAGATGCCGACGCTGAAGAGGCCGTACCAGATCCCACTAAGCCTGCCGTGGCTGGCGGCGCTGAGCCTGGTGCCATGCGCATTCTTGGTGGTGATCATGGTGTACGCCACGAAGGTTGTGTACTTGGTGAGCGGGCTCATGACTCTAGGCGGGCTTGCGTGGTTCTTCTTGATGAGGCTGTGCAAGTCCAGGAAGATACTCAAGTTCAGCAATGGTGACATTTGGTGAGGTTCTTGAAGAGGACCGATGATAGTTGAGGCGTTCCATTTGGAATCATAGTAGAAATCTGGGTCGAAAGAAAAGATTCGTCTTATTTTGCTGTTTTTCTCTCCTTCTTGGACATGTTCCCGGATGACCATGATGTAAATTTGATTGATTTATCTGGAAGCAAATCAGGCTTTGTTCTTTCAGGTATGGTAAATTACTTACTTGGCCGGCGATCTGCATACTCCATGTCCAGACCGACGCACCAGCAATGTCTACAGCCCTGCTTAGATTAGAAGCTGAGTCGATTTCAGGATCTTACAGCTAGCTGTGAGCTCTTTTGCCTAGCGATAAATGCTTATATGATTGTCGTGAGAATAACGACCTGTTTTGTATTAATCGATGCTGAAAATGGAGGGGCCAGAATAAACCCAGATATTCCTTGAGAATTTCGCAATTTTCCCTTTGCAGAATCAAAGTCGCAATCTCCGTCGACAAGTCTTGCCCCCAAAGCTTAGATTCCACGCGGCAATGCGAGACCAGCAAAGGGCAGCAACCATCGCTTCCACATTTCAATTTGATTCCTCAAAAGAGAGAGAATATATACCGTGAATATATTATGTGTGCACTATAGATAATTTGTGAATTTCTGCTAAAAATACACTACAAGTAGCTAGTGTTGAGCGAATGATTGCATTGAATTGTACGAATTATTCTTTTATCTTCACATTTACCCTTTGTATGGATAAATATTATAAAAGTACTTCTTTCTCGTATTTACCACCAGTATTAATATATACGAAAAAATTGTCCAATCAATCCTAACCTTGTTGTTGAATGCTAATTCAGTTTTAAAATTTTCAATTTTGTTAATTGAGTGCTAAACATTTGCGTCAAATTTCAATATAATCATTTCGAGCAATTTTTGAATGACTGGATCGTTATTTCAGCGATGCCCAGAGAGAATGAATTGGTGGAATGACTAAATTGGCTAAAAGGGAATGTTTATGACTGAAATTGGTATTTATACAAAGGAGTTAGGACTGAATGGATAATTTTTCCCTATATATTATATAACCATTTCATATGCTTTTCCCATTTGAAAAAGGGCAACGTTATTTCCACTCCCTATATAACTAAATCCACCTCCATTTTCACGGAAATCCTCAATTTCATTTACAATCTAAAGTGGTGGCTTCAAATTATTTAGAGACAGTGCAATTGAAGTTCTAAAACTTGTCAGCGTCTTAAAACTTACAAAAATTGCAATCAAGTTCTAAAATTTGTCAAATTGATTCAATTTAGTCCTAATATTAACACCATCAAACTTATTAATGGAAAATGCTGACATGGCACGAACGTGACATTTTAAATGAATATTTATTTTCCACATGGCTTATTTTATTATTTTTATTCAATTTTTTTTTAAATTAGATTTAGAAACTAAAAAAGAAAAGCTAAAATTTATTTAAAAAACAAAATTGTCCCCAAAAAAAAAAAGCATCGGTGGGCGACCGTCATTGGATACCAATTTCAGCGAGGCCTTGCCTTGGTCGAGTGAGGGTTGACCACCCTCGCCCAGGGTAGGCGACCGTCACTGGCCCCTTCGGTGATGGGTGGCGGCAATGGCGAACGCACCCACTGGTGCCATTCTTTTTTTTTTTTGAACAATTTTGTTTTAAAATAAAATTTATCTTTTCTTTTTTAGTTTTTAAATCTCATTTTCAAAAAAAATTGAATAATAATAATTTTAAAAAACCACATGGAAAATAAATTTAATTTAAAATTCCACATGGAAAATAAAAAATTTATTTAAAATGCCACGTCCGCGCCACGTCAGCGATTTCTGTTAATAAGTTTGACAATGTTAACTTTAAGACTTAATTAAATCAATTTGATAAATTTTAGGATTTGATTGCACTTTTTGCAAATTTTAGGATTCGGTTGCACTTTTTGATAAGTTCTAGGACTTCTATTGTGCTTATCCCAATTATTTACTTTCCTTCTTTTTCTTAGTTTATATTATTTTATGTAGAATATAATTGTCATAACTAAAAATATTACATGCTTGTTTTTGTTTATAGTTTTTGGTCAAATTTGAACTTTTTCCTATTCAGAAAATAAAAACTAATCGACGGTTTGTGAGCTTTGCCATTTGTCTCCTCTCGGTTTACTGTTCACAGGTTCTCCCAAGAGGCGCGATCGAGTCCCTATTCATCCCGCTGGTGTTCTACTCGGTTCTGAAGTTCTAGCCGCTCATTTGGGCCAAAATTGAAGGGCAGGTTTGTTTGAACCCCTTCCATCTTCCCACCAAGCATTTTTTTTCCTTGTTGGCGTGCATCTTTGGTTCTAGTTCGCCCTAGGGCGCAGCACTGTTCCTGTTTCTTCTCGCCTGGTATTCCTGCTTGATCTGGAAGCTATAGTTGCTCGTTTGGGCTGAGCTTTGGAGAATAGGGTCGCCTTACCTCCTTCCTCTCCCTCACCGAGTGGATTCTCTTGGATTAGCTTACAATTCCTGCTTTGGTCTTCGTTAAGGCGCGGTTGAACTACTATTCTTCTCAGCTAGTATTCTGTTCGTGCGGGGTTTCAAGCTGGTTTGTGGTCTTTAGCGAAGGGGATTAGTCTCGGTCACTTCGTCTCCTCAGCCCTCGAAACTTCTCCTGGTACGTCCAAAACCTCTGGAATGTCTTGTCTAAGATAGGGGTTGCGGGCTAGTTGAGGCTTTTATTGTGCTACTGCTTATGGCCTCTACTTCGGCTGAGGTGGGTGGCCCTTTAAGGGAGGCTCAGGTTGGTGTAGGTGGTTTGAAGGGGCGTGCCCCTTCTTCCCGTAACTCCCCTGTTCAGGCCTCAAATGTCCTAAGCCAGGCCGTCTCTCATGCTTCAGCCCCTCCTGCTTCGTTGGAGAAACAGTAAGTGCCAGCCAAGGCTCTAGCCCAACAGGGCCGATCTCGGGGCCGTAGCTGTGGGTGTTCTTTCTCCAAGCGTCCTTAGGCTGCTGGCCAGCAGCTAAGTATTCTGAACCCCCCTCCTGACCGCTCTTGGGCTAATGTGGCATGGTTTGCAGCAAAAGGTTATGACCTTACATTTGTCCAACCCTCCTTTGTGGATAATGAATCGGTTGTCAACCTCTCTAAGGAGGTGCTGGAGACAGCTGATCCTAAATGGCACGAGTGCCTCTATGGGTATTTTATAGGGAAGAAGCTCCTGTTCAAGGTAACTGAACAAGCTTTGAAGAATGCCTGGGGGCCAAAGCTTGTGGAGATGTTGGCAAACGACTAGGGATTCTACTTCTTCCACATCCCGAACCCCGTCTTCTGAAGGAAGCTTCTTGAAGACGGGCCCATTATGGTTGCAAGAGTTCCCTTGCTGCTACAACAATGGCAGCCCCTTTTAGAGTTAAAGAAAGACAATCAGTCCTCGGTCCCAGTGTGGATTAGGTTGAAGAACCTTCCCTTTGATCTATGGTCAGTGTAAGCGATAGGGGCCATTGCAAGTGCTGTTGGTAAGCCCCTTTATGTAGACTAACGCACAGAGCAGATGAAAATGATCTCCTTTACCAGGGTTTGCGTGGAGATCTATGCTAAGCAACTGAGGTGTACCTCGGTTAATGTGGTTCTCGATGAGGTGTCGCGTTCAATTTCTATTGAGTATGAATGGAAGCCGGTAGAATGTCCCAGGTGTGGCACTTTTGGACATTGATGTGCGGATATTCCTTCTTCCATTAGCTCGGAGAGAGCTATGTAGCAGGATTAGCCCATTTCCACTCCCTCGGTACCTGCCCAGGTTCCCGTCCCTGCACAGGAGGTGGAGGAAGCCCTTGTGGAGTCGGAGCAAGGCTGGAACCAGGTTAGGGGGAGGAAGAAGAAGCCCCCTTATGCCAAAGGAAGGTCCTTCTTCACGTCTAGCTAGTTCCAGCGATGAAAAGCAAGTCTTGAAACTTAAGGAACCCGTTTCTAAGAAGGGCTTGCTCCTACTTTCCTCCCGCATGCCGTTAAGGGCTCTTAGAATTCGTTCTTAGTTGGAGGTCCCCCTTCCCCCTCTCGTGGAGGACAAGAGTCCAGCAGAAGCCTCGGCCTTTCGTCCGTTTGGCCCAAGTGAAGATTCGAATGTCTCGTCCAGCCTTAGTTGCTCTGATGTTGATGTACTCTCTTCGTGCCCTTCTCCGAAAGCTCCTTTTGCTAGTAGAGGAGTTAAGACCATGCGGGATAAGCTTCTGGCCCTTGATCTAGGCCCGCCTCCCTCTACGACCCTTACTGCCTCGGCAGCCACTCGGCGGAAGCCTATCAGGCGGAGGTAGGCCTTCCTCCCCTCCTTCCCGTCTCTATATAGTCTATATTATATTATATATCTATGTATATAGGGTTTTGGAATGTGAGAGGTCTTAAGAACCCCTTGAGGCAAGCTGAGGTAAGGAATCTTGTTTCTTCTAACGAGCTTTGTCTGGTTGGCCTATTGGAAACCAAAGTGCCAGAATCTCTATTTGGTTCCATTTTTGCTAGGCTTTTGTCGGGGTAGAATTGGGTTGCCATTCACGACTTCTCGCACATGGGTAGAATTTGGGTTGGCTGAAACCCTTTTTTGGTGAGTTTTGAAGTGGCTTCTTCCAACAGTCAAGCGATCCATGGTAGCTTGGATTTCCTTATGTCTGTATGAGCTGCTGCATCTTGGTGATTTATGCTAAGCATACTTTTATTGCTTGAAGACCTTTGTGGGCAGACCTTCTTCAGATGAATGCTCTCTTCCAAGACTTGGCTTGGCTGGTGGCTGGGGATTTCAATGCCATCAGGGACCCGTTTGATCAGCTTGGGAGCTTTGACACTTGGATCCCGTACTTTGATGAATTTAATTAGTGTTTAACTCAAACAAAATTAGAAGACTTGAGGTATGTTGGTTTTCGCTTTACTTGGTTCACTTTTTTGGGGGTTAACTGAAAGGCAAGAAAGATAGACCATGTGCTTGTGAATGCTAAATGGAGCCTTGATTTCTCCTACTCGGAAGCGTCATTTCTAGCCCCTGGCATTTCTGACCATACACCGATGGTGGTTAAAGTTTTGCAACCAGTTTTTCGAAGAAAACCATTCAAGTTCTTTGATTCCTAGGCTAAGCATTTGTCCTTCTATGACATTATTTCGCAAGTATGGGAGGACTCGGGTGAAGGGGTTTCTATATATAGGTTGGTGAGTAAGCTGAAGGCCCTTAAATGCCGTCTAAAGCAACTCAATGGAGTCATTCTCTAATATCTCTAAAAGAGTTGTGGTGGCGAGGAATGCTTTAAGGCAAGCCTAGGTTGGCCTTCAACAGGACCCGACCAGTGAGATTCTTGCAGATTTGGAGAAGACTCATCGAATGACTTTTATGGAGCTGAGGAGTCAAGAAGAGTCATTCTTTAGACAAAAGTCCAGGATCATGTGGCTCAAGGAAGGTGATCGGAATACCAAATTCTTCCACCTTTCCGTTAATAGGAGACAACTGAGGAACATGATTATTTTTGTTTTGGATAGCTCTGGTAACTTGGTGTCGGACCCAAGCTTAGTGCAACATATCTTCGTTTCCCATTTTCAGGAGCTCTTGGCGTCGTGCACCTTGTCTACAAGACTCTGCAGGACCTCCAGGAGGTCATCCGGTGTCCTCTCAACGAGGAACAGGTTAGTTTTCTCTCTCGTCCCTTTTCTGATGCTGAGATTCACGATACCATGTTCTCCTTAGCGCGAGGGAAGGCTCCTAGGCCGGATGGATTTGGTGTTGAGTTTTTCAAGCACAATTGAGAGATGGTGGGTGTGTTGGTTATTGAAGTGGTGAGGGATTTCTTTACCACGGGGAGATTTCTAAGGGAGATCAACAACACCATCTTAATGTTGATTCCTAAAGTCTCCGATGCGACTTCGGTTAATGATTACAAGCCTATTGCCTGTTGTAATACTATTTATAAATGTATTACCAAGATTTTAGCTAATCGAGTGGCTGCAGTTCTCCGCAATATTATAAGCCCGTCTCAGAATGCTTTCGTCAAAGGTCGGCGAATTAGTGACAATATTCTTCTTGCTCAGGAGTTGTTTACTGGTTTCCATCTTGATCCTTACATTCCTAAGTGTGCAATCAAGGTGGATTTTCAGAAAGCTTATGATACGGTGGATTGGGACTTTCTTGAGTTGGTTCTGAGTGCGTTTGGATTCCCGGACCACCTGGTGCGGCTTATCAATGAATGTATATGTACTCCTAAGTTTTCCGTTTCTTTGAATGTGGAACTTCACGATTTTTTCCCTAATGGCCGAGGCCTTCGTCAAAGGGACCCCATCTCTCCCTACTTATTCACTCTAGTAATGGAGGTTTTCTTTGGGATCTTTGGTGTTCGTGCTAGCCAACCGGGTTTTAAATTCTTCTGGAGGTGCAAGGTTTTGAGTTTATCTCACCTTTTCTTTATGGATGATGTCTTCCTTTTTTGCGAAGCTAATATGGGCTCAATCTCTCTCCTGAAGGAAGGTTTGAATACCTTCTCGGCTTGGAATGGTTTGAAGCCTAACACCAATAAAAGTGAGACTTTTATTGCTGGAGGATCGGCTGAGTTGCGGAGTGAGATTCTACTTGCCTTTGGTTTCCTTGAAGGGAAGTTGCCGGTGCGTTATTTGGGAGTTCCTAGGATTTGTGCTGAATCAATATGGGTGGTGGTTGAGGATGTTGGCTTTTCTTGGGTTTTCTCTGGATGCTTCTCTTTCCTCTTCCCTACCATCATTGTTTGTTCGTCTCTTCATGAGCCCGCCTCCAAACGCCATCACATTGCTCATCCCCTGCTTTTCAATTTTTGCTGCTTTCTTCTCTTCTCTTGAAAATCATTTCCGCAGATAATTCTGGGCGAACAGGGGTGGAGTCTAGGCTCTGCTGAGTCACTGCTTGAAGGATTCCATTCCTCCTTTTTTGATTCCTCAGTACGAGCATTTTGCTTCTCTTGTTTGTGACGAAGGCGTAAAAGAAGAAATAGAGAATATGCAAATAGAGTTGTTAATAATAGAACGAGGGTCTTTGAAGTGTTCTTTCAAGTACTATCATTTTTCAGGATTTAGCACATTGAGACATATCTATAACCCCTACAACACGAAACTACGGAAATAGTAACTAATCAACATGGAACATGTTGCAGACCCACATTTCCAAACGGGGAACTGAGGAAACAGTAAGCAATCAACTCCTGATCATCCCATGTTGCTTATATTTCTCCGAAGTTTCTAGTGGAATTCCATTTTATTGACTCTCTTTCAGCGAATGCAATCTTGTCACCCCATTGCTTATCTTTATTCTCTCCTATGGCAGCTTTGCAAAACAGGCAACTCCAATTTCAAGTATCATCACCAAGCACTCTTGAACATGAGCACTTATGCTTCTTTGATTGCTCAAAGTGTCTGCAATTGATGATTCTTCTATCTCACAAAGTAGGATTTGCTAATCTGCTATATCTACCACCCTTTCTAGTAAAGTCGCCAAGCAATAATCATGAAGGTTCTGAGAATCCTTGAACATGTCGTGGGTGGGGTCCCTTTGCTGTAAAAATCTCTAACAATAGGACTTCATAGCTGTACACATCACCATCTTTGGACACTTCGCTTCCCATTTCATACTCTACAATTGGATTTTACTTGACACGTGAGATAATATTGGCAAATCATAAGGACATGGAAGAGAATGCTATGAAGCACGGACACGTTGTTGGAGCTTCCATGTCATGTCCGACATGTGCCGACGTGTCCGACATACTCGGACACGATTAACACATGTCAGATTTTCTAACATGTGGTTAATTTTTCTTGACACGTTTTGACACGCGTGTCCGAGAGAGAGGATCGTAGAAGAAGACGATGGAGGGTGGAGGCGAGGGCAAGGGAGGGGAGGCGAGGCCGTGACGACAAGGGAGAGCCAGAGGAAGAGCAGAGACTGAGGCGATCCAAAGGGTTGCAACCGTGATGCTGTGATGAAGGGCTAGCGACGAGGCTGCTACTGTGAAGGAGGAAGGGTCGAAGGCGAGGCGGTGAGCAATTGTGATGAGGTGACCGAAAGAGAGCAGAGAGGATCGTGTGACGAGGAGGAGGAGGTCGCGGTTAGGGTTTTAGCAAGAAGAGAGGGAGGGGGTGGGGGATGACTTTAATTTTCAAGAAAGGAAATGACAATAATGGGGGAAAAGAAAAGGAAAGAAACTAGGGGTGGATAGGGGGCCCTCATGGGGTTGGGGTGGTGTGGGGGGAGGGTGGTGGAAGGGGCCAAGAGAAATAAGGGAAATGACAGGTGATGGGGGAGAAACGAGGAAAAGAAACCGGGGGGGGGGTGGCGTAGGGTGAAGGAGAGAGAAACGAGGGAAATGACAGGTGATGAGAGGGAGAAAGGAGGAAAAGAAACTGAGAGGAGGTTAGGGTTGGGTGGGGGAGAGAGAAACAAGGGAGGGAAATAATTTTTGGGCAGCAAGGCTATTTTTGTTAGAAATATAAATAAATGGGCTGAAAAATATTTTTGAAAAATAAATCTTCTATAATGATAATTTTTTTTTTTTTTTTGGTAAGATCTATAATGATAAATTTTGATCATTATAGAAGATCATAAATTTATTTAAATAAGTTGATTATAATATTTTGTTAGTTTCATCGATAATTTTTATTAAAGTTAGAAATATGTTGCCAAATATAGGTACGCATTAACTATGAATATGTCTTTCAAATTTTCAATGAATAGATTTATTAATATTACTACTGTAAATTCATTGTAAACTCTTTTTATTATTTATTTATTTATTTATGAATTTAAAACAAATTAATTAAAATAAAAATATTCATTTAATATATAACGTGTCACAATGTGTCAAAAGTCTCTATTTTTTAGAAATGACATATCGGCGTATTATGTTGTGTCATGTCACATGTTTGTGTCACGTGTCAGTGCTACTTAGAGAGAATGCATGTATAGAGGCAAGGGAAAGAATTATTAAAGGGTAGCACTTAAGAAATCTGGTCGATATTGATAAGTTACACAGCATGTTAAGCATGATTTTTTGAAGTTAGATTTTCTATTCATGTAACCTTGTACTTTTACAAATAGAATGTACAATTGAGTAAAATGGATGACAAAAAAAGAAAAAGAAAAAGAACTAAACCAAACTACTCTGTCAAGTTACTATGGTTGTCTTTTGGTTTATAAGGCACAGGAAAGTTAACAAGTTCCCTACATGCACTATCAGGGAAAGAGCTTATAAGAGGACGATCTACATTGAATTTACTGCAAGTATACATACCTAGAGGAGCATAGCCAAAGGTTCCTCTAAGTCAAATTGAGCTTGTTTGACTCGTGGGCAAATCACCAATGGCATTTGAGAATATCCTAGCCAAGCCAAAGTCACTGACATGTCCATTAATTTGGGCATCCAGAAGAATGTTGCTCAGTTTGAGGTCACAATGGATCACCTCCGTTTGGCACCAATGATGGAGATAATCCACCGCACATACTACGTCGAAAGCAATGTTCAGTCTCTGAACAAAACTTAACCCATGCCTTGGCATCCCATTTGGTGCAAGATTTGCATGCAACCATTCCTCCAAGCTACCATTTTCATGAACTCATGGAGTGGAGCCTTAAACTCATTACCCTAGAAATCAACACTAGAACAAGTTGTTAGAATCTTAAAAAGATTCCAATGCCTTATGTTTTTCAAGACTTCACACTCTGCCATGAAATTTTTGGATGCTCCTTGCTTTAGGTCAAAAACCTTAATAGCTATTATTTTGTTTTCACCTGCTAGGGTCCCTTTATAAACGGAGCCAAAACCACCCACTCCGATCAAATTGCTAGAGTTGCCCGTCTATTACTTTGACAATGTCTTCATAAAACACTGGCCGAAACCCCCCTATTGATGGAGTGTCTAGAGAAACCTCCCTATTCTTCCTCCTCACCCAATAAAATGTCATCAGTAGCAATAGAAGAATCAACGCCACTACTGTCCCACATGTAAAAGCAATGATTGTAGGGTATACAACCCTTTGCACTTATACTATTTGTAAAGTGCGCAACTTATAAGATATGTGAAAGCATTGTGATGGTTACATGAGAGAATTGTAATAGATAATTAGAAGACACTCGCTATATTGAACTGCGGTACAAGTATAACACTCAAAATAAACACTCTAACACAACTATTACAATTTATTCTTTCACACCACGTACTCAGAATACTCAAAACAAACTAGCTAGCTGATACAAGCACACACTCAAACTAACTAGCTAGTATATGCATACACTCAACTATTTTATCTTCCTTCTCGATCACGGAAGGATAACTTGCTTACACAGAGTTACCGAGGCTATAGTGCCTCTCACTTGAAGTTCACCGTTGCACCTGGTGACTTCCTGTTCCGAAGCTCTCACTGTTGGAGGCTTCCTTGAAGCTCACATATGTGTGACTTCCCTAAAGCTCACCTTTGCACGTAGTGGCTTTCTATGTGGCCTGAGGTTCTCCGCCTACATATGGCGTGAGGCCCTCCCCCTAGCCTGAAGCTCTTTTTTGAGTCTCTGCTCTGCTTGCAGTGGCTTGAGGCTATTAAGCCTCTCTAAGACCTTTCGGCCTTAAGGCACTTCTACCTCTAAGGTACTTTGGCCTATCTTCAAATGGTTCACGTGCTGCCTTATTTATAGGCTGAGGTCGTTGCCGCCTCTTGAAGATTGCCGACTTCAGTGTGAACTAAGAACAGCCGCAACTTTTTCTTTACGTCCAAGTACAAGTTAGCAAGTTGAACCTTGCTTCCCTTTCTTCTTTTGATCGACGTGTTCCCTGCTTCTTGAAGACTCCACTAGCTACGTGTGAGATAATATAATACTATAATATGTGTCTCAAGTCTAGTCTGGTAGCCGACTTCATGCATAATGGACTTCCGTTTTTTTCTTTGCTAAGGAGTCAACAATTGTGGGCTGCGTGTTTTCCTTTGACTTTGCCAGTAACTTGCAGCTTCTAGGGGAAATAGAGAGGGGGAAAGACATGCCTTGCATGCAAGAAGTAACTCCTCTTGATCATTGTCATTCTCGCTCCTTCTGTTAGGTGTTGACTCCAACACTCCCACTCAACACCTAATATTGCATTCGATATTTGTCTTGTTCAGTTGCCTCTGCAACTATAACTTCCGACAGGGCTTTGCAAAGCTCAAATTTCATCAACACAATCTTGAAAAGCTCCCCCTTCTTGAGTGCTCCTTTAATATAGTCCCCCGACCTGGGCTCTTGTACTTCGATCCTTGGTCTCAACCAACTTGGCTCTAATACAGTCCCTGGTCGACTGGCTTTGATACCAATTATAGGGTATGCGATCCTTTACCCTGATACTAATTGTAGATTGCGCAGCTTATAGGATATGCGGAAGCGTTGTGGTGGTTACATGAGAGAATTGTAATAGATAATTAGAAGACACTTGTTATATTGAGCTGCAGTACAAGTATAACACTCAAAATAAACACTCTGATACAACTATTACAATTTAATCTTTCACACCACGTACTCTGAATACTCAAAACAAACTAGCTAGTTGATACCAGCACACACTCAAACTAACTAGCTAGTACATGCATACACTCAGCTATTCTATCTTCCCTTCTTGATCACGGAGGGATAACTTGCTTACACAGAGCTACTGAGGCTACAGTGCCTCTCACTTGAAGTTCACCATTGCACCTAATGACTTCTTGTTGGAAGAAAATTGGCGGAAGACGACTAACCTCTTTGATGTGCAATGAACAATTTATCCCGGAACGAATGTTGAATTACGAGTGAACGATGACCAATATGACTTCACGATGGTTTGAATGTAGTCACGAGAAAAACATCAAATTTCCACAGTATAAATGTCGATTGTCTTCGTAAAGGAGTAATGAAATGCTTTTTTTTTTAAAAAAAAATTTGATGGAAAGAGGAGAAGAAGAGAAAACGGTTTTTTTTTTTTCCTGAACGTTTTTTCTGCCAATTGACCCAATGATTATTTTCTGAAGTTTTTTTATATGACTCCCCATAC
Organism: Eucalyptus guilfoylei; assembly: GCA_016097605.1. NCBI lineage: Eukaryota > Viridiplantae > Streptophyta > Magnoliopsida > Myrtales > Myrtaceae > Eucalyptus > Eucalyptus guilfoylei. Next base: position 24,607,270 of record CM027869.1, read on the forward strand.
CCTTTCAAAGGATGTCTCTCCATCATAACATATCAAGACCAAACGATGCGTCTTAATTGCACCACATCATGGACGTACTAATAAAGTACAACATCTCCCTTTCGAACACGATGGGCTTGATAGCGCTCTATCAAGAATATAAGGCATCAACATTCATCAACTTTAGAAAAAATTCATATTGGCAAGAAAGTTGTACGACTAGTGAGTACACTTGTACTTGTGAGCTCAAATTATGCACATGTTAGGGATGACGTAATGATTATAACTCAAAAAAGAAATAAATAATTGATGTCTTATAGTGCCCCAGATATATTTTGCTACATCAATCCAATTATACATATCCCTTAAATGATATACTTGACTATTCTCATAATACCATGTATTTACAATTATATCCAAAACTACAAAATATGATATAATTGGTCGACTATTAAATACATGTGATAGATGTAAAATAACAATAGTCTTCCTTCGCACTCATGTCTATCTCCATTTCAGAACAACAGCTTTCCAAGACACGTCCCATAAAACCATATCTATTCATGACCACTGGTAACATGCTAAAGTAGCAACATTGATCTTTCACTTCGATAACATAGTCAGAAGTAACATAGGATACAAAATGAGGTAAATTATAAATTACCTCAAGGGGTCACATGATGAATAAATAGGGATAATTTCACTCACATTTCATTGTCGGTCGTATAATGCTCATGTAGTATGAATTATATGCTATAGTAGATTTCTCTTTTTATAAGAACATATGTCATTTATTAGATATATCCACTATACAGATCTTAGCATAAATATAGTCACGTGCTTCTCACGTACTTAAGTTTAGCTCGAGTGCTATATTAGCTCACTTTCTACAATGCCCAATTAAGTACTCGCATCCGGCATCTTTCAGGGATACATGATTGTGGGACTATTATATTTGGTCTTATCATATACAACTCACAAACCTCATCTTGACTCTAATCAATGCGACATATTATTTTATGTACTAAATCTACTCTTCAGCAATTATTTGTACATAACGTCTCATCTCAACGTGCTAACTATAGCACTTGAGGTGATTGCTGGTGTGAGTGGTCCAATTATTGCCTGCTGACATACTTTTCAACAATATATTGTGTTTGTGCTAGTCTCATAATGGATTTGTACTTATTGATAAAACATCAAGTCACTAAAAACAAACAAGTACAATAAATATGTTATATACACATACATTAATTATCCTCTACAATATTACATATCACATTCTATGTAACCCTATAAACATCTCGTGGGTCAAGAATACGTCTCTAGGAATAGCCTTCGTAAATGGATCGGCAATCATTTTATTAGTTGAAATATATTGAAGGATTACTTCTTTCTACGCTATTATATCTTTGATGGAGTTGTTCTTTATGTTAATGTACTCCGTCCTTCCATGATACTTGGAATCTTTAACATAGGTAATGGATGTTTGACTATCACAATAAACTATCACTAGTCTTGGAACCTTAGTGACAATGGCTAAATTTTCCAAGAAACGTTTTAGCCATACTACCTTTTGCACTGTGGTAGAGCATGCAATAAATTATGCCTTCATCGTAGACAAGGCCGTGCATGTATGTTTCTTGCTATTCCAAAAAATTGCACCATCATTGAACAAGACCACATATCCAAAAGTCAATTTACGCTCATCTAGGTCTCCTCCCTAATCAGCATCTGAATAGCCTAATAAGTGTAAATCATTCCTTTGGTAACAAAGTTGATAGTTCATGGTGCCTTTTAAATATCTCAAGATTCTCTTCACTGCTTTCCAATGTGCTTGACCAGGATTTGATTGATATCGACTCACCAACCCCACGGCATAACATATGTCGGATTAAGTACACATCATAGCATACATTAAACTTCCAACCGCACTAGCGTAAGGAACAGTTTCCATTTCTTTTTTTTCTTCTGGAGTCTTAGGACATATCTTCTTATGACACATCTTAATACTTAAGCCTTCACTTTGCATGACAGGGGTATCATTGGGATTACAATGCTGCATATTTAAACACTCAAGAATCTTTATTATATAAGACTCTTATGATAAAATAAGGAGTTTCTTTGATCGATTACTTTCGATCTTAACTTCTAATATATAAACAGCTTCTCTTATGTCATTCATTTCAAAATTGGAGGACAATCATTCTTTTATGGTGATAACCAAAATCTTGTTATTTCTAGCTAATAGAATATCATTCACAAAAAGTGATAAAATCGAAAATTTATCTTTGGACCGTTTGACATATACATAATGATCTTCTTCGATCATCATGAATCCAAAAGTTATTATGGCTCAATAAAAACGAAGATACCACTGTCTAAATAATTGCTTAAGGCCATATATTGAGCGATGAAGTTTGCAAACTTTATGCTCTTGACTTTTAGCCATGAAACCTATTGGCTACTTCATATAAATTTCTTCATCTAGTTCTACGTTGAGAAATGTCGTCTTTACATCCATTTGATGTAATTCAAGGTTTAACTGTGCAATGATGGCTAAGATAAGGTGTATTGAGGCAAACCTTATAACTGGTGAAAATGTTTCCTTATAGTTTGTACTCTTTTGTTGAGTATAACCTTTCACCACAAGACAAGTCTTATACTTTTCAATTGATTCATCCACCCTTTACTTAATCTTAAAAACCCATTTATTTTCAATAGCATTGCGATTGGGTGGTATATTAACCAAGTCCCATACGTGATTTGCTTTCATTGACTCCATCTCATCTTCCAAAGCTTCTCTCCATTCTTCCTTATTAGAGGATGAGAGAGCCTTTTAAATAGTTTAGGCTCGGTATCGTCTTGCAGAGCAATCATAAATGCTTTCCCTTCAATTTCAAAACAACGACGGAAAATACTTTTACGATTACTTTTACGTAATTGAACTTCTTTTGAATTCAGTTCACCAAGCAATGCAATACTCCCACTAGGTCTTCTATATTAAGGTAAATCTTCATTTCCCTCTACAACATTAATGGGCGTGTTATCAGGATCTTCTATTTCATATAATTGGAAGTCCTTATCAATCTCACATCTACTAGGAAAATCGTTCTCTAAGAACGTGACATCTCGTGACTCCATTTTGGTTACACTTCCATCAACTTGTTCACTTATGAAGACGTATCGTTGGGAGTGTTTAGAATATCTTATAAATATACATTTCTTTCCTCTAGGGCTTAATTTGCCATATTTATGGGAAGAATCATGAACAAAAGCTACACACCCCAATTGATGTAGATTACTTAAGTTTGGTTTCCTACCAGTTCACAATTCATAAAAGGTGGAAATAACTGATTTTGAGGGTGCACGGTTAAATACATAGGCAACAGTCAATAACGCATTCCCCTAATACGAGATAAATAAATTTGCTTGCATTATCATAGACCTAACCATTTCTAATATGGTTCTATTCTTTCTCTCAGCAATCTCATTTTGTTGCGGAGTACCAAGAATAGTCAATTGTCGTACAATTCCCTTTTCATCGCAAAGAGCCTTGAATTGCTTAGATAAATCCTCACGTCCGCGATCGGTTTTCAATGCCTTTATTGTTTTGTCCAACTGATTCTCTACCAACGCTATAAATCGTCTAAAGCAATCTAATGCTTCTAACTTACGGGAGATCAAAAAGACATAATCGAAGCACGTGAAATCATCAATGAAAGTGATGAAATATGAGGCTCCATGCATTTTTCTTTATGTCCAAGTACAAGTTAGCAAGTTGAACCTTGCTTCCCTTTCTTCTTTTGATCGACGTGTTCCCTGCTTCTTGAAGACTCCACTAACTGCGTGTGAGATGATATAATGCTATAATATGCGTCCTAAGTCCAGTCTAGTAATTGACTTCATGCATAATGGACTTTCATTTTTTTCTTTACTAAGGAGTCAACAATTGTGGGCTGCATGTTTTCCTTTGACTTTGCCAGCAACTTGCGGCTTCTAGAGGAAATAGAGGGAAAGACATGCCTTTCATGCAAGAAGTAACTCCTCTTGATCATTGTCATTCTCGTGTCTTCTATTAGGTGTTGACTTCAATAATGATAACATAATAGGAGGTAGATGATTCCTCATTTTCCTTCGTTCGCTGAGCAACTTGGCAAATCTAGGATCGGCATACCGCCATAGAGCTTATCATTTCCTTCGAGTGAAGTCACACTTGTGTTCAGGAAGACCCCTTCGCTCGGTACCTCACCCTCGAAGTTGTTGAAAGACAGATTCAGGTACTGCAATTGAATTTCTCCAGGAATGTCGGAACAGGGCTGAAGAAATTATTACTCGAAAGATCTATGTATTAAAGACCATTTAAGGAACTCAAGAATGAAGAGATATTTCCTTCGAATAGATTATTTTGCACTGTGAAGCTCCACCAAGCTAGCACATTGACCGAGGCTACTAGGGATTTTTTCTAATAGGTTGTTGCATGTACGTCTAATTTGGCTAAGCTATTCAATGTACCGATTTCTTATATTAAGGAACCACTTAATTGGTTGTTGCATGTACGTCTAATTTGGCTAAGCTATTCAATGTACCGATTTCTTATATTAAGGAACCACTTAATTGGTTTTCAGATAGATCAAAATAGATAGATAGGGAAGAGATAGTGAAAACTTGAGATGGTATAACTCCACTAAGACCATTCTACAAAAAGTCAATCCCTACCAAGTTTTGGCATTTCTCAATACTAGGAGGAATGCTCCCTTGAAAATTGTTCCCTTTCAAGATGAGTTCCATTAGCTCTGTTAGGTTCCTTATCATGGAGGGGATATTCCCAGTGAGTTTGTTCTCTGAGCACAAAACTCCTTCAGCTCGATGAGATTTCCGATGGTGTCGGGAATGATGCCTGTGAACTTGTTATTGCCCATGTACAACAGGTCTAGGCCACGCAAGTTTCCGATACTTGAAGGGATATTTCTAGACAATCGATTGTTCTTGATTGACATTATATGCAACTGAGAGGATAAGTTGCCTATAGTTTTTTGCAAAGTACCTTCAAAATTGTTGAGGTTGACTGACAGGAGCCCCAAGCTAGTAGATTTAATTGATTCGAGGAATTTCAGGTCACCTTGTGCTCCGCTACCTAGCTGGTTGTTCGAAATACCGATCCATGCTAGCTAATTTAGCTTTTCCATGGTAGGCACGTTTCCAGAAAATTTGTTTAGCAGGATTGTTATTTGCACTAAGTTATAGGGGTGAGCATGGTCCAGGTTGGGTTGGTCCACCCCTTAACCTTAGGATCAACCCGCACAGTGCCGATCCTTAATTTTTGGGACCGAGGACCGACCCTATTGAGCTTGGGACCGAGGACCGAACCAACCCAATGGGTTTGGTCCGGTTCCAGGGTCAACCCGAAACCAACCGATAATTTTTTTTTTTTTGTACTCCTTAAAAAAATGATTGAGGACCGGACTGACCCAATGGGTTCAGTCTGGTTTCCAAGTCAACCGGGACCAACCAATAATTTTTTATTTCATTTTTTGTACTCCTTGAAAGGGCAACTGAGAACCGAACCGACTCAATGGGTTTGATGATGAGCGAGGTCAGTTAAGAAAGACAAGTGGTGAGGGTCAAGTGGGGTGAGCATTGAACAGAATGAGTATCGAATGTCGAGCGGGGAGCAACAAGCCAAACAAGCATTGAGCGGCGAGTGGCATGAATGACCCAAAGCGAGCAAGGCGAGTGTCAAGTGACGAGCGAAGAAATTGTTTCTTTCGATTTTGGCAAATTGAAGACTAAGAGGACAAATAAGACAGAAGAGAATGAATACTAGAGGAGGATGCCATAATGAGCTGTTTATGCCTTTTTGAATGTCGTGGGGACTCCTCACAAAAATATTTTCTTCATTCGTAAATTATGACTATTGACACTATAAAAGACATTAAAAATTTAAATTATTAAAGAATAATGTAAAATTACTTGAACTCTTCACTAAAGAGTTATTTAATATTGTTGATGCTATTTATTTTAAGGTTTTATATATATATAGTCAGGGTTGGTTCGGGTTGGACTGACCCAGAACTCTCAGGACCGAGGACCGACCCGCACAGTGCTGGTCTAGAAATTATAGGATCAAGGACCAACCTAATCTCCCTGGGAACCGGACCAAGACCAGCAGGGTTGGGCCGGTCCAGGGTTGACTCCAGGGTCGGTCCAAGGTCAACCCTGGACCGATACTCACCCTTATTAAGTTAGTGGCATTTGATATGGAAGCAGAAATGGATCTAGTAAATTGATTGTCTGCAACATTTAACCCAGCAAGATTAGAGAAGTGACTTCCAAATCTGGAGGCTGGAGGAAGACTCCCTTCAAGTTGGTTTTAGGGAAACTAAATGCCGACAAGAGAAGATATGTTGAAGACGGAGGAAAGGAGAGTGTCAGAGAGTCCATTTGCACTAAGATAAAGATACTCCAAATTTTGCAAATGGCCTAACGTGGCCAAAACTCTTCCTACAAAGTTATTGAACGTCACCAAGATGTACGCCAGAGATGTGAGCCAATTGCACAAATTAGTCTATTTTGTCCCTAGGATATAAGAAAATTCTTTTCAATAAGGTCCCTAAAGGACCTAATTGCATAAAACAGGGAAGTGAGGCCAAACCAATTAAGACTGATTCAAATAGGACAGATCGATCTGATCAGTCATCGACAGGAACGGTCGGTTAAGCCAGTTCTCGATTGTTTCACGGTGGCTGTCAACAGCCATCGTGAGGTGGTCCACCTCATGGTCAATGCACCAATGCCCTTAATTTTCAAATTTTCGATTTTGCCTTGAACTTTACAAAATTTGCAAATTTGCCCCTCAAATTTGGTGAAATTACCAAAAAAGACCCCGACTAACCCATTATCTCAAAATTAGATCATGACCATCCATTGAGAACATATCATGACCATTGAAATTAATGTGCTTAATTACAATGTCATCTAAGGTATATTAAAAATAAGATGGCATCCTTACCCTTTATTAGGATTCCATTCCTTAAACCCATATAGGGTGCGTTTGGTTCAGCATTCTCAATGGGCTTTCAGTCTCCAAATCCCATTGGGGAAATGCTGGACCGTTTGGCAATCATTTTGAAGTAGCTTTCAAGTGAAAGTTAGCATTGGGAAGGCTGAAAGTCAATACTAGTAGGAACAGGTTTTGAGCTTTTAGCATTTGGCCAAATGCCGAAACTTATTTTTTTTTCCAAAATTATTATTACTCATTCTTCAAATTTCTTATTTTGCTGTCGTTATTATTTTTTAAGTGCAAAAATAATGCTAAAAAATCAAATTTACATAAATTCTAAAAAAATTAAATATATTTTGGTCTTTTACAAAAAAAAAATTATTTATATATTTGATTTTTTTAGCATTAGTGTCAAAATTTATATTTAAAAAGTTGCATACATTATTTTTTTTCAATTTTAAACAAATAAAAATTAAAAAATTCCTACGAAGGGTTTGGTCTTATATATATTTGATTTTTTAGCATTATTTTCAAATTTATATTTAAAAAGTTGCATACATTATTTTTTCAATTTTAAAAAATAAAAATTAAAAAATTTCGTCGAAGGATTTGATCTTTTTCTTTAAAAAAAAATTATATATATGTATTTGATTTTGTTTAGCATTATTGTCAAACTTTATATTTAAAAAGTTGCATACATTATTTTTTTCAATTTTAAACAAATGAAATTAAAAAAAACTAATATTAATCACCAAAAGAGCTTTTTAAATGTGTTTTCTACCTAACGGCATTTCTCTCAAAATTGCTTATCAAAAGATAGTTTACAAAATGGACTTTGCATTTGCCTAAAGTCCTTTAGGCTAAATTACTTTGCATTTTCTCAATGGGCTTTCAAATAAATAGGATTATTTTTTCCAAAAAAAAATGGCTCATTTGGTGCCAAAAAAAAAATGCAGATCTGGAAATTCTTTCTCTCTCTCAAAAAAAAAAAAAAACTCTCTCCTCTCCCTTTCCCGTGCGCTCTCTCTCCTCCCAAACCTCTCGTCGACCTCCTTGCCCCTGCTCGCTGACATCATGCCGGCGACTCTCCGGCTAGCTCCACCTCCAACAACCACCCTCAGCCCTCCCTGAGTCCCGTCGGCGGCGTCACTACCCCCGCCGGTGATTTTTCCTCCTCGGGTGCGCAAAGACGACGTTGCCTCTTGCTATCCCTGTCTCGATCTGATCTAAGCCCCTTCAGCGGGTCTCCGACGGCCTGTGGTTCCCTGAGGCGGCCAACTACGTTCCCCAGCGGGTCAAGAGTCCATCACAGCAGTTCACGGCGGCCAGTGCTCCTTCCCGATGTTGATCTGCTCACCTGCGTTATTCCCAACCTCGATCCATTACCGATTGCTGATTGGAACTATTTCAGGGCCGTTCGGTCTTCTCCGATGATCTTCCAGTGCTTTGATTAGTCCGGTGATGATCCTCGATGAATCCACAAGTTGCTGATAGCCAAAGGTGAGTCCGAAGTCCACGAGAGGTCTCCAATCCACCGTTTCTCTCCGATCGGGTCTATCAGTGCCCGATCCTGGTAGCTGTTCTGTCCAGCAACAAACCGGAGCAAATCCGGTGCCATCCGGACCCCTCCGGCGAGCCTGACGTTCTTTGGACGATCCTCGACGATCTCAAGGTGCTATGGTGGTTCGGCGTTGGTCCGATTGAGCTTCAATCAATCGGAACGCACAAAAGGTAATGTCTAAACCTTGAGCTCAATGAAGCGAGGTCTCGATAGGAGACTGAGACTAGAGCTCACCCTAGGTTCTAGTTCTGCAATCTCAGCATGTTTAGAATATTAGAACGGCCTAGAATAGCTTAGGACGAGCTTGATTGGCTTAAACGTGCTTGATTGATTGGATAAGTTGATTCTGCAATTTTCAGATGCTTGGATGACTGATCCGAGAAACTACTTGATATGAGTTTGTAAACTTGCTTTTCTGCGTTAGATGTCTTCACAAAAGTCAAAGACGACTCAAATACCTTTCCAACAAGCCATAGAACACCCCAAACGAACCTCATTTGATCCAATTTTCGCATGCTCAAAGTCGTGTCCAGAATCTACCAAATGTTCTGTTGTTCTGTTGAGTTGCGGTCTACACTATTTGTTGATTTTTTGCTGATTTTTGTGATTCAAATTGGACTTAGATGTATTCAGGAGAAATAATCGAGACATTACAGTCTATATGCATGAATTTTCGTGGATTTTTATCATGCCATTCGATTGGGGAAAATAATCCTTGTTCTGTGTAAAAGTTGCTCAATTGTTACTGATCTGTGTTTCTGTAAAGATGACTTCAATTGAGCTCCTTATGAACAAAATTTGGGCATGATTCCTTCTAGACATACTTAGAGGACTTCAATAGCTTTGAAATGATGCATGATTCATGTAAATGGATAACCGTTTGCCTTATGAAAACATCTCACAAAGTTGCTGCAATTTTGTGCATTCCTGAAGGTTCATGATAGATGGAGTTGTCTCACCTAGTCCAATTTGCGAATTTATAGGATTTTTTGTATATTTATTTAAGGTTAAGTATCTTAATCATTTTGGCCATCGCACTCAGCCATACATCGTGTCAAAATATCATAATTTTCATGCATCATTTAGGTGGTTTGGCAAGCCTATCTTCATGCATCTCTTCTACCTCCCATATCACTAATTTGCACACTTCTGCAATTGTCATTAATTGGACATGAAATTGACCTTAATTGAGCTCGATGTCTCTTAGGAAGTCTTGGGGTACATCATAATCTTTCAATGACACCAATTTTTTCCCATTTGCATATCGTTTGACCCATTTTCTATTTTTGTGAAATTTGCCTTGAACTCTGCCATGTGATAAATTCGGAATGCCTGTTCTGCCCCTACTAAACCAGACGTTTTATCATTTTTGTGTTGAGTTTTCCTTAAGGATTCCGAAGTTAGATCTTCAACGGAATTTGATTTCCATTAATATTTCTATGTCATGGTAAATTTTCGAAATTTTTACACATCGATTGCTAGGGCAAATTGTCATTAGTTTGCACAAATATGTTGTTGCACTCTACTATTCCCGATGTGTTGTTCTATTTTCTTGGATTTTCATAAATTCATGTGTAATTTATCTAAGGAAACTTCTTTCATGAAAGTTGTTTGTTATTGAGTGATGATGTGTTGTAATTTTTTTAGAACCAATTATCATGGGTCATACTTCAATTACTTGAATTTTTTATGTCATGTCTTGACATGCTCTGTTTTTCCTTTTCTGACTTGTCTCTGTTGTAGTATTTTTAGGAAATTATGCATGCTCAATTAGCTTCTGATACCTTCACCACTTTTAATACTCACATTCTGAACTTCAAACACAAAAGTTCTCAAAAAAATAAAAAGCGTTTTGACATGCTTTTCAAACCCCTCAAATGTTGTAGGACAATCTGGAATTTCATATTTTGATTGACCAGAATCCAGTTTTCATTCATGTGATGCCTATAGGAAAATTCTTTGCATTACAATTTGACATGATTTTATTAAATTCTTGATTCATATTTAGGACATTTGTGATACTTGATCAACTATGCCATCAATGCACCCGAGCTCACCTTAACGAATTGACATGATTCTTGGTTCAATAAAATCATGTCCTTATCCGACATTTTCCTTAAAAATCCCCATTTGACATAAAATCTGTCAAAGTTTGGATCATATTTAGACTGTAATGCTTGATTAGTTGTGCCCTTTGATGCACCCAAGCTAGCTTCGATAGCTAAAGTGCTCCATTACATTAACGAAATTATACCCCTTTTATCGAATATTTTTGAAATAATACATTTTCTTGCCAATTGTTCATAAAATCTTTTTGGGCATCACATGAGTTTTATATTGATCATTTCACTTGATATGAAATGCATGTGGATGTGTTTGGCACATGATGGCTAAATAAGTGATATGGCGTCGACTCATTAATTTGTTTGGTTGATTGAGAACCAAGGTCAAATGGCATGTACGCATGTTTACTTTAAAGCTATGCATGTGATTTTTAGATATATGCATGTACTTTTGGGGTACTTTGGGTGACATTTAAAACCCGAATTAAGGGTTTGTTAGTGTTAGCCACCGTTTGTGAACACAAACGATGACTAATCACTAAAAAGCATTAAAATGATTGGATATGAGTCTTAGTGTGGCTCGTTGCATGAACAATCAAAGGCCGGCCCTGAGACCATTTTCAGTGTTCCTCGATTAATTACTTTGCTCGATGTTTCTGAGTACTTTACTTGCCATGATCGATTGTGATTGCTATGGATTGCCTTTTAATTCCAAGTATTAGTTTACGACTAGAATAGGTTCAAGAAGGCAGTTCCCTAGAGATGGCAATCCTAAAGACAGTGATGGTCGATATCCATTCCGACCTTATGTCTTGTAAATGGCAAATGGTTGATGTCTCTTCCAACCAATTTTCTTGTAATTTCCATTACCCCGACATATGTCTCGAGTTTTTTTTATGCGTTGTATAAACATACGGCGAGTTGCAAGCTATTCCTTGCTTTACTTTCCTTATTTCTTTTTTAGGATTACATCCTAGATTTACTGCTTTCCTTAAACTGTTTGGGTGTTTACTTACTACACTATCCTTTAAATTCCAATTGTTTGCTTTCTTTTTTCCTTTTTAAGTAGAAGTAGAATGGCATGAAATTGACCATCCGAACATGATCACCTTGTTAACTTCATATTGCGCGGAAAAGTAAAAAGATACGCATGGTCATATTAGGAAACACGACTATTGTTAGGTACCGAAATGGTGTTAATAGAAATATTAATGTAATCCAAGTCTACGAACTTTAGAATCTCCGGTTGCATGAATATCAAGGGATTACTCCCGACCCTTAATTGGATTTTTCGGCCAACCCCCCAAAAACGAGATTAGTGGCGACTCCTAGAATTATTTTTAGGTTATCAAATACAACTAATAATAAAAGGAACTCGTCATGCCGAGTATGGGTCTCGTGGAGACTTACTGTGGTTTAGCAAACTTTAGCAGAAATCATCCTAAAGGATGAAACGATACCATCCTTTTATATGAAAGTACTATCGAGAGGACTACCATGGTAAGAGTACCCATAAATTCGCCTTTCACATCCGATCTCCTTTTTTAAGGTATACCTTACGTGTGGAAGCGAATCACGATACATTTCCATTGTCGCGTGGGGTATGGATTTGAGAGAACTTGCATTCATGTAGACCTCAGACTCTATGGGCCAAAATCGAAGGCAATGTGATGACGGCTTTGGTAGATATGACCTCAAGTGTGAATTCATGAGCAAATGCCCCTAAATGCCATCCTTCCCCATTGATCTCGTGGAAGGCGATCCCACAAATTTATGTTCTTTTGGTGACTTGACAAGCTCCCAAATTTAATTATTTTTCAAGAGATTTCATCTCTTCGTAATAGCAACTAAACACTTTGCTGAATCTTTTGAAGAGATAGTTTCTTTATTGGTTTTAGGCTTACTATACTTCATTGACTCTACAACTGAAAGAGCATAAGCAACAAAATATGAGAACTCGTACTTCTGTGAAGGCTTCACCGTCCTTCTTGGTCTATCTTTGGGAATAGAATACCGTTTCTCTTTAGGTTCTTCAAACTCAATATTATTAATAGATGACTGAATTGTTTGTGAAGAAAATACTTCAAGCTCTACTTTCTCTACAACACTTTCCGAATTTCTATCACGAGCTGATTATTTCTTAGGATGAAGCATAGCAAACTCATCAAAAGTAACATCTCAAATGATAATAATCTTAGATGAATTAGAACACCAAAGTTTATAACCTTTTACACCATAAGCACAACCAAGAAAAATGCATTTTTTCGCTCTAGGCTCTAGTTTACCTTCACTAACATGTGCATATGCCGGACATCCAAATACTCAAAGAGAATAATAATTAGCAAATTTACCTGACCATACCTCCTCAAGTATCTTGCACTCAATAGACGTGCAAGGAGAACAATTTATCAACCAAGCAGCTATATTGATCGCTTCAGCCTAGAACTCTTGCGTTAGACAATAGGCACCTACTCCTCTCTAATAAGGTTCTGTTCATGCGTTCTGTAATACCATTCTGCTATGGTGTATTCACAGTAGGATGATGTCTCACAATTCCTTCAACTTTGCAAAACTCATTAAACTCACCTCCACAAAATTCCAGCCCATTATTTGTTCTCAACCACTTAATCTTCTTACCAGTTTGCTTCTCAATTAATGTTTTCAATTGTTTAAATGTAACAAAAACATCACTTTTCTATTTTAGAAAATAAACCCAAACCTTTCTTGAAAAATTATCAATGAAAGTAAGTAAATATCATTAACCAAGGCCTTTCGAAGGAACTTTTGTAGTCCCACAAAGATAAGAGTAATTATAATCTTGAGTGCCATTTATTGTGTGAATTCCTATCTTGAAACTGACTCTTTTCTGTTTTCTAAAAACACAATGCTCATAGAAATCCAGTTTTCCAATTTTCTGACCACACAAAAAGACCTCTCTTACTCTGCTCCTCCAGCCCTTTAATACTCATATCGCTTAATCTCATATACCATAATTTAGTGTTGTCTAATTATATCATAGTGGATGATGTTGCAACTGAACCAATAACTGTAGTACTTTGCAGTTGATATGAAGTGCCAATTTTTGGCTATTTCATCAATAAAAGTGAACCTCTCATAATCTTCATAACTCCACATTTAGCTATAAGCCTACAAACATTAGCATCAAGTGTACCCAAATTGATGAGGTTCTTTTTCAAATCAAGAACATGTCTGACATTATTCAAAGTTCTAATGAAGCCGTTGTGCATCTTAATGTTGATAGTCCCAATCCCAATTGCTTTGCATTTACCATTGTTTCCCATTAGAATAACTGTATCGTTAAATTCTTTCTACGTGGAGAGCTAGTCACAATTAAGGCACATGTGGTACAAACAACTTGAATAAAGAATCCAGCTATCACTGAATTTGTCTTTATCATCTACAACCAATAACCAATTTTCGTTTTATTTTTCAGCAACACCAGCTTGAGCGAGTATTCGTTTCCCTGAATCTACATAATCCGATAGTTTTGATTGTTCTGTCAATTGTGTTTTCTTGATTTTGTTGATTCATATTGTTTTCTCTTTTTTTCTTTGTCTTCAGTTTCAGACAAATTATCTTGATATGCCTCTTAGACTTACAATAGTTGCAAATTAGATCCCTATGCTTCGATTTTGATTTGGAATTGCTACCATTACTTCTCTCAACAGACATTCCTCTAACAACTAAACCAACCCCATGATCATTACTGTCATCAAAAGTCAATTATGTATCTAGTTTATGCTTATTTAGAAGACTAGTCTTGACATCTTCAACATTAATAATTTATCTACTAACAATCATGGTTTCTCTAAAATTCTTATAAGAGGAAGGTAGTAAAACTAACAATAAGAGAGCTTGATCCTCATCTTCAACTTTAACATCAATACTTCTTAATTCATAAATAATAGTATTGAATTCAGAAATATGAGATTTAAGAGAAGCACATTCATCCATACGAAGAGTGAAGAGTCATTGCTTGAACCTCAACTGATTGGTGAGGGATTTTGTCAAAAAAAAAAAAAACTTTCCAATTTTATTCCATAAACCTGTAGCTATTTTTTTATCTAGTACCCCATGCAAAACTTCATTCATGAGACACAACTGAATAACAGAAAAGGTTTTTCATCCAATTCTTCCCATGTTTCATTTGACATTTTTTTTCTGATTTCTTCAAACCCTGCTGCATAAGAGCAGCCAACATACGAACTTGCCATAGGTTGAAATTGCTACTTCCATCAAACTTCTCAACTTGTGCTTCGGGCCTCCTGGGCCTGAATGGGCCGCCATTTTCCTATTGTCCTTTGTCACACTCTCTATACCAGAACTTTCATGTACCAATGACGAGCGAAGAAATTTTGGGTTCTCTCAGTTGATGGTCACGGATAGGGAGAGAGAGAAAGAGGGTGGGGGAAGGAGGGAGAGAGAGAGGGAGAGGGAGAGGAACGGAAGCCGAGAGCCGGTGGAAGTTAATTGGGGCAGAGTAGAGTGATGTGAGATCAATGGCTCTGAAACACCTGTGGGTTCTCCACAGGTTGCCCGCCACCCTAAGCCCCGAACATCAATAAAATCGAAATGGCATCATAGTACGAGTTTTGTGCCAAATCTCAGAGGTGGTTGGTTGAGGATGTTGGAGCTTTTCTGGGGTTTTTCCCTAAATGCTCCTCGTTCCTCTCCCCCACCACCATTATTTGTTCGTCTATTCACAAACCCGCCTCCAAACGCCATTACATTTCTCGTCCCCTGTTCTTTGATTTCAGCCTCTCTCGAGGGAAATCGGTTTTGAAGATGATTCTGGGAAAACAATGGTGCAGTCTGGGCTTTTTTGAGTTACCGTTTAAGGATTCCTCGTTTTTTGATTCATCAGTATAAGCATTTTTCTTCTCTTTCGTGTGACAAAGGCGTAAAAGAACCACTACATAATACACAATTAGAGTTAAAAGAGCGGGGTCTTTGCAGTGTTTGTTTTTTTTTTCAAGGATTGTCCCTTATAAGGATTAGCAAGTCAAAACATATCTACTGCCCTTGAAACCTGAAACTACGGAAACAGTAACTAATCGACATGGAACATGTTGCAGAACCATATTTCTAGACAAGGAACTGAGGAAACTATAGGCAGTCAACTCCCAATCTTCCAATGTCGCTCATATTTCTCCATCACTTCTAGCTGAATCCCATTTTGTTGACTCTCTCTTTCAGCGAACGCAATCTTGCCTCCGCATTGCCTATCTTCATTCTCTCTCGTGGCAGCTCTGCAGAACAGGCGACTCCAATTTCAAATATCATCACCAAGCACTCTTGAACATGAGCACTAATGCTTCTTTGATTGCTCAAAGTGTCTGCAATTGATGATTCTTCTATCTCACAAAATAGGAGCTGCTGATCTACTATATCTGCCACCCTTTCTGGCAAAGCCGCCGCACAATAATTGTGAAGGTTCAAAGCATCCTTAAACTTGTTATGGGTGGGTCTCTTTCCCGTAAAAATCTCCAGCAGCAGGACTCCATAGCTATACACATCGCCATCTTTGGACACTTCGCTTCCCATTCCGTACTCTACAATTGGATTTTACTTGACAAATGAGATGATATCGGCAAATCATAAGGACGGGGAAGAGGATTCACGTATAGAGGCAAGGGAAAAAATTATTAAAGGGCAGCAATTAAGAAATCTAATCTATATCGGCAAGTCACACAGCACTCTAAGCATGAATTTTTGAAGTCAGATTTTCTATTCGTATAACCTTGTACTTTGACGAATAGAATGTACAATTGAATTACATATATGACAAAAATAAAAACTGAACTGAGCCCAACTACTCTGTTAAGTTACTATGGTTCTTTTTAGTTTTGTATGGCACGGGAAAGTTAGCCGAGATGAACAAGTCTGGCTTGTCTACCTAACTAGTGGTGATTTTTCAAACAAGAAGTTCCCCACATGCATTATAAGGGAAAGAGCTTATAAGATGACAATTAACATTGGATATATTGTAGGTATACCTACCTGGAGGAGCATAGCCAATGGTTCCTCTAAGTCCAATTGAGCTTGTTTGACTTGCTAGCAAATCACCAATGGCATTTGGGAATATCCTAGCCAAGCCAAAGTCACCCACATGTCCATTCATTTGGGCATCCAGAAGAATGTTGCTTGGTTTGAGGTCACAATGGATCACCTCATTTTGGCCCTGATGATGGAGATAATCCACCGCGCATGCTACGTTGAAAGCAATGTTCAGTCTCTGAACAAAACTTAATCTTTGCCTTTGCGTCCCATTTGGTGCAAGATACGGATGCAACCACTCCTCTAAGCTACCATTTTCCATGAACTCATAAATCAGAGCCTTAAATTCATTGCCTCGGAAATCGACACTGGAACAAGCTGTTAGAATCTTAACAAGGTTCCGATGCCTTATGTTTTTTAGGACCTCACACTCTGCCATGAAGCTTTTGGATGCTCCTCGTTGCTTCAGGTCAAAAACCTTAAAAGCCACTAGTTTGTTAACATCTCCAAGGGTCCCTTTATACACGGAGCCAAAACCACCCACTCCAATCAAATTGCTAGAGTTGAACCCGTCTGTTGCTTTGACTATGTCTTTATAAGACACTTGCTGAAATCCTACTATTGATGGAGTCTCTAGAGAAGCCTTACTATTCTTCCTCCTCAGCCAATAAAATGTCATTAGTAGCGACAGAAGAATCAGTGCCGCTACTATCCCACATGTGACTACAATGATAATGTAAGTAGATGATCCTCGTTTTCCTATGCTCGTCGAACAACTTGGCAGATCTAGGATTGGCATACCACCACAGAGCTTATTGTTTCCTTCAAGCAATGTCGCGCTCGTGTTGAGGAACACCCCTTTGCGCGGTACCTCACCCTCGAAGTTGTTGAAAGATAGATTCAGGTACTGCAACTGAAAATGCTCTAGGAATGTAGGAACAGGGCCGGAGAAATTATTACTTGAGAGGTCTAAGACTCGCAGACCATTCAAGGAACTCAAGAATGAAGAGATATGCCCTTCGAATAGATTGTTGCTCATGTCAAGCACTTCCAAGCTAGTGCATTGACCAAGACTACTAGGGATTTCTCCAGATAGTTTGTTGCCAAAAATGCCAAATGCGCCTAAGTTTTTCAACATACCAATTTCTTCAGGTAAGGAACCACTCAATTGGTTTTCAGATAGATCAAGATAGATAGATAGGGAAGAGATGGTGAAAGCTTGAGATGGTAGGATTCCAATCAGAGTATTCTGCGAAAGGTCGAGGCCTACCAATTTTTGGCATCTCCCAATACTCAGAGGAATTCTCCCTTCTAAATAGTTCCCATTCAAGATTAGTTCTATTAGCTCCGTCAAGTTCCCTATTGTGAAGGGGATATTCCCGGTGAGTTTGTTCATATCAGCACTAAAATACTTCAGCTTAATGAGATTTGCAATTGTATCAGGAATGTTGCCCGTGAACTTGTTATTGCCCATGGACAACAATTCTAGGCCATGCAAATTCCCAATACTTGAAGGGATATTTCCAGACAATCGATTGTTCTCGATTGACATTCTATTAAATTGGGAGGATAAGTTGCCTATAGATTCAGGTAAAATACCTCCGAAATTGTTGCCACTGATTTCCAAGACCTGCAGGCTTGTAGAATTGATTGAATCAAGGAATTTCAAGTCACATGGCGTGTCACTACCTAGCTGGTTGTACGAAACAACTATCCACCGTAGCCGATTTAGCTTTTCCACAGTAGGCACGTTTCCAGAAAAATTGTTAATTGTGATTGACAGCTGCATTAAGTTGGTGGCATTTGATATGGAAGCAGGAATGGGCCCAATAAATTGATTGTCTGCAACATTTAACTCAACAAGATTGGGAAGAGTGACACCTAAATCTGGAGGAAGACTCCCTTCAAGTTGATTTTTGGGAAACTCGATGTTGACAAGAGAAGATACGTTGAAGATGGAGGAAGGGAGAGTGCCAGAGAATCCATTTGCACCGAGATAAAGATGCTCCAGATTTTGCAAATGGCCCAATGAAGTTGGAACTCTTCCCACAAAATTATTATACGTCGCAAGGATGAACACTAAAGATGTGAGGTTCCCGAAGAATTCTGGGAAGTTTCCAGAGAGATTGTTAAGGGATATTGAAACTATTGTTAGCTTCGACATAAAAGCAATTGCTATCGGAACTTCACCAACTAGCATATTATTGTACAATCTCAAATCTTCAAGATTAATGCAACCTGAGATGTTGGCAAGAATTTGACCAGAGAATGAGTTGTTGCTTAAGCCTAAGTATTTGAGTCTATACAACTTACCGATCTCAAGGGGGATTTCACCAACGAAATTGTTGTCTTGGATGTCTAATTTCTGGAGGAAGCTCATGTTTCCAATAAAAGGAGACAGCAACCCTACAAGTTTCATAGACCGAAGAATCAACTGGGTTATCCTTGGATGCCGACGGCCACACGTGATCCCTTGCCACTGGCAAAAATGTATAGAGTCGTTCCACGTCTTGAAAACGCCGAAGGGATCATCAGATATCTTATCCTTGAACTGGAGCAATGCATCTCGATCAGTTTTGTTGGTTCTAGGAATCGAGATTGCTCTACAATAAGGCATCGGCACCACCAATGTAACGAAAGAAAGTAAATAGAGAGAGGTGATTGAGAAGGACGTGAAAGAACTCATGCTTGCAAGTTTTTTGGCCCCTCGCGCTCTGAACACTATCTATTAAGAAACGGATGGAGTTTTCGGCCACAACCCCTAGCTACTTGATATTAATTAGAAACATGGTCATCCCACTCAAAATCCTATTCTTGACGTGATGCGGAAGACTCATAAAGAATGCGAGTCTTAGTTTGTTGCTTTATAAGTCTTCTGCGACTAGTCCTGCACAAAAGACTCATAAAGCATATGTGTAATATTTGAGATTTGACTAGGTTAAAAAATAAGATGGTGGGACCCACTTAAAAAATAGAAAACAAAGAAGTTTGAAAAGTCAACAAAAGAAAGCAAAAAGAAGAAATGGACACTAAGCTTAATAGGGAAAAACCAAGGGCTTTTAGGAAAAGAATGAAAAAGAAGAGAAAGTGAAAGAAAGAAGAGGAAAGAAGAAGACGAAGAAAAAGAGAAAAGAGAAAGAGCTTCGTGTGTTCAAGTCATGGACACTTCACCAAGCCGACTCAACTACGTATTGCAATGTCCAGTAAGTGCCCGTTCTTCGTTCGTCCAATCAGAGTAGTTTTCAGATTTATGGCTTAAATTCGGAATTTTGGGAAATTGGAGCCATGTGATCCGTTTTTTGAGTTGTCGAGCTTGGGGACTTCATGGGAATGGTGTTTTTTGGTGTTGTGGAGACATGAGTTTTGATGCAAATTGTTTCGACACAATGGTTTACTCGAAGCGAAATTTTAAGGTTTTGAGGTCGAGTTTCGCATCACGTTTAGGTTTGAGTAATCACTTCGTGTGAGCAATTTGTTGGCGCGTAGGAATCGTTTTGTTAACGTTTAGGTGACGTTTAGCCGATTCGTAGTTGTTGTAGTATTTTACTTGATTTTAACATCGACTCTTATTTATTAGAAACATGGTCATCCCACTCGAAATCCTATTCTTGACGTGATGCGGAAGACTCATAAGGTATGTGAGTCTCAATCCGTTGCTTTATAAGTCTTCTACGACTAGTCCTCCACAAAGGACTCATAAAGCATATGTGTAATACTTGAGATTTTGACTAGGTTAAAAAATACGATGGTGGGACCCACTTTAAAAAATAGGAAAAAAATGAAGTTTGAAAAGTCAACAAAAGAAAGCAGAAAGAAGAAATGGACACTGAGCTTAATAGGGAAAAACCAAGGGCTTTTAGGAAAAGAAGGAAAAAGAAGAGAAAGTGAAAGAAAGAAGAGGAAAGAAGAAGACGAAGAAAAAGAGAAAAGAGAAAGAGCTTCGTGTGTACAAGTCATGGACACCTCACCAAGCCGACTCAACTACGTATTGCAATGTCCAGTAAGTGCTCGCGTTCTTCGTTCGTCCGATCAGAGTAGTTTTCAGATTTATGGCTTAAAATTCGGAATTTTGGGAAATTTGAGCCATGTGATCCGTTTTTTGAGTTGTCGAGCTTGGGGACTTCATGGGAATGGTGTTTTTTGGTGTTGTGGAGACGTGAGTTTTGATGCAAATTGTTTCGACACAATGATTTACTCTGAGCGAAATTTTAAGGTTTTGAGGTCGAGTTTCGCATCACGTTTAGGTTTATGTAATCGCTTTGTGTGACGATTTGTTGGCGCGTAGGAATCATTTTGTTAGCATTTAGGTGACGTTTAGCCGATTCGTAGTTGTCGTAGTATTTTACTTGATTTTAACATCGACTCTTATTTATTAGAAACATGGTCATCCCACTCGAAATCCTATTCTTGACGTGATGCGGAAGACTCATAAGGTATGTGAGTCTCAGTCCGTTGCTTTATAAGTCTTCTACGACTAGTCCTCCACAAAGGACTCATAAAGCATATGTGTAATATTTGAGATTTTGACTAGGTTAAAAAATACGATGGTGGGACCCACTTTAAAAAATAGGAAAAAAAATGAAGTTTGAAAAGTCAACAAAAGAAAGCAGAAAGAAGAAATGGACACTAAGCTTAATAGGGAAAACCCAAGGGCTTTTAGGAAAAGAAGGAAAAAGAAGAGAAAGTGAAAGAAAGAAGAGGAAAGAAGAAGACGAAGAAAAAGAGAAAAGAGAAAGAGCTTCGTGTGTACAAGTCATGGACACCTCACCAAGCCGACTCAACTACGTATTGCAACGTCAAGTAAGTGCTCGCGTTCTTCGTTCGTCGGATCAGAGTAGTTTTCAGATTTATGGCTTAAATTCGGAATTTTGGGAAATTTGAGCCATGTGATTCATTTTTTGAGTTGTCGAGCTTGGGGACTTCATGGGAATTGTGTTTTTTGGTGTTGTGGAGACATGAGTTTTGATGCAAATTGTTTCGACACAATGGTTTACTCAGAGCAAAATTTTAAGGTTTTGAGGTGGAGTTTCGCATCACGTTTAGGTTTGTGTAATTGCTTCGTGTGAGCAATTTGTTGGCGCGTAGAAATCGTTTTGTCAGCGTTTAGGTGACGTTTAGCCGATTCGTAGTTATCGTAGTATTTTACTTGATTTTAACATCGACTCTTATTTATTAGAAACATGGTCATCCCACTCGAAATCCTATTCTAGACGTGATGCAGAAGACTCATAAAGTATGTGAGTCTTAGTTTGTTGCTTTATAAGTCTTCTGCGGCTAGTCCTCCACAAAAGACTCATAAAGCATATGTGTAATATTTGAGATTTGACTAGGTTAAAAAATAAGATGGTGGGACCCACTTTAAAAAAAATGAAGTTTGAAAAGTCAACAAAAGAAAGCAGAAAGAAGAAATGGACACTAAGCTTAATAGGGAAAAACCAAGGGCTTTTAGGAAAAGAAGGAAAAAGAAGAGAAAGTGAAAGAAAGAAGAGGAAAGAAGAAGACGAAGAAAAAGAGAAAAGAGAAAGAGCTTCTTGTGTACAAGTCATGGACACCTCACCAAGCCAATTCAACTACGTATTGCAACGTCCAGTAAGTGCTCGCGTTCTTCATTCGTCCGATCAGAGTAGTTTTCAGATTTATGGCTTAAATTCGAAATTTTGGGAAATTTGAGCCATGTAATCCGTTTTTTGAGTTGTCGAGCTTCGGGACTTCATGGGAATGGTTTTTGGTGTTGTGGAGACATGAGTTTTGACGCAAATTGTTTCGACACAATGGTTTACTCGAAGCGAAATTTTAAGGTTTTGATTTCGAGTTTCACATCACGTTTAGGTTTGTGTAATCGCTTCGTGTGAACGATTTGTTGGCGTGTAGAATCGTTTGTTAGCGTTTAGGTGACATTTAGCCGATTCGTAGTTGTAGTATTTTACTTGATTTTAATATTGACTCTTATTTATTAGAAACATGGTCATCCCACTCGAAATCCTATTCTTGACGTGATGCGGAAGACTCATAAAGTATGTGAGTCTTAGTCTGTTGCTTTATAAGTCTTATGCGACTAGTCCTCCACAAAAGACTCATAAAGCATATGTGTAATATTTGAGATTTTGACTAGGTTAAAAAATACGATGGTGGGACCCATTTTAAAAATTAGAAAAAAAAAAAAGAAGTTTGAAAAGTCAACAAAAGAAAGCAAAAAGAAGAAATGGACACTAAGCTTAATAGGGTAAAACCAAGGTCTTTTAGGAAAAGAAGGAAAAAGAAGAGAAAGTGAAAGAAAGAAGAGGAAAGAAGAAAACGAAGAAAAAGAGAAAAGAGAAAGAGCTTCGTGTGTACAAGTCAATGGACACCTCACCAAGCCGACTCAACTACGTATTGCAATGTCCAGTAAGTGCTCGCGTTCTTCGTTCGTCCGATCAGAGTAGTTTTCAGATTTATGGCTTAAATTCGGAATTTTGGGAAATTTGAGCCATGTAATCCATTTTTTGAGTTGTCGAGCTTCGAGACTTCATGGGAATGGTGTCTTTTTGTATTGTGGAGACGTGAGTTTTGACACAAATTGTTTCGACACAATGGTTTACTCGGAGCGAAATTTTAAGGTTTTGAGGTCGAGTTTCGCATCACGTTTAGGTTTGTGTAATCACTTCGTGTGAGCGATTTGTTAGCGCGTAGGAATCGTTTTGTTAGTGTTTAGGTGACATTTAGCCGATTCGTAGTTGTCGTAGTATTTTACTTAATTTTAACATCGACTCTTATTTAATCAATGGGATTGCAAGATCATCTGCTCTTTTAGTTAAGCGTTGTTAGGTTTAAGTATTTCCAAATGAGTGGTGCTATCTCTTCCTTGAATTAGTAAACTTGTATTTAAAAATGAAAAGTATGAGGTATATTATGTGCACGTTGTGAACTAGCTAAAAGGAAAAAGTAATATTCTTAAGCATATTTGATGCATAACTTCGGATCGAGCATTTACTATTCTTTATTCATTTGAGAATGGTTTGAGAAATGTGTTATAAAAGATGTCGTGAAAGTTTAAATGTGTGTATTACGGTGAGAACTTATTTAGGGAATCAAGATGTCACACCCAAAATCCCCCAAGGATAGGGATAATGACACGGCTGTATTTTCGCTCAAAGGACGCAGCCTCAAATCACCCAAAAAAAAATCAACTTCCGAAAGTCCTCCTCAATAGCACTGTTGTGTTGTCACTGCTAATCGAGGAAGCTGAAAAAAAAATACGAAAAATGAATTAAATGAGCAACCACAGCCCAGTGAGTAGTAACATCTTCGAAGTAGATCGAGCACCCACTATGCACATTTAAAATACACACGTAACTTATTTACACCAAATCTAGAATATAGCAAACTTTAAGATTAAAATGAGTCATATATATTACTTCCACATAACATTTTCATAACATAAATACTCATTTAAATCTATCATCACAATAGAAATAACAATGGTCAAGTCCATTGATCAATTTTAATAAAATCATATACCAATGGTCTATTCCATTGACCAATCTCGATTCACATCACTTCTCAAGACCCTAGAGATAGCTCCCATGAGATTCATGTCATTATGTAGGCTTAGTCTTTTTTTTCAATACATATCAATGGTACAAGGTTCTAGAGGTGGCTCCTATGAAATTACGTTATCGTGTTGTACTTAATCCTTTACTACAAGGCCTTAGAGGTGGCTATCACAAGACTCACGTTATCGTATGGCACTTAATTCTTCACCGGTTCATATCACAATTGGCTTCACAAACCACAACATAACTTTTTACAAATCAATTCTCCATTAAACCAATTCAAAATCCGTACTATAAATTGGTTTCACATATCCAATCAAATTACCTTTCATAAACCATACTCAAGTCAACACAATTCTTTCTCAAAAAAGGTTTCGCAAACTCAAGCTATATCCCCTTTCCCAACTCCGTTCATCGGACAAAATATACATATTTCACAATACATTTCTCACACCATTTCAAAATTTATTTCGTAAACCATTAACTTTTCGAAACGTCTTTCTCATTAAACGTTTCCTGAATCATCAAAGAACTCATTCCATAGATCAATTCTTATCGTAATACACACATTTAAGCTTTCAAGACATCTTCCATACCATGTTTCTCAAACCATTTTCAAATGAATAAAGAGTAGTAAATGATCGATCTGAATCATGCATCAAATATACTTAAGAACATTACTTTTGCCTTTTAGCCAATTCACAATATGCACATAATATACCTCATACTTTTCATTTTTAAAATATGGATTTACTAATTTAAGGAAGAGATAGCACCACTCATCTAGAAGTGCCCAAACCTAATAATGTATAACTAAAAGAGCCAACGGTCTTGCAATCCTATCAATCAAACGAGAATCGACGTTAAAACCAAGAAACATACCTCAACAACTACGAATCGGCTAAACGTCACCTGAACACTAATAAAACTACTCCTATGTGCTAACAAATCACTCACCCAAAGAGATTACACAAATCTAAATACGACGCGAAACTCAGCCTCGAAATCCTAAAATTTCGCTCCAACTAAACCGTTGTGCCAAAACGACTCACGTCAAAACTCACGACTCCACAACACCAAAAACCACCATTCTCGTGAAGTCTCAAAGCTCCACAATTCAAAAAATGGATTACATGGCTTAAATTTCCCAAAATTCCGAATGTAAGCACTTAATACAAAAACTACTCTGATCGGACAAACAAGAAGGGCAAACACTTACTGGATGTTGCAATATGTAGTTAACTCAACTTGGCAAGATTTCCGTGGCTTGTACGGGCAAAGCCCTTTTCTCTTTTTCTTTTTCTTCTTCTTCTATCATCCTCTTGGCGAGATTTTCGTGACTTGTATGCGCAAAGCCCTTTTCTCTATTTCTTTTTCTTCCATCCTCTTCTTTCTTGCCCTTTCTCTTCTTTTTCCTTCTTTTTCTGAAAACCTCAGTCTCTCCCTCATTGAGCGTCCACTTCATCTTTTTGCTTTCTTTTGTTTAGTTTTCAAACTTCTTTTCTTTTTTTTTTAAAGTGGGCACCACTACCTTATTTTTTTACCTAGTCTAAATCTCAATTCTGAAAATATAAGTCTGAATCCTTTGCGTTCCGAGTCTTTTGCAAAAGATTCAAAAAGCACATGAGTCTTAGTCATTGCTTTACCAATCTTCCGCATCATGCCAAGAGTAGGATTGCGAGTGGAATGACCATGTTTCAGTCCTCTGGTAAGCGTGTGATGACCATGTTGAGTGTCTTAAAAGTCGCAATGAACCGTAGGACTGGGTGGTTGAAGTGCATGTGATTTTTCTATTACTCTTATTCATGAATCTTTTAGAATCCCCCGGCCCAAAAGCAATCCCAAGAGCAAGTCTTGGGCACCAAAAGCATTGGTTAGTAATAAGTTGAAAAAAAAAAAAACTAAAGGTTAATATCACGAAAAGTCCCAAACTAGTACACACATGTGACAAATTTACTCCAAACTAATTTTTTGACTATAAAAAAATCTCAAATCGATATATTTGTGACAAATTTACCCTCCGTTAAATTAGATTAATACCAAGCAAAATCACAAACCAGTACAATAATGACAAATGGAAGGTAAAAATTAATACTCCCGTCAACCGTTACGTATCATTTAACTTAACAATTTGACAATAAAATTTAACGAAAACAAGCAAGGGATACATTTGTCACAAGTGTACTAATTTAAAATTTTTCGTGATATTTAACCCAAAAACTAATAGAAATCAATCAAAATAGCGATAACCCACGTACTGCATCAAGCTTGGCCTGCTCAGCTAGGCCTGTTCTACTATGTAACTAGACTCGAGTTCACTATCACGGGCCGGGCAGACTTGTACTGCTCTTCAACTATGTCCGATTGGGAAATCCGGTATTTCCCAAAATGTACCAACAACGGTGAGCACTTATTTGAACTTGCATCCATCTTCTCCATTGGCGAAGGTTTCATAGCTTGATCTTTGCTCGCTCCTTGAAACTTCGTACTCGAACTCCATCTTCTCTACCCTCTTTTTCCATTTCGCTCCCTACTTTTGTAGGGAGTCAATTACAGCCCCTTTCTTTGACCAATCTTCTTGCGCTTCAACCGCCAAATGCCAAGTAGAAATACAAGTCTAGGTGAAACTTTTCTTCTTTAATCAAAATAAGTTTTACTATTTCTAACAGCCTCCCTTAAAATTGATTTTGGAAATCCACAATACCAAGTATCGTCTTTAATTTCTCGAACGAATTCGCCTTCAATGGTTTTGTCAAAATATCCACAATCTGATTTTCAGATCTACAAAAATCGAGCTCAACTTCACCATCTTTGACCAGCTCTTGATATAGTGATACTTGAGATTTTGTTTTCGTCCTAATTAGAAGATGTAATTTAGTTTATTCAGCCAATTAGAGTTAAAACAGCCATTATCAGTGACGAAATTTATCTTACACGCGCTGTGATTTGTCCAGTGAAGAAGGCGCTAGTTAGACAGATAAAATACAAAACACTTTACCCATTCCCAGCCTCTTAGGACACCCGGCTTCGGTTCTCGAGTGGGTTCAGGAATCAGTGGGTGATTCCTAATTCCTATTTTATAAAATCATTCCTTAGTGGTGGTTCTCAGTTCCAGGCCTGGTGTTACAAATTGGTAATAGCCACTTGCAAAAGCCCTTTGCAGTGAACCGTATGAGTGGACGGTTGAAATGCTTATGATTTTTCTGTTGTTTTGATTCACGAATCCACTGGCCCAAAAGGTGTCTTGATAGCAACTTAGCAAGTCTTGGGCACCAAAAGCATGGGCTCGTATTAAGTAGAAACTAATAGGAATCAATCAAAAGAGTGACGGCCTACATACTGCATTGGGCCCGGCCTTTTCTTCTGGGCTCTGTGTCGGATCGGGAAATCCATCGTTTCGCAATAGCCAACTCGCAGTAATCTTTTCGTAGCTTGATCTTCGCTCGCTCCTCGAAATTTCGCAAAATGCACTCGAGGAAAAAAATTTTAAGGTCATCGAAGATGATG
The DNA here is from genome assembly GCA_016097605.1 of Eucalyptus guilfoylei. NCBI lineage: Eukaryota > Viridiplantae > Streptophyta > Magnoliopsida > Myrtales > Myrtaceae > Eucalyptus > Eucalyptus guilfoylei. The sequence continues at coordinate 24,634,933 of CM027869.1, forward strand.
GTATTTTAAGGGGTTCAAGGAAATCCTCAAGATTCAGAAGTTCAGGAGGTTCGTGGGTTACTCTGAGTTCTACTGCTTCACTGCCGTCTTGAGCTACGCTTACACCAACAGCACGTGAGTCTTTGCTGTGTTTTTTCTTCTTTTTTTCTCCAGCTCAGTTAAATAATTGTCTCCACTGATGTTTAGATTCCGAAGCTAATTCTTATATTTTCGTCGTCATTGCTGCAGTACTAGAGCTGGGTATTCTAGAGCAGACCAGTATTCTGCGGCCTACCCGGCTGGAACCGAGTTATTGGGTGATTCTGATAAGGTCTGTTGTTCTACCTTGTGCTGCATTTTCCTTGGTTGTTTATGATTCACAACTTATGTCTGATTAATGAATTTGGGCATAGTTGTACAAAGCTGCTCTTGGCAATTGTTTCGAAGCAGAAGAGTGGGGTCCCATCGAGTTCTGCATCATGTCCAACCACTTCGAGCGCCAGGGAAAAGTGCCGTATGCATATATCATGCTCAAAGTGACCCCAAATGTCGATATACTTGTTTGATTTTGCATATCTCTTGTTTAAGGTTACTCCTGTCATGATGAATGTGCTGTTATCGATGGAGAGGATGATTCAAGAGTGGACCACTTTGAAACCACAGTGGTTGACTGTTACAATTGAAAGTTGGAATTTTTATTTTCTTTCCCTTTTGTATTGTTGTATATGTATGGATCAGAAAAAACCAAGCTTTTGGAGATGGAGGAAACAATAATTTTTCCTTTCTTTGCTAATTTGAAACAAATGGTTTTCGTTTCTCATCTTAATCGTCCTTACCATGCGGGCCTTTGTTTTGTGGCCTGAAAGCTTGACTGATGTTCGAGTAAAAAACCAGTTGCCCTCAGGCAAATGCTTTGACATTACTGTGATTATTGAACCAAGTCATATTAAAAGTCAAGAACTAATGGGAAAAAATAATTGCTTATTCATAGATTAGGTGTTCTGTGTCATTTGCTCTTATCCTAATGGTGCAGTGGAATTCTTAGAAACCTTCATGGAAGACTTGAAATTGAAATGCATCTTGACATTACACATTTAGGCTGCTGGTGCATTGCAGGGTTGTGCAGATCAGGATCCTTAGTGGTTCTGATTCTTTCGTCTGCAAAGATAGGACTCTAGTACGAATCAAGGATCTAAGATCCTGGAAATTTGTCTTACTGAAGCTTGTGATGCCAATAAACATTGTTATACATAATTACCTACATATAAACCTTTAAAAGAAGGAATGAAGATCAAAGAATGTGTTCTCATTTGAGAGGTCAAGATTTTAATCCCTGTATTCGCAAATTCCAACTTAAGCACACTCTTGCATTTGTAGTGATGACTTCCAACTGCAAAGTTTGTTGCTCCTCATATTTGGTCTCTGTTTTTCTTTGCTGCAGCAATATGTGGCACATCTTCTCTCCTTTGGACAACTAGATGGATCTGGATAGAGGGAAAATGCTGATACTGCGAGATTTATTTGTTGGACTGTGTAAAGATGGAAATTGTAGGATAGAGGGAACATCTTCCTTTGGATTTGTTAAAAATTGTGAAACCAAGAGCCCGTGGCTAATTTTTATGATTAATATGCTGTATGGTATTAGTTTTATCATATACTAGTTCTAAAATTTTAAGTTTTAAATAAAGGGTATGATTTGATCGTGTGTTCAGGGATTTTATCATTGCTTCTGATCAATTTATGTTGCCCTGTTTTGGATTGGTATTCATTCCGCATCCTGTTTTCTCTTGTTTACTTTCGTTGTGTATACAAAGGTAGGGGATAAATTTCAGTGGTGGTCATTAGTCATTTTTTGAGTAGCTTACTGAACTTTGATTTAATCACCAGATGAATTTCTTGCAGTTGTTGCATTTTGTCCAGAATCCAACATATTTCCAACAAAATGCTGACATGTTGCGCTCATGTGACTTGGCATTCTAAAATTTGGCCACATATCAGCTAGTAAGTAGCTGATCGAGGAAATTGGCCGGATTTCATTTGACGTGCTTCAATTGAAAAAAAGAAATTAAAAGATCAGTGTATTAAGTGATTGAAATCAAAATTTAATGATCATCCAAACTTCAATGACCGCAAATGTTGTAGAGCTCAGTGAGAAAGAGGTATGGAAATTGTTCCAATTTTCTGGTGAAAGCTTTTTATCATCAGGAGCTGCAAGATCGTCTGGAGCTGTGCTCTGTGTTCCCCAACTTAACAGGAATGGGAATATAAACGCTGCAAGGGTAACAAATCATGACGCATAGGAGTTCCACCTACAAATCCGATCGATAAAACATCAACAACAACATTGTCGCCGTGGTATGTGATTTCAAATTTTGGGAATTTGAGAAATCTCTACTTGAGGCTCAAGGCTCACCAGAAAGCGACGAGGGACCATGTGAGGCCGATGAGGCTGGAGCAGGCATTGGGGCTGCGGATGAGCTTGCATTACACCATGATGACGACGAGGCAGGTCATGACGCTTGCTGGAGGCATCTGCTTCCCGCCCTCCCCGCCGCTGCCTGCTCCGCCGCCCCACGGCCTTCGGGGCAGCTCCGGGGCACTCCTTGTTCTCTCTCCTCGTCGCCCTCCCCGCCCTTCCCACCGAAGCTGAAGTCATCACCACCGTCCAAGCCCTCAGCTTCAGCAACCGCTTCCCATCATCACCACAGCCATGTAACATTCAAAATTTAATATTTAGAAGTACAGAGGAAAGAAAAACTTGTAATGCGAGCCGAACGAAAAATTGCTAATTAAAAACAATTCTTCAAAAGCAGAAATTGTGTTGCCCCTGATAGCAAGATCAATTATTAAATTAACCGAGTTGATAACCAGTAACATAGAAAAAAAGGGACTACCTTCATTATCGAACGATTAACACGATGACATTACTTGATTCCACAGATCCCGATCAAACATACACAATTTTTACTGTTAATAACTTTTGATTGATCTAACATCCAACATTTTAACATTTTAACACGATTGTTATTGCTTTTCCGAATGTGGCCCCTCATCAGCCCCGTCGATTCTCGATTTTGGTGCTCTGTTTTGCTTGATTGGGGTTTTTATTAAAGCTAGATGTGGCAAAGTCCTATATTTTAACTTTTATTTGTTAAGTTCGGTGAAATATAAGTTGCCTAAATTTAAAACATGGGTTTAAATGAGCCTAATAAAATAAAGCCCGATTAGATGGATCTAATGGTTTTGTAAAGAACCCAATTCCAGCCCATTTAATGAAAGAGCGATGCCCTTTATGCTGCTCGAGCTCTTCCATTTCTGGTTGCCTGCGGATCGGTGCCTGTGTCGACTTCTTTTTTTTTTTTTCGGTCGGTACCTGTGTCGATTTCACAAGTCCCTCATGGCTCAACCTAGAATCACGGTGTCCATGCCCAAGTCCCCAAGTCTTTGACATCCATGTCGAGGCGAGCCTAGGTCAATCGAGGCTGGACCCGATTATTGGACGGCCGAGTCCATAGAGGCCAAACCCTTATCTCTCGAGGCAAGGCCTGAGGCCCTAATGCCCATACCCAAGTCCTTGGCAGCCATTCTCGAGTACCCAATTCTCTTGCCTAGGTAAGTGGCGTTCAACTTGGGTCCATCAAGGCTAGGCCTCTGTCCCTTAAGGTCGGGCCGAGACCTTGATGCCCATGCCCGAGTCCCTTGAAGTTGGTTTTGAAGTCTCTATTTAAAAAGAAAAAAAAAAGAAAAATGAATAAGTGCTTTATAAGTCCTTATGCTCGTTACATCAATGTAATTGAATCTAAAACTTTCAAAAAGTCCAATTAATTTCTAAAACTTGTCAAATTTGTGCAATCACATCCTCCCAATAATTCCATCCAACTTGACCAACAAAAAATACTGATGCAATTTTTTTTTTTTTTATTATTGTTTATCTCTCATGTGTGCCAATGATGTGGCTAAAACATGAAACACAAGGCCAAAATGATGTTGTTTTGATCCAAATCTAATTTTTTAATTCCCTTGCCTAAGTTTCCTTTTCTAATTTTTTTAAATTTTCTTTTTTAATATAGCTTAAATAAAATTTATATTTCAAACATGAAATTTGGACTAAAACAACATTGTGTAATCACATCAGTGCCACATAGGTAGTGCAAATTATAAATAAAAAAATAAAAAAGCCACGTTAGCATTATTCGTTAGCTAAATTGGACAAAGTTAATAAAAGTACTTTATTGTACTAATTTGATAATTTATATGACTTAATATCACTTTTTGAAAAGATTTGATTGCACTTTTGTCACAAATTTTTGAACTTCTGGTGCACTTATTTCAAAAAAAAAAAAAGTTGCACACATCAAGAATCGAACCATAATTATTAATATGAACAAGCAACAACATGACCCCTTCATCAATATATGTTGTTATAATGAAATGTTGTTACTTTCATATTTTAAAATAAAAATAATCGAAAACTACGGGCCTCAAAACCAACTTGTCCCCAGTTCTAAAGTTTATTTGTTTTTGTCCGTCAGTGCCGTACTCACCCATGTCTCCATGTTGCTCGTGTGCCCTGCGAAGTCCCAGTCCACGACCTAACACAAGGACCTAAGCTCCCTCATCTCGGCGAGCCAGTTCATGGAGTCACCGAATTCTTCATAAGCAACAAATTTAACAAGAAAAATTACTAAGCATTAAAACTTGGGTCGGATTTGGACCGTTAAAATTATATTGCATTAAAAACAGGGCAATTTGAGTTAAACTACTTTCAATGTGACTCGACCCACTCTTTTGAGGGCCTAATTAAAGCTTCTCTGAATGGCGTGGGTCTCATCCAGGCTCTTTCTCATGTACCTGTAGGCTGTTGTACCTTTGTGGATTCGTTCGATTGCGAATATAGTTTTTATTTGTCAGATTCCAAGGCATTTTCCCTTCAAAAATCTCGTGCCAAATTTTGTAGCCGACACGACCAAGTGATGTGACTCCTCACGATTGAAATTTCCAAAACTTGGCATTAGAAAACTTGAATCGTGGGCAATAGTATAAAGATTTTTCATCAGCAGCTTCCTACCATTTCTGCCGCTAGAACCTTAGGAAACCGCGCGTGCGCGAAGCTTCGTCACACGCCCTCCCCCACAAGGATTCGCAGGCACACACCATCATTCTTAAAAAATGTTATCTTGCGTATCGGAAATCAAATAAAAAATGAAATTAAGTAATTTAAAAAGGGAAGATGGCGTCACCCATGAAGAAATTTCCAATTTCAGGGTGACAAGATACGCATCGGCATCTTTGATCACCCCGATGTACGTGAGAAGTTCTCGTACTCAAAGCAAAATAAAAAAAAAAGGTACTTTTGCGGCCGGGTCTGATTAGGAAACTGGGAAAAATATTTAAGAAAGAAAATTAAAAAATATAATTCTCTTGTGAAACATCAGTACTCGAAAAAAAAAATTATTTAAGTGATCATTAAAAATCTAACATGACAGCATATATGCAGTCTTAATGATCATTATGAAAGTTTAATTCAAGATATGGATCACCAGCATAAATTTAGGAGTATTGGTGAGACGGAAAAGAAAAATTTAAGGTATTGATGTTTCATGGAGAAAAGTTCTCTCCTTTTTTTTTTTTTTTTAGGGATTATCCCAAATCAAAAGGAAGGAGATGAATATATCAATTTTCACAACAAATAAATACATACAAGGAAAACTATACATTATGGAGAGAAAACTCAAATATGACACGACATTGTTCAATACGGTTTAGCCATATGTTGCATAGCAATTCCTTGGATTATAAAAGCGAAACTATGATTTCGAGTCTTGTTTGGAATATGCCACTGTGACCCGACATATTCCAAACATCAATAATTCTCTCGTGGAACATCAATACCCAAAAATACTTTTTTTTCCAAGTGATCGTTAAAAATTTGACATGATAGCATATGTGTGTCTTACTGGTCATTATGGAAGTTTAATGCAAGATATGGATCACCGGCACGAATTTAGGAGTATTGGTGAGATAGAAAAAAAAAATTAAGGAATTGATGTTCCATGGAGAAAAGTTCCTTTTGTTATTTTTTGGTGGGATTATGCCAAATCAAAAGGAAGGAGATGAATATACCAGTTTTCGCAACAAATAATACATACAAGGCAAACTACAAATTATGGAGAGAAAACACAAGCATGACACGACATGGCTCAATATAGTTTGGCCGTATGTTGCACAGCAATTCCTCATATTATAAAAGCAAAACTATGATTCCGAGTCTTGTTTGGAATATGCCACCATGACCCGGGATATTCCAAGTATCAATAATTCTCTTGTGGAACATCAATACTGAAAAATACCTTTTTTATCCAGGTGGTTGTTAAAAATCTAATGTGACAACATATGTGTGGTCTTAATGATCATTATGGAAGTTTAATGTAAGATATGGATCACCAGCACAACAATTCCTTGGATTATAAAAGCCACACTACAATTCGGAGTCTTGTTTCGAATATGCCACCATGACCCGGCACAAGCAAGAGCACGAGTACGAGCACGGTTGGGCCGAGCCCTGTTTTCTAATTAGCTTTAAAAATCTATATTTTTTAATAAAAACCCAAAATCTAGTGATGATTAGTTGAATATGTAAATTGCGATAAACAATTAAAAATTGAAAATAGAACAATACTTTACGATAACCAAGACAGTACATCAAATATAAATAAATAAAATAAACAAGCGTCTTTTTTTTGGTAAAGAATAAACAAGCGTATTAGTATATTAATAATATTTGAAATTTGATATTCCGCAACTATATTTCACCGGCCGGGCCGGGCCGTGCCTGGGAAATGAGAATGGGAAATCGTGAAAAAAATTTGAGTACGAAAATCAAAAGAAATAATTCTCTCGTGGAACATCAATACCCCAAAATACTTTTTTTGGTTTAAGTGATCATTAAAAGTCTAATGTGATAGACCACCGCTCGCAGCGGCGCAGCTGGTTTAGGCTCTCTCCCCCTCACGAATGAGAGAAGTTCAAATTCCAGAGGCGTCGTTAGGGATTCTTACTTGGAATACTATGGTGGTGGGTCCTGTAGTTGCTCCCCTAGGATTTGCTCGCCGGCTGTCGGTTTACGGGATTCCCCATGTCACCAAAAAAAAAAAAGTCTGACGTGATAGCATATATGCGGTCTTAATGATCATTATGGAAGTTTAATGCAAGATATGGATCACCGGCACAAATTTAGGAGTATTAGTGAGAAGGAAAAAAAAATTAAGGTATAGATATTCCATGGAGAAAAGTTTTTTTTTTTTTTTTTTTTTTTTTTGCGGGATTATGCTAGATCAAAAGGAAGGAGAAGAATATACTTGTTTTCGCAACAAATAATACATACAAGGAAAACTACAAATTGTAGAGAGAAAACTCAAGTATGACATGACATGATTTAGTATAGTCTAGCCATATGTTGCATAGAAATTCCTTGGATTATAAAAGTGAAACTACGATTCCAAACCTTGTTGGGAATATGCCACAGTGACCTAGTCGAGCACGAGCACAGTCACAATGGGGCCAAGCCCTATTTTCTAATTAACTTTAAAAATTTATCTTTATTAATAAAAACCCAAAATCAAGTGATGATTAGTCGAATATGTAAATTTCGATAAAAAAAATTAAAAATTGAAAATAGAATAATACTTGATGATAACTAGTATATTAATAATACCGGAAATTTGATATTCCGCAACTTATAGTTCGTTGGTCAGGCCGTGTCCGCGCATGGGCCCGCTCACGTCGGGCCATGCCGTGGCCGGGGCCAGCCCAGTGGCCGCACGTGGTGTCGCTCTCATTGTGAATGAATCATGACAAGGACTCTACTGAAGTCTACATGCATATAAAATTATTGGGGCATTTCCCCGTAGACTTTTCGGATCAAATAAGATTTTGCAGTGACAATGAACGTTATTGTCACGTGACAGAATTCCTTGCCTTGCGACGACCTTGAAATTAAATGATCTATATTTCAAGTATTTATATCCTTTGTCAAATCTGATTTTTTTTTTGCCCACCTCTGCTCCTCTTCGCCCTAGACGTAATTCCGTGGACTTTGACACCGAAATTTTATGGAAAAGAAGTCGAAAAAGCATTCCTAATAAACAAGAACCCCTCTTCACACGAAATTTATAACTTCCCACGCAAGAAATGGGTGAAGATTGGACATAAGTGTCCAAAAACTATAAAATAAGACTAGAGTTGATAGTTGGGATGAGCTGTTTCAGATACTGTACATATTCCACCTGAAATTTGAAATGGGTTTCTCATTTTCTGAGATATGAAATCTACTCTATCATAAATTCTATGATCTACTCAGCTTCCACATGCATTAGTAATTGAACCATTGTAATGAATTATTATTTTTAATAACCACAACTTGCTACTAAAATTCATTGACTATAACCTATATTTAGACACACACAAAAATATGAAACATTAACAAAATAAATATCTCAACCATAAAATGAAAATTCAAACTAGTAATTCTAAATTATACTCTCAGCATTGAATACCATAGAATACCATAGAATCGCGCGAAGACATAAACCAAGAAACATATAAAAACTTGTTCTAGATTCTACATTATAGGTTTCGAATTCCACTAATCTAAAAACCTGGAACTTACCCGTCGAGCCAGTTCCTCAATTTTTGGAATTTGGAACTTATCATGCATATCTTAGAACTTGGAATCATATGGTTCCCATCGATCCAATTCTTAAATTCCAAATCTATCCTAAAATCATGGTCACCCCTAGTTGCTAGATTGAATTTTACCTCAATTGTTTTCCTTTCATTGACCACTATAATTTAATGGCAACTTGAAGCATGTATAACCTTCAGGTATGCGAGGCGTAGCCCCACATCGTATGGGTGTGCTGCGTGCGGGCGATACCGTGTATATGTTTGGTTATGCAAAAGGTGAGGCCGTCTGCGTCTCTCTCCTTTGGTGTGCCCTAGTCAGTCATGTATGCATTACCTCCGTCTTTCAAGCCAGTTACTTTAATCTCACCGATCACTTGAGGATCTATGCCTAGTTTATCACTACTCAGAAAAGAAAAATAATGAAAATTTGAGGTGTCCGTCAAAAGCCTGCGAAGACAAAAAGTAAAATACAAAAAAAATTCTAATTATTACTTATCTAAATTGTTACATCTGGTGAAATTGATTCGGGCATATGGATTTTCCAGTTTGGTGAGAGCGTGTGTAAATAACATGAAGAAGAAAGTCAAGCGGGAAGAGGAATATAAAATAAGGATGTTTCGATGTCTAAATTTAGGTGGTAGAACTTTACCAAAATATTTATTTTCTTTACCAAAAAATAAATAAATAAGGTGGTAGAACGGTCATGGATCTATCTACAAGTCAAATTAATGTCTAAATGAAGGTGGCAAGAAGTATAGATTGTCTAAACTCTCACAGAATAGGTTGCAATGTGTATGAAAGAGCACTCATTTTCGATTCCTCTCTAATCATGATCAAGGTTGTCTACACTTAAAATTGACATTCCATACTTAGCAAAGAAAACCCTAGCTCTAATCTATTACCACTTCCTCGCTCTCCTGCACTTGGTCCAAACCCAGTCGCCACCGTGCTAAACACCCTTCACCTACGGCGTAGTATGCCGGAGCAATGTCCTCGGACTAGGGTCACTAGTACTAGCAGGCCTTCACCTACAACCCCATTTGCTTTTTGATCCTAAGCAATACAAGTGAAGGTTGCTGTGGATCACTCAATTACTTTCAACCACTCTAGAGTCCCTCGCGTCTCCTAGAGAATTTCGAAGTTAATTGAGGAAATTGACAACTTAGTTATTGGCCCGTTTGAGTGCAAAAATTGAAGTCCGTGGGTATATATGTTCGAATATATTAAAATGGTGCAATAGTAGTGAACCTAGAAATGAGTAAATGTAATTACAATATATATTGATTTGTGTTTTGCGCAAGGGATAATTATACAAATGGTCCATAAATTTTAGACCCGATAAATAATGTCGTTCTTAGGCTTTTTATTTGTTCAATATGTTTTTTGAATATTTGGAAGATATTCAATCTAATCTTTGATCTATATAAAAATTGAACTATATAAGAATGTTACTTAAATTATTAAAAGGACATCGTTGAATATTTTTATATAATTCATGCAAAAGTTTAAGATGGAGCACTTTGCATATTTGGGTTAAAATTTAAAAGTCATTTATTATTTTTTGTTTGTGTGTATATATGACCAGGCTGACTCCCTAGACTAGCCCATCATCTGCCCACACAAAGCACTCCAATTTCCAAAGTAAACGCCTCACACGAATGGAAGCTTGTCATTTCCCTGAGCTGATCCCGGGTTTGCCGGACGAACTCAGCCTCGAGTGCCTCTCACGGCTGCCGCACACCGCCCAGCGAGCCGCTTCCGCCGTCTGCCGGCGGTGGCGCCACCTCCTCCGCAGCCGGGATTTCTACCATCTGCGGCGGAAGCTCGGGCGCACCCACAAGCTCGCCTGCCTCGCACAGGCCCTCCCGAGCCAGCTCCCGCCGGGCGGGCACAAGCCGGTCGGACCGCCCCGCTACGCTATCACCGTCTTCGACCCGGAGACCAGGGCCTGGGACCTGCTCGACCCGGTTCCGGACTACCCGGACGGGCTGCCGCTGTTCTGCCACCTCGCGAGCTGCGACGGCGAGCTGGTGGTCCTCGGGGGGTGGGACCCGGCGACCTACGAGCCGGTGGCCGACGTCTTCGTGTACGACTTCGCGGCGCGGCGGTGGCGGCGGGGCGCGGCCATGCCCCGGCGGGCCTCCTTCTTCGCCGTGGGCGCGCACGGCGGGCGCGTCTACGTGGCCGGGGGGCACGACGAGGGCAAGAACGCGCTGAGGTCGGCGTGGGCGTACGACGTGGGGCGGGGCGAGTGGGCGGAGCTGCCTCCGATGAGCCGCGGCCGGGACGAGTGCGAGGGGGTGGTGGCGGCCGGGGGGCGGTCCTTCTGGGTGGTCAGCGGGTACGGGACGGAGGACCAGGGCCGGTTCGAGGGGAGCGCGGAGGTGTACGACTTCGGGGCCAGGGAGTGGCGGCGGGCGGAGGGGGTGTGGCCGCCGGGGCGGTGCCCGAGCTCGCGCGTCGGCGAGGGGAGGGACGGGCGGCTGTTCGACTGGGCCGGGTCGGACCCGACGGTCCGGGCCGGGACGTGCCGGGTGGAACTGGGGGAGGGCGGACCCTGGTGGCGGGGGCGGAGTACGAGGGGGGGCGGCACGGGTTCTACATGGCGGAGGGGCAGAACGGGAAATTGGAGAGGATCGACGTGCCCGACGAGTTCTCCGGGTTCGCCCGGACCGGGTGCTGCGTTGAAGTCTAAAGCAGGGAAAAAGGAGATCCTTCCCAAAAATGGAAACGGGCGTTTTTATGTTCGGAGCGTGCGGTTTTGGTCACCGTCCGAATTGAGATATTTTAGCCTGTTACTCTTTACGGTGCTTTTGTCTTCTTCTTTTTTTGTTTATGAGAGACGTCTGGAGATGGGATTTTGCTTGTGTACGGTTGTAGGTACGGTTTGTCTTTCAGCCAAAGCCGGGAAACGCACCCAGTTTGATCATTTGTTTCCTGAGTTTCTGATGATGATGCCTGAAGGTGTTGTGTACAAGCTTGAGCAACGTAATTATGTGTGCTAAGCACCTTTTCTTTCTTAATAAGATTGTGTTTGGCGACCTGGACAAAGGATCCTATGTAGATGGGGTTATACGCGAATTTAGTTCGGATGGAAACATGGACGATCCACCCCGGTTCTTTGTGTTTACTCAGCAGTACTCGCCACAATGATCGAGGCAAATTCCATTTTTTGTTATTTTTTTTTGGTCGAGATTGAGGCAAATTTTAGTTGGTGATTTTTTTCACCTTCATTCAATGATGTCTGTTTTCAATTCAATCCGATTCTTTGTGTTAGCCAGGACTCAAAAGGTCAAGTGCATATTAATTATCCAAACTCACCTATCATATAAAGAAATAGAAATTATTCAAGTCTTTAAGTCGGGTTTTTTTTTTCTCTGAATGTCCTTATCCACACCCGTTGAAGAAGTTTTCGAGCCCTTACGGCTTAGGCGGGCTCAAGGGTTACAAGACCCATGATCAGGTCATATGATTCCATTAATTTAAAGTGTTCAATACCATATTAAATTCAATGATCATGTCATATGATTCAATTAATTTAAGGTGTTCAATACAATATTAAATTCAAAATAAACTATCAGAAGCAAAAGATAAGTCAAAAAGTAAGAGTACAACTCGCTCCAATATTAAACTTATACTGGTATCCAAATTTAAGGCGTATTTGGGACGGGTTATGTCCCAAACCTATCCCATCAGCCGTATATTATTTCCCAAACTAGCTACCCGTTTTAACATAATAACTCAAACCAGGCCCGCTTCCCCTAAGTAGTCAAGTCCCATCTACTTCACCTCGTTAACAAAGATGGTGCTCTTATCGAACATACCGAGAAATCTATACAGTGCTTGTTTCGTAAGAAGAAGAACACCCAATCGCCTTGTGCCATCTTTTCTCCCATCTATCAATGAGGTGGAGGCTTACTTGACATTCAACTACTTTAAGTACATTAAAAATAAAGTTGACGAAGACACCATCCACGTTCTGAAGTGGCGGAAGAAAAAAGCTTGGCATATTTCGGTTTTTTCCACCGTCGCTCGGGACTTATTGACGTCACCGGTGTCTAGGATATTGACAAAGTCTGTGGTTAATACTAGCCGATAGATTATGGAGAACAATAATGCAGTTTGATCACGCAATTTCTCAATTCAATGTATTACACCAAAGTTTTTAGCCTTTCGTGGATAAAAACGGGCCCTAATCGGCCGGCTGGCACGTTTTTTAGCCTTTTTTGGGTAAAAAACAGGCCCCCGATCGGCCCAGCCGGCGCATGGGTAGGCGTGGCGCCCGATGGCTAGCGCTTTCACTTCTCGTCGGCACTATCTTGTCGCCGCCGGTCACTTTCTTCCGCACTCCTCCGCTCCAATAATGCCACAACCAAAACGTTGAAAAGAACACTCGTAGCGAGCGAGGTTTCCGCATGGCAACAAAGACAGAATGCGACAACGAGGATGGTCCCTAATGCGATTTCCTGCACGTCCCCGTCATTCGTTTCGTCTTCCAATCACGGTCACACCGAGCACGCGGGAACAGTTCGGATATACGGGCATCGATGATTCAAATCTCGAACGACCTAAACGTGAGTCGTCGAAGGTCGACGGCTTGGTGGGTCCATTACGGTTGCGTGGTTTACGAATATATGGATGATGCTTCATGAACATGTGCGTCGTTTACCGGAAAGTTTCTGAATCTTTCGTTTTCGTCTTTGACCTTTACGAACGTGTGGATGATACTTCATGGAAAGTAACTTGATCGTGAGTGTCTGCCCATGAATCATGCCTCGTTCAGATGATGTTTTGGTAGGGTGACTGTGCTGCAATAAATTTACTCATGTGACGTGGAATTAATAAGTATCCTGAGCACTCGTTAACAAAACTTTGCGAGGAAGAACTTCACACCCAAATCAACTTCAACACGATTCCCAAACAACATGATGTCATTATTATTGAAAAGACAAGTGTTCTGAATTTCAACCGGATGGTGCTTCTTATTCCAACTATTAATTCTCACAGATTTCCTTCAACCCAATTTAAATCTCACAAGCAGGAAGTTGGAATCTAGAATCGGAACCTGCACATCGACAGTCGCAGCAAGAATATGGGACAATACTTCCCAGTTGCCTCTACAGTTTACTCTGCGCAAAGAGCTGTTGTCGCATCTGATCCCTCAACACTCTCCTCAGTAGCTTGTTAGAAGCCGTTCGAGGAAACTCGGCGACAATCTTGACAGAGCTTACCTGTCAATCAATTGAGACATTCCAGTTAGCGATCCTCGTGCATGTTCAGATGAAACAAATGCGTTGGACCAAAGATTAGAGATAATCTTCCGCTTGTTGAATTCTTTTTTCATCATATTCAATTTTTAACAATAACGTCGCGACCATTCATTGAGTTCAACCTTAATTTTTACTTCACAAAAAGCAAAGCATGAGCAACTTCAAAATGCACTGATGCATCAGCATTTACATCTCAAGGATCAAACCTTGAACAAAGGGTTGAGGTTTCGCTGGATGGCTTTCGAGAATTTCATCTTCAGATCATTCGGTTCAGCCTTGCACCCCTTCTTGAGCACCACGAGAACAACCAACTGTTCTGGACCGCCGGTGGGTAATGCTAGACCTATTGCGGCAGTCTCTAGTATAGATTCATCTGCTCTATCACAGACCCGCTCAATCTCAACAGAACTAGTCTGCAATACCAATTGGTCCGCATTAGAAGGGGAAAACAAATTCATAGACCCATAAAACAGCATAAGTAAGTTTTAGGTGAAAGCTGTAACATTCTTTTGACCCAGGAGAACCATATCAGAGCTTGTAGCTACTTTGCCTTCCACCACTATACCACATATCGCTGGCATATCGAATTTAGTACAACAGCAAAGTTCTTAAGTACTTTCAGATGTCTTTATAAAGAGTGAAATTTGAAACGTCGTACCTTAATGCCACCAAGGTTCATTGTGTCATCGGCCCTCCCTTGTACGATATAGTACCGTCCAACAGTTCTCTTAATGATGTCTCCATGTCTCCTCAGTTGCTGCAAGTTCGTTTGAATTTTTCAGGCCATGTTTCTTCCATCAATCTACTAAGTTTACTAAGCATAAATTTCCAGTAGCAACAAACATCCGTATCCAGAGAACGAAAATGGAATGAGTAAGCCGTGAGTATTCCACGAATTAACATGGCATACCACCCCTTTGTATGTTGGCATTCCCTTGAAGTAAACTTCTTCATGATCAGCATTGAGCAGCCTATCAGTCGCACCCATGTAAACAGGGAACAGTCCCACTTCGCCAACACAAGGTTGATCATCTGGCTGTGCACAGTGAGACAGGAAATTAGTTATGTACCATAGAAGGGATTGATTGGTTTGTTAAAATATGTTATTCCTAAAATTTATCATCTGAAGCAGTTTCCAGCAGCCCTGTGGAACCTGCAATTAAGACTACTCGGTGAAGAGCCATGATTTGTGAAATACCCATGTCCACGCCCTGAGAAATTTGTTTGAGTACTACAGTAAAGAGCTAAATGAGATGGTCTTCAGACTAAATTCAATTAGCTTCTTCTAAGGCTTATAAACACTGTTAATGCGCATCCCTCAACAGAGAACCTCCTTTACTAGAGAGAATCTTACTTGAGGGGCTCCATGGTCGTCCAGGATGACAAAGCCGATTGTCATGGAAGCATTGCTAAATGCTCCAAAAGCTTGAGGCTGCAGATGATTTCCCTGAATGTAAGATGATGCGAGCTCCGTGCCGCCACAACACTCCATAACGGGGCTATAGAAGGACTTGGAAGAAAGCCAGAGGTCGTCATCAACATTGGATGTTTCCCCTGCAGAGCCAAATGACCTGAACCACCATTCATAATCTCATTACTTCTTTACAGAACATTTTGATGATCATGTAACCAATTTGATGAATAGAAGAAAGAAAACCTGATCTTTGTCCAATCGAGTCCTTCCATACACTGCGTGCTCTTCCATGTTTTTACTAAGCTTGGTACTGTGCCCAAAATGGTCACTCCTGCATCCTGAAATAGATGCAGGAACAGGAGACAAAGTCTGGTTAACAACTTTATAAGTGCCATCTGTCGGTGCCCAACTACAAGAAATGATCCAAAGCTGCTAGAATTGCCTATAAAAGCTGGCGTTTACCACGCCTTGCACTGCTGTTATACAAAAATATAATTAAAAATGGAGTATGAAATATTTTAGCATCGATATAACATTATTATTACAAAATCATGCATGCTAAGATAACAAAATCTAGCCTGCAACAATTTAGCATGGCCTTGTATATGTTTCCCCATGATAGGAGAAAACAAAGGAAAAGGGGTGATCCGTGCAAAGTAAAAAGTAAACTGCATGGACTGCAGGCCTCACCTGAACAAATTTTCCGAAATCACGTCCTAGTGGAGATCCATGGTAAAGAGCGAGAGTTGCACCAGCTAGAAAGCAAGAGTAGAGTACAATCGGACCCACGACCCACCCTAAGTTTGTAGGCCAGCAGAACACATCTCCAGCCTGAATATTTATATAAGCCCACGAATCAGCACTGCATCGGATAGGCGAGAGTTGAGTCCAGGGTATCGCTTTTGGTTCTCCTAATTATTCGCACGAAGGAATTACATCACAGAATTCTCAAAGTTAGGTGTAAACAAGGTGCTATCTTCAACTTACACCACCTGTCGTTCCGGAAGAAAAGAGGATATTTGTCACAGAGTCGGCGCTTTGGTAAAAGGCTGGGTAATAATGCCTTCTGCAGAAAGTAACAGAAATCACACTTTGTGCATGTCACATCTTCTCAACCGACGATCACAAGTTCATGACTACTCAGAAGACTTTCAAAATAGGGATGATGTTATTTAAAAACTTCAAGGATAGCTAACAATAGGTTTTCTTGTCGACCTGCATACTCTTTTTGTGGAAATACTGGGCAATGCAAATGTTGGTGATACCTTGGAACATGATCCACTTGTGAAAGAAAAGCTTTCCATGAAATGTCTTGCTCTCTCAACTTCACGCCCATGCTATCTCCAGCCACAGGAAGCACAATCGCTTTCACTGGATTAGCTTCCACAACTCGACTGCAAGGGTGGAGAAGAACACCCGCTGTTAGTTCGTTAACAGAATATCCGCTTTTTAGTACTCTCTCTAGGGGACTTGAACAGTAAAGTACGGGTAAATTTACACAAGATAGGAACTTAATGTCAGAGTAAAGCCAAATTTGACAAGTGAGATGATATGACAGCTAAAACTCGTAAGGGAAAAGATGGAACGAGACTGTCAGACACGCTCGATCTGTTTCTCCTCCATTTTCATCTTTTTTTATGCAATGGGTTCATTATCAAGAGAAAAGTCACTACAAAGAAGAAATGAAGTGACCGATTTACCTATACAATGGAAACTTCCGGCCTCCTCTTTGTATAAAATCCTGAAACATATGAAGAATAATTTATAGTTCCTGTAGTATTGCAATTAACTCATAGAAGAAGCATGAAATTTTGTGCGAGCTGAAAATTTTATCTGAAGCCTGCTTAAATAATACAGAAAAAAACTTGAACCAGCAACCACTTTAAGGAAATAAAACTTAATTTAGGTGATACATTGACAAGTGAAAGCAAGCTTTTGGCTTAAAGACTAATAAAGCAATAGGGTCACATATTAATACCAACAGAATATTAAAGAGATTCCCACGTTTAAGTCATGCATTTCTGCAATGAAATCTCCTATATAAATATCAATAGGTGTAACTTCGTTGATAGGTGTAACTTTGTCATATGCTATAACTACTTCCCTCTGATTCAGCTCTTGTTAAAGTTTGACATATCAGAACTCAGAAGTTCCAAGCAAAGTTACAGCATTTACAGACGGCTTGATAACTCACAAGAATGAGAGGTCACCTGAGTAAAGATTCCTTTTGCCTTGGAAATGTGCAGACGGCTTGCAATTTCCTTGGGTGCAAAACTGTCAGCTATTGATACGACAACAAATCCGCCAAGTACTATTGCCAAATATATGATAACAGCATGGACCGTCATTGGCATGTCAATTGCAATCGCGTCTCCCTTTGAGAATGTCGCGTCCAGAGCATTTGCCACCAACCTGCTTGTATTTCTATTTCTGTTAGGAGCAGCAAAGTGAAAATGGACAGGCAAGTTTTACTAGTTTACAAAGAGCAATAGTTCAACCGAGGTCAATGGCACGAGGATAGTGGAGGCAATCTACTTGATTGGAAAAGTTGTCGAATCTAGTAATGTGGTTATTGCAGTCTCGTCATTGTCAAGCACAATGCTAAAAAAAGAACAGGAAAATGATTTGAAAAGTAAGGAGAAACCAATGGAGCCGGCACTTTTTGAAGATTTGAAATTATGTCACATTTCACATTGATTATGAATACAACCCCGAATAGGCACACAAAATTTGAAGATGCACCTCCAAGTGCTGAGCAAATTCATTTTACCAAAGTTCTCGGACAATGAAATTACATCATCGAGGCTGTGTGAGCACTCGCCTGAGTTTGATTGTCTGGGTAGAAGTGCAATGTGCTTCAACAATTAGCATTTTGGGACAGGCATTGATTCCAAAACCATGATTTGATTTCATCATCTGAGAACTTAGGTAAAAGGTGAGCGTGGCTTTTTGCAAACATCAACCTCTCACAGGAGCAAAATTATGCTAGCATCAGAGGAAGAAGAGCATACATTACTTGTTCTCGAAGCTCTTTTAGTGTCATACGGTTAACATTCATGTGATCATAGCCTTCATCTCTCCATACTAAGGCTATGCTGTCATCCCCTCTCCTCTGATGCTGTGAGGGCAATAAACAGCATTCAGCTATGTTGAATACCGCCCCTGGAAGCCACGTACCCCGGGGCTTTGATTTGTCACTGGTGTCGAGAATGCAGCTTGGGGGACGATGAAATGAAAGTGAGAGTTCATTAAGAGCTATCGACCAGTAGACCTGGAATCAGTTAAAAGAATCCGATAAACTATGAGCATAGAAAGTCGCTAGGAGCCATGGAAATTTCTAAGTGGAGAACAAATTAAGTGGGCTCTTTCCAGTACACAGAAACCGACTTACATCAGGATGCTCAACGGAGAATTTCTGAAAAAGGCTAAAGCTCGTTATGGGATCCTTGTATGATGACCCCAGAAGCTTTCTGCCATGCGATTCCATGAGGCGTCCCAAGTTTGTTTCTTTTGATTGGGACCTGTCAAGAAAGGAATACTGCATCGGTTTAGATTTGAACACAAAATGATTAAATTCACAGACAATTCCGAGAGCCATGCATGAAAGCTTTGTAGCAAAATATTCACCACAACCTCAGCCAATCATACATATTTTAACTCTGCAAATGGCACAAGTAAGTCATCTGGAAGGATTTGAACAGAAAAAGGAATCAGTCCTGATTCACAACTAGCAACATTCATCTATTTCCCCTAAACAGAAATGTTATAAATTAAGGCCAATCGCATCATTTACGCTCGCTACATGCAAAATACGGACCATCACCTTTTTCACCAGTGGTTCGATGAATTCACAATTGCCAACCAGGCCACCGACCCACTCCACGTAAACTCGCTGTCCCTTTTCCTTCTTATACATTCTCCCTTGCCTCCTTAGAGTGTGTCCAGGCTCATTCTACTTCTATCAACCAAGTAACCGCCATTCCAAGAAAAAGCGCCAAGCACCACCGAAAGCACATTTTCAGACACTATCTTTCAACATATGATCCTACATCGTCCATGCAAAGAACCCAACAAAGACAAAAGGAACAAAAGGAACAAAAAGAATCCGCAAAATGGCTAACGGAATGATAAGAAACAGAGAACGGCGAAATGAGCTGCAAGAGAAGGCTCCTTACAGAGAAGGGAACCAGTAGAGAGGAGGGCCCCGAGCGGAGGTGTCCCAACCGGAGTACACCGAGTAGTACACCAGCTGATGCACCCGGTGCGGGTGCGACGGCTTCAACGCCCTGGCGCTCGCCAGCTCTCTCCACACCTCCCTCGGGTCGAGCTCAAGCCCTGGCGACGGCGTCCCGGACCGCCGGGCTCGGGCCACCGACTCCCGGAGCGTCCGCTCGAGCTCGGTGGCGGCTTCCCTGGACAGGCCCGCCTCCACCAGGTCATCCAAGCCCACCTGGTTGATGCTCTTGGGATTGCCCATCTCCCTCTCCCTCTGCCTCTCTCTGGGCAACGAGCGTCAGTCGCTTGACACTTCAATAGGAGGCGCCATTGGAGTAGTAGGTGAGGGACGTGGTTCACGATGGACCACGTGATTTGTCTTTGTTTAAGTCGATAATTTCTTAAGGTGTCGGTCTCATTCGTATGAAATTTAGTTCTGGGCGATTCAGTGGTGAGAGACTTAAGGTTGTCAACTACCACAAGGCAGAGGTAGTCAGTTGGTTAGGACATGTTTCGTGGAGAACGTCGGGTGGCGATTTCTGGGATCGCCTCGTCATTAGCCCTTAAACACCAACCCAAGCACAGCAGCTTTCTTTATAATTCGGAAAGAGACGTGTTACCATTCCCATCCAGACCAGAATAGCCCTTGGACATCGCCAAGTTGGTTGTAGAGAGAGTTCCGGCTTGTGCTTGGTAACTAGCTTTTCCGCACTTTCAAACGGTTCGCTTACTTTTTGCCAATTGAGTGGCGCTATCTAGACAAGCTGGCGTCAGATGGTCGGCCGGCAGGCAATTACGTCGATTTGTAATTTTGAGTGAAATGCGACTGCGATGTAGGCTTTCGGCAACATGCGTAAGTGGAATAATACCTACTTCGTAGCTAGAACCCAAAGGGGTTAGCGACCATTTCGAATGGCAGCTTTAGCTAAATCTCACCTCAAATGTTTTGATCCCCTGACGTCTGTTGAGAGGACACTTGTCATAAAAAGAACGAAAGCAAAATAGAAGAGCACGGTTCAGAACTATTATTATTTTTAACAGCTTTTACTATCGATTCTAGGCTTTCTATTACCGCCAACCAAACTTGTTTATTTTCCAGTCGGACATGTTGATAAGCAAAACTAAACTCCGGACGCGGAGATCTCCATCGCAAATGTCCTGAGAATAGATTAGAACGATAAGTAGTTTGATCAAGGTCTCTATCGGACAACAATGAACTTTTGCAGCTCATGTGCTACAGCCAGTTCGCTCAGAATGCCCATATGGTTCATCAACCGAAGCGCATCCTCAAGATCATCTTCAATAACATTTGATTCTCCCACCTCCTACATGTTAATCATTCTTACCTGTCCAAATTCCTAGATCTGATCTGACCATAAATTAAATTCCTAGGTCCGAAACAGTCGATTTTCTCATCAAGAAACACCCATATATTTTACATAGTAGACAGTGACATCCCAGTGCACGTCAATTAAGTTCACTATTTCCACAACAACAGAGACACCTGAGGGCCGAATCCACCAACAATCAACAAAATTAAGTTCATCATGCAATCTCCATCAGATTGCGACATGAAAAGGACGTCCTACAATATTTAACGCCAACAGCAGAGGAGTCTACATACATAATGACAACAAACCACAAAGGTGCAACAGAGAGATTATCAAACTCAAGAGACAAAATATGAAAGAAAGTCTGGAATGCTATCGGCTGGTTACTGACTAGGAGTCCCATCTCCATTTGGCTCCCTGGCATAGTCTTCAAGAGGAGGACTTCGGCTTCGGCTCCTGATTTTGCCTCGGGCCGGACTTTCACTGCGGCTTCGGGAACCATCGATAGGCGGGGATCGTGAGTACGACCTCTCCCGACTAGGATGTGGGGAGTATGACTTCTCTCGGAAGTGCCTTTTCTCTTGAGGCGAAGCAGATCTGACCCAAAAAAAAATGCATCACATCATACAACAAAAATATGCAAAAGCTTTGGAACTCGAAAATATCACTGCATAAACCAAAATTTTAGAATTTTACAGAGAGATGTATCAACTAAAATCTCTAGCAACTGGACGCAACTTGACGGATAATGAGATTCCCCAAAAAACAATGATTACAACATACCAAGAACAAATTTCTTGCACAAGTTCAAAACCTCACCAAATGCTAATAAAATGCATATCGTCAGGTATTGACTCAAAGTCATCAGGAGTTATAATATCACAGCACACAACTTATGCCAAAAAAGTTCGCACACATGTTGAATGATCCAACATAGCCTAAGTACCAGAAAAAAAAACAACAAATTGCCATAGACCACATCTTGATGAGAACAAAACCATATTCACTAGATCCGGCTCAAGTCTACTGAGGTGATGATGTTTATAGGGAAGGTCCCATAGAAAAATAGCTTTACAGCAGGATGAAAGAGTTACAGACAAGCCCAGAGAGCATTAGTGTTAAATTGTTTCCTGAGTTTTGATGATGATGCCTGAAGGTGTTGTGTACAAGCTGGAGCAATGAAATTATGTGTGCTAAGCACCTTTTCTTTCTTAATAAGACTATGTTTGGCGACCTAGACAAAGGATCCTATGTAGATAGGGTTATACACAGATTTAGTTCGGATGGAAACATGAACGATCCACCCCGATTCTTTGTATTTACTCAACAGTACTCGCCACAATGATTAAGGTAAGTTCCTTTTTTTGTTAATTTTTTTTTGTCGAGATCAAGGCAAATTCTAGTTGGTGATTATTTTCACCTTTGTTGAATGGTGTCTATTTTAATCCAATCCAATTCTGTGTTAGTCAGGACTCAAAAGGTTAGGTGTATATTTATTATCCAAAGTTACCCATCATACAAAGAAATAAAAATTATTCAAGTCTTTAAGTTGGGTTTTTTTCTCTGAATGCCTTGATCCACACCCATTGAAGAAGTTTTCGAGCCCTTACGGCTTAGGCGGGCTCTAGGGTTACAAGACCCATGATCAGGTCATATGATTCCATTAATTTAAGATGTTCAATACAATATTAAATGCAATGATCAAGTCATATGATTCCATTAATTTAATGTGTTCAATACAATATTAAATTCAAAATAAACTATCAGAAGCAAAAAATAAGCCAAAAAATAAGAGTACAGCTCGCTCCAATATTATACTTATACCGGTATCCAGATTTAAGACGTATTTGGGACGGGTTATGTCCCAAACCTATCCCATCAGCCGAACATTATTTCCCAAATTGGTTACCTGTTTTAACATAGTAGCTCAAACCAGGCCCGGCTCACCTACGTAGTCAAGTCCCATCTACTTCACCTCATTAACAAAGATGGTGTTCTTATTGAACATACCGAGAAATCTGTATGGTGTTTGTTTCGTAAGAAGAAGAACACCCAATAGCCTATCTTTTCTCCTCATCTATCAGTGAGTTGGAGGCTTACTTGACAATCAACTACTCTAAGTACATTAAAAATAAGCTTGACATTTTTCGGTTTTTTCCACCGACTTATTGACCTCGCCGGTGTCTAGGATATTGACAGAGTCTGTGGTTAATACTAGCCGATAGATTATGGAGAACAATCAATGCAGTGATCACGCAATTTCACAATTCAACGTTTTTCACTGAAGTTTTTAGCCTTTCGTGGATAAAAACGGGCCCTAATCGGCCGGCTGGCACGTTTTTTAGCCTTTCTTGGGTAAAAAACAGGCCCTCGATCGGCCCAGCCGGCACCTGGGTAGGCGTGGCCGCCCGATGGCTAGCGCTTTTACTTCTCGTCGGCACTTATCTTGTCGCCGCCGGTCACTTTCTTCCGCACTCCTCCGCTCCAATAATGCCACAACCAAAACGCTGAAAGAATATGCGTAGCGAGCGTGGTTTCCGCATGGCCACAAAGACAGAATGCAACAACGACGCTGGTCCCCCATGGGATTTCCCGCATGTCCGCGTCATTCGTTTCAATCACGGTCACATCGAGCACGCGGGAACAGTTCAGATACACGGGCATCGATGATTCAAATCTCAAACGGCCTAACCACTGGGATTTTACCTCAGTGGCCATCCTTCCAACATGGAAGGAGGAGGTAGGGGTTAGAATCTCCACCTTCTCAGAAATTGGGATAGGGACGATATAATTTCAGGAGTAGGTTTCGATTCCCACACCTTACAAGAAAGTAGGGCAAAAGTCTGAAAGTAAGCGTTAAAGTAGGAATATAAATAGAATATGACTGACCAAAAAAAAAAAAAAAAATCTCAAACGGCCTAAACGTGAGTCATCGAAAGTCAACGGCTTGGTGGCTCCATCACGGTGCGTCATTTACAAATATATGGATGATGCTTCATGAACATGCTCGTCGTTTACCGGAACGTTTCTAAATCTTTCATTTTCGTCTTTGACCTTTACGAACATGTGGATGATATTTCATGGAAAGTGAACTTGATCGTGAGTGTCTGCCCATGAATCATGCCTCGTTCAGATGATGTTTTGGTAGGGTGACTGTGCTGCAATAAACTGCTTTACCCATGTAACGCGGAATTAATAAGTATCCTGAGCACTCCCTTACCAAAACTCTGCGAGGAAAAACTTCACACCCAAATCAACTTCAACTCGATTCCCAAACAACATGATCTCATTATTATTGAAAAGACAAGTGTTCTGAATTTCAACCGGATGGTGCTTCTTATTCCAACTATTAATTCTCACAGATTTCCTTCCACCCAATTTATATCTCACAAGCAGGAAGTTGGAATCTAGAATCGGAACCTGCACATCGACAGTCGCAGCAAGAATATGGGACAATACTTCCCAGTTGCCTCTACAGCTTACTCTGCACAAAGAGCTGTTGTCGCATCTGATCCCTCAACACTCTCCTCAGTAGCTTGTTAGAAGCCGTTCGAGGGAACTCGGTGACAATCTCGACAGAGCTTACCTGTCAATCAATTGAGACATTCCAGTTAGCAATCCTCGTGCATGTTCAGATGAAACAAATGCGTTGGACCAAAGATTAGAGATAATCTTCCGCTTCTTGAATTCTTTTTTCATCATATTCAATGTTTAACAATAACGTTTTGACCATTCATTGAGTTCGACCTTAATTTTTACTTCACAAAAAGCAAACCATGAGCAGCTTCACAATACACTGATGCATCAGCATTTACATCTCAAGGATCAAACCTTGAACAAAGGGTTGAGGTTTCGCTGGATGGCTTTCGAGAATTTCATCTTCAGATCATTCGGTTCAGCCTTACACCCCTTCTTGAGCACCACGAGGACGACCAACTGTTCTGGACCGCCGGTGGGTGGTGCTAGACTTATTGCGGCACTCTCTAGTATAGATTCATCTGCTCTATCACAGACGCGCTCAATCTCAACGGAACTAGTCTGCAATACCAAATGGTCCACATTAGAAGAGGAAAACAAATTCGCAGACCCATAAAACAGCATAAGTAAAAAGTTTTAGGTGGAAGTTGTAACATTCTTTTGACCCAGGAGAACCATATTAGAGCTTGTAGCTACTTTGCCTTCCACCACTATACCACATATCGCCGGCATATCGAATTTAGTACAACAGCAAAGTTCTCAAGTACTTTTAGACGTTTTTATAAAGAGTGAAATTTGAAGCGTCGTACCTTAATGCCACCAAGGTTCATTGTGTCATCGGCCCTCCCTTGTACAATATAGTACCCTCCAACGGTTCTCTTAATGATGTCTCCATGTCTCCTCAGTTGCTGCAAGTTCGTTTGAATTTTTCAGGCCACGTTTCTTCCATCAATCTACTAAGTTTACTAAGCATAAATTTCCAGTAGCAACAAAACATCCGCATCCAAAGAAGGAAAATGGAATGAGTAAGCCACAAATATTCCACAAATCAACATGGCATACCACCCCTTTGTATGTTGGCATTCCCTTGAAGTAAACTTCCTCATGATCAGCATTGAGCAGCCTATCAGTTGCACCCATGTAAACAGGGAACAGTCCCACTTCGCCAACACAAGGTTGATCATCTGGCTGTACACAATGAGACAGGAAATTAATTATGTACCATAGAAGGGATTGATTGGTTCGTTAAAATATGTTATTCCTAAAATTTATCATCTGAAGCAGTTTCCAGCAGCGCTGTGGAACCTGCAATTAAGACTACTTGGTGAAGGGCCATGATTTGTGAAATACCCATGTCCACGCCCTGAGAAATTTGTGGTTACTACAGTAAAGAGCTAAACGAGATGGTCTTCAAACTAAATTCAATTAGCTTCTTCTAAGGCTCACAAACACTGTTGGTGCGCATCCCTCAACAGAGAACCTCCCTTACTAGAGAGAATCTTACTCGAGGGACTCCATGGTCGTCCAGGATGACAAAGCCGGTCGTCATGGAAGCATTGCTAAATGCTCCAAAAGCTTGAGGCTGCAGATGATTTCCCTGAATGTAAGACGATGCGAGCTCCGTGCCGCCACAACACTCTATAATGGGGCTATAGAAGGACTTGGAAGAAAGCCAGAGGTCGTCGTCGACATTGGATGTTTCCCCTGTGGAGCCAAATGACCTGAGCCACCATTCATAATCTTGTTACTTCTTTACAAAACATTTTGATGATCATGTGACCAATATGATGAAAAGAAGAAAGAAAACCTGATCTTTGTCCAATCGAGTCCTTCCATACACTGCGAGCTCTTCCATGTTTTTACTAAACTTGGTACTGTGCCCAAAATGGTCACTCTTGCATCCTGAAATAGATGCAGGTACAGGAGAGAGTCTGGTTAACAACTTTATAAGTGCCATCTGTTAGTGCCCAACTACAAGAATTGATCTGAAGCTGCTAGAATTGCCTATAAAAGCTGGCGTTTACCGCGCATTGCATGGCTGTCATACACAAATATAATTAAAAATGGAGTATGAAATATTTTATCGATATAACATTACTATTACAAAATCATGCATGCTAAGATAACAAAATCTAGTCTGCAACAATTTAGCATGGCCTTGTATATGTTTCCCCATGATAGGAGAAAACAAAGGAAAAGGGGTGATCCGTGCAAAGTAAAAAGTAAGCTGCCAGGACTGCAGGCCTCACCTGAACAAATTTTCCAAAATCACGTCCTAGTGGAGATCCATGGTAAAGAGCGAGAGTTGCACCAGCTAGAAAGCAAGAGTAGAGTGCAATCGGTCCCATGACCCACCCTAAGTTTGTAGGCCAGCAGAACACGTCTCCAGCCCGAACATCCATATGAGCCCACGAATCAGCACCGCATCGGATAGGCGAGAGTTGAGTCCAGGGTATCGCTTTTGGTTCTCCTAATTATTCGCAGGAAGGAATTACATCACAGAATTCTCAAAGTTAGGTGTAAACAAGGAGCTATCTTCAACTTACACTACCTGTAGTTCCAGAAGAAAAGAGAATATTTGTCACAGAGTCGGTACTTTGGTAAAAGGCTGGGTAATAATGCCTTCTGCAGAAAGTAACAGAAATCACACTTCCGTGCATGTCACATCTTGTCGGCCGACGATCACAAGTTCATGACTACTCAAAAGACTTTCGAAATAGGGATGATGTTAATTAAAGACTTGAAGGAGAGCTAACAATAGGTTTTCTTTTCGACCTGTATACTCTTTTTAGGTAAATACTAGGCAATGCAAATGCTGGTGATACCTTGGAACATGATCCACTTGCGAAAGAAAAGCTTTCCATGACATGTCTTGCTCTCTCAACTTCACACCCACGCTATCTCCAGCCACAGGGAGCACAATCGCTTTCACTGGATTAGCTTCCACAACTCGACTGCAAGGGTGGAGAAGAACACCCGCTGTTAGTTCGTTAACAGAATATCCGCTTTTTAGTACTCTCTCTAGGGGACTTGAACAGTAAAGTATGGGTAAATTTACACAAGATAGGAACTTAATGTCAGAGTAAAGCCAAATATGACAAGTGAGATGATATGACAGCTAAAACTCGTAAGGGAAAAAATGGAATGAGACTGTCAGACACGCTCGATCCGTTTCTTCTCCATTTTCATCTTTTTTTATCCAATTGGTTTATTATCAAGAGAAAAGTCGCTACAAAGAAGAAATGAAGTGACCGATTTACCTATACAATGGAAACTTCCGGCCTCCTCTTCGTATAAAATCCTGAAACATATGAAGAATAATTTATAGTTCATGTAGTATTGCAGTTAACTCATAGAAGAAGCATGAAATTTCGTGCGAGCTGAAAATTTTATCTGAAGCCTGCTTAAACAATACAGAAAAAACTTCAACCAGCGACCACTTGAAGGAAATAAAACTTAATTTAGGTGATACACTGACAAGTGAAAGCAAGCTTTTGGCTTAAAGACTAATAAAGCAATAGGGTCTCATATATATACCAATAGAATATTAAAGAGATTCCCACGGTTAGGTCATGCATTTCTGTAATGAAATCTCCTATATAAATATCAATAGGTGTAACTTCGTTGATAAGTGTAACTTTGTCATATGCTATAACTACTTTCCTCTGCTTCAGCTCTTGTTAAAGTTGACACATCAGAACTCGAAGTTGCAAGCAAAGTTACAGCATTTACAGACAGCTTGATAACTCACAAGAATGAGAGGTCACCTGAGTAAAGATTCCTCTTGCCTTGGAAATGTGCAGACGGCTTGCAATTTCCTTGGGTGCGAAACTGTCAGCTATTGATACAACAACAAATCCTCCAAGTACTATTGCCAAATATATGATAACAGCATGGACCGTCATTGGCATGTCGATTGCAATCGCGTCTCCCTTTGAGAATGTCGCGTCCAGAGCATTTGCCACCAACCTGCTTGTATTTCTATTTCTGTTAGGAACAGCAAAGTGAAAATGGACCAGCAAGTTTTACTAGTTTACAAAGAGCAATAGTTCAACCGAGGTCAATGGCGCAAGGATAGTGGAGGCAATCTACTTGATTGGAAAAGGCTTCGAATCTATTAATGCGGTTATTGCAGTCTCGTCGTTGTCAAGCACAATGCTAAAAAAAGAACAGGAAAATGATTTGAAAAGTAAGGAGAAACCAACGGAGCTGGCATTTTTTGAAGATTTGAAATGATGTCACATTTCACATTGATTATGAATATCTCGGACAATGAAATTACATCATCGAGGCTGTGTGAGCACTCGCATGAGTTTGATTGTCTGGGTAGAAGTGCAATGTGCTTCAACACTTAGCATTTTGGGACAGGCATTGATCCCAAAACCATGATTTGATTTCATCGTCTGAGAACTTATGTAAAAGGTAAGCGTGGCTTTTTGCAAACATTGACCTCTCACAGGAGCAAAATTACGCTAGCATCAGAGGAAGAAGAGCATACATTACTTGTTCTCGAAGCTCTTTTAGTGTCATACGGTTAACATTCATGTGATCATAGCCTTCATCTCTCCATACTAAGGCTATGCTGTCATCCCCTCTCCTCTGTTGCTGTGAGGGCAATAAACAGCATTCAGCTATGTTGAATACCGCCCCCGGAAGCCACGTACCCCGGGGCTTTGATTTGTCACTGGTGTCGAGAATGCAGCTTGGGGGACGACGGAATGAAAGTGAGAGTTCATTAAAAGCTATCGACCAGTAGACCTGGAATCAGTTAAAAGAATCCGATAAACTATGAGCATAGAAAGTCGCTAGGAGCCATGGAAATTCTAAGTGGAGAACAAATTAAGTGGGCTCTTTCCAGTACACAGAAACCAACTTACATCAGGATGCTCCACGGAGAATTTCTGAAAAAGGCTAAAGCTCGTTATGGGATCCTTGTATGATGACCCCAGAAGCTTTCTGCCATGCGATTCCATGAGGCGTCCCAAGTTTGTTTCTTTTGATTGGGACCTGTCAAGAAAGGAATACTGCATCGGTTTAGATTTGAACACAAAATGATTAAATTCACCAGACAATTCCGAGAGCTACGCATGAAAGCTTTGTAGCAAAATATTCACCACAACCTCAGCCAATCATACATATTTTAACTCTGCAAATGGCACAAGTAAGTCATCTGGAAGGATTTGAACAGAAAAAGGAATCGGTCCTGATTCACAACTAGCAACATTCATCTATTTCCCCTAGACAGAAATGTTATAAATTAAGGCCAATTGCATCATTTACGCTCATCATTTACGCTCGCTACGTGCAAAATACGGACCATCACCTTTTTCACCAGTGGTTCGATGAATTCACAATTGCCAACCTAGCCACCGACCCACTCCACGTAAACTCGCTGTCCCTTTTCCTTCTTATACATTCTCCCTTACCTCCTTAGAGTGTGTCCAGGCTCATTCTACTTCTATCAACCAAGTAACCGCCATTCCAAGAAAAAGCGCCAAGCACCGCCGAAAGCACGTTTTCAGACACTATCTTTCAACATTGATCCTACATCGTCCGTGCAAAGAACCCAACAAAGACAAAAAGAACAAAAAGAATCCGCAAAATGGCCAACGGAATGATAAGAAACAGAGAACGGCGAAATGAGCTGCAAGAGAAGGCTCCTTACAGAGAAGGGAACCAGTAGAGAGGAGGGCCCCGAGCGGAGGCGTCCCAACCGGAGTACACCGAGTAGTACACCAGCTGATGCACCCGGTGCGGGTGCGACGGCTTCAACGCCCCGGCGCTCGCCAGCTCTCTCCACACCTCCCTCGGGTCGAGCTCGAGCCCCGGCGACGGCGTCCCGGACCGCCGGGCTCGGGCCACCGCCTCCCGGAGCGTCCGCTCGAGCTTGGCGGCGGCCTCCCTGGACAGACCCGCCTCCACCAGGTCATCCACGCCCACCTCGTCGATGCTCTTGGGATTGCCCATCTCCCTCTCCCTCTCCCTCTCTCTGGGCAACGAGCGTCAGTCGCTTGACACTACGTTAGGAGGCGCCATTGGAGTGGTAGGTGAGGGACGTGGGTTCATGAGGGACCACGTGATTTGTCTTTGTTCAAGTAAATAATTTCTTATGGTGTCGGTCTCATTCGTATGAAATTTAGTTCCGAGTGATTAGGTGATGAGACAGTTTAAGGTTGTCATCTACCACAAGGCAGAGGTAGTTAGTTGGTTAGGACATGTGTTGTGGAGAACGTCGGGTGGCGATGGAATCGCCTTGTCAGTAGCCCTTAAACACCAACCCAGGCACAGCAGCTTTCTTTGTAATTCGGAAAGAGACGTGTTACCATTCCCATCCAACCAGAATAGCCCTTGGACATCACCATGTTGGTTGTAGAGAGAGTTCCGGCTTGTGCTTGGTAACTAGCTTTTCCGCACTTTCAAACGGTTCGCTTACTTTTTGCCAATTGAGTGGCGCTATCTAGACAAGCTGGCGTCAGATGGTCGGCCGGCAGGCAATTACGTCGATTTGTAATTTTGAGTGAAATGCGACTGCGATGTAGGCTTTCGGCAACATGCGTAAGTGGAATGATACCTACTTCGTAGCTAGAACCCAAAGGGGGTAGGGATCATTTTGAATGGCAGCTTTAGCTAAATCTCACCTCAAATGTTTTGATCCCCTGACGTCTGTTGAGGGGACACTTGTCATAAAAAGAACGAAAGCAAAATAGAAGAGCACGCTTCAGAACTATTATCATACTTAACAGCTTTCACCATTGATTTTAAGCTTTCTATTACCGCCAACTAAACATATTTATTTTCCAGTTGGACATGACGATAAGCAAAACAAAACTCCGGACGCGGAGATCTCCATCCCGCCTAAATGTCCTAAGAACAGATTAGAACGATAAGTAGTTTGATCAAGGTCTCTATCGGACAACAATAAACTTTGGCAGCTCATGTGCTACAGCCAGTTCGCTCAGAATGCCCATATGGTTCATCAACCGAAGCACATCCTCAAGATCATCTTCAATAACATTTTATTGTCCCACCTCCTACATGTTAATCATTCTTACCTGTCCAAATTCCTAATCCGATCTGACCATAAATTAAATTCCTAGGTCCGAAACAGTCGATTTTCTCATCAAGAAACACCCATATATTTTACATAGTAGACAGTGACATCCCGGTGCACGTCAATTAAGTTCACTATTTCCACAATAACAGAGACACCTGAGGGCCGAATCCACCAACAATCAACAAAATTAAGTTCATCATGCAATCTCCATCAGATTGCGACATGAAAAGGACGTCCTACAATATTTAACGCCAACAGCAGAGGAGTCTACATACATAATGACAACAAACCACAAAGGTGCAACAGAGAGATTATCAAACTCAAGAGACAAAATATGAAAGAAAGTCTGGAATCCTATCGGCTGGTTACTGACTAGGAGTCCCATCTCCATTTGGCTCCCTGGCATAGTCTTCAAGAGGAGGGCTTCGGCTTCGGCTCCTGCTTTTGCCTCGGGCCGGACTTTCACTGCGGCTTCGGGAACCATTGATAGGCGGGGATCGTGAGTATGACCTCTCCCGACTGGGATGTGGGGAGTATGACTTCTCTCGGCCATGCCTTTTCTCTTGAGGCGAAGCAGATCTGACCCAAAAAAAATGCATCACATCATACGACAAAAATATGCAACAGCTTTGGAACTCGAAAATATCACTGCATAAACCAAAATTTTAGAATTTTACAGAGAGATGAATCAACTAAAATCTCTAGCAACTGGATGCAACTGCACAGATAATGAGATTCCCCAAAAAAAATAATGACTACAACGTACCAAGAACAAACTTCTTGCACAAGTTCGAAACCTCACCAAATGACCGTCAGATATTGACTCAAAGTCATCAGGAGTTATTATATCACAGCACAAGACTTATGCCAAAAAAGTTCGAACACATGTTGAATGATCCAACATAGCCTAAGTACCAGAAAAAAAAAAAAAAAAAAAAAAAAAAAAAAAAATTGCCATAAACTGCACCTTGATGAGAACAAAACCATATTCACTAGATCCGGCTCAAGTCTACTGAGGTGATGATGTTTATAGGGAAGGTCCCATAGAAAAATAGCTTTACAACAGGATGAAAGAGTTACAGACAAGCCCAGAGAGCATTAGCCATTGCATGCCTTCTTATTTATTTGCCCTATTCAACAATC
The DNA here is from genome assembly GCA_016097605.1 of Eucalyptus guilfoylei. Lineage (NCBI taxonomy): Eukaryota > Viridiplantae > Streptophyta > Magnoliopsida > Myrtales > Myrtaceae > Eucalyptus > Eucalyptus guilfoylei. The sequence goes on from CM027869.1 coordinate 24,667,501, forward strand.
AATATGTTTTTCTTTCCTCCTCCCTAAATCAACTGAGGGAGGAAATAGAACCTACAGCAAGAAACAAGTCAAAGCAGGTCACATACCCTGAGTACCTTCTTTTCGCAGGAGGGGAGTAATAATCACGACTACGGGACCGAGATCTTGCTTGGCGAGGAGGTGGAGACCGGGAATATCCCGCCGGAGACCGTCTTCGATCATTTCTGCCTCGGCTGCTGCTGCATTGGAACCAGGAGAATCAAATCCAATTTTTTTCTTTTTTTAAAAGAAAAAAGTAATGCACACTTTTTCTTAAAAAGAAATGAAAAAAAAATCACCAAGACCAGCCTCCAGTAGGTTCCTGTATTTAATTTATCAATTATTAACTCCAAGCAGATGCAGACAGTGTTCCACCAAACCTGATTCTCTTCCACCTCATCCTATAACTTATTAACACGGGGATACAACCATTCATTCATGATGATGCCCTCCACTGTACATATGATTCCATTTCAGGATTTCTTCCCAACCTCCTCCAAAGAATAATAAACCCTTTCCAAATGTTTCTACCAATGTACTGCAGAACAGATAATCAACTAAGCATATGCATGTCTAGGATCCTTCACAACACTGTCAATGACCCTCTATGCCAAAATACCTCAAACAAATTATAGAAAATTCCACCACATTATATAGACTTGTGCTACTATTCACCGTGCGTAAATTATACAGTTATGGAGACGGAAGGCACCTTACGCGCTCCCTCGCCCTCATTTCAGTAGGTTTCTTTCTATTCTCTTCTGCAAATACAACAGTCAACTCCCGACCAAGAAGCACATATCCATCCATATGGTACTTAGCCTCCGCAGCATCAGCAGGATCTACATATTGGACGAAACCAAAACCACGTGGTTCTCTGCATATATAGAGAGAGAGACAGAGAGAGATACAGGAAAAAGTCATTACAGGGTTCATTTGAAAAGCCAAAAAAACAAACAACATACACAGGGAAAACCACAGCTTGTAACTTGCCAGAATATCCCCAACAAGCCATAAAGTCAGGATAAGCAAGTAAAAGCAAGCACTCTGGCTGCTAACCTTGCAAGTGTCAGTTTTAAGATGACTTGATATTCTTCAAGACTTGGAACATCTTCTCAATGTATTCAAACCCAACTTCCTTCCAATCTTCACTACCATTAACATCATCTTCAAATGAACTCTAATTACTTGATTGATCTCTTCAAAACTTTATTTTCGCTGGGTAAATATCTCAACAACTTCAATAAAACACCCAACTTGTGATGACAAAGGAGAACACGGAAAGCGGCCCTCTGATCCAAATTAAAGTTTGCAAAAATGAACCCTTTAGCATGCTGAGTCAATCTCCCGAAGATGATTTTACCAAAATGTAAACAGTGAAAGAAGACGAACCGAGTAAAACAATTACTAGGAAAAAACATTTGGATGCACAAGCTCTTGGATATTTCTACTAATTTACTGTGAATAAGAATCATGAATTCAAATTCCTTGCAAATAAAATCCAAGGAGAACATTTATTTGAATTATTATGACACAGAAAGTTTCAGATGCATGGATAAAAGACTCGTTAAGTTTTATTAAATCAACATCAAACATGAAACTTGTGAACTCAAAATGGAGATATGAAGAAAATTGGCATCAGATAGAAGCTTCCAAAGGGTTCTGAAACCAAAGTCTACTACATGATAGCATTAATGTAATTGGCTGCTGTTGCTCACCCAGTGTAGTAGTCCCTGGGCAAATAAATGTCCTTAAGTGCACCAAACTGCCCAAATGGCCTTCGAAGATCTTCTTGCCTGCAATAATTAGTCAAAGGTTATAGTATGCAACATGCCCACAAGAAACCAATAGCATTTGCTTTCAAAGAAAAGAATACATAGGACAGGAAGAAGAGAAAACGCAGGATATTAATTTTCTCAAATATGAAGTCTTTAGTTCAATGCCATTTTTTTTCCTTTAAAAAACAAAAAAAAAAAAAGAAGTGCGAAACAGGAAGAATTATGTGCAACAATTAAATCAAACGAAGTCCTAGATGTGCCTGAAAGAACCAGCCACTGACTCATGCTCTTTCAACTTTATATTCCAATATGGCAATCAAAGAATTAAGTTTAATAAAGAACATAGTTAATGATCTACAAGGTCTAAGATTTTTGCAAAACAGGATGAAGGAAATGCAGAAACAAATAAAAAAAAAAAAAAAACCTGCAATCATGACGAAGATTGCGAACGAGAAGGCTAGTAGGCATATCTCTGCTGCGACCAACATAACGACCCCTTGGACTAGGGCTCCGTCCTCTCCTGCCATACCCCCTCGGGGGAGATGGGGTGTAGCTCCTTCCCCTCATTAGAAAGATTGATGAACCCTACACAGTACACGAATGTTTCAGTATGCACACAAAAATGTTGAGGAAATGTAAGAGCAACCAGCATAGCATGATATCAAGGAGCTCGCCCATCTTTTGCTTTGCCAAGAAATGAGAAAATTAAAGAAATAATTAAGACAACTAAATGACAGATTGACCAAATCAAAATGTTATACGAGCACTGGTAGAGGGAGTCACATATGTCATCCAAAAAAACAAGCAAATTTTCATTGTCTTAATAACACCAGAGGGAAATACAGCAATAAGGACAGGGTAATCAGTTCGATTCACGACAGCCATTACACAAGATCCCAAGAACCCAAAGACAGGTACCCCACTATCATATGCCAGAGCTAAAGGTACTGAATAAGAAATCTGTACGACAGAGCCACGTGAACCCGTATTCAATGTCATGACCCTCAGGGTCTAAGTAGAATGAATCATCGATCATAAGTGATTACGTAGAAATAAAATGACAAATACCCTCGATGTCAATGACTTTAACTCAGATATTCTCCACTTGCATAGTAATATGGCCTACAGAGAATTCAAGGAGCTCAATGGCTCTCACAACCCAAAACTCTAACCCTATCATAGGACCATGGAAAGAGAGGCCAGGAGGTGGCTGCAGGTAGAATCGAGCTCGTGCACCTAACCCTTGATTTACATACACAAGTCCGCTCCATATCGGTAAATTTAAACATAATTTAGCGAAACATGACACCGCCATGGTGTCCAAAGAATTATAAAAAGGTTAAAAGAGGAAAACGATCTCATTTCACATAATCGAAGGCCACTGATTTGGTGCCTCAGGTTCTCTTCTATCTCGTCCAGACACAATTCCAAAGGCGCAAAATTTACCAATCATTATCATAACGGACGCGTCGAGCTGCACATACGTATACAGTTTCAAATTTCGAAAGGGAACAGCCAATTAACCCAAAATGTCATGACTAAATAACTTTCTCAAAATCCCCATCGATCATCGACTCCCGCGAGCACCCATCGCCCGATTCTGCCGACACGACCACCGAAGCTCGACCGCGAGCACGAACGATCGCGAGCGAGAAAGGCAAAACGGAAAGACAGAGCGCGGAGGAAGGGAGAGCAGATCGAGGACGCTAGGGCAAAGGGGAGAGGGGCCCGAACGACCTCGACGAAATCGAGACTCGAAACGCAAACCCTAATTTAGGCGTTGCAGAGAGAGAGAGAGAGAGAGCTACCTCGAGCGACGGCGGTGATCGGAGGATGCGGAGAGAAGATTGGCTGATGGGGAGAGACGAGAGGCGACCCCGAGAGCGTCGACGGCAGGCTGCTGCAGCGGGCGGTGGCTTAGGGCTGGAAGGCCAGAGCGAGCGCCTTTTATACGACGGCTGTGCATTGATGGGGGGGGGGGGGGCCGTTACTCGTAAGGGCTAAGTTAGTAATATGGCCAACACTCTCCTGGGCATATTTCGGGGGTAAAAGAGTCAAAATATTTAATACCTTTCCATAATTATAAAAAATATATATGCAATATAATCCATTAATTTTTAATTTGTTTAATGTTATATTAAATTTTTGTTATTCCTTCTAATTCCTAAATTATATAAAAATATACAATATTATCTTTTTTATTAATTCAAAAGTCAATAGATAATATTGAATATTGAATATAGTCCATGAACTAAATTAAACCATATTAAACAAATCAAAAATTCATGAATTACATTGCACATTAAGTTAAACTGCAAAGATCACATTGAATATCAAATTAAAAATTCAAGAATTACATCACATGTTGAACTAAAACTTAAGGATCATTTGTGTCATTTCCCTCCTCATTTTTTTTGTATGAAATGCTCTCGGTATTTTTTCTAAATTATCGATGGTTTAATCTTTTATATGATTAAGGCAGACATCGAAATCATGGTATGTTTTTTTTTTTTTTTTTTTTTGGTTCAAACAATCATGTTGTTTCAGATAGTCAAAGGTGCACAAATTGTAACCCATGCTAGGAATTTTGATTTATGGACTTACAATTTGATGGCTATATGACCGGTATGTCGAGGCAATATAATGTATATTTTCATTGGCCTTTTACAAAAGAATTTTTTTTTCCAATTCTTTTCCATACAATCCATTTATTTAGATTTACTCTGTATTATTCCTATGGAGGAGACGACCAAGGAATCTTTCTCTCGAATTAAGGCACTTTTTATTTGTTTATTTCTCTAGAAATGGAAAGTGAAAAAAAAACAAATTCACTCGAAGTTTAGAAGGGCGTGCGATATTTAAAAGATAAGGGAATAATACGTGCTATTTCTAAAGTTTGTGAGGTTTTTATGTAATTAATTATTTGTCGTAGGAAAAAAGAACAAAAATTCCATTTTTGACCTTTGAAAGGTTCTATGCCCCTAACGTGTTGATGGGAAAATGACTGTGCACGCGCCGATGTTGTAGTTAGGTGAAAGCAAAAGTGGGAAGACATGCCGCCACAATTCTGGAGGAAAGCGCTGGCCAAACGGAAAGATCCTCTTTGGGCCAAGCATTGGTTTTGAGCTGAATAAGTACTTTTTCTCAATAACCAAGAAAAACTCAATTCAAGCTGATTTCGGGACTCGATCGAGAAGTTATTATGAAGACCGAGTCTATGTAGATTGATATCGTCATAGTAATTTATCACGCGCGTCTCATTGGGGCTTGCACATTTAATGGTTATGATCACGTTGATCGACATAAATTAAATTAAATTTATAAGATATTTTCCCAACTCAATCTTACTTCCGAAAGATAGACCTATCTTGTGTGATCCATCTCAGGTCAACTCTCCTTCTCAAGATGCAATTCGGCAAACTATACTATGGAAAATTTTGGATAGTAAGATGAATTGAAGTTTGTTCGATTTGATCAGGCCAGCCAACGAACTACATAATATCACATCGAGCATGTCCTCGCCATACAGCCTTTATTGTCGGAGATGGACTTGCTTGGGACCGGGATCCATTGGCGAAGAGGGGTCCATACGAGCCGTTGATCATGCAAGCAACATCTTTCCCTTACCTTACATTCTAATTTGCTATTGCCTAGATGGAAAAAGCTCATGGGCCACCAAATCCAACCATGGTTTACTATTTTGATCGGCGAAGATGTCCTCTTTGTCTGGGCCGAAGTTCAATGGGTCATTGAGTTTGTAGATTGCTTGATAGGGCTTATTAGGCCGATTTGATCGGGCCTGAAATTTCAATCCCCGTGGCCTGCTCCACCGTCGCTCAGTAGCGACTTATCTATAATGGCGAACAAAAGGGTTACACATTTTTGCGGAGGCACGAATCCTTTATCTTTTTCTTTTTTTTAAATATTATTTTGCAAAGCCCAAGTGCGTAACTTTATTTACGGTGGAATTATTGATTTTTTTTCCCTTTTTGAACCCATTCTTCATCGACAAGATGCTGTGGCCACCGTCTAAAATACTTGAGACTTGTCGGGTCGCTCATGAGCCGTAATACAATATAGAGAGCTCAACGAGTACTAAACTTGGATTGAAAGATATTCAGCAAGTAATGGCAAGTCCAGTCTGATCATGCCTGGGCCAAGCTCACCAGCTCGTAAAGGTAAGTTCAGTCAACAAAGTTGGCCCAGTTCATAACAACCCATTAATCACCATAATTCATCGATTTACAAATAAATATGCAGCTAAACTACGTGGGTGTGATCTTTATGCCTACGTTTGGTGGCCCGAACAACAGGTGAATTAGTTTGTGGTGAGATCTCTTGATGATCCCGACTTATAATCTCATTACCATGTATTTAAGTTAAACTCACATATCTCAATCTATAAGGGCCCATCTCAATTCTTCGATTCAGACTTTGGTTCCGACGAACGAATAATCATTGAGTCCTCCTGATCCGACATTTGGCGGCACATCTCGAACGGGATAGACGCGGAAAATGGTATCCGGGCTTTAGGGCAGGTGAGATGGGATAAACCAGTTTTACAATCTCATCCACATCCGCCGCCCTCAGGTGTAGACTTGCGGTAAAAGTGGTAACTGCCACTGCGTCCGTCGGTGCTCTGCTGACACGAAACGCGTGGGGTTTGACTTCCGTGCGTTGTGGATTTTGGAGAAGCGCGAAAAATAAAATAATAATAATAAAATAAAAACGATCTCACAAAATCGCACGAAACGCCAGCCGCCAGTTGTCGCGAGCCGAGTGGGGCCTCCGCTTCGTTGCGCGCCAGCTTGCTCCGCTCCGCTCCCCCTGCCTGGCGGTTACTCCCGCCCACCCGACTAGTCAAAACCTCGTGCGACCCGTGAAAACGCTGTCGTTTCCTTGTCTCCCCACCGGCCTCCACCACCCCTCCCCCCATGCATGGTCAACGATGCCCCAACGCGCGGGCGCGCCCTTTTGTCATTCTTTAATTAAGTGCACGAGAGCGTTGACTCTCTCGTGCACCCCCCCCCCGCAAAAGAATTGATTTCCCCGATGCCCGTGTTCGATCAATGCTAACTCTTCACGTAGTTAAATTAGAAAAATTGCTCGAAATAATTAGTTACTAAAGAATAACATCATTATCGACGATAACTTATGTCTAAACACTTTCACTGTTATAATAATAGTTATTTCCTTTTGCACGTGTTGCTGATTTGGTTTTTTAGTTATTAGAGTTAGTGGAGTCATGTGTGTTGGTTATCCTAGTTTTTAGGTGTTAGTGGGGTAAGTTTTTTTATGCAGAACATGGGTAGTTATGGGTCCTCTTTTAGTGGTGTTGTTTTTTTTACGTAATGTATTTTGTCTTTTGTAAAAGACTTGGTTATTATGTACGAAAGATGAAGTTTTCAGCCTCATCTCTTCTCCCTTTAGCAATTTAACAGTGGTATCAGAGCCTGAGAGAAACGTGAGAGAGGTGTGAGATACTTTCGTCAAATAATTGTAGCAGCAATATTTCCAATGGCCACCGACAATTTTATTCAACCAGCAATTCCGCGCTTTAATGGTCACTATGACCATTGGAGCATGTTGATGGAGAATTTTTTTACGATCAAAGGAGTATTGGTCGGTTGTCGAATCTGAATTCAAGAGCCACCAACGGTATGGCTTTGACAGATCCCCGTAAGCGAGAATTGGAAGCTAGAAAGTTGAAGGACCTGAAGATAAAAAATTATCTCTTTCAGGCTATTGATCGTTTCATCTTGGAGACTATTCTTTGCAAAGAAACTTCCCAGGATATTTGGGATTCTATGAAGAAGAAATATCAAGGCTCTGTTAGGGTGAAGCGTGCACAGCTTCAAGCCTTGAGAAGAGATTTTGAGACACTAGCGATGAAGGATAGAGAATCTGTCACTAGTTATTGTGCCAGAACAATGGAGATCAGCAACAAGATGCGATTCCATGGCGAGAAGATGGACGACGTCACCATTGTGGAGAAGATTTTGCGTTCCTTGACACCAAAGTTTAATTATGTTGTCTGCTCAATTGAAGAGTCGAAAGACATAGATGCTCTCTCTCTTGATGAATTGCAAAGCTCCTTATTGGTCCATGAACAGAAGATGAACAGAAGTTCAATAGTAGAGGAGCAAGCGTTGAAAGCTTCTACCAATACTCATTCCAACAATTTCAGAGGAAGGGGTAGAGGTAGAGGTAGAGGAAGAGGAGATCGAGGAAATAGAGATGTTGGCAAGAATTTCAAAGCCAATAATGACCAATTTCAAAGCCAATAATGACCAATTTCAAGGCAAAGGCAGAGGACGGGATCCTAACAAATTCAAGGTAGAGTGTTTTAGATGTCATAAATTTGGTCATTATGCATCTGAATGTTATACTAGGCTGCCTAATAATAAAGAAAAGGCAGAGAGTTCAAATTTTGTTGAAGAAAAGGAAATAGAAACATTGTTGATGGCTGTTCAAGATGAAAAGAAGCGCGAGCCAGATATTTGGTATGTGGATACAGGCTGCAGTAACCACATGAGTGGTAGTAAGTCTTCTTTTTCTTATCTAAATGAAGATTTTCATTCTACTGTGAGTTTTGGGGATCATTCTACTGTGAAAGTTATGGGAAAAATGTGATATTAAGATAAAAACCAAGAATGGTTTTGTGGAAACGATCTCTAATGTGTTGTATGTTCCTGACTTGAAAAGTAACCTGTTGAGTGCTGGCCAATTACAAGAAAAAGGTTATGTAATCACCATTCAGAAGGGTGCTTGTGAAATTTATGATTCTGTTAAAGGTGCTATTGCAGTTGTTCCTATGAGTTCAAATAGATTGTTTCCATTAAAGATTGAGAATATTCAATCTTGTTTGGTGGTTGAAAAGGAAGATCCTTTATGGCTGTGGCATTTTCGCTATGGTCACTTGAGTTTCGGTGGATTGAAGACCCTCCAACAAAAAAACATGGTGACCGGTCTTCCTCAAATTACTATTCCTTCCCAAGTCTGCGAAGAATGTGTTGTTAGCAAACAACATCGTTCTCAATTTTCAAAAGAGAAGTCATGGAGAGCAAAAGATGTTTTGCAGTTGGTGCATTCGGACATTTGCGGTCCTATAAACCCATCTTCTAATGGAGGTAAAAGATACTTAATTATCTAGAAAAACTTGGGTTTATTTTTTACAGGAAAAATCAGAAGGTTTCTCCACATTTAAAAGCTTTAAAGCTTGTGTTGAAAATGAAGCAGGAAAGACTATTAAGACTCTTCGAACAGATCGCGATGGTGAATACTGCTCAAAAGAATTTGAAGTTTTTTGTGCAGAACATGGCATTCGAAGAGAGCTTACTGCTGCATATACACCACAGCAGAATTGTGTATCTGAGAGGAAAAATAGAACAATTCTCAACATGGTGAGAAGTTTATTGGCAAGAGGAAGAGTTCCAAAGACTTTCTGGCCAGAAGCAGTATATTGGAGTATTCATGTTTTGAACAGAAGTCCAACTTTTACTGTTCGGAATATGACACCAGAAGAGGCTTGGAGTGGGAGAAGACCGGCTGTAGATCACTTCAAAATCTTTGGATGCATCGCATATGCCCATGTCCCGGATGTGAAAAGGAAGAAACTTGATGACAAGGCTGAAAAATGTGTCTTTCTTGGTGTAAGTGAAGCATCCAAAGCATATAAATTATTCAATCCACTAACAAAGAAGATTGTGACTAGCAGGGATGTTGTTTTTGATGAAGAGAACACTTGGGATTGGAATAGGCAGCAACCTACCCAAGTCCTTTATGACAATGATGCTGAACAGGAGCAGATTTCAGCACCTTGTATGCCCCAAAATTCATCAAATACGACTTCTACAGATGCTAGAATTTCACCAACAAGCACTGAAGTCAATGAAGAAGAAGCCCAATCTCTTCGCCGCGTTAGAAGAAGGCCTGCTTGGATGGAAGATTATGAGGTAACTGGAATGGGAGATTCAATTACTCACTTTGCCTTGTTTTCAGACTATGATCCTACAACTTTTGAGAGTGCTATCAAAGAAGAAAAATGGCGAAAAGCGATGAATGATGAAATTAATTCCATTGAAAGAAATGATACTTGGGAGCAATCTAATCTTCCGGATGGACAAAAAACCATTGGTGTAAAGTGGGTATTTAAAACAAAATTGAAAGAAAATGGTGAAGTTGACAAATACAAAGCACGTTTGGTAGCCAAGGGATACAAGCAGCAATATGGGATCGACTATACAGAAGTTTTTTCTCCAGTTGCAAGACATGACACGATCAGATTGGTGGTTGCATTGGCGGCACAGAATTCTTGGCCTATTTTCCAGCTAGATGTCAAATCGGCATTCTTGCATGGGTATTTGGAGGAACATGTATTTATCGAGCAACCCCCTAGTTATGTCAAGATTGGAAATGAGCATAAAGTTTATAAATTGAAAAAAGCTCTTTATGGGCTAAAACAAGCCCCCCGGGCTTGGTATAGTCGTATTGAAACTTATTTTCTTAAAGTTGGTTTTTCAAAGTGTCCTTATGAGCATACGCTTTTTGTCAAGATTGGAGATAAAGGGAAAATGCTCATTGTCTGCTTGTATGTCTACGATCTTATATTTACTGGAAGTTGTGATGGCATGTTTGAAGAATTTAAGAAATCTATGATGGATGAGTTTGAAATGTCTGATCTTGGTATGATGCATTACTTCCTTGGCATAAAAGTGGTACAATCAGATGATGGGATCTTTATTTCTCAAAAGAAATATGTGGGAGAAATTTTGGACAGGTTTCAAATGAAGGATTGTAATCCTGTAAACACTCCAGTTGAGTTTGGCTTAAAGTTACACAAAGATATGAAGGGAGGAAGGTTGACAGCACACTTTATAAACAAATTGTTGGCAGTTTGATGTATCTAACTGCAACAAGACTAGACATAATGTATTCTGTGAGTTTAATTAGTAGATATATGAAGAATCCTACAAACATGCATTTGTTAGCTGCCAAGAGAATCCTTTGTTACTTGCTAGGAACTAGAGACTTTGGGCTATTTTACAAGAAGGGTGAAAAGTCCAATTTGTTGGGATTTACTGATAGTGACTATGCAGGAGATCAAGATGATAGGAGGAGCACTTCGGGTTATGCTTTTATGTTTGGGACAGGTGCTATTTCGTGGTCATCCAAGAAGCAACCAATTGTCACATTGTCAAGTACAGAAGCTGAATTTGTTGCAGCAACGGCTAGTGCTTGTCAAGCTATTTGGTTAAGAAGAATTCTTGAGGAGCTGCAATTCAAGCAACCAGGAGCTACTAAAATTTTTTGTGACAACAACTCAGCAATCAAAATCTCCAAGAATCCTGTGCTACATGAAAGAAGCAAACACATTGATGTGAAGTTTTATTTCTTAAGAGATCTTAGCAATGATGGAACAATTGATCTAATCTACTGCAGGAGTGAAGATCAAGTTGCTGATATATTCACCAAGGCCCTCAAGATTGAGTCATCTATGAAGCTTAGAAGGTTACTAGGTGTTTGCACGTTAAAAACAGTCTAAGGCTTTAAACTAAATGTTAGTAAATATCAGTTTAAGGGAGGGATTGTTGAAATAATAGTTATTTCCTTTTGCACGTGTTGCTGATTTGGTTTTTCAGTTATTAGAGTTAGTGGAGTCATGTGTGTTGGTTATCCTAGTTTTTAGGTGTTAGTGGGGTAAGTTTTTTTATGCAGAACATGGGTAGTTATGGGTCCTCTTTTAGTGGTGTTGTTTTTTTTACGTAATGTATTTTGTCTTTTGTAAAAGACTTGGTTGTTCTGTACGAAAGATGAAGTTTTCAGCCTCATCTCTTCTCCCTTTAGCAATTTAACATTCACAGACCATGAAAAAAATTTCATTCATTTATTTTTATAAGTAATATAATTAATTATTTTTAGAAAATAATTTTCAAATTAATTATCTTTTATTAAAGAGACGGAGCCTAACATTCTCGGAGCTTTCCACGTCATTTCATCAAGAGCGCATTTAAGATAATTTTCTCGAGCGATTAAGTAACGACAATCCAAGATTTTCAGAGCAACCATTAGGGGAGCGTCGAGGCTTATTATTAATCTTTTTAAATATGTGATTAAAAGATATCTTGTATGTATGGGTAGTCTCACTTCTGGCTAGTGATAATTACAAAGTGGGACATATCAACGTCGCTTATCGCTTTAATTATCGTTGATTGCCTAATTTGATTTCCCCGTTTCTTCCGATTACTTCCTTCCGAGCATTCAATCGACGAAGGCGTTTACTTGAAAATCTGTGCGAGACAGCCCACAAGCAGTGGGAGGACAAAAACCAAATCGAAAGCCACGTTTCAACTTCCCCACGGAAAAATTATAAATAGCATTTTACATTTCGATTTTAAGGCAAAATGTTAATTAAGTAATGCGTTTCCTTTTTTTTATAAATAATTTAGTTCCTTAATATAAAAATATAAAAAAACGTACCAAACAAATACGCACTCGAGCTAAATATTTTTATTTGTTCGTGCAGTTTTTTAATTTGTATCAAGCAATTTCTGAAACCCTTGTTCCCTATAATTCAGTGGATAAAAGAGAAAAAAGGAGGAACAGGTGGAGGCGGTGCTAAAGCAAGTTCGGGGAAGGATCGAGTGAACACGAAATTCCAGGCTTTCACTCAAGTAGTAGTACTGTCGAAGTGGATGCGGTTGTCTGATCCTGCTCTTTTGCACCACCAATCCCAGGCAAAACCCCCCAAATTTTAAAAAAATTAAAATTAAAAAATCAGAAAAACCGAAGGCTGCTACGTAGATTAGGTCCCGCATTGCCACGCGTAGGAGTTCGTACGGTACGGTGGGATAGTACCTCCTCTAGATCTGAGATTGATTGACAGTTGGTGGTGACGATGCGCTGTCGGATGCAGTTGTAAATCGTAGTTTAGTTTAATGTCAGCCGTAGGATTCGGATTGACTCTTTTGGATTCTCCATCTTTCCCTCTGTTTTTCTACGTTGTTTTGTGTGGGTCCTCCGCAGGGGGAGGAGGTTTTGCTTGGCGACCGACTAATGATGGCACATGCTGTCGGACGCAACGTCCCAAGGATCAAATGAATGCAATTTTTCTACTCGATCATCCGTAATTGGGAAAAAAAAAACAGAGAGATAGAGAGAGACTTTGAATCTTGAATTGTGGATATTTCATCACTCGCGGGACAGTAGGCTATTTTGCAATTTGGATTTTAAAGTTTATTTTTAAGCCATTTTTCCCAGCCGTACCATTTTCCAAATTAGTATTGATTTGTCCCGGGATGATATTTGGACGCGTGTATGAAGGGTTGATACCTTCATTTAATAGAATATCGATACGATGAGGGCTTATGTTCAAAAACTCATTAAGATATTTGATCATGTTCCTTTTTCACTTGAAATGCTAGATAGATGTATTATAAATTTTAGGCCAAAAATGGAAAAGGCCTTATCAACTAACTAGATACATATTGTTTTTCACTACATCGACTTTCTTTCTTTGTCTAACACTCTCGAGTGCTTGAGAACTAAAAAGCAAAAAAAAAAGAAAAAAGCCTCCCACTCACGTGTCACGCTATCGCGTTAGATTCACTTCCCCCTAATTCAAGCATCATGTCACGTCAATATATATCGACAAATCTTCACTTTGTCATGCACTGCACAAAAACATCCACTTTCACCTATTGGTCTATGGTCTTTAGCCCTATCGAATTGTGATGGCAATCTTCAACCGACAAATCATGAAATCACTTCTTTGAGATATCTATCAAAAATCATTGCACAATATAAGCATACCTATCAACCATTAGTGAAAAACAGCTATTTGTGGAGAAACCAAACCAACTTAACACAAATAAATGAAAATGGGAAAGTAAAACTCATAGTAAACTTGTGTAAAATTTTATCAATGTAACTAATATTTATAGAGATGATAACATAAAATTTCATTATAAATCAAATGATATGATTGATATTACTTGAATTATTCAAATGAACTCTTGTTTTCCAACCCCTCAATCACTCCCTCCAACCAAAAAAATATTAAAAAATTTCCATCATGCCCAATAGACTCCAGTTAGCACTTCACAGATATTCTCATGAATTCTCGTGTTGATCTCTTTATTAGGTCTATCTAATATTTTACCAACAAATCTAGAATACTCAAATACATGAAAAATCATAATTTGGACCTACCGTTGACCATTATATAAAATAAGAATCGAGAGCATAATCATAGACATATATGTACGTGACATATGTACATTAGAATAGCATTGCCATCTTTTCAAATGATCGCCTTCGGACCACTTACACGACATATCAAACAACTTAATCCTAATTTATAAGTCATATCTACCGAACACTTTTGTAGATGCAAGATCTTTTTTATTTGATTATAAGACAATTTTCGACCGGTGGATGTTATCCAGTCCTACCAAACACTTGACAATTTTTTTTAAGATTTGCCAATTTTTTGTGTTGCGATGCGACGGGATGCGCTTTACAGGGCAGTCACATCATAGGACGGTGTACATATAAACCAAAATCGGCAAAATGGGTACGTCAGAAACAACAAATATACACGTCCTCTTTGCCTGCATTAATAATGCATGAGTTGTAAAGCAAAAGGCCCAATTGACAAAAATACATGCCGACACCACCTAAAATATTTTATTTAAGTACGCAGTCAAATTTAATGTGAAAGGCCATACGAAAAATTGTCGCGGCCAGATTCATTCTTTCGGCGGCCGGATCGTCAAGCACCGGCAAATTTTTATTTTTAAAAAAGATGAATTATTTTTGCATGTTTTTTTTTCAATTGTACTTTTTCGGCAGCTTTTTTTCTTCAAGTTGGACTTGGATAGGGAAGCAAAAGCGTTCTTGCTTTTGAATTTGATATTGTTATGCGGGGTTTATATTTTTCAGTCTTGGAAATCGTCATTTTTTTAGACCAAAACCTGGTCAAGGGGGCCGAAAGTGAAACACGTTCAATTAGTTTATTTGGGGTTTATTTTATAATAATTTTTTTTTCAATTTGAGGGTATTAAACAAAAGGAAAAAGCTACAAAAAAAAGACCCAATTTATATCTGCCGTCAAACATTTATCCCGAACTTTTTTGTAATAAATTATACACACCGTGACATATTTACCATTGACTTTTTTTTTGGTGACGTAAAATACCTCAAAGGTATACGTATGTGATTGATTTACCTTCGTCAAGGTTCCTTAGATAATTTTCCAACCAAATAAATGTCGTTTTTATATCACTTAAGCCACATAGAGGTCATGTCGATATTGTTTACTTTCTGGCATCCATGTAGGCATATTTTGAATAGTCCTCATTGAAAAAATTTCGATGGAAGGAAAATATATCGAATAAGTGCAAGTTTGAGATTAAATTTAGGAAAAATGTGTCACAGTGAACATAATTTTCCAACCAAACCAATATCATTTTTTTTGTATCATTTAAGCCACGTGGATATCATGTTAACATTATTTACTTTCTAGTGTTCGTGTAGACTATTTTTAACGGTTCTCGTTGACAAAATTTTGACGGAAGGGAAATATGTCGCATAAGTACAAATTTTGAGATTAAGATTAGGATAAGTGTGTCATAACGGACATAGCAATTTTTAGTAACTTTTGCCCTTAAATAAGTACTAGATCGACTGTAGATATGATCGATGATGGTCGGCTTCATTGTCAATTGATCTGGTAATTAGAAGACTTTAAGGGTGCAATGCTTTTTGATGATCCATCAACATGATAATAATGGACAGGTTGGCAGATCTCGTCTACTCCCCATTTAATAGCGGTCGCCTGAAAGTGGGTGAGGAAATAAGATAATCATCAATCATGCACAAGCGGATTGCACTTGTGGTTCTCATGGTATAATACAGATCATGTTAATAAGTGCAGGGAGCAGCATTAGTTGAGCATACCAAGAGACGAAAGAACTTGATGTTCTACGCATATCGCGAGAAAAATTTGCTTTAAAAACTGCATTAAAAACGACAACCATTTCCTCATTCAGTCGCTTAAACGTCCCAATGGAACACTTTGTGAGCGCACGAGTCCGTGAGGGTCGGGAAGGTCGTGCACATTCTACAACGACCGGGGTGGGAAAATAGAGAGAAATTGAATTCAACCAGTGCCATGCGTCATGAAACTAATTTAAAAAGCTCACATATTAAATGATGTGACAGACTATTATTATTGATTGAATATGACCCACTTGTTTAATTTATCACTTACAATTCATCACATCATTAGTATATACATTCTGAAAAACTATACATAATCTCTATGAATCAAGTTTCAGTTCGCGAGACATGTCTTGACGATAATTGGGTAATTCCGGTGACGTGTCTTAGACCGAACCTTTTCGTGTGATCACCGATGCACCGACCATTAAGAAGGGTTCAATCAAGAGGGATCCCAATCGACCAATTCATCCCGAAAAATCCTCGGAAGAACTTGCATCCTCTTGGCGTGATCCCGAATCTATAGGTTCGTCTCCCTTTTACCTAATCGAACGCTTCATGAACAGGACCGCACGTACGTCTAACGAACTGGAACGCCTCCCTGCATGAGAATTTTAGAAAAGTGAGGAAGAGTGTGCTCAAAGGTGTGGACTTTTGCGAGCACCCTCTTGCTCTCTTTGATTAAACTACTCATCCCTTCACTTTCCAAGTCAGGCCCGTGAGTCGCCGCCGGTGTCATGTCATCCCTCCTCCCCTCGAAGACGCACCGAAGCTTCCCCCCACCCCAAGAGAATTTCTAATGTAAATCCTTTCTCGTGCGATTCGAGTCGTCTAGAGTAGCTGACCGACCCGATTTCCACTCTCAAGAATCGCAGATTTCCAAGGCGTGGAATTCCATGCGAGGACCACTTTTTCGGTTCCAGTTTTCTTCTTCATAAAACTATACACACACATATATATATATATATATATAAGACCACGATACATCCTTAAGCTGCTACTTGACAGTATTCCTTCCTATGTAGGGAAGATAAATTTAAATCTAGATCCGTTTTTTATTAGAAAAAGGTTACTATCCGATAGATAGGTATAGTAGATTTTTGCATTTCAAGAGAGGGTGAAACTCGAAAGGATTTTTATTGAGTAGACTTATGTTTCGTATAATGTCTTTCAATCGACATGTCAGCTCAGTACCCCATTTATATACGTGCATATGTATTTTGTGAAGAAGCCTTCGTAATTAAGCCGAATGTGCAAGCTTGCATGAAAGATAGAGATTTCAAGTAGTTACGTTCTATGCTCTGGTGGTTGTGAACCGGTCAATCTTGTTTTTTTTTTTTTTTGCCCTTTTGGACTTGGGAGAGACTAGTAGTGATGTTGACATGACATCGAAAAAGACTCCATTTTCTCAGTCGCTTCTTCTTCGTCAAGGGGGTGGAATTAGTAAAAGTTCTGAGGATTTGGCTACGCGCATGAACATTCGGAGAAAATGAGAACAAGAAAATACACCGCCTCTTTCGGTGTGAGAAATTACAATTGAATCGTTCGAGACTTTTAGCAGAAAATTCTAAGAGATTGCTGGTCCACTGCGTCAGCGGCTATTGCAATTTGCAAATTTCCACGTCTACAATGAAAGTGATAAGATAATTATGACGAAATGGACCCTTTTGAAAATATGGGTTGAACATTTAATTAAAAGAATTTTACGGTCATCAATGCACCGGCTATCCTCATATTTTGGATAATTATTACTTTAGAAAGTGGAGTGCTCAAGACTAAACATACTTAACGAGGGCCCTTTTGAAAATATGGGTTGAACATTTAATTAAAAAAATTTTACGGTCATCAATACACTGGCTATCCTCGTATTTTGGATAATTATTACTTTAGAAAGTGTTCAAGACTAAACATACTTAACGAGGGCCATTTTGAAAATATGGGTTGAACATTTAATTAAAATAATTTTATGGTCATCGATGCACTGACTATCCTCGTATTTTGGGTAATTATTACTTTAGAAAGTGGAGTGTTCAAGAGTAAACATACTTAACAAGTGTCCAAGAACACTCCTTTCGCAAAAAGAAAGAAGGAAACACATTAATTAAAAGACGGAAATCATTTCTTATTCTCGTTAAGCATCATTAATTAGCAATACAGAACGCTTAAAGAAAAAACAAAATTTTTGGTCTAACCCTTGTCCGGACAGGGCCTTCTGAATTACGCTGAGCTGCTGCTGAACGCTCCGCCCGCGCTGTCCACTCCACGTGGGGGAGAAAAGGGAGGAAAGCTCGAAGCGAGTTGAATGGATTTTCAAAATGGAGATAATGAAATCGGGTCTCCTCTCTGTCCTCTTCCTTATATAATGAGGCAGTGACAACTAGCGACGACGAGGATGAGGGGACAGTCAGCAGTTGAAGTAGTCTAAAGGGCATCATCTACCTCTCTCTCTTTCTTTCTCTCTCTCTCTCTCTGGGCATTCGACGTAGCAAACTATCATTTTGCGTAGTATTATTATTCATAACTACCAAGAACAAGAACAACCCATCTGACCCCTCCCCAGAATAGAATACTCCCATCTTCTCTCGGCTTTGCTTAGGACACTGCACTAGTTTCTTGGCTCGCCGATTCTTTTGTCGAGGTAATGCTCGTTTCTCCTTCCTGGTTTTGCTTTTCCGAGCGCGTTTTCTATTTTATTCCGTTTGGGGTGTAATTTTTCTGATTTTTTTTCTGCGCATTTTAAGTTAAAGTTGTTCTTTGGAGGCGTTGTTTGGATGGCGTTTCGTCTCTTTTCCTGATGGTGACGGATGAGGGTTCTGATTTGGTGTATATTTTTTCTGATTATTTTTTGCCAGTTTAAGTTAATGTTGTTCATTTGGGGCGTTGTTTGGATGGTGTTTTGTCTCTTTTAGCGGAGGGGAAAATTTTTGATAGTGACGGTATGTGGGTTCTGATCTGGGGTGTATTTTTTCTGATTTTTTTTTTTTCTGCGCAGTTTAAGTTAAACTTGCTCATTTGAGGCGTTGTTTGGATGGTGTTTTGTTTCTTTCAGCGGAGGGGAAAGTTTGGATAGCGATAATATGTGGGTTCTGATTTGGGGTGCATTTTTTCAGTGCATTTTAAGTGAAAGTTCTTCCTCCGAGGCGTTGTTTGGATGGGGTTTTGCTCCTTTTAGCGGAGGGGAAAAGTTTTGATAGTGTCGGTATGTGGGTTCTGGGTTCTGATTTGTTGCGACTGATGTGGGTCTCTCTCTGTTGCCTGTTTCAAATTGGGAAAAAGGTGGTGGTCTTGATGAAAATGATGTGCTCATTGCGCTGCTCTAGATCCACAGTCTGTACCTGGATTCGGGGTGGTTTTTCAGTCGTTTTTGGTTATTCTTTTCTGTTGTTGGAGATGATGAAGATACTGTAATCTGATGTCCTGAGAAATTGTATCTTTTCAAGGTTTGTCTTTATTATTAAATTAGTTCTGCAGATCTGTAACCTTTTCTAATGTAGACGGTACGCAAAAGTATCAGATTGAATTACCCTGGACTGTGATAAGCTCATGCTAGGTGGCTCAATCTGCTCTAATTAGCTGAATATTAGCTGAAGCTTGTGTTGAAATGGCACCCATTACCATTTGTTTCTTCATGTTTTCTTTATAGTTCTTTGTAACTGAGTTTCTGGTGTTTTTGTGCTGATTGCTGGTTTGTTCAACAGACTGCTTCTGAATCAGACAGGCTGCTAAAAAATCCCTCTTTTTTTCAAATGGGAATCTCTTCCTCGTGTCCATTCTCGGACTCCAGCGACTTGGAGTATCAATTCGAATCAGTCATTGTGAAATCCGTTAGTCTTGGAAAAGACCATGTGAAAACCCCAGTGAGATCCATCAGTTTCAACGGTCGAGACTGCAAAACCACTATCTTGAAATCCATGGGATCTGGAGAGACAATAGTTGAGGGATCTATTAGTTTCAAAAGAAGGGAGTCACGAACTATTATCTCAATTGAGGCTCCTCTCTCAAATGAACAGAAGGATGTAGCACTTGCAATGGAAAATGCTAAAGAAATGGTCAACGAATCTGAAACATTGAATAGTCCCATGTTGGTATCTCAAGAATTGCCTCCTGTTGATCCCGATAGCCCAAAACATGAGGCCGCCGTGAAACTGCAGAAAGTTTATAAAAGCTTTCGGACAAGACGAAAGCTAGCAGATTGTGCAGTGCTTGTTGAGCAGAGCTGGTATCTCTATTTTTTTAGCTCATGATAATTGTCACACAATGACCAAGCATCTGAGCTTTACTGATGTCTTTCTTCATTTGTCGCAGGTGGAAGCTCTTGGATTTCGCTGAACTGAAGCGGAGCTCTGTATCTTTCTTCGACTTGGAGAAGAATGAAACCGCCATTTCCCGTTGGTCGAGAGCAAGAACTAAAGCTGCCAAGGTAAATGCATGGTGGATCCATTCTTGGCCTCCTAATTATACGAGTTAGTGCTCCTATCCTAACCCGCCTTCTTTTACAGGTCGGCAAAGGCTTATTGAAGAATGACAGAGCTCAGAAACTTGCATTGCAACACTGGCTAGAAGCTGTAAGTCCTTCACAAGATGAATTTATCGTTCTTTCCTCTCCCATGTCTGTCACTGATTTTAATCCTTTCTTGGGGCGGAATACAGATTGATCCACGTCATCGTTATGGACATAACCTTCACTTTTACTACGTTAAATGGCTGGATTGTCAAAGCAGAGAACCCTTCTTTTACTGGTATGACAGTTTTCCCTGCTTTGTCTTTTCCGTTTTTGAAGTTCAGCAGTTTGTACTCACGGGAACTATCTACTTTAAAATTTCCAGGTTGGACATAGGCGAGGGGAAAGAGGTCAATCTTGTTGATAAGTGCCCAAGATCCAAACTTCAACATCAGTGCATCAAGTATCTCGGTCCGGTGGGGCATCTCTCTTTTTTTGTGATGGTGCCATTACTTTTATTGGCTATTCTCTTTCTCATAAAACCTTTTCTTAATACAGAATGAAAGGAAGGCATATGAAGTTATGGTCGAGGACGGAAAGTTTCTTTACAGACAGAGCGGGGACCTCCTCCACACAATTGGTGAACCCGCGGATGCCAAGTGGATTTTTGTACTCAGCACATCCAAGACACTGTATGTCAGTAAAAAGAAGAAGGGCGAATTCCAGCATTCCAGCTTCCTGGCTGGAGGCGCCACTTCTGCTGCAGGGAGATTAGTTGTTGAAAATGGAAGCTTGAAGGTATGGGGGGGATGCAAAGTCAAGTGGCTTTACCTTAGAGAATCTCCACTTTTCGAATGATCTAACAGGCTACATATTCTTATCGGTCTTTTCCACTTTTCTCTTTACAGGCAGTTTGGCCTCATAGTGGTCACTATCGTCCTACACAAGAGAATTTCAATGAGTTCATTTCATTTCTCAAAGAGAATGATGTGGATATCACGAACGTGAAGGTAGTATTGAAGATCATGTTTGCAGTGATTATGTTTTGTTTTGCATCCACTGTAAATGTTGATCAGATTTCATGTAAACAAATTTTTCTCAATTGCCTCAGATGAGTCCACTGGATGATGAAGAAAGCTTTACTGGCCGGCAAAGGAGCAGCGTTCACATTAGGAACGATTCATCTGGGCTGGACATAATGCAAAGCGTGCAAGTGCTCGGGACTGACAAGATAGATGTCCAAAACTCGACTCAGGATTTGATGGAGGAAGAGACTGTCGCTGCCGCCAAATTAAGGCAGTTTGGTAACTTCTGGAAAAAGCCGACTGATGATGAATTATCAGCAGATGCCAAACTGTCTGGAGGACTTGGGAATGGCAACTTGACGAAAGGATCCTGTCGAGACACTTTCTTGCAGAAATCCAAAGTCAAGGGTCAGGAAGTAGAGGAAGAAATACATGCCTCGGCACCAGATTGCATCGTCCCAGAGCCTAAGCTTCGTGCGGAAGAGGCAGAGAGTTTAGCAGTATCGGTTCAAGTGGATAGAGTCGTACGAAGGCCTTCACTTAACAGACCGAAGTCACTGCAATTGGGAAAGCAGTTATCCTGCAAATGGACTACAGGAGCCGGGCCTCGCATTGGCTGCGTAAGGAACTATCCTCCGGAGCTCCAGTTCCGAGTTCTAGAGGAAGCGAACTTGTCTCCTAGAAGCCTGGATCCTTCTAGATCACTTTTCTCCCCTCGAACCATTAGTGCACTTGGCATAGTGACATCACAGGCGAAACCAGCCACGGAACAACAGTGAACTCACCCATGGCGGGTGAAGAAGTCCTCCCCTATTTCAGTGAGGCACATCGATCAATCTGTTTCTTAGTCCTTTGAGATTCTTGGTTCGTTCATTCTTTTCTGTGAATAGAGTCTGATACATGTTTTATTCCACTAGAAGAAAGGGAAGTGGAAAGAAAAAGAAAACAGAACAATAGGCACAAGAAGTGTTGTATAGGGATGTTGTGACAGTTCTGCCATGTATTTTGGGCACACAATGTTCCAATTCATGTTGTATACGCGCTTAAGACGCTAGAATTTCACGGTCTCGATGCCCTTAAAGAAGGCCGACGCCTCATCCATTCTACTCGTCTGGGAAGCTCTTGCCGACTTTCTCTGCATGATGAACGGACTAGTGATTCCGCTTCGATGCGGCGTATCGTTCCAGACGGCCCCTTCTGAATAACGGTGAACGATATACTTGAATGACTTTTCAGTAGATGACTGAAGTCTGCGACAATTCTGATGCCAAAACAGTCCAATGCCAAAGTTCTTTCTCGACCTCAACGTTCTACACTCTTGAGTTCATAGAAGACAGACGGTGCACAAAAATGCTCCAAACTTAGCACTAATCCGCATCACAAACCTAGTTACTTGTTCATTGATCTTGTTCTCAGTCTAACACATCCCATCAAAACAATCTGCTCCATTGTTCCCATCGCAGATAGTAAGCGATCAGATAATAAAATAAACAGAATAAATAAAATAAATTGGATATCAAATTTACGTTACGTTCATGGGGAGAGCAGCGAGGAATTCCATTATAAATCAAGCGATACATAAAAATTACAACTACACTTGAGTTACTGAAATATTTTTAGTATTTCCTAAGCCCCAATTATATTCAATAACTCATGTAATGTTTTGCCTTATAATTTCTCACAAAATAATATCTCAATTTCATAAAAGAATTATACACAAATTCTTATCACAGGAATTTAATCAACTTCAATTCTAAAAACTTCTTGGTGTAGCTGCATGAATAATATCCACGAGATAACCCACGTCAAGCACTTGCTTGAAAATGGTGCTTCGATATTTACTTCGGAACAGCCAACAAAGATAGCTTGCCGCCCAAGCACTTGGAATGACGCGTCAATTGAAGCACTCATGGACACCTTAATTCATGCATGACTCATGAGCACATATATTGTGACGCTCCCAACATGCCACAGCTAATACAACTACTAAAGTCTTTTCATTTTTTTTAAGCATGCAGAGTATGCACGGTTAAAGAACATCTAGGACATCTAGAATTTCAAAGGAATGCACGCGGAAATGCAAACCAAGCAATCTCATTTCATTTCTTATTTCTATATATCTGAGGTGATAGGGTTGGGATACACTAGGAGACGAGCAAAATGCACTACTACTTCGTACCATATTTGAAAACTTCAACATTTGCATTATCCCGACCAGAATACTATGTCATTTGCCTCCCACCTGCATTATGTTCCAAATCTTGGCCTGGTTTTCCCAAAATGCTACTTATCTGAGAAATAATGATCAACCATGAGTGAGCACAAAACTCAACAAAAAAACTACTAGCTAGTCTGTACAATATGTAAATAACAACACATACGAGAAAGTTTAAACACATAATATATAAGACTATTTTGAAGTCAACTTGCCTAAGAATCTTTCTCCAAATCAGGATAACAAATGGGAAAACATTTCCTCCGAAACAGTAACCCAATAAAACTTGAATAAAATTTGAAATAGCAATTGATCATTTTTTATGTGAATTAACTGCTACCATCTTTCGGGGAACCCTGTTACCCCTCGAGCATCCCGCACTCATTTGGCAACATGAGGACATCCGGGGGAATCCTGTTATACCCCCCAAGCATCAGGAAGAACCCAATTAGCCCTCCAGGCATCTTTACTGCAACTCGGGGCATTGTTGTCCTAAGGACTGATGACATTTCCAAATCACACACCTATCTCATAGTGCAACAATTCTAAAATTCAATTTAAACATGCCATCCACTGAGTTAATGCACAGAAACAATCAAGTGTCTGCCATCAACTAGTCTTTATAAGCCATATGAATGATATAAACATTTAGTTGGCAATAGCAACCAAAAGGAAGGTTCACAAAAGGGAGTTTAGTCAAAATTAGTAGAAAAAAGGCAGCGCGCCCGCTTGTAGAAATCAAGGGCTTTTGCCAAGTAAATCAATTCAAAAGATTACGAAACTTTAACACGACATGGGTGAGATTCCGAGGAACATTTTTCGTGCGGAACTCGAGGTTCAGTTTAGCTTGTACAGGTCCCAGTGATTTTCTTAATCTTAAGTCAAAACAAGGCACAATGCCAGATTGCAACAGGTTCAAAAAATCGCATTTTGGATGCCTAAATGAAATCCAAAAATCATGTAAAAATTTCACGTTATAGTTTAAGATGTGCTCTAAAAATTTTATGAGGACACTAGTCCAAATTATTTATCAAAAAGCCTGTAGAAAATGGAAACCGAGCAAAGGTTCAAAATGGCTTGTAAAAAAATTTCAGACCCACATAGTTTTTGAAATATATTTTGTACATACAAAGTATGAAAAAATTGAAATTAAAGCATGTCATAGAACAAGGCAAAATGCATAACTTTCCTGAAGAAAGTCCTATCAAATTTGTACCACAAAGATCAGCACAAAATTTGCAAAATTTGGCCTATAGTAAATAGACCCGAAAATCGGCTCGCGCGCAATCATTTCCCCGTCAACACGTTAGAGGCATATAACCTTTCAAAGGTCAAAAATGGAATTTTCTTTCTTTTTTCCTAGGACAAAGAATTAATTACATAGAAACCTAGCAAACTTTAGAAATAGTACGTATTATTCCCTTTTTTTTGAAATATCACACGCCCTTCTAAACTTTGAGTAAATTTGTTTTATTTTTCCATTTCTAGAGAACTAAATTAATAAAAAGTGCCATCAAATAAGTGGATTGTATGGAAAAAGTTTGGAAAAAAAAATTCTTTTGTAGAAGACCGATGAAAGTATATGTTATATTTCCTCAACATATCGGTCATATAGCCACTGAATCGCAAGTCCAAAAATCAAAATTCCTAGCATGCATTGCAATTTGCGCACCTTTGACTATGTGAACATAGAACATGATTTGACCAAAAAACAAAAATATTGACCATGATTTTTCAGAAAAAAAACCATGATTTCAGTGTTCACCATAATCACAAAAAAGATCAAACCATCAATAATTTAGAAAAGTTACGGGGAGCATTTTATGAAAAAAATAAGGGAACATGATATAAATGCTTTCTAAATTTTGGCTTAATGTGTAATATGATCCATGAACTTTTAATTTATTTAATGTGGTCCCTGAAATTTAACTCAATCTATGGTGTCTTTCATGAACTTTCGATTTGTTCAGTATGGTTCAATTTAATCCCCGAATTATATGAAATGTTTAATATCTTAACATTGAACATTTTCATATAACTAATGGCTAGATTGAATATGTATCAAAAGTTTATGAATCACATTAATGACACGAACCAAGGAAAACGAAGGAAGAATTTGTAGCGGGTATGTTATCCCACACGCATGGCCTTTCTACCCTTAGAACGTAGACTTATTAGCCACCAAATTCCTTTTCGTTTTTTGGCTTTTATCATTAAAAATTTAAAGGTAGCAGAATTCTAGTGTATAGGTTCCACATTGTGACAAGTGCAAAGCATGCTATTAGGATTGATTAGGACATCCTTATTTTTAAAAATCATACCAGGTAGAAAGGAAGAGAGGAGAGAGCTAGATTCATAGTAGATCACACTATTTTTTTTTTAAGGAGGGTGCGCTCTGTCCCTTGAACATTTACAAGCACTAAGGCATAAGACAAACATCGAACACATGATTATTGGTGATAGTTCTAGAGATCACCAATAATTTTATAGACTCTTTTAGGCAAACATAATTTAACTCTTATACCGACAAACAAAGATTTTACTTCTAACAAACTCTTATCCTACCTTTTTTGCTTCTGCTACGGTATGCTACAGTACCAAACAATACATGAACAATGCCATGAATAGTGTTTTTGCTATATTACTTAAGCTAAATTTTTTGCATCTCCACATGTCTTGTCTGACTCCTTCATATGTTGTGTCTAACTCCTTCACATGTCATATTTATGAATTGGTTTTTCAATGCTATCGTCCGACTTATCTAAGTCATATCCACTTATCTAAGTCATATCCATTCTTTTGCCATTACTTGCTGAATATCTTTCAATCCAAGTTTAGTGCTTGTTGAGCTCTCAACATTGTATTAGGGCTTGTGAGCTACCCAACAATTCTCAAGTATTTTAGACGGCGGCCACAACGTCTTGTCGACGAAGAATGGGTTCAAAAAGGAAAAAAAAAAATCAATAATACCACCGTAATCTTTATGCCAATGAACAGATTTGATGGAGAAAGTTGGTTGCAACTTTCGCAGGTACTGGTCTCACGTGATGAACTGCCGCAGCTGCAATGATGCATACAAAGGTCTCAACACTCGAGGTCGCCTTGCAGGTGCTGTCTGTAGCTTCTCTGGAAATTGTTGCCGTAGCGAAACAAAATGCGTTGTTGGCTATAGCAAGAACTACACTTGTGGTGATGGCCGTACTGTTCTTCGGGGCATCCAAAATGGTTGGCTCATTTCGTCTACAATAATTTCCGGTTCCATGACTTTGACCATGCCTTCCGCTAAGATCTGAGTTTCGATATCTCCCCTTTTTCTCTCCCTGATCTCTGCGGAGATCCTTTTTGTACACAGCTCAACACCCCCTCCTATGTTTAAAGAATAAAGACCCAAAGAGATGGACTTCGGGACCATATTTGCGAAGAAAGTGATTACGAAACTAGCGGGCGGTCAGTGTTCTTATGGCACGATTCGTGGTGATTATGATGGGATTTCTTTTACTTTATAGTCCTTGTTTCAGAAAAAATCTGCAGCCATATAGTCATAAGATGCTAGAAAGAACACTTTGCAGCAGAATGCTGTGAAAATTCAATTCGAAGAGCTTTGTACGACCAACCTGCGAGAATGAGGAAGACAAGGATACATCTAAGAACTTGGAATGTCCTGCGCATGCTTACCACGGAGTCAGATCGTTTTGCTCGTCGACATAGGAATGTTGTCGAGTCATCTCCAGGATCTGTTCTAATGACAAACGAGCAGATCCCATAGGCATAAGGAACATGCATTGAACTGAGCTGGTGCATCTTTGCTGGTGCTGTGCTCACATCAAAGTGGAAAAGAAATGATTGATCGTCGGATATCTAGTCATTGTCATCCCAACCACCTCCACAACCCCCAAGCTGATCAGCCACCATTATGGGCTTTTTATATGCAACTCCACAGTCGCACACAAACGCCTCACGATCCTTTGAGTTGGAGAGTCATGTTAGCTAAAATTGTCAGATTTAATCTGGGGAAATTGCGTAACAAGTCCTGAAAGTCAATTACTTTGTGTGCACTTCATTTCTAAAACTAACAATCCTAAGCCTTGTTGACGTCACCAGCTTTTGCTTTTCCGTCGAAACTGTGAATTTCAAAGGGGCGAAAATGTACACATGATTTTATTTATCATTTTTTTTAATCCTGCGTGGTTTTAAAACATTTTTTCAATAAGTGAATGTGAGAGGGCATAATTTTGTGATGCTACGTCGGAAAATTAAAAGAAAAATTTGAAAATAAACATGAATTCTGGAAAATTGGAAAAAATAATAATAAAGAAAAGGAAAAATGACAACATAGTCGAATGCAAAGGATTTCAATTCAAAGGATATTGATGAAATAGAAATAGTTTTGATAAACACTATTTGCCTCTAAGTTAAAGGATTTTTAAGGAATGCAAATAGTGTTTAATATTATTTGCTTTGGTTGTTTTAAAAAGAAAAAGAAAAATTTCAATAGTGACCCAACTCAAATGAAGCTAGAAGCTTTGGTCGCAGTGGTTGTTGAGATTGCATGACCCTAAGCAAGGTGAAATCAAGTTGTACGACCTTACGCAAGTCACTCGTGAGAACAGCAATGAGATAGACCTAAATAGATATGAACTCAGGCAATGGATTGCCAATGCCAGATAGATCTTAAATAGATGTCTAATCCTCATTGCAACCAGTGGTAACCTCAAATAGCCTCAACAGGTGAGCCTTGACCTCCGTGACCCTTGCGTAACCCTGGTGAGCCATTGGTGATCCTCATGCAATGATGAAAGTCAATGACCCTCGGCCTTGCAAAGATGATGAACATTTAGGAGCACAAAAGGAACATAAAATTGTTGAAACCAGTGGCGGCCTCAAGTAACCTCGACAGGCGAGCCTTGGCCTCCGTTTGACCCTCGTGTAACCTTGGCGAGCCGTTGGCAATCCTCACGCAACGATGAATGTCAATGACCCTTGGCTTTGCAAAGGTGATGAACATTCAGGAGCACAAAAGGAACATGAAATCATTAGTGAGGGCAAAATTCAAATAAAATGATTCATTAGGTTTTAGCATTCTAAAACTACTGGAAAGCTACGTCACTCCGCCCTCTAACTTACCTCGAGAAAAAAGCCTTTGTGGAGATGCATGGTCTCTGCCAAATGAGCTTTCATTTTGGCTTGCAAGACACGCTTTTCTTTGCATTCATTCCTGAATAGCAAGAATTTTTTTCTTTTTTGGATCGATAAGTAGACATCAATCACGACATTACATCATTATTTCAAAAAAAGTAAATAAATAAATTTCGCCCATGTGAGTGAAAACGTCTGTAGCAAGCAAAGCGCAACGACAAGCGACAGATAGACAGAGACCAGGAAAAAAAAAAAAAAATCCCACGACATAAAACAAATCTCGGAAAACCCAAAAAATAAAAAGAAAAGAAAAAAAAAAATAGCCTTTCGACACCCCAACGCACACCACCGACACCAAGGTAAGCTCAAGCTCACTGAACTGGAATCCTGAAAGCCCAAGATTTGCAGAAACCTCCATCTCCATCTCCATTTCTGCAACTCAAGCTCGACTGCAAGCGCAAAACCCATCTCCAAGCTCTCATCTTTTCGCTCCCATTCCGTCTCTCTCGCTCTCTCCGCTTCTGGGTCTCGGCCGCCCGCCGCAAAAGAGGGCGAGAAACGCAGCCGCCCCGCAATGAAAGATCCAGATCCGGGAGCCGAGCCCGTCGCCCAGAACCTCATCAAGCTCATCAGCAATGTCTGCTTCTCCGTCTTCGTCTTCTCCGTCCTGATCGTCACCGTCGTCGCCATCACCTACCAGCCCCCGGACCCGTGGCTAGAGTCCGCCCCCGCCCTCACCAGGCTGTTCACGCAGACCGAGAATGCCACCTTCAAGAACGACGACTCCGTCCTCAAGACCGGCGAGGACTTGCCTCTCCTCGCCCCCGCGGTCACCCCCACTCCCGCGCCGATCCCGATCGCGATCGCCGCGCCGCCGCCGCCGTTGATCGAGAGGGCCGGAGCGGTGACGGCGAATTCGACCGCCGAGGCCGAGGCCGAGCCGGTGCCCGAGCCCTCGTGCGATGAGGCGGCCCTGTTGCCCGTCAATTGTTCGGATCCCCGCGTTCTGGTCGCCGTCAAGAGGTTCAATGCGAGAGCCTTTAGGTCTATCGTGTTCCTGGGGTATCAGACTCCGGTCAACGGTTCGAAAGCCGACGAGTGCGACGTGACGTGGAGGTTCAGGAACAGGAGGGAGAAATCTTGGAGGAAGTACAGGGACTTTAGGAGGTTCAAGATTGGCATTGGAGAGGACTGCACTTACAAGGTGGTGCATCTGGGCGCTTGGCATTCGGGCGTCAATGCGCGGCCGGCGAAGAGCAGCAGGTCCAACGCCACTAGGAGCGGCAAGAAACCGAAAGTTCCGGCTCCTTCCGTCAGAGACGACGAGATCAATGACACTATACCGACTCTGGGATCCAATACGAGTTTCAGGAAGGGGAGATACTTGTACTACTCTCGTGGAGCGGATCACTGTAAAGGGATGAATCATTACTTGTGGAGCTTCCTCTGCGGGCTGGGCGAGGCGATGTACCTCAATCGCACTTTCGTGATGGATCTGAAGATCTGCCTGGCGGCCACATACAACCCGAGTAAAAAAGATGAGGAAGGGAAGGATTTCCGGTTCTATTTCGACTTCGAGCATCTGAAGGAGTCGGCTTCGATTGTGGAGGAAGGCGAGTTTTGGAGGGATTGGAAGAAATGGGATGAGACTCACAAGAAAAAGGTTCCGGTTAAGAAGGTCGGGACTCACAAAGTCACGCCGATGCAGCTCAAGAAAGATAAAAGCACGATCATATGGAGGCAGTTCAATGCTCCGGAGGAGACGGAGAATTACTGGTACAGGGTCTGCGAAGCGCAGGCCGCGAATTACATCCACAGGCCATGGCAAGCGATCTGGAAGTCGAAGAGACTGATGAACATTGTCACGGAGATCAGCGGAAGAATGGACTGGGATTTCGATGTGGTCCATGTGGTTCGGGGGGAGAAGGCACAGAATAAGGCGCTCTGGCCTCACTTGGATTCCGATACATCCCCTGAAGCTATTCTTGCTAAGCTTCGGGAGGTGATCCAGCCGTGGAGAAATCTGTACGTGGCGACGAACGAGCCCTTCTACAACTACTTCGACAAATTGAGGTCTCAATACAAGGTGCATCTGCTGGATGATTATAGGGAGTTGTGGGGCAATACGAGCGAGTGGTACAATGAGACAAGGCTTCTTAACAATGGGAATCCGGTCGAATTCGATGGTTATATGAGGGTGGCAGTGGACACTGAGGTACTATACAGGGCAAAAACGCGAGTTGAAACTTTCTACAATCTAACAAAAGATTGCAAGAATGGAATCAATACATGCTGAAGCTGAGCATAATTTGATGTCCTCATATCATTTCTTCCACACATTGATCCGTGGCTATGGTATGTCTTTGGTATATGGGACGGGGTTCTTTAGGAAATTTGTTGCCTAGTCATTACAGGTCAGTTCTTTCATTGCATTGATGCCCTGCAATTTGATGAGCAAGCCAATTCATATTTGTAACATAGTCTATTTTCATTATAGTCTTCATCATGGTCATTGTGTCAACAGATGGCAGTGCGATTATCCTCTTTACTCTCTCTATAATCTCCATGAATTTTGTAACGGAAATTTGTGGGAGAATTCAGATAGCAGTTTAGAGGCCAACTGCTATATGAACGTAGTGAGTTAAAGAGCATGTGCGAGATTTGTTTGACTGACTTTTAAACCTTTTTACAAGTGGGAGGCCTCGATTACAGAGCAGCTTGTTTCCTTTATTTAGTCCCAAGAACAATGCTAAGTATATGAAGATTGGTTTATAAGATCGATTTACTTCGATGTGGCAAACTGTGGCCAGGTATTAAATTGGTTCAGTTGTTTAGCTACCTGCTTGCAGTCTGCTACATCGGTCTTATAGACTAATCTTAATGTAACCTAGCAGCACTCCCGTGTTGGCTGAACAGACTCTTGCGGACATTAGCGGCAGGATTATGAGATTGAAGGTTGGTTAACAACTCGATCCTTTACTCTATCTTCAGAACACTCTAGGATTTGACCAGGCCAAGTTTGTTTGCACTCCCTAGAGGTATGTTGACTTCTTTTCGGGGCACACCAAAGGTAAAAACCTCATTATTCTTAACTTTACCTGCCTGCGAAGGTAAACCTTGTCTTTGGCCTGAAAAGAGACTTTAGTTGCTGTTGCTTGGATGCACGAATGATTAGAGTATGCAGAATTGCCCTGTACATTATGTAAAGTGAAGTGCTTTTTGGGAATGACTGAGGTTGTTTTACAGAACTCACAGAACAGAGTGATCTAGCAGAGAAAATGGGGAGTTGTGTCGCTCCAAGGCTCTTCTTTTCAACTACAAACTAGCCAATCTATTCATCTTCATCCTTCTCCTCAAGTTCCAATCCGTCTTGCTTATTTGCTCATGTCTATCCTCAGAGGCTCTATTTGCAAATGGCCTTGAAGATTTTTCCTTATTCACTCTCCAGTAATCACTTCCGAATCAATCTCGACCGTAAGTTACTTTGCTACTTAGCTTGCTGGGGACTTTCTCCGGTGAGTTCTTGCCGGTGCTTCCACAGCTTCAAAATTATCATATTTCACATCCTATGTTAGCTTTGTGCCCATCCTTCCTCTACTAAACAAGACATTGGGATAGGATACTTCATTCCTAATTGCCATTCCATTTGCGGCTTCTAACAGATCAATGCCGACTAGCAGTTTCGCCATTAATCTTCCCGCTGTCCTTCGTTTAGTTACTCTCGGTTTTTCATCTATCTTCCTTCCTGTCAGATGCTTCACTTCAGTTCAACTACAGTGCATTCTTCACTCCAATATTTAGAGCATAACGAGACATGGCTTTGGATAAGTTGCAGCTTTGTAGGAGATTAAATGGCTTAAGATCTGCTCTCTCTCTCTCTCTCTCTTTTGTTTTAACGAATGTATCGACCTGACGCCTCTCTTCTCTTTCCTTCCTGTTTTTCAATGCGTTTTCACAAGTTGAACGACTAACGCACTTATTGAACTTTCATCAACAGGGAAAGCTCTTACTTACATCCTGAAAATTGCTCGGGTATCTATACTCTTACCATAAAAGTGAGCGAGTCTTTTAGGTTGTTTTAGTGGCTTGTTGCAAACTCACATCCTCCAATCTGCATCGATATCCTCGTGCTGCACGCGAAAACTGTTGTTTCTACAGACGCTGGATGGAAATAGCTGGGCTTGGAAATGATGGGAACCGAGTCTCAATCGACAAAAATAAAATAAAAAATAATATAAATGAATAGAAACAGTTCATAGGATTTCAAGTTTGAACGTTCGAACCCACCAAAGCCAAGCAATGCTTCGGTCGTAATTCAGCACAACGCGCTGCTACCGCTCACCGCTAGAGTTCAACTTTACGGATACACCTCATCCGAAAGCAGCCCTAGCTGGCTCTGGAGGATCTGTGAGGAAGATGTCGAGGTGCTGATCGACAGTGGTGAGCTGCATTTCTTGTACATTCTGGAAGCCTCGAGGTCATCTTCATTTATCTCGTAGCTCGTCAGATCTCCCTGAAAGAAAATGGAGGGAAGTATGGAGACAAGTATGTTTTCTGGAGGTGGCAGAGCTTAACAAAGGACATAAAAACCATGAAGCGTCAGCAAACCTTTCTTGAATCGATTCACAATGAGGCGCAAGCACAGAAAATCATGTCTCGACCAATGTTGGGGTTTCAATGAATGTTTTAAAGAAAATTTCGGGGCGGTATCGCGATTAATTTAAAAAATGCGAGGACCTTATCATAATTGATGCAAAATAGAGTGGGCTTGGAGAGAATACAGTAGTGGCATTGGCGATTTGAAGCTTACTTTGAGAGAGCTTGACCAGATCTTCCTCGGGCACGTGGACTCTCTTGAAGCTCCGACCCGTTTTCTCCTCCCACAGCGATATCAATTGGTGCTGAGAGATTATGTTCGGTTCCGGGCGATAAGTGACGACCCGGTTGCACGCCCTCGGACCATTCGCCTTGATCGTGTACTTCCCTACGTCTTCCTTGTAATTCAGCACGGCTAGCACGAAAATGGGAAAAGTACTAAAAATGTCATAAACTTATTGCATTGATATCAATTCAGTTTTAAATTTTTTAATTAAATCAATTCAGTCCTAAATCTTTTAATATCGGCACTAATTCAGTCCATCTGGTTAATTTTGGCCGGTCGGTACTGACGTGGACGTTGTTTGGTGGCCGGCCGCTAACGTGGCAATTTTTATGATTTTATTATTATTTTTTTCAAATTTTTTTATTAATTTTTTTCTTTTCTTTTCTCCCTTCTTCCTCCTTGGACTGTTCCGGCGAGCCTCCGGTGAGGCTCGTCGGCCACTGGGCGAGGGCCGCGAAGCCCTCACCTGCCGTCGGCAAGGGTCGTGGCCCTCGCCCGGCCTCTCCTAAGGCCACCGACGAGGCGGCTTCGCCTAGATTTGGGCGAGGCCAGCCTCGCCCTGGCCCTGCTATGGACGAAGGCAGCCTCGCCCATGGCTGGTGAGGCCACGGTGGCCATCGCTAGGGCGGAGGTGAGGGCCGCGAAGCCCTCGCCAGCCGTTGGCAAGGGTCGCAACCCTCGCTCGGCCTCGCCTAGAGCCGCGTTGGCCTCGTTGGCCGCAGGTGACGTTGGCCTCGCCCAAATCTAGGCTAAGCCGCCTCGCCCGCGGCCTTGGGCGAGGCCGAGCGAGGGCCACGACCCTCGCCCACGGCTGGTGAGGGCTTCGCAGCCCTTGCCTCCACCTTGGCAATGGCCGCCATGGGCAAGGCCGTCTTTGCCCATGGCAAGGCCAGGGCGAGGTTGGCCTTGCCTAGATCCGGGCAAAGCCGCCTCGCCGGTGGCCCTAGGAGAGGTCGGGCGAGGACCACAACTCTCGCCGGTGGCAGGCGAGGGCTTCGTGGCCCTCGCTGGCCATCGCTGGAACAGTCCAAGGAGGAAGAAGGGAGAAAAGAAAAGGAAAAAGAAAAAAGAAAAAAATTAATAAAAAATTCTAAAAAATAATAATAAAATAATAATAAAATCTTAAAAATCGCCACGTCCACGTCATTACTTCACGCCGTAAAATCGCCAGATGGACTAAATTAGTACCAATATTAAAAATTTTAAGACTAAATTGATCAAATTGAAAAGTTTATGACTGAATTGGTACCAATGCAATAGGTTTAAGACTTTTTTGGTACTTTTCCCCACGAAAAATTGAATCTTCAATCATATTCAAAGATGGAAATTACATAGGATGATGGTAAGGTTAAGTCCCCAAACTTTTTTTCATCAGATTTTTAAACGACGAAACAAGCATGAATAGATAAATTTATGGTTCACAGATCCAATTACACGATAATTATGTTCAGGGATGGCGTTACCGATGCAAAAAAGTTTAGGGACCGCCCTTACCATTCGAAATAAATTCAGTGGTTGCTTTTCCTGAGAAATTTAGAGTAAAGCCCTTCATTTAAAATAAGATTGGCCCGAGTTTTATCATCTATCATCCAACTTTTTTGAACGGAGAGCCTTTAGTAACCGAATGACCTTTGAAATTCTTTAGAGGACGCTGCAATTTTTTCATACGGTAGATTGACTCCGTCTATTGTGTCCATGTCCCACGAAGAATAGGGTCATGTTGACAAATTGGAGTGGTTTGCTTGCACCAAAATTCATGGATTGGGATCCACATGATTGATTATTTCGATAGAGACAGGTGGCATAGATCTAAATTTGGACAAGGCCAAGCTGAGGAGAGAGAGAGTACCATTGGCTTCACCGTCGCCGTAGACAACAATTTCATCATGTCGTGGGGATGAAGGAGGACACTGACGAAGTATGCAGCGAAGCAATTTGCAGCGACAGAGATGGAGGGAATGCTTGCAGCTTTGGTGGCCCTCTTGATCTTCCTCTTCTTCTTCAAGAACTCTTCAAATGGAGGGAGTGGCGGTTTTTTATCCTCCTCACACCCAAAATTAGATGGCACAAACCTCAAGTGAAACAATAATAATAGTAGTAATTAGAAGGGAAAATTGTTAATAATAATAATTCAGTTTGAGAACAAGAGTGAAATATTTATAATTCATGTTATCGATCATCATAATTAATAACCCAACAAGGAATGTTATACAATTAGCCTTATAATATCATCGGTACCATTCGATTGATTCCAGTGTATGACGGTTCACATGCAATATCCATGAGAACCAATTGAATCGAAAGATCGGGCACAAAGTAAAAGTCGATTCCTATAGACTTTTGGACGACGTTGATTTCTAAATTTCAAGGGTTTGATCAAGTTATTGTTTTTCCTTAATTTTAACCAAACCTATTGCCAATATTTGGATGCTCATTTTAAAAAAAAATTCTATACTTTTTAGATCAAGTCCATTTGAACAGTAAAAAAGGCTATGTTGCTTTTTGGAGGATTTCCTGGAGTTTTGATTCTAAACTGAAATTTCTGACGTATTACAACAAAAGAAAAAGTACATACCTACCAAAAAAAAAAAAAAAAGAAAAAGTACATATCAAGATGAGATGGAAAGTATGATATGCTTTTGGTTGAGGTGGGTTTTCAAGATAATGAGTTATCTCCTTTTTGTCTTTTGAATTTGAGGTCAAAAAGTATAATATCATTCTTTTTCTTTGGTGTCCGTGGCATAGCTTCTTGTAATAGGTTACTTCTTCTTTTTTTCTTTTTGTTTTTCTTTTTT
Organism: Eucalyptus guilfoylei; assembly: GCA_016097605.1. NCBI lineage: Eukaryota > Viridiplantae > Streptophyta > Magnoliopsida > Myrtales > Myrtaceae > Eucalyptus > Eucalyptus guilfoylei. Next base: position 24,703,792 of record CM027869.1, read on the forward strand.
CTTTTAATATAGATATGTTAGTTCATAGCCAAAGAAACAATTTCTTAGACCTAACTCAAAAATAATATAATGAAGGCACAACCAATTAGCAAGGGAAAAAATGATTAAGGTAAGAGCGAATCAAAGTTCAATCATTATTTTGCTATTTTTCCTCTTCGTCTTCTAGCACCAACCATAACTTCATTGGTCTCTATTTAATTGTGCATATCATGCTTTTCACTTTTTCTCAATTTAAAGTTAATTTCATATCTCACCTTATTTGAAATTTCCTTATTATATTCGTCAAATTTTAACAATCTACATATTTAAACATCATAATTTAAGTATTCTTATGATTTCAATATTTTATCTTTCTTTTTTTCTTTAGTTTTTTAATTTTTATTTTTTTAGAAATCAAGGTTAAAAAATTATTCAAAAATGTAATGAAATACACTTTTACCCTTAAAGGTCATATGCATTTCATATGATGATGGAAAATATAAATTAACTATTGTAACAAAATAAAATTTCAAGGGAATAATGCGTAACGGTTGAAAGTTTAAGGTTAATTGTCTAGTACTTTTTCTTATTTTTTATTTGCCATTTTAAGTTACTATAATTCCAGTCCCACCACTTTGAATTTCCTTCCATTATGATTGGAAGTTTAGATATACGGTGCATTTGTTTGTTTGTATCACTTAAAATAATTAATCATTGAAAAATGTTCTCACTATTGATAATAATTTATGTCTAAACATTTTCGTAGATAATAATTTTTTTTTTCATTCGTTCATTTCTATGAAGGATACAAGTAGTTATTTTAAAAAAAATGTTTTTTTAAATAATTTAAATTTTCACTAAACAAATGCATCTTTATAAATCAATATAATTATAACTAGGGGATCGGTTCCCAATTCGATTTAGTTCTCAGGTGGTCCAATAAAAGTGATGGAATGGCTGTTCATTGGGATTGCGATATCACCTTTGATTGCCTCCATTCAGTCCCTTCGACTTGCACGCCGATTTCAAGAAGAGAAAAATGTCCCCAAATCGACAAGCTCTCCACAATTGATGTACTGTAAACTTGACTGCGAAGCAAAATTTAAATGATAATCAGACAATTTGCAAAGAATGAGCCGGAGGAGGAGACTTGCCTCCTAGCAGGAGAGGGTTTCTGAGGCGCTCAAAAGTCGTCTTCTAATAAATAAATAAAGTGCGTGAGAAATAGAAATAGAGGATGGAAACAGAGTGCGTGAGAAATAAAAATAAATAAATAAATAAAGAAATAATGATTGGATAATTTTGTTCACACTAGAATCAGACGAAAAAACACTTGTTCAAGTTTATGGAATCAGGACCAGACTGATACTTTCGGGAACCTTTCAAAACCGGCCGGTTTGGTCGTTCCGTGTTGCCTCCTTTCTCTAATTTACAACTATCGATCTTGTGGACCTCATCTTAATGTCAACATAATTAGTCCTATCGGAATTGTTTCGTCGCGCCTAGCGAGTGACGTGGCGGGTTCTTAACGTCATTAACGACTTCATCGTTCGTTTTAATTTTTGACACATTTCGGGTGACGTCGATGAGATGACGAGGACAGAGCGTGCGTCCAAGCCTCTACTCCGGGCTTCCGCCATCCACAAATCCATTCTACTAGTACTTGTACCAGCTCTACAAATTGCGGGAAAGAAATTTATGGCCTCAAAGTTTCGCTTATCGCCGCTGCGTCGTGAGTCCTAACCCTCCTCCTTTCGCTCGCCAGATCGACCATCGTCGCACCCCGGAAGGAGACCCGCCATGGAAGCTCTCGTGGCTTCTTCCCTGCCCTCCGTCCGCATCCGGGAACCGCATCCCAGGAGCCTTTTGTTCCGACCCAGATCAGTGAACCTTCTTCCCCCGCCGAGGCGGACCGCGGGCTTCAGGCTCCGCCCGGCGGTTTCGTCGCCGGCGTCGTCCGGCGTCTGGACGGAGCCCGCTGCCCCGGTCGAGACCGAGGCCCCGGGCGACGCCGCGGGGGAGAAGTTCGACTGGTACTCGCAGTGGTACGCGGTGATGCCGGTCTGCGACCTGGACAAGAGGAGGCCGCACGCGAAGAAGGTGATGGGCCTCGACGTGGTGGTGTGGTGGGACAGGAACGAGGAGGCTTGGAAGGTGTTCGATGATACTTGTCCTCATCGCCTGGCGCCGCTGTCCGAGGGGAGGATCGATCAGTGGGGGAGGTTGCAGTGCGTGTACCACGGGTGGTGCTTCGGTGGATCCGGGGACTGCAAGTTCATCCCCCAAGCGCCTCCTGATGGTCCTCCGGTAACTTTCGTTCGTTTCTTGTTTTCGCACTTCGAGAATTCAGGTGTCGTCTCGAAGCTTTTCTTCGTGCTCGACGAGTTTTCATGACATTTTTGTAGGAAACTCGTTCAATAGATAGTCTTTGATTATCCATGAGGACATGATTATTTTCGTCTATTGCTTGCGGACCCGGTGAGTAGCAGTGCTGATTTCGCTTTTTATTTATTCTGTTGTTCTTTTTAAAGTGTTTTTCGGGTGTTAAAGTCCACTACGCCAGGAAGTTGTGAACTTCCATTGGATTTACACAGGGATGTCCATATCAGTAGCTTCCAGTTCCGTTGACTTTCACTCATAGGAGTGCTGTTACTGGCATGCTGATGTCCACCACTCTCTGGCTGCTGATTGTGCCAGTCCGAACCGTATAGCAAATGGTTTATCATTCAATAGATGTTTAAGATTACTTGGGTTATTGGAATCTTGCGTTGAATGTCCAATGGAATATTACATTGGCTTCCTTTAACTGAAACTCTCATCCTTTTCTGATGACCAAGTATTCCTTGTCTGAATCGTGTGCTTTTTGAATTACATAATTCAGAATGGTGCAACCTACTCTCACGAGCAAGTAGAAAAGAAAATTGAACACTCTTCCATTTGCTTGTGGAACAGGACAGCAAATGAATAATGTAGTCCTGGAGGCATTGGCATGTTGGTCTGTGTTATAGATATAAATGTGGCTCTTTTTAAATGTAAAAGGCATTGAAGTTTAGGTGGAGGAAGTACAATGTTTCATGAAGCATGTTTAAATCACTCAATGAGCAACATCACCGAATATTTCTGATGCCAATTGTAAGTTACGTCACTGAGACTATTTTATCCGTTAAGATATCTCTTCTTCAGTGAGCTGATAGTGTCTTTGCTTGGTATATTTTAGAGAACATCTGTTACAAATTTCTTCATCTTTCCTCTGGAAGAGGAGACTGGTCTAATCTGTGCTTCTTCAAGCATTTTCTATCCAATAAAGGATTTAATCATGTAATGAGAGTAGCAGTGCAGTTTTGTGCGCCATGGCATACCTGTTACTTGTAATTGAGTTAAAAATGGTATAATACGATATGGAACTGAAGGTTAGCTATGGCTTTCTCCTTTGAAGTGCTTGGTGGTGATCAGTTAAGACTTGATGTTCTCCCTCTTATATTTCTTGTAACATAAGTATTGGAACTTTTATGTTTTGGAGCATAACTAGTTGTCAATTTCATGTTATTCGCAGGTTCACACATTTAAGAAAGCATGTGTGGCCGTTTATCCAAGTACTGTGCAGCACGATATTGTGTGGTTTTGGCCAAATAGTGATCCTCAGTACAAAGACATTATAATGAAGAAGAAACCCCCGTACATTCCAGAACTAGATGACCCATCTTATTCAGGGCTTATGGGAAACAGAGAAATTCCCTATGGGTATGAAGGCATCTTCTGCGATTTCTGACTTTTAAGAATGCCACAACTCTTTTTTTTTCTATGTAGACTGTTGTGTTTTGCATAGCTACAGTAGCTTCATTCTTAGGCATATCATGTGCTTAAAGAACGCATTACGTTTCCTCTGGCAATCATCATAAAAGCTATATTAGTAGGTCCGCCCTATCACCAGCTTGCACTTGACTGCTTTAAAACACATGAATCTGCATTTTCAGTTACGAGGTGCTGATTGAAAATCTTATGGATCCTGCTCACGTCCCATATGCCCACTATGGTATAATGCGAACTCAACAGCCGAAAAACAGATAAGAACTTTCTCTCCATGATATCTCCACTAATTACATCTCGACTTCCTTTGAGAAGCTACCAACACTTAGTATGTTCTCTACACAGTGAAAGCTGATAGAGAAGGGGGAAGGCCAGTTGAAATGAGTATAAAGAAACTCGATATTGATGGTTTCTTAGCAAAGCAGGAGTGGGGAAGTAGCAAATTCATGCCACCATGCATATTTTATGCTTATTCTGAACGTCCATCGGATCCAGAAAATGGGACTGCTACGTCAGATGGAAGCAAAATGGTATTGAATGATACATTAATTTGGTGAATTTATTAGCAAATGATCTCCTTTTGTTTGCTCTGAGTAGTAGTATATCATCAGACACAGGAGTCTTCAGCAACTGCGGCAACACGGAGAATGGCTTTGATTTTCATTTGCATTCCAGTGAGTCCTGGTAACAGTAGATTGATATGGACCTTCCCGAGAAACTTTGGAGTATGGATTGACCAAGTGGTTCCACGATGGATATTTCACGTGGGACAGAACCTGATTCTGGATTCAGATTTATATCTTCTTCATGTTGAGGTAGTCTTTTTGTTGAGACCTTCATCCCTCAGCTATTCTTGTTAGTTGCTGATCATGCACAGGATGTTCAAATGCTAGCATGGAACACTAACTGCAGATAGTGGTCTCTAGGGACGAAAAATCTCTGTGGAAAAAGAGTTGTAAAATGGTGACTAGTGGTTGGCTGTAGAAAGGGTACAAAAACATTCAATGGATTACTACGAGTCCTAGTTGTCATTTCAAGTCTAGCATAGAGTGATGTAACTGTCATTAGGTTGTCTCAGTTTTTTGTTGAAGGTTTTCCCACCTTCTCCTATGTTGCTTATTCTTTTGTGTCTCTTCTAATCGAGGATCTGAGTGTGTAGCATCTTCCTGATTGAAACGTAAGAATACTGCTGTAGAAGATGCCTGGCTTTCAATTAATCCCTAATGCATGCCAAGCCCCAGGATTTGCTTAGACTCGCCTGACTATCATGGTTCTTAACTTCCTTATGCCTCTCAGGAGCGAAAGATAATGGACGTGGGCTTTTCCAATTGGCAAAAGGCCTGTTTCGTGCCAACAAAGTCGGATGTTCTTGTTGTCGGTTTCAGGAAGTGGTTGAACAACTATGCCGGCGGTCAAGTTGATTGGAGGGGCAAGTTCAGTGGTGCTCTCCCCGCTACTCCTCCAAAAGAACAGCTGATGGACAGGTGATCCATTTCAGATTTAATTAGTTGTCTCGAGCTTTTGAAATCTTGGGCACTGATAACAAAGCAAAACGACATTTGAAGCCATCACAAGAAAAATTACCATTACCTCAACGGGAAAGGAAAGTCAGTCCATCCCGTTTCTGTTGAGTGATTCTGGTTAGCTTCTTTAGGGTTCTTATCTGGGGTGGTAGAGATTATCAAGTTCACAGTGATTTCCAATGCAATCTTTAATGCCAATGAGCAGTTTGATGGAGAAAGTTGGTTGCAATTTTCGCAGGTACTGGTCTCACGTGGTGAACTGCCACAGCTGCAACGTTGCATACAAAGGTCTCAATGCACTCGAGGTCGCCTTGCAGGTGTTGTCTGTAGCTTCTCTGGGAGTTGTCGCCGTGGCGAAACAAAATGCGTTGTCGGCTATAACAAGAACTACACTTGTGGTGATGGCCGTAGCGTTCTTCGGGGCATCCAAATGGTTGGCTCATTTCATATACAAGAATTTCCGGTACCATGACTATGACCATGCCTTCCGCTGAGATCCGAGTTTCACTATCTCTCTTTTTTCTCTCCCTGATCTCTGCGGAGATCCTTTTTGTACATAACTCAACACATCCTCCTATGTTTAAAGAATAAAGACCCAAAGAGATGGACTTCGGATACCATATTTGCGAAGAAAGTGATTACGAAACTTGTGGGCAGTCAGTGTTCTTATGGCACGACCTGCGGTGATTATGATGAGATTTTTTTTACTTCACAGTCCTTGTTTCAGTAAAAAATCTGCAGCCATGTAGTCACTAGATGCTAGACAGAACACTTCGCAGCGAAATGCTGTGAAAATTCGACTAGAACGGCTTTGTACAACCGACCTGTGACACTGAGTAAGACCACGATACATCTAAGAACTTGGATCGTCCTCCGCATGTTTAGTATGACAGAGTCGGATCGTTTGCTTCTTATATAAATATTGCTACCAATTACTCGTCGACTTAGGAATGTTTTCGAGTCATCTGCAGGATCTGTTTTAGAGACAAACGAGCAGAGCCATAGATGCAAGGGACATGTGTTGAGTTGAGCTGGTGCTTCTTATCAGTGTTGTGCTCACATCAAAGTGGAAAATAAATGATTTATCGTCGGATATCTAGTCATTGTCATCCCAACCATCTCCACAACCACAAGCTGATATGGGCTTTTTATATGCAACTCCAAAGTCGAACGCGAACGCCACGCGATGATTTGAGTTGGAGGGTCACGTTAGCTAAATTTGTCAGATTAATTTGGGAAAATTGCGTAACTAGTCCTGAAAGTTGTTAACTTTGTGTCCACTTCATTTCTAAAACTTTCAATTCGTGTATTTAATATCAGACCTCGTTAACCTTCGCCAGCTTTCTGCTTTTCGGTCAAATTGGTTAATTTCAAATGGACGGAAATGCACGCATGACTTTTTGATAATTTTTTTAATGCTGCATGGTTTTTAAACATTTTTTCAATAGGTGAATATGAGGGGGAGTAGTCTTGTGATGCTACGTCAGAAAATTAAAAGAAAAATTTGAAAATAAACATGAAATATGAAAAATTGGAAGAAAGAGAATTAAAAGAGAAGGAAAAGTGACAAAAGAGTGGAATGCAAAGAATTTCGAGTCAAAGATGAAATGCAAATAGTTTTGGTAAACACTTTTCGCCTTTAGATTAAAGGGTTTTTACAAAATGTTAGTAAACACTATTTGCTTAAACGATTTTGGTTTTAAAAAAATAAAGAAAGAAAAGGAAGATTACAACACTAACCAAACTTAGGCAAAGGTGGAAGCTTTGGTCATAGTTGTTGCTGAGGTCGCGTGACCCTAAAGTAGGCATAGCTTGAGTGGCACGACCCAGGCAACCGGCTATCACCTAGGTGAGGCAACACTAAAGTTGAATGACCTCAGACAAGTCATTTAAGAGAGTAGTAGCTAGGCAAATTCAAACAGAGGCGAACTCAAATGATAGATCATTGAGACCAGATAAATCTTAGGGATAAATACAATAGAAGTCCTAAAACTTGACATGAAAATATAATTGAGTCATAAAACTTGCAAAAAGTGCAATCAAGTCCTAAAACTTATCAAATTGTTTCAATCGAGTTCTAAAGTTAACACTATCAACTTTTTTAACGGAAAATGCCGATGTGGCGCGGACATGGCATTTTAAATAATTTTTCATTTTCCACATGGCTTTTTTAATTATTTTTTATTCAATTTTTAAAAAAATTATAATTAAAAACTAAAAAAGAAAAGCTAAAATTTATTTTTAAAAATTGTTAAAAAAAAAAAGGCAGCTCCTCCCTCGTTGGCCCCTCCGGCAATGGGCGGCAACGAAGGAAGCGCTGGCCTTTCTTTGTTTTTGAACTGTTTTGTTTTTTAAATAAATTTTAACTTTTCTTTTCTAATTTTTAAATCTAATTTAGATAAAAAAATTAAAAAAGCCACATGGAAAATAAAAAATTAATTTTAAATGCCACGTCGGTATTTTCTATTAAAAAAGTTAATGGTGTTAACTTTAGGATTCGATTGAAACAATTTGACAAGTTTTAAAACTTGATTACACTTTTTACAAGTTTTATGACTCAATTGCATTTTCGTGATAAATTTTAAGATTTCTATTACACTTATCCCTAAATCTTATAAAGATTTGCGACCCTTATTGAGACCAATGTGGCCTCACAACCTCGAGAGGCGAGCCTTGACCTCCATGACCCCTGCGTAACCTTGGAAAGCCATTGGTGATCCTCATGCATTGATGAACATCAATGACCCTTAGTCTTGCAAAGACGATGAACAGTGATTTCGTTTAGGGGCACAAAAGGAACATGAAACCATTATAATGAGGGAAAAATTCGAATAAAAAGATCCACTAAGTTTCAGCATTCCGAAAATGACTCCATCTTATATTACCTTACCTTTAGAAAAAAGCTTTTGAAGATGCATTGCATTGGCCAAATCAGCTTTCATTTCGGCTTATAGGACACCCTATTCTTTCCCTCCATTCCTGGATAGAGAGAGTTTTTCCTTTATGGGGATCGATAAGTATACAAACATCAATCATGCCAGTACACAATACCGTACTATGATGATTCATCATTATTTCAAAAATAAAATAAAATAAAATTGGCCCATGTGAGCGAATACGACTGTAGCAAGCAAGCGCAACGTCGAGCGAGCGAGAGACAGAGACCAGAAAAACAATTCCCACGACATAAGACAAATCTCGGAAAACCCAAAAAAAAGCCCTTCGACACCCCAACGCCCATCACGACACCAAGTTAAGCCCAAGCTCACCGCGACCCCGCAAGCCCAAGATTTGCAGAAACTCCTCCTCCATCTCCATCTCCATTTCTGCAACTCGAGCTCGACTGTAAGTGGAAAACCCATCTCCAAGCTCTTATCTTTTCGCTCCCATTTCGTCTCTTTTGCTCTCTGCGCTTCTGGGCCTCGGCCGCCCGCCCGCCCCAACAAGGTAAGAAACAGAGACGCGCCCCTAGAGGGAGGTCGACTTCTTTTCAGGGCACACCAGAGGGAAAAACCTCGTTATTCTTAACCGTACCTGCCTGCGGAGGTAAACCTTGTCTTTGGCCTGAAAAGAGACTTTTGTCGCTGTTGCTCGGATACGCAAATGACTAGTGTGTGCACAATTGCCCTGTACATTATGCAAAGTGATGTGGTTTTTGGTAATGACCGAGGAGGTTTTGCAGAACTCACAATAACACAGTGATCTAGCAAAGAAAGTGGGGGGTCGTGTTACTAAACATGCTGCGGACTCTCTCTCTGGTGGGTTTTTGCCGATGCCTCCGCAACTTAAAAACTATCATATTTCACACATCCTACTTTAGCTTTGTGCCCGTCCTTCGTTTAAGCAAGACATTGGGATAGCATACTTCATTCCTAGTTGCCATCCCCATTTTCAGCTTCTAGCAGATCAATGCCCACTGGCAGTTTCACCATTAATCTTCCCCATGTCCTTCGTTTAGTTAGTCTCGGTTTTTCATTTATCTTCCTTCTTGTCAGATGCTTCACTTGAGTTCAACTACTACGCATTTTTCACTACAATATCTAGAGCATAACGAGACATGGCCTTTGATAAGTTGCAGCTTTTTAGGAGATTAAATGGCCTCAGATCTGCTTTTTTTTTTGGGCAAAAGCATCGAACTGTGAACGCCTTTGCGAATGCCTTCTTTCTCATATCTTCCTGTTTTTGAAATGCCTTAGGATGTTCCGCAAATGGCTTAGGAAGTCTCACAGGAGATGCTCCGCAAAAGTGAGCGAGTCTCTTAGGTTGTTTAGGTGGCTTGGTACGAACTCACAACCTCTAACTTGCTGTATTGATATCCTCGCGCTACACGTGGAAACTGTTGTTTCTACAGACAATGGACGGAAATAGCAGGGCTTGGAACGACGGGAACCGAGTCTCGATAGAAAAAAGGAAATGAAAAGAAACAGTTCATAGGATTTCAAATTCGAACATTCGAACCCACCAAAGCGAAGCAATGCTTCGGTCGTTATTCAGCACACTGCACTCCTGCTGACTACTAGCATTCAACCTTACGGAATCATCTCATCCGAAAGCAGCCCTAGCTGGTTCTGGAGGATCTGTGAGGAAGATGTTGAGGAGCTGATCAATGGTGGTGAGCTGCATTTCTGGGTACATTGTCGAAACCTCGAGATCATCATCACCTATCTCGTAGCTCATCAGATCTCCCTCGACGAATACGGAGTGAAGTATGGAGACGGGTATGTTTTCTGGAGGTGGCAGAGCTTAACAAAGGACATAAAAAACATGAAGCGTCGTCAGCAAACCTTTCTTGAATCGATTCAAGATGAGGCACAAGCACACAAATCTGACCGATGTCGTTTAAAGAAAATTTCGGGGTGGGCGTTGCGAATAATTTCGATAAATGCAAGGACCTTATCATAATTGAAGAAAAACAGAGGGGGTTTGGAAAGAATACAACAGTGATTTGAAGCTTACTTTGAGAGAGCTTGACCAGATCTTCCTCGGGCACGTAGACTCTCTTGAAGATCCGACCCGTTTTCTCCTCCCACAGGGAAATTAGTTGGTGCTGAGAGATTATGTTCGGTTTCGGGCGATAGGAGACGACCCGATTGCACGCCCTCGGATCGTTCGCCACCTTGATCGTGTACTTCCCTACGTCTTCCTCGTAATTCAGCACGGCTAACACAAAAAAAGAATCTTCAATCAAATTTAGAGATGGAAATACATAGGATGATGGCAAGGTTAAGTCTCTAAAGTTTTTTAAACGAACATGAATAGATAAACAAAATAATGTTTTAGGGGCGACATAGCTGACGCGAAAAAGTTTAGGGACCTCCCTTACCACTCGACATAAATTTAGTGGTTTCGGCCTTTTTTCTGGAAAATTCAAAGTAAAGCCCTTTCATTCGAAAATTGGATCAGCTCAAGGTTTACATCTATCTATCACCCAACATTTTGAATGAAGAGTTTTTCATAACCAAATGACCTCAAAAATTCTTCAGAAGACTCCGTGATTTTCTCGTACACTATGATTGACTCCATCAATTACGTCCACATCACACAAAGGATAGGGCTAGGCAACAAATTGGAACCCAAATTAAATCATAGACGTCGATCATGTCGGATGCAAAGGCGGGATCCACATGATCAATTATTTCGATAGAGACGGATCGCGTGAATCCAGATCCAAACGAGGCCAAGGCCAATCCGAGAGAGAGAGAGTACCGTTGGCTTCCCCGTCACCATAAACAACAATTTCATCATGAGGGTTGTGGGGATGGAGGAGGAAATTGATGAAGTATGCAGCCAAGCAATTTGTAGCGACAAAGGTGAAGGGAATGCCTGCAGCCTCGGTGGCCCTCCTAATCTTCCTCTTCTTCTCCAAGAACTCTTCGAATGGAGGGAGTGGCGTTATTTTATCCTCCTCACACCCGAAATCAGATGGCACAAACCTCTGATTAAAAAAAAAAATGATTAGAAGGGAAAATTGTTAATAATAATGATAAACAATAATAGTAATCCAATTTGAGAATGAGAGTAAAATATTAATAATTCTGTTGTCGGGATGTGGTAATCAGCAACCAAACGAGTAAAGTTATGCAATTAGACCTAGGATTTCATTGATACCATTTGACTGATTCCAACATATGGTGGTTCACGTGTAATATTCATGAGAATCAATAGAATTGAAAGGTTCGGCACACAGCAAAAATTGACTCCCATATACATCCAAATGATGTTGATTTCTAAACTTCAAGGGTTTGATTCGATTATTTTTTTTCCCTTAATTTTTACCTAACCTATTGTCAATATTTGGATGCTCATTTAAACAAAATTCTATACTTCTTAGATCAAGGACACTTGAACAGTAAAAAAGGTTATGTTGCTTCTTTGAGGATTTTCGAGGATTTTCTAGGATTTTGATTCTAAACTGAAATTTCTGACATATTTTAACAAAGGAAAAAGTACATATCAAGATGAGATGAAAAGTATGATATGCTTTTGATTGACGTGGTTTTTTAAGATAATGAGATATTTCTTCTTCTTCTTTTTTTTCAATTTGAGATCAAAAGAGTATAATTTCATTCTTTTTCATCGTGAATTTGAATAGTGTCCAGTGGTATAACTTCTTTTAACAGGATAGTTCATAGCCAAAGAAACAATTTCTCGGACCTAACTCAAAAATAATATAATGAAGGCTTGACCAATTAGCAAGGGAAAAAAATGATTAAGGTAATAAGCAAATCAAAGTTCTTTAATCATTTTGCTATTTTTCCTCTTTATCTTATAGCTTCAACTATAACTTCATTGATCTCTATTTAATTGTGTATATCATGCTTTCCACTTTTTCTCAATTTTAAGATAATTTCATATCTCGCCTTATCTAAGTTCAACCAATTATTTCAGGAAGTAACAATAATATTATCTAAAAAACATTAAACAGATTTCTTACTCCTTGGATAATTAATTTGATTTTTCATACAATAATAATTGCAACTTCCCTTATATGCCTGATCAGACCGTGCATTCCACGGATGATATTCTAGTTTTTTCGAAAGTACCAGGTCCTTTAATATATAGTTTATTTAATATGGTTCGAATGACAAATATGTATCTTACACGTCATCAAGATCAGACTCTGCACGGCTGACAAAAATTAATGTTGAAACTAAAAGGCAGCAAGCCAAAGCTGACACATTGTCGTTCTGTGCCCTCGTTACTTTCGCAACTAATTTTGGACCGTGGTTTTTAACGCGAGAAAAATAACCTGTTGGATCAACCCAATATAATAATAAAGTAAGAGATTATATCATGAATAATTTATTCCCGATATATTTGTCATAAATTTATTTTAAATTTATTTTTTGATAACAAAAAAATTTAAATTTGTATATTTATAACAAATTTACCCAAAATCAATTTTGTAACAATAAAAAACCCCAAACTCGATATACATGTGATAAATTTATCATAAATTAATTTTTTAACCACAAAAAACTCAAATTAGTATATTTATAACAAATTTCTCCTCTATTAATTTCCATCAAATTTTACTGTTAAATTTGGCGATGTGGATGATACAAGTCCACATAGAAATTTATATGAAAAATCACAAATTTGTCCCAGATATACCATTAAATTTATCATAGGAGTATTGATAAATTTGTCACAGATGTACTGGTTTAAAATTTTTAGTGATATTACAACATGTATTTTCATGCGACACATATTATGTCACCATGTGTCATCTACGTCAGCAAATTTAATGATTAAATTTTACAAAAGCTAACGAATGGCAAATTTGCCATAAATATATCAGTTTAGAATTTTTTGTGATGAAACAATTCTATCAACCCACCTAGATTATCAGGCAGGCAAGGCAGCCATAGCACATGAGTAAAAACTCTATTGCTTGGTGAGGTTACACAGGGCTACAATATAGTAATAAAGTAAGTAATGTGGAGTTTATAGTATAGTTATTTACACTTTAATTTCGAGACTCCAATGAGTTACTATAAGGATTTGAACTAGGATGGACGGACGAGGGTGATAATCGAATTGCCAAGGAAGTCCGACATGTGACACTAGGGAGCAATTCTTAATGCGTGGAATCTTCTTGTTAATTCTAGGTAATTAAGCCTCTACTAGCTTTGTCCTGACCATTCAGTTTGATAGGCCTACTCTTTCGCGTCACTGTAGAAGCGATTTTCAATGCATTGAACATTATCAATTATTCCAGAAATTTTAGTCTCTGCTAGCTTTGCTCTGACCATTCAGTCTGATACATCTACGTTTTTAAAAAATAATAATAATAAGAATAAGAATAGTAAAAAGTATAATTTTATTTTCTACATCTGCTTGAAGTAAGAGGGGGTGGCTCGAATAACTTAGACTATAAGTTTTTTTTTTCTACATCTGCTTGAAGTAAGAGTGGGTGGCTCGGATAGCTTAGACCGAGACTGTTGGAGTTAAGAAATGAGAATTGAAGAGAGGTTTTCTTTTCGTACTTTTAGCATAAACTCCTTAAGAGAATTGATTTATTATACAGTTGAATTAAGTGGATTCAACTTTAAGAAAGAATAGAGAAAGAACCTTTCAGTCGAAAAAGAAAAAAAGATGGAATGGCCGGTTTTCTATACTGGGGAAGATTATCAAAAAAGTCCTAAACATATTATAACTGTGTTAATTCAATTTTTACTCTCTTTTTTCTTGGCCAATTGAGTCATACACTTTTGGCATTTGTGCCAATACAGTGATAGCAATTTTGGGCAGTCCTAGGCCGTGTTAACATTGATAATTTTTAATATTTTTTCAAATTATTTATTTATTTTTTACTTTTTCTCTTTCTTTTTTTTTCCTTCCATTTATCTTCTTTCTCTAGCCAATTGCCAGAACTTGACAACCGACCAAGCGAGGTTGGCCTCACCTGGGTTTGCCCTCCCTAGCAGTCGACAGGGTCGATAAAGTCACCCTCAGCTTTGGCTACTTGCCAAGTTCCGACGATAGTTGGAGGAAGAAGATGAAGGGATGAAAAAAAAAGAAACATAAATGAAAAAATAAGTAAATAATATTAGAATATTATTAAAATGTTCAGGTTAATCTGGCCGCGCCACGTAATACGATCAGTGTCCATGTTAGCACTACTAGCCAACATTTGTCGGATGGCCTGATTGGCATAAATACAAAAATTTTAGGACTCAATTGGTTAAAAAAAAAGAGTTTCAAAACTAAATTGACACAATTGTAATAAGTTTAAGATTGTTTTGGTAATTTTCCCTTCTAAACTAGTGAGGGATAACTTACCTTGATGTTGCCAGTGGCAACGATGGCATCAATGATCTTGAGCTGGTCGAGTACTTGAGGGTATGCGAGAGTGGAGATAACTATGTCCACCTGCTTCAGTGCGGCCGCAATCTTCTCATGCTCATCTAGCTCTCCCTATTTCATTGCCACAATCATGTTAGGGCGTGTTTGGTAACAATTTTGTTCTTGAGAATAATTTTTGGTCAAAAATGATTTTTTTTTATTCTGTTCCCGGGAATAATTTATAAGTTTTTGAAAGCGCTTGATAATTGTCCAAAATTTCTATTCCTGAGATAAAAATGAGTTTGGTAGAATTCTTAATTTTTTTTTTTCCTTTTCTCCTCTTCTTCTTCCTTTTTTGTGGTCGGTCACCCACCATTGCCGTGGCTGGCGACCTGATGAGCGAGGTCTGTGAGCTTGCTTGGCCACTGCAAGCCTCGACCTCATCGGTGGCTAGACGAGCCTCGCTAGGCCATCGATGAGGCTTGACCTCGCCCAGATCTATGAGGTTGAGGCTAGCAGTGGCTAGGTGAGCCTCCAACGAGCTGGCCAGACCTCGCCTTGGCCTGGCGAGGCTCGTGCTAGCTCACTAGACCTCGCCTAGCCAATCATCGGTGACCGTCAGCAATAGCGGTGGCTAGCAATGGCCAGTGGAAGACAAAGAGAGAATGAGAAAATAAGGAAAAAAAGAGAAAAAAAAAAAATTATTCTTGGAAATAAGAAATTACTTTTTTCTACTTCTTGATTTTATTATAAACCTATTTTTGGGAATAAGAAAATTGGATTTATGTTTTTTGAAACAAAAAATTTATTAAACGGATTTCTATTCTTTTTTTGTCCTAACAAAAGAATAAAATTAGTTGTTCCAAGAAGTATTACCAACATTACCTTATTAGCCAATTTCGCTTTGTCCCTGTTCCTCCAACTAATGTTCTGATTGATGAATTGTAAATAAATTGCAAGTGATTGATGTTCGCAACACAAAACACAACACTCACAAATATAAATAGAGGAAAACATAGCCTTTGTTAACAATCGGGTGTGCATCCGAATGAGCTCCTATCACATAAAAGAGAGAGAGGTATGCATACTTCAATGATGCGGACGCCGGTGGAGCGAAACTCACGCCGGAGGTCGAGGTTCGAAGGCTTGGTTTGGGGGCCGGCGGGGCGGGCATAAATGCAAGTCGGGTGGCCAAAAGCGACGCTCGCCCTCGCGATGTGCTTGCCAATGTATCCGGTGCCACCGAAGATGAGGATCCTGCTCGGTTCCGCCTCTCTTGCCATTCGCCCTACTCTTGTCTTGTCCTCCTTTCTTTTCTGTTCCCGCCCATTTGAATTCCTTGGGTACTCCTATAATCCTATTTGTATGCCTTGGGAAAGGTGGGGCTCTCTCTCCCCGTCGGCTGCATTACAGCCTATATCTACCACAAACGAGTCCTCCCGTGAATTTCAATGATTGCAAAAATACAAAAAGCACGGCGCAATTGAGACCGACGGTGACACTGACGAAAATACGCATGCGCGACATGTTAATGGAAAACGAGCTTTAAACATGTACCGTGTGTCCCCCTCGTTGTGGACTGTGTTCGATTTCGCCTGAAATGGACCTTGAGAGGTCCATGGCAGGACCACTTGCATGTGTATTGTTTAAAAACTCGAGGAGAAATGGAGACGCTCGTTTCTATGGAAAAGGAAACTCAATGTCATTCTTCATTCAAACACGCGATTTTTACGCTTCATAAGGCATCTAACTGATGGTAACACTGGTGGAAATATGCATGGACGACATGTTCATGGAAAACAGGCTTTAAACATGTACCATGTATCCCCTTCGTTGTGGATTGTGTTCGCCTTCGCCTTAAATGGACTTTGAAAGGTCCATGGCACGGCTATTTGCATGTGTTTTGTTTAAAAACTAGAGGAGAAATGGAGATGCTCGGTTCTACGGAAAAGGAAAGTCAATGTCATTCTCCATTAAAATACACGATTTCACGCTTCATATTTGCTCTAATACATCTATGTTTTCCATATTATTTCCCAAATTGGATGGAAATTAGGGTGAAATTGAAAATGAGAGGCGATTAATTAAAGATTGGTAGAGAGAGATGTGAGAATTTGTGGTAGTATAACCAATTATTCAAAAAACTTAAGTTAAGCATGAACATATTTAATTGGGGAGATAAATGGAATGTGGAAAAATTTGAACTCAGGATCTCTAACTCTGATACGAATTTGTGGAACCATAACCAACTGTTCTAAAAGCTTAAATTATTAGATGAATGTGTGGTTTAATATTTAATTATGCTAACAAGAGAGAAATGCGGGTGACGTGAAGATTCTTTTATTTTATTCTATTTTTTGTCATTGTTAGTGCACCACAAAAAGGCTTTTTTCTCCACCAAACGAATGATTCTTGCACCTCTTTCTTTCCTCGTCCCCACCTCCCAAATCTCAATAACTTGATCGTGTACCCAATTCATAACTCATGTTCAACCGTGCATTTTAACCTCAAATAATATTTGCGGTCTAACTTTCTATCTTTGATTTGTTAAATTTCCTCGACAATCGACATTACCTTATGAAGATGGATTTGCCTTTTTGTGTACATAGGTGACAAAATATACAAATTATTTAAACTCGCTCCAAAAGGTAAAAATCCACTTTTAGTTTCTAAACCTGTGCATACTTTCAATCAAAGTCCCTCCCGCTTCGAATTTAATTAATTGGACTAGGAAGTTCGGTCGGAGGCATCTCGAGCCCGAGTGGGAAAAACTTCTTTCGGCATGGGGGTAGACTATTGACCGGGCCAAATTGTTTGCACTCCCTGGAGGCATGTCGACTTCTTTTCGGGGCACGCGAAAGGAAAAAAACCTCGTCATTCTCTAACTGTACCTGCCTGCGAAGGTAAGCCTTGTCTTTGGCCTGAAAAGAGAATTTTGTCGCTGTTGCTTGGATACACGGATGACTAGCGTATGCAGAAATTACCCTGTGCATTATGCAAAGTGAGGTGGTTTTTGGAACCGACCGAGGGGGATTTACAGAACTCACAACAACGGAGTGATCTAGCAAAGAAATTGGGGATTGCGTCCCCTTGCTGCTTAGCTTGCTGGGGACTTTCTCCGGTGGGTTACTGCCAGTGCCTCCCCAACTTCAAGATTATCATATTTCGCACATACTATGTTAGCTTAGTGCCCATCCTTCCTCTACTCAGCAAGACAGCAGGACAGGATACTTCATTCCTAGTTGCCATCCCCATTTGCAGCTTCTAACAGATGAACGCCCACTAGCAATTTCGCCATTAATCTTCCCCTTGTCCTTCTCTTAGTTACTCTTGGTTTTTTAATCCATCTTCCTTCTTGTCAGATGCTTCACTTGAGTACAACTACAACGCATTCTTCACTACAATAGTTAGAGCACAGCGAGACATGGCCTTGGATAAGTTGCCGCTTTGTAAGAGCTTAAAAGGCCTCAGATCTGCTTTTTTATTTTTGCGAACGTCTTCTTTCTCATAACTTCCTGTTTTTCATTGCCTTTTCACATGTTGAACGCCTAACGCACTTCTTAAACGTCCATCAACGGGGAAAGCTTTTGCTTCCTACATCCTAAAAAATGCTCCACGCCAAGTCTTGTTCCTGTTCCTATAAAACGCGACTTGTTCGATGTCCCGCAAACGGCTTAGGAAGTCTCTCGGAGGAGATGTTCCGCAAAAGTGAGCGAGTCTTTTAGGTTGTTTTAGTGGCTTGTTACGTATTCACAACCTCTAATCTGCTGTACCGATATCCTCGTGCTGCACGCGAAAGCTGTTGTTTCTACAACTGGAACGAAGTCTCAATCGACAAAAAATTAGGAAAGAAAAGAAAACAGTTCATAGGATTTCAAATTCGAATGTTTGAATCCACCAAAGCGAAGTAACGCTTCAGTCGTAATTCAGCACACTGAGCGGCTACTGCTAACTACTAGAGTTCAACCTGCGGAATCATGTCCTACGAAAGCGGCCCTAGCTGGCTCTGGAGGATCTGTGAGGAAGATGTCAAGGACCTGATCAACGGTGGTGAGCTGCATCTCTGCGTACATTCTCGAAGCCTCAAGGTCATCTTCAATTATCTCGTAGCTCATCAGATCTCCCTTGACGAAAATGGAGTGAAGTATGGAGACGGGTATGTTTTCTGGAGGTGGCAGAGCTTAACATAGGACATAAAAACCACGAAGCGTCAGCAGACCTTTCTTGAATCGATTCACGACGAGGCACAAGCACGGAAAGTCATGTCTCGACCAATGTTGGGGGTTGCGACGATGTTTTAAAGAAAATTTCAGGGCGGTATCGCGATTAATTTAAATAAATGCGAGGACCTTATCATAATTAATGCAAAATAGAAGGAGTTTGGAGAGAATACAGCAGTGGCATTGGCGATTTGAAGCTTACTTTGAGAGAGCCTGACCAGATCTTCCTCGGGCACGTAGATTCTCTTGAAGCTCCGACCCGTTTTCTCCTCCCACAGCGAAATCAGTTGGTGCTGAGAGATTATGTTCGGTTCCGGGCGATAAGTGACAACCCGATTGCACGCCCTCGGATCATTCGCCACCTTGATCGTGTACTTCCCTATGTCTTCCTCGTAATTCAGCACAGCTAGCACAAAAAAATAGAATCTTCAATCATATTCAAAGATGGAAAATACATAGGATAATGGTAAGGTTAGGTCCCCAAACTTTTTTCATCAGTTTTTTAAATGGCAAAATGAACATGAATAGATAAATTTATGGTTCATGGATCCAATTGCACGAAAATTATGTTCAAGGATGGCATTACTAAAGTGAATTAAGATTGGCCCTAGTTTTATTATCCATCTATCACCTCATTTTTTTTTTTTTAATGGAGAGCCTTTCGTAACCAAATGACTTTAAAAATTCTGTAGAAGACCTTGTGATTTTTTCAAATAGCATGGTTGACTCCATCTATTGCGTCCATGTTCCATGAAGGATAGGATCATGTTGACAAATTGGAGTGGTTTGGTTGGACCAAAGTTCATGGATTGGGATCCACCTGATCGATTATTTCAATAGAGATGGGTCGAGTGGATCCAAATTCTGACAAGGCCGAGAGAGAGAGAACCTTTGGCTTCACCGTTGCCGTAGACTACAATTTCATCATTGGGGTCGCGGGGATGAAGAAGGACATTGACGAAGTATGTAGCGAAGCAATTTGTAGTGACGAAGGTGAAGGGAATGCCTGCAGCCTCAATGGCCCTCCTGATCTTCCTCTTCTTCTCCAAGCACTCTTCAAAGGGAGGGAGTGGTTTTATTTTATCCTCCTCACACCCAAAATCAGAGGGCACAAACCTCTGGTCAAACAAAAATAATAATAATAGTAATTAGAAGGAAAAATTGATAATAATAATAAAAATAATAATAATAATAATAATAATAATAATAATAATAATAATAATAATAATAATAATAATAATAATAATAATAATAATAATAATAATAATAATAATAATAATAATAATAATAATAATAATAATAATAATAATAATAATAATAATAATAATAATAATAATAATAATAATGTTGATGATAAATAATGATGATGATGATAATCCGGTTTGAGAACAAGAGTGAAATATTTATAATTCATGTTATTAGATCATCGTAATTAGTAACCCAACAAGGAATGTTATGCAATTAGCCCTATAATTTCATCAGTACCATCCAATTGATTCTAACATATGACGGTTCCCATGCAATATCCATGAGAAGCAATCAAATCCAAAGGTTCGGCACAAGGTAAAAGTCGATTTCCATAGACTTTCGGATGACATTGATTTCTAAACTTTAAGGGTTTGATCCAGTTCTTTTCCCTTAATTTTCACTTGACCTATTGCGAATATTTGGATGCTCATTTAAACAGAATTCGATACTTCTTAGATCAAGTGCATTTGAACAGTAAAAAGGTTACATTGCTTCTTTGAGGATTTCCTAGAATTTCGATTCTAAACTGAAATATCTGACATATATCAACAAAAGAAAAAGTACATATCAAGATGAGATGGAAACTATGATATTCTTTTGGTTGATGTGGTTTTTTACGATAATGAGATATCTCCTTCTTGTCTTTTCAATTTGAGGTCAAAAAGTATAATATCATTCTTTTTCTTGGTGAAATTCGAATAGTGTTAGTGGCATAGCTTTTTGTAAGGATGATATATATATTAGCTCATAGCCAAAGGAAAAATTTCTTAAACCTAACTCAAAAATAATATAATGAAGGCTTGACCAATTAGAGAGGGAAAAATGATTAAGGTAATAAGCGAATTGAAGTTCTTTCATCATTTTGCTATTTTTCCTCTTCGTCTTATAGCTTCGACCATGATTTTATTGGTCTCTATTTAACTGTGCATACCATGTTTTTCACTTTTTCTCAATTTTAAGTTAATTTCATATCTCGCCTTATCTAAGTTCAACCAATTATGTCTGAAAATAACGATAATATTATCTAAAAAACATTAACAGATTTCTTACTCCCTGGTTAAATAATTTGATTTTTCATACAATAATAATTGCAACTTCGCTTATATGCCTGATTAGACCATGCATTCCACGGATGATATTCTAGTTTTTTTTTTTTTTAAAGTAATAGCCTTTTTGATACTTAGTTTATTTATTATTGGACAATGACAAATATTTATCTATTACATGTCATCAAGATGAGACTCCGCACGGCCTACAAAAATTAATAGTGGCACTAAAAGGCAGCAAAGTCAATGCTGACACGTTGTCGGTCTGTGCCCTCGTTACTTTCGCAACTAATTTTGGACCGTGGTTTTGAACGCAAGAAAAATAACCTATTGGATCAATCCAATATAATAATAAAGTAAGCTGGATCTAAGCACGTCTTTAAAAAGTTTCATCCCAATTTAATGTGAATCTTGAAACTTTTAGGATGTAAAACACTTAAAGGGTATTCTCGTATCTTAAAAAAGATAGATATATTTGGGGATATTAGGCGTGCAAGTATCGGCATATTAAAATAAGGAATGTAGTCCTATCAGCTCACCTAAATTATCATGCAAGCAGGGTGGCCCTGACACGGGAGTGAAATCTCCTTCCTACTTGGTGAGGTTACATAGGGTTACAATGTAGTGATAACGTAAGTAATGAAGAGTTTCTAATATAATTATTTCCACTTTAATTTTGAGACTCTAATGAGTTAGTATGCGGATTTGAACTAGGATCAACGGACGAGGTTGATAATTGGATTGCCAGGAATGTCTCACGTGTGACACTAAGGGAGCAATACCCAATGCACGGAATCTTCTCGTTAATTCTAGGTAATTAGAGCCTCTACTAGCTTTGTCCCGACCATTTAGTTTGATAGGCCTACTCTTACGCGTCACTGGAGAAGCAATTTTTGTTACATCGAATTTTATCGTTAATTCAAGACATTTAAGTCTCTGCTAGCTTTGCTTCGACCATTCAGTCTAATATATCTACTCTTTTGTTTTTAATAAGAATAAGAATGGTAAAAAGTATGATCTTTTTTCTACATCTACTTTAAGAGAGGGTGGCTCGAATAGCTTAGATCAAGACTTTTAGAGTTAAGAAGCGAGAATTGAAGAGAGGGTTTTTTTTATTCCCGTACTTTTAGTACCAAACTCCTTAAGAGAATTGATTATTATACACTTGAACTAGGTGGATTCGACTTTGAAAAGAAGAGAGAAAGAACCTCTCAGTCAAAAAAGAAAAAGAGATTGAATGGCCAATTTCCTAGACTAGGGAGGATTACCTAAAAAAAGTTCTAAACATATTGTAATTGTGCCAATTCAATCTTTTAGCTCTTTTTTTTTTTTTTTAACTAATTGAGTCATAAACCCTTTGCATTTGAGCCAATTGAGTGATGTAGCAAAATTTGGGCAATCAGTGCTAACATGGACATCGCCTAGCATTGACATGGATAATTTTAATAATATTTCAAAATTTATTTTTATTTTTTTACTTTTTCTCTTTTGTTTTTTTCTTCCAGTTATCTTCTTCCTCTAGCCAATTGCCAAAACTTAGCGACCGACCAAGCGAGGTCAACATCATAAAGAGCAAGCGAGGTTTGCCCTCACGGCAGTCGGTAGGGCTGACCTCACAAGCCCTCACCTCTGGCTAGTCATCAAGTTTCGGCAACTAGCTAGAGGAAGAAGATGAAGGGAAGGGGGAAAAAACAAAGAAAGGGAAAGGGAAAATAAATAAGTAAATGTTATTAAAATGTTATTAAAAATTTTCCAAATTAATGTTGGTCACGTCGGATAGTATAGCCAACGTCCATATCAGCACCATCGGCCAATATTTGTTAGATGGCTTGAATTGACACAAATAAAAAAAGTTTAGGAACTCAATTGGCACTAAACCAACACAATTGTAATAGGTTTAAGACTATTTTCATAGTTGTTTCTCCTAGACTGGCTAGAGATAACTTACCTTGATGTTGCCGGCGGCAATGATGGCATTGATGATCTTGAGCTGGTCGAGTACTTGAGGGTATGCAAGAGCAGAGATAACCATGTCCACCTTCTTTCATTGCTGCCACAATCTTCTCGTGCTCCTCTAGCTCTCCCTATTTCATCGCCACAACAACGTCAATGGTCAATTTTGCTTTATCCCTGTTCCTTTAACTAGTCTTCTGATTGATGGATTATAAATATATCGTAGGTGATGATATCCACAACATATAGCACAACAGTCGAAAATATAATTAGAGGAAAACATAGCCTTTGTTAACATTCGGGTGTGCATCCGAATGAGCTCCCATCACATGAGAGAGAGAGAGGCACGCATACTTTGATGATGTGGACACCGATGGAGCGGAACTCGCGCCGGAGGTTAAGGTTTGAAGGCTGGGTCGCCAGGCCGGCGGGCCAAGCGTAAATGCAATTCGGGTGACCCAAAGAGACGCTCGCCCTCACCATGTGCTTGCCAATGTATCCGGTGCCACCGAAGATGAGAATCCTGCTCGCTTCCGCCTCCCTCGCCATTTGCCCTTACTCGTTTCCTCCTCCTTTCTTTTCGGCTCTCGCCCATTCGAGTGTGCCTTGGCTTCACTCCCATTTGTACGCCAGGAATGGGAGGGGCTAACCTCTCCCTGTCGGCTGCATTGGGGCTAACCTCTCGCGGAGGATGAGTTTCCCTCTGAATTTGAGTGATTGCAAAAGAAAAAAGGGTACGGCGCGCGCTTTACCAAAAACAAAAAGGGTACGGCGCGCGCATTGAATGACCGAAATCGATGGTCGTCCCTCGGTTCCAAGTAAGGTACAGCATCTCCAACAGTGACACTGATGGATATGCATGATAACCATGTGCCGCGTGTCCCCTACGTCGTGGACTGTGTTCGCTTTCGCCTGAAACGAGACTTTGAAAGGTCCATGTCTCGGCTATTTGCTTGTGTTGTGTTTGGTAAAACTCGAGGAGAAATGGAGATGCTCGGTTCTACGGAAAAGGAAAGCCAATTTCATTCTCCATTGAAATCCACGATTTTGTGCTTCATATTTGCTCAAATAGGTTTAGGATTTCCATATTATTTCAGGAATCGGGTGAAAATTAGGGTGAAAAATTGAATACAGAGGCGATGAATTGAAGATTGGAATAAAGAGAAAGAGAGACGCGAGTGATGCGAAGATTCCTTTTTCTGTTTTTTTTTTTTCGGTACAGCACACAAAGGCTTTTTTCCCGATCAAAGGAATGAATCTTGCATCTCTCTTTTCACGTCCTCACCCTCCGAATCCCAGTCACTCGGTTGTGTGCCCAATCCAAAACTCACGTTCAACCGTGCATTTTAACCTCAAATAATATTTGCGGTCTAACTTTCTATCTTTGATTTGTTGAATTTCTTCGACAATCGACATTAGATGGATTAGCCGTTTGTGTACATAGGTGACAAAATATACAAATTATTCAAACTCCCTCCAAAAGGTAAAAATCCACTCTTAGTTTCTAAACCTGTGCGTTCTTTCAATCATAGTCCCTCCCGCGTCAAATCTAATTAATTGGAGTTGCAAGTCCGGTCGGAGGCATCCCGAGCCCGAGTGGGAAAAACTTCTGTCACCATGAGCGTGGACTATCGACCAATGCCAAACTCTAGGATTCTTACTCTTGACCAGGCCAAGTTTGTTTGCACTCCCTGGAGGTATGTCGACTTCTTTTCAGGGCACACCAAAGGAAAAAACCCCGTCATTCTTTAACTGTACCTGCCTGCGAAGGTAAACCTTGTCTTCGGCCTGAAAAAGAGACTATGGTCGCTGTTGCTCGGATGCGCGAATGACTAGCGTATGCAGAAATTGCCCTGTACATTATGCAAAGTGAAGTGGTTTTTGGTACCGACCGATGGGGTTTAACAGAACTCACAATAACAGTGGTCTAGCAAAGAAAGTGGCGGTTGTGTTGCCCATTGTCCGAGGCTCTTCTTTTCAACCACAATGACTAGCCAATCTGAACATCCTCATCCTTCTCGTCAAGTTCCAATCCGGGTCCCTGAGCCGTCTTGCTTATTTGCTCATGTCTATCCTCAGAGGCTCTATTTTCCAAATGGCCATGAACAATTTTCCGCATTCACTTTTCAGTAATCACTTCCGAATCAATCTCGACTGCAAGTTCCTTTACTACTTAGCTTGCTGGGACTTTCTACGATGGGTTATTGCCGGTGCTTCGACAACTTCAAAATTATCATATTTCACACATCCTATGTTAGCTTGGTGCCCATCCTTCCTCTACTCAGCAAGACATTGGGATGGCATACTTCATTCCTAGCTGCTATTCCATTTGCAGCTTCTAACGGATCAATGCCCATTATCAGTTTCACCATTAATCTTCTTCACGTCCTTTGTTTAGTTACTCTCGGTTTTTCATCCATTTTTCTTCTTGTCACATGCTTCACTTGAATTCAACTACGGCGCATTCTTCACTATAATATATAAAGCATAACGAGACATGGCCTTGGATAAGTTGCAGCCTTGTAGGAGATTAAATGGCCTCAGATCTGCTTTGTTATTTTTGCCAACGCCTTCTTTCTCATACCTTCCCGTTTATCTAAAAGCCTTTTCATATGTTGAACGACTAATGCACTTCTTAAACTTTCATCAACAGGGAAAGCTTTTGCTTCCTACATCCTGAAAATTGCTCGGGTATCTGCACTCTTACTCTATACAATCAGCTCGCTGTAATAGCAAACTCCACGCCAAGTCTTGTTCCTGTTCCTACAAAACACTGACTTTTTTCGAATGTGCACAGTTTGATGTTCCGCGAACGGCTTCAGAAGTCTCTCCGTGGAGATGCTACGAGAAAAGTGAGCAGTGATTCTTTTGGTTTGTTTTAGTGGCCTGTTATGAACTCACAACCTCTAATCTGCCATATCGATATCCTCACGCTACACGCGAAAACTGTTGTTTCTACAGACGATGGACAGAATAGCAGGGCTTGGAACGACAGGAACCGAGTCTCAATCGACAAAAAACAGGAAAGAAAAGAAACAGTTGATAGGATTTCAAGTTCGACGTTCAAACCCACCAAACCAGCCATGCTCCGATGGTAATTCAGCACACTGTGCTGCTAATGCTAACTATTAGAGCTCAACCTACTGAATAATCTCATTCGAAAGCAGCCCCAGCTGGCTCTGGAGGATCCGTGAGGAAGATGTCCAGGAGCTGATCGATGGTGGTGAACTGCATTTCCGGGTACATTCTTGAAGCCTCGAGATCATCTTCCTTTATCTCGTAGCTCATCAGGTCTCCCTTGACGAATATGGAGTGAAGTATGGAGACGGGTATGTTTTCTGGAGGTGGCAAAGCTTAACAAAGGACACAAAAACTATGAAGCGTCAGCAACCTTTCTGGAACCGATTCACGACGAGGCACAAGCACAGAAAACCAAGTCCCGAATAATGTCGGGGTTGGCGGCGGCGTCTTGAAGAAAATTTCAGGGCAGTATCGTGATTAATTGCGATAAAGGCGAGGACCTTATCATAATTGAGGCAAAATAGAGGGGGTTTGGAGAGAATAAAATAGTGATTAGAGCTTACTTTGAGAGAGCTTGACCAGATCTTCCTCGGGCACGTAGACTCTCTTGAAGCTCCGACCCGTTTTCTCCTCCCACAGCGAAATCAGTTGGTGCTGAGAGATTATGTTCGGTTTCGGGCGATAAGTGACGACCCGATTGCACGCCCTCGGATCATTCGCCACCTTGATCGTGTACTTCCCTATGTCTTCCTCGTAATTTAGCACGGCTAGCACAAAAAATAGAATCTTCAATCATATTCAAAGATGGAAAATACATACGATAACGGCAAGGTTAAGTCTCTAAACTTTTTTTCATCAGATTTTTAAACGTTTAAACAAACATGAATAGATAAATTTATGGTTCACAGATTCAATTACAAAAAAATTATGTCTAGAGATGGCACTGCCAACGTGAAAAAGTTTAGGGACCTCCCTTACCACTCGAAATAAATTTGGTAGTTTCAGCCTTTTTGATTCAAAATAAAGCCTTTCATTTAAAATCAGATCGGCCGGAGTTTTATTATTTACCTATCACCTAACTTTTTTGAATGGTGAGCCTTTAGTAAGCGAATGACCTCGGAAATTCTTTAGAGGATCCTGTGATTTTCTTGTACAATGTGGATTGACTCCATCCATCGTGTCCATGTCCCACAAAGGATAGGGTCATGCTGACAAATTGGAGTGATTTGGTCGGGCCAAAGTCCATGGATTTAAATAAATCATAGCCATCGATTGTGTGGGATGTAAAGGCAGGATCCACATGATCGATTATTTCGATAGAGATGGGTCGCATGGATTTAGATTCAGACAAGCCCAAGCCGAGCCGAGCCGAGCCGGGGGAGAGAGAGAGAGAGTACCGTTGGCTTCGCCGTCGCCGTAGACAACAATTTCATCATGGGGGTTGTGGGGATGGAGGAGGAGATTGACGAAGTATGCAGCGAAGCAGTTTGCAGTGATGAAGGTGAAAGGAATGCTTGCAGCTTCGATGGCCCTCCTAATCTTCCTCTTCTTCTCCAAGAACTCTTCGAATGGAGGGAGTGGCGTTATTTTATCCTCCTCACACCCGAAATCAGACGGCACAAACCTCTAGTCAAAAAATAAATAATAAGACATAGGATTTCATCCGTACCATCCGATTAATTCCAACATATGATGATTCGCATGCAATATCCATGAAAATCAATCAAATCGAAAGGTTCGGCACGGTCGATTCCCATAGGTTTTTAGAGGATGCCGATTTCTAAACTTCAAGCTTTTGATCCGGTTATTTTATCTCATACTTTCTCTCAATTTTTACCTATCCTGTTGCCAATATTTGGATGCTCATTTAAACAAAATTCTATCCTTTTTAGATCAAGGGCATTTGAACAGTAAAAAGGTTATGTTGCTTCTTTGAGGTTTTCTAGAATTTTGATTCTAAACTGAAATTTTTGACATATTTCAACAAAAGAGAAAGTACATATTAAGATGAGATGGAAAGTATGATATGCTTGGTTTTTTTAAGATAATAGTTTTTTTTTTAATTTTCAATTTAAAGTCAAAAAGTATAATATCATTCTTTTTCTTGGTGAAATTCGAATGGTGTCCAGTGGCATAATTTCTTGAAACGGGTAAAGACCTAACTCAAAAATAATATAGTGAAGGCTCGACCAATTAGCAAGGGAAAAGATGATTAAGGTAATGAGCGAATGGAATTTCTTTCATCATTTTGCTATTTTTCCTCTGTCTTGTAGCTTCGATAAACTTCATCCATCTCCATTTAATCGTGCATGTCATGCTTTTCATCTTTTCCCGATTTTACGTTAATTTCATATCTCGCCTTATCTAAGTTTAACCGATTATGTCATAAAATAACAAAAGTATTAACCAAAAAATATTCAACAGATTTCTTACGGATCGACTATCGAGGGTGATAATCGGATTGCTGAGGACGTCTCACGCGCAACACTGAGGGAGCAATTCTCAATGCACGGAATCTTCTCATTAATTCCAAGCAATTAAGCCTCTATTGGATTTGCCCCGACCATTCGGTTTGATAGACCTACTCTTATACTTGTCACTAGAGAAGCGATTTTCAATGCATCGAATTTTCTCATTAATTCCAAAAATTTAAGTCTCTACTAGCTTTGCCTTGACCATTCAGTATGATATATCTACTCTTTTGTTTCTAATAAGGATAAGAAGAGTAAAAAGTGCGATCTTTTTTCTGCATCTACTTGGAGTAAGAGAGGGTGGCACGGATAGTTTAGATCGAAACTTTTGAAGTTTTTTTTTTTTTTTGAGCAAATCAAAACTTTTGGAGTTAAGAAGCAAGAATTGGAGCAAGTTTTTTTTTTTTGGTACTTTTAGCACCCAAACTCCTTAACAAAATTGATTTATCATACGTTTGAATCAGGTCGATTCGACTTTAAGAAAGAAGACAGAAAGAACTTCTCTGTCAAAAAAGTAAAAGAGATTGAATGACGGGTTTCATAAGTTGGGGAGTATTACCAAAAATAAGTTTTCAATTCAGTTTCAAACTTTTTTTTTTTATCAATTGAGTTCTAAACCTTTTATATTTGTGCTAATTCACTTCATCTAATAAATTTTGACTGGTCGGTGTGGACATGGATCTTGACCGTCCGTCATGATGGTGCGATTGATCTTGTCGTGAATAATTTTAATAATATTTTAATATTTTAAATTTATTTATTTATTTATTTCCTTTTTTTCTTCCCCTCTTAGTAATCAGCTAGAGGAAGAAGATGAAGGGAAGAAAAAATTGAAAAAGAAAAAAAAAAAGGGAATATAAGAGAATAAATAAATCATTTTAAAATATCATTAAAAATTGTTCATGTCAACGTTGGTCGGGCTGTCATGTCAACTTCGATTGGCCAAAATCTATTTAGCTGAAAGAAGATGAAGGGAAGAAAAAATTGAAAGAGAAAGAAAAAAAGGGAATATAAGAGAATAAATAAATAATTTATAAAATATCATTAAAAATTGTTCATGTCGACGTTAGGCCGAATTGTCATGTCAACTTCAATTGGCCAAAATCTATTGGATGAACTGATTTTGTATAAATTTAAAAAATTTAAAACTCAATTAACTTAAAAAAAAATGTTTATGACTAAACTGACACAATTATAATAAGTTGAGAACTGTTTTGGTAATTTTCTCCTAAGTTGACGAGAGACAACTTACTTTGATGTTGCCAGCAGCGACGATGGCGTCGATGATCTTGAGTTGGTCGAGTACTTGTGGGTATGCCACAACGGAGATAACTATGTCCACCTGCTTCAGTGCTGCCACAACCTTCTCATGTTCCTCTAACTCCCCTATTTCATTGCCACAACAATGTCAATGTAAAACATATATATTAATGGCCAGTTTTGCTTTGTCCTTCTTCCTTTAACTAATCTTCGGATTCATGGATTGTAAATATGTCGCAAGTGATGAT
Organism: Eucalyptus guilfoylei; assembly: GCA_016097605.1. Lineage (NCBI taxonomy): Eukaryota > Viridiplantae > Streptophyta > Magnoliopsida > Myrtales > Myrtaceae > Eucalyptus > Eucalyptus guilfoylei. The sequence goes on from CM027869.1 coordinate 24,733,856, forward strand.
ATCCACAACATATAGCACAATAGTCGGAAATATAACTGAAAAGAAACATAGCCTTTGTCAATAATTGGGTGCGTGTCGAATCCACACCCTCATACCTCTCGATTAAAAAGAAAAAGTAAGGCACTTGCGCATACATGCATCCGAACGAGCTCCCATCACATGAGAGAGAGAGGAAGAGAGGCACACATACTTCGATGATGTTGATGCCGATGGACCGGAACTCACGCCGGAGGTTGAGGTTCGAAGGTCCAGTGTCGGGGCCGGTGGGGCGGGCGTAAAGGCAAGTCGGGTGGCACGAAGAGACGCTCGCCCTCACGATGTGCTTGCCAATGTATCCGGTGCCACCGAAGACGAGGATCCTGCTCACTTCCGCCTCTCTTGCCATTAGCCCTTACTCGCGTCTTCTCCTCCCTCTCTTTTCGGCTCTCGCCCATTCGAGTGGACCTTGTGTACTCCCCTTTATGCCTTAAGACAGATGGGGCTTCCCTCTCCCCGTCGGCTGCATTATATCTACCACAAATGCACCCTTACGTCCAAAACATCATCTTATCTCGCACCGTATGAGTTTCCCCCCGAATTTCAATGATTGCAAAAATACAAAAGGGCACGGTACGTTGAATGACCGAAATCCATCGTTCCTCCTTCGGCCCCGAACGTGACATGAAAGAGGGACAGTTGGGTATCGAGTAAAGGACAGAAATTAAGGCATCTGCCATGTGAAGTTGACTGACACTGTTGGACAATTCGAGGACACAGTTTTCCCCTTCGTTGTGGACTCTGTTCTCTCTCGCCTGAAATGGGACCTTGAAAGGTCCACGGCACGGCCATTTGGTGAAAACTTCGAGGAGAAATGGAGATGCTCCTATAAAAGGAAAGTCAATTTCATTCTTCATTGAAACCCACGATTTTGTACTTCGTATTTGCTCAAATACGTCTAAGATGTCCATATTATTTCCTGAATCGGGTGAAATTTAGGGCAAAAATTGAAGATGAAAGGTGATCAATTGAAGATTGGTAGAGAGAGAAAGACGCGAGTGATGTGAATATTCTTTGTTTATTTTGTCGTTGTTAGTACAGCACAAAAGGCTCTTTTCTCAATCAAAGAAATAATTCTTGCACCTTTCTCTTTCTGCGTCCCCGCCCCCTAGATCCCCATCTCTGGGTTGTGTGTCCAATCCATAACTCATGTTCAACCAACCATTCTAACCTTGTAAGTATTTGCGGTCTAAAATTATCAATTGTGAAGAAGATTGTTCTTCGTCCCTCTCTCTCATCTCTGCGAGATCCTCTCTACCCCCACGGTAGCGTCCCCTTTTACAAACCCTAAATCCAAACCGGTCTTCCGCAACCCAAATCCCTTTCTCTTTCGCTTTATACAATGAAACCCAATATCGAAAAACCCAAAAAATGTCTTCTCCTGCTTTGATTCTGCAGAGCTTTGAGTCTTTTTTTCGCCTAATAGAACAGTAACTTTCCTAGCGAGTTACGGACTCAACTGGCAATGAAGATCTTGCAGAAGATGCCTCTCAAAGGTCCGATTTCGGTTTCCTTCTCCTCGATGTTAGTCTGGGCTTATGGATTTCAGCTGATGTGAGTGGAACTTCTGCTGTCTCTTTTGGATTCTTCACTGGGTTTCTAGATTTTCTGTCGCTGTGGATTGAGACGTTAGTTTCTGGCTTCGATTATAATCTTTGTTGCGTCTTCCCGATCTTCCAAAGGGCTTCATCATTGTCTCAGTTGCTGTGGAAATCTGTTGATACTAGAGATGGGTACTAACCCTTACTAGATTCTCGGCAGTAATTACACGAGCAGAAGAAGAAAGGATCGAACGCATGATATTTGCCCTGCATCTCCTATTCACTTACCCATGTCCCATTACCCCCTCAGGATCCCTTATGCCTCTGCTTACTGCCATGCCTCATAAAGAACTCCCTTCAAGCCATCTCTCTTCTTAGCCCTGCCCCCAAAATCTCTCCATATCACCTTCGATAATCACATTCCCTGTAGTAAGAGCAAATGGAGAGTAAGGAAGAGAATGAAATGAGAGTGGCAGCTTTATGTAAAAGTCTCGGCCATCTATGGTCCGAGAATGATGTTGTTGAAGTATTCACCAAGGTACCTCCACAAAGAAGGGATGAATGCAAACGCACTCTTTTTGGTAAATTATACTCTAAACCAAATGTTAATTACCCAGCTTTTTTATCCACAATGAAGAAAGCATGTAAAACTGAAGCTGTAACTTGCTCCCAAAAAGAACTAGGTCTCTTCACTTTTGTTTTTCAATCGGAGGAGGAAAATGAGAGAGTTATGAAGACAGCACCCTGGTCTTTTGCTAGCAACTTGCTGGTCCTCAAACAATGTGAGCCCGAAATTCCAAAGCATTGCTATGATTTTACTAGATCAGCATTTTGGGTGCGTATTGGAGGTATTCCCCCTGGCTGGAGGGTAGAAACAGTGTTCAATGATCTTGGAAGAAAACTTGGTCATGTCCTGGACATCCAACTAGACTCAACAGGTAATATCCAGCAAAAAGGAGGAAGAGTAAGAGTGGAAATTGACTTGACTACTCCACTGAAATCAGGGGCTATCTTGGACATTGGTAACAAATGGCTTTGGGTGGAATTTAAATATGAGCGCCTACCGTAGTACTACTACTCATGTGGAAGAATTGACCACTATGCCACAGACTATGCAGAAATTCCTTATGCGCAATCACCATGGGCAGTAAACAAAATCGGACCATATGGATCCTGGTTGAAGGCAGAAGCGTGTGATCATAGTCCCTATTGGGAAGCATTTTACGGTAAAATAGATGAAGAGCTTACAGTGGAAGAGACTATACCAGCTTCGCCCACCCAAACCAATGGAATGGACATCACAGTCAGAGAGGAAGCCTATGACATGTGAATTGCAGCTTGTAGCAAAAAAAGAGCAGAAAGTTCTCATGAACCTGAAGCAATTGAAGACCATGCAGTAAGTTTAAAGGAAAATAAAGACTCTGGCAAACAGATAATATGTCCTGAATCTCCCAAACAGATTCTATCGAAAGTAGGAAAATGTAGTAAGAAGAATATGAAGGTGCAGAAGGCAAAGAAACAGAAGTGTGTACCTGAGCCAACTCCTCTTCTCATAGATGATACGGACCTTCTGGAGACCCCTGTTAAGTTGATCAAAGATGGAAAAGATTGGGCTTTGGTGGCTAGCCCTAATAAGCCACCAACGACGACATGAAAATCATTAGATGGAATTGTCAAGGGCTGGGCAACCCCCTAACAATCCAGGAACTAAGAGCTTTAATTGCTCTTGAAAGGCCCAACTTGGTTTTTCTCATGGAAACTAAAAACAAAGCAACGATGGTAGAAAGAGTATGCAGAAAATTACAATTCTAGCATCTATTCCTAGAAAATCCGACAAGCATAGCAGGGGGATTAGCTATTATGTGGAATGAGGAAGTGGCATTGAAGGTAAAAGATAGTTCCAAGCAGTTTATTAATGTGGAATGCACTGACCCAGACAGCAGATATGTAATGCAGATAACTTTTGTTCATGCATCTACAAATTTTGGTGAGAGGCTGACATTATGGCAAAAGTTGAGGGCCCTCAAGCCTCCTAATTCTACTCCGTGGATTTACATGGGAGATTTTAATGAGATCTTATATGTATGGGAGAAGGTGGGGAAAAGAGAAGCCGATAATAATAGAATTGCAGCCTTCAGAGATATGCTTAATGAGTCTTCCCTAATGAACATTGATAGTCATGGGTGTGCATACACATGGGCAAACAACAGGGAATGGGGAGGATCTTGTTAAAAAACGCCTAGACCGAGTTCTATGTACTTTGGAATGGAGAATCACCTTTCATGAAGCTGAAGTCCAAGCTCTTCCAACTATCGGCTCGGATCACAGTCCTCTCGTACTTCGGTTATACCCTGAAAAAAAGAAAAGAAAGAGAGATTTCAAGATGGAAACATTTTGGGCGGAACATGAGGAGTATCATGAGTTCATACAACAAATATGGAACACAACATCCCTTAACCAGCCCAGTTTCTCAGTGAAACTACATGAGACTTCAAAAGTGCTGGCAAAGTGGAGCAAAGAGAAGTTTGCCAATGCACCGCTGCGGATAAAAGAGCTCAATCAGGCTTTAATAGAGATTACTAATCAACCAGCCCAGCACACTAGCAGGAAGGAAGCTCATAACATCATAAACCAGATAGAAAAATTGAGGAAACAGGAAGAACAATTCTGGGGCATGAGATCGCGTATTAAGTGGCTGTAATGGGGTGATAAAAACACCAGGTTCTTTCATGCAACAACTGTACAACGAAGGCAGAGAAATAAAATTACCATGCTGTAAATGGAAGACCACAGCTGGTGTCGAGATCCTGTAGTACTCAGAAATCATATTCAATCATTTTACAGGAATTTATATAAATCAGAGGGTCCAAGAAACTACCAACCTGTCCTTAATCAGTGCCCTTCTCTAGTAGCCGAGAACATTAGTGAAGAACTGGTGGCTAATCCCACGATGGAGGAAGTTCACGCAGCAGTTTTTCAATTGGGAGCTCTAGAAGTCCCTGGCCCTGATGGCTTCAACGGGCTTTTCTATCAACAATCATGGGATATTCTCAAGTTTGACCTGTTTCAGTTAGTGCATAACTTTTTCCACACAGGTACTCTTGACCCCCACCTTAATCAAACCCATATTTCAATGATTCCCAAAGTCAAAAATCTTGAAATCATTGGCCAATTCAGACCCATTAGCTTATGCAATTTCAGTTACAAAATTATCTCCAAGATCCTAGCAAACAAATTAAAGAAGTGGCTGCCAATCATTATTGAACCAGAGCAGAGCGCCTTTGTTCAAGGCAGACAAATACAGGACAACATATTTATAGTGTAGGAAGTCTTGCATCAGCTGCGCATCACAAAGAGAAAGAAAAAATATTAGGCAATATTAAAACTAGATATGCAGAAAGCATATGACAGAATTGAATGGGATTTTTTACAGGATTGTATGATGAAAATGGACTTTTGTGCAAAGTGGGTGTCCCTAATCATGCAGTGTATTTCAACGGTGTCATTCAGTGTGAAGATTAATGGAGAACCCACCCCATTCTTCTGCCCCTCGAGAGGACTAAGACAAGGAGACCCCCTATCGCCATATTTATTCATCTTAATATCAAATGTATTAACTTGGTTGATGAAAAAAGCAATTGCAGAAGGCAAGGATCAAAGGGATACAGCTCAACAGGTTCTATCCTACGCTATCTCGTTTACTTTTCGCCGACGATGTTATATTTTTTCTGGATGGCACTATTGTGGAATGTTAAAATTTGGCACATATACTTAATTAGTACTGCTATGCATCGGGGCAAGCTGTCAATTTAAACAAATCAGGGGTTTTTTTCAGCAACAACAGTCCCTTACCTCTAAGAAAAAATATGGCCTATGAGCTGAGAGTCCCTATATTTGAGAAAACAGGTAAATATCTGGGTATTCCAACGGAATGGGGTCACTCAAAGAAAGAAATGTTCGCATGGATATTAGCGAGAGTAAATTCAAAGTTAGAGAGCTGGAAAGAAAAGCTTCTCACCAAAGCAGGGAAGGAGATCCTGATTAAAAGTGTTGTGTAGGCCATTCCTACTTACGCAATGTCCATTTTCAAGCTGCCAATGTCTATCTGTCGAGCAATAGAAAGAAGAATAACATCATTTTGGTGGTAGAAAGGAGATTCTCGGCGAGGGACACATTGGAAAAACTAGGAAATTTTAAAAACTCGAAAGGATGAAGGAGGGTTGGGGTTTAAAGATTTGCTAACCTTCAACCGTGCAATGCTTGGTAAGCAAGTCTGGAGATTATCCAATTCTCCAACAGCCCTGTGGAGCAGAGTTCTGAAAGGAGTCTACTTCCCAAATGGCGATCTCTGGACAGCTCGCAAGGGCCAACGACCATCATGGGGCTGGCAAACCTTTTGCTTGAAAGAGACACAATAGAAGCAAATATTAAATGGTCAGTGGGGGATGGAAAATCTATTAAAATTCGGGAAGACAAGTGGTTAGAGCAGGGGGTTATTGGAGGACCAGCAAACCAACCAAAACCTATCTTGGTGTCAGAATTGATCAATGCAGACTCTAGAGCTTGGGAACAACAGAAAATACAACATCTTTTTGATGCAAACATCGCTAATGAGATTTTAGCGATCCCCTTGAGTCAGAACCCTAAGCCGGACAGTTTAGTATGGACAGGAAACAGGGCAGGGAAGTATTCTGTAAAGAGCGGCTACAACAGAGCTTACCCAACAACTCTAAGCACAAACCAAAACAGGGCATCCTGTTCCTTCAAGCCCCCATGAACTTTATGGACTCAAATCTGGAGCCTTACCGTACCCCCGAAAATCCGAACTTTCCTCTGGAGCCTCTGTCAAAATGCCATTCCCACGAGAGAAAATATCTATAAAAGAAAAATAACACCCGACCCGTTATGCCCGTTATGCTACTCGAGAATAGAAACCACAGAACATCTTTTTCTATTGTGCAAATGGACCAAAGAGATCTGGGAGGACCAACGATTCAAGGGCGTCAACACCACAAGCCACATAAAGCGCTTTGATCAGTGGCTGATGGGAGTATTCGGTGCTAACAGTGACTTACCTACATGGGAGCTCATAGGAATGGTCCTCTAGAATATTTAGAAGGCTCGAAACAACTGGATCTTCAGAGCAAAATGCCCATAACCAGCCGATCTACTGGATCTAGCACATGAACAGCACATCACCTTCAGCAGATGGCAAATGAAACAGAACTCAAAACCCCCAAATCGCAGTATACCTGTTTGCTGGAACCCACCGGAACAAAGGGAGATGAAGATGAATGTCGATGCGTCATGGGTTCCAGGCGATTTTATCTGCTCCGTAGCCGGAATCGTGCGGGATTCATCTGGGCAAGTCGTCGAGGGCTTTGTCTCCGATTCTAGGGTTTCCTCTTCACAACACGCTGAAGCTGAGTCTCTGTTGCACGGGATCCTGTACTTGAAAAGGCTTCAGACGCGGCACGTGGGAGGAACTCGAGGTCAAATACTTAAGTGGACTTGTGAAAGTGATTGTTTACCTGTCGTGGACCTGGTAATGGGCCGGGCCAAGCCTCCTTGGAACTTAAGCAAAATTGTGCAAAAATGCAAAGAAGAACTAGCAACGTGCAGAAACGTTACGGTGGTTTATTGTCCCCGAGAAGCAAATAGAGCAGCGGACTGGCTGGCAAGGACTCACCGTGCCAACAAACTTCCTCTAAATTGGTTGACCACCCCTCCTTTACCTCTTTTGGAAATTTTATGTTCGGAATTTTCTCCATCGTTGTCTTGTAAGACTTGTCATGTTCGATGATCGAATAAACTATCTACTTTCGACCAAAAAAAAAAAAAATCCCTATCTTTGATTTGTTGAATTTCCTCAACAATCAACATTACATTATGAAGATGGATTAGCTCTTTTGTGTACATAGGTGACAAATATACAAATTACTCAAACTCACTCCAAAAGGTAAAAATCCACTTTTAGTTTCTAAACATTTGCATAACATTTGTATACTTTCAACCAATGTCCCTTCCACTCCGAATTTAATCAATTGTAGTTGCATGTCCAGTCGGAGACATCACGAGACCGAGTGGGAAAAACTTGTGTCACCATGGGCATGGACTATCAACCAATGTCAAATACAACGACAATAGCCAAACTATGAGCGATCAGATTTCTCGACACAAACACTGTAAATCGAGCATTCCACATAATACTTGTGTCGATTCTGACGAACACATACATTTCGTTCAATGAAATTGATTTGAAATTAGAGGGACTTAATTTGACTAGCTATTGAAGTTTGAGGGCTTGATTAGACCAATGACTTGATTATAAAGATACAAAAATTCAGGGACCATAAATGGAAGTATACCTAGCCTATTTGAGCCAGAAAAAACTGACGTGTTTCTAAAATTTTCTATCTCACAATATGGTCCCAACTTCAATAACATTCAAAGTCAGCAAAGAGGAGGGAATGAAACTTGAAATGGAAAACTCAAATTCAAACAAGGAGGCTAATGGCCATGATTACACTAGAGTCAAGTCAAAGGGCGAGGTCTCTAAACAAGTCCTTCAATTCAATGGTTTTTAGATTTTTCACCCCAATTTTTGCACAACCGAAAGTTCAACACGACGCCCCCAGGTAATTTGGTTTATGGACGGACTAAAAACAATAATGATCCAGGCAGGGGTCAAAATCGAAACGCCAAAAAGTGGTGGGCCAAGAAGAAAGGCCTTGAGAAGATGGACATCTAGCCCCAAGTCCAGTCCATCACGAAAAAATGGCTGCCTAATAACCCAACATCCCTCAGGTCCCTTCTCAATTCAGCTCCACAGATTGTGACAGGATTCTAATTTTGGCCCGACCACATCTTCTAGTCCCTCTAATTCTCGCTTTCAGTGCAACTCGATCCCCCAGCTTTCTATTTTGCTTGACTGATCCTTCTAAATTGCCCCCTTTACGTAATCAAGTCCTTCTACCTAACGTAGATAACATGTTAACGTGTTGATTTATTGTTTATTTTGGATTGATCAAAGTTTTAGCTCTCTAAGCTCTTGTTAGTTTATGTAACATTTCTTTGACAGAATACTTGAATAATAAACCATGTTCTCATTTTGTGAGATTTTGTGGAATCACGCTAATTGTTCTAAAAGCTTAGGCTAATCAATGAATGAATGGTTTATTATTTAAATATTCTAACACTTCCTATCACATTCAATTTAGTCTTTTTACTTAATAGTAAGTGTGGATATTTAATTGGAGAGGCAAATGAGACTCGGAAAGATTCAAATTCAAGACATGCAACTCTAATACTATATGAGATTTTCACTATTTTAAAAATGTTTTTTAAAATAATTGGTAATGATCCTATACAATCTCACACTCATGAATATTAAGCAATATTCTTTTAAAATGAATTGCTTCAACTCCATAGTTAATAAGATTATGTTCTGCCTATAAGAATTATTGTTTGGCCCACATGATTTTATTAATTAACTGTTTAATAAATATTTAATGCTAAAATGTATTGGCTATTAGAAGTTGCAACTCTAACAAAATGATATAATCCTCATCAAGAAGTTATTGTTCTTCCAAAGAAGTGCGACTCATAAGTTAAAAGGCGCTTTAATGGAAGGCAATTATTAATGGTATGTATAAATAAGAGTATGGTCCTTCTCTCCACGCACAACGTGAAAAAGAACTTGTATTTAATCATCCATCAAACGTAATACATTAAGGAAAGTGTGGGTTAAGGGAGAGAAATCAGATTTTTCATCTCTTTGTTTTTCCATGACAAATTTTTTCGAGGGTTTTGCTATGGATAAAAGTATGTTTTCATTCCTCTTATCATGAAAATCATGAAAATCAAATATCCTTTATTTTAAATTTTCAGTATTATAGAATTAATCGCTTACAATTGGTATTACATTATCGCTTGTTTTCATGTTATCTGCCTATTGTTGAAATGTTTTCGGAGGGGTTTTGTCCTAGGAAATCCAAATGACGAAAGGCGCGGCAGAAACAAGGCGAGAAAATGAAGAAAAATAGTGAATAGGCGCCAAGGGGGGGAAGGCACGTGGAATACACATGCCCCACCCACGCACTGAAGGGTCAGGCACGTGGAACCCACACACCACACGCCCATACGTGCACTAGAGGCCTTGGTGCATGTCATCCACATGCTCGTGGATCTGACGTGTGCCTTGCATGCACCTTTCTCAAACGAAGGAAAGAGACAAGTTTCCGCAATAAATGCTAAGAGAGCGTGCGAGGAGCATGCCGGCATGAATCCACCCCTCCACATGCGCCCCGGATCACCCAATATTTTCTCGGCCGTCCCCGTAATTATGGTTTTACTCTTTCAACCTGTTATTGATTTCCTGCCCCTCTCTTTCGTTAGATAATCACACTTCCGCCCTCCTTGGTGGTTACTTATGTTTTGGCCCCATTTGCTGGATAATTACGATTTTGGTCTAGTTGATTATTTATCATTTTGCCATTGGATGTTTAATTTTTGGTTCTGCCCCTTTGGAATTATGATTTTACAATTTTACATTTATGCTTCAATTATGGTTTTGCCCTTAAGGGCTATTTGATGAATGTTTGTGCTTTACAATATTAAAAAATTCAATTAAGAATAGTTTGTTAGTCACCAAAACGGTGAAACCTTAAGTTTTTTTGAATCTTTAATATTGTAAATTGTTTTATTCAATTACCCATGATAAATTGATGCTATGACCGATATGTTACATATCATTATTGATGTCATGAGTATATTGAAGCTCATTTATCATAAGAACTTAGGTATTAACCCAAAGGTCAGTCAATGTCTTATAATTCATGGATATAATAGTTGGTAATTAATACGTCTTGTCAGATTTGTTTGCATAACCAAAGATAGCAAATAAAATTTAGTGAGATATATTTATAGTTACCAAATAGAAGTTATTAGCATAATTATGGTTTAATATATGTTTGTATATTATAGGATCGCCTGAAGGAGAACTATGATGTACATGGATTGTTTAGTTTGAATTTGATTAGGTGATATTATCAGAGCGTTAATGTATGAGTATTTCCTTGCATTTAAAGTATATGTACCCATTTCACATTTCGTATGTTCCTTTATTCAATAGAATGAATTTCTCTGATCGGAGTGAACATGTCAAGTTTCACTTAGATATCCTAGACTTTGATTTGGCACTTCAAGTTAAAAAACCAGTTGTTATTATTAATGAGAGTAGCGATGATGAAAAATCTTTCCATAAAACTTGGGAAAGATCGAATAGACTATACTTAATGTTCATGCGAATGACAGTAGTAAATAACTTAAATATTACTCTTCCCAAAACTAACAGTCCTAAGGAATCTATGAAATTTGTATTATGTTGCATTAAATTTATATACTCAATACTCTAAGTTCAATTATGTGTTTATGATATTTCTTGTTTTCTATTTAGTACATTATGAAAATAAATGAATGTTAAATAGGATAGTCTCCAACAGAGACATTATGGTTGGACCATTATTATACTTATCATTTATGGATCATGTTAAGTAGAGAGCTATAATTATAGTAAACGGAAGAGATTATGTCGATTAAAGACATACAACGTCATGACTCACATTAGTTTTCTTTACTTAATTATGATTATTATATGATGCCAATTTAAGAAAAATTTTAGCATAATGTTGTTGTGCACATTATGGTCTTTATTAAACCATGAAAAGAAGGTCATATGAGCCAAGTGGGAAAATATAAGAATTATTAGGCCCACATGATTTTATTCATTAATGGTTTAATAAATATTTAATGCTAAAATGTATTAGTTATGAGAAGTTACGATTCTAATGAAAGGGTACAATCTTTATTGAGAAATTACCATTCTTCCGAAAATGTATGACTTCATGAAGTTAAAAAACGCCTTGATCGAAGGCACCTATTGATGGCATGTATAAATAAGAGTTTGGTTCTCTTTCCACTCATGACGTGAAAAAGAACGTTGTATTTGATATTCCATCAGACATACATTGAGGAAAGCGTGGGTTAAGGAAAGAAATCAGTTTTCTTCATCTTTTAGTTTTTTCGCAACAAATATTTTCAAGGGTTTGGCAATGGATAAAAGTATGTCTTTATATTTTTAATCGTGAAAATCATGAAAATCAAATATCTCTTGTTTTAAATTTTCCGCATTACAGAATTATGTTATTGCTTATACTGCCATCCCAATTCATAGTTCTTTAACCCCCCTTATTTCACCTGCGACATTAATACATTTTTTGCAAAACAAACGAAACTTTAGTTTGTAAACATGCGCATACTATCAATCAAAGTCACTCTTGCTTTGAATCTAATTAATTAGAGTTGCATGTCAAGTCAAAGGCATCATGAGCCCGAATGAGAAAAACTTGTGTGGGCGTGGACTATTGACCAATACCAAACACAAAGACCGTAGCCAAACTTTGAGCAATTGGATTTCTTGACATAGATACTTATAATCGAGCATTCTACATCATACTCATATCGATTCTGACAAATGCTTCCGCTCTATTCAATGAAATCAATTTGAAATTAGGGGGACTTGATTTGATTGGACCACCAAAAAGCTCAATGACTCGATTGGAAAGTTGTGGAAATTCATAGACCAAAAGTGGAAATATACCTAGCTTATTTGAGCCAAAAAAACCGACGTGTTTGTAAATTTTTCTATCTCACAATATGTTTCCGATATCAATTACATTCAAAGTCTGAAAAAAGGAGGAGATGAGACTTGGAATGAAAAACTCAAAATCAAATGAAGAGGCTCACGACCATGATTACATGAGACTCAAGGGCAAGGTCTCTAAACAAGTCCTTCATTTCATTTCAATGGTTTTCAGATTTTTTTTGCCCCAATTTTGCATAATCCAAAGGCAAGTTCAACACCACGCCACAAGTAATTCAATTTATGGATGAAAAGAATAAGGAATCTGTTCATTAGTAATTCTAAAACTTTTTTTATGAAAATGCAATTGATTGCTAAAACTTTCAAATGGTACAATTAAATTCTAAAACTTATCAAATTGTTGCAATCGAGTCCTTTAATTAATTCTGTCTAACTCAATTGACAAAAATACTGACATAGCTTAATATTTCCCTTCTCCTACGTGGTTTAGTGTTTTCTCTCTCCTATGAGGCAATGACGTGGCTAAAACACAAAACATAAAGCTAAAACAATATCGTTTTGGTTGAAATTTGATTAACCCTCCCTTAGATTGGTCGGCCCTCGCCTACTGTCAACGAGCGTTGGTAGGGCAATTATGACAGTGCCCTCGCCACCTTCGTTTTCTTCTTCTTCTTCTGTTTTTTGTAATAAAAAAATTAGTTTTTTTACTTAATTTAAAAAAATTGTATTAAAAATCATATTTAGACTAAAACAACGTCATTTTGGTCTTGTGCTTTGTGTTTTAGTTATGTCAACATTTTCCGCTAGTCAAGTTAGACGGAAGTTAATTAAAGAACTCGATTGCATCAATTTGATAAATTTTAAGACTTGATTGCATATTTTGTAAAATTTAGGATTAAAATGCACTTTCATGATAAATTTTAGGAATTCTAGTAAATATGTCCCAAACAATAAAGATTGAGGTGGGGGTCAAGATCAAAATACTCAAAAAATAGTGGGCCAAAAAGAAAGGCCTTGAGAAGATCTATATTTAGCCCTAAGTCCAGTCCATCACAAAAGAAATTGCTGCCTATAACCCAACATCACTTAGGCCCCTTCTCAAGTCAGCTCCATAGATTATGATTGGGCCTAATTTTGGCCTGACCGCATCTTCTAATCCCTTTGATTCTCGCTCCAACTTTCTATTTTGCTTGACCAAGCCTTCCAAATTGTCCATTTTAGGTAATCAGGTCCTTTTGCCTAACATAGATGACACATTGACGTGTTAATTTATTATTTTTTTTGGATCAATCGAAGTTTTGGCCTCTGGACTCCCCTCAATTACGCAACATCTCTCGAAAACCAATTGAAATTCTTTTAAAATGAATTATGTTGAAGTCCATAGTTAATAAGATTATGTCCTGCCATCCCAATTCGAAGTTCTTTAACCCCCATCACTTGACTTATGACATTAACATCAAGTGCCTTTCGCGGCAAAATGAGCATATATAATTTCACACGCAGTAGGTCATGACTTGTAATATATCGATCTAATTCTTATTCTCGACATTTTCAAAGAGTTATGAAAATAAAATTTTCTATTTTACATGCTGTGAGACAATTGTCCTGTAATAAAGCCAAAGGCTAGATCCCAATCCATCCATTGTCCACTCAACAAAGTGGATCCAAAACCACTCATATGAAAGTGGAAATAAATCCTCTCTCTCTCTAATCGACTCGCCCCTCAATCAACGGCTGCCATTTGCAATGCTGAAAATCAACGTCCAAAAGGCCTGCTCTGTTCATCAAAACGTCCGCCGTCCACGTGGCAATGGCACCACCAACAGCTTTTGTCAAATCAAACCTAAGAAAGAAAGAGAAAAATTAGAAAAGTCAGCCCTGTCAATCTAACGTCACGTTCGTCCGGAAGACGTCACTATCAAAAACACATCATCCACAATTACTCCCTACCAAACATACATTATGTTGAATCGGTACCCACCTAATCGCGAAGCATGCCGGGGAACGCGGTCGTTGCTCGTGCAAGATCGCGTCTGCTCGATTTTGGGAAAAAAATGGTCTATAAAATTTATCAAGATATTGAGAGACTGACTTGTCATTCGATAATTAATCAATTTCGTGTTTGATGAAATTAATGTCATTGGCACAATTGTTGAGTTCTGACTTAATTAATCAAATCTCATCTGAATAATAGGGAAAAGATTAATGATTTATCTAATTCAATCGAATATCCAACTAATGAAAAATAAAAACCCTTCTAAATAACTTTAAATCACATTTAAAACATAGCCAACTATATATCGTTAAGGTTTGCGGATTATATGCGTGGCTCTCCGTTAGGAAAGAGAGTAATTTCGATATCGCACTTTCAGCTAATATTTTAGAAAGATCATATCATCATTTTTAGCACCTCAACTCCTCATCAAAAATTAAATTTCAGCCCGCTATTCTCTTCTTTCTTTTTTGCCCATCGAAATCATTTTTCAACGCGTGTGAAACGACAGGCACGTGCGACGACGGGAACCCGGGCGCCGAGCTGAGTCGTTCGCGAGTTCGCAACTCGTGACTCTGCGCGCGCTCGAGACTCGGTTAATGGCGTGACGTGTCAGACCCGACCGTGGATGAAACCGATTGAACGAGCAGCCTATCCTCGGAAGATGACGTGTCGTGGGCTCCGTAAAAGGCGTTTGACTCGGTCCGGTCCACTCAGTGAGTGGAACCGGAACTTCCTCCTCCACCTTGATGAGCGCCGTTAAAACGGTCTTCCTCGGTTGCTTCGTTTTTTCGCTATGTTGCTCCCGCGACTGGCTCTCCCCCCAGAATTAGGCCGCATTTATGTTGTCATAGAATTACGGAAATACCCTCCTGCCTTGTTTATCAAAGTCGTTAGTTCCATAAATAGACTCCGTCAAGTAAGGCCTTACGCGTTTTTAATCTATCGAATGAGTAAATCGGATAAAAAATAATCCAACTTGAATCGACGAAGTTTAAATTGTTTATACTCATTTACATGCAATATAAATATAATGACCTATGCTTGACTCGACATATATTGATATAACACTAGGAAAAATTGAGGTGAGCGAGCATGAGATGAGCGATGAGCGAGCGAGAGAGAGAGTGAAGAAAGAGTAATAGAGATTTATTGAATTTAAGTAAATTACGAACTCATTATTTACCTTGTTTGAAAAGTTGTAAATCCATGTAACACTCATATTATTTTTAGTTTTTACCATTCTAAAATCATTTATAACTTATTTACTGAATATCACTGATACAATAACTCATTCTATCAAATATATGTTAAGAAATGAATATTATTTACATGTGTGGAAGCTATTTATTATTTGAATTAATGATAATGGGGTCGTGGCCTTTGAATATGGGAATTTTTTATTAATTTCTATAAAAATGCTTTTAAAAGGATTTCCACTTTCGAACAAAAAAAGGGGTTTCCAATTTGCTCAATTTGAAAATGGGGTTTTTCTTAATGAAAATGCAATTAAATACCCTTTGTTAAAAGAATTATGAAAAGTTCTTGATGGTGAAGCTTGTCCAGGAAATTTCCTCTATTTTTCCTTTGATATAAACACATCGGGAGTTCCCTTATTGGTAGGAATTGAGGTAGGGAATGGTTATGTTTTTCCCTCTGGTCTTTTGCGCTACTCTTTATAATAGGAATAATTATCGATTTAATCATAAATTTATTTATGAAGACAAATTCAGTTATAAATATTTTAATTTTATTATTATGAAGCTAAAAGTTCGATGAAAATTTCAATATAGTTCATCTAGTCAATTGTAACTGAAAAATTAAACAGTTTAAAGCAAACTGAATTCGCATAAGTGCGATAAGGTCAGGAATGGACCGGCAATTTTCCCGGTCATTGCGATTCAAAGGTCTCATGATGCAAAATGAAACGTGGAGGGCAAGGTGGGGAGCGGCAGTTTTGGTCAAGATCAATCGGGAGAAAACACGGGGAAAAGAGAAGGAGGTGAGGGAGCGGGGGGTGGGGCCCACCTGAGATCATCGTTGGGGCCGGCGGCGACAAGGACGTGTATTTTCGTGAGTATCGAAATCGCCGGACTGGGTCGGGGCTGACCGGGCCCGTTTTCGCAACCGAACCCGTTCCCTCCCTCCCCCGAAAAGGGTCTCCATGTCCTCACGTCTTTGACTCCTTCCCTGTTTCGTTGTTTATTTTAGATATTTCGAGGATTTCAATGTGCGTTTTTTATTTTTATAATATTTTCGTTTGTTTTTTTTTTTTTGGGTTATAAAATGGGAGAGGATTTAAAACCCCCTTCTCCCCCAATACTCTCCGCCCATTAAACCCCCCCGCTCCGATTTCGCCGCTCTCTCTCTCTCTCTCTCTCTATCTCTCTCTCTTTCTCTCTCCATGCGCGTCTCTCCATCGTAAGGGACAAAGCTTCGCCTCGCCTCGCCACCCCGTCTCGTTCCCGATTCCGCCATGGAATTGACGATCAATGACCCCCCGGCCATTGACGTTCAATCCCCCGCCTCCGGGTCCGACCTCGCCGGCGGCGGCGAGCTGCCCCCTCCGCCCGACGGATTCTGCGAGGTGGATCTGTCCCCCCGGCCGGATGAGGAGCCGCCTAGCGGGAACCCCGGCGATCCCGCGATCCGGGAGGACCCCGCCTCCGAAGAAGCCGACGACGCTGGCGGTGCCGGCCCCGCCAGAGAAGCGGCTCCGGCTTCGCCGCCTGCGACGGATGAGTCGGAGGAGGACCGAGACGCGGAGGCCGAGGATCACGAGCGTGCGGTTGGTAACGGGGCGATGGTCGCCGGCGGCGTCGGCGGCGCTGACGTGATCAGCGTGATCCAGCCTCATTCGCAGCTCCCGAAGCCGGAGGCGCCGCCGATGTCGCGCTCTCCGCCGCGGGACGTCGACACCGCCGCCGCCATATTGGGCCGATCGCAGTCCACGCCGGGTGGGCTCCCGGCGGTCGACATGCCGGCCATCGGGAAGTTTATCCGGGACCGGAGCAACAGCTTCTCCGCCGCGATCGTGAAGCGGCTGTCGTCTCTCAAGGAGATGGGGAGCGATGACGACGGCGGCAAGGGCGATTCCGATTTCAAGCCCAACGGTGTGACGGAGATCAATCTCTCGGGGCTGAAGGTGGTGGTGAGGCTGAAGACGGAGGAGCAGCCGGCGAAGGAGCTGCGGGGCAGGATCAGCTTCTTCTCGCGGTCTAACTGCCGGGACTGCACCGCGGTGCGGTGCTTCTTCCGGGAGCGGGGGCTCAAGTTCGTGGAGATCAACGTGGACGTGTACCCGCAGCGGGAGAAGGAGCTGGTCGAGCGGACGGGGAGCTCGCAGGTGCCGCAGATCTTCTTCAACGAGAAGCTGTTCGGCGGGCTGGTGGCGCTGAACTCGCTGCGGAACAGCGGGGGGTTCGAGCAGCGGCTGAGGGAGATGCTCGCGGGGAGGTGCTCCGCGGGGGCGCCGGCGCCGCCGGTGTACGGGTTCGACGACCCGGGGGAGGTGGAGGAGGAGGGGCGGGCGGACGAGGCGGTGGGGATCGTGAGGGTCTTGCGGCAGCGGCTGCCGATCCAGGACCGGCTGATGAAGATGAAGATCGTGAAGAACTGCTTCGCCGGGGCGGAGATGGTGGAGGTGCTCATCCACCACCTGGACTGCGGCCGGAAAAAGGTGAACCCGCTCTCTCTCTCTCTCTCTCTCTCTCTCTCTCTAGACTGTTACTGGGTGTCGCACGTGCGCCGAGTTTGTTGAATCACGTGAGGGTCGTGGTGTCGAAACTAGAACTTACCGGGGATTACTTGCTTAATTAAGAAGGGATTATAGTTGGCAGATTATTTAATTCCGCGTCGCTAAGTAATATCCCGCTTTTAAGTCGCTAGCAACGGGCGGTCAACCGCATCTCCGCGGGGACCGTAAGTGCAAAGTCAAACGGCAGTGCGAAATGACCATCTCACCGCCCACCCCTCTTGGCTTCATGATGGTTCTCGCGAGCCAGTGGGCATGATGGTGGTCGAGTGGAAAAAGGGAAGTTTGCACCTGCGGACGTGGTGTAATAATCACTTCGTCGTTTTCTAGAATGTCACTTTTTGGCGAGGCATTTTTGCTAATTCGCTGGTGACCCTTTTCCCCTCATTTCCGAATTCGGGAATTCTCGCATCAATCTCGGGGGCAAAGTTGAAATCGAGAGTGGAATGATTAGATTCGTAGTTTTGGAGTAAAGTTGACGTTACCCATGAAATATTTTCATTCACACAATCTAGAAAACTGAGGGGTTAGAGTAATATCACATCGCACAATTAGAGTAATGGCGTGATGTGGTTGACAGGACTTGCGGGCACCTTAGGACAATCCGTGGCTTGAAAATATGAGCTGTCTCTTTCATAATATACATAATGGAGTGTCCCGAGGGGCACTAATAGCGTCGTCCAATTTTGTAGGAGTCACCAAATATGCGCTTGTGGCGCGTATTGAAGATCTTGTCGACTTCGATAGGGTACACCCCCCAAAAAAGTGGGAGACAATGAGATGGGGCTTAGGCAGTTCACATTGTTTTGTTGGGGTGTGGTTGCACGACCGCAGCGTCGCTCACCGAACTCAAAACAAAATCGTACAAAACTAGATTCAAAGCACCGAGTAGATGGCGGATGGTTGAGGGTTCTTCGATCTTCAGTTGAATGTCCGTTGTTCCATTTTTTATATTTATTTTTCGGGTCGTGCTTCGGTCAGTTGTCTTAGCGAATTAATTTCGGACCCATTGAAATCAGCCTCTCGGTATGTTTTGAATCCTTCTTCTAGACGAATCCGATGATATCTTTTTTGTCTGGTAACCGATAAAGAACTTTTAAGACTTTATCTTTTTAACGACCGCAAAAGGCGAAAAAGCAAATAAGGGATTTTGTCGTCATTTCGTCAGCCTTTTTTTTGGAGGGTCGCCCCGTGAGCTGAAATTATTGCTTTGATCGAGGATGAAAAAGTTTAAAAAAAGATGGAGTAGGAGCCCCCGACCACGTGACGAGGAATGATACCTTTGGACGTCGGAGGTCGGACCGTTGGAAGCATTCAAAACAGTTGTTTCTGTCGGGTCCATGTTATTAACTTTCCCAGTTCCACAGTCCCAAAGCCTTGGCTCCCTCGCACTGGCAAAAGCGACCCTTTGACCTTGAACTGTTCATGCTTTCTTTTGGGGCCTAATAGTGTTCAAAGGCTTCGGTGTCTTCCGTTCTTCAACGTATCTATTAATACCCGTTGGGGGAAACTGTCCAGAATGATTTTTTTAACTGTTAATTACGGTATACTAAGCTTAATTAGCATTTTTCACGGGTTGCATATAGTAATGTGCTGTTGTAGTTGACTGGAACCAAAGTGAATCTTCAGTAACTTCCTGAGAAGTTTATTAGTAGATACTGCTTGACTGCTCATAACTTGCCTTTGTGTTAATTCTTAGAGATGTCCTAATTCCATGTGAGTTTACGAGAGGGTCTCCATTTAATCGTAACATACTCGCACGTGTCATGAAATGAAGGTCTTATCTCTTGTGTGTCTAACGAGCCCAGTCAAAATTCTCTCTCAAAATTGTTGCAGCTGTTGGTGATTTCAAATAGAAGAAAAAAGTTGGATATGTCATATGTGGGTCACAATACAGACGTTATTAATCAACTTTCATGCTTGGATATTAGTGACCCTTTGCATCGTTTGACAGTAAATGATTCAAAGCAAGCCTCAAATTTTGTTTCCTTTCAATATGAATTTAGCTAACCTTCTAATTGTTATCATCAAGCAGTTAGAAATATTGCAAACAGATACAACTGGAAGCAATAGTTCAACTAAGGTGCAAAAGAAGTATAGGAGATCTTTGTGTGTTTAGACCTTATGCAGCTATGCTCTAACATTGCTACTAAGGAAATGCATATATATCCCATATAGTTGTAATGTGCTTAGCTGAAAACATGTATGTTTGTTTCTGATCCATCAAAGCTCCCCCAAAACTGTCCTTAATTCGTTGTTTAGTTTCTTGCTGTCTAATTTTCTCCTCTGTTGCACATGGTAGGCTGTTGAGATTGGAAAGAAGTTGGCCAAGAAACACTTCTTCCATCATGTATTTGGGTAAGTGGATTTTGCAGAAACAGCTAGGTTGATGATCCTATCCATCTGCCTTAAACTCAATAGTTTCTTTGGTATTTCTGCTACTGCAGGGAGAATGATTTTGAAGATGGAAACCACTTCTATCGTTTCATTGAGCACGAACCATTTATTCCCAGATGCTACAATTTCCGAGGATCTACAAATGATAGCGAACCAAAGCGAGCAGCTGAAGTTGGCTTGAGGATGACCAAGATAATGTCTGCCATACTCGAGTCTTATGCTTCTGAAGATAGGCGCCATCTTGATTATGGAGCCATAAGCAAAAGTGAAGAGTTCAGAAGGTACATCTATTCCGTGACATTCATTTATCTTAAATTAATAAATAATACATTCAGTCTCAAAGTATCCATTAGCCTTAAAGAATCCGTTAGCTCTGATCATTGAAAGATTAAAGTATATCTAACCATCTGTATTGATGCTGACTAAACTTATGAATGAGAAAACTGAGACTTAACAGGGCTTAAGTTGTTGCCAGAGGTCAAAGTACCAGCACAGTTAGCATTTCCTTAATAAGGAAAGAGAGCTATCTTTTGTGCGAAAAAACAACGATTTTAGAGATGTTTAAAGGAACTAAACCCAGAGGCTGCTATTGAGCTGGTGATGATCATATATTGACAGCAACTCATATTTCACCTGAAGCATGGCAATCGAGTTCTTTGTGCCTTTGGCTTCCATGCGTTGTGTTCCCTCACTCTTAGGGCAATAAGTTAACAAGTTTCAAACATAGAAAAAGTTTACAGTTCCTCTTTGAGACGCATTAAAATAAAATAAAAAATTCACATAACTTTCTGTCCATTTGATCTTATTTGTCTGGAGTAGGTTCTCCCAGCTACTTTATCTGACATTGGGTTTCCGTCTGCTCATGAATTGCTCTAGTATAATCTTAAGCTGTGCAAAAGTAACAATTATATCCAAGAAATGCATATAGGATCATTATTTCACCTTTGCAAGTACGGATAAATTCCTGGTTGTAAAAGGTAAGAAACTCTCGTGTAGAGTTTATATATAAAGGTAAAAGCCATCCTCACATAGGGGAATTATACTCTCTTTCTTTTTCTTGTAATAGACTCTGCTTTTCGTCTTGCATTCTATAGAACTTCCATGAACATAAATGAGGGTCTGTCACCGTGACATACATAACTAAACCTTCCTTTGTACCAAATGCCAACATTTCGTTCAATAGTGCTCTTGTACTTTTTCCATAACAACTTTCATGGATTTCTCCTCATTATATAAAGCTATATGCAGAAGTTGTCCATCCATTATTAAACTTCTTATAAAAGGCCAATAGACTGCTGCTTATAGGCATTTTGTTAATTTCTATTTTCCCTCCTCATTTCCTAATACTAATGGTATGCAGATACGTGAATTTGTCTCAAAAACTTCACCGGGTGGACTTACTGGAACTCTCACCCGATGAAAGGCTGGCGTTCTTCTTGAATTTGCATAATGCCATGGTCATTCATGCTGTGATAAGGGTTGGTCTACCAGAAGGAATCATGGATAGGAGATCTGTTGACTCTGACTTCCAGTACATAATCGGCGGGTATCCATTCTCCCTTAGCACGATAAGAAATGGAATACTGAGGATCAACCGGAGACCTCCTTACTCGTTGGCCAAGCCCTTTGGCACTGGAAACAGGCGCTTAGAGGTAGTTGGTGCCTTCACATAAGCAAGTTCATATCACATATCGTGCCGAGATTAACTGTTTGGTTATACGATAGCGGTTGTACTTGCAGATCTTGATTTAGTGTCGGAAGAAAAATCTTCTAACGGTTAGTTCATATGCTTGCAGCTCACTGTTCTTAAAGTAAACCCCCTCATACATTTTGGTCTTTGTGACGGCACGAGGTCGAGCCCAACCGTGAGATTCTTCTCTCCTCAAGTAGTCGAATCTGAACTCAGAAGTGCCGCCAGAGAGTTTTTCCAGAATGGCGGGGTTGAAGTGGACCTGGAGAAAAGGACACTTAAACTCACTCGAATCATGAAGTGGTACGTGACCTCTATTTAGCCCTTCGTCCCGTCTGCACTTTACTTCAAAACGGCATCTCGAACGTGACACGTTCTGTGCGCGCCTTTCAGGTTCAGCGCCGATTTTGGACAGGACAGGGAAATCCCAAGGTGGATCCTCAGCTACTTGGACGCAACCAAGGCAGGTCTTTTGACGCATCTCCTGAGCGATGGCGGTCCCATTCATCTCACCTACCAAAACTATGACTGGTCTGTAAATTCCTGATGCAACCGGCAACATTCTTGTGGATAGAAAAACGAAGAACGCTAAACTTATAAATCACATTGAGAGATGATTAAAGTTGAGGTGATGCCAATTACATGCTGTATATATCTGAATTTTTTGCGAGTTCATCCCGAGCCATTAAAATGGAAATTCGAGGATACAGTATAGGTATATGCTTGTTTGTCTCAACCGGCGCGCCAAAGATGACAAATTGTCGTGCTTTCTTACTCTTTTTCCCGGCATATGGGGCTTTGTTTGTAATGTTCGGTGATTAGACTTGCGAAGAACAAAGTCTAAACTGTTTGAATGATTTGTGCCTTTGAAGTTGACAATTTGCACTATGAGATGGGGATTGTGTGGATCGCGCTGGTCACAACACATTGTCAAGCTATTTTGGTGCCGACGTTGATGATTGAATATGAATCTCTTGGTAAATATGTATGGACTGAATGGAGAAAATATGACGAAAAAGGAACGAAGTGAGACGGTCGCCAAGCACTTAAGCTGGCAAATTACTTCAGAGTATCTACCTCAAGTGCTTTGAAAAATAAATGAAAATGTCATAAAGATTCTCAAACTGGTATTTGAAGACACGTTTACTTAAACATATTTTTTGTCTCACAAAAAACTCGAACGGGTATCCCATAACACATTCAAGTCAAACTAATTTTCTTCTAAAAAGAAATTATAAGGTGATAACTCAATGACATATTTAAGTTGAACTAATTATTATCTCATAAAAAAAATTCCAAATTTTTAAACATGAATTTTTTCAAATTCGGTGTATCATTATCCAAGTTGGATTTGAGTGAGTGTTAAATGCATATATAGTTTAATGGGATGATGAGGGGTATTGCATAATAATTTGGGTTTCTTTTGTGAAATGAAAATTCGATTGGGATAAATACAACACAGTGTCTTTTCGAAATTTTATGTAAGACGAAAATCAGTTTTGGGATAGATTTATGATGGGTACCAGGTTGAGAATTCTAATCGTATGAACCAAAAAGAATAACGAAAGGTTGTTTTGACAACGTACCTCGACCCTATGATAAAAAAAAAAGAAAAAAAGCAAAAGGATAGAAGAAAGTAAATAATCGGATCCGGGCCGGATGATTCGGCCCAAAAGACTCCCCCCAACCAAATCCATTCCCGCCAAAACAACGAACCCGATGGAGGGAAAATAGCTTCTGGACGGCGACTCTGAATTTTCGATAGAAACCCCCCCCAAAAAAAACTGCGACGGAATCACCTAGAGAGAGAGAGAGCCAAATCGGAGATCCCCGTCGGAAAAAATGGCGGCCGCCGGAAAATCAGCGCCGACGGGGTGCTACAAGTGCGGCCTGCCGGGCCACTGGTCCCGCGACTGCACGGCCGATCCCGTCCAGAGCTCGAGCCCTAACCCTAGACCTACGCTCCCTCCTTCTTCTTCGTCGATCCCCCGTTCCGGCGGCGCAGCAGCAGCAGCTCGGGCCGCGGGCTCCGAAGACAAGCCGGCGAAGCCGAAGAAGGTCCCCGTGAAGCGGCCCAAGCTCACGCCGGAGCTCCTCCTCTCCGACGACGGCCTCGGTTACGTCCTCCGCCACTTCCCTCGCAACTTCAAGTACCGCGGCCGCGGCAACGAGGTCCTCTTTCTCTTCCGGTCATGATGTTTGTCCTCCAAAGCCGGTGCTCGGCAGTCTGCCTTTCAATTTCGCGTTGAGTTTCTGTGAGGAAGCGCCTAGCAGATTTTTAATAGCATTGACTGCGGATCCAATGTGCTTATCGCTTTCTCTGTCATCTTCTCCGTCACGCTTTCCATTGTTCTGATGCCCATTTCTTATATCCCGAATAATGCCTGAGACATGATAGAAGAAAGGAGATAGCAAGTTAATTCAAACTATATTACTTTCTCCGGTTCACTTCAGAGATGGGTCTGACCGAAGTTGCTGTCAATGAACTTGCAAATTACAGGATCATGTGTATGTGGCATTCCTTAAAATCATTCACGAGTTAAAATTTACTACTGAGGGATTTTGGGTCTCCTAAGATTTAACATTCCTACTTCTGTAGCGAACATTATAAACCATAGAAATATATATAGTCCTACTGCAGATGTTTTCAATCACCCACTCGCTAATTGCATTACATATTTATAGGTAAGTTATGTGTTGTTTCAGTTGAAGATATCACATATGACTGCAGCAATGGCGTCCATGCTACGTGAACATTTATCATGTATTCATCTGTAATGCTCTCCATAATTGGCTTCCATACTTCCAAATTTTGATAGAGAGGGCTGATCATTAATTTGTAATTCTAATGACCAGAAAGAGTGAACCTTTGCTAGAGCAACACAAGAATCAAGTGATAACTGATATCCACATTCGATTTTCATCAAAATAACTAACTGCAAACTTATCTTCCCGATATTAGCATTGTAATTCTCATATCCTGTTTTGTTCATACGGGAAGTAGAATTTTTGCGGGCAGAGAGCCAGGTAAAATATTCTTTCAGTCAGTTTCCCCTAGCTCAAAATTCTGGTTATCAGCTAAGTAGTGCAGAAGTATTTTTGAAGTTACAATTTAGATCATTGTCAATCCGCATTCCTGTTGTTTTCTCTCATTTTATAACCTTCACTTCTTTGATTAGATGATGATATTTTGAGCTGTTTCTGTCTGTCTACTAGAATATATTTTCGACTTTAAAAAATTATCACAATGCTCTTTTTCAAGATTTGCAGGTTAGCGATCTGGGAAACTTAATTGGCATGTACCGGGATTGGCACTCTCATTTGATTCCCTATTACTCATTTGATCAGTTTGTTCATAAGGTAGAACAAGTGGCTGCCACAAATCAAGTAAAGGTAATTGATCCAAAAGAACTTCGAATTAGAGATGAGAACTAATTCTTGTACTCAATCCGAATTTTACAGGGTTATGTAACTTAGTTTATTGGCACTATTGTCTAACTGAGTCAGATACTAATATAAATATTCCTCTTTTTGGCGAATCTGGACTGTCTTCTTTGTCAGCATCCTTTAATACGCTGTTCTTAGTCATTTCAACCTTGAATTATTGGAAAGAGCCTGATAAATCAAGCCATAAAAAACCTGTTAGGCTTACTTAACTAGCACTTATTCTCTAATATGCTATTCTTGATTACTTCTATCTTGAATTAATGGAAAGACCCTGATAGATCAAGCCGTAATAAAATGTTAAGCAGACAAGAACCCTTTCCAAAGTAGGAAGACGTTGTCTGCCTTTGAATACTTTTAATTGATCTCAGAAATCACATGGCTCTGTGGAATTATAGATTGCGGTCTGATCACTTGATGGTTAGTGATCTAATTTCAAGGTGCCTAGAAAGCCAGTTGATTTTATTCTGCCACGATTGTCTGTCTAGTACGTCCACAAACATAATTGGCCAGTGTGGGTTGCGGAATTTCTTTTTGGAGCAGTGCTACTTGTTTAAATAAAGTTATGGCTTCTAATTCATAATGTGCAAAAGTCCACTTTCTTCACATTTTCAATCGTCTTTGTCATTTGTTTTTGGCTGTGCTGAGATCAACTACTGTAGGTTAAAAGGTACCATTCTGGGCTTAAAGTTACATCATATTGATGGATTAAGCTTCTGTCTTTCCTCTTCTTTTGATAAGGCACTTTTGTTCTACTTTTGGTTTTACATTTACCCTTAAGTTCTGTTTATTGTTATGTATGATGTATGGTAAATATATTTTTTCAAGGCAATAAATAGGATATCAGGATCTCTAATAAGAGCAAGGCTTGGTCACAGAATCGAACTTTCAAGAACTATGTAGATGAGTTATGTTTTGTTTGTAATTGGCATTTGTGCTATTTGTGACTGATCAAGTTGAAAAAAGAAAGCCAAAGAAATTTTCCATATATTAGTTGATATCCTATATCGATGATACGTCATTGCGTACTTGATGCTTTATTTCGATTTCTTCGCTTGCTTTTGGCAAGAAATAACTGGGTCATGACCTCTAATATGGAGAGATGATGACTATCACATATGCAGTTGGTCCAGTAAAGGCTGGACACCAGGCTGAAGGGCGACTATTGAACTTATAATTTATGGATGTATTTGTCTCGTTTGAGCCATTCATCAATTACCTTTAGACAATTTTAGCAGATTAGCCCATTATTGATGATACCATATGATGAATTGTGATCCTGAATCAATGCTTCTGTTACATCAGCCTCTCTAATGTGATTTCTAAACTCCCTGAAAGGAAGGGACTTCAATATTGTGGGCTTTCAGATGACAGACCTGATTTTTGATATGTATGGAGATAGCATAAAAATGAGCAAGTAATAGTGATATCTGCAACGAAAAGTGAATGAACTGAACAAAAGTGGACTGGGTACATTCTTTCAGTGGATATATATGTATATATAGTTATAGTTCTCTGTTCAATATTTTGGCAGAGATGCATCAGAGAATTAAGGGAGAGAGTTGCTAGTGGTGGGGATCCAACAAAGTTGCATGAACCACCTCCACCCAAGGAAGATGGTGTAAACGACGATCAAGGTGAGACAGATGGTTTGCCATTTCTTGTGGTCTAAAACTTTTTTTAATTTTTGTCTTTCTAATAGCCTGTCTTTTGCAAAGAGTCACTGCTTGCAAATTGTTGCTTGACATTTGCGATCCCATCTGTACCTTGTCATCCCACCTAGCTAGATTCTTGTAATTTACTCTAAAGCTTTTTGGAAGGAAACTTTTGGCCTCATTAACTATTTCTGACCGAGACGCAATAGGTGTTGCATATGGAAATCTACTACTTCATAAAAACAGGGTTGGTTTTCCTGTACTTCCGAGCTGTTGTGCAAATATTGATGGTTAGCTTTACTTACCAGCTTGATGGAATGTCATTCTTTGTGAGGAAAGTAAATGCTTACAGAATGGATTTTGAAATTCGTTCCTTGTGATGGATCTCTATGCTTGGCTTAGAAATAATCTACCACCATCAACTCCTGATAGGATATTAAAATATCAAACCATGTCTAACAACTCACTATTAGAACATTTGGCAGTGGTCTCACAAATTCTCACATGGTATCGAAGCTGGAGGTTCAGAGTTCAAATCTTACCAGCCCTTGTTTGCTTTCCCAATTAAATATGTCCATGATTAGTACTAAGCAAAAAAGACCAGACTAAGCATGAAGAGGTGATGGAATATCTAAATATAAAGCCACACCTTTTTCCATCTAACATTTAACAGCTTAAGCTTTTAGAACAGTTGACAGAGATCTCGCAAATTCTCACAAAATTAAATATTGTTGCAACTCCAGATTTCTGGCTTAGTATTCTCAGGAGCATCTATTTTTTTTGGTTATTTTCTTGGTTTGTTTGATCTTGTTGGTCCAATCAGATAATGCTCTCTTTAAAATTCTATGTACTAATATGAAGATTGGTCAGCATTAGCTTTAGGCTGGCAGCACAGGTTCTGGTGGTGTGACAAGCGACTTATTAATAGTCACTGAAGAGGATCGATTCTGTAGTGTCATTTTTTCTGGAGCTTCAATTAAGCCATCAGGTTCTGTATGAGCATTGGACTAATTCTGAAAGCTAACCTTGAACTTCCTCTGTGCAACAAGATTTGTATCTGAAAGCAGCATGTTTTGGTTGCCCCTAATCCTGTATTACTCTGTTGTAGGACTTTCAACACCTTTTGAATTCATGGATGCTGAGGAACCAACACAAAATGAGAGAGAATCGTTAAATAACGCCAATGCCGATGACTTACCAGAAGACATACTTGATGAGATCTATGAGAAAGCTATTGAAGTAAGTGTTCACTTTCTTTATGTAGGCTCTCACCATTTTCCAACAAGTTCATGCTGTTGCAGTTATAGGATTCAAAATGTTTAGGTGGTAGCTGTAGATTTCAGTACGTATTGAAGTAAATGACAGTTTTTTTTTTTTTTTTTTGGTCGAAAAGTAAATAACAGGTTGGCTTGTTTTATATTATGTTCATGACAAAATTTACTGAATATATTGACAAAAGCTGTTTTGTCTGCGTTATTGTCAGTCTATCACATAGATGCGATCTTTTATTCCTATTCTCAAATTTGTGGAAACTTCCTCAGATATTCAAGTCTTATTTGCACTAACAACTGAGGTGTGCTGAAGTAAGGCTATATGAACGATGTGCTTGCTTAGAACTTAGAGGCTTTGTTTTTTTACCCTCTTTTTTGTAATTTCTGCAGGATCCACCTCCGACCTCACAAGGACACGATGTCTTGGATTCAGCAAATGAATCACAGAAACAAGACTCAAATAAGGTGACTAGTAATTCTACCAATAGCCAGATCTCAGATGAGCAAAAGGCTCGCATGGAACTCAACAGACTGAAGGCATTGGAGAAGGCTGCAGCTCGTTCCCATTCGCAACAAGGAAGCTAACTTGGGCTATGTGTATCGTTTGTCTTCCAATGCTACCTTTTGCTTGTGATGGACATGGTACATTGGAAGCTCTAGGTAATCTGGGAAAGTGTGGTAGCAATGAAATTTTTGATTATCTTGATTTGTGACTTGTCCCTTACAGGATGTTAAGTCAATTACTTATTCAAATGATCCAAACCTTTTGCTTTTTTTCCAAGCAAGAAGAATGGATCGTTCTACATGGTGATCCCATTGTTGCAATTTTGTTTAAGCTAAGAGTGTAATTGGAGATGACTTGTTGATATCTGCAAATCAATGGGCTTCTTAGGTGAACCATGAGAGAAGCTCTCAGGTTTGCATTCTATGCACACTCCTTGCAAAAGAATAACACTCATTTAAGAAAACAATATTGTTTTATTTTTAAGATTATTTTAATTCTTGAATGCTTAAATTAAGATGGTAGTTCTGGATGCGTTTGATGTGGTGGCCAAAAAAAATTCAGAAATAGGAAACGTATTTAGGCCACATGGGTCTTTTATTAGGTTTAGATGAAAGTGAAGAAAAAAATCAAGCCTACTGAAAATCTTTAGTTAGTTAACACGTAAACTGAGATGACTAATGACACTTTCGCAACAACAGTAACTTGCATCACAATCATAACAAAACATGGACTTAGCCTTAGGTAGGTAATCAGATTTTCTACCTTTTCAATTAACGGAAGCATGATTGCATAACGTGCATTCAAATTTTGATTCATATTCTTACTTAATATTAAGCTAGTTATTTTATGCTTTTATTTGAGATGAAGTTCATTTTGGGAACTTTTTTGAGAAAAAAAAGATACTTATTTGAAATTTTCTGAGTTATAAATATGCTGATTTTTTGTCATGACGTGCCACAGACAAAATAGTCCTTTGGCCAACCTTAGGTGATTACGAAAGATAGCTGTGACAAGAAATGCTGGAATAGTTCTTTTTGATGAGACTGATCAAAGACAAGCATTGCACTCCAATTGGACCCCAAATCTTAATCCACTATAGCCTTCATTAGACCGTTCAACCACCCCTCTGGTGAATGAAGAAAGAAAAAGAAAGTTATGTCGCTTGCCACATTACTTCTCACGACAACCATGTTTTGTAATCTAATCTAACCGATTAAGTATGTACGAATTGCTTGATGAATCAAAAAGGTGCGTGTCGACTGGTACTTTAAGCATGCTAATTTAAGCATGTCTATAGAGAAATCTCAATTCTTAAATGAAATTTCTTGAAATTTCTTGGAAATTGGGAGTGTTGTAAGCTGACTGATTAATACATTTCCCCAAAAGCAATCTCATAAAAAAAATTGAAGAAAAGGATAAAAAGGGCGTCCAATTAGATGAAGGTCCACTAAAATATACTTTTCAGGAGATTTGGTATCCTGTAATTGGCCATGAGGTTTTTTGACAATCCACCCAAACACTGTCCGTGTCCTACTGGACAGGGCTGAGCGGGTCTATACTTTGCCAACATCTTGGAGCTAAATTCACCTTATTATCTAAAATCTATCGATCTTGGTGCGTTGCATAGTCTCATCAATACTCAAAACAAAGATTCAAAAGAAAAGAAAAGAAAAGAAAATGCCACCGTAGATTATTGCCAAAGTCTAGGGCCTTCTAGACAAAAGTTGTATTTACTTTGTGTAGTTGACTTATGTGCACTTTGTTTTGTCTCAAATTCTATTGGCCTAATCGACAATTATGTGGTAAAATAAAAATAATATATAGAAAGCGTTAAGCATATCTGCTGTCATCTAGATAGGTTATTTGAATTACTAGAATTTGCTCCACTAGCCACCATTCCCACGTGGAAAGAGGGAGGTGAGAGGTTCAAATCCACACATTCTCAGGAGAGTCGGGTTGTGGATGACTAGTTTCAAAAATATGTTTCAACTCTCATGCCCTACAAAGAGATAGAGTAAAAATTTAAGAGTGAGTTAAGAGTTATAGTATGATTGACAAAAAAAAAAAAAAAAAACAGAAGAAAAAAAGGAAAGGTTTTTTTGAATGTTTCCTACAGCATTATTACACTTCCCTTGTATGCTTGATTAATTATTTGCATCACATGAGATAATTCTAAATATATTGGAGTGATCAAGCAATAAATAGTAATCAGATGATGTGTCCCTTTGGGAGTAATTTTTTTCCATACAAAATTTCTTTGTCTATGCTTATTTATGTTATTTCTTTTCACTTGACCCTGAAATTTATGTTTGCATTCGATGTTTTACTATAAATAAATGGATGGAATAGTGAGGATGAGTACAATATGAAGTTTTTTCCAGGACTTCTAGTGAACTTCTATTTTCTTCCGAACCCACATTTTTATGGGTTCTTATCTTCAGGATGAACTCAAATCAATAAAAACTATACAAAATTAAATAGTAAATAGATAACGTGGGTACTGGTGAGTTTCTTAACTAGGCAAACTTTTTCTCGATTCGTACTTTGCTTTATTTTTCTGTTCTCACTCTTGATTTACCAATACATTTTTTTTTTTATATTATTAAACCTCATAGTAGTATTTAAAAAATTGTAGAATGAAGAAAATTACTAAGTGTGCATGATCAGTGATTTACATAAATGAATTCGCAACGTTGACATGATGATTGCAACTAATTTGTAAGATTGAACAAAGATTCTCAATCTCAACATTCCTGAAATAAAAATGTTTTATAAGTTACACAAGTGGAATACATTTTTTTTTCATTATAGTTAATTTTTCGTATCTCCTAATGTTCCATAGTTCTGTTATTTCAAATTCCTCATGTGTTTTGTGGCATCGTTTCTACTTCCGGAATAAATCATGATACAAAAGGTATGTATCGACGAGTAAAATATAACCAGCCCCTTGCAGTTTGAATGGATTCTGCAAGATTAAATCATATTGGATAGTTGAAGAACTCTTGATGCCTTTTAGACGATTTCTTCTTTGAGGAAAAGAGAATTGACGTTCGAGATGCATTAGAAAATCAACGGGCTAGGATGTCAACTTGGCAAACATCACAAGCTGCCATTTTCTAATGCTAATCAAAGTAGTTCTTGCTTCTTTGAGTTAATTCATGCTGATTGTTGGGGATCAGTCGCTTGCGATTCAACAATGTAGCCGAAGGTTGCTAGGTAGCGACATGTGAGGTCCTGAAGGTAGGCTGCCATTTTCAATAAATCATAATGCCCTCGGCGAGCAATTTGTTCAATTCTAGATGTCAACCCTACTCGTTTTTTAATGAGGAACTCCCGAACAAGAGTGGAAAAGGTGCTGAATAGATTCAAGTTTATCTTGGACGTGGAATCCGCCCTTGTGTCCTAGAGACTGTGCCATTCTGTAAGTCCTTATCATGGTTTTCATCTTCGCTGGGAGATAACCGAAAATGTATGGCATATCCCTTTCGGGAACCCACCTTTGAATGAAATTCCCAATGATTTTTGGTCGTGTTCCATTGATGGAGAAGTTTTGAATGGATTCCACAATAAAAAATAGATGTATAGTTATATTGTTTAAGCTTTAACTTGACTCTTCTCATCTTTCCTTTAGTTTGCACAAAAACAACTGGCAGGATGCTACTTCTTGCCTTTTTGAGGCCTTTCGAGGAACTACCTTATCTTTAATGTCTTTGAGGGCAATGTCGGGCTAAGGCGGACTTTTAATGTGAAGGTGTCGGCATTGTGCAGCAGGTTTTGACTTGGATCTTCTACTGCCCTGTAGGCTGCGTACTCTCATCATTTGGATTCTATACCTTTATCCTAATAGTTGGGAGTTCAAATTCTTATCATCTTTTGTAAAATCAAGTCCACCACATAGATATTCACGGAGCGCTCTATCATAGTTCTTAGCGGATGAGCTAATTTAGGTTTTATGGTGCATCCATATAGGAGACTACTTGTTCAATTTGTCTCTTTCAACTTGGATACCGTGAGGCGGGCCTTGGAAAGTGTTAGAATAAGCAGGAAGGATTCGGGCTACCTTCTATTCCTACAAAAAGATTTATTTTCGAGAATTAAAGATGTTCACGATCGATTATTTATTCCCAAAAGAGAGTTATTCCCGACCCAAAGCCTATTTCTAGAATGCCTACCTTCGAGTGAGATCGGCATATGAACTGTTCCTCCTTCCTTTCCTTAAAGCGCTTAGGAAGTCCAGATCAAAGAAAGCAATCAGTGCTCATAAATCATAGTAGAGAGCTATCAGTGCTCGAAAGTCCAATCTTTGTTCTTTTCACGTTGCTTGGAAGTGAAACTTTTAGAGGCGAAACTTTCAATTTGATGTTCCTTTCATAATTTTCCTTCAGGAGTGAAACAAATATATAAAAGGAAAAGATTGCTGTCTAATCATTGGAGTTGAAGCTGGAAGGAGGGCCCACGCAAATGCTCCGGACATTGATCACAAGCCAAGGGTGCAAGCTACGTTATGAATCACATACATAAAAAGATGGGCTGCCCCCTAGCCATGCCTGAAAATGCTTTGAAGACTCTGTTGTGGCTTTTGCAAGGCGTGTGTTTGAAATATTAATAGCCGAAACACGTGGCAACAAACACAAAAATCTGATTCACCTATTTAAGTGTTGTACATTTTAGTGATAAATATACTAAAACTTCTAAAATTTATGGCGAAAATAAAATTGAGTATTAAAACTCACAAAATAGATGCAATTGAGTTTGTCATTTGTTAAATTGATGTAATCAAATTGTTACGTTAGTTTTGTCCAATTTAATTAACAAAAAATGTTGATGTGGGTTTTTTTAAATTATTTTCTCTCTCTTATGTGATGTTGACATGGCTAAAACTACAATACTTTTTGTCCAAATTTGATTTTTTAGCAGAAGTTTTATTTAAATCAAGTTAAAAGGCAGCTTTAGAAAAAAAAAAAAGGGAAAAAATCAGGCGAGGGCTTTGCCATTGCTAGTCCACCGTCGTAGGGAAGGCCTGTGTCGAGGTTGCCAAGCCTCAGCCATCCTCTACCATCGCTGGCCCTTCTCAATGAAGGTGGGGCAATAGAAGCAAGGGCCTTCTACCTTCCTTTGTTTTTTAAATTATTTTATTTTTAATCTAACTTAAATAATATTTAGATTTATAAATCGTATTTGGACCAAAACAACGTCGATTTAGCCTAATTATTCATGTTTTAAAGACACTAGTGCCATGTAAGAGAGATAAAATAATAATAAAAAGTCATGTTAATATTTTCCGTTAGACAAATTAAACGATTAACTAAATGGTAAAAAGGATTAACTAAATGGTTTGGTTGTACCAATTTTATAATTTTAATTTGATTGCAGTTTTTGAAAGTTTCGGACTCAATTGTATTTTTGTAACAAGTTTTGAGATTTCAATGCTCTTATCTTTATTTTTTATTATGTGTATCATCAAATATGGGAACCTATCTCTATGCTCGTATCATTGTTTCTTGTGCTCGTCCAACACAATGTCGGTTTGTGCTACATACTCATCGTTGCCAGTTCTGCCATTGCCATCACCGTCTAATATTAATTTGCCAGCACTTTCGTCAAAGGTCCCATGTTCAATCTGTAGCCACCACTCCTCTCTCTCGTGCGCGCACGCACAACATGTGCGAGCAAGCGCACTCATCAACATGCATTCACACACACATTACATACATTGCAACCATTGATGAGATGCGCCGGTAACTCTTAGATCAAAGAAGCCTAAAATCAAATCTCAGAGATGGGCAAAATCAAGGGGGAGGAAAGGGCCCGGGCAATGTGGCAATCGCCCTCAAGCACATTGGCAAACCATATCATTGCCCTTTGCGTAATGTGGCGGAGGCCCCGGCGATATCAAGTAGGGGTTGATAGAGATGAAGAGATAAGAAGAGCCTATTTTAGTTAAAATGCCAGAGAGCCATGCGAAGTACTTCCAAAATGTTCATTGGATGGGAACGACACATGAGTAGAGTACAAGAGGCAGCGACAACCCCTTTCACCCAACAAATCACAAACACATCACCTCACAAGATCGTGCATGCTTGAGCCAGTGATGCCGCTACAGCACGGTGGCAAGATATTAAAGTTAGGATGGGAATATCATGGGTCATGTATATATTCAGATCCTACATTACTCGCGTCTAAGGCCTATTTGATCACATAAGTCTCGCCCCGTCGCAAGCTATCCTGGGACATTTCAAGGTCAACCGTGCACATGCTTGTACAGACAGAAATGAGATCTAGGGCACTAGATTTTCGACCGAATAATGTAAGAAGGGAAGAAGAGAAAATGCGGTAAGATTTTGTAGGTGAGAAAAGTAGGAATCTGGCGATCGGTATGTTTGAGAACATGCCTGAAAAGCTCCCCATATGCAATAGGCATAGGCAAAGTAAAATGTTGTTCCGTCCCGGGGGGACCCACTTCGGGCAAGCACAGCTGGCACCGGTCGCTGAGGATCGTCAGGAGAAGCGTGACTTCCACCTCACTTCTCGCCACGTGTAATTACGGCATTGGTTGAGAATAAATTTGTAGCTTAGTGAATAACAGTAAAAAAAGAAAAGGAAAGGAAAAGAAGGAGAGGAGAGGGACCCCCTCTCCAAGGACTTCAATTCTTCCCTTTCTCGTAATTGAAAAAAAAAAAAAGAATGCGAAAATCAACCTAATTGACAGAAAAAAAAAGTACGGGAAAATTAAATCGCAATGTCCTATGATTTGATGGAAATTAAGTAGGATTGACGCTAAAGTGGTACGACACGCTGATTCTACAAAATTGAAGCTGACATTGAATTTACTAAGGAAGCGACCCTCGGAGGGAAAAATGTGTACATGAGCAGCGCAATTACACTCTCGAGACGCGTTGCGGGAAGCAAAACTAACATAATAGATAAAGCCGAGATTGGGAGACGTCACAAAAAGCTGATAAATTATCAAAATAATCCTAAATTTATTATAATTTTTTCAATTTAGTTATAAATTTTTTTTATCAATTTAATTCTAAATCTTTTATAATTATGTTAATTTAGCCCATTAGGCCAAATTTGACCAGTCAATATCAACGTGCATGTCGGCAATTGCCGATTGTCCGATCGACGCTAATAAATTTTTGATAATATTTTATTTATTTATTTTCTTTCTTCTTCTTCTTCTTCTTATTGATCGCCAGACTAGCTAGACGTTATGGTCGGCAAGATTGGCCTCGCTGGCCACTAACGAGGCCATTGTCGGGTGAGGTTGAGGGTGAGTCTGAATTGGCAACAATTAAAAAAAAGTTCAAGAATGAATTAGAAAAATTTGCAATATGCATATGGTTGTTTTGGTAATTTTTCCCGAAGAGCTCAAAGCAAGGATCCGCCAAAAAATTTTGGCAAGAGCTTTTTTGACATGGTCGAGCATGTAGGGTGAGAACCCCCCATTGATTGACCTGCTCGCGCTCGAAATATTCGAATGCCACTACCCGTTCCCGCTCTTTCGGATAGTCTAGCGGGGTCTCTTTTCATGCGGACTTTGTTAGCGTAAGCTAGGCTTTCTCACATGCTAGGGCTCTCGCCCTGTCATCAGACCTTCACTTAGGTCAAGCTACTTTTCTAACAGCGCAATATGCGCACCAACTGATCTTTCCACTCACGCTAGTCTTTGGAACTATTATGCAATACTTTCCAAATCAGGTAATTTACTTTGCTCTCTCTCTGTTCATTTGCCATCCTCTCTCTCTGTTCATTTGCCGATGTCGCTTTTTGTGGACATTTAATCCATATGTAATATTACAAATGTCCTTAAATGTCAATAGAAAATCTAATAGGACAATAGAAAGTTGATGTGTGTGACAGTTTATGGAACGACTATTGCACTATGTTCAAATATTCCGACACTTCCTTTTACGCTCAGTTTAGCTTTTTTTTTCTTTTACTTAGTACTAAGTATGTAAATATTTAATTAGGGAAGTAAATGAAATCTAGGAAGATTCGAAATCATGATTTCCAACTTTAATACTATGTAAGAATTTGTACTGCTAATTTCTAAAAATTTTAAAAGGAGTGTTGAAATATTTACATAACAAATAACATTTTTATCCAACAAGCTTAAACTTTTAAAACAATTGATATTGGTCCAATAAAATCTTACAACGTGCGCAGGTCATATTCTGAGTCAAAACATGTCGATATTAGCGACTTAATAGATAATATCACCCCAACAAACGCACACACCCAATGACATGCCGGGTTTACATATCATGTCCTAAAACCTGGTACACCACGCACCTTTCTACGGTGGTGTTCTATTGAATCGGACGGCCGGGATCGGGACGGATCGAGCCCATAATTCTTGATCCCCATCCAGAAGAACCTTCTCCACGAATCGGACTCATCTTGATCGCTGCAGCAGCAATGCCGGCGAGTACAGGGACCGATGGCTGAGCTTTATCAGAACTCAGGAAAACACCTGCAACCGCAATAATAAGACACGTTCCTTTCACCCTTTCCATGTCCTCTCTCTCTCTCCATCGCGGTCAATGTAGAACCCCACGGCAATCTAGTCTTCTTTAGCCCAACATCTTGCCGGTCGATCCTGTATTTATGGTGTCTCAGCCAAGGATGCCCTCCACCAACAACCTTCATTCCTTCTCTCTCTCTCTCTCTTTCTGTTTTCTTTCTAACAGAGCTTTAATGGACTGATTGTACCCCCGCTGAATCGACCTCCCTGAGCTGAGAACCACTCGAGAGGGGCCTTCGGTACGAGTCACCAACCTTCTCGTGTTTCCTTCCTCGCTCGTCGCGATGCTCGCGGGTTGCGGAGACCATGTGGGTCGTTTCGATCTCGGTCGTGGCTGCTCGATCCCCTGTTTCTGAAGCCTCAAGATCGATGATCGGAGCGGGCGACAAGGTGTTTTAGTTTAGCAGCCCGAGAGTTCCCGTTTCGGGTTGGGAATTAAGAAAGAACAAAAAGGGAGGAAAAATCAGAGTACTTTAAAGTTAAACTGATGCTAAAGATCGTTTTTTTTTTGTTTAATTACCGAGGGATTTTCTAGTTTCAATAATGCCTGCAGAGATTAGCGAATAAAGAAATCGCGGGGAGGAGAGGGAGACGAAGGGGGGGTTCTGAGATCATCAGCTCAGCTCACGTGAAAGTCTCTCTGTCTCCGTGTCTGTGCATCCTCCGCCCCCGTAATAATCCGTGAGCTCGTGCCATCAATTAAAGAAAAAGTTTGGGACAAACGATGCCACACACTCAACCCTCTCTCTCTCTCTTTCTCTCTCTCTCTATCAGTCTTCATTTCAACGGAATGTGCGAGGAGAGAGAGCAGCTCACGGTACCGTTCCCACCATTGGAGCTCCCTCTCTCGCCCCTTAAATGCCCCCTCTGCAACCGCTACTCCTAGGGGGTTTTGTATTTCTTTTCTCTCCCCGTTTCCCCATTCTGGGACTGCGAGTGAGTGGTGGTCGAAGAGCAGCGGAAGCAGAACAGAAGCTGTAGCAGCAGCAGCTGGTGGTGGCGCTGCTACAGTGGGAGTAGATGCACTTTCTTTATTGCCCTCCTCCCCCCATCACCTCCTGCCCCTTTTCACGCCTTGTCGTTTAGCAGTCCAGTCCAAGGAGAGAAGGGGAAAGCACGAACTTGGCTTCTCTGAAAATGACCCAAATTGGCGGGTCTCCTCTCTCCCCCCCTCGTCATGATGGAGGCTCCCTTCACATTTCGAGAAGCATTTGGTCTTCTCCTTCTCTTTCTACACAGTGATGAATCTGAAAAGCCCAATTTTTCCTCACTCTCTCTCTCTCGTTAAAGATCGATCCACACTGATTCGACTGTAGATTCTTGAAAAAGACTCGAAAAATGGGGTCTTTCGTCTCGGGGTACTGCTCTCTCCTGCTCTT
Organism: Eucalyptus guilfoylei; assembly: GCA_016097605.1. NCBI lineage: Eukaryota > Viridiplantae > Streptophyta > Magnoliopsida > Myrtales > Myrtaceae > Eucalyptus > Eucalyptus guilfoylei. Next base: position 24,772,714 of record CM027869.1, read on the forward strand.
TCTCTCGTTCCTCCCTCTATCCGTCCTCGTTCCCACCGCCAGATCAGGCGACGCCGACGCTCTGCTCGCTCTCAAGTCCGCCGTCGACCCTCTCAACTCGCTGCCCTGGCGAGTAGGCAGCGCGAACTCCGTCTGCGCTTGGCCGGGGGTTAAGGACTGCATGAACGGCCGCGTCACCAAGCTCGTCCTCGAGTCCTTGAACTTGACCGGCACGCTGGACGGTAAGACCCTGAACCAGCTCGACCAGCTCCGTGTCCTCAGCCTCAAGGACAACTCCATCTCCGGCGATATCCCCGACCTCTCCGGCCTCGTCAACCTCAAGTCCCTCTACCTGAACGGCAACGCCCTCTCCGGCGGCTTCCCCTCCTCTCTCACCGGCCTCCACCGCCTCAAGATCGTCGTCCTCGCCGAGAACCGCATCTCCGGCGAGATACCCGAGTCCGTCCTCGGCCTGAGGAGGCTATACGTTTTCTACTTGCAGGACAATGGGTTCACCGGCGGGATCCCCCCGCTGAACCAGACCAGCCTCCGGTTCTTCAACGTCTCGAACAACCGGCTCTCCGGCGAGATCCCGGCGACCCCCGCGCTGTCGAGGTTCAATGCCTCGTCATTCTCCGGCAATGTCGATCTCTGCGGGTTGCCGCTCAGCAACCCTTGCAACGGCACTGCGTCGGAAGGCCCGTCTATGAGCCCCGCGCTCCCGGAGAACCCGACCGGGAGGAAATCGCATTCCAATCGCTCGAGGCTCATCAAGATCGTCGCAGGAACGGTCGGCGGATTCGCATTGCTGCTGATCTGCCTGCTCCTGCTGTGCTTGATCTGCAGGAGTCGCGGACGGAGGAAGGCTGCAGGTTAATTCACATTTACTTGTCTAATTCAGATTACCGATTCTAATTAATTCAAATCATTGTCCAACGTTTGAATTTCTATCCTAACCGCGATGATGCCGAACTGTATTGATTCGTGTCGATTACTAGGCGAGGCGAAAGCCAAGGGCAGGGCCGAGACAGGGGAGGAGGCAGGGGAAGGGCCTGCCGGCGGCGGCAACAACGGCGGTGCTGGGAAACCGCCGGCGGCAGCGGGGGCCGGGTTCACGTGGGAGGGGGAAGGGCTGGGGAGCCTGGTGTTCCTCGGGGCCGGGGACCAGCAGATGGGCTACAGCCTGGAGGACCTGCTGAAGGCCTCGGCGGAGACGCTAGGGCGGGGCACGCTAGGAAGCACGTACAAGGCGGTGATGGAGTCGGGCTACATCGTGACCGTGAAGCGGCTCAAGGACGCGAGGTACCCGAGGATCGAGGAGTTCCGGCGGCTGATCGACGGCCTCGGGCGGCTGCGCCACCCAAACGTCGTGCCGCTCCGGGCCTACTTCCAGGCCAAGGAGGAGCGGCTGCTGGTCTACGACTACTTCCCCAACGGCAGCCTCTTCACTCTCATCCACGGTAACGTCCCATGTTGTCTTGTCGGTCCAATTTCACGTTTGGCAATACTTTTTCATAATTTTGGCCAATCTAATTCGGTTAGCTTGTCTGCCATTTTAATTTTGTTTTTATGTGCATCGTCATCTCATCTGATAATCTTAAATAATCTAATTTCGCATCATTCATGGGGGTATATTTAATATTAACGGGCGTAAATGCGAATCGTCTCACCCTTATTTATTTTTTTTGTCATGGCGTTTGGATTAATATGGGAGGTAAACTTATATATAGGAAAAGTGTATATAATATAAAATGGGGTTTTAGGGTTTCTAATTTTTTATCATGTTAGTCATGAATTTTTGTGATGTGCACATCTTTCAAAAAAAGCTGCCCGTCGGAATTTAAAAATAAAAATTAAAAAAAAAATCTCACGTGAATCTTGGTGAATTTTTTTTTTTATAAAAAAAACCACACATTCAAGATTTTGGCCGAGCTGTCATCCTAAAGGCTGTTTAAAAATAACTACTTGGAGACCGACTGATCGAATCGGTGGGGTCTACGCCGCTGAACTTGTGTGGGACCTGCGGATCTAACGGCGGACATCCTTTCTGATTTCGTTCTAGGTGATGAATTTCTCCTCGTGAACGACACTTTTAGATGATTATTCCATTTCAATCAATATATATATAGGAAATAGTATATAAATTTTTTTCCTATATAGCCATATTAGGAAAGAATATATGATTTTTTGATAGTTTCGCTTTTCAATTATTTAGATTACCAAAGCCAAAGTACTCGTTCGATTATACTTTGAAAAATGAAATCTTGCTTTTCTCCTTTTTCCCCATCTTCTTGGTATAAGATCATGCAAGAAAAAAGAAAGAAAAAAACAGATCATATGAATTTTTCTTGTCCATGTTTATGCATCACGTGAATTTTTACGTGCTCCACTAAAAATAAGTACCGAACTTAGAAAATCGGAATTTCCTTTTTAGGTGCTGAAAACAAATTTTGCCAAAAGACTCTGTAACTCGAAATCTTGCTAATATCATCAACCGGTCAGTCTCGAGTCTGTTAGGTGAACAAGGACAAATTATTTAAATATTTTTTATTAATATATTAATCTAAATATTCTTTTTAAAAAGCGCGCTTCGAAGTTGCCAACTCGCTTTCGTACGATCCGCCAGTGAAAGCTTGTCTGGTCGACTACCAGGGTGAAAAAAGTCCAGATAGATTCGTGTCCTTTTTTCGAGAGCTCAACATCTTTGCCAGGTCAACTAGGAAAAGTTGAAAAACCCATCTTGGGATCTTTGAGCAATGAGCATAAACAATCCAGAGCAGCTTGAGCAAACTGCAGGTCGTGTACGTTTTCTTGAAAGGATGGTTCTTGGTTGGTAAATTGCAGTTGCTAATCTCATGATGCAAACCTTGTTTTCTTTGCGTATCGAATTGAGAAAACCAGTACGGCGAAAAAGAAAAAACGAAAGGCGAGAAAGAGGGCTCTTGACAGGACGAGTTTTTGTCTAAATCCCATGACAATTTGGTTAATGTTTTCGAGTGGCGTTCTGAGTTTTCATTTGTCAGCTGCGTTGCATGCTCTCTCGGTTGCATTATCATGTGCATGCTGCACGGTTCTGCGCTCTGCTTATCAGTTTCTGCTCTGGTGGTTCTTGGCTGCATCTCTTCTCTTTTGCCCTTTCGCTTTTCGTTTTTTGGATTGTCAGAAGACCTGTGAATGTTTTGCTGTCTCTTGCTAGTCCTATCTCGTCTTTGCTCTTGGGCGCTACTGGTTTGGATTTCTCATGTCATTCTTATCTCATTGTCACCACCGGTCTTGTCTTTTGCATGTTTAACTAGAACATGGAATCTCACCTGGACCGTAAGATTGCCGAGCGCAGAGCAGATTGTTGTTGAATCATATAGGGTGGTGGATTCACTGATCGCCTGCTAACGCGAATTTGTGCACTGAATTTACATGAAATTTCATCCCTCTCCGCAGGATCAAGGACTATGGGTGGCGGTAAGCCTCTTCACTGGACCTCGTGCCTGAAAATAGCCGAGGACTTGGCGACCGGGCTGCTCTACATCCACCAAAGCTACGGACTGACGCATGGGAACTTGAAGTCCTCCAATGTGCTGCTCGGCCCTGATTTCGAGTCCTGCATCACAGATTACGGCCTCATGTCATTCCGGGACCCTGACTCGCTCGAAGAACCGAGTGCCACTTCCCTCTTCTACAGGGCCCCCGAGTGCCGGGACCCTCGGAGGCCCATCACCCAGCAGGCGGATGTATACAGCTTCGGTGTCCTCCTCTTGGAGCTCCTCACAGGGAAAACCCCGTTTCAGGACCTCGTCCAGGAGCATGGATCGGATATACCGAGGTGGGTCCGTTCGGTCCGTTCGGAGGAAACGGAGTCCGGGGACGAACCTGCCTCTAGCAACGACGCCTCTGAAGAAAAACTTCAGGCTCTTTTGAACATAGCAATGGCCTGCGTGTCCACTGTCCCGGAGAGCCGGCCTGCCATGAGAGAGGTCCTGAAGATGATTAGAGATGCGAGAGCCGAGGCTCAAGTTTCGTCCAACAGCAGCGATCACTCACCGGGGCGATGGTCGGACACGGTGCAGAGCTTGCCCAGGGAAGAACATCTGAGCATATGAGGGCTTAGGCTCCAATGTTCTTTTTTTCCACCCATTAATTTGATTTGATTTTTTTTATTTTCGCAGTACGGGGCGGCGTAAGTCCATTGATGTAAAGATCTAAGTCCTCACCATTGTTTCCGGTGTTTCTTTTTTTTTTTCCGATCAATCTGCAATACGTTTAGGTCCGGAGAACTTGATTGCATTGAAAAATTTAGAATGAAACTTGGAGTTAATGGCTCTAATGAAAGTTAAAATTTTCAAAACAGCCTGAGCAAAGTTCAGAAGCTCTTATGCATGGGGGCTCTACTTGCAACGACTGCAGCAATGGTGCAACCGATACCTGCTTAAGATCAACTCCACCCTTTCTGTGTACATTTTCCTTTTGCAGTTTGATTCCACGGTCTCATTCACGCGTGGAGCTTTTTACCTGTCGATTCATCAGTTTTCGCTGTAGCATTTATGATAGCTTTTGTCATGAACTTGGCAGCTGAATCTCTCGACTTTTCCTGTCGTTGATCATTCTCATTGCTTTTCGTTATTCTCACATGAAGTTGGTTTCTGCTGCTGTGTTTGGACTTCGCCTTTGCCCGTTGAAGTTCCTATAATCTCCCTGAATCTTATTTCTGTTCAAGAAAGTAAGGGTGTGGGAACAAAATGGAAACGATGAAACTGGTACAAGACAGATGAAAACCTCGGGAGTACTAGGTCAAACATTAAAACTAATCTGGAATGACAAATTATAAGTGACGAAAACTCAAGTTCTCACTGCACTTAGTAACTCCAGACAGATAATTTTCTTCTTTTGGGTTACAACTTACAAGGCTGTTCAAACTTTTCGGATTGATCCTTATGGGCGCACATAAATCGTTCTGTCCAATTGCAAGAAAAAAGTTTAGATGTCGAAACAGCAATGACTATAATGTTTCATCGGGTATGGCAATGGGGCGAGTTTATAGGATCCATCCCCACTCCCACAGGAAATTCAGGTGTCACCACCTTATTTGTATTGTCCCATATTCTTCTTGAATTTAATTTTAATTAGAAAAAGTTCATTAAATTTAGTATTCTATGATTATTCTAATCCGTGAAAAAGTAACAAAAAGTGATTGTCAATAAAAAAGAAAGTGACAACTACTTTCTTTTAAAAAATATATAGATGATAGAAAATACTAAACTTAGTACTTAGAAGGGGGTATGATGCGGTCTGGAATGGGTCATAGGTAATGATGACCAAATCGATCGCGGTCCCGGTCCTGGTCCGGATGTTCCGGAACAATACATTTGGTATCCATTCTCACCATAAACTTCGGGCAGCGATGCGACAAAGCGATGCATGTATTTGCTGAGGCGGGTTAAACTGTCATTCCTAAGTTTGTTGGTAATAGGTTCTCGCTTTAACGTCTGCTTTCTTAGAAAAGACAAATTGGACAATTATTTATGATTGCCTTGCATGACCAAAAAAGCTACGTAAGCTTTAGGTGGCATACTCTGCCATTTGCACCGCATCTCATTTTGGACGATTCTGGTCCTTGGCAAAATGGATAATCGTACAAATGATCTCAAAACTAAAATCTAATATCTAATCTGGTATATGAATTTTAATTTATTTAATGTGGTATTTAAACTTTTGGTAAATATTCAAACTAATTCTTGAATTATATAAAAATATTTAATATTATCCTTTCATTAACTTAAGTTTATAGGTGATATTGAACATTTTCATATATTGTAAGGGCTAATTTGAACATTTATCAAAAGTTCAAGGACCACATTGAACAAAATAAAAGTTCAGTGATAAGATTGCACATTAGGATAAAATTTAGGAAAACATTGAATAAAATAAAATTTCAGGGAACACATTGTACATTGAATTAAAGTTTAAGGACCTCTTGTGTCATTTTTGCAATGCAAATTACAAAACACTATTTCGTGCTTACTGATAAATTCATGAAAGCATTGATAATTGCCGAATCCATTTGCTGGCGATAGCTTAACCCTACCACATTTTGGTTACTTGCCAATATTTGTAAGAAAAGAGCTAAGATTCTTTATTCCTTTCAAGTTACTAAGGGCGTATTTGGTAACATTTCTGTTCTAATGAACAATTTTTGAACAAAAAATTGTTTTCCGGAACAGAATCGTTACTAAACGCACCCTAAGTTTTCCAAAACTTAATAACATTTATTTTCGTATCTTACAATATTGAGTTATTGATTTTTCATACGAAGTTACCAACCTTAATTCAAGTCACATGCCGATGTTCATTTGCCTTTTCAATGGATCTACCATTCCATTGTTTACTAATAATTGAGTAAGTGATCAGCATGTTAAACTTTTATAGAATAAGAATTGGTATTTTCGTGTAAGAGCTAGTAGCTTCATATTGTTGTAAGAGTGATTACTTTTCAAGCGATCTAATAAAATGCTAGTCACGTAAGAGTGAATAAATTCATATAATATAAAAGCTAGTAAATTTACTACATTGATACTGCTGAGTTGAAAATAAGTGTCAGTTGGTTGTTTGGATAATTAATAAAAGTTGACACTTTTGTTGTTACTTGAACACATTAGTAATCTCCGGATATACGAAAAGGTAAATGATTGATATATTTTTCAAAACAACATATACAATTTGGTAATTGTCTTAAAATAAGAGTTTGTATAATGAAAATTAGTTGGTAACTGAATCGGAGATAAGTTGGTAAAACACACAAATTACAATTGCTAATTTTGTATGAAAGTCAATAATTTTAACATATTTGTCAGTTTTCGTAACTATATGTTGGTAAATTATGATTTACTACTATCCAAATAATCTAAGGAAGAAGGTAAATGACACAAACAATATTTGCCAAGCTAAAATGAGGTGATAACTTAAAGAAGAAAAATATCAATGTATCACTTAAATTATTGGTAACTTTGGAAGTAAAAATAAATGTTCTACTTTTTAAAACGTTTTGGTAAGTTACTAAAGAGTTCGTTTAAGTGTATATGTATGGATTTTTTTCTAGGCAATTTCGTATTTGTGCAATCTTTAAAACTTTTTACTCATGAGACTTTCCACATGGCAAATTGCAACCAAAAAGTACATGATCTTTGCGCGATTGCTATTTTATCAAGATGAGGAATTGAGCAATTGACAGTGACAAGATCTTCTAAATGATTGACTCTCCAAGGAGCAGCAGCCTTGAGAATGATCGATAAGATTGCAAAAGATTAGCGATTTATTCAAGGAATAATCTCACGGGCCAATCCTAAAAAACATTATAAATGGCAAGTTGGTGTTATTTTGAGGGGAAGACATGGGAGAGTGAGATAAAAAAGCCAGCATTGCACGTACAAACCGGTGCAACAAAAGAGGATATAAAGACGAAATCATCTGCTGATTGGCTCAGAAAAGTTCATATTTAAAGCTACAGATGATGCTAATCACGGGACTAAACTTGTGCTGGCATTATTAGTCACATGGACATCGAATATTGGTCACACACGCAGGATCCTTAAAACACTTATCAGCCAATATTTATTTTTTCAGTTATGCTGACTAGTAAATTATATCAGATGCACACGTGAAAAGTGCTCTTATTTAATTTTATAATATAGTGTTTAATTTTACGATTTGATTACTTTTTTAAATGGTCCATGATTGACAATGGAGATGCTCTTTGAAAATCACAATTCCTCGAGTAAATTAATTTACAGATAAAACTCAAAATCTACATGTTTCCCATCTCAAACCACACTGGAATGCAACTTTTACAAATCAAGCCACAAACATCTCTGCAAAGTTGAAGGTCAAAAAATGAAAAAAGTCAAAAAGAAAAAGACATGGCCTTTGTTCTCAACAGAGTCTGGGCAAACTCCTGCTACTACTTGGGTGCCTCACTATCTTGGACATCTGACCCTTCATCTGCTTGCACACCTTCTCCAGCTCATTCACCCTCCACTGCATCCTCTGCAGATTCATCCTCATGTCATGGTTCTCTTCTTCGACGCTCTCGGTGTCGACCCTGCCATAGACCACTATCTGCCTGTCGCTCCTCGCGGGGCTCCCTTTGGTGACTTGTACTGGGGGGAAGTCTTCGGCAGGTGGCACGTAGGATTGCTGCGACATGAGTGCTTGTACGGCGATTCTTGGCGGGACTTTGGGGTTCTTTGCCAGGTCCTTGCATGCCTCAAGGCTTAGTTTCTCGTAGTTGAGGCACCTGCACAGCCTCGACCGCTCCTCGAAGGAAAGGCTTGGGTGCGACTGCAAAATATCGGCCAAAAAGATTAGGGGAATTGTTCCGAACGAGTGATATTTTTTCGGAGATTGACTGTGCATATTCACGTCATTGCTAAATCATGTTTAGCTGATCGATTGTCCCGAATTGGCCTGCTGGGTGACTCCAAATGCTTCAACATCTAACTGCCAAACATAGGCATTTCATGGAACTATTGAATGCAGCATCAGCCTTTATTGGGACATTCCAGCAAGTGCATGATTCCCTACTTTTCAGGGAATTCAGGTCGGCCCTACAAGTTTTGTATTTTCTAATCAATGATCATACTATAGCATGATGGGCCAGGGTAGTACACATTTCCTGTGAAAGGTGGGCGCGAATTGAGATGTCCAGCCGACTTGCGTATAAAAGAAGATTGCATTATGCAGGTTGTCCTCTCAAGTAGAGGACAATTCACGAAATCGTTAACTAGCGGCAGCGAGTTAAGCGTCCGTGAATGAGCAACACGCGTGAGAGAGAGAGAGAGAGAGAGAGAGAGCAGATTTGTTTTGATGTAGGCCAAGTCATATTTAGGCCACAGATAAGACATGATGCAGTAATTTTTGTGACCGGAAAATCTTTTCTACCCTTTTAATCACGCTTGACAAACAGCATACACGAAGTTCATATGAAAGTGTCTTGGTCCCCACATTACAGATGCTGCTCTGAATTAAAGTTTTCACAAGATGTCAGCTGTAGAACCAAGAAAAAAGATGCCAATTAATGCTGCAGCAATGGAACTCCCTAAAAATTTATTTTCGTAAAGTTGGTACTTCCGAGAGAATCAGAAGTACCAAAAGAATGCAGATATTCCTCACTCAATCCTTCCATGCCTGGATTAGAAATACTGAACGGAAAAGGAAGAAACTTTAGAGTGCTAGAAACCACCAATGGATGATAAAAACAATTATTGCCAAAGCATCTTTTGTCTTATCTACTATCTTTCTCGTCATCTTTCATCTCACTAGCTTTCGTGTCCAGCCCATGTTTCTCAATTATTTTTGTCATCTGGAAAATATATGGATAAGAAAAAGCAAAGAGAGACAAGGTAATGAAATAGTTCACCTCAAGGAATATATCAATGGCTCTGTAGACCCCATCGTAGCAGTCTCTAGCGGAGTCTGGCAAGCTCTCTGCAACCCCAAGAAACTTAGAGATCTTAAGGTTTTGATCAGGGGCTATCTCACCCAAGTACTTATCCACCAACCTGGCCACTTTCTTCATCTCCTCTGTGGACCAGCCATCGCCATTAACAAACACCCTAATCAGCCTCACCACCAAATTCACATCATAAACACCTCTGTCATGCCCAGAGACCAGGAGGTCATCCAGAGTTGCCTGATCAAGCATCCCGCCAATTAGTCTCTCCAGGCCGACTCTGCAATCTTTGCTGATTCCGAATCCTGACACGATTCTCAGCACCCTGAGAAGCCCCCGGCAAGAAAATGCAGTTTTTCCCACAAGGATGACCCCGTGAACTGCCGTATCCGCGAGACCGATGTAGTTGGATTTTGTGCTCGCCGAAAGCCCAGCCACGTTGCCTTTCCTCTGAGACACTGTCTTGAGGTAATGGAGCAGGAATCTCGTGAGGGTCAGGCTGTTGTTTTCGCTTCCATGAGCTCCTAAGCTCTTGACTACCTTCTCGATTATCAGTGGAGACAGGACGGTCAAATCATCGAACCACCACGCTTTGCTAGACGAGAATGGGCTCTTAGAGTCGGGGGTCGTCTTTGCCGAGGAAGAGAACCTGAACCTGGAAGCCATTTCAGGGGACGATGATGATGAAGACGAGGAATTAATTCGGTTAAGGTCTGAATTCTGAGCGATTTTTGCCAGCAGTGCGCAGATGAGCTTTGGGAGTAGGCCTACCGAGTCTGCATAGCTGAGGAATGTTTCGCAGCACTTGAGGCTCGCAATCACATCATTCCAGGACCAGTAAAACATAGTTTCCAGGAACTTCTCAGTCTGTTGCAGGAGATTAGAAGCTGTGACCTTTTCGGACATCCCCAGGAAGACTGCACAGCAGTGAAGGAGGGACACATTGGAGACCGTGATTTCAATTTTGCCGCCGTTGTAACAGAACCTCAAAACCAGCTCGAACCCTTCGGAGCCACCCGGGAAGTCGTCGACCTCGATTCCCGAATTCTTGATCTGGGTCCTCCTCTTCTCTTGCTTGATGATCTTCTTCAACCTCCCCGAGTATGCCGATATGATTTTCTGCAAAGAAATTGGAGGCGCCTATTAATTTTCATCAAGAACTGAGGAGTAAAGACAAGGGGAAAGGAAGAAGGAGGATTTCGGTTGAGCGATTCAGACTACCTCGTTCAGGAAGAATGTCTGTTGACCATTGACATAAACTCGCAGGTCACAGTGCAGTGACATGTTTCGCTTTGCATCGAATGACCCCACAAGCCCTCTATACAGATAGCAAGAAAATGCCCAAGGTGGTATGTATTCACCGGCAGAAAATAAGTGTATGTATGCAATGAAAGAGAGAGAGAGAGAGAGAGAGAGAGATGCAAAGTTTAATGAGCTAAATACTAGAATACTCTTGCTCAATTATACTGCTAGAAATCAACTGTTATGCTCGGGGACATGAGAATAGACTGATGAAAAGACTCTCTCTCTCTCTCTCTCTGGTGCATATGTGGGTGTGGTGGCGTGGCTCAGTCACAGGAGTCAGAACTGCATTCATGCTGCATGTTATTATATTGCCATATGGTTCTCTGCGTTTATAAACAATCCAAGCGGTGCTGTTCTTTAGCAGAACGAAAGGGAAGACAGAATATTTTATTCTTCTTTAGATTACGGATTATAAAAAGGAAAACAAACCATGTTGGTACAACGAACGGGAAAAAAAAGGAAGGAAAAATATGAGCAGGGGTCTTGTCCCCTAGTAGATGCCCCTCCATTTGAGTTATTGTTATTCCCTTGGCACGTTCCAAGTTTAGGTTCTCTCCATGCATTTGGATTTACATGCTCCACTTCGGGGACATGTGAACGTGGACCCCATGAGAGAGAGAGAGAGAGAGAGAGAGAGAGAGAGATTTGAGACCAAGCTTGTTGATTTGAATCGATGACAAAGGTGATGGAGAAAAGGTTGAAGTTTGAAGGATTTTGTGGTTTAATTCATGATTTTTTTGTGCAGCATAGGAAAATGCAATCCCAACTCTTTTTGTCCAAATCTTTTTCAAAACGACAGAGTTTTGAAAGCGTGATGCGAAACGCCAAGTATATCCAAGCCAATCTGACAAGTCGCCCTAGTTGTAGGGAAGTCGAGATGTGCTTTGCTATGCCTCAGAAACTGCCAGTGCCAATGAATGGTTGATGCAGAAGGGCTTGCTCCGGCAATCAATGATCCAACTCTGCTGGGCGGCCTTCAGTAATCTTTTTGCAAGTCAAAAATGCACGTGACATCTGCAAATTGCGGTTTGAGTTACTGGCATTTGACGTTGAGATGACCGATAAGACTCCTCCACTAAATCCAGATGAGCACTTAATATACCTTGATTGGCTTGCATTGCTTTAAATTTTTGAGTGAATCTCTAACTAGATGTATTCATGTCTATAATTTGAACTCTCTTTTGATGATCATATCAAATCAAGCTTTTGCCATGTCTACTTGACAAGTGATACCAAAGTCGATAATTAAGTGATGGTTTTCTCTCAAGATGTGTCAACATTTGATGAAATTAAAAAAAAAAAGGAATCTTGCATGTGTTCTTGATAAGTTGTATGAGAATTGAATGTTGGTTGATGGCCTCTCAGAGTGTGTAAACACTTGGTGGAATATCTCATAGAAGGAATCTCATATGTGACTCTTCCTAATTTATATGGCATCTAATGTGTTACCAACAAGCGATATCAAAGTTAATGGTTAATTGATGGCCTCCCCTAATATGTATAGGCTAGGTGAAATATCCCAAGATATGAATTTCAGATGCAATTGAATCTCCTTAGTTAAGGTGGCAGATGGTGTCTTCCTATTGAATTTGGCTAGGCTAAGGCAACTGAGAGGAGTTAAAAGAGTACATCTAGCTCACCCATCGACATTTGCCAAACTTGGCTGAGACATGGTATATATTTGAATTGAGATAAGGTTAGTGCAGAAAAATAGGATTAAAGGGGAATGGGCTAATGTGAGGGGAGATATGTTGAGGGGGGAAATTGTCCAAAAGTCCTAAACCTATTGTACTTTTATTAATTCAATCTTAAACCTTTTAATTTTGTCAATTCAGTTCTAAACCCTTTTATTTCTTTCCAATTGAGAATCTGGCCAATTTTGATTGGAAAATATTGACATGGACATAAAAATATTTTAATATAAAATAAAAAAATAAATTTCTATTTCGAATATTTTTTGACTATTCGAATTTTGAATCCCAAGAAATATAAAAATGCGATTTTTTTTTTGAATTTGTTTTTTTATAAAAAATAAAGGTTAGGTGAAAGTGAAATAGTTTTATTTGTTTTGTAAGGTATTAAGCAGCGTTGTAGCATCGGATCCCAAAGTAAGTCTTTTCTTTATTACGAAGAAAAGACTTTTTCAAGATTTTATATCAATTTCTTTATAAAACAGAGATAGTTACCTTTGAGAAAATTCTAGCATCGGTGGAAATGCCTATATAATTAGATACTAATTAATATTAATTAGATAATAAGAAATAAGATTCTCTTTTTCATTTTTTAATGCATCAAATGACATTTTTTTCTTTTTCTTTACTAATTCAATTCTATTACTTTTTATATTATCACTAATATTTTATTAACTAATTTAATTTCTATATAAAAATTCGAAATAGAATATAATGAAAGAGAATAAATAAAATCGAACTAAATTGAAATTCTAAATAGAATATAGAATAACCGGATTAGAATCTTATTCTACATTCTAGAAAATAGAAATTCTAATCGTTAGAATAGTCATTTTTAATTTACCTAATAATTCAAATTAAAATAGAATATGTATTTCTAACTAATATTAATAGTTATTAGTTATATATAATAAATAATATTTATCTAAATTAATTAATATTTTTTATATAGTTTATAGAATTCTAAATAATTAGAATTATTTCTATTTTTAAATTAAAGAAATGATTTCTTATAGAAATAAATGATTCGTCTTAGCGCAATGCCATGTAAGACCGTCGAAGTTGACGTGAACTAATTTTAATAATATTTTAACTTTTTTGAATTTTTATTAATTTTCTATTTTTTCTTTTCTTTTTGGCTTTTTTCTTTTCCTTTTGCCGGTGGCCAACCATTGTCTATAGGCGATGGCCAGCCATCGGTCATGGCCTACTTGCTGACCTCATCCACCATAGGCGAGGCTTGGTGACATCGGACGAGGCCGCCTTGGCGTGAGCGAGGGCCGACCTCGTTAGATCTGGCTAGGGGAGCCCTAGCCAAGGTTCGCCTTGCCCCGGCCAGATCTAATGGAGTCGGGCCAACCCTCGTCCAAGCCAGGGTAGCCTTGTGAGGGTCAGCCGGACCTAACATTGCACTGCCCGATTGACGCTTGACAAGGCCACCCTAGCCTAGGTGAGGGCTAGCCTTGCCAAATCTAGACTAGGCACGTTCGGCCCTCATTGGGTCACGCTTGGGCGAGGGTAGCCAGCCGTCGCCTATGGTTGGTGGCGGGCAAGGCCAACTGTTCATCGGCAAAAAGAAAAGAAAGGAAAAAGAAAAAATAGAAATTCAAAAAATATTAAAATATTTTTAAAAATTATCTACATCAGTGCTGACGGTCCTACGTGGCACCATTGGCACTCACATTAGCATTTTCCAGTTAAAATTGAATGGATGGACTTAATTAACAAGAAGTGAAAATATTTAGAACTGAATTGGTAAAATTAAAATGTTTGTGACTGAATTGACAAAAATGCAATATGTTTAGAACTTTTTGGACAATTTTCCTTTGTTAACATATGGAAAATTAATGCTATGTGAAACTGAATATGTTAATGAAATAGAGATTAGGCTTTCTCTCGATGATCTTTCCAAAAGAAAATATTGAACTTTTACTATGAGTTAGGAAAAGTATAAAAAATAAAAAGTCATAAACTTAGTGCATTGGTAACAATTTAGTCATAAATCCTTAAATTGAACCAATTTAGTTATAAAATTTTTTACATCGGCATCAATTCAGCCTATTCAGCCAATTTAGGTGGAAAATCGCAAACGTGGATGTTAGACTTTTTATGTGACATTGCAAGCATTGACATTGATATTTTAAATAATATTCTAATAATTTTTTGTTATTTTTATTTTTTTCTTTCTTTCTTTTTTTCCTTCATTTTGGCCCGTGAGGACCAACAAGCTCTCTTCGACCGCTAGCAAGGTGGCCCTAGCTTGGATTTGGCAAATGCCTTCATACTGTTGCCCATGTCCAGCGAGGTTGCGATAGCCTCATTGGCTGCGAATGAGGCCATGAAGGCCTCACCTAGGGCCTCTGTGGCTTTGTTGACTCTAGATGAGGTGGCCCTTGCTAGATTTGGCAATAGGCTAGGGCTTGCTAAAATTTCCCTTTATTTCTAGTGAATAAGTTTGGAGCTAGTGAGATTTTTCTTTTCAAAACAGATTTCCAAAATGAAGGAAATCATAAGAAAATTTTTAACTTCTCAATTTACGAAATAGAAAAGAAATCAATTATTTCAAAATTTTGTCATGCGCACCTTAGTGGCTAGTGAGTCTTGTCAGCCAAAATGAAAAAAAAAGAAAATTTTATAAAAAAGAAAAAAAAAAATAAGCAAAAAAATTTTAAAAAATAAAAAATGTCCTCATTAGCGTTAATTGTGTCACATAGGATGGTTGACGTTTATGTTAGTGATTCTTGGCTTAAATTGGCCGAGCGAATTGAATTGATATCAGTTTAAAAATATGTATAACTAAATTGATCAAATTGAAATGTTTTATGATTCAATTAATACAAATGCAATTGATTTATGACTTTTTTTTTATACTTATCCCATTATGAGCCCCAACAAACCTAATTTCCAGCACGATACAATTTGGCTTCGAATATATCGAGACTACCTCGAGCATGATATTCAAGAGTGAGTTTTTATTGATGTATTACCTGTGCAACTCTCTTGCTCTTGACGGGAAATTTTTTTCCCAAAAGTCCTAACGCTATTGCATTTTTGCTTATTCAACCTAAACCTTATAATTTTGCCAGTCAAGTCCTAAATCTTTTGACAATCGATAATTGAGTTCATCCGGTTAATTTTAGTTGGAAATAACTGATGGGGATGTCAACTGTCCTACGAAATATAGTTGGCGTTGACGTACATACTTTTTATAATCTTTTTAAAAAATTATGAACTTTTCATAAATTTTTTCTTTTCTTTTTTTCCCAAAGCATTACGGCCCTCATTGGACTTGGTAAAAAAGGAAAATGAAAAAAAAATTCAATTTTTTAAATAATGATAAAATATTATCTACGTTAGCATCGGTCATCTTATGTGCACTACTGGCATTTATGTTAGCTATTTCCAATTAAAATTGATTGAATAGACTGAATTGGTAAATTATTAAAAGGGTTATGATTTAATATATAAAATTGAAATGTTTATGATTAAATTAATAAAAGTCCATAAATTTGGGATTTTGTGGAAAATTTTCCCGCCCTCATTGGAGACTTCACGTGTTGCAAACTCCTTAAGCTATAATCGTGATCTGGGCGGCTAATTAGCATGCCATAACTATGATTTTACGATGTGGGAGTCTCGGAAAATGTGAGGAAAATCCAACACATTATAACCTTCAATTTTGATACCAGTTGTTGAGATATGCAGATGACATCCAGTACCTCACGAGGGAATACCACAACACGAAGTCAACAAAAGCCTGAGCTCCCAATATTATTAATTTTATTTACAAAAGCGAATAATTTGTAACGAATTAAATGTTTGTCGGTTTCTCGGTCTATCTAGTTAGAAGATGTAAGTTTTTTCTTTTACTCACACTTCACAACTATACCATTACCACCCCTTTTGAGTCGTCGCTCCATCATAGGAGTGATTTTTTTTCCTACCATTTATAATGATCCAACCCAATGCACGTGGACGAAGCACCTCATTTAGAAGTGCTCAGCATAATTACCATCATGATTGCTTGAATTAACCTCAGTTTATCTAAGTCAAAGAAAAGAAAATCTTTTAGTTTTCAGTTAGCCTTTTTGTGCATCCTAAAGAGATTTTCTGGCTTTTGATGCATTCGTAGGGCTGTAGGGATTGGCTAGTCAATCTCAAACTTTTAGGGTTTTGAGTAGACGAAGTAGCTGCCACTCAAACCTAGCGGGTGCGAGATCTTTATGAAAATGTCAAAAGGAATAATTGGACTGGTAAAACCTTTTCGCCTTTCTTTATGTTCAAAGAAAAAAGCGAAAGATCTCTTTTACCCCGAAAAATAGTGCTCTCATTTGCATGTGAGTCTCACACAACCATACATTTAGTGACTTTTAAGTTTGATAGCTAATTAAGATGTGCTATGATCATTTTAGTCTCTCAATAGCTAGGTTGTTTAATTTGACACGGATGAATTAAGTCAGAATGGAATAGGATTTGAAGTAGACCGATGGATATGATCGCCCTACTTTTAGATTTGATAGCCACAAAGAAATGAGATATGGCCACGAAATGAGATAGAATTGGATTTTATGCTGATACATCGAATATATAATCAATTGCATCCTTACAATAATCCATGCGACAGATCATTAATTATTTCATGTGATGCCCAAGATTTGTCTTATAAGATATATAGAATGTGTAGGAATGAGATCCTTTCATGAGCTGAAGCCTGGATTTCTGCCCTAATAGCCACTCCAGCTTAAAAGACACCTTCCAAATAAAGAAAAGAGAATGAGTGGGAAGCCTAGCTAATCTTGATTCTAATTCCGTTTTCGTGAACCCCGATTGACCAGCCATTATCATAATCACCCACCGAATATGCTAACTACAATCCTGCACATGGTTTCTGGATTATCCCGCTAATTGCATGTCCTTTCCAAAGTTTAATTAAATGCAAAACCCTGCTTATGTACGAGAACGAGTTAGAAAGTGTTGGGCTAGTGTTATGGAAACGAGGGGCAAGAATCGTTCAATGCTCTCTGTTGGGACCCTCCCGAATGGGTCCGCCATCCGAGGGAATCGTTCAATGCTCTCTAGCCGGTGCTAAGGAAAGCTGCCTCCTTGATGTAGTCGGTTTCGGTTATTACGATCGGTTGCGATAGTATTGGAACAAATAGGAGTAGAAAGCTTTTCTTTCTAATGTCTTCGAAATCTTTAAAAGAGAGAACACGGAAGAGAGAGGAAGATAGGAATTCGCAAAAGAAGATTGGAGAGTTCATTAATGTCATCAAAAAGTGATTTCTACCCAACGTCCCGATTCAACATTGATGGCATGAGATGATAAATGTCGAAAACATCATAAAATACAAGGTATAAAATTGAGCAAAGTTGAGTCGATTCACACCGGTTAAAATATTTCTTGAGGTGGGTGATGGTCATGACTGGTGTTGAATAATAGTTTTGCGGAAGTACGGGTTACCGAAGAGCGTAGATGAGGCTACTGAGTTAGTACTAATGTCACTACTAGGCCTCTATGTTTCGAATAAAGGTCGCCTAGCTATGCTTTGGTTCTCACGACCGGACAAGCTGAAAGCACTGTAGAAAATGGCTGAAAGGCAAGATCTAGCAAGAGATCTGACTTTATCATGGGCCCGTGACTCATTAGGGCCATCCTAGCCACTCGGGCCTCAAGAAGTAATAAAGCCGAAGACATTTCCAGTGATGAATCCCAGATTTATTGACTTTTCTAAATTTTTTTATATCTATGTTTGGGTCTAGTTACCATAATTACCTATATTGTTTTTTCAAATTTACCAAGCAAGAAATTTTAGAAAAACCTAGTTCTTTTCCATGTTGTCAAGCAAATTTATAGTCTTATCTCTACACTCCACATCTTGAACCCTGGTCCTCATTTACTGGGTTTAAGTTTGAGATAAATGTCAATAATTCTCCTTCAAAAATCGAATGTTATGTTTGTCCTCCTCAAATGCAACGGCATGCGGTGTCAACATATTAAGAAGGTAAAATTTTATTCACCTTCCCAAATTACAATAACTAAAAATTGTTTCTTGTCGAGTTCTCCCGTTTGGACACGCTCATACATGTTTTTTGGAAAATTTGTCAAAAAATTTCTAAATCTATTATATTTTTATCAATTTAGTCCTAAACCTTTCAATTTTGTCAATTAGCTCTTAAATATTTTCACTTTTTGCCAACTGAGTCCATCCAATGAATTTTGACCATAATTTGCTAACGTGAATGTCGATTTTAAATTTAAGTGGTACGATTAATGCTAACTTGAACATAATTTAATAATTTAATAATTTTATTATTTTTATGTTTTTAATTTCTTTTATTCTTTTTTTTCCCTTCTTTTCCTTTGGTCAGTCATCTAGCCTCTGGCGACCAGCCAAAGGCTATGACCGATGAGGGTTGGCCTCGCCAACCTTAGGCAAGGTCACCTTCACCGAGATTTAGCGAGGGGTGACCTCACCAACCTTAGGCTGTCAAGCTCGTCAAAGGCCAATGAGGGCGACCTCACCTAAGGCCAGCAAGGTCGTCTTTCACCGGATCTCAGTGAGGGTGACCTCGCTTGAGGCCTGCAAGGTCGACCCTCGCTGGCCTCTAGTAAGCCTGGTGAGGTTGCCCCTTGCCAGATCCCGGTGAGGGCCACCTTGCTCGAGGCCGACATGGTCGACCCTGATCAGTTGTGGCCTTTGGTCGATCGTCCACATTAGCATTAGTCGTGACGCATAAGATGGTTGGCATCAATGTAAGCGAATTCCGACCAAAATTGATCAGATGGACTTAATTGGCAAAATATCGAAAGGTTTAGAACTCAATTAACAAAGTTGAAAGGTTTAGCATTAAATTGGCAAAAGTGTAATAATGTAATAGGTTTAAGACTTTTTGGACAATTTTCTCCAAGTTTTTTCTCACTTTAGGCTTTGTGATGGGAACCGTCACAAATCATATGTCATACCATAGCCCAAGACTAGAAGTTATGTTTTTTCTTCCCGGTTGAAATTGAAGGAGATAGAAATCATTGTCCCCAGAGTTAACTCAAAAGTTGTGGAGATAAACCTGAGACACATCTACATCCAACACATACGCGTGTAAGGTGAAGGTTCTTGAATGTAGTATAGTCCAGAAATTGTTGACCTCTCCAAACCCTTTTCAGAGTGCATTTGTTTTGAAAAAAATTTCATGATAAAGAAAAACACTTTTTGATAAATTATTTTTGCTGAAAATATTTTTCCATCTTCAAATTAGAGATTTCCTAACTTTAAGCATGCACGTTTGCTTTGATCAAAAATTATTTTCTATTGACTAATCATTTTCAGTAAACAAAATGAGTGAAAGTCTAAAAAATTAATTCACGAAAAATTCTTTCAGTTAAATAAACACACCCTTAATTACTTTATGAAATCGCCAAATAGACCGGTCAAGTCTTATAGAGAATGTTGCATTGCGATCCAGTAAATAACTGGAAATAAGAAGGGTCATATGAAACACGGTTAAGACCCTTTTCTGATTGTTTTTTCACTCAAACAAATGGGAAAATTGTCTAAAAAGTCCTAAACCTATTGCATTTTTGCCAATTTAGTCCTAAACCTTTTTATCTCTTGCCAATTGAGTCCATCCAGACAATTTTGGATTGAAAATGCTAACGCGGATGCCGGCGGTGTCACGTAGGACCGCACGTAGACAATTTTTAATAATATTTTAATATTTTTTTGAATTTTTATTATTTTCTCTATTTTTTTCCTCTTTTTTTCTCTCTTCTTTTTGGCTTTCTTTTTTGCCTTTTTCAGTGGCTAGCTGGCCACAGGCAACGGCTAGCCACCGGCCATAGCCAGCCGGCTGGCCTCACCCGTCATAGGCGAGGCTCGGCCGAGCGAGTGCTAGCCCCGACGAGGAGAGCCCTCACCCAGGTGTGGCTAGGCAAGGGTCGCCTTGGTGAGGCTGGCCCTTGCCCAGGCCAGGCCAAAGTCTATTTGTCTTTCTGACAATGACTGCATGGACACAAAGAACGTCTTAGTATAATTGGATTACCAAGTCAAAAAATGGGTTTTCAAATGACCGAAATATCATCTCTAGCATCTTGTCTTTCCCCAACTTGAAAAATACTATTTCAATTTCTTTATTATCCGAAAAATTCATTGTTGGCCATCATGTGTGCTGTAATGTTGATGAGCACGAGACCCAAACAAGAAGTGGCTCCTCACGGCCTTGAACTATCCTTGGAACTTTAAATGATAGATTCATGAAACTTGCTATAGGTTGGGTTGAAAAGGAAACGCCTGGATCGCGTAATCAACTTATCACACAAATTAGGGGGAAACGTAGCTAATCCGGATCCTAATTCCATTTCTGTGAACCCCAGCCATTGGTCCATTATCATAAACATCCATTGGAAATGCTGACTACACTCCTGGCACATGGTTTCTAGATTATCCGGTTATCCAGCCATTGGCCCATTAATCGGAAATGCTGACTACATTCAATGGAAAGGACCCTTTCCACAGATTAATTTGATGTAAAACCCTACTTATGTGTGAGAATGAGTTAGAAAGTCTAGGGCTGTTTCTATTAAAATGGGGTAGACCCACGAGTGTATTTTCGACCCGTGGTCTTTGTAGCGTGTACGAAGTCTTCGAAGAGAGAGACGTGAGAACGAGAAAGATAGGAATTTGCGAAGAAGATTTAAGATTAAGGAGTCCATTAATGTGAATAGCAAGTGATTTCTACACACGGCTCCCCATTTAAACAACACGATCTGAGACGATGATCTTGAAAACATCATAAAAATGTGGGGTCTGGAATCGAGCTGAGCGGAATCGAGTCGATGTGTTTCGGTCAACATGTCTTTCATGGTGGCTGGTGATGTCCACCAATGTTGAAAGATAACTTACTGTGAGATTTCGGGTCATCGAAGAGCCTAGACAAGGCTATTGAGTAAGGCCTGATTTCACTACTAAGCTTGTATTTTTGGATTAGGGAAGAGCCCAAACTCTGTCGTTGATGAGGCCTAGCTATGCTTTCGTTCTCATGACCGGGTTTGCTCTCAAAGATAGCCGGACAAACTGAAAGCATAGTTGAATATGATTGAAAGACAAGATCTAGCATAAGAAACGGACTTTATCATCGGCCCAATGGCTTAATCGGTCGGCCCTAGCCAATCGGCCTTGAAGACCTAATTAAGCGGCCACACACAAGCCATTTCCTTCCGAGGCTTAGTTGGGCCAGCCTAGGCCCAATTACTACAAAAAATTAATATACTTAAAAATCATGGATGAGTTTATATGACGACTTTTTGATCCGGTTTCCGACCCAACACCGTCGGCCTACTGATCAAGTCGATTGGAGACTGTTGATTCAATTGAACAAAATCCATGACAAGATGGTCAGAAAAACCATGATGATTTTGGTCTAAGAAATTAGATCCTCTCTCTCTCTCTCTCCAATGACATTGAGGATAAGCGGTCAATCGAACCTTATTATTTTTAAAATTTTTAATCAAATCACTAAATTTTTTAATCTCTTTCATCGCTCATTCCATCAATCATAAATTAAAAAATAAATAAATAAAAGAAAACCTTAAGGAGTCACATAAGCTTTTCTTAAAAGTACTATGTGACCCTGCCAACTTTCTTTTATCTTTTTAAAAAGCTTTCACGGAGTGACAAGATCAAAAGTACTATGGAGGCTCGGTGAATAAATTAGATGATTTGAAGGTTTAGTGAAGTAGTAACATGCAACTTTGAATTATGTGCTGAAAAGATGGAGTTACTCCATAGTCTTATCTCTCTAAACACGATATTTGAACCATCGTCTACCGGGTTCAAATTGAAAAAAATGTCGCTAATTCTCCGTCAAATTATCTATTCATGCAAGGAAGTGACACGAGCCATTCTAAAAGGTCTTCCGTGAAGAAAGATAGCCAAATAGTCGGATGTTCCATTTCTCCTCCTCAAAAGCGACGACTCCGGGTGGAGCTTGTTCTCGGGGCAAATCCAAGACTGGCGGGTCAACAAATTAAGAGGGTAAAATCGAATTCACCTACGAGGAAAAAGACGAAAAGGTACCATAAGATGTTAAATTAGTTTCCTGTCAAGGTTCATCTATCTCTATCTCTACTCGCTTACGCAAATCTTTCCTCACGTTAAAGACTTTGTGAGGGGAACTATTACAATCATGTGCCAAACCATGGCCTTAGACTAAAAGCAGACTTTCAGCTTTTCTTGATGGTTGAAATCTGAAGTGCAGGAATCAAAATATCACGTGAATCAATTCAAAGTGTGGGCATAGACCTGCGAAAACATCCACATCTAAGGCATTGAAAATTAGGGTTTCTGATTGAGGATGACGAAGACCGTTGCCACCCAGTAAATAAGTTGGAATCAAGAAGTCATCATAATCGTGCTTTAAAAGCTAAAAACCCTTTCCACATTCTGATTAGTTTGTGATGAAGTATTTCTGATAAAGTCGTTCGGAGAATAATGACACAGGCACAAAGGATGTCCGTTTAAATCGGCTTACTAAGTCAAGGAACGGGTGCTCAAATAATTGAAATATACACTGTAGCGTATTGTTTTTCCACCCCCTTTGTAATGCTATTTGATGTCTTAATTATCCGAAGACATTCCGACCTCACTTGCCATGTACCCGAGTAAGAAACAATGGTCTGCAAAAGGTTGATGACACACATCAAGTGCGCATGTTTCGGCTTTGGCAACCGCCGTGCATGGTTGTTGAAACATCGACCCTGTATTGCCGCTAAAATAAGCAGCACAAGAAATAATTTAAAAAAAAAAAATGCGGCTCTTCACTGGCTTCTAAGATTGTAAGAATGCGAAAACAATTCAAACTACAAATCAAATATAAAATCATGTCGCGGGACTGTATATGTCCAAGTCACGTAACCTACCAATAGCAGTCACTTGAACTAACATTGGATCTTCAAATGACAAAATCATTGGAACTAGGATGGACGGAAAGGAAAATATCTTGTGTTGGTTAAGCAAGGTCGGTCCACGCTTGACTCCCGTAGTCAACTTTTCACACATCCATGTACCAGCAAAAATTTGGAGTCGCTAAACAGTATTGCACAAATTAACTTAAAAATGGAATGTTCTTCATGGATGTCTTAATTTATAACAACTTTGAGATTTTCTCATGTACTTATCCAGAGTATATTCTCATGGAATGACGACGAGGGGAGGCCAACGACAGAGGAGGAGGTCTATGTGCATGCAGCGGTCGTTTGGGGAGGAGAGGGGCGCAATGGGAAAACGAGGAAAAGGATAGAAAAAATGGAAGAAATTAAAAGGTGAAGGGAATCGAGACTAGAACGTTGTCAGGAAAAGTACAAAAAAAGTCTCAAACCCATTACATTAATATCAATTTGATCTTAAACATTTTCACATTAGTACCAATTTAGTCCATCAATCAATTTAAGTTGGAAATTGTTGATTTGGACGTCGGCCGTCTTATGTGGCGCGATAGGCGCCGATATAGACATTTTAAATAATTTTTTAATAATTTTTTTTTTGAATCTATTGATTTTTTTTTTTTAAAATTCCTTTTTTTTTTTTTTTACTTTCTCCTTTCTTTACCTTTTCTTTTTGCAAGTGGCCCTCACCGGCTATAGGCGCAAGTCAACCTTGCTAGGTTGAGGGTGAGCACGGGTTGTCTAAGCATGGCCAGGTGAGGCACCCTCGTTAGATTTGGTGAGGTTGACCTTCTCTCACACCAAGGTAGCCTCACCTAAGCGAGGATTGGCCTCGTTGGGCCTCGCCTTGGCTTGGACAAGGGTCGGCCTTCTCGACGTGAGACTAGACCGATCCTCGCCTAGGCCAAGGGAGGCTCACTAGGCCTTGCTATTGCCTAGGTGCGGCTTGTCAAACCTCACCCTCTCCTAGGGGAGGCTCTGCATTGCTAGATCTGGCGAGGGGGGTCTTGCCTAGATGTCAGGTGCTTGCCCTTGGCCTAGTGAGGCCAGCCCTCGCTTGTGGCTAGCGAGGGCCACTAGCAAAAAGAAAAGGTAAGGAAAAGGGAAAGGAAAAACATTCAATAAATTCAAAAAATTATTAAAAATGTTCACGTTAGCGCCAATTGAACCATACAGGACGGTTGGCATCAATGTCAATAATTTCTGGCCTAAATTGGTCGAATGAATTGAATTTGTATCAATGTCAAAAAGTTTAAGACTAAATTAATCTAATTGAAAGGTTTATGATTGAATTGGTATTGATACAATAGATTAGGATTGTTTTGGTACTTTTCCCAATTGTTGTCCTTTCACTTAAGTGATCAACAAGAGAAAGCCCGAGCCTATACTAATTAACATATCCAGTTGGACCCATGGTCATTTAAAAATTTTAAATCAACAATCGAGTTAGGAGCCAATAAAGAAGTACTAGCGGCTCCAAACCACATCCATCTTTCGATATGAGATTCAATTGTTGCATTGCACCTTTGCACATGCATCTTACCAAACACAATATCACACTTGCCATCAATCCGAAGGGGGAATTCCGTCCGACTCCGAACGAGGGAAAACGAGGAAAATGTATGCAGTCCTGTTTGTACATAGAACTGCTGGTTAGTTCGGATCGCACTCCACAACATCCATATACATTATTGGTTATACCATGTTTATATTTTCATGTGTTGATGATACATTTGAGCGTACATGCCTGTATGGATGTTGAACTAGGTCATGACATGATGAACTTTACATTACGTCGGTGGTGCCTCGCGTCTTTTTAATGCGCTCAAGTTGATACTGCCCTCTCTATACTTCTGGAATAAAACTTGCGAGTACGTGCATACAAGAGCAAAGCCAGGACAGTCCCGAGCGAGCAAAAGCACCCCCAGACGACGAACGTTGTGTTGTAACACTCCATCCCCATGCACTTTTGGCCGCCACCGGGGGATCGGCGGCGGTAGAGCAGTGCAGCGGCATACCCGAAGGCGAAGGACCCAATCGGGATGTTAGCGATCACTATGTTGTGGTTCACGCTGAAGTTCTTGGTCCCGAAAAGTTCGGTGGTGGTTGCCACGGCGATGGACGTGATGGCCCCGCTGCAGGTGCCGATCACAGCTGTGCTCGCATAGAGCGCCGCCGTGGCAGGGCTGAGGAGCAGGAAGTAGGCCCCCACCATCGGTGCCATCAGTCCTGCTATCAACGCTGGTCTCGCGACCACGTACTTCCGTCTGAAAAATAAACATACAGAAACGGATTGGTTTCATTACTAATTTTTTGGACCAGAAGTTTTAAGACGCTCAAGTGAAGCTGAGAACAACTAATGTTGAATGCCATAAAGTTAACAATCTAACAATGTTAATTAGAACCTACAAAATGGAAATTGCATCTTTAATACCTTGCTAAGAGGCAATCGAAGAGAGACGGGATCAACCGCCCAAAGAACCCGAACGCCGACGACAGAGCGACCAGCGACGACGTCTTGGAGTACCCACGGGACTCGGCAATCTGCCCCAGGTTGTTCAGGAACACGAACCCGAGGGTCGCCCCCAACAGGTACACGAAAAAGTAGAGCCAGAAATCGACCCGCCTCACCATGTCTCTCGCCCCAAGCTCCTCTCTAACACCAATACTGATTGCCATTTCCTCGAAAGGAGCAACCACAGCAACCTCCTCCTCCTCCTCCTCCTCCTCTTGGTCGCCAACCGCAATCTTATCTTGCCGGCGTTCACCATTCTCTTCCACGCTCGCCACGTCTTGTACCCTCTTTCGGGTGAGGGCTACGAAGTGCTTGAGGCCCTCGGTGAGGGGCACGATGGCAGGGACCATGAGGAATATGCACATCCCCATCGCGTTGTTCACTGCCGGCAACCAGCCGGATACCGACCCCATGCTGCTCACCACTGCGTAGACCCCAGTCGCGATCGTTATCACGAATAGTATTACGAACCCGCCGTGCGTATTTCTGCCTGCCCCTGGATTGCCTGCATTCACACCCCTGACGAAAGGCGCGGTCACCAGGGACGTGACAACTGGCAAGACCGAGCTGAGGAAAAGGTAGGCCTGAGCCCTGGCCACGCCGCCACGCTGGTTGAAGGCAGCGTCAACTATATCGGTGTAGACACCGGCGCTCAGCCCCTGGTAGCTGGTGGTCAGCCCGACGACGACCTGGCGGTGGAGTGGGAAGTTGTGAATTGCGACGACATAGCACACTGTGTTGATCCAGCAGATGCTGTTCCCAGCGAGGACGGTAAGGAGGAACACGGCAGGGTACGAGAGCGAGGCGACCTGGCCTGCCACGAAAAGGTACTGGATGCCGTACCCGACCAGCCCTAGCGAAGCCCCAATCAGGAGGACGAGCCAGAGTGGGAGGTGCACCGCGGCAAGGCCCGACAACCACCCCAAGAGCTTGCCTGCATCGGAGGCGAAGGCGAGGTTGTTGAGCTGGACTTGGGAGATGGAGAGGATCTGCTTGAGCTGGGACGAGTAGGCGGGGAAGTTGGTGTTCGTCCCGGCCACGGATTGGAGCCAGATCATGGCGACCAGGCTGAGCCACTGCTGCATTGTTTTCGCTTAATATTCGTTTTGGAAGCGAGTTCAGAAGCTATTTTATCAGATGGGTATAACGAAACGAATCCAGTTCCGCCATATATATGCACTCCATTGGTGGTCTGCTCCACGGGGCGAGGGCACGGGGGTGCATGCTGCTTCCCCTCCCTCGCTCCAAAGATAACCTTCTTTACTTCATTTCTAGTGATGATGAGCTCAACTTAACAAGAAACCTTAATCTAGTAATCAAGGTTCGATTGCGACCGCACGTCAATATACGTCTGTTGTTTAATGCGTTGGACTTGAGAGCTGTTGGTATTCCTTTTCAAGGCATCGTCAGATCAGTAGGATGCTCTTGCCTTGCTGTCGAGCGCTGGATCCCTATGCTACTCCAAGCCCTCGTCATTCTAGTTGAAAAGGAACGTTCTCGCCACCGTAGTGTGAATCGAGCTGATGATGAAAACCGGCAATAAAAGGGCCGCCTATCGCCTACTGCGGCAATCAAGCATGGGTCGGAACACCATTCCGAAGAGCGCACACGCCATTCCCAAGTCGTTTATACAAAGCACTAAAAAGACATATGAGAACGGGAGAATAATCTCAAGAACTTTGCCTTCTGATACCATCTGATCGACAGAGATACGTATGTATATACGAGAAGTGATACTCTCGTGATCCTGTTATCAAACATCTGCAGACAACTTAAACCACTTCCATTACATGACCGAATAAAGATAAGAGCGATTCAGCATCGAAACCGATCTGATGTAGAACAACATGCAAATGTTTTTATGAAAACACTAGAGCATGATATGAGTGCGGGTGGTTCCACAAATAAAAATTACAAATGGGTTGCGATATTTAATTTCAAATGGACGTTAAAAATTCCAGACGTGTTTTGTTGATTTTCTAGTTGCGTTTTGATCATTTTCCCTTTTATCAATATATTTTTCTTGATTTTAGTTATTCGATTTCAGTTATCTGATTATTTCCTACATGACAACTACTCTATAAATAGGCACATAAGATATTATAATTAGCACTTCATTATTAAAAATAAACACTACCTTTTAGAATATTTTCCAAGCATATATTTCCTCTGCTTTAGAATCTATTGTGCACATAGTTGTTATCGAATTCGTCTTGATTCGGCTTCGGTTTAGCCTGGGAATTAATGTGTGGATCGATGTGCGCAAGGTTAGAATGGAACCTCCGAATTGGTATGGTTGGTTGGGACTACAAAAGAGTTCCATACCGGGAACTTAGAGATCGCCACTTATATTTCACCACTCACGTATAAATTATATCTAGTGTTTCCGCTTTCTTTTTTTTATGGTGATCAGCTCACTACATCAAGTTGTCATCCATAAATTTTAGAACAATATCAATTTGTTCCGTCACATAGAAATGCGCTCTCCAAAGAAAAAGAAAAAAGGAATGAACAAGGAGATCATGTCACTTATCGAATTATGACGTCATGTGAAAATGAGGTACTATTATAAAGGCGCATCCCAGTGGGGGCAGGAGCCACATCAATTTTGGCGGTCGCGCCACCACTCCATGAGGTCTGCCCCATGGATGAATGGCGCCGCGCGGCATGATGTCTCTCTCCTTCCCGCAACATGGGAAGATTCGATTAATTTCATAGATACACATAAATCGTATCGTCTATGTACATCACTTAAGATTTAATTCTCACTAAGGACACGCATGATAATCATCATTCTATTTTTATTCCAAAACTACTTTTCGATTTCAAACTTATTTTTAGAATATAAATTCATTTAGTAAAATTATTTCATTTTTCTATTTCTAAAATAGATTTTTATTTTAAAAATATGTTCGAAATAGAAATCAAAAGTAATTTTTCTATTTTATTTTTCTATTTCTACAATAGAAACAAGAAATAAAATTTCTTCTCATCATTCGTCCTTGTTATTAATCGATCGCCCATCTCTTGCCGTTGACCACCATCCACTGTCTACCGCTACGCTTGCCGGCCACTCCTCGTCGCTTGCCGCCGCCCACCACCCACCACCGTCGCTTGCCATTGTCCACCATTCGACGGCTGTCGCCCCTACCGCCCATAAGCTGCGAGCCACCATTGCAGCTCAAAAGGGAAAATTTTTGTCTCATTATAAAAAGAATTTTTATTTTAAAGATAGAATTTTTATGTTGTTATCAAACATATTTTTTTACTTAGAAACTCATTCAATGATAGAAATTTAAAAAAAAAACATATTTTTCTTTCAGAAATAAATTTCTAGCTATCATTCATGTTCTAAATAGTGAGTGTCATCGTTTATTTTAATTTAACCAGATAAGAAATATTGCGGTTTAATTACGGAATCGGCCACATCCAAATCTAGTTACCCCTTACTGCACTCTTGAGTCACTACTGCCAATGCCACTGAACGGATTGCCCGTGAATCGAGAAATTAATGAATAGAATATATTCTCATTAAAATGAATAATTATAGGCACATTGAAACTCGCCCAATTAAATATTTTTTTAACTCCTTTCGGAGTATCTAAATAGGCATAGTAGCTTATGATAATCACTTCTAAAGTGCCACATCACTTTAACAAACTAGTTTAACAGATGATCTCGCCATCTTATTATTTTAGTATTTCTCATATGGAGATGTAAAAAGTAGTGAATAAACGTCATCAAGATTAGTTTGAATCATCGGACGAAATATCTTTAAGTTCTCTTCCTCACTAGTTTAGTTTGAACACGCAATATTCGACCTCGGAAAAGAGGGCCCTAAAACTCGGACGTGTCCGGCTGTGTGACGTTTTTGATTGGATGAATTTCGAGTACTTTACGTCGACTTTTGTCCTTCATTAGTTTCTGGTCTCTTTTATTGTCCTATCGATTTACGGATCAATTCTCGTCCATCGAAGAAACCATCAAGCCATATATCTGGACTTGTCTTGCTAAAGCAAAAGGACGGGAAAATCAAAGCGGGAAAAAGGAGGTTTCAATCACTTTCCCTGGCAAGCCAACCATTGTCCGAAGATGCTATTGAAACCCTCCAAAGCTCTCCCAAGGAACATAAAAAAATTAATATCACGAAGGTTACCAAAAATCTTAATCTGATATATTTATGATAAATTTATTTTTCATTAGTTTTTATTAAATTAAATTAATTTCACAAAAATTTACAAATTAATACATATATGACAAACATAATGCGAAACCCCAAACTAATACAAGCTAGCATATGTTATTCAATTCACAATTTGACAGTAAAATTTAAGAGAAATTAATAGAGCGTAAATTTGTCACATCAATATCAGTTTGGAGTATTAGTTTCAGGTAAATTAGTCATAAATGTATCAATTAGAATTTGTCGCGACATTAACAAAAAAAATAAAGATGAGTCAAGAAGAAACAAGAGATAGTGGTAGTTATTGAAAAGTACCTTAAACATGCACCGATGGTTATTTGGAGTTTGAGTAGTTTAGATCTCATTTAATGCTCAAACACATTAGTGAAAGGTAAAGAAAAAAAAATTGGTGATAATCTATTGTGAGAATTACAATTAGTTGTATACCACAAAAAAACTAGATAATAAATAATTATAGAATGTTGTGGGGTTCACTCTTTCAAAAATTTGTGACTCATAATAACTTTTTATTCTTACGGTACTTTAAAAATTGTTATGCTAACAAAGCCTAAAAGTAAAACTTAGTGGTGCACATGCAAGGAAAATCTCATTTCATTCAATTTTCCATTGTGGGTCTCATTTCTGAAAATATCAGCACCGCTTCCAGCACCAATAAGTCTTGTACGGGCTATAAAATTGTTCAACTTTAAGACACTGAATAGGTTGTCGGTTAGCACCATTCATGAACTTTCGATTTGAGATAGCTAAGCCTCGTCACGATAATCACACTGAGCTGCCAGAGATCCGAAACCCGGTCGCCCATGCGAGATGCACGCATTGCTTTCTCTAATGAGGTGAAATCGTGATATCGCGTCGGGGAATATCAGCATGTATCAAGAGGGCACTAATTGCGCGGGTACCAATAAATATAGTCATCGTTAACTTGAAAGCAAGCCGAACAAAATGCGTTCATTGAAAAGGATGTTTAGCAACCATAAACATGAGCTGTATCCTGCCAATTTGATATTTTCGAGTTGCGAATTTTATCTTCAAATATATTATAACAAGTATAAGAGTTGGGAGCTTTAAAATTTCAGAGATAACCTTGCCATGTAAAGTTACTCCTTAAATTTGACCAAAACAATACACACGCAACAATATGTAGATCCTAAGAAACCGATCCTTTTCGACATTCTCTCTTATCGACCGGAGAAGATCCTTCTTCCGTTCACCGCTCCACATTCAGTCGCCGATGGTCTCTTCCCCCGTTCCGCCGTTGACGTCGCTCTCCTCCCTGGGCCATTGGCAATTGTCTTTGCGTCCCCTGCCTTCGCCCCGTTACGCCCTGGTGCCCGACAAGTCCCTCTCGTCTCAATCCCAAGCATGATGGGTTTACGCCAGTGTAAACTTTGAACTAAATAGCTCTATTTGACTTCATATTCATATATTCCCTTTATCTCATTCAAATAAGTTATATAGAAACACCCATTGAAGTTCTCTCGACGCATCCTAGCTGGTAAGAAAAAACCCTCTTGAAAATACGACAGGAAACCTCTTCAAGTTGAGACTTTGTAGTCATTTGACAAGCATCATTCAACGAAAACATTGAAAAGCAGCCAGCATGGCATTCATTGAATTATACCTTGGTTTAAGCATTTCCAAGTGATGCATGGCCCACGAGGTTCAATGCGTACTAGAAAGAAATGCAGATACGGCATGAACAGCGCGCATTGCAGTTTATTCAGGTTCAAGACCTCATCACGCCACTGCCCTTCTGGAGAACGGAAGACCTGTCCATTTCCAACCCCGTTTCCTTCACGCCGTAACATCACGACAGCGTATGCGGTCGGAACGAGCTGCGTGTTGTCCGGCTTCGGGCGCGTTTAAGGAAGGAGCCTCGCATGGGTTCTTCTTTTTTTTCACGTCCGGTCGAACTTGAATTTCACGTGACGTTGACGTCGAAGCTCGGGCGAAGGGTTTTCATATGAGGAAATAGAAGACAAAAAGCGATGCGAAAGAGCCAAAAAAGTCATGCCCCTTATACATGCCGTATGGACGATGACTGGGTATGTAGGACGGGAATTTTCCACAAGTGACTACCTTAATCAAGTTGACAATGGAATACGTTTCGGATAACTCTCTCCTCCCCCTTGCCCTCTCGATTTTTCTACAATCGAATGATTACAGCAGTACGCATAGCCAATCGAAATGGGTATACATGTAATCTCGAGATCGGTCTCGTTTGAGGGGCGCTGATGCGGGGGGTGAATACAAGTTGCCTTAGGTCGCCGTCAGTGGGAGTCTTCTTCTCAATGATCGTATAGAACAGTCGTGAACTTTCTTATGGAGAAGGTAAACACGAGTCGGAAACCTCGACCGGTGGACCGAAAGTGCCGGACTAATCGCGTATACTCAACCACGTGAGAATTGAACCGTGTGATTCCGCGACGCCTGAAATCCGACATTCAATGGGATGTGCGACTCGTGCTAAAACAGCTGCCACGTTGAGGGGCATGAGCACTCTCTTTTTAAGGGTTTGACGTACGTGGCATAAGGTGTGTGGCAAGCTGTAAGAGCCACCTCTTGAATGAATCTTCAGAGGCCTCTGTCTAGAATTAATTCCCACCTTCCTGGTACAGTCGTGGACCAAGAAGCCAACACAACAGCGATGTCAGTGCTATGAACTGCAGCATGCTCCGTGCGAGATGGGTGAGGATTTGTGGCATGATTCATGCATTGGACTCGCCCCAAAAAATACATCATCTTAGGAGTCAACGCGCGAGTAGTTCTTTTGATTGTCGGGATTAGGCTCATGTGGGTCGAGTCGGATCCTTGCAAATTCGCATAGCTACTAAGGTAAAGTATTGGTTGTATGTATATGGTTATCTAACTAGAGAGAAGAGGGACAAAGTCCATGAAGGGCTGTAACTAATGCTTTCATCTACTTCATGTATTCGTTGTGAAAATCAAGATGAATCCAAGCAAACAAAAATTCGAAAATTTCTGTACCTATTGTCCCTCGTATCAACTAGCCGGACGGTACAGAAGCAATTATGCCCGCGCCTAGCGCATGTACAAGGCGTTAGTACATATCCATTGCGAGAACCCGTTCGACTTTTTTTCCCCACTATCGATGGAGTGCAAGACATGCAAATTGGTCATTACCATTTGCCACCTTCGTATAGTCTACGTTTCATAAAGAGTGCAAAGGAGAAATGCTGAACGTCAAAATTGACATTAATTGCTCAAAATTCAACCAATCAACATCAGACAACCAGACATTTCTAACGGGTTTTTCTTTTTCTTTTCTCTAAGCTGGGTTTGTTTATAGCGCATTCAATCCAAGCTATTCAAAAAAGAAAAAGAAAATGACATTCTTACAATGAAAGGTACGATGAATCCAGCCACAACCATAAAATCGAATTTCACTAACAAATACCTTAAATAAATCTGGATGGGATGCATTCACCGCTTTTTATGTCTCACTAATAAGCTCGATGATTTATAAGAAAGTAATAAAAATAGTAAAACTCATCTAATCATGTAATGCAATATGCACGCTCATGTAACAAATTTCATGTTCAAATTAAAGGCGTGTAACATGGCCAAATCGAGTAAAATCAGGACTAACTGGTTTTGGACGGTTTCAATCTGATTCCAGTTTCATAAAATTGAAATCAGCGATTTTCAATTCAGTTCTTACTTTCGAGAGAAATAGAACCGAGCAGACCACTTGGAATGGACCAATGATTTTTTATTGTTTATTTTATTTCTCATGTATAATTCTTTCCCTTTCTTTTTCACTTATCCCGCTCTCTTCTCTCCCCGATTCTAAGGAGGTATTGCTCATAAATCAATCGATCCGAACTGGTCCTTCTAATTTAAGTCTCAGATGTTAATCGAATCGGGAGCTAACATCCTTAATTCAAATTACGGGTATTTTCTATTCGTAATCGTGTCAAAAATTACCCTTTTGAAATGCGCACGCGAATTTAGGAGATTAATAATTGTGTCGAAGATCACTCCTCTTAAATGCACATATGTATTCACGAGATTTCGTGAGACTAGTCGAGCTGAAAAACTCGGCTATCATTCGATAGTGAGGAAGGGAGAGAGAGAATTGTGAGACTGTGACTCACATTACCTGAGGCTGAGGCTAAGATTGAACCGTCGTCTTAGTCTTAGCCATCCGACACCTCCATCCCGTGCGCCGCCACACCATCATCTTGTGAGGCAGACCTCATGGACCGCAGAGTAGCCCTCCTCCAAAAGCATCTCATTCGTCGTGTCTCACTAGTGACGTGATAATCGATGGGATCTCCCCTGTCTAGTTCCGTCTTAATTTCTCTTATCTTATTTACTTTAGCTTTTGAGAGTGCGTTTGCACAGGCCCGAACACACAAATTGACAGTTTTACAGAGCCTAATCAATCTACGCCGTTCTTAGGAACATTTTTTTCTGGACATCGAAAATCACAAACCGAACTTAGACTCCGTTTATTTAATAAATCAAAATTATTTATTTTTACAAAATGAATACATCCTTAGATAGTAATTTCACGAACTAAATCCAGGAAGACTTAGCAATCAGGAGCCAACCATTCTATTGCTGCAGTACCTAAATTCAGGTGAGCATTTGGCAAGAGTGAATGTCTCGATAAAGAAGTGTACCTAATGTATGGGATCCGAGGCCGAAGCGTTTCAATGACCCACGTCAGCCGGGGCACCCTATTGATGAATAAATAAAGGAAAAGATCACTGTTTTAATCACTCACTTTATCCTTGCAAAGCGTGGAATTTGCTATTTTTCCATAGTGGTAAGTGTCTTCTCGTCGACGTAAGAATTCATAGCGTAAAGTAATGATCACGGAAGCAAAGTTCAAGCACCACCGGCGTGGTGGCGCGTACACTGTTCTCTGTTCTTGATCTCGACGAGCCCGGTGGGGTCATTTCCTGGATGGACGAGCTTTTCGCCTCGCGACCGGCCCGCGCAGAGGATGGGATTTCGCGACGACGCGGTCCGATTGCTTCCCTGAAGGTTCAAAAAGCACGCAGCGCGGAATCCTGCGAAACTTCTCCTTTTCCTCCTTTTTGAAAAGCCAAAAGGGTTTTCATGTGTGAGTGCATGGCTAATAAAAGAGAACTTTAGGGCAAAAAGAAAAAGGGTTTTAAAAGGGAACTCTATATGCTGCCGAGATAACGTTTTTCGCTGGAACAGTTTCGAGGAAACCAAGGTTATATTCGCTCCGAATCTGATTACAAGATTTATTGACAAGATCTTTGAGCAAGATTACATTTCCTGAATTGAAACCCTACTGGAGCTGAACTTTGCATGACTCTCGTCAAGAAGAGGAGGAGCTTTTTGGGGTGGAAGTGGAGCCCCCGCGCGGGCGCACAAAACCCCGTTTCCTCGTTCACACGCGAAACCCTATTCTACGCTCGATTGACCCACTCCCACCCCCACCCCCACCCCCAACCCCACAGGATCCGACGAGAGATCTATATAACCCCTCTCGGACATGTACACACCCACCTCGGGGAATCGCCATAAATAGGGGCTCGAAGGTGATGGCCTTGGTATAACCACATTGTCCTGAGCAGAGCCACACGTACAGATTACACACAGAAAAACGTCTGGTTTCCATCGATATGACTGCATCGTCAATCGCTAGCTGCCGTCTCGATACTTGTCCCCTCCCTCCTCCTTCTCCTCTCCACCCCAGAAATCCTGTACGAAATTCTCGTCATCTTTGATTTTCCTTCGCCCTGTTTTTGTTTTTTTCCCCTTGCCGCTGGTTAGTCAGCTGCTGTTGTTCTCTTCGCTTCCTCCCTTATAAAAGGGGTCCCTGCACGCATACACTTGGAGCAAGTATCCACCAAGAACGATGCCTTCATCACTGGTGAGGTGGCTTAGCCTCGTGGCCTTGATCTGGCTCCAGACCATCTCTGGGACGAACACCAACTTCCCGGCCTACTCGTCGCAGCTCAAGCAAGTCCTCTCCATCTCCCAAGTCCAGCTCAACAACCTCGCCTTCGCCTCCGACGCCGGCAAGCTCCTGGGGTGGTTCTCGGGCGTAGCCGCGGTGCACCTCCCGCTCTGGGTCGTCCTCCTTGTCGGCGCGGTGCTCGGGTTCGTCGGGAACGGCGTCCAGTACCTCTTCGTGGCCGGCAAGGTCGCCTCGGTCTCGTACCCGGGGATGTTTCTCCTCGCTGTCCTCGCCGGGAACAGCATCTGTTGGATCAACACGGTCTGCTATGTTGTGGCGATCAACAACTTCCCGCTCCACCGCCAGGTTGCCGTCGGGCTCACCACCAGCTACCAAGGGCTGAGCGCCGGTGTCTACACGGATATTGTTGACGCCACGCTCGATAGGCACGGCGGGACTGGGGCTAGAGCTAAAGGATATCTACTTCTCAGTTCAGTCCTGCCAATGGCCGTCTCACTGGCAACCGCGCCTTTTGTTCGGGTTGTCGGTGCGGACAGTCCAGGGGCAGGCAAGAGTGCGCATGCCGGGTTCATAATCCTATTCATCATAACAATCGCAACCGGAGTTTATGCGGTGGTGAGTAGTATGGGGTCGGTGTCGGGCGCCTTACCGGCGGTGTACAATGCGATGGGGATGGGCATCTTCCTCCTGAGCCCCATCGTTGTACCGCTCGCCGTATGCCTCAAGCACGTCCTCGCCCACACCGAGATGAAGGTACACGACGTGGTGACTGAGCAAGAGCTCGGCGAACCCGGCCGAGACGAGAGCGGGATCAAGTGGGAGGCCCATCCCCAGGTTGGCGACCAAGAAGAGGTGGTTGCTGTGGCTCCCCCAAGCGAGGAAGTGGCAATTAATGGTGTTAGAGAGGAGGTTGGAGCCAAAGAGATGGTGAAGCGAGTCGAGTTCTGGCTCTACTTCTTCGTGTACCTGTTCGGGGCGACGCTCGGGCTCGTGTTCCTCAACAACCTGGGGCAGATCGCCGAGTCCCGGGGGAGCTCAAAGACGTCGTCGCTGGTCTCTCTCTCGTCATCGTTCGGGTTCTTCGGGCGGCTGATCCCGTCTCTCTTCGACTACCTCTTCGAAAGGTAATTACGACCGCCATTTACTCCTTTTGTCAATGTTTCGATTAGTGCCGTTAGATTGTTAGTCAATAAGTGCCGTTAGATTGTTAGTTCAATAATTAGTCCAGAGTTTGAAGTGGACGGACAACAATGGCATTTGCACGTAAATGTCTTCAGCATTAATTGTCCTTATTCCCTAACTAGTCAAAACAATGACAATGAAGCGCCGTCTCCAGACTCTCTGCACGATATTAGCACGTTCTTGATGAGAGTTTTTTCTTTTTGCATTTGCATATAAGATATCTCTTTAGTGCATTGTCAATCATAAGATGCTGTTTTCACGTCTGCGCTTGCGTCGGATGACATGATATTTACGTTACTCGAAGAAATTCGTCCCATTTATATCGCTTTCTTGCATTTTGTCCGTCCAGTGAAAAAAGTGGGCTCTTTTGTTCCAATGTTGGAGCGCGGATGAATGTCTGCTACGTTTGAACGGACACGAGCTGTTGGGACAACGTTCTCAAAGCGTCCTAAGAATTTAAGTCACGGTCCAAAAGTTTAGGTCATAGAGTGAACGCTTTCTTTGTTTCTTTCAGGAGGAAGTACGTGGTGTCGAGACCGGCAGCAATGGCAACATTGATGGCGCCCATGGTCGGCGCCTACTTCCTGCTCCTCAGCCCCGCCACGGGGGCACTTTACGTAAGTACTGCCGTCATCAGCGTCTGCACCGGGGCCATCACGTCCATCTCCGTGGCAACCACCACCGAACTCTTCGGGACCAAGAACTTCGGCGTGAACCACAACATCCTGGTCACCAACATCCCGATCGGGTCCTTCGTCTTCGGGTACGGCGCAGCGCTGCTCTACCGCAGCCGGCGAGGTGGCGATGGGAGGTGCATGGGGATGGAGTGCTACAGCACAACGTTCGTCATCTGGGGATGTCTTTGCTTACTCGGGACTGTCCTAGCTCTAGTCTTGTACGCACGTACGCGCAAGTTTTATTCAAGAAATATAGAGAGGTAGTAGCTAACTGAGCAAATCCACTCTCCTATACGAGTTACGATATTAGCTAACTGAGTAAATCCACTCTTCTATACGAGTTAGGATATACTGCTTTTATTTTATTTTGTGAAATAACTTTCCTCAAGGAAGAAAATATTTCTGTACATGTATGCAGGCGCTATTGAGCGAGAAATCGGCATTTCATATTTCACCGAATCCAAGAAACAAGTTCGATGCGCGGTTTTTGAACATTTAGGGGTATTAATCAGACGATTACCATGTCATTAAAAAGAAAAACACTAGTAATGTTTTATTGACATGGTAAATAATACTCAATTTGATGTGATGGGTATATGATCTTATACGTTCATGTGATTATATACTGGACCTTGGAGATGCTCTAGCGTGGACCTAACTTCATGTAACGAATTATGAGCAAGATAATACATCATTCATTTCGTTTTGACTATACAAATTCAGCGAGAGAGGATTTTTTGCACCCGTGACTCACGTGTATTCTCAAAAGACGACTTCAATGTATCGGATCACACAACGGACCGATCCCCCTTAGCGCAAGTAAAGAAAAAGAATTATTTGTTGGGTATGAACCCATCTTTTGAATCATTGGCTAATTTTTTATGCTGCTAGTGCTCGTTTGAAAGGGACAACAAGTCTTTATTGAAAAAAGAAAAAAGGACACGGATCAGGACCCGGACCCGTGACTTCGTGACTTGTGAGGTCAATGTGCGCCTTCGCATGCCTTTCGGTCCGCTGAAAAATTGCAAATTGGACTGACCAGCAACGTCGAGACGAACTGGCGATGCCCTCGAAAAACCGATTAATAAGCTTAATAGACTTTTTTGACACCGACGCAAAACCTGTTCAATCTGTAAGAACGGGAAATCACTCGCTCGGTGTAAGTAAAGTCGTCCATGATCCGGACATGTAACGTCGGCTCCCAAAGGAGGTGACGCACCACCGGCGTCACGATGAGTTCTCTGCATCGAGACCGAGTTCGATGGACGAGTCTCGTTGCTTGCTTTTGGCTTCGGAGGAATTTATGGTGGGTGGTTCCCGCTATTACTCGTCAACCGAGGTGGGAAGTTGGCACACCGACTAGAAGCATCGGACAGTTGTCGGATATGGCATCCCTACCGTCCATTTTCCTGCCTGTTTCTGTAGGAGTGTGTAATGACCTTTCGTGTCTTTTCCGTCGAATGGGGAACTGAACAGGGATTCGTTTGCCTTTTCAATAATCCGGGAACGTCATTACAGCGATCCGGCCATCTGAAGATCCATGAAGTGCATTATGGTGCGATCTTTGTTTGTGCCTCCGATTTCAGCTCATTAGTAATTTGCATGTAATTAGTGAGATATGAATAAATGATATCCAATTCATGAGCTGAACATCCCTCGGCATCCTCCCGAGAGTTGTGTGCAGAACACACTCGAGAGATTAAATGACATACTAGGTGAGGACCGAGATGGGACGTACTTCCTTTTATCGTGGCGGAATTGTCCCCCCTTTCCCCTCCTCAACCTGTGGACTATGTTCTAATAACTTTCCATCATGGCATGACAAATTGATACAACAACCAAAATTTGAGACGGCCGACGTGCGGAGGGGGGCCGTTGCCGTGATTGCAAAGAAACTCAATATTTGCCAGCTCGACGGTTGACGTGTCTTTACGAGGTGGACGTCTCATAAGAGACTTCCCAGGAGGGTCTTCGTCTCCCCTCTTTAGCCAACTCGCCGTGAGGAAAACGGGGGATGATGGGTGCGAAGAACAAGGGAATCTATCACTCTATACTTTTTTGGCCAATTAGCGGAGAAACAGTGCTTTTGAACACGCGCTTGTTCTTCACGAGTCTTAAAGCTGAGTCAAAATTCCTCTTAACGATCAACTTCTGGTCTAACCCTGATGGCAACATGCGCTTTTTGCGTCTATGCAATCTCGCAAGAGGGAGGTAAAAACTCTATTGACAGAGTGTAACGAGACGAGAAAACCATTCAATGAACCGAATACATAAGATAGTGAAATGAGCATCAATCATCATACAGTACGTGATGAGATTCGAAAATGTGAATAGTTAAGATGCAGTTTAGAATGGTTATATTTCTAAAATATTCATGATTGCACATTATAGTCTCTTTCTTTTATCTAAGTCACTTATCTACTTAATCATAGACAATTGAGTATGTAACTCTCAACTTTTTATAAAAAGAGAAATAGAAGTATCTCTATAAAAATTTAAGTATGATGATTGATTGGCCAAACAGCTGACTAGTTTCTCGGGTACTTTTAATCAATGTTACTGACTGATTTTCCTCAAACAGGAAAAGGAGATGTCAGCTTTAAGAAAGTAATGAAACATATTTTAGTAGATTAAAGATAGATCTTAAGCAGCCAGGTGAATACTTGAGGGTGTTTTGGCCAGTAATGTTCATAAAAAATAAAATAATAAATTTGAAGATAAATCAGAAGATTAAATATCTGATCGAGAGGGTCCCATCCAGGGGATCCCGACATTAAAAGTAAGCAACATATGACAGGTAGGGAATTTAAAGTGGCCTTCTGACGTCAGCATGACGATCGCATTGCCTCACCCTTGTCTTGTCTTGAACTAGGGTTTTGACTATTTACAGCAGCAGCTCTAATTACGGCTTTTTTTTGGGTTCTCGTCTCGTCTTCTTCTGTCAAAATTTGGAAAAATGACGTGATGAAGCCTGCCTGTTTTTTTCTCACTTAATAATGATGCGAGTTTTCACTTTTGCGGCATGATTTCAATTAGCTCCCGATGATAAGTTTTCATCCTCCACATTGGTGATCATTGAAAGGCGGAAAAAGACATGTCACAAACAAGCTCAATTAGATATCGGAGAATTGTCGAATTAGGATCTGGATGAGGTCGATTATTGTGAGGTAAGGTTGTTTGCACGAGTCAAGAATTTGGACTTAACTAAATCATGATACTTTGTAGAGTGTTCGCTTTTGAGTCTTATTTTAACAAGCGCTTTAGGACATTACTTTAATTACCTAAAAATAAAAATAACGATTATGAAATAGGATTGCTCTCTCCAAAGAACATGAAAACCTTTTTCAGATTTGGGTCTTGTGTTTATATTAAGTTAACTAAAGTTGGAAATGACACTTTTGAGATTATTTGAGAATCGGAGAAATACACATTTTTAGGATGGTACTTACTTCAAATGAGAACTTTGACATTTCCAGACCATACTGATACTGACTTAATAATTGTTTTGGGAGCATTCTTTTAACATTTTTCTTCACATTTAGATCTACTTATACTAAGAAGGAAATTGTTCGCTGCTGATGCACTGATGGATTTATTTTAATAGTAAAAACATAAGAATAATTGATAGTAGAAAGAAAGATATATACATAAATGCAAAATGATTACGATATTTATTTCAATGTTAAATTGAAAATTAGAAGAGGTAGTTGTTGTGGTTGCCCAAGTGAGGAAGTGGCATTTAATGGTGCCGGAGAGGAGCTTGGAGCCAGATTGATGGTGAAGCCTGTCGGGTTCTGGCATATGGTTTCTTATCTATAAATGATTTAGAGAAGAGATGTTATTGAGATGAAGAAAAGTGAAACTAATCATGAAAAGTGGCGGTGCTTCTAATAAGTTACCCAATTCCAAAAAAATGTATTAGTTGATTCTCTATAAGAAGGACCATATCACACATTATTAACAACAACTTTCTCATTAACACCCCCCCCCCCCCCAAAAAAAACAATAACTTTCTCTTGTTCATAATAACTTTCTATAATTCATAATTCTTTCGACTTCACAATTCTCTTTTTTTTCCCAACATAAGTTTAGAAACACACAAGGTAAAATTTCAAGAGGGAAATTGAGTAACTATTGGACTCGTTGCTGTGGCTTTTGTGTATATAATGGAGGTTTATTAATTTTAAAACCAACAGCAATAACAGTGTGATCAAATAATACCTTAAGGACAATTATTGTTATCACACATCAAAATATCAAAGAACTATAGGCTCCTGCTCATAACTTCATTGGCAATTATATTTTCCCAACACCTAGTCCAAAGACATATACGTTAGGGCGCTCTGAATGCAGGAGGGACCGAAGGCAGTGATAGTCGATGGAGCATCATCTCAATACTATCTTCTTCTTCTCTTTTCCTTCTTTTCTGTTGAGCAACAAGAAAACAACCCAATGTTAGCCACGTTCTAAGTAAGATGTTTATAAGCATGTGAAGATAAAGATCCTGTTTAGTGCATCGTCGGCCACAGGGAACTGCGTTTTACGTATGCGCTTGCATCGGATGATGTAACACTACACTACTCCGAAGAAATTCGTCCTATGTCCATCGCTTTCTTGCATTTTGTCCGTCCAAGTTCAAAGGTGAAAAAGTTGACTCTTTTGCTCCAAAGTTGGAGCGAGGATCAATGTCTGCTGCATGTGAATGGAACGCCAACTTTGGGAGAACGCTCTTATTACGTCCTAAGACTCTAAGTCAGGTCCAAAAGTTTAAGTCTTAAAGCGAACACTTTATTTTCAACCCTTTCTTTGGTAGGGAGCATGTGGTGTCGAGACCGGGATCAGTGGCAGCATCGATAATTGGTGCTTACTTCCTGCTTCTCAGCCCCGTCACGGCAGGCGCTCTACAGGAGCACCGCCATTATTGGCGTCTACACTGGGGCCATCACGTCCATCTCTGTGGTGACCACCACCGAGCTCTTTAGGACCAGGAACTTTGGCGTGAACCACAACATCCTGATCACCAACATCCCGATCAGATCCTTTTTCTTCATGTACACCGTGGCACTGCCCTACGCTGCCGGGCGAGTCACAGCGACGTGAAGTGCCTAGGGATGGAGTGTTATAGCACGACGCTGGTCATTTGGAGATTTCTTTTGCTTTCTTGGGACGGTCCTAGCTTTAGTCTTGTATGCATGAATGTGCAAGTTTTTTAGCATAAGTGTTATTAATTGGAGCGGTATCATGTCATTAAAAAAAAAAAAAGACCATAATCGTATTAACAATATAAAACAAGATACTCAATTTGATAAAAGGGATATGGTCTTATGCGTCCACGTGATTCTAAATATTACCACTGACTAAGATGCTTTAGTGTGAACCTAGTCTCATCGAAAAACTTACTTAATGGATTACAAGCAAGATGATGTGTAGCTTATTTCTTTTTTAACTATACAAACATGTTGGGATATGGTCACTTGCACTTGTACCCATTTACTATTTCTGTCGAACAAAGTTATCGGGAAAAGGACGTGTGAGGGCAATGTAGGCCTACACATTCCTTTCACGCCGCTGATGATGCAAGGGACGGACAAACGACATATGTGCTTTGCCGTTGCCCGAAAGCCAAGTAATTAGTTTAATAGTGTTTGAAAAAGACTCCTCGTGCCCGTTCAGATTAGAATGACAGATCGCTTCTCCAGCGAGGTAGTCGCCCATGTCTTGAACTAGTAACCTATATGGCACCGATACGGATACACGACACGCAACATGACACGACACGACACGACACGCCGACACGTCATTTCTCAAAAAATAGAGAATTTCGACAGGTTCTGACACGTTATATATTAAATATATATATGCAAAAATAAATAAATAATAATAAAAATAGCATAGAATTAATTTATACTAAAAATATTAATCCAACATTTGTTAATATCATTCATTATTTTAATTTGATAGAAATTGAACGAGAAATTTAAAAATTGCAAACATGAAAGAGTAAACTTGAAGGAACATGTCCTGCTTTCTTATACTTGTCGGAGATTAGTGATATTTCTTATAATCCTAAACAGAGTTTGGAGTTCATGATATAGACTAGCTTGGAGCTCCTCTGCAAAATAAGCTTTGAGAAAAATGAAAATCCAGGACAAGAACTCTCGAAATATGACCAAAAGAAAAGGAAATCACTAAATTCGCCACGGAAAATGTGAGAGACAACTCACAAGCCAATAACATAAACCAAAAGAGATAACTTACAAGCGATGCTTGCGAGAGGTGGAAAGAAGCAAAAAAAATTATAACTTTAAGTATGTGGAGGCAACGGAACGACGCCAATGAGAAGAGGGGCATTCCATCGTCACTCACGGGAAGATCGGAACTTATAAGTGAGAAACTTGAGAGTAAGAATTTTCTTTTTTCCCCTTTATTTTTGTTATTTTAATTATTTTTCATATATTTACATTTTGATCCCTCAAGTATTGAAAATTTTTAAAATTGACCCGTGCGTGTCGGAATCGCGTGTCGGAATTTCGGACTCATGTGTCGGGAAGAGTTGACCACGTGTCGGAATGTGTCAAAGCGTGTCGGATACGACACGAAGGCTTCTGGAGAGTGTCAGTGCTTCTTAGCTGATAACACGAGCTTCCAAAGGATGTGACACGCTACCGACACTAATGTGGAGTTTTTTCTGCATCCACGCCACGTTCCGCAAGAGAAGTCTCGTTTCGTTCGGTCCGGAGAAATTTATGTTGGGTGGTTCCCGCTATCGTTCGTCCATGGAGGTGGGAAGCTAT
Source organism: Eucalyptus guilfoylei (assembly GCA_016097605.1). NCBI lineage: Eukaryota > Viridiplantae > Streptophyta > Magnoliopsida > Myrtales > Myrtaceae > Eucalyptus > Eucalyptus guilfoylei. Next base: position 24,817,362 of record CM027869.1, read on the forward strand.
GAGAAGTTGAGAACAACCAGATATGTTGGCTAGCTGTAACGTACCATCCACCTACCGCTTGTTCCTGCCCATTATTTCTTTAGGAGCGTACGCTGACTTTTAATGTCTTTCCCTTTACTGTGAAACTGAAGAAGGCGAATGTGCTTTTCTAGCGACGCGAGGGTACAAGCATAGAGATCCATGGGGTCCATGAAACATCCTGAAACAGGGTTTTGATATGTACATGTGACCCAGGCTCAAAAGGATTTGTAGGTGATTAGTGAGATTTGAATAAGCGACCTCTGGTTCATGACCTGGGAATTTCTCGATACCCCCATCATATTGGGGTGCGGTTCATACTTCTCCTTGATAGGATGGCACGGGAGTCCCGCTCTTTAGTAAGTGGGTGGGGGTGTGGGGTTGTCTCAAGGGGATCACAGTGGCAGTGCCTACTTTAATATTTTTAGCCCATATTTTATTAATAGTTTGAATTTGGGCTCATGAATAGTTACTAAATTCTTCTTATAATTAAGGGATGTAACAGAAAGACGTGAGACGCTAAAGGTATGGTAACGTTTTTGTTCCGAGAAAATTTTTTATTCAAAAATAATTTTTTCTATTCCTATTCGAAGGACAAGTTTTAGAGTGGAAAAACGTATTTGATAACTATACAAAATTTATACTCATTGAATAAAAATGCGTTTCATATGACCCTCAATTTTTTTGTGACTTAGAATTTCTTTTAATTTTTTGGCAATTTTATTTTTTTCTCCTTTTTTTCTTTTCTTTTTATCTTTTCTTCTTCTTGCTCTAATCGGCGAGGTTGCCAGCCTTGGGGGAGCCTCGCCCAACCAGGCAAGGCCGACCTCATGGTGGTTGGGTGAGGCTTTGGCAAGGTCGCTGGACCTCGTGTGGCCGGCGATCAGCTAGGGGAAGAAGAGGAGGAAGAGAAAATGGAAGTAAAGAAAAGAGAACCAAAAGAAAATGGTTTTTTTTTTTTTTTTTGTTCTACTTCTTGATTATATTCCAAATATATTCCAACAAATAAAAACGTATACAAACAGATTTCTATTTTATTTTTGTTCCAGAGAAAAAAAAAAGATAAACAGAAGTATATCCAAACACACCATAATTATAGTGGAATTCTCTTTCGGACATAGCTCTAGTTTAAGGATGAACTAAGATAAAACCTAATGTCTGAAGTTCTCTTTCTTGCTTTTACTCTTTATGTCTTTGTGATTATGCACTAAATCCTAACACAAGAAACCGTGCCACTACTGGAGGCTATTCCATGTGTTTTCTATTTCTAGGGTTCCTCTCTAAGAGTTGTGTGCAGAAAACACTTGGATTAAATGAAATACTAGGGGGGATCGATCGGATATAATCCGGAACTTGATTGTGATGGAGCTTTGATCTAAACCTGTGATCTTTGTCGTTCAATGGTGAATCCATAGCCCCACTCTCCCTATTGAGTAGGTTCCGGTACTTGATCCGAAGAACCACATAAATCCTAATGCCTTGTTTTCTCACATCTTATCTCGTTAACTAAAGTCGTCATTTTCGTCAATCATTACAAGCTCCCCCTAACAACAGATGTCTAAATAGAGATGAGTCTGGACACCGATGGAGCAAATGTAGAAGTCTGGCAACGGCGGTCGGCGCGCGTCACATGTCGACGGACGAAAACATGAAACGGCCAACGTGCGGAGGGTGGGGCGGTTGCCGTGCAGGAACTTGATAACGTGGAGTGGAAGCCGACGTCTCCTTTTGAGGTTGACGTCTGATATGCTTCAGATTCCAATCGTCCAGATCTTCTTCTCCTTCTTCTTCTCGAGTGATTAACACGGCCTCATTCAACGATGACTGAAAGCATCGATCGGAAACCCCAAAGACACTTCAACAGGAGGTCGTAATCTCTGTTTCGACCGGTCTTTTGATGTTTTGCGTTGGATGTACTCTTACAACTCCTTTTTGAGGTTGACGTTTGATATGCTATGTAACATCGACACGGACACGCGACACGCGACACGACACGACACGCCGACATATTATTTCTAAAAAAATAGAGAATTCTGATACGTTCTGATACGTTATATATATAAATGCAAAAAAAATATAAAAAGCATTGAATTAATTTATACTAAACATATTAACCCAACATTTATTAATATCATTTATTGTTTTAATTTGACAAAGATTTAATGAGAAATTCAAAAATCGCAAACAAAAAAGAGTAAATTTAAAGGAACATATCCTTTTTTTTACACTTGTTGAAAATTAATGAGATTTCTTATAAATCTAGACCGAGTTCGGAGTTCATGATATAAATTGGCTTAGAGCTCCTCTGCAAAACAAGGTTCAAGAAAAATGAAAATCCAGGATAAGAACTCTCAAAGTACGACCAAAAGAAAATGAAATAACTAAATTTGCCATGGAAAATGTGACCACAAGAGATAACTCACAAGCAACACTTGCGAGAGGCAAAAATAAAAAAAAAAAATCACAACTTTAAGTCTGCGGGGGCAGCGGAGCAACGCCAACGAGAAGAGGGACGTTCCATCATCACTCATGAAAATGTCAAAACTTACAAGTGAGAAACTTAAGAGTAAAAATTTTCTTCTTTCCCCTTTATTTTTGTTATTTTCATTATTTTTTCATATATTTATAGTTTGACCCCTCAAGTATTGAAAATTTTTAAAATTGACTTCATACGTGTCGAAGTCGTGTGTCGGAATTTCAGACTCGTGTGTTAGAAGAGTTGACCACGTGTTGGATTTCTCGACACTCGTTGATCACGTGTCGGAGCGTGTTGGACACGTGTCGAGTGTCGGACACAACATAAAGACTTCTGGAGAGTGTCAGTGCTTTTTAGCTGATATGTTTACCAGAAAAGTGGATTGAATCGACTCTTACAGCTTTTCTGGCCCGTAGAGGAGGAATCAGACTTTGAATTCGTCGCATATATTCCCTTCGCACTCATCGCTGACGAGTCCAAGAAGTTTGAGTCAAAATTCGTCTGAGGATCAACTTTCGGTTCGCACGCGGTGCATGCGCTTTGTCTCCATCGCAATTCCCTATTTGCGGGCCGGTGCATGCGCCTCGGCTCTACGCAATATCAGTGGAGGGAGTCGGAAAACTCCTTCACCGCATGAAAATGCTGTGAAAACGACAAAACCCGTTCGATGAACTTTATACGTATCAAAATAAAATGGACATAAATCATCGCACATGATGAGATCCACAAATCTTAATGAGCACTATAGACGTCCCAACGCTAAAGTCTCATTTTTATATAAGTTGCTTGTTTGCTTAATTAGTCGAAGCGAGCACTAAAGTCTCATATCTATAGGACTGTAGTACTCCGATCCATGTGTTTACGTTTTTCTGTTTTATTAACCAAAGTTACTTAATGATTTTTCTCAATCGAGGAAAGAAGACTTTTTAGGTTTAAATAGTTATGAAAATAGTATAGTAGACCAAAGAAAGATCTTAAGTAGCTATATGGAACGTTTGGGGGTGTTTTTGCTACTAAAGAAAAAGAATTATTTGTTGGGTTTGAACCCATCTTTCTACTCATTAACTATAATTTTTTATGCTGCTCATTTGAAAAGGATAACAACGCTTTGTTGAAAAGGACACGGGTCAGGACCCGGACCTGTGACTTGTGAGGTTAATGCGTGCCTTCACATTCCTTTCGCTCCGCTGAAAAGTTGGACTGACCGACCCGCATCGTCGAGACGATCCGGCGATGCCCTCCAAAAGCTAATTGATAAGCTTAATAGTCTTTTTTGAAACCGACATAAAACCTGTTCGAACTTTAAGAAGGACAAATCACTCGTTCGGTGTATGTAAAATCATCAAGGAAAATTGTCCAAAAAGTCATAAACTTATTGCACTTTTGCCAATTCAGTCATAAACTTTTTAAATTTATCAATTGAGTCCTAAACATTTTTATTTCTTGCCAATTCAGTCTATCCGGCCAATTTTGACCGAAAAATGCTGATGTGGACATCGGCGGTGCGCTTGTGTAGACTGCCAACGCCGACGTGGATAATTTTTAATAATATTTTAATTTTATTTAATTTTATTATTTTTTTCTATTTTTCCTCTTTTTTTTTTTTTTTTTGGCTTTTTCCTTGGCCTTTTCCGGTGACCGGCCACCGCCACAACGGCCTCGCCCGCCACAAGCAAGGCTCGGCCGGGCGAGGAGGAGCCCGAAGAGGGCGCCTGGGCAGGCCGACCCTCCCCCAAGCCAGGGCGGCCTCGCCAGGCGTCGGCCGAGCGATGGCAACGCCGGGCGAGGCCGCCCTGGCCCCGGCGAGGGCGGGCCTCGCCAGATCTTGCGAGGGGAGCCCTCACTGGGGCTCGCCCTCACCCAAGCGAGCGTCGGCCTCACCCAGACCAAATCTAGCGAGGTCGGCCCTCGCCCCTGGCCGAGCGGGCATCAGCTTGTGGCCAGTGGCCGGCCATCACCCACTCGACCAGGGGCGAGGCCGACGCTCGCCTGGGCAAGGGCTCCCCTCGCCAGATCTGGCGAGGCCCGCCCTCGCTGAGGCCAGGGTGGCCTCACGCGGCGTCGCCGTCGCTTGGCCAACGCCCGACCAAGCCTCGCCTGTGGCAAGCGAGGCCAAGGAAAAAGCCAAAAAGAAAAAAAAATTAAAATATTAATAAAAATTGTCCACGTCAGCTCCGGCAGTCTTACGTGGCATTGGAGGCGTTTACGTCAGCATTTTCCGGTCAAAATTGGACAGATAGACTGAATTGGTAAGAAGTGAAAATGTTTAGGACTCAATTAGCAAAGTTAAAAGGTTTAGGACTGAATTGACAAATGTGTAATAAGTTTAGGATTTTTTGGACAATTTTCCCAAAGTCGTCCATGATCCAGACATGTAACGTCGGCTCCCATATGGCGTGACACACCCCCAGCGTCACGAGGAATTCTTTCTATCGAGACCGAGTTCGATGGACGAGTCTCGTTGACCCAGCACCCCCGTTGGGTGGTTCCCGCTATTACTCGTCAACCGAGGTGGGAAGTTGGCAGAGCGACTAGAAGCATCGGACAGTTGTCTGATGTGGCATTTGCCGACCACTCATTTTCCTGCCTATTTCTGTTGGAGCGTGTAATGACCTTTCGTGTCTTTTCCGTCGAATGGGGAGCTGAACAGGATTCATTTGCTTATTCAATAATCCGGGAACGTAATTGCAGCGATCCGGCCGATTCAACTGAGCATCTCCCGACGCCCTACCGAATCAAGCCGTTCCTAGAGGAGGGTGCTTCTAGCATTTTCTAGGGTTTCTATCCAAGAGTGGCGTGAGGAAGACACTAGAGAGATTGATTGACGTACTAGGTGAGGACCGACAGACGTAATTCCTTTGATCATCCCCCTTCTCAACTAGTGGACTATGTTCTGATAATTTTCCACCATGGCCCGACAAATTGAGATGGCCGACATGCAGAGCCCGGCGGTCGCCGTGATTGCAAAGAAACTCAATATTTGCCGGGTGGAGGTTGACGTCTCCTTTCGAGGTGGATGTCTCACAAGAGACTTCCCAAGAGGATCTTGGTGGCCCCCTTTAACCGACCCGTCGTGAGGAAAACGGCGGATGATGGGTGTGAACTGTGAAGAGCAAGAAAATCTAACTTTACACCTTCTTGGCCCATTAGCGGAGAAACGGTGCTTTGAACACGCGCTTGTCCTTCACGAGTCTTAAAGCTGAGTCAAAATTCGTCGAACGATCGACTTCTGGTCTAACCCTGATGGCCGGTGCATGCGCCTTTTTGTGTCTAAACTCCACTGCTGGAACGCGGCGAGATGAGAAATCGCTCGATGAACCAAATACACAGGATAATGAAATGAACATCAATTATTAAGATATATATGTGAGTTATGTTTATGTTAGAAAGGTCCCACATTAAAAGTTGATGTGGTGATGAGTAGTTAATATATTATATTTAGTCCATAACTTTTCCGTTTAAGTTTTTGAGTGAATATAAGTTCAACTGAAAAATTGTTGAAAGGCTTGAACTTGTGAATATAAGTCCAAAATGCCATTTAGAATGGACGTTATATTCATGAAATAATCACAATCGAACATTAAAGTCTCATTTTTTTTATGTAAGTACTTATCTGCTTAATTATATACGGTCGAGCACTAAACTCTCGACTTCTTTAAAAAAAAAAGAAAAGAAATAGAAGGATCTTGACAAAAATCTAAGTATCGTGATTGGTTGGTTGAACAGATAACATTCCTTTGGTTCACGTTCATTTCCATTTTCATCAAAGTTACTTGCTGTTTTTCCTCAAATGGGAAAAGGAGATGTCGGCTTTAAAAATTTGATGAAACGCGTTTCAGCAGATTAAAGATAGATCTTAAGTACCCAGGTCAATACTTGAGATGGTGTTTTGGCCACTAATAATTATATAAAAAAAAGAAATTTGTAGATAAATCACAACGATAAATATCTCATCGAGAGGGTCCCGTCCAGGGGATCCCAACATTAAAAGTAAGCAACATGTGACAGGTGGGGAAATTAAGGTGGCCTTCTGACGTCAGTATGACGACTGCATTGCCTCACCCTCCTCCCACGAGGGGTTGAATTTTGTCCGGACATTGCCTTGTCTTGAACCAGGGTTTTGACTATTCACAACAGCACCTCTAATTACGGTCTTTTTGGGATTCTCGTCTCGTCTTCGTTTGTCAAAATTCGGAAAAATGATGCGACGAAGCCTGCCCCCTTTTTTCTCACTTAATAATGAGGCGACTTTTCACTTTTGCGCCATCATTTCAATTGGCTCCCGATGATAAGTTCTCATTCTCCGGATTGGTGACCATTGAATCGCAGAAAAAGACATATATCACGGGTGCACTCGATTAGGTGTCAGACAATTGTCGAATTAGGATATGGATGAGGAAATTATTGTGAGTTAGGGTCGTCGGCATGAGCTGAGGACTTAGCCTTAACTTATTCATAACGCTCTATTGAGTGTTATATAAGACTCTAGATAATTAAATCTTTACACTCATGTCTTGAATTGTTGAGTGTAAGTACAATATTTTAAGGATGGTGAATCGTTCTATAGAGAGATTATAGACATTTATCTCACTTTTGAGTCTTCTTTTAACAAGTGTTTTAGGGCATTATTTACATTTTTTTTTGTCAATAGGACATTATTTAAGTGCACTCAATTGGGTGTCAAAAAATTGTCGAATAGATTTGGAGGCAAACTATTACAAGTTGAGGTCGTCCACATGAGTCCAGATAGTTGGGTCTCCATGCCCATGTCCTAAATCATTGAGTATAAGTATAATGTTTCAAGGATGGTGGATCATTCTATCAAGAAATTATAGACATCCATCTCGCTATTGAGTCTTATTTTAACAACCGCTTTAGGACATTACGTGAGTTAACTAAAATTAGAAATAACCTTTATGGAATAGGACTGTTCTTCCAAAAGAACATGGAAACCCTCTTTTGCATTTGGGTCTCGTGTTTTGTTTAAGTTAACTAAAGTTGTAAATGACACTTTTGAGAGGTTTTAAGGATCGAATAAACACACATTTTAGGATTGGTACTTACTTCAAATGAAAACTTTGACATTTCGGACCATACTGAATCAGACTTAATAATTGTTTTGGGAGCATTCTTTTAACATTTTTCCTTCACATTTAGCTCTAGTTGTATTGAGAAGGAAATTGTTCGCTGTTGAGGCATTGATGAATTTATTTTAATAGTAAAAATATAAGAATGATTGATAGTCAGAAAGAAAGAAATATACATAAATGCCAAATGATTACGACATTTATTTCAATTGTACATTAAAAATGAGAAGAGGTAGTTGTGTGGTTGCCCAGGTGACGAAGTGGCATTCAATGGTGCCAGAGAGGAGGTTGGAACCAGATTGATGGTGAAGCCAGTCTGAGCTCCAGGTATCGTTGATATAGTTTGTTATCTATAAATGATTAAGAGAAGAGATGTTATTGAGATCAAAAGAAGTGAAACTGATCACAAAAAGTGGTGACACTTCTGGTAAGTTATCTAATCCCAAAAAATGCACTAATTGATTGTCTATAAAAAGGACCACATCACACATTATTAAATAATAACTTTCTCATCAACCCACAAAATAATAATAATAATAATAATAATAATAATAATAATAATAATAATAATAATAATAATAATAATAATAATAATAATAATAATAATAATAAAACAACAACAAAAACAACAACTTTCTCTTGTTCTTAATAACTTTCTATTATTCATAATCCTTTATTCTTCACAATTCTCTCTTCTTCTTTTTTTTCACATAAGTTAAAAAACACACATTTAAAGTAAAATTCTAAGAGGAAAATTGAGTAATTGTTGAACTTGTTTATGTGACTTTTGCGTATATAATGGAGGTTTATTTATTTTAAACCCAGCAGCAATCATAGTATGAACAAATAATACCTTAAGAACAATAATCGTTATTATGCATCAAAATATCAAAAAACTATAAAGTAGTGCTCATAGCTTCATTGACAATCAAATTTTCCCATTAGCTAGTCCAAACACAGATACGTTAGGGCGCTCTGAAGGCAAGAGGGACCAAAGGCTGTGATAGTGGACGGAGCACCGTCTCAATACTATCTTCTTCTTCTCTTTTCTTTCTTTTTTGTCAAGCCACAAGAGAACCACCCGATGTTAGGCACTTTCTGAATAAGATGTTTATATGCATGTGAAGATGAAGATCCGGTTTGGTGCATTGTCGGCTACAAGAAGCTGCGTCTTACGTATGCGCTTGCGTCGGATGATGTAACGCTACACTACTCCGAAGAAATTCGTCCTATGTACATCGCTTTCTTGCATTTTGTCCGTCCAAGTTCAAAGGTGAAAAAAGTTGACTCTTTTGCTCCAACGTTGGAGCGAGGATCAATGTCTGCTGCATTTGAATGGAACGCAAACTTTGGGACAACGTTCTTATAACGTCCTAAGACTTTTAAAGTCATGGTTCAAAAGTTTAAGTCGTAAAGCGAGCACTTTATTTTCGGCCTTTTCTTGTTTCTTTGGGGAGGAAGTACGTGGTGTAAAGACCGGGATCAGTGGCCGCATTAATGGTACCGATGGTCGGAGCCTACTTCCCGCTCCTCAGCCCCGTCACCGCGGTCGCTCTACAGGAGCACCGCCATCATTGGCGTCTGCACCGGGGCCATCACGTCCATCTCTGTGGCGACCACCACCGAGCTCTTCGGGACTGAGAACTTTGGCGTGAACCACGACATCCTGATCACCAACATCCCAATTGGGTTCTTTATCTTTGGTACACGTACTCTACCGCCGTTAGGAGAGTGGCGGTGACGTGAAATGCCTAGGGATGGAGTGTTATAGCGCGACGTTGGTCATTTGGGAATTTCTTTGCTTACTTGGGACGGTCCTAGCTTTAGTCTTGTACGTACGTATCCGCAAGTTTTACTCAAGAAGTACAGAGATGTTGTACCTAACCGAGCACATTCATTTGGTCCTTCCACACAAGTTAGGATGTACTCCTTTTCCAATTATTTTAAGAAATTTCTTTGTTCAAGCAAACAAATATCGTTGTTCAGTGAATGGTTTTTTAACGTGGGGGTATTAATTGGAGCACTACCATGTCATTAAAAGAAAAAAAAAAGTATACATTGATCGTATTAACAATATGAAACAAGATACTTAATTTGATAGAAGTGGTATGATCTTACGCATCCATGTGATTATACATATTACCACTAACTAAGATGCTTTAGCGTAAACCCAACCTCATCAAAAAACTTACTTAATGAATTACAAGCAAGATGATATTTTCCTTATTTCTTTTTTAACCATATTAATATGATGAGAAATAATTATTTGCACCCGTACCCTTTTACTATTTCTGTCGAACAAAGTCCTTGGGGGAAAGGACGTGTGAGGTCAATGTAGGCCTCCACGTTCTTTTCACGCCGCTGAAAATGCAATGGACGGAAAAACGACACGTGCTTTGTCTTTGCCCAAAAGCTAAGTCATTAATGATCTTCGAAAAGGACTCCTCGTGCCCGTTCAAATCAGAACGACAGATCGCTTCTCCAACGACGTGAGTAGTCACCCATGTCCAGGATTCGTAACACGAGCATACGAAGGACGTCACGCGCTACCGACACCAACGTGGAATTCTTCTGCACCGAAGCACGTTCCACAAGACAAGTCTCGTTCGTTCGGTACGGGGAAATTTATGTTGGGTGGTCTCCGCTGTCGTTCGTCCATGGAGGTGAAGAGCTACGAGAACAACCAGATATGTTGGATAGCTGTAACGTGGCGTTTACCTACCGCTTGTTCCTGCCCATTTCTGAATGGGCGGATACCGACTTTTAATGTCGTTCCCTTTACTGTGAAACTGAAGAAGGCGAATGTGCCTTTCTAGCGATACAAGGGTACCAGCATAGAGATCCAATGGGTCCATGAAACATCCTGAAATAGGGTTTTGATCCATACATGTGATCCTTGACTCAAAAATATATCTAGTGAGATTTGAATGGATGACCTTTAATTTATGACATAATCTCTTAATGCTTTCAACATGTTGGGATATGGTTCATACTCATCATCAATAAGATGATTCATACTTCCTAGTGAGTAAACGAGGGTCTGGGGTCGTGAAGGTAACGCTCTCAAGCTGTTAAAGGACTTTTATACTTTTGGCCCATATTTTATTAGTAACTTAGGCTTGAGTCTATGAATAACTATTGCATAAACTATTTTTCTTGTAAATGAGGGATGCAACGCAGAGATGCGATGTGTTAATTTTAGTGGAATCTTGTGCTAGATGTTACCCTATTTTATGGGTGAACCAAGACAAAACCTTGCGTCTCGAATTCTCTCTCTCCCTTTTACTCTCTATTTCCTTGTGATTATATGCCAAATCATAATACAACAAACCATGCCGTTCCTAAAGGCAATTCCAATTGTTTTCTATTTTTAGGGTTTCTCTCTGAGAGTTGTGTGAAGAAAAAACACTTGGATTGATTGAAATACTATGTGGGGATTGATCGGATGTAATCCGGAGCTTGATCCTGAGGGAGATTTTGATCTAAACGTTTGATCTTTGTCATTCAATAGTGAATTCATCGCCACCACTCTCCCCATTGAGTAAGTTTCGACACTTGAGCCGAAGAACCACATAAATCTCGATGCGATGTTTTCTTTATTTCTCGCAATCTTATCTCGTTAACATCGTTATTTTCGTCAATCATTACAATCTTCTTTTTCGCGACATTCCCCCCTAGCAACGGAAGTCTCAATAGGGACGAGTGTGGACACCAATAGAGCAAAATGTAGAAGTCCGGCAACGGCGGTCGACGTGCTTCATTTGTCAACTGACGAAAACATGATACGGCCAGTGGTGAAGGTGGGGCGGTTGTTGTGAAGGAACTTGATAACGTGGAGTGGAAGTCGACGTCGACGTCTCTTTTTATGGTCCACGTCTGATATGCTTCACATTCCAATCTTCCAGGTCTTCTTCTTCTTCTTCTCGAGTGATTAACACGATCTCATTTAACAATGACTGAAGAATCGATCGGAAACCTCTCTTTCGACTGGTCTTTTGATGTTTTGCGTTGGATGTACTCTTACAACTCCTTTTTGAGGTTGACATCTGATATGTTCACCAAAAAAGTAGATTGAATCGACTCTTACAACTTTTCTGGCCCGTAGACGAGGAATCGGACTTTGAAGTTTGAGTCAAAACTCGTCTTGAGGATCAAACTTTCGGTTCGCACGCCGCGGCCCGGTGCATGCGCTTTGTCCCCACGCAATTCCCTCTCCGCGGGCCGGTGCATGCGCCTTGCCTCTTCGCCATCCCAGTGGAGGGAGCCGGAAAACTCCTCCACCGCCCGAAAACGCCGTGAAAATGACAAAGCCCGTTCGATGAACCTAATGCGTATTGGGATGAAAGGGACATTAATCATCGCACGTGATGAGACCCAAGAATATGAATGAGCACTATATCCATATGATATTGACTGTCGAACGCTAAAGTCTCATTTTTATCTAGGTGGCTTACTACTTAATTTATCATCAATGGTTGAGCACTAAAGTCTCGAATCTTTCTGGGGAAATAAACATAAATATCGTGATAGAACTTTAGTACTTTGATTCCATGTGTCTCCGTTTTATTTATTTTTTTCATTATTAACCGAAGTTACTTATTGATTTTTCTCAAACAAGGAAAGAAGAATTTTAGCTTTAAATAGTTATGAAAACATTTTAGTAGATTAGAGATAGATCTTAAGTGGCTATATGAATTTTTGGGGGCGTTTTTGCTACTAATGAACATAGTCAACTTCTCTGACCAAAAAAAAAAGTTCCAAGTTCAAAAATTAAAGAATTGAAAATAAATCACAATGTCAATGCAATCCCAAAATATAGTAACTAGCGGATTAGAGGGGAGGAATTTAATGTGAATTGCTGACTTTAGTATGATGATTGCATTGCCTCACCCTCGGGGCGAATTTATGTTTTCTTTCTTTTTAGTTTAATGTTTTTCGCACAGACATGTTTTTTCTTCCTTTTTTGGGTCTTGATTCTTGAATGAGTGTTTGACTCTTTGCAGTAGCTTTAATTTTAGTCTACTTTCTTGTGTTTTTGTATCGTCTTCTTGGTCGAAATTTGAAAAATGATGCGAAGCCCATTATTTTGTCAATTTTGGGACCATGATGAAAAATCTTTCATCAAGTGTTATATTTGATTTTTATTGAAAGAGACTCAAGTCCTATGTTAGCTTGAGACAGGAAAGGTCAAATGCAAACAAGATTATACACTTTACAATCTCGCGATTAAAGAAGTCGCTGGCCTGTCGTATTTGATATCAATACTAATCAATGTCGAAACCTAATTAATGATGTTATTTAGATCCACTTTACATAATAATGAAAACTCATTAAAATTAAAGTATTTTCTACAACATTAAAGACACTTTGACAACGCTAGGCACAAATAAGACACCTAACAAAGCACTACTTTCTACAAAGTTCAAGAACATAACGATGGAATTTAATCAATAATGTTGGACAGTGGTGAACACCTAGTAGGCCACGGCCTAAGACAGATATGAGGATACAACGTCAGAATTTAATCGACAATGCTAGACAATAGAAACAATGCCTAGTGCACATTGCTCCTAGATGCGTATGTGAACATAACGTTGGAATCTTATCGACAACGCTGAACCAAAGCAACACCTAATGAATACTGTCTCTAGATGAGGATAAGGACACAATGTCGAAATTTAATCAATGACGCTGGATGATGGGTTAACATTAGAATCTAATTGACAACACTTCTCGAAATATAGACACTCACCGAAACTGAATCTACGAAGAGAATCTTAAGCTATAACTAGACTAAGACTAAGTAAAAATAAAGACAATGGAAAATAATTTTGCGTGTTGTTCAAGGGGGCTCTCTATTGGATGGCTTGTGGTATTTATAAGCTAATTTGATAACCGTCAGTAATTGGTATATCTGCCTCAAGAGTCATTCCACGTTTCAAGCTGAATCACCTTATCATACTCGTTCGACAACTATGTCATGGCTTGCCCAACAAGTGTTAATTGCTCCTCCTTCGAGTTTGGCGCCTTTTAACCTTTTCCCGCCTATTTTTACTGCCAAGATTGCATGTTTCTCATTGATCTTCGGCTTCAACACGTAATGCTCCATCGCTTCATCATGATATGACCTGTTGGTCTATCCAAACTCAGCTCAGAATTTCTCAAAAATCTTTAATTATCTTCATGGGTTGGGCCGATGTAAAATTAGGCCCATATATGGTTGCAACGAATGTTTCAAGATTTTCTGTCCCCTGTACCTTACATGTGCCTGGAGGAGTATTTTTGGGTGTCTACTATCTATTTTTTATTGATTAAGAATGAAACGGGTTCACATTTGCGGCATCATTTCTACCGATTCCCATTGATCATAGGATTGGAATCTATCGACACCGTTGAATCACAAAAGAATATATGACGGTTGTTTGTTGGAATCTTTTGAAGGCTTGTGTTGTGCAATATTTGGTAAGGAAAAAACGATAAAAACACCATTTAAGATAAGTGCAATTGGTTAGATATTGGAAGATTTCCGGCTGGAGGTAATCTGTTGAAATCCCACTAATTGCGAGCAGGTCATGGAAGATTTCTGACTTAGATCTAGAGGCAACTCGTTGAAATCCCACAAACACAGTGCAAACTATTATGGATCGGGATCATTTTCATAAGTCAAGGACTCAGACTTATGGTTGGTGATGCTTTGCTTGTAGGGTGTTGCCTGGACATTTAGGGAGTTAGGCCTCCATGCTCGTGCCTTGAATCATTAAACGTAAGTATAATATTTTAAGGGCAGTGAATTGCGCTATCAAGAGACTATATACATCCCCTCGTATTTGAGTCTTAAGCTTCAAGAGCATTGTTCTCTCGAGATAGCATAAAAGCCCATTTCACATATGAGTTTTATGTTCTAGTTAAGTTTACTAAGATTAGAAATAAAATATGAGAACGACTGATAGTGAAAAAAGAAGGGTATGCTCATAAATTTCAAGTCATTATAATACTCTATCCCAATGCTAAATCGAAAATAATAAAGTTTTATTCATTTCTATCTGTATCGATAAAGGATTCGCGCCATGATCCAAAACTCATAATAATAACTCAAAGAGAGTCAGCCCAGCCCCACCTTCCCCGAACTTGTATGATGTTTGCTCTGTGATGGGCTAGGGTAAATGGAATTGGAATGTTACTTGATGTACAATCACTCTCAAAACTCATCTCATGGAAAAGCCCACTTCATTGACAACGAAGCCCAAGCCCAGTGTTAAATCATAGTTCCATTTTCTAGAATTTCCCAAATGTTTTCTTATACTTTGTTAAAATAATTAAATATTAAATCAAGTATTCATCCTGATAACTTAAGTTTTTAGAGTAATTGGAAGTGGCCTTACAAAATCTTACATTATCTTAAAGTATGAGATCCTAAGTTCAAATCTTCCAAGCCTCTAACACATGTATAGATAATTTGCAAAGACCATCGGTTCAACTACAAATCACATTTACTTAGCTTTCTCGTATAAATCAATTAGTATGATATAACAATCTCGATCACATACACATAAGTGTAATTTTCAAGACACTAATAACACATAATACAAAAAAAAAAAAAAAGAAGGCAATACTGTAATCTAATGCTAGGACAATAGGGGTGTGCAACCGGATCGGGTATACCCGGTTCCCGAACCGGCCCACCCAGAAAACAAGGTCAGGAACCGGTTCCCGTTGAAACTGGTCCGGGAACCAGTTCCCAAAATTCAAAACTGGTTTAAACTGGTTTGGGAACAGGTTCCGAGTGATTACCCACCCGGAAACTAGTTCTCGGACCGATTTTGGAACCAGTTCCCGGATCGGTTTTAAAGTAGAGGTCCAAAGCCCTTTTTTTTTTCTCTCAATTTCTATTCTTACTCCCGCAATTACACGACGTTTTTCCTTTTGGCTCTCTCAAACACGCACGGCACTCCTCCTTTGTCATTCATCTTCCTCACTTGCTTCCCTCCCTCACTAGCTCCCTCTCGCACTGTCTGATGGATAGACGATGTTCGTCGCCGCCAAATTATTGTGTATCACATGGATTGGCTCGCCTAATTTCTCTTTTGTAAGAGGAGTTATGATTGCATAAATGAGTAGCTCCATGTAATAGTTGTGGGAATAAGACTAATATTTTACCCATATTCGTTGCTAATTCTTTACCTTATGATTTTATTTATTATAATTAGTCATGTGGATCCTTAATTTTTCGTTTAGTCAAAAAGTTTATGTATTTATTTATTACAAG
Source organism: Eucalyptus guilfoylei (assembly GCA_016097605.1). Lineage (NCBI taxonomy): Eukaryota > Viridiplantae > Streptophyta > Magnoliopsida > Myrtales > Myrtaceae > Eucalyptus > Eucalyptus guilfoylei. The sequence continues at coordinate 24,833,209 of CM027869.1, forward strand.
TGCTTAATGTTTCAATACAAATTAGGAGGATTACGTTATTTTCTCGCGTATTAATATAAAATTCAAAGTCGTATAACATATCAGGAGATTGCAAAACGGGTTCCAGTGAAAACGGGGTTTACCTTGTAACCGGATTGGAAAAATAGGGTGAGTCGGGTACATGGTCCAATACAAATAGGGTAGGGTATAGGGTCTAGAAAATGGGAACCGGTTATAACATGGTCGAGTACAGGATCCAAGTCTAAACCTTACCCATTCTGGACCTGATCACCCCTATAGGACAATAAGTAAAATGCCCCATTCCATTATAAACTCATCTTTAGAGTTTTAACTAGTTGTTATTTTTTGAGGTCTTAAAATTTCTGACATGTGGCATAGAGTTAATTCTAGATTGAACCCGGATCAGCCTCACCCTACTAGTCATAGTTCGATTCCAAATAGGACTAGGCGGGTCTTGGCTCGTGACCGTTGGAAACTATATTATTATGTGGACTAATCTCTGGTTCTAGCGCTTTAGGGGTGGTCTACCTCAGACCAACCCTATATATATATAATCTAAGTATATTATTATAAGTGCCCTTCCTCTTCTTCTATCACTTTCCTCTCTCAAAGTCTTATTATCACTCTCAGTTGATCTCAAATTATTGATGAAATCTTTCATTTTTATCTCTTTGGGGTAGTTTCTTTGTTTTATCTCTACTCATTTAAACTTAGCCATCGATTCTCTTTCCCTCCCATTTGTGCTTCCACTTTCGATGATTGAATTGGTTGTATCTCCTATGCTACAGGTTTATCCTTGATTCTTTTCACTATTTCATCTACAAGGCATTGGGGGCAATTCATCTATCACGAGGCATTGTGGACAACAGGCTTCTCTTTGTTGGAATGGAGTGTTCCACTTGGTTGTGATTAATAACACCAGATAGTAATCGGGCACTAGCCCCACACTCACTTATTTGGTCGTGATTGATAAACGATTGAATTGGCCCAACTCGAATCACCAAACCATACTCACCCTTATTCTCTTAGATCTTCCTCGCCTTTATGCCATTGTCATCTCTAGCAACTTTAGCCAATGACCACATCTCCAGATGCCCCTCTATCGTGACCAAATTTTCGGGTGCACCACCTAGGATTTGGCTAATGGATTGTTAAGCCTAGAGTTAACTCGGGCTCTCCCAAGCCCATACCAATTCGCGACTTAAGTTTAAATTTCTTAACATGCAAATGGATTTTATCTAAGAGTCGCCACTAATCAGTTAACGGTAGGTCAATTAGAAACTCAAGTAAAGTAACGGGAGTTTTACTTTACTCCTACGAACCAGAGACTATGGGTACGGGGACTTGGTTACACTAGATTTTTCTAACGCCCTTTCGATACCATTCTTTTATTTTCAAAAATGTTTTTGCAGACAACTTGGATTGATTTTAAATCTATTTCCCTAACATGTGAGGTGATCATGCAGGTGCGCAATCCACCAATTCAACACCCAAGAAAGCAAATAAAAAAAAAATGCAGGACTTACCTCGTAGTAACAAAAGCATCTGCGTTATTAGATCAGAATTCATATCAACAACCCTCGCTATGATTTCTAATTAACACGCAATTTCTTTTTGTTTTCATTTAATTAATGTGAATCATGCTTTGTGCAATGCAATATGACCTAATTCTAATGATAGGTAATTTCTAATTAAATGGACCTAGCGACAATCGCTAAATGACATGCAATTCATGAATCTAATTCGATATGACATGCAATGACATTTTTTGTGTTTTCTTAATAAATGTGCAATCATTGGAATTAACTTATCCTAAGACATTTTTGGCATTTTTTTTATGAAATTCGAAATTAGAAAATTGTGAAAATTATCTAACTAAATTAAGATTCTATCCAACTTATACTAAGGATTAGGTCAGGCTAAACCCTAATTTAAACCAAGATATTATCTTAACTTAGCAATCTCTAACCTAAGATGTAGTCTATTTAAATCAATCTAAACTTAAAGTGGAATATGCAATTTTATTCTAATGTGCAATGATGTAGAAAGGATGCCATAATTCTACATGACATATGCATGACGATTTTGTTGTTTTTTTTTTATTAATTTCGAAATAAAAATTTCAAATAATTAAACATGCAATTTAAGCTAATGAGACAAAAATCTAACATCCTAAATTTATGTTTTTTTTTTAATTTCGAAAATTCATGATAAATAAAATGCTTAGTCTAAATATGCAAATAACCCTAAAGCATGCAACATTCTAATGTAAACCTAATCTAGCTCAAACATATTTAAAGATAAATAAAGTAATCAAGATGAGCCAAGCACCAAGCCATTCATCAAATATACCATATATCGTTCAAATCAAGGAATGATATCTAAATCAAACTTGATTTTTCTCGCTAATAAAATCGATAAATTTGATCTTAAGCCTTAAAGATCAAGATATCAATTTTATTCCCGCGTGATTAATTATTCCATCTAAAACCTTATAGATAAAATAAAAAATCCGTGTGCGGTTGCGAATTAGGCAATAAATCCTAACTGGAAATGCATTCATAATTCAAATATGCACGTAAGATATTGAAAAGCATGTATTAGGCAATAAAATATCCAAATCAAATTTAGATAAGATAATTACCTGATCCGCTCAACGGGTGACTGGCGATGTGTGGTAGTGCTCGGCGGTGTGGTGTGCACGGTCAAGGAGTGCAGCATGGTGGTAGCTCGACCAGGGAAAGGTCGTTGCTAGAGGTGCCGAAGGACAAGTATTGCTCGGAGATTCTCTGGGATTGCCGGGGCGGTGATTGGATTCGGTCAAGGAAGACCTGCACTAATAAAAATTCAAACAAAAGCAAAATAACTTGATCGATGTAGGTCTCGGGCACGTCAAGGAAGCCTGGAAAATCTGCAAGAAAGTCGTCAAGCGTGGCCATTGAACTTTGATTTTATCGATGAGTCACCAAATCAGGTGAGAACTCTCGATATACAAATCTCTCCGTGAGTCTGAGCCTCCAATGAAGACTTTGACCAAGCTCTTAAGCCACTTCTATGTCTCAAAAGGAATAAAAAAATGTGAAGTCTTCTGTGCATGCAATGATCGATGAAAACATGGGATAACACGCCAAAAAGCCTATAGGAACAATAAAAATGAGGACTTCGCAGGATATGGAACCAAACACGTTGCCGCAACTTGATGTGACCCGACCAAAATTGCTCGTTGCAGGAAACTCGCTGGAAAGACCCGCAAGAGACACCTTCACACAAATCTGAAATTTTATATGGCTTGCTGGTGTCGTTAGCGACATGATGAGCAGCGGCGGCACACCGGAGCGGCAAGCTCAGTCGTCGTCGGCTCGGGCTGTGGATCACAAACAGCAGCAACTTGGGCTTGCGGCAGCGGCACGAGTGGTAAATCGGCAACAAGATCCCGCAGCGTTGCGTTGGCGTGAAGCTTATGGCAAAAAAAAATTCGTCGAGTTGCGGAGATGTAGGGGCTCGGTAGCAGTCGTCTAAGGAAGAAGACGACCCACACCCTCTCTCTCCATCTCATGTGTTCTCTCTGAAATTATCAATTTCCCAGCCACCACGATTTCTCCTTTTGACTTTTTCTCTCTAAAGCTCTCTCTGTGTGCCGTGTATTCAAAGTCCTCCCTTTTCAGAATTGTGGCCGTATGTATCGATTGTGTGGCCCCCTAAAACCCTACACAAATTAACCTATTTATAGGCCATAGATTAGTATTTTTTTTTTTAATTTTTCAAAACCATATCCATAAAAATTTCTTTTCTAAACGCAATATTTACTTTTTCCAGACTTTCGAATTGAAATCTCACGAAAATAAATCCGTAAAATCTCTCCGATGATATGAGTTTGAGCCGATTTGCTCGCTTTATGAGCTTAGTCCGACCTGTCAAGTTAAAGCTCAGAACCACTAATTCGAACCTACCCGTCGCCGGTCCAATAAATAAATGTAAAAAATGCAAATTAAAAATAAATGCACCTAAGTCTATATGCTATGCAATTAATATTTTTTTAGGAATAAAATTACCCCCTAATTTTCTATGCAATAAATAAATGACCGGACCGCCAAAATTTAGGTGTCAAACCCTCTCTCTATCTATCTATTGACTTAAATAAAGATAATTTCTAATCCTAATATGCTGCAGTGCAGCACAACGTTCTTTTCACGACTTGACTATTACGATGCTATGTTGCTTCACGGAAAGGAATAAAAATAAGAACCAAACAACCGTTCCATAGGAACCGAATAGAGCGGGAATATGCATGGAGTAGCTATTTCTTCCATTTTCTTGTTACCCTATGAAATAATTATTTTTCAACCCAATTTTTAGCCCACGGGCCTTGTGAAAATCACAAATCCAACCCAACCCAACCCAACCTGCAAAGCCCAGATCGACCCGACCCGACCCGACCCGACGCCGTTCCGCAAATAAAAAAACAGCACGTCGTTTTGTTATGTTATTCACGGTCGGTGGGATCGGATCGAGGCCTCTGAAACCAACCTTTTTTTTTTTTTTGGTCAAACTCTGAAACCAACCTGAGCAGCCAAAAAAAAATTCCGTCGGGCCATGCCATCTCGTATAAATTCGTGGAACTGATATTATGTTCAATCAATTTCCGTTAATTATAATAAGGCGAGAGCACAAAGGCTTTACGATCTCTCTCTCTCTCTCTCTTTCTCTTGCCTCCCCCGTTAGTTTTTTGGATCCATCTGCATTTTCGTCTCCGACAACCATCATCGTCCAGAGGTAAAAATCGCCTCTTGTCCACTTGTTCCTCTTCCGTGGCTTCTGGGGTTCTCTTTTCATCGGTGAAAAATGATTTATTTCCTGTCGAGGATGAGCTCTGCTTTCTTGTTCGTTTGCTTGTTCGTTTGATTTGACTCGGGAGCTTCTAGTGTTTCCGATACGAAATCCAGAACGCCCAAGAAAGTCGAAAGTAGCGAGCTTTACGTTCTTTCCTGTAATGGGTTCGTTCCGGACGTGTTGGGTCTTTTCGTGTCGTGGGTGTTGTCCGTCGGGCGGCGATTCTTCGGAGTCGCCAAGGTCAGCGCCGCTCGATCCGATCGGATTTGTGGTGGCCTGCGAGTTCTGATTAGGGGGGGCCAAGGTGCTTTTGAACAAATTCATGCGTGTGATTCTTGTTTTCATTTTTTCCCACGTGATCGTTGACATAGTTAAAATCTGGTATCAGGTGTCGATAAACTGGAGTAAATCGTTTACGTGTACGTAAGAACAAGCTGGAGGTCGGTTACGGCTTCTTTCAGGTAGAGGATTGGCCACTTTCTGAGTACAATGAACATTAGACGTCTGCTTTCTTCTTCTGTCCATCTTGGTTCATCGTTTCGGTTTCCTCTTTGGCCACGATCCTCATTAGGTTCGATGAGCTTTTGACCCTTTTCTAGAAATTGTTTCGAATGAATTTTTGAGCTACATATATTGTTGCAAAGAGGCGGGAAAAGGGTTGTTGTTTTGCAATCCATCTTGGTTCATCGTTTTGGTTTCCTCTTTGGCCTCATTAGGTTCGATGAGCTTTTGACCCTTTTCTTGAAATTGTTTCGAATGAATTTTTGAGCTACATATATTGTTGCAAAGAGGTGGGAAAAGGGTTGTTGTTTGCGATGCATTCATTTTGTTTCCAGACCTTTGCCATCGTTCAGCCTACCTCGATGCACCAATGATTTGCTTAGCCTATTTATTGTGATGTGCATTCATTTATTGTTCCTGCTGGACTTCACATTGTTCCTAGAAACTGATCTCTCTAGATTGGACTGATTTATTTATGATTTCTTTATTTTGTCCATATTGTTCCTTCATGTCTCAACTCTGCTCTTTGATATGTATTTGCAAAGTCTGCATGCGCAACCAGCGCACAATTTAATCTAAGTGTATGTATGTCTCTGAGCTAGTTCTGCTCTAAAGTGGTCATGATTCCTGAAGGCATCTCATTAATATTCTATTTGCTTTGCAAAGGTATCCGATTTTACTTTCTTGTTTATGCCAATCCCTTCTGTATGTGGTAATAGCTTGTATGGATGTTCGAACGTTGATGTTTGGGTTTTTAGTGCCTTTGCTCTTTGGGAATGAATATCAGATACTTTTTCTTGTTATGTTCAATGAGAGTGTTAAAGGCTGTTTCATTGATTGTTTAGTAAACATTCTTCCTTTTGTATTCAGGTTGGAGGATTTATTTGTCTGAACATTCCCAAATTATCAAGTCTCTCTTGAAAGCTTTAGCTTTTTATATAACGTCTTTCAGGCCTCACTAGATCTTGCTCAACAGGGAACATAGGGAATGCTGAAAGATGTGTCCAACAGAATTAGACCCCGTCTCAAGTGTTCATGAGGTTGGAAGAGTAAGAAAGCTGTCCTTCCCAATGCATGATGAGACTGACGATTTAGCACGCGACTGTTTAGATCTATTGCCTCAACTTCAGAATGGATCCTCTAGTCATGTAATGGCTGTTGTTCTAGTGCAATATTTCTGTGGAGACGATTAAGCAGCTTGAATATATTTACTCCAGCACCATAACATTGCTGTTTAGATTTTTTTTTTTTTAATTTGGTATGGAAAATAAACCCAGTGTGTTGACTCAAAGATATGAATTAGGAAGACTCCTTGGTCAAGGCGCCTTTGCAAAAGTCTACTATGGGAGAAGTCTTCAGACAAGCCAGGGTGTAGCTATTAAGGTCATAGACAAAGAAAAAATTTTGAAAGTTGGTCTGATGGAACAAATCAAGCGAGAAATCTCTGTTATGAGAATTGTTAAACACCCTAACATTGTGCGGCTTTATGAGGTAATGGCCACCAAGAGCAAAATTTACTTTGTCATGGAATATGCTAAAGGTGGCGAGCTCTTTAATAAGGTTGCTAAAGGAAAGCTGAAGGAGGATGTCGCTAGGAAATTCTTCATACAGCTTATGAATGTGGTTGATTTCTGCCACAGTAGGAATGTTTATCATCGAGACATCAAGCCAGAGAATTTACTCCTAGACGAGAACGACAATCTGAAGGTGTCTGATTTTGGATTAAGTGCACTTGCAGAATGCAAACGCCAAGATGGGCTACTCCATACAACTTGTGGCACTCCTGCTTATGTGGCCCCTGAAGTGATTGGCCAAAAAGGCTATGATGGGGCCAAAGCTGATATTTGGTCATGTGGAGTGGTCTTGTTTGTTCTATTGGCAGGCTATCTTCCTTTTCATGATTCAAATTTGATGGAGATGTATAGGAAGATAGGCAGAGCAGATTTTAAATGCCCTAGTTGGTTCCCTCCAGAAGTTCGGCGCCTTATAAGAAAAATATTAGACCCAAACCCTAGTACGAGGATTTCCATAGCAAAGATAAAGGAAAGTTCTTGGTTTAGAAAAGGTTTAATCTCCAACAAACAGATTATGCGGGAAATGGAGAACAGGGACAAAGGTGTCGCGCAGTCGAGCAGTTCTAGTTCTTCTGAGAGTAGCAGTATTCCTAACGAGTCAAAGGCAGAGCATGAAAAACCTCCATATCTGAACGCTTTTGATATCATCTCTTTTTCTGCTGGCTTCGATCTTTCCCGCTTGTTTGAGGAATTCTCCCCGCAAAGAGAGGAAAGATTCACCTCAAGACAACCTGCTTCTGTCATCTTATCTAAGCTACATGAAATCGCCAACTGCTTTAGGCTGAAGGTGATGAAGAAGGAGATGGGTTTGCTGAAACTGGAATGGACTAAGGAAGGTAGGAAGGGGATCCTTGGCATTGATGCGGAGATCTTTGAGATCACCCCATCTTTTCACTTGATCGAACTTAAGAAAGCTAGCGGGGATACGATGGAATATAAGAAGGCAATAAAAGATGATATAAGACCTGCTCTTGAAGACATTGTTTGGGTTTGGCAGGGTGAGCAACACCCACAGCCACAGTAAATACAGGACCAGCTGCAGCCACAATTTTTTGATAACTTCCTGACTGACTTCTCCAGTTCTCTTCTTGTGCGGTTTCGCTTGCTCTTGTAAATGAGATGTACTTGATTTCCTCTGCTGTATGTATTGTTGCTTTACTTACCACCTGCCTTAGGTCAACCGCAGGCATATTGATTTTGTGTAACCTTTGTTGTGACGAAGAGAAAATAATGCACATAGATGTGTCTTGGAGCGCACTGTTGATGTGGCATATTACGTTCTTTTCATGCAAACTTTCTTATCTGGGTATTGCTTGTGGTGACCTGAATAAAGTTGCTAATGCGCCATTTGCGGTGAAATGCGAAGCTCATGATAGCTTGTAAGTGGTGACTGACTGTCCTTTGGTGTCCACCGGGCCAGGGCATGTAGAAAGAAAGAAGGGGGGAACGTTCAAATGACGTTGTTAATTTCTTACACTAGCGATTCCGAAAGGGAAAGGTTTTGTAAGAGCCTGTACATGACTCTCTAAGTTTTGAGTAGTCTAGGAGTCATAATCACATAGATGGTTTATTTAAAAAAGATGAAAACTAAGTATTTGAAGCAAGGTTCTTGTGCAACCATGCACTTCTTGCTATAATCTATTTTCTGTACCCAATGCCAAGCCAAGGTCAAGACAAGGATGCCATAAATCATAAGCTCAGCAATTAATAGATCTTCAAGAGGACGAGATAATTTCTAGAGGGTGGTAGTGGGGTCACTGCTCATTAGGGATGAGGCGGCAAATTGGATTGTAGCTTCTCAGGAACGGTAGGTTCATCCGGTTTTGAGGTCGAAAGTTGGACTGCGGAACGGTTTACTTTCCTTCTCTTTCTTTCTAGGCTTTTCTTCTCTTCATTTGGCCGAAGGATGGTCTATAGTTGGCGATGCAATTGCACATAATTTCTAGTGTATATGGATGCACAAAGCAGCAAGTCTTGATTCGATACAAATTAATGACCCCTAATGCCCCAAGGCCTCCTATGTTTTTTCCGTGAAAATTTATGGACACCTTCCACTGTTTCGCTCTGTTCTGGCTCCGGCAGAATACTTGATGGGTTGTGATATAACACAATATATGACACGTTGATATATACTCTTCCCTCAAAATTCAAACATTTTGCTGGTGTATTTCGTAAATTCACCAAAGTACAACTGCTGCATCAACTTCTCCCAAAGTTAACAACAAGTTACTCGTCCTCTAGAATGCAACCAATCGCCTTCACAGGAAACAGATCGCCAGAAGTGATCGACTTCACGTGCGTTTATTATAAAGCACAAGCGGAAGTTACATCCTTACAGATGATTCCATCATTATTCTGAAGTTAAACTACAGCATCCTACACTCAATATAATTAGACAAAAATGGGAGACTGAGTCAAGTCGATAATTTTGGGACATATGGTTGGAACCCTTCTCCTCTTACCCGTAGAAGATGTATGATTCGGCGATGGGGTGAAGAGTTCTATGATCTCAATTTCCTTGGATGCAATAAATCTACTGGTCTCTTGGCTGTTATTAGCAGTCAACGCTGTCTTGGGCAATTTTTCTTCTAACTGCTTGTTTAACTCGGCACTCCTCCCTTCATCTGAGGAAAAGGAGCTGGGGTTGACAGAAGATTGTACACCAGCCGGCAACAAGCTGACACCATAATCTTGTCCATAAATGGGCTGGTGTACCCGTGGTTCATCATCCCACGAATTCTGAATCGGGTCATCTCTTACCGAGTGTTCCTCCAATCTGTGAGCATCACAATCCTGGTCGTCAAGCTCCGCCTCGCCTTCCCATTCATCGTTTGGCATCGAAACTTCAATTCCGTCAGAATAGCACGGGAGCTCCTCCATCGGGCAAATCTGAACCTTCATGTGCCCAGGCAAACTCGGGCAACCAGCAGCATGCTTTGTGTATTTAGTTGAAAAGTAGTTCACTCTGATGTTGAAACTAGTTTCCAGGGAAAGAATGCGTGAGTTCCGGGCAGACCGACCTCAACTCTAACAACCGGCACAGTCCGACACAGGTAAATAAACGAGTGGAAGAAAAAGGGAAAGCCGGTAAATACCTTTGCCAGGATGGGAGATTAAGCATGGTGTACGCCAGTTTAATCTTGTTGCCAATCCCGGACAAGGATTTGAATTCCGAAGCTGCCTTCCTTACGGCCAAGGATTCCCTCGGATGCTGCCAGGCCCATTCGAACTGTGGTTTTCGAGATCGAATAAAAACGCATCAGGCAAGAACACGATATCGACCCATATGGCGACTACAGCTAGAGCTCCATTCAAACGCAAGACCACAACAGCAAAATCAAACCTTTTGGCAATTACACTTCAAAAGTGCACGAAAACAATCGACTGAAAACCCAATCTAAGTCACCATCATGAGAAGCAACAGAGCGAACTGAGACCCAGAAATTGTTTAACTTTTTGCAAGTCTAGACCTGCATATTAAGGGGATCTCTCACCTCGAAAACAACAGATACATCGTAATCCGTTTGCGACGAGTCAACTCATGAAACAGTCGGAAACAGAAATTAATTGACTCGTGCTCTGCAGAACGATCTTAAAAAAAATTGCTATTGAAATCGTTCTTTCAATTTCCGAACCTGAAGAGCGGAGACATGGGAGGGGAAGCCGTAGATGCAGAAGACCATTTCCCAAGGTCGCTTTCGCTTGGTCCTCCACGCTCCGCACATCAATTCCCCGTTGTGTTGCCTGATTCGCCGTCTAGGGTTCACCGTGAACCTGCCCGAGATAAGACACAGAAATCACGCCGCCGGTTTCAAGATCAGCCCGCCGTCGACGAGAGATGGGCAAGAGAGCCAGACCCGTCGCCGGATCGTGATCGGCGACGGGAAGTGAACGGTGATCGGAGCCCAAAACAAGGAAGAGGAGGAGGAGGGAGAAGAGATGGATGGTTACCCGATGTAGGTTTGACCCTTGTGGCGAGGGCTGAGGGAGACCAAGAGGTAGCACGCGAAGAACTTCCCACCCCCATCTCCATCTCCATCTCCAACTCCTTTTCCTCCTCCTCCTCCTCCTCCTCCTTCTTCGATCTCCGTCGTTCTGGCGGCTAGGTTTTCCACCTCCTCCGATCGACGCTTTCTCCTCCCCATCTCTCTCTCTCTCTCTCTCTCTCTCTCTCTCTAGGCGCTTGTCTCCGTCTCTGCAATTCGACCGTTGGTCATACGCCAAGAAAAAGGGGAAAAATCCAAGGGGCATGATTTGTAAATATACTTTGAAAATGGGGTTAAGATTTTGGGGGCTGGACTCTTCTGTTCTGGGCATGATTTGTAAATATACTTTGAAAATGGGGTTAAGATTTTGGGGGCTGGACTCTTCTGTTCAAGAATTGAGAGGACCGGTTTTTTGGGCCGTTCACAGTGAGATGGAGCGGGCCCACAAAATCTGACATATAACATATTTAAGGTTGTCTTTGATTTAAGCTCATTTAGTAGAAAATTAACTCGAGAAAAACATTTTCCTCATTTTTCAGCATTTAGAATGTTTACGGAAAAATGGGTCGATGAAAACCTTCATGAGCCAACTGAAAATCTGCGATGGCTTCCTCTTTTAAAAATCAAGGATCATTTTCTACGTTGCAATTTTTACCTCCACCGACACTGGATCATCTCCTATGGTTGGACCAAGACGTCCCGCTAAAGGGCTTGAAGCCATGGATGGTCGGACTTGGGATCCCTGTGCTTGGACTCGGGTCCCTCGATCCATCAGAATAGGTCCCACGAGACCTAAAACACGGTCCCAAGATGTCGAGCACTCGGACTCGGGTGCTCCCGTAGACGGGACACGGGGCACCTAATACCCCGGTGCCAGGTCCGAGGTCCCCAAGCAATACTCAGTTGTGTTTGGGCAATATTTACTAGACAAAAATGCAAGCATTGCTCAAGTAACCTTGCCGGATATGACTTGACATCCCCGCCATGCCAGTTAGGAGCCACATTAACCTCAACTAAAAATTACACAAGAACACTAAAAATATGGGAAAATTGTCCAAAAAATCCAAGACTTATTGCATTTTTACTAACTCAATCCCAAACTTTTCAATTTTGTTAATTTAGTTCTAAACTTTTTCACTTTATGTCAACTGAGTCCATCCGGCCAATTTTGACAAAAATTTGCTAATGTGGATGCTCGCCATACTACATGGCACAATCGGCGTTTACGTGAGTAAAATTTATTGATTTTTTAATATTTTTCTCTAATTTTTTAATTATTTTTTAATGTTTTATTTTATTATTTTTATTTTTATTTTGCCCTATTCTTCCCCCTAGCTGGTCACCTAGCCTCTAGCGACCGGCTAGAGGCTATGACCATCAATGGTCGGCCTCAAGTGAGGTCGCCCTCATTGGCCTTCGGCGTGGGTGACCCTTGCTAGCTTCGGGTGAGGCTCGACCTCGCCAGTTTTGGCGAGGGCAAGCCTCACTCAGGTCGGCAAGGCTAACTCTTGTTGTTCATAGCCTTTGGCCAATTATTGGAGGTTGGGCAATTGACTAGAGGAAGAAAAAAATTTAAAAAAGATTAAAAATTCAAAAAATATTGATAAATTTTGTTCACATTAACGCCAATTGTGCCACGTCAAGAAATTCCAATCAAAATCGGCCGAATTGACTCAATTTGAAAGAATTGAAAAAATTTAGAATTGAATTGATAAAATTGAAAGATTTATAACTAAATTGGCAAAAGTCTAATAAGTTTAAGATTTTTTAGACAATTTTCTTCTAAAAATATTCACCAAAATTAATAATTAAAAAAAAAAAAAAGGAAATTGTAATGCCCAAGAATTTCTCTAATTCTTCGACTCACCTTGTCAACCCCGCCAACATAAGCTCTGATGTTAATACTTGTAACGCCCATGAATTCACTCATTACTTGTATTAATCTCAATTTCACCAATTAAGATTGCATTCTCTACTTTTGGGAATGTAAGTTACATCCCATCTAGCAAATGAAATTTGTTAAAATGCCCTTCGAGAAAAATCCCTATAATCCTAGCTTTCGGCCATTAAACCAACTCACCAAAGGCGCCCCTCCGTCCAAGTCGGCCACCACCCTCCACCATAGCCGGCCACCACCCTCCGCCATAGCCAGCCACCGCCTCCTGTGCATGTGACCACTATCGATGCCGGATCATTGCCAATCTCCCCTACCAGCAACCCCTTGGTTCCATACCCACCACACCTTGAGGTGGTGCCACCATCGAAGCGACCCATCAATGAAGCACCACCGGCGACATCGGGTTCAACAATATCGCCACAGTAACAAATTATTTTTCTTATTTAGATTGATGGTTTATCAAATGACGTGACAAGCTGCGGTCGGCAATTTAAGCGATTGATTTTGCGTTGGGTTTCGATATCTCTAGCCTGCGATCTCCTGCGATCATCACTATCCGTATGTATCATGCCAGATCCAGCTAGACATATAGTGTCTTCGACCATCTTGATCTTGTTTACTAACAAATGAAATGATACTTCCTCGTTTCCCCTCTACTCTATTACAATCGCATCGCAACCTTATTACGTCGCCGCAACCACGAAACCTTGCTAGTAACCAACACGATCGTCCTTGTCGTCGGCGGCGGCGAACAAGTCCCGGCACAGCTCGCGGTAGAATCGAGAGACCAAGTCGACGAAAACCGGGCACGTGAGATTCTTCCAACAGAAGAGGAGCTCCTCCACGTCCATGAGATCCCTTACTTTCCCTTCTTCCACCATCATTTCCACCAAGTAGCTCTCGAAGCTCCTGCACGCATCCTCCACTTCGTCGACGCCGCCGTCGCTGTCCCAGCCCCTCCTCTTCAAAGACTTGGAGGGAGCGCTGCTGATTGCTGAAGGCGCTGCCGGCGTGATCGGAGAGGGAAACAGCAGCCTCTCGCGTCCGGAATACGAAGTAGCCGACCCGGAGAGCACCTTCCTGATCTTGCTGCCGCCCGTGGCCTTGCCCTCTCCGAGCCTGCCCCTCGCGCTCATCTTCTTCTTCAGGGATCGGACGACCGAAACGAAGGCGGAGACGGGTAGGAGCCTTTTGAGCGGGGAGGCTCGCCTCGACGCTGTTGTCGTGTAGCGTGGCGAGGACCCTCGCGCCCTTTTTATGGTGAGCTTCTTCTTGAGCCGGAAGACGAGGAGGAGCTTCCTGCATGGACGGAGAAGCTTAGATCCGAAGGCAAAGGCCGACGCGTGCATTGGGTTTCATCTACTTTGGTAATGATTGAGGTTGATGAGGCAATGATGGGGAGACGGTGAGTGCGTTCGCGGGTGCTTCAACTTCAAGAAACGAAGTGGACAGGACCTTTGATTGGAAGAAGCTGGTGGGAGTGCTGTTTCGACCAACTTTGGTTATGTGAAAGTTTAAAAAGTACAGAGAGAAATTCGTGCGTGTGTAGGGTATCTGGTGGCGTTTATATAACAGGAGATACGCTTAGTTGACTGACTGCGTTGGTTGGATTTTGGAGTGCATTTCACGTCTTCGAGTCAGAGGAGAGGAATGCCATGACATCCTTCCATGTTTCTGTTCTATATTTCATGAGAGGATGACATGTTGGGGTTCTTGGAAACTGATTTATATTGTATGTCGCGTTCTCTTGTCTGACTTTGGATATGGCCCGCTTATTTAAGTCTTCGTTCGTGCTTTCATCATTTGGAAATCGAAGGGAAGAGATTATGATTTGATAATTGCACGTATTTCAACGTATTCGGGACTTAAATACACTTACACTCCGTGCAATCGAAGATGCGTGTACTACATGTTTTGATCGTAAATACACGATGATGATAGCTGCCAATGGGAATCTAGAAACTATTTTGCTGGTGTAATAATTTGTTCACTGTTCAATTTTCTATTAAAAGAGGTAAAAAAGTGAAGAGGGGGACAACTAACCCAACTACCTCGCTAGACAAGACTATATAGGCTGTCTCACGTAAAGGAATGTCTAGTTTGAGTCATAATTATTGCATATAATCATGGGCTCAGTATGTTCTAGGATGGCTGTACCCAGAGGATGGCGAGCTCGTTCCCACAGCCCTACCAAGTGTGTTGGGGATAACCCGGGACACAATTCACCACAGTCAAATGCAATTCAGGATCAATTTCTCCCCCGATATTAAATCAACTTAAAATCTCTTAACCCCAACAACAACCAGCAATGTATAACCTCACAATATGCAAATATAATGCCGAAATGATAAGTAGACAAAACGAATAACGACATCAAGGATTTAACGTGGAAAACCCGATGCGGGAAAAATCACGGACTGCCCAAAAACATCCACTAATCATAAAGAATAGCAGGATACACAAAATATTATTCTCTAGTCATACACTAGAGACTCAACATCAACATTACAATCATCATTTTCTCACCACATAGGTAGATAAACAAGTTTGGAGCAAGAAAACCTTAACCGCAACTGGAGAATTCGGAGACGGTAGTTCGACAAACAAAAATCATCAACTTGTAGCCCTCAGTCTCACGAACAACATACTGAAATTTGAGCCGATTCAATCAATATTTGGCTTTCGAATTGAAGCCGCAAAGTTGCAGCCCTCTTCCTTTCTTCTCTTCTCCCTTGCTTGTGCAGTTTTCTGTTTTCTCTCTCCTCTCTTTACTTTTTCGACAGACACCCACGCACGACCACTTCCACTTCTTTTTATTCTTTTCTTTTCTTTTTGTTTTGTTTTTTATTTTTTTATTTAATGATGACTAGGCCCCACATGAAGGTGGACCCAGCCAACAAATCTCCCCCCTCCACCTCATGTGGGAAGGTTTGTCATGCCTGTTTTCTTTTACAAGCATCAAGCTTCACCATGGGCAAGGCCTTGGTCATCATGTCAGACCTATTGCTATCGATATGAACTTTCTCAAGTAGGAAGAGCTTCTCTTCTAGCTTTTCTTGGATCCAATGATACTTCACATCAACATGCTTCGATCTTGAATGCAACATCGGATTCTTGCTAAGATGGATGGCACTCATGCTATCGCAATATAGAAACAAACTTCTCTTGCTTCAAGCCCAACTCTTATAAGAATTTTTGCATCCACAAAAGTTCTTTACCTCTTTCGGTAATAGCAATATACTTCACTTCAGTTGTAGACAAAGTAGTACATTTTGTGCAATCTTGATTGCCATGAAACAGCTCCCCCTGCAAAGATTATTATATAACCCAATGTGGATTTCCGAGAATCAACATCATCGGCATAGTCTGCATCCGAGTAGCCACTCAACTCAGGCTTCACATTTTCATAACACAAGCAAAGTGTAGAAGTGCCTCTAAGACATCTCAAAATCCATTTAATAGCGATCCAATGCTCCTTACCTGGGTTAGAAAGAAATCTACTCACAACACCAACTGCATGAGCAATATCGGGTCTTGTACAAACCATGGTGTACATCAAACTACCCACGGCCGATGCATAAGGAATTTTCATCATCTCAGCCTTCTCTTTCTCATTTGAAGGACACTCATTACTACTTAACTTGAAATGACCTGCAAGTGGAGTACTCATCGGTTTACATGTGCTCATATTGAATCTTTTAAGCACCTTCTCAATATACTTCTCTTGAGATAATCGCAGTTTCTTATTCTTCCTATCACGAGTAATTCTCATGCCTAAGATTTGTTTAACCGGGCTTAGGTCTTTCATTACAAAAGCTTTACTCAACTCAATTTTCAAACTCTTGATTTTCTTAGCATCATGCCCAACAATCAACATATCATCCACATAAAATAGGAGAATGAGAAAATCATCATCTCGATAATCTTTTCATAAAGACACAAGAATCGGAGTTTGTCTTACCGTATCCTTGTTCTTCCATGAATGATTCAAACTTCATATACCATTACCTTGGCGCTTGCTTGAGACCATATAAGCTTTTCCTCAATCTACATACAAGGTGCTCCTTGCCTTCAACTTCAAAACCCTCCGGTTGCTCTATATAAATATCTTCTTTTAGGTCTCCATGAAGAAAAGCTGTCTTTACATCAAGTTGTTCAATTTCTAAATTCAAACTGGCGGCCAACCCAAGAACAACTCGAATAGAAGACATCTTTACAACCGGTGAAAAAATCTATTCAAAGTCTATGCCCTTCTTTTGACGAGAGCCCTTCACAACAAGTCTAGCCTTGTATCGTGGTTGCAAACTATTTTCTTTTGTCTTCAACTTGTACACCCACTTATTTGTGAGTGTTCTCTTACCCTAAGGCAACTTCACCAATTCAAATGTGTGGTTCTTATGCAATGATTTAAGCTCCTCTTGCATAGCTTCATGCCACTCATTCTTTCGTTCACATGATATAGCCTCTTCATAAGTTTCTGGCTCCCTTGTATCAGTGAGTAACACATACTCATGTGGCAAATATTTTTGAGAAGGCCTACGTTCTCTTTCAGATCTTCTAACTTGAGGTGGGATAGATTGCTCTTGCTCAGCTAAAGAATCAACATTATGTGAGGATTCACCATCTTCATGATTTCCATACACTTCTCCCCCATTATTTCTATCAACATTAGAAGGATTTGGGCTGAAACTAACTGAACGTTGAGTTATATTCTTTAGTCTCTCCGCCTTGTCAATATCTTCAATAGTTTGATACTCACAAAACACTACATCTCGGCTTCTAATGACTTTCTTTGCAACTAGATCACATAACCTGTAGCCAAACTCTTCATGTCCATAACCTAAGAAGATACATTGTTTAGACTTGTCATCAATCTTGGATCTTTCATCTCTTGGAACATGCACAAATGCCCGACAACCGAACACTTTTAGATGGTTGTAAGAAACATCTTTGCCACTCCAAACTCTTTGCGGAACATTCCCTTTAAGAGGAACTGATGGAGATAGATTTATCAAGTCCACTGCTGTTCTCATCGCTTCACCCCAAAATGACTTAGGCAACTTCGCATGAGAAAGCATACACCGAATCCGATCATTAATTGTCCGATTCATTCTCTCTGCTACTCCATTATGCTGTGGTGTTTTTGGAACAGTCTTCTCAAGCTTGATACCATAATCCTTGCAATAATGTTCAAATGGGCCTCTATATTCACCACCATTGTCAGCCCGAACACATTTCAGCTTCTTCCCGATTTCTCTTTCCACATTAACATGAAATTGCTTGAAAGCCGCAAGTACCTGATCTTTAGATTTCAAAGCAATAGCCCACACTTTTCTAGAACAGTCATCAATAAATGTCACAAAGTATAATGCACCTCCAAGAATTCTAGCATCCATGCAACAAATATCAGTGTGAACTAAATCAAGTACATTTGATTTCGTGTGTGGAGAGGAACTATGAAATGAAAATCTATATTGCTTACCTGTAAGACAATGAGTGCATTCCTTTAGATTTTTCTCCTTCAAAAGGTAAAAGGTTCTTTCTAGCAAGAGTTTCAAGTCCTTTCTTGCTAAGATGACCTAGCCTCATATGCCATAAATTAACTGAGGAATCCTTCACTGCATTTACCTCTTCTTTAATCAAGTCAGCTTGCATGGTGTAGAGAGAGCCTGTCTTCTTATCATTTTCCACTACCATGGAACCTTTAGTCAACTTCCTTTTGCCATCAAAGAAGGAATTACAATAACCATCATCATCTAAGGCACCCGTAGAGATCAAGTGAAGTCAAATATCCGAAACGTGTCTCACATTTTTCAAAAGCAAATTACATCCAACATCAGTTTCCAAATAAACATCTCCCATGCCAATAACCTTCGAAAACATCACTATTTCACATCCTAATATAACCAAAGTCGCCACTGCGATAAGAAGCAAAGTAATCAAGCCGTGAAGTGACATGAAAAGAAGCTACAGAATCAGCAACCCATGTAGAGTCCTAGCATGTAAGATTCACATATTCGTCGTTACATACAAACACAATATCGCCATCGGATGCAATTGCCGTTGTAGCTTGTTTCTCTTCTTTTCGTCGATCTCCATTTCTATCATGGGATCTATCTCTCTTTGGCAACCAACACTCTTTTGCATAATGTCTCATTTTGCCGCAATTATAACACTTCACACTCCTCCTCGGTCTTGATTTCGACCTTCCTCTTGACTTGCCTCGGGTATCATTTCTTTGAAACCTTTTTGATTGACTTCTCGCCCTGTTTTCTATAACAAGAGCATCCGATATAGAAGCATAATTCAAGCCTTTTCTTCTTGTTTCTTCATTGAACAAACTTTCTTTAACCATGCTCATAGAAAGCACACCAAAAGAAACCAAGTTGTTTAATGCCACAACCAAGGTGTCCCAACTATCAGGAAGAGTACCAAGTAATAAGCATGCTTGCAATTCATCACCAAGATCAATCTCAAGATTTGTCAATTTCTTGAAATTCACTCAAGTGTTCCGCCATATTACTCCCCTCCTTGTATCGCAAATTCACAAGTCGCTTAACTAGAAGAGCTTTATTTTGTGGAGTTTTTCTCTCATAGAGATCTTGTAATTTCTTCCACAAAGGTCGGCCATTTTCTTGAGTAACATGATGAAACACACTATCATCAATCCATTGTCGAATAAACCCAATTGTTTTCTGATTCATTCTCTCCCATTCTTTGTCTTCCTTATCTCATTTGGCTTCATCACCCTCAATAGGATCAAATAAGTCTTTGCAATATAACACATCTTCCATCCGAGGCTTCCAAATAGAATAATTCGAGGCATTTAACTTAAACATGGTGCTGCTAGTTTCTTTTATTTAACACTAGAATTTCAACATTTGCTCCGATACCACTTTGTTGGGGATAACTCGGGGACACAATTCATCACAATCAAATGCAATCTAGGATCAATTTCTCTCTCGATACTAAATCAACTTAAAATCTCTTAACCCCCAGCAACAATCAGCAATGTATAGCCTCACAATATGCAAATATAATGCCAAAATGAAAAGTAGACAAAACGAATAACGACACCAATGATTTAACATGGAAAACCCGATGCGGGAAAAACCACGGACCACCCAAAAACATCCACTAATCACCAAGAATAGCAGGATACACAAAGTATTCTTCTCTAGTCACACACTAAAAACTCAACATCAACATTACAATCATTTTTTTCTCACCATATCAGTAGATAAACAAGTTTGGAGCAAGAAAACCTTAACAGCAACTAGAGAATTCGAAGACGGTTCTCGACAAACAAAAACCATCAACTTGTAGCCTCAATCTCACGAACAACATACTGAAATTTGAGCCGATTCCATTAATATTTGGCCTTCGAATTGAAGCCGCAAAGTTGCAGCCCTCTTACTTTTTTCTCATCTCCCTTACTTGTGCAGTTTTCTAGTTTTCTCTCTCCTCTCTTCACTTTTTCAACGGACACCCACGCACTACCACTTCCACTTCTTTTTGTTTTTTTATTATTTTTTTATTTAATGCTGGCTGGGCCCCACATGAAGGTGGACCCAGCCAGCAATGCAAGAGGTCGGCCCTTTGAGTTAGATGCGCGCAAACACAATCTGGCCCGAAGCCCTTCAACACAGACACAATGGACAAGACCCCTTTTCAGACATAACCTTAGAAATTTTATGATGCTCTTAAACATACAAAGAGAGCCAGGTTTTGCAAGAAAAAGAGCAGCAATACACCCACCACGAGAGCAATCCCTAAGAACTTAATCTCACATGACCGGTGCAAATACAAAGATGTCATTATAAATAACCTTGTATATTAGCAGGCATTAGCTGATTATTTTTGCATCAGACACTCGAAATATGTATTATTTGCATCAAGCTAAACGTTTATATGAAACTTATTTAAGCTACAAGGCTAATACTTTTGATCTTTGCAGGTTGAATACAGTCCTAAATTGCTGACATTTTGATACAAATTACCATCTTTAGATGCTCATGAGAGAGGGCAGATTTCAGTTTCTTCTGTTTGGAATCCTGTGGCCCTTTTTATTTCTCGAGCTGCTGATGAAACTAGATCCGCCAATCCGGGGGGCGTTTCTTGATATCTCAAAGGGCGCCTGAAACCCGATGTTCTCGACTTCTCCGACTGTCCTGGACAACCTCCGCTTGTTCACCTCCTCCAGCAATGAGAGGTGAAGTAACTGGCTATGAACATCTACCAGAGACCTATTCCGTGAAAGTCTGTGGCCGGCCATCCTCCGGTTAATGACAGAGGAAGAATCTCTATCTGACTCTGTCAGGACCTGGCATTGCAAGGTCTGACTCCTATCCTTGAATTGCCTTGGCCTTTGGTAGTCGTCGGCACAAAACCTTGTATGTTTGTTGCTTGTGCTGATAAGGTGTTGATCTGGGTTTGAAGGACCGGGGTTCAATTCGTGATCTTCCGGGCAGAAGTAATTTGTGTGGGAATATGTGCCAGAATGTATGGAGCTTGGAGAGCTCATATCATCTGGCACATCTGCAAAACGGGACTACTCTTCATGAAAATTGAGGTTGGATTTATTTCAGGTAGAATTATACAGATCTGGCAAATAATATGCAGTTAAGAAGCGATGACGTTCCCAAGAAAATGAGCATTTTCTATCCTTGTTCATTCATTTCCGTGATTTGTTGATTGATGGAATAAAACTGCATGAAGTATCATAGATATATTCACTAAACAAAGTTGTCTTTTGTTGTTGGCGTGTTAGACTCTAGATCAGCTTTTTGACTACCTTGTGTTGTATCAAAATCTTAATGAGCGAAAAGAGAAGAAAGCTATACCCTGGAGACAACCGTAGTCGGACGCGATTTCATTTCCCCTGTGGGCCGTAAAGCCCGATGGCGATGCCTGGGATGACGAACCTGAAGAGAATGAGAGGACAGGTAGAGGAAAGCCGTCGTCATTCTCCTGATAGTAGTCTGGCATGTTCTTTTTCGTCCAGTTAGGTACTAAAGCAGAGATTTCTCCGCCAATCATGTCGGCTATCTCCTCTGCTTCCCAGTCCACGATCTCCAGTTCCTTGACCATTTCCTTCGCGACATCAATTGGGGTGTCATTTAGAATGTCAAAAGGAAAATAGACATTTCTCGCTGAACCTGCATGGGTAATGGGAAGGAAATGAAGACAACCTTCATTAGTTTCATCACTCTGGAAGATCTGAGAAGATAAGTCTGGCCAGAAATTTCTGGTCTTTAATTTAACGAGTTCTGAGAATTATACGCGTTCAGCCATTTTCCCCTTCAACTTCTATTTAGGGCAATATATAACTAGTTTGAGGCATCGATTTTTTGCAAATGGTACCGGATAATAATCCACGATCTGCATGCATTCTTCTTAACTAATTTACAAAACTTAGTACTGATGCATCAGAGAAATTGTGTACAGTGATTCTGTGCTCTTAATAGTTCTAATGGATTGCAGGAAGATACTTGGGATTCAAACCATTTCTATCAGCAATCTGAACTTTCAGAAAAATGGTGTCACCCTCAGGATTCAGCTTTCCCGTAATCATCATGTCGGTCCTGAGTGGGTTATCCCTTGCACGCAGATTATTCACATCTCTCGCATTCAAGAATGGCTCCGGCATTTCAAACTTCAATCCTGGGAGGCGGTCATCTTCATCACTCAGAAGAAATGGGTCGTGTAGCAGCTCCCTTGCCGATACTCTACATGAGACGTTTGCTAAGCATTTTCCGATAAATTTCCGAGCTTTTGAGTCTTTGATACGGTAGAATGCTTCTGGCAACTTTCCCTGAGTAGAGAAGAGTGACACGCTCATGAGGCGTAAATCTGTTACTGTCAGCATAAGTAAACCATTGGGACTGGACTTTACCGACGTGACTTTCTTGTAAATTTGAGCTGGATTGGTGCATTCGTGTAAGGATACTCGCAAGTAAGCATTTCTAAGACGCACATGCCAAATGAGTAGACATCGACCAGCTCATTGTAATTCTCGTCGTAGAGTTCTGGTGCCATAAACTCCGGAGTGCCTGAGAGTGTGTACCGTCGGTAAGTTGACAGGTAATCAGATAACCTGAAGCATCGATGACATTACCATGCTCATCGCTGGAAATTGTTACCTATGATGCTATGAGCTGCCCGAGAACCATGAAGGATCGCTGCAAGTCCAAGATCACCAATTTTAACTTGTCCCAGATGTCCATTAATAAAGAGGTTATCACACTTCAGATCTCGGTGGATTACTGGCGGATCGTGGCTGTGCAGATACACGAGGCCATGAAGTATTTGAACAGCCCAATTCTTTATGGCTCGGATGTGCAATCTTCGGTATTTCTTCCTGTAACTGCATAACCAAGCAGACCTCTGTTACAAATTCACAAGCGAAAAGGCCTACATCAGTCGCTCACCAAACGGTAATCACAGATCACATCAAAAGCCTAAAGAGCTCGTAGAGTCGAGGAAATGCTTGGCGAGAAGGTTACATAGGAGAGAGATTACTTTCTGAGGGTGCCTGAAGTGAACATTTCGGTGATGAAATTGAAGGCTGTCCCATCGACGTCAACCCATGAAGTGTGGAATTTCATTATGGAGTTGTGATTGAGGGTGCTGAGGAGGTGAACCTCCGAGATCAGACGCTGCAATTCGTCCGGAGACCGAAACGAATCGTTCAGCTTCACTTGGTTCCACGCCACCTCCATTCCCAGGACCTCATCGATCGCCTTGTAAACTGTCTTGGTCGCCCCTTTGCCCAGAATTTCTTCAAACTGCTCGCAGAGAGGGAGGAAAGGAATGAGAACGGCTAATGAAGAAAAATGAAAACACAAGAACAAGATAAGGATCGATCTGGCTATAGTTGCCACCAAACGACCGTATAGCAAAGACACTTGCCGGAAAAAGGCAAGATGGAGAATCGAGGCAAATCTAGTTCTCCAACGAGCTAGGACAAGACTCGAGGCTATCGATGCGATTTCATCATCAGTTAGATGCATTCACAACAATCAGAGAACTCCTGTATAAACAGAGGATCTTTGAATGCTCCTTTTTCCTGCCAATTACTAGCTCAGGAACAAACAAACCATACAAACATTCAAACAAAGGTTGAGCATGAAACTTTGTACACAGCTCATCCTATGACCCAAACAAAGATACGAGGAGAGCTCCTTCACCAACGCAGCATACATCTCGAACCGAACCGACCAATGATTACGTGAAGTCATTAGCTTTTGCAAGATAAACAAACCCACGAACCGAACTATAAAATATTAAGATGGTGTCTGATTGGAGGTGGACTGGTATTTAATAAACAATCAACGACCGCATCGAATACCAATAAGAAAAACAGTATTATCGTCGGCTCGCGTACCCGAGCATACCGACCGGTGGGATCGGTCTCAACACAGTATCCAGGCTCGACCCGTGCCGCCGCCGACCCTGCTTGTATTCTGTACATGTCGAGAGCAAACTGGACGGGCTTTGCCCCAGAAACTTTATCAGGAGAGACACAGACGACCCCCCAAAGGACATTATCCACGCAGAAGAAACCGAAAGGCGAATCAGAAGACAAAGCTTTCGAGCAGTCAAACGAAATGACGAGGTGGGTTCGGGCTGCGCTGATCAAGATGCCACGCCGAAAACGCCACGTGATCGTTACATGTCGGGCAACTTTGGCCACAACAAGGGAGGGGGGAAGTGGGGGAATATCGGGCCGCTATACGAAAGGGACGGATTTGACTTGAAAGTGAAAGGTTTTAGACGGATGTGGCTGTCGTGACGTGTGGCAAATATTCAGTGCTGCAGAGTTTCCTCCTACTTCTCTGCTCCTCAACCTTTGTGGGCTGCCAGAAGCGACTGCACTTTGGCAACAAGCTCGCGTGCTCCGACCTTCCTCCGTGTCGTGTGCAGCCGACACGTGGGAATTCGAGTGTTCTTTGTCCTATGTGCGTTGCGTAGGCGGTCTTGGCAATTTGCATAATCGGCTGAGCAGGGCCTGACAGAGGTGAATTGCGATGCCCAGGCCCGCCCAATTTTTACGCTCTGGGGTCAACCGGGCCTGAGGGAGCCTGGGCAAACCCAATGCGCCACCTAAAGTATCACAAAATCCAAACTTTTAGGGAGATTGACACAAATTGACCCCGAACCAGGATTTAATGTACAATATGATCATTGACCATCAATATAATTCCTGACCTAATTTACATTGTTCAATCTAATCTTTAGACTTTTGGTACACGTTTAATTTAGTCACTGAATTATATAAAAATATTTAATATTATACATAATCTTGAAGTAATTGAATGACTACATTGAACATCTTCATATAATTTAGGGATTACATTGAACATGTACCAAAATTCTATGGACTACATTAAAAGTAGGTTAAAGTTCAAGAACTATATTGAACAAATTAAATTTTCAAAGACAACACTACACATCGAATCAAAATTCAGAAACAATTTGTGTTATTATTTAAACTTTTAATCACACGATGCCTTAGACATAACTTGTTTATTGGTTTCCGAGCCCCTTTGTGCCTGCAAATAGCGCAACGTGACATGTCCGATCATAATCCATTTCTTGATTCGGGACAGATCGGGTTCAAAAAAAGATCTTAAAGAGTCGGAATGGTCTCTTAACGCCTTGTCTTGTTTGTTTTCTTTTCTTCGGAGTTATTCCACGAACACCTGCCTTGGTTAAGAAGTGAAGAACGAGCACGCTCGGAGATCGCAATACAATAGAGCCGTTTGTTGCATCCCATGTTACCCGTCCTTGAGTTGCGAATTATAATACTCTCTCGAATCAATAAGGGGTTTCCTTTACAAAAATAGCGTATTCTGTTACTCTATGGATTTGATTAATGGACTTGTTAAGGAGGGCAACGGTAGCAAAACCCACTGGGTAGCAAAGTCCAAGTACACGGATTACTCCACTAATATCATGGACCACAATCATAACTACATGTTGAACGTGCTTCGTAAGAAAAATACTTAATTTCAAAATATCGAATACTTTTATTTTTGAAGAAAGTTATCATGGACCACAATCATAAGTACATGTTGAACGTGCTTCGTAAGAAAAATACTTAATTTCAAAATATCGAATACTTAATTATTTGAAGAAAGTCAATCCATTGAAAATTCTCATGTGAAAGTGACAAATGCAAAATTAAATCTAGAGTAGGGGTGAGTATCAATTCAAGGTTAATCTTGGACTAATCCTAGACTGGTTAAGGGGCCTGGGTTGGTCCTTAGTGCTAATACCCGTGGATCCTGCATTGTATGAGTTAATTCTCGATCTTAGGAGTTTAGGTTGGTCCAATGCGGACCAACCCTTTACATAATATATATTACATATATTATATATTATATGCATTTGGCGTGTAAATTAGAAAGTAGAAAAAAAAACCCAACCTTATTCGACAAAAATAATAATAAATAAATAAATAAACCCTCTTGCTTGCCTTGGGCTCACTAGCATCTGTTCGCTCGCCTTGTTGCTCACCTCTATTTGCCTTGCCTCACATGTTTGTTTTTATGGTCTGTTGCTTTTATCAAGTGTGAAATTTTTATTATTATATTATCTTATATTTATATTTGATATGGATTGGTGTTCATAGTTTAGTTATTCAATGTCACATTATTAATTGATATATAATTGGAAATAGTATGTTAATCTTTTTAAGGAAGACAAAAAATGAAACAAAAAAAAAAAAATTAGGTGGTCCATGGTCGACCTTGGAACTGGATTGGACGCATCGGGTCCATTCAATTTTTGGTCATAGGCTCAACATGATCGGTTTTTGATCCAAAAAATTAAGAATCAACACTATGTGAATTGAATATTTGGATTAGGTGTTGGTTTGACCCAATCTGAACCATGTTCACCTTTAGTCTAGAGAAACAGTGCAAAAGGTTTACAAAATTCAATTGATGCGCCCAAGGTCAATGGGCAAAAGAGATAAATATCTACCCAATAGGGCCCGGCTTCCACTATATGCTTCATCGAAGATCCTCAATCGAATCTCCACAAGGACTTTAAGAGTTGAAGGTTGGCTTTTCAAGAATACTTGCAAGCTCCCCAAAACCACCAACCTCCAACAAATAAGTACGAAGCGTGTTAGCATTGTCCTTTGTTCACTACTTTTTTTTTTTTTTTTGGTCAGACTTTGTTCACTACTTGTCCAAGTATTGTTTAGGCACAAATCCCGCACGAAAGAAGTGCCCTCGCCTGAATTTGTCGAGGACGGCGACAAGAATTGCCTCCAGGGCTCACATGCGTCAGGATCATCTCATCCGGTGATTCTCCATAGAGGAAGATCGAAAGAGACGGTGGGGCCCACTCATTTGTCGTGCGTCGAGATGTTGATTTAAAAAATGGGCCTACAATCAGGTTTTGTCGGCCAGTCAGTATACGCTCATTCCGAGCATCGCTTGAGAAACTCCTGGACGAAAATCTCACTCCAACATCCTTAACCTGTCTCGCTAGCTTCTCCTGTTGTGCTGTCTTCCTGTCAAATTCCCCGTATCCTTAGCAACAATGTTTTGTAGTCGTCAAATTCTTGCTTGTCACTTACAAAACAATGAAGCATAAAATAAGCAAAATAGATAGTTCCGTAGCCGGAACATCTAAATAATAAACCTTTGAATCATCCAACACATGGGGTGGCGAGAGCGATATTTGCATCCAGTTAAGGGATGGCATTGAAGTACAAAGGCAAATGAATTGCTCCTAGCATTTGAAAGTTGTCATTCCTTTCTTTTACCTAGTTGATGTTCTGCCTACATAATCATCTCTCACTCCACATTAAATTGTAAAGCCGAGAGAGAAAGAAGGGGGGGGGGGGGGAAGGGGGAGTGAAAACATTTCTTGCCTAACTTCTCTACAGCCCTTTCCATTCCATATAAAATTACCTGACAATGAATGTGCATATATTTATGGTCCCAATTTTCCACCATCCTCATCAATTTCCTACCTAATTTGTCAGCCTTTTCTCTATACAAGATTAATAGTCTTCACATAAGTTAACTACGCCTGTAGAGTGTAGACCCCACTCTGCCTACTCTCTTTCTTTCCTTCCGTTTGGCTACCTGAGTCCGCTATGTAGAAGTTTCCTTTACTGAGACTAATTCAATTCAGAGCAGAAAGTTCAAATAGAAAGATCTCAAATTTGGTTCTTATCTTGAGAAATTGCATTGACATTTCACATTGGTTCCTTAACTTATGCTTTAGAGAAAGAGAGAGAATGCTGCAGATAAACAAATTTTTCAAAAGATAAGTTTCAGTTCTAGGACATAAAAGCTGTTATTTTCCCAACACAAAACACAACATAAGTTCTCACGGCAACTCCTGAATATGCTTTGTCCAATTCTTCATATTTTCATAATGTCCAAGTGAAATCAACAGCCACCAAAAGTTGAATCTCTGTGGAGACTAACTTCAAAAGGATCTTGGCTTCAAGACGATGGTGGAGTGCTTCAATATGTGCAAGCTGAATTGGCCACCCTTCTCAGTGGTGTCGAGCTTCGACTGTCCAGGGGGTGGCAAGAGCTCGAAGTTCTGCACCAACTGGCCGATGGTGACCCCGAGGATGGGCAGGGCCAGGATGATCCCGGGGCAGCTCCTCCGGCCGACCCCGAAGGGGAGGTACCGGAAGTCATTCCCGCTGGCCTCGACCTTCGCCTCCTCCTCCAGGAACCGCTCGGGCCGGAACTCCTCGGGCTTCTTCCAGTGGGCAGGGTTGTTGGCCAGCCACCACGCGTTGACCAGGATCTTGCTCTCGGCGGGGATGTCGTAGCCCCCGAGCTTGGCGTCGTGGAGGTTCATGTGGGGCACGAGGAGCGGGATCGCCATCCGGAGCCTCAGGGTCTCCTTGATCACCGCCTGGAGGTACGGCAGCCTGTGGAGCTCGGGCTCGGTGACTGGCACGCCAGGGCCCAGGACCGCGTCGATCTCCTCCTGCAGCTTCCTCTGAATCTTGGGGTGGTTCACGAGCTCCGCGATGCCCCACTCAACCGACCAGAGTGTCGTCTCGATCGCTGCACCATGTCAACTCATCATCATTCCATTCGACCACAAACGTCCGAACGAAAAAACAAATCGACGGCTCATTTTCTTCTATGTAACGTCGACGCCTACCAGTGCTCACCCACCACATTGAGAACTACTCCCCGCCATGCGGGCATGAACCTATAACCGACAGAATGGACATGAACCGACGGGAAAAAAGGCACGGACTGGTGCGGTTGGTGGTGCGCGTTGGTAGGTGAGGATGACGCGGGGAGAAGGTGGGTTTTTCGTGCGGGGGTTGGTCGGGCAACTTCGTTCATCAACCGTCGCGCACCCGCGCACGAAGTAGGTTTCCATCCGGTGGTTGACATTTCAACCCCCACGTCGAAAGTTGAAACGCAAGCCACGCAAATCCTTCCCACCTTCGGGACCCCACAAACGTTTCCTTTGCTTATTCGACTCGCACACCTTCTCCAATATCGGCATTAATGGACAAAGGCGCTTTCGAAGCCGAAGAGGAAAAGTTGTAATTTTCAATGCGCTAATGGCTTTTTCCTATCATCGAAAATCACGGCAAGTGATCGTCCATGAGTACGTCACGAGCCGGACGGGCCAAAAAGGGCCAACTTCACATTATCCTCTTGCTTTATCCTCATATTAAATAAATAGCATTAAAGTAGGGCACCAGCCACACCGCCAAATCGGGTGGCAAATGGACCATCATCGTTATCGAGCTTTTCATCTGAATTTTTGGCCATATAAAATAACACGATTTCGCCATCTGATCATGTCCATCTCCCCCAGAAAATGGCTTTGACTATTTCCCCTGCCTATTTTATCGGTATTTTACCGAACTGCCCCTCTTGTCTAGCAGCAATGATAACTAGTCAAAGCCGTTGACCCGATCTTCCTCTTTTACCATGGTTTCGCTTCAACTATACACAACCATATATGGGCCCGAGAAGTGGCCCCCAACCTAACACGCGTCGCAATCTTAATGGCAAGAGAGTACAACAACATGCCAGCCGGCGTTATCTTATCTTTTCTACCCCACACACATCCAAGTTGTTGTCGTTTGCAATGACGTGTTCTACTAAACACCCAGTTTCTTCCATTCCTATCCTAGCTCTCCCCTGTTTTGTCCGACTAGTTCGATTCATAGGTTTTACTCGAAATGGGCAATTGCTCATTTACTTTGTGGATCTAATTTTAAATATTTTTTTGCCAATACGGGCTTAATTGCAGAAAGAAAAGAAGGGCAAGCATTTTTTCGAGAGGTACCGGCAACGTTGATGTTCTCGACGATGTATAGAACGTTCTCCTCGTTGATTTCGCCCTTCTGCTGCGCCTCAAGGATGTGGTCCATCGCGCACTTCAGTCCCTCGTTGTCCATCCGCTTCACGCTGGCCAGTTTCCTGCAGAAGTTCTTGACATTTTCAGTTTCGGGCTATCAAAAACTAAACTTTTCACAAACCCCCAGAAACTCCAAAATTCAATTCAAGCACCGACGGGTTACCGGTCCGCCGTCGCTGGCGGCACTTGGCGGGACGTCCGGTTTCCACCATTCCACGTCAGCACTCAGAAAAGTCATAAATTTGCAAACAATAACTCCCACGGATTTAAATTTAATGCAGCTTTAAAGTGGGAAACTCGATTTGCCGTTCCAGCTCTGCCCCCCGTCACTACGTTTCGCATTCCTTATTTTCTGAACTAATTTTTAAAAAAACAGAGATTATCGTCATGGTCTAAAGGGCATGAGCCATGTGGTAGCTTTGTCACCGATGGAGCCATCTAATCACCATCTAAGTGGGTCAACTTAGCCGTCCTCTCATTTTCACGTGATAACTACGCCGACAACGGCGAAAACAAAGACAAAAAAAGATTTACGTGCACTCATCAAGGCTGAGGACAATATCCTGCGACCCTGGCTATTTTACGAAAATAAATATATCTTATTTTACTAAAGTAAAAACGTGTAAAAAAAAGAAAAAGAGTAAATGAAACTAGCTATGATCTGAGGTAGTCGGACGATATGGAAGAATGAATGAATGAATGAAGGGGGACGAGATTGCTTACTTCCTCTCGTCGACGAAGTAATCCTTGAAGAGCTGCAGCCTGCGCTCCTTGACCTCCTTGCAGATCTTCAGGTAGCCTCGCAGGAAGGGCCTCAGGATGGGGATGAAGTCGCCGTAGTTGTAGTCGAAGCTCTGCGCCAGGCGGCTCCGCTCGCCGTTGAGGGCCTTGAGCTTGACGAAGAGCGGGTCGTCCTCGCTGTCGAACCGCCGGTCGAACATGATCCTGTACATGTTGTTGTACATCATCATCTGCAGCCTGCGGCGGAGCACGATCCCCTCGCGGGCAGCGGCGGGGTTCTTCTTGACGTCCTCGACGACGGCGGCGGCCTCGGCCTCCCACCCCTGACGGTACTGCTGCACCACCTTGTTGGTGAAGAAGGGCACCGTCATGATGCGGCGCATCTTGCGCCAGTGCTCCCCGTACACGGTGAACACCATGTCCTGCCCCTTCCCGGTGAAGATGTCGAAGACGACGTTGCGGGTGCGGGACCCGAACTCGACGCCCTGCGTGTGGAGCACCTCCTTGGAGAGGTCCGGGGACGAGACGACCACGAGGTTGCGCTGCCCCATGCGGAGGAGCAGGATGTCGCCGAACTTCTTGGCGAGGTCGGTGAGGTTGCGGTGGTTGAGGTCGTCGCCGACCTGGAGCCAGTTGCCGAAGATGGGCACGGGGAGGGGGCCCGGGGGGAGGCGGAACCGCTTGCCCCGGAGCTTGGACACCGCGATGGCCACGATGGCGGCGGCGAAGAGGCCCAGGAGGCCCTTCTCCAGGAGGAGGAGATCCATGGCTGGCGGTGGCTGCGGGCAGAGGCGGAGGAGGAGGGAGGTGGCGGTGATGATGGGGGTGTGGTGGTGGTGATAGAAGTTTCGGGCTTAAATAAGCGAACGCTGATTATTTGGTTTTGGCGAAAAGAAAAATAGAAAAGAAAATGAGAAAAAAGACTGGAAATTGCAAAAATGGGCGTACGGACGGATGGATTGTTGGATGGCGTGACGCGCAGCGGCGTTAGGTGGAACGTGCGTGGGTTCGGCGTGGGACCGATGCGTGGAAATACGCACTCCGTTAGAGGACGGGAGGGAGGGAGGGTTGACGGCGTCACTTGACGGTTTGGGGGAGGGAGCGTGTTGAGGTGGGTGTGTCAACGAACGGGAGTAGGTGAGCGTGGGGAATTCTTCTTTTTTCTTTTTCTTTTTTAATTAGTAGTATCTTATTTATTTTATTTATTTTGGGAGTGGGTTGGTGAGGGTAAGGAACGCATCTAACTTTGAGGAAGTAAAATGCCTTGTCTTGGCCTTGCATTCACCCTCTCTCTCTCTCTCCACGTGGAGGCAACTTGGGTGTAACTCTCTTATTCTAGTATCAAATTTAATTAGACTGCATTTGACAGTCTGGACAATATTTGAAATAGGATAAAATTTATTATATTCTACTTTTAGATAGAATAGACTCAGATATAAAAGGTAAAATTATCTCACGAAATAAGTAGGATAAATATGCATGAAATTTTTAATATTCATAATAGGAAAGTTATTTTTCTCGAATAAAAAATTTATTAAATTAATAAAATGGAAATCATATTTCAAGATAAAAAATAAATGAAAATTCAAAATAACAAGAAATAGAAAATTTTATTTTTATTTTTATTTATTTTTATTTATATATTCAACTTTATCTCTATCTTATAATATAAATTAAATATATAAATATACAATTATATTTATATTTATTGCATATTTTATGTATTTTTGTATTTTAGGTATATTAGTATAATTTATTATTTAATAAAATTTTATTAGAGAATGATGGAAGAGGAAAAAATAAAAAATAAAAAAATAATATTAAAAAAGATGGAAATATAATAAAAAAATAAAAATTAAATTAGGGAATAGTGTCGCGAAAATTTTTTACCATTTCATTTGTGGACTTTTATATTCATTTACACCGATATATTGTTTATACTAAAAAAACGTACATTATGTGATGCAAATATATTCGACTTTTCTATCATTATTTACTAATTAATGAATAGGACATAGCAAAATCTCTTAATTTCATATTATATTCCATCCAAATATCTTAATTAGAAATTCGGACAATAAAATGTAATCTTAGTGTATAATGCCAAAGCATAACGCCCAAAAGAGAAAATTTAACTACATGAATTGAGAACATGGTGGTACGCCTGCATACATACCAAAAAAGCTGAGGAAATTATTAAGAAAGTCCTAGATCTACTATACCTATGCCAATTCAGACTTAAAACCCTTCAATTTGGCCAATTTATTCTTACACCTTCCGATAAAGTCCACCAAACTAATTTTGACAGGAAACCGTTGACGTAAACATTGGCCGTCCTACATGGCATAATCGAGACTAACATGGATAGAACCCAAAAGCTTAAATGAATACATGGAAAGAGACCATATGTGTATAAAGAGCTTATAAGCCCTGTAATTAAGTGATATAAGATATTTTAATACCCCTCTCAAATACAACTTAGATTAGGAATGACACGTGAAATTCGACGAACGGGGGCTGCACGCACAAAATAAATTGGGCAAGACCTAACTCCGGTACCATGTCAAAATAACCAAATCAAAAACCTAACACGAGACATACCCAAAGTGGCGATTATTTAGGAATGGGTCTTATTAACGAACTCCTTTACGTCACTCCCCAAGCGCTTGTCTCTCATTCTAAAAGGTCACCAGGAGACGTACCTTATATGAGGTACCTCAGATTGGTCCGAGGCCAGTCTATTCTTGAACCCCACATGTAGCGATTCCTGCTCTAATAACATTCGCAACAAATTACTTCACAAGATTTCCATCCTGAGACTAGATATGTCATTTTTATTGACTGTGCTCGATCGACTCTCTACGAAAAGACAGAGCAGCTTAAAGAGAATGCAAGTTAACCCTTGGAGTCTTCTGTATGAAATTTTGGGGAAATACTTTTCTGAATATGATGATCAATTGTCAAAATGGGTTCGGTTAAATAGAGCGGGTCCAAGCAAATATTTCATAAGAAAGACGTCCAGGAGACACAAAGAATCTTAAAATCAAGCTTTATATTTAATGTTTTTCTTTTTATATGTAGCTTCTTACAGTCATCTTAGACAGATGTTTCGATATTTAAATGAGCGATCGGTGGAGAGATTCAAAGGAAAATACCAAAAATTCAAAACGAATGATACTTAGGAATTTAGATTAAGGGCTTGTTCAATAAAATTGAAAAAGGAGTGCTGAAAATTTAAGCAGTGAATTTTATATTTCAATAGTTTTAAATGATGAAAATAGAAGTAAAAAGTTATTCGAGTTGATGATGAAATATGATTAATTTCTCGACATTCATGGAATTTTCATCGTTATCGATGTGCTTTTGTGATATGATTGGTAAGATTCTAATTCCCAAGCTATTTTTTCTACTTCAAGCTAAATATCATTTTTTACTTTTTTTGGGTCTGAAGCTGAATATCATTAAATGCTGGATTTTTTTTAAAAAAAATTATGGCACTCAATTAGATAATCAAATAGGCTTAAAGTGTTATATTAATTTCATTCATTAAATGCAATAAGACAAGTTAAATCAAGTTAACTTGCGTAAGAAACTAGTTCTCTTTTAGGAAGGGTATCCATTATTTGATGGTGATGAAACATTGTAGTATTCACTGTAAAAGGATTGAATTATGCGATTCTTGACTTCCACGGAAAATTGTTGTGCTCATCAAAGTTAACACCTAGCCGTACCAATAATGAGGAGAAAATGTAACTATGACCACGAGATCCACTATCATTTTCCAATGAATAAGCCAATCAGTACGATGCAAGGCCGATCGTGTCCAAATTCTCATTTGCCAGTGATTTTAAAAAGGAAAAAGAAAAACTCATTTACCTATTTAGGGTAAGAAAAACACACAGGTATATGTTTGTTTTGTTTACTCTGTAGGAAAATTATCTAATCAGTCCTAAATTTTTTATGTGAATGTCACTTTTCAACTTTGCCAATTTAATTATAATCTTTTGAAATTCAAATGTATTCATTTCGATCAAATTTATTAGAAATAACTGGCGCATCAGTCCAATCATTGCTAGTCATTCTGCGTGGAGTGCTGCCATGTTAGCAATTCTTGACAAAAATTGTCTCAAAGGATTATATTGAAATTTTGTGCAAATGTTATAACTAAATTAGCAAAATTCGAAAATTTGTAACTATATTGACATCAATATTATAAATTTAAAACTGATTGGGTAAGTTTCCCTTAATATGTTTTTTTTTTTTTTTGGTCGTAAGTTTCCCTTACCATTTAAGCTTCTACAATAATGATTAAAAAAAAAATCTTATGATTATGCCTTTTGCTATAGCTGAGTGTCTGTTTGGATCAGGGTTTACTCGTGGAGGAGCAAGTACGCATTGAGTACTTTCGCTGGATTAATTACTTACGGTGATTGATTGTATTACCTTGAAATTATGTCTAGAAACACGTTTGATGTGAAATTAAGCATTTCGAACTTTATAATCTAATTTTCAAATATCAATGTGGTAAAAAGGTCATTATAATCAAATTTTAAAACAGAAGAACTATTCACAGGCAATGGAAATAAAAAAATTTACTACAATGCCGAGCCAGAAATATAACCTAATGCGATAAAAAAAAATTACCTAAAGCAACAAGTGTTTTGTTAGCTATGGTGGCCATTTGGCATGAAAATCAACTGAAGCCGACAAATTTTTGTCACCATAGACTTTGACAATATGTCATATTTCCATCACCTATTGGCAACTCATGACAATGAGAAATGAGCTTTGTCATTCTTGGCTAGACCATCTTATTATGTCCCTTTCGGTTTTCAAAGGTGATATACATTTTGATGTAGGTGAAAGCGACGGAGTAACAGACAATTCATATTTTTAAAAAATCACTGTTGCCTTAACCCTTTCTTTTCTATGGCGTCTCTCGCTCTCTTCCCCTCCCAAAACCCATCCGACAAGCTCACACCCACATAACCATTTCCATGTCGGAGGCCGTCACAACCGTCGCCCAACCTCAAAATCCGAGGTTTGGGTGTGCGTGATGATATAAACAAATCTTTTTACAGACCGTAGAGATGTAAAATATAGGTTTTGAAATGTAATGATAATTCTTGACTGGAGAATAAATCCGAGGATGATTCTTACAATTTTCCTTATATTAGTAGCAACTCTCCATGGCCAAGCATACCTCGCAGTGTCTCCCGTCCTCGGTATTATCCATGCCCCATGTTTCTACTCGACCTAGTCAAAAAAATACATGAAATTATTATTATTATTATTTTTTCTCGTTTTGTTTGGTGGGCAAATGGGAGCAAAAGTCGTACTTTCCATCACGTTTGGTTCATGCTCGCAGGCGGTGTTTCTCTTACTCTTCGTCCAAGGAATGGAAGAGTCAATCCATCATCCTCATGCCCACCAACCACCACCTTTCAATTCTTGCATCGCCACCGTCTCTTCGCCTCTACTAGCGAAACCAATTCTTGTCAATTCAAGCGCGGTCGTAGTCGTCAAGTCTCATTGGCCCTTCGATTTCTTAGTCCTCTCCTCTACGCTCTCGCTATCCTTCGATGCGATCTTCCACTCGGTCTGATGTGATTATTGTAATCCTGTGAAAGAATATATCGACACTTGTATCGAATAGGATCGAGAGGAGGTAGGACAAATCGCACAGCCACTGGTGATGCACTTCTTGATCGTTTGATGTCTCTAGTATCCAATCGAAGTTTCAACAACAGGGTTTTCATACGTAAATCCACATGAATGAACAGAGCCCGATGAATATCTACGCATCTAAACAGCATATCCATTGCAACATTAGGATATGCAGCGAATGAATAGAATCAGGTGAACATCAAACCGCATATCCATTGTAACATTAGGATATACAGTGGATGAATAGAATTTGGTGAATATTTACGCATCTAAATCGCATATTCATTGTAACATTAGAATATATAATGAATAAATGGAACCCGGTGAACCGCACGATTATCATCCTCGTGATGTCATGATTGCGACATTAAAGGCTAATGAAATTGGAATATGGTGGGGGAGATATACGAAGAAGGGTCAAGAAAGCTGGGGAACTGACCGGTTCAAAAGGAGGGGGGGGTTGCTTCACCTACCCCAATGGAAAGGGACGTAGGGAACAAACACAACTCACCAACCTACCACCAAAAAGCTAACCCCAATCTTTCATGTCATGTTCTAGCTACCCCCTCTCTTTGATCATCGCCTCCGTCGTGCATTCGGCCACGTCAACGCTATCTAAATAATATGATGATTTCCGCACGAAGAAAAAAGAGAAATTTCGTGACAATAAATTACTGCCAAAGGAAGGAGTGTTGGAAGATATGCATCAAATCCTGGAGATATGTTCGGGAATCATGCTTAATTATGATTGTGCATAAATTAATTAGGAATTTAAATTGAGATTAGATTTTGATTTCAATTGATTTCACAGAATATTTTCTGTATTATATTTACAGTATGTACATCAAGAATATACAATGAGAATATGCAATTTTTCCCCAAATTCTCTTATCTTCTCTCGATCTCTCGTCTCCTTTCAAGGAGAAATTGTCATTGACGTCGTCCGCCCGTCTTGGTGAATTTCTTGTTTTTTTCTGTTTCTTTTGACCCCTTTTTGGGCCGGACATTTACGGGAGTTCATGTTGGTGTACTCAGGTAATGAGATCTCTCTGAGCTTTGCATTTATTTAATCGCATCGAAGAGAAAAAATTCCAAGAGAGCAACGTGGATTTAACATCATTTGTACTTTGGATTTTTGGGATTCATCACACTTTACCGAAATCCCAGACCCTCGTTGTCATAATCTCAGTTTAGCGAGTGGCCCCGAAGACACAAAATTAGCATATATCATATGGATTTTTGAAAAAAAAAATCAATAAATGCGTTAGAAATTGCAAAACTAACTTAATTGATTGCTTGATGAGTGCTCTTGCACCACCCTTCAACAAAATCGAAATTCGAAGTAGCCATAAACAGGTGACTAGATGCCGCTTGTTGACAAAATCATTTTCCAAATTGGCCGGAATCTATCGCCATGTGACCATGGCCGCACGTCCATTTAGATATAAAGGCGAACCGGCCTGTGCTCGTTAAGTTTCTTTTCAATACTTCAGTACATAAAGTATCTTTGATGGATACTCGTTCGCAAGACCAGCTCTGATGCCGTTGCCAATGCATTAATTGCTCATTCTAATCTTTGGCAATTTGAAATGGACGCTTTGATTGCGAATTGAAGTGAAAGCGCCAGGACCATACCACAGAGAAAACAAATGTGCAGTTAAGTGTTATCTTTTGTTCCTTCACTTTCGCGCTGAAAAAGCACACTTGTCCTCTTGAATTGCAACTCTTTAGCATTTTCAGATGGCAATGTCACGACAGTAAGAGCTTCTCTTTTCTTTTTTTTCTTTTTTTCCATAGCTACTTAGTACATGAAGTGTCTTCTTAATTATACGTAATGAGGTTTCTTGAACAGCCATTTCCACAATTTGATTTGCAGTGAACATTTTCTTTCGGTGATTGCAAAAGAAATTATTTTGTTGTTGGGCTTTTCTTAATTAGGTTCCATTTGTTTTGCAAGAAATGAATAATTTGAAATCGCTTGTATTGTTTTAAATAATTCGTTCCTGAAAAATGTCTTCATTAGAGATAACAACATATTTTTGAATATTTTCATAAACAATAAAATTATTTTTCATTCATTCTTTTTTGTAAGCGATAAAAGTAATCGTTTTTAGAAAATAATTTCTAAATTATTTATTTTTCGTAAAATAAACAGAGCCTTAATATCGTTTTTTTCTCCTCCTCTCTCTCTCTCTCTCTCTCTCTCTAACCATCATTTCTCACTTTACTCGCTATGTCGATCCTCTCTAGAATCTTCTTAGACACCATAGTGTCTCTCTCTCACTAACATCATTCCTTGCTTCACTCGTTGTGTCAATCCTCTCCAGAATCTTCACATCACTCATTTCTCCTACTTCAGAGACACCACCTCTCTCTCTCTCTCTCTCTCTCTCTCTCTCTCTCTCTCTCTCTCTCTACCAATCTTCAATCGATCACCTCTATAATTTCGCCCTAATGTTCACTCAATTCAAGAAATAAATTGGAAATCCTAAACGTATTAGAGTAAACACAAAGCACAAAATCTTGTGATTTAATAGAGAATGGAATTGGCTTTCCTTTTCATAGAAAAAAAGTATCTCCTATTCTCCAAGAATTTTTGCCAAACAAATGCAAATTTACATATTCTCAATTTGATTGTCCATCAATGGCAGCCAACTTCACATGGTAGATGCTCTGATATCTATGTTTTATTCAATACCCAAAAGTCCATTTTTCTTTTTCCTACACATGAGCATTCTTACCTGTCATCTAAGCCCGGACAAGAGGCAATTGATTTCATTTATTCAATGTGTTGTACTCTTAGTTCTTTGCAATCACTCAATGCGCTGGACCATGATCATATGTCTTTCTCTGTCTATGTGGATGGACATGTGTGGCATCCCTAGCTTAACTTACTCGATGTATTATTTGTTTTGACCCGTCTTATTTCAAGTCTAATGATTTAGTCCTTTGGACGTACACATAAACACTTACCAAAAAGTTATCCATAAAACTTTTTGTGCTCTCACGCAAACGTAATTAATATTGGAATTCTAAATGCTATATGATGTTATGTCAAAAACATGTCTTTTCATTTTATTTTAGTTTTAAACATAAAATTTAAGAACACTCTCCCCATGTTTGGCGTGGAATGTTTCAATCTATTCTTGCCCTCTTCCCATTCTAGAAGGCTATCAAAAGTTGCTCCTTATTCGGATCCTCTCATTCTAGCAAACTCCCCATGTTGGCTGGGCCTCACCTATGGTGGGCGATGCAACCCTTGCCCAGGCTAGGCTGTCCGGCCATGGCCTGTGACTAGTCACATGGAAGAAGAAAGGCCAAAAAAAAAATCAGAGAAAAAATATTAAAATATTATTAAAAATGGTCAAAGTTAGTGCCGACGGTGTCATGTAAGTTGACCAACGTTCCATGACAGCAATACCAATCAAAATTAGTCTAAAGGATTGAATTGACACTATATTAAAAAGTTTATGACTAAATTGTCACAATTAAAATGTTTAGAAATAAATTGATATCAACGCAATACGTTCGTAGTTTTTTTTTTACACTTTTCCCAACCAAGTGGTCACATATGAATTGTTGGATTTCCTTGCACATATCATGGGACTGAACTAATTTATCAAGGGTAAATGAAAGAGGTAAGAAATTATCACATTTAAAAGCTGGAGATCTTTGAAAAATTTTGAGCTAATATCTTTATTATTCCCTATGTACCAGGATAAATGCAGGAACTGGATAAAATAGGTTTTCGAATCTCGGATTCAATATCTCCTAGAGATATGAGCAAGTGATTCAAACACATGATTTAACAAATCCTACACCTTTGATGAAAAAAACAGAGTCTGAATAATATCAATGGCCAGTATCCGACGAATACTAATCGTACATTTCTGAAAAATAGACAAAGTGATAATTATTAAGTGTCCGCAGAACATTAATTTTAAAATCACATGAATCTCCCATAGATTCTAAATGTAAAACATTTCTTCCCGAATACAATTTCATCTTCTGAAAAAAAGCCAAACCGTATTCATTTACGTTTAATCCTTTTACGCGTGGAAACACGCATGATACGGGATGAATGCGATGTGCTCCTGAACCCTAAAACTTCTGGGGAGCTGCGAGTGCTAGCTCGTTTGAAAAAAAAACAAAGGTGGATGAAGAGAATTTGCCAGTACCAATTCTGTTTTTAGGACTTATTTTTAGACAATTTGGCCACGACCAGCTTAAATAAAATAATTGCAGAACAGCGAAGTTACACATTAAGTCCCTATTGATCGGATCATCTCTGTACCTGTTCCGTTTACTTTCGCATTGATCTGGGATCACGTCGACATAAACGTCTATTGATGTTGACTCTCGAGCTTGAACCGGTCTTGAGATCTAGAGACGAAAGAGTCTGGATAATCACAACGGCCAGTTTCGTTCGTCATCATGAAAGCAGACATAGAAAGAAGGAAGTCTTCGACGTTTTTACTATCTACATGCATAATCGTCTTTGACTGTAGCTTGCAAGGAGAAAAAGAAAAAACCCTTCCCTTTGGGAAACTCAGACGAGTACAGATGGGAGTCCACCTTCTGATGAATGAAAAGCTACTGGTCCAACACGTGATATCTGTACATGGTCAATAACGTTGTCGCATTTGAAAGTAAAGCATCTATGTAATAACACCACGCGATCCCAGAGGACAGGACGCCATGAATTGGAATCTGCTTGCGGTAGTATCATGTGCATCTCGCCTGGATGACGAAGCTGGTCTACCCCGGAGCAGCGGCTCTTGAATGGAATTGGGTGACGCCATCTCTATAGTATTAAATCCGAACATACCGTGGCAAGATGCCGAGCTTCTCATAGTAAAGCTCAAAGAAAATTGTCTCGCTGGTCCTCTAAGCCGGTCTCTCCCTGCCCTTTCTGGTTTAGCTACAAGATGTTGAGATTTTTTTTTTCAGGCTATTAGAAAAATTACAAGAATCTGGGTTTGAGTTCCCATGGATAGATATCATACCGGATTTACTGCCATCTATTTCCAGAATTTGGGATGGATCTCACTTGACCAAAAACCCGAGCACTCATTATCATAATCTCATGTTAGTGATTGCCCTAGAAACATGTGTTTTGCATATTTAGTATGAATTCTCAAAGAATGGATATCTAGAAACTGCAAAAGTATTTTAATAAATAAGTATCTTTGATGCACTTGCTAACATCACCGGATCTGATTTTTACCAACGGATTAATGGCTCATTCTAATTTTTCCATGTAAATAGCATGCTTTGATTAAGCAATATTAAAGTGAAAAACCGTGACTTCGTCAGGACCTCATAACACATAGAATACAATGTAAATAAAAGCAATCTTCAGCGAGCGATGGGAAATAGGAGATCTGATTTGGAGGTTCCATAGGAAAATTTATGCAAATCTTTCGTTTTTGAACTTTAATGTTGCAAAGTACACTTGCAATTTAAATGGGAAATAATAAGTGTTAAACTGGTATGCGCGATTAGAATGAGCAAATAGTGCATTAATTAGAGGAGAGACATCAATGATGGGGCCAGTTTCGCTAGTCCAATTGGCTTAAACCTAGACGTTAATGCACACTAGAAAAGAGTAAAGAGTAATTTTATATAAAATGTGACCAGGATCATGGATAATTGTTTATTAGTAGTTAAGCTCCGATTCTCTCGCGAAAAATGAATAATTTTAAAAATATTTTCTTAAAATCGACCATTTGTATCGTTGATAAAAATGAATGAATGAAAAACATTTTCATCTTCTACATAAATATTTAGACATATATTGTTGTCAATAATAAAACATTTTTCATTAACTAATTATTTCAATAAACCATATTTAGAAAAATATTTTTAAAATCATTCATTTTCCACAAAGCAAATGAGCAATAAGAGCTACTTGTATACACGAAATGTCTTCTTGATGATATAGAATAATAGTTTCTTCAACGGCCATTTCCACAATTTGTTAGGTATTGAAGATTTTTGTCCAGTGATTGCGAGAGAAATTAACTTTTGTTATTTCAGAGTTCATTCCCCATCCTCGTTAGACCGAATCGCATTATGAATTATCGAATTTCTTTCTGTGTTTGAGCTAATTTATCCAAGGGTAAATGAAGAGGTAAGAAATTATCACATATAAAAGCAGGAGATCTTTGAAACATTGCGAGTTCGTATCTTTGTTATTCCCAATGTACCAGGATAAATAAGGAGGTGAATAAAATAACATAGGATTCCAATCTTGGATCCAATGAATCCTAAAGATATGAACAAATTAATTATTCCCCCATATATATGCATCAACAAAAGGATGTGGTCCTAATATTATTCTACAAATGGAAGAGTTTGTGATTCAAACACGGGATTTAACGGATCTCGATTATGTCCTATTAACCGCTCGCCAATAAAATTCCTATTAGGAGTATATTCATGCGGGCTCGCGCGTGGTTCAAGCAGGCTTCACTTTCGTAAATGGTCGTTTACTTATATCTCTAAAATGTAGAGCAAGCCTTACACCATCTCCTTTTGATGAAAAAGAAGTCCAATAACATCTATGGCTAGCATCCGAATAACAGATAAAGTGAGGATTAGAAAGTGTCCATAGATTCTAAATCTAAAACATAACTTCCCTAAGGGTCCGTTTGTTTCGCGAAAAATGAGCCATTTCGGGAAAATATTTTCTCAGAAGTGATTTTTTAGGAAAATGATAATATTTTCTAGTGTTCGTTAAAACCTAAAAATGAAATATTTTCTAAGACTTCACCACTTAGACATGCAACACTTACCAACCTATAAATCCATCAAATATGAACTTGCCTTTAAATCCGAGCAAACTTGCTTCATATCTTTATTCCCTTATTGTCGCCAAACGTTCATCTACTCTAAAAAATGTTCGTATGGATTTTAAAAATAAGCAAAAGAGAAAAAAAGTAAAGCATGTACATCCCTAATGAGAATCTTCTAGTTGAGTGGCCTGTTCTTCCCCTGCGTCTTTTTTTTTTTTTTTTTTTTTTGGTGACCTAGGAACCCCGTACAGCCAGCCGGCAAGTAAACCTGGAGGGACATGTAAGCGGGAGGACCCACCACTCCCGTCTCCCCCTACGTCTTTTGTGTTCTAATAAATAAAAGAAAAAAGAAGCAAAGCATGTAGAGTCATTTGTTTGAACAATGTACAATTGCAGGGTAGAGTAAATAAAGAAAAGGATAAGCAAGAATGCAGAGCACGAGCTTAAGATCAACGAACTTGAGGTTTGCCTAGCAACGACTGACGACTAGCCAAGAAAGATGAAGATGGGAAACAAAGAAAATAAAAATAAAAAAAAAGAAAAAAGAAAAGAAATAGAAAAGAAAAAGAAAATTAAAAATAATTTGAATAAAAAAAGAAAAGAAGAAGAAGAAATGGAAGGAGGAAGTGAGGATTTGTAGATGTGTAAGATAAGAGAGATCAAGTGAGGAAAATGTTTTTCACTTTTGAAAAGTGGAAAACATTTTCTCCTAATTTAGAAGACTTTTTTCCTTTCATGGAAAACATTTTCCTCAATGAATTCATTTTCCGTGAAACGAACACCGGATAATCCGGAAAATGTTTTCCTGGAAATTATTTTCCGCAAAATGAACGGAACCTAAATTCAAGTTCATTTTCTTGGAATAAGTCAAAACCATATAAATTCTTGGTTTTCCCACTTTTAGGTGTGGAAAAATATGTATGGGCATGATAACGTGACAAATGCGAGGTGCTATTTTCATCTGGAGATGCCCTAAAACTCTAGAACTTCTGCAACACCGCAAGTGCCAGCTTGTTTGGAAGAAAAAGTGGATGAACAGAGTTGCCAATGCCAATACATTTTTTGGAGAAAATTGTCCAAAAAGTCCTAAACCTATTGCACTTTTGTCAATTCATTCCTAAATCTTTTAACTTTGCCAATTGAGTCATAAACATTTTAACTTTGCCAATTGAGTCCTAAACATTTTCACTTCTTGCCGATTCAGTCCATCTGGCTAATTTTGGCCAGAAAATGCTGACATGGACGTTGGCGGTGCCACATAGGATTGCCGGACCGACGTGAACAATTTTTGATAATATTTTAATAGTTTAAAAAAAATTGAATTTTTATTATTTTTATTAATTATTTTTCTTTCTTTTTTTTTGGCTTTCTTGGCCTTTTCCGGTGGCCGGCCACCAGCCACAGGTGACAGCTGGCCACCGGCCACAGCCAGCCGACTGGCCTCGCCCGCCACAGGCGAGGCCCGGCCATGTGAGGGCTCCCCTCGCCAGGTTCCTCCTCCCAGCGATGGCGACAGCGACACCGGGCGAGGCCGCCCTGGCCTAGGCG
Source organism: Eucalyptus guilfoylei (assembly GCA_016097605.1). Classification (NCBI taxonomy): domain Eukaryota; kingdom Viridiplantae; phylum Streptophyta; class Magnoliopsida; order Myrtales; family Myrtaceae; genus Eucalyptus; species Eucalyptus guilfoylei. The sequence continues at coordinate 24,878,129 of CM027869.1, forward strand.
AGGGCCGGCCTCGCCAAATCTAGCAAGGGGAGCCCTCGCCGAGGCTTGACCTCGCCCAAGCGAGCGTCGGCCTCGCCCAGACCAGATCTGGCGACGGCAATGATTTTGCATTGAGCAGGCGGCGACATAAGGCTGGGGATCGAGAAGTTACTGACGAGGAGGGCGACGACGCCGATCACGAATGACAAGGAGAAGAAGAAGACGACGGGGAAAAGGAGAGCCAGGAACAATCGGAGCAGTTGGACAGATTCTCACTCTCGCTCGGCATCGCCGTCGCCCGGCCAGGTGCGAGGGCCAGCCTCGCCAAATCTGGTTTGGGCGAGGCCGACGCTTGCCTGGGCGAGGGCGAGCCTCGGCGAGGACTCCCCTCGCTAAATCTGGCGAGGCCAGCCCTCACCCAGGCCAAGGCAGCCTCGCCCGGCCGATGCCCGACGACGCCGCCCTGGCCTAGGCGAGGGTCGGCCTCGCCTAGACGACCCTTGTTGGGCGGCGCTTGGGCGAGGGCTCCCCTCGCCGAGGCTCCTCCTTGCCCGACCAGGCCTTGCCTGTGGCGGGCGAGGCCAGCCGGCTGGCTATGGCCGGTGGCCTGCCGTCGCCTGTGGCCGGTGGCCAGCCACCGGAAAATGCCAAGAAAGCCAAAAAAAAAAAGGAAAAAAATATTAAAATATTATTAAAAATTGTCCACGTCGGTCGGGCGATCCTATGTGGCACCGCCGCGTCACGTCGATTTTCCAGCCAAAATTGACCGGATAGACTGAATTGGCAAGAAGTAAAAAGGTTTATAACTCAATTGGCAAAGTTAAAAGGTTTAGGACTAAATTGATAAAAGTGTAATAAGTTTAGGACTTTTTGGACAATTTTCCTCATTTTTTAAGTAGCTTATATTTGACAATTTGGCCACGACGAGCTTAAATAAAATAATTGCAGAACAGCGAGGTTACATATTGATTAAGTCTAATTTGATTGGATGCGTCAGTACCTGTTCCGTTTACTTTCTCGTCGATCCGGGGTCACGTCGACATGAACATCCATTGAAAAAAGTCGACCCTCGAGCTTGAACCGGTCTTGCCATCTAGAGGCGAAAGAGTATTGGATAAACACGGCTGCGTGTGGCGTTCATCATTATGCGAACGGACCTTAAAAAAATGAAGAAGGGAGTCGGCTTTTTGGAGAACGAGAAACCATTTGGTCCAACACGCGATGTCCATTCATGGTCAACATCTTTTTCATATTGAAAAATGGATCGCACCCGTAACTTTCCTGACGAACTAATCTTGTGTCAGCTATAACCATTAATTTGATCCATTGCCCTCCAGTGCTTGTTGGACAAAAAACGTCATTTATAGACCATATTACCGAGAAATGAAAGTCGCATCTCCATTCTCTATTACCAAGAAGCTTTATCGTCGGTGTTTGCTCCATCTTTTCAGCTATAGATGTAACATAGGCCATGACATTCGCATGCTTGCTGGTTGTGGTAGTGTTAAGGGTGCGCATGACAAAATTTCTGGAACGGGATTGATTTAAAAAATTGATTTCTCAATTTTTATTTTAGAAATTGAGAAGTTAAAAATTTTAACTTCGATTTCTTTTTCAAATTTATTTCTAGAATAGAAATCTCCTCCAGAAATCCTCCAGAAATAGAAAAATCAAATTGCATTACCAAACGGATTTCTATTCCAAATCTGTTCCGGGGAACAGAAAAATGGAGAAATAAAGAAGTAAAAATTTTATCATGCGCACCCTGAGTGACGAAGTTCATCTACCTTAGACTGATGGCTCTTGAATGGTGTCGAGTGATGACATCTCTATAATACTAAATCCGAACGTACCACAGTTGGGATTTCAAACTTCTGATAGTACAGCTCAAAGAAAATTGTCAGGATGATCCTCTGACTAGTCTCTCCCTTGCCCCTTATGTTTTCTTTTTGCTTTCGGCCTGCCCTTTTTGGTTATAGCTATTAGAAATTGAGTTTGTTCCAGAGCTATCAAAAAAAGTTACAAGAAGGACGAATCAAAAGGACAGACAAGATCTAGGTTGGCGGCTCATGGGTCCAAAGAGCCCCCCACCCATCATTCAGAATGGGCTTGTACAAAATAGTTTTTCCATGTTGGAGTGGCCCAAAGATGAAACGACTACGCACCGAGAAGAAGTTGGTCATCTTTTCCCTTTCTTTTGGCCATGAGAAGTTAAAGAAGGAAGCAGCATTAAAAATAGGAACGTGTTTACTTCCCTAGATATTTCCTAGAAAAAGATAAGACAAATCTTTGGCGGGTAGAACTTGCTTGTTCGTTGCCTCTTTAGTGCTGAAGCGATACGTACTAGCTGATCTCCACGAACCCAATATAAATCCACTGTAGATGCTTTCTTAATCCTAGGGACCTCCGCTTTCCAATGTTACATCCAAGAAGTTGTCGCGTCTGTCTTGGTTTACATTAGCCCATGAACGCGTACCTTCTGCTTCTGCCTGTTATAAAAATGAGAAAGGTTTTCGTCGGGCTTACCAAGCATAGTTCTTGTTCTTGTCGTTACAGTTTATCAAATATTCGGAGTATATCTTGTCAGGGACGTTTGATTGCTGCTATGTGCTGTGTTTTTGGCGTCAACCGTCTTCTGGCTCATTGTTCTCGGTGTTTAAATAGTACATCGACAACTTGAATTTGGCTCAGGCAACCATCCTTTGGCTTATTGTTCTCCAGTTTCTTGACTATTTTGGCTCTCTTCAGCTTTGTGATCGATACTGAAGACACGGAGTGGTTGCATTTGGATGGAGTTTTCAGGGAAATTTGGTGGCAGAGCGGGGTTACTTTGGCTTTCCTTCTGCATCCTTCTCGCACTTTCCTGCGCCAAGACTGAAAGTTGTGCTTCTTTCACCTTTCTTCTAAAAACTACCATGAAAAACATTTAGGACTGCCCTGGGTGATATTCTAAAATCCTGTCTTGTGTTCTGCTTTTTTTGGTGGTTTCAGAGCCCCTACAGAACGTCAATTTGAGTCCGTTCTGGCAGTGGAGGAGCGCGTACGAATGCTTGCAAAATGTACTCTCTGTTTTCTATTCCATGTCAAATTGTGATTACCCACTTGATGTGTTTCTGTTGATTTGATGCGCGTGATGCGAAGTTGCGGATTGATGTGAACAGACATCGAGCAAATGTGTGGGCAAGAATCTGAATATGACGGGAAATATCCAAGTGACTGGGAGCGAACTGACGGACTATTGCAATGGATGCAAGCCGTGGACCATCGACGTGCTCAACTGCATCCATTCGGTTAAGAGGGACTTCTGGTTCAGCAACAACGCCACCATCAAGCAAATCAATGACTCCATCAACCAGGGCTGTTCCACAAAATCAGGTAAGATTTTCATGAAGAGGCAAAACAAGCGCATCAAATTTCTGCTGATAATTCAGACCAAGAGACCGACGATTCACAGTTTGAATTTGCAGATATCGTCGTCCATGGCTTCCCGAAAAGCAGCAGCATGAGGAATTTCAGCAGGACTTACATGGCTTTGTTCTCGGCTTTGGTCTTGGCAATTTTCTTGTTTAGCACCTGAGGATGAGGAGGGAACGACAAGCATGCCGGGAGTCAATAAAAACAGATTGCCCTCACACAAATAAGGAAGCCATGATACCCATTGTGTTTATATTAAAGCAAATGACAGACACACGTGATATCAAATAAACTAAAGAGAGAAATTAGATCAACACAGCAATCTTCGTCGTCCTAATTTTTGGTTTTTGTTCACAATTGCGAGTTTACTGCTTGTATGAGTACGAAATCGAGTGCAGGTATATAGCAATTGGTAATCCTCATTGCGTGATGCTCTGCTGACTCACGATCCCAAAATAGCAGCAAAGTGCTTTTAATCACAAACGAAGTTTATTCCACTGTCCGAGTCTATTGAAACTACCGTTTTGAGATGATGGATGTAACATCGGAAACCCGTAGTGTTCCCAGTCGATAAGACCTTATAATGCAAACACTAGGCATCACATCGAATAACATCAATGTCAACATGAGTCTTAGATGATCAAAATGAGGAGAAGAACAAATTCGAAAGATCGGCCAGCAAGGCAGAAACTTTGTTAACTGAATCAGAGTTTCCCTCGTCGAACTCGAGTCTTGAGGAATAGAGACGTTTACTTCTTAGATAGCAACTAGCAGCCTAACATCCTTATACTGAAGACTCGAGAGTTACATGGGAATCGCTTGCTTTCAATGTTTAGATTTTCGATGTCGGAACAGATTTGTGGTAGGAAACTGCATTTCTCGGGCAAGTTATGGAGATTGCAGTTTCCCTATCTTTAGTGAACTCAACAAAAGGGACAACAATCTCCTGGCACCAATAAGCCTCATCATCTTCTGTCATCCCAGCTTTTACGGCAAAAAAAAATGATGGAAAGATGAGCTAGTCATAATCTCAGGTTCGACCAAAAGTAAGAGACAATAACGGTTCGGATGTACCAACACAGTGACACAAGTTGGCGAAAATTATGAGATCGATAATGTCATTTTGGGTTAGGACCTCATAACGAGACTTCTATCAACCTTCATGGCGATGCTTCATCAGGAGCATCATCAAGATATGGCTTTACGAAACAACGCGTCTTTTCTTTCACACATTTCCCTGGATTAATTGCGTGAGAATGGGATTGAAGGCGAAGTTTATGTTAGCCTTTGTTCTCGATTGCTGCGAACATAATGATCTGGAAAGAACAAGAGGATCAGAAACCCTAATTCCGTCCTCGGTAAATGTTTCATTTGAACTGTTCAAAAAAAAGAAGAAAAAGCTACGCTGCTTCAAAGTACCGAAACCTATGTCAAAAGACTCGAATCACATAAGTGGAAATTACTTAGGTACTGAAAATAGATTTAATCCATTCCTCTTGACAGGCTCTAATTGCCCTTTATTGGGATTGTACTGGAAATAGTGAGACCGGGTCGTCTAGATTTGGCCAGCGATGAGGAATCTCCACCCGACTGTGAAATCAGAAGTTGGAATACGATGAGATTCATAGGTAGCGGAAACCTGAGAGCGAGGGGGACATTCACTTGAAGGCGAAAATCCTAATGCTGCACCGGGGCTCCATCCCTATGTTGACCTCAGCTTGCTTGAGGTCGGTGCATCCTATTACGAACGGCAATCGCTTCAACTTGAAACTTCCAAAGTTGAGTCCTAATGTCCCGTTCAAAACCACATCGAGAACTATCGCTTTGCTCTTCGCATTTGATGGCAGATCTTGCCCGTCGTCATTGGGAATCACGGAGCGGGTGACTCGAGTTGCAATTTTGAGCATTGACTGGCTCCTCGGTTCCGAGAAGAACGCGGAAACCTGCGCGCGCCCTATCCTGATTTCCTCCAGAGAAATTTCTGCGGTCATCTTTTCGAACGAGATGCCAACCTTCGAGTTTTTGTTGGTGACGTTGAGACGCATGTCGACGCCTGTGTCCAGCTGGGTCTCCTTCGACGTATTGGTAACGCGCAGGCCTGGAAAGGAGAGGCTGTGGACCCGCACCTCAGGCAGGTCGGACTTGACAAACGACACGAACCAGACTCCAAGGACTAGGAGGCCCAGGATCACGGCGACCAGGGCGAGGCACGACCAGGCGCAGCAGACGAAGCAGCAGGACCCGCCGCGTTTGCAGCACTTTCTTGACTTCTTAGGGTAGGTACCCTGGAACGTAGAGCACTCAGAGACATCCGAGAAGGCGACATGCCGGGCTTCCTTCTGCTTTTTACCCGCAGGGTGGCCGCCTTCGGACAGCGGCGGGGTCTCGATATCCGACATCGGACAGAGAGACTCCTAGGGACTGCTGGGGAGGAGAGGAGGTACCTTCCCGTGCAAGATTGGAAGGCTCTCATTGGAGATCATTGGACCAAGATCCTTCAACAAAGTTCCATCGTTCTGAAACTTTCCTGAGGTGGACCGCAAGAATAGAGAACGACTAACTGTAAACCGTAGACCAAAAAAGCTGAAATTTTGTACGATCGATTTCTCGAAGCCTTTTAAGGACTTACTTTTAATGTCTCCATTCACGTTGTCCTTCATAGCGTTAGTAGATTATTGTACTAACTATATTCCTTCTAATGTCCACAATAGCAGGACTACTTGTCCTCAGATGCAATCCAGAAACAGAAACAGGGCACGGACACGGATATAATCAAGACACGAGAGAACGTGGGAAATTCATTTGCGAGTCGGGTGATATGTTCAACCCGAATATCGACATAGTTAGGAGAAAACCTTCTTGCAGATTAATCATTTAATCGGATTAAAATCACATGTTTTATTTATCTTTTAAAAGAAATTCTCAAGAACACCACTCACTACAGGTTGCGAACCCTCGAAGTAATCTGATAGACCGTGGGAATTTGAGAGATGGTGACACGTGATAGACATGCCATAGGGTAGAAATCACAATTCGAAATAAGAGCGGGTCGGTAGAAACCACGACATTCTTCGACCGCTTTCCTCGCGGCATCTTGATTCTGATAACGAGTATCTCAGATACTAACTAAGCCACGAGCAATGTTCTAATACAAAAAGCGGAGCTTTCTTAATTTATTCTAGAGTAAGGAAAACGATATATCTACTTTGCATAATATTTCACAAATTATACCCGGCGATTCTTTCTTTTTTTTTCCTCAAACCCCATCTCGAATGACATTCTTCGGGGCATTTTCATGTTCATCTTCTTCAGTGGGCCGTATTGGTTTTGACCCACTTCCCTAGCAGCATTCTTGTTTGGGCAACGGCCCATGTTTCAGTTCGCCCGGCCTGCGTGTTTGATTATTAGCCTCTATTTGTTTTCCTGAAAAATGATGGTTCGAAAAATATTTTTATTAACAATGATCGCTCATGTCACTTATGAAAAGGAATGAACGGAAAAAAAAATTTCATCACCCACAAAACTGTTAAGACGTGAATTGTTGTCTATAATGAAAACATTTTCCATTGGCTAATTTATTTCGAGCAATACAAATGACCACTTTTAAGGAAAATGTTTTCCAAATCATTTATTTTCCTAATATCAATAGCTTGCATCACTTAAGGAAATTTTTTCCTGCATCGCTTAAAATAAGAGAAAAACTTATGTGACTACTGTTAATCCGCCATGAGATTGGCAGCCTACTTAAGGGAAAAAAAAAATACAAATAACAAGAACTTAAAATTTGTTATTGGGTCCACTTATTTAAGAATTTATAGCTCATATCATATTTTTATTTTCACAATAACTCAAAAATTATCATGCTATCAAAACCCTTAAAATAATTAGTCAATGAATAATAATATTATTATAATTGACAACAATTTATGCTGAAACATTTTCGAGAACGGTTAAAATAGTTTCATTTTATTCATATTTATAAACGATATAAATGATTATTTTTTGAAAAATATTCTTTAAAATCATCCTTTTTGGCACGGAACAAATAGCGCTGAATCTAATCGAAGAATGATCATTTGTCTTCCACCAAATGTGTGGGGGGTGACGTCAACGATGGTGAAATGGGGGAGACCGTTCTCGATTCACGTGTTCGTCGTCAGGAAAAAATTGGAAGAATCTGATTAGCGGTTGCAAATTACTTGTCAAAGCCAATCACCACCTAAAAGATTAAAAAAAGAAAAAAAAAACATTAGGTTTACTTGTCCAAGTCGCAGATCGCCCGGTTAAACAATGGCGAGTAGACCCACAAAACTTGTTGCGCTCAGCAAAAGCTCTTTGAGGGGACGGCATGGAAATGGCGATATCCGACGAATTGACTTCGGCTTTGGACAATTCATTAGATAATCTCCTTCAAGTCTCCATGGTAGGTAAAGGGGGAAAAATTTGAGGTTATCGTTCAAGCATGATTGCGTTTGAGCCGCGGTGTTTGGAACCATCTTTGTGTTCGCGTCACGTGATCCTTGTGCGTGGTTAGCGGTAATTCCCGTGAATTATTATTGTTACCGGCATGAGTTTGCGGTGAAGATTATGTGCAAGGTGCAATGTTTGAGGGAAAGAAAACGATATAAATTGTGGAACAATGGAAGAATTGTTGAGTAAATGAGAAAAAGTCAATCCACTAATGTTGCTCCAATGAAATGATTCCCCTATTGACTTTGGCCTCGCGTGAGGGTGTCCTTATTGGGTTGATGAGGAGTTTATTCTTATCAATTACTGTCCTATTAATGATGACAATGGCCGCATGGCGGTCTTTGTATTGTGTTGATGAGGAGTTTGGCCTTAGCAATTACGTCACGAGGGCGTCAACCGTCCAATCGCATCGGTCCGATGCGTGAATCTTGAGATATATATTTTGTTTATTCAAGTCTTAAAATTTTTAAAGTCCATCTATTTAGATATATAAATTTTTTTTATGAGTTACGGATGGATGGAAAATCAGTGCGGCTTTTTAATATGATTTTCTCAACCGTTTAATTTATGACTGACGAGCATCATTAATGTTGATGTCGAAAATATTTTTGTATAATAATTGAAAATGGAAATTTTAAAATTCTTAAAATAAAAAAAGCGACTCTGCATATTTAAAAACAAAACTAAATATTTAGAAGAAAAGTAGATAGATCATGGGAGGACGTGGGCCAACGGAGAGAAGGCGATGCTTGACATTTTTTAACTTCAACGAAAGCAAAGGGTCGACTGCTGTCGCCGGCCCTCGCGAGAACGTCCATTTTGAGGTTTTTCCAACCTTAAAGATAACTTTTTATGACGTGGCATCAAGATAAGATTATGTCACCGTGACGAATGTATTTAGAAAAAGGCAAAATTGATCAAAAAAAATCTTTACACAACCTCTTCCGCCTTCAACTTTAATAGTGATAGTGAAGTCTTTAAATGCATTTTGCATACAAAGCTTAGAACATAAATACTCTAAAAATCTGTAGGACCGGAGCGTTGGATTTGTGCAAGTTCAACGGATCCTGTTGAAAAATGTTACAAAGAGTCCATTTGTTTCAATCGGGATTTTGTTAACATGTCTTTCCATGACACTTGTTAAACATCTAATTACCGTAAAATATATCATTTTTGAACGTTATATGTATCTTGTGTTCATGTAATCACCGCATTAAAAGAATGGAAAAAATATTTCCTTTAATGGATATGATTAACTAATGTCTAAATAGCACTCGTTAATAAATACTCTTTTAACTACCTAACTTTCTTTCAATTAAGTCGAGAGATGACGCATTTCCTATTTTATCCAAAGTCATCCCTAAAAATCATAATTTTTTGTTCCTGATAATTATTGGCTTACATTATAATGCATTAAAATAAGGCTCGCAATATTTTCACTCTCTTATTAGCTTTTGACATCCCATTTTATGTTGAATTGACTATATCATCCCTTGTAGGTCTCACTCTTGACTTAAGATTATTTATTGCATTTTTTTTTCTTTTGTTTCAACTTTACTAGAAACAAAACTATCAATACTTCTCTCAAACAACATTTTTAAGGTTAAATACAGAGCCTACTCTGCTTTCTTTTCTTTTATTCTTTTTTGGTTTTTTTTCTTTTCTTTCTCCATTTGAAACAAAATTTGTGTACCTCTTTAGCTAACTAATTATTTGGCCTTGAAAAGCTCATTATTGTTTAATGAGTTGTATATTTCTTTTCTTTTTTTTTAACTAGGATATAGTATACATTTCCTTTAATCATAACTTTCGCATGTGTCATTACGTTGTAATCTGTGTTTTTAACAACTTAATTTTTATTTTATTCAGTGGATCTAATAGTGAAATTTTTAATTATTTATTATGTTTAAGTATTTTGAGTGACCCTAAACCGTTTTTTCTGTTTATAGCAACATAATAGTCAATTAAACGAGATTCGGTCTTTCTTCTTTGATGTTTAATAGAAATATCATGTCGATCACGATAATTACCTCTCATTTCGTAACCAAATAACATTTCACCCAAATTGCATCTCAAAGCACTTTTTCAATTATGGTTTACTAAATAGTATTTGCATTTCATCAAATCCCTTTAGACTAAAGGCATTTGTATTTCCCCAGTAACATCATTCCAAAGTCGAACCAAACGGATCCCATATTTGTATTTCTTTGAACTTTTTATAGAGATAGCATAACTTTGACTCTGAGCAAGAAGATGCATCTACACTCTACTTAAAAGATCCTCTAGTGTTGGAAAAATTACTTAGTAAAGTTTCAAACAAACTTGTTGACATCATTAATTGTCGTCCGCCATTCATAGTTTCATCATCAACAAATACATTTAAGCAAAAAATAATATTGTTTTCCACAGTGATTGCACTACAAAAAAATAATACAATAAAAAAATGAGTAAATTGCGTATGATGCATGTATTAACCATAATATCGAAGTAGATAAATTCGTAATCATAAGGATAATCTAAAGAAATAAAGTAAATAATTTGCATACGAAATTTGATATATGATTAGTGCTTGCTCATATAACAAAAATGGATAATAAGTTCAGAAAAAAGACAAACATGAAGGAAATATGGAATGCAATGAGTATGGAAGAAGCGATTGAGATGAAAAAAAATTATTTGAAAGGGATGTTGGTAGTTTTGTCTCTTACTAAATCGAAATAAAAGAAAAGGAAGAAAACAATGCAAGATATAACTCGAGTGGAATTCGTAAAGGATAATATAATCAATTTAATATAAAATAAGGGTATGAAATAACGCGAGCCTAGAATAAAACAAAAACGTAAACCTCAAGATATATTTTGGGTCCCTCCCTCCCTGTCTCTCTCTTTTCTGTCTCCCTCGTTGGACAAGATGTCCTGCCATGGCCAAGACATATACCCCAGGATCGGTTTTGGGGGGGGGAGAGGCTGTCTCGTACTGTGCAAAGGACAGCTGCGCCGTCCCCACCTTCCATGGAGAATTTAAAAGCTTCCCCAATCACCTCAACCACCCTCCCACCATCGAAAGTCAAGCACCCATTTAACAACTCCCTCTCCCTCCGTCCCTAGCATTTAAAAAGTTGTTCTTTCACACCCATATTCGACCATCTTACCTCACCATGAATGGGATGTTTTTCACCACCTTCGTTGTCGTCGCGGCCGCCGCCGTCGTCGTCGTCATCGTCATCATTGTCCCGCTATTCCTCAATAACTGCTGCTGCTGCTGCTGCATTGGCCTTCCTCGTGGAGACCCGGTCAGAGGATACCCATTTATCCCGTTCCCACCAAAGGTCGAATCTTTATTGTTTTTATATTGGTTTGGTTCGCTTTCGTGCTCGAGTATTGCCTTTGAAGCTATTTACCGAGTCGGACAACCACGAGAACGTGTTTTCGTCACTGGGTTGAAGAGCTTCTTATACCTTCGTGCGCAGTTTAGTGTTCCCCCACCTGCGTATTCGAAGTAAACCATTTTTAGTATTGCTCCTGACGCTATATGTGAAGAGAAATATTCTGGTTCTTGAAGGTGCTTGTTTTATAGGATATGTTTCAGTTCTTTGGCTTCAAGTTGTTTTTTTTTTTTTTTTTTCAATTTCCTGCTGAATCATGCTTGCTGGAGATTCGAATCGTTTGTTGGTGTTGAGCTACTTCTTTCGCCTGAGGGGTGTTTTTTTGGGTTTCAGCTGGAGAAATCTTGATAGAGTAAGAGGTTTCCTCGGTGGGTGATAAAGATGCTGCATGGTTTTGGGGATTTTTGTGTCCTTCATAGAAGCAAGTCGAAAGTTTATGGAGCGTTTCTGGCCATCTGTTTCTGTTTGCTTCCATTGCTTGCCCAAGCGCAGGATAACATTACAGACCCTGCAGAAGGTATGTGTTTGTTATTATCTGGGCGTATCTAAGCTTTACGTTTTAAGATTCTGGAACTTCTTGTTGGTCCTGGTTGGATGGAAAGGAAGTGTTTACTTTTTTGTAGTTTTTGCATGGGTGCCTGCTGCAGCAATTAGACTATAGCGTGCTGTTAAGGTTGAACTGAGGGCTTCTCGATGCTTGCTTTCAGCTGTAGTTACCTCATGTAAAGGATGTTAAAAGTTGTATGTTTTGAAGAGGCTTACATTGGTGTTGCCTGTTTTCCTGTTGCAGTGAAGGCTCTGCAGGACATCAAGAAGAGTTTGATCGACCCAAACAAGAATCTGAGCAACTGGAACCGAGGAGACCCGTGTACATCCAACTGGACGGGCGTTTTGTGCTTCAACAGAACTTTGACAGATGGTTATCTGCATGTTAGCGAATTGTATGATCCATTCTTCGTTCTTCTCCTTCTTATACTTTTGTTGGCAATCTCCTCAGTAAGTCCTTTTCCCTTTTCCCCTCTCTACAAGTGAGTAGCTTTCAGAGAAGCTCATCAACAGGGAAAAGAAACGTACCGATGAGGACAAATGTGATAACATGATTTGGTTCAGCAGTCTTTCTCTCCATTCTTTCTTTCTCATGCAAAAGACTGGCAACAGAATCTGCGGTCCCTTAGGGTATATTATGAATCTGCCTGCAGTGCCACCTGGAAGCAGAAGGAGATGTGTGAGTCTCTGTGGTAGATGGTGCGTGTGCTTGTGTTGTGAGGGGGTGAGAGAAGCTCAGGGTCAAGTAAGAGGGTTCACAGATTCATTCACCTGAGAAGGGGTCGGTTTTTTCTCATACATATAGAGGTCTGGGAGTCCCTTTAGTTATCCTAGAAATAATCTAGCCTTTTAATTGAAGTTAGTGGAATCCAAAAAATTAGGCCACATGTGAGCTTGTATTGCATCCTGTCAGCACTGGCGGCAAACCTTGTTCTTCATAAGGTTAAATGCAGACCTGGATTTCCAACTTCAAGAGTGGATTCTGTAATCTACTCTTAGTTTACTAGACACAACTATTTGTATTCCATAAAGATTTTTGTTTCAAACATAACTCATATTGGAAAGGGTGACTGCTGTAGTTTTGTTCCCAAGAATCTAGTTGATGCTATGTCATTATTCAAATTGTAATCTCACTTTGAGGAAATGTAGATCAGGTAAGTCATTTGCTGAAGTTCTTTCAAAGTGCATGTTAATGTGTGCACTAATTCTTTATTTATTTATTTGTTTGTTTGTTTGTTTGTTTGTTTGTTTATTTATTTTTGGTGATTTGCAGGCAATTGCTTAATATGAATCTATCTGGAACATTATCACCAGAGCTCGGCCGCCTATCTAAAATGATAATACTGTGAGGCATATTTCCCTAATTATTGTTTCCACCACTATAGAATAAATGACTTATTTAGAATCTCAATGGAAAATCTAAAAGCAATTTCTTACCATTTTTTAAATCTATTTTTCATCTTTTGTTGAAGGGACTTTATGTGGAACAACATAACTGGCAGTATACCAAAGGAGATAGGCAATATTACATCTTTGTTCCTCTTGTGAGTACAGAGTTTGCTTTTCCAGTCTTTTAATTAAGAAGTTATTTTTCCTGTTCTCGTGTACAATTTTAATCTGTTGAAAGAAACTTATCCTTGATATTAATTGCTTCCAGGCTTCTGAATGGAAATCACTTAACAGGTCCGCTGCCTGATGAGCTGGGTTACCTTCCAAATCTGGACAGAATTCAGATTGATCAGAACCAAATATCAGGACCAATACCTAAATCTTTTGCAAACTTAAATAAAACAAAGCACTTGTGAGTAGATTTTATCAAATGTACTCTGAGAACTGGAGCTGGTTTTTTTCATAATTGCTTTCTTTACATTTTGTTTCTCTTTTACCTTCAATTGCAGCCACATGAACAATAATTCACTGAGTGGACAGATCCCACCAGAGCTATCACGATTACCAAGTCTTGTTCACTTGTAAGTTGTTCATTCACTACAGCAAAGTCATTTTTCTGCACCATAATGAGTGTTTTAGCAGAGCTTGGTGATCTCCTACCTTTTCCAGATCTCTCTCTCTCTCTCTCTCTCTCTCTCTCTCTCTCTTCCTTACATTAACAGTTCATCTGACATACATCTGCAGCCTGCTGGACAATAATAACTTATCCGGGTACCTTCCCCAGAGTTCTCTGAATTGCCAAACTTACTGATACTGTAAGTTGTTTCATTTCTGGGTATTATTTATTCCATTAAAGACATAATGAATTCGATTTTCTTTTATTCTCTTCCTTCTGGTTATCATATTGTAGCTACATTGTTGTTTGCTCATAATTCAGATCTCGATGACCATTCAGTTGCCAATTGTCTTCTTGCTGTAAAAGTTAGCTCTTCTATAACCACAATAAGGAATGTGACTTTTGCACATATCATGAAAGAAGTGCCTTTTCACACGCATTAATACGGATTCATGCATCCATGCAGATAAACATATGCAGGAGTGTGCGTGCGGGGCTCACACTCATGCATGCATTCATCTCTCTCTCTCTCTCTCTCTCTCTCTCTCTCTCTCTCTGTGACTTGTGAGGAGATATTTACATCTATTCGCTGTAGTATTTTGTCACAAAAGTGTTCCGATACAAATTGTTTGTTTGTCAGAGTTGTACTAAAGATTTTCTTTAAACTGTACCAAGACCATCTGAGATCTGAGTTGTCATTCTTGTACTAGTAAGTCAAAATTTTTCTTGAGAAGATGACATAGTTTGGTGAGATAGGTGAGATACAGTGCTAGGAAAGTATAGCTTTGGGTAGATCAATATCTGCTACACCTTTGTCAGGCTGAAAGTGCAGAAAAAGGCCTGTTCATAAGGTGCATGATGAACTCATTACAACTTCTCCTCTAAACATGAAAATGTACCTCTTACTGGTATATAATTTTACAATATAAAGCCGCATGTCTTTATTGAATTTAGCAGGGGAGGGTAGGGTAGCATATCCTCGTCCTAGTCTTGTTTGCTTGCAATTGTCACGGTCAACAGATTATGCCTGTAGATCGCGGATATGAAGTCAAGTCTTGTGAGCATAGTACCAGAAGCCACTAAGGAGGCATAAAGAGGTCAAATGAATTTCTAGTCATTTTCCTTTTGCAGAATGTCAGTTACAGACAGAGAGGAGACTGTCACTTAAGCTGAGTTATAAGTATTGAGCCTCTTGACTTTGCATGGAATGATGGATTTTCCAGTAATTAATCCATAAACAGGAATGAACTCTATGAACAAGTATGAGCATTTGCAAGTAATGACTTGCAACTTCTGTGGTTCTTGTACATGGTCTGCAAAAACTGGGTTTTATCCAATTCCAAATGTCAAGGTGAAGACAAAGTGGGTAGATGTTGTACTCATGGCATTTTGTGATTTCTAGTTTGTCCCATGACACTTTACCCTCATTGGTCGCAGAAAATTAATTAGGCTCTTTGATGAAATGAAAAATTGTTAGGCTTAAATCAAAGTCAACAACCATGCTGGTACAGAATCAGAAGACTTATGACGAGACATCTAACTTGCATTTTGCAGACTGCTGTCCAATTTCTTCTTTTCTAGCTTATACTTTGCTTTGCGGCATCCTGATAGCTTCTCTTACATTCTAATTGTTTTGACAGCCTTCTTGAGGCAACTGACCACCCAAATCTTTTTTCTGTTGTTTGCAGTCAAGTTGATAACAACAACTTTGATGGGACTACAATTCCTCGTTCTTATGTAAACATGTCAAAATTGTTGAAGATGTAAGTTCTCTGCGTATCATGCTTTAAGCTTCAGATAGTGAAAATGTTGTGACATGAATCCAATTTTATGATGCTATATGATTATTCCCAACTCTGCGAATGATGTTCAGTATGCATAGTGCCTCTCTTTCAGTGGCATTTTATCTAATCATCAGACTAGGAAGAAACATTTGCCATCAGTAAATCTGCGTTATGCATTAAAGACAATATAACCCATAGCAGGAGGTGAAAATCACGGAAAATTTTGAGCATGATTTTTATGTGGTAAACAAATTAGGTGGATGAATAGATCATTCCAGATCATATAAACCTGGGTATGTAAGTTTTGAATTTGTGAAAAGTTTGTTGCTTTATGCTTGCAGAGAGCACATTTGAGTGTTACGACAATCAATCGTGAAATTGCTTCGTAACTCTTTTCTTTTTCAAACCATTTCTCCATACTTGATATTACATGTAAGTTGCCTTTTAAATGACCCAAGGGATTCACATGAACATGATTAGGTGTAATTTATTGGAGATTGTTTGTACCTCAACAGAAGAATTGAGTAACAGGGGAAGAGGAAAGTGGGTATTGAATGTTTGCTGAGGGTGAATCTTGGACCAAAAAGTGATGTTATGTAGAGGATGGCTGAGGATATTAATTGCATGTGCTATTTGTTCTCAACAATTGCCATATCATTTTCCAATGTTTCCTCTTGTGTATCAGCCATTATATCTTAATAGTTCAAACTGTTGGCTTGTTACTAGATGCTTTCGCGTGTTAATGTTCAGCACATTGGAGCATGATATTCAAATGTTGGTGGTGCATGTTTCTACTATTTAAGAAAGGTGTACACTCTCAGTCAGTTGTGAGATAAAAGATGATGACGTTGTTTCATCTAGTTGTTCCAGCAACAACCAAGCCTTATTCCACTTCAGTGGGCTTAATTTAGTTGTTCTGTCTCTTAAAAATCATTTTGTCGTATAATCTAGTTATCCCGACTCCCATCAGAGATTACCCACGGGGAGTGGTGTATTATGTTCAGGAATGATCTCGATGATTTTGTTGGTCCTTTCAGGAGCTTGAGAAATTGCAGCTTGCAAGGAACAATTCCTGATCTGAGCAGTATACCAGGTCTTGGTTATCTGTAAGTAATAACTATTCAACTGCTTCAATTGAATATAATGAGAAAGACCTTTTCAGCAAACTATCTGTTTTTTACATCAGGGACCTCAGTTCCAATAAGCTGAATGGATCCATACCAACAGATAAGCTTTCGGAGAACATCACAACTATGTAAGATCTGTTAATCATTGATGTGAAAAGCCCCTCCCCCAATTGATCTCTAATAATTTGCAGGAATTTAGTATATTATTTTTCTGATGTCCTAATGCTTTTCATTTTTTCAAATACTTGTCAGAGATCTATCAAACAATAACCTATCCGGAACTATTCCTGCCAACTTTTCAGGGTTTGTTAACCTTCAGAGATTGTAAGCAATCTTTCAGTTCCCTCTATTGGTATGTCTTGTGACTGTGCAGATGCGGTTATCCACTGAACAAAGGCCTTTTGTTCTTTTTATTTCCCCCCAATGTTGCATCCAGCGATTCAGTAAATTTAACTGTTTTCCTTTAATCTCACTTATATGTCAAGATAAATTGTTAGTAGCATATTGTAAGTACCCATGCCAAGTTGATATATCTACCTAAATGAAAATGGCTCAATTTTATCCATAATTCACTGTGCAGGTCACTTGCAAATAATTCATTGGTTGGTTCTGTACCGTCTGGTATTTGGCAAAATAGGACTGTCAACGCAACTAAAAGATTGGACGTGTAAGAATGAGAATGTGAAAATCTGTGCAACTTTTATTATTAAATGTTTCTTTCTGGAAATTGTCTGAACTTTTCAATTTTTCAGGAATTTGCAGAACAATCAATTTTTCAACATTTCAGGCAGCACCAGCCTTCCTCCAAATGTCTCTGTCTGGTTTGTCTACTCTCCCACCCATCCTGGAATTCACACATTTCTTACACATTTCCTAGTACTCTGGTTGAAATGTGTCTGCTTATTTAGAAAGTATCTGAAGTTGCTGCATTGCTCGGCAATCAGTAGCTTCAGGAAGTGGAGTTGAAGAGATAATCATCTTCCCGCTTGAGATCTTATTTTCTCTGCAGGCTTCAGGGGAACCCATTCTGCAACAACAGCAACCTTGTTCAGTTTTGTCAATCTCAAAATATTGGTGTAGATAGCTTGCAGAACGTGACATCCAAAGACTGTCCCAGTCAATCATGCCCACCCCCCTATGAATATTCAGTTTCATCCCCTGTTCCGTGTTTCTGTGCTGCACCTTTGCTAGTTGGATATCGCTTGAAAAGTCCAGGGTTCTCATATTTCAATACCTATGAGGATGATTTCGTGCAGTACCTGTCAACTGGTCTCGACATGTATGTCTATCAAGTGCAGATTTATACCTTTTCATGGCAAGAAGGACCTCGGGTGGCGATGTACATCAAACTTTTTCCCATCTATCAAAATGAAAGTAACTCCCATCTGTTCAATGTAAGTGAGGTTCTAAGAATCAAGAACATGTTCACAGGCTGGAATATTTTTGACAGTGATTTGTTTGGACCCTATGAACTTCTGAACTTCACTCTGTTGGAGCCCTACCAGGAAGGTCAGTTGTCAATGAACTTTTAATCAAATTCATCTGTAATTTTTTTGCTTTCCTTTCCTCTTTTAATTCACAAAGTAGAGTCTAAGAATGTGAGTTTTTTTCTTCATTCGCAATCGTTGTTTTTGCACTCATCTTTGTTGACGTGGTGCCCTTTCTGTTGTTGGGATACTCTCTTCATCGAGGGTCAATGTCATTAAAGGACATTGTGGGGTCTGTCATTCTTGGTCTCTTTGTATTTCAATTTTGTTGCATGCTGCATTGACATTCAATTTCAATCAAGTCAATATTTCACCAAGTGCCTTTTAGTGAGTAGTGAGATACAAGGTTTGCTACATGATGTGGAAATTTGGCATGTGTTGTTAGCTTGCCATCATGGTTTTTGACTGATTGCTTGCAAAGCTCTCTGATGAAAGTAATCATGATGTTTGTTGTAAGGAACTATTGAAGTGCACTTACCTGAGTTGAATGGACCCAAAGGTTGGACCTTTGTTATTATTTACCCCTTTATGTCTCTAATTCTGGATCTTTTCAGCTTGTCACCAGTTGGAAGATTTTTGACTTTTTAATTTTTGAAGGGACACTTGGATGGTTATCTATAAAGGTGTACCTCTGAGTATATATAATCCCTGCACTAAGTTAATTCAGGTTTTAGCAGATATTAGGCTACTATCTTTTTTTTTTCTTCAATTAAATGCTTTTGGATGTATTTATTCATTTTCTTTCTCCTTAATATGATGTTTGCATAACAAGAACCCTGTGTGTAATTTTTGCCACTATGACCCAAGTACATTTCGCATGGATTATGCTGCATGCCCAAATGTGAAGTTATATTGTGTTTTAATGTTTGATTTGTATACTGTGTCATTGTTTCTGGAACAGAGTTCCCAACTGTCTCAAAATCTGGCTTAAGCAAAGGGGCTTTGGTTGGCATAGTGGTGGGGGCCATTGCTGGGGCTGTCACACTATCTGCCATTGTTTCACTGCTCATCGTGAGGAAACATCTGAGAGACCATCCTGGCATTTCAAAGAAACGTCGATGTGAGTATAAGGAATGTTGAGGCTTATTTTTCTCATACTTTGCACCCTTTCTACCAAAATCATTTGTTGGTTACATATCGACGTGGTCAGATACCTTTATCCTTGTGTCAAGAGTTGATCAATGACTGAAAAGACTATTTTCCCTTTCATTTGTTGATGCATAATAAACTATGCAACGCTATCCTGGGATAGAAGCCAACTGACGATTGCCTTACGCACTTTCATGATACCTTTTCCTCAAGTGCTCTTAGGATGGCAATAGGAGGACACTAGCAAGCTTGGGCAAGAAAGTTACTGCTTAGATCCCAGAAGAGTTTTTCTTGCCCAATTGTTTTTGACAGATTCAATAGCTATTTAATGTGGTCCACTTGTCGGATTGTTGATATTAATCTTCAGCCCATTCTTTTGTTTTCCTGTTCTACTCTTTATTACATGCTGCTTGAAACATCATATGCCAATGGATGATTTTGATTAGTTGAGAGAGAGTATATTGAGTTGCATGTTAAGAAAGGAACCCAAAAAAAAAATTGCATATTCTTGACCATGAGGATCCCTTCGGGAAGTCTTCTCAAAATATTGTTGAAATTGATGTCACTATTCGCTCAACATATCTTGTGTATGGCTCCATTAACAACTTTTCTCTTTCTTCTTAAATTAAATTGAATACGTATCTTAAAGAGTTTTATAGTCTTCTTACTGAAAATTCTTATTCTCAAAGCAAATATTGAGCTGCAAATTGTTCAAATTAGTTGGTGAGTGTCGGTATGTTTGAGTGATATCTGTAACTCTGCTCTGTATCACCTGCAGCATCTACGACATCCATCAAAATTGATGGTGTGAAGTGCTTTTCCTACGGAGAAATGGCTTCAGCTACAAACAATTTCAACAGCTCCACTCAAGTAGGCCAGGGAGGATACGGAAAGGTTTATCGGGGAGTTCTGGCTGATGGCACAGTTGTGGCCATAAAACGGGCACAGGAGGGGTCATTACAGGGTGAAAAGGAATTTTTGACGGAAATTGAACTTCTTTCAAGGTTACACCATCGAAATCTCGTGTCTTTGATTGGATATTGTGATGAGGAAGGTGAACAGGTAGTTGCTAAACCTCATTTGTAAATCCTTCACCAATATAGTCTGGAAATTTCAAGCTTGCCTCAATCCAATTGCAATATATTCACTGTTTTCGTTCTACTGCACTTGATGATTGCTGTACAATTATATGCAATGTAGCTCCTGATCTTGTAGTTTATATATTGGAGGTAACCTTATATGGTTTGCTAGTTTGTTCTTTCAAGCATTTCCTAGTCATTTAATGTATAAGGTGCAACATAGGAGAGCTTATGTGGTAGCATGTTTTGTTCTTATGGTATAGCTACTTACCAGGGAAGTTCTTAGCATCTCTGCATGTAATTGAAATGATTAAATCTGTCTAGATATTGTGTAATGTATACATTCACGTCACTTGAATGCATTCAATAGATTGGATTGAATAAGTTGCAATAGTGAACCGGGGACTTTGAAGTACCAAAATAGGAAGTGGATCTATTTCAATTGCTATGTCAATGCAACTAACAAAATTGTCAGAAAATGGATTTAGGAGAAAATAAAAGGAAGTTTTATTTTTTGCTCTACTTTGGCTGAGAAAAAAACATAAAATAACAGAACTTTTTGCTTTTTCTTTTATTTATTGATGGTTTGAAGACCTAGTTCCAGAAGGAATTGATATCCTTCTAATAGGCCATGAACTAGATCAGAATCATTCTCAACGAGTCCATAAGAAGTGATCTCATTTTTTTTCATCGGGTCCGGGTAGACACCAAAGGTCTTGAGCGATCGATCTGGCAGAACAACCCAAAAGATATTATGCCTAGGAAAGATATCGATCTTATTAAAGAATACTCCACTTGAAACTTATTAAAAGGAAGAAATAATACTCCATTTACAATATGAACTTAGCGAAAGCGATTTATGATTGGTAGTAAAAATCCTGTCTGGGTGTTAGATGATAATGTTATAAGATACGGAATATATTTTTAGCTTAACACTCTTCCTCACGCAAATGCTAATATGATGAGAAAGCCTGAAGAGTACAAATACCATAAAAGCCTGCGGTGATTGTGAAAATCCAACACATATAAAAGGGAGCTCATAAATGGGTGAAAGAAGGGTGTTAGGAATAGAACTTGAGGTCTCTACCTCTGGTACTAATATTAATTTATGTAGGCCACCATTTACTCCAAACGTTCTAGAGTATGTATGGTGTGATTATATATTTGTAGCTTTACAAGTATGAGTCGAAGTCTGCAAGAAATTAGTAAGTGGAATTTTGGATATGAACTCCAATCTCTTTCATGTCTTCACCCTCACAGCGTCCTTGAGATATCTTCTTGATTCTCTCTGTTCTGACATTTGGGATTATCAAAAGGTTGAATTGGATAGTTTTAGTTTATTTATTGTATATCTGTTATGCAGATGTTGATATATGAATTCATGTCCAACGGAACTCTACGAGATCACATTTCTGGTACTTTCTTGTTGCCCACTCATATGGTCTTTAATGATTATTAGCTTGTCATTCTTCTTCTTCTTTTCCTCTTTTTTTCCCCTGGAGTCCATGCATGATGAAAGTCGAAACCTTATACCTAGCAAGAATACTTTGAGATATTGTTTTATCCCTTTGTATCTGATGCTTAAAAGATTCTGATCATAGAACTCAAAATTGGTTACCAATTCCCTAAAATTACGAATTTTAAAAAGTCTTTAAATGTTCAATTCCAGGTCGATCTAAAGAACCTCTTTCTTTTGGGATGAGAATGAGAATTGCCCTTGGTGCAGCCAAGGGCATCCTATACCTGCATACAGAAGCTGATCCTCCAATTTTCCACCGCGATATCAAGGCCAGTAACATTTTGTTGGATCCAAAGTTTACTGCGAAAGTTGCTGATTTTGGACTATCGAGACTTGCACCTGTTCCAGATATTGAAGGCGTCGTGCCGGGTCATGTGTCAACGGTGGTCAAGGGGACTCCTGTAAGACCTATTGCTCCTATATTAACAATTTGCCAAGCTTTGCTTGATTTGGCTTTCGTATGTTCTCTGATTTGTGCAAGTTCTTCTGGTGTTTGTTACATATGTGCTAGTCAGTCTCAATTCGATCTGCCTTTAAAGCTACCTTGTGAGTCTCATTTGAAAAGGATATCTGCTTATTGCCATATTATTCTTTTTGGTGCAAATCGTCTGAATCTTGGAAAAAAATTCACCCATAATAATTACCTTGTTAGTTAGCAAAGAGTAGTAGGACTTACTTGAGGAATATATTCAAGAGAAAATTGGAGGGTCATTTGCTCTTTTTGTCAAGAGTTACTTTCAATCAAAAATTGTATTTGAACTTCAGATACTGTACTGTTCGATTGTTTTTACTTGAATACACTAATGATAATCTGTTAACAAAGTGTTAGCAAGTCCTACCCAAAAGCTTTAGGGCATGTCTGAATAGATCTTTACCTTTTCCTTTTTGCATAACCTAAATTTTGTAACAGGCATTTTGAATTCTTTTAACCTGGAACACCCAAAACTTTCACAGCATATAAATGTTGACATGTAGATTCTCATATAAAATTTTCAAATTATTTTGGCGAGAAAGCAAAGAAGTATTTTTGTGCTTTTTCTTAATTGTAAACAAACAGGCCTGCTATTAGGTGGTGGTTTACATGTGTATAAGGCCATTGTAAACCCAAATAAACAAGCGATGTGGGATACTTCAAACTCCCTCTCACATGTAGATCAGATTGAGAACAATATGTGAAGTTGACGGACGGGAAGCCTCACACTCGAAATAAAGCTCGAATGGAAGTTGGCTTTGATACAGCGTTAACGAGTCCAAAACAAAAACTTAAGTTATTAGGTGGAAATAGGTGACATGTTTATACCGTCATTTAAACCACATAGACAAGTTATATGGGATACTTTAGCAAACGAGTATAACGATACAGACATTTCATGCCATGTGGCATGTCAATGAGTGCTATGTCAATTGCCATCAGTTGTTAGCAGGATCTTGGATTTCCAATTGATCCAATTGAAACCATTAAGGTATGGTGACATAAAGTTCTTATGCAATTGGTTGGAGAATTCGGTTCAACCTTTTTCTCTGGACATGGATGATACGATAGTGCAGGTGATGTTTGAAGCAGGAGGATACCATTGCAAAAATAACAATGTGGGAGGGCATTTAATAACTTGATTCAGCTATGCCTGAGAATAGTAGAAGAGGTCAACACCTGCTCACGTGTATTTACAATATGTCACTGAGATGTCAGAGATCAAAGACAAATTATTGTGGCGAGGGTATTGGATTTAGAACTTATACACAGCTAATGAATATAGGACATGGAATTGTCAGAAACAGAAGAAAACACAGTTAATATTACTGAATGTCTTTTTTACTGAGTATCAATATATCTCGGCCCAAGTGAAAAATGGCTTTTTTAAGCCAAAAAAAAAAGTGAAGAATATTCATGCTGACGGTATCCTAAAGATCTAACTGACTTGGAATTTAGGAATTTACTTCTGGTTCGTTGTATGGCATATATTCTTAATATCGAATTCACTGCTGATGCATCACAAGTAAGCTATTCAATCTCCAAAAGATTTATTTGCTTGCTCTTCTTCTTTGCTTATGTAAATACTAATCTCTAGAATTAGGCTTGAGCATGGTTCACAAGATGGGGATATGAGTATCTTGTCTATGTTAAACTTTTGCAGGGTTATCTTGACCCAGAGTACTTCTTGACTCATAAATTAACAGACAAGAGTGACGTTTATAGCCTTGGTGTCGTGTTTTTGGAGCTATTGACCGGGATGCAGCCCATCTCACATGGCAAAAACATTGTTCGTGAGGTAATATCATACTGTTTCAGTTCTTTTACATGAGCTCAAAGATAGCTATGACGTGGAAATTATCAAATATTATGGAAGGTTGCTTAGAAAGAGAGTATGTGCTCCCTAGTGGTATGAAATGGCAAGTGCAAAGAATGCACATTTTATTAGATTGGCTCTAGTGCATGAGATTTTTATCTTGTATACCTGGGAGCAAACAGGTTAGCAGGACATTTGAAGGCTTTGAAGTGGGTCCTGATTGTGCTGACTTCGTAATTTGTTTCCTGATCTTATGAAAGTAGCCTTATGATTATCGTGGGACTTTACATTTTGTTGAACACAGGAAAGTACATCCCTTGATCCTTCATAGTGTCCTGATCATTCTATGATCAAAGATTTTGGTGGAATTTTCGTACCACGTGATACTTTAGTAAAGGAATGATAACACATCAGTTACACTGTATTTCTAGTGACATGTCAGTTGGCATGGCAGGTGAATGTCGCATACCAATCTGGCACCACCTTCTCTATTGTTGATGGAAGCATGGGATCTTATCCTTCAGAATGCATTGAGAAGTTCCTGATGTTGGCCCTCAAATGTTGCCAAGACGAGACAGATGCACGGCCTTCAATGGCAGATGTTATGCGCGAGCTGGAAAGCATATGGCTTATGACACCCGAGTCAGATTATAGGACAACGGAGTCCCTCTCGATCGAGGCCACAAAGAAAATGACACCACCGTCTTCTTCTCAGATATCAAATCCTAATGTGTCATATGATGTCTCTGGCAGCGATCTCATCAGTGGAGTTACTCCAACGGTCACCCCCAGATAAAACCGTCTTGCTGCTTTTCTTCCTTTCTTTTTGTCAGGAAACCTAGGTGAAAATACCTTGATTGACCTTAGTTAGTTTGCTGATAATGTCGTTACCTTATACTCCAACATGCCTCAGAGCAGTTGAATTAGCTTTTGTTCATTTATGCGCCAATACATGTTGCATAGGTCATTCGCAATGCTTGTTCATCCTTAGTAATAGACGACTGGAAGTTACTGATAATAATAGTATGTTCAGATATTGTTTGATCTCTCTCTCTCTCTCTCTCTCTCTCTCTCTCTCTCTCTTGCTTGCGTTATTGCATGTGTATTAAGGTGGATATGTTTGTTTCTTGACCGCTATTTTGTTTAGGTAATGTGGCTTGAGTATTGAAATACTCGTGCATAAGCTAGGGTCCAGCCAAACTGGGTTCAAATCACTCAACCGAAGCCAAGCTGATTTGAAGATGTCCCGTTTGTTGCGGTTCAATCCAAAATGATCATTTGGTTTTACATGTTCTCATGCCTAATCGAGCTTTGCATCAACACTTGACTAACAACTAGCTGAATTAGCAGGCCATGTGACTTGGTGCTTGGCCTGATTGGTGATTGAATCGAAACCTTGCATTTACTATGGCAGAAGTTGCTGACAACAAGAGTTGATCCACCTCTAGATTGTTTGTATTGGCACGTCAGGACGGTTGAGATTGGAAGTCGAACCTAACTTTGTGACTCAAGCTCGTCTGCCATAAAGAACAAAATGTCGATCTTGTAGGCTCGACCAAACCTAGCTCAATATGCCTGCCCATTTAACATTGGATTTAGCAAGTTATTTTCCTCTGTTTGTAGGCATATGTTATTTGGATATTGACTTCTTTTTCTTCAAGCAATCTACTCTAAAAAAAATCTCCTTTTATATCACTAGAACGTGACCCTTGCCATTCCCCGATATAATGACTTAACAAGAGAAATGAATCAATACCATATATACCTAAATTCTTTGAGAGTTAATATTAAGAAACGATCGTGTGATTTTCTTGACGAGACAAACACTGGAACCCAAGCAGATGAATGTTTTATTTATTGTTTCAGTATAGTAATAAATGACATTCTTATATGCAGCGTACCTAGTTATACACATTTTTTAGCAATTGGTATGTAATAGGCCACCTCCGTGGGTCCAGTCGGTCTCTGTGCCCGTACTCGTTTCCTTATCTTGTTTCTCCACCACGCATGCAACGTCCCAACGTTTGAAAGCCACATTCCTTACTCCTTGAGCATCTTCTCAGTTTTCGCCCTCTCTTCCTCTATTGGACCGTAAGTCTCCCACGGGGATAAGCAAAAAATGGCAGCTGCAGTCTGCTTCAACTGCGCCACGCCGGCCAGCACCAGTCTCTGGCCGCACAAGCAATGCCTAGAAAGCCGTGTCGCCTTGGAGACGATCGTCGAACAGCTTAACGTGACGAGGGTGAGCCTGGGACGAGGACGGCCTTCGAGAAGGTCTGGGGTTGGACCTGTAAGATGCAGCGGGATCGGAATAGAGGACTTCATTGGAGGTGATCTGCTGAAGCCTGACCTTGGCCGCTGGCTCTCGGACGTCGAGGAGCACAAGGCGCTCGCCATCTACACACCACACGAGGGAGGCTATGAGGGCCGCTACCTCGCTCGCCTCAAGTACCAGGGCTACTACTTCCTCGACCTCACGGCTCGAGGCCTCGGCGATCCCGAGACCACTCTCACCAAGATTCACCCCGTTTGCCCCGTAAGCTTACAAGTTTCCCCAGCTCTGTTTCTTTCTCAATCGCAATCTCTTCCTTTTGGACATCCTCCTGACTTCAATCCTGTTCCTGCATTGGAGAGGTAGCCGCACGTCGGGAAGCAGCCTATAGCAAGGTGGTACTTCCCGCCGGAAGTAGATTACAGGCTTGCAGCGCTACCCCCTGATGCCAAAGGCCTAGTCGTCTGGATAATCGAGGCCAAGGTGGGTTCGAGACGCGAGCCTGCTCAACCTGAATTCTCTGGAGGTATAGGCAGAGCGTATTGATTGTTGATACCACATGCCCTCTTTTTGTTCTGCAGGTTCTGTCCAAAGCTGAGCTCCAGTTTCTCGCCTTACTACCTACGCTCCGGCCAAAAGTGAGGGTCATCGCTGAGTGCGGAAACTGGTATGCACCAACCTATAGGCTATAGCCGTCTGGAAGTACTTGGGAGATTCAGTTCCACATTTCATGCTCCATGAGTGTATTAGCTTCAAGCTGCTTCTTTCAAATGCATGTGCAGGCGAAAGGTCATGTGGAAGCCGCTTAAAGAAATCGCGGGCTTGACGGCAGACACCGAAACATGATCAACCCCAGGCAGGGGATACTAGCAGGGTATATCTGCAGAATTCAGGAATGCACCGCAGATTGTTTACAATCCACCAGGCAATGACCGCTCCGACTTCGCTATAGTCGGAGGACCTCTTCGTCATGCCAGGGAGAAGCACCAGAAAATCGATAAGAGTCCCTGGCAAGCTGTTGGCTGTGCAGAAATTACATATATGGCACAACTCTTTTTGCTATTTATTGCTCTTCGATTATCTACTCAGGGCATCCAACGAGCATAATTCTTAAAATGCATCACTACCTGGAAAAATGCATAAGCAAGGAAGACATTGTTGCATCCATTGGATTACATTTCCCATCATGCAATCAACTAATAGATGGAGAATCACAAAAAAATCCCACCGGAGCAGTAACAAGGAAAGCATAGCAGTTCCACGTTCTTCGTATGTGGAACTCGCCCAATTTTAATTGTGCATCCTTTCAGAGGATAGAGGAAGAACACCCCAAGATACAGACGAACGGTAAAGGGTTACTTAATAATGAATTAAGGCACGAAGGAAGTCACATAATTGAGACACAAGAAACATTGCTAAAAGGAGAACCTAGTTAGGAATGAATTTTTGATTGCACAGTTTATGATACACGCGTTATCACATATTCGATTCTACTAATCTATTCCGGAAGGAAAGAATATACAAATCGTGTTCTAAAGTTTTCTCTTCCCACGTCTCCTAGTGTCCAAATCCACTAGCCTTGATGATGAAGTTGGTAATGGCGTAGACAAACCAACAGATTCAGGGATGTCAAGATTTACTCCCATGGAAGAGCCTAGAGCACGCTTGACATCAAGTTCATGATAATTTTGAACTTCAAGTTTCGCTTTGTCAATCTGTTTGGCATAAGCAAAGATGATAATTAGTTTCAATCCTACAAGTTAACTGCCAGTCTCATCCCTGTGCTCATCAAGACAGGACTTAAGTACAAACGCATAAGAGAGATGATCTTACTAATTCAATGTGGTGAATAGATGCATGAGCATCAGCAAGTCTCTTTTGCAGATCTTCAACCTTCTTTCTTTGATATTCAGCATTCTCCATCTCATTTCCTCTCTCCCCTAATTCTTGATATAAAGCTGGACTCAAATATAGTGCACACAAAAAAGCAATTAGATCCCTCTTGTCTTTGCCCCCTTTTGCCAGACTAAAAAACAGCAAGGACTTCAAAGCAATGATGCAGGGAGTTTAAACTATGCCAAAGCCTATGAAAGGTAAAATTGCTTCCAATTATTGATGACTGGTGAGACATGTGCGCCTCCCATCCAGCATCGGCATTGCTCTACGTTTGATCTCAAGAATAGCAGTGTCTTAAAGGTAACTACCAGGGAACCATGCTAGGCAACAAAAGGTCATGTAGAAAGTATAAGAATAACCAAAAAGAAAACAAATTCAGGCTGTGTAAATTAGAATGGGATAAAGGATATACCTGTTAATACAGATAATACCCAAATCTGAGTGGGAATATCAGTAAGTTTCTTCGCCAATGTAAGAGAAGATCTCAAGATCTCTCTGGCTTGTGCAGTGTCATGCAAGGCAAGTGCTAGACTACCTAGAATTGTCAAATACTGCGCAACAAGTTGAAGATTCCCCAAGTGAGAATGTGTCAACTGCAATCCTCTCGCTAGCCGATTCCTGAACCGAAGAAACCAATTTACTTCACCAATGGGGAAGGAATAAACATATTTTCTGCATTTTGATTAGTTGCCCCAGATACTTGCATAATTGCATTCAACAATCTGAGGTAGACAGAATGGCAATGGCTCCTTTACAGTTTTAGATATAATACAATCAATCATGTAAAATATTAATAAAGATCTCAATGGTAAGTGATTGTAACAGGAACATATCAAAGTCAGCTATTATATCCATTTCAATCCGCAGAGAAAATTTCTTGGTTTCCTTTCTCTTAAATGCATTAGTTTCCCTCCAAAGATGCATCAATAAGCATGCTACCCTAACCTGGGAAAGAAATCTCAAGGATACAAGAGATTTACCTAGCTTCTTGTAAATCATGCTGCCTCATCAATAGAAGACCATAAGCAAACAGGACACAGGTTTTCTCACGAACTCCAGTGAAAGAATCTATCATTCTGTAAACAGGCCCAATTAAGTCGAGTGCCTGGATGAAAATAATAACATATTAGAATCTAATCCATCGGGAGCATCATGACATGACAAAAGCCAAAATCTCAGCAACCTCATTATTTACCTGTGCAGAGGAATCAGCATCACCAATGCAAATGTAAGAGACAGCTGCATAAATCTGACACATCGCTTGCATTGATTTGCTTTCAGTTATCTGAAAGTTTATCATCAGTTTAGTTAGCTCAAAATTTGGTGTAGGTAAACAAGCATTTTAGTTATTGAGTGAGAAATTCCCCAGCAATTTTTCAAGATCGTAATAATCTCAACTTTCGCTAGAGTCTGTTACTTGGGTTAGTTCAGATGACAAACCTTTGCTGCTTCAATGTAATGAAAAGTAGCTTCACTATAACAGCCAACTGAATGGGCGTATTGGCCCCTAAGCATTTCAATTACGCTCTCACAAGCCTGTAAGATAGTTGGAAAGCGCATAAACCACTTCTTCATCTGCACCAAAGCCTGCAAGTATAGATGTTAGTCTTCGTTTTTCTTAGCTTGTGAGATAACATTTTTAGTGATCATAAATAAAAAGAAACAAAGAACCAAGAACTCTCTCCCTCTCCCTCATTTTTTCAATAATTTTTAGACAATGCTGTTCTATCCCTAAAGTACAGATCAAGCAGTAGATCCATTGGACAGTCAAATAGCCTGATAAGGAAATTTGCTGAAAGTTTCAATAGAGAATTATCAATAGCTCCATAATGAGATTATAGAAAAAACTTTACTTCTTGCAGAGAGTCGAAATAAGCTTGTTTTCACCAAGCCATGTGATCTTAGCTTAATAAAGAAATGAAAAGGAGCAAATAGAACCAAGCTTCCAGTCATCAAATTTCTTTATGAAGATGGGGCTTACAAAGAGCAATGCCAGATTCAAATCTTAAAGAACCACAGATGCTGCCAAATCCATTATTTGGCCCGTATTGTCTATTTATACTTGAACCCCATTCCTGAGTAATTCCACGGACTTGATTTATGTACACAGTATAAAAGATGTTGTTCTATGAAAGGCCAAGTATGGACTTGACCAAAAAAAAGAAAGAAAAAAGAAGTACAGGCTATTGATCTAGGAACTAGTTTATTTTCACTTCCTACAGAAAAACCATTTCTTTTATTCTTTCAAATTCCACATAATTCTGAAGGTGAGCCACCAACCTCTTGTGCTTCAACAAATTCAGATCGCGTGAGATCCACAGCCACCTTGTTTTCAAGAAATTGCATCAGTAGCATTAAATATACACCAGCCATCCAGATAGCAGAATGTTGCAAATCCACCTCTGCCAAAAAGAAATTTTGAAGCAGGAAGATCATTTAGCTTCATGCAAAGAAACGGTGCCCAGCTTTTCTGGTGTTCAAGCAGGAGCTTACCTTTCACACTGTCAGTTATGCCTAGCTTTACCAGCTCATCTGTGAAAATTACATGATTCAGATTATTATAACTCGTGTGCTTTCTCAGAGCAGACAAATGTAAATCAAAAGTAAGACAAAAGAATCATGCAAGTTTAGCATTCGATATGCTGATCTTGGCAGAAAGATAATTTTGCTAACACAAATGGAAGAAATTGTCAAAAGAAGCACTGACCCTGGACAATAAGCATGCCAGATTCGATTCTCTTGCTGCATTCTTTGAACAGTCCTTTTGGACGTCCAGAAACTACCACCATAAGATCAACAAGTGCATACACAGCATTTCTAGGAAGCCATTCCCCATTCATGGGAGGAGGGGCCAGCTCCAGCTTATCTCCCCACAGCTGCTTTATATTTACATATTGTTCTGGTTCCAGAGGCCCAGGTAAATTTCCAAAAGTCATGCTTTTTAGCTGCTCTTGAAGCTGTGCTTGTTTTTTAGACAACACTGATTTATCCCTCGAGTGCAGATCAGGTTGGGAGAGACGTTGATCCAAAGCATCAAGTTCTCTTGTCAGCTCTCGTATATTCTGCGACTTTTCCAAATCAGCCTTCATAGCATTATCCAATCTTTCGACATGCTCTGCAACACCCTTGTAGTCACAAGTCCGGAGACAATAGAAGATGTGCAGCAGCTCGTTGTAAAACAGTAAACCAAGGCAGCCCTTTTGCTATTGGAGTTTGGCATTATACAATAGAATAAAGAACCAAATTTAATGAGAACTTCAAGAATGCTTAGTATCAGAAACAGATAGCGAATCAAAACCATATGTCGGAAGTTGCTTTATGTGCATACCAAAGATAAAAATGGCATTATCCATCCTACGGATGCAAACCCAAACTTACTCTATCCAGCGGAATGGAGGCCCAGGCCCTGTCGCAGTTGTTAACAGCTCTTTCTACAGTGCTCTCGTCCTCCCATTGCATCAGGTGCACGTGCAGAATAGACGTCGCAAAGAACATCTGATCCATCATACATAAAACAAGGAGTCAGAACAATGCAAAGACCATGTCCCTCGAACTCATCCAAACATAAAATTCAAGTAAAGCCAATGCCGCATATCTTCCCTCATACAATGCATGAAAAGATTAGGGACATGCTAGGCTATTCAGATTGCCGGCGAAATTAAGCACTCCCCGGATACTCAAACATCGGCAAGCTATTAAACAGCGACTAGCGAAATCAATCCAAGCTATGCGATAGAGATTCACCGACATATCTAAATCCAGAACCGGTGAGCGAATGCAAAAAAAAAAAAATAACCTCTAGCTCCGGGTAACCCAATTCGGCGGCGAACCGGAACCCGCTATCCAAGGAGGACACCGAATTACGAAAGTCCCCTTCGATGATGAGAGCGTTGGCGAGCTGGGCGTAGAAGTTGCAGGACCAGAGCTTCACGGCAACCCTTCCAGCGAAACAAAGAAATGACCGATAACGACTTGAGAACTGAGAAACCGCCCGAAATCAAACCCTCGAAAACTGAAGTAAAATAAAAAAAAAGGAGAGAGAGAG
The DNA here is from genome assembly GCA_016097605.1 of Eucalyptus guilfoylei. Taxonomy (NCBI): domain Eukaryota; kingdom Viridiplantae; phylum Streptophyta; class Magnoliopsida; order Myrtales; family Myrtaceae; genus Eucalyptus; species Eucalyptus guilfoylei. Next base: position 24,910,514 of record CM027869.1, read on the forward strand.
AAAAATACGGGTCGGAGGAGGCGGCGGGGGAGGAGGAGGCGAGGTCGAGGGCGCGGTGGAGGATGTTCTTCTGGGAGGCGATGGCGCCGATGAGGTGGTAGCAGTGGCTGAGGAGGCTGGAGCAGCGGAACTTGAGGTCGAAGGAGGAAGGGATGGAGTTGAGGAGGAGGTGGGAGCGCTCGAGGTGGGACTTGGCGGCGGTGACGCTGTGGGAGTGGCGGAGGAGGAGGGTGGCGATGCGGAGGCGGGTCTTCACCTCCACCATCGGGAGGAGGGAGGTCGGCCCCTGCACCACCGCCTCCAGGCACTTCACCGCCTTCCCCACCTCCCCTCTCCGCTCCGCGTAGTCGGCCAGCCCCCACAGCCCCTCCGCCACCGCTTCCATCCCCTCTCTTCCGGCGACGGCGACGGCGACGGCGAGAAGTGGCGAAGAAAGGTACGGCCGGAGATCGGGACTAACCGCCGAAAGGACTACTCGGTCTTGTTGAGTCGCAGCGCAATGTCTCGTCCCGTCGCAAGTGATTTTAATTGGGTCAAAATAAAGTCAACGACACCGAGATGTCTTGGCTCGAGGTTTTGTAATCTAGTATTTGCTTTTCAGCCCCTTAAACATGTAATTAAGTTATAAAACTTATCAAATTTATTTAATTATTTCTATCCAACTTAACAAAATAAAAAATACTAATAGTGTTAAGAATTTGATTATTTTTAAATCTTAATTGCACTTTTATAATAAATTTTTAAGACTCGATTACATGTTTTAAAAATTATATGTTTTAAAAATTATAATACTCAATTACACTTTTGGACAAGCTTTAAGATTTTCAATTAGACCCGTAGAACATGTCATTTGACCGATTTCTTAAGTCATATGTGTGTTAAATTAGTTATAAATAGGTTAATTATGCTAAGTAAATAAGTCATAAATAGATTTAAAGAGTATTAAATAAGTCATAAATATGTTTGTAGCTTATTTAAACTCAACCCACCTTTATAACTCTTTTTTTGTTCTTCATTATCCTCACTCAATTTTGCGCTTATTCACTTTGCTTTCTTATTTGAATTTAGGTATGATTTTTCAAAGATTGGATTATATATGAAAGTGTTTTAACAATACGAATCAAGTATTAATTACTAAATTTGTATTATATACAAATGTATCAAACAAGTTACGTGGATTTATTTGGATTGACCTATTTTCGCCCAAATTCACCCATTTGACGGTTTTACTTTCTGTACACTTATCACATCATTATAACTACATATAATACTTATCAAAGAGCGACATTCAGTGTTATCGCCACAAGTGATCACAAGTCATTCCCACTTAGTAACCATGTGTATTTGACTATGCACACATCATTCTTTTTTTTTTTGGTCGGTATGCACACATCATTTAATCGACCATTATTTGCATGATTAATGTATTCCCATGTGCTTTTGGAGGCACTTTATGGCAACAAGTTTTTGAGGCTCGTGGATTGATATGGTACGGAAATTGCCAATCTCCTAATGATGCTTTCGCTCCCATGTTCGTGTTTTACCTGAGAGAACTAGAATTGCTCTGAGGTTCTTTGTTTCTTTCTTGTTTTGCCCTTTACTAGTACAAAACCTTTTGTTCCGTCTCTCCTTGAACCAGATGCGGATCGCAATTACTCGGGTCACAGAACAGAACAAGCACAGGATTGAATCAGGGCACGTGGGAATTAGGACGAGCCAAAAGCATCTGCTCGACAGGGACGTTCCTAGACATGGCAGGTGCATCCCTTGAGGTCGTGGGACAATTTGCGATAAAATAAGAGAACATTTAGCAATCGTCTTTGCCTAAACAATGCTTCCTAACCTTCCTAACTGGATATATATATATATATTTTTTGTTTCTTTATGAATACCAGCAGGATGAGCCCGAAAAGTGAATGTTTATAGCTGATAAATTCAAAGCATGTTAGTACCCAAAAAAGAGAACCTTAACTTTTAACGTGAGGCCTTGGCTGAAAACAAAAACCTTTCAGCGCAAGGCATCTTCCAAGTCCAAATCCACGCCTACACGGTTCTTAATGGAGGTGCTGGCGTCCAGAGGCGATCTGCACTTCTTCTGCAATTCCACGAATCTATCGATGTCGAAACTGTATTTTTTGCACAGCTTCCTTTGCCGTCTGAGGTAAAGCCTCTTCATTAGGTCTTGGTAAGTAGGGTCTCTGGACGTGAAGAGGAAATATGCATAGCCTAGTACTATGCTAGTGGTTGTAGTGAAAAATGCAATAGGTTCCATGACATCCCAGGAGAACTCCCAAAACGTTAGCCGAAAGAAAAGCCCGACCTGAAACACAGACAACCCCAGCCCTGTCCAGAGGATGCGGCGGACTTGCTTGTGTGCCAAGAGATCGATTTCTTCCTTTTTCACCTGAAGTTTCTTCAGCTCATCCCTCAAGGGGTCGTCATCAGCCATTAGAGCAATGGGCACAGCTCTTCTTACCAGATCCACTACCTGGTTCATGCAAACGATGAAATATGGGTATATTAGTTGTCAACAACAATGAATCGGAGGGTAGAGAGATCCAGGGGCAAAAAGGAAGTGAAAGGTTCAATATTCAGTCCCACATAAAACATCCGAACAAATGAACACTTAAAAGTAAATCTGCACGTATAAGCCATATAGACACCACCAAACCTGAGTGCAAAATTATCTTTGAAGATGGATATGCAAAGAGAAAATTCTGCTACAAAGGTCAGATCTGCCAACAAAATGTAGCCTAAATTGATTAAATCTATGATTTATAGGTGATCTCTGGATTGACTGAATTTCAATGGTGTATTAGTGGCTTCTTAAAATGGTATGGACGCATCACAGAGTTCAAATTGAATAAGGCTCAGTACGCCTCATCAATGAAGAATATTGTGAATATGCCAAGCAAATAAATCCAGCCATCATGGTCCTTGAGAGATTATATGCTGCTCAGGCTATGCATTGAACTATTCCCCCTCGTTTTTTAGTAAACAATGAACAAACTAGATAGTATGCAGTCTTCACTAATTTTTACATTCAAATCAAGTTTCCACTGGCAAGTATGAGGATTGTTTCTCATAGCAAGTCAAAGTATATATTAGCGAATGCATTCCAAGGAGTAAAATGGTAATGGCAAAATTGAAAAGGGAAAACCCTCAACACAGTTCTGTCAACAAACCTACACACAATTTTCTCCATCTACTAAGGTTTGGCATAAGTAAAGATGTTAGATCTTTTCCTTTACTCTTATTATTGGATTATTTTACTTTACTGCAAAATGCCAAAGAAATCTAGATATTGGTCTCCCTCTCCCTCCCCCTCCCTCCCACAATAGGGAAGATCCATGTTCTTTGTCATGGATAGGGGTGCGATCACATCAAGCTACTCACGAGCCACTCGAGTTTAACTAGTTGCACTTGAATTTGGCTCGACACTTTCTTGTATTTTAGTTGAGCTCAGGTAGCTCTTCAAGTCAAACTTCAACCTGTACCCTCAACTCGTGAGCCTGATCGAGTAGTTTTTGATTGTTCTAATTATATAAGGGCGACACAAGTCATCTGTACAAGCTTTCGTATGCATTTACTACCTAAGCCACATGCTTTAACTGTCCAATTTTCTTTACTTTCCCAATAAGAGGCAAGCATTGTCACACTCGATGAACATGTGGATAGAAATAGCAATTGGTATACATAAGAGGAAAAAAAAAACCATTGATAACAGACGACAAGATGAGTGAAGTTGCTTTAAGAGGATCATAAACACGAAGGAATCAGGAAACTCGGAAAAAAAAACCGGAGACAGGAGTTCAAGATTTCCATCAGCCAAAGTGATCGGAAGAAGCAATACCCGAGACTTCAATTCATACCCCAAGCTTTGATTGAGTGCTTAACTAATAAGTGGGTTTCAAGAGTGCATTCCGACATCCTCAGAAGATGTGAAAACCCGGAGAGATGGTCTGTCCGGTGCACATTATATAAGACTCAGGATATATTCTTGAGATCACCATGGCAGAGCCCGGAATGGAATGATGGGGCTCTGTTATACCAGTCAAAGAACAACATTTTGGCATCGCAGGTATTGCAATCGGAGCAGCTTTAGATGCAGCAACAGCAAGTTAACGATATCCAGAGTAGCTAGGACACCGGACCGGAATACGAATCCCTAAGATGGAGGTTATATACCTTATCGGGGTGAAGATAAACCTTGTCCCGGAAGAGAAGGACGACCCCGGCTTGGTCGAGGACCTCGGCGAAGGCGACGGCCTCCTCGGGGGTCTTGGCGAGCCCGATGCTCTGGCAGGCCTGGAGCAGCTCCCGGTACGCGATCACCTCCTTATCCTCCGTCCCCAGCTTCTTCTTCAGCGCCTCCACGTTCACCAGCCGCATCAGCCTCTTGGCCTCCGCGAACGATATGGGATCCCCCTCCCCAGCCGAAGAAGGCGGCGGCGGCGGCGGCGGCGAAGCCCCTCCGTCCCCCGCCGACTCGGCGCACAGCGCCCTGCTCAAAAGGCGGAAAACCGCCGCCGTCGTCGGCGGCGGTACGGCGGAGCAAACGCGGTGGCCCCCGCCGTAGCTGGGCCCGGACGCCGCCGCCGCCGCCGCCGCCGCGGCCCCAAGGCGCTCGGCCTCAGCTGATGATTACAGGCCAACCATCTCCTCAACATTTTTTGTTCTCCGCGGCTCCGGCGCCGAGGTGCTCGACGAAATGCTCCGGCGGAAAACTCTCTCTCTCTGCCGTCTCTGCCTAGTGTCGTCCGTCCATTCCCGGGGGGCGGATTACGTGGGGGCTCCCCGCACCGTTCGATCGGGACTCGGTCGCCGCGGCCGCGCGCTCCTCGCTAGATCCACTTCACTCGGTCGCAACGCGCTCGCTGCCGTTAGCTTCGGCGCATCTGGTCAGCGCATCGAGCGGCCTCCGTCGCTTTTATAGCTCTCTTCCCAATCCCAACCGAGGGTCAGTTTTGAATTCTGCCTGATGAGGTAATCTTCCTTCTTCGTCCTCGAACGGTTAATTTCGGCAACGCGCGGGCGCCGCGCCGCGCCGCGTGGCTCCCTCTCAGCCGTCCGATCAAGCGGGTCCCGTGCTGCGAGGGATCGAGATCGAGCGGGCTCATGTACTCTCGGAACGTGCGAAAAGAAAAAAAAAGGGGGAAAGAGAAACTTGGTTGCGTGTGCGCGGACCACACAAACTGAACGCGGACCAGCGGGTTGGATTAACGTTTAACCTTGTTTTATTAATCTCTCTTTTGTTCAGATAATGCGAAATACTTAAAAATCATAAAATATATATAATAATAATTTTTTTTATCTTTTTTCATGATTATAACATTTAATAATTTTTTTGGTCCAAATTTGAAACGGAAGCCTCAATTTATTTTTCCCTGAAAATGCCATAAAAATCCTCTATTTCAGTTAGGTTAGTATAAATTTGGGGGTTTTTTATGAAAGAGAAAGTATTGAAGTATTTATATCATAATGGGCAAGTTAAAAAAAAAAATCGTGATATTTGTGTTATAATGAGTTGTAGTTTAAGATTTATTGTGATATTAATTTTTTTTTCCTTTTCTAGATTTCCATTTGCGGAACGAGGAAAAGTCAACAGAAACGTAAGGCAAAAGACTCGGACAAGCGAGGGAGGCGGCGCGGTGAACCGTACTCGACGCGGTTGGTAGGTATTGAAGTCGGCGGGGAAACATTACTTTAATTATTACTCGTCAAGTGCTGTAAATTTTTTTAATCTTTTATTTCAGAATATTATCTTATCTTTCGTCCGCGAAAAAATCAATAGTTAATTGAGCTGATCACAAATTATCGTAACTTGAAAATGCCCAAAAATGGAACATAGTCAGGAGTGTCTTCTTTAAGACCCGTATTGATAGAATTTGATTAATAAAGACTTCGGTTTTAAATATAATTATTGCCGTAACACAATGAAGATAAAATATTTTAGATATTCCAAGCTTTTCCTGCGGGCCAGCATATCAGACCGACGTGTCCATTTTGAAAGACAGCTCCGACGAATATATGCAACTTTTCCTTTTCTTTTTTTCCCTTTCTTTATATTCTTTACTCAAAAAGGCTGTCCTTTTTCTTTTTCTATTTTCTTTTCATTTGTTTTGCTAAAGCTTTATTTTTCTTTTCACTTGCTCGATAGAAAAAACATCGTGTGTTGTTCCATTGTAATTTCTTTATCGCCTTTTTTCTATTTCGATTTTCATTTGAATGAAGTATTTTATAATACAAGAGTGAAATCATTACTTTTTGTTTCTCGGAAAAAGTAAAGGCGGGCTAACAAAAGCTGATTTGTTTCAATTTTATTACATGTTAATCATCGAATACAAAATAATTAGGGTTCATGCAACATCATATTTTCAATATAAGAGTTGCCGGCAATTTAGTTTAAACCCAAAAAAAAGAGTTTCGGAATTTAATTTTTTGAAAATAATAAATAATTGCGGAACTCACACTTTGGCCCCACATAATAAAGAAAAATTTAGAAAACTTGTCCTCGTAATTATTCATTCCAATTCGATGCGACGGGTTGAATCTACCTATTGTTGATAGCCCAAAAGAAACTAATTTGTCATTATAGCCGCCCTCAAGTAAGAAAGTCAATTATTTTGTTGAATTTTATTAACACGTCTCCTCCATGCGCCTATTAAGCAATTGACTAAGGATATTGCACAGTTTAATATATCGGGAGTTCCTTTATTGTGAGGAAGTGGAATAAAAGCGAAATATTTTAAATTAAGCATTTTTTTATCGACAGGTGCACCTAACTTTTTGAGCACTTGCTTAGCCTCCATCGAATGTGGTAGTCAACCCCATCCCATACCCATCAAGTTATTTATTCCGAAATAAACATGCCTGATGTAAAATATCATGAAACACCCACTAACACGATTTTTTTTCTTGTTTTTGTTTTTTGTACTTTCCTTTCATACCATAAAGATAGTTCCTTTCATACCATAAAGATAGCCCGTGCCATGCAGGTGCCAAGTCTAGCACCTTGCAATATTTCTCAAGCTTTGTGCAGAAATTTTGATCAAGAAATTTAGGATGGAAATGTCTATTTATAGTAATACAATTGTAATCTGATAAACATTTTAGAGCCGTTCCTTCACGTAGATACCTCCGACAGTGATTGAGATCAAGTGGACTTATATGCTCTCGAAACATGTGAAAAAAAAAATACCGGTTTAATTAATTGGAATCATTAATTTTGTGCACACGAATAAAAGTGGGTTTAATAAATTTGTGTTTAACCCAGATTTATTAAATCTTACTCTATTTTGTAATTTGATATATTCAATGCGAAATCCTTAAAAAAAAACGTGGGAAGATATACAGTAAAATGATTGATTTCTTTTTTCACAATTAAAACATTTTATACTTTTTAGCCTCGTTTTGTTTTTTGTTTGTCTGTTTCTCGATCTTTTTTTTTTTTCTGGATCTCGAGGAGATGAAATTCCATGTGTGGAAACAAGAAAAGTCAACGAGAACGCAAGGCAGATGGCTCGGGCCCAGGGGCGAGGGGTACCCTACGTGACGCGGTTGGTAGGTATTAGGCAATGAAGTCGGCGAGAAAGAAGTCAACCTAATCACAGAACTGTTTGTCGTTCAACATGCAATATAATCTTTAAATTATATAAAAACATTCATTACTATTTTTCTATCAATTTAAGTTTAGTAATAACATTCTATATTTTTAGAGTCACATTGAACACATTAAAAATCCATGGACGAGATTACACTTTGGATTAAGGTTTATGGATCTCATTAAACAAATTCAAAATTTAAACGCTACATTATATATTAGGCCAAAGTTTATGGATTATTTTTGTCTTTTTTTCCAAATTATAACTGTGTTGCCAATCGCCATGTAAATTAGCCACCACGAAGATTTTTTTCCCTATTTCTTATCTTAAGATAATATTATATTTCAGTATAAAATAATAAGGATGGTAGTACTCCATGCGTGATAATAAATTTAGATGATACAAAACAACATGGTAAAGATAATTTTTTGGAAAATTCCAATCTTTATTTTTTTCAAATGCAAGTTTACAAAAAAGTTTTGCTAGCATAATAATCTTTAGACTATTATGAAAATAACAATTTATCGTGAGTCATACATTCTTGAAAGAGTAGGTCCCACGATAATTTATAATTTTTATTATTTAATTTTTTGTGATTCAAAATAGACTGTTATTTAAATAGTAGATTAAAAATCGTCATGCAATCATTTCTCTTTACAAAATTGGTGGCTCTCAACCTTATGGCATGTTTGTTTTGAAAAAAATTTCATCATAGAATGAACTGCTTTTTGGGAAATTATGGGAAATTATTTTTCAGGAAGATGTTTTCACTTTTTAAGCTAGTGAATTTGTTTTCTTAACTTTAAGCATGCATTTTTTCTTTCATCATAGATGCTTTTTCATTGACCAATCAATTTTAGCAAATTAAATGTGTGAAAGTCCGAATATCTTATTCGTGGAAGAATTGTGAACCTATTATTGGATGCGTTTGTTTCACAAAAAAAATAAACGATTTAAAAACATTTTCTAGAAAACAAATTATTCCATAAAAAATGTTTCATCATGGACAATAATTTATGTCTAAATATTTTCACAAACGATAAAAATTTCTTTCATTTATTTATTTTTATAAACAATATGAATGATTACTATTGAAAAAATATTTTTTAAATAATTTATTTTTCACAAATCAAACGGAACTAGATTGATTGGGTCTTAACCTCGTAAAATACGGTCGTGACTCCGCGTTGGTGTTGGTGGCAGCCAGTGACTCAGACCGACGTCTCCTTTTTAAATGCCACCTCCAACGAATTTGCAACTCGTTCTTTCCTTTTTCCTCTTTTCATGCTTTAAACCCCCTCCCCCCGCCAAAAAAAGAAGAAGAAAACTTTCGTTTTCTTTTCTTCTTTCATTTGTTTTGCCGACGCTTTTCTTTTCCTTTTCTTTTCATTTGTTTGATAGAGGAATCGAATTGTTTATTGTCGTACCTTGACCCATCTTTTCCACCACGCCATAACTTTTTCTATTGTAATATCAATCCGCCCATGTGCTGAGGGATTTTGCTGACTGCCTCTTTCGAATTTGATATCAATTTCAATTAAATATCGTTTCATGAGTACGTATTCGATTAAATCATTTCACTATGTTCTTTCAAAAATTAAGACTGGGCTAAAAAAAAAGTAGCTGGTCCGTTTTAATCTAACTGACAATATTATGAATGTTGTTATTACATATCAATTATTGACCATAATCTTGTTAACTTATGTTTGATCGTCCGATTTCTAATCGATAGAATATGATATGATAGGATATGATATTTAATGGATTTTGATATATCCTATTCACTATTTAGTAATTGTAGTAATAAAGTCGGATATATTCATATTATATCATATATATTGTTTGGTATAAATGATACATTAGTAAAAATGAACAAATTTTTTTATAAACGGAGATAGTAAAAATCTCTCACGATACTCTTGCTTACTTTATTTTATTTGGTTTTTTTTATTTTTTTCCTCTCTTTTATTTATTAATTAATTTCCTTTTTTTCTTCCCCCTATCATTCTCTAATAAAATTTTATTAAATAGTGGATTATACTAATATAACCAAAATACTAAAATACCTAAAATATATTTTAATTATATATGTATATTTATATATTGATATTATTTGATAAAATATAATTAAACTCGAATATATATATAAAATATTAAATTAAAATAACTAAATTGTTATTTTTTGTTATTTTGAATTTCTTATATTAGAATTCAACTATTATTTATCGAGATATAATTTTAATTTTGTTAATTTGAAAAATTTTTCCTTCAAGAAAAATAATTGTCATTCACGCTACTCTTACTTACTTTACTTTATTTGCTTTTTTATTTTATTTTCCTCTATTTTATTAATTAATTTCTTTTTTTCCCTTCTTATCATTCTCTAATAAAATTTTATTAAATAGTAAACTGTACTAACATACCTAAAATACTAAAATACCTAAAATATATAATAAATATATTTATATTTATATATTGAAATTATTTTATAAAATATAATTAAATTCGAATATATAAATAAAAATAAGATTAAATTAAAATAACTAAATTATTTTTTTGCTTTTTTTGAATTTCTTATATGAAAATTTGAATATTATTTATATTGAGATATAATTTTGATTAATTTTATTAATTTAAAAAAGTCTGTCATTCGAGAAAAATAATTTTTCCATTATGGATCTAAAATCCTATCCACATTTATCTCACCTCCCCCATGTGATAATTTTATCCGGTCTATATCTCATTTTATTCTATCTTGAGTAGGCACCAAGGATATGATGAATTTTATCTTATCTCGAATTTTATCCTAACTGTCAAACGCAGCCTAGGGTTTATGTGACGAGACATTTTCAACAATAAAACCCCCTATGATTTGGTTAAAAAAAAAAATGAAGGGTCTTGAAAAATAATATTCTGGAACAATGTATAAATTTTGGAAAATGCACTTAAGCCTCAAATAAGAAAAAGTCCAAAATTCATCCTCATAATTACTAATTCCAACTCAATGCACCGGGATGAATCCTTTTTGTAGATAATTAAAAAGAATCTACCCTGTCATTACAACCACCTTCAAGTAAGAGAGTCAATTTTTTTTTTTTATTAATACGTGTTCTCGAGACACATACATTTTTCGTATCAATAGATGCTTGGGGCTCTTTGAGCACTCGAGTAATAGTCTCTCCATCAAGTGCGGCGGTCACTCATTTCATAAATATTGCTTTATTTATTCTCAAGTAAACAAGTTTGAAAAACGTCATGCGAAAATCATTAATGTGCTTTTTTTTAAAAAAATTTCTTTTGCACCAACCAAGAACCAAAATTGAAAACTCGAAAAAAGTCACGTAATTAATTTTTATTTTTATTTTTATAGTGACTGGATAGTGCCGAGGCCAATTATCAAAAACCTTGATTAACCCACTTCTCTGTGAAGCACCCTCGCCATTTCATAATTTTACTACTAAGTTATCCCTGACATGACACGACGTGAATTCAAGGAGAAAATATAAGATAAAGCCTTCATCGTCAAGTTAGCAATAAAGCATTCCATTCATTCATCGATACCTACCCGGTGGGCTCCCATTTTAAATTTTTCATAAATCCTTTTCTCACCCACCTTCTCTCAACCATAAACACCCCCACCTAATCTCTTTTTTCCCACACCTTTTTCTTCTACACCAACACTAACACGCGACACGACACGACACGACACATCGATACATCGTTTATAAAAAAAATAGAGAATTCCGACACGTTGGGACACGTTGTAAATATATATACATAATAAAATTTCAAATTCATAAATAAATAAATAAATAAATAAATAAATAAATAAAGCCTAGAATGAGTATACATAAAAAAAAAACATTAATCCTCCATTTATTAATATCATTTATTATTTCAATTTGACAAATTCAACTTTATTTCAATAATTCATAAAACTTGGAGAAAAAACAAGCAATCCATATTATGAACTCGCATGTTAGATACGTTGGAAGAGGAAAAAAAAAAAAACTTAAGGGGTGAATTGCGTATCACGGGGAATGTGAATCAGAAGAGAAAAGAAGACTAGATTTTTCTTATTTTTCAATTTATTATTTTTATTATTGTGTTTTATTTTTTCACACACACATATATATTTATTAACCTCTCATTTATTGAATTTTTAAAATTGACATCGATATTGGAATCACATGTCGGAAACTCATATGTCAGAATTCTGAGAGTATCGAGAAGGTTGATCAGGTGTTGGATTTTTCGACACGTGTTGACTCAATGTCGGAGAGTGTCGGACACGTGTCGAAGTGTCAGACATAAAGACTCTTAAAGAGCGTCGGTGCAGTGAGAAGTTCTCACTGACCTTCTCTTTTTCATAAAAACCCTACATGAGACGATTTGGATTCGTTTTGGACCATAATAGAGTTATTTATCTGCTGTTATGGATCTTTTTGGAGCTTCGAGGAAGTGCAAATATGGTGATGATGATGCCGTTGATGACAAGGTAGATTGTGACCAGGTCAAGAAAAGCATTATTGTTCTCTCAATGGTGAATTTAAAAAGAGGACCAGACCTTTATTCCCACTTTCTCAAATCGGTCCTTGGGTTCAACCAGCACCAACTCGCCATTCTCAGCATCGCTAACGACGTCGACAGGAAGGTAAGTGAGAAAGAAATTTTTGCAAAATCTGATGATTCCATCGGACACATGTCGATCCATAAATTAAGTGATTTAGTGTTGACTTGAAAAGCGAGGTGTATCCATATTTTCTTGAATTCTTCTAGAGGGACAAACTTCAGACCATCTAAGCAATGATCCACGTCACGTTACTTAACCCCGACGAGTGCAACCATTGTATGCATCCGTAACTAAATAAGGGAAAATACCACTGAAAATCTCAAACTTTACCTAAAGTGACAAATTTATCCCAAACTTTTTTTTGTGACATGAAAAATCCCAAACTTTGTAAACCGTGACACATTTACCCTACCAAAAGCATATTCGCCTTTTTTTTTTTTTTTTTTTCCTTTTTCTTTTTTTCTTCTTCTTCTTCTTCTCTCTTCCCTCCACCGGCCATGGCGGAGGGAAGCCAACTTCCGACGAGGGCTGCCCTCGCCGGCATAGGGCGAGGATCGCTCTCGTCGGCATCGGTGGCCCTCGGGGTGGCCCCCTTGCTTGCGTCGGGCGAGGACGACCCTCGCTTGCGTCGGGCGAGGACGACCCTTGCTTGACGCCAGCGAGGGCCTAGTGAGGGCACCCCTCGCCGGACTCGAGCGAGCAGTGCCCTTGTCGGCGTCAGGCGAGGGTCGCGGAGGGAAAAGAGAAGAAGAAAAAAAAAAAAGACCAAAATGTCATATAGTTTAGGGTAAATATGCTACATGGATAGAAATTTAGGGTTTTTTATGTCACAAAAAAAGTTTGGGATAAATATGTCACGGTTAGCAAAGTTTGTGGTTTTTCATGTTACAAAAAAAAATTGGGGTAAATTTGTCATTTTGGACAAAGTTTGGGGTTTGTGGTGATCTTTTGCCACTAAGGGCACGTTTGGTAACGTTTTTGTTCCAAGGAACAATTTTTGAACATAAATAGTTTTTTTTGTTTTTGCTCCAGGAAATAATTTTTGAGTATAAGAACGCGTTTGGTAACTGCAAAAATTTTTTACTTTAGAAACAAAATACGTTTAATAAACTTGTATAATTTTTTTGTTTCTTTTAATTTTTCAATATTTTTATTTATTTTTTCTTCTTTCTTCCTTTTGGCCAGTTGCGGCATCGGCTATAGCTGGCGATCGGCCGACAAGGGCCGACGACCTCACCGGGCCACCGTCAGGTCGGCGTCACCTAGCGGTGGCCCGGCGAGACCGAGCCTCGCCGATGGCTAGGCGAGCTTGAGCTTGCCTAGATTAGGCAAGCTCAAGCTCGCCCAACCAAGGCAAGGCTGAGCCTCGCCGGTCGGCGCGAGGCTTGCCCTCACTAGGCCAAGGCAAGGTCGAGCCTCGTCGGTGACCTCATCTGGCCACCGAGGCCACCGGCAAGGCTTGGCCTTGCCCATGCGGCGCCCGGTTGACCTTGCTAGGGGCCAACGACGCTCCGGCGAGGTCGCCAACCCTCAACGGCCGGTCGCCGGCCATGGCCGAGGCTAGTGACTGGCCAAAAGGAAGAAGAAAGAAGAAAGAAGAAGAAAAAGGAGAAGAAAAAATAAGTATTTCTTGGAATTGTTCCCGGAATAAGAAATAAGTTTTTTCTACTTATTGTTTTATTCCAAATCTGTTCCTGGGAACAAAAACATAGATTTTTTATTCTTGGAAACAAAAGTGTAAACAAACGCGTTTCTATTTTTTATTTTATTTACCGGAACAAAATAATAGAAATTTGTAAATAAATAAACAGCCCCTAAATAACAAATAAAAGAAGAGCACCCAAATCCCACTTTTTGCTGTAGCAGATATGGAATCGTACCATCCTTTTTCTTTTACTCCTCACTTTCTTCTTGTAACATAATAGCCCGAGCCATGCACATGCGAAGTCCAGCTCCTTGCAATATTTCTTAAACTTTACATAAATTTTTTGAAGAATATAGTGAAAATCTCAGTTTACTGCGATATAGTTGTAATATGGTAAACTTCTTTGAGTCATTACGTGAAAATATTTGTTCTTAGAAAATAGATGATGTCGAAATTTATATTGCTTAATATAATTAGTCGATGAAAAAAGTTCTCATTATCAACAATAAATTATTTCTAAATATTTTCGTGCACGGTAAAAATATTTTTCTCTCATTCATTTTTGGTAAGCAATTGAAGGGATGATTTTTTAGGAAAATATTTTCAAAATCATTTGCGCTCTGAGCTAGGCCGGCCATCGAGCCCCGTTGGCCTGGGCACCACGCGGCTTGGCATGCCTGGGGATGGGCTATCACACTGACAGGCCCACTTGAAATGGGCCCGTACTAGGCACGGCCTGTTGGGTCCTCGGCCCGTTGCCTTTTCTTCCCAACCTCAAAGGTCCATGGGCCAAATCCAATGATCCACATTCCACACGGGCCAGACCACATGGGCCCAACCACTTACAATTTTTGGAGCTCCAAGTCGCCAAAATTTGAATGGTCATCGATCCACTGATTGTTGGACAAAAATAGTTTCCTCTGTAAATTGGCCAGCAACCTCCTCGTTCTTTACCATTAATCGATCCTTACTTAAATCCCACTTCATCGAGCTCTCTTGCTCTCTAAATTTTGTCAATTTAATTGTTCTTTTTTCTTCTTGCAACGATTTAATTATCTTTTCAAAATGAGAACAACAACGATCATTTCTAGTTATCTCAACTCAATTAAGACTTTAGCTAACAAAACTCGTTCGAGTCTTCAATGAGTTTCACGATGGTAATATCTATGTGTTAGCTCCACTTAGCAACAAGCCCAATACGACAACAACGAGACACAACAATCTTTGAGTTGGGTGGAATTATTGGGTCCAACGCCACAAGCTAGTGTTAGCTAAAACGCTACCTCTCATGATAACTTTACACTTGAAGAATATCTCCAACAATTGTGACAATGGCTTCGCAAAGAAGAATGTTTGGCGTCAGGAGGACATTCCGGCTCGAGATCAATGCTAATGGATGTTAAGAAGGTTGTTCGGAAGACATGTGGTGCCAAATTATCCAGTGATACATGAGTGAGATGGACCACTGGAAGAGGAACAAAGCCAAACATGATGTAGAGATGTACGCAGTCAAGGGAAGGTCTTCAAGTACAATGCCACATTGCAAGTACAACAATATGAGAAATCAGTGGGAGCTTGTAGTTTATTAGCTTATCATCGACCAACCCTTTGGCTTCGTAGAAGATCCCCGCTTTGTCTAATATGTGCAAGCCGCTCTTATATTTAAGAGGATCATCAATTGCGTCACTAAACTCTTCTATTTAAGAAGTCGATATTTCTGCATGCTTCCCACAATATAGTCACTAAAATAATAAGAGCTATCAATAAGATTTTCATCTTTGATAATATTTACTTCATTACTTTAAATAATGCCAACATGAACACCTCTTTGACTTGGGTGTTTCAATAGCTAGATCCTATATGCAATGAAATTTCCTTCCATATGTAAAAGGGTGTGTTAATGCCTTTACTTTGTTGAGGTTATGTCACATCGATTGTGAAAGAGGTTGATGGTCAGTAAGTGTGAGGGAAAGTCTTATATTTTGAACTAGCTTTTGAGATGAGAGAGACTCTAAATCATTCAACACTAGTATCAAAGCCTAGGTTCTAAACAAGTATGGAGCCAATAATCACACGAGAGAGTTACGAGTTGTTGTAATTTTGATTTTGGCTTAATGTGTGAGGGAAGATTGTTGAGATTGTTCCATATCAATTATGAAAGGATCTAGTGGTTGATTTATAAGTGTGAGAGAAAGTTTCACTCTTTGAGATACTTACTTTACAAATCTATGGCCACTATACATAGGTGGGTTCAATTTATTAGCAGTTGAATTGTCAGGGTATCGAAGGTGAGTCTAAGGTTTATAATGGGGTGGGATGACATGGAAGAGTATCTAGTGTATTTAGATGAGGAAGATGGCTATTTTGTACATAAATGTTTGTTATGAAATGTAAAGTGTTGAAGGAAACTCTTGTCAACCACCCTTTTGGTTAACGTGAATTACATATATAAACATGCTCCAATAAAAAAAACACTCGAGTGAGGTCCCAAGCATGACCTAGATGGACTCAGCCTGGGGAGAAATGGATTAAGAATATCATTAATGGAAAAGGCCTTTAATTTATCAATTTATCAAACAATTTTTGTATTTTACTAAACTCCTTTAGGCTAAAGGGTTTTACATTTCCCCAAAAGCTTTCCCCAAAACTGAACTAAATGCAGCCTTAAGAGTCGATCGCTTGCATTTGGGGCTTTATGCCGAAATTAAGATTATCCGGGGGCCCAAAATGGAACGAACCTGAAAACATGGTGGGGGGCCAAATGGTAATTTCGTGCATTCAAGAAGAGAAAGGCGAAAGATGAAGGAGACGAAGCTCGGGCTGCTGCGCTAAACGCGAGCGAAGCACCGACTCGATTTAGGGAGGACGGACAAACGGAGCATTGTCATCGCATATAAAAAGTTCGAGCGGACTTACGGCGGCGACATCGATCGGCCGCCTCCGGAGGCGGTGGAGCTGCGAGCCCGTTGAATCTGCGTAGTCAATCGTCGCGAGCGGCGCCCCTTCCTTTCCGACCAAAGTCTCCGCGTCCGCGACCAGGGAAGGGGGCAAGAAGAAGGCGGCGCTGAGATGGGGAGGCAGAAAGGAGACGGGGCTCGCGCCAAGGCGCGTCCTTCGAGCAGCAGGTAGTCGACCTGAGACCGACCCGTGCTCAGTTTTTTTTTTTTTTTTTTTTTTTTTGAATTTCGCGTCAATTATTGCGGTTTCGATTGAATTCTACGTCGTCTCGTTTCCGGACAGCCTCGCAGCTTCGCTCTTGCCATCTGGCTCGGCGGCGACCGCCGGTTTCGGCGGATATCTTGGAAGATCTCGGCTTGATTCTTCGCTCGGCGGCGGCAGCAGCGGCAGCGGCGGCGACGATGCTGGTTTTGTACGTGTTATTTCTGTCTTAGCCCTTTTAGTGAATTTGTCTTCTTTACGACGCGGCTTAGCGTGAGGGCGAGTAAAAATGGCAAAAAAAGATGTTGTCATTGTTGTATGGCGGAGTTATGGGTTAAAATCATTTTGCTAAGTGCGTGCGATGCTTTGTGGGGAGCTCGTAGAGCGTTGGATTAGTGCGGCGAATCAGCATTTGGGCGCTGTCCTTATGGTAATGTGGTGAACTTAATGCAGGGCATTGATGGTGAATTGGTGCAGCAGTTGAAGCGGCTTGGGAGAAAGGATCCCACCACCAAGGTGCTGTACTTTGATCATGCTGTTGTTGCAAAAATATAAATCTTATCGCGAGCTGTGTTGCTTTTAAGATGAGGATAAAACGACGTTTTCATTTTTTTTCTTTTTTCCATGTGTAGGTATATTTTGCTTATTATACGGTTGACAATTTTCGAGATTTAGTTGGTAACTTACAGCTTTTGGGTTCTGGCGATGTTCTTTAAGATTTGAGCAAGAAGGCCACAATTCATCTTGGTGGGCTCTACCGTATTTAGTTGTTGACTCTGTTCAAATTATTTCCAGTAGTGAGAATTTGGCTCAGTTTTTGTCGCTGAGCTAGTTGTTTCACATGGTTGTACTTTGCACTACTTATGAAAGAGAGGGGTGGGGGGAACGACTGGTTAATTTTCTCTAACTGATGCAGTGCTACTATTGGGATTCTTTTCTTCTGCATTCTACTAGTGTAACTTCATTTCATTTTAAAACTCTGGAATGTCACAGCCTCACTCAGAAGAAGCAGTGTTTCAAGGGCTCTAGGAAAAATCTGTGGCATGAAATTTTTTGCTAAAAGGGATGCTTATAAAGCTGGGAAGTAATTTTTTTGTATTCACAGCGAGTTGCTGTTTGTTTTTGGTTGGATTGGGTCCTTAGAATACATATACATATATAGGATTCTGTGTTGTTGGACCTGCTGGTGTATGTGCGTTCTTGATATAATAGGTTGAATGGTGGCAGTGTTGCCCCATCTAAGGATGGGCATTAGGTGGTTGCAGGCCTGTCTACACCAATATAAGGAATGACGGGTTATAACCAGTCCATGGAGACCTACTTATTTACAGATCCTCCCTTCTAGCTGCTAGTTTGTTGTCTTATCTTCTTGAGTGAACATTATTGGCTCCACCTAAATCCCTAGTGGTGCTTGGGCCTTTGAGCTGTTCTGAGGAGAGACAGATACGAGGTTAGGCCATGAAGCTGGCCTGCCAGGATCTTGCTAGAATATCTAGTGTAGAGTGAGTGTGCTAAAGTATATGATGGGTGAGGAGAAGCGGGGTAGGATATGCTGGTTGTCTATCATTTTGTTTGTGTTTAGTTTACTTAAAACATGGTCTCGTACTGCTTGAGTGATTATTTGGTGCACTTAGGTTTCTGTTGCTTGAAGACATTCAATATGTGTTAATGTGGCACTAGAATACTCATCTCAACAATGTCAACATGCTGCCATCATTCTTCTGTTCATCCATTGTGCATTTCTATTTGTTTTGGGATTTTCAGTTAATCTTAGATTCTGTATGATGAGGATTCAGTAGCTCTATCTTCTCCATGATGTTGTAGGGTCAGAGATTTGAGTTTTCATACATAAGAAGCTGGAGTTCAGTGGCAGTGTGGCACTGTTTATGCATTGGTCATGAATGGTGCTCCTGCTCGGTGGTCACTATGTAATTTTATTTATGATTGATGGATAGCAATGATTTAGATCATGTACTTTGGGTGCTTGCTTTGATTTTCATTTGTGATTGACAGCTTTATATCAGTTCTTAGAGAAGATAAAACCATTATATTATGATGCTACCTCTTACTCTTTGTACTTTCTTCAACAGCTTAAAGCACTGGGATCTTTATCTGTCTTGCTGAAGGAGAAGTCAAAGGAGGATATAACACCAGTAATGCCACAATGGGTAAGGTCCATTTACATGTCCTTATAACACATCCTTTTTGGCTTTGTCTACATTTTCTGCTTTCTCTTTTGATCAAAAGTGCTTGTGAATGCTAGGACATAAGGTCGAGCCAATGTCATGGTTTTTAGAGTTTCTTAGAGTTGGAGGAATAGAGAGGAGAGGAAGTGGCATGTCAATGGAGGTTAATGGCACTATGGAACTATTTATCCTTGGCATTAGAATGTTATATTCTAACTTATGAGAAGAAAAGTAGTAGGAGTAATGTTTGAAGGAAGGAATATCGGATGTATTCAGGTCCTTTCCTTCCATCTATATTCAAAGATTTTGATATGTGGCTCAAGGGAAAATGGAGTCACTTGCATTTTTATAAGATAAGGCGCTCTGTGGCATTCAACTCTTTATGTTTCATCCATCTCGGCTAGATGGCTTGCATTAAAGATACTAAATGGTCCTTTTGCTAGGTATTCGAAGATTAAATCTCCACTAACTTCTTGCCTGTCTATTTATTCCAGTTGTAACTTAAATTGCTTATTGCTCATATCTCCCTGTTGGCAATAAAAGCTGAAAGCATGGGCAGTTGTTAGTACTGCAGCTTTTTACAATGCGATGATCAGTTTTTGCCAAAACCTTGGACTCAGTTGATAAAACTGAAAAATAAGTGCTGAAGATTAGGTATTGAGTATTAAGTGCTGAAGTCTTTAGGTATTGATGAAAATAAAAAGTTAGTTTAATGATAGATTAAGATTACATAATAAATTTTATGAGTTTTATACCAAACATAGAATAGTGAGCATTATTGAAAGGTTTTTGACAATATAAGATGTAAGATTTTAATTTCCATTGAATTTTTTATTGCTTAGCTTGGGTAAGTAAGCCCTTTTTTACCTCACTAAGCGATTTTTCACTTAAAAATCAATCAAGCTGTTTGTATTTGGAGATTATCAGTTGCTGAAAAGTTTAATCTTCAACACTTAATGTGGTCATCAAACACATCCTTGGTTTTTAGGCGGAAAGATTAATTTAGAATGATGTTATGCAGCTTTAGAGGACAGCTTGTGTTACCTATTTGTCTGCGGTTCTTTTTGTTCTCTCCTTTCTTCGCTTAAGGAGAGTGGAGTGAGAAGGCTGAAGTTCA
Source organism: Eucalyptus guilfoylei (assembly GCA_016097605.1). Lineage (NCBI taxonomy): Eukaryota > Viridiplantae > Streptophyta > Magnoliopsida > Myrtales > Myrtaceae > Eucalyptus > Eucalyptus guilfoylei. The sequence continues at coordinate 24,930,798 of CM027869.1, forward strand.
AGTAAATGTTTCAGTCAGGTGGTGGTAGTGGTGTTGGTATTTATGATTTTTAAGGATATTTTCTTCTTCAGGTCATTAAATGTTAAGATAATGATAAGTTCAAGTAAATGTTTCAGCCAGGTGGTGGTGGTGTTGGTATTTATGACTTTTAAGGATATTTTCTTCTTCAGGTCATTAAATGTTAAGATAATGATTTTTTGTTGTTTACCATGTTGAAGTCTTCTGACCGATTTTATAGTTAATTATTAGGGTTCTCTCATTTTTGTAGGCATTTGAGTACAAGAGGTTGTTGCTGGATTACAATAGAGAAGTTCGCCGAGCCACGCATGAAGCAATGTCTGTTCTTGTTGTCTCTATCGGGTAAGTTTGCTCACCTTTTGTGCTGACTAAGTGGGTTTTTCTGCTTGCTGATGGAGTTTGCCATTCTGATTTCTAGAGTGATTTGCTTGCTATTCCTTATATATCTTTAGTAGACAATTTTTGGCGTGTAATCTTGCATTTTTTTGGGTGCTATTTGTTTGGTTTGTTTTCTATATGGATGTGTAGCTTTATCTTTATTAAGCTGTTGAGAGGGAATCGGCAAGTTGCTTATTATGAGAGGCATGCAAAAAATCCAGTGAACTGAAACCCTGACGGAACAGGAAATTTTCAGTCATTGTGTAGTTATTTGATTTTTGAGCCTACTAGGTATTGTTTTTCTTGAGGGACAGTTTGGTTGTCTGGTCAAAAAGTGTAAAATCCTGAAACCTGATGTGAACTGAACAAACAGCTAATAGTAGTATCTTATAGTTATTTCTGTTACCATTTTTGAGTCTGAGTGAAGATGACACGGAACGCCTTTTTCTTATCCCCCTTGTTTATGTCTTTCCAAGGCAAAATGAACTCTCCTTTATGAGTTCACTGCTGAAGAAATCATCATCACTTCTGTATCTCTCAACTTCATTTAAATTCTTCTCTCTCGATTAAATGCATTTTGCCCCAAACTTACATAGACCCTAACTGATCCCTTGACAGAAAAATATAAATATGCGGGCTCTGTTGAGCTTTAAGTATCATCAGGAACACATTACCATTTATAAATCCTTGTTCAACTTCTAATTGTCCAGATCCAAGCTCTACTGGAATTATCTTTGAATGCTTCTCACATAACTACGAGTTTGAGAAATTTCTGACCTCAAGTGGTGAGAAGAACTCAATAAGGTGGACAGGTTTAGGTTTAGCCATTGAATACCATTCCAGTTTAATTTGTTCTGTTTAGATCTTCATAATTCAGTCGGATATTTTTACTAAGTTTCGCCTCTAGTGACTCTTTGAATCATACACATTCATGCTTAGATGCTGAGATCAGGGGACTATATCCTATCTTTCAGTACTGAGCTGAAGAAATAATTCCTATCCAAAATTGTAATTTCTGATGCAGTTTTAGTGTGAAACCAAACTCGACTGAACTTTAGACACCCCTACTCCTTACATCTAAAGCTTTGTAATGGCTATGATCTGCTTGCAGAATATCAGCCTGCCAAAGAAAGGGAAAAATCCCCCTCAGTCATTTGTGCGTCAAGAATGTTTTCTGTTAACCATTGTAGGCAGATATCATTTTACTTTGTTGTAATCCCGTGCAGAGTTACAACACCCTAAAATTCAAATGAGAATGTTCTTCCCCACTGTATTGGTAGCTATCTGCACCTGAGTGGCTTTCATAATGTTGTAGATTGTTATGTAGCATTTCCAGATCTCCATTTCTTTTGCTGAAATCACCTTGGACGATGATTAGGGAAGAGCTTCTATTCTCTTTAATATATTTGCTCCTATTCCTGTCTATACTTCTGTGACATACGATCAGAAAAACATTCTCCTATGTGATGTGCTCATCGAACGTGCATGGTATATTGAAATGAGGAATATTAAGTGCATGGAGTAAAATCCTCCTTATTGTAGACCTATAGAATATCCCCTAGATCAAGTGACGTCATGTTGAATTAAAAATTCAATGTGTACTACTTCAGAATGATTCAGAGGGATGCTCAGTGAATGCTTGTTATTTGTATTTACTTTTCTGGATGCAAAGAACATGTGGAAGTTCTAATTGCTTTTAAATCTTTCAGTCTTTTGTCAACGTTTTATTAAGTTAATTAAATCTATCATATATCATTCTGGTGTCTAGTAAACCAATAATATTTCAAGAAAAGAAGGTATTTGCTTGCCTTTATAGGGGAAAATGGTATAAACGTTGGAACTGGAGGATCTTTGTTTGATTAAGTGGGCTTCTTATGGATCTTGGCGATGTTATTTTATTTGGTCCAGCAACCATTTTAGGGAAGCATTCATGAGATATGTCTTATTTTGGAGTTGCTGTAGGTCTTCCTTGAGATAGGGAGGATTAAAGGGAAGAATATATAACTCAACCTAACTATTTCTTCATTCTTTTCCTGTGGAATTATAATCTTTCAAAATTGTCTTTTGTGGATTTGTATTGTAGTTCTTGACTGGTCATTCTTCAAATTTGATTTGGCAAAATTTTCTCCACTTGATTTTGTGGGAAATTGTTGAAAGCATTCTTAATAATTGTTTATATCTTCAGGCGAGATTTGGCTCTGCACTTGAAGTCTCTGATGGGACCTTGGTGGTTCTCTCAATTTGATCCGGTTTTTGAGGTTTCCCAATCTTCCAAGCGGTCATTTCAGGTGCATTGGTTTCTTATATTGGTTAGATACCTTTTAAAATGTTTTGGACGGAGGTCTTTGTATTATGTATCAATGGTTACCTTTACAAAACTTTGTATGGGTCACCCAGCACGATGTTTACCTAGAGTGGGTAATCTATGTGTCATCGAACGGGGATAAGGGCAGGATATGCCTGCTTGTCAAGAAAGCAGTACATAAGAGATAAGCTTTAGTGGGTTTTTGATTTCAGTCCGAGAATCCTGTTAAAAATTGATGCATTTATCTGGGTCCTTAACTGGGTAATTTTGTAAAGGAACAGTTATTAGTTATTTTTGCTTTGAATTACCGGTAAGGTGCTACATTGACAATAATTTATCAAATAAAACACTACTGGCCCAACTTACTTTTTACAAATTTGAAAACCTAAATTAGACGAAAGAATGTGCAATATTTTATTATATTCTATAGTAAGCCAGTGTCTTTTGATTGAGTATATGGTGGGGTTGATTTGTTAGCCAATTTTAGAGATCTTTCATGAATAGTGCTCAATGGGACGTTGTATCCCTAGGGTTCTTAAATATATAGTAGGCAAGGATATCTTAAATCAGCTGGTTATAAATCAGGATGTGTCAGTTGAAGGCTCAAAGTTCGAAGCGGGCTTCTTCAAAGGTGTCATGCATGATACCTAGTGATAAACAATGATATTAAACAGCTAAGCCTTACTATCCTGCGCGGAATTGGTCTTGTGCAATCTTTAACCAACAATTTTTTGGTCGTATTAGAGTCTTGGTGCAGGACATCACGTGATGAGTTTGTCGCATTACCTTGGAAGCACTGTCAGAAAATTAAATTTCAAAACAGAAGTGATGACGTCATCGCAGCATTATAATCATGACAATAAGAAAATTGAGCATATTTTAGACTCTTGTAAAATCATGTACTTGCAAATTCTAATCTTTATTTATGTGGAGGATTTCAAACTATGCAAGTGGAAGAAGTTCATAAAGCCAGCTAAAGTTATGGAGAATGAATATTACCTATTCACTTTATATCTAACAAGTGTGTTCTAATTGATGTAGTGCAAGTGAAAATGACGTGAACTTTTAGCGGATCAATGCTGCCTCTATGCAACCAGCCTTCGCTAGATGGTTTCGTCTGATGTAGTGTATTGGGAGAATTCCACCCGAATACATAAGCTAATGCAATAAATCTTTTGTATGTTGATATTTTCATTTGAAAAGCACTTATAGCATGAGTGCATAGGTAACAACAGAAAACTCCTCAGGCAGGAGTTTTAGTACAGTGGGCATTGTTGTTTCATGGGTTTCAATTGTTTACATCGCAGTGTGGACTTAAGTCTCGTCCATTTCCATTTGATGTTTACATGATATGAAATATGAACTTCTGTTGCAAACATTGGTGGGTCATTACACTTGGTGGAAACGGTTCATCAAAGTTTCACGATTGGTGTTGATAAAGTCGAGATTGCCTTGGGGGAGTTCCTCCATTGATCCATCTTCCAGGATGACTTTCATGTGCAATCCTGCAAGGACTTGAATAAACCCACCGAGGACAAATTTCAATATACATTGTGGGGTTTTCTATGATGCTACAGATGTTTGGAAGGACTTTTTTTTTTTTTTTTTTCTCGTTTCTAATTTCTGTGATTTGTTATGAAGATACAAACTTTTGGTTGCAGATCTTTTGACCTAAAAATATTTGACCAAGTGTTGGAAAATCTAGCAAGCATTCTTGTGTTCACTGTTATGGTTGGATGTTAAGCGTCTGCTTTCTGTGAATAACAGGCAGCCTTTCCTTCCAAGGAAAAGAGATTAGATGCTTTAGCTTTATGTGCAACTGAGATGTGTATATATCTGGAAGAAAATCTAAAGCTCACAGCACAGGGCTTGTTTGATAAGGCAGCTGCTTTGGATGAAGTAGAACAGATGCATCAACAGGTATGAAATTAATGACCTTTTACGCTTGGTTTCTGAGTTTCGTTGTCCCCACAGATGAATGATGAATTCCATGCAAATTTGCTAATGCTTTTCCATTTAGTAAGTTAGTGCTCATCTCATGAACAATATGAATGCTCTGGAACTGTCTATTAAGGCTTAACAGTCTTGGTTCCTGAGACAAAGCAATTCTATAACTTTCAATTACCAAGAAATGTTGTGCCTCCTTTTGAATTAAGAACCTAAATCCTGGAGCTACCCAGGGAAAGTAAAAGATGTGTTTCATACTGCCATTCTCCAATTACCAATTGTAATATTCATTGATGATTTTCTCCTCGGGCCTTTCTACTGAAAATAGATATTTTATCATTGTTGATTGTCCTGTGTCCCTCTTTGCAATCATGTTAATTAATGTTGCTTCATTTACTGCTGGCTATATTTTTTCCCTTGTGGAGTTCTGCTGAAGCAAGATCTTTGGCTTGTGATAGTAATGTGTTGATGTCCTTATCTCTACTATTGTGATTTTAATTTTCACTTAATCCTTTTGTTGCAGGTGATTTCCTCATCCTTGCTGGCACTGGCGACGCTTCTTGATGTTTTCATTTCATTGCAATCTGAAAGACCTGGTTTTGAGAATATAACCACTGAACCAAAGCATGGTCCAAAAGCCAGGTCTACTGCCATGGTTTATGCAGAGAAGTTGTTTTCCTATCACAAATGTTTTCTAGACTTCCTGAAGTCTGATAGTGCTGCCATTCGATCTGCTACATATGCAGTATTGAGGAGTTTCATGAAAAATGTCCCTCATGTTTTTAATGAAGGAAATTTGAAAACTCTAGCAGCCCCAATATTGGGTGCCTTTCAGGAAAAAGATCCTTCTTGTCATGCGCTGATGTGGGACGTGGTGTTGATCTTTTCAAAAAGTTTCCCAGATTGTTGGACTTTTTTGAACGCTCAGAAAATCGTTCTAAATCGGCTCGGACATTTCCTCCGGAGTGGATGTTTTGGATCTCAGCAGATCTCTTATCCTGCTTTGCTAGTGTTCCTAGAGACTGTGCCTCGTAATGTAGTTCGGGCAGAACAATTCTTCCTCGACTTGTTCCACAACCTTTGGGCTGGAAGAAAACCTTCTGTTTCCTCTATCGAAGATCGAATTGCATTCTTTCGTGCATTTAAAGAATGTTTCCTTTGGGCATTACAGAATGCATCCAGGTGGGGTGTTTTAGTTTTGTCTTGCAAGTTTCGTATACTGATCATCTTCTGGTATGAGATTAGAAATTATGTCTGACAGCATGCTATGTTTGAGTTCTTTTCATGTAATACTAACAGTGTGTTTTCTCAACAATGCCAGGTTTAGTGATGAAGTGAGCTCTGTTCATTGCTGTCAAAGTGCTCTCGTTGAGAATATTCTTGTGAAACTTTTGTGGGAAGACTTTCTGCTTGTTTTCAGTCCAAAGGTTCAGAGTGGAACCCTCACAGGGATATCTACTGAATCACCTGAAGACCAGAGTCTTGATGTTCGAAAGAAGATTATGGAAAAACCTCCTCTTAGATATCCCGAATCCTATCCCCAGGACTTAGGAAAATGCATTGTAGAAATTCTTTCAGGCATCTTTCAGATAGAACATGATCTGCTTTCTTCTTTCTCTGTGGCATTTCGCGAGAGCTTTAGGGGGATATGTCAGCATTCTGAGAATGGAGGACAGGTGGAAAGTGTAGAGCGATTGATTCAGTTTCTGTTGCTATTGGAGCATCAAGCTGTAAGAAAAAGTGAATACTGGCCCCTGGATTACATAGTGGGACCTACGTTAGCCGAGCCTTTTTCATCGATAGAATCGCTTGTAAGTTACTTAACTAATTCTAATGAAGTTCTCTTGGATTCTTATGGTTGCTTAATTCTGTCTTCCTTTTCTTCTGTAGCATTCATGTGCTTGCTCATCATACATGATGCTTCATTGGTCTTTAAGAATCTATATCCTTTAACTTGATATCTTTCACTTTGGGGACTTACTCAGTGCTTTGTATTGTTGTCTTGGAAATGTGCATCCTTCTTGGTATGCTTGAAAAGTAGATAAAAGAAACATGACTCTGGCTATAAAGGAATCTGATATTAAGATTCAATTTTTTGTGTCCTTTTGAACTGTTCTTGTTTCATTAAGTGGGCTAAAATTTCTAGAAGTCTTTGCTTTGTTGCTGTTGTGATTTACCTTCAGCTATTGGTGACAAGTGCTTTGATTTCTCTTTGAATATCACTTCAACAAATTTATTTTCTGTTTTCCTACTTTGAGTTGATTGTGAGCTTACTCTTCGGACGCATCCTATTCATGAGGAGGTTTGTCATATCAAAATGCCTTTTCACAGTAGTAAGTCGGAGGCACTAGGTTGTTGAACTCTTTCTGGTGTTTGTCATGAAACCGATGATTTCCTTGAACTTTATGACAACCCTGTTTTTTTTTTGGTTGGTCCTACTCTACTCTTACTCTAACTCTCATTCTCAGACTTTTGCCCTGCCTCCTTGCAGGGCGTGGGAGTCAAAATCCACACTTGAAACTAAATTCTCCCCATCCCAATCCCCCCTAAGAAGGTGGGGATTTGAACTCTCCACCTCCCCCTTCCATGTTGGAAGGGTGGCCATTGGGGCAAACCCCAATGGTTTACGACAACCCTGTTAAATTGTGCTCATTGTTTGAATAATGTAAATGATTTATATGTTTTCTCCTTAAAAGGAAAAAGTAACATGGTTTGTGGTAACTTTTCTCCTTTTTTCGAACACTACACATAATATCGGTCAGTTTTGGGCATTCCCATGCGGTGCTTTTTTTTAGCCATAGTTCCAATGTTGTGTTTCAACTGTTTACATTTCTTGAACCAGGATTCGCCGGATGGAATTAGATTCCTGTCAGCTGCAATTTCAATTTTTGGACCAAACAAGATGGTTAAGGTACTTCTAGTCCCAGATAAAGGGAGTTCTTCTCTTCTTCCATTTGAAGAGCAGAGCAGGAAATTAGAGTTGGAGCATTTCATGTATATATTTGAGAAAAGATTGGTTCCTTGGTGCTTGAGAGGAAGTGGCAGCTGTAGTGCTGCCCGTCTGGATTTGTTGCTTGCATTGCTTGATGATGAATGCTTATCTGAGCAATGGAGCCTTATTTTGTCTCACACAATTAAACTTCGAAGTGATGGCCCTGAACATGCAGCTATGCTATGCCCACTGTTGCAGAAAGCAAGAGACAAAATAACTAATAGGCAGTTGGCAGAATCCAAACTGCATATGAATTCCTATGTAGAACGCTGGCGTCACGACCTTTTAGATTCATTGGCTGTTGCTGTGGCTAGTTCCTGTCCTCCCAATAGGATTCAAGAAGCTGATTTTTTGCGGTATGTTTGTTGAGCAGGATGCTGGAGCATTCTATCAAAATCTTTGTATTATCTGGTTCTTTCATATGTTTTCCCATGTTATGCATAGTTAATGGATCTGCTGGCAAAATAAAGAAAAAGAATAATCAGTGATCTTCTTCTTGTGGCATGATGAGCTTCATCATTTTCTAAACGACTTTTTCCCCTTCTTCATCTTAACCTGATAGTCCATTATCTTCTGATTTAAATCTTTTGTTCGGTGGTTATGCATTGCTGCGTGTGTAGGTTTTATGGTCTTTTTATGCCCTAGTCTTGGCTGCAGCAGAAACCTGGGCCAATTTCTACTACCGTAGCTTCTCTTCGTGTACTAAAGACATTTTGAAGTGATGCATTTTGCATGGTTGGCCTCACTGCATGCATGTTACTTCATGGTTCAACTAAGTTGTAATTACTTATTGTTGCTCTATCGATGTTATCTTTTTTGGGGACATGCTTGTTTATTTCAGAGGATCCTGTATACTGTGTGGTTGTTGTACGATCCCTCGATCTCTTGGTTGAGTGGAACTTGGTTCTGTATTTCCTCAAAAGCTCAAGTTCACGATACATGTTGCTGAGGGTCTCGAACGTTCCTTTATCTCCTTGTGATTTACTGTCCTGTATGCAGCTTTGCTCTTGGTGGCTCCTCAAAGGATGATCAGATCTCTCTTCTATCGAGGGATTCGTGTGTGCTGGTATTCAAGGCGCTTCTAGAGAAGTTGGTTTATTTTATCCTTGGGTCCTCTTTCAAATGGGTGAGAGATGCAGGCTCAATGTTGGCTTCAGGAATAGGAGATCTCATGATAGGTGGGGATAGGCATAATGACCAGATTGACATGGCCAAATCTGCTCTTGAGGTTCTTCTGGGAAGCTTTTATTGCTTAATGACACTCAATGAGGACGTACTAGTCTCAAATATTTTAGCAGCAGTTTTTATTCTTCAATGGGAAAGCCGCATGGGGGAATCATTGTATGATGAATCTGATGACAAATCACTGAATTTGAAGGCCAGATTTGAAGTTGGCAAATCTTTGCATTCTTTTCTTCGCAAAATAAATGGTCATTTTTGTCAAGATCTCGGCATTCACTGCCGGAAGAGATCAAGTACAGTCTTGGTTCAATCTATCAGGTTTGCCATCTTAGAAGAACATGATCTTGACACCAATAAGGTCACATCATTGTGCTGTGGGTGGATACTTGAAGTTATTGAATTTTTCTGTCTGGGTCAATATGAGGAGCAAATTCTGCTTGAGCAGCTCCTTAAGAAGAGTGATCAGTGGCCTGTGTGGATCTCAGTTGACTTCGACTCCAGATTTGGTGAAAATGTTTTGACTGGAAGCAATGTAAGTAAGATATTGATGTCCTCATTCCTAGAGCTAATTGTTATATTATTTTTGTAATCCTTGCTGCTCTTGTACTGCTTTGATTTGGACATCCTCCCCTTCATTATAGCCAACTTTACTACTACCTCCTTAGCTGTCTGTTTGACCATCGTTTCATTAAAAGTCTCTCTATCATCTGACTTGTGAATATGGATTTCCTACTTTTCTGATGGGCGAAGGGAAGTTTCTTTCGGCTTTTGGTTAATTGAAATTGACGTAGAATGAATATGTGTTGCATACTTTGCAGATTTCTGGAGGTTACAAGTTTGCTTCTCTGGTTGACAAGCTTATCTCAAAAAGAGGTGTTGATAGAGTATTTTGTCGCAACATTTCACATGTTTCCTCACTGTCTGAAGAAACATTGGAAGAGGTTACCCATCGAGCGTGGCTTGCTGCTGAAATGTTATGCACCTGGGAATGGCCTGGAGGCAGTGCCATCACTACATTCTTACCACTGTTGAGTGCATATGCTAAAAGTGAAGCACAGTCTCCTAAGGAAGGTTTACTAGATTCCATTTTTGACATTTTACTAGATGCTGCTCTGGTTCAAGGAGGAAGTAGAGCTCACAGCTTTCCCAATTGTTATGGCACTACTGCTGATGAAGTGAAAAATATTAAAGAGCCCTTCGTGAGGGCTCTTTTGTCTTTGGTCATGACCCTTTTCAATGATGACGTATGGAAGTATGACAAAGCAAGGACCTTATTTCAAGTGCTTATCAATAAGCTTCTGATTGGTGATACCGTCAGCATAAACTGTCTTCGAATTCTTCCTTTGATAATGAGAATTCTTAACCAACCATTATGTGGGAGCCATAAAAATTTCACTGATTTGGAGTCACTAGCTCTAGAGGATGATGAGGTGCAGGAAACAATTATTGGCTGGTTACAGAGAATATTGTCATTCCCACCTCTGTTCACGTGGCAGCGGGACAATGGTAAGTGAATATTTTTCTAAATTTGCCTATGTAGTGATATATAATGATCTTCTTCTTGATGTGCTGAATGTCACTTCTTCTATCTGAATCAAAAACATGTCAATACTATTTTGGTAAAGAATAATAATGCAATATCTGCCATCTAGTCTTGTCTATTTTGTATGGAATTTAATTTAATTTTCTGGTTATTCAATGGATTTTATAAAATGACACGCTACGAAATATGAGAGTAGAGTTATGCTGTCATTGAGCAATTATGTTAATTTTCTTCTGGGGTACAGTCAAGGACCTTTTGGAGGTGTGAGTGTTGCGGATTGTAATATTGAATAAGCGTCTTTCTTTTGGTTATTGATGCAGACATGGAGGAGTGGTTCCAGTTGGTTGCATCTTGTTATCCAATAGGTGCAACGGACAGATCAAATGTGCCAAAACCAGAAAGGAAGATCAGCCTCAGGGAGAAAATGCTCTTGCTTGATTTCTTTCGAAAGCAGAGAGTCGGCATAGACTTGTCAAATGCTTCAAATCATCTGCAGATGTTGCTGTCAAAGCTAATAGTCTTTTCAGTTGGTTATTGTGCCGATGACTTCAATGGAGAAGATTGGGACTTCATATTGTCCATGACAAGGTATTGGATTCAATCAGCAGTTGTAATGATGGAGGATGTTGTAGAGAATATAAACGATTTGATAACTGATGACTCTTGTTCTGTCAAGTTGGATTGTAGCATCATTAAGAAGCTAGAGCAAATTGTTTTAATTGAGGATCATAATCGGCTAGACACAGCAAAATCTGCACTTCTAGCATATTCTTCTTTCTCCTGTTTCCAACTAGAAAAAGTTGGAGATGATCAAGATCCTTCAAGAACCGAGAAATGGGAATCCATAAAAGATAGAATAACCGAGGGTATACTTAGGATCTTTTTATGTGCTGGTCTTGCTGAGGCCATTGCAAGTATAGACTCTCCTGAGGCTGCTTCTGTTGTAGCATCATCACTGCTTGATAATCTTTACTTTTGGGAGACAGTGGCGCGTGGAGTTAATGAATCCTCTCCCCTTGCTAGAGAAAGAGCAGTGAGGTCGGTAGATTTTTGGGGTATGAGCAAAGGATCTATAAGTTCACTTTACGCAATTCTATTTTCTCCCAAGCCAGCACCATTGTTGCAGTTTGCTGCTTACAGAATGCTTTCCAGTGAACCTGTTTCTCACTTGGCCATTGGAGAAGAAACTATGCATACCTTGGATGGCGAGCAGGATTCCAGCAACATTGATTTTCTATCAGAGCAAAATGTCCATATGAAAGAGGAAATATCTTCCATGATTGAGAAATCGCGTCTGATGTTTGAGATGGATTTGCTGGCAGAAGAACGGGTATTAATGCTTGGTCAATGAGCATCTCATTTCATTCATATTGATATCACATAGCGTTAGAGTCAGACACCTGCATAGTTTAGGCTCTTTCGTGTTGAACAGATTGATGTGGTCATGAAATACCATTTCATTCGATGTTTCTTTTGCAGGTGCACATACTTCTTGCTTGGTCCTTGTTGCTGTCACATATATGGTCTTTACCAACTTCACCTGCAAGAGAGAGATTGGTTCAGTATATACATAATTCTGTCAATCGAGTTATTATTGACTGCCTATTCCAGCATATTTTGGATGTGGCAATGCCATCTAATCAGAAAAAGAAAGACGCAGAGTTTCCTGCTGTAGTATATGAGGCTGCAACAGAGGCCATCACCAGTGGTCGTTTGTTGTCTTCAGTGGAATCTCTTTGGCCTATTGAACCACTGACAATGGCGTCACTTGCTGGAGCAATTTTCGGAATGATGCTTCGTCTTCTTCCTGCCTACGTGCGAGAGTGGTTTGGATATCTGCGCGACCGGTCAACAATAGAATATTTCACAAAAACATGGTGCAGCCCTCCCTTAATCTCAAATGAGTTAACCCAGGTGTGTGTAATTTGATTAGGATGATTTCAGGTATTTTCTGTTGAAGAAACTTTAACATATGAAATTTGTTAGGTTTTGGATGAAAATTATAAGTTGCGATGCAGTTGAATGTTCAAGAGAGTTTGATTACGGAAAACTTTCTTTAATATATGATTAGTTTGATAATATGACTTCTTCTTTTTGAAATTGTCTGATACATCAATACTTGTTGCAGATCAAGAAAGCCAGCTTCATAGATGAAAACTTTTCAATTCGGGTGAGCAAAGCAGCAAATGAGGTTGTTGCTACCTATACAAAGGAAGAGACTGGATTTGACCTAGTCATTCGTCTTCCTGCATCATACCCATTACAGCAAGTTGATGTGGACTGTCCAAGGAGTAAGGGTATTAGCGAAGACAAGCAGAGGAAGTGGTTATTGTCCATGATGTCATTCGTACGCAATCAGGTAAATGCTTTGTATGAGTTTCTAGTTCAATGTATATTTTTCATTGCCTTTTGGTTGGGGATGTTCAGGAATCTTAAACAAAATAATTATACGACAAGTTCAGGCCACTATATTGTAGGAGGTCAAAATGAGCTCCCTCCAAGCCTTTTTTATGTAAAGATAATTTGTGTGGGTGCGGGCCTGAGGGTCTGATTATCAAGCAGAAGTAATATTAATAATCAGAAGTAACTATACCATCTGTCCTCCAAATTATCCTAATTTAGGAGAAATGAGTGGCTAATATTTATAAGCTGATGGAAGGATATTTTGAAACTTAATATATTATGTCGTCATGTTGTGCAGAATGGAGCTTTAGCTGAAGCTATTCGAATATGGAAACGGAATATTGACAAGAAATTTGAAGGTGTTGAAGAATGCCCTATCTGCTACAGCATTATCCACACAGAGAACCATAGCCTTCCAAGCAAGGCTTGCAAAGTCTGCAAACATAAATTCCACAGTAAATGCATTTTCAAGTGGTTCAATACTTCACAAAAGTCAAATTGCCCTCTATGCCAATCTACTTTCCTATGAGGAGATTAGAAATGCAATATGGATTTGGCATATATTTATGGGTGCCACTATGTGATTGGCGACGATGATCTGCCACTGTATGGTGCAACCCACTGGAGGTCATTGAGTTGGGAGTTCATAGGATGAGCAACCATCGAAATTCTCTCTTCGCAGCGGGGTGTATATTTTCCTAGGTAGAGTCATACGATGTTTAACATGCAGAGTTGTAAGTACTCTTATCTCCTTCCCTCTCAAATGTGCGTGCCCATACACAGAGCCATCGCTAATTTTGTCCTCTCTTTTGTTTCTCTAGAGAAGCGCTGTTTAACATGGCACAGCATTGGAGCTTGGCTCAGAAAGGCAGCAAAATTGTATCTTCAGATGATTTCGTGAAGGCCTTTTGTGAATGAGAAGAGTGCCTCCCATCTCAAGTTCTGTACCTGCTAGGTCAGTCCTCATAGCTTCTTATCATGATCCAACTACGGACATTAGATGTGAGATGCATTTTTTGACATTCAAATTGTACATATCTGATATACTCATCGCGAGAAACCATGTGGTCATATACAGGGGAGGCATGACTTTTTAGCTTTTTGCGATTATAAGCACATCATGGAGCACTTCCACACTTACTGCTAGAAACAGGGATTCAAGTGATACCTGTTTAAGTGTCGTACATGATGTTGTAGTTCTTTTTACCTTTGTAATAGGTTCTAGTTTGTTCCTGTCAAATGGATACTTTGCACCGGTTGAGTTATTATTTTGGGTGGCTAATGCGACAATGTCTGAGATGAATGGAATTGTTATGCACAACTTTCATGAATACTAACAAAAGAAGAATGATAAAATTTCTTTTCCATGGTGCGCTTATCCGCATGTAAATAGTGCACATTTTAATGGCAAAAGCAGATAAAAATAAAGAAATTAGAAGAAATGTGATGGAACGGAAAGTCGACGGCACTTGATCAAAGGCTACCGCCATAAACTAAGGAGGCATTCCAATATTCATGTGAGTTACTCTTTATTAATTTGGATTATAATCCAGATTTACTTGATCGAGTGTTATTTGATAATTGTGTGACAGAATTGCATAGGGATTTGATAAAGTAGTGATAGGAGAAAACTAGGAAACGAAAAAGCTCCACAAAAATGGTGCATTTTCATGTTTCTCCGTTTTTTTTTTTTAATAAGATGTCAAGATTCCAATAGGTTCAATCTCGTTGTGCCTTGGCAGGCGTGTTGAATTTTTAGGACAATTATACAGATGGTCCTTAAATTTGTCTTAATGGGCAATGTGATTTTTGAACTTTTAATTTGTTCAATGTGGCTCTTGAACTTTAGCCTAAAGGTAGCGCAGTTCTTGAACTTTTAATTTATTCAATATGGTTCCAATCTTTGGGAAATGTGCAATCCAGTCCCCCGGGATATTATATTCTTGGATTATCTGGTTTAAGGATAAAAGTTTAAGGATCACACTAATCAAATTAAAAATTTAAAGACCTCATTGCATATTGAGTGATCATATTGCACCAATTAAAATTAAAAGTTCAGGGACCATATGATATATTGAGGCAAAGATTGGATCTATTTTTCTCATTTTTCTCATGTTTTTTGTGAACTAAAAGTAGGTATTATGCTTCTAGGCTCCAAGGGGAAAAAGATAAAAAAAATGTTTGCCTTGGTGAGCTTGAATTTCTAGGTACACTTGGTTTTCCCTTTTCGCTTGGCCTAGTTTCCTCGAAAAAATATCAACTTTAGGTTGGGTTTCGTCTGACCCAATTTTGGCCGAAATTTCTTTTGTTGTATAAAAAATCACAAACTTTAAGTTGGATCCTAATTTTGCCCCATTTTTTTTCTTCAAAATAAAGTATCAACCTTTAGGTTGTTTGTCTCCAAAATAAAGTGTTAACTTTTAGTTGGTTCTCAAACTCATCTCTCATCAAGTTTTGGACTCTAATGATACTGTTAAAGATTTGATGTATTATTCCATGTTTATTCGGTGAAAATTCAACGGAAAGTCGATGCGGATTAGGTAGTAACTGAAAGTTGGTTCTTTTCCATTAGACAAAAAATAATTTGTTTCAGAATTTGGACACAAGCTAAAATTGGTGTTTTTCTAAGAGATAAAAAAAAAGTTTGGGTTGAAATTGGAACCCTAATAAATTTGGTGATTTTCTATGAGACAGAAAAAGTTTGGGCCATAATTGGAATTTAAGTTGAAGTTTGTGGCTTTTTCCTTTTTTTTTTTTTTTTAACTCAAAGGGCATGAGCATGGAGACTTCAAACTTGCCTATTTGGAAGGTTTTTGATATCATCTTGTTCTTTCTTCAACAATTTCTGATCTCTAGTGGATCTCTTAGTAGGATTCGAACTCAGATGAAGTTTTGACCATCTTTCAAAGAAAAAAGAAAAAATGGATCATGTAGGATTCTCAAGAAATTCTTTGTATTTTCCGAAAGTAGATGATTCTAAGAAAAAATTGTAATAAATGTGTTATGGTGGATGTAGTTTGAGATTTTTTATATTGTAAATTTTTTATAGAGTAAATGTGTTATAATGGACATAATTTGAGATTTTCGATTGTTTTTTTCCTTTGAATAAAGCACAAACACAAGTTATACAGAGTTTCTCTTTCGATTTTCTAACAAAGGCGAGCAAAACACGAGTGCTCAATAGGCTGTGTCTTGAGACTTAGTAATATACAAGCGATTAATTGTAATTCTGTAACTTTGCTATATGGTGGATTCTACACGGCTTGCTCTCCTCGTGGAGTGGGTATCGACACTCGCGTTATCTTTATAATAAGACTTTTATTTCATACAAGAAAGTGAAAGAAATGCAAAAGGAAACGGAACACACAGATCATATTGCGAGGATGATGTCCGGCAAGGAGCGGTTGCGATGCAACCGGGGCTCGCTCTGCCACACCCTAACCTCCTTACCATAGGACCGGACAATGACGGTGAGCCACGTCTTGAAGTACTCGCGGAACTCGGCGATGACGGGGCGGGAGCCGTCCATCTTGAGGGTCCAAACGTGCACCCAGTACGCATCCAGTCCGTCCCATCCCTCGACGATGACCCGGTCGCGGAAGGCCGTGATCCTCCGGGGCTTGAACCTGAACTTCTGGTCCTCCGGCTCGTGCCGGCGGTGGTGACCCGTGAGCGCCTGCATCATGTACTGGCACTGCGGAGGCCCGTGGTACCTCCACTCCAAGTCGTCGTTCGACGTCACCAGCTTCGAAACCCCCTCCCCATCGCCGGCCGCCAGCGCCTTGTACAGCATCGCCACCACCTTCTTGTTCAGCGCCTTGTGAGTAGGGTTTCTGCCACCATCTTCCTCCTCCATCTTCGCCCTCGCTCTCTCTCTCTCTTTCCGATGTCGGGTCCGGCAAGCGAGACACTCGCGGACACACCGGAGAGATTCGAGACTTTCGATCGGCTCAGCTCCCGTGGGGAGAGATCCAACAAGCCCGCTCTGCTTATATATACAGAAAACCGAGGGTTCCCCAAAGTCAACTACTAACGCCATTAATTAGTCAACGAGAATCACTACCCCAGAAGAAGATTCAGCAGCGAACAGCAGAGCAACTACGGTCGGGATTTCTTTAACGAATTGCATGCATGATCTTACGTAAGATCTACCAGTGAGATGAAGGAGACAGCTATGAAGATTCATCCTCGCTTTCCTCGAAGCGTGCTGATCTGGGGAGCAGATTCATCCTTGCACCCGATCAAGACAAATTTCATTTTGAAATCGGTCGCCAAACGTGACGACACAACCCTTCAAATTCAACTTCTTTTCTTAATTAAGTAACGACTCTGGAAGGCGACAGAATACTTAATTAGCATGCTTGATATGAAATCAATGTACATTCATGGACAGCTTAACGATTTTGGCTAAATTGCACAACTGCCCTTTATACGGACATAACCCCGCTGGCTTAGAGGGCTTTCTAGGGTTGAAGGACGAGATTTTTCATTAAAAATTTAATTTCCAGGAGATCTTTTTTTTTTTCCTCTCAAATTTCTTGTGGAAGTTAATTCGTTCTAGGATTCATAAGCAGAGCGACCCCCAATTATATCTCGACCAAGAAAAATTAATAATTTCCAAAGCTCTGATTAGTTAACTTATCCGCCGAATTTGAAAACAGCAAGCCCTCCCTACTAATTAAGAGATTTTTGGGACGATATGGGTATTACCAACGTTTGGAAATATAACTTGATTCAAATAAATTCCTTTTTATTTTTATTTTTATGAACTAGGGGTATGGCGTAGAGATCCATCTACTTGGAAACCTGTAAAACACCCTATAAGCCCCATACAAGGGTTTATTTTGGTTTTGGGTCGTGTAAATGACTTGAAAACAAAGCAATTTCCATGCAATTAGTGGAATTTAAACGGATGACCTCAAGTTCATAAGTTGAAAATCCCTGTAATGTCTCAATCAATTATGCCAACCTCGGAGTTTGGTTAAATTGCATTCCTTGTTGTACGTAAAGACTATCATCAAGATAATCTGGTGATATATGCGGGGGAGAAATGGTCAAAACCAATTCCAAACATAACATAAGTTTAAATCCGGGATGTGAGGAAATCTAAGCTTGCTAAGCATGTATAGTATAGTACTCTGACGGATGTATACGTATATATACATACATGTATGTCTATCGAGATTTTTGTCTTTTTATGTTGAATTGATCCATAAATCCATTACTCGATTTCTCAAATTACATTTTCTTCAATAGTTGTCAAGAAAAAGGTGATCACATAATCAATCACGTTGTGCAGAGATTTCTTTTCGGATTAATTTTCCATAATTTGTTAGAAAAATGTTTTGCCGTCTTCGATGCAGACGCAATGAACGTGTAATATACAATAGAAAATATTACAAAACTCATCTCGAGATTAGTATCCACATATCAAAAATCGTCTCTTTAAAAAACCATCAATTTTGCATCTCCTCCGAACTTAAAAGATACGTTTGCCTCCAAATCCAACAGTCATCTCTTTCCCTTAGGCTCACCCCACAATGTAGTCTCTCTCTCTCTCTCTGTCTCTCTCCACCAGTCGCCACCGTCGCCTAATGCCGCCTTGGTGCCTTTTGCTGCCGAGCCCTTCACCCACCCCCTCCCCTCTCTTTGACGAAGCTCGCGGCTCGTTGCTCGCGGCCATGAGAGCTCAAGCGAGCCACGAGCTTGACATCGATAGGGATGGGCTCGATAAGGGTCTCTCATGATTCCAGTGGGCTCCATGATAGAGCTCCTAACAGCATGTGAGCTTTGCTTTATGACATAGCTCCTGAATGTGCGAATGATAACCATTTCTTTTTTCTATATTTCTATTTTTTAATTCCCGAAACAGGTTTGGAACATAAATTCGTTTGATTTCTCTATTTTTGAGACAAATTTTTAGCCTAGAAATAAATTTGAAATAAAATTTTTCTACTTTTCTATTTTTGGAATAGAAACATAAATAAATAACTTTTCTCATCGCTGCTCCTCGTTATCCTTTGCTTGTCGGCCACCCTTTGCTTTTTGGCTAGAAATTTTAAGGCCTATCAAACTGTATCGTTATTAAACGCGTGTTTCTACTTAGAGACTCGTCTAAGGAATAGAAATAGAAAAATTTATTTTTGGCAAGAAGTTATTTCCGGGATTAGAATGATTAACATTTGTTCCCTAAGTCTTCCATGGTGGCGGCCATGGGAGATCAAGCCCCGATTTTGTCTAGACTGAGTTGCCTATATTTGGACTGGATCTAAGGCTGTGACTATTGCCGTCCTCAAGTTCAAGGTCAGCCACGGGCTAGGCCGGGTGGTGGCGGCCGGATAGTGATGGGGCAAGAGAGAGATGTTGGAGGAGAGAAAAACACATGTCAAGATTTGTGGGATTTTTTATATTTTATGGCAGGAAAATATGACATTTTTTTATAACTAAGTCGGGTTGTGAGGATCCAAATCAATATGGAAGTGGCAAAACTCAGGATGTAAGTACGTCCTAAGCAAGACGTTAAAAGGCTTTGCCCACCAAGAAAGTCTAGGTAGAGGCCGGGAACTGGGCTTTGAAAAATATACTGGCCCGCTTGGTTACTCTCACCACAAACCCCTTTAAGGGGTTGGGGGGCCACCTTGGAGGGCGCGATGCCGATCCCGGGTAATCATTCCCGGCAAGGTACACCCAATGAAAAGGCCCAGTCTGGGGGAACCGGCGTCACGAGTTTTTCTACAGTTATCCCTATAAAATACTCGATCGAAAGCATGCGTGGAGCTTGACTACCCCAGTCCATTTCCACAGGATCACTCGAATATGCGACATGGTTATACCCTTTGGAAGAACTCTCCTATCACGTGTTGACTCTTCCTCAAGCCTGCCGATCGAGAGAACGAGACAAGCTGTTGCAGCTGACGTTTGTATAGTACACAGCACCATTCGCAGGTTATATCAGGCGAAAGATTTCTTGTCTGATAGATGCTTTGTTCCCCAGATACATGGAAACGCACGCGTAAGAAAATATGTGGTTTTAATGCACTCTCGGCCGTCGCTCTACGAAGGGAAAAATAAACTGGTCAACGCTCAAACATCTTGGAGCTACGAATATATAATGAAATGTTCGAAAATGGCCCTATTTGGTTCAGCTTTGCAAATGGCCTTTGGGACTCTAAAGTCTCTTGGCCAAATGCAAACGCGTTTGGTTCAATTTTTTGGACGACTTTGGTAAGATGCAATTGTATCTCCAAAGGATTTTAAGGGCCTTTAGTCCAAAGCAGGTCCGGAGATCCTTTGGGAACTTGCATTTCCGGAATGTAAGTTTCGGTTACTGTTCACTTTGTGGTTACTGTTCATCCGCGAGGAAAAACCACCGCACGGAGACCGATGACCGCCGGCCAAGGGGGTTGTGCACGTCGGCGACCATCTGAGGCCTAGATTCGGCCATCAGGACCGCCGGATCCGGTGGTCGGACTTCAAAAAAAATATATAAGTGTATTTTTGCTTTTTTAATTTAATAAAAATTAATTACAAATGCAAATTTTACCAAACGGTATTTTGGCCAAAGTTATTTCTCAAAGCAAATTTTACCAAACGATATTTGCATTTCGAAAAACCCCTTGCACCCAAAAGTATTTGCATTTCTGTAAATGCATTCCCCAAAAGCCGAACCAAACGGGCTCAATAATGTGTGGTTAATCAGCTTAAATTAGAGTAGGGACAGCTGGCGAAACATGAACCTTGATTCTTCCAAACTAAGCGGGTGCGACGTGAAATAAATTATTAACAAAATAACTAATAATTAGGGTTTGCAAATTGCTGTAGATTTATATTTGGGTGGGGGGAGGAGGTATCAATCAGTTTACTAACGAAGTTTTTTTCTGTTACGCTAGGCTTATCCGCTGTATCTTTAAGGGTTTGTTAAGCAAAAAGAAAAATTAAGTTTTGTTTTCAGATTTACATAGAGGTAACACGGTAGTTATCGCCCACCGACCGTACTACATGGCATGCTGATATAGACAACTTAACTGAAATGACATCCTACATGAATTGTCAGGCCAGTGATTTTCGGTGACAATAAGTCGAAAAAGTTATATTGAAATTTTGTGCAAAGGTCTAGGACTATTTTGGCAAAATCGAATGTTTGGAATCTAATTTGGTATTTGCACATAAATTTAGGATTGATTTGGTAATTTTCCCATATCTATTAAGTCATGCTTATGGATTTTGATTTTGTAATCTTTTCAAGCTTAGTACTAAGTTGGGTAGTTTAGAGATTGATTAAGTCACTTAATTATTTTTGTGCGTGTGTCTATATATATATTCCCTATTCCCTATTTTTTTGCTCAAATCATAAATTTTTTTTATCATGTGAACCCAACGTGATTGGGGTGAATTGGTGATAAACCTATTATAGTTTAAATTATGGAGAGAAAATCCATAATTGGTGAAGGAAGTGCAAGATTGACCTCAATTGTGGAAACCTAGGGACAAAAGTAATGATAAAAGTTCACGTGTATTGTGACTACTAAGACTTACCCTATCTTATTGATTAAGCAATGATAAAAGTTCGTGTTAATGACTAATGACTAAAGCATGTATGCTAATAGGGAAACTTGGTCATGTATATGCTATTAAGGAGACTTGGTCATGTATGCTATTAAGCGTATATACTAAGATTAATCTTGTTGACCATCCCCCACTGTCGCCGACCCTTCCTGACTTTGGCGGGGCAGCGGTAGCAAGGGTTTGCGGCCCTCCCCGCTTGGTCTCTCTCTCTCTCTAATATTTAAGTTTAGCTTATTTTTTGGAATTTAATTTAAATAAAATTTATATAAAAAATCAAATTTGGACCAAAATGACACCATTTAGTCTCATCATCATCATGGAGGATCAAGATAATAAAAACAGCAATGTTAACATTTTCTGTTAACTAAATTAGACAAAATAATGGAATGATTTGATTGAACTAATTCGGCAAGTTTTAGGATTATGTTGTATTTTTTGTAAGTTTATGATTTAATTGTACTTTCGTAATAAGTTTTAGAACTTTCTTGCATATATCCCTACGATCTTTGGTTTATTTGACACATTCATCCAATTAGACTGGACATATGTTTGCCATGCATCATGAAATCAATTATAGTTGGATTACAATAGAGCGGTATACTTGTACTCTTCCAAATTGCTCTCTTCAAGCACATGTCTCCCTATACAATTTCTGCCTTATGCAAGGATACATGAGACTTGTTCTGTTTTTGTTGCTCAATTTCTCGCTTAGTTCGTGATTTTGGAGTTTGGATCGAAGCTTTAAGATTATGTCAAATATGACCGAGAAGATTGTCCTAAGAATGCCCCGATTCAGGGTCGATCTAGCGACCTGACCCCACTTAGGCTGGATTGCCGGCCAGCAGCCGGGAGAGCATACTGCGGGGGTGTCCCGTTGGAGTGTGTGGTGATGAGCAAGTTTCTTCTCCTATTTTGAATGAAACACAAACACAAGTCGTACAGAGAGCTCTTATTTCATATTAGGGTTTACTAATGCTCGCGTTATCTACCATGTTATTTTTACAGTAAGACTTTTTATTTCATACATGAAAGAGAATCAAATGCAAAAGGAAACGGAACACACGGATCAAATTGCGAGGACGATGTCCGGCAAGGAGCGGTTACGATGCAGCCGGGGCTCGCTCTGCCGCACCCTAACCTCTTTACCATAGGACCGGACAATGACGGTAAGCCACGTGTTGAACTACTCGCCGAACTCGGCGATTACAGGGTGGGAACCGTCCATTTTGAGGGTCCAAACGTGCACGCAGTAGGCATCCAGCCCGTCCCAACCCTCGACAATGACCCCGTCCCGGAAGGTCGTGATCCTGCTGGGCTTGAACCTGAACTTCTGGTCCTCCGGCTCGCGCTGCTGGTGGTGACCCGTGAGTGCCCGCATCATGTACTGGCACTGCGGAGGCCCGTGGTATCTCCACTCCAAGTCGTTGTTCGACGTCACCAGCTTTGACACTGCCTCCCCGTCGCCGGCCGCCAACGCCTTGTACAACATCGCCACCACCTTCTTGTTCAGCGCCCTGTGATTAGGGTTTCTACCATCATCTTCTTCCTCCATCTTAACCCTCATTTGCTTTCTTTAGGATCGACTTAACTCCCCTGGGAGATCCAACAAGTCTGCTCTGTTAGATATGCAGCAAACCGAGGGTTCCAGAAAGTCAACAACTAATTAAATTAATTAGCCAACAAAAAGCACTGAAACAAAAGAAAATGTAGCAACATCGAGAGGCACATCTAGGGTTAGGAATTAATGGTGTTATTTTAACAAATTGCATGCATGATCTTGCATAACATCTACGTTGTTGCAACGAACATATAGGATGTATAAATATAATCCTCCGTCCACCTTGTATGCAACTGTGTAAATAATTAACTTTGAAAAACAGCTATCAAAATTCCATCATTTTCCTCAGAACGTGCTGATCTGGGGAGCAGATTTATCCTTGCCCCTGATCAGGACAAAACTCCTTCAAGATTGGTGGCCAAATGTGACGACAAAACCCTTCAAATTAAACTTTCTTTCTTAAGTATATTTCAATGTCCCCATTTCTAACTAAATGACAAGAAATAAAATACTTAATTAGGCTTCAAACAGCCAACGCATATTTTAGTTATTTATTTATCAGCACCCTAGATTATAAAATAAAAAAACTATAGCTTAGATCCTAACGGGCTTTTGGCTAAATTATGTAAATGCTCTCGAAAACCCATGAAACACTCTGTAAGCTCTCTAAACTAGTTAAGTTTAAGCCTTTGACATGTACAATTGATCTTGATATAAAGCGATTTATATGAAGTTGGTGAGTTTTTAAAGAGTGACCTTTGATTTATGAGTTGGAAATCCCTAATGTCACAACCAATTGCACCACCCTCAGGAATTTATTAAATTGAATTCCATTAATTCTATGTAAAGACTCTCACCAAGAAAATCTCGTGATGTATGGATGGGAGACAATGGCTGAACCCAATTTTAAATGAGTTTACTTGATGTGATAAAAGATAGGTATACACTAACTATCAACCAAATATTCGGCCATCAGTTTTGAAAGTTCTGGAACCCTATCTTAGGAAGTTGGAAAGTATTCTATTTTATGTATTTTTTTCTTACAAGTAAATCTTCTAGAATATACTCTCCGGTTTATAAATAGCCACCTAAGCTTGATGAAAATAAACAACAATTTCTATCTCAACATGGCATCAAAAACAATCTAGGGCTCATGCCTGTTCAATCCTAGCTTTCTTCTATTTTTTTTTTTTTTAATTTTAATTTTTCTTTTCTACAAATCAACCAGCAAAGCCATTTGGGATGCTCTCAATGCCTTTTTTGACTCAGCTTCTACTATGCGTATGCTCTCTCTCCATCTTAATCTGTAAGGTTTGCAGTAGAAACAGGAAGAATCAGTTATTGATTTCTTTCGTTGTGCTGAGTCCATTGCCGATGAGATGGGTGTTGTAGGCAAGCCTCTTGAACCTGAGGATTTCGAAGTCCACATCTTCTGTGGTCTCCGATCTAATCTCTAGGACATTGTTAACACATTACTTGGCCGCTCTGAACCAATCTCATTTATTGATCTTCAAGGTCTTCTCCTTGGTCATGAGAGTACTAAGGCCTTTCCAAAGTTACAGATCTCTAGACCTTCCGCTTAGGCTCATTCTGCTTCAGCGAACTCTGCTCAACAAGATTCCTCTAAGGTAGTGACCATCGCCAGCCTTGAGTCCGATGTCGGCAATGGTGAGAGGCTAGGCTAGGGAGTTGTCAGCCAGCCGGTGATGGGGTAGGAGAGGGAAGTATATGTTAGGGTTTGGGTTTATTTATCTATTATAATTTATTTAGAAATGGCGGCCTGGGAATGAAAATTAGCAATACCTGTAAACAAGTGGACTTATGAGAATATAAATGGATACGAAACCTAACAATATCAGCATGCAAACTGAATGCATCAAAAGTGGAATTGGTATTTCATAAGAAGGTGCAAACGTCAGGAGGCTTTTTACAATGATCCGCAGAAAATAATTGATTGATAGCAAGCGTGAAAATCAATTGCCGGGATAATTTAAATTTAAAAAGGATGACCCGAATATGCGATCAGGTTACGCAATATGGAGGACCTCCTCCATAGCTTGTCAAAGTCATATGTAGATTTGATGTGGATGAACCCCAAAACTCGAGGGATCGTTTATCACCTTATGTCAATTACTTGTTCTTCGTAAACTGTATGAGACTTTTTCTATTTTTTGATCTTGCTAAAGCGAATGAGACAACTGTTATAGATGATGTTGGGGAATGTATATAAAAAAACAGGTTCTAAACCTATTGTATTAGTGCCAATTCATATCTAAACATTTTAATTAGACCAATTTAATCTTAAATCTTTTGTATTTGTGCGAATATAATTCATCTAGTCAATTTTAGCTGGAAATAGTTGATGTCAACACCGGTCATTCTACGTGAC
The DNA here is from genome assembly GCA_016097605.1 of Eucalyptus guilfoylei. Taxonomy (NCBI): domain Eukaryota; kingdom Viridiplantae; phylum Streptophyta; class Magnoliopsida; order Myrtales; family Myrtaceae; genus Eucalyptus; species Eucalyptus guilfoylei. Next base: position 24,956,078 of record CM027869.1, read on the forward strand.
ACAACCGGTAATGACATAGATAATTTTTCCAATTAAAAAAAGATTGATTTTTTTTTTCCTTTCATTTTGGCTAGCGAGGGTCATAGCCCTCGCCTAGGGCCGGTGCTGCCTCACCAGCTTTGGGTGAGGCAGCCCTCGCCAGATTTGGAGAGGGTTGCGACCCTCACTAGTGGCTGGGGAGGGTTAGCCGATCCTCGCCTAGTGTTTGGTGAGGGTTGTCGGCCAAAATGAAAGGAACAAAAAAGAAAAGAAAAAAAAAAGAAAAATATTAAAATATTATTAAAAATGTCAATGTCAACACCGGCATCCGATTATACCATGTAGGATGTCCGGCACTAATGTTAGCTAATTCTTGACCAAAATTGATTATACGAACTCAATTGACACAAATGTAAAAGTTTTAAGAATAAATTGATCCAATTGAATGGTTTAAGATTGAAATGACATAAATATAATAGGTTTAAGATTTTTTTGATACTTTCTTTTGAAGACATTTTGTGACACAGATTTTTTTATCCTATAATTATGATTGGACTAGTATGGGCTTGGAATATTGAAAGTGGGCCAAGTAATGAGCCTGGTGGGTCGTAAGGAGACACAAGCCTAAGGGCTTTGTGGGCCGTGTGAAGGCCACAAGCGTGGGCTTGATGGGCCATGAGATGGGCTCGACATGGAACGGGTCGAGTAAAGGGCCCAGAGGGCTATGAGTTGGGGCCATTAGAGCAGGGATGTATGCGTGAGGCCTGGTTTGAGTGAAATTTTTTTTTGTTCGTCAGCAAAAAGTTTTGATTACCCGCGTCTAATTGAATCTAGGAATTTATGCACAAATACAGGATTAATCTTAACACTTTCATATGATTCCTCTTAGTTCTTGACCGTAGGCTCAATTTGTGACAGTAATGCCACTTTAGACATAAGCAAATCAACAAGGCCTAATCTCTTCTTGTAGGGTTGAATGAGCGGAGGTAGAAATGGAATGAAATAAAAATAAACTAGGACTAATGATTGAAATACAAGAAATTCCTAAATTAGCCCCCAAAACCTTCATGCACTGAGTACGTGTGCATGGGAATTGCATGCAAGAAGCCACCTCACCCGCCTCTTCTTCCCTTGGCATCTTCGCCCACCCTTCGGTCATCATGGCCTTGGGATTAATTTTTTTTTAATCATGAGTTGCTTAGGGACTCATGAAGATTTAGGGAACATTCTCAAGGCAAAACTCATCATTGTTCTCTCTTCCTCACTCTCCACTCCGACTTATCTCTCTCTCTCTCACCCTCTCGTTTCTTCTCTCCTCGTCTTCTCTCTTGGCTCAGCAAAAGACTTGTACTTCTTCTTTTGTGATTTTTCTGCGGTTTCGAGTTCTAGAGGCTCGAGATCTTGAAGAACTAGCAAGTGAGGAAGGCAAGGATCAACCGGGTAAGGAAGCGGTAGGGTACTAAGCTAGGATAATCCGTGGTTGCTGAGTGAGGTGTGAGACACGCGGGTTTGAGGAAAAACGATCCTTGATGGTTTGTTTCGGGGTCTACCTCGCTCATCGTGAGGTTAGATAGTCCTTTTGTGGCTTGCATGTGGGTTACACGGTGGGTTTAAGAAGCATATGCATAGGAGAGGAGCTATGGTTTCGCTGTTGGTTCGATAGGTGATCGGGTGTGCTGCAGTAAGGATCGTGCATGTTGATCTAGGTAGGTGAGTAGCTTGCTCGCGGGTCGCAAGCTCCGTTCTAGTTTGGGAAGGATTTTTGGTGTTTGGTGTGGGGTTTAGTTGCTGCATATGTGTGTGCTTGAGGTTTGAACAAGGCTAGTACAAGGAGATGTAGAGAAATAGAGGCCAAGTTGTAGGAATTTCAACGATATAGATGGTCTGTCCAAAATTGAGCTTTTTTGGTCCTAGAGTTTTTGTAAATTTCATACCAAAGAATCTGTCATGAATTTAGACTTATTTCTTCATAGAAGATGTAGCAAATTGCATAAACTTTGTCATATATTTTCCTTGGATTTTCTAGAAGTAGCACAAGGAGTAAAAATGTGATTTCAAATTTTTCTAGAAGTAGCACAAGGAGTAAAATGTGATTGCTTTCTACGTAGTAATTTGCGGATAGGTGAAAACATGGGATATCATTTTGTTATTTGATTTTTCTGTCATTTTTGAGATAGAATCAAGTCTTGCTTTCTTCATCAAAGTTGTAGGGTTGGTCCTTGTGTATAACATACTAAAATTTGGTGGTGATTGGTTAATTTATGAGTACCGAAATGCCTTTTCTTATTGTGCGGTAGAGTCTGGAAAATTTTACAGGTTTTAGGGGTTAAGTCAATGACTTGATGCTTTCTGTATTGTGAGAAATAGGACTAGAATCCTTTATGGAAAATGTTTATCAATGTCTTTTCTAATACGTATTAAAATTTCACAAAATTTTTAAGTGATTTATTATGGTTTTGACCCCGATGTTTCAAACTATTCAAAATTACCTACTTTCTGTTCTAACCCGAATTTTTACAAACACTTGTAGACAACTTGTTTGAACTTTTGGCGACCCCTCGAGAGGCCTACGGTCTCTTGTATATTTCCAATTGATATATCTTTCCCTTACTTGTGATAAGATGACTTTGAATTGTGAATGGTCGAGTCTATTGTGTGTGATGAATGGTCGAGTCTCGTGTATGTGAGCATTGAATCTTGGCTTTGGAATGGTTTTGTACACTAAGTTGGTGAGTGTGCTGCTGTGGTGTGATTATTCTAAGGTGTGATGCATGAAATGTGTGGAATAAACTGAATATAAAAGATTTCCATTGGCTTTGTGATATTATGATGCCTTGGGGAGTAGGATGCCCATGCATGTGATCATGGATTCCTCAGCTATGTGATACTAAGATGACTTGGAGTAAGATGCATTTATTGTGTGATCGGGATGCTTCAGTTGTGTGATATTGAGTTATCTCGGAGTGAGATGCCCATGGTTGGGATTCCACGGAAGTCCAGATGAAGGATTTGGAAGCGACTTGATTGGATCGGCTAGTGATTTGGCAAAAATTCAATTGGAGGGTTGATATTGAAACATATGATGAATTAAACACACTTTGCATGTGTGTTCGTGTGTGGTCTGTATCATATCTTGGCTTGGTCGGTTGCATAAGAATCGAGTGCTAATATTGTTGTGCTTTGCTTGTGGTGCATATGAATGTGAATAAGTGTGACAATGAAGTGGATTATGTGATAGTATGTTCTAGTCTATGTATGCTACTTATTGTTGAATCTTGCATTTCCCTTAGCGATTAATGGTTCACCTAGTTTAGGGCCCTATTGTTTCTTTATTGCGCATTGCTCATTTCTTCATCTTTTCAGATTGTTAGAATAGTTATCCCTTCGTGGCACGGTATGGGGTCATTGCCTATATTGATGTGTCTTTTCATGATGTCTTTGACCCCGACATTGACTTGACTTATACTTGATATGAAGCCACTCTATGGATGGATGATGGGCGACTAGATCCCAATGCGGTTTGAGGCATGGTTCATTTACCATGAGGGAGAGCTATTTGGACCTCTTTGATTCGGCGATGATGGGCCTGGAGTTGGAGCGAGGGGTGCTTAGAGCACCTAGATCGAGTGGAAGCTTTGGATGTTTTGTTTTTAAGTGACATGGGTTAGCTTAAGGGGTAGTGAAATTAGTCTCCTTTTGGCCCCTTCCTAGGCTTGACGCATACACTTTTGGTTAAAATCATGTAAATATTTCTCTATGTATGTGTGGTACATGTAAGCTTCCCATGTTTATGTAAGTAAGAACAGGTGATAATTGCTTAGAGAAATGAAATGGTGCCACTCCATCTATAATGAACCGTGTATGTTAATAGATGAATTGTTGATAGAAATCGACAGGATGAGATGACCGTGCCTTAGAAGATTCCAAGACCTAATATTTAGGTTGGAATGCCTTAGGGTAATTAATGATAAAGATAGGTTCTATTAATATATTGATAATTAGTTTCCACTTACGTTTAGTATGTGACGCTACTGAGACATCACACATTTGTAAAGTACATATTAGTCAAAAGATTTCTTGGTAAATACTTTGTTCCTCCGATACGTGGAAACGCACTTGTGTGAATTTGTGATTTTAAGGCAATTTCGTCAGTTGCTCTACAAAAAGAAAAATAAATTGGTCACCTCTCGAACATTATAGAGCTATAATTATATAATGAAAATGCTTAAAAGTGAATATATCAACTTAACTAACTCGTGGGTTTATTAAGCAAAAAGAAAAAAACAAAAGTTATTTTCGGATTTAAAGGCTTTACATCTCTTTAATCAAGCTTATGATGAATCTTGATTTTGCAATTGACTGTATTTAAACGCATTGCTAGGTCGGCTAGTTTAGTGACTGACCAAGTCAATTAATTAGAGGCTAAATCGAGATGGTATGTCTTTTTATATCTTAGCTTTACGTATTTTTGGTAAAACTATATAATTTTCATTATCATGTGAACCCAACATTTGTAGGTGAGATGATAGTAACCCAACAACATTTCACAATAATTCTATGTCTGGAGAAAGAAAATCCATAATTGGTGAATGGAGTGCAAGATCAACGACCAGAGAAAATCAAAAGAAAAACCATTCCTCTTCGTTATGCACTTGTACGTTATAGTTTTAAATAATTTAGAGTATTGCTTAGCGATAAGCATTCCGTCGCAATGTACATTATTATAATAATTAAGCCTTTTATTTTCAACCTATTGAAAATTAATTAACGGGTAAGTTGGTTATCATTATCAAAATGCATGTCATTACACTAATTAGCCCAACCATCAGTAAGTTGGTGGGCTTCATGTTCCTATTGTTAGATATCCCTAACACGTGGTGGGCCTAGAAAACCTAAGATCTCTCAAGGCAAGGTGTGTTATGAACAGGATCATACTTTCAATAAAAATTGATGCTTTAGGGCTCTCCTTTTCCTCTGTTCAGCTTTCAGTGATTCCAAATGACTGAGAAAGAATCGATGCTGAAACGATGCATGATTCAGTAAGTTGATTTTGCAAGTTGAAAATGTTTTCGAATTTTATTCTCTCCGAGAGACCATAGCAACACATGAAGTAATTCCTCGCTAATCATCTAACCTAAACATGGATTAGCATAGGTTTGAGTGGATCGAAAATGTGATATTAGCCATGTGCGTAAAAGGCAACTTGAGATGCCAATTGACCCCAATACAAATGAAAGTAAGGGTAACACTAAATTAATGGTTTTTCATGTTTTTGTGAAATTGCATGCAAATCCCCTTGTCTTGGAGAATTATCTTCATGTTTGCTGGGAAGTAGACCCGTCGAAGAGGTGGATTGAGTTGAAAAATGGTGTGATCCAAATTGACCAATTTAACCTATTTTCACCAATTTTCATGTAATGCAAATCTAGCAACCCATATACATATCCAACCCGACCCATATTATTAGAATACTTTCATATTTAATCCAATCTACGAAGACTCATACCCAAACTGAGATAAGAGCGTGTAATGATCAAGCATGAGATTGAGTGAAGGTGAAATAGAGTCATAGATGTGAATTAGGTACAAAATAATTTGTGAACCCACTTAATACTCATATTATTTTTGGGTTTTATAATTTTAAACCTAATTATGAACCATTTACTGAACAACTAACCCATATAACAACTTGGGAGAATTACGAAAAGGTCATAAACCTATTTTAATTATGCCAATTTAGTTTTAAACTTGTTTTTTTTTACCAATTCAGTTTTAAATCTTTTACATTTATGCCAATTCAATCCATTCGACCAAATTTGGCTAACCGGCTCCGACGTGGATAATTTTTTAATAATTTTTTTGAATTATTAATTTTTATTTTTATTTTTTTCTCTCCTTCTTCCGCCTTCCTCTGGCTAGCGAGGCTCACCCTTCACCGAGCGACGGTGAGGCCGCCCTCGCCCAACCATGGCAAGGTTGTCCTAGCTGACGACTAGCGAGGTCGAGCCTCACCATGGCTGAGTAAGGCCGAGTCTCACCAGTGGCTAGTTAGGGTGGGCTTCGCCATGGTTGGGCGAGGCTTGCCCTCACTAGTGGCGGATGGGGGTGAGCCTTGCCATTGGCCGATGAGGTCAACCTCACTGGCCCTCAACTTTGGTCGGTCCGACCAAAGGAAGGAAGAAGAAGGAGGGAAAAAAAAAAGAGAAAAGGAAAAAAGGAAAAAGAAAAGAAAAAAATTTAATAAAATAAAATATCATTAAAAATTTGTCCATGCCAACTTCGCTTAGACAGCTAGAGTTGACCGGCATCCACATTAGTGCTAGCCAGCCAAATTTGCCTAAATAGATTGAATGGCACAAATACAAAAAGTTTATAATTGATTTATAATTGAATTGGTTAAAAAAAAGTTTAGGAGTAAAATTTTTAGAATTTTTTTGGTAATTTTTTCTAACAACATGACCTATTAAATATGGGTTCACAAATGGGTTCGTGATCCATTTTGACAGGTGTATTAGAAGAATCTATTTGGTCCATTCTAAGGAAGTATGAATAGGCATTCTTATTATGCGTTCTTTATAATCATTTTTTTTACTAAGTTTTTAAATTAGGTTCGAGATGGATGTGGATGATTTTTAGGAGGAGAGTAGTTAAAAAGATTTACAGAGTGTAGCACGTGGTATACGAAGGAGGTTGGGAGAGTACAGAAAATTGCTTAAATACAAAATCTACATAAAAAATACTTATTGGAAAACAGAAAATTATGGTATGACTTAAATTACTATTTCCCCATCATTCAGTAAAATCATTATTTATCTTTTAGCCAGCTAGGATAGAAATTTCTGATAATTGATTTTTTTTTTTAACTACAGGGGCTGCTAATATTAAAGTGATTGAGTAAGGAATAGCGATGTGGTGATGTGGCATGCTTGAGAGTTTGACTTGGTTTTCCTTTTCTTTTTTAAGGACTTGTTGGGTACTAATATTAAAGTAATTGAGTTTTTTTGGTTGTTTTGTTGCCGCTGTTTTGGCTGTTCTTGCCGCTGTTTGGCTGTTTTGCCGCTGTGTTGTTATTTATCTTTTAGCCAGCTAGGATAGAAATTTCTGATAATTGATCTTTTTTTTTTAACTACAGGGGCTGCTAATATTAAAGTGATTGAGTAAGGAATAGCGATGTGGTGATGTGGCATGCTTGAGAGTTTGACTTGGTTTTCCTTTTCTTTTTTAAGGACTTGTTGGGTACTAATATTAAAGTAATTGAGTTTTTTTGGTTGTTTTGTTGCCGCTGTTTTGGCTGTTCTTGCCGCTGTTTGGCTGTTTTGCCGCTGTGTTGTTATTTATCTTTTAGCCAGCTAGGATAGAAATTTCTGATAATTGATCTTTTTTTAACTACAGGGGCTGCTAATATTAAAGTGATTGAGTAAGGAATTTGACTTGGTTTTCGGACTTGTTGGGTACTAATATTAAAGATTGAGTTTTTTTGGTTGTTTTGTTGCCGCTGTTTTGGCTGTTCTTGCCGCTGTTTGGCTGTTTTGCCGCTGTGTTGTTATTTATCTTTTAGCCAGCTAGGATAGAAATTTCTGATAATTGATCTTTTTTTAACTACAGGGGCTGCTAATATTAAAGTTTGACTGTGGTGATTTTGAGAGTTTGACTTGGTTTTCCTTTTCTTTTCTGCGGACTTGTTGGGTACTAATATTAAAGTAATTGAAATTTTTTTGCCTGTTTTGTTGCCGCTGTTTGGTTGTTTTGCCGCTATGTTGGCAACTTTTGTTTCTTTTTCACGGCACCCTTCCACTCGTTATGACTTGATTGTCATTTTGAGTATAAATTTTTTGGTGCCGGGACCCGCTTTTGTATAGCTTGGTTAAAGTCAATATATTCTTACCTTACAAAAAAAAAAAATTTGGATTTCCACTTTCATATTAATTTAAAATTTTTACTCATTATTGAAAAATGAAATAGTCAATACTCACTTTTCAAAAACAAATTTGCAAATTAACCGTGGAACTTCATTTTATTGGTAAAGAAAGCAATTTCACATCTATAATTCTAGCATTAAAAGCAATATTATAATTTCCAACGTCATATATAAGCATGTCTTGTATTAGTATACGAAACCCATTTGTTTAACCGATAAGACAATGCTGCAACTTCCTAATTTAATTTGCTATACTTTTAACGGTCGGTGGCTTTACATAATAAAAATAAAAGCTATTGTGACGATGAATCCGGCGATTTATATTATTCATCTAGTAATTGCTAGTAATTTTTGTGGAGATTTACAAGACCAATCCTCACCTAATTTTTTGCATCAAATTATGTGAATTGGATATTTTGTGTTAACCAACCATTGGATCTTAAACCTTTATTAATAAGGTTTTCATAATTAATTAGTAAAATACTCTAAAACTCTCACGAAACAAATACATCATGAGAGGTATTGAAATTGATCGTGTTCATTTTGTCATCATACCCCATGCATTGTAGAGGCTCTCGTTCTAGTTTTCCCATAAAAACAAGGGCTCCAATGGCAAACCACGGTTCAATACGGCCTAAAAATATGGTTCCGTAGGGGTTTGTCCTCTTCTTTTCTGGTTGAGCGATCGACAGGTTCGGGCTAATTTTCGTGCACCTCAAGCTGTCCATCTCCCAGGAAGTTTTGAGTGCATTCCGTTGTATTCGGAATTTCGCTCCTAAAATATTCCCGACAAGACAAAAACCCAAAATCATAACAAAAAAAAATATAAACTCTCGCACTATCTAAGCCGACGCTTTGTGGGTATGTAGTTATTTCAGTTGCCTAAGGTCATGGAAGGTTTTTTGATTATTTATCTCTGGGTGAGTCACTGTCATGTCATCATCTAAATATTTTATTGTTTTGGTCAAGACATGGATGATTAATTAAAGTTAGCGGGCCAACCTCTATTGTGCCGTGCCCACATGCTAATACCATAAAGTACTTTGGCATGACATTCTCCTTTTCTTAATAAAATGAAAAAAAAGAAGAAAAAAGATTGGTTTGGTTAAAAAGTTCAATAGCAAATACATGTTCTATCCAACTTCCTTGGTCGGCTAAAATTGAAATCAATTTGCAACTAAGAGCTCAAAATTAGGTCAGATTCGGATAAATTGGATGTGACGAGATTGAATATTCAGCCCCAATTTCTATTACCAGCACCTGAAGATTAGATTTCATCGACTTATGTCTCAGCAAATCAAATTGCCTTTGTACTCTCTATAGTTAAGTTGTTCAGTAAAAGAAAGCATAAATTGACAAATTTATTAAAGTATGCCAAACGACAGGATCGCCGCTAAATTTGCCCGTTAAGGTGAGAAATAACAAGAAGGAGAAAATGAGGGCATTGGTTGCACAAAACTTGAATATGAGCGTCTTAAAGAGCCTTTATCGATACCATGGACTTTAAATAAATTAAGTATAGTAATACTGTTAGTTCGTGATTAAGAGTGCGTTTGTTTGAGGAAAGTGTTTTTCAGGAATTGATTTTCTAGATTTTGCCGAATATAACTTGTAAACCAAAAACACTTTCAGATCAATGAAAACATTCACGCATAAATTTAGGTAGTGAATTCATAAATTTAAAGAAGTGAAAACACTTTCCGAAATTGCTCATATTGAATATTTTAATATTTAATTTTTATTTAATTTTTAATTTTATGGTGGCACCATTGGTTCAAGATTAAGGATGCGTTTGTTTGGAGAAAGTGTATTTGGGGAATTAATTTTCCATATTCACTCGTTTAGTTCATGGAAAATGACTGGTGAATCAAAAACACTTATCATTCAATGAAAATATTCATGCATAAATTTAGGTAGTGAATTCTTAAATCTAAAGAATTAAAAACACTTTTCGAACTTGCTCATTTAGAATATTTTAATATTTAATGTTTTTATTTAATTTTTAATTTTCATCTTCTCTTTCTTTTTTCATTTTCCTTCTTATTCTTCGGCAAGTTGCCAACCATGGTGAAGGCTAGCGACCAACTAAAGGTGAGCTTGAGTCTAGCTTGAGGCTAGTGAGGCTTGAGCTCGTCAATTTAGCGAGACTCAAGATTGTCAACTTTGGGTGAGCTTGACCTTGCTGGCCCGTGCTTGTGACCAAAAATCGGTCGTCGCCAAGGCCTAGCAATTGGCAGAGGGGAAGAAAAAAGAAAAAGAGAAGAAACGAAAAAAAATTATTTAAATTTAAAAATTTTTGTTTTGCCATGATATAAAGTTATGAGATTAAAAGCACTTTCCAAATGAGATCCAAACATCATAAAACATTGTTCGACACATATCAAAAAACAAAGGAAAACCATCCACTTTCTTGAAAAATGATTTCTTGGAAAGTATTTTCTTTTATCATGAAATTTCCCTCGAAATAAACGCATCCTTAGACTTCATTTGTTTTGTGGAAAAGGAATAATTTGAATAATATTTTCTTATAAATGATTACATGCATCACTTGAAATAATTAATCCAAGAAAAATATTTTCGTTATCAATAACAATTTATGTCTAGACATTGTCATAAACGTCGATTTTTTTTTCTATCATGTGTGAATGTGAATACACCACACAACGATGATGAAGTGATGTAACCAAATCATTATCATTATTAGCATATCCAGATTTTGTTAGGAGCGATCGGTTTTTGGTAGCTAGTTCCCACCTTAGAATCAAGAACCGGACTATAAGTAATTCCTAGTTTGTGAAATCGGGAAGCGGCCCACCTAGTCCCCTAGCTAACCCTAATAGGCTAGTGGCATCTTCTATATAGAATTTTTGTAAGGTTAATCAAACTAAGGCTTCAATTATCATGTGGAATATGTGAAATTGTTGGAAATTTTTTCCAAAATGTCATTTTCTAGGAAAATGACAACACTTTCCTATGTTTAACTAAAATTTGAAAATAAAATGGAAAATATTTTTCGTTGTTTGGTGTCAAAAGTCTGGTTTGATTTTTCTAAATAGACATATACCATTTGGACGCTAGTAACTTGCGCATGGGCAACTGAGAATCGCGTATAGGCACTAGAATCTTGGGTCTAGCCACAATAGAACCCAACCTAAGCACTGGGGATCAATGCATGAGCACTTTGGTCTCGTGCTTAGTCTTAATGGACCCGAGCATGGGCATGACCTGGGCACAACCTTTGTGCAGCCTAGCATGGCCTTTGTGGACTTGGGCCTTGCTGTTGGGGATCTGAGCTTGGGTATGGGATAACGTGTTCTACCTTTGTGGACCCTGACCTAAGTGCTATGGCTCTGGCCCACCTCGATGGACCCGGGTGTGGGCGTCGGAGACCCAAGTCTTAGCATTGAGGTTCTGGGCTCTGCCTTGATGGACTTGAGTAAGGGTGTTGGGATCCAGGCACAGGTACTAGGGCATCGGGGTCATGGGCACTAAGGTTACGACATTGGCCTCAATGGATCTAGGCTCGAGTGCTAGAGACTTGGTCTTGGATGTTGGGGACCTAGGAATTAGTATTGGGGTTTTCTTGTCGAAGCACAGTGTTTCAACCTTTTAGGCCCTGTGCTAATATTTAGTCTTATTTTGGAAAAAAAAGACTTGAATTTTAAAGAGAAAATTATTTTCCTAAATTTAAGCATAGGCTCTCCGTTGATTAGGAACGAATTTTCTATTGACTCATTTGCCTAAGTGAACCAAACGCCAAGAAATTGTTTTTTGGAAAACATCTTCCATGAAACAAATAAGGCCTAAAATGAAAATTCTGATGTTGCGTGAGGTAAGGATTTAGGAGAATTCATGATCCTTAACTAGACATTACCTTTAAGTCCATCATTTTTCCGACACTCGTTCGGTAAGGTTGCTATAGGTCCTGCACTGAGATTCAGACCGCTTGGTTCCATCCAATTCGTAGGTGGGTCTATAATCGCCTGTTCATGTTTTAGCCACAAATTGGAGTACAAAGACTACCTTGCATAATTATCAGTTTCAACACTAATAGATATATCCAAATAAAATATTCATTATTGACTCTCCAAAGCAAGAAGCACAGTGGACCTTCTCACAGTGCAATTTCCCGGGTAGACTACTCGGAGCCGGAGAGGGATTGAGTACTTATATGAGAGGGAGCGATGGATAAAGGGCGGCGTCGTGCAAGAGAGGTAGGGGGTGGTGTCAAGTCACGAGCGAGAGGAACTAAGGACAGTGAGGAGGGAGGAGTGAGAGGCGTGACTCGTGAGAATAAGAATAAGCGTTGTCATTATGAGTAAGAGGCATGACTAAGAGAGAGCGTCATGAGTGAGGTTGGGACTACGTGACATGTCAGTGAGGCTGCAAGAGGCATAACCGAGAGTTTGAGAGTGAGCATTGTGAGCGTGAAGGAGACGTAAGTAATGAAAGGGACAATTAGGATTTTCACTTTTCAATGTGATTGAGAGTAAACTATGACAAACGGATAATTATTAGGGATATGTGTATTAGAAGTTCTAAAATTTTAAAAAAGTGCAATTAAGTTTTAAAACTTATCATAAAAATATAATCAATTCTAAAACTTATCATAAAAATGCAATCTAAATCTTAAAACTTCCAAAAAGTACTATCAAAGAAAGGCCTTAATTTGATCAATTTGATATATTTTAGGATTTAATTACACTTTTTGAAAATTTTAGGACTCGATTACACTTTCATGATAAGTTTTAAGACTTAATTGTACCTTTTGAAAGTTTAGGGCTGAAATGTATTTTGTTAAAGAGTTTTACAAGTTTTAATATACTTCTCCCTAATTATTAATTAGGATTTTTAGTTTCATAATAATAAGAGTTAAAAAATATCAATTCGATCTGAATCGATGGATCTACACCTAAAACTAAAAATTTGATCAATATTTATCGATTTTAATTTTTAGGAATCGAGAATCGAGTTGGCTCTCGAAAGAATCAATTTGAAAACCGGTCGGTTCAATTCAGTTTTCATTTCCTGGCACCATTCAGTGTATTTCACTATGCATCAAGACCTCATCATGTCTCACCATGTCCTTTTCATTAATACCCTTATTTAGCACGACAAAGCAAATGATGCGGACGAGGACAATGATGTATTGCCTGGGGCCCGCGGACCACATCAATGATGCCGTACCCCATGTGCACTTGGAGTCTGTCCTTCCCCAGATCCTCACTCCACCGCATAACCATCCCCCCTCCCGACTCCAAAATTTCCTTATTTAGCAATATCCTGAAAAACAAAGGAATAATCGTTTGATTTCCGATGATGTCGCTCTATCTACTGAAATATCTCTCCCCTCCACTTACCGATCTTCCCTATCTCCAAAAAGAAAATTATAAAAAATCAAAAAAAGAAAATATATTCAAAAGTAGCTTAAAAGCCTCCTTAACCACCTTGATCGGATTACGAGATATAATCATAAAACAAGACCCACGTTTCTTTTTATCTTCACTAATCAAAAGGAATCTTGTTAATGGATGCTCCATTCAATTATCGATTGCCTCGAATCATCTGACATATTCGGATAAGGTAATTGTCAAATTGCCAGCATATCGACTTTCTACCTAGCCTTGAAGAGATCCCATAACACAATTTCAAGTCACCAAAAGGGAGTTATGTAAAAGGTTGATACGATGTGGTACTCTGACGTTGTCTTAGCGTACGACAATAAATTTTTCCTAATCATATATTATCTTAATACCGTGGTTCAATAATGTTGCTTGGGTTACAACACATCTAATCTGACCGTGATATAGGACATACCACCTCCCCGAGTTCAACTTCCAGCTCAAGCTCCAGCTCCAGCTCGAATTCTCAGTTTCTTTTTCTTTCCTTGAGTAGCATGAGATTTCCCCAGATCCGCCGCTACATCTATTACTGTAAATGATGCATGCGGAAACTCCATGGCAGCCTCTGCATCATCTGACCAAGAAACCTTCTGATGCTGCAAGCGTGCGCAGAGCGCATGTCAGTCCACGCGACGAGGCCGTACTTCGTCTTCTTCTTCGGGCCGTGTGAGTAACTGAAGGCCGCAGCATTTGCTGGTTCCGGAAGACTTGGGGGGAGGAGGAGGAGGAGGAGGGGGACCGACTGTTGCGGTTGTCTGTGTTGGCTGCAGCATATGAAGAAGCTCAAGAGCATGGAGGGGGAAGAAGAAGAAGCCGCCGCCGCCGCCGCCGCCGACCGACCCAACAACCCTTTCGATGCCCTCACCGAAGAGATCATCCACCTCATCCTCGACCGCCTCGGCGACGACGACCCTCTTGCCCACAAGTCCTTCTCCCTCGCCTGTAAGTCCTTCCTCTCCGCCGAGTCTCGCCACCGCAGGTCCCTCAGGCCCCGGTGCTCCGACCTCCTCCCTCTGATCCCTCGCCGCTACCCCTTAATCTCGCGGCTCGATCTCTCGCTCTGTCCCCGCGTCGACGACGAGGCGCTGGCCACGCTCGCTCGCTCCTGGAGCTCCACCCTCAGATCCGTGGATCTGTCCCGGTCCAGGTTCTTCGGCCACGCGGGGCTGTCGAGCCTGGTCGCGAATTGCGCCGGCCTGGTCGAGGTCGACCTGTCGAACGCGACGGTGCTGACGGACGCGGCGGCCAAGGCGATCGCCGAGGCCAAGAACCTGGAGAGGCTGAGGATGGGGAGGTGCAAGCTGATCACGGACATGGGGGTCGGGTGCATCGCTGTCGGGTGCAGGAAGCTGACCTTGCTCTGCTTGAAGTGGTGTTTGCGGGTCAGCGATCTGGGAGTCGGGTTGATTGCGATGAAGTGCGCGGACATGCGGAGTTTGGATCTATCTTACTTGCCGGTAAATGCTTCTTCTCCGTTCTGTGATTACATTGGTGTCCTGTCCGACGGCCGGCACATAGACTGGTAACTTCCAATTTCGGCGACCAATCATGTAAACATTTGTACGGAGATGGAGCCCGCTTGTGGAATGTTTTTCTTCTACCGTCTTGCAGTGTGTAGAAATTCAATTTGAGCATCTTTAGCGCCGGCTTCTTCATTGGTCGATTGACTAGTTGGAAGAACTATTGCGGCTATTGCGGTCGAACCGGTTCCGAAATAGAAATTGGCAAACCTTAGCAAGAGCTTTCACAATGGACCTAGATTGACTGTGTTCGCAGGGTCATTTTGGTGTGTACCATGACTTTAATTGCCTTGCTTGCAGCTGTTTCATCTTTGCCTTTTCAAATTTAGGAGTGAGTGCGTTAATGGTTAATCTAGAGGTGGTTGTTCTTCGTATTCAACTTTTACTGAAATGAATTTTGTTGGGTCTGCTAACCACAAATTTCTTTCTTGTTGGGGATATTAGATCACAGAGAAGTCTCTGCAGCGTGTCTTGAAACTACGAAATTTAGAAGAGTTGATTCTTGAAGGATGTCCTGGTATACATGATGATGGACTTGCTACCCTCAAAGAGAGTTGCCCATCACTGAAGGTATGCTCACGGTTTCTGAAGTCTGTACAAGCTGCTATGTTTCAAAACTTTCCTCTGAAGAATGCTATTTCTATCTAAGTTGATTCAAAGTTTTCTCTAACTACATTAGCGCAAAGAACTAGGTGAATAGTTGGGCAGCTGAAGTATAAAAAGATCTGGCTTTTCCATGTCCAACTAACTATTCTTGAAAATTGGCATTTGCACAGGTACTTAATCTGTCAAACTGCCAGAATGTGAGTTATGTAGGTTTGTCTTCCTTGACGAGTGAAGCTCAGTGTCTGCAGCAGCTTATCTTATCCTATGGTTCTCCTGTAAGTTCTGAGCACCTTGTGCTATCGTGTTGTATTTGACATGCTTCCTTTGGTTCAAACTTCTTCTTCGTGCTGGTTCAGGTGACTGCTGACCTAGGAAAGAGTCTGCACAAGTTTTCGGGTCTGCAAGTGGTTCGACTGGATGCTTGTATGGTTACATGTTCTGGGATGAAAGCAATGGTGAACTGGAGCGCACGCCTGAAGGAGCTAAGCTTAAGCAAGTGCGTGGGGGTAACAGATGATTGTCTCTCCTTACTTGTGCAAACCCAAAGAGAATTGAGGAAGCTAGACATCACATGCTGCCGGAAGATAACATATGCCTCGATAAATAGCATAACAAGTTCATGCTCCTTCCTCTGCTCTCTCAGGATGGAATTATGTACCCTGGTATCAACAGATGCATATCTCTTGATTGGTCAGCGTTGTCAAAATTTGGAGGAACTTGATCTTACAGATAATGACATCGATGATGAAGGTTTTGTACTGGACTTGATCCTTCTGTGCAAATTTACTTCAGTAAGAGCAAAAGCCTGACATTTCCTGATTATTGCAGTGCTAATGTCCATATCAAGATGCTCCAAACTTAGGATTTTAAAACTGGGCGTTTGCTCGAAGGTCACTGATGATGGGCTTAAACATATTGGAAGACACTGCTTGAGTCTTACAGAGCTTGATCTGTACAGGTTTGTACAGCATTCATTATGTAATGCTTTTACACTGTTTAGTTTAGACAGCAGAGGAGACGCAGGTGCTTTGTCATGTCACTCGCATTGATTCATTGCTATTCACTTGCTTCAGTATGTCACCTTTACCATGAAATGATTAGGGAGAAAATAATAACGACGAAACGGAGGAACCAGAAAAATTGGATCTCAAAGAGAGAACGTAGTGAATATGTAGTCAAATTTTCTCTTGCTCATGTTTCACCTGCCAACCTACGAGTAGGAAAGTACAAATATCATACACGTTCCTTCATAATGACTCAGTAACTTGGTTTGTCGTGTTAAGGAAAAATTATGAACAAGTGGTACTTATAATTTGAACTTAACAGACACAAACTATAGTTTGAACTTAGCAAACAGAAATATGGCTGCTAGAATTTTTCTATCTAGGAGAGCTTTTCTTTATAATGCTATGTCGTTTTCTGGATTTATTCTCATCGATTTTTCTTTGTTAGGTCTATGGGAATAACTGATGCTGGCATTGCCGAAATTGCTCTTGGTTGTCCAGCACTCGAAATGATTAACATGGCTTACAATGAAAATGTCACAGACGCCGCACTGATATCATTGTCTAAATGTCCAAGGCTAAAAGCTCTCGAAATTCGAGGATGTCCTTATGTATCATCAATTGGTCTGTCAGCTATTGCTAGAGGATGCAGGCGTCTTACCCTCCTCGACATAAAGAAGTGCTACAATATCAATGATAATGGAATGCTTTCACTGGCCCAATTTTCCCCAAATCTCAGACAGGTGCTCATCTTTTTTGTTTCTCTTATTTGAAAAGCAGCCAATGTTGATGCCTGTGGTGTACTGATAGGATTCATCGGTCTCATCATTTTGCAGATAAATTTGTCATACTGCTCAGTCACTGATGTAGGGCTCCTAGCACTGGCCAGCATCAATTGCCTGGAGATCATGACTATCTTGCATGTGGCAGGATTGACACAAAGTGGTCTCACAGCTGCTCTGTTGGCTTGTAGATGTTTAATGAAAGTTAAGCTTCACACGTCCTTTAAATCCTCATTTCCCGAGTCTCTTATCAGTTACATCGAAGCCCGCGGGTGTGTCTTTCAGTGGAGAGACAAAGTGCGCCAGGTATCATTTCCCCCTCTTTTATTTTCGGTTGTCTTGTGGTTTATCAATTTTACATTACTCATTCTTTACATATGTCACCGTCACTTGCAAAGAGCAATGCCAGAGCCTCTCGCTTTCTTTCTTGTTCCTCTCTCTGAATGTGATAAGTTAGCCAGGAAGATGAAGCCAGTGATGGAATGAGGACAAGATTTATTTAGAGCCTCAACAATGTATTGCATGTGCTGCTTGCGCATCAACGTGGGTCCGATATAAGTTACCAGCACCGATTACTCTTTTCTTTTCACTATGGTCAGAGAATTGGCATACTGTGCTTTAAGCGAGAATAAAAAGCAGAGAGAAGCAAAATATGTGAGAACATTTCTTACCACTACATGAAGAAAACAATAACACGTTGTAATGGCTCGAAGGTATGCTGAAGCTGTTGATCTGCTTGGACAGGTGGAAATGGATCCGAAGGGGTGGAAGCTCCATATGTCGAAGAGTCCTTACGGCGCTTGAAAGACTTTTAGTTGGCTTCTCCTTTTTGAAGTGTATGCCTCTGTCGTCCGAGGGAGGAACACGATGGAGTTCGTGTGTGGTGCGTGCACGCTATGAAAGTTTTATTTGCGGAGGAAACTCTTCATTCTTGATGCTTATGCTCCCAGATTTTTCACTTGACTATGATCCTTTGTCTGGTAGTTGTCGCTCTGATTGAGCTCCAAAAATTTCGGGTATCGAACTTGCTTTTCCCTTTACAACCAAAAAAAAAAAACACTTCCTTTCACTCAAAGGATGGAGTATCAAACCACCCAAAAATCAATTTCCAAAATTCTCTATTGAAAGCACTCTTTGCATTATCATCGCTAACCGAGGAATTGAAAAGAATAGGAAGGAGAGCAGTGAGCAATCGCAGTCCAGTGAGTTGTAAATCTTTTATAAGTAAAACAAGTAGCTACTATGCACGTATACAAAGCTGTTATATCGCAGTGGTTCATCCATGATGGGGTGTGTTTAAGAGGCATCGATTTGTCTTGATGAGATGTGATTGAGAGACATCTCTTCAAGAGGTATGGAGAGTTATCTATTAAGGGGAAGTTAAATAACTTCCCAATGATAACTTCCCTATGACCAAAAAAATCACTTCCCCTGGAGACTATAGATAAGAGATAGAAAAGAATGTTCAGAAAAGAGAACGTTCTGTCTCTCTCTCGCCATCAATGAACAACACAAAAAAGGCTTCTGTTTACACTTTGAGAAAACAATCGTCATTAACACTTTTTTAGTGATTATATTTGGACATCGAAAAGTCGTAGATTCGTCCATTGTGCGCTAGTGATTCAACGTATATTTCTGGGTAATTGTTTTTGTTGTGTATTGAAAGGTTAGTCATTTATTCCGTTGACTTTTAAGCAAGCTTACATTCGAAAGGAAGATCTTTCGAAACACCAGAAGACCCATAACTTGACTGACCCAAAAATAAGCCGAAAATTATCAAAATTTGATTCAAAAGTCGCTGGTCATGCACTATTCATTACTTGTGGCCAACTTCAAAATTATGTTTTAGACAAACCGTAAATCGAAATCAAGTTTTGTGAGATCCTATGACTCCACATCATCCTAAATTATCAATTCTATATATATACGTAGCCAGACTATCACTCAATTGAACCTCAGCTCAAAATCGACTTAACCTCGAATTTGTGTCCTAACTTCAAATAACGAATGAAGGGCGCAATCACTTATTGAATATTACGAATTGGAGTTGAATCAACTTGATGTGGTCCTAGTGAAACAGAAGTCTCTTCTTTCTTCCTTTCTCTGCTTTCTTTTCTTTTCTTTTCTTTTTCTTTCCTTCTCTTTTTCCCTTCAGTTTCGTGCGTGCTCTTTCGTGGCTAAACGCCCACCTTTTCTTTTTCTTCTTCCTTTTTTTTTCGTTTTTTTTCTTCTTATCTCTTTGACCTTTGACTTGGTAAAACAAAATCCAAATATTACAATGACTGCTCTACAATGTTCGCATCATCCAAATATTACAGGACAGCGCGATCAGATGAGAACATGGTCTTCGACACCGTCCTAAAGATCTCTCCCAACTTTATATGGCCAAGCAAAGGGAAAGGCATGCAAAGAATCGCTTGAATGAGTAAAACTTCATAAAAGCACATCTAGACAACCACATCATGTTCAGAACTACTATAACAAGTATATCAATGAGGTGCATGGAAAATTTAACGTCTGTTTTTTCCTCCTCGACTTTAATATCATTGTCACATCCTTGTTATTATCTGCACCTGCATAAATATGTATGGGTGAAAAGGACGTGTATAATTACAAACTTGATGTTCGAGGAAGCGTGCCTTCTTCTCTTGCTCACGCCTTAGAGAACTAATTTAGGTAAGACAAACCCTACCACAACGGACTTATTTTTGCCCACTCGTTAAATCCATACCTCTTCGTCCTCCCAGGATAGCAACAAGCACGATCAAGCTGTCCCTCTCCCTGTCCCAGTCCCCTTCTCTCTCTCTCTCGTGAAGTTTTTCATGGTCTTCTCTTTTGCGACCCAATCCATCTTGTTGTGATTTCGCTCGAAAATGGCGAAAATCAACGAGCTTGAGAAGGAGGCGGTGACGACGATAGGGGTGGTGTCGGGCCCATTCCAGCCTGAGTACCTGGTGTGTCAGCAGATGCACCACATGATTAATTCACGGGGCTATTGGTTCTCTGATCCGTTCGACTCCTCCTTGCCCAACCTTGCGTTCCAGATCATCTTGATCTTCTTGACCACCCGGCTCCTCCTCTTCTTCCTCAAACCTCTCCGCATGAATCTCTTAATGGGTCACATTCTGGTAATCTCCCTCCCTGATATTCGGTGAAACTTTGGAACAGAAAAATTATTGCATATGCAACAAATGTAACAGATTGATGCAATATATTGTGGGTTTGCAGTCAGTTATGTCTTTTCATACATAATCCTTCGCTACATGTGTGGAATGTATCCTGACGTTGTATGTGGAAGCTCCTGTTTGGTCGATGACGGATAGAATTATTGATCTTGTTTTTTTCTAATAGTTCTCTTCGATGCAACCAGACAGGAATAATCATCGGTCCGGCTGTTTTAGGTCGCAACACGACATACTTTCAGAAAGTGTTCCCGCCAGGCAGCTTAGTTGTCCTGATGACATTAGCATATGTAGGGTTCATGATCCACCTCTTCACCATCGGCATACAAGTCGACCCCCGTGTGATGATTAAGACCGGGAAGAGTGCTGCCTTCATCGGGTCCGTATGCTTCCTCTTGCCTTTTGCCTTGGGCTTGCTCACCTTCTACATGGTCGACAGCTTCGGCAACTTTGATGCCCACTTGAGGCAGTCTATGTCTATGATCATCGTCATCAATTCTGTCTCCACCTTCCCTGTCATCACCTCCCTCCTCGCCGACCTGCAGATCTTGAACTCGGAGGTCGGCCGGATGGCCACGCATGTGTCGCTGGTGTGCGACATGTGGTCATGGAGTGCGTCGCTGGTGACCAATGCCGTCAACTTGGCCATATGGAACTCCAAGATGGACTCCATGTGGTCAGTGGTTTTCACGATCGCGTTCGTCGCGGTCATTGCCTTCGTCATTCGCCCCATTTTGAGGTGGTCAAACGAACGTGCACAGGTAGGCCTATCAATTTTTGGTCACGTGTCCAACCACTGAGTATAAATTAGGACATTATAAATTCTGTTCAATGTGCCAGAATATTGATTAACCGCGTCATTTTCGAATAAATGAATTTCCGTTCTCATTAACATGTCGATTCGCTTAAAAACGTGGTGCCCTTACAAGCAGGAAGGGGATGAGGAGGAGGCGCAATTCTGCTGGTTAATGGCAATCCTGTTGTGTTGTGGGCTATTGTCGGAGATTCTCGGCCAACACTCGGGCTTTGGTGCATTTATGATGGGGTTTGTATTGCCGAACGGACCGCCCCTGGGAACGACCTTAGTGCCAAAGCTGGAGACCATCTCCAGCGTGGTGCTGGTGCCGGCTTTCATGGCCACGAGCGGGCTCCGAGTCCATTTAGAGAGCATGAATGGAACATCCTCAGTTTTCATAGAGCTTATCATAATGATTGGATATGTCGGCAAGTTCTGCGGGACGCTCTTGTCGGCCATCTGCTGCGGCATGCCGTTCTGGGACGCCATCCCTCTGGGCCTCATCATGTGCTGCAAAGGCATTATCGAGATTGCCATTTTGGTCGTGTTATACGATAGGAAGGTACTCTTCAGTACCACATGCGATTTGATAAATGGATTCTTACACAGATGACTGACTGCTGCAATGTTGTAGTTACACAAGCCATCTTTACTACCTTTGATTTGGGTAGCTGGGTTAAATCTTATAACTATAGCAGTCTAACTCAATAAGCGGATGTAGATGAATGTAAACAGAAAATTTACACGGTTTTTGTAGCAAAATGAATCCTTGAACCCTACATATGTCTGCTAATGTCATAGGACAAATGCTAGTGTCATCAGGACATATTTGCTTTTGGTATTCATCATGTTGAGGAAATTGATCTATATATTCAATGTCAATTTGTATGTCCCAGATCATAAATGGTCAGGTTTACAGTCATCTACTCCTCACTATGCTTGTTGTGACTGCATTGGCAAGGCCCATCATCGCCTACCTGTATGATCCATCCAGGAGATATATGGTCGAAGGAAGGAAAACCTTGCAAGAATGGAAGGAAGGGGTCAAGATGCAATTCCTGGTGTGTCTCCACAATGAAGACCATGTTCCCACCATCATGAACCTCCTCGAAGCCTCCCACCCCACTCCCCATAGCCCTCTTGCCGTCTTCGTCTTGCACTTGCGAGAGCTCAAGGGCCACTCCACCTCGGTGCTCATTCCCCATCACCAGTTCCACAAGGCCTCCTCCAAGGCAACCAGCTACAACCACGCCATCAACGTGTTCCAGTACTACGAGGAGCACAACAGTGGGAGCGTCGTTGTGCAGCACTTAACTGCCATCTCGCCCTATTCAAGCATCCACAACGACATCTGCACGCTCGCCTCAGACAAGAGGACCGACCTCGTCATAGTGCCCTTCCACAAGACGTGGGCCATAGATGGGTCCATGGAGTCGACCGAGCACTCAATCAGGAATGTGAACAAGAATGTTATGAATAAGGCACCCTGCTCCGTTGGAGTCCTCATCGACCGGGGCCCCTTGACAAGCAACCAGCACGTGCTGATGAGTGAGTCAGAGCCGTATCGGATAGCCATGCTCTTCTTGGGTGGTGCGGACGATCGTGAGGCGCTCGCTTACTGTATGCGCATGGTCGAGCATCCGAAGGTCGATCTAACAATAGCCCGGGTCAAGAACGATGACTACCTGAGTGGAGAGGAAAGCGATCTTGATCAAGAACTGATAGACTATATCCGGGCTAGTTTAGGCAAGAGAAAAGTAAAGTACATAGAGGAGATGGCAATGGATGGGGTGGGGACTACGCGGGTGATCTGCTCGTTCGAGGACGCGATTGACCTGTTGATCGTAGGCAAGCATCATGATCCCTTGTCTCCGCTTATCTCGGGTTTGACTGAGTGGAACGAGTACCCGGAATTGGGGGTCATTGGCGACATGCTAGCGACTTCCGATTTCCAGTTCTCCGTCTTAATAGTGCAGCAGGCGCCTGTGGGGCTCAACCTGTCTTTGGAGACGAGTGGACCTGAGAGTCACGGCCTTCCCCTGTACTAATTCACTGCGGGCAAGGAAATTGAACACAGAGATCGGACGAAAGTTACACGAGCATCCTGCTGGATGAACATAACTAAACCTATCTTGCTTGCAGTGGAGTCGACACGGAGCAGCCTTGCGGTTGCTCCATTGGCATTGTAGATGTTTTCTTAAATGAAGTTCAAGCTAAATGCCTTCGACAGTGCTGAATTCTGTAGCGTGTTGTTAGAGAACCATCTCCGGAATGGTCTCGTTCCTAGATTGGAATATGCTTATCATTCGGAGCTGACAGGCGGTTACAAACCCAAAAGAATTGGAATAAGCTGATGCATTTCTTGAGCGAGTCCCCAAGATCCTTTAACCCAAAAGAATTGGAATAAGCTGATGCATTTGTTGAACGAGTCCCGAAGATCCTTTAATACCTTCCCGTAGAATTTTGGAATTCTAATACAATGTTTATAATTTGGATGTGCGCAAAAGCATGATTTTGATATCGATCATGGTTTGTAATTTGATACGTGCAAGTGTGTGTAGGACACATTTGGTAGAAGATGGACAAGGGAACGGGGTAGGATAATTTAAGGATAAAGACTGCAGGATATAGTTTGACTAGTTGATGGAAATAGGCAGCACAAGATGTTTTGGTGATGGAGTGATTCATGGTATAGAAACTATTTTAGTTCTACTCTACGCACGGTGGAAGTCTAGACCTCACACACCAAATGAATGAACTACAAGCCTATTTATAGGCAATTACAACCGACTTAGCCACCACCCTAGACAGCTAGACCGTTGATAAATTGTTGATGTTTGTTTTTGACAGAGAAACCTTCTTCAACTTGGCTTCTTTTTCTCTTGCACCGACTTAGATAGTGAAAGGGCTAGTAAATACATCTAGAGGGGGGGTGAATAGGTGTTAACAAAATTTTTCGCAAAGTTTAATAGAAGTAATTTGCTTATAGAAAATCACAGACGAGTTCAGACTTTAGCGATTAGATAAACTTTAAACAAAATAAAGAAGTTTAAGCTTAAACAGTTAATCAAGGCTACGAATTGAAATAAATGAGTTGAGGGAAGAGAAAAAGAACATAAGATTTGTAACATCCTGAATTTTCAGTACTGTTTTCAATTGAATAAATCGGGCCTTTCATTGATACATCTATAATGCTATTTTTAGAGTCGATCACTCGTGAGATAACTAGACTATCTGGGAAAGTCATTAAGAGATTTTAATGCAATGGACTTGAGAATTCGACTAGAAGTAGACTGCTCGACCATGTTAGTCTGCAAGGGTCATTACGGTATTGTCAAAATCGATCAGAAATCAGGGATAGGTCGATTCGACTGAGATGTGTGATCAAAGTGTGGGTAATTCCACCTGATTGCAAAATTCTCGTCGATCGGTACTAGACCGATTTTCTGTCGTTTTGGGTACCCTGTGCTCGTAATTGAAACCTTGAGATTTTCACGACCACCGAGAGTTGCCAATGTGTCGAATTGGTACATTGTGGCTCGAAGAAAATTGACTATGGGTCATTTGCACTAAAAATTTCTGAAAACTACTTGGTAGCCTAGGCCACGCTAAAAACGCGCCTGAGTGAAATCAACTGCAAATTTGAATCCGATTTCAGAAATTGAAGATTCTGTCATGTCACAATAAATTCTAGGAGCGTCAACTCAGTCTCAGAAGATTTTTCTGCAATCCAAGACTTTTTGGGAAAAAGTCGGCATATGACCGTTTTTGTTCAGAAAAAGACAGAGACCATTTTTTATTGTGAAATTGGGATGCAAGATGGTACAAGGGATAAGGAAAAATACTAGATTGAGTATTGACTCGACCATAGGATTTGTTGAGGTCGAATTGGATTGAATTAAGCACGAACGGGTGTCCAATTGAAGCCTTTTGCTTGGAATTTCGTATGCCTTCACCACCCTCAACATTTGGACCTAGATGGAGGCCTTGTTGGCTAAAGGAGGGCCAAGGGACCATACTTGGCCAAGGAAGAGTCAAGGGGACAAAGCATTGGAAGAATTGGCCAAGGAGACCCCACCAAAGCCAAGCTTGTCCCTCACTCCATCTCTCTCTTCCTCTCCAAGCCAATTGGCCAGCCTTCCTCTCCCTCCATCCTTGCTTTTTGAAGACCACCAGCAACCAAGGAAGTCGCCGGAGTAGCCACACCACCGCCAGACCATTTTCCCCCTTTGTTTTCTCTTCTGTCGGTTTCTGCTCCAGTTGACCTTTCGCCAAAGATCTAAGTTGAAAGTGGTCTTCCCGGACGAATTAGCCAACGATCCACCCATCATTGTGACTAGCACATCCAGACCGTTCCAAAGAGCCCGACCTCGCCCTGAACGGAGCCTATTACACCCCGAACCCCGAGCGCATGCCCATCCCTCTCTAGTTGATAATATTTTGCAACTTCCTAGGACGAGTCGCCGACTCTTTTCTTTTATTGCACATGCGGAAGCGAAAATAAATCCCCTGACAATAATCATCTCGGGATAGAAAAGCAGGACATCAATTCACAAAGCACACTTTTATAAACCACGAGATTTAGGTAAAAAACGAGTCTAGTCAAAAGCCTACAAAAAGGTCAACTCTCAAAAGAGGCTGTCCTATGACATACTAATAGGACACATCCGCCGATCCTCCATACTCCTCCTCCTCAGACTTCGAGGCCTTGGTCCTCCACGACCACCTTTTAAGGACCTGAAAATGGTTATTCAATAATCAGTGAGACAATGTCTCAGCAAGTCCACGCTCTAAACCCCGATTAGGAGGGTAATACGCCAAGAGGTGTTCTAATCACTCAATCACACATTTAGCATAGATGACTTACCTCGCCTCAGTTCCACCCTGTAGGTTAGCATAGTTTATACACATTTTTGCATAAAATCGATGCACGCAATAATTGAAACACATTACTCAACTCAATAAATCACAGGGGTCTTGATTATAGGGCTAAATTGTTATGACACGTCCTATTCCATGTCACACAATTTTGTCCCATAATCCGGCGCATTTATTTCACTCAACACGCATTCCAATTGATAATTGAGCCACTCAAGGCATTGCCGACTTCCATGATCGGCAGTCTACTAGCGTAGCCAGACATCATCTCTTCCCCATTAAGCACAGCTGCATCTCAGTGTTGGCTTCCCGAAGGAGCATAGGTCCAGAATTTACTGCGACCCGCTACCCTCATGCATAGGTAACCCGAAAGTGGGATTTAGTAACGTCCGGCTTAAACGCTAGAACAGTTTCTCTTTAACCAACACACGATCAATCAATTTCAGCTCAGGACACCGTGCATTGCATTCAAATGCCTCAATTAAATTAGTGATCTTGGCCTGTTTTCTTCGTATTAAAAACATGGGATAAGTGTTCCAGAAGTCCTAAAACTTGTCACGAAAATGCATTTCAGTCCTAAAACTTGCAAAAAGTGCATTTAAGTCCTAAAACTTATCAAATTGTTTCAAACGAGTCCTAAAATCGACGCCGTTAGCCTTTTCCATTAAAAATGCTGACGTGGCATTCTAAATAATTTTTTATTTTCCGCGTGGATTTTTTAATTATTTTTTTATTCATTTTTAAAAAAATTAGATTTAAAAATTAAAAAATTTAGATTTATTCATTTTATCTTATTTTCACTAAAAACTAAAAAAAAAGTTCAAAATTTTATTTTTTTAAAAAAAATGAATACAAAATAATTAAAAAATACACGTGGAAATTAAAAAAATTATTTAAAATGCCACGTCAGCATTTTTAACGGAAAAGGCTAACGGCGTCGATTTTAGGACTCGTTTGAAACAATTTGACAAGTTTTAGGACTTAAATGCACTTTTTGCAAGTTTTAGGATCGAAATGCATTTTGACAAGTTTTTTTGCAGGACTTCTGGAACACTTATCCCTAAAAACATCTCAAAAATAGTCGTATGTGGGTATACGGTCAATTCGA
Organism: Eucalyptus guilfoylei; assembly: GCA_016097605.1. Taxonomy (NCBI): domain Eukaryota; kingdom Viridiplantae; phylum Streptophyta; class Magnoliopsida; order Myrtales; family Myrtaceae; genus Eucalyptus; species Eucalyptus guilfoylei. The sequence continues at coordinate 24,983,253 of CM027869.1, forward strand.
ACTAGAAAACGGATACCTTTCTTTTTCAAACCCCACTATTTGATATAGTACTTAAAATCCATTTTCGGTGTTAAAACCCGACACTCGGGATTTTCTGAATAAATAATGAATTTTATAAATTTTTGGAATAAATGTCCAAAAATCCAATCAACACTCAATTTTCACAATTTAACATCCAATTATATAAATTAACCACACCATTGAAATCAACATGAAATTCCGGTCACCGGTTATCTCGGTTTAATTTCCGGAAAAATAATTAATAATTAAAAAATTTCGAAATTAATTAATAAATACATTAAATATTTAAAAATGCTAACTTAGGCTAAATAATTATAATCTAACCACCTATTGAGCTAAATAAATTATTCTAAACATCCTAGCTATATAACCACACTAACTTAATTAACTATAATCTCTAACCACCTAATTCAATAATCTAACTAACCTAATTTAACTAACTAAACTAATAATTAAACTAATTACACTTAAATAAATCTAAACACCCCTTAAATTTCATTAGCCTATTAAGAAGAGTTTAGTGCATAAACTCATTGGTTTATTGTGGAAACCGGTTCACCGCGACGACGGCGCGACGGCGGCCGAAATCCGAATTTTCAATGGCGTCGGCGGACTTGGACCGGGCCTAATCTTGGCTCAACAAATCTCAGCCCAAATTGAGATTTGTTATTGCGTTGGACTAGGCTTGCTAGACTAATTCGCTCGGCCGTTGATGTGGCTGAAGACGGGCCCAACTGCTGGGCCTAAAATGCTAGAATCCATGGGCTAGCTTTGCTCAATTTCACACGGGTTGCTGTTGGGCTTCAAGAGGGGCTATTGATGGGCTTGCAACTGAAGACCACAGTTTCAAATGGGCTAGGTTGTGCGGAGACTGAGCTACGAAGAAGCAGCCTCGGGTTGGGCTGCTTCGCTGCCCATGTGCGACTCAATGGAGACGGTGGAGACATGGTTGGCAGCAGCTTCAACGCCGTGTGGAGGAAGAAATTTGGTGGGGATTTCTTCGATGGGGAACAGGGAAAGACGAAGCTGGCGTTGACCAGGGGAGGGTAGGCCGTGGATGCGTGGATGGCAGAGCTTCGGTGACTCCGAATTGAAGCAGCTGCTGGTATCTTCGGGCAGCTTGCTGGCGGGATGTAGGGAGTCGATGTCCGTGGCTTCTTGCTGGGGCTTGACTCGGTGGAAGAAGGAGGTGGACATGTGTGGGAGGCTGGCAGGGGGCGTGAGGCAGCTGGCGACGAAGAGAGGAGCAGCTGATGGCGTCGGTGGGGCTGCTCGCGTGCGGGGAAAATGAGCAAAGATGGAGAGGGATCGTGGACTTGGCTTTGGTGGGTGATGCTGCATGAATAATTGGACTGTGTCGTTGCAGGGGGATGGACTAAATGATGATGATGATGCGGTGGTCTTTGTGAATGGAGGGGAAAACAATTGGTGAGGAAAATGAAAGCGAGAATAGAAGCAAGCGGCCAGGGAAAAATGAAAACAAAACAGAAGCTAACCGGGGGAGTTGCTCGAGCGAAGAGACGGTGGGGGAGAAAAACTGTGCTCGAGAAGCCAAAGGAAGGCTGCCAAAGTTAAGATAAACATCAAATTTCATCATTTCATGGTCCTACCAACCCTCAAGATTATCTCCATGTCCCTCATTTCTTTCTTGCTTAATCTTCACCAATAATCCCATTTTGATGCCAAAAAATGCAGCCCTTTTCCTAATTCCGAATTTATTCAATCTTGGACTTCAATTTCTTTAACAAATTTTCCCAATTAACGTCCAAATTTTGATGAAGAAAAATCCCGTATAATTTTCTGTAAATCCCCAACACTCAAAAGCTCGGCTTGGAAGTCATTCGAATTTTCGTTAATTTTCCACGACGTCTAAATTGATTTTCCGTAAAAATCTCGGAATCTCCGAAAAATTTTCGGATGATGAGTCGACGTTCCTAAAATAAATCATGATATGACAGAACTTTCGATTTCTGAAATCGGGTTCAATTTCGCGATTAATTTCCATCTGACGCGATTTCAGCGTGACCTAGTCTACTGGGTAGCTTTTAGGAATTTTTGGTGCAATTGACTTGTGATCAATTTTTCTTGAGTCACAACGTATATCTTCGACACATTGACGACTTTCGATTGTCGTGAAAATCTCAAAGTTTCAAATACGAACACCAGGTATAGAAATGATAGAAAAATCGGTCTAGTGCCGTTCGACAAGAATTTTGCAATTATGTTAAATCACCCACGCACTAATCACATATCTCAATCGAATTGACCTATCTCCGGTCTATGATTGATTTTTGACGGTGCCGCAATGACCTTTGCAGATCGAGACGGTCGAGCAGTCGATTCCTAGTCGAATTCTCAAGTCCATTGCATTAAAATCCTTTAATGGCTTCTCCAGATAGTTTAGTTATCTCATGAGTGATTAGCTCAAAGAATGACACTATAGGCGCGTCGACGAAAGATCAATTTATTTAATTGAAAACTAAATCTGAAAATTAAGGCTGTCATAGAGCCATCGGCCGTCCTGTACGGCCGTCGCAAGCCGCAGGTTGTCGGTTCGTCGGTCCCCTGCCTGCCTGCATTGTTTCCCGTTTTTCGCAAGTTTCTCTCAATTCCGATCATTCCTTTGCCCATTCCAACCACCAGCACATCCCCCTTTGACCCGAGGAGCCATTGGTTGCCGACCACCCGCTCGTTGGAGCTTCGATCGGCCCATTTTTGCCGTTGAAGCCGCTGGTTTCCTCTCTGCAGTCCAGCAAGCAGAAGCAGTAGCCTAACCAACCTTGTTTCCTTGTGTTTGCAGCTCAAAACAAAAGGCTTACTTTGTGGATATCCAGCCACCTTCAAGACCCGTTTTGAGGTGGTCCCGAGCCTCGGTTGCTAGGCTTGCCTTGAGGAAGGTCGAGCACCGCGACATTCCCATCGTTTTACACCAAACCGCTCATTAAACAAGTGAGTTTTGCTCACTAATCCATACTTGGTAGGCTAATGATGTTTAGGGGTTGATTATATTTAATTAAGTGCAATTAGGTAAATAGATTAGATTAGAGTAATTAAATTAGAGACTTACTGATGCATGTTAGACAAATGGTTAGTGTAATTAGTAAGGAAATAGGTTATAGTATTTATTGAACGAATCTTGAAATTTTTTCGGGTCCGTCTCGGCGTCCAATTAGGCATTACGGGCCTAAATTGGATTTATTGCATTTATTTAATATTTTTCGTAATTAATTAATATTTTCCAGAAATTAGGCTGGGATAATCGACGACCAGAATTTTATGCTGAGTATGATGGTGTGATTTGTTTATTTATTTGAGCGTTGAATTGTGCTGAATTAAATTAATTATAATTTTAGGATTTTATTCATAATTTAATTAATTTTGGTAATTGATGGGAAAATTACCGATCATCGGTTTACAGCGTCAAAAATATGTTATGGGCTGTTGAAACTAGTGGGATTTATAGAAGTGAAATTATGGTATTTTGGTTAAGACCGACCGTGTACCTGCACACGATCATTTTTAATGGGTACTCTTAACCCGAGGAAAATAGGCCAAGATAATGCGTTAATTGAGAAATTTATTTGAGTAGTATAATGTTGTTGGCTGTGGGTGAATAGTCGTAATAGAATGACTATCGATAGTTAAGATGACTCATGTTGTGCGTGTTGTTGTTGGGTTAGATCAATGAAATTACCTATAAAGGTTGTGCTCGCTAAGCCGTAATTCAGCATTACCACCTAATCTAGGTTGTGCTCGCTGAGCCGTAATTCGGCACCACCACCGAACTTGAAATCGATTGTGCCGCTGAGCCGTAATTCAGCATTACCACCAAATTTGGAATCAATTGTGTCTGCTAAGCCGTAATTCAACATTAACCGCCGAAGAATTAGTAAGTCGTACCCGCTAAGTCATAATTTAGCATTACTGCCAAAGTTTTAGTAGGCCGTGCTCGTTGAGCCGTAATTTAGCGTTGAGGTTGAGTATTTGAGATGACCGTGTAGGCCGTGCTCGCTGAGCCGTAATTCAACATTGAATTTGAGTAAATGAGATGAGCCGACTAAGAAGGGGTCGAGATGACATGTAATTGACTAGGTCGATTGATCAATGATTTGATATGATGTTATGAATTGATTGAGTGATGTGATATAAGGCATATGTAAATAATGTTGATTTGCAAGATGGAACTGCGGCCAAGGGAAGTCCTTTAACTCATGTTGTGCTTAGGCAGACTCTAAGGCATATTGGCTTCCTAATCGGGTCTTAGGAGGTAGACCTTGCTGAGACGTTGTTTCACTGGTTATTGTATAACTATTTTCAAGCCCCTAGTTGAAAGTGGTGAGGAACTCGAGGCCTGAAGTTCAAAAGGCGAAGTCTGGAGAATTGGCGAGCATGTCTGACTTGCTAGTCCTAGGACATTCCCCTTTTGTTGAAAGTCGATTCCTTTTTGAAGGCTTATGTGTATAAACCTGTGTGTTTATAAAAAGGTCTTTTGTGAAAAATTGGTCATACTTTCCTATCTCATTGTTTTATTGCTGGAGATTATTTTATATGCTTTCGCATGCGTCTATTAAAAATGAAAGGGTCGGCGATGCATCTTAGGACGTCGCTATTAATCGACCAGGTGAGGAATGGGTGTGTGCCCGAGGATCGGGGCGTGACATCCCCGATTAAGTGCTATCAGAACAATGGTTAGGGATTGGAGTGATAAGATGTGTTGGACCATGGGATAGTTAGTAGGAATGACCTTTATTTCATGCTGGTGCATGTGATTGATAGCTAATTGATAGCTTGTTTGTGTAGGTCACTCAAATTCTAATATGGTATTAGAATTAGAAAACATGTTTCTATAAAGATCCTGTAGCATAAGTGATCAGGAGCTGAGGACTCCTAGTAAGAGGGTTGAAACCTCTGTGACTCGGGGTGGAACACTAATAAGAATCGGTGCCCGAGGCAGTTGTGGCAGAGCATTGGCTCAAGCCAGCGCAAGTGTAAGAGTACCGTTGTAGGCCGGTACTAGTGTAGCAGCATCGAGCGATCCTAAGTTCGACGGGATCGTTCAGGCGCTAGTGTCTTTGGAATTGGTTGAGCCAGCAAGCTCAAGACCGAGCCACCGCTATTGTCGCTGTCACTACCGTCGTTAGTGTTGCAATTGCTGTTGTTGCCACACCTACTGAGGTCTAGTGTGGAGATATGATCTGGGAGCGAGCCGTTACATCCGAGTCGAGGTACAGATCCAGTAGAGATGGAAACCAGTTTGGGAAGGAGCCCATGACCGGAAAAAGGTATTCTGTTCCGCCCAACTGGAAGGGTGGGATAGACAAGTAAGCACAAACTCAGAATGTTGTGTGTTGCGGAAGGCGATATGGATCGGCCCTGTGTCACTTTAGGATGGGTGCTTGTTCTGAGTGTGACCGATAGGGTCACTTGGTCAGAAATTGTCCCAGAAAGGTCGATGAACAATTAGAGAGAATGCTCTGCAGAACGCACTGTGGGGTATTTCGAACAGACCTCGGTGCAAGAAAGAGTGCCTGCTGTCATCCGACAAAAGATAGAGGACTCACCAGTTGTGTCCCGAATTTGTAGAAAGAAGCATGGATCAGTCCAGTATCCTAGTGTAACGAGAGCATGCTATAGATGTGGCTAGCATGGCCATCAGGGAGGGACTGTCAGTGTGAGTCCAAGGGAGCATAGACACCGACACCGTTACCATAGATGGGATGCCACTAGGATGGAGAAAGGGGCAGGAATAAAAACGACCATGCACCGATCAGAGGAAGAATGTTTTTGGGATGATTTTATCAAAGTAGCACAGCAAAGTTTTGGTTAAGTTCGTGGAACTTCAGTTTGTTGTATTAAAGCTGTAGAATGGGGATCATTGACTAAAGTTATACTTGACCAGTTGCTTGCGTATAATTTTGACGTCTTATACAAAATGAGTTGGCTCAAGGAGCCTCTCGTAGTGACGAATTGTTGTTGTAAAGTAACCCAGTTTAACCCGGTAATATGTGAAAGTTTCGAGTTTACAGGGAGTTAAGAAGGACTCTCGATTGCCCTAATCTCGTCACTTGTAGGTAACCCATTTGATAGACGGAGGTTGCCAAGGTTACTTGATGACGGTCATAGATAAGACAATGGAGGAACCGAAGATTGAGGATATCATAGTAGTTTAAGATTTTCCCGATGTTTTCCCCAAAGGAATTGCTAGGATTGTCGCTAGAGTGAGAAATTGAGTTCGTGATTGAGTTAGCACCCAGGATAGAGCCAATCTCTAAGGCTCCTTACTGGATGGCTTAATCAGAGTTGAAAGAACTGAAGGTGTAAATGCAAGAGTTGTTGGATAAGGGATTCATATGTCCTAGTGTATCACTTTGGGGAGCACCAGTTCTATTTGTCAAAAAGAAAAATGGTTCGTTGCGTTTGTGCATCGACTATCGCCAACTCAATCAGGTAACGATCAAGAACAAGTATCCATTGCCGAGGATCGATAACTTGTTTGATCAGTTACAAGGAGTGTCGATGTTTTCAAGGATCGACTTAAGGACAGACTATCGTCAGTTGAGAACCAGGAAGGAGGGTATATTGAAAACAGTGTTTCGTACTCAATATGGCTTTTATGAGAATACCGTAATGCCATTTGGTCTGATGAACACTCCAGCTGCTGTCATGGATTTGATGAACCGAGTATTTGAGAAATACCTAGATCAGTCCATGATCATATTCATCAATGATATTCTGATGTATTCGAGTAGTGCTGATGAGCACGAGAGTCATCTGAGTATGGTATTTCAGACCCTGATGATCTATGGATTGGATGCTAAGTTTAGCAAATGCGAGTTGGGTTGACTCGTGTCGTGTTCCTTGGCCACGTGATTTCAGGTGAAAGAATCTCTGTGGACTATCCAAGAGTGAAACAGTTATTGGTGGACCAAGACCAACAATAGTATCATACATCAAAAGCCGTTTGGGTTAGATAGATTACTACAGAAGGTTTGTGGAAGGATTTTTCGAATTAGTGTCGCCGTTGACTCAACTCCTGAAGAAAGAAGAAAAGTTCCTGGGGATAGACAAGTGTGAGTGTAGTTTCCAAGAGTTGAAGCAAAAGCTAACTACCGCACCTATGCTAACCATTCCATCTGGTCTTGGAGGATTTGAGATCTATAGTGATGCGTCATTTAGAGGATTGGGTTGTGTGCTGATGCAACATGGCAGGGTTGTTGCATACACCTCTCGCCAGTTGAGATCTCATGAACTGAACTACCCGACGCATGACTTGGAACTCGCAGCAATCATTTTTGCGTTGAAGATTTGGAGACATTACTTGTGTGGAGAAAGATTCCAGATCTTCATAGACCATCAAAGTCTCAAGTATCTATTCTCTCAAAAGGAGTTGAATATGAGACAGCGTTGTGAATTAGAAATTCTGAAGGACTAGGGTTGTGATATTTTGTATTACTCTGGGAAGGCAAATTAAGTCACAGATGTGCTGAGTTATGAATCTTCAGTTGCACATATGTTGGTTAAAGAATGGACCTTACTTGAGAAAGTTCGAGATTCGATTTTCAAATTTGAGATGGGCTACCTTCCAAATCTTATAGCCGCTCTCAAAATTGAGCTGGATGCTAAGATTAGAATCAAGGGACAGCTTTATAAGCCGAGAGGACTCTTGTAACCTCTCGAGACCCCAGCGTGAAAATGAGTGCACATCACGATGGACTTTGTGACGGACTCACTAAGAAGTTAGAGGGGTAATTATGCCATTTGGGTAGTGGTCAACAAACTAATGAAGTTGGCTCACTTTATCACCATATGAAAGGATCTTGATTTGAATAGCCATGCAGAAGTGTTTGTGCGACAGATAGTTCGTCTACATGAAGTGCCAGTGACAATTATATCAGATCTAGACTCAAGGATTCCCAGTTTTAGCAGAATAGTCAGATGGTTCCTTTTAAAACAGGATATGGCAGAGTGTACAGAACTTCAGTTTGTTGAGATGAGGTCAGAGAATGAAAGATTGCAGCCCAAAGTCTGTTTAGCAGTCAGTGATTGTAGTTGCTATGATCAGAGATAGATTTAAGATTGCTAAGAGTTGCCAGAATTGTTGTATTGTTGAGCATCAAAGACCCTTAGAGTTCCAAATTGGTGATTACATCTTTCTGAAGGTGTCACTAATGAGGGATACCTTGCGCCTTGGCAATGAGGGAAAAACTAAAAACAAGGTACGTAGGTCCATTTAAGATTCTAGAGAAAGAATCAGGATCCTAACGTAACGTCTTGCATTGTCGTCAAGGTAAGCACAAGTACATGACGTCTTTTGCGTGTCGAGGTTGAGGATGTATGAACCTGATCCGACCCACGTGCTAAATCTTGAAGAATTAGATGTGGATGACAGAATGTCGTATGTGGAAAGCACGATTCAGATTGTGGTTCAGAACAAATTTTGTGTACCAAGATGGTCCCCTTGATCAAAGTGGTCCGACAACACCACGAGACTAAAAAAGCAACCGGGGAAAGTGAGACTAGATGAGACGACGATATCTCCACCTTTTTGTTTAAGGATTGGTAAATGTTTAAATTTCAAGGACGAAATTTTTATAAGAGGGGAAGAGTTGTGACATCCTGAATTTTCAGTACTGTTTTCAATTGAATAAATCGGGCCTTTCATCGACGCGTCTATAATGCTATTCTCAGAGCCAATCATTCGTGAGATAACTAGACTATCTAGGCTATTTAACATATTTTTAGGTAAAAAGTCAAATTTTGACTTGGAGTTGATTTTCAATCAAAAAATTGATCAAAAAGTTAATTTGAAAGTCAACCGTTTGACTTTTCAGGTTTTTCTTGAAAATGAATAGGAAATTGCTTAAATGCAACAATGCAAAAGAAATAAATGAAAATCGATACTTTTTTTTTATTAAGAAACAAGCTCATTCGCGACCAGAACCTCAAATCTTGATACTTTTTGATCGAGAAATGAGCTCCATACCTGCACATCCGTTCCTCAAACCGATATCCGCTTCCACAAATACTAACAGTGATGTTAAAGCCATGTCTTTTGTTGGTATTGGGTGCTTGTCTGATCCTCCCATTCCTAAAACTACCCATCCAAATATCCAATAATTAAATAATCTCCAACTCTACCTTGTCCTCATTTCCCATTCCCATTTTGAATGGGAACAATTATGACCACTGGAGCATAAAAATGACTACATTTTTGATAGCCCAAACCTCATGGGACATCGTGGAAAAAGGTTACGATGCTCCGCAAGAAGGTGCAAGTGTTCCTAAAGAGCAACTACAAAAGGATGCAAGACCATTACATGTTATTTAGCAAGCACACTCGGAAATGGTATTTTTGAGGATAATTAGAGTGAGTATAGCAAAGAAGACTTGGGAGACACTCTAAGAATAATTCGAAGGATCAGAAAAGGTATGTATCGTTTGGCTTCAAAATTTGAGAGGGGATATTGAGAATTCTAAAATGGAAAGTTATGAGAACGTCCAAGAATATTGTTGAAAATTAAAGGAACTAGTTAATCAAATGAGAGCCTATGGAGATGAGATAACTGACCAACGGGCAGTAGAAAATTTTTTGATGACACTTACTAGAAAATATAGTTCAATTATCACTTTTATAAAATCATTTAAGGACTTGAAAATCCTGACGGTTAGTGAATTAATTAGCTCTCTAGAAGTATATGAAAAAGACTAATGGCACAAGATGAAGCTTTGGTTGAAAGTGCTTTCCAGTCCAAAATAAACATATGGTCTCATCAATCTAAAAATGGTGGAAGGAGCTCATGGAAAAAATAAAAGAGGATGAGACACCATTCAAATGAAAAAATATCCACCTTGCAGTATTTGCCAGAGAGCTAATCATTTGGAGAAAGATTGTGGGTTTAAAATTAAACTAGAATACCGCTTTCGCTAAAGATATGGCCATGTAAAAAAAGATTGTCACTCGAAAATGAATAATGGAGCCAACTATGTTGAAGAAAATGAAAGGGAAGTCAATACATTCTACACTCGCTAGACGACAAATGATAAGAAAAATGATACGTGGTACATTGATAGTGAGTGTAGCAATCATATGGTAGGAGATGACTCTATATTCACCAATATTGATAAGTCGGTGAAATCCCAAGTAAAATTGGGCAACGACGCATTAGTTGATGTAAAAGGAAAAAAGGTACTATTGCCATTAAAACAAATAAAGGCCCAAAATATTTTATAATGTATATTTAGTCCCTAGTCTTGCACGAAATCTATTAAGCGTGGGCCAAATGATACAAAGCATGTATTCCCTATACTTTAGAGGAGATGCTTGCATAATCTATGGTAAATATAAATATATTATTGCCTCTGTTAAGATGGAGAATCAAAATTTTCCTATTTGATGGAAATATGTCAAGGACATAGCCATGAAAGCTCAACCTAATGATTCATGGCTATGGCATTGAAGATTTGGACACTTCAACTTTGTTGGGTTAACAATTCTCCATTAGAAAAATATGATGAGAGATTTTCCAGTTATTTTAGAAATTTCAGATGTTTGTGAAGGTTGCCTCATTGGAAAACAACAAAGGCAGTCCTTCCCATTTGGAGGTACATGGAGAGCTAAGAAGTCGGTGGAACTAGTCCATTCAGATGTGTGTGGTCCTATGAGGACTCCTACACTCAATCAACATAAATATTTCATCTTATTCATCTACTACTATACAAGAATACATGGGTATACTTTCTTCGAGAAAGATTGGAGGTTTTCTCTATTTTTAGAAAATTCAAGTACCATGTCGAGGATCAAAATGACCGCATAATCAAAGTCTTAAGAAGCGACAGGGGCACAGAATACAACTCAAGAGAGTTTAAAAAAAATTGTAAAAATGAAGAAGTTTATCATCAACTAATTGTTGGCTATGCCCCAAAGCAAAATGGGGGAGTAGAAAGGAAGAATAAAGCTGTCATGGGGATGGTAAGATCTATGCTAAAGGAGAAAGGCCTTCCCAACAAGTTCAAGGCAGAAGCAGTTTACACGACTGTATACATTGATGTCCAACCAAAGCTGTCTAAAATAAAATTCCAGTCGAAGCATGGAGTGGATGGAATCCTTCGGCAAAGCATCTCAAGGTGTTCGCATATGCTACATCCACATTCCTACCCAAAAGAGGAGTAAGCTTGACGAAAAGATCGAAAACGGAATATTCCTTGGCTATAGCGATTAATCAAAATGCTATCAGGTCTACAACCTAACAATTAAGAAACTCATGATCAATTGAGACGTCGAGTTTGATGAGAATGCTACCTGGAACTGGGAAGAAGAGAAGATTGAGAAGAAGTATGTCACCTTATCAGACATACCACAAACACATGAGGAGTTAACATCACAAGAAGAAGGTGAAGAGGTTTCATAACTCATGACACAACTCCACCATCCTCTCATAGTGCAACACAATAGGAATCTAGTCCAAAATCTCTTATCGTAATGGTAAGAATTTATGACACATGCAACTTTACTACCTTAGAACCAAAAAACTATGAAGAGGCGTCTAAAGAAGAAGTTTGGGCAAAAGCCATGAAGGAAGAGATCAAGATGATTGAGAAAAATGAAAATTGGGAGCTTGTCTATTGCCTCGAAGACAAAGAGATCATTAACTTCAAGTGGGTCTACAAGACGAAGCTTAATGTAGATGGATCAATCCAGAAGCATAAAACAAGGCTTATGGCTAAAGGATATTTGCAACAACTAGGTATTAACTTTACTGAAACTTTTGCTCCTGTTGCTTCTCTTAATACTATTTGCACAAAAAGAATGGAAGATCCATTAATTATATGCGGAGTCAGCATTCATAAATGGATATCTTCAAGAAGATATATACGTGAAGAAACTGTAAGGCTTTACTATCAAAGGCCAAGAAGAAAAGGTTCTCAAGCTCAAGAAGGCCTTCTACGGGTTAAAGCAAGCACCATAAGCATGGTACAATAGAATTGATCAATACTTCCCTAAGCAAGGATTCAAGAGGAGTATGATTGGGCCAACGCTCTACATCAAGACCCAAGGTAAGTTTGATACTCTTAGGGCGCGTTTGGTAATACTTCTGTTCCCAATAACAATTTTTGATTAGAAATGATTCTTTTTTATTATGTTCCCAGAAATAATTTTTAAGTATTTTAAACCGTTTGGTAACTATCCAAATTTCAATTTCCGGAATAGAATTGTGTTTGGCACCATCCTCAAAATTTCTACTTCAAATTATTTTCTTTTAATTTTTAAATAATTTTATTACGTTTATCCTTTTTTTTCTTTTCCTTTTTTCTTCTTTCTTCTTTTCTTTCTTTATTTCCTTTCTCATCTTCTTCTTTCAGGGTTGCCGGTTGTTGGCCTTGGGATAACCGGCGATCGGCCAAACGAGGGCTAGCAACCTCGCCGGCCCTCAACGGCCTCATTGACCGAGCCTTGCCCAGCCATGGCTCACCCAAGCCTCGCCTGGCCACCGACAAGCCTCGCCAGGTAAGGGGAGGCTCGGGCAAGGCTCGCCTGGCCACCAGCAAGCTCGTCGGACCTTGCCCTGGCCTGGTGAGCCTCCTGCGAGATCGCCGAACCTCACCGGTGACCGGCGGCGGCAACGATAATGGTTGAAGAAAAGAAGAGAGGGAAGAAGAACAAGAAGAAAGAAGATAAAAGAGAAAAAATAGGTTGATTTGATTTTGAAATTGTTCCCGGAAACAAAGAATCAACTTTTTTTACTTATCGATACTATTCCAAATCTACTTTCGGGAACAAAAAAGTAGAAATTTATTCCTTGGAATAAAAATTTTACCAAACGAATTTCTATTCCAAATCTACTCACATTCAAAATCTACTCCCGGAAACAAAAGAACAGAAATTGTTACTATTTGGCAAGGTGCCAAACACACCCTTAATGTCTCTTTGTATGTAGTTGATCTCATATATATATGGAACAACTGAATGATGATCCAAGAGTTCAAAGAAGAAATGATGAAGACATTTGAGATGATAGACTTAGGCTTGATGCACGACTTTCTTGGCATTGAGATCAACCAAGATGAAGGAGTCTTTATCTCGCCAAAGAAATATACGGAGAATCTCCGCAATTCAAGATGAACTATTGTAAAATAGTTGCAATACCACTCATGATAAATGAGAAGCTACTAAAGGAAGATGGAGCTAAAAATGCTAATGACTCCCTCTGTAGAAGCTTGATTGGCAGTTTATTATACCTCATCGCCACACGTTTGAACGTCATATACATGACAAGTCTACTTTCAAGGTTCATGCAAGTTCGAGTAAAATTCACCTTGAAGCCGCCAAAAGAATTCTCAGATATTTACGAGGAACAACAGAATATGGCATTTGGTATTGCCCAAGTGCAATGTTTAAGCTCATTGGCTACACCAATAATGATTGGGCAAGTTTCGGAATATGCATTCGCAATGGGTTTCGAGATATTCTTATGGGCATCTAAAAAACAAGACTTAGTAGCACAATCTACTGTAGAAGCCGAGTACATCATAGTTGTTACGATCACCAGTCAAGCACTATGGCTTTGGAGAATTCTAGAAGACATTGGAGACCAACTCCAATATTTTGCGATAGCAAGTCCGTGATAGCTATATCGAGAAAGCTAGTTTTTCATGGAAGAAGTAAATATATCGACATCAAATATCACTTCATTCGAGAAGCACAAAGCAATGGAGAGATCAAGCTCAAATATTGCCAGATGGATGACCAAGTGGTGGAAATATTTACTATAGCACCACCTTTGGTCAAGTTCGAGATGTTACGAAGCATGCTTGGAGTATCACAAAAATTGATCAAGGAGTGTTAAAATCCTGATCAGTTTTTCTTTAGAAAAATCTAGATATCAACTAGGTTCTAAAGCAATGGTTGGTAATTATGAATTGTGGTTTATAAGTGACAGTTGTGTTGTATGGCTAAAGTAAAACATGAGAAGTAGGTAGAATTTGTGATCGGAAAGAATTCTATGTGGATGAGAGGTTGGTTGGGTCAGTGAAAGGGAAGATGTCCACGTATGCTCCTGAAAATAATCTTCTTACATTATGTCGGTCAATAAAGGCCTATAAATAGCCTTGTAGATGCTTGTTTATGGATAGCAGAAGTCTGTCCATTAGAAAGCTCCTCCACTCTACTAGTAAACCACTTCATAAAATTCCCCCTTGGTTTAGCATTCTTCATTCGAGAGTCCCACATATTCCTTCTTCCCATAATACAAAAAAAAAAAAAAAAAAACTTGCACATCCATTCCTCAAACCAATATCCGCTTCCGCAAATATTAACACTCCCTTTACTTCGTAAGTTATAAATAATAAAATTCCATTATGCTCATGTTTCATCTGCCAACCTATTAGTAGGAAAGTACAAACATCATACATGTTCCTTTATAATGACTCGGTAACTTGGTTTGTCGTGTTAAGGAAAAATTATGTACTCGTGGTACTTTTAATTTGAACTTAACAGACACAAACTATAATTTGAACTTAGTAAACGGAAATATGGCTGCTAGAATTTTTCTGTCGAGGAGAGCTTTTCTTTATAATGCTATGTCATTTTCTGGATTTATTCTCATCGAATTTTCTTTATTAGGCCTATGGGAATAACTGATGCTGGCATTATCGAAATCACTCTTGATTGTCCAACACTGGAAATGATTAATATGGCTTACAATGAAAATGTCACAGACGTTGTACTGATATCATTGTCTAAATGTCCAAGGCTAATAGCTCTTGAAATTCGAGGATGTCCTTATGTATCATCAATTGGTCTGTTAGCTATTGCTAGGAGATGCGGGCGCCTTACCCTCCTTGACGTAAAGAAGTGCTACAATATCAATGATAATGCAATGCTTTCACTGGCCCATTTTTCCCGAAATCTCAGATAGGTACTCATCTTTTTTGTTTCTCTTATTTGAAAAGCAGCCAATGTCGATGCCTGTGGTGTACTGACAGGATTCATTGATCTCATCTGTCACGACTTCCTTGAAGCGGATTGGATCACCTAGGAGTTCGGCTAATGGGTTATTAAGCCTAAGTCTAACTTTGGCTCTCCTAGATTCATACCAATTCGCAACTTAAGATTCATGTTCTTAACACGCAAATCAATTTCAAAATGAAGTTGCCATTAATCAATTTACAATAGGTCGATTGAACACCTAAATAAAGTGTTGGGAGAAAATACTTTATTCATAAAAACCAGAGATTATAGGTACGAAGACTTGATTATATTAGATTAATACCTTTTTTATACTAGTTCTTTTTATGAAAAAATGTTTGCTAGTAGCTTGGATTCATTTTACTACTCTCTAACATGTGAGGTGATCAAGCGAGCGCGCAACTCACTAATTTAACACCCAATAAAGCAGTAAATGAATTACAAGACTTACCTCATCTGCGATGCTGGAATGAGTAGTTGCAGACTACTAAATGTTGCCAATCTTTCTCCATAGAGTTGAACAACATCATTCTTCACCGAGGAATTAGTTGCGAAATTTGAAATGGCTGAATGCTATCCTCCACCTCAGGAGTGAAGTCATAGATGGGGTTGGCGAAGCTCCTTGTAAAATGTTCAAAGAGTGAGCGCCAAGTCTTGAAGAAGGAATTGGCATGGGTGTTATCTAATATAGCCATTAATTAACACAAAAGGTTAATATATTTGAGTGAGGCATTGCCATGGTTATTACGCCTCCTCTCATCAGTCCCATTTGATGGAAGAAAGGAGGTGGCATATGTCCTGAGAAATCCTTGTGTTGGCCAAACAGAACATGATGCAAGGCTCTATCTCATTCGGAAGCACTTAATTGTACTTGTGGGTAGTGGATGCCTCTTAGGATTTATTAATCTGGTAAGGTTTGCTGATATTGACGTGGCAAGAGTGGGACTTCAATTTATAGAGCTGGTTTCGAGGATAATGCCTAATGGGGAAAGGCCGAAGCCTGTAGAGCAAGAAGATGAAATCGAAGCTATGGGAAGGTTCCAGTTTCATGAAAACAAGAACCGGTGAAATATGGCAAATGGTTTGGTTGACAAGTACTTCAGGAGAGAAATTACCAGAAAAGTCCTAAACTTATTATAATTGTATCAATCCATTCATGAACTTATTTTTTTGGCTAATCGAATCTTAAATGTTTTGCATTTATGCCAATTCAGTCCTTCCGGCCAAATGTGGCCAGCCGGTGCTGACGTGGACGCTGGCGGCGCCGATGATAATATTTTAATAATATTTTATTTTTTTAGAAATTTTTATTAAATTTTTAAATCTTTTTTTTTTTTTTGGCTCTCCTCCCTCCTCTTTTCAACGATCGGCCAGAGGGGAGGGCCGGTCGTCAGACTGAGGCGGCCGGCTAGGCCCGACTGGAACAAGCTCACTCCGCCGTTGCTGAGCAAGGGCCGCCCAGTCACCGATGAGGCAATCCCTTGCCAGATTGGGCAAGGGTGAGCCCCCTCACTGGATCCACTGGCGAGGCATCGGCAAGCTCGCCCTCCTAGCAAACTGAATAGCCCCGAAGCTCCGACCTGTAAAACCACAGAGCCACTATGAGAGCTCTGACAGTCGCCTTCACCGTCTCGTCGATCATTCTCTGACCATGACCCTGGACCTCCTTGTCGGAGCCCTCATCCAAGAGTCGAACACCAAGGAATCGGAGTCTTGGTCACTAGATCCAGCTCGGCCCAGTCGATCCAAGCAGTCTGCAGTGTGACCCAACATCAGGACTCATGCTTCGCGAGCATATCCTCCCTCAACAGCTCCGTTGAGCCCGACCTAGAAGCCATCGTCGAGCTCTCCCTGGGGGTGTGCGTCAACGAGGTGTCCAACACTTCCGTGTTCATGCAGGACTTGGTCAATAGCTCGAACGACGCTCACTCCAAGGGTGCTCTCGAGATTGCTTGGGGCAGCTGGAGGACGTAAAGAGCTGGCTCGCCGACTCGGTGGTGGCCATGGATGCAGGGCTGGGAGGGAAGGCCTTGACGGATACTCAAGATCAACGACGTCCAGACGTAGGTGAGCGCGGCCATGATGGATCAAGAACGTGCCTGGCTTGGCCAACCGCCTCAGTTCGGCGAATAGCCCTCCCTCTGGTGGGTCGCCAGAAGAAGGAGGGAGGAGAGAAAAAAACAAAAAGAGAGAAAAAAAAAAGGAAAAGAAGAAGAAGAAGATAAAAGATTAAAAAATCAATAAAATAATATTAAAATATTTTCGCCAGCGTCAGTCGGCGTCCATGTCACAATCGATTGGTCACATTTGGCTAGAAAGACTGAATTGATACAATTGCAAAATGTTTAGGACTGAATCGGCACAATTGTAATAAATTTAGAATTTTTTTGATAATTTTCCCACTTCAGGGAGGATTATGTGGATGATGAAATGGCTGGTTAATTCAAGGATGACCCTGATTCTTGGCTTTTGAATTTGCAATGGTGTACATTAGGCCCGCATGATAAACTAGATTCAGCCTTCTTCCAATGTCAAGAGAAGTGTTAGCCAAAATGGTGCTATATATGGCATATACTTAGATTCCTTGATGAGGATCGGTGACATTAGCAAAGCCAAGGAGATCTTTAGTGAAATACATATTCCATAGTAGGGGAGCAATTGGCATCCGTTCAGTAATTGCAACTCCATTTGAGTGGGGATTTGTCCGCTGCAGACTATGTGAAGGCAAATTATACCAACTTACATGTCAAAAAAATTTGAACCAGCCTTAATGGAAAATTTTGACCCTATCCTTAGTTGAAGGGAAAAGATGTTAAGAAGCTGGTGAACCTCAAGCTGAGCAAAGAGTAAAGAGAAATTTTAGTGGGTGGTGTACAAATAAATTATGATGAATAGGAGCTTCCATTTTTTTTTCCTCGCTACTTCTCTTGCGATCCGTCGCAAGCAAATGGGCATGGCAAGTCATTTGAAAAGAAACTTGCTTTATTCAAGGATGAATCGCAACATTCAGAAGTATCTGTGAGAAATTCATGGCCAGCATGCTTCAGACGGAGCACCCGGGAAGGTTCTAGAAGAAATTCAATCAGTTGTAATGGGAGCGAAGGAGGAGGAGGAGGAACCCCCCGGGTGGGGTTGGGCTTCAGAAAACCAGCTTCCTTACAGCCAACGGTGCCTCCTGACAATGTTAGTGTCGATCAGGTCGATTGCCAATATACCCATATGAATGACTGAAAGTGAGATCAATGGATCCAGTTACAAGCATTGATATTATAAGAAGAGATGCATATTTATCTGAAGAAGAGTTTCGACAGATTTTTGGAATCACAAAAAGAGCTTTCTATCAACTTCCTAAGTGGAGATAAAACAAGCTAAAAATGTCTCTCCATCTATTTTAGACGGTAAACATTAGATGCACCCTTCGCAGGTCTTCCAATTGTTGCGAATACACCCGAGGATATTTCCAATAGGAGTGTTGGGACTGCTTACAGATTAAAGTATCAAATGGTTCACTCACTCGAGTCTAGAATTAAGCTCGCAATCAATGTTTGTTTTCACTGTTTTCACAATACATGAGAATTGAGAATTAGCAGCGTAAGGGCGGTAGCAGCCTCTTGAAAAACCTAAATGGAAGTGGGGTGTATCACTATGGATTTTATTTTTGGTTTATCAAGAGAGCCAATCGATGAGCATGCTACATGGGTAATTACCAATACTTTTACTGAGGCCACCTGGGAGCTCGAGGAGGGGGCAAAGCACAATAACCTCATTTGTTTGAAGATTGAATTGAGTTCAAATTTCGAGGACTAAATTTTTGTAAGAAGGTAATATTATAATAAAGGAGGTCACCAAGCCCAAGTCTGTGTTTCCCAAGTTCCAATCCATTTTAATTGTCATCAATAGATTGAGTGAGGGGTCTCCAGCGAACCAAAAAAAGGAAAATTAGACCGAGCGTCACCCCGTGAAGAAGAAGAAGCGGAAAAGGAGAAAAGAGGAAAAGCTTTAATGGGTAGCCGATTCGGACTCCATGATTTGTCGAATCAACCACAAGTCGCAACGCCTGGTGAGTATTCAGGCCAATCATTTGTCTAATTGGAGAAATTTTTCGATTTAGGGTATGGATTCAAACTTATGTGGATTCTGAACTGTGATGGTCGATTGAGGAACTGTTAAGCTTTAGATTTATATGGAAATTATTGATATAGGCATTGTGGAGCTTTGGGGTTTGAAGAAATTCGATTCTAAAGTATAGTTTGATTGGAACGAAATTCTAAAGTTTGTGTGTGAGATAGGTGGACAATATGCGTAAGGAAAAGGATGAACATGTGCTTTGAACAAGGTTATTTGTTATCGTGTAGAAGTCGTTTTATCAACGATTAAGTGTAGTTTAGTCAAGTTGCTCGTTAGAGTTGCATATTACTTGGTTTTTAATATTGTTTTTCGATTAATTGATAGGAATGTGAGTGCATTGGCTTGAGTAACCTCCGTAAGTTGGTTTTAAGCTTTTTTTTTTCCAAATGAGTGATATTATTTCTTCTTTGTGTTTTAAACTCACAATTTGAAAAATGTTATGGATTAGATGTGTTATGAGTTAATAAATAGCATCTTTTGTTACATAAAACAAGATCGAGCCTTTATTGCTGTATTCTTTGTTTGAAATGGGAAGTCTTCTCTCGACTTCAACTTGAGTGATTGTCTATAAATGGTTTGTGAAACCTTTTACATAAGAAAAAAGAAAAGTTGCGACGTGGTCATTAAACTTGAATTGTGAGATGGTTTCTAGTTTTAATTGTGGATTACTGGAGATTGAGTTTGATGGTTTATGTTCAATATCTTTGTGACCCATTGAGGGGCATGTGGATATGTGCATACAAGTCTAGAATATCCTTTTGGACCGAGCTGCCAATTAATAATAGGTGGAGACCTAATCAAGGGAAATCTTGGTCGCATTGTCATGAGCGTTTTGATGAAATGAACCATAGACGCGTGTTTTGATGAGATTCATCAATTTACTAGATCATTAATTATTTATTTTGATAGGATGATGAAAATGGTATTTTTGCTATCAGTATAGTCATGTAGAAGTGATATATAACTTATTTTGATCTTATAAGTTTGACATATTCTGGATTTTGTGTAAATGAGTTGTGATTTGATTTTGTATATGTGTATAGTGATTTTCGATCCGCTTAGAAGAAATGTATTACTTACTGGGTCATGATAGCTCATTCCTTTCTTCATATCATGTTTTTAGGTGTCTCAGTTAGTGACCAATAGAGCGAGAGTATTATCGTGGGAACTATTGGGAATTGGATATATGGGGTATAGTTTGAGGCTGCGTCCTTTGAAGAAAGGAAGACCGTATTACTCCCTTATCCATATAGTATTTGGGGTGTGATAGTGTATGCCGTTGTCATCTGTGGGAGAAAGATGATAAAGGTCGTATTTGATGCGTGCACACTATGAAAGTTTTATTTGCGGAGGAAACTCTTCATTCTTGATGCTTCTACTCCCAGATTTCTTACTTGAATATGGTTGATCCTTTGTCTGGTAGTTGTCGCTCTGATTGAGCTTCAGAATTTCAGATGTCGACCTTGCTTTCCCGTCGTCATTTTTACTGCAGTGCTTTAATGTGGCAACGACAGATAAAACGCTATGGCAGCTCAAGATGGTTTGCATTTTATACGGACAGAAAGATTACTCTCCTAGGCTCCCTGAGCGATGGTTTCCTCCACCGCTCTCGAGCAGTGGACAATGAACAACTTCTCACCGGTTGAATCTGCATTAGAGGATGGCATGATTTTATATGATGGCTAGATGCTATTACACGATGGCACAGTAAGATGAGAACATGGTCTTCGAAACTGCCCTACACGATCTCTCCCAACTTATATCGTCAAGCAAAGGGAAAGGCATGCAAAGAATCGCTCGAACGAGTAGAACTTCATAGGAGCACATCTAAACGACCACATCAAGTTCAGAACTACTTTAAAAAGTATATTAAGGGGTCCGTGGAAAATTAATGTCTGAGAAAATGGTATTTGCACCTCAACTTTAGTATCGTGGATACATCCTTGTTATTATTTGCACGCACATGAATATTTATGGGAGAAAAGGAAGTCTATGATCACAATCTTGATGTGCAAGGAAGCGTGTCTTCTGCTCTGGCTCACGCCTTAGAGAACTAATTTAAGTATGACACTCCCTACCATGACGGAACTATTTTTGCCCGCTCGTTTTCAAGCTCTCTCTCTCTCTCTCTCTCTCTCTCTCTCTCTCTCTCTCTCTCTCTCTCATGAAGTTTTTCATGGTCTGTTTGGTCGTCTTCTTCTCTTTCTCTTTTGTGACCAAATCCATCTTGTTCTGATCTCGCTTGAAAATGGCGGAAACCACCGAGCTTGAGAGGGCAGCGGCGATGGTAGGGACGGTGTCGGGCCCGTTCCAGCTCGAGTACCTGGTGTGTCAGCAGGCGGCCCCCATGATTAGTTCAGGGGGCTATCAGTTCTCTGACCCGTTTGACGCCTCCTTGCCTCTCATCATTTTCCAGATCATCTTGATCTTCTTCACCACCCGGCTCCTCCTCTTCTTCCTCAAACCTCTCCGCATGAACCTCTTAATGGGTCACATTCTGGTAATCTCCCTCCCTGATATTCGGTGAATCTTAGGAACACAAAAAATTATAGCATATGCAACCAACGTAAGATATTGATGTAACATATTGTGGGTTTGCAGTTACGTCTTGTCATACATAATTCTTAGCTACATGTGTGGAACGTATCTTGACATTGTATGTGGAAGCTCCAGTTTCGTCGATGACGGATAGAATTAAAGATCTTCTTTTTCTCTAATAGTTCTCTTCGATGCAACCAGACAGGAATAATCATCGGTCCGGCCATTTTAGGTCGCAACAAGACATACTATAACAAAGTGTTCCCGCCGGGCGGCATAGTTACCCTGATGACATTAGCAGAAGTAGGGTTCATCATCCACCTCTTCACCATCGGCGTACAAGTCGATACCCGCGTGATGACCAAGATTGGGAAGAGTGCTGCCTTCATCGGGTCCGCGTGCTTCCTCTTGCCTTCTGCCTTAGGTTTCCTCACCTTCTCCATGGTCAAAAGCTTCGGCAATTTGGATGCCCACTTCAAGCAGTCCATGCTTCTCATCATCGTCATCAACTCGATCACCGCCTTCCCCGTCATCACGTCGCTCCTCGCCGACCTGCAGATCTTGAACTCGGAGGTCGGCCGGATGGCCACACATGTGTCGCTGGTGTGCGACATGTGGTCGTGGAGTGTGTCGCTGGTAGTCAATACCTTCGACTTGGCCTTGCGGAGCTCCAAGAGGGACTCCGTGTGGTCAGTGGTCTCCACGATCGCGTTCGTTGCGGCCATTGCCTTAATCGTTCGCCCCCTTTTGAGGTGGTCAAACAAATGTGCAAAGGTAGGCCTGTCAATTTGTGGTCCCGTGTCTAATCACTGAGTATGAATTAGAACATTATAAGTTCTGTTTAATGCGCCAGAGTATTGATTAACCACGTCATTTTCGAAGAAATGGACTTCTGTTCTCATTAACGTGTCGATTCGCGTAAAAAACTTGACAACCTTACAAGCAGGAAGGGGAAGAGGAGGAGGTGCAATTCTACTTGGTTATGGTTCTCCTGTTGTGTTCTGGGCTTTTGTCGGAGATTCTCGGCCTACACGCAGGCGTGGGGCCCTTTTTGTTGGGCTTGGTATTGCCGGACAAGCCGCCTCTGGGGTCGACCTTAGTGCAGAAGCTGGAGACCATCTCCAGCACGCTGCTGGTGCCGGCTTTCATGGCAATGAGTGGGTTCCGAGTCCATCCGGCAGACATGGCTGGAACATCATCGGCTTTCTTGGAGCTTATCATAATGATGGGTTACATCGCCAAGTTCTGCGGGACGCTCGGGTCCGCCATCTGCTGCGGCATGCCGTTCTGGGACGCCATCCCTCTGAGCCTCATCATGTGCTGCAAAGGCATCATAGATATCGCCATTCTGGTCCCGTTTTACGATAGGAAGGTACTCTTCAGTACTTACATGCAAATGGATTTTTATACGGATGCCTGGCTGCTGCTATCTTGTGGTTATGCAAGCCATCTTTAGTACGGTCGATTTGGGTAGCCGGGTTAATTCTTATAACTATAGCAGTTTATCTCGATAAGTGATGCAGATAGACAGAAAATTTACACAGCTTTTGTAGCAAAATGAATCCTTGAACCCTACATATGTCTGCTAATGTCATAGGACAACTGCTTATGTCCTCTTTGGTATTCATCATGTTGAGGAATTGATCAATATGTTCAATGTCAATTTGTATGTCCCAGATCATGCCTGGTCAGGTTTACAGTCATCTACTCCTCACCATGCTTATTGTGACTACATTGGCAAGGCCCATCATCGCCTACCTGTATGATCCATCCAGGAGATATATGGTCGAAGGAAGAAAAACCCTGCAAGAATGGAAGGAAGGCGTTAAGATGCAATTCCTGGTGTGTCTCCACAATGAAGACCACGTCCCCACCATCATGAACCTCCTCGAAGCCTCCCACCCCACTACCCGTAGCCCTATCGCCGTCTTCGTCTTGCACTTGCGAGAGCTCAAGGGCCGCTCCACCTCAGTGCTCGTTCCCCATCAACAGCTCCACAAGGCTTCCTCCAAGGGGACCAGCTACAACCACGCTGTCAACGTGTTCCAGTACTACGAGGAGCACAACAGAGGGAGCGTCGTCGTGCAGCACTTCACCGCCATCTCACCCTACGCAAGCATCCACAACGACATATGCACGCTCGCCTTGGACAAGAGGACCAACCTCGTCATAGTGCCCTTCCACAAGACGTGGGCCATAGACGGGTCCATGGAGTCAACCGAACGCACAATCAGGAACGTGAACAAGAGCGTGATGAATAAGGCGCCCTGCTCCGTGGGAATCCTTATCGACCGAGGCCCCTTGGCAAGCAACCAGCACATGCTGATGAGCAAGTCAGAGTCATATCGGATAGCCATGCTCTTCTTGGGCGGTGCAGATGATCGTGAGGCGCTCGCTTATTGTATGCGCATGGTCGAGCATCCGAAGGTCGCCCTAACAATAGCCCGGGTCAAGAACGATGACTACCTGAACGGAGAGGAAGGCCATCTTGATCAAGAACTGATAGATTATTTCCGGGCTACTGTAGGCAAGAGAAAAGTCAAGTACGTAGAGGAGACAGCAATGGATGGGGTGGGGACTACACAGGTGATCTGCTCGTTCGAGGACGCGGTTGACCTGTTGATCGTAGGCAAGCATCATGATCCCTTGTCTCCGCTTATCTCGGGTTTGACCGAGTGGAACGAGTACCCGGAATTGGGGGTCATCGGCGACATGCTAGCGACTTCCGATTTCCAGTTCTCCGTCTTAGTAGTGCAGCAGGAGCCCGTTGCGCTCAACCTGTCTTCGGAGATGAGCGGATCTCGGAGTCACAGCCTCTCCTTGCCGTAATCCACTACGGAGCAAGGAAATTGATCAGAGAGATCACGCAAAAGTTACACGACCATCCTGCCGGATGAACAGGACTGAACCATCTTGCGTGCAGTAGGATCGACACAGAACTGCCGAGCAGCCTTGCGCTACATGTTTTCTTATTGAAGTTCTAGCTAAATGCCTTCGATAGTGCTGAATTCTCTAGCGTGTTGTTAAGATGTCGAGACCCGTCTCCAAAACGGTGTAGTTGCAAGATTGTCTAACCACGTATGCATTTTCCTTACAATTTATCAATAAATTCGTACCATTGATAATATGAACTCATTTTGCTTCATTTCTTGATTGCCGAATCCTTATCATGGCATATTCACTTACGCTATATCAAATAACTTGGTATATCTTTGGAGATGTTCGACTTTCGATCGCCTCGTCATATCTCGTGCATTGGACAAGTTCCATCTATGCTGAAGCTCAATTACGATGAACCTTAGGATCACAAGGACGCCACGCCGCTAACGAAAGATCCATCTTTGTTGGCTGGGTCCGCCTCGTATGTGGGGGCCCAGCAATAAGTTAAATAAAACAAATGAAAAAAAAAGTCAAAAAGTGAAAAGGAAGAAAGAAGTGTGGTTGCTTCGGGAATGTGCCCGAAAAAAGTGAGCCCAAGGAGAGAGAAAAAAGAGAGAGAAGGGCTTCGTGCGTGAGTGAAAAAGTGAGGAGAAGAGAGAGAAAAGTGAGAGCAGAAAAAGAGAGAGAAACCCAAGCGCACGATGGAGGAGAGGACCGAATCTTTGATTCGACAGCTAAACGTGGACAAAATTGACTCAAATTTGAGTATATGACTGAGGGTTACGAGTTAATAATTTTCATTTTCCAGAACCACCTCCGAATTCTTCAATCGCAATTAAAAATTTTTTACGCTGAATTTAATAAGAAAATATTATCATAATATTGATGTTGAGCCTCTAATCATTAGATGAAAATAATTTACATCTTACTATTCTTAATAATTAATGGATGATTTTGGTGATCTGCAATATTTCCCACATTAAGTTTTCTACATTAAATTATTGGTGTCATTATTTACTTTGTATACTTATCATTTCGGCATTATATTTATATATTGTGAGGATATTTGTTGCCAAGATTAAAAAAATTTCGGTTAATTTAGTTTTAGCGGAGAAATTGATTCAATTGTGGTTGAATTGATGGCCTGGGTTCTCCCCAGCAATCTCTGGTGACCCAAATGGTGCAGGCTCCTAGTCTCCAGCATCGCATACGTGCCCTTGCGCTCATCCACTAGCGAACCAGATTCAAAGAAGACGCTCCGACAATGACGGAAGGATTTACAGTCACCCATTCAACCACACCATTTTCGGCCTCCGAACACAACTACAAGCTCGCACAAGCTCCTCTCTCTCTCTCGCTCCCCCCCCCCCCCCCCCCCCCCAATCATCAACATACCTAGTCTTTCTGGTTTGCTTCTTCTTCTTCTTCTCGGACGCAAGCGAATTGAGCACTTGTGATCCTGGATCTTGCCGGAAATGGAGGGAATGGAGCATTGGCAAAACACGGAGGCAACGATAGGGATGGTGACGGGTCCATTCCAGAGCGAGATCCTCGTCTGCCAACGGAGAAAGCACATGATAAACTCGGTGGGGGTCTGGTACTCCAACCCGTTCGACTCCGCCATGCCCGTCCTCATGTTCCAGATCATCTTGATCTTCTTCATCACCCGGATACTCTTCCTCCTCCTCAAGCCTCTCCGTCCTAGTCTCACCGTCACCTACATTCTGGTAAGTCATTTACCACCTAATTTTCCCCTCGTTTTTTTTCTTTCTATCCAACCATCTCAAATGATTTCGAGAAAATCGTACTCAGGCTAACAATCGCTAGCGTGTAAGTTGGTCCTACCATGCATGCAGATGTAATCACATCAAACGGATTACAGGATTTAGGAAATCGACGGAATAATAAGAATATGAAGTACTTAGGTGGAAGGAACACGAGAGGGGTGCTAGGATGCGAACCAAAATGTATGTTCTGCATTTATCCTAGAATCTTAAAAACGATAGGGAACGGACTAATGATGTATACATAGCCTGCTCCTCCAAAATTTCTAATGCCAGTTACTAAACATGGCACCATCTGATGCGACCAGGCAGGTATAGTAATCGGTCCCTCCATCTTCGGCCAAAACAGCAGATACCTAGCCGAGGTATTCCCTCCGGGAGGCATAACCATTCTCATGACGTTTTCCCAAGTAGGGTACCTGATCCACCTTTTTGCGATGGGCGTGCAAATCGATACCGGCATTCTGTGGAGGGCCGAAAAGAGCGAGCTCCTAATCGGGACCGTGTGCTTCTTCTCACCTTACGCAGTTGCCTACCTTTCCTACTACGCCCTCAAGGGCTTATTCAACTTGGATGACTCGTTGAGGTACTCCATCCCCTACATCGCCATCGTCAACTCCCTCTCCTCCTTCCCTGTCATCACCTCGCTCCTCACCGACCTTCGGATGCTAAACTCGGATATCGGACGGTTCGCCTCCCATGTGTCGCTGGTGTGCGACTGGTGGACGTGGAGCTTGTCCCTGCTAGCGAATGCTGCCAACTTGGCCTTCCGGCACTCCACGATGGACTCAATGTGGTCGATACTTTTCACACTTATGTTCATCTCGATCATCATCTTCATCATTCGCCCCGTGACAATATGGTCGTCCCGATACGCACAGGTAAGGCATGTCGATATGCAGTCACTTGTTTCCAATTTATGTCAAGAAGTATCAGTTCTGAGGATAACAATATCTACACCGACGGACTTATTATGTCCAAAACCACCGCTGCGCACAGGATGGAGAAGAGGAGCGGGTCCATTTCTTTGAGATTATGGTGATCTTGTTGGGGTGCTCGCTGCTATCGGAGATCTTGGGCCAGCACAGCAGCTTCGGAGCATACTTGATGGGTTGGGCTTTGCCGCACGGGCCGCCATTCGGGACGACCTTGGTCCAGAAAGTAGAGACGGTTTCGGACCGCCTGATGGTGCCAGCGTTCTTGGCGGTGAGCGGGGTGCGGACGCACCTGTCAAGTCTGGTCGCGGCGTCGTCCTGGTACACGCAGGTGATAATAGTGATGGGTTACGTCGGGAAGTTCTCGGGGACGCTGGTGGCTTCTGTCGTTTGCGGCAAGCCGTTCTGGGACGCCGTCCCTCTCAGCCTCATCATGTGCAACAAAGGCATCATCGAGGTCGCTCTCTATTGCATGTGGTTAGACAGAAAGGTAATTTCTTCGAGTCGCCTTCTCTCTTTTCTTGTCTAGCGCTGCTCAAGAAGAAGATACATGGAAAGAAGAGCGCATTTCTTGAAATGGGCAAGCGTGGTTCGATGTGTTGCTCATGAAATCCATCTCAATTTGCATGTCCAGACGATAGATCAGCAGGTCTTCGCTCAGCTAGTGGTCACCATGGTGATCGTGACCACGTTGGTGAGGCCCCTCGTCGCTTATCTATACGATCCATCCAGCAGATACATGGTCCATGGACGAAGAACCCTCCCGCAATCGAAGGAAGGCGTCAAGGTCCAGATCCTCGTTTGCCTCCACAACGAAGATAACGTCCCCACCATCATGAACCTCCTCGAGGCCTCCAACCCCACCCCTCACAGCCCCATCTCCGTCTTCGTCCTCAACCTCGAGGAGCTCAACGGCCGGTGCGCCGCCGTCCTCGTCCCCCACCACCACCTCGACAGGTCCGCCTCCCAGGCGGCCGGCTCGGACCACGTGGTCAACGCGTTCACCAACTACGAGCAGCGCAGCTGCGGGAGCGCCGTGGTGCAGCACTTCACCGCCATCTCGCCTTTCGAGAGCATGCACGACGACGTGTGCGCCCTCGCGCTGGACAAGCGGACCCACCTCATCATCCTGCCCTTCCACAAGACGTGGGACATCGACGGGACGGTAGGGTTCGTCAAGTACGCCTTCCGCACCGTGAACAAGAACGTGATGGGCAAGGCACCCTGCTCCGTCGGGGTCCTCATCGATCGGGGCTCGCTGGCAAGCACCCGCCATGTGGTGGCTGGCGAGGCCGCGCCGTACCGAGTTTTCGTGCTCTTCTTGGGTGGCGCAGACGACCGGGAGGCGCTCGCCTACAGCATGCGAATGGTCGACCACCCGTCGGTCAGCCTCACGATAATTTGGGTCAGGAGCAGAGA
Organism: Eucalyptus guilfoylei; assembly: GCA_016097605.1. Taxonomy (NCBI): domain Eukaryota; kingdom Viridiplantae; phylum Streptophyta; class Magnoliopsida; order Myrtales; family Myrtaceae; genus Eucalyptus; species Eucalyptus guilfoylei. The sequence goes on from CM027869.1 coordinate 25,011,923, forward strand.
GGACGAGAACAAGGGCGGGAGCCAGCTTGACAAAGAAGCGATGGGCGACTTCCGGGCCAAGGTGGGCAACAACAGGAATGTGAAGTACGTCCAGGAGATGCCGGAAGACGGGGTCGGGACCATACAGGTGATCCGCTCCGTCGAGACCGTGGTCGACCTGCTGCTAGTGGGCAAGCACCACGACCCGTCGTCGCCGCTCATCTTGGGCTTGACGGGTTGGAGCGAGAACCCTGAATTGGGGGTCATTGGCGACCTGCTCGCCTCTTCCGATTTCCAGTTCTCGGTTTTGATAGTGCAGCGAGAGCCCACGGCCGCGACATCGCTTCCCTTTATTGAGTTTGGAAATCAGTAGCTAGGCCATAGACATCGTCGGTCGTAACAAGATTCGGCCCAGCGGGAAAATTGAACGGGTCGATCGCGAGCGCCTACGGCAGGAGACGCTTTGTTTTTCTTTCGGTCGTGTAATGCGTCGTATGAGGAAATTTGTTAGATTTTGGACATAGAATGTTAGATTGAAGAGTGTACGTAGATATCATGGACAGTTGGACAAAATGCTAAAACTGATGTACATGCGTAGATTGTTCGGTTCGGCGCAAATATGGTAGACATTTTAATTCGATTAATTCAAGCAACCAGCATCAATTGCAACTGCTGAGATGACAAAATTCCATTGCTTTGTGCAATAAAAATGCGGTTTTCTTTTTTTTTTTAATTTCCATGATGGTTAATTTTGTAAGTGTTGGTAGCTGCATGACCAGTAAACTTATTGGTAATTTACAAAGACTTTTGTGAAACTACCGACTTTTTTTAAAATTTTCAGATTACTCATTTTTGCACTAACTTACTTGCTTTTATTTGTGCACTTACTAGTGCTTCAGATTTACTGGCCGTTACTATTGTTTGCAGGGTCCGCCTCGTTTGTGGGGCCCAACTGACGTATTTAAAAAAAAAAGAAAAAAAGGTCAAATTGTTAGTGAGACTAAGAATTCCTAGTTAGTCGGTTTTGTTCATTGAGAATTTTCTCAGATATAATTTCTCGCTTTTATTAGTAAGCAAACATTCTTATTCATAATAGATAAAATTAATCAAATCTACTTCAAGCAATTCAGCAACTACAACAACCACACAATAAGCTTTTGTTCAAACCTTAGAAAGGTCTCACATTGGAGATCAATTAATATTTAATTGATTCATAATTCATAATTTTAAGTTTTCGAATGATAGTAAGTTCAAATGTACATGTTTACGAGCTTGGACTTGAGCTCTCTCTTACTGATCTCCCATTGAAGGTGGGCTTCTATTGCACGCTCCCAACAAATGATAGATTGACTAATGCTCACTCCTAATGTGTATTGATACTGAGTAAATATATCGAAAAAAAGGAATTTGGTGATAAATCCGGATTTCTGATAGATGAGGGAATAAACGTGACACCGAGTTAACACATGAGTTGTGTTAGTAAAAGTCCCACATAAAAAAATTAATGAGTTATTTTTCTTCGATATGAGAATTTGTGAGTTAAGGAAAATCAGACTTATTATAATTTTTTATTAAAATTTTTGAGTGAAAATGAATTTAATTAAATATATTCGAGAAACTTGAATTTTGAGTTCTGTGAAGGTATCGGGGTTTTATTGTATGCTTTCTCCCGTCACCTCCAACTGTATGCTTATAACACTTTATGGGAGATTTTGTATTTCCAACGCAATATTTCTCAAAGATCTGAAAAAAATAATTTTTTCTCAATCCCACCTTTGACTTCTTCTTCAACCTCTCGCCTGAATCGCGATCCTCGGCTGTCCTAACTTCTCGATGTCGATGCCGCCGCCGCCGCCGTCGTCGTCGTCTTCCTCCACGCTCCCGACCTCCTCCAACCCCCACTCCCAATCCGCCTCCGCCGCCTCCGCCGCCTCCGCCGTCGCGTCCCTCCGCGCCTTCCTCTCCCGCCTCTCCTCCTCCGGCCGCCGCGCCCTCGCCGGCCGCCGCCCCTGGGCCGAGCTCCTCGACCGCTCCGCCTTCTCCCGCCCGCAGTCCGTCTCCGACGCCGCCTCCCGCGTCCGCCGCAACGCCTCCTACTTCCGCGTCAACTACCTCGCCCTCCTCGCCCTCGTCCTCGCCCTCTCCCTCCTCTCCCACCCCTTCTCCCTCCTCACCCTCCTCTCCCTCCTCGCCGCCTGGCTCCTCCTCTACGCCTTCCGCCCCGCCGACCAGCCCCTCGTCCTCCTCGGCCGCGCCTTCTCCGACCGCGAGACCCTCGCCGCCCTCTCCCTCCTCACCATCGTCGTCGTCTTCCTCACCAGCGTCGGGTCCCTCCTCGTCTCGGCCTCCATGGTGGGCCTGGCCATCGTGGCGGCGCACGGCGCGTTCCGGGATCCCGAGGATCTGTTCATGGACGAGCAGGAGCCCGCCGGCTCCGGCCTCTTCTCCTACATCGGCGGCGCTGCCTCCGCCGCTGCGGCGGCTCCTTCCTTGGCCTCGCGTGTCTGAGTATGTGTGCGCCTCTCTGTTTCTGTTCTCTTGCCAGATGATGATTTAAAGATGCTTTGCTCCGATCTTTCTAGGATTAGATTCATAGCTTCTTTTCGCATTCGCCATCTCACTCCATTACTTGATCTTTAATTGGATCTCGTGGTTTTCATGTTTCATGTTATGCTTCGGCTTACTTGATCTCTAATATGATGAGAATTCTATGCAAAAAGTTTGGAACATTTCTCATGTTGGAATGCCGCCATTGCATCTAAGCTCCGTTTTGTGTTCAACTACATGTGAAGGAGGTAGGAGAAGAAACTGTTTGAAGCGTTCAAAGTAGCTGTGAGTTAACAGAGTGCACTCTTCCTGTGGTAATCTATATGGGAAGTCAAGGTTCCTGTATACGTTTCTTTTTTTAGCTTGGGAAGCTGCTTTGGGATGTATTCTTACTTTGGTTGATCTTCAAAAGAGAGGAAAAATACTGGCTATTAAGGTGTTTTTTTTTTTTTGCAAAATTGAAGAAGAGAGTGTGAGTTACTTACTTTTACACTGTGGCTGGACTAGAAAGACTTGGACTATAGTTTCTGCAATTTCAGGAGTAAAATGGGTGACATCAGGCATGGACATTGCGCTTGGAGAGAAAGAATTAGTTTGGGTGTTGGAAAGAAATGGATGAGTAAGATGATTGTTCTCCTCTTTTTTTCTTTTTTTTTTATTGGCTAATTCGGAGAGGGAGGAACAAGAGTATTTTAAGAAGTTGAAAACTCTTTGGATTCTTTTAGGGATAATTGGTTGTACATTATTCACTTTTATTATAGCAGGGAAATTCGATCTTACATATCTAGTTTGTTGGAAATGTTAGAGACAGTCTTTTGTGCATAATTTTTTATATGGATGGTTTTAGCTGAAGCTGTTTTGTCCAGGGCGGGTACCCCCTCGGTACCTCCTATTATGAAATTTTGTTCTATCCTTGTTGAAAACAAAAGTTAGCAAGTGAGATAAACATGCCAGCCAAGGGTTGATAGTGAGAAAGTGAGAGATAAAGATTGTCCTCATGACTTTTTGATGTAATGATTACCGATAGCTACGAAATTTTTGGCTCCCTTTGATTCTAGTAACAATTCATATCCATTCTTGATTTGCCATGAGTCCGTAAACCTGGGGTGTGACTGAATGGGATCATGAATCGGAAGTTACCTCTCATTTAGCCACTGCTGGTAGGACACGCGCGGTTGATCTGAATATCCTCAGAGAATTAGTTGTGAGATGGAAGTTTAGCATTAGGAAAATCCAAGTGATATTTTAACGCTGAAGTCTGAGATGTTGCCGTTTTAGCTTGAATTGGCAAAGCAATTACCTCATGAGTGTAATTCATTTGCAATCTCTGAATGCTCTCATTAATCTCAAAATTTAATTATCTATTCAAGGTCAGGCTCAATAATTTGAACAGCCAAGTCAACAAGTTCCATTAAAACAAAGATGAACTACTTAGTGAGGGAAATCCTGCCATTTTTTTATCAATGTATCTTGTCTTGTTAAATGTTAGATAAAACATACTATTTAATGAGAAAAAACCACTTGCCCTGGAGCAGCCTTTCATTCAGACATGACCTCAGTGTTTTTCTATGGTGTTGAGTCGAAATACATTCATGAGAGCTTACGTAACACATGATCGAGGAGAAATAGTTAAGTTCCCTTCGGTTTATTTAGGGTGGAGACTTGTATAAAAGTGTTCCTTGTGTCTTCACATGGATGGTTGAAGAACTGTTGACTCGTTAAGAGTCTAATAACCCAGATTTTCACACATAGTTCTCATTGCCTCTTTCAAGTGCTGGTGCATTATGCTGAACAGCTTGAGTAATAGTCAGAAGATCTTGTTGCTATTGTTCAGAGAATCAGGGTTTGCAATTTCTATTTATACTGTCTTCACTACGAATAAAGGGTGGCAAACCTTTGACCTTGTACCTTTTGAGATATAGACAGGAGGATTATGAGGAGGTGATTAAAGGGATTGAAAGAGCAATTAGATCCAAATGTGAGAATGTTACTGGTGGCGTGAGGATTTTTTTTTTCCCCTTCAGAATGATGTAGCCAAAATTAGCTTTATAAAAACTGATTCATGGGGGAGTACAGTGAAATTTGAATGGCAGTTTACATAGGTCCTCTGATCCAGTGACACTTGTTGCCAATTGCTTCCTGCATTTTCCTTTTTTCAGGTCCTTGGCTTTCTCTAATTGTGTTTACCTCCAGATATTAGACAAGCTTGGCGAACTGTATACGATTCATCTTGACAGGAGTATGGCTCCCTCTATGGTAGATATTGGCAGTTTGCTGTAGGTAGGAGGTTTGGTGATTCTGGTTAGAACAATGGCAGGATTACTAAGACTAGTTCATACAATTACACTAAATAGTTTGGGCAGGTTGTTGATAAGTGTCTATTGTTGGATATGTCCGTGCTTGTTGAAATGTCCACTTGCAGTCGCTCGGTTCACTTAATATTATTTTTATAAACTGGTGTAACTACACCCAGCATCACCCTTCTCGTTATTAGTTTGAGCTTCCAGGCTTCATAACCTGATCTTAGATGAACGTTGTTCTTCTTGTTTTCCTAAACATGAAGTTGTGCAAAATCTGCAGATACTTCTCCTGGCTAGATTTACAGCAACTGATACAATGAGAAGCTGACCAATGCAGTTAACACGGCATTCAATGTGCATCAAGGAAATAAAACCGACCAGTGGCCAGAACCATTCACTTGTGGGAGCTTTCCGGTGCACATTTCTGAAGTCTACAAGCATTGCGACAGTCTACTGTAAAACCATCTTATTCCTATTTTTTAACCCACCTCCATGAGGAGTCAACTTCGTTTTACCATCCTTGGAGACTACAGAGAATATGCAAAGGCAATTGATATTGCAAAGGCGACCTAATTTACCAAGGTTGCCACGTAGAAATGGTGTCCAAATGGTGTCCATAACTTGGAGGCACGCACTTATTTAATTTCTAGTTGAAGGCCTTATAAAGTGGTGGACATGGCAAACTTGCTAATTAGTGATCGATGTATGGAAAATTTTTAAGAATATCATCAGAAATAAAGTAGTGTTCTTGCAAAGCTAAGTGATCTTTGACAGTGATAACTTTATTTTTCTTTTGGATTGTTTAAGATTAAAGTTGTCCAATGAAGCTTATGCAATGGGAACTCATGATGGCCAACACCAAGTTGGTTTTGAAAGAGACTATTTTATCTTTCAAAAAGCTTCATTATCGTGCTGAAAGCTTATGCTGTGATTTTTTGGATCTCACCTATGATTTCTTGAAGTCGGACAGTTGGGAATCAGAAGAGTGAAGAAATTGTAGTGGGAAAATTAGAGGAGGTAAAAACAAGGTCATGGTTCGATTTATTTTGGCTGAGAAAAGAACGTGGATATCATTTGATTGAAAAGCAAAATCTTCAGACTTCGGCCTCGTCACTCTGAAAAATTGTAGGTGGAGCCATAAAAAATGAACCGAGCTTGGGGAAGAATGGTTTAGCCATGAACAATTAACGATGTCAATGCCCGAGGCATTGGTGTGGCTGAATTCTGATGGGAATTAATCAACTCAAAAAGTTGCACAGCTACCCTGACCAAAAATTCCAACCTGCCTGTAAATTGGCATCTAACTTTACCGATCGCATGCTCGGTCTTGAGCAATACTCTTCGACATAGAGGGAGCTCTGAAGTGAGGCAAAGCTCGTCTGTTGCGTACTGAGCTATCTAACAAGAAACGAACAAAGACATTCAGACTAATCTTAGCAAAAGTAGCAACAAGAAGATATGAAAATTGTCCTAAACCCTCTCGAATCCTTTTCGTTTTGCTTTTCCTGGAATCCTGTGATTCAACAAACATGGGACAGAAAAATAAGCCATGATGTGGCAGAGGCACCACCTATCCGTGCCTTCGGCATTCTTTCTCATGAGTAGTTTCTTTGTGGTTTTGACTTTAACTTTGCACATTACATTATTTTGTAGTTCTTAAAATGATTGACGAGGTTGGTGGGTGCAACAAATCCCCTTGCAGTTGGACCGGGTGTTTGAAAGTCTAAACATCTTTACTGACTCAAAACCTAGTCTATAATAGAAAGTGACAGTACTTTCCTCGCTAGCAAGCTCAAAAAATTTTCCCTGCGGAATTTCCTTGCCCTGTTCAACTCCCGCTTTGTCTGCATATCATGTGCCAGCAACCTCGATTGAGTCACCCGTATTAGAATGCGCCTGGATTCATTTACACAGAACTGAATGAAGCGATGCAGATTCGTAAGCTCATTGACAAGCCTCACCAGTCTTGCCTACTGATTGCGTTGTCTGTTGTGCTTGCGTCTTTGGTTTCTTTCTCAGATGCTGAATCTCATTACCATGAATTTGTTGTAGGTCTTCCTCTTACTTCTTATTTCCTTTACTCTGTGTCTCTGCAAAAGGACGAAAGCTTACGAAATTCTAAATATGTCCATTTTCCTTGATCCGACTAGATCCAAGAGCAACCAGTGAAAAGGTTATGCAGAACCCACAAGATTATCACTGTCAACGGGCTGTTCCCAGGGCCGATATTAGAAGTGAGAGATGGAGATTCTCTTATCATCAAAACCACGAATATTGCTCAATACAATGTCACCCTTCACTGGTAAAGTTCGCAAATCACAGACTCTAGCAATGAATGCATGAGTAAGAGCAGCCACAGCACGTTTGGCGATATGCATGCAACGTAAACCAGATTCCAGCCATAATAGTTACTGAGCTCCGCACTCTTGAATCTCGGGCTAACTGCTTGTGTTTATCAGGCATGGAGTTCGACAAATAGCCAATCCATGGGCGGATGGACCTGAATATATTACCCAGTGTCCAATACAACCGGGAGGGACCTACACGTACCGCTTCACCATCCAAAACCAAGTGGGGACATTGTGGTGGCATGCGCATAGCCAATGGCTTCGGGCTACTGTTTATGGAGCTCTTATCATTTATCCTAAATTTGGGTTGCCCTACCCTTTCCCAACACCAAATCAAGAAATTCCTGTTCTTCTTGGTAAGGTTGAACATATAAGCAACATAGCCAATCCTTAGTGTTGATAACTACTCATGTGACATAACGATGCTCGTGCATAGGGGAATGGTGGGATAGAGACCCTATGGCTGTCCTTCGGCAGGCCCAATTCACAGGAGCTGCTCCGAATGTGTCCGATGCATACACTATCAATGGCCAACCAGGAGATTTCTACAGATGTTCTAGCCAAGGTTTCCAACTCCTTTTCCAATTAAAATTTTGTGTCGATACTATCATAACTGTAATTTACTGAGAACTTGTGTCCAAGTAGTAACATGACGACGACAAATGCAAATGCAGAAACCACGGTGTTTTCAGTGGAATCGGGCGAGACGGTCTTATTAAGAATCATTAATGCTGCACTCAATCAAGAGCTCTTCTTTGCAGTGGCCAACCATAAGCTAACTGTCGTAGGGGTTGATGCTGCCTACACCAAGCCCTTTCCAACGAGTGTTATCATGATCGGACCTGGTCAGACCACTGATGTTCTCCTCACTGCCGATCAATCTTCATCTCGTTACTACATGGCGGCAAGTGCATATAACACTGCCCAAAATGCAGCTTTCGACAATACCACCACCACCGCCGTACTTGAATACGGTTCTGAGACTTGTAGTGCAAGAAGGCAGTCCTCTCAGGTGCTCCTCCCGCAACTTCCAGCCTTCAATGACACAGCCACCGCGACTGCATTCACGGCTGGATTAAGGAGTCCTTCCAAAGTCAGTGTCCCTAATGACATAGACGAGAACTTATTCTTCGCAGTGGGTCTCGGACTCATTAATTGCTTGCTCCCGAGCCCGAATTGTCAAGGCCCGAACAATACACGCTTTGCTGCCAGCATGAACAACGTCTCCTTTGTCTTCCCAACCACCCTCTCCGTGATGCAAGCCTATTATCAAGGTGTTCAAGGCATCTTCACTGCAGATTTCCCACCTGTTCCCCCAGTTCGATTCGACTACACTGGCAATGTGAATAGAGCATTGTGGCAACCCGTAAATGGGACGAAAGTGTATAAGCTAAAATACGGTTCCACGGTACAGATTGTTCTGCAGGACACGAGCATTGTGACCACGGAGGATCACCCTATGCACCTCCATGGATACCAATTTTCTGTGGTTGGGATGGGCTTTGGCAACTTCAATGCGGCAAGGGACACGCCGAAATTTAACCTCGTCGATCCCCCCGTGAGGAATACCATTGGGACACCCCCAGGGGGGTGGGTAGCAATCAGATTCGTGGCCGACAATCCAGGTAAACGATGCGATCGCTCGGTTTTCTTCTAGTCCATGGCTACGATGGAGAATTCACTAACTTCGTTTTCCTATCTGTACATATGTATGGCTGTTGTAGGAGTGTGGTTGATGCACTGTCACATTGATGCCCACCTTGTAACGGGTCTTGCTATGTGTTTCCTGGTCGAGAACGGACAAGGCGCTCAGCAGACCGTGATACCTCCACCGTCGGATCTACCTCAATGTTGAGCACCAATCGTCGAATTTGATATCGAAGTCACCATTCTTCTGAAGTCTAGAAATGTAACACATTTTTTCCCGCATAGAAAGACTGTTGCTAAGATCTCAAGCAGATGCTTTACTTGCTTGTTTACTATTTAATTCCATTACGCAGTTGAAGAGCTCTTCTGAAGAAAAACAAAGCAAGTGAATTGATTGACTCGAAACGAAATCAGCAACCTGAAACCAAAAAGCAGTTTGACCAGAAGCTTTTTGAAGGGACTATGTGACATGTGTAGAAGCTATAACTAACCCAAAAATAGTCAGCATCTTGCTATTATTTCTAGTATTTTTTTGGGGCTTGAACAAAGCCAAGATCGTTAGAAATGGTATCGAGGCATGTCCCTTCGAATAGATGTATGGTTCAAATAGACTAGGTCTATCTAATGAGGGTAGAAAGTAATCATTATAATGAGAGGGCTCAGACAAGATGCGACTCTAAATTAATATACATCCTAAATGTCGTCAACACTTTATATATTGCTTTGAATACTCCTTTTGAGCCTCAGCCCTAGTGAGCTGGATCAAGTCATTGCAGATTATATGCTGCAAATCGAAAACTGAAAATTTTGAATTCCCACGTGAACAAAAATAGTGAAGATTGATTCTTTGATGAAATCCTTACGAATCACCATATTTTGTACTCCTAAGTCCTCCATGCATGCAGATGAGGTTGTTGACGGTCGAATTACCCGGTGCAAGGATTGTCCTGATCTAAAAACAAAAAAAAAAAAAAAACTCTAGATAGGGAAACCGTTCAAGCTAATATCATCAATTTCCACTAAGTAGGATTTCAATATTCAAGTTTCACTCCTTTGCGCGAGTTAATAGGTCGAGGGGAACCAGTGTTTCGTAGTGAATTTCCGCCATGCATGACGAAATCAGACAATTACAAAACAACAAAACTTGGAGAGATTAGAATTGCATTTTTAAATGCTAAGAAAAATTGTCACTAACCTTTTTGTTATTAGGCCAGAAATTTTTTTTTTTAATTATTATTATAAAGGATAATGCTACAAATAGTTCTTGGATTTTGGTCTAATGTGAAATGTGGATTATAAATTTTTAATTTATTCAATACAATCTATTAACATTTGATATATATTTACTATAATTCCGAATTATATGAGAACTTTTAACATAATTCTTATATTAATTTAAGATCATGGACAATATTAAATTTAAGGATTATATTAAACGAATCAAAACTTCAACATTATCACGAAGTTTATAGACCACATTGTAGATTAAGTTAATTTCCAACTATTGTTTGTGTCGTTTTCCCTCATCATTATTTTGGCAGTTCAGTTGTTGAGCCGCTTCCGGTTCCCTGAGCAAGCAAAGCCGAAAAGCTCAAAGCTCAAGCTCGGCTCCAACGTCCATCTTCCTCGGAAACTCCGAAAGAAACCCGAAACCAAAGCTCCCGACTTTGGAGAACTCGTCACATGCGCGCCCTCCTCCATTGCCACCACCACCACCACCACCACCACCATCATCTCCCTCGCCAAATCCTGCAAAACCCACTTCGGCCGCGCCTCCCTCTCGCCGAGATGAGCAGCTCCTCCCTCGCCCTCTCCCTCTCCCTCCACTCCGCTTCTCCCAAACCCCTCCGCTTCGCCGCATCCTCCTCCTTCGAGCCTCCCCTGTTCCTGCGCCTCCCCGGCGCGCCCCGTAATGGGTTCCCCGGCCTCGGCCTCGGGCATGTGGGTCGCCGATCCAGGGCCTTCATGGGCGTCTCCGTCGGATCCCAGACGGCCGTCGACGACGGGCTGTTTCTTGAGTACAAGCCCTCCACCGCTTTCTTGTTCCCCGGTCAGGTGCGTTTCTCGATTCTCTCTCTCTTGCGCAGTTTCGTTTGGTCGCGTGTTGGGTGGTTCTTGTCTGATCTCGTTCTAAAAAAGATGATTTTGCAAGTTGGGATTAGTTTTGTTGCTTGAGCAGTGATGGGTCCCGGTTTTGTTGGAGTGGTGAGGAACCAGCTGTGTGAAATCATCCTTGTAGTAGCCTGAGTTGTAATCTACGTGTGTTTGTATACTGGGGAATTGTCGTGCATCGAGCCGTGATGTTGCATTTTGCCTTATGCTTGGTGAATATGACTCCTCGGGTGGAATGTACTTTGTCTGAAGTTTCTCTGCCAAGGTTGGCTCAATGCATATAATTGAGCTGTTTATAGAAATGCAGTGGGCATTTACTCATATAAGGACTTAACTTTAATGAATCTTGCTGCGCTGGTGTTTTGCTATTAGTATAATGTTAGTGCTGTGGCTTGTAATCTTGCATCCCTTGCTCAATGTGGTGTTCTAAATTATAATCTAAACTTGCAGGGTGCACAAGCAGTTGGAATGGGAAAAGATGCCCAGAGTGTGCCCACAGCTGCAGAATTATACAAGAAGGCAAATGACATTTTAGGGTATAGTCCTATCCCTTCTAACCTTTGACTGATCAATGCATCTTGTTAGAAAAAGTCTCGGACGAACTTGAATTGATGATGCTTTACTGGGTCTATTTCCTGGAGAATGCCAGGGTGCATGAGCTGATTCATTTCAGATTCGATTCATTGTGGCATGTTTGAAGAGTCTCTAATTTTTGCTCTTGCATTTTATGAAGGTATGATCTTCTAGATGTTTGTAGCAATGGTCCGAAAGAAAAACTTGATTCAACTGTTATAAGTCAGGTACACACTGCAATCACTGCTCAGTAGTACTTTTCCAAATCGTTTCAAATCATCCTTCGCTTTCACTCTTTTAGTGAGCGGAAGACATTAGGTATTTGGTTGTATCAGTGGGATAAATCTTGGAGGTTATGATTGATAATTACAATCTCATCTCTTAGAACAACGATTGTGAAAATGTTGTTTGCATCTTGCAGCCAGCCATCTATGTCACAAGTCTGGCTGCAGTTGAAATACTACGTGCTCGGGAAGGAGGTCAACAGATAATCGAATCTGTTGATGTTACTTGTGGGTTAAGCTTGGGAGAATACACTGCTCTAGCATTTGCTGGAGCTTTCAGGTCAATGTTACTTATGTTGCATCTTCTTTCTTGTAATTGTACAAGTGCACAATCTAAATTCCCTAAAGTTGGTGGCACACCAACCACTTAGGATCAGCACAGTTGGGGCATTAGAGGATTTTGAGTTCAGAAACTAGAGATCACTCGATGAATCTCTCCAAATGCATGCAAACTGCTTTTGGGCATGGCCACTTTCTCATGCTTAAGACTTGGATCTAACCAGTTCATGGTTTTCCTTGGGCCTTCAGATAGCTGGCTCTCCATGCCAATGCCCTTGGATTATAAAAAGAGTCGGTGGCAGTATTGGGCAATATTGGGCAATATTGAAATTAACAATTATGCACTTCTAAGCTCTACTTTGATTACCATGTGCTAATTATCCGTGTTCTTTTTGCTTTGTGTGGTTTACCTCTCCTTTTCTTCACTTCTCTCTGTCCATCTCTTATCACTTTTGGTTTTTCCCACGAACTTTTGTATCAACTTTGAGGAGATGTACTGCTCTTTCAGTTTCTGATTTGGTTCCATATTTTTATCAGCTTTGAGGATGGGCTTAAATTGGTCAAACTACGAGGAGAAGCAATGCAGGTAATTATCTTTTATACATGATGATTGGAGTTGTACTTAGATTTACAACTTGCGTGTTCGGACATAGAACTTTGCTCTAGCATTGGCTATCATGTTACTGCATATTTACTCGGTAATAATGTCCAATTGCTATGGCAACCAGGAAGCTGCTGATGCAGCGAGGAGTGGTATGGTCAGTGTCATAGGTTTGGATTCAGAGAAGGTCCAACTATTGTGTGATGCAGCTAATGAAGAAGTCGACGAGGAAAATAAAGTTCAGATTGCAAATTACCTCTGTACTGTAAGATTTCTTCTGCTAGAAGGCCATGGATGCTTAATTCATTTATATTCTACTTTTTTCTGTGAGGTGCAAAAAGGAAGTAGCTCGACTATTGTGTAGTACAGAAGTGAATAATGCCAGAATCTGGAGCAGCTACTCTGACTAAATTGCATATCTTTCTATTGTTTTCAAATGAAGTAATTGGTTCTATATTTTTAGGGCAATTATGCAGTCTCTGGAGGCTTGAAAGGAATTGAAGCAGTAGAAGCTAAAGCAAAGTCGTTTAAGGCTCGGATGACGGTATTCTTCCTTTGAATATGATCATTCAATACAAGCATGAAGCCAGGAAGTAAAACCAGTTTTTTGTCCCTGACTCGTTAGGTGCGTCTAGCTGTTGCTGGTGCTTTCCACACGAGCTTTATGAAACCAGCAGTCTCTAGATTGGAAGCTGCATTGGCTGCAACAGAAATTAAGACTCCTAGAATACCAGTCATATCCAATGTTGATGCGAAACCACATGCTGATCCAGACGCAATTAAGAGGATATTAGCCAATCAGGTAAGCAGGATTAGGATTGTCTTTTGTTTCAGGAATCAAAGACTGTTGTTGAGCTAACCTTCACTTCAAAATCGCAGGTGACTTCTCCAGTTCAGTGGGAAACGACAATCAAGACTCTCCTTACAAAAGGGTTGAAGAAGAGTTATGAATTAGGGCCTGGAAAGGTAAAACGTTACTGGGTACACTCAAATGATTCCTGCTTTATACTCTTGAGAATTGCGTATTAATGATGGAACATTGGATCATATCCAGGTGATAGCTGGTATTGTCAAGAGAATGGACAAGAAAGCTGAGATTGAAAATATCGGGGCTTGAAACTTTTGCATGGTTCCTAGAATTTGTTGCTGCAATCTTATCTTCTCATGCGGCTTCTCAGTGCGCAGAGCTGGAGTTTCTTGCTTGACCTAATAGAGTTGTGAAGAGCTCGAGGTTCCTTTTCTTTGCTCACCTTCTCTGTTTTTCCTCCCTTCAAGCTGGTTCATGATTGCATACAGAGGAACTAGATTTACCAGCACTTGCTTTGTATGAAAGATAATATTGGATAAGAAGTCGATCCCTGAAGGGAGGAATAAAGAATCAATTGCTTTATTACACACTCTACTGAATAATCATCTTCTTTTTTGGTATATTTTTCTCTGTTTCCTTTCTCTTTTTGTGAATAATCATATCTAGGTTTTCTCATGGACATTCAATACCCCGGTACTTGAACAAAAATTTGAGGAGGGGGAAACTGATGCTGCCAATAAAAGAACGAAATTTTTTGAATGTCCATGAGATTATCTAGATGTGATTTTAATCGTTGAAATTAAATGAAGACTCTTTGTGAGAGGGGTACTGGACGGGGCTATGGTTGAGTGGCCTGGCTTAGTAGCTTGTGACAACGGTTGCAATGTCCCGTTACCAAGCGATGGCTAAACTAGTGTATGAGTTTGGCAGTTGGCATCAATTGGCCAGTGTTTTCAAAACTGTGCTGGACAGGGTTCGTTCGACCAGTTCAGGTTGGTACTGATTTCTGATTCAATGTAGAGCCTGATCCGGTTTTTTTGACCAATCCAGTCGGATACCAATTTGCTTGTATCTGAATTAATCAAATGCTCATAACATCACAAGTCGCTTGGAGTAGTGACGCTGATGATCAAATGGAGTTGATGGCGGAGGCCATGCCCATGACGGTAATGATTATGGCGCCATTGCCGGTGGTGGCGATTATGTGGTGACGCAACATCATCCTTTTTATCCCATGAACATGCAACATCATCCTTTTTATCCCGTGAACATGGGACGGATTTCGTTAACCAGTGCTTCAGGGGTTATGCATTTTCTTTTTGGCCTTCTCATGCGTAGTTAAATATTCGGTAACGATGCCTTTTTATGGGTTTCGGTGCTCTCTGGATTTTCCAATTTCCCGACCGGACAAAAACTCGTCTCTATATAATAATTAGCGCGAAAAGGAAAAAAAGAAAAAAAAAAAAAAAAAAGAGAGAAAGCAGTAGATGGAAGCTATAGATTGTGTTCACATATCGAACTGTACAAATATGTGATTGCAAGCCATTGCAGAATTATTTTCCTTTATGTTCTTATAAATCGATTTATTTTAAGTTCGTACCGGTTGGTGCTATCTTTATATTATCAATAATGACAATGCATGTCGGAAACTTGAATCCCACGACACAATGCCCGCGTTAGAAAGGAATTAGGAAACTGTTCTAAATGAAGAAACTAAGATATTGCGCAAAGCTGTCTCACATCCAGAAATTATCGGTGAATCTCACAGATTTCGTTACGAGTGGAAGAATATATTTGACTACTCGAAATATATTTGCTCCAGCGGAAAGCAATATCTTAAATTTCTAGGCAAAGAAAATATCAGTCTTACCGAGGGTGTCCCTGGAAGCGGTTTCAATGGAGGTAGACCTGCAAGCTCCCGGCTTCCTGTAGTTCTTCTCTGTCTCTTTCCCTCCATTAGTCTTTAACATCTGATTGCTTTCCATCTTCCCTTCTTAACATGTCGCTGCAGATAAGCACCATGAAAGTGAAAATCTATTGTTGCAATTCATGCCAGAAGAAGGCCAAGAAGATCTTGGAGAAAGCCGATGGTGGGTTGCTTCTATTGCATGACCGCAAGTTCTTTCCTCTGTTTTCTTTTCTCGAGCATTGGTTAATGGTTCAGAGTGCAGAGCGTGTAGTTTTTGGCCGTGGTGACTTCGTGGCATGTTAATGATGCATCGCTGTGCACTTCGTGTTTTGGTTTTGCTTTGGCAGGAGTGCAAGCCATATGCATTGACATAGGCGATGGCTTGCTGACTGTCACGGGCGATGTAGAGCCTTTCCTGCTGATAGATATGGTGGAGAAGAAGGTCAGAAAGAAGGTGGAGCTCTGGTCCTTCCGAAGGTACCCCGCCCATGGTAGTACTGAAGGGGGCGGCGGCGGTTATGGCTGGCATCACAAAGAGGTCAAAGTGGACGACTTGCGCAGGGCGAGAGAAAGGAAGAAGGCTGCTCACCGCAGGGCCGACAGAGGAAGGGCAGAGCATGCCTATCCTGCCCATGCGGGCCCGTGCTGGCCGGGACCCGGAGTCTGTCATCCTATGGCTGGGCCGTGCCAGCATCATGGAGATCCGGAACTCTGGGGTCCGCATGTGCCGCCTCCTCCCATGTGCTGCGGGCTGCCTCTGTTCCTGCCGCCGCCTCACCACTGGTGCAATCCTATGCCTCCACCACCAATGCAGCCGCCACCGCCATATCACTGCCACCATGAAGCGCAGCGACCAAAGAAATGATCAGCTACGACAGACATGTCGAAATCTGCTAGGATAGCCTAATACCGTTATAAAATTCTTGTTTAGGATCTTGAAGGACCAGACAGCTATTAGATGGGTGAACCACCGATGCATATGAGCCATGGTTTTGGACTAATTTTATCCGACAGTTCCTGTTTTTTTTTTGTTTCTCCAAGCTTGTACCATTGTTAAACACGCATTCGGTTTGTCAAGAAGCCACGACTGATCGTTTTAGGACTCATCAATCACCGACTGTTAGGTTTCAAAACATCAATTATAAGAACAAAAACCGCCATTACGGAAGGTGCAAGCGCAATGAGCAATGATTGACGTGATAGCAAATGTCATGGAACATCACACTTGACATGACAGCAAAAAATATCGACCAAGCGAGACAAAACGAAAAAGCAAACGAGATCGACTACCAGAGATAGTCCATACTGCATCAATGGCTGATCTCAGTTTGGTAGGAAGGTTCAAAGAAAGACCAAAACCAGAAGAGAAAATAAGCGAAAAAAGAAAAATGCCACGAAATATTACACTGGACATGACGACAATGAATATCGACAACAAATCAGACAATTCACTCCAGAGAATTGACCAAGCGAAACAAAATGAAAAGCAAACAAGACGGAATACCACGGATGGTCCATACTCCATCAACGGCTGATCTCGGTGAGATGGGATGTTTCAAAGAAAGACCAAAACCAGGATAGGAAAAAAGCCAAAAAAAGGAAGGAATGCACCAGCCGGGAATCGAACCCGGGTCTGTACCGTGGCAGGGTACTATTCTACCACTAGACCACTGGTGCAGCTGTTGATTCCTCAAAGCTAAAAAATAATACTATACACCAGGCTCATGCGTTTGCACTTCGGCACGATCGGCTATCCTGAATTGGTGGACCGGTTAAGAGAAAAGCAAGCAAGGGTTGTGGGAGGATGTGCGGTTGAAGTTGAAGCGGGAAATGGCGATTCCCATGCTAAGAGCTTCAGCTCCTCCTGGTCACTTGGGCTTGCTCTTCCACTCCAACGTGAAGAAGCCCCTCCATCTTCAGAGACTGCCCTGCTCTCCAACCGAACTCAACCCTGTCCTGCAAAGGCAAACGCATGCTTATAGCCTCTTTCGTTCTCCTTTTCTCGCGTTCCCCGTCTCTGGGTACTCTGCCAATTCTTGAATTTTTTTTTTTTTTGTCCTTGTTTTGCAGTGATGAGGTGAGGTCAGAGTCAGGGTTGTCTCTTTCTGTTGGGACACACCTTATTCCACACCCCAACAAGGTGAATTCCCACAAGCCTGCCGCATTGATGTAGTGATATTGTAAATGGGTCTCGGTATTCAGCACTCAAATAAGGATAAATGCTAGGTATGGAAAAGAACCCATAACGTTAGATGAACTTTTGTTGCTTCTTGGAAAGGTTGACAAAGGAGGTGAAGACGCATTCCTGGTGAGCGGCTGCAATGGGGGAGTCATTGCTGTTGCTGATGGCGTTTCTGGGTACTTAACTGCAATCCCTAGGACAGATTCTCCAAGTTTACATTTTTTAATAGGATCAAGTGCTGGCAAAGCTGCCCTGCTTCTTGTTGACTAATGTGTGCTAGCTGAATTTGTGCTTTGTCTGTATTTGTATTAGATGACACTTTCTAATGAGAGCAAAAGCAATGAGTATGTTGTGTTGTGAAGCATTGATTGATCATCGATAATTAACTTGACAATGATTCAGACAAGTGACAACTTTGGGAAACTTGTGAATGCCATGTTGCTAATTATTTGCCAAATTGCTCTTTCACTTGGCAGTTGGGCTGAACAAAACGTGGATCCTTCACTGTTTTCTAAGGAATTGATGGCTCATGCTTTGTCTTTGCTCGGGGATGAGGAGGTGAGACTTATTTCAAAGCAAGTAAAAAATAGATTATTCACTTCATCGGTTTAATTAACATGCTCCTGATTTCCCTAGTGCTAGTTCTTTGACAAGAAATTAGCAAACCAGAACTATGCTTAAAATTTGTATTGCCATGTTTGCTTATTGGTTAGTGGGAGCTTAAGAACCTGTATAGTATTACTCATTTGTCAGGTAAACTACAATCCTCGGATGCTTCTGAAGGAAGCACATGCTGCTACCTCCTCTGTTGGTTCAGCTACAGTGTAAGTTATTTTTATTTTTGACTTCACAATTTTCAAGTTTTTCGGATAATATGACCCTAAAACAATGTATCTAAAGATGGTTCAGCCATTTATTTCATTTCTTTGCCTTTTTCATCAGAGTTGTTGCCATGCTGGAGAGAGATGGGATCCTGAGGATCGCAAATGTAGGGGATTGTGGATTAAGAGTAGTCCGAGGCGGTAACTTCTGTGTCAAATTTCATGATATCGTGACTTATTGGTTCTGTTTTATTTTGCTTTCAGATTCTTGACAACCACATGGTACTGAATTTGCAGGTCAGATAATCTTTTCTACCTCTCCGCAAGAGCACTACTTCGACTGTCCCTACCAGCTAAGCTCAGAATCAGTTGGCCAAACATATCAAGATGCTGTGGTATTAATATACTCCTCTCAGACATCATTCTCTATCAGAAAATTTTTCGCTGTTTAGTCAACAATATTATGCAAAGGACTGAGAAGTATATTATACTGCCCGTCATTTCCAAGAGTTAGCCACCATACTCAGGGGTCGCAGGTGCTTCCCCAAGTGAAAGTATTCTGGCTTATTGGAAATTGACATCTTTCTCCTCTGTCTGAATCTTCTTTGAAATCTGCTACTGGTCTTCACTCTGCTAGATATTAGCAGTGTGAAGTATAGGAAAATTACACCTTAGCTGGATTTGCTGTGCAATGCAACTTTTGCTAATATTTCAGTCATATATGATTGATGCGTGACAATATAGTCAGATGCCTGCTAAAAGGTTTGGTTGGTTTAATAGTCGAGTTGGTGTAGTTCAAATATAATTATCCCATGGCTGAATTTTGTCAGCTTATATGCAGCATTATGCAAGTACTCGTATTATCTCCATTCACCAAGAACTCAGGTTTCCTCATGTTTCTTGATAACCAGGTTAGCACTGTTGAAGTAATAGAGAAAGATACTGCGGTCATGGGCTCGGATGGTCTCTTTGACAATGTTTTTGACCATGAAATTGTTTCCACATTAGCAAAACATGGTGATGTTTCAGAAGCTGGTAGGTTTTTGCTCAAATTATGAAGGTCCTGCAGTTTGTGTGCTCAACTCTAAATGGACATTGGTTCATTGTTAGCAAAGGCATTGGCTGAACTCGCAAGGGAGCACTCCGCGGACTTGAGTTATGATTCCCCCTACTCAATTGAGGCCAGAACAAGGGTGATATTGCATACCCAACTTATTCACCACTGATTAAGAGCTTAGATAGTAGCTACAAAACTATTACCTTGTCATGAGGCTGAAGACTGTAGTTTTGCAGGGTCTTGATGTTCCTGTGTGGAAGAAAGCACTTGGGTTTAAGCTAACAGGCACGGGCCATGACCTCTCTCTCTCTCTCTCTCTCTCTCTCTCTCCCTCCCTCCCTCCCTGAGTGTGTTGACTCACGTATCTATGAGAAATATCATCTTTTCAACTTGATCTCTGTCGCAACTAATTCATGTTTGTTATTGTCAGGTGGAAAGCTTGATGATATAACAGTAATCATTGGTCGAGTTGTTGGACCACAGGAATCCTCAGACACCAGATAACGTCATTGAATGAAGTGCAAGAGAACTAGGCGTGGGGTTACGTATTCCGCCTATCAGAATAAAGTCTTTTGAAGGAAGTAGTTTTCATGTTGTGATAGGTTGGATGAACTACACTCCGTATTCTTTCATCTACGGTCATGGCTTTCGTTGTATGGGCCGTATAACCGCTAGTTGTACTTCATTCTCCAAAGCTGAACTCAGATATCATGAATTCTAAAACAACGCAACTATTCCTCATGTATCCCAAAAGAGATCAGAGCTTTTGTCCAGTTGCCTACACAGCAAAATTTGATACAAACTTTCACAAAGAAACAATTGTGCCAGAAATCAATTAATCCAACTCAACTCTGATCGATAATATTATTTGAATCGCCAAAAGTGTGATAAGAATACATTAATATGACCTAATCAACTCATTTTGTTATCGGGAGCAAATGCAGGCATGTTCCGAGGATGAAAACTCCTCTCCTTCTTCAATGCCTCAAGTCGAGCAGACTTCACAAGAGAAAGATCTCTGCATCATATTTTGCTTCGATAGTGTGGACAGTATTGGTGCTCCAGCAGGGAAACAAAGAACAAAACTCTGACACTGGGTTGTCAGGTGACAACACGAGCAGCGCTATTATCGTTAAGTTCCTCAAAAAACGACTTCGAGGCTTCATAAGTAGACCAACAGATTGCAGCAGCAGGAGCGTGGAATAGCATCCTAGGCATCCATCCTCTTATTAACCCTCTGTATCCATCCTTTTCCACTATCGTTCGAAAGACATCCCTCATTGAACCACTCTTAAATCTATCGCATCCGCAGACACCCTGAAAGAAAGCAATGTATATGAGACAGCAACTACATAACGCTACCCAGATATTGCAGCACCAATCTTCATAAACTTTAAGGCTTAGTGTAAAATTTAAAAGTTAAATAGGTCCTCAGGATATTTCTTAAGCCTCATTAACTATGCTTTGAAATGTAAATTTCCTATTTGACATGCAGGTACTTGAAATGAATGCCTTTTTATATTTTTATAGTGTCTCAATAAGTATTCTTCTTTCTTTTATTTACCTTAACTGTCCACTACGGACACTTGTTACCAAGATCTGTATTAAAATGCTAGTTCCAAACCAAACGCATCATTGTTCTTGTAACAAGATTCTCCAGGATTGTTCAATCCCACAGATCAAACGAGAATAACACGTCAGAGCACTGGACAATTGTGGGCTCCGCTACACCTGACCGTATACTCTTCCAGACCAATAACCATTAAATATGCAGACTGAAAATGAGACTCGTTAATTGGTTTTAAGTCACCCATTGCAAAAGCCCATTAACATGACATACTTTGAGTTTCTGGTTCCCTGATACAAACGCCTTTTCTTTTTATCTTTGTTGACATTACTAGTAAATTCTTTTGGTTTATAAAGCAAGAACCACAAAAGAGGGAAAAGAAAAAACAGAACACTAGCAAGGTAAACTCAAACTCCATGACTACACACAATGACAACTGAGTAATGACTCTTAGATATGCCTTAAAATGTGGTCGATAAACCTTAAGATGTGACTTAGCCACAAGGCCAACAACAACAATATGCTAGATGAGAACAATCCCATTCTAATGAGTTATGAAGCGGTGATGCCAATTGAAACAAAATTGCAACCCTGCTTGTCTAATGCTGAAATCGATTTCGAAGCATGAACCATATCCGCCTGAACATTTTCCTTCCAAGACTAGTAACTGGAAAGTCTGATACCAAACTATGTATGATATCTACTTCTTCCTGTCATTCAAAAAAGAATAAAACCAAGTAACTGGCAACATCCAAAGATTTATCTGTCTTTACCTGACACTGCAGCTGAGTCTTCACAACATCGAGAGGGGTTGTAACAGCAGCTGCCAGTGCCCCAGCACCTGCTCCGGCTGTGGCATGGACAACCCAACCTTCATCATTCACACTTTCCGGTGAAACCTCCCTTAAACCCGTCTTTGCAGCCTCATATGTTGCAAAATGCACGGCAGTGAATGGAGCATTCATGATGACGGTAGTCCTATACGACGCATAAAAAGCTCGAAGTCCCTCTTCCTTCATGACCCTCCTCACACAATCTAAAACCCCTTTGTAAGGACTATTGTTCAATTGTAATCTCTGCTTGACCATATCCATCGGCGTAAATACAGCATCACTCGCGACCGTGGCAAACACCCCGGAAACCGCGTGGGCAGCCGAATTATTCGGATTCCCGCCGGAGAAGAACTTCTTGCAAACCTCATAGACCGAGAAATACACGGCGTGGGCGGGTCCGGCGCCAAGCCCCATGGCGCCGATGCCGCGGTACAGACCCAGCGGACCGTTCGACTTCAGTATCGACCGGAGGGCCTGGCCGAGGCCCACCGATTTGATGGGGCAGGAGCCCATCGCCTGCATGTGGGTCTTCACCGTGTCCACGGGGAACATGGCCATGTGCTCGACCGACCCGGCGACCGACCCGGCGATCATGAACTGCCAGAAGCGGAGGCCGTCGTGGGCGGGGACCACGACCTCCGGGTGGAAGTCCGGGGGCTGCGGCACCGGGCGGAAATCCCGGTTCTGGAACTTGGGAGTGGCGTCCGTCGTGGCCATGGACGAATCTCGAGCCGCGTATCTACACTGTACGCGGGATTACAGCCACAGGGGCGTTCGATTCCGTCCGGGACCGGCCCGAATCGAGGCTCGGCGGATGCTCCCGACGCCGCGACGACGAGGATTTCCAGCACCCCAGAAGCAAACCAACAGCGAAAGCACGGGCCTTTGGGCGACCGGACCTTCACCGACGGAGCGGAGAAACGATTACCGGCGACAGGTGCCGCCGCCGCCGCACGCCGGCGGCTCAGGATCGACGAGATCCGAGGATGCTCCGGGAGATTTTGATTCGGAGGTTTTGGTGGGGGAGAAGGGGGTCGGATTGCGCCAATTAGGGTTCCAAGAATTTTGGGGGGAGGTTTTATGCTCCTTGCTTTCTTATTTTTTATTTTTTTATTTTTTTATTTTTTTTTTTTTTTTTTATTTATTTTTAAACTGTCTTCTTCTTCGATTCGGCTTAGAGGCGAATCGGTAAACCGCCTTGTTTCCCAAAATTAAACCCAGCCGAGGGGCACGTGCGGTTTGAAAGTTCCTCACCTAACGTTGAAGAGAGTATGCATCACATGTTTGAAAAAAATGATTTGTAAGATTAAAGATATTCAAATTTTTAATATATGAGAAATTATTATTTACTTGTATGGGCCTTATTCATTATAATAATAATAAAAAAAACCTTTCGGCTCAGTACCAAATTTGCCTTAGCAAATTTTTGATATGAAAATTAGGAAGTTAGGGATGATTAACAGCAATTTTTGGATGAAGGGTTAAAAGGGTGGATTTAGGATTAGATTTAAAGTTAGTGGGTTTTTTTTTAAGACAAAAAATAAAGTTCATGGCAAATGGGATTAAATCTAAAGTTTAGGTTTTTTTCTTTTACAAAAAAAGTTTGGGCTTGATTTGGACCGTACCTAAAGTTTGAGGGTTTTTTTCTTAGACAAAAAAAAAATTATGGTAGAATTTTGAGACTCGATCTAAAGTTTAGATTTTTAAAGGAATTAAGCTCACTTCTAAGTGCCAAAAAGATAAAAGTTGCCCGACGTCTCTTCACGTGTCTATAGTAATTTTTCCTGTTGAAGAACTATATGAGACACACCTTCTTCGCTTTTCTATGCTTTTAGGTGCTTTAAGTATTACCATATCAACCGGTAACTAATCTCCATGTGATGATTACTTTAGATAAAGCAAAATGATGATAACTTTAGATAAACAAAAAAAGGTATCTTTCGTTACATAATAAGTAATTTCTCCGCGTTTTTCAATAACCCAATTTTCAAAAAAAGTGACTTTTGAAGTATATAACAAGCTATTGCAACTAGCAAAAACTAGCAAGCACGTGTAAAATATGAAGAAATTTATGATAGATAAATGGGAAAATGTGATTTGAGTTTTTTTTTAAGGAATAAGTTTAATTATTACAGGATGAGGAAATTAACAAGCAATTTCTTTTACTCATCGATGGGCAATTGCGTTAGTTGAGAGTTTCTCATTTATCGCTAAGGTCGAGAGTTCGAAACTCCGCGATGCTAGTGTTGTAAGTGAAGGGCCATGGTGGTGAGGTCTTGTGCTAGTCTTCCCCGAGGTACTAACATTGGTCTGAATGTGCCATCGATGCGCTACTAGGGCCTTGTGACCTCGTAAGGAGCTTAGGCGGATCCTCGATTATTGAAAAAAAAAAAGAAGAGCAATTTCTCCACATTTTTTGGTCCTTTATTTCTTTTTTAGGGAAAAATCCAACTCAACCGTGAATAAGATCTCATTGAGAATTGAGAGATGGAGAGTGAGCTCGGCTAGGCTTTTGTACAATCGAAATCTTTTTGTGTTCTAGATGTTAGATTAAGACCGCCGCCACACGAATTGACGTGCTCTCCTCATTAATCAAATTAGCCAAGTATCGGATAAACTCTGGAAAGGCAATCTACCCGTCCGTATAGTTGTCAGCTTCGGTCGGATGTCGCTGCATCTCTATCCCCGCCGACGATTGCGGGGGCTCCACCGTTTTTGCAAGAGTCAAGACAATAACTGCAACGTGATTTTCTCTTCTCTCTCTATTTTTTTTTCTCCAAGTGTACCACAACAACCCAATTCCATCCCAACAAAAACAATTGTGACCGGTTTGTTCAAGAAAATGGAAGTGACGAAAGAAAGAGAAACCTGAGGTCGCCATCGGCCGAAACGACAACATGAGTATATTTCTTCAAATCCTGCTGCAGGCGAAGTGTTAGAATAGTATAAAATTGATTGTTGGATTTGAGCACTGGATTCTACATTTGGTTGGATGTCTTGATTTAAGGTGGGTGTAAGAAGAAGATCCAAAACAAAAGGAAATCAGCATGGTTTATGGTAGGCTATATTTGGATAGCCTCTCCGCCATCAAATGCTTTCATAAGGAAAAGAGGAGCTCTTGTTTAGTTTTTCGGTCATAAAGCGTGAAGTTTCTTTATTGCCGAAAGAGCAAAGACTTTGTGGCTATTGGCTCATTTAATGTTTGTCTTTTCGTTGTTGACATTTTGTCATCAGAGAATAAGGGTGTGGGATTATTGTCTTTGTCATAAAACGCTGTGTAGGTATTGCGCTATTAGATAAGAATGCGAGGGTGAGTGTCGTACATCTTGATCGAAGCTATCAAAAAGCATTTTAAGAACAATTTCTCCCTCCAATTTGTGCACTCGTTCCAAATTTCCAAAGTTGACTTTATTCTTTTGGTTTCAACATCAAGAAAGGAAATTGTCATCTTCGAATGGAGCTTCCATCTTGGTGAAAAGAGCCTCCACAAATTCAGAGCAACGTCCAGTACTTGCTCCGTCAGGAGCGAGTTCGGGACCGCTGCGAAGGATACAAGCTGAGCCCTCGGTGATGAACAAGGTGAGGGTGATGTTGGGAGTTCTGGAAACATGGATGCTGCAGAAACTTCATCACGGGGTTTATGTGGCCTCTTCCAGGATTGGGCATTGCCACCATGTGGAAGCTGCTGGTGGTGGTGGTGGGCGGTGCTCTGAAGTCCATTGTTATAACGAATCTGCGCGCCTGCTGGCGGTGACTATACTAAGGGGAGAGTATACTATCAGTGCTATAAGTTGTGTACGGCGCTCACTTTGGTGCCAAAAGTTTCCGTCGGATCACTTAAGTGCCAAATCGGAGGAAAAATGATCATAGGTGCTACCAGTTAGAGATTCTGGCAAAAATGATTACGTGGCTTTTTTTTAAAAAAAAAATCGACAAGGCATTTAAACGACGTTGTTTTGCCGTCCTAAGTGGATGGCCTCGAGAAAACGACGTCACACAACTCATTTGGATTTATTTATTTATTTGGGGATTGAAATTAGGGTTTTTTTGTCCGATCCTCGCCCAACGCCGGCCGATGTTGCTCTGCCGCCATTGCTCGGCCTCCTTCGCTCGCCACCATCGCTCGGCCTCCTTCGCTCGGCCACCATCGCTCGGCTGCCATCGCTCGGCCAAAGTCACTTAGCCTCCGTCGCTCGGCCACCGTCGCTCAGCCTCCATCGTCGTAGCATCATGTCCCAATCTCGGTAAGATTTCAAGAGCTTCAACGTCCTCAAATTCTTCGAGCTGTGACCGCGTCCAGTAGCTCTGAGTGGGTGTGGAGGGTGAGCCTTTGGCGGCTCTGGCCTTCGATTGCAAGCCAGTGGCGGCACACGAGAGAGCATCGGCCCAGGTTGCCGGAGCCTAGGTACCGGAAGACGCAAGCCAGGCACTCGTTGGGGAGATTAGAGATAACGAGGGAGAGATCAGGGGCAGCGCACTCGTTGGTGGCCTCCCCGAGCACCGACTAGATCACGGCCTTTGACTTGGCCGCCAAGTGACCGTTGTCGGGGTCAGGTCGGGGTCAGAGCCGCGGCCGCCGAGCGCGGGGGCCGTCAAGGACGGCGACTAGCTGGAGATTTAGGGTTCTGAATTGGGGGAGACACACCAAACGGCGTCGTTTTGTTATTTAAATGCTGACTGTACACTTCGGCGAGCCACATCAGCTTCAAAAATTAATAAAAAAGTGCTATATCAGATTTCCGGCCAACCAGATCAGAGTTGGCACTAAAATGATCGTTTTTCAAATTTTTTGGCACTTAAGTGATTTGACAAAAACTTTTGGCACCAAAGTGAGCGCCGTACACAACTTATGTCTCTGATCATGTACTTTTCCCCTATAATAAGATAGTGTCATCTGACTTTGATTGATAATCAGAGTACATAAGTTGCCTAATGCATCTCAGAGCACAGAGTATTCAAATGCATTTTTATTCAGAAAGAACGTTTCGAACCTATGTGGTGAGTACATTAAACCCTTATGAACTGTCATTGCAATAGGAAATGTCCCTGATGGAGGAATTGATGTTAGTCTCAGTCGATCCGTCTTTTCCGATTGCTCGCCGACACACCTCCTGGAGATGCTTAGCCTGTCTCCTGATCTCTCTGCTTTCGTCGTCTTCCAAATCCATGAACTTACGCACAAGCTCTGTGATATCTGTGCCCACCCTCCATCCGATCTTCCAGTCCTCGACGACTAGTAATGCATTACGGCCTTGATCCATAGCTATGGGATATGTAAGCATAGGAACTCCCATGAAAACAGCTTCCAAAATGGAATTCCATCCGCAATGTGTCCAAAATCCGCCAACCGACGAATGTGACAGCACCCTCAACTGGTCGCACCATGGCACGATTATTCCCCTATCGCCGCACAACTCTCTCAACTTGGAGGATTCCTTGCGCGCCACCCATAAGAAACGAACGCCGCTCACTTGCAAGCACCCTGCAATCTCATCCATCTTAGAGCTGGAGACCAAGAGAAAGCTTCCGAGGGAGATGTATAAGACAGAATTGCTCGGCTGACAGTCCAACCACTTCAAGTAATCGGCATCACACAAACAATAGTCATCTGCAGGTTGAGAGAGAGGGATGGCCGGACTGATGGTGTAGACTGGGATCGACAAGCTAGCCTTAACAGCATCGATAGCCGGATAATCCACCTCATACAAGGTCGCGAGCAAGAGATACTTAGCCTCACGTACAATCTTAAATGCATCAAGGAAGTGCTGCAGAACTGGGTTATTACTCCCAGAATGAAGCAAGTCTGCTAAGCGTGTTGGAGGAAGTCCAGGAATGTAATCGACTCGCTCATCCCCCTTTTCTGCGACAAAACAAAGACAAAGCAGAGGAACACCAATCAGACCCAATTTTCGTGCGCATCAACGGCCACTTTTGCTAGTTAACTTCGATGTACTGGTATTCGGACACAGCTCTATACAGGAATTCCAATTTAACTGAACTGAACTGAATTGAAGGCATTTCAAGCTTGCTATCTTTATTGGTTGGTCATCTTGTCAGTCAATGCACCAAAACTCTAATCTGGAAAATTTTAGATGCTGGAGAAGAAGATGCATTCTACAGATTCAGCCCAATAGATAATGCCAATCATGCAAACCCCCTTAGCAAACAGATATTCTCAACTGTTCTTAACCGTTCTGTCCTTTTAGGCCTACCAAGCATAGTAACTGCAGTACCAGAACTCGATAAGACAAAACGGAGACCGTACTTACCAGACAAATCGACCGGGAAGTGACCGTGCCGCTCCAGAAGATGGAAGTGACATAATAAAGACAAACCCCAGGCCGCCATCGGCCAGAACGACGCCACCGGAATGTTCCTCCGGTTCCCCGCGCGGACGGCCCATTTCAGCCAGGTGTCGGCCAGGATGAGAGTCGGCGCAGGCCGGAGCCGATCCAGCAGCTCCTCGCACGGATCTCCCATCTTGGTGAAAACGGCCTCGATGAACTCGGAGTAGTGCTGGGCCCTGACCAACTCTGAGGGGAGCACGTTCGGGATGGCGGCGAAGGATATGTTGGCGGGCTTAGGCTCGGAACCGATGAAGCCGAGCCACTCCTCGGTCACGACGAAGGTGATGGCGATGTCCGGGACTCTGGAGGACAGGATCTTGCAGAAATTCATCATGGAATTGACGTGGCCTCTGTTAAGAGAACTATACAAAGTACTAGTGATGTCAAGAACAGAGCAAGGAAAGAAAGTGTCGAGAACAGAGGAAGGAAAGAAGCTGAAGAAAATGAAGAAAGCAACAATGGAGAAAGGAAAGAGGCTGACGAAAATGAAGAAAGCAACAATAGAGATTATAGCACGTGTAGCATGCTTACATTGAGAAATCAGTATTCAGTTTTAAGTTTGTAAAGTCAAGCTTTCTGTTTTCATTTTTTCAGTTAGTTAGTTAGTTAGTTTTTTGTTCTGTTGTTATCCTCCAGATCGATATAAAAACTGATGAGCAAAGAGTAAACCGTGAGTAGAAAAGTTCTTTGATGTAAGCAAGCTCTCATTGAATAAGAATACACTTTCTCTCTGCATTGTTTTTCATTTTCTATCTTTTCCACTTTCTGTTCTGTTCATCAAATCTCTTCATGGTATCAGAGCAGATTTTCCTGAGAGTACAAATCAACTTTGTTCTCTATGAAAAGATGATGAATTTGCAACAGGTTGAAGTCACATTCAAGCCCCATCAATCGCTGTCTTCTGCTGTTAATGGTGGTATGTGTTCTTTAGTTGGGGATCTGTGAATCTTTTACATCACTGAACAAGAACTGTGAGTTGTCCTTATTCTTCAATCGAGTTCTCATCATCATCAGGAATAGATCCACAACTCTATGCTGCAAAATCAGTAGGAGACTCTTTTAGTAATAGAGTATCTCCTAGGATCTGAAAGTGTGAAAATGGCAGTAAGAATGCAGAAGTATCCATTCCCTATTCATGTTAACATCTCTAACTTTGTTACCATCAAATTAGCCGAAGATAATTTTCTTCTTTGGCAAGCTCAGTTTCATAGATTTCTGAGAAGCCAAGATCTATTTGGTTTCATTAGTGGAGAAAGTCCACCACTTGCCAAATCATTGCAAGTTGAAGGAGAAGATCAGGGTGTTGAAGTTATAAACCCTGATTACAATGATTGGATCAAGACAGATCAACTTGTATCTTCTTGGATTAGTGGTGCTGTTTCAGAAAACATACTCAGTCTGATAATTGGTTTGGATACTGCATATGAAGTATGGCAAACCTTACTCAATCGATTCACGCAAAAATCTGTGGCTAGAGAATTTGAGTTGAGAGGAAAGCTGCAAGCATGTCAAAAGCGTGATCGAGCTTTGGCTGTATATCTTAGAGAATATAAGTTAATCTGTGATCAACTCAAAGCAATAGGGAAACCTGTTGATGAGATAACAAAGTTATTCGGAGTTTTGGAGGGTTTAGGATCTGAATATGAGAGTTTTAAAACCACAATATACTGCTTGAAACCACAACCAGAGTATGATGAGGTGATATCACACTTAGAAAGATTCGAAGCAAGATTACAGAACTATTCTTCCAATAAGTTTAGTTCTAATCTAGCCTACTATGGTCAAAGGAAATCTGAAGTTCTACAGAGGGAAGATCTTGACAGAGAACCTACACAACAAAATGTTAGTTTTGGAGGATCAAGAGAATACAATCGTGGAGGCAGAAGTTATGGAAGAGGACGTCCCTTCAATAATCGATATCGCAACTATGGATATTCTGGAAGAAATATGAGCTACAGACTAAATAGTTCGAATCATGATCAGGGAGACCAGCAGTTCAAGCAATTCAATACTTTCTCTGGCATTGGTTCTGGTCAAGGTTTTAGACCATATGCTGGCTCCTCACAAAGGAATCCAAATACCAAGTCATATCCCTCTAACTCGTCAAATCTAACTCTTCACAAAAATCTGCAGGTAGATAAACCAGCAGATAACACTCGTTTAGAGTGTCAGATCTGCAAACGCCCTGGACACGATGCACTTCACTATTGGTATAGATTTGACAACTCTTATCAAGCTGAGGAAATACCAACAGCACTAGCAGCAATGCATCTTGAAGAATCAAATGGCAATGAGTGGTATCCGGACACTGGCGCGACTGCTCACATCATTGCTAATGCTGGTATTCTTCATAATTTCTCTAAACACATTGGCAATGATACAGTTATGATTGGTAATGGATCATGCTTACCTATTACACATATTGGTGATACATTACTACATACTGCAGTGGATTCTTTACCTTTGAATGATGTGTTAATTGTTCCAGAAATTAAGAAAAATCTTCTGTCAGTTTCGAAACTAACAGATGATTATCCGTGTTCATTTGTCTTTGACAAAACTGGTGTGTATATAAAGGACCATTTCTCCAA
The DNA here is from genome assembly GCA_016097605.1 of Eucalyptus guilfoylei. Taxonomy (NCBI): domain Eukaryota; kingdom Viridiplantae; phylum Streptophyta; class Magnoliopsida; order Myrtales; family Myrtaceae; genus Eucalyptus; species Eucalyptus guilfoylei. The sequence continues at coordinate 25,042,708 of CM027869.1, forward strand.
CACAACCAAGATGCTCGGAAGGAAGGTTAAAGGACTCTATCGAGTAGATTCTCATGTTACAGAGGTCTTTTTTACTCAAAAATACAGGACAGTTGGAGAAGATGTGTGGCATCAACGATTAGCTCACACGAACCTGAAAATCTTGAAGTATATGGAGACTCAGCAGTTGATTCACTGCAATACAAAACTACAATCTATATGTAGGAGTTGTCAAATAGCTAAGAGCACTGCTTTACCCTTCCCATTATCAGACTCTGTAGCTTCTAGGCCTTTAGAACAGATTCATTGTGACATCTCGGGACCTTCTCCGCTTAATTCATTTCGAACTTCAAGTATTATGTGATTTTTGTGGACAACTTCTCTCGATTTAGGATCTATCCATTGAAACCGAAGTCGATTTCTATAATGTCTTTCTCATGTTCCGAGGTTAGTAGAAAATCAGTTTGATCATAAAATCAAGATCTTCCAATGTGATGGTGGAGGAGAATTCATCACACAAATTCAAGTCTCATTTACGAACCGTGGGATTCAACGGTGTGTCCCGTCCTTACACACCGAACGTAATGGCATACCCGAAAGGAAACATCGACACATTGTTGAGTTTGGACTGGCTATGCTTTATCATGCAAAACTTCCTTTGAAATTTTGGGTTGATGCATTTATAACAGCTAATTACATTGTCAATCTTCTTCCCACTCCAAAGTTACAAATGCGGTCGCCTACAAGATGCTATATCGCAATGCCAAGTTATGACCATCTCGTAATCTTTGGTGTGCGTGCTATCCATGTCTCGAGACCCTATGCACAAAACAAGTTTGATCCAAGGTCCCTTACTTGTATATTTCTGGGTTACAGCGATCGCCATAAAGGACATCGATGCCTTATTCCCACCACTGGTCATGTATACATAAGTCGTCATGTTATTTTTTATGAAAGCTTCTTTCCTTTTACTCAGAAATTGACAACAGACTATCCCAATTATACAAAACTGTACCAGCTATGGACAAAGGAAGTCCAATTCTTTGATTCTCCAAAAGACAAATGCATACAATCCACACTATCTAACCATACAAGTCATTTACAAGACACCGTCATCATCACTACAGCTCATTTACAAGACTCTCCTAGTTCAGAATCATCTTCAACTTCATCTTCACCCTCAAACTCATCTTCATTACACATGTCATCTGCTGATTCTTCGAGTTCAGCATCATCCTCAACATCACCTTTAGTACATTTGTCTCCTACTAATTCTGCAGAGACAGGAGTTCCTATTTCCACCACTGAATCACCAAGTGACCTCGCTATTGCTCAAACTTCTTCTCCTTCTCCAATTACCTCACCAGGTATACCATCTTCTCATCCTATGCAAACCTGATCTAAATCTGGTATTATAAAGGTCAATCCTCGATATGCCTACCTTGCTGAATATCAGGTGCCTTCTGAGCCACGATCACTTAAATCTGCTCTAGCAGATCAAGGCTGGTATAAAGCCATGAAAGATGAAATGGATGCATTAGATGAAAATCAGACTTGGATCCTAGTTCCTCGCACTAGTCAAATGAATGTTATAGGTGCAAGTGGGTATTTAAGACAAAACTTGCACCGGATGGCGCCTTGATCGTTTGAAGGCTCGGTTAGTAGCCAAGGGTTTTCATCAGGAAGAAGGAGTGGACTTTACAGAAACATTTAGCCCTGTTGTCAAGCATGCCACTATCCACATTGTGCTTTCTGTGGCAATGGTACAGAATTGGTCGATCCATCAACTCGATGTTAAAAATGCATTTCTTCATGGCAACTTGAATGAAACAGTATACATGGAGCAGCCTCCTGGCTTTGTACATCCACACCAATCCCAATATGTCTGTCTTCTTAAGAAGTCCCTTTATGGTCTTCGCCAAGCACCGCGTGCTTGGTTCGACAAATTAAGCAATTTCCTACTTGAAATTGGTTTTTTCTGTAGTACCACAGATCCATCTCTTTTTATACTACGAAATGGACAAGAGACAGTCCTTCTACTACTGTATGTTGACGATATTATCTTGACTGGCAGCTCAGATAAGTTACTCCATACTTTGATTCATTCTCTCAGTCTTCAATTTCATATGAGAGATCTTGGCCATCTTCATTACTTCCTAGGAATTGAAGCAAAGCGCACCTCTACTGAGCTATTTTTATGTCAAACCAAATATGCCATTGATTTACTCACACGAGCACACATGGCTGATTGCAAACCCTTCTCAACTCCCCTGTCCCCGCGACCAGTCATCTTGAAATCTTATGACACTCTTCTCTCCAATCCAATTGAATATCGAAGTTTAGTTGGTGGCTTGCAATATCTGACCATCACTCGTCCTGACCTTACCTTTGCCACAAATTTGTTATGCCAGAAAATGCAACAGCCTACTGTAGGCGATCTTCATAGGCTGAAAAGGGTACTTCGATATGTCAAAGGCACAGTTCATCTTGGCATTTTCATTCGTTCACACAGCTTTATGAACTTATATGGTTTCTCTGATTCAGACTGGGCTGGCTGTGTTGAGACCAGACGCTCAACAACTAGTTTCTGTACTTATCTTGGCTCGAATCTTATTTCGTGGGCAGCTAAGAAACAACCTACTGTCTCCCGCTCCTCCACCGCGAATACGAGCACTTGCTTCGCTGCCGATCTCACTTGGATTAGTTTTGTTCTCCGTGATATTGGACAATCTCTGCACTCTCCCACTCTCCTCTTTTGTGATAACTAGTCTCGCTATTTCACTTACAGCAAATCCCGTTCTCCATGCTCGCACAAAACATATTGAAGTCGATTTTCACTTTGTTCGTGAAAAGTTTCTTATGGTTCTCTTCGAGTTCGCATGTTCCGAGCATATGTCAACTTGCTGACATTTTTACTAAACCTCTATCACGGCTCACACATTCTACTCTTCGGATCAAATTGGGCATGGGCTTTTTACCCCTTCCCAATTTGAGGGGGGATGTTAAGAGAACTATACAAAGTACTAGTGATGTCAAGAACAGAGCAAGGAAAGAAAGTGTCGAGAACAGAGGAAGGAAAGAAGCTGAAGAAAATGAAGAAAGCAACAATGGAGAAAGGAAAGAGGCTGACGAAAATGAAGAAAGCAACAATAGAGATTATAGCACGTGTAGCATGCTTACATTGAGAAATCAGTATTCAGTTTTAAGTTTGTAAAGTCAAGCTTTCTGTTTTCGTTTTTTCAGTTAGTTAGTTAGTTAGTTTTTCATTATGTTGTTATCCTCCAGATCGATATAAAAACTGATGAGCAAAGACTAAACCGTGAGTAGAAAAGTTCTTTGATGTAAGCAAGCTCTCATTGAATAAGAATACACTTTCTCTCTGCATTGTTTTTCATTTTCTATCTTTTCCACTTTCTGTTCTGTTCATCAAATCTCTTCAGCCTCGTCCCGGGTACGGCATCGCCACCAGGTGGAGGCTGCCGGCGGCTGCCGTGGCGAAGGTCGACGACAGTGGAGCTTCCATTTTCTTGAATTTGCGACGGGCGTCCGACCAGAGGATTGTTCTCGGAGATTCAGTCAAGGTTGTTGAACTGTGGGAAAGTTGACTCTTCGATCAGCGAGCGGGGAAAGTACAACACGACGGAGTTAATTGGCCGCTCTTCTTCTTTTCCACATGCCGTCGTGCTTTTCTTGTCACTGTGGAGAGAGAAATTATTATATGATAAAGAAATAGACGAGTTTAGAACTAATAGGGATTTTGTCATATATAATTCGAGATTCGATTAGGAACATCCAATCGCAAAAGAATACGATGGACCCTCTTTGGTCAGAATTTGCCTTGGCGACGAAATATTTTTTAACTGAGAATAGTTCATTAGTTTTTATCAAAGGAAATGGGTTCTGCGATGACTTTGAATAAGAAATATCACAGATACACAAAGAAAGTGATAGATATATAGTTCAATGGAATTTACTTTATTAAACCGATAGGTAAAGATACAATGTTAGAATAATTCCAATGAAGTATTTGGAAACTATAGCAAAGATACACATCGAAACTTAATCGACCACGAGGTATCTGAAAACTATAATTAAGATACAGTCGGAATTGAATCGACGATGAAGTATCTGAAAACTATAGTTATGATCACGATATGGGAAATGGAAGAAAACAAGATTTGTTTGTTTGTGTGCAGGGATTTACGGTACACAAACACTAGTATTTGTAGTGTTCGCTACATAATTGCATATAAGCAGTTCTTCAGCAGTATTAGCATTGCTTTCACATCTCCAAAGCTTTCAATTTCATATCTTCACGTCACTGCGACTTCTCATCTCTTGGTAGTTCGTAAATTCAGATAAATGAATAACTTTATAATTCTATGTATGGTTACAAAAAAGTTACAAAATAACATCTATCCACAAGAAGTTGAGATATTCAATAATATTGTCACTAATCAGTTATGCATCAATTTTGATGTTAATGACTTCATCCTAGATAGCTGGTTAGCTGTCATCTATGGAAGGTTATTATCGATAAAAATACATAGCAGAAAGAAATTATATCAATTTATGCAGAAAGAAACAATATTATATGATTAAAAATCTATATAAGGAAGATCGTTGCGTGAAAAAAAAAATCCGCAATTTTTTATGTCGAAAATGTTTGAAGGATGGACACTATCCATATAGTCCCATTCATCCATGAACATAAAATTTATGGAAGTGGAAGGTTCTATATATTTGATACAATTTTATTGATTGTAGTGGAGGTTTAGACAAATCTATCAACTCATGTTTTATAACTTATCATGCATTTAATCAAAATTACAGCATCATATAAGATAAAGTTAATAACATAAAAAATCTCAAACTAGTATACCTATAACAAAGTTATCAAAATTCAACCAAAAAAAAAAAACAAAATTATCAAAAATTGATTTTTTTAACACCAAAAACTTCAAATTAGTACATTAGCGACTAATAACCATAACCTATTTTTTTTTTTACCACCAGAATCTAATACATTTATGATAAATTTATCCTTATTTAGTTTTTGCTCATCCGAGGGCCATAATTTTTTTCGATCACTTTAGTGCCATAACTAGTGTTTACTTGAGTGCCATAATTTTTTTTTTCTTGATCACCTTACTTTGAGTGTCGTAACTTTTTAAAAAATTCACCATAAGTGCTATATTAAATCAGAAATCCAGCTCTTGAGTGAACATTTTTTAAAACTTTTGGCACTTAAGTGATCGATTGAAAGCTATGGCATCCAAGTGAATGTATTTAAAAGTTATGACAATCAAATGGTAAAAAAAAAAAATTATGATATTCAAGTGAATGCTGATCGAACATTATGGCATCTGATATTGTCGGTATAAACAAGAACAATAGTAAGAAGTATAATTCAAAGCTGGCACAGAAGATATACCATGATAAAGCAAAAGAGCCCAGACAAACAAGGGAAATAGTTACTGAATCTGAAAAAGAAAATACCTCTGGTCTGTCATGCAAAGCAATGGCCAATGCCAACAAAGGGGCACATCTAACCAGAGAATAGACTTACTGCAGTCTCTACGCACAAATCTTGTCATTTCAGAATTTCAATATACCAATTTTATCCGAAACGGGTAATGTGGAAAACAGTTTTGCTAATCGTCTCAAACTCTTTGGTGAATTTAATTAATCACTCTTTTGAAAGAAATTCACTTGACAATCGATGTAAGCGATAAATGTCGTAAATGTCGTTTAGTCGATTCCAAAAAGCTTCCGATGGAGTTGAAAAGTACTGAGTAGGCAGCAGCACTAACTTGAGAAAACTGAACCACCCCCTATCTAGATCTGGAGTACTTTATATAGAAACAACTAGAACTATATAGCTCCTTTGGCCTCAAATAGCTTCATTGAGCCAAATCACCAGATTTTCCATAAGAGAGCCTAAATCATAAAAATTCTTCGAAAATACAATTCTAAAAGCAAGGCCTCAACAGACATAAAGCAAAAGGATAACTTGCTGATTACCAAATTCGACATACTGGAGAATAATATATCTGTGATGATGAGCAAGCACTCTCTCTTCCTACTGCTATATATTATCTGTATATATGAAAAACATTACGGACGGAGAGCTAAGATTTGCCAGCAACCTAGAAGACGATTCTATTTTACCAGAGTTTGATGTTAGCTAGATTAGCCAACATTAAATATGTCCAAATGCAAGTGACAAGTAGTTACTATTCTCTGCCAGACAAAGCATGCATTGACAAGTATGCAAATCCCGCGACCTGCATATCAAACAGGGTCAAAGTAAGGCGAGTGGAAATATTGAAAACGATATCGAAGGATGTGTAATTTGTCTATTCTTGTCATGAGAACCAGATAAAGATAAAAGGACTGTCTTTGTAGTTACTAATGAAGTTGCTTAAAGCAACAAAGCAGAGCACTACTGCTTGGGGTCAAGTTATTTTTGAACGCGACAGGACCGTTTTGGATGATTTAGTTTTTTTCATCACAAGATAACACATATATTAACTTCACTGATCAGTTAACACATTAAACCTTCTGAACTTCATTGAAATGGGAAATGTCCCTGGTGAAAGAATTGGTGTTAGTTTCGGTCGATCCATTTTTTCCGATCGCTCGCCGACATAACTCCTGGAGATGCTTAGCCTGTCTCCTGACCTCTCTACTTTCATCGTACTCCAAATCCGTGAACTTACACAAGAGCCTCGTGATATCCCTGCCCATCCTCCATCCGACCTTCCAATCCTCGACGATTAGTGTTGCATTACCTCTTTGATCCATAGCTATGGGATATGCAAGCAGAGGAACTCCAGTGAAAATAGCTTCCCCAATCGAATTCCATCCACAGTTCGTCCAAAACCGCCAACCGACGAATGTGACAGCACCCTCAACTGGTCGCATCATGGCATGACTATTCCCTATAACCACACAACTCTCCACCTCAAAGTTGTTAAAGAGACAAAACAAAGATTAAAAACACAGAATAAAGAAGCTGATAGAAGCAGAGGAGCTGAGCAAAGTGAAGATGATAAAAGAAGGGAAAGATGAGTTGCAACTACAGCTGAATAAACCAAAGCAGAGCAAGATCGAAGTGAAGCTGAAAGCTGAGCTGGTGATCCGTAGAAAAGCTGAGCTGGCAATCCCTGTGAAGAATCCAACTATACAAAAGATTAAAACCAGGAACAGAAGTTGATCAAGCAACTGAAGGAGCTACACGTGTGCCAAGATTAATCATTCTGTTACTAAAGTTGTTAAATCTGTTTTGAAAGAAAGTCTAAGTAGTTAAGCTTTAGTATAAAGGGATTGAAAGAAACTGATGAACTAAGCAGTTACTTTTCTGAAAACTCGAATCTCTCTGTTCTCTTAAAATTCTCTCTGTTCTTCTCAAGTTCTCTCTCTCTGTATTTTTTTTTGTTCTTCTTCATATAGTAAAGCTTTGTAAGGTTGAACAAGAAGAAAGATGAAAAGAAATGTTCAACTAATGTATTGCAATTGATTGTTCAGCAACTACAGAATACAGAATTCTCTCATATACAGGTTATCTTCTAGATTCTATTTCTTCTCATGGTATCAGAGCTTTCCTGGGATTTCTAGACCTAATGTCTGTATTACTGAAAGTTTGTATAAAGATCACATGAACAAGACAATACGAAGATCTTGTTGATTCTTAGTAAGCTGATCTTCGAAGTTTATTTGATTGTTTCTTCGTATCTTCAAAGTTTTCTGAAGATATAGGATGGCAACTAGATTGCAGAAGTATCATTTTCCTATTCATGTGAATATAGCCAACTTTGTTACAATCAAGTTGAATGAAGAGAATTTTCTATTATGGCAAGCGCAATTTAGTAGGTTTCTGAAAAGTCAAGATCTGATTGGCTTTATTAATGGTGAAACATTACCACCTGCTCAAATGATGCAAACCGAGATTGGGGAAGTGATGAATCCTGATCACCTGGATTGGATAAAAAACTGATCAGCTAATCTCATCATGGATAAGTGGTGCAGTATCAGAGAATATTCTAAGTTTGATAAATTGGCTTAGAAACTTCATTCAAGGTGTGGCAGGCTCTTATAAATCGGTTTACTTAGAAGTTTGTAGCGACAGAATTTGAGTTAAGAGGAAAATTACAGGCTTGTAGAAAAAGAGATAGACCATTGAGTGAATATCTTCGAGAATTTAAAAGTATCTATGATCAATTGAATGCGATTGGAAAGCCCGTTGATGATATAACCAGGATGTTTGGCATACTTGAAGGGTTAGGTTCTGAATATGAAACTTTTAGAACAACCATGTACTGTCTCAAACCCCAGCCAGAGTATGATGAGGTTATCTCCCAACTTGAGAGATTTGAAACTAGATTGCAAACATATCCTGTGAACCAATACAATACTAACCTGGCATATTATGGACAAAGAAAGACTGGAATAGGTCTGCAGAGGTTTAATTCCAGAAGTCAAGGAGAAAGTATTCAAGGGGGATACAACTCTGGCAGAGGACAGTTCATCAATAGAAGAGATCGTGGAAATAATTTTACTGGAATAGGAAGGAATCAACAGAGCAGAATGAATACTCTGAACTTAACAAAGCAAGATCAGGTCAATAAGGATAACTGGTCTAACTATGGACAAGGGTTTAGACCATACACTAACTCTTCTAAGAGATATCAAGGTGTTAGATCTTATCCACCATAAGGCTCAAATGGTGATAAGCACGTACAAGATACAAAGCCAATGAATAATGGTCCTTTGGAATGTCAAATCTGTAAAAGACTGGGTCATACAACACTTAGATGTTGGTATCGCTTTGATAATTCATATCAAGCAGATGAAATACCAACTGCATTGGCAGCCATGCATATTGAAGAACTGTATGGTTCAGAATGGTATCCAGACACAGGGGCTACATCACACATTACTGCAGAACCTGGTATGATTCAAAACTATGCTGCATATAATGGTAATGATACAATTATGATAGGAGATGGGTCATGTTTATCAATCTCATGTATTGGTATTGGAACATTAAATACAACAACTAGCATATTACCACTAAATGATGTTTTAATAGTTCCTGAAATCAAGAAAAATCTCCTTTCTGTATCAAAATTAACAGATGACTATCCTTGTTCTTTTATATTTGACAAACATGGGGTGTATATGAAGGACAATTACAATCATACAATAGTAAAGCTGGGAAGGAAAATCAAGGGGCTGTATCGAGTGGAATCTAGAGCCACAGAAGCTTTATTCACTCAGACTCAACATGAAGTAGGAGAAGATGTCTGGCATCAAAGACTTGCTCATACTAGTTTAAAAACAGTGAAGATTCTGCAAAGTCAACATCTGATCCAATATAATTCGAAAGTTCAAAGTATGTGTAGCAGCTGTCAAATTGCTAAGAGCTCAGCTTTGCCCTTTCCACTCTTAGACTATATGTCTAATGTTCCCCTAGAAAAGATACATTGCGATGTATGGGGACCATCACCAATTCCATCTATTCAGAAATTTCATTACTATGTCATCTTTGTGGATGATTTTTCTCGATATAGTTGGATATATCCAATGAGACAGAAGTCAGAAGTGTATGATGTGTTTGTTATGTTTCAAAGACTAGTAGAGAATCAGCTTGATCACAAGATCAAAGTGTTTCAGAGTGATGGAGGAGGAGAGTTTACTAGCATCAAATTTCAGAATCATCTACAACAGTGTGGCATTAAGCAAAACATTTCTTGCCCTTATACACCAGAGCAAAATGGTGTTTCTGAGAGAAAGCATCGACATGTGGTTGAATTGGGCATAGCAATGCTGTATCATGCAAGAGTACCATTAAAATACTGGGTAGATGCCTTCATGACAGCAGTCTATGTAATCAATTTGCTTCCCACAACAAAACTGCATATGAACTCACCTCACTATAAGCTGTATAAACAGAAACCAAATTATGCTCATCTACGAGTTTTTGGATCAGCTTGTTATCTATGGCTCAGACCCTATACAAAGCATAAACTAGATCCGAGATCTCTCACATGTATATTTCTTGGATACAGTGAGAAACATAAAGGCTACAGGTGTCTTTTGCCTACTAATGGACATGTCTATATTAGTAGACATGTAGTTTTTGATGAAAAAGTATTTCCTTTTATTCAAAGAACTACTGCTGAGTATCAACAGGGATCTGAACTATACAAGCAATGGATAAGAGGATTGGTATCTCCTATATCCAATCCTACAGAACAGATTCAGTCACAAGCTAATAAATCGATTGAATCTTTGCAGAATACTGGATCAAGTCAAATCATTCTAGAAATGCAGGACAGTGGGATCAGCATAATCAATCCTACAATTGTACCACAAATAAACACAGTACATGATGCTGAGCTACAGATCACTCCTGATAATGCATTCAGTAATGTTGAAACATCTCAGACATCTCCAAATATTGAAGAACAAGTATCTACCAATCAAGAATCTGACTCGACTTCACATGTTAATACAGAACAAGCACAAATTAGTTCTGTATTAGGAAGTACTCAAGGTACATCTTCTACTCATCCTATGCAGACTAGACTAAGATTTGGAATTGTTAAAGCAAATCCCAAATATGCATGTTTGGTTGAATATCAGGTTCCTGTTGAACCAAAGTCAGTAAAGTCTGCATTAGCACACAGAGGATGGTGTCAAGCAATGCAAGAAGAAATGGATGCATTGTATCAAAATAAAACCTGGGAGTTAGTCCCTAGAACTGATCAAATGAATGTAATTGGCTGCAAATGGGTGTTTAAAACAAAGCTTGCACCTGATGGGAGTTTAGATAGACTGAAAGCTCGACTTGTAGCCAAAGGTTTCCATCAAGAAGAAGGTCTTGATTTCACAGAAACCTTTAGTCCTGTAGTGAAGCATGCTACAATTCGATTAATTTTCTTAGTAGCAATGATGAAACAGTGGCCAATTCATCAGCTAGATGTTAAAAATGCTTTCTTACATGGTAACTTGAGTGAAACAGTTTATATGGAACAGCCACCAGGTTTTAAAGAATCACAGAGACCTCATTATGTTTGTCTTCTCAGAAAATCCCTCTATGGACTTTGACAAGCTCCTCGAGCTTGGTTTGATAAGTTCAGCAGTTTCTTACTAGAATATGGATTCTTTTGTAGCTCAACTAATCCCTCATTATTCATCCTACATACTGGTACAAAAACAATCCTCTTACTACTGTACGTTGATGATATCATTCTAACTGGAAGCTCATCTCAAATACTCTCTAGTCTCATTACTTCTCTAAGTCTTCAGTTTCATATGAAGGATCTTGGTTCACTACACTATTTCCTTGGCATTGAAGTTAAGCGTACTCCTGAACATTTGTTCCTTTGCCAAGCTAAATATGCTATTGATCTTCTCACCCGAGCCCATATGCTTGAGTCTAAACCAATTTCAACTCCTCTTTCATTAAGACCAACTATTTTGATCAATGATTCTATAGCTTTGTCCAATCCTGCTGAGTATAGAAGCCTAGTTGGTGGTCTCCAATACCTCACATTAACTCGACCCGGACATTGCCTATGCCACAAATCTACTCGCGTAAAAATGCGAAACCTACCATCGCACCTCCATAGATTGAAAAGGGTAATGAGATATGTTAAAGGTACACTCAGATTCGGCTTATTCATTCATTCACAAAGCACTATGCATCTCTATGGCTTCTCGGATACAGACTGGGCTGGATGTGCTGAAACCAGAAGATCAACAACTGGATTTTGCACATATCTTGGCTCCAATCTTATCTCCTGGGCAGCAAAGAAACAACCAACAGTTAGTAGATCCTCTACAGAGGCTGAGTATCGTGCTCTTGCATCAACCACTGCTGATCTCACCTAGATCAGCTTTGTCTTACGAGACATAGGTTGTTCTCTTACTCCTCCTATTCATATATACTGTGACAATAAATCAGCCATCTCGCTCACTGTTAATCATATCTTACATGCTCGAACAAAACATATTGAAGTAGATTTTCATTTTGTTCGAGAAAAGGTATCTTTTGCGTCATTACATGTAAGATATATTCCGAGTCATTGCCAACTTGCTGATATCTTTACAAAACCCTTGTCACGAGTTGCACATTTTCATCTGCGAGTCAAATTGGGAATCTATGCTCTCCCCATTCCCAATTTGAGGGGGGATGTTAAAGAGACAAAACAAAGATTAAAAACACAGAATAAAGAAGCTGATAGAAGCAGAGGAGCTGAGCAAAGTGAAGATGATAAAAGAAGGGAAAGATAAGTTGCAACTACAGCTGAATAAACCAAAGTAGAGCAAGATCGAAGTGAAGCTGAAAGCTGAGCTGGTGATCCGTAGAAAAGCTGAGCTGGCAATCCCTGTGAAGAATCCAACTATACAAAAGATTAAAACTAGGAACATAAGTTGATCAAGCAACTGAAGGAGCTACACGTGTGCCAAGATTATTCATTCTGTTACTAAAGTTGTTAAATCTGTTTTGAAAGAAAGTCTAAGTAGTTAAGCTTTAGTATAAAGGGATTGAAAGAAACTGATGAACTAAGCAGTTACTTTTCTGAAAACTCGAATCTCTCTGTTCTCTTAAAATTCTCTCTGTTCTTCTCAACTTCTCTCTCTCTCTGTATTTTTTTTTTGTTCTTCTTCATATAGTAAAGCTTAGTAAGGTTGAACAAGAAGAAAGATGAAAAGAAATGTTCAATTGATGTATTGCAATTGATTGTTCAGCAACTACATAATATAGAATTCTCTCATATACAGGTTATCTTCTAGATTCTATTTCTTCTCAAAAGCTTCCTCACCCGCCACCCCCATGAAACGAATGCTATTGTTGCAGAAGCAACCTGCGATCTCATTTGTCGTAGAGCTGGAGACCGAGAGAAAGCTTCCAAGGCAGATGTAAAGGACGCAATCACTTAGCTGACAGTCCAACCACTCTAGGCAATCTGCATCGTTTAAACAAGAGTCATCTGCTAGTTGAGAGAAATGGATGGCCGGACCTATGGTGTAGACCGGGAAAGACAAGCTAGCTTTAAGTGCATTGACAGCTGGATATTCCCCCTCATGCACAGTCGCGAGCAAGAGATACTTGGCCTCATGGATGATGCTAACTGCATCAAGGAGTTTTTGTAGAATTAAATCAATTGTCCTGGTACAGATCAAGTCTGCTAATCGTGTCGGAGGAAGTCCGGGAACATAATCTACCCGCTCGTCCCCGTTTTCCGTGACAAAGCAGAGGACATCAACCATACCCGATCTTTGTGCACACATGGCGAAGGCCGCTTCCACTAGTTTCTTCGATACACTGGGATGCAAACACAACCGGCACACTCTCTCTGCATAAGCAGTCATCACCACACAGAATACGAATTCAACTGAACTTGACTGAAAGCATTTCAAGCCTGCCATCTTTATTAGTTGCTCATTTTGTTCGTCAGTACACCGAGGGCTTGTTTGGCAATGTGCTAAACAGTGTCTAAATCTATTATTTTGTTCTCCAAAAAAGAAAAAATAAATAAATCCGTTTAATAATAAATTTGTTTTCGGGAACAAATTTGTTCTCACGAATAGATTTGTAATAGAATCAATGAGCGAAAAAAGGGACTCTTTGTTCCTGGCAACTATTCCAAAATCAAGCCTTTTTTTTTTCTTTCTCACTCTTTTTTTTTCTTCTTTTTCTCTTCCTCTAGCCGAGCGCCGGCCTCCACGGTGTCTGGCACCTCACTAGAGCATTGCTTGCCCCTGGTGAGGCCGAACCTCCATGACCCGAGCCTTGCTAGCGGCTTGGTGAGCTTGGCTTCACCAAGATCCAGCGAGATTGAGCTCACCTAGTTGATAGCAATGGTCAACCTTGGCAGGGGTCGGTGAGGCTCCCCTGAGGCCAGTGAGGTTGCTAGCCCTTGTCTAGCTGGTCGCTAGTCATGGTTGAGGTCGACGACTGACAAAAGGAGGAGGAGGAGGAGGAGGTCGCTAGTCATGGTTGAGGTTGACAACCGACAAAAGGAGGAGGAGGAGGAAAACAAAAAAAAGAAAATGAAAAAAAAAGAAAAATGTAATAAAATTATTTAAAATTTAAAACAAATTCTAAGTCACAAAAAAATTTGAGGATTGTACCAAACAAAATTCTATTTCGAAAATAGAAATTCGTACATTTACTAAATGCTTTTAAATGTTCAGAAACTCGTTCAGGGAACAGATTTAAGAAAAAACATTTTTGAGCCAAAATTATTTTTGGAAACAAAATGGTTACTAAATGGATCCTAAAACTTCTATCTCAAAATTTTAGTTGATGCAGAAGCTTCCAACCATGCATTTTGTGATCTGAATGGCCAATTGAAAAAGCTTGAGGAACTATAGTGAAACTCATTGAACATACTTTTACCCAATAGATTATACTAATTTCCAGTCGAGAAACAGGAGACCCCCTCAGAAAATAGAAATTTTAGCAAAATAGTGGGTTATCTACAGGCCTTAAATTGTTTGTGTGATTTTCTCTCTTATCTTAGGAAATGAGATTTGTTAATATTGTGTTCCTATAATTCTAGGGTGTCTTCCCTTTTTTGGTTGTATTCTGGTTGCTTGTTTCCTTTGTTGTAGCAACTAATCCTGTACATATGGTTGAACAATGGCAGATGCTCGATAGAACAAAATAACGAAAAAAAAAAAAGAGAGCTTTCATCCGAGGATGTAGGCACGTTGCCCAACCTCATTATTTTTGTGTCTTTGTGTGATTGTTTGATTTTCTATATGGTATCAGAGCGGGTTATGACCCTGATTATGTGAAGAACTCGTCTCGTCCATGTCCTCTTTGGGTGTTGGCTATAGGGTAGGCACCTTGACAATTTCAGAATAAGAATCCGGAAATCTTCCCGACAAAGGTGCAAGCTCTAGATAGCCAACATCTTACATCTATTTTGTTGAATGGAAGGAATTTTCTCCAATGGTCACGAGCAGTGACCATCGCGCTTGGAGGCCAATCGAGGCTTGGACATATTACTGGGCAAACTTAAGCCCTTGATGAAACTCATCCAAAGTTTGAAAAATAGCAAGCAAGCGATCAAAGCGTTATGATTTGAATCTTCAACTCAATGGAGCCTAAAATCTATGAGACTTTTGCTTACTCAGATTCGGCCAAAACATTGTGGGATTTGTTGTCTAAGATGTATGGTTAAGCCAATAATGCATCTCGAATCTTTGAGCTTCAACAAGGTCTTGCTAACTCCAAGCAAAATGGAAATCAGTCATTCATCGAACATCTAAGGAGCATGAACAAACAATGAGATGAACTCCGTCATTACAGACCTGCAACCCAGAATGTGTGTGACTATGTGCAAAAGGAAGAACAAAATATAATTTTTTATCTCTTGGCAAGTCTACGGCTAGAGTTTGAAGACACCAAACGTGACATTCTTATGAGGCCACAATTGCCGTCCTTTAATATTGTTTGCTCCATTATACAAAGTGAAGAAACAAGGAGGACAGTCATGTATTTTGACTCGATTGTGGCAACATCAATAGGCTTATTAAAGCACTCGGCAAACACTATTAGTTCCACTGCCAGGCAAAGTGATGCCGGTACTCGGTTTGTCAAGAGGAAAGGGAAGAAACCATTCGTTTTCATTGTGATAATTATGATTGAGATGGGCATTCCAAAGAACGATGTTGGATTCTACATTCTCAGCTGCGTCCAGATAAGGACAAGGGTCTGGATGCTAAGATAGCAATTTTAGGGAATACCATAGACTTCCAATCTAAGTTGGAGTACCTAGCACTGCAGGTTTAGCAACTACTTCAGACACATGGTTTGGGTCCCTCTGGCACTGAATCCATAAATTTGGCCTAGACTTCTAGTAATATTAGTGCACTTTCTGTTGAGTCTCGAAATCAATTTATTGTTGATTCTAGTGCTACAGCCCATATTTGTAGTTTCCCACATATTCTATCTAATACTACTTCTAGCTCTTTGCATCCACCGATCACAGTGGCTAACGGAGTGCAAGTGCCAACCCAACCTAAGGTGTTGGGCAGCTGAATGTACTTTAAAAAAAAAAAAACTGAGGCTTTACTGGTTCTAGGATTATCTTCTAATTTAATATATGTGAGCAAATGTACTAAACCGTGGAATTGTAATGTCATTTTTACTCCACAGAAGGTGTTGTTTCAAGATCGTAATACCAAAGGGATGATTGGTGAAGGACAACTTTGAGACGGGCTGTACACCTTAGATTTGCATGGCGAAGCGTTAGTGACTAGGAAGGGGGTTATGGATACCTTTCATCTATGGCATTGGCGCATGGTTCATCCTTCAGATTGGGTGTTGCAATCCTTAGACATGTCTTTGACTCATGATTATAGTAGTTGTGATCCATGTCACTTTGCTAAGAAACATAGGTTGTCTTTCCCTAAACATTTGTATAAATCAACTGAATTGTTTGCTTTGGTACATTCAGACGTTTGGGGATGTTCTCTGGTTGATTCTAGAGAGGGTTTTCGGTATTTTGTTACCTTTATTGATGATAAATTTAGAGCTATTTGGCTTTATCTTCTTAAGTACAAAAGTGAAGTACTTACGGTTTTCCAGGATTTTTGCAATATGGTGAGTAATCAGTTTAATACTTCCGTGAAGGTTCTTCATATCGACAATGGTACCGAATACACTAATAAGACATTTCAAGTTTTTGTACGAAGCAAAGGTATTAGTCACGAGACATCATGTGTGGGTACTCCACAACAAAATGGGGTAGCTAAAAGGAAGAATCGTCACCTATTGGAGGTCACTCAAGCCTTGTTATTCTCTCGGAATTTGCCTAAATCCTATTAGGCAAATGCAGTTCTTACTAGTCGTTGTTTAATTAATAGACTCCCTATTTGAGTGTGAGGGTATATAACTCCTATGGAAGTGTTGTATGGGCGAAAGTTTGAAATATCTCACTTGAGGATTTTTGGGTGTGTCTGCTATGTTCGCTCTCAAACTAGTGGAAAGCTAGCTTCTCATGCCAGGAGATGTATGTTTGTTGGTTATTCATATGTCAAGAAATGTTACAAGTGTTATAACCCTTGCACGGAGCATGTCTATATTTCTCAGGATGTTTTATATATATATGAAACTCATATGTTTTTTTTCCTGACAAAAGCCACATTCAGGGGGAGTGCACAAATTATTGTAAGAAGTTTTCCTATGAATTTGCTTTTGTTTCTGTGGATGTTAATGGGACCAGTGAAGTCGAAGTCAGCAATGGGGGCATCAAAGTCAACGATGGGAGTTGTGCTTCAAGTCACGAATCTATAGAACAAAATTCTTTAGGTCACGAATCTACAGATCAAGAAAATTTAGAAGTGGACTAAGAGATTGAGGCGGCTAATGTTCCAGAAGTTGAACTTGGAATTGCCACCGAGGGGCTGACATATGAAAGGGTAGCGGATGCAGTTCTGTTACGAAGGTCATCTTGTGTCACTAGACCCTCAACTCGCCTTCGAGATTTTACTACTTATTTCAACATCCTATTCAAGAATTTGTTGGATATGACATAATCTCGCACAATTTTTTGAGTTTCTTATTTGCCATTGAAGAACAACGGGAATCTCACAACTATGAGGAAGCAAGGGAAAAAGCCATTTGGAATGGTGCAATGAAGGATGGACTTCAAGCTTTAGATCGAAATCATACTTGGGAACTTGTAAAGCTTCCAAGAGGGAAGAAGACGGTTGCTGATGGATCTATACGATCAAATAAAATAGTGATGGATCAGTCAAAAGGTATAAAGCAAGGCTAGTTGCAAAAGGATACACTCAAACATATGGTATAGACTACAAAGAGACCTTTGTACTTGTGGTTAAAATGAACATTGTGCATGTTCTTATGTCTATAGCTATTAATTGTGGATGGCCCTTGTTCCAAATGGATGTAAAGAACACATTCCTTCATGGAGATTTGGAGGAGGAGGTTTATATGGATCTTCCTCCTAGTCACCCCTTGCATAATAAAGATGGAATTATTTACAGGTTGAAGAAGGCCATAATGGTTTCAAGTAATCACCTAGAGCTTGGTATGATAAATTGAGTGCTGTGCTCATCAAGGTTGGATTCAAAAGAGGGGCAACAAACTCTTTGATGTTCACCAAGGTTGATGACAAAGGTATAGTGGTTGTGCTTGTTTATGTTGATGATATTGTGATTACAAGCAGCAATCGTCTTGGAATCAAAGCACTTAAGCGGCATTTAAACAAGGATTTTGATACTAAAGACCTTGGTAGATTGAGGTATTTTTTGGGTATTGAGGTGGCGAGATCTCACAAAGGATTATTTTTATCTTAGAGAAAATATGTTATGTATTTGCTAAAGGAGATTGGGAAATTGGGAGTTAGACCAGCCAACATTCCTATGGAGCATAATAGTAAATTCATTTCAGATGACACTCCATTACATGATGTTAGGCAGTTTCAACGGCTTGTTGGATGATTGATTTATCTAACCATCACTAAACTTGATATAGCATATACTGTTAGCTATGTAAGTCAATTTATGCATAAACCAACTCGAAGGCATATGGAGCTAATAAATCATCTACTGTAGTATTTGAAGGCCACGCTTGGGAAGGGAATTCTAATGAAAAATTATGGTCACAAGAACTTGTTGGCTACACTGATGCAGATTGAGTCGGGAGCTATATGGATGGGAAATCTACTGTAGGATTTTGTACTTTTATGGGAGTAAATATTGTCACTTGGAAAAGTAAAAAACAAACAATGGTTTTTTGTTCGAGTGCAAAGACAGAATATCGGGCGATGGCTACTACTACCAGTGAGATTACTACTTCAGGAATTGGGTTGCAATTGTAGGACCAAGCCTACAAAGCTGTATTGTGATAATTAGGCTGCAACTCATATAGCTTCAAATCTAGTGTTTCATGAGAGGACCAAATATATAGAGGTGGATTGTCAATTTATGAGAGAAAGGGTGCAAGACAAGACATTTGAGACCTCGTACATTCGGAGTGAGGGTCAACTGGCCAACGTTTTTACCAAAGCATTACCCAAGGGAGTACTTCAAGAAATGATAAGCAAGTTGACCTCAGACGAGGTTTTTGGTCCAAATTGAGGGGGAGTGTTGGCATGATTTTCTCTCCTATCTTAGGAAAGGACATTTGTTAATATTGTATTCCTATAATTCTGGGGGGTCTTCCCTTTTCTAGTTATATTCTGGTTACTTGTTTCCTTTGTTATAGCAACTTTTCCTGTACATTTGGCTGAAAAATGGTATATGTTCGATACAACAAAATAACAAAAGAGAATTAGAACTTTTGTCCGAGGACGTAGGGATATTGCCAAAACTTGTAATCTTTGTGTTTTTGTGTGATTATTTGATTTTCTACATAAACTATAATGAGACAAAGCGGAGACTGAACTTACTATAAGAGTTTTCCTAATGTAGACTACATTAATAGATATTGTAATTTACCGTTTTACGAGATTTGGTCTAAGGTAAGATAGAAGGTTTCTTAATTAGTCTAATATGGGGCTGGTTAGTGTGAGCCGAATTGAGCCTGGCTTGTAATTGGAAACTTTATAAATAATGCTCAAGTCTCTTCTTTAACCCTAATTCTTACAAGTATCCTCACAAAAGGAGCATTAACCTAACGCTTAAGGGTGAGTGGGCCGTCTTATTGAGCCAGTGATACGAAGGGCAATAGAGGAGAATGACTTGTGCGTGGATCATTACTTTTCCGCTTTCACATTAAGAACGATGGATTTAAAAATAGGTGCGTTCATCTTTCTACTCAATCATCTATGCTCTTGTTCTAGTTATGGAGATCTTGGGGTTTGCACATTTTGCATCCAACATGTGGTATCAGAGCAATCGTAACCTAGAACTTAGATGCATAGAATTTTTGCCATAATTTTGAGATTTTCGTGATTTTTTGTTCAATAAAAATCAAATTTAATCACAAATTCGGATTGGGCTCATCAAGACGAGCAAATCCGTGGGCGGCGCGTCGCCGGGGGAGGCACCACACGCCCCCACAAGCGGCCATGAGCAGCCAGGGCTTTGAGCACGCGTGGTCACACGTAAGGGCTAACGTCATGATGACGTCACGATGACGTTAGTGACCCAGGTCCAACCCACCCCGATATGCGCCGACCCGGCCCGACTCGACCTGACTCGTTGACTACCCAAACCAGTCAACCAATTAGATCGAACGGTTGAACCGGACGGTTGAGCCGGGAACCAGTTGGACTGCTACCAGTCAGACCGGTTTTGACTGGCCTTTACGCCCACACGTGAGCTCCACCCACCGCGCACTTAGGCGGCACGTACGGGCGCGTGGAGGCTTCGATAGGCGCGTGGCTAGCGGCTTCTGGTTCATATGATCATTCTCTATCTTGTGGTGTATTTATTTTACATATTTGATGATTTATGGATGTGAAAATACATATGAAACCCTAAATACGTGTATTTTTTGTATATTTGTGTGTATTTTTCTTGTATTTTTCTATAATTTTGGAAATATAGGTATTGGTTTACAGGTATATTATCACATAAACATTATAAAAGTGTGATTCATTAATAAAAGTTAAACTTTATTGTGAACTGAAACTAGCTTAATGAGATACGACCATTATTGGATAGCATTTGAACTATGTGTTAAGGTGGTAGGAAACAATAAAAGGTTATGAAACTTTTGTTGCTCAAGCATACCCCTTTACATGCATTTTGATGTATTTTTGTTTCTTTTCGGTAACCTTTGAATGATGGACATCTTAAGAACTCGTGACCAAACTGATTGTACTACTTAATACATTTGCCGAATGTGAGTAATACATGTTAGTTAAATTATACTGTACCTAAATTCATCTGGTCACTTGTTAATGTCTATCAAGTTGAACATTTTTGTTGATGGTTAAAAAATATGACGACATTTACGCAGAGTAATAGTATCTACTGTTGCAATTTAGATATTTGGTTCTGTGCTTTGATTTAATTAATAGGGTACTGGTTGATGCAATGATAATTTGTTACTTAAAATTGACTAATAAATCAACTGTCAAGCTTGTCAATCTGGGGTACCATGTATTGCTATTGATGTTAACTTGTGAGAGATCCTTTGGATCAGCATTCTTTTTTATGTTGTTATGGTAATCTGTAATCTGGGTGCACAAAAAACGCTTTCTTTATGTATGATTGATTTTCCTGAATGATTAAAGTAGTGTAATTAACATGATATGTGATTTTAGTGATAAATTGCTCTTATCACTAATGTTAAGATCTAATTATTTCAATTGATAGATGCGATTTTTTTAGATCATTCATTTTTTATGTAACAAATGGAGATAAAAGCTAAATTTATTTTTTGAAAAAAATTGATGTTGCAAAGAAAAGAGTACTCTTGAGCCGATTATTTTTCAGAAAACTCATTATCTTTTCTGTGGTTGGATGAAGCACGTGGTTGACAATTTAGATAGGCGGAAAGGTGATTTCAACAAAACTTCCAATTTTAATATATATATATATATATATATATATATTTAATTTGCGAAAAAAATACCCATTCGTCTTTTATCTATTGATTAGCCAGGCATACTCCTAGACTCTATAGTATATGTGAGAAGTAAAGTTTATATCTCTAGTATGAGAGAGTTTTAATGATTCAATTGAGTAGTGACTGCTAAAGTGACACACCTGATTGGGTTTGAGAAATATCGGTCTCGTATAATGATTGGGATGTCTCCTGATCTAATGCGTGGTCATACTCTCAAAGGAGGTGATTGTGTATTAGTTCATGGAGGGATACATGATGGTGTGGTAGAGGAGTAACTGTTCCTAGTGGTTCATATGCCCAAAGGTGATGAATTCACGAAAGTTAGAATACATTATCATAACCACTATCATGTGGTGAATGTATAACTGCATGTCATATATTCTGCTTAAAGGTGATTATACGATTTTGTATGTAACTCTCTGGATGTGTATTTGTATGTTAAGTTACACAGTACTCACATAATGCTAGTTATATACATTATTTGTTTTTCAGTTACATTTTTTGTAATTAATAACTCCACTATTATTAAGGTTTTTATTGCTTCAAATTTTAAATAGTGGAAATAGGATTTTCTATTTGGTAAAAGAGCAATCGAATTTGCTTGTTATTTATGAAGCTTTTCATTTAGGAACATTTGAAAAGTGATTTACCAACTGACTGCACTGCTAAAAGATGATGGAAGACTTAATGGCTAAAAATGATGTCTTATCTAATACCGAATTAGGACACATCTGCAAGTACTTTTTAACATAATGATATATACGTCTCGTATACGGTTGAAAATGTTATTTCCAAAAGTTTTCTGCCTAAGGAATAATCTTACACATGTCTAAAGAAAGAGTAGAAAATGTGATAATGTTGATATTCTGTCTACTCTTAACAGTTATCTAAAGATTTCTATAGAATATTGTGGAAGTAAAATGACCGAGATAAAGAATAAAACAGTTAGAATTAGTCCTAAAAGATTGTTAGGCCTAACTGTGGCGGTGAGTATTTTGACAAGTATGGCAATACTAAATAGTTTAAAGGGTCATTTGTCAAATACTTGGTAAATTCTGGGGTGATAACTTAATTTATTATGCCTGAAAATCCTGAGCCGAGAGGCATAATTGCACCATAATGAACATGGTGATGAGTATGATGAGTAAGATTAATTCATCTGGTTTTCTGTAGGTTGATATTTTGAAAGCAACATTTTCACATACAAAAATGTGTTTCTTACCAAAGTTGTTTCCTAAACTTCTTTTGAGTTATCGACTGGACGTAATTTTAACTTGAATTATATTAAAATTTAGAGGTGTCATGCAGAAGTGAGGTTTATATAATTCAAGATTAAGTGCGTTAGAATTCAGATCCACTCGGAAGAATTTTGTATCTTACCCAGATTGTTCAAAGGGGTATCGATTTTATGACCCTAATGAAAATACAAGAATTATGGAATTACAAACAGTAAAGTTTCTAGAGTTCGATGTAGTTGTAAATGATAGTTACTCTCAGACTATTAAGGAAAATAGTACAATGTAGATCATTGTGTATTTGTTTTTACCTATACAGATAATTGTGGAATCTCCTATACAATAGACTAAACTTATTAAGGTTCAATGTATTATTCTTGATATAGTTTATGATGAAATTTCTCAAATCTCTCAAGTGCAAAATGAAGTGGTTGTATTAGGAAATCTGTTAGGGAAAGACGATCAGTTATACCATCAGACTATATAATTTATCTGTGAGAGCATGACTGCAATATTCACTATATGGTTGATTTAGTGACTTATATAATTAGATGCCATAAAAGGCAATTTACAATCTATGAAATATGAAACATCACAGTATTTGGAAACTTACTGACTTGCCTAAAGATCACAGGTTCATTAGTTGCAAATAGGCGTACAAAACTAAAAAGATTTCAAAGAAAGATTGTGAAGTTTAAAGCCAAACTAGTAGCCAAAGTTTTTACTCTGAAAGAGGGGTGGACAGTGTAGAAACATATATATTATTTAGTATATTTTAAAGATTCTTTCAAAGTGAACATGACATTAATAGTTTTTTCTTGATATTGAGTCACGCCAATAGATACTATCTTTTCAAATGGACACGTTGATAATAAAATCTATATAGTGCAATCGGAGGATTTTGCAGCAGATGATTAAATGAATTTGTGTGTAGACTAAAAAGTCTTATTAAGCAAGTTTCTAGATAATATTATTAAAGTTTTATAGTGTTGTCATTTCGTTCAGTTGGGAATAAAGTAATTCAGTAGATATATACTGTAAGGTCAGTAGGAGGAAATTTATTCTTCTCATACTTTATGTACGTGATATTTTTCTTACAAATAGTGACCTTAAGGCATCTTTTATCCTTTGCATTGAGATATGTAAGGATTGTTCTCACCATATATATTAGATTTATCTCAGAGGACATTTGCTAATCATATTTTGGAAATATTCAATATATATCATTGCAAGCCAGGAATTGCTCATGTCATTAAGGGTGATGGACCGAATCTATTATATTGTTCTTATTTAGATATTGAGAAAATCTAGTTAAATGATGTATCTTGTGTTAGTGCACCTAAAAGTATAATGTATGCACTTAAAAGAGGACAAAAGACTGTATGCTGATTTACATATATGTTCAAGTTTTGCAGCTAGTAGGGTATTTAGATGTAAATTTTGCTGACCATTAGGATGACATGAGATCAATAACGGAATACATATTTATGTTAACAGGAAGTGCAGTAAATAAAATTATATGTCATCTTCTACTATGTAAGCATAGTTTGTAACATTCTTTTAGACTGTTACTTGGGCTATTAGACTCTGGAACCTCATTAAGGAGTTGATCGTTTTTAACTTTATGAATAGACCCATATGGTTGTATTGAGATAATAAATTTGTAGTATTAATAACAAAGGTCTCAAGGGTCTAAATATGTGACAATCAAATTTTTTACCATAAATAAACAGTACAGAAATGTGACATTATAATATAACATATTTCCACAGATGATATGGTTGTAGATCTACGAACTAAAGAACTTCGCTATTTTGTTCTTGAATGACATGTCATTAATATGAGCTTAAGAGCATCATGAGATGTTTTAGTGGGAGCTATTTTGGCTTTACTCTAATAAAGTTTACATTCGTGTTTGTTACACTTAGTAACGGTTTGATATGTATCAACTTTTGCATTCAATAAAATATTTTTGAATGTGTTGTTATTATATTGAATACATATTGATAAAAGTCTCAAGGTACTATATAAACCTTGAGTGAAAGCTAGGGACATCCGGTTATTAGCTTTGTGTATATGTCTTGTTATATATAAAGAAATGTTAACTGTAAAGACAAAGTATATGTGGATTCATTGGAACCATAAAGACATTCTCTAATGGTACACGTTTTTTGTGATGCTTAAGGTAAAAGAATTGTTACTAACAAATGGGATCTCTCTATGAGAGATGTTATCAATTTGTCATATTACCATGTTGAATCCATATCAATAAAATTGAAAGCATTTGTGACCATGGAAGGCTCTGTATGTATACATGTAGTTACTGTCATGATTCGATATTTGAGACTTTATGGGATGTAATTGACTATTAAGAATTATCTCTAGACCAATGTGTGCACATATAGTACAATTTCAATTAATATAATCCAAGTGGGAGAATGTAAAAGTTTTCCTAATGTGGACTACATTAATTGATATTGTAATTTACCGTTTTACGGGGTTTGGTCTAAGGTGAGATAAAAGGTTTTTTAATTAATCTAATATTGAGTTAGTTAGTGTGGGCTGAGTTGAGCCTGGTCCATAATAAGAGGGCTTGGTTGGAAACTCTATGGGTGCGTTTGTTTGTGTTTCTATTCAAAAAGTGTTCCAGGGAACAGAAATAGAAAAAACTATTTCTGTTCCGAGGAACAATTTTTGACCAGAAAAACGCATTTGGTAAACTTGTTCCGAGAATAAAAAAAGAATAGAAACATGTTTGGTAAATTTGTGTTCTTTTTCTGTTTCTTTTAATTTTTTAATATTTTAATTTTTATTTATTTATTCTTTTTTTCTTCTTTTGGCCAGTCATCGGCCTCAGCCATGGCCGGTGATCGGCCGACGAGGGCCGACAGCCTCGCCTTGGCTGGGCGAGCTCGAGCTAGCCCAAATCCGGCGAGGCCGAGCTCGCCCAGCCACCGGCAAGGCTCAACGGCCGATGCCTGGGCGAGCTCGGCCTCACCGGATCTGGGCCAGCCCGAGCTCGCCCAGCCAAGGCGAGGCCGAGCGTCGCCGGCGCGGGCAAGCTCGGGCTCGCTCAAATCCGACGAGGCTGAGCTCGCCCAGCCACTGGCGAGGGACGCTCGGCCTCGCCGGGGGCCGGTGACCTCGCTGGAGCGTCGCCCGCCCTCAACGGCCGGTCGTCGGCCATGGCCAAGGCCGGCAACCGTCCTAAGAAAAAAAGAAGAAGAAAAGAAGAAGAAAAAAAGAGAAGAAAAGAAAAGAGAGAGAAAATTTATTCTTAAAAATTGTTCCAAAAACAAGAAACGAGTTTTTTTTTGTTTCTTGTTTCTATTCTAATTTTGTTCCCGGGAACAAAAAAAAAAACATATTTGGAACAAAAATACAAACAAACGCGTTTCTGTTATTTTTTTGTTCCAAGAAACAAAAAAAACAGAAAATCTGTTATTTTTTTGTTCCAAGAAACAAAAAAAACAGAAAATCTGTTCTTGAACAGAAATAAAGAACACAACCATGCAGGCCCTATAAATAGTGCTCAATCTCTCATCTAACCCTTTTTTTTCACAAGTATCCTCACAAAAGGAGCGTTAACCTAGCGCTCAAGGGTGAGGGGCCGTCTCATTGAGCCAGTAATACGTATGGCAATAGAGGAGAAGAATTTGTGCGTGGATCATCGCTTTTCTATTTTTGCATAAAAAATGATGAATTCCAAAACATGTGCATTTATCACTCTACTCAATCATCTATGCTCTTTTTTTGGTTATGGAGATCTTGGGGTTGCACGTTTTCATCCAACACTTACCAGACAAATCATCTGAGAAGTGGCCATGTTGTTCTAGGAGATGAAGGCGATAGAAGAAAGATAAATACTAGGTTGCTGCAGGACCGAACAATGCCATGGTAATATTCCTTCGGTTCCCCACACGGAGGGCCTAGATGACAGTTGGCATAGGCTGGAGGCGATCCAGCAGCACCTCTAATGGACCTACGATCTTGGCAAAAGCAGCATCGATGAATTCGTCATAGTGCTGAGCCCAGACTGACTCTGAGGGGAGCATGTTCATGATGGCAGCCAAGGATATGTTGGCGGGCTTGGCCTCAGAATGAAGTTAGGCCACTCCTCGGTCACGCCGAAGGTGATGGTGATGTCCGGGACTCTGGTGGACAGGATCTTGCACAAGTTCATCATGGGGTTGATGTGCCCTCGTCCTGGATATGGCATCGCCACAATGTGGTGGCTGCCAGTGTCACGCCCCGAACCCCGAGCGCGTGCCTATCCCTCTCTGGTCGATAATATTTTGCGACTTCCCAGGACGAGTCGCCGACCCTTTCTTTTTATTGCACATGCAGAAACGAAAATAAATCCCTTGACAGTAATCATCTCGGGATATAAAAGCAGGACAATAGATTCACAAACAAACATGCTTTTATATATATATATATATATATATATATATATATATATATATATATATATATATATTGAGTCATGTACAAAAGTCTATGGCCAAAAGACTATAAAAGACAAGCATTCCAAAAAGAAGCGGTCCTAACTAACCTACACTTCTGATCACCTCCTCTCAGCTCCAGGTCCTTCACTCGACAACCCTGAAAAATTTAAGCCCATGACGGGGTGATATATTATCTCAGCGAGTTCGCACGCTAAATCCCGATTAGGAGGGAAATATGCCCAGAAGCGTCCTAATCACACAACCACATAATAAGGACATAGGACTTACTTCGTCTCAGTTCCCTCCTGCATGTTAGCACAATTCATATATCACATACGTGCAGTAACAACACTTGAGCATTTGGAATATCTCATTCAATTTTAGTCAATCAATCAATCAATCAATTGAGTCAACCTCATTAATCCATCATTCAATCAAACAATCCACAAGAGTTCCGATTATAAGGCCAAATCGTTATGACATGTCCCAGTCCGTGTCACACAATTTTGTCTCATAATCAAGCGCAGTAAATCATATTGATGGTTCCATCTACACCCGATATTTACTCTCAACATCTTAATTCAATATTCCCACTCAAAACCAGACTCCACATTTCAACTCAATACCAGACTCAAGGCTCTAGAGGTGACCCTACATGAAGTCTTGCCATCGTGCGGTACTTAGTACTTGACCACAAATAACAATAGTAGAAGGCACTAGAGGTAACTCACACGAAATCTCGTTATTGTGTAGTACTTAGTCCATTATTGCACTAGGCACTAGTATAAGGCACTAGAGACTACTCACACGAAAGCTCATTCTCGTGTAGTACTTAGCCCTTTACTATCCCTGACAATACTGCAAGGCACTAGAGGTAATTCTCATGCGACTCAGGTTGTCATGTAACACTTAGTCCTTGACGACAATAAGCAAAAATATAAGGCACTAGAGGTTACTGACACGAAGTTTCCTACTCGTGTAGTACTTAGTCATTTACCTGCTCATGACCCATTAGTTCCCTCAACCCGACACATATCACCTTAATTCCCCATAGTCAACATGCCTTGACTATAAGCCATCACATAATTATTCACTCCCGGCCAAGGACATTGTGCTTCGCATGTAAATTCCTCAATTAAAGTAATGTCTTGGCCTAATTTCTTTGTATTAGAAATACCCGATAGAAATAATCGTGTGTGGGTACACGATCGGCTTGAGCTAAAAAATATTATATCTTTACTTAGAAAATCCCACTATTTAACAGAGTCTGAAAACATTTTTGGCATTGTAAACCAACGCCCCAGTAATTTATAATTAATTATTGAAATTATACAATTTTGGAATAAATTCCCAAAATCACAACTTAAATTCAAATTGCACAATTCAACACTAAATTGCAGAAATTAAATACACCATTGCAATCAGCACGAAATTTCGGTCACCGGCTCTCCCCGCCCTAATTTCCGAAAAAAAATAATTAATAAATAATTAATTTCGAAAATTAATAGAATAAATTACTTCAATTTCTAAAAATACTAAACTAGGCCAAAATTATTAAATTAATTACCAATACAGACCTGGAGAATTCCCAAACCCTTCTAGATAAATAATACAATTTATTTAGGCCTTAGCTAAACCATCTAACCACCTAAAATGTTCGATTAAGTAATTAAATTTCTAATTTAATCTAACTAATCACCTAACTCCTAATTAAATAAATCTAAACACCCCTTAGACGTCATTAGCCTACTGAGAAGGGTTTAGTGCAAAAACTCACCAGTTTATTGCGGAAATCAGTTTACCGCGATGTCGGCGCGATGGCAGCCGAAATCCAAATTTTCGGCGGCGTCGACGGGCACTCAGGCCGGGCCAAGAAACCTCGCAAGCCCACAGCAAAAGCTGGGCTTGGGCCGAACTTGAGCTGACTTGCTTCGCGGGCTGAAATTCTGCTGGAGATGGGCTGCTGAAAATGGGCTGACTTGGAAAGTTGGGCTGTGGTTGCTGAAGATGGGCTGCTGAAAACAATTGCGAACTGGGCTGAGTTGGGCTGGAATGCTGGGCTGATCGTGGACTTCAAGTGCGGCTGGGCTGCTCAAGAAAATTCACGTGGGCTGTTGTTGGCACCACAGGCTGGCCGAACTGTGGGCTGGCTTGGACAAGATGGGCCGATCGAAGAAGTTGCTGGTTCGTGGGCTGCTTCGTGAAGACCAACGGCGAAGGAGCAGCTGCTTCGTGTGGCTTCGATTCGGGGGAAGATTGCTCGGTCTTCTTCGAAGATGGCTGACCGAACGTGGCAGCTCGGTGGAAGAGAAACAAATGAGGAAACAGCTCTTGCTGGCGCTTGACGATGGAGTGGGGATGGACGGCTTGGATGCGTGGCTGCTGGCAGGGGAAGTCAACACGGCTGGGGAAGAATTCCTTCGGTTGACCCAAAGGTGGTGGTTTGCGGACGTGTGGCAAGTGATTTCGGTGGGATGGCAGGGACGTGCGGAAAGAAGGGCTGAGAGATCATGGGACTTGGTGGGGATGGGGATGATGGAGTTCGGTGGGGTTTGTAGAGGAATGAAAAGCAAAACAGAAAACAGAAGCTGCTTCGAAGAGATGAAGGAAAATGAAAAGCAAAGTAAAAACAGATGAGGGATTGAGAGAGAGAGAAGACGCTCGGAGGAGGGACAGCTTGCAACTTGCTCAAGAAGATTCGAAAAAGGGCTTAAAGTCAAAAGAAAAATATCTAGCGTTAAAACCTTGTCTCCCCAATACTTTCTAGCAAGATTAAACCACCAAATTATCCAATTTGATGCCAAAAATGCAGCCCTCAATCTAAGCTCCGAATTTCATTGATTTGGGCTTCAATCCTTCACCAAAATCTCCAAATTTGATGTCTAATTTCATCGAAGAAAAAGCCCATATCATTTATGCAAGTGCTTATCGCCGATTAGATCAACTTGGAAGTCAAAACTCTCCTCGATTCGGCCAATCCGAATTTTCACTAATTTCCGAATCGTCCGAAACGATTTTTCGTAAAAATCTCGGAATCTCCGAAAAATCTTTGGAGGATGAGTCGACGTTCCTAAAATAGCTCGTGACACCTCAGAACTTTCGATTTCTAAAATCGGGTTCAAATTTACGGTTAATTTCACTTCGGCGCGCTTTTAGCGTGACCTAGTCTACCAGATAACTTTTAGGAATTTTTGGTGTAATTGACCCATGATCAATTTATCTCGAGTCACATAGTGCATCTTCAATACATTGGCAACTCTCGGTTGTCGTGAAAATCTCAAGATTTCAAATACGGGCCCCGGGTACCAAAACGATACAAAAATCGGTCTAGTACCGATCAACTAGTATTTGCAATCAGGTGGAATCACCCACACTCTGATCACATATCTCAGTCAAATCGACCTATCTCCGGTCTCTGATCAATTTCAACGGTGCCGTAATGACCCTTGTAGATCAACATGGTTGAGCAGTCAATTCCTGGTCGAATTCTCAAGTCTATTGCATTTAGATTCCTTAATTGTTTCATCAGATAGTCCAGTTATCTCGTGAGTGATCAGCTTAAAGAATAGCACTATAGGCGCGTCGACGAAATGCCCGATTTATTTAATCGAAAACGAAATCTGAAAATTCAGACTGTCACAGCCGGCGACAGAGGTTGATGACAACAGAGCTTCCATTTTCTTGAAGTGGCGAGGCCGTCTGACCAGTGAATTTTTCCCTGGAGTTCAGTGGAGGTTGTCGAACTTGGTCCGTTGACTCATCGATCTGCGAGCCTGGGAGGTTAAATAATGAAGCTAGCGTGCGCCCTTCTTCCTCCGCCACTTGCGGTTGTCGTTTCCTCGTCACGGCGGCGCGTAAAAATCATTTTTGTGATAAAGCACTGTACGAGTTCAACCATTAGTGGGATCTTGTCGTATATGATTGAAAAACTTACTTTGGAACATCCAATCGTATAATAACATGATGAATTATAAATGAGTATCGCAATATGATGGCGTTGTCTATGTCCATTTGGAGATACGGCAACGATAGGCGCAGTGAGAAGTTCATTTGTTATATGAAGTAACAACTAGAAAATGTGCACACGTATCGGCATTATGTATATGCAAGAAATTTAAGAATTGAAAGATTAAATAAAAATTACTTTGTTCCAAAATATTTGAATCGTCTTATATGGAGGGTTAAAAAAAGCACCAACTGTTTCAACAATTTACCATCAATTATTTGTGGAGTTTACCACTGGTTTAAAGTGAGTGTTAATATCATAATATTGACACCTTCAAAATTAGGGTGATCGGTTCTAAGGTGGGCTCTGAAACCTAAAACCTATCCTGTTATAATCGATTCCCAGTTTTTGGACCTTGAAATCTATCATATTTGCTTGGAAGCTATCATGTTTTTCTAGTACGACTCTAGGGTCTACCTAAGAACCTATTTTATTTTTTTGTTCCTTTTTTTTTTCGATTTACTTTTTTTACGGTAAAATTATATGGGCCTACGAGTAACAAAACATTTCAACGTAATAAATAAACAACAAAAATCCCTATGTGCAAAAAAAAAAATAACAATCTATAAGATGAATATGTAGTCACATACAACACGTAACATATAATATAAATTATAAAATTCCATTCCCTATTTATCCATAAAATTTTAGGGTAAGAGGAAAGACTAGCGAAGAGTTCCGATGAAAGATAAATAACGAAAGAGTGCTGAGCCTAGAATTTAGGACAAGAAGAAATTAGGGTTTTGGTTTTGTAACTTATAAATCTGAATCCAAAAAAGAGGTCCGATACCCACTTCGAGTGAATACCCCTATTGGAAATTACTCACTTTTCCGATAGTTTGCCAATTTTTATTTGTGGAGCTTAAGTTACAGACTTTTTTTTAAAAAAAATAAAATTACCGACTTTTAATTTAAGTCAATTTCCAACATTTATGACCAAAATTTATTTGGTAGATTATCATCTATTCCAATAATTTATTAACAATACTTTGCATAATTTACCGACTTGTAAAACTACTAACTCTTATATCAAAATAACCAATAATTATGTGAGTCCAGTACCAACTTACCGACATTTGTTGGGAGTTCACTAACAGGCTAAACTTAGCAACTTACATAAGACATTAGCAACCACTTCTAAATTTACGAATTATTTCGATAATTTTCCAACAATTATTGGAATATGCAGAAACATCACCGAACAACTTGTACATTCAACTTTCTGAACTGTTATTGCGATGGGAAATGTCCCTGATGAAGGAATTGATGTTAGTCTCAGTCGATCCATCTTTTCCGATCGCCCTCCGGCATACCTCCTGAAGATGCTTAGCCTGTCTCCTGATCTCTTGGCTTTCATCGTCTTCCAAATCCATGAACTTACGCACGAGCCCGCTGATCTCCGTGCCCACCCTCCATCCGACCTTCCAGTCCTTGACAACTAGCGTTGCATTACTGCCTTGATCCATAGCTATGGGATACGCGAGCAGAGGAACTCCGGCAAAAATAGCTTCCCAAATGGAATTCCATCCGCAGTGCGTCCAAAACCCGCCAACCGACGAATGTGACAGCACCCTCAGCTGGTTGCACCATGGCAAGACTATTCCCCTATCGCCGCACAGCTCTCTCAACCTTGAGGTTTCCTCACGCGCCACCCACATGAAACGAATGCCGCTGTCGCGCAAACACCCTGCGATCTCTTCCATCTTGGAGCTGGAGACTGAGAGAAAGCTTCCGAGAGAGATATATAGGACGGACTCGCTCGGCTGACAGTCCAACCACTTTAAGTAATCGGCATCATTCACACAAGAGTCATCTGTAAGTCGAGAGAAATCAATGGCCGGACCAATGGTGTAGACTGGGCAAGAAAAGCTAGCTTTAAGGGCATCGACAGCCAGATATTCCACCTCATACACGGTCGAGAGCAAGAGATACTTGGCCTCAGGGACGATGCTAAATGCACCGACCAAGTGTTGGAGGACTCTAGGACTGGTTAAGTCTGATCCAGCCTTTTCTGTGACAAAGCAAAGACAAAGAAGAGGACATCAATCAGACGCGATCTTTGTGCACATATAGCAAAGGCCGCTTTTACTGGTTTCTTCAATAAACTGGTTTTTAGACAAAACCGGCACCCTCTATCTCTGCATAAGCAGTCGCCTCTATGCGGAAATTCCAGTTCAAATGAACTGAACTGAAAGCACTTCAAGCTTGCCATCTTTAAAGGTGGGTCATCTTGCCCATTGATACAATAGAACTTCAATCTGGAATATTTTCGATGCTGTAGAAGCTACTGATCATTCATTCTCTGATCTGAATGGCCAATTGATAAGTTTGAGGAACTATAGTCTCATTGTTTAGATTTTTGCCTAATAGATTATGCTAATCACGGTGAGGAAACAGGAGATTCGACAGTGTTGTGTGTTTTTAGGCCGAACAACCATTGTATTACCAGAGTCACTGTGATTGCAGTTTCAGAACTCATTGATGCAACGATGGTAAGACAAAGCAGAGACTGAGCTTACCAGGCGAATCAACCGGGGAGTGACCGTGTCGTTGATGGAAGTGATGGAAGGAAGAAAAACTCGACCCCCCTGCTGACCAGAACGATGCCACTGGAATATTCCTCCGGTTCCCCGCGCGGAGGGCCCAGCTCAGGAAAGTGTCGGCCATGATGACGGTCGGTGCGGGCCAGAGCCGATCCAGCAGCTCCTCGAACGGTCCTCCCATCTTGGCAAAAACGGCGTCGGTGAATTCGGAGTATTGCTGAGCCCGGACCAGTTCTGAGGGGAGCACGTTCGGGATGGTGGCAAAGGATAGGTTGGTAGGCTTAGGCTCAGAACCGATGAAGCAGAGCCACTCTTCGGTGACAACGAAGGTGATGATGATGTCCGGGACTCTGGAGGACAGAATCTTGCACAGGTTCATCATGGGGTTAATGTGGCCTCGACCCGGGTACGGCATCGCCACTATGTGGAGGCTGCCGGTGCCGGCAGCGGCCACAGCCAAGGTTGATGGCAACGGAGCTTCCATTTTCTTCAAGTTGTGGCAGCCGTCCAACCGGTGGATTTTTCTTGGAATTCAATGGAGGTTGTAGAGTTAGGTAGGTTTGACTCGTCGATGGGCGAGAGGGGGAGGTTAAAATAATGGAGCTAGCGAGCACCCTTCTCCTCCGCCACGCGGTTGTCGTTTCGTCGTTACGGAGGAGCGAGAGATTTTATCATAGCAATTTCTCTTGGATTTAGCAGTCTAACTATGAGACAATATACTTAGATATTATTGATCATTCTTTGATTTAAAGAATCATCCCATCTCAATTGAAAATGTAAATACTTTTTGAGGCAAAAATCAAGCTCCACTTCCATAGTGCTCTTATACTGTCTTTTCTTTCTATGTTTTTTTTTTTTTCATATCAAAGTAATGCGCGAGTTTGATCATTGGGCTTTTAACATTCATAATTCAAGATTTTGATTTGGAGTATCAATTTCCATTCGTAAAATAATTGTGAATTCTCAATGACTATCACAATACGGTCGCGTTGACTAGGTCCATTTCAAGATAGAGTAAGATTAGGCGTAATAAATTTTGAATTCCGTTGGTTGGTTTAAACTCTGATCGATTACTTTATTTAAGATATAACAAGTTTATAAGTTACTACTAATCTGGGGAGTATCAACAGTTATTCAGCCATTAATGTTTCATTAGTTACCAGCAATCTCGTGTAAGTACCAGCAGTGATCAATTGTCCAAAGTTATCAGCTATTTCTATAACTTATAATTATTTACATGCATGGTTCATCTATATATCGAGTTAAGCAATTGAATGGGAAATCCCAACTTTTTTACCATATATAATTTATTCTATTCAAAATGTTACGAACAATATTCAGAAATCAAATTTCCCTGTCATTATTTTACATTAGGGAGACTGTAATTCATGACTGGACAATCCCATTCTATCGCCAAAATCATCAGAGAAGCAAAATTAAAGGGCGCGATACTCATGAAGTAAACTTTAACACTCGCAAAGTTTACAGCAAATTATAACTCCAGCTATGCTGAACGAAAGATTGAAGTACTAATTAATGTCTTGAATGTTCACCGTAGTGCTCGAAATGTCCCCAATGAAGGTGCAGATATTAGTCTCGGACGATCCGTCCGGTCCGATCGCATGGTGGCACAACTCCTGAAGGTGTTTGGCCCTCCTCCTCACTTCCATGCTCTCGCTGTCGCCTGGATCCATGAACTTGCGCACTAGCCCAGCGATGTCGTGTTTGCCGACCCTCCACCCAACCTTCCAATCG
This sequence comes from Eucalyptus guilfoylei, assembly GCA_016097605.1. Taxonomy (NCBI): domain Eukaryota; kingdom Viridiplantae; phylum Streptophyta; class Magnoliopsida; order Myrtales; family Myrtaceae; genus Eucalyptus; species Eucalyptus guilfoylei. The sequence goes on from CM027869.1 coordinate 25,078,245, forward strand.
TCCACGATGATCTTGCAATTGTAATCTTGGTCCATGGCTATTGGGTACGCCAGGAAAGGAAGCCCCGCGTAGATGCCCTCTTGGATCGAGTTCCATCCACAGTGAGTCCAGAACCCCCCGACCGAGGGATGCGTCAGTACCCTCAACTGGTCGCACCACGGCACCACGATCCCAGAATCGCCTCCGGGCAACAGCTCCTTCAGCCTGGATGCCTCCTCACGCGCCACCCACAAGAACCTTTCATTACTGTCGCGCAACCCCGCTGCAATCTCGTCCATTGTGGAGCTCGAGACTGAAACGAGGCTGCCTAGGGACACGAACAAAACCGAGCTACCCAGCTGGCGGTCCAGCCACTTCGTTATGTAGTCCGAGTCGCTGTTCGAGCTTGGATTTTCTTGCAGCTCAAAGTACGGAATGGATGGACCGACGGTGTAGATAGGAAGCGACAGGCTCGGTTTCAGAACGTTGACGGTCTGAGATTCGATCTCGTACACAGAAGAAAGCAACAGGTACTGTGTTCGATGGACCCAATCGACTATTGAGCGCATTCTCTGCATTATATGTTCGCTCCTTCCACCAACCAAGTCCGTCAAACGTGTTGGAGGAATCCCAGGAATGTAATCCACCATGTCATTCCCCTTTTCTGTGACAGAAAAGACGGTGGTTACTCAGTAGATAATCTGAAAATGGACATCAGATGCTGAAATTTTTGTGCATCAAAACAGCAAGAACCACAGGAAATTGATTTGCGATTTGGTACGCAGAAATAGTATGGGTGCAGACTTCAACTTCTTTAGTCGAAGGTACATCTTTTCCAGAGTCACAAGATTTAAGTAGTGCCTGATAGGCAAGGTTCGGAAGTTTGACAAGTTTTGATTCTGAAGTAGATTGAGAACGGCGGCTGACCTGACAAGTTCTGTGGTAAATGGCCATGCTGCTCAAGAAGTTGGAAGTGGTACAAGAAGGAGAAGTTTGAGGCCGCAGTAGGCCAAAACGAGGCCACTGGAATATTCCTCCGGTTCCCGACATGGACTGGCCAGTTCAGTAGGAACATGTCGGCCACCAGAAGAGTCGGCAGGGGGCGGAGCTGGTCGAGCACCTTCTCAAACGGGGCTTCCATCTTCGTGTAGACGGCCTCGGTGAACTCCGAGGAGGGCTGAGTCCGGACCCGTTCGGATGGGATCACGTTGGGGATGGTGGCGAAGGATATGTTGCTCGGCTTATGGTCAGAGCCGATGAAGCCTAGCCACTCCTCAGTGAGGACGAATGTGACGGTGACGTGCGGGGCTCGGGAGGCTAGGATCTTGCACAGGTTCATCAGAGGGTTAATGTGCCCTAGTGCTGGGAAAGGCATCGCCACCACATGGCAGGTCGGTGCTTGGCGGTCCATCCGATCGACTAGGCAGCGGGAGGTGATGGTGAGTGCGTGGTCGTTAGTTCCGACGAGCCTCGGCGGATCAAATCGGCAAGTGGCCGAGTGAAGAGACGGGATCGTTTGATTACAGCACAACTTCCGAGCACTGATGGGTATGAGATAAGGTTCGTGGAAAGAGATAAGGTTCGTGGTCTCAAGATTTGAGTAGGTAAGAGATAAGGTTCGCGGTCTAATGAAAGTCACGCCTTACCAAAGAAATTTACCTTGCCGCGTGCTTTAGCTACTCCAACTCGAGAAAATATTGGGTGGTCGGACCGCCATGTCACCGTGCGCCGGCCCAATGAGGATGCGACACGTGGCTCCACGTGGAGCTATGGCCCACCATTATTTTTAGTCAAATTTTTGCCCCCCTCTCTCTTCTCATTAAATCCTTCGTCCTTTTTCCGGGACCACCATTATTTTTTGGAGAAGGCTTCGCCTCCCCCCTCTCTCTTCATTAAATGCTTTGTCCGTCCTCTGCATACTCCCGCTCGCACAAAGAAGCGACCCTTCCCTTTTCTCTCTTTCAAAATTGTCTCTCTCTGTTCTACATATTTTTCTCCATCAAAGCCGTGTGACGCCCACCCTCTCTTTTTCAAAAATCTCTCCCTCCCAAAAGTCCGCCGGTCGCCTTCGAGCTTGGTCGCCTCTCCCGTCGCCGCCACGAGCCACTCGCTCCCTCTCTCTCTCTTATGAGCTCCGCCGGTCGTAGCTGTGTCCCAAGCTCTGAACGTCTCCGCCTCCACCTCTTCATCAGGATCGCCTTGCGGTCCTAACTCTAGCTACTCGGTTTCGTGTGGAGGAACAGCGAGCGTGGACGACAATGATTTGGTCGTCCTTGGCATCGAAGCGAGCTGCAACGACACCACGGCCGCCATTGTGAACGATCTCTCTCGCTTCCAAGAGCCCTGCCGGTCGTATTTGCTATGTCCCGACCTCCGACCGTGGTCGTGGTTGCCTCCGGTCATAACTCCGGCTCCTCGGTTTTGTCAAACTAATTCCGAATTCGGGAAACCATTCACAGCACGTCCACAAAACATACCCAGAAGGAAATGAAAGGGAAAGAAGAAAAAAAACCAGAGAAAGCATAAAACAAAAATCGAAAACGGAGGTCTGCGACCCTCCTTCAACCCATGTAATCGAAACCCAAACCGCCCCAACCAGTTGACCATCGACCAAGAAACGAAGAACCCAGAAAACCACCGAAAAAAAAAAACAGTAGGAAGAAACCTCAAACACCCAGAAGGAAAGACTCGCCACAAAAGCGATTGCCCGATCGAAGGAAGGACAAAAGGAAATGTTGAGACTCGCGAAGCAAACCCGACTTACCCATGAAGTGAATCAGCAGCTCCAATTTGATCACCGCCTCTCCCTCCCTCTCTCGCTCTCTCTCTCTCTCTCTACGTGCGATTCGGGAAGAGAGGAGAGGACCGAGACGGGGGGTCAAAAGGGGTGATAGAGTAAAAGAACTGTGGCTTTCTTACCTTGCAAAGTGACTTCATTTTTCTTGACGAGAAACCTTGCTCTTCTACCACTAGTTTGCATACGATTCTCCATGGCAATATTCACTTCAAAGATTGACATGAGTCATTGCTCATACAAAGAAGAGCCAAGGAAAAGAGAAATCTGATGAGGAAACTCTCTTTCCATGAGGTCGAATATTGAAAACAGCGTACGTGGACAAAGTCCGAAACTTCATTTCAAAAACTCATGCATGAGCTACACCAATCTGTTCCCAATAGAACATGACAGTGGTCAAGAGAATGAAAGCCAGTCACGAGAAACCAAGATGAAATTTATTTACATTAACAAATGAATATTTCATCCTTCAAATGTTTACAATTCATACTTCAACTACTAAGCTCACAAGACACATGCTTGCGTTTGCAAAAGAAATCTCGATGAAAAACAAATCCAACATGTTTTATAGTGTAGAAGAATGACATTGGCTCTTTTACCCAAAAAAAAAAAAAAAAAAAAAAAAAAAGAATGACATTGGCTCGGTCTTGTTCGAAGAGGACTCTCTCAACTTTTGGCAACACTGAGAATGACATCGCCATCTACGCTTGCCATTCCTCCACACGAAACTGAGGAGCTAGAGTTAGGACCGGAGGCAACCACAACCACGGTTGGAGGTCGAGACACGGCAAATACGACCGGCAGGGCTCTTGGAAGCGAGATAGATCGTTCACAACGGCGGCCGTGGTGTCATCACAACTCGCTTCAATGCCAAGGATGACCAAATCATCGCCGTCCGCGCTCGCCATTCCTCCACACGAAACCGAGCATCTAGAGTTAAGACCACAAGGCGACCCCGACGAAGAGGCGGAGACGGTTAGAGCTCAGTTGACAGCTATGATTGGCGGGGCTCATAAGAGTGAGAGAGAGGGAGCGAGTGGCTCCTGGCGGCGACGGGGGAGACGACCAAGCTCGAAGGCGACCGGAAGACTTTTGGGAGGGAGAGATTTTTGAAAAAGAGAGGGCGGGCGTCGCGCGGCTTTGATAGAGAAAAATATGCACAAAAGAGGGAGACAATTTTAAAAGAGAGAAGGGAAGGGTCGCTTCTTTGTGCGAGCGGGAGGAGTATGCAGAGGACGGACAAAGCATTTAATGAAGAGAGAGAGGGGGAGGCGAAACCTTCTCTGAAAAATAATAGTGGGCCCGAAAAAAGGGTGAATGATTTAATGAGAAGGGAGAGGATGAGGCAAAAATTAAAAATAATGAGTTCGCATCCTCAAACATTCCACCACCCAATATTTTCTCACTCCAACTCATGATGGTGACAGCCACCAAAAATTGTTTGCTTGTTTTTGTGGTTTTGAAGCCCCTTCATGGTGGTTGAGTCAAGGGGTTGAAAATCACTGGACTAGTTAATGACGCGTTTAATAATATTTTTATTTTGGGAATAATTTTTTAACATAAATAATTTTTTTTGTTTTTGTTTTCGGAATAATTTTTTAATATAAAAACACGTTTGATAACTCTATAAAATTTCCACTCCCGAGAAAGAAGTGTGTTTGATAAAATTGTATAATTTTATTGTTTTTTTAATATTTTTAATATTTTTAATATTTTTAATATTTTTCTTTTTCTTTTCTCTCATTCTTCCTCTTTGTGGCCGATCGCCAGCGGCCGACGATTGGCTATGCGAGGTCTGGCGAGCTCGCTGGAGCCTCGCCTGACCACCGGCAAGGCTCGGCCTTGCCAAATCTAGGCGAGGCCGAGCCTCACCGGTGGCCTCGGTGGCCAAGCGAGCCTCGCTAGGCCATCAGCGAGGCTCAAGCTCGCCTGGGTTGGGCAAGCTCGAGCTCGCCTAGATCTGGCAAGGCCAAGCTTGCCCAACCACCAGCAAGGCTCGGCCTCGCCAGATCTAGGCGAGGTCGATTTCGCCCAACCCAGGGAAAGCCGAGCCTCGCCATGGTTTGACGTCTCCAAGGGTCGGTGACGCTCTGGTGAGGTCACTAGCCCTCGTCTGGCCAGCCGACGCTAGCCATGGCCAAGGTCGGTGACTAGCCAAAAAGAAGAAGAAGAAGAAAAGAAGGAGAGATAGAAAATTTTTTTAGAAATTGTTTCCCTAATAAAAAAGTTACTTTTTTCTACTTTTGTTTCTCGCTCAAATCTGTTTCCAAGAACAAAAGTTTGACCAAACATGTTTATGTTCTTTTTTTATTCCTAGAACAAAAGAAAAGAAATTTTTGTTCTAGGGAACAAAAACACTTTTTAACAAACATGCCCTAAATGTTTGTAATCATAGATGAGTCTCGTGTTGAACTCTTGTAGCGCTTTTCTTTTATACCATGATGCACTTCTTTTATACCATGCTAGGTGGGAATCTCTCCTGAAAACCGCTACCAGCAATCCTTGATCATGCGTCGGAATAGCACTTTCCCCCCGCCTTTTGCAGCCGAGAATTTGGATCAATCGAGAGATCCTGAATTGTGGGTTCTCGAAAGGTCCCCGGCTTGTTGCATTAGCACGTTATTTTCCTTGAGACGTTGGAGTAACACGACCCGCCTATCAGGACCACTCGGACAAAAGCTCATTGCAATTTGCTCGCCCTCTTCCTGATTTCCTTCCCGTCCTGACTGTCCAAGTCCATGATGATCCTATGGACAGTCTCAGCAATGGCTTGTCTCAACACTAATTCTTGTATCGTCTTTTTCACTTCCCAACCAATCTTACACTTCCGCTCGACCTGCTTACCATTGGGATCTTGATCCAATAAGAATGGGAAGACGAGCATTCGACTGAAGAGGGGTTCAGCACCCATGATGCATCTAGAACCCTCGAATCGAAGAGTGGTTCAACACCTTCGACTGATCAGACAGGGCACCACTAGACCCCTATTGCTGCAAACGCCTTCTTTGACCCAAGCACTGGTGTCCCCACTCGCCCGCAAGAATGTACTCCCCCCTTGCGCACTCCCACCGGGTCACTCGAGACCAATAGGAAACTCGCCAGAAAAATAAATAGGACGGAGGCTTTCGGTTGAGAGTTTGGTCACCAGAAGGATTTTGAGATGTCGATAGGGAGGAGTTAAGTTTACCAACACAGATTTACAGAACTTACCAATGTGTGAAAATCACTGAATTTTATACAAATTACCAATTCTCTTTTAGTCCAGGTAGCAATTTTATTTAGATTGCTTCAAAGGCACTTATTGTTCCTATAAGTTAATGACCTGTACTTGCATAATTTCAACAAGGTAAAGTGACCAACTTTTATATGAAATTATCGCCCCTTTGGAAATATAATGACCATTTCATTGATTTACCAATGTTTATCTTGCGGAGCTTAAGTTACTAACTCTTTTCTCAAACTATTATCTCTTATTTCAGTCAGTTATCAACATTTATTTGGTTGTTTTCAATTGCTAACTATTCCAATAATTTACCAACAATCTTCCAAAGTATTTTCCAAAGCATTATAAATCTTCCAAAATAAACTTAGAAAGTAACTAATAGTCATATGAAATTATTTGTTCTTACTTTAGTCTTCTTACTAATGTTTATTTCATTGTTTCAAAAGCACCAATTGTTGCGATAACTTTACCAATACTTCTTTAAGAATTCACCGACAGGTTAAAGTTACCACTATAAGAAATCATCAGCCCTTTTCATCATTACCAAAACTTCAACTAATTCATATTAATTTGCCAAGTTTAAGTTACCAAGTTTTACATAAATATGAATTATTGGTTATCTTGACTCCTATACAGAAACTTTTAATTCTTATCCGGTTAATCTAACATGTTTGTAGCCGATTCAATAATATATTGGTAGATTATTAAATTAATTAATAAATTGTCAGTTTAGAATTTATAATTTCATAGAAAAACTAATAACTTTAACACATCGTTAATATGTGAAAAAAGATGTTTGTAAATTTTAGGAAAAATTTGTAAATTGAAAAAAATCAAATAGTCGTGGTACTTTTTTTAAAAGTGGCAGGAAAATGTTGACATGTGTGATGGACCAAACAAGTTGTCAACCAAGTTTTTGACCAACACTCTCACAAATCTAATGGTACGGAAAATGATATTCTAATTTTTAACGCACAAAACACCGTAATTGTTTTTCTTCCTTAAATCAATAGAAAACTTAGGACGCAAATGATAACCACTTTATTTCAAAATTTGATTTTTCTAATTTTATTCCTTAGATGAGATTTTCAGCAAAAATACACATTTAATAATGATACAAAATTTATGTTCTCGGAATAGAAATTCATTTCACAATGACACAAAATTTCTCTCTCTCGAGCGGCCGGCAAGCGGTGGGTGGGTAGTTAGCTAATAGTGAGGGCGAGCAATGAGAATTGTATTTATTTATCATATTTGTTCTAGAAATAGGGAAGTAAACAATTTTTCCTTCTCATTTATGTTTCAAATCCATTTCTAAACTAAAATTTTATTTTGGAAATAAAAAAATGAAATTCGTTACCAATGGATTTATATTTCAAACTTATTTTCGGAAAAAAAAAATAAAACATAATTTAGAGAAACGGAATGGTTATTATGCACAACCTTACTGTCATATGTTAAAAACGATTGACATTTGAAACTTGCTTTGATTTACATAAAATATACAAATTATGTACTAAAATAGACCAACAGGTACATTCTTATCTAGAAACTTATGAATTATTAACCAAATAGAATTTGCTCTATTTAATAAGTTACAAACAACACTAAGAAATTATTTCTCGCTGTCAAGTTTAAAACTTCGGAGGAGGTTGGAATTGATAGGCCGGACAAAAACATTCTATCGCCAAAATCATGAGGGAAGCAAAATTTAAGGGTGTGATGCTCGTACAGTAAGCTTTAACCCTCACAAAATTGTCAGCGAACAATTACAGGCAATGTTCAACAAGAGATTGAACTATTGATGTACTAACTACTAATGTCATGAATTTTTGCAGCATCATGCGAAATGTTGCTAATGAAGGCCCCGATATTAGTCCCGGACGACCCATCCGGTCCAATCGCGTGGCGGCATAACTCTCGAAGGCCTTCGACCCTCCTCCTCGCTTCTCTGCTCTCCCCGTCACCTGAATCCATGAACTTGCGCACTAGCCCTGCGATGTCGCCCTCACCCTCGCCCACCCTCCACCCAACCTTCCAATCGTCCACCACAAGCTTGCAATTGAGACCTTGGTCCATGGCTATTGGGTACGCCAGGAATGGAAGCCCTGCATAGATACCCTCCTGGATTGAGTTCCAGCCACAGTGGGTCCAGAACCCCCCGACCGATGGATGCGTCAATGCCCTCAACTGGTCACACCACGACACCACGATCCCCATGTCGCCGTCAGGCAACAGTTCCTTCAGTCTAGAAGCCTCATCACGCGCCACCCACAAGAACCGAACATTACTGTCGCGCAACCCCGCTGCGATCTCATCCATTTTGGAGCTTGAGACCGAAAGGAAGCTGCCTAGGGACAGGTATAAAACAGAGCTGCCTGGCTGGCGGTCCAGCCAATTTAGTATGTAATTCGAGTCACTGTTTGAGCGAGGATTGCCTTCGAGCTCAAAGTACGGGATGGACGGACCAATGGTATAGATAGGAAACGACAGGCTCGGCTTCAGGGCGTCGACTGTCTGAGATTCGAACTCGTACACAGAAGAAAGCAACAGGTACTGCGCTCGAGGGACCCAATTCAACATTAGGCGGACTCTCTGCTTAACACTTCCACCGACCAACAACGTTGAACGTGTTGGAGTAATCCCAAGAACGGAATCCTCCTTTTCGTCCCCTTTTTTTGTGACAAAAAAGACAATTACTTAGTAAATAATGTGAAATTGGATCGAATTCTGGGATTTATGTGCATCAAAACAGCAATAACAACAGCTAATTGATTTACGATTTTTTGTGCAGAAGATTTATTGCGTTATAGGCAAGGCTCAGAAATCTGACTAGTTTTAAAGCACGATGGCTGACCTGACAAATTCTGTGGTAAATGGCCATTCTGCTCATGAAGTTGTAATTGGTACAAGAAGGAGAAATTTGAGGCCGCAGTTGTCCAAAATGAGGCCACCGGAATGTTCCTCTGGTTCCCGACATGGACCGCCCAGGACAGGAACGTGTCGGCCACAATGAGGGTCGGCGGAGGGCAGAGCCGATCGAGCACCTCCTCAAACGGGGCTTCCATCTTCGTGGAGACGGCCTCCACGAACTCCGAAAAGTGCTGTGCACGGACCCTCTCAGACGGGAGCACGTTCGGGATGGTGGCGAAGGATACGTTGCTCGGCTTCTGGTCGGAGCCTACGAGGCCGAGCCACTCCTCGGTGAGAACGAGGGTGACGGTGACGTGCGGGGCTCGGGAGGCCAGGATCTTGCACAGGTTCATCACAGGATTGATGTGGCCGCGTCCGGGATACGGCATTGCCACCATGTGGCAGGTCGACGCTTGGCGGTCCATTCGAGCAACTAGGCCTGTGGGCAGTGGCGATGGCAAGGAGCCGAGCGAGAGACGGAAGCGATCAAATTCAGGGCGAATGCCGAGAATAATGGGGAAACGATTTATAAAGTGAAGTGATAGCGTCACGCCTTACCAAATGAATTTGACCGATCGATGCAAAACAAAGATATGGAGCCGAACACGACTTTTGTGGTGTGTATGACTCTTCCGCTTGTGGCGGCGGACACGAAAGGCAGCAATAAGTCAACGTCGGTACCCAAAATTTGCATTTCTGGCGTGCTCATTTGAGACGGTCCACCATCGTGTTTAATAATCTTTACCGAAGGAGTCACATGTCGTTCCCTACATATGGACCCGCCAAACGGATGGATTGAATCGAGTTTGAACCAGATCATAAATTATACGACCCAAATAGATCAATTTAATCTGTTTTGACTTATTTCCATCCGACCCGATCCATATCGCTCACACTTAGATATTTAACGCAATCTACGAAAAGTCATAGAATGAGTAAGCACAAGATCTAGTGAAGGCGAGAGAAACTAAAGATAGAGGGAGAACCTAGTGTAGGGATGATATTGGAATGAGAAGTTGCCAATGTTCAGTTTCTCTTTGGTGTGATATTGTTGGTATTCCTTGGTTGGGGGGAAGAAAAACTTACACAACCAACAAGGGGCGGGTGGGGCTTGCGGGTATCAGCCCTCATCAGTGGAAACACCCATTGGCTACCACCTAACAGCCTACACCAGATTCTTCCCAAAGGGTCAATTTAATGTGTAAGTAAGCACGAGATCTAGTGAAGGTGAGAGACACTAAAAAAATAGTCGAAATGAATTGGTTCTAATTAAATTATAAACTCATTTATGACCCATTTACCCAGCTAGACAATCCATTTAACATATATATAAACCAAAATTAAATTCATTTTGATGGGTCTACTTACATAATAGGTATGCTTGACATGTTTGATTTTCCCCTAACATTGTCTTTTTCGATTTTTGCTCGAAAGAATACTGTGAAGATAGAATTCAATTCAGGATGATCGAAGAAACATTACTAGCACGAATACTGGTCAAGAGCCACAATCGGCACGCTTCTATCATGGGTTGGAATTTGCACTTTCCTCGAGCCTTTTTGCGGCCAAGCATTCGGATCAATGGAGAGATCCCAAATCGCGAGTACTCGAGAGTCCGCGGATTCTTGCATTAGCACATTATTTTCTTCGAGATGTCGCCGATGAAAGCATCGATGTCAGAGTGAGATGACCCGCCATTCAGGATTGCTAGGCCACAAGCCTGTTGAAGCTCGCTTGCCATCTTCCTGATTGCCTTCCCATCCTCACTGTCCAAGTCCATGAACCTCTGGACAATCTCAGCAATGGCTTGTCTCGTCACCAATTCGTCCCTTGACTTCTTCACCCTCCAACCAATCTTCCAGTCCTGCTCCACCTGCTTTACAGTTGGGGATTTGATCCCAAAAGATCGGGAAGGCAAGCATCGGGACGCCCGCGAAGACAGCTTCCAGAGTGGAGTTCAACCCGCAGTGCGTCCAGAACCCTCCGACTGCAGAGTGGTTCAGCACCTTCAACTGATCACACCAGGGCACCACCAGACCCCTGTCGCCACAGAAACCGTCTTTGACCCAAGAATCGCCGTCTCGGCTCACCCACAGGAATCGAACTCCGCTGCTGCGCACTCCCGCTGTGAGCTCCTCCATTTGGTCGCTCGAGACCGATAGGAAACTCCCCAGAGAAATGTACAGGACGGAGGCTTCCGGTTGAGAGTCTAGCCACCGAAGGTAATCGGGACGGTCATTTCGAGATGCCGACAGGGAGGATTTAGCTTTGAGTTCCATGTAAGGTATTAAAGGTCCGACGGTGTAAATAGGGAGAGGAAGTTCGGCTTTGAGAGCATCGACAGCACGGGCTTCGAGCTTGTAAAAGGTGGTGAAGATTATATACTGAGCTTTCGGCATCCAGGAGAAGCATTCCAGTGCTCTGTCCAAAGTCGCTCGGCCTTTGCCTTCAAAGAACGTCGGAAGATCGAGCAAATGGGTCGGTGGAAGTCCTGGTATGTAGTCTACGAGCTCATCTCCCCGTTCTGTTGTGCAAAACACATCAACAATATCCATCAATCAATTCACAAAATCAGAGAGTACTAAATGGAAAAAAAAAAAAAGGCATCTTCTCCGATCAAACCGCACCTGCCAGATCAATGGGGAAATGGTTGTTCTGAGCAAGGAGGTCAAAGTGATGGAACACCGAGAACACCGAGACCGACATGGTCCAGAACGATCCCACCTGGATCTTCCTCTTGTTCCCGATCCGGACTGCCCAGACAAGGTACGTGTCGGCCAAGATCGTGGTCACTGGTGGCTCGAGCCGGTCGAGAAGTTGCTCTACAGGAGCCTCCATCTTTGTCATCACTGCTTCTATGAACATGGGGAAGTTCTCTGCACGGGCTCGCTCGGACGGTATAACATTGGGTATGGAGGCAAACTGGACCGCATCAGGCTTCGGCTCGGACCCGATGAACCCTAGCCACTCTTCCGTCACCACAAAGGTGACGAGAACATCAGCCGTCGTCGACATGAGGAGCTTGCAGAAGTTCATCTTGGGGTTTATATGGCCTCTTCCCGGATACGGAATTGCCATCACATGTGCCATCCTCGCAGCCCCGGCCTGTGACCGTGAGAGATCCATTGACTCAACGGCTCAAGGAACTCCCAGAGGAAAAATGAAAGAGAAGAAAAGAGGAGATGGATTCAAGTGGGACCAGGTTAATCAGTGTTAACAAATTCATGATGGTTGTCTCTTCTTTCATATTTAGGTCTTGTAACCAAAACGAAAAAGGCAAATAAAGAAAGAGTCGATCGTTCAATAGGCACCAGAATTGTCACACCCCGAACCCCGAGTGTGTGTCCATCCCTCTTTGATCGATAATATTTTGTGACTTCCCAGGACTAGTCGCCGACCCTTTTCATTTTATTGCACATGCGGAGGTGAATAATAAATCCCATGACAGTAACCATCTTAGGATAGAAAAGCAGGACAACAAATTCACAAACAAACATGCCTTTATAAACATACTAAGTCATGTACAAAGTATGTGGCCAAAAGACTACAAAAGACTAACCTTCCAAAAAGAAGCGGTCCTAACTGACTTACACTTTCGTTCACCTCCTCTCAGCTCCAGGTCCTCCACTCGATGATCCTGAAAAATTTAAGCCCACGACGGGGTGAGATATAAACCTCAGCGAATTCACACGCTAAACCCCGATTATGAGAGAAATACTCCTAGAAGCACCCTAATCATACAACCATACAATCACAAAGCATTACCTTGGCCTCAGATCCACTCTACAGGTCAGTACAGTTTATAACTCAGACAGTATGAAAGCATGAGCGACAACCAAGCTCAATTAAACATGTGTTCCTAGTTTTGATCTCGGCATATAGCACGGCCTACTCTCTGTTCGGCAGTCTTCTAGCATTGCCATGCATCGTCACACCCCATTGAGCACGGCACGTCTCTTTATCAGACGGCTTTCCCAAAGGAGCATAAGGTCCAGAATCTACTGCGACCAGCTTCCCGTTGTCCAAAAGGTATCCCAAATAAGGATAACGTCTAGCTTAATAGTCCGGGACGATTTCTCTTAACTATCACACAATTACTCAAATATGGCCCAAGGCACCATATATTGCACTCAAATACTTCAATTAAAATGGTGAGCCTAGCATTTTCCTCCGTATTAGAAATTCACAAGAAATTACACGTGTGTGGGTACACGGTCAACTTGACTTTAAAAATTGACATTTTTTCCTTTTTAAAATCTCACTATTTTATATAGTACTTAAGACTATTTTTGGTGTCAAAATCCGACACTCGATTTTCGAATAAATATTGAAAATTCACAATTTTTGGAATTAAATACCAAAAATCAAATCAGCACTCAATTTGCATAATTTAACCACACCATAATTTAACCACACCATCGCAATCAGCACGAAATTCCAAATTAGCTATCTCGATCTAATTTCCGGAAAAATAATTAATAATTAATTAATTTCGAAATATAATTAATTAATTCAATTTAATTTCTAAAAATACTAACCTAGGCCAAAATTATTAAATCAAATACCAATACGAACCCGGAAAAATTCTCGAACCCTTCTAGATAAATAGTACAATTTATTTAGGCCTTAGCTAAACCATGCTAACCACCTAACATGCTCGATTAAATAATTAAATTTCTAATTTAATCTAATTAACCACCTAACTCCTAATTAAATAAAACTAAACACCCCTTAGACATCATTAGCCTACTAAGAAGGGTTTAGTGCATAAACTCACCGGTTAATTGCGAAAACCGATTCACTGTGATGACGACGCGACGACGGTCGAAATCTGAATTTTTCGGCGGCGTCGGCGGACACTCGGGCCTGGCCTAAAACGGGCCCAGAAAATCTCAGTCCAATCTGAGATTTGCTTTTGAGTTGGACCGGGCCTGAAGTGGGCTGACTTCGCGGGCTTGGGCTTCAAGAATTCACTGGGCTTCACTGAACCCAACGGGCTGAAGTTGCTGGACTGAAATTGGAAGTGAGCTGCTGATGGACTGAACAGAATGGGCCTGCTGGACTAATTTTGCTGGGCTTCAAGGCTGAAGTTCACGAGCGGCAGCTTGGGCTACTGCAGGAATTCTGTGGACTCGTGGGCTGGGCTGTGGGCTGGCGTGTGCTGCTTCGGTCGATCTCACGCAGCAAGATGAAGACACCAACAGCAAAGGAACCAATGAAGCTGCTGCGTGTGAGCTGCTTCGGTTGACTGCACACACGGAAGACTAGAGGAACAGCTGAACGTTGGCCGCGTGGATGGCAGAGGCGTGAGGGCTTCGGTCAACAAAACTTCGTGGAGGAAGAGGTGTTGACCGTGTGGGTGGTGCCGTGGGTGTGCGTGAGTGGGGAGATGGGGTTGATTGGTGAGAGGAGGGAGAGTTTTTCGGTGGATGATGCTGATGACCGAAGGGAGACAAAGTTTGCTGGAGGGTGCTCGTGAGTGGGCTTGCTCGATCCTTTTTGTGCGGCCAAATTGAAGACTCGAAGGAGAGAGATATGGATTCGGTGGGGAGTATGGGCAGACGAAGAGAGAGGTGCGAGGAATTGGGGTGAACTTCGAAGGAATAAAGAAAGAAAATGAAAAGCAAAGTGGAAGAAGATAAATGAAAGCCGAAGTTGCAGAGGGGAAGTCGTTCACGGTGGATTGCAACAAAAGATAAAGGAAGAAGGGCTAAAAGTCCACCATCTTTATCCCTCCAATTAATTGCATTTACTTCTTGTCCCCCCTCTAATACTTTCTAACAAATATAATCCAAGAACTAAGCCAAATAATGCCAAAATGCAGCCCTCCTCCTTAATTCCGAATTTCACTTAAATTCTCTTAAATTTCTTCATCGATTCTCCAAATCGAAGTCTGATTTTGCCGAAAGTCCGTACAATTTTCTATAAATCCCTGAGACTCAAATCTTTGGCTTGGAAGTTCAAATTTCCTTTAATTATTTCTATTAATTTTCCACGACGTTCAATCGTTTTTCCGTAAAAATCTCTCAATCTCTGAAAATTTTTCGAAGGATGAGTCGACGTTCCTAGGTTGACACCTAAATTTTGACGGCCTATTTAGTCATTAGGGGTTAATTTTATCTTTGAAAAAAATTTAATTAATTACACAATATGTAGGTTTTGATGCATTTATTTTTAATTCACATTTTTTATATATATATTTTGGACCGGGGTGGATGGGTCGATTAATTGTTTTGGAGTTTTTAAATTAACAGGCCGGACTAAGCCCATAAAATGAGAAAATCGGCCCGACCCGCTTTTTTTTAAATGATAAAAATTACTTAAATAAAGATTCGATGCGATATTATAATGATTTTTTTTTTTAAATTGAAAAAACCGCATTATAATCTTATCTCTATCAATAGATAATGAAATCGGGAGAATATCCATGAGATACGAATTTTGTGATCAAGAGGTTATAAGTAATATTCGTAGGATGAGATATTGAAAAAAGATCACGTTTTGTTTCGCTTATAAAAGGATGCATACGGAGTTCAGCGGACGAGTGGTGGGGGGGGGGGGGCTTTTGATGGTTTTGGAAGTAAAAAATTCAAAAAAGCGAAAAGAAAAAACAGAAGTCAGGAGGAAAAAAGTCAAAAGGTGCAGAAGGAGAGCAGGTTACAACCGTGAAAGGGGATGGAGAGAGGAGATCAGCGGGACCCAGCAACAGGAAAAGGGGAAAAGGCGCGTTTTAGTGTGATCTGGCCTACCGGGTAGTTTTTAGGAATTTTTAGTGCAATTGACCCGTGATCAAATTATCTCGAGTCACAATGTACATCTTCAACTCATTGGCGACTCTCGGTTGTCGTGAAAATCTCAAGATTTCAAATACAGACACAGGATACCCAAAAAGATAGAAAATCAATTTAGTCTGATCGATGAGAATTTTGTAATCGGTTGGAATCATCTACATTTTGATTATCTCGTCTCTACGAATCAAGCTATCTCTGATCTCTAATTGATTTTTAATTGTGTCGTAATGACCTTGCAAATTAAGCACGGTCGAAAGAATCGATTTCTCGTCGAATTCTCAAGTCTTTTGCGTTAAAATTCCTTCATGACTTTCTCGATAGTCTAGTTATATCACGAGTGATCGGTTCAAAGAATAAGACTATAGACGCGTCGATGAAAGAATTCGATTTATTCAACTGAAATTAGATTTGAAAAATCGGATGTCACAAATTCCGCCGTCACATTATGAAAGGAGGCTAAATGGGTGGAATGCGATATCATTCAATGTTCCACTCTCATTTCTCAGTTGACACTTCGGCATAGGGACGACCCTGTATTTGTCACGATGTCTTCCACCAGACGCAATCATGCGGCATAGCGTGCTCAGTAGGGCCGACGAATAGTGTAGTCAAAGTAGAGCTTCTCACATGAAGTGCAAAGCTCCCGCAGATTTGACTAATTGACAGCTATAAACGTTTTAATGCAGTGCTGATTTAGAGAGAGCTTTGCTTTACTGGTATTCGAGCTTGTGTTGATGCAAACCACTGCGCACGAAAGCATCGATGCTTCAATAGGATGATCCGCCCTCCAGGAGGATATTTCACGTTGTCCCTTGAAGTTCCTTCACGAGGGAAGAAATCACTAGACGCCTTCCTTCTTCTTGATTCACCAACCGATCCTCCGATCCTCCACGATCAGCTGGCGGTTCAAGACTTCATGCTCAGGCCCACAACAATGTTATCCATCTGGCCTTTCGATGCGGGGCAGAGGCTTCCCTGCAGCACACACAACACCTTGCACTGTGAGTCGAGCCATCACCAGTAATTCAGGTCATGCTTGAGATTGGATAGAGGTAAATCATTACTCTGCTCACCAGTTACAGTAAATTAGACTTTGTTTAATGATAACTGGTTTTTAGACAAAACTGGCGCCCTCTGTCTCTGCATAAGCAGTCGCCTCTATGCGGGAATTCCAATTCAAATGAACTGAACTGAAAGCACTTCAAGCTTGCCATCTTTAAAGGTGGTCATCTTGCCCATTGATACACTAGAACTTCGATCTGGAAAAATTTTCGATGCTGTAGAAGCTACTGATCATTCATTCTCTGATCTGAATGGCCAATTGATAAGTTTGAGGAACTATAGTTTCATTGTATAGATTTTTGCCTAATAGATTATGCTGATCACGGTGAGGAAACAGGAGATTCGACAGTGTTGTGTGCTTGTAGGCCGAACAACCATTGTATTACCGGAGACACTGTGATTGCAGTTTCAGAACTCATTGATGCAACGATGTTAAGACAAAGCGGAGACTGAGCTTACCAGGCAAATCAACCGGGGAGTGACCGCGTCGTTGATGGAAGTGATGGAAGGAAGAGAAACTCGACCCCCCTGCTGACCAGAACGATGCCACTGGAATAATGCTCCGGCTCCCCGCGCGGAGGGCCCAGCTCAGGAAAACGTCGGCCATGATGACAGTCGGTGTGGGCCAGAGCCGATCCAGCAGCTCCTCGAACGGTCCTCCCATCTTGGCGAAAACGGCGTCGGTGAATTCAGAGTATTGCTGAGCCCGGACCAGTTCTGAGGGGAGCACGTTCGGGATGGTGGCAAAGGATAGGTTGGTAGGCTTAGGCTCAGAACCGATGAAGCCGAGCCACTCTTCGGTGACAACGAAGGTGATGATGATGTCCGGCACTCTGGATGAGTTTTTCCTCGCTATGCAGCGTCTCCACCTACAAAGCCGGTGGTTGGGCCTGTATGATATCCTAAACCTGGTATGCATACCCCAAAAACCCTCACCTGGTTCACAAAGTCATATTGAGATAAAACCATCATCCAATACCAGAAATCCAACTTAAATCAATATCTTAAACCAAACAAATAACAATTGCAGCATAGCCCATCATCCATTTCATATTAATTTCGTAAATCATTATAAACATTTCCATAAATCAATCGCAAAGCAATTTCGTATATATTTCTCCACTTACTTTGTATAACACGCTTTTCAAACATTCATAATCAACCAAAGAGTAGCAATTGCTGATCTGGCTTTTATGCAATCAAAATACTCTCCTCAATTCAATGTATATACATATATACTTCAAGACATGAATTTTTCAAAACCAAAGCAAGAGATAAGACACTCACCTCGTCGCTTCAAACCAAAACGATTTAACGACACTTGATCGTTTAACTCACGGCGAATCTTGCACAGGTTCATCATGGGGTTGATGTGGCCTCGTCCCGGGTACGGCATCGCCACTATGTGGAGGCTGCTGGCGCCGGCAGCGGCCACAGCCAAGGTTGATGGCAACGGAGCTTCCATTTTCTTCAAGTTGTTGCAGCCGTCCAACCGGTGGATTTTTCTTGGAGTTCAATGGAGGTTGTAGAGTTAGGTAGGTTTGACTCGTCGACGGGCGAGAGGGGGAGGTTAAAATAATGGAGCTAGCGAGCACCCTTCTCCTCCGCCACGCGGCTGTCGTTTCGTCGTTACGGAGGAGCGAGAGATTATATCATAGCAATTTCTCTTGGATTTAGCAGTCTAACTAAGAGACAATAAACTTAGATATTATTGATCATGCTTTGATTTAAAGAATCATCCCATCTCAATTGAAAGTGTAAATACTTTTTTAGGCAAAAATCAAGCTCCGCTTCTGTAGTGCTCTTATATTGTCTTTTCTTTCTATGTTTTTTTTTTCATATCAAAGTAATGCACGAGTTTGATCATTGGGCTTTTAACATTCATAATTCAAGATTTTGATTTGGAGTATCAATTTCCATTCGTAAAATAATTGTGAATTCTCCATGACTATTGCAATATGGTCGCGTTGACTAGGTCCATTTCAAGATAGAGTAAGATTAGACACAATAAATTTTGAATTATGTTGGTAACTTAAACTCCGATCGATTACTTTATTTAAAATACAACAAGTTTATAAGTTACTAATAATCTCGGGAGTATCAACAGTTATTCAGCCATTAATGTTTCATTAGTTACTAGCAATCTCGTGTAAGTATCAGCAGTGATCAATTGTCCAGAGTTATAAACTATTTCTATAACTTATAATTATTTACATGCATGGTTCATCTATATATCGAGTTAAGCAATTGAACGGGGAATTCCCAACTTTTTTACCATATATAATTTACTCTATTCAAAATGTTACGAACAATATTCAGAAATCAAATTTCCCTGTTATTATTTTACATCGGGGGAGACTGTAATTCATGACTGGACAATCCCATTCTATCGCCAAAATCATGAGAGAAGCAAAATTGAAGGGCGCGATACTCATGAAGTAAACTTTAACACTTGCAAAATTTACAGCAAATTATAACTCCAGCTATGCTTAACGAAAGATTAAAGTACTAATTAATGTCTTGAATATTCACCGTAGTGCTCGAAATGTCCCCAATGAAGGTGCAGATATTAGTCTCGGACGATCCCTCCGGTCCGATCGCATGTTGGCACAACTCCTGAAGGTGTTTGGCCCTCCTCCTCACTTCCATGCTCTCGCTGTCGCCTGGATCCATGAACTTGCGCACTAGCCCAGCGATGTCGTGTTTGCCGACCCTCCACCCAACCTTCCAATCGTCCACGATGATCTTGCAATTGTAATCTTGGTCCATGGCTATTGGGTACGCCAGGAAAGGAAGCCCCGCGTAGATGCCCTCTTGGATCGAGTTCCATCCACAGTGAGTCCAGAACCCCCCGACCGAGGGATGCGTCAGTACCCTCAACTGGTCGCACCACGGCACCACGATCCCAGAATCGCCTCCGGGCAACAGCTCCTTCAGCCTGGATGCCTCCTCACGCGCCACCCACAAGAACCTTTCATTACTGTCGCGCAACCCCGCTGCAATCTCGTCCATTGTGGAGCTCGAGACTGAAACGAGGCTGCCTAGGGACACGAACAAAACCGAGCTACCCAGCTGGCGGTCCAGCCACTTCGTTATGTAGTCCGAGTCGCTGTTCGAGCTTGGATTTTCTTGCAGCGCAAAGTACGGAATGGATGGACCGACGGTGTAGATAGGAAGCGACAGGCTCGGTTTCAGAGCGTTGACGGTCTGAGATTCGATCTCGTACACAGAAGAAAGCAACAGGTACTGTGTTTGATGAACCCAGTCGACTATCGAGCGCATTTTCTGCATCATACGTTCGCTCCTTCCACCAACCAAGTCCGTCAAACGTGTGGGAGGAATCCCAGGAATGTAATCCACCATGTCATTCCCCTTTTCTGTGACAGAAAAGACGGTGGTTACTCATTAGATAATCTGAAAATGGACATCGGATGCTGAAATTTTTGTGCATCAAAACAGTAAGAGCCACAGGAACTTGATTTGCGATTTGGTACGCAGAAATAGTATGGGTGCAGACTTCAATTCCTTTGGTCGAAGGTACATCTTTTCCAGAGTCACAAAATTTAGGTAGTGCCTGATAGGCGAGGTTCGGAAGTTTGACAAGTTTTGATTCTGAAGTAGATTTAGAACGGCGGCTGACCTGACAAGTTCTGTGGTAAATGGTCATGCTGCTCAAGAAGTTGGAAGTGGTACAAGAAGGAGAAGTTTGAGGCCGCAGTAGGCCAAAACGAGGCCACCGGAATGTTCCTCCGGTTCCCAACGTGGACTGGCCAGGTCAGGAACATGTCGGCCACCAGAAGGGTCGGCGGGGGCGGAGCTGGTCGAGCACCTTCTCAAACGGGGCTTCCATCTTCGTGTAGACGGCCTCGGTGAACTCAGAGGAGAGCTGAGTCCGGACCCGCTCGGATGGGAGCACGTTGGGGATGGTGGCGAAGGATATGTTGCTCGGCTTATGGTCAGAGCCGATGAAGCCTAGCCATTCCTCGGTCAGGACGAATGTGACGGTGACGTGCGGGGCTCGGGAGGCTAGGATCTTGCACAGGTTCATCAGAGGGTTGATGTGCCCTAGTGCTGGGAAAGGCATCGCCACCACATGGCAGGTCGGTGCTTGGCGGTCCATCCGAACGACTACGCAGCGGGAGGTGATGGTGAGTGCGTGGTCGTTAGTTCCGACGAGCCTCGGCGGATCAAATCGGCAAGCGACCGAGTGAAGGGACGGGATCGATTGACTACAGCGCAAATTCCGAGCACTGATGGGAAATGACTTGAGTAGGTAATAGATAAAAAACGAGGTGTGATGCAAGTTACGCCTTACCAAATAAAGTTATCTTGTCGTGTGTTTTTGCTACTCTCATGATGGTGACAGCTACCAAAAATTCAACGAGTTCCCTAAAATTCCACGTGTTGTTTGCTTGTGGTTTTGAAGCCCCTTCGTGGTGGTTGAGTCATGGGTTGAAAATCGTTAGGGAGTAAATAAGGCTGAGTTTAATAATATTTCCGTTTCGGAAAATAATTTTTTAATAAAAATAGTTTTTTTTTATTTTTGTTTTTAGGTATAATTTTTTAGTATAAGAACGCGCAGAAACTATACAAAATTTATATTCCCAAAAAAGAAATGCATTTGGTAAAATTATATAATTTTATTATTTCTTTTAATTTTTTAATATTTTTATTAATTTTTTCCTTTTTCTTTTCTCTCATTCTTCCTCTTTGTGGCCGATCGCCGGTGGCTAACAACCGGCTAGGCGAGGTTCAGCGAGCTCGTCGACGGCAAGGCTCGGCCTCGCCAAATCTAGGCAAGGCCGAGTCTCGTCGATGGACTCAGTGGCCTGGCGAGGCTCGCCTGGGCTGGGCAAGCTCAAGCTTGCCTAGATCTGGCGAGGCCAAGCTTGCCCAGCCACCGGCGAGGCTCAGCCTCGCTAGATTTGGGCTAGGTTGACCTCGCCCAGCCACAGCAAGGCTCGAGCCGACAACCCTCGTTGTGGCTCAACGTCTCCGGGGCCGGCGGCGACGCTCCGGTGAGGTCACCGCCCTCGTCTAGACGGTCGCTGATGCCGCCCATGGCCAAGGTCGACGACCAGCCAAAAGGAAGAAGAATAAGAAAATAAAAAAAGAGGAGAGAGAAAATTTGTTTTAAAATTGTTCTAACAAGTTACTTTTTTCTATTTTTTATTTTTATTCCAAATTTGTTCCCAGGAATAAAAAATAAATTTTTTGTTCTCGGGAACAAAATTTTTACCAAATACATTTCTGTGAAGAGAAATTTTTATTTCAGAAAATAGAAACATTTTTTAACAAACAGGCCCTAAATATTTGTAATCATAGACGAGTCTCGTGTTGAACTCTTGTAGGGCACTTCTTTTATACCATGATGCACTTCTTTTATACCGTGCTCGGTGGGAAACTCTCCTGAAAACCGCTACCGGCAATCCTTGATCGTGCGTCGGAATTGCACTTTTCCCCGCCTTTTGCAGCCGAGAATTTGGATCAATCGAGAGATCCTGAATCGTGGGTTCTCGAAAGGTCTCCAGCTTGTTGCATTAGCACGTTATTTTCCTTGAGACATCGGAGTAACACGACCCGCCTATCAGGACCACTCGGACAAAAGCTCGTTGCAATTTGCTTTTCCTCTTCCTGATTTCCTTCCCGTCCTGACTGTCCAAATCCATGATGATCCTATGGACAGTCTCAGCAATGGCTTGTCTCGACACTAATTCCTGTATCGTCTTTTTCACTCCCCAACCAATCTTACACTTCCACATGACCTACTTACCATTGGGATCTTGATCCAATAAGATTGGGAAGACGAGCATTCGACTGAAGAGTGGTTCAGCACCCGTGATGCATCTAGAACCCTCCAACCGAAGAGTGGTTCAGCACCTTCAACTGATCAGACCGGGCACCACTAGACCCCTATTGCTGCAAACGCCTTCTTTGACCCAAGCACCAGTGTCTCCACTCGCCCGCAAGAACGTACTCTCTCGTTGCGCACTCCCACTAGGGTCACTCGAGACCGATAGGAAACTCGCCAGAAAAATAAACAGGACGGAGGCTTCTGGTTGAGAGTTTGGCCACCAGAAGGATTTTGAGATGCCAATAGGGAGGAGTTAAGTTTACCAACACAGATTTACAGAACTTACCAATGTGTGAAAATCACTGAATTTTATACAAATTACCAATTCTCTTTTAGTCCAGGTAGCAATTTTATTTAGATTGCTTCAAAGGCACTTATTGTTCCTATAAGTTTTTTTTTTTTTTTGATGACTTAGGATCCGCCGAGCTTGACTTTTGCTTATGCTAATCGCCAACCCACGACCCGTACATGTGCGGTGTTCCCATAAGTTAATGACATGTACTTGCATAATTTTCCAACAGGATAAAGTGACCAACTTTTATATGAAATTATCGCCACTTTGGAAATAGAATGACCATTTCGTTCATTTACCAATATTTATCTTGCGGAGCTTAAGTTACTAACTCTTTTCTCAAACTATTATTTCTTATTTCAGTCAGTTATCAACATTTATTTGGTTGTTTTCAATTGCTAACTATTCCAACAATTTACCAACAATCTTCCAAGATATTTTCCAAAGTGTTATAAATCTTCCAAAATAAACTTAGAAAGTACCTAATAGTCATATGAAATTATTTGTTCTTACTTTCGTCTTCTTACTAATGTTTATTTCATTGTTTCAAAAGCACCAATTGTTGCAATAACTGTACCAATACTTCTTTAAGAGTTCACCGACAGGTTAAAGTTACCACTATAAGAAATCATTGGCTCTTTTCATCCTTACCAAAACTTCAACTAATTCATATTTATTTGCCAAGTTTGAGTTACCAAGTTTTACATAAATATGAATTATTTGTGGTACTGACTCCTATACGAAAACTTTCAATTCTTATCTCGGTTACTATAATATGTTTGTACCCGATTCAATAATATATTGGTAAATTATTAAATTAATTGATAAATTTTTGATTTAGAATTTATAATTTCGTAGAAAAACTAATAACTTTAACACATCGTTAATATGTGAAAAGAGATGTTGGTAAATTTTAGGAACAATTTGTAAATTGAAAAAAATTAAATAGTTGTGGTACTTTTTTTTAAAAGTGGTAGGAAAATGTTGATGTGTGTGACGGACCAAACAAGTTGCCAACCAAGTTTTTTACCAACACTGTGATAGCCTAAATTTTAAGATTTCATTTTCGATTAAATAAATCGGGTCTTTCGTCGATCGCTAATAGTGCTATTCTCGAAATGATCACTCACGAGAACCTGGGACTATCCGGGAAACGATTAAGGAATCTAAATGCAATGGAGTTGAGAATTCGACTAGGAATTGACTGCTCGATCGTGTTGATTTGCAAGGGTCATTACGACACTGTCAGAATTGATCAGAGATCAAAAATAGGTTGATTCGACCGAGATATGTGATCAGAGTGTAGGTGATTCCACCTGTTTGCAAAATTCTCATCGATCGGCACTAAATTGATGTTTTGGGTACACTGTGTCTGTAATTGAAACCTTGACATTTTCACGACAACCGAGAGTCACCAATGTGTCGAAGATATACATTGTGACTCGAGATAAATCGATCACTGATCAATTGCCCCAAAAATTCCTAAAAGTTATCCGGTAGACTTGGTCACGCTAAAAGTCTTATTTGGATTGAAAATAACCGCGAATTTGAACCCAATTTCAGAAATTGAAAGTTACGCGTATCACGAGCTATTTTAAACGTCGACTCATCCTCCGAAAATTTTTCAAAGATTCCAGGGATTTTTTATGGAAAATCGATACGGACGTTGCGAGAAAATTAGCGGAAATTCATACAAGCCAAATTAAAGGAAATTTGGACTTCCAAGCCGAGCCTTTGAGTGTCGGGGATTTATAGAAAATTATGTGGGCTTTTTCTACATCAAATTTGGATATCAAATTGAAGAATTTGGATGGGAATTGAAACTTAAATTGAAGAATTCGGATCTATGGTGAGGGCAGCATATATTGGCGTCAAAATTGAATCAATTGGTGGAAATTATCTTGGAAAGTATTAGGGGGACAAAGCCATCAATGAAAGAGATAAAAATTGTTAACCTTGGACCCCTCCACCTTGGCTTTCAAATTTCTACTCTTGCTTTCCTTTATTTTCTTCATACGAAGCCAGCCGAGTCTTGCTGTTGCTTTTCTTTCAATCTTCCATCAAATTCTGCAGCCCCTCACGGTTTCTTCAGCCCACGCCCACGCCCACGATCATTTTCTTTTTTCATCATCTGCCACATACCACCGTCTCTCTCCTCAAATTCTCTCCACTCACTCTCTTCCTCACGGCCACAGAAACCCACGGATGAAGCCTCCACGGAGTCAAACTCTCTTGGCCTATTTTGGTTGTTGACTTCTCTTGCCAAGCGGCTTCAATCCACCGAAGTGAAGCCAGCAGCTCCGTGTGTGTCGGCCCATCTTTCCCCCACCGAGCAAGCTCAGTCCACGCCAGCTTCCTTGCCGCTTTCGCTGCCACCGAATATCAACGAAGCTGCTCTCCCTCTTTCGCTCGTGTCTTCACCCAGCGTCTTCAGCCACGTGAGCAGCAGCAGCCCACGCAAATTTTCGGGCCCAGCTTTGGCCGTAGACTCCAGCACGTTCGGCCCAATTGAAGTCCATCAACAGCCCATCTCAGCCCGTGAATTTCAGTCCATAATGTTTCGCAGCAACCCAGCTCAGATTTAAAGCTCATCCTCGGCCCAATTCCAGCTCACTTGAGGCCCGCACAATCAAGCCCAATTCCGAGCCCAAGCCTGCGAAACAAGCCCAATCCAACGCAATAACAAATCTCAATTTGGGTTAAGATTTGTTGGGCCCGTTTTAAGCCCGGCCTGAGTGTCTGTTGACGCCGCCGAAAATTTGGATTTCGGCCGCCGTTGCATCGTCGTTGCAGTGAACCGGTTTCCGCAATAAACCAGTGAGTTTTTGCACTAAACCCTTCTTAGTAGGCTAATGACGTCTAAGGGGTGTTTAGATTTATTTAATTAGGAATTAGGTGGTTAGCATGGTTTAGCTAAGGCCTAAATAAAATGTACTATTTATCTAGAAGGGTTCGGGAATTTTCCGAGTCCGTATTGGTATTTAATTTAATAATTTTGGCCTAGGTTAGTATTTTTAGAAATTGAATTGACTTATTCTATTAATTTTCGAAATTAATCATTTAATAATTATTTTTCCGGAAATTAGGCCGGAAGAGCTAGTGACCGGAATTTCGTACTGATTTCAATGATGTGTTTAGTTTCTGCAATTGAATGATGTATTGTTGAATTGAGTGATGATTGTGATATATAGGTATTTTAATTAGAAAATACCGGGTGTCAGGTGTTGACACTGAGAGTGGGTTTTAAGTACCATTTTAGCTCAGGTGAGCATTGATCAACTTAGGTGAGCAATATGGATCTATAACAGCTTCGAGGAGCATTAACACCATTATAGATCTCTAGCAGCTTCGGTGAGCAATGGCAAGCAATAATGCTTTAGCAACTTCGGTGAGCACTTTAGATATCGGCTTCGCAAGCACATGTCATTAGCAGCTTTCGGTAAGCAAATTTATACATCGCTTTAGGGAGCAATGATATATGAGGATATCTATTTCAGCTTAGGCGAGCAGTATTCGAATCGACAGAATTTATGGATGACATTGATGACATGGAGTCGAATAAATCGACTGATTGATGGTGGATTTGAATTGAATTGTTTAATTGAGTATTTAAATTGCACTGACCTACAGGGTGGAACTGAGGCGAGGTAAGTCTTCTATGCTAAATGCGTGATTGTGTGGTTAGGACGCTTTTAAGCGTATTTCCCTCCTAATCGAGGTTTAGCGTGCAAACTCACTGAGATTTATATCTCACCCCGTCATGGGCTTAAATTTTTCAGGGTCGTCAGGTGGAGGACTTGGAGCTGAGAGGAGGTGATCGAAAGCGTAGGTCAGTTAGGACCGCTTCTTTTTGGAATGCTAGTTTTTGTAGTTTTTTGGTCCAAGACCTTGTACATAACTATATGTGAATATAAAAGCATGTTTGTTGTGAATCTGTTGTCCTGCTTTTCTATCCCGAGATGTTTACTGTCAAGGGATTTATTATTCACTTCCGCATGTGCAATAAAATGAAAAGAGTCAGCGACTAGTTTTGGGAGGTCACAAAATTTTATCGACCGGAGAGGGATAGGTATTGGTGAAATCTTCCTTCGGTGTTTTGAAGCTGACAAAACGTTTCCTAGTCTAAAGACTTCCCGGACTCATCTATCAAAGTCTGAGGACTTCCAGACTGAAGATCGCCAGACTCAAGATTTAAAGTCTGCCCTCGTTGACAGTTTCTAGATCGTCGAAGAAGTCTTATCCAGATACGAGGTTATCCTTAAGGATTTGATTCGATTGGTCAAAGATTATCTCACAGTTGGAGAAAGCATATAAAGATCTATTATTCGTATGACAAGTAAATCGAGTAAGTCAGATCTGTGGATTGGCGAAGTAAACTTGGAAAGTTCTACTTATGGAAACCTAGATCCTGATTGTATGGGCGAACATGATTGGTAGGCTATCTTCATATTCCTTAAATAATGCGAGATCTCCCTAATTGATTCGGTCCAACGGGTAGATTGGATGAACTCCTTTGGAAGGTGCCAATGATTATGTAGGCATAGGGGAGTATAAAAGGAAGACACTCTAGTTGTTCAAGTATGTGCTAGATAAAAAAATTCCAAAGTCTGAAGCTCCTTACTCTTTGCTAATTCATTTGTTAAGCATACATCTGTACTCAAAAGAGAGAATTTTGTGAGAACTCGAGGAAGTGTAGTAAAGTCTCTGCACTGTGGAATCGAGGACGTGAAATTGTAGCATCTCTTTTATTTTATAGTGAAATCCAGCCGGTGGGCTGTTAGCATGGGAGAGTGGACGTAGGCTTGGCAGTAAACAACCACTATAAACTCGTGTTTTGATTTTATTTCCTTATCTCTTTACTTAATTCGTAGTATTATCTATTCATTTATACTATTTCGTATCCTTATTCTAAATTAAGTCTTTAAGAGAAAAAGAAATTGTTTTTACACCTATTCACCCCCATCTAGGTGTTCATACTAGCACTTTCAATGGGCACGTGCTCGAGGTTCGAGGCGTGACAAACACTTTCACGAATCTAATGGTATGGAAAATGATATTCTGATTTTTAATGCACATAACAACATAATTGTTTTTCTTACTTAAATCAATAGAAGCGTAGGATGCAAATGATAACTATTTTATTTCAAAAATTGATTTTTTTTATTTTTATTCCTTAGACGAGATTTTTAGCAAAAATACGTATTTAATAATGATACAAAAATTATGTTCTCGGAATAGAATTTAATTTCACAATTACACAAAATTTCTCTCTCTCGAGCGGTCGACGAGCGGTGGGTGGGTAGCTAGCTAATAGCAAAGGCAAGTGATGAGAATTTTATTTATTTATCATTTTTGTTCTAGAAATAGGGAAGTAAACAATTTTTCCTTCTCGTTTCTGTTTCAAATCCATTTCTAAACTAAAAGTTTATTTCAGAAATAGAAAAATGAAATCTGTGACCAATGGATTTATATTTCAAACTTGTTTTCGGAAACAAAAAAATAAAACATAATTTAGAGAAACGGAATGGTTATTATGCACAACCTTACTGTCGTATGTTAAAAACGATTGACATTTGAAACTTGCTTTGATGTACATAAAATATACAAATTACGTACTAAAATAGACCAACAGGTACATTCTTATCTAGAAACTTATGAATTATTAACCAAATAGAATTTGCTCTATTTAATAAGTTACAAACAACACTAAGAAATTATTTCTCGCTGCCAAGTTTAAAACTTCGCGGAGGTCGGAATTGATAGGCCAGACAAAAACATTTTATCGCCAAAATCATGAGGGAAGCAAAATTTAAGGGTGTGATGCTCGTACAGTAAGCTTTAACCCTCACAAAATTGTCAGCGAACAATAACAGGCAATGTTCAACAAGAGATTGAACTATTGATGTACTAACTACTAATGTCATGAAATTTTGCAGCATCACGCGAAATGTCGCTAATGAAGGCCCCGATATTAGTCTGGGACGACCCATCTGGTCCAATCGCGTGGCGGCATAACTCTCGAAGGCCTTCAACCCTCCTCCTCAGTTCTCTGCTCTCGTCGTCACCTGAATCCATGAACTTGCGCACTAGCCTTGCGATGTCGCCCTCACCCTCGCCCACCCTCCACCCAACCTTCCAATCGTCCACCACAAGCTTGCAATTGAGACCTTGGTCCATGGCTATTGGGTACGCCAGGAATGGAAGCCCTGCATAGACACCCTCCTGGATTGAGTTCCAGCCGCAGTGGGTCCAGAATCCCCAGACCGATGGATGTGTCAATGCCCGCAACTGGTCGCACCACGGCACCACGATCCCCATGTCGCCGTCAAGCAACAGTTCCTTCAGTCTAGAAGCCTCATCACGCGCCACCCACAAGAACCGAACATTACTGTCGCGCAACCCCGCCGCGATCTCATCCATTTTGGGGCTTGAGACCGAAAGGAAGCTGCCTAGGGACAGGTATAAAACAGAGCTGCCTGGCTGGCGGTCCAGCCAATTTAGTATGTAATTGGAGTCGCTGCTCGAGCGAGGATTGCCTTCGAGCTCAAAGTACGGGATCGATGGACCAATGGTATAGATAGGAAACGACAGGCTCGGCTTCAGGGCGTCGACTGTCTGTGATTCGAACTCGTACACAGAAGAAAGCAACAGGTACTGCGCTCGAGGGACCCAATTCAACATTAGGCGGACTATCTGCATAACACTTCCATCGACCAACAACGTCGAACGTGTTGGAGGAATCCCAGGAACGGAATCCTCCTCTTCGTCCCCTTTTTTTGTGACAAAAAAGGAAATTACTTAGTAAATAATGTGAAATTGGATCGAATTCTGGGATTTATGTGCATCAAAAGAGCAATAACAACAGCTAATTGATTTACGATTTTTTGTGCAGAAGATTTATCGCGTTATTGGCAAGGCTCAGAAATCTGACTAGTTTTAAAGCACGATGGCTGACCTGACAAATTCTGTGGTAAATGGCCATCCTGCTCATGAAGTTGTAATTGGTACAAGGAGGAGAAATTTGAGGCCGCAGTTGTCCAAAATGAGGCCACCGGAATGTTCCTCTGGTTCCCGACACGGACCGCCCAGGACAGGAACGTGTCCGCCACAATGAGGGTCGGCAGAGGGCAGAGCCGATCGAGCACCTCCTTGAACGGGGCTTCCATCTTCGTGGAGACAGCCTCCATGAACTCCGAGAAGTGCTGTGCACGGACCCTCTCAGACGGGAGCACGTTCGGGATGGTGGTGAAGGATACGTTGCTCAGCTTCTGGTTGGAGTCTACAAGGCCGAGCCACTCCTCGGTGAGGACGAGTGTGACGGTGATGTGCGGGGCTTGGGAGGCTAGGATCTTGCACAGGTTCATCACAGGATTGATGTGGCCGCGTCCGGGATACGGTATCGCCACCATGTGGCAGGTCGACGCTTGGTGGTCCATTGGAGCGACTAGGCCCGTCGGCAGGGGTGATGGCAAGGGGCCGAGTGAGAGACGGAAGCGATCAAATTCAGGGCGAATGCCGAGAATCAAGGGGAAACGATTTGACAAAGGGAAGTGATGGCGTCACGCCTTACCAAATGAATTAGTCCGATCGACGCAAAACAAAGATATGGAGCCGAACGCGTCTTTTGTGGTGTGTATTGTCTCTTCAGCTTGTGGCTGCGGACACGAAAGGCAGCAATAATTCAACGTGGGTCCCCAAAATTTCCATTTCTGTCGTGCTCGTTCGAGACGGTCGACCATGATGTTTAATAAACTTTACCGAAGGAGTCACATGTTCCCTACATATGGACCTGCCAAATAGGTGGATCAAATCGAGTTTGAACTGGGTCATAAATGATACGATCCAAATAATTCAATTTAATCTGGTTTGACTTATTTCCACCCGACCCGACCCATATCGGTCACACTAACATATTTAATGCAATATACAAAAAGAAATAGAGTGAGTAATCATAAGATCCAGTGAAGATGAGAGAAACTAAAGATAGAGGGAAAACCTGGTGTAGGGATAATATTGGAGTGGGAAGTTGCCAACGTTCAATTTCTCTTTGGTGTGAAATCGTTGGTATTCCTTGGTTGTGGGAAAGAAAAACTTACATAACCAACAAGGGGCCGGTGGGGCTTGTGGGTACCAGCCCTCATTAGTGGAAACACCCCTTGCCCACCGCCTGATAGCCTACACCAGGTTTTCCCCAAGGGTCAATTGAATGTGTAAGTAAGCACGAGATCTAGTGAAGACAAGAGACACTGAAGAGAGAGTCGAAATGAGTTGGTTATAATTAAATTATAAATTCATTTATGACCCATTTACCCAACTAGATAACTCATTTAACATCTATATAAACTACAAAATGGGCTAATGATTGTTTTTGATGGGTCTACTTACATAATAGGTATGACTGACATGTTTGATTTTCCCTAACATTGCCTTTTTCGTTTTTTGCTCGAAAGACTACTATGAAGATAGAATTCAATTCAGGATGATCGAAGAAACATTACTAGCACGAATACTGGTCGAGAGCCACAATCGGCACGCTTCTATCATGAGTTGGAATTTGCATTTTCCTCGAGCCTTTTTGCGGCCAAGCATTCGGATCAATGGAGAGATCCCAAATCACACGTACTCGAGTGTCCGCGGATTCTTGCATTAGCACATTATTTTCTTCGAGATGTCGCCGATGAAAGCATTGATGTCAGAGTGAGACGACCCGCCATTCAGGACTGCTTGGCCACAAGCTTGTTGAAGTTCGCTTGCCATCTTCCTGATTGCCTTCCCATCCTCACTGTCCAAGTCCATGAACCTCTGGACAATCTCAGCAATGGCTTGTCTCGGCACCAATTCGTCCCTTGACTTCTTCACCCTCCAACCAATCTTCCAGTCCTGCTCCACCTGCTTACAGTTGGGGATTTGATCCCAAAAGATCGGGAAGGCAAGCATCGGGACGCCCGCGAAGACAGCTTCCAGAGTGGAGTTCAACCCGCAGTGCGTCCAGAACCCTCCGACTGCAGAGTGGTTCAGCACCTTCAACTGATCACACCAGGGCACCACCAGACCCCTGTCGCCGCAGAAACCGTCTTTGACCCAAGAATCGCCGTCTCGGCTCACCCACAGGAACCGAACTCCGCTGCTGCGCACTCCCGCTGTGAGCTCCTCCATTTGGTCGCTCGAGACCGATAGGAAACTCCCCAGAGAGATGTACAGGACGGAGGCTTCCGGTTGAGAGTCAAGCCACCGAAGGTAATCGGGACGGTCATTTCGAGACGCCGACAGTGAGGATTTAGCTTTGAGTTCCATGTAAGGTATTAAAGGTCCGACCGTGTAAATAGGGAGCGGAAGTTCGGCTTTGAGAGCATCGACAGCACGGGCTTCGAGCTTGTAAAAGGTGGTGAAGATTATATACTGAGCTTTCGGCATCCAGGAGAAGCATTCCAGTGCTCTGTCCAAAGTCGCTCGGCCTTTGCCTTCAAAGAACGTCGGAAGATCGAGCAAACGGGTCGGTGGAAGTCCTGGTATGTAGTCTACGAGCTCATCTCCCCGTTCTGTTGTGCAAAACACATCAACAATATCCATCAATCAATTCACAAAATCAGAAAGTACTAAATGGAAAAAAGAAAATGAAAAAAAAAAGAGGCATCTTCTCCGATCAAACCGCACCTGCCAGATCAATGGGGAAATGGTCGTTCTGAGCAAGGAGGTCAAAGTGATGGAACACCGAGAACACCGAGACCGACATGGTCCAGAACGATCCCACCTGGATCTTCCTCTTGTTCCCGATCCGGACTGCCCAGAAAAGGTACGTGTCGGCCAAGATCGTGGTCACTGGTGGCTCGAGCCGGTCGAGAAGTTGCTCTACAGGAGCCTCCATCTTCGTCATCACCGCTTCTATGAACATGGGGAAGTTCTCCGCACGGGCTCGCTCGGACGGTATGACATTGGGTATGGAGGCAAACTGGACCGCATCAGGCTTCGGCTCCGACCTGATGAACCCAAGCCACTCTTCCGTCACCACAAAGGTGACGAGAACATCGGTCGTTGTTGACACGAGGAGCTTGCAGAAGTTCATCATGGGGTTTATATGGCCTCTTCCCGGATACGGAATTGCCATCACATGCGCCATCCTCGCCGCCCCGGCCTGTGACCGCGAGAGATCCATTGACTCAACGGCTCAAGGAACTCCTAGTGAGAAAAGGAAAGAGAAGAGATCGATGCAACTGGGACCAGGTTACTCAGTGTTAGCGACCCTACCGGCACTTAGGCTTGCTTTGGCTCTTGTTTGGATGTCTAATCTCAGCTTTCCTCGATGTATCGCTCACTCACTCACTAGTGCACTTGAATTGTGGAGAAAAAAAAATGTTTAGAAGAAAAGTTTTGAGAGAGTGTTTTTATTGCTCAAATGTTGCATGATAAAAATGAAAGAGAGAGCATCCCTAATTTTACATGAAACCTTCCAATTACTATCATTGATCATCCCTTGATCAAATGGTGGAGATCCACTTTCCCCAACTACCGTCTACCCTATTAAATACAATACTACCATCTACCGTATTAAACACAACAATAATTTTGAATACAAATATACATTTTTAAGAAACCCTAAGCCTATAGTAGTTCAAGACTTATTATTATGTTCTCTTGGATTATTTCTTGGTACATCAAGCCTTGAAAACTTGGGACCACGACATCAGCCGAAGAGATTCTCCTGTCTCCATATCATCTCCTTTGGCCAAACCACTAGTAATATGGTAAGCTTTAACCCTTGCAGAACTGACGATGAACAATAATTCTAGCTATGCTCAACAAGAGATTGAAGTAATAATTAATGTCCTGAATGTTCATCGCACCACTCGAAATGACCCTAATGGAGGTGTAGATATTAGTCCTAGACGCTCTGTCCAATCCAATCACATGGCGACATAACTCCCGAAGGTATTCAGCCCTTCTCCTCGATTCTATGCTCTCGCTCTCGCCCGGATCCGTGAACTTGCGCACTAGCCAAGCGATGTCGCCTTTACCGACCCTCCACCTAACCTTCTAATCGTTGACGATGATCTTCCAATTGTGACCTTGGTCCATGACTATCGGGTACGCCAAGAACGGATGTCCCACGTAGACACCCTCTTAGATTGAGTTCCATGTACAGTGGGTCCAGAACCCCTCGAACGAGGGATGGGTCAGTGCCCTCAATTGGTCGGACCACAACACCACAAATCCCCGAGTCGCCTCTGGGCAACGGCTCCTTCAGCCTAGACATCTCGTCGCGCGCCACCCACAACAATCGATTATTCCTGTTGCGCAACCCCGTTCCATATCATCTCCTTTGGCCAAATGAAAGGAAGCTACCAAGGGACATGTGCAAAACAGAGCTACTCGGTCGGCAGTCCAGCCACTTTATGCAATTTGAGTCGCTGTTCAAGCATGGATTGTTCCACGCTCCACCTAACTAGAACCCGAAACCTACCAGCCATGCTCACCTCTAGTCATTGCTAAAAAAAATTCCAGAAAAATAAGAGAAAGAGGAGAGGGAGGCGGCGCTCTTTCAACAATGAAGTCATGCCTTACCGAATGAATTTGTCTGCTCGAGGCAAAACAAAGATATGGAACGGAACATGTCTGCCGTGGCGTGTATGCTACTTCAACTCTCGATGGCGACACCCAGCAACTCTTCAAAGCGGGTCCCCAAAAATTTTCATGTTTTGTTTGCTTATTCTAGATGGTCGTTATTGGTGTTTAATACACGATCAGTGATGACTAATTAGTTTCGCGGGAGCCCATCGTCGGCGATGGAATCTATGGGTAGGGACGATGACAAAGAAGAAAACGTTGGTGAATTGTGTTGATAAAGTGGTGAAATATCAGGGTTGGGCTTTGCTTTTTTGCTACTGGAAACGAATTAGCTGTCTGGCATCCAAAAAGGAGAGGGAGAGTCAAAGTGAATAACAAATAGTCTTTCCTTAAAGCATTGATAAGTCGTTTGTACCATTGAAATTTAGTAAAGGAAACCAACAGTAAGTCAGAAATTTTATCAGTTGGGTTTTCGCTCACCTGAAAGAGAATTTTTATAAATATTCGTGATGAAAGAAGTGGTGTCCTCCTCTATGTAGGCAAAGGCATGCCACGGTAGAGCATCTGTGCCAAGTAAATGTGCGAAAAAAATTTCCACATTTTTCACTTTGTTTGTCTCGAGACGGTGAACCATTGAATATCGTTGAACAAAGCATCTCTCAAAATTGTAGTGATAGACTTTGTTCATCATGCAAAACCGCTGCCCCAGCAGGCCATAGTAGCGGAGGTAAGTTCTTTCTTGACTGCAACACTCTAAACAGCATTATACATAAAGCCATCTGCACAGCCCAAAAACAAGACAGTAAGTAAAGAAGACGACTGGTTCCAAGGACAGCAAATGAAGCAGCTGGACTAAAATAAGAATTCTGAAAGCATCCCATGACGTAAAGGAGGCAAAGACACATAAAGGAAGAAGGAAAAACTGTTAAAAAGAATTATAATATGATTTATTTCTCTAACAAATTAGCATGAGAAACTACAAGCAACACATAAATCATTATAACTAGGGACATCGATGAAAGTTGCAATCAAAGATTTTAACTGAGTCCACTATCTAGCTTAGCACCCTTTGTGAAAGCTCTCACCCCTGTTAGCCCAGGAACAAGTCAATTTTAAAAATCTCTACATTCTGAGGAAACTCAACCCCAGACAATCCCCAGACACACTTGTAGCATTATACGCCATCTACAATATTAATTACAGAAATGCTTCCAAATAAAAAGATTCTACTTTCAAGCTATCTCGTCTAAGCTGCCATATGCCTTACCAGCTGAGTCAGTCAAAATGATGAGGAAAAATATACTTAAGGAGACAATAAACCAGAAGTGTCCACAAGATCTCAACTTTTCATCCACTCCATATCTACTAAAAATTCATGTGGCACAAGTAACACACGAGAAAGTCTTCCAATAATCATACATGTAAGTACAAAATTGATCAGTCATTTTAATAACAGGAGCATATGAAATACAGAGACAAATTAGGAAAAGCAGAGGAACTTGTTATGCATCCACGCAAAAAACCTGAATATAGATACTTAAAATTGCCACAGTTTCAAAATCAGTGGAATACACAAAGGCCACGCCAGTCTATCCTCGTTTACAAATGAATCATAACATGCAAGGGAATCAGCTCTAAAAGTACAGGCCTAAAAGTGAGTTCAAAAGAAAAATTGTACTCAGCTAACTTCACCGCTGTTTGGGACAGAAATCAGCAATATTTACTTTTATTCTCAAAATCTCCGGACATGAGTAATCAACCTTCTTAGAAATCAAGGGCAAGAAAGAAGATAAGATTTCAAATTTGGCTGCAACACATGAAATGTTGTCCCACCTCTTGTCCAAGTTCAAGTTTACTTATTAATAGCTTATGCCCTGCTTCCTCGAAATCAACACTGGACATAATCGTCAGATATATCGTTCTCCGGAGATTTACAAGATTCGTCTCAATCTCATCTTTAATGTTCATCTGTTCACCCTCTTCTGCGTCAACTTCCTCAGCAGATGCATCTTCTGAGCCTTCTTCTGACTCTTTTTCCTCTTCAAACTCGTCACCAAGAATGGTTTTCTTCAATTGTTCATAAAGCTTCTCATTCTCCACCAACTGCGGATCAGGCTTAAATATGTCTGGTCCAGAAACAAGTATAACATAAAACAAAAAACAGACATTGGAATATGCAGATTACGGATTATAAGTAGCTTCATGTAACTGGATAGGCAAACAGATACCAAGAGTAATTTCTGGATCGATGTCCCCCTGGAGTGATATCTCGTGTGTTTGTTGATCTTCGTGCTCCACAAGGTCCAATTCTGGACGAACTGTGGACTGCATGTACACAAGGAAAATTAAGTTATGATGGTAAGAAGGCTTAGACGTGCATGCTCAATTAGTCTCTCCGGACCAAAAAACGTACTTGCTCACGCTGGCGAGAGATATTGGAGTTAGTGACCTGAAACTTAGCTTTTCTAATGGCAAAGAGGCCTTCAATCAAAAACTGAACTCGCTTATCTATTCCACCTTCATAAAGAATTCCACAAAACCGTTCAAAGGTGCCTGAAGAAATTATCAGAATTAAGAGGCCATCACACAAGACATTATTGAGAAAAACATAAAAGCAAGGATCGCCGGCATCATACCTGGTAATGCACACTATAGAGTAAAATTATATTCTTAACTACACACAAGTATGAGTTTGGAAGGTACGACACACCTCTACAAAGCCTTAGGATATCGCATGGTGACACTCCATTTAATGGATGATACAAGCTTATTCATAAGTTAACACTTCCATCTCCTTTGTGATCTCCAAGTCTGATCCGATAAATTCATATGCAACCATTAAAGAAAAACTCTCCAATAGATCGCCTCACAATTTTAAGGGTAAAAACAAATTGAATCTATCAACTAACCCAATAAATAAGTGCAAGTACAAAGACGACAGAGGAGACTCTTACTACAGTGATGATACATGCACACAAGCTAAAAAAGAAGAGCAATGAGCTGGATAAACTTCGCCACATATACCAATCATGTAGACATTTAGGATGTATACATTTAGGAGGTAGGTCTTGCAGTATGGAACTACACTCGGTCACAAAACCAACAGCAACATCCACACTGTCATCGGTAGGATTTAATAGCAGAACAGTGAGCAGCTCCAAAGCAGCAAGTAATTGAGGCTGTTAAGAATACAACCAAACAAATTAACGTTAGAAGTATGCATAACCAGAGAGATGCTCGTGAACTAAGAAATCTGAACATAGAAGGGTGCTGTCATACCTTGTCATTCCACTTATAAGCTCTCTTAAGTTGCAAAACAATCCTTATTAGTAGAAGGTGACCAACCTCTGCAAACTTCGTGTTGACAACAGAAACCAGGTTCGTTGCATTGACCTTATTCACCGAACCGTTTATACTCTTCCTTAAGACTTCCCACCTCAACACTTGATACTCAATGCCGCTTTTGTCTTGAACCTCTTTCATCATTCTGGCCAACTTAAATGGTGGGATGTAAACTCCTCCACTGCTTTCCAAGTTTGCAGCATCGGTAATCATATTGCTTCTCACAATGCTGGTTGTTCTGGTTTCCAACTATCAGCCTTTCTGCCATCTATTCCCTCTTTCTCCTTCTGCTTCGTGTCACTATCATACCTCCTGCGTCTTCTTTCCTGTCCATCTCTCCCCTCATCGTCTTCCCTTGCTCGACAAAATCCTCTCCCCAGGTGTTGCGAGCGGAAAGATCAACACAAACTGAGAAAATCGAAAGAAGAATGGCGCTCACTAGGGTGATCTCTTCTTAAAGTGACAATTCCAAATAAAGAAGGAATTCCTCACGAAAAAAACAGCCAAAAAGAGTGACGAAACTCGCCGACCCTTTTCCCAGAATGGGATAATTAACAAAAGACGAACACGAGAAGAAACAGAATTGCTCAGGAACAAAGCCTCGAGAAGAAGAGGAACTCCTTACAATAAAAACCACCCGACAGAGTGACGAAACTCGCCGACCCTTTTCCCAGAGTGGGATAATTCACAGAAAAACGAACGCCAGAAGAAACACAATCGTTCAGGAACAGGGCGACTCGAGAAGAAGAGGAAGGGAGGGAGCGCGTCAAAAGTACCCGGAAAGGTCCCAAGGGTTGAACTTGTAGAAATCAATTGGTGCCGGCACCATTCCCGAGGTTCACCAACTTGTCATCCGTCGGATGGAGAGCGCGAGAGCGAGAGAGGGAGGCCGACGAGACCCAGAGCGAGAGCGAGAGAGCACGAGCATGCCAGAGTCTAGAGAAACGTCTTTCCCTTTCCAAGTTTAAAGTGGAAGACCGTTCGCGTCAAGCAAATTATCCAAAATCAGTTTCCTAAAATAACTCGATTCTCGATTCTATCTTCTTCTTCTTCTAAAATCTTTTGCCAAACTTTCAATCAATTTCATAACAAAAATCCTTTAATCCGGTAAATTCAGATAATGTTCTTAGGTTTCAGTCAGCTTTAAATTCATTTGTCTCTTAATCCCGAGATATCAATTAATGAAGATACTTTTCTATTCTTTTCTTTTATTGCATTTATATATAACTCAAATAATCATTATAATGATTTACCCTAGGCTGTATTAAATAGAATCAAGCATAAAGATGGAGTAGAAAAAAGCAGATGTTTTGGATCACAGAAAAAATGTCCCCCTCACTGAAATGTGTTTCATAACAAAAGTCAATGTCTCGCGACCACATGGGAGATAAATTATCAATAATAATAATAATAATAATAATAATAATAATTAATTATTATTATTATTATTATTATTATTATTATTATTATTATTATTATTATTATTATTATTATCGTCGTTTGTCGTAAATTATCATGTGAAATAGTTTTCATACCGACAAATTTAATCGAGATGTTAAAAAAAATAAAAATAAAAATAAAATCAGATAACAATCCAATTTACATATATACTTCCATTGGCATTGATACCTTTCTTCAAAGTAAGATAATACCTTGGCATAGATTCTACACAATCACATGAAAGAAACAAAGGATCCATATAAAAGAGAAACATGCAAAGATAGTGCTGTAATGCAATATGATGCCCTAATGCATATATTGTCAGGAAATAGGGATACTATAAATATTATATCTTTTTTAGAATGCTCATCATAGGATTATAACTTCTTCTTTTTCGATTACTTTAGTGTAATAACTTGTAAAATATGGGTTTTGACCCAGTCAAAAAAATAAAAAGGAGAAAGAAGAAGGAGAGCGGCCTAGAATCTCCAGGGGAAAAGAAGAAAAAGAGGAGAGAGAGAGAAGGAAAGAAAAGAAAGAAAAAAAAAGGGGGGGGGATAAAAGGAAGAGATAAAAGGGAAAGAAAGAAGGAAAAAGGAGGAGAGAGAGAGAAATGGAGACAAGAGAGCTTGCGTTCAAAGAAAGGAAGAGGAAGAGAGGAAGAAGAAGAAGAAAGAGGGTTTCATGCATTTTCATCATGGGAGCCTCACCAAGCCACCTTAACTACGTAACGCAATGCCTGGTAAGCGCTTGTGCTACCTGTTCATTCAATCAGAGTAATTTCAGACCTAGGGCTTGAAATTCGGAATTTTGGGAAAATCGAGCGGCGAAATATGATTTTTGAGTTGTTGAGCAGTGTATTTTTATAAAAATGATGGTTTGTGGTGTTTTGAAGTAGGATTTTACAGATTGTGATTTGAGCATACGGTTTGCCCTAAACAAAATTTGAAGTTTATCGCGCGTGATGAACAGTGCACGACTAGGACTTCGGGGCCATATTTTGTTAATTTTCAACTTGATTTGGTTGGCTAAATTGGGATTCTTGTAGTATGTTGGATGGGCATTCCATTGACTATAAATATGCTTGAAACGGAGTTCGATGGAGAAAATTATGGCATGATAAAGTTTCGTGGTCAAGCTTCACGCTATGGACGGCTTTGAGTAATTGCTTTGGTTGAGTGATTTATTGACGCGTGGGAGTCGTTTTCTAAGCGCTCACGCTTAGTTTAGTCAAGTCATGGTTGAGGTAGCATTTTACTTGATCTAAACGTTGTTTCTCATTTATTTGATAGGATCGTAAGTTCAACGATTTGAGTAACGCTTGTTATTTGATCATAAGTATTCCAAAATGAGTGGTGCTATCTCTTTTAAGAATTTATAAGCTCATGTTTTTAAAATGATAAAGGATTGATATTTTATGAGTTATAAATAAGCATGTTTGCTGCATAAAATTTGGATCGAACATTTATTATGTTTTGATATTTGAAAATAGTGTGAGAAATTTTTCGTGGAAACATATATTCCATTTGATGAACAAAGCTGAGAAATATTACATATTTTGGGTTTGTGAAATATTTTTACGAAAAGCTCGACTTTGAGATGATTTATGAATGTTATATCGATATCGATTTGTGATAAACTTTTTGAAATGTATTTGATTTGATTTGGTTTGTAAAATTGATTTACGAGACAAGTCTTGAAATTATTTGAGAATGTTTTATAAAAAGTAATTTTGGTAAATGAGTTGAGTTGCAAAATCTTTTGGTGATATATGAATGATTTATGGATTTGGTTTTGTGGATCATGAATAGTGTTGTTTTGGATTGGTAGTGATGCTTAATATCGCTGTGAGCCCAATGAAGGGCTTGTAGGTATGCGCATACTAGTCTAGGATATCCTTATGGGCCGAGCCACTGGCTAATGATAGGTGGAGATCTTGTTAGGAGGAATTTCGGTCGCTTCGTCACCAGGTGTTATATCGTGACCATGGTTTGATATTGAGCAACGGATTGGTCAATGGAGTGAACTATTGACGATATGAGTTTGATCGATGAAATGGACCATCGACGTGTAATTTCATTAGACTATTGATATGTGACATGAGATTAACCAATGGAATGGACCATTGGCGTGTGAATTAATAAGATTGATCAATGGATTAGATCATTGATGTTTATTTTGATATTATTGTGAAATGATTATTTCTATATGCTATGTTGAAGCGTATGTACTTATTCTTTTAGTTTATGTTTGTTATATACTGGATTTAAGTTAAAAGAGTTGGTGGTTTGATTTATAAATATGCATAGTGGATGCTCAATCCACTTAAAGGAGATACATTACTCATTGAATTGTGGTTTCTCACCTCTCTATTTTTCTAATCTTTTTCAGGTTCCTCAACTAACGATGAATAGTATGAGAGCGATATCGACGAGATGACTTTTAGGAGTTGGATTTTGGGAGCTTTGAGGTTACGCCATTTAGGTAGAAGGACGGCCGTGTCATCCCCCATTCATAATGGTTTAGGGTGTGACATAACTAGCGTTTACTTGAGTGTTATAACTTATTTTTTCCGATCACTTCACTTGAGTGTTATAACTTTTTAAAACGTTCACCATAAGTATATGAGGTCGGATTTCCAAGACTTGGTGAACATTTTGAAAACTTTTGGCATTTAAGTGATTGATTGAAAGTTATGACAATTAAATAATTATAAAAAAAAAAAAATTATAATACTTAAATGAACGTTGTTTAATCGATATGGCATCCAATATTGTCCGTATAAAAGAGCAACCGTAGGAAGTATGATTGAAAGTTGGCACTCAAGATATACCATGATAAAGCAAAAGTGCCCAAATAAACAAGGGGAAATAGTTACTGTATCTGAAAATAATATACCTCTGGTCTGTCATGCAAAGCAATGGCCAATGCCAACAGAAGGGCGCACCTTGCCAGTGAATAGACTTACTGCAGTATCTACGCACAAATCTTGTCATTTCAGAGTTTTGATATACCAACTTTATTTGAGGCAAGATAATGCGAAAAATAGTTCTACTAATCATCTGAAACTCTTTGATGAATTTAATTAATCTTTCTTTTGAAAAGAAATTCACTCGACAATCGATGTATAAAGCTGGGTTGAAGTGACAAATATGTAATTGTTGTTCAATCGATTCCAAAAAGCATCCGATCGAGTTGAAAAGAGCGGGCGGCAGTGACTTGAAAAAATTGAACCGCCCCTTATCTGGAACAGGAGTACTTTATATAGAAACAACTAGAACTATATAGCTCCTTTGGCATCAAATAGCTTCATTCAGCCAAACCACTTCCAAAAGAGAACCTAAATCGTAAAAATTCTTCAAATATACAATTCTATCAACAGATATAAAGCAAAAGGATAACTTCCTGATTGCCAAATTCAACATAGTGGACGATAATATATCTGTGATGATAAGCAAGCATCCCCTCTTCCTACTGCTATATATTATCAGCATATACGAAAAACATTACGGACTGGTAGCTAAGATTTGCCAGCTACCTAGAAGATGATTCGATTTTACCAGCTATCTAGCCAACATTAGCTATGTCCAAGTGCAAGTGACAAGTACTTACTGTTCTCTGCCAGACAAAGCATGCATCGACAAATATGTTAATCCTGTGACCTGCGTATCAAACAGGGTCAAAGCAAGGGGAGACATTCAAAACGATACCGAAGGATATATAACTTGTCTATTCTTTGTCATGAGAACCAGAGAAAGGAAAGAGGACTGTCTTTGTAGTTGCTATTGAAGTTGCCAAAAGCAACAAAGAAAAACACTACTGCTTCGGGTCGGGTTATCTTTGAACGAAACACAAGACCAGTTTGGACCATCAGAGCCACTTTATGGGGGTTGAAAGCCAAGAGTCTGTGGATGAATCAGTATCCTCATCACAAGATGAAACATATCAAATTGAACATCAGACTTCAATTGGAGGCAGCAGCCCCACCGGACAAGCTATAGCCCCATCACTAATATCAACTTATCACTGCAGAAAAGAACGGTGACGAGATGATACCAAGTGTAGTGAACCATAATACATGAGTTGCTAATGCCTATCAACACGCATAGTATTCAAATGCATTTTCATTCCAAAAGAACATTTTGACCCATCAATGACTTCGGTGCAAAATAATCGACAGGCCACAATTGTCCCCAGACCACCACCTGAAACTTTTTCAGTTAGCTAGACATTCCATTCAGGTAACTGGCGTGTTGTCTATAGGTTGGGTCTGCTGTGTGTGAAGTACCGATCGTCTGTCCAGAAAATCTCACCTACCAATTAAGTATTACTCAGTTTACCAGAAGAGAATTAAATACTTCATGGCGCGGTTCCTCCTACTCTTTGCCATACAATGACCTCTGAGTCAAGTTTAAATGCAGAAACATCACCGATCAACTTATACATTCAACTTTCCGAACTGTCATTGGAAATGGGTAATGTCCCTGATAAAAGAATTGATGTTAGTCTCGGTCGATCCATCTTTTCCGATCGCTCGCCGACATACCTCTTGGAGATGCTTAGCCTGTCTCCTGAGCTCTCTGCTTTCATCATCCTCCAAATCCATGAACTTACGCAAGAGCCCAGTGATCTCCCTACCCACCCTCCATC
This sequence comes from Eucalyptus guilfoylei, assembly GCA_016097605.1. Lineage (NCBI taxonomy): Eukaryota > Viridiplantae > Streptophyta > Magnoliopsida > Myrtales > Myrtaceae > Eucalyptus > Eucalyptus guilfoylei. The sequence continues at coordinate 25,122,147 of CM027869.1, forward strand.
CGACCTTCCAGTCCTCAACGACTAGTGTTGCATTACCGCCTTGATCCATAGAGATAGGATATGCAAGCAGAGGAACTCCGGCAAAAATAGCTTCCCCAATTGAATTCCATCCGCAATGCGTCCAAAACCCGCCAACCGACGAATGTGACAGCACCCTCAACTGGTCGCACCATGGCATGACTATTCCCCTATTGCCACACAACCCTCTTAACCTTGAAGCTTCCTCGCGCCACCCACATGAAACGAATGCCGCTGTTGTTCAAACACCCTGCGATCTCATCCATCTTAGAGCTGGAGACCGAGAGAAAGCTTCCGAGGGAGATATATAGGACAGAATCACTCGGCTGACAGTCCAACCACTTTAGGTAATCGAAATCGTTCAAGCAAGAGTCATCTGCTAGTCGAGAGAAATGGATGGTCGGACCTATAGTGTAGACCGGAAAAGACAAGCTAGCTTTAAGAGAATTGACAGCCAGATGTTCCACCTCATACACAGTTGCGAGCAAGAGATACTTGGCCTCATGGACGATGCTAAATGCATCAAGGACGTGTTGTAGAAATAAATCAATCGTCCCTGAGCTGATCAAGTCTGCTAAGCGTGTTGGAGGAAGTCCAGGGATGTAATCGACCCGCTCATCCCCTTTTTCTGTGACAGAGCAAAGACAAAGCAGAGGAGATTAATCAGACCCGATCGTCGTGCACATATAGCGAAGGCCGCTTCCACTGGTTTCTTATTGGGTAGTGGTTCATACTCCCCATCATAAGGAAGTATTAGCATAACGTGAATATCTACTGACTTGTGCCACCTATATATAATCCATATCTCTTGTAATTGAGAGTTGTAATAGAGAGATGAGATAAGTTAATTATAGTGGATGTAGCCCTAATTTAAAGGATAAACTAGGATAAACTTTGTATTTCGATTTCTCTTTCTCGCATTTACTCTCTATTTCATTGTGTTTGTATACCTAATCATAACATTTCTTCGATAACCTGGGATTCAGACACAACTGGCACACTCTATCTTTTGCATAAGCAGTCATCACTGTACACAATTCGAATTCAACCGAACGTGACTGAAGCATTTCAAGCTAGCCATCTTTATTGGTTGCTTGTCTTTTCCGTCAATACGCTAAAACTTCAATCTCAAATTTCAGATGCCGCAGAAGCTACCGACCGCGCATTCTGAGATCTCAATGGCCAATTAAAAAAGCTTGAGTAACTATAGTGAAACTCGTCGTATATATTCTTACCTAATGGATTACGCTAATCCCAGGTCAAGAAACAGGAGACCCCTTAGAAAACAGAAATTTTAGCAAGAATAATGGGCTATCTACAGTCCTAAACTGGCTTCACATTGATTAAAATGACACGAGACGGAGACTGAGCTTACCAGACAAATCAACCGGGAAGTGACCGTGTTGTTCAAGAAGATAGAAGTGATAGAACACAGAAAAATCCCAGGCTGCCGACGGACAGAACAACGCCACGGGAATGTTTCTACGGTTCCCCGCGCGGAGGGCCCAGCTTAAGAAAGCGTCGGCCACAATGACAGTTGGCAGGGGCCGTAGCTGATCCAGCAGCTCCTCGAATGGACCTCCCATCTTGGCGAAAACAGCATCGATGAATTCATCGTAGTGCTGAGCCCGGACCAGCTCCGAGGGGAGCACGTTGGGGATGGCAGCCAAGGATATGTTGGCAGGCCTGGGCTCAGAACCAATCAAACCGAGCCACTCCTCGGTCACGACAAAGGTGATGGTGATGTCCGGGACTCTGGAGGACAGGATCTTGCACAGGTTCATCATGGGGTTGATGTGCCCTCGGCCTGGATATGGCATCGCCACAATGTGACGGCCGCCTGCGGCGGAGGTCGATGACAACAGAGCTTCCATTTTCTTGAAGTTGCGAGGCCGTCTAACCAGTGAACTTTTCCCTGGAGTTCGATGGATGTTGTCGAACTTGGTGAGTTGACTCATCGATCAGCGAGCCGGGGAGGTAAAATAATGAAGCTAGCGTACGCCCTTCTTCCTCTGCCACATGCGGTTGTCGTTTCCCCCGTCACGGCGGAGCGCAAAGATCATTTTTATGGTAAAGCACTGCACGAGTTCAACCATGAGTGGGATTTTGTCGTATGTGATTGAAAAACTTAACTTGGAATATCCAATCGTAAAATAAGATGATGAATACTGAATGTCTACCGCAATATGATAAAATAAAATATTAATTACATGAAAATATAATGAATTCTAAAGGAGAATATGCAAGAAATTGTGTAATCGATATGTATGTGCAAGAAATTTAAGAATCGAAAGGTTAAGTAATATTACTTTGTTATGAAATAATACTATATGGAGGGTTATTATTCATGGAAATACTGTGGGGGAAATTGCTTAGGATTGGGTAGAAATGGAATCAAATTTTGAGACATGATAACAATATTTTTAAAGAATTATTTGCTCCACAACATTACTAATGTTTACCAATAAAAGAATATTCTAGATTACAAAAATGTCTCAATTAAAGATACAAGATAGCAATTTTGATATATCTCAAGGAACTCTCAAAAGGAAACAATTAGAAAGAAGGTTGTATTTTTAGGAAACAAAATTTGACGGGACTTGATTATCATTTATTCAAAAACTGATGTACTCATTTCAATCTTTTTGAACAGAGGCAATTATTCAGGAAAGATTGCAAAGTGAATAGATACATTCTCAAAGGTTACATTGAAAAGACTTATTAAAATTCGGAATAAAAATAAAAATAGAATTAATAATAGTATATCTTTTTCATTACAATAGAAAGTCAAGTAGATTCTCATGAGAAAGAAACAAATGATTCTAGAAACAGGATCGAACCAAGGAGAAGCACTAAAGCAAGAAAATAAAAAACATTAGGTCTATAATTTATTACCCATTTATGATCGGGCTCGTAGATTCAAGGCCGATCCTAAATGTTTTAATGATGCTATATCTCCTTCGTTTTGGAACTTGTAATTGATGAGGACTCAATTATGTCCAATAATACTTGGGTATTAGTAGATTTACCTAAATGATCTAAACATATTGGGTACAAATGGGTCTTCAGGAGAAAATATCATTCTCATGGTTCCATCCAAGCTTTTAAGGCTACTGGGTGGCCAAGGGGTATAGACAAAAAAAAAATAATGAATAGATTATTTTTGTCACGCCCTGATCCTCATGCACGCGCACATCCCTTAACTTTGGTTGATTTTTTTGAATGCGATATCCCAGGACTATGTATCGCTGACCCTTTCATTTCTTAAGCACATGCGGAAGCAGTTATAAAATCCCCAGATAATAAAACAATGGGATAGAAAAGCAGGCAATATTTTTCATATTGAAAACCACAATCAAACATTTACACAAGACACGAACCAAAGTATTTCACAAAACTATTCACAACTTTCTAGTCTCACTCTATTCACATCAAAACAATATTCACAAAAGAGGATGAGATCTCAGTCCTCATCCGAGTCGTACTCCAGATCCCTCTCAGGATTATTTTCTTCTTCCAAAAAAATCATTCTTCCTCAGGTTTCACCCCAGAGTTCTCCTTCTCGGATTCCTCCTCGTCAGCTCCTCATCGAGGTCCTGAAATGTTACCCCTCAACCGAGATGAGACTATGTCTCAACGAGTTCTACCTCACTAAGGCCCAATTAGCAAACCATTATACTATAGGCTGCCTAAACACGCATAGGTCGGAGGACTTACCTTGGCCTCAGATTCCACCTACAAGTCAGTACAATCCATAATAGGCACCCAAGCAATCACATCAAAGATCGATATCTCGATCAAATCGACCTAGTCGATTACATGCCAACAAGACCACTCACGGTCATTCCCATCCCACTGTATAATTTCCAATAATACACTTAGTCACAGAGCTCCACTAATGCTCTCGGGCGTCGTTTTTACCAAGGTGACGTATCCACTAGACAATTGCGTGCGTTCTTTAAGGCGTCGTTTTCGCTAGTGATGTCCTTAACCACCGAACCACACATGCCTATAATCATGTATTCAATAGACAGTTACGTGCGTTCTTTAAGGCGCCGTTTTCGCAAGTGATATCCCAAATCACCGAACCACGTATGCCTATGATGATATATGTACTAGACCGATACGTGCGTTCTTTAAGGCGCCATTTTCGCCAGTGATATCCCCAATCACCGAACCACGTAGGTCTATACACCGTATCTGATCGGTTAAAGTCTAGAGTATTTCCGATTCACTCTCACGATTCTACTCACTTTACAACTCATCAAAGCATTATAAGTGCTAAATAAACATACTCGGCCAACTACCAATCGATCATTCGATTTCATTCAATTTCAATCAATTTAGGGTAAATCCCTAAAATATAACCATTAATTTAATTCCATGCAACGTAGAGCTCAAATAAATAAACGGACTGCACCACGACAATTAGCATGAAATTTCGGTCGTCGGCCATCTCAACCTAAATTTCCGAAAAATAAATAAATAAATAATTAATTTCGAAAATTAATAATTAATTACAATAAATCCAATTTAGCTCAAATCGGAGCTCAATTAAATAAACGGACTTCACCACGATCATCAGCGTAAAATTCCGATTACCGACCATCCTGGCTGAATTTTCGGAAAAATAAATAAATAAATAATTAATTTCGAAAATTAATAATTAATTATTAAAAATCCAATTTAGGCCCGTATTGCCTAATTGAAGCCCGCGAAGGGTCGGGAAAAATCCTGAGATACATTTAATAAATAGTAGACTATGTCTACTTGCTAAATGCCCAATCAATTTGTCTAATATGCATCACAATTGTTTAATAATCACTAATCTACTCTAATCTAACCATCTAATTGCATTTAATTAAATCTAACCAATCCCTAAACAAAATTAGCAAATTAAGCCGGGATTAGTGAGATTACTCATCGGAATCGCGCGCAAATCGCACCAATCCGATGGGGACGGCGCGAGGATCGATTCCTCCCAAAGCACGGCTCAGGTCTGGGCCCGGAAACGGCCCAAAAGCAAGCCCGAAGGGGGCTGGAAACCCACTCCGTGGGGGCTGCGATGGCTGTAAAAAGACACAAAACAGCCACAAAACAAAGCAGCAAGGGCGGTAAGGTGCGGGGAGGGTCGGTGGAGGTCCGGCGGCTTCGAACGGTGGCCGGAGGTGGCCGGACGGGGGCTGGACAGAGGCTGGGCAGCGGCTGGATCGCGCCAGGGAGGGATGGCAGCGAGCGGCGGGCGCGCGGGCGTGCGCGGACGGCGGAACGGTGGCGAGCGGTGGGCGCGCGGGCGGCGATGCGTGGGCGGCGACAGTCTTCGGCGAGCTGCTGCTGTCCGTTCTTCTTCAGCTTCTGGTTTTCATGAAGAAGGAAGAAGAAAGGTGTTGGTTCGGTCACGTGGGGGAGTGGGGGAGAAGAGAGAGGAGAGAGAAGAAGAGAGAAAAGATGAGAATGTTTGAAAAGTCAAAGGGAGGGAGAGAAGCCAATTTGAAATTGGCAAGGGGGTAGGCGGTCGGTGGGGAGGGGAAATCGCACGAGGGAAAAGGAGGGAAGGAGAGAGAGAGAGAGAAATGAAGAGAGAGGGAGAGAAAAGAAATAAAGTAAAATAATACTATTAGTCTTTTTTTTTTCTTTTCTCTTTCCCTTTCTATTTTCTTTCGGTCTTCAATTTTTCGTCCGATAATTTCTTTCTCGAAATTTCGGACTCGTCAATAAATTGACGGACGATGAGGCGGTATCCAAAAATGAATTATGACATTGCCCGAATATTCGATTCCCGGATCCGAATTCAATTTCGTAGTTAAAATCGGCCAGACGCGATTTTAGTCCAATCCAACAAATTAAGTAGCTTTTAGGGATTTTACCGCAAATACATCCATTAACGATTTCACCTAATAGGTTAGTTAACTCATGAGTGATCAACTCAGAGAAAAAGGACCATAGGCGCGTCGACAATAATGCCTATTTCATTTTATCGAAACGGGATCAAAATTCAGGATGTCACAATTTTGATACGTATGCTCCTGCAACACGTATAACTCCTACTTGAATACTTTTTGCTCTAGCTTCCATTTATGATATTTGCGTTAATCAAATGAATGTTCTTGAATGGAGACTTAAATAAGGAAATTTACCTAGAATGATCGTAGAGGGTTTTGTTCTCCCTAAAAATAGAAGAAACGTATGTAAATTGATTAAATCTCTTTATAGGCTTAAGCAAGCACCGAAGCAATGGCATGAAAAGTTTGATTCAACCATATTTTCTAATGATTTGAAACACAATAGTACTGATAAATGCATATACTTTAAATTCACTAAAGACTATAGTGTCTTAGTAAGCTTATATGTTGATGATATGCTTATCTTTCAAACAAATATGACTAGAATCATTGAGACTAAGAAGCATCTAGCTCTCATGTTTAAAAATAAAAGGTTTGGGTGAAGTAGATACTATCTAAAAAACATAGTGGGGGTTATTTTGAGCCAATGTAATTACATTGAAAAATTGTTAAAATAAATTAAGTATCTTGGTTTCAAAGAAATGAGTACTCCACTTGATTTCAATATTAAATTAAATTATAATACTAGTCGAATAGTAGCATAACTTGAATTTGCAAGTGCTTTAGAGCCTTTAATTTATGCAATGCATTATACTAGACCCAATATTGCTTATATTACATGTAAGTTGAGTAGATGTACTAGTAATCCAATTATAATAATTATCCGGCTCTATTAGAAGATACACCAATACTAGTTGAATTCCAAGTGCGGGTGATTAATAATCCACTTCTAGATGAATTTTCACATTTGATGGATGTGCTATATCTTGGGCAAGCAAGAAACAACCACACATAAGTAACTCAATGATAGAATTTGAATTCATTGCATTAGCAGCAATTGGGAAAGAGGCTGAATGAATTAGAAATTTGTTGTTAGATATCAAATTATAATCTAGTCCTATTCTATTAATTGTGATAGTCAAGCTTCTATGACATGAGTATGTGAGACAATTAATTCAAGATAGTACCACAATAATTGTTTACATGAGGTTAAGCAAGAATCAAGCCGATCCCTTTATAAAGACTTCACCAAGAGATATGGTAAGGATGACCTCAAAAGAAATGCGATCGAAGCCCTTTGATTAAATTCACCGTCTGTAGTAACTCGACTTAACTAGAATATCACTAGTTCTAAGGATTAATAGGTTAAAATGAGTTACTGATAGTAATTACTTGATATCGACATTAGCCCGGACAAAAGAAGTCAATATCACCTTATACGCTTTAAAAGCTAAATTAAATTCTTAATGGAGTACAATACAAATTAGCAATATGTTATTAGTAACAAAAACACAAATGGTATATACTTCAGCTATATGAGCTTGGAAGTGATACTACTTTTTACTTAAAGTTTGAGTTGCTTTCGAGAGAGCTCATGAAATAAGTACAAGCACAAGGCCGGTAAATTATGAACTTTTTATTGAAACAAGATATTAATTTATAAACAGTATATCCAATTCTATTATTAAAACGGTGAGTTTCAAAGCATACTTATTGGAAACTTCTATAGAATTTTAAAATATTTACGCTATACAAAGGTTTAACTTGACACAAACCTTCATATAACGGTGAGTTTCAAAGCAGCTCAAAGTACGGGATGGATGGACCGATAGTGTAGATAGGAAGCGACAGGCTCAGTTTCAGAGCGTCAACGGTCTGAGATTCGATCTCGTGCGCAGAAGAAAGCAACAGGTACTGTGTTCGATGGACCCAGTCGACTGTCGAGTGCATTCTCTGCATCATCTGTTCGCTCCTTCCACCAACCAGGTCCGTCAAAAGTGTCGGAGGAATCCCAGGAATGTAATCCGCCATTTCATCCCCCTTCCCTGTTACAGAAAAGACGGGGGTTACTCACTAGGTAATCTGAAAATGGACATCGAATGTTGGAATTTATGTGCATCAAAGCAGCTAGAACCACGGGAAACTGATTTACGATTTGGTACGCAGAAAGAGTTTGGGCACAGACTTCAATTTCTTTGGTTAAAGGTACATCTTTTCCAGAGTTACAAAATTTAAGAAAGTGCCTGCTCGCGGTTTTATCAGGAGATAGATAGGCAAGGCTCGAAAGTTTTCCTAGTTTTGATTCTGAGCTAGAATTAGAACGACGGCTGACCTCACAAGTTCTGTGGTAAATGGCCATGCTGCTCAAGAAGTTGGAAGTGGTAGAAGGAGAAGTTCGAGGCCGCAGTAGGCCAAAATAAGGCCACCAGAATGCTCCTCTGGTTCCCAACGCCGACCGGCCAGTACAGGAGGGTTATCCAAGGGCGAAGCAGCGAACCCTCGGTGTAGAGCTGAGTCCAAACCCGTTCGGATGGGATTACGTTGGGGATGGTGGCAAAGCATATTTTGCTCGGCTTCTGCTCGGCTCCAATGAGGCCGAGCCACTCCTCGGTGAGGACAAATGTGACAGCAATGTACGGGGCGTTGGAGGCTCGGATCTTGCACAAGTTCATCATCGGGTTGATGCACTCTAAGTAGTATCGACACTGACACGCGACACGATACGTCAACACGTTATTTAAAAAAAAATAAAAATTCCAACATAATGGAACACGTGATATATTAAATATATATTTTTATATATACATAATGAAGTACCATTTTTATGATTATTTCAATCAAATTAATTATATTCAAATTCACAAATAAATAAATAATTAAAAAGCCTAGAATGAATTTAGACTAAAAAATTAATTCACCATTTATTAATATCATTTATTGTTTCAATTTGACAAATTCAACTCTATTTTAATAATTCATAAAATTTGGAAAAAAAAAACAAGTAATCGACATTCTAGACTTGCATATTAGATATGTCGGAAGAGGAAAAAAAACCTTAAAAAGTTAATTGTGTATCACGAAAAATGAGAATCGAAGAAAAAAGAATACTTAATTTTTCTTTTTTCTTTTTCTTTTTTTTCACATATATACATTTTGACATCTCATTTATTGAAAATTTTTAAAATTGATCTTGATATCAAAATCAAAACTCGTATGTTGAAATTCCGACTCAAGTGTCGAAGAGTATCGAATGCGTTGACCAAGTGTCCCAAGAGTTTTCAACACGATATAAAGGCTGTTAAAGAGTATCAGTGTTTCATAGGATGTATGTAGTGCGGGAAATGACATTGCCACCACGTGGCAGGTCACCGGTCCATTTGACTGACTAGGTGGCGGCCGCAGTGCGGGGTCGTTAGTTCTACAGGGCCGCACCGGATCAAATCAGCAATAGGCCGAGTGAAGAGACGGAAGCGACTGATTACGGCGCGAATTATGAGGATTGATGGGAAAAGATTTGGGTTGGTAAGTGATAATGAAAGGCACGCCTTACCAAATGAATTTGTCTTGTGATGTGTAATGCTACTCCAATTCATGATGGTGATGGCCACCAATAATTCAACGTGCTCCCCAAAATTCCACGTGTTGTTTGCTTGTTTAAGATGGTCAATAATGCTGTTTAATAAGCTTCTTTTTTTTTTTTGCTCGAACCGTTTAATAAGCTTAGGAGGGGGTTAAATAGGTTGCTGTTTCTTGTGGTTTTGGAGTTCCTTTAGTGTTAGCTGAATCGCGTGGTTGAAAATCAGGCAAAGAGTAATTAAATGTTTGTAATTATAGATGAGTCTCATGTCGAACTCTGGTAGAGCACTTCTTTCATACCATGTTTGGTGGGAATCTCTCCTAAAAACCGCTACCGGAAATCCTCTATCATGTGTTCGAAATTGCACTTTCCCCGCACCTTTTGCAGCTGAGCATTTGGATCGACCTGGGAGATCCTAAATCGCAGCTACTTGAGAGGTCCCCGGGTTCTCGCATTAGCATGTTGTTTTCCTTGAGACGTCGGAGTGACACGACCTACCTGTCAGGACTGCTTGAACACAAGCTCGTTGAAGCTTGCTCACTCTCTTCCTGATTTCCTTCCCATTCTCACTGTCCAAGTTCATGATGACCCAATGGACAGTCTCAGCAATGGCTAGTCTCGACACTAATTCCTGTATCATCCTCTTCGCTCGCCAACCAATCTTCCAATCCTGCTTGACCTACTTACTGTCGGGATCTTGATCCAATAAAATCGGAAAGACGAGGCCCGCAAAGATAGCTACCAAAGTGGAGTTCCACCCGCGATGTGTCCAGAACCCTCCGACTGAAGAGTGGTTCAGCAACTTCTGACTGATCACACCAGGGTAGCACTCGACCCCTATCGCCACAAACGCCTTCTTTGACCCATGCACCGGTGTCCCCGCTCGCTGACAAGAATCAAACTCCCCTGTTGTGCACTCCCACCCGGTCATTTGAGACCGATAGGAAACTCCCCAGAGAAATGTATAGGACGGAGGCTTCCGGTCGAGAGTCTAGCCACCGGAAGCATTTGCGATGCCTATAGGGTGGAGTTAAGTTTACCAACATAAATTCACACTACTTACCAATGTGTTAAAATCACCGAATCTTATATGAAATCACCAATTCTCTTTTAGTCCACCTAGCAATATTCTTTAGATCGCTTCAAATGTACTTATTATTCCTTTAAGTTAATGACATGTATTTTCATAATTTACCAATAGGTTAAAATGACCCATTTTTATCCAAAATTTTCACCCCTGTTGAAAGAAACTAACCATTCCAGTGATTTACCAATGTTCATCTTGCGGAGTTTGATATGCTAACTCTTTTCTCAAACTACTTTCTCTTATTTCAGCTAGTTATAACAGTTATTTGGTTTTTTTTTTTAATTACTAACTATTCCAACCGTTTACCAACAAATATTTTCCGAAGTGTTGTAAATCTTCTCAGGTTTCTAACTTAGAAAGTTATGAATTTAGTCTTCATAATTGTACCAATACTTCTTTAAGAGTTTCTAACAGGTTAAAATTACCACTATAAGAAATCATCAGCTCTTTTCATCATTCAACTAATTCATATTTATTTGCCAAGTTTAAGTTACCAAGCTTTACATAAATATGAATTACTTACGGATCTACTAACTCCTGTACAGAAACTTTCATTTCTTATTTGGTGACTGTAAAATGTTTGTAGCTGCTTCAATAAAATGTTGGTAAATTATTAACATAATTAATAAATTGAAACAATTCAATGATTATTGGTAAATAACTCGGATTATAATTTATAATTTCTTAGAAAACTAGTAACATTAACGCATTACTAATCAGCAAAAAGAGTTCCGACCAAAAAAATAATCGCTAAAAGAGATATTGGCAAATTTTTGGAACAGTTGATAAATTCAAAAACTCAAATAGTTGTGGTACGTTTTTTGGAAGTGCTAGAAAAATGCTGACGTGTGACAGACTATACAAGTTGCCAATCAACTTTTTTGCCAACACTTTCATGAATTTACCAGTACGAAAAATGATTTCCTAATTTTTAACACATGGAACACCAGATACATTCTTATCTAGAAACTCATGTATTATTTACCAAGTAGAAGTCACTCTACTTAATAGATTACAAACAATATTAACAGATTATTTTCCACTGTCATGTTTTCAACTTCAAGGAGGTTGGAATTGATAGACCGGACAAAAACATTCTATCGCCAAAATCACGAGGGAAGCAATTGACAGCAAAAAGCAACAGACTGTGTTCAACAAGAGATTGAACTATCAAGGTACTAACTACTACTGTCCTGGATTTTCGCTGCATCATGCGAAATGTCCCTAATGAAGGCCCTGATATTAGTCCCGGACGATCCGTCCGATTCAATCGCGTGGCGGCATAACTCTCGAAGACCCTTGACCCTCCTCCTCAGTTCTCTGCTGTCGCTGTCGGCTGAGTCCATGAACTTGCGTACTAGCCCTGCGATGTCGCCCTCGCCCACCCTCCACCCAACCTTCCAATCGTCCACCACGAGCTTGCAATTAAGACCTTGGTCCATGGCTATCGGGTACGCCAGGAATGGAAGCCCTGCAAAGACACCCTCTTGGATCGAGTTCCAGCCGCAGTGGGTCCAAAACCCCCCGACTGATGGATGTGTCAATGCCCTCAACTGGTTGCACCATGGCACCACAATCCCCATGTCGCCGTCAGGCAACAGTTCCTTCAGCCTAGAAACCTCGTCACGTGCCACCCACAAGAACCGGACATTACTGTCGCGCAACCCCGCCGCGACTTCATCCATTTTGGAGCTCGACACCGAAAGGAAGCTACCTAGTGACAAGTATAAAACAGAGCTGCCCGGCTGGCGGTCCAGCCAATTTATTACATAATTCGAGTCGCTGTTCGAGTGAGGATTGACTTCGAGCTCAAAGTACGGGATGGATGGACCGATGGTGTAGATTGGAAATGACAGGCTCGGCTTCAGAGCGTCGACCATCTGAGATTCGATCTCGTACACAGAAGAAAGCAACAGGTACTGTGTTCGACGGACCCAGTTGCAAACTGTGCGGAGTTTCTGCATAGCCTTTTCATCAACCAAGTCCGTCAAATGCTTTGGAGGAATTCCAGGAACGGAATCCACCTTCTTGTCCCCTTTTTCTATGACAGAAAAACGTCTTCTTAGTAAATAATATGAATTGGACATATTTTGAAAATATATGTGCATCAAAACAGCTATAACAACAGCAAATTGATTGCAATTTTTTCGCAGAAATAGTATGGGTCGAGACTTCAGTTCCTTTGGTAAGATGTAAATTTTCTCGAGTTACGAAATTTTGGTAGTGCGCGCTCGTTAGCGAGACCCACAAGATTTATCGTCAGAAATCTGACTAGTTTTAGAACGATGGCTGACCTGACAAATTTTGTGGTAAATGGCCATTCTGCTCAAGTAGGAAGTGGTACAAGGAGGAGAAATTTGTGGCCGCAGTTGTCCAAAACGAGGCCACCGGAATGTTCCTCTGGTTCCCGACGTGGACTGCCCAGAAAAGGAGCGTGTCGGCAACAATGAGGGTCGGCGGAGGGCAGAGCCGGTCGAGCACCTCCTTGAACGGGGCTTCCATCTTCGTGAAGACGGCCTCAGCGAACTCGGAGAAGTGCTGAGCGCGGACCCTCTCGGACGGGAGCACATTCGGGATGGTGGCGAAGGATACGTTGCTCGGCTTCTGGTCGGAGTCGATGAGGGTGAGCCACTCCTCCGTGAGGACGAAGGTGATGGCGACGTGCGGGGCTCGGGAGGCTAGGATCTTGCACAGGTTCATGAGGGGGTTGATGTGGCCTCGTCCGGGATACGGCATCGCCACCACGTGGCAGGTCGATGCTCGGAGGTCCATTTCAGTGACTAGGCCGTGGGCGGTGGTGTTGGCTAGGGGCCGAGGGGGAGCGATCAACTACAGGGCGAATGCCGAGCAGTGACGGGAAAGGATTTGACAAAGGTGAGCGATGGCGTCACGCCTCACCGAATGAATTAGTCCGATCGACGCAAAACAAAGATGTGGAGTCGAACACGTCTTGTAAGGTGTGCATGCTTTCTTCAGCTCGTGGCGACGACACGAAAGACGGCAATAATTCAACGTGGGTCCCTCAAATTTCCATGTCTGGCTTGCTTGTTCGACTTGGTCGACAATCGGGCTTAATAAGCTTTTGCCGAAGGAGCGACACGTTTTTCCCCACAGGTCGAGCCGTCGAACGAGTGAATTAGGTTGGGTCATAACAATTTGCTCCAAATAGAAAATAAGAGAGAGAGAGAGAGAGAGAGAGAGAGAGAGAGAGAGAGAGATGGGCTGTCCACTAACATTGAGGTCAACCTCGTCATTGGTTGGACAAACGAATAAAAAAAAAAGAGAGTGAGAGAGAGAGAGATGGACTGTCCACTAACATTGAGGTCAACCTCATCTCTCTCTCTCTCTTATTTTTTATTCGGCCATCCAGCCGATCCTGAGGTGAACCTCGCTGGCCATTAGAAGGCTCGCTCTTGCCTGAAAATGAAATAAAAAAACAAAAGAGAGAGAATTAAAAAATTGACACGCCAGCATTGGTTGAACGGCCGATTTCAACCAATCAAAATTGATCGGATGGAGTAAATTAACCTAAATGCAAAAAGTTTTGAACTAAATTGATTAAAAAAAGATTTATGATTGAATTGAAAAAACTATAATAAATTTAGGACTGTTTTGATAATTATCTCACATATTTAATCCAATCTACAAAAACTCATAGGGTGAGTAAGTAAAAAAATGAGTGAAGGAGTTAGTTCTAATTAGATTATAAATCCATTTATGACTCATTTACTTAGTTAACTATAATGCCTAGTCCACTCGCAATAATATTATTCACTTTAGGCAGCAGCTGCACTGTCATTACTCTCATGGTTTTGTGCTTTTGGACTTCACATAGAAAATGCCTCACTGCGAGTTAGGACAAGTGACATCACTTATAAGATACTTCACCTCACCATCTCTAGACGATGTGAGCTTTGGTTCATTCCTGCCTTCATCACCATCCTCATAAGGCGTGCCCTTGGCTCATCCCTCCCAAGACTGGTTTTTATATTAATTAACCCATTTAATACTCATATGAATTAAGAAATGGGTTTATAATCTATTTTGACGGATCTACTTACATGATAGTTATGATATATATATGTTTGGTTTTCCTCCAACATCCGCTTCTTTGTTTTTTCCTAGACAGAATTGTGCGAGGATAGAATTCAATTCATGATGATCTAAGAAACGTTAGTGATACAATTACGGGCGGAAAGCCGCACTTGGCAAGCCTCTGTTATGAGTCAGAATTTGCACTTTCCTCGAGCCTTTTCGCGGCAGAGCATTTGGATCAATGGACAGATCCCGAATCGCGGGTACTCGAGAGTCCGCGGGTTCTTGCATTAGCACCTGATTTTCTTCAAGATGTCGCCGACGAAAGCATTGATGTCGGAGTGAGACGACCCCCCATTCAGGATCGCTTGGCCGCAAGCTCGTCGAAGCTCGCTTGCCCTCTTCCTGATTGCCTTCCCATACATCCTCACTGTCCGATCCATGAAACCCTATCAAATACAAGAATCTTAAATACAAATATACAGTTTTAAGAAACCCTAAGCCTTAAGTAGATCAAGACTTATCATGTTCCCTTGGATCATTTCTTGGTATATCAAACCTCAAAAACATTGAAACCGTGACGTTAGCCAAAGAGGTTCTCCTGCCTCCATATCATTTTCTTTGGCCAAACTATTACTTTTATGGGAAGCTTTAACCCTCGCAACGAACAATACTTCTAGCTTTGCTCAACAGGAGGCTGATGTACTACTAATTAATGTCTTGAATGTTCCCCACGCCACTCGAAATGTCTCTAATGAAGGTGCAGATATTAGTCCTAGATGATCCGTCCAATCCTATCGCATGGCGGCATAACTCCTGAAGGTGTTCAGCCCTCCTCCTCAATTCTATGCTCTCACTATCGCCCAAATTCATGAACTTGTGCACTAGCCCAGCAATGTTGCCTTTGCCGACCCTCCACCCGACCTTCCAATCGTCCACGATGATCTTGCAATTGTGACCTTGGTCCATGGCTATCGGGTACGCCAGGAACGGAAGCCCCGCGTAGACGCCCTCCTGAATTGAGTTCCATCCGCAGTGGGTCCAAAACCCCCCAACTGAGGGATGCGTCAGTGCCCTCAATTGGTCGCACCACGGCACCACAATCCCCAAGTCACCTTCGGGCAACAGCTCCTTCAGCCTAGACGCCTCGTCGCGTGCCACCCACAAGAATCGGGCATTACCGTTGCGCAACCCCGCTGCGATCTCGTCCATTTTGGAGCTTGAGATCGAAAGGAAGCTGCCTAGGGACACGTACAAAACAGAGCTACCAGGCTGGCGGTCCAGCCACTTTGTTATGTAATCCGAGTTGCTGTTCGAGCGTGGATTGTCTTTGGGCTCAAAGTACGGGATGGATGGACCGACGGTGTAGATAGGAAACGACAGGCTCGGTTTCAGAGCGTCGACAGTCTGAGATTCGATCTTGTTGGGAATATCGGATTCCCAAAAACCGGATTCGACACTAAATCGAACCTCTAAAACGAATGCGGAAGACAAGCCCGGGAAAAAACACGTATCACTGATCCTAAAACATACCACGGATTCGAGCGTACCTTGTTAGCCACAGATTAAACACCGACGCCGATAAGAGGAAGAGAAAAACGATCCTGTTCAATCCGATGACGTCGATTAGCCTTGAAGGGAAGACGGCGTCGCCTTAAGCTTTTGGTTTTCTTTTGGAGGGAGAGAGGAGAGACGTACGTACGTTGAAAAATGCCAAAAGGTGTCTTCGTCTCTCTCTTTCCTCCCTTATATACGTTCCCTCAAAAATAGAAACGTACCCCTTCATTGTATCCCTCCATCCATGGGCCCTAATCCTGTGGGCCAGGCTTTCAGGCCCAACATGGGCGGACGGGCCTTAAGCCCATCATATAAAACCATCATCTCCCACTCGCACATGGTGGGCCGAACATGATTCTCTTTACCTCTCTTCAACATTCATACCGGTGAATAATCTATGCGACCAAAGATACTTTGAGAGCTCGTTGCTATACATCTTAGGAATATATAGCAGCTCATAATGGGCATCACACTTTTAGTAGATTTTGTATGCGTGCCCTAGATCGATCGATCACATTTATATCTCTCTTGATCTCTTTTAAACAATGATATATATATATATGTATTCACAATTATAATTATCCCAAAGACAGTCATAATTGGTCGACCAATGAATACAAAACTACAATGTGATTCTCCAAAATCGATCTTCCTCTTTCCTTCAAACTCTCAATTTCAGTTCAGCTTGCTTTTCTAGAAATGTCCCATTAGATCGAATCAATTCATGACCATTGGCAACATCCTAAGATAGCAAACACTAAATAGAAATCTTGAGAATAAGTAAAAGTCATGATGGCACTAAAATTGAGGAACTATTTTCCTCAAGAGTCTCACACGGCATAAAAGTTGAGATCAAGCTTTTGCCACTCTTATTGGTCGTCTCATGCATACGTAGTATGAAATACGTATTACGGTATTAACTCATTTCCCATGGAGCGTATGTCTACACTTTCAATACCGTACAGATGATAGTTCAGACATACCCAATGTCTAACTTGAGTTCACGTATCTACTCATTCACAAAATTCATCAGAACTCACATCTGGCATCATAAACAGATAAAGTAAAATATGTGGGTTATTTTACTTTCGGACATAGTAAGTATTATGTCCTCATCTTAACACTTAGTTAAGGCGACATACGTATTTTAAGCTTGAGCTCTCGATTATCACCTAGATAATAAGCTTAAAACAGTCTCATATCTATTTATCACACAGTAAATAGAGCGTGATTACCCGTGTGAGTGGGCTAATCTTTTATCTGTCCGACATACTTTCTCAACTTAAAGTAATGCACTGAGCATTAAGATACATAAAGATCAAACAAAGATTCATAGGCATTAATAATGAAAAAACACAAGTTCATAAATGTGAACAACTCAGGGAAATTACAATATTCAGTACATCAGACTCTACGCAATCCTAGAGATTTTATATGACCACAAAACACATATCTGGGTATTGGCTTTGTCATAGGATCTGCTACCATTATATGCGTAGATATGTACTGTAAGTTCACATTCTTTCGTGCAACCATATCTTTGACAAAGTTATACTTGGTATCTATATGTTTGGTCTTGCCATGATATTTTGGATCTTTGGTGTATGCTATAGCTGCTTGGCTATCACAGTTAACCAATAATGGATTTGCAGCTTTCTCTATAACACCTAAATGATCCAAAAATCTCTTAAGCCAAACTCCTTCTTGTACCGCTGCTGATAATGCCACGAACTCAGCTTCCATCGTGGACAAGGCTATACACGTTTGCTTCTTACTGCTCCATGATATGGCGCCATTGTTCAGTAAGAAAGCAAATCCAGAGGTAGATTTCCTTTCATCTAAATCTCCTCCCCAATCAGCATCTGAATAGCCTTCAAGTCGCAGATCCTTTCCTTGGTAATTCAGCTTGTAATCAGCAGTTCCCTTCAGATACCTCAGTATTCTCTTAACGGCTTTCCAATGTGCTTGACTTGGATTGGATTGGTATCTACTCACCATTCCAACTGCAAAACATATGTCAGGTCTTGTACACATCATAGCGTACATTAAGCTCCCAACAGCACTAGCATAAGGAACATGTTTCATTTGTTCCTTCTCTTGTGGAGTTCTTGGACACAGTCTATGGCTCAACCCTTCACCTTTTGCAATAGGAGTATCTATGGGTTTACAATCTTGCATACGAAATCGTTCAAGAACCTTATTTATATATGTTTCTTGCGAAAGAGACAACGATCTCTTCGAACGATCTCTTGAAATCTTAACTCCAAGAATGTATGCAGCCTCACCCATATCCTTCATCTCAAAGTTGGAAGACAACCAACTCTTGACAAGATTAACAAACTCCATATTGCTTCCGGCAATTAGTATATCATCAACATATAATGATATGATCACAAATTGATATTTGGATCTTTTGATATATACACAATGATCCTCATCAATCATCGTAAAATCATATGCCATTATGGTATTATGAAAACATATATACCATTGTCTCGACGAATGCTTAAGGCCATATATTGATCTCAAAAGTCGACATACATTTTCTTCTTGACCTTTCATAATGAAACCAGCAGGTTGTGCCATATATATTTCTTCCTCTAATTCTCCATTGAGGAAAGCAGTCTTTACATCCATTTGATGTAACTCAAGATCCATACTAGCCACTATTGCCAGAATAATGCGAATCGAGGTAAATCTCACTACAGGAGAAAATGTTTCTTCATAATCAATTCCTTCCTGTTGATTATACCCATTCGCCACAAGGCGAGCCTTATGCCTTTCTATCGTGCCATCAGCTTTACGCTTTATTTTGAGAACCCACTTGTTCCCGATGGCTTTGCGTCCCTTCGGAAGATCAACCAATTCCCAAACTCGGTTCGACTTCATTGACTCCATTTCCTCTTCCATTGCATGCATCCATTTTTCCTTACTAGGGCAACTTAGAGCCTCATGTATATTTCTTGGCTCATCCTCATCTTGTGGGGCAATCATAAAAGTTTCCCCTTCAATGTCAAAACGTCGACGGGGAATACTTTGGCGACTTGTTCGCCGTATGGGAGATTGTACACTGTGCACATCATTCCCCATTATGCTCCCACTAGGATTAAATAATGATGATGTCATCTCATCATGTGGTTGTAATTGAGAATGAGTTGAATTTAATTCATCACTTCTCATGTTACTCCCACTTGGACAAACTCCACTAATGTCATTATCTTGATCCAAGGTTTCAAATAGGGAGTAATCTTCACCTATTTCGCCCTTCTTAGGAAATTCATTCTCTAAGAATGTGACATCCCGTGATTCAAATTCAGTTATACTTCCACTTTCCTGCTCACCTATGAACACATACCCTTTCGAGTGTTCGGAGTATCTTATGAAAATACTCTTCTTTCCTCTGGGACCCAATTTCCCAAACTTGTGAGAGGACTCATGAGTATAGGTAGCACAACCCCACGGCTTAAGAAAACTTAAGTCCGGTTTTCTACCTGTCCATAACTCATATGGAGTAGAAGTAACTGATTTGGAAGGCACTCGGTTAAGTATATAGGCAGCAGTTAACAACACATCACTCCAAAAAGTGATAGGTAAGTTAGCATGCGCCATCATGGACCTAACCATTTCTAGTAGAGTTCTGTTTCTTCTTTCCGCAACACCATTTTGTTGAGAAGTATATGGAATAGACAACTGTCTTTCTATTCCTTTTTCATCACATAATTTTCTGAACTCATCAGATAAATATTCTCGACCTCGATCGGATCTTAATACTTTTATTTTCTTGTCTAATTGATTTTCTACCAAATTCATAAACCTTTTGAAACAACTTAATGCTTCAGATTTATGAGAAATCAAATAGACATATCCGAATCGAGTATAATCATCTATAAAAGTGATGAAATAAACAGCCCCATGCCTTCCTCTCACATTCATTGGACCACAGACATCAGAATGGATTAAATGCAGAGGAAATTCAGCTCTTTTACCTTTTTCCAAATGGTTTCCTTGTCGTTTTCCCTTCTAGGCAATGCTTACATATGGACAAATCGACTTTTTCAATGTTGCCCAACAAGCCCTCTTTGACAAGCCCTCTTTGGCTAGTCTATTCATACGTTGTTGGCCAATATGACCAAGTCTAGCATGCCACACATTTACATCATTATCATACGGATTAGGAGATGTAAGAAGGGAATAACAAACATTTGCATTAACATAGTCAATATCTAATACAATGAAACGATCCAGAAAATAACCACAACCATAGTAATTTGTATCCAAAAACAAATCAACACCTCTATTATAGAAGTTCATATTAAAACCTAGTTTAACCAATACCAAAACAGACACTAAATTCCGACAAATCTCCGGAGCATACAATACATCATGTAGGAATAAAGTGCGTCCACCACGCATGTTCAGTTGGCAGGTGTCAATTCCTTTCACTTCAGCTCTGGAGTTGTTTCCCACATAGATCCACTTAGTTCCGCTTGGTACTCGTCGGAATTCCACGAAGGACCCTCTATCCTTCACTACATGGTCTGTCGCTCCTGAATCCACAGTCCACAAAGGATTAGACTCAGTTAAGAACACAGAACTCGACACAAAAGTAAAGTTCTGAAAAGTACAAGGGGTGTTTACCTTCTTTGGCTCACGACAGTCGCGAGCATAGTGACCTTTCTTGTCACAAACTTGTAACACTTCACCCTTGCAAGCTTCTTCATTCGAGGACGCTTTCCTCTTTCATGTTGGTTAAGCTTGGGTTTCTTTCCCGAAGGACCCGCTTCCTTGCCTTTCCCTTTATCAAGCCGCTTAGGACGTTTGCGCTTGGAGCTCGAAGCTCCATGTGAGCTAGAACCAGCATGATATAGTTCAGCTTCTGGCTTAGCCGCCAAGAGGCGGTCCTCTTCCAGCTCAAGATGACGCACTGCATCCTTAAAGGTTTTGATATTTTCATTATGAGTCAGGTGCACCTTCATATGTTCCCAACTCTGAGGCAAAGAACGAATCACTGCTTGCACTTGCTGCTTATCTGTCAGGACATGGCCAGCATCTTTCAACTCATTTATCATGTTTGACATCTTTCTAAGATGTTGCTTCATGGTCTGACCATGAGGCTTCTTATATGAGTCAAACCTAATAGTGAGCTGCCTCAGTCTGGTCACCGAAGTATGACCAAATCTTGCTGCTAATGCCTCCCACATTTCTTTGGCATTGTCAAAACGCCTAAACTCTTGCATGGCGTCATTTTCCATGCTGCTCAGCAACGTGATGCGAGCAAGAGAGTTCTTTCTTTTCCATGCAGCAAGTGCTGTGCAGTGTTTCCTTCTTCAGGTTATACCATGGTCAGGTTAAGAGCTTCTAGTGCCTCTTGCTCTTCTAGCACATATTGGATTTTCATGTGCCATATTTCATAGTTGTCACCGTTGAGCTTTTCACCTTTGTTCAGCTCGGCAACTATGCTCTTTGTGGCTGAGGCCATTGATCTGAACACATCATACATATATGCACGAATTATTAATGCCTATCATTTATGCATCCATTTTGCACAGACCCATCATATTAATGAACAATTTCAAATAAGGTTTCAGAATCAAAAGGTCACTATGTTTCCAATCATCCTCCAAAAATCCTAACTTAAAACTATCTTTAATATAATTATCTTATGCAAAATAAATTCTATGAAGTTACAAAAACTTCTATGAACTACCCACAATCAACAATAACAAAAGCAAATTATATTTGACATACAATAGAATAATTATGCTTTCACATAATACAACCAACTTATCAGCTACTTCACCAATAACAACTAGGTAGAAAACATTACATAAGATGTCCACTAAGCACACTTAAACAAAGACCAGCCAACACATCTAACACCAAGTCAATACACGAACTGGGAAAGATCCTCTTTTGTTCAATTTCTTGATCTTTTCCCTTGTAACAATCCAGTAATAATCATCTATAAAATTCATCACAATTTTCCTATATGAAGCGGCTTTGTTGACATCCCATATGCGATTCAACACTCCTTGCCATTCAGGTGGAAGAGTGTTCATGAAAAATCGCACCATCTCAAACTGTGGCATGGGTCGACCATTCCATATGACCTTTTGAATTTTCCCGTTGACTTCAAGAACGTGATCAATTAAGTCGCCACTCTCCCATCGATAATCATTCAGCTTAGCTATCAAGCTAGAAAGCCTTTCCTTTTGATCATCGGTAATTGGGCGAATAGGTGTGCGCAACCTAAGGGGAGGCATTGTTCCTGCAACAAATGCAGAATAAATCAGGGATTACATATAATTCACATAGAATTACTTGGCCAAAGAAACACATTCTTTTGCTCCTCCCTTTTCTCTTTTTTTTTTGGTCAACGGTCGTCAACGGTCGAGGTCAGCCGGGCCGGGCCGGGTCGGACGAACCGACCGGCACGTGCCGCGTGCGTGCGCGGGCTGACGTCACGCAGACGTCAGCCGGCGCGTGCGCGGCACGCGCATGTCGGGTCGAGTCGCCGGTCGGCCAACGGCCGTCGGCGATGACGTCATCGATGACGTCATCCCAGCGGTTACCGACCGTTGGGTGACGTCAGCACGCGTCGGTTCGCCGACCGGCGCGTGCCGGTTCATCGACCGGCGGTGCGCACGTGCCGGTTCGCCGACCGGTGCGTGTGGCGCACGCGCTGGCCGCGTGGCGCCCACGCGCAACGGCTTCTGGCCGCGCGTGTGGGCGCGTCCGGCATCTCTCGGCGGCTTACGACATGTCGACGCACTCGTCTCAACGAGCTCTTTCACCCTATGTCTTCAGAAATTGATTTCGACTTACAGAAACTCGAAAAAGTGGATGAACAATGCTCGGGTGTCGGGATTTTCGCCCTGATCCGTGTCGGCCGATTATTTTCGCGAAAAATCAATCAAAAAACATGAAAAGGGTAGGGAAAACATGAACTATGGCTCTGATACCAATGTTGGGAATATCGGATTCCCAAAAACCGGATTCGACACTAAATCGAACCTCTAAAACGAATGTGGAAGACAAGCCCGGGAAAAAACACGTATCACCGATCCTAAAGCACACCACGGATTCGAGCGTACCTTGTTAGCCACAGATTAAACACCGATGCCGATAAGAGGAAGAGAAAAACGATCCTGTTCAATCCGATGACGTCGATTAGCCTTGAAGGGAAGACGGCGTCGCCTTAAGCTTTTGGTTTTCTTTTGGAGGGAGAGAGGAGAGACGTACGTACGTTGAAAAATGCCAAAAGGTGTCTTCGCCTCTCTTTTCCTCCCTTATATACGTTCCCAAAAAATAAACGCACTCCCTTCATCAGATCCCTCCATCCATGGCCTAATCCCGTAAATTTAGCTTTCGCGCCCAACATAGGCGGACGGGCCTTAAGCCCATCATATAAAACCATCAGATCTCGTACACAGAAGAAAGCAACAGGTACTGTGTTCGATGGACCCAGTCAACTATTGAGTGCAGTCTCTGCATCATCTATTCGCTCCTTCCACCAACCAAGTCCGTCAATCGTGTTGGAGGAATCCCAGGAATATAATCCACCATTTCATCCCCCTTTTCTGTGACAGAAAAGACGGTTACTCAGTAAACAATGTGAAAATGGACATCGAATATTGAGATTTATGTGCATCAAAAGAGCAAGAAACACAGGAAAATGATCTGCGATTTGGAGCGCAGAAGTAGTATGGGTGCAGACTTTAGTTTATTTGGTTAAACGTCAATTTTTTCCAGAGTTACAAAATTTAAGTAGTGCCAACTTGTGGTTTTATCAGGTGATAGGCAAGACTTGGAAGTTTGACGAGGTTTGGTTTTAAACTAGACTTCGAACAACGGCTGACCTGACAAATTCTCTGGGAAATGGCCATTCTGCTCAAGAAGTTGTAAGTGATAGAAGAAGGAGAAGTTTGACGCAGCAATAGGGCAAAACAAGGCCACTGGAATGTTCCTCCGGTTCCCGATGCCGGCTGCCCAGGACAGGAACGCGTCGGCCATAATAAGGGTTGGTGGAGGGTGTAGCCGGTGGAGCACCTCGTCGACCGAGGCTTCCATCTTGGTGAAGACGGCCTCGAGAAACTCTGGGAAGTGCTGAGCCCGGACCTGCTCAGATGGGAGCACATTCGGGATGGTGGTGAAGGATATGTTGCTCGGTTTCTGGTCGGAGCCCACAAGCCCGAGCCACTCCTCAGTGAGGACGAAGGTGATGGCGATGTGCGGGGCTTGGGAGGCAAGGATCTTGCACAGGTTCATCATGGGGTTGATGTGGCCTCGTCCGGGATACGGCATCGCCACCACATGACAGGTTGATGCTTGGCTGTCCATTTGATCGACTAGGCAGAGTGCGGTGGCCTTGAGTGCGTACTCGTTTGCTCCGACAGTCCGCGGCAGATCAAGTTGGCTAGTGGCTGACGAGCGCGATCAATTACAAGGCAATTTCCAAATATTGAGGGAGAATCATTTGAGTGGGTAAGTGATGATGCACGGGGGTTTTATCAATGTAGAACTTCAAAAGCGCAGTTCCGATACCACTTGCAGAGAATCATGGGCTGCAAATACACAAAACACCATTCGTAACATCACTACACTGACATCTACTGACACTCACTACAAAACCCCATGAAGACCAGACTCGCATGAATTCCTTATTACACAAGACTACACACAAAAGACAACTCTTATCACTTCGCTACTTTCCTCTGTGTACCGTCTTTGTTTTTAAGAATGGTGAAGACAAAGGCAACATGTTATCTCTTTGTTTTTTTTTTTTTTTTTATGATCCGGGAACCACTGTACAGACGGCAACGCAAACCCAAGAGCACTAGTGCGGGGATCCACCTCCCACGGCACCCCACTTAAGTCGCGCAATGAGGACGCAAAGTTTCGAATCCCTCCCTCCCGGATGAGGGTTGAGAGCGCTAACAAACGCGTCAACTTGGGTTATTATCTCTTTGTTCCGCAACCGAAAAATCTTTAATTGCTGTTTTTATTCAAAGCAATGCGATGGACTTAACCCATCCATAAGCTAGAGTCTTGTAGTCATCACTGCTAAAAAAAATCCAGAAAAATGTGTAAGGAGAGAGAGAGAGCCGGTGCTCTTCAACAATGACGTCATGCCTTACCGAACGAATTTGTCTGTTCGAGGCAAAATAAATATATGGAACGGATTCGATCAAAATATATATATATGGAACGGAACGTAGCATGTCTGTCATGACGTCTCTGCTACTTCAACTCTTGACGGCGACACCTAGCAATACTTCAATAATGGTCCCCAAAAATTTTAATGTTTTGTTTGCTTATTCTAGATGGTCGTCAGTGGCATTTAATAAATGATCAGAGATGACTCATACTGTTCACATGGCTCGAAGTCGGGACGGATCCATCCAAAACCGTTTAGATCATCGAATCTGGTCGAATCCGTCAAATATAACCCGAGACTCAAACTGAAAGATTTTAATGGACACGAAGTACATGAACATTATTATTTTCTATTTTTAAAAAAATGAAAAGAGTCGATATCTCAATAGTAACCTGAATTGCATCGTCGTATGTTCAAACTGCGGCTAATTGGATGGAATGTGCTAGCATTCAATGTTCCCTACTCATTCATGTGTTTGAACTTCGATATAAGACATTATAGTATTTATCACAATTTCACCCACCAGACATTAATTTTACATAATTCATGCCCATTAGTGGTCCTGGCATAGTGACCAACTATAATGCAGTACTGATTTAGACAGAGCTTATTTGACTCTGTTCAAGCTTGAATTAATGCAAAAGGTTGAGCGCGAAAGCATCAATACTCGAATCAGACGATCCGCCCTTCAGGACGGTGTTTCTGGTAATCTCTTCAAGTTTCTTCGCTCTCATCCTCATCGCTTTGGCTTCCTTGTCCTCCGGATCCATGAACTGCCAGACGAGCCCCGCGATTTCTTCCCTCGGCACCATGTACTCAACGCCTTCCTTCCTCTTGATTCTCCAACCAATCCTCCAATCCTCCACGACCAGCTTGCTGTTCGAGACCTGGTTCCAGTAAATGGGGAAGGTGAGCATGGGGAGGCCAGCAACGATGGCCTCTGAGGTTGAGCTCCACCGGCAATGTGACCAGAATCCACCAGCAGAAGCGTGGCATAGCACGCTTAACTGCTCACACCATGGCACCACCAATTTCATCTCATCTTTAATCTGGGAAGTCTACTCGCGCCCCACCCAGAAGTACCTTACCCCACTCATGCGCAAGTCTATAGTTATTTTTATTGAGAAAATTCCTGCCAAGATTTTATAAAAGTAACTAAAGATATGTGTATTTTATAAAATTTATATGTAAATTTCTCCAACAAGTTCAATCGATTGCCATGGATGAAGACCATTGTCATGATGGTCGTCCTTGATAGGTTTCCATGGCAATGATGTGGTCCTCTCGTTTACAGATGGCCACCACAAATGACGGTCATTGATAACCAGTAGCCACTGCGACGATGGCCACTAATGTAGGTCAAGCTTAAGATTGAGATCTAGCTATGTATATGATTTTCCATGTTTATGTCCTGGTTCTTAATGTGATTTCATTTTGATAAAACACGTGGTTGTAATGTGTTGTATTTATATGCAATTTCGGACTGCTAGGCTTAAGCTTTTGCACTAAATATTATGACATAGTATTAGAGTATAGGTGACTAGTTTAGACTTTAGCACTTTAATTGGCTCATGCTAAATAGGAATCGTGTTTCATTATAGTCAAGCTGAGTTAAACACGTGTGTGGAAGGGGCTTACACATGAGAGAGTATTTGTGCAATCTCATATCACTTGAAGGCATTATAATAGTGTACCTTATACACATGTATATAAACGATGTAAGATTTTACTAATAGTTCAGCCTAAAGTGATCATCCCAATAGAAGCAATTACCACCATAGTGGTCATCACGAATAGGCAATCACCACTATCGAACTAACCACCACAATGATGGTAGCTCGTTGTGGTTGGTCACCCACAATTCCTCTCCCAGTTTTTACGTTTTAGTTTATTTTTTATGTTATTAAGTAATATTTTGATTTTTCCCTATATTTTGTATTACTATGTCGATAATAACATCCAAAGTTTTGCCAAAATATATATCATAACAATTCCTCGCATTTTTTTATGCTAACTGACTTTATCTATGTCCTAATCATAATTTTGGGATCAAATACGGTAAAAAAACGTTGTTGTTTCACTTTTTCTCAAATAATTTGCGGCGGATTCTTTGTTCTCTTAAATAGAATATTTGCTAAATCTACTTCTCAATGGGCATCTCAGCACCTTCATGAGCTGCTTGCGAAAGAGAACTTATGGTCTAGAATCTACTGTTATCTCTAAGAATGATAGTACCGTTACCTTATTCGGGCACTTTGTAGTTTTAGTTGTAATTTGGGTCTTCTTAACAATTATCCTTGGCGGGATTATTAATGTGGCCAAGCAATTCTTAACACAATCTATTTTCACAACACGTAATTAGTCTGATTAGCCTTGACATAGATAGGTTCCTCTTACATACAGGTCAACCCGTTTATGATGACAAACATCATGTCTTATGTAGATTGATTCACTTCATTCGTTAAGATACGACTCGATATGTTTGAGTTAATGTGTTAACTTATCAATTTTCTAAGCATGATATGATTAAACACGCTTTAACGTGTTTGATAACTATATTTAAAAAAAATTTGTCCTCATAGAAAGATTACAGAAATAAACCCCCGTGTTCAAAAGAATAAAGGGTCAATAAAATTATATTTAGAATACAAAGGTAATAAAACATAAATAAATAAATAAATAAGCTAACTATAATAAGGCACTCTACATGTAATGTCAAGTGAAGTATTGCCTAGAAACGTGTCAATAGTACATCAAAAAAACCCTTGAATCATTGCATTGGATTGGCATGAAGCTGTGGCCTTAGAACTCGTGCCGAGCATGAATCACAAGCAAAAGCTAGGCGTACTTTTGAGCAAGGCGATGGATGACCGAGGAGGAGGAGCGGCATTTTGGGGAAGATCAGTTGATCGGAGCAGAAGTCGCATAGCTTGGGCATAGCTGCTCTAGGATGATCCTGATGCCAAGGGGCTGGTTCCCGACCGTGATGCACGAGCAAGGTGCACGTGCAAGGTTTTGGCTAGTCAGGCAGTGAATTTGAGCACGGATTAGATTTGCGCACGGGCCATGACACGCGCATGACTCGGGTAAGATGGTGAAGGACGTGCTGGAACATTGGTTGGCTCCTCGGGTTGGTGACATGCTCCACTGGTGCTCGGGAGCTAAGCCGAATCACTATAAACCTTGTGTTCTTATTCTCTTCCCTGAACTCCTTTATTCTGTTCATAATTTTATCTAACTGTTATAATTTAAATTCGTTCATAGTTTGTCATTTTCTAAAAGCAAACTATTTCTACTGTTCGTTGCGAAAAATTGTCTTCACACCTATTCACCTCCCTCTAGGTGTTCATACTAGCCCTTTCAGTAGAGACTAGAGAGAAAATGGCAAAATGTGTGTAATAAACCTCTGAAGTGCTGACATATTAGCTGTCGCTAGGGGCCCCCATGGGAAGCGGATAACGATCACCACGCCAGGTGCTTAGCACCCTCTTTGTAATTCAACTTGGACTTCAACATCAATGCCCCTATCTCTCCTCTTCTTCGCTGTCCCGGGATATGCTGCTGCTTTCCATATTCATTGCAAACTGGGCTTCAATATCTTCCTCCACCGTGACACAGCATCGAGCGCTGTCACATCTTCATAAGAATAATCTTCCTCATCCTCGCGCTACAGCAAATCCCTATGAAGCGAACGGAGCTATTCTATATGCTTATATGTGGAATTCCCCTGTTCTTCAGTGCTTGGAAGCCCTTCAGCATCATCAATTGAGGCATTCTCTGCCACGGTGTACGCCTGTGGTTCCTTCTCCTTTTGGCTTCTTGAGAAGAGACTATGATGCGTTCTAATTATGAGTTGAATTATGTGAAGCTTGCAATTTGAGTGAGTATCAAAGAGAGAAGATATCTGTTGACGATCAGAGTTTCTTGTAGCCCTCATGAGCAAATGCATGAGAACCTTATCACTTTCTTTGATTAATCCCTTTTTGGTTTTCGCTGGTACCTGAAGTAATCGTGATGCAGAGATGTAAATGGTCCAATTAGCTTTACCATTTAACACACGATTATGACACGAAGTACAGAGAAACTCTTAATGAAGAAACACTTCATTTTCCGTTGAATACAGGTATGTCATTTTTCACACGGTTATGACACGGTACAGAGAAATGAAGTCTTTCCGTTCTGGTAACCAGCAATGGACAGTACGAAAAAAGGACGGCACAGTTTTCACAATGTCAAACGTTTCTATAATCATGTTCGTTGATAAATGTTCCCTACATACCAATGTCCTGGCAACACTAATCGAAGTAGTTTCTTTCATGAGCCAACAAGCAATGCTACATGTCTAACATGAAAATCAATGTCCAATCTGGAAGTCTGTCTATAATTGCTATGAATCAGATCACGAGGTACTTCTAACTTAGTGGAGTAGTTTAGGCTGGTGTCCCTATCCATGTCCATGTCAATTATCAAATCATATCAAGCCTTTCAAAAGTTTGAACATCAATACCTGTAATGGCATTTAAATTTCGTCAAATCCAGAATAGTGTTTCTCCTATCTTGTCAATTCTCATGTACCAGCCCCATACTGAGATTTTGCAGGCCATGATCAAGCAGACACGAGTATGATGATGTTGAACAGTCAACATTGTCCCTCAAAATGGATGTAGTCAAAGGCCATCGGAGGAACACAACATGAGGTCCAATGACAGTTGATGTTTTCAGGGCCTGTTATCTTTTGTAAGATGATTCAACAGGAAAGGAAAGAGAAAGAAAACAATAACTGACAACATTTCTCTGCTCTATACAAACATAATTCAGCCAAAATTGGCATGACTCCTATACCAGAGCATACCTGGTGGATCAATGAGCAGTGAACCTGCCTCAAAATTGACTCTGCCCTTCCTAGAGCTCATAAAATTATGCGAAGAAAATAAAAACCATCAAAATAGTTGTAAAAAGAGAGCTCATCAACAGAAGTTGAGGCGAGACAAGAATTGATGAATGTGAAGTCCGTAGTCCAACAGCGAATCTGCAAGTATCGGTAGATGGATCGACAGTCGTGATCAAACCTAATCCTCCAAAATAACAGCTGTCCAGTCTTTGATCATGCTGCTGGTAGTAGCTATTGAATGCGTAGGACACATTCCGGGGCCAACCAATGTTATAACAAGATCCACCAGGAGCAACTGCAGTACAATCGGCAACAGAACAAGCATCTAAAAAACTAGCGGTCACATTGGACAAGTTCTCGTTATTGTTCACAACGCACCACCGGGAAGGAAGGTACTCAACATTCTGTGCATTCCACAATTTTCTGGAACCCTGGCCTAAATTAACGTTGTACTTTGCCTGGCCATCAAAAGTAAACACGCCCCAGTGTCTTTCGAAATTTCCTGCAGAGGTGCTTCGTTGGTCCTCATCTAAAAGGCTTAAAATGTACACTTCCAAAGGAGGATTCCGAGGCCTAAGTGGCGTCCCTGTTTTACTGTGGATGTGGTCTACAAGACCTTTCATGAAATCCTCAGCAATGACTGAGGTAGCATTAGCTGCTCCATCTGTCGGCCAACCAATCTGAGCTACAACAATTTCCATCTGCGGGAAACCAGCATTATACAATGCCGTGACTAGGGTGTCATAGCTCAAGTCAAAGCTGTTTTTGTATATTCTGTGGCTGTCGTTATGAGGCCGCGCAGTTCCTTTGAAGAGAGCAAAGTCGAGGGAAATATTCTTGCTCTGGTGGAAGCTGAGGAACAGCAATATTGACACAAAGAAGGGCGACCGATGTTCGCTCAAAAATGTGAGCAGTTGAATCATGGTTTTGTTGACGTCAGGCCTGAAGTGTCCTTCAGAGGGGAGGTTTGACTCAGACTGAAATGCATCAAAACTGCATGGAACTACAACTTTCACCTTGCTTCCTAAGTTTGCTTTGGTCAGAGCTGCTTGGATTTGGGTGGCTGCTCCAAGGACAAATGGATAGAACTGATCTCCATGACTCGAGAGGAATGGATCATCCCCCACAGCAATGTACCTGTCCATTATCTGGTCAACAGTGATTATGAGGATGAAGAGAAAGGCATACATCATTATATCTATTTTGCTTTCAAAACAACTAACAATCTAGTAAAACAATTAATTTTGCAAGTTAAGTTGACAGTGTCAAGCCCTGCCATGCTGCATGGAGGCCACCAACAAAGGGAGAAACAAATTTTTTCCCAATGCATCCCTTTCACTCTTTTTCTTTTCAACTCAGAAATCTCTTGCACTCTGACAAGAAAAAACAGCTCACAGGAAAATTACTTGGAGTGACCATCCATAGATTCCAACCTCAATACATTGAGCAACCCAAATGGAAATCCTCATGTATGAAAGGTAATTACAAAAGCAAATCAACTGCTTCATTAACAAGTTTTCCAGAAATTGATTGTCATGACTGATTGGCTCAGCTGCTCAACAATAATAAAAAATTTGAAGGGTATTGTGGCTCAGCAAAACAATGTGTTGCCAGAAAATGTGGACCATTACATGCATTAATCAAAAATTTGATTTCTCTCTATACCAGTTACTTTCCTCCCTAAGTTGCAACTCATTCAACCAATTAGACATCATCACAATGCATTCAGAGTTATTGGCTTCAATATAGGCTAACATTGTCAACAGCATGAGAAGGTAACCCACTTCCAAGCTACATATTGATCCTTTGAGGAACATTACTTTCTTGCAAGACTACTTTTATTTTTTGGGGGGAATCCAGGACTCAACATCTTGTGTTCTTTGGCCTCATGCTGTTCGAAGGGTATTGTACTACTTTTGATACATAACAGAGTGTCTCATCATGTCCAGATGAATGTCTAACGACATTGTGGAGCAATATGACATTTTACCTTAACAGGTTTCAGCAAAATCAATCCACAGCCGTATAAATGGGCCTATGTTGGCTATTTACTAATACATAAAGCACTTTGGTCAATTAAGGTAGAAAAATCCCGTCTCTTCAAATCCTCGGGCATTTGTAGAAGTACCCTTTAGCAAATTATTTGCCAGACAGTCTTTCCAGGCATATTATATAGCATCTGGGCCACGCATCTGCCTTAATTAAGACTGAAAAAAAAAACAATCTTTATCTCGCGTCAATGACCCCAAATAGAAAAGCTTCCTTTTTAAGGTATGTCCTCTTGGATGTCTATACTATACAGCACGAAATAGAAAAATAACAATGTACCCAACTGAGAGAAATGTGAAGTATGAGAAAAGCGCATGCATCATTCCAACGCACAGCTAACAACAGCAGCAGCAGCAGCAGAATCGGCGAAAAATCGAAACATTAAACGCAGAGAGCACGCAAATAAGTACAGAAAGGAATCGAAGCTCGTACTCGATCCGAACGCGGGGGCCGCCGGCGGGGAAGTAGCGAGTGACGTTGTCGTGGACCCAGCTCTCGGCCGCTTTCCTGGAGGAGTTCAAGGTCCGGAGCATGAGGTTGGGGACGCCGACGGTGACGGCGATGCCGGAGCCGGAGAGCGACAGGAGGACGTCGGGGTCGGCGTCGGAGAGCCTGACGCGGGAGACGTTGTTGGACCTGAGGAGCTCCACCACCTTGGGCGGCGGCAGGGGGTGGGACGACGACGACGCCGCCCCCCAGTTGACGCCGACGGCCCCGGCCCGGGGCCACCCGGCGATCCCGACGAGGGACGCCACCGCGAGGAGGCGGAGACGGAGGAGGAGCGGACGAGGGGTGCTGGGAGGCATCGTTGGGGGGAGGAGCGAGGCTCTTGAAATGGCGACGGCGGTGGTGCGAGACAGTGAGCTCAAAAATGGAATGAACAGAAGAGAGAGAGAGAGAGAGAGAGAGAGAGAGAGGAAGAGCGACAGTGTCCTTGGTTTCTTCATTCGCTTCGGGGAATTTATGTTTGAACCATGTTTCAACAAGTGACGCGTGATGACTGTCGGAAAAATTACTCAAAAAAACCCTCGACTTATTATATTTGTATTAATTCAATTCTGAATTTTTAAATTATATCAGTTTAATTTTAGATCATTTGACGATTTGTTATTATAGTTCTTTCGATCAATTTTGATCCAAAAATGCTAATGTCACAATCCAATTAACACCGACTGTGTTTTATATGGTGTGACTGACTTTAATATTGACAATTATTTAAGTTTTTTTAGGATTTTTTCCTTTTTTCTCTTTTTTTTTCTATTTTTGTCTTTTCCTTTTAATTTGGCCAATGGCCGGTCACAAACGATGGTCGCATATTGGCCATGACGGATGGTCGGCAAGGGTTAGGCAAGGATTGCCCTTTGCAACAAAGAAAAAAAAATTAAAAATTAACTCAAAAAAATTTTGTGAAAATTGTTCAAGGTAATACTAATGGTGCAACGTAGAATGACCAACGTCCACATCAATAATTCCCGATTAAAATTGACTGAATGAACTACAATGAAAATTATCAAAAGATTTAAGACTCATCGACTAAATTTAGTACTCTTTTCATAATTTTTCCCGATATTGTCATTAACATTAAGAGAATACTGGCTTTTTAATAAGGTGCTCCTTTAAATAGTACAAGAACAACTCGATTTCTTGTGATATTGAATTCAAATCTTATTAAAAACACTTCATCAAAAAAAAAAAGTGTATTTTGAATACGTCATATTGAAGTGGGAGTGTCTCTTAAGATCGCCCGAGAGCATGAACTTTTCGAGATGTGTAGAAAGCTGGTCGAGACGCGGCATGATCGCTAAACGAAATAGCAAACCCGGTTGTTTTATTTCTTAATGATGATGTGTTACATTATATGGTATACAAGGTTTGTTCAGTGAAAAGGCTTTTGATGTATCTAACACTACTCTTTCTCAGTGTAAGATTGCAAAAAAACACGCAATGGTATTGAGATTTTGATTGATGTACTCATGTAAGTATATTTGAGTATTGTGTTAAATATATAGATCTATTTGTATCAACAAAGGTTATTCCAATATTTCATCTAGAGAGATACATTCAATTATTTCTACCTAATTAGGTGAAGTTATTTTACTTCATTGATCTGACTTCAATACCTTTCTAGCTCTGACATATGCATTATCTATTTGTCGAATGTCTATCTCATGAATAAGCACCACGTACATATGCCTTAATGTATCTGGTCACTAGACACCATGTGAGGATTTGTGTTTTGAAAAAGATTAAGCATAAACAAATGGATTTAGGTGCTGTTTGCTATTGATATCCTGGCGAGCAGACATGCCTACCTCCACATCCTTCATCTCAAAGAATGGCAGTCAAATGCCTCACCCACTTGAAGATTCAATGCTGTATCCCCCGGAGCCAGCAGAAATAACCCAGAATTGAGAGTTGGAGAAAGCAGAGGGCGGAAACTGGAGGCAACACAGAGCAACCTGCTTACACAGGAGGAGGCTGCCATTCTTGCAAGTTTTTAGAAATGCTGAGAAAGACAGCTTGTTATGGCTTGGTGACAGAAGTGGGCAGGTGCCTGTTAGAAGTGCTTATCATTTCTTAAGGGAAAAGGAGAGGAAAGTTGTTTCCTTTCAGCCTTCAAGTTCCAACCAGATTGAGAAGGTTAGTATGGAAGGGTACTTGGAACATCAAATGCATTCAAAAAGTAAAACACTTCTTGCAGAGATTGTGTTCTAATGTTCTTGCCTCCATGGAGAAACTTGTTTAGAAGAGCAGAAGCAGCAGCTATTGACAAAGACTGCATTTTTTTAGCTGGCATTTCTGGAAAGCTGGTTGCTCTGTCATTTTTAGGAATTGTATGCCCAACCCTAATGAATATTTAGAAGAAAGCCCAGATAGCTTGGAAGGAGTTTGTGAGGTTGCAGGAAAAGAGAGTGGACCTCAGACAGATAAGACATACGGATCTGAGGCAGAATACAGGCTGGAACCTGGTGTGGTACTAAAAATGACGATAGGATTGACTGATGGAGCTGGAAGATTGGTCCATACAAATGAAAGAGAAGTGGCTGAAATGTTGGCAAATACAGGATGGACTAAAAGCTGGCAGAGGAGAAAGGTAGGCAAAGCATCAATGTAGAGACATATTCACTGAATATTTCCAACGCAACGAAAGAGAGAGAGCCAGAGAACTGGAAAAAAACCGAGGACTTGGCATGAGTTATTACCCAAGAAATGATGGCTATTGGCAAGTGTTGGATGAAATTTAGGTAGACACACCGTTAAATGACATTGGGATATATCCTCTTGAATGTTTTTGCAAAAAAAAATAATAAATTTTTGGTAAAAAGACACTTGTTAAAAATGTTGAAATATGATGGAATTTAGATAGACACACACAACGCTAAATGATGGTGAGATGTATCTTCTTTGTTTTTTTGCAGTCAAAATAATAAATTCTTGATAAAAAGGCACTTGTTAAAGATGTTTAAATAGGAAACATTCAAAATTTAAAAAATCAATTGATTGCACGTCTCACGAAAACAGCAGGCCCACTCAAAATTACGACGTTTCCTTATTTGATTGATTGACAAGTCGCCTTGGCATCATTCTCTTGCGCCGTTGGGTTGGATTCGCGACTAAAATTAATGAATCTAATTCCTAGACGCGGCACGCGAGTTTGCCGCTTGAAACGAGAGGAGGGCGATAAAACCGGAGGAGATGGAGGAAATGGTAAAGTCATGCGTGGGTGTGGGTCAGCTCTGGGAATGCTAGAAAGCCAAATCGCCAATCCGTGCGCAGAAGCGAAAATGCTCCTCGTTGGCCATGGGAGTGTCCTACAGGCCCCATCCTCGAAGACCCTCCAAGCTCCTCCCTTGCCTCATCGCCGTCTCCCTCTTCTCCGTCTCCGCCCTTCTCCTCTACAAGGTCTGCCTGTCTCTGTCTCTGTCTCTGTCTGGATCTGCATCAACGCATAATTGTGTGTTCCTGCGGTCATGTTGTCGTGGCGCTTGATTTTGGAATCTGGGTTCTTTTGCCTCTGCCTGGATAGGCGCTCCATAGTCTCTTTACGTTGTTTTGCTTCGCTCTTCCCCCATCTTGGATTCACTGCGGCATTTCGTCGAACAGGTGGATGACTTCGCGTCGCGGACGAAGACGGTCGTCGGCCACAACTTGGACCCCACTCCCTGGCACCTGTTCCCTCCCAAGACATTCAATGAGAAAACCCGGTATGCCCGCGCCTCCAAGATCATCCAGTGCTCTTACCTTACCTGCCCCTATGCCACCGAGTCGATCCGGGGACAGGATCGGTCGCGATCCCGGTCTGCCCGAGCCTGCCCGGCATTCTTCGCCTGGATTCGCCGTGATCTCGAGCCCTGGGTGCGGACCGGGATATCGTCAGCTCATTTGATGGAAGCAAAGAGGTTCGCAGCGTTTCGGGTGGTCATATTCGAGGGGAAGCTATATGTGGATTTCTATTATGCTTGTGTGCAGAGTCGGGCGATGTTCACGATTTGGGGACTGCTGCAGCTTCTCAGGAGGTATCCTGGGATGGTGCCTGATGTTGAATTGATGTTTGATTGCATGGACAAGCCCAGTATTAACAGGACTGAGCATGCCTCCATGCCTTTGCCATTGTTTCGATATTGCACCACGCCAGGGCATTTCGATATTCCTTTTCCAGATTGGTCTTTCTGGGGATGGTAAGAATCAACTGGACCTTTCAACGGTCTTAGTCTTTCCAATCAAATCTGGGTGCCTGCTCTTTCTTACTCGGCAAGAATATGCTATTTTACATGTTTTCTTAAGAGTTAATGCGTGGTTGATTCTCGTTGTTTGTTCTACTGTCTGTTTTAGTTTTTATTAATGATCTCTAGGGTCACATTGGAACTTGTTCGATTCCTGTGCCTGGTTAACTTTGTTGTGGTATGATCTATTGGCACCATGAAGAACCATCATAACTGCTGATAAGTCGAAATATAGAGGAACCTCTGTCTTCCTGAGTCCCAAATGCATTCAAGTAGGCTAGTTCAGGTGAACTGTTGCCTGATTCGCTCATAATTACTTTTACAGGCCAGAGACAAACTTGAAGCCTTGGGATGAGGAGTTTAGAGACATTAAACAAGGCTCTCAAGCTCTCAGGTGGTCAAAGAAATCCCCCTATGCTTACTGGAAAGGAAACCCTGATGTGGAATCTCCTGTGCGAACAGAGTTACTGAAATGCAATCATTCCAGGATGTGGAAGGCACAAGTGATGCGTCAGGTGAGTCCAAAGAGCTTCATAGACTTCCATGTCACTCAAAACCCATATGCAGTTGTGAAGTCATGGCTTTGTTTCTGAATGTCACTTTGTCGAATGCCTCATAGGATTGGGCAGAAGAAGCAAGAGCAGGGTATGAGCAGTCGAAACTATCAAACCAGTGCAACCATCGGTGAGTTTTTATGAGATGCTGTAGATTTCTGAAAAGAAGAATATATGTGCAATGTTATCGCACAATCTTACCTTCCTGCTTTTTATCTACAAGTTTAAATGGTTGACAACCAAATGTAGTATTCATATACTGGTCGAGTAAGAATTTCTGCTTCTCATTCAAAATTACGATGTCTTCTAGTATTAGAATAATGCAACACGAAGGAAAGTTTCTAGATCTACTAGTGAAACTTTTGAGAGCTCAAGAAGGGTCTCATTGTTGGACAATTGCAATTACTTGTGTGTAATCGATGATCCCCTTAAATTGAAATTATCCATCCCCGACCTTTTCTACTCTCTGAGTCATGTCTTTGTATTCTCACAGGTACAAAATATATGCCGAAGGTTATGCTTGGTCCGTGAGCTTGAAGTACATAATATCATGTGGTTCTCCTGCCCTAATCATATCACCTGAGTACGAAGATTTTTTCAGCCGGGGTCTGTTTCCCATGAGAAACTATTGGCCCATCTC
Source organism: Eucalyptus guilfoylei (assembly GCA_016097605.1). Taxonomy (NCBI): domain Eukaryota; kingdom Viridiplantae; phylum Streptophyta; class Magnoliopsida; order Myrtales; family Myrtaceae; genus Eucalyptus; species Eucalyptus guilfoylei. The sequence continues at coordinate 25,160,279 of CM027869.1, forward strand.
TTCTACTAATTTATGTCCCTCCATCAAATATGCTGTAAACTGGGGAAATGCAAACCCGTCAGAGGTATGAGTTACTACTTTGACTTGCTTATTTTTTCTCAAACTGATCTTGGTTTTTCTGCCTCTATTGATCACAGTGAGTAAACCTTTTTGTGCATTGTATGAATTTATACTTCTTAAGGACCTCTAAAAGATTCTACTAACATTGTGCCAGGAGTAGTCTAGTCAATTCTAAATTTTTAATGTTTCTGAAGTATTTGGTAGTTGGGTGATCCCATACACAAATTTCTCCAGCATGAAGCCTTGATTGAGAATATCGATTATGAAGTCATCAACTTCTTTTATTTTCCATGGACTTAATAGTGGGAGCTTAGCCTCATCTGATGCATTTCAGTTCAATTGCACTAGTATCAGTAATCATGATGCCGGGTAGCATTAAAAGAAGTTCTGTTCAGCAGCTCATAATTAAGTGGAGTCAACCTCCATTCTTAAATTTAAGATGTAGCCAGAGGTGGTCTTTCTTGATTTACGAAATTTTCCTCAGGACTTCTCATAACCTTGCAAAACTGTTCGTTAAACATTCTTATAATGGGTATTACCCTTTTTCACCCCGTTTTTTTTTGGTCAAGAAAATGTGCAGAAGTTGCTGTTTCTTGTCCTCATGCTGCAGCAGGGATAGCTCATGTTTTTTTCGATCACTTTTTTTTTTTGCTTTAGTGGAATGCCTTTTCTATTCATCAAATTTCTTTTCCTTTGAAACTTCATTATTAAATCTTTTGAGACTGGTTTTGTGCCTGCCTACGGTCTCAACTTCTATGAGATATATAAAATCTAGGTGCTATGAGACAATAAGCCACCTAAGTATATATGCCAACCTAACGAGAAAGAAAAAAGGAGAAAGATTACGGAAATTTATCCTAATTATGCATCTTGAGACAACATGAGGCATTCATATATGCTTCTTTCTTCAAATCTTGAAATTTAGGCTGAGGCGATTGGAAAAAGAGGACAAGATTTCATGGAAGATTTGAGCATGGACAGGATTTATGATTACATGTATCATCTCATTATGGAGTACTCAAAGCTGCAAAATTTTATGCCAATTCCCTCTTCTTCTGCTCGGGAAGTTTGTGTGGACTCCTTACTTTGTTTTGCCGACCCTAAGCAGAGGCAATTTCTGGAAAGATCAACTGTTTTTGCTTCTGAGGAAGCACCATGCACCTTTAAGGCAGCCCGTGATATTACGGTCACAAGCTGGATTAAGCAGAAAGAGAAAGCAATACAAGATGTGAGAAAGAAGGAAATGTTAAGTGCAGAGAGACAGTGAGATTAGGACTCGAACTTCTTCTTCTTCTTTCATGCAGACAGATCAATTTGTATAATTCTCAAGGTGACATAGATGAAATGGATGAACGTGTATTTAGAGCATAGATTCGTCAAAGCTAGTCATTCATGTTGTAAGACACTCGCATTGACAATACGTTTGTCCATGGAATGCCATTATCCCCAATTCCTATGTTGATGTTCATTATCATTTTCGGACTTTAGCAACTAGAGGTGACTCTTGACAGCCTTGGTTTAAGAAGAAAGTTATGAATCTGAGACGCAGAGGAGATGATTTCAGAGGAAGTAGAGACTAGAAAATCAAGTGCCTTACTGATGCGTTTCAACAAGTATTAAGAGGATATAGGTGTAAAATAGACCAAAGAACATCAAGTAGATCCCAATAGCTAGTGTGCGTGGATATGGTCTCTTCTCAAATATTTTTCTTCTTAAAGGATGTATGGCACAAAGGCCATAGCAAATTGTCCTTAGGGTTAACAATTTTCAACTCGATGAAATTTACAGACCATGTAGAAGAACTTTGATTCCCACACCGTCAAGTGTAGAAAGTAAATATTCTAAAGTTTTAACATACAGAGGGAGAAGAGAAACTAACAAGTCCTAATTTATTTATTTACGACCGCGCAACAACTATTAATTAATAGTCATAAATATATTTCAACACAGTCCCTCTCAAGAGCATCTAGCTTGCATATACAGATACAACTTTCATGTGTAAGCCGAACATTCCACTAGATGATGGATGTGGATAAATCGAACAGGATTTAAGACAACAAAAGTTGTGCAAGTCGGACCTTACACAACACATGAACACTGAATTTGACGGAAATGCTGGAGTAACAAAACATGACTTGACACCTCTAACACAACACCAATTAAGACCTGTGAGGACTCGACTTTGTGAATTGCGGCAAACTTAACTGCATCATTCCATGCCACTCGACCCTGGCAGATCGATGATGGTGTACTTGACTCCGGTGCTCACAGTTGCTTGGCAACTTGATCGCGACTTCAGTCGTTGACAACACTCGCAAATGAAGATGAGTCTCACATCGCATGACATTCGCAATGGAGGTAAGAGGACCAGAATTGGCAAGTTTTATGAAGACGACTTCTGGACAGGAAAATAGACTCGGAGTAAACAAAGCTGACTCGAAACCTTCTTACTTTTTAACTTTTTTACCCCTTTTATTGATTTAGAAAAAGACACAAAGCTGACTCGAAACCTTCTTACTTTTTAACTTTTTTACCCCTTTTATTGATTTAGAAAAAGACACAAAGCAAATTAACGTATGACCAAAGCAGATGTCTGGATATCCTAATTAGTGCTCTGATATAAGCAAATCTCTCCTCCCAATCTCTTATGTCTTCGGTTTTATATCTTCCTCGATGTATGTTCTATCTTAATCTCTATAGTAGTTAGTAAACGGTCATAAATAAGAAAATTAAGGTTTTATGGCAATCTCTCATGCTTTATAAATAGAGACGTCTGTGCATCGAGGGAACATGTAGCAATTTAAGTATTTTTTTCTCTTCCTCTCTCTTGAACATCCTAAAATATTTAAATGGTATCAGAGCCATCAAGAGAATGACCCAAACCAAAAACTTCAATTTCCTTATTTATGACCACTTACTAACTACCGCATGATATTCATGTATATACTTCAACGTAGGCGATTCCACGGTTGGGCCATTTGGTTCTGCAACACTGATGCCAAATTGATAGACTATGGTTGTGTGTTTTACTGAAAAAAATTCTTTGATGGAAACCTTTTTAATTCATCTAGTAGTTTGGGAAAGTTAGTTTCCTTCTTACCTTGAAGTTGTTTTCCCCCAATCTAAACTTATTATTTTCATTCTATGGAAAAATTTTCCGTAAATCAATTAGCTTTCCATTGTCCAAACAGTGGAAAGTCAAGAAACAAATCTCCGGAAATAGTCTTCCTCCAAGCAAACGGATCCTAAGTATGGTCAGAAGCAAGTAATGTCACTCCAATAGGGAGGAGTTGATGACCCTCAAATATTTCGGGTTGAAACATGTTAGTTGCATAAGCATCTAAAACAACTGTAGTTAGTGAGCTACAGAATTTGGAATTGAGGCCCCAGGCCACAAGTGGATGCTGAGTAGCTTATGTTTCGTTGGGACTCTGAAACCAACCTTCTGCAATTGCAGGGAGCAGACAATAGGCGTCCCAAATAGTTATTGGCCATGCAAGGTTTCTAATGCACCTAATAACAGAAAGTGATATCAATGCGCGTTGCCTTCACTTTGAAGCATCGAAGGTACGGGGATTTCGAGATCATGTTGGCCCACCTGTCTCCCCACTTTCCCTCTTTCACTTTAAGAATATCTCGAGCAAATGTTTTGTTCTAAACTCAGGGAATCACTTTGTTTCTTAGAATTCCCTTTTACTGCAAGTTGTTGGGTATTTGGATTCCAAGGGTTTGTCTGCTTCCCATCAATGTAAGGGAACGTATTGATACCTTGCTTGGACAGCATTCTGCTGAGCAAGATATAAGGCTCTTGCACGGACACACTCTGGCTTTGCGTCTCTCAGGGATAGGTGGACTACATTTCATCCGCAATGCGGTCGTGGTCGCAGCCAGGAATTTCAAGAGACGCAAGACAGCCTTTCCGTTTCAAGATCTGTTGTTGTAGAAGAAACTTCAATTTCAGGGAGGTCAGAGTTCCCAGTGATGTCCAGCTACTGTTTGAGCAGTACTCCGAAAATGGCACAATGACCATCGGGCACTTACGGAGATTTCTGGTTGAATACCAAAAGTTAAAGGATGCAACCAGAGAGGATGCAATGTCAATCTTACACAGCCTTAGGCATCGTATCATGTATAGGAAGGAACTGAATCTTGACCACTTCTTGCGGTATCTCCTCAGTGATCATAACCCTCCGATCGCGCCACCACTTGGGGTAATTAGTCATTATATATGTATTTTGTCTTCAGCTTTGTCAGACAAGAAAGATACTGGGCTGGCCTCTGACCATTCAATTGCTCTTTTCAAGTTTGAATGTAATCTTGGCTAAAGCATTGGATTGGCCTTTTCACACCTCGTCCAGATAGCGCATGTGACATTTCTTTGTATTTCAGGTGCACCATGACACAAATGCTCCCCTTGCTCATTACTATATGTTTACAGGCCACAACTCCTACTTAACTGGGAATCAGCTAAGCAGTGACAGCAGCTCTGAACCGATCGCGAAAGCTCTAAGGAAAGGTGTAAGAGTAATCGAATTGGATCTGTGGCCAAATTCCAGAGGAAACAAAGTAAAAGTCTGTCATGGAGGGTATGACCAATTAACTCAAAGCATTGTTCTTTTCTTTATCTACTTCTCCAACCATCCGTAGACTTGTCACCCAAAATTCTCGTTGAGAACTTTTTGCCACCTCCCTAACCTACTAATGTTTGACAAATTATAATGTGTATCGATTATCATGGGCATCAGTATTTTCATTCCAAGATTCATGATCACATAGTAAAACATTTGACGTATATTTTGATGTGCTGCTGTAGTTTATGATCAAGTATCTGCTCGATCTCATATCTGCTGGCAAGTATCTAGTAATCAGTCATTGTGTCAAATTCAAATTCCTTCTTAGTTTTTTAGTACAAATTTGCTTTTGTATCTTTGACTACTAATAGTTTCTGTTGTAGCATGATCTAGATATATCATGTGGTTTCATAATCCTCAAAACGAATGGCCTCCCTATAGTTGCAAATTTGCTACTGCTGACTGCATATTCAAAATATTTCAGTTGCTTGGTCCAAAAATCTGTGTATTTTCAAATTGGTTCAGGCAAGAAAGTTAAACAGACTTGTCAATTATCACAACATGAGTCTCTTTACCTTTTTAGTATGCATATACACATGTAGCATCTGATTGATTTCCTGTGTCCTATGCAGTACACTCACTTCTCCGGTCAATCTCAACAAATGTCTAAGTGCCACCAGGGATCATGCTTTTCTTGCATCTGAGTTCCCCGTCGTGATAACCTTTGAAGACCATCTAACTCCACGTCTTCAAGCTAAGGTGGCCAAGGTACTTTAGAAAAGGGAAAGTATACTATTTGATCTCTCTCTTTTTTTTTTCTTTTTTTTTTAATGCATATTCACCAGGCTCCTTTTTTCCAGATCGTCACGAAGACCTTTGAATCAAAGCTGCATCGACCATATACAGACCAACTAGCAGAATTCCCATCGCCAGAATCACTGAAAAGGAAGATCCTGATTTCAACAAAACCTCCGAAAGAGTACCTTGAACGTCAGAGCAGCATGGAAAAAGAATACAACAGCGCGCAGGTGAAACAAAATCTGCAGTACTTATGTCTTGTAGGGAACTTTTGCACCTAGAATAAATTCAGAGTTCTAATTACCGTTCACCAGTCTGAGGAACTTTCAGACAAAGACAGTAGCAACCAGGATGAAGAAGAGAAGAATGTAATCCCCGAGTACAGGCATCTCATTGCCATCCACGCCGGAAAGCCAAAGGGCAGACTCATGAATAGTTTAAGGATTGATATGAGTAAAGTTCGACGCCTTAGCTTGAGCGAACAAGAGCTTGAGGAGATATCAAAGGAGAATGGACAAGATCTTGTGAGGTAAGCATGCAACATGGTTAAGCCTTTGTCCTTCCTTGCCCGCAAAATTTAATGCTTTTGCTTCCAGGTTCACTCAAAAGAATCTGTTGAGGATATACCCTAAGGGTACTCGTTTCGATTCGTCCAATTATGATCCTCTGCTAGGGTGGATGCATGGAGCTCAAATGGTTGCATTTAACATGCAGGTTTTGTTTTCCTGACCTGGCTTAGCTTAATTGGAATTGTCATCGATTTTTTCCATTCTCTATTCATCTACTGGTGCTGCTTGATGTTTATATGTTTTTTGACGTGCTCTTTTCATGTAGCCTTGCCTTTCCTTTTCTTTTTCGGTCGAAATGGCACCCTGGAGATGTTTGTTGGAACGAGTTTTAAAGCAACTGTGTTTGAGATCAGCTTATATAATCCATTCAATTTTGTTTCCCATCGAAGGGATACGGGAAGTATCTGTGGATTATGGAAGGAATGTTCAAAGCCAATGGTCGGTGCGGTTACATCAAAAAACCGGATTTTCTATTGGATAATGACCATATTTTCGATCCTGCAAAGCCATTACCGGTCAAGACGAACTTGAAGGTATGTAGTCCTATTGTGCAAAATGGGTTTTTCTACATCTGCACCAACAAACATTATATCTGAAAAAGGTCATGCCTGTGGTTGAAAAAAACAGGTGACTGTGTACTTGGGAGAAGGGTGGCATTTGGATTTCAAAGCAACTCAGTTCGATCAATTTTCACTGCCTGATTTCTTCGTGAGGGTAAGTAGAACAGAGATTCGATTCGTTCAGCTCACAGCCGACACTTCATGACAACGAGGAACGTGCGTGCTTACTTTGTTCAACTTCTGGAAATGCATTGCTAGGTTGGAATTGCAGGAGTTCCTGATGATACAGTCATGAAGAGGACCGAAGCAATGGAGGATGACTGGACACCGGTGTGGAATGAGGAGTTCGAGTTCCCGCTCAGGGTTCCCGAGCTGGCCATCCTCAGGATCGAGGTCCTAGAGTACGACACGACCAGACACCACGACTTCGGCGGTCAGACGTGCTTGCCTGTGTCGGAGTTGAGAGCAGGGATTAGAGCAGTTCCTTTGCACAACCGTAAGGGGAAAAGATACCGATCCGTTAAGCTGCTTATGCAATTCGAATTCGAGGAACCTTATTCTGAAACGGAAAATGACGGTTGATCAGACGTTCTTGTTGGTAACTGTTCACCAGGGAAAGGCTCCCTTGACAAATATCTTTCACTGAAGGGGCAAAGGTTCAACTTTGTTATTTAAAATGGGTTTTGCGTCATTTCGGAAAGGAAGCAACTTGTCTCTAAAACATGGGCAAATGAAATACAAGAAAACATGAGAAAATTAAATATGCAATTGAATGAAAAAAATGCAATAAATGAAAAGATAACTAGTTGAATATGTCTTCGATTGTTGATTTTGGCAAAAGATCCTTTACACGAACGCCTTTTTGGCAATTTATAGTGAGATTCTATGAGTAACTGCTCTTCAACGGTTACCACTTTGATTTCGAATTATTTCAGAAGCTTTGGCTCCATAGCAATAACCACTCCGCTTATCTGCTTTCTCATCGGTGCCGATTCCCCGTAACTGTTTTTATTCTTATCTTGTTCCTCCCGACTAGTTTTCTAATGTCACACCCTTCAAAACTATAGTTGCCGATTGCTATCTTTTCGGGCCATTGCCTATGAGTTCTCACACATTGGCTTGATTACTCCTGTTCACTTTCGAAGCCCAATAGGCCAATTTTATGCCCCTTCCAACATGGAAGTAGGGGGAGGTGGGCGTTCGAATCCCCACCTTCTCAGGGGGTTGAGGTGGGGATGATTTAGTTTCAAGCGTGGGTTTCGACTCTCACGCCCTACAAGGAGGCAAGGCAAAAGTCTGAGAGTGAAAGTGAAAGTGAGAGTTAGAGCAGGAGTAGAGTATGACCGACAAAAGAAAAAGATTAAAAGATAATTTAATTCTTTTAAATCGTCTTAATGACTGTACTAGCTAACCTTATCATCTTGATATTTGCAAAACATCGTTTCGGCTTCTAATTTTCCACACACAATTTGGTGCCTTTAGGGTTCTGAACCCATATCCTTTTCAAATCGCTCACTACACCTTTTCCTTTATAAACACATAGCTTTTGACTTTTAGCCTTGTCACTTTTGACGCCATTGAAGCTTGCTTTCAAGGTTCGACTTTTATCATGCTCCTTTGTCGCCTTCATCTTTTCTTGGTCCCCTCTTGATCCTATTATGTTTCGATGATATGATCCCGACACTTTCTTTGCCTGCCTTGATCAACTCAAGTCACTGGAGTATGCCGACAACGTCTACTTGTCGCCTCCAAACTATCCAGAAGAGAATACTGGTACCTCATTCTTTCTCTTTTGAATGTTTTCTGAATGTTTCCCTTAGCAGGTAAAAGAATCCTTGTCACGCCCCGAACCCCAAGCGCATGCCCATCCCTCTTTGGTCGATAATATTTTGTGACTTCCCGAGTCGCCGACTCATTGATTTTTAAGCACATGTGAAAGCGAAAATAAATCCCCCGACAATAATCATCTTGGGATAGAAAAGCAAGACATCAATTCACAAAAGCACACTTTTATAAACAACGAGATTCAAGTACAAAACAAGTCTAGTCGAAAGCCTATAAAAAGGTCGACTCTCGGAAGAGGCTGTCCTATGGCATACTAATAGGACACATCCGTCGATCCTCCGTACTCCTCCTCCTCAGACTTCAAGGCCTTGGTCCTCCACGACCACCTTCGAAGGACCTGAAAATGGTTATTCAATAACCAGTGAGATAATGTATCAGCAAGTCCATGCTCTAAACCCCGATTAGGAGGGTAATACGCCCAGAGGCGCTCTAACCACACAATCATGCATTTGGCATAGAGGACTTACCTTACCTCAGTTCCATCCTGGAAGTTAGCACATTTCATATACACCAAGAATAAAATTGATGCACACAACAATTGAAACGCTTTACTCGACTCAATAAATCACAGAAGTCCTAATTATAGGGCCAAATCGTTATGACACGTCTCATTCCATGTCACACAATTTTATCCCATAATCCGGCGCATCTACTCTACTCAACATGCGTTCCAATTGATAATTACGCCCACTCGAGGGTACGGCCTACTTGAAGTTCAGCGGTCTACTGGCGTAGCCAGGCATCGTCTCACCCCATTGAGCACGGTTACGTCTCTCAGACGACTTTCCCGAAAGAGTATAGGTTCAGAATCTACTGTAACCCAAATCCCACCAAGTGGGTATCCCATATAGGGTAACGTCCATCCGATACAGTTCGGGGACGGGTTCTCTTAATCAGCACACGACCATTCAATTTCAACCTAGGGCACTGTGTATTGCATTCAAATGCCTCCATTAAAATGGTGATCCTGGCATGTTTTCTTCGTTATTAAAAACATCTCGAAAATAGTCGTGTGTGGATACACTGTCAATTCGAACCAGAAGACTAATACCTATCTTTTTCAAACCCTACTATTTGATATAGTACTTAAAATCCATTTTCGGCGTTAAAACCCGACACCCGGGATTTTCTTGAATAAATAACAAATTTTATAAATTTTTGGAATAAATGTCCAAAAATCCAATCAATACTCAATTTTCACAATTTAACAATCAATTGCAAAAATTAACCACATCATTGAAATCAGCACGAAATTCCGGTCACCGACTATCCCACCTAATTTCCGAAAAATATTTAATAATTAAATAATTACTGAAATTAAATAAATAAATTAATTAAATACTAAAAATGCTAAATCATACTAGATAATTCTAATCTAACCACCTGTTCAACTAACTAAATTATCCTAACCATTCTAACTAAAAACTACCTAACGGCTAATTAAATTTAAGCTCTAACCACCTAATTAAATAATTTAACTAACCTAATTTAACTAACTAAACTAATAATTAAACTAATTACACTTAAATAAATCTAAATACCCCTTAGATGTCATTAGCCTACTAAGAAGAGTTTAGTGTATAAACTCACCGGTTTATCGCGGAAACCAGTTCACCGCGACGACGGCGCGACGGCGGCCGAAATCCAAATTTTCGGAGTCGTCAGCAGACTTAGACCAAGCCTAAACTTGGCCCAACAAATCTTAGCCCAAACTGAGATTTGTTATTGCGTTGGACTAGGCTCGTTGCAGACGCTGGGCTTCAGAAAAAGGCGTGGGCTTACTGCTGAAAATGACAATTGGTTGGACTTCAAAGTTGGACTGGACTGAAGATTTTCGTTGGGCTGAATTGCATCTTGTTTGGGCTTGAAAACTGGACTAAAGATGGCTCATGAGTAAGTGGGCTCCTACTGGAGGTGGGCTCGGTCCAGCTGGCGTGAGCGAAGGAAAGCAGATGGGAGCTGCTGGGCTTCAGGCTTCACTGCTCGCGTCAATTGGGCTTTGCTGGTTGACCGTGAAGACGCGTGGAAGAAGCAATGTCTAGCTGGGGAAGATGCGGCACCGGATGGGTCTTCGGTGGATTGAAGTGTTGATCGAAGAACCAGCTATTGGCGAACGAAGGAGCAGACGAGCGTGAAGCTGGCAGCGTGAAAGGGGTAGAGGCGTGAGCTTTGGTGGTTGTGAGGGAGAGAGAGTGAGTGGAAGCGTCTGTGGCTTCACTCGGTGGGGGAGGAGACGTGGGCTTCACTAGCTGCTTGAGGAACAAACGGGCAACTGCAGGGTCAACAAAAGAGCTGGGTGGAGATGGCTGTTGACCGTGTGAGGTGTGCTGGCAAGCTGGGAGATCGTGAGGCGTGAGAGAGGGCAGAGAAACGTGGAGATGTGATTGTGGAGAGAAAAGAAAATTAAAGATGAAAGCAAAAGCAGGAATCAGTGAAGGAGAGTTGAGGCGTGCGAAGGAAGAGGTCAGCAGTGAAGTTTGTCCGAGAAGGCTTGAAGAGAGAGAGAGACCAAAAGTCCAAAATCTTAGCCAATGTCTTAAATGCTTGGTCCCCTTAGAGTCCTCATGCTTATCCCACTTGTCCAATAATCCTTTCCAAGCTTTATCTTCACAATTAATCCCATTTGATGCCCAAAATATACTCATTTTCCTAATCCCGAATTTACTCACATAGCTTCAATTTCCATCCAAATTCTTTAATTTGATGTCCAAATTTGATGTAGAGAAAGCCCACATAATTTCTACAAGTCCCCTTCGTCATATAGCTCAATTTGCAAGTCGAAAATCTCTTCAATTTGGCCAATCCGAAATTATGTTAATTTTCCGCGACATTTGAATCCATTTTCCGTAAAAATCTTGGAATCTCCGAAAAATTTTCGAAAAGTGAGCCGACGTTCCTAAAATAGATCGTGATATGACAGAACTTTCAATTTCTGAAATCAAGTTCAAATTCGTGGTTAATTTCAACCCGATGCGACTTTATTGTGACCTAGTCTATCAGGTAGTTTTTAGGAATTTTTGGTGCAATTGACCTGTGATCAATTTATCTCAAGTCACATAATGCATCTTCAACACATTGGTGACCCTCGGTTGTCGTGAAAATCTCGAGATTTCAAATACAGACACCGGGTACAAAATTGACAGAAAAATCGGTTTAGTGCCGATCGACGAGAATTTTACAATTATGTGGAATCACCCACGCACTAATCACATATCTCCATCAAATCGACATATTTCCGGTCTTTGATCGATTTTGACGGTGCCGTAATGACCCTTGCAGACCAACACGGTCGAACAGTAGACCCCTAGTCGAATTCTCAAGTCCATTGCATTTAGATTCCTTAATTGCTTCCCCAAATAGACCAGTTATCTCATGAGTGATAAGGTCAGAGAATAGCACTATCGGCGCGTCGACGAAAAGCCCGATTTATTTAATCAAAAACGAAATCTGAAAATTCAGGCTGTCACAACCATTTCCTTTCCAAAGGGATCATCTTTTGGAGTATGTCTTGAGTCCCTCTTCTCAAAAGTTTAGGGCTATCTATCCTTTTGATTGCGTCTTCTTTGAATGATATTTTAGACTCAAATATAATAAACACGAGGTATGGCATAAATACCTTCGACTGAAAGCTTAACCATAAACTTTTGGAGAGCCTTGCAAGTCTTTGGTCACCATCGGTCAACTCTTTCTTTCTTAGGTCTAGCCCAATGTCAATAACCCTCCTGGATGTGTATGCTATCACTGGCTTGAGTCCATATGGTGATTGTTAGGGAAATCCCTTATGATGTTTTGAAGATGATAAAATAAATCAAATGCTACTAACATGTTTAATGGTTGAGTAATAGACTATGCAAATGATAGAACATGTAAAGGATATTGTCAAAGTCTGAAGACTGCCAGAAGACTGAACGTAACACATGTCCAAAGTCTATTATGAAGATTTCCAGACTTCTATGTCAAAGTCCGAAGATTACCAGACTTTAGTGTCAAAGTCTGTTCTATATCAGAAGTCTGCCCACTTTGACAAATTCCAAACTTAATGAGAATGAAGAACCAGAAGATAGACTCTATGCTGAAGCTGAACTCATTCAGATTGTGTCCAGACCTTAAAGCTAAATCTGTTCAGAAGCAGAATATGTTCAGACTCAGATTGTAAAGTCTATTGCTCTCAGACTTTACATCCAGATTCGACAGAACGTAACACAAGCCCCAAACATATAACGGCTAGTGATCTGGTTTGGATTCTACATCAAGATTGATTTAATTGACTCAATATAATTGATTGACAATTAAATCTTGAAGACAAGAACTTTCTATACGAAGAAGCTCAACTTATGAAAACCAAGATTCTGTTTGTATGGGCAATCGAAATCAATTTGGGATTCTACTTTTGACACTCAACTTCTACCAAATCTTCTAGATACAAATCTGTCTAATGGGTAGATTAGAAGACGATCCTCTAAGATATTGCCCAACGGCTAGTTTGGAAGTGGAGGAGTATTTAAGAAGACCAAGGACCGATGAGCAAGTAAGAGACGGGGCGTAGAATTTATAATTCCAAAGTCTAAGCAACCTTCAATCATACACTTGTCGTTGGTGAGCTTAAACATTTGTGATCGTGAGAGAAATACCAAAAGAGTGACTTAGTGAGATAATGTGATCTACCTCTAAGTGTTTACACTCAAAGTTGTAATCTCTTGTTGATTGCATAGTGGAATCTAGCAAGAAGGCTGTTAGTATGGGAGAGTGGACGTAGGCTTGATCTAAGCCGAACCACTATAATCCTTGTGTTCTTATTCTCTTCCTTAACTCCTTTATTTTGCTCGAAGTTTATTTTATTCTGCATATATTTGCCAAGGTTTATTTTAAACACCTATTCACCCCCCTCTTGGTGTTCATACTAGCACTTTCAATTGGTATCAGAGTCAAGTGCTCGGTTTATAAAAGTGTTTTTACTTTTGAGCTAAAGATCTTCTATGGCTAGTATCTTGGCACCAGAACTTATGGAAGGGCAAAGCAATACAAGGCCACCATATTTTGATGAAAAGAAATACAACGTGTGGAACAACAAAATGAAAGCATTCCTAAGATCCAGAGATCTCTTGCAATGGGATGTTGTGAAAAAAGGAATCAATCCCACTGTTGCGTCTACATCAAATAAGAATGGCAAAGACAAAGAAACAAAACCCCCTACTCCTATGTCTCGGATGGAGATATCCAAAAGAGAAGCGCTAGATGCAAAAGTCATTTATTCTTTATATTGCGCCTTGTCTCCTGTTGAATATAATAGAATTTCTTCATGTGAAACAACAAAAGAAGTTTGGGATAGACTTCATGTTACATATGAAGAAATTGATCGTGTAAAAGAGACAAAACTAAACTTCCTGCTCGGCAAATATGAATCCTTCAAGATGAAGCAAGGAGAGTCGATTGGAGATATGTTCAGCCATTTTACAGAAATTGTAAATGGTTTAGCATATCAAGGTTAGCAAATTTATTCCCCAATGAAGGTCAACAAACTCTTGCAAGGTCTCTCAAAAGATTGGAATCATGTTAAGACCTCAATCCGAGAAACTTAGAGGATTATGCCACTCTCTGTTGATGAATTGATTGGCACTCTTCAATCCTATGAAGTGGAACAAATCAACGACGAAGATCCCGAAGGTAAGAAGTCCATCGCTTTAATATCTAACGTTGATTCTGATGATACAAACTTAGAAAATGACATGGACGACAAAAAACTTGCTTTTATGATCAAGAAATTCAAAAAGCTGAGTAGAAGAGGAAGGAAATTCAGTGGAAGAAAACAATACAAGCAGAATGGCCAGAAAAGAACCATGAAAGAAGATGACGAGTAAGGAAATATATGCTTGATGGCACATTCAGAATCAAAGTCTGACTCAGACACAGACTCAGAATCCGATGAGGAAATCGAGGTAAGCCATTCAAAAATTCCTATCAAAGTTTCAAAGTATATAAATGAGATATGCTTAAATCTCAAATCTTCTCTTAAAAGGATCTTCGAACTTAAAAAGGAGAATTCTTGGCTTAGGCAATAGGATTTTTCTCAAAAAGAAAATTTTGAAATTTTGCAAAAAGATTTTCTACAAACAAAAGAACGTCGAGATTTACTTGTCTAAGAAAATGATTCTTTAAAAAAGGAATTTTCAAATATTTCAACAAGATTTTCAAATGGTTCAAAAACATTAGAACATATCATTTCCATACAAGTAGCTTACTATAATAAGTCGGGACTTGGTTTCAATAAGAAAAGTAATTCTCTAATAGATTTTCCTAAAGTCAAGGAGAGACCCAGATAAAGACCTCCTAGACTTGCGTACAAGAAGCATTTTGAAAGGATTTTTACAAAACCTGTTGGTCGAAATGCCCTCAAGTGTTCAAATTGTGGAGACTCGAAACACCTTGAGAAAGAATGTTCTAAAGTTTGGAGACCTATTAAGAAAGATTGGGTAAAAACAACATACTCTACTAACTCTCATGGACCCAAGAAAATATGGATACCAAAGAAAGGATGAGCTGTTTTTGCAAAAAAAAAAAAAAATGGTAAGGAATGTATTTATTTGGGCACATAATTCTCATTATGCTTGTTATTCAATATATCCTTGGTTGATTGAGATTTTATAATGATCATATTTTGTTTTATTGAAGAAAGAATCGTGTGATTTATTTTTGTGATTCGTGAGTTGAGATTTGATATAATACGTGTGAATATTTTTTGATATTTTGCTTAGAGACAAATGAATTTATTTGGTTTGATTTTATGCTCTCAGATTTTATTATATTTTGCATATTAAAAATCTGTTTTACGTGATACTAATTTATTATGTAAAATGTTCTTTTTTAAATATTCAAGGATTTTATTCTCCCTGATTTTATTGTGCTTTGACTAAGTGAGAATTTCTTTTTCAAGATATTATTGTGCATAATATTCTTTCCTTAAATACTATGTTATGATAAGTTAGGAAAGAATATTTGATTATCTATGGAGATTTCATATTTTGCTCTAACAAAATAGAATGATCCAAATTGATGGATACCAAAAAGGAAATGAGTTGATTGCAGGAAATTCTATAAGGAAAGAATGATTGCGAATCTACGCAGATTTTGGTACAATCTGAAAAAATATCTCCTGCAAAGATTGGTAATAAATTTTTTTTATCAATGGTATATTTCAAACATATACCATGGGTAGGAGAATATTTTTTATCATCCCACCTTACAAATTTCTACGTGCATTTATCATAATTTTGGATGATTGTTTATTATATTACAAATATCTTTTGTCATAAATATAAGGCATTGCAAGTTTTTACTTGATTTGGCACGTGATAAAAATATCTACTTTTTTTTTTGCAAAATGCATCAATAATATATCTGAGATTTATGCTCAAGGAAATCCCTTTGATCTCGAAAGATATTATTGCATATTTATGGATATTCTTGCTATATTCTTAGAAGATATCTTATATCTAGCAAGTTTGATCCGCAAATCAAATGAAGATATTACGTGATTTTTTTTTGCATAGATTATTATCTATTATACAAGATTTTGCATGTGACAGAAAAATCTTCCATATAGATTTTGGAAAGCTAGATTTGAAAATCATGGAGATTCTATACTATCTTATGAAGGTTCAAAAATCCCCTTCCTTGTGCAAAGTTTTTGCAAATTGTTAAGGAAATCCCTAATATGTCGTACGAAAGGTTGAGTAGTTCTGAATTTTAATTTTATATATGCTATTCAATTTATTTATTTGAAAAAAGGGCATTATATATTATGTGGATATTATTACAACTTATTTGTGCAAAAAGTTCGTTAAGTTTATGCAGGTTAAATTCGAGAAGAGCTTGATTGAAAAAAAATAAATTTTTGCCTCAAATTTCAAAATGCAAATGATCGTTGTGGATATTGTTTCTACAAAGGAAATAATGGAAAAATATTCTGCTCAATGTGCACAAGCCACAATTAGTGCTATTCGCAAATATTGTCATGATGACAGGGGGAGAAAGCGAATCCAGGAGAAAGGAAAGAATCATGATCATCTCAAAAAGGCAACAAATTGAGGGGGAGCCTTGATCAATTATGAAAAAATCTTTTTGAATTGATCGTGATATTGATAATTATGGAAGGAATGAAAAGGTAAATGTGTCAGAATTTGTCAAGATCCAGTTAGTGCATCTTTTATTACCTTTTGTCATTAACAAATCTCTTATTGATACCACTGCCCGCAGCGGCACAGCTGGCTTGGGTCTCTCCCCCTCACGAAGGGGAGAAGTTCGAATCCCAAAGGTGTCGTTAGGGATTCTTACCTAGAGTACTGTGGTGGTGGGTCCTGCAGTCGCTCCCCCAGGGTTTGCTCACCGGCTGTCGGCTTACGGGGTTCCTTGGGTCACCAAAAAGAAAAAAAAAATCTCTTATTGATATTATCATTTTATTATGACAAAAAGGGTAAATGAATTTTATAATGCATCCGTGATTTTTATTGGATATTTGCTGATATATATGATCGAAGTGAGCTATATTGCATATCTTTAATATTCGATTTACTTTATAAAAGCTGATTTTTTGAAATTGTGTTTCTTACAATACATTTATTATCGTTTTATATTCTCTACGTCATACTATTTTCATTAAAATTGCTTTTTGATTATGACAAAAAGGGGGAGAAAATATAAATATGCATATGTGTTGATTGGTTGATATTATTGCATAATATTGAGCTACGATTATTTTTCTATATATTGTTATGCTCAATCTATATATAAAATTTGATAATTGATCATTATTTTAGAAAGTGTGATTACACATCTGCATATTCAGAGATTGTTTTGTCATCATCAAAAAAGGGGAGATTGTTAGGGAAATCTCTTATGATGTTTTGAAGATGACAAAATAAATCAAAGGCTACTAACATGTTTAATGGTTGAGTAATAGACTATACAAATGATAGAACATGTAAAGGATATTGTCAAAGTCTGAAGACTGCCAGAAGACTGAACGTAACACATGTCCAAAGTCTATTCTGAAGATTTCCAGACTTCTATGTCAAAGTCCGAAGATTACCAGACTTTAGTGTCAAAGTCTGTTCTATATCAGAAGTCTGCCCACTTTGACAAATTCCAAACTTAATGAGAATGAAGAACCAAAAGACAGACTCTATGCTGAAGCTGAACTTATTCAGACTGTGTCCAGACCTTAAAGCTAAATCTGTTCAGAAGCATAATATGTTCAGACTCAAATTGTAAAGTCTATTGTACTCAGACTCAGATTGTAAAGTCTATTACTCTCAGACTTTACATCCAGATTCGACATAACATAACACAAGCCCCAAACATATAACGGCTAGTGATCTGGTTTGGATTCTACATCAAGATTGATTTGCTTGACTCAATCTAATTGATTGACAATTAAATCTTGAAGACAAGAACTTTCTATATGAAGAAGTTCTACTTATGGAAACCAAAATTCTGTTTGTATGGGTGATCGGAATCAATTTGGGATTCTACTTTTGTCACTCAACGGCTACCAAATCTTCTAGATACAGATCTGTCCAATCGGTAGATTGGAAGACGATCCTCTAAGATATTGTCCAACGGCTAGTTTGGAAGTGGATGAGTATTTAAGAAGACCAAGGACCGATGAGCAAGTAAGAGATGGAGCGTAGAATTTATAATTCCAAAGTCTGAGCGACCTTCGATCATACACTTGTCATTGGTGAGCTTAAACATTTGTGATCGTGAGAAAAATACCAAAAGAGTGACTTAGTGAGATAGTGTGATCTACCTCTAAGTGTTTGCACTCAAAATTATAATCTCTTATTGATTGCATAGTGGAATCCAGCAAGAAGGTTGTTAGCTTGGGAGAGTGGACGTAGGCATGATCTAAGCCGAACCACTATAAACCTTGTGTTCTTATTCTCTTCCTTAACTCTTTTATTTTGCTCGAAGTTTATTTTATTCCGCATATATTTGCTAAGGTTTATTTTAAACACCTATTCACCCCCCCTCTAAGTGTTCATACTAGCACTTTCAGTGATGACCCCAGCACCATTGATCGTGCCGCTTGTCCTTTTTTTTTCCGCAAGGTGTTGATCTTTCTTATACCATTTTCAAACCACCTACGCTTGCTGGACGGGTGATGTCGAGGATGAAGAACATGTATCTTTCCTACTTTACTGGTTGTCCAAGTTTGTCTTTTGTCATCCTTCTTTTCAAATGGCTCAAGAGCTGAGGGGTCTAGTTTTTGTCTTTTACAAGGCAAGCACATAACTATGGGTCTTCTTGCCCTAGCCACTCTTTATCATGGTCTGGCTTTCACCTTTGTTGCTATAGGTATGCTCACTGCTGGGGTCTTCCATGGCCCCTAGCCACCCTTTATCAAGGTCTGCGTTTTGCCTCTATTGCTATGGGTGTACCCACTATTAGGGTCTTCCATGGCCCATTTTGGATTGTTCAAGTGTGCTTTAGACTATATTTCCCATCCTTGTTCTCAGATACCAAGATCCCTCTTCCACTAGGATACGAAGCTGAGACATTTTATCTCAAGAGCACAGGAGTATAGTTGTTAAGCTTCCATCTTCGACCTATCCCTGAGGGGTCTTCATCCTTTCAGCATTTCCTTCACCGATTCTACTATATCTCCTTGAACACCAACAATTTTTGCCCGCTCTCTAGTTTGGATTTTATCTCTATTTTCACTTTAAACTGGTCCAAGGATACCTAGAAATTCTGGTGTTCTATCTTGGTTACATCTGATCTGACGTTAAGGCTATTTCTTAAGGGAAAGTTGCAGGCAGGCGTGGATATTTATTCCCATCAATATTGTGCTTGGCAATTCAACTTGTCTCAAGGCATTATGAATGTCACCCTTTACTCTAGGGACTTCCCTTTCGATGAGAAGCACCACTTTGTAGTAACCAAGGCGTCCAACCCCTTTGTTTGCATTCGCATGGTCACCTATAAAATACTTTATGGTTACTCAATCAAGCAATTAGATCCAGCTGGCACCCTCAAGAGTTTTACCGCTTGGTAGAGGACCTGTCAAGACTCTCTTTTCACTAATGACCTTGACACTATTCTCAGTAAGGTTATCTCCAAGAACCTTCCTACCGATGCCACTAACCTTTGTCTAGGTTACATTCTCCTCTATCTGCTTCTGCATCTCATCTCCATCAAGAGCTACTGCTTATATCTAAACCCAGTGACTACAATGAAAGGGATTCTACTTTATCTCTAGCTTGAGACCTTGTTTTCTCATTGTTCGCCCCGATGACTTTAGAGGCCATTTTCTCCCCAGTTGTTACCTCCACTGCACCTTCATCATCCTCTATTAAAATCTTACTACCCAATAGACCGGACTGCTGCTGTTAATGATGTAAGTAAGACTCCTCTTCTTTCTTTTCTTTGCCTATCTTATCGTTCTCACTGTTACTTTACACAAATTCCTTGTCATAACCCGTTCCTTTTATCATCCAGTCAACGATTGAACTAGACTCAAGCGAGGTTTCTCTTCCTTGATCTAAGGCAGTCGAGAACATAAGGCAAGTTCTCCATAAGATCACTCCAACGCCTTCCATTACTTCTTTCGAGTTCAGTTCGGAAGAACTTTCCAAGCTTACTCCACAAGAGAGGCTTCAGACATTTTTGAGGATATCTAAGAATGGCCTTATTGGATTTTTTTTTTCTGATCCTTGGCTTGAAGTAAAGGCCAAGGTGCTTTTCCAATCATTTTGTCGAGAACATAAGGCAAGTTCTCCATAATATTTTTTATTATTTTTGCCCGGGCTGGGTCGAATCCGATCTTGCCCGACCCGTTTCTGACCCGGTCGGGGCGGGTTGGTCGGACCCACTCGAAAAAGGACCAAGCCCGACCAGAGGTGGTTAGGCCTTCTCGCGGCCCGGATTGGACCCAACCAAAAGGGCCTAATCTCCCCTGCAGAAAACACCCCCACGTAGGCCCGTGACCGAGAAGAGCCCATTTGGGCCAAGGGGCCCGTCAAGCGAAGGAGGCCAAGCGGGCCAGATCCAAAATCGGGCCCGGCTCGGCCTGCGCCCTTGCTCCGCAACCGACCGGTCGTGACAGGGAGAAAGGGGGACTGATTTGCACAGGCAGCTTCCGAGGAGGATGGTGGCGGTCAGCGTCGATCAAGGGGGCTGCCGGAAGTGGCGAGACATCGGTCAAAGGTGGTGTTCATCCTGGTTGGGGCTTTAAACGACGAAGTGGAGCATGGGCATCGGCCGAACATTACATCGAATAGGTTGCGTGCGCTATGGATCCAGGGGGTTTCAAGCTCAGCCGAGGCCTGAGCACAAATCTGGGGAGCTAATGAAGCATGCCGGAGTACAAAGGAACGCAAAGAGTGACGGACGAGGGCCGGAGCTCGCCCGAACTGGTCAAGATGAGCTATAGCCGGCTCAGTTCTAAAAAAGCACGCAAGGTGTTCAACAAAAAAACGAACTTGGATCCCGGGGGAAGCAATGGCGATTGGTGGTCGGGCGTCAATCGGTGGCGGCGGCGGCGGCGGCGGCCCGAAAACGCATCGACAGTGGTAGCCTCGGTTCCGTCCTCTACCATTTTCTCTTAGCCCCCAATTCCCTCGGTCATTCTCTTCTCCTCCTCTCCAATTCTTTCTCTCTATTCTATTCTCCCCTGGCCTCCCGTCCCCTCAGCCCTGTTCCTGCTCTATCTTTTGCGCCTGCCCTATCTTCTGCCTGCTGCCTCCACTCCTCTATGCTGTCTTTTCTCCCTTTGCTGCAAGTTGTGTGCGCCAGGGACGCCAGGGACGGAGAAGACCAGTTCATCATTGGCTAGGCTGAAGGTGGGGAGCAGCTGGCGCACGAGCTGAGCTTAAAGGGAAGAAAATGTGACATCCTGATTTTCAAGTTATGTTTTCGATTGGATAAGTTGGGCTTCTCATCCACGCGCCTATAGTTCTTTTCTTTGAGGTGGCCACTCACGAAATAGCCTATCAGGTGAAGCCGTTAAGGAATATAAACACAATAAACTTGATAATTCGACTAGGAATCGACTGCTCGACCGTGCTAATCAGCGAGAGTCATTACGACACAATTAAAAATCGATTAGAGATCAGAGATATGTCGATTTGACTGAGATTTGTGATCAAAGTGTGAGTGATTCCATCTGATTACAAAATTTTCGTCGATCGGCACTAGATCGATCTTTCTGTTGTTTTGGGTACCTTGTGCCCGTATTTGAAATCTCGAGATTTTCACGACAACCGAAAGTCGCCGATGTGTCGAAGATGTACATTATGACTTTAAATAAATCGATCACGAGTCAATTGCGCCAAAAATCTCAGAAGACTATCCGGTAGATTATATCAAGCTAAAATCGCGCCAGATTGAAATTAACCGCGAATTTGAACTCGATTTCAAAAATTGAAAGTTCTGTCATGTCACGATTTATTTTAGGAATGTCGACTCATCTTTTGAGAAATTTTCGGTGAGTTCGGGATTTTTACAGAAAATCAATTCGGATGATTCGGAAAAGAATAGAAATTCGGAGGGGCCAAATTGAGTAGATTTTTTGCCTTCAAAGTGAGTTAATTGGTGAAAGGAAATTGTAGAAATTATGTGGGCTTCTTCCTCAGCAATTTTCGACATCAAATTGACAAAACGTTTATCTGTTTTGAAGTTGACAAAATGTTTCCTCAGCAATTGTTGGAGAAAACTCATTTATCTATTTTGAAGTTGACAAAATGTTTCCATTAGTCTAGTCTAAAGACTTGTAGACTCTACCGTCAAAGTCTGAAGACCTCCAGACTCAAGATTTAAAGTCTGCCCTCATTGACAGTTTCTAGACCGACGAAGAGAAGTATTATCCATTGAAGAGAAGACTTATCCAGATGGGAGTACATCTTTAAGGATTTGATTTGTATGGTTGAAGAAGTTCTCACGGCTAGAGATAGCACCTCGAGATCTTTATTCGAGTAATTTAGATATGTTGATTGGCGAAGTTTACTTGGAAGGTTCTACTTATAAAAACCTAGATCCTAATTGTATGGGTGAGCAGGATTGGTGGGCTATCATCATATTCCTTAAATAACTCGAGATCTCCCTAAATTGATTCTGTCCAACGGGTTGATTAGAAGAATTCCTTTGGAAGGTGCCAACGGTTATGAAGGCATGAAGGAGTATATAAGGAAGACTCTCAAGTTATTCGAGTGTGTGTGTGATAGATCAATTCCAAAGTCTGAAGCTCATTGTTCTTTGTTATTTCATTTGCTGAGCTTGAACTTGTACTCAAAAGAGGGATTAGATACTTGTGAGACCTTGAGGAAGTGTAGAAGAGTTTCTACACTGTGGAATCAAGGACGTGAGACTATAAAATCTCTTTTGGTTCTTAGTGGAATCCAGCCAGTGGGCTGTCAGTGCGAGAGAGTGGACGTAGGCTTGGTCTAAGCCGAACCACTATAAACCTTGTGTTTTGATTCTCTATCCCTAATCTCTTTACTTCAATTTGCAGCTCTATATAATTGTTTATAGTCCTTTACTCCTTCAGTCTTATCATTGTTAAAAGTCAAATTAATTTGTTGAGCTTTGCAAAAATTACTTTGATCTCCTATTCACCCCCCCTCTAGGTGCTCTTACTAGCCTTATCCATTGGTATCAGAGCTTTGTACTCATTTAAATTGAAGTGTTTTTACTTCTGAGTTAAAGATCTATGGCTAGTATGTTGGCTCTAGGTTTGGTTGAAGGTCAAAGCAACACCAGACCTCCTTACTTCGATGGAAAGGATTACAGCATATGGAAAAACAAAATGAAGGCATTCCTAAGATCGAAAGATCCTCTGGAATGGGATGTGGTAGAAAAAGGAATAACTCTTAAAGCTACATCAGTCTCAGAGAGGGGAAAAGAAGCTGCAGAAGCTAGCGAGATGACACAAGAAGAGATAACCAAGAGACAAGCTCTTGATGCAAAAGTAATGTATTCTTTATATTGTGCGTTATCTCCTACTGAGTATAATAGAATATATTCCTGTGAAACAGCCAAAGAAGTCTGGGATAGGTTGCACATTACCTATGAAGGAATTGATCGAGTGAAAGAAACTAGAATCAATATTCTACTCGGACAGTATGAAGCCTTCAAGATGAAGTCAGCAGAATCTATCACTGATATGTTTAGTCGCTTTACTGAGATTGTAAATGGTCTAGAGTATCAAGGACAGCCAATCTCAAGACCCATGAAGGTTAACAAATTGCTGCGTGGACTCTCCAAGGACTGGAATCATGTAAAGACTTCAATAAGGGAAACACAAAGGATCTTGCTGCTTTCCGTAGATGAACTGGTTGGCACACTTCAATCCTATAAAGTGGAGCAAATCAATAATGAAAAAGATCCCAAAGATAAGAAGTCTATTGCTTTAAAATTTAACGATAATTCTGATGCTACAGACTCTGAAGAAGATTTGGACGATGAAGAGCTAGCACTTATGATAAGAAGGTTCAGGAAACTGAACAAAAATGGAAGAATATTCAATTGGAAGAAATAAAGCACTCAAAAGTTTCAGAACAAATCAACTGAGGATGATGAATCCAATAAAGATGTGATTTGCTTTGAATGCAAGAAAAATGGACACATCAGACCCAACTGTCCTTTATTGAAAAAAAAGAAAGGAAAAACTGAAAAATACAGAAAGGCTCTCAAAGCAGAAACATGGAGTGATACTAAATGTGAAGAAAGCGATGATGATTATGCCAATATTTGTTTAATGGCAAAATCAGACTCAGACTCAGACTTTGAGACAAATACAGACTTAGACTCAAACAGTGAAATTAAGGTAAGCAATTTAAAAATTCCTATTAAAGTCTCGAAATATGTTGATGAACTTTGTCTTAGTCTCAAAACTTCTCTTAAGAGGATTTTCGAACTAAAAAGTGAAAATTCTACACTGAAGCAACAGGAAAACTCTTGGAAAGAAAAGTTTGAAAGTTTAGATAAAAGTTTTGTCATTTCGAAAGAAAATGCAAACTTTCTTTCAAAAGAAAATACATGTTTGAAAAATGACATTTCAAATATTTCAAAAAAGTTTTCATTAGGATCTGAGAAATTGGAAAAGATTCTTTCAAGTACAAAGATCTTACTTTAACAAATTAGGTTTGCAAATGACTTCTGGAACCATTTCTCTAATTGATTTTCCTAAAGTAAAGGAAAGAATCAAACAAAGACCTACAAAAGCCTTTTACAGAAATCATTTTCAAAAAGTCTTTGTAAAACCTATTGGCCGAAGTGCTCTCAAATGCTCTAAGTGTAACAGCTCAGAACACTTTGAGAAAGAATGTCCTGTGGTTTGAAGACCTATTAAGAAGGATTGGGCAAAGACTGTATATTGCACTAACTCCACTGGACCCAAGAAAATATGGGTACCAAAGAAAGCTTGAGTTTCCTTTTTAATTGCAGGTCACTATCAAGAAGAATGTTAAATGGTATTTGGATAGTGGCTATTCAAGACACATGACAGGAGATTCAAGTAGTTTTATAAAGCTTGTTCAAACAAATGGAGGAAAAGTCTCTTTTGGTGGAAATAGCAAAGGAAGAATTGTTGGATGCGGAACAGTAAAGATTGGAGGTCTCACAATCAACAATGTCTCCTTAGTGGAAGGACTAAATTACAATCTTCTCAGCATAAGCCAACTATGCAATACTAGGTTCAAAATCAACTTCCAGGAAGGAACATGTTCAAGAACTAGTAAAGATCTCTCTCAATCTTTCACTGGGCGTAGATATGGGAATATTTATCTTCTGGACATAAAACTAGAAAAATCTCAATGTCTGATATCAATTCAAGATGAAGCAAATCTGTGACATCGAAAGCTTGGCCATGTGAATATGAAGCAAATTGCCAAGATCTCTTCCAAGAAGCTTGTTCGTGGACTACCCAATCTGAAATATCAAAAGTCTGACTTATGCACACCATGTGTATTGGGAAAATAGGTTAGAAATTTATTTAAACAAATAAATCAAGTTTCCACTAATCGTCTGTTGTAGCCTCTGCATATGGATCTTTTTAGACCAACTAGAACTCAAAGCATTGGTGAAAAGAAATATTGCCTAGTAATAGTGGATGATTATTCACGATTTACTTGGGTCTACTTTTTTGGTAAGTAAGTCCGAAACCTTCTCTTACTTTTCAAAGTTTGCCAAGAAAGTGCAGAATGAGAAAGGAAATGCTATCTCAAGCATACGGACAGACCATGGAGGTGAGTTTGAAAATCAAGATTTTGCTAAATTCTGTGATAAATCTGGATTTTAGCATATGTTCTCCTCTCCATACACTCCTGAGCAGAATGGAGTTGTGGAAAGGAAGAATAGGTCTTTGCAAGAAATGGCAAGAACTCTTTTAATTGAAAGTAACATTTCTTCTCGTTTTTGGGCTGAAGCAGTATCTACAGCTTGTTATATTATTAACAGAGTTTTCCTAAGGGCTATTCTGGAGAAAACTCCCTATGAGTTATTCAAAGAAAAAAAGTCAATTGTTTCTTATTTTCATGTGTTTGGTTGCAAATGTTTTATCTTGAAAAATGCAAATGATTGAATTGGTAAGTTTGAAGAAAAATCAGACGAAGGAATCTTCCTTGGATACTTAACTTACAGTAAAGCATACAGAGTATACAACAAGAAGACTCAGTCTGTGGAAGAATCGATGAATGTCAAATTTCAAGACTCTTTGCAAAATCAATCAACCCAGACTCAACCTAAAGAATCTGAACCTGCTCCAGACTCTACAAAGTCTACTTCCCCTAAAGCAAATCAGACTTCAGAAGATCAACAACGAATGGATATCGGAGATTCAACTGAAGAAAAAGATCAACAATCTATCAAACTGACCAGTAACTGGAAGCACAAGTCTAGTCATCCCAAAGAACTCATCATTGGCGATATTGATGAAGGAATTCGCACTAGATCCAAAAGGCAAGAAGAGTCTAAACCAAAAGGTAAATCTATTGTTGGAGCTAAATGGGTTTTCAGGAACAAAATGGACAAAAAAGGAAAAGTGATAAGAAACAAAGCAAGACTCGTGATCAAAGGATATACGCAAGAATAAGGGATAGACTATGATGAGACCTATGCTCCTGTAGCAAGGTTAGAAGCAATTAGATTATACTTGCTTTTGCTTGTTACAAAAATTTCAGGTTATTCCAAATGGACGTCAAAAGTGCATTCCTGAATGGATTTATTCAAGAAGAAGTCTATGTGGAACAACCTTTCGGTTTTGAAGACCCAAGGAAACCAGATTCAATATTCACACTGAAAAAGGCTCTGTATGGGTTAAAACAAACTCCTCGAGCTTGGTATGACAGGTTAAGTAAATTCTTAATTCAAAATGGCTTTGTTAAAGGAAAAGTAAACGCTACCTTGTTTATTAAAAAGGAAGGTAAAAGCTTTTTGCTTGTTCAAATATATGTTGATGATATTATATTTGGATCTCATAATGAAAACCTGTGCAAGAAATTCTCTAAGTCGATGCAGGATGAATTCGAGATGAGCATGATGGGTGAACTATCTTTCTTTCTCGGACTACAAGTAAGACAATTAAAGGAAAGAATTTTCATTCACTAAGAAAAATATGCTAAAGAACTTATTAAAAAGTTCGGATTGGAGAATTGCAAAAAGACTGACATACCAATGTCAAGTTCTTCGAATCTGGACAAAGATGAAGGAGGAAAGAAAGTTGATCAGAAGCTGTACAGGAATATCATTGGTTCACTTCTTTATCTTACTACTTCTAGACCTGACATTTTGTTTAGTGTTTGCATTTGTGCCAGATTTCAATCAGATCCCAAAGAATCTCATCTAAGTCCTGCGAAACGCATCATCAAATATGTTGCAACAACCTCTAAGTTAGGTCTATGGTATTCGAAAGAATGAGATTTTACTTTCCTTGGATATTCAGATACAGATCTAGCAGGATGCAGAGTTGATAGAAAAGGCACATCCGGCACTTGTCAATTGCTTGGTAACAGAACAGTATCTTGGTTTTCAAGGAAACAAAGTACTGTAGCTCTTTCAACAGCAGAAACAGAGTATGTAGCTCTTGGAAGTTGCTGTTCTCAAATCTTATGGATAAAACAGCAACTGAGAGACTTTGGAATCGAATACTCTTGCACCGAAATCAAATGTGACAACACCAGTGCGATTAATCTCACAAAGAATCCAATTCTTCATTCAAGAGCAAAGCACATAGAGATTCGACATCATTATATTAGAGATCATGTTCAAAATGGAGAAGTTTTGATCCAATTCATTGACTCAAAGAATCAGCCGGCAGACATATCTACAAAACCTCTGGAGAAAAACCTATTTGAGTCTATTCGCTCTAGACTTAACATCTTATCTCTTGAAGTCTGAAAAACCTCAGACTCGGGGTCATAGTCTGAAGATGCTCAGACTCAGAAGACCAAGAGTTTCAACTATAAGTTATTTCTGTTCTTGCAATTTGTCTTTCGGATAAAAAACTCGAAAAGGTACGATTACTTATCGCAAATTGATTGGTGTTATCTTTCCAAGTTTTTGAAGTTATAGCAATTACTCTTTTTCGAAAAGGAAGCTATCATTTTTTAAAAGACAGTTATCAATTTTCAAAAAGGCAGTTATTCATTTTTGAAAAGGCATTTTTATTTTTCCTTTTATGACTATTCGAATACCTCGTTTCGTTTGCTTTATACTGTCTTTCCTTTTCGTTTTTACCACAAACCGTAGAACTCAGAACTTCACTTTCTTACTATTTCTCTCTAGTTTAATCGATAAATTTTTCATCTTTCTCGTGAATCGAGTTCAAAAATTCTCTCAAAGACTGTGACAATGTCTTCCCAAATAAAATCGTCAAGGATTGTAAGCATGGGACCACAGCGTTTGCGTGAGGGTCCTACTCTCTTTGATCTAACTGAGGAAGAAGACTTTTCAAGGCAGCAACAGAGTCAGCAACATTCTCAACCGCGCCATTCTTCTTAGGCTAGACATCAAGAGCCTCAGCAATAACAAGCAGAGGAAGAAATAATTGAGGATGTCGAACTAGTAAGGACTCTTAAGCCCGCATTTACTTTCAAACTATACACCGCCTTGAAGGAAGGTGGTTCTACAATGACCTTTATTGATGAATTTTTTAGGGAAAAGGGGTACCGAAATGAAACCGATTTTTTAAGAATGATGGAACGTTTAGGAATTGCTCATGTTGGTTCAACGGAAAGGGCTTTTGCGAATTTCCCAAGTGATCCTCATTTTGGAGGAGTTAATCAACCAGAGGGAAAAGATGATGATGAAAAGATGTTCACTCATTTTAAGCCTAGAATGGGTGTTGCTGCGAACATTCATGGAAGAAAAGTAAATCTGTTTCGATCTGAGGAACACAAGCGAGTTTTTTCTAAACTGCTGAAGCGAGGGGTGATAAACCCAAGGAGTGTGGATTTTGATTTTCTCGATTCGTTGAACGTAAAGTTAAGGGAGAAGTTTGCTTTGCTTCAACTTGAACATTTCTGTTCTAAGACAACTGTTGTAGCACATTCAGAACTTACTGCATATTTCTATTCCAATCTAAGCTTTTAGATGCAAATAGATTTTCCTTCAGTGTTAAAGACCAGGATTATGTGGTAGATATAGACACCATGGCTGATGTGATTGGAGTGGAGAGAGGGATATTCCAATCAATCAGCGTGTCTATTGGTCATGCTACTATGGAGCTTGTTCGAAATAGAATTGTAGAAGGCCGGATTTCGTATTTGAGGATGAGTGCCTCTAATATCTTGCTCCATAAGATCGTGATTAATTGTCTCAGACCCAAATCCACATCAAAAACTGATGTCTCCATTTCAGAAGCGAAGCTGATGTACGCCATCAACGTTGGTTACAAGTTTTCTCTGCCTCACACTATCATGTTTCACATGTATAGGTCAATGGTAAAGGACAAGGGACAACTTCCTTATTCTGCCCTTATTACTCATTTGTTCAGACATCTTAATATTCATCCTCCCAACATTCTGTGTGTTCAAACCATTGATCCAATGGTGGTGGGACTGAACATGGTTTCAAAGATGCGTCTGAAGGAGCTAAACAAGGCGTTAGAAAGATTTAAGGAGAAGACCCCTGTCAAGACTCAATAAGACCCTGTGGCTGCAAAAAGGAAAGGCAAGGAGCCCATGATAGCTCCATCTAAGAAGAAGAGAACTCTCATCTTGCAGGATGAAGAAGATGAGGATGATATCACTATCTCCACCCTTGCCTTAAAGAATCTACAACATCTTGTTCCAGAGACAGAGGATCAAGAGACTCAAGACAGAGAAGAGATAGAGCAAAGGAATGAAGAGAGGGAATCAATGAGAAAAGAAGAAGAAGAAGAAGGAAGGAAGGATGGAAGAGGAAGAGCAAAGAGAAGATCAAGCAGAGGGAGAGAGTCATGGTGATTCTCCTGCAGAGGAAGAAGGACAAGATCATCCTAGTGTTGAAGAAGAGCCAGAGCAAGAAGAGTACTTCTCTCCACCTGAAGGCACTGAGACAGGGGGAGTTGCTGATAAAAGAGGTACTTCTTCACTTGTTTTTACCAGTGATGATGTCAGTCATTCTCTTGCCGATCCAGAGGATGTGTATGCCTCTCACTTTCCTGTATGCCTCTCACTTTCCTGAAGAAGGTAATGAGGCTTCATCTCCAAGTCTGGATGTTCGTGCTGAAGTTCCATCATCTGGCAACACTCCGCAAACTGATCATGCTGAAGCAAGCACTCAAACTGACAACTCAACAGACTTCAAAAGGTTGCTTGAACTTCTTCTTGAGATCAAAGGTCAGATTTATGCCTTGGGATGCGAATTTCAGACCATGCAGAACACTCATCAAGCCACTTTAGTTTTTTTGCACGATCAAGTTCAAGCCCTTAATCTTCAAGTTCAAGCAAATGCAAAGGGTGAGGATTTAGCGTAACTGAAGGAGGATCTGAGAAAGCTGGAGGAGACTATCAAGTCTATGGAGGATTTCTAGCTCGTTCATGCTCCCAAACAATCTTGATTTTATCCAATTCTCTTTATATTCTCCAGTTTTTGCTGTTGCCAAAAAAGGGGAGAAGTTGATGCTGATTTGACTGATTTGACTTTGTTTTATTTGCTTTTTGACTTATCTTGGTTTGGATGGACTGGTTTGGACTACTATTTTAATGCTTGCAGTATCTTAAGCTATGTTGATGTTTATGGTAAAGATAGCTGTTACTGTTTCTACAGGACTAACTTGTTTTCTGTGAATGCAGAATCGCTACTATCTTTATCCTAATTCACTTATCTTTCATGAGATATCTTGGTTTGCTTAAGTGTTGTCTTGCAGGAACGAAAGTATCCAAATCTGCAGGAAAGTTTTGTCACCATAAAAAATGGGGAGATTGTTAGAGAAAACTCATTTATCTGTTTTGAAGTTGACAAAACGTTTCCATCAGTCTAGTCTGAAAACTTGTAGACTCTACCGTCAAAGTCTGAAGACCTCCAGACTCAAGATTTAAAGTCTGCCCTCATTGACAGTTTCCAGACCGACGAAGAGAAGTATTATCCGTTGAAGAGAAGACTTATCCAAATGGGAGTATATCTTTAAGGATTTGATTCGTATGGTTGAAGAAATTCTCACGGCTGGAGATAGCACCTCGAGATCTTTATTCGAGTAATTTAGATATGTTGATTGGCAAAGTTTACTTGGAAGGTTCTACTTATGGAAACCTAGATCCCGATTGTATGGGCGAGCAAGATTGGTGGGCTATCATCATATTCCTTAAATAACTCGAGATCTCCCTAAATTGATTCTGTCCAACGGGTTGATTGGAAGAATACCTTTGGAAGGTGCCAACGGTTATGAAGGCATGAAGGAGTACATAAGGAAGACTCTCAAGTTATTCGAGTGTGTGTGTGATAGATAAATTTCAAAGTCTGAAGCTCCTTGTTCTTTGTTATTTCATTTGCTGAGCTTGAACTTATACTCAAAAGAAGGATTAGATACTTGTGAGACCTTGAGGAAGTGTAGAAGAGTTTCTACACTGTGGAATCAAGGACGTGAGACTGTAAAATCTCTTTTGGTTCTTAGTGGAATCCAGCCAGTGGGCTGTTAGTACGGGAGAGTGGACGTAGGCTTGGTCTAAGCCAAACCACTATAAACCTTGTGTTTTGATTCTCTATCCCTAATCTCTTTACTTCAATTTGTAGCTCTATATAATTGTTTATAGTCCTTTACTCCTTCAGTCTATCATTGTTAAAAGTCGAATTAATTTCTTGAGCTTTGCAAAAATTACTTTGATCACCCATTCACCCCCCTCTAGGTGCTCTTACTAGCCCTATCATATAATGCTCATAAGCGTCCAATGATCATAGTTCATAAGTTGCAATAAGAGAGGACAAATTCAGTCTTACCTATATAATGGCATTGGCCAGTTTCGACGCAAACATATGTCGTTCAATGTCTGCCTCATAAATGTTTGGTTACCTTTTTTCTTCTTTCCATCATTGTTCACCTTAGCATCAGATGTATCCCTTTCTTTTAGAACAGTAAGAGCATTTCGTGCAGCAAGTTTCTGCACCATCTTTTTTTGTTTATTTTGAGCAACCCCAACCTGTACTCCATCAACAAAGACTTCAACTGTGGCCAAGTTGCCATTTCGGGAGGCTTTATACTCCAAGCCTTCAACCTGCTGCTAGCAGCGCTCTTGCAACTCCCTGACAAGATACATTGGGAGTCTATCTAGAGTGACCATGGGATGCAACAAGGGCTAAAAAAACCCATAAAAGAAAAAGACAATTCAGTACTCTAGATACTCTCTATGTATTCACACTTCCAAAAGAAAAAAAAAACGAAGTTCACTGTTTATCAAGAACTTTTTTTTCCCATTTATCCTCTTTTTTTGTTTTCCAAGAGGGCATATTGAAAAAAGAATGCCCATAGGTCAACCAAATTGAACTAACCTTCAACACAACAGTAGTATCATGTCCACTATCAAGGAATATAGCACCAGCAATGGATTCAACAATATCGCCAAGGACTTTTGGTGCTTTACAATCCCCTAAACCAAAAGAGTTGAAACTTGGCTTCGACAATTCATCCTGAACTTCCTTTACGAAATCCCTGATCTGGAAAAAAAAAAGCCAAAAGACCAAATAGTCATTACCCTCATACACAAGTCAAACAATATTGTTTACGGGTCATGTTATGTATCAAACAACCACAAAAGAAATTTAATGATGATACAATGTCATGAGCAAGAAAGAAAGAAATGAAAAACCCGCTTCTCTAAGGCACTGGACCTATGCCGAAGGTGTAAATGGAGCTTGTGTTTAACCGCAACACCAACACGTGCAAAGTTCTCATTGTTTACAGCAGCAGCTCGTAAATCAGTCAAGCGGCCAGGAGGAAGATCAGTATAAGTGAAGAACAATTGTCTTGTAATAAGATGATCCAAACTGCATCACCAACAAACTCTAAGCACTGGTAGCAAGAGACTCCAGAAGATGAGAGATTCTGACCAATCCGAACATCCATCGCACCTCACTAACATAGCCACTACAGGAGCTTAAATGAAAAATTCTTCGGACAAGAGGAATCAGAGTTCTTCACACCTAAAATGAGCGATCTTAACTTTGACAAGCTTAATAAGCAACATTCAGCACGCAATTCATCTTTCCGATTTCATCTCGCGAACTTTAAATGCATGAACTCTAAGAAAGCAGAATCATCGCGAGCGATCATCCTACACAATAGCATTCAACTTGCCGAACGGAGCTAATGCAAGAACCAGAACGAAACCGCATACACACAAACACTCGCCGCAAGGCCACGTTATAATGAGTTCGAGCGCTGCCCTAGCCAATGAGGGGAAAGACTAAGGGCATTCAACTAGCTGAATCGGAAGGAAAGACAGAGAGAGAACACTCACAAGAAGAGATCAGCGGTGGCGTCGAGCAAAGGTCAATGGTGGCTCGCTGAGCAGAGGTCAGTGGTGGCGTCGAGGGCGAGCGGCAGTGGCGTCGAGGGCGAGTGACGGTGGCGTCGAGGGCAAGCGGCGAGTTGCAGCAGTGTCGCTCGGGGAAAGCTCAAAGCTAGGCGAGGGCACTGCGGGTCACGAGCTTCGGGGCATGGCGAAGGCAGAGCAGCGGTGTCGCGGGATCACAACGGCGGGGGTGAGTAGCGACATTGGGCAGCAGCAGCGAGCGGAGCAGGAGCGATGTCAGGTCATCGCAGGTCGGTGCGAGCTACAGACGAGGTGCGACGGGGCTTAGGATCTGCTGCAAAGGGCTTCTGGTGTCGGCGCGAACGAGCAAGGGGTCACTCAAAGACGCGGCGGCTGGCAGAAGTGCAGAGCAAGGATGCAGAGAGGGAATCTCAAGTGGCGTCGAGCAGAGGCGAAGAGAGAACTGTGAAATTGTGAATTTGAAAGTGTCGTATGTGAAAGTGAAAGTCAATTTGGGGCTTTTTTTTAGCCCTAACCGAACCAGTTCCGATTTCGGTTCCTAGTGCCGGTTCCGGAACCAGGAACCACCAGTTCCCAGAAAAGGGGAACCAAGAATCGGAACTGGTCCCTTTAGAACTGGGAACTGAATCGGAACCTGTTCTCCAGTTCCCGGTTCTACCCGGGAACCGCGCTCACCCCTAGTTAGAATAGATTAACAATTTAATTATTTGTTATTACATGTTAGGTGGTTAGAGTAACGTAATTATCTAGTTAGGTTCGAAAAATTTTCGGGCCCGTTTCGGTATTTATTTAGGCTTTCCGGCCTAAGTTGCATTTATTGGTATTTATTAAATAATTTTGGTAATTATTTAATTAATTATTATTTTTCGGAAATTAGACCGGGATAGCCGGTGATTGGAATTCCGTGCTGATTGCAATGGTGTGGTTGGATTATTTAATTGACTGCTATGTTATGTTAATTGAGTGAAATTTGTAATTTTTGGATTTTATCCCAAAATTGAGTATTTTAAATATTTAATTAGG
Organism: Eucalyptus guilfoylei; assembly: GCA_016097605.1. Taxonomy (NCBI): domain Eukaryota; kingdom Viridiplantae; phylum Streptophyta; class Magnoliopsida; order Myrtales; family Myrtaceae; genus Eucalyptus; species Eucalyptus guilfoylei. The sequence continues at coordinate 25,194,667 of CM027869.1, forward strand.
AAACACCGGGCGCTGGTTTACAACGCCAAAAATGTGTTTATGGATTATTGGAATTAGTGAGATTTTCAAAAGGGAAAATATTGTATTTTGGTTAAGGCCAATCGTGTACCCACACACGATTATTTTTATCGGGTAAAATAAAAATGGTGAAATTGTCAAATGATCAGGATGGTATACTATATCAGCCTGCGGGCTTTAATATGTCAACTTTGGGTGAGCAATATACCGGTATACTATATCAGCCCGAAGGCTTTGATATGTCAGTTTTGGATGAGCAGTATACCTTAGCAATTTTTGGTGAGCATTGTGAGTATATTATATCAACCTGTGAGCTTTGATATATCAGCTTTAGGTGAGCAGTATACTCTGTTAGCAGCTTCCGGCGAGCTATATTATTTATCAGCTTTGGGCAAGCTATACTATCTATCTTCAGCTTAGGGTGAGTAGTTCTTGATGTGATCAAACTTGATAGATAGTATTGAATGAATTGATCGAGAGATGGTCTTGATGGCATAGAATCGACTGGGTCGATTAATCGATGGCTCGATCTGATTGATGACTTGATTTGATTTGAGTAGAATTGATTGGTTGAGCGATTGAATTGTACTGACTTGCAGGAAGGAACAGAGGCAAAGGTAAGTCCTCTGACTTGTGCTTATGCTTAAACAGCCCTTGGGGCGTATTTTCTTCCTAGTGGGGACTTAGGGGGTGAACTTACTGAGATATTGTCTCACCCCGTCGTGGGCTAACATTTTCAGGTCCTTAGGGTGAAGAACCTGGAGCTTGAGGAGGAAGGATCAGGAGCATGGGTAGCTCAGAAGTTCTTTTTGGAGATAGACCTCCTGTACTTAGACCCTAGACTTAGTCTTTATTTGTAAACCAGATTGTGGTTTTTATTAATGTGTTGATTTGAAATTTGTTGTCTTGCTTTTCTATCCCACGTTTGTTGTGATCAAGGGTTTAGAAATTTGCTTCCGTATGTGCATTAAATGAATGGATCGGCGACGTGTCCTGGGACGTCGCAATTTAAATCGACCACTAACGGAATGGGCACACGCTCGAAGGATCGGAGCGTGACATCCCCATTTAGCGGTATCAGAGCTGGTCGATAGTTGGAGTGATACAGTGCAATAAGTTTATGAAATAGTTAGTAGAATTGGCCTTTATTTCATGCTGGTGTATGTCAGTGATAGTTGTTTGGTAAAATTGTTTGTGAGGATCACTCAGTTTCTAATTCAATATGGAATTGGAAAGCAGGTTCTGTAAGAATCTTGCATAATGAGTGATCAGGAGCAAAGGACTCCTAGAAAGAGAACCTTTGGACCAATTACTCGGGGTAGAACACCAACAAGGGTCCGTACCCGAGGTGGTCGTGGTAGAGCGCCGGCTTAGGCCAGCGCGAGTATAAGAGTACCGCCGCAGGCCGATATTGAGAGTGTAGCAGCACCGAGTGATCCTAGGTTCAACAGGATCATTCGGGCGCTAGTGACCCTTGGGAATTTGTTGGGTCAGCAAGCACAAGATTAAGCCGCTACTGTTGCCGCTGTCACTACCACCGTTAGTGCCGTAACCATTGTTGTTGCTGCACTTGCTGAGGCCCAACCTAAAGTTGTGATCGGGGAGCAAGCTACCGCATCGAAGTCGAGATTCGGTTCCAACATAGATGACAACTGACTAGGGAACAGACCGATGTCAGAAGAAAGGTATTCCATCCCCCTCAACCAAAGAGTGGGATTGGAAAGCCATCGTCCAACTTGAATGCCGTGTGTCGTGTCTGTAAGAAAAGACATGGATCTGCCCCGTGCTGTAAAAGGGAAAATACTTGTTACAAGTGTCGCTAGTACGGCCACCTGATCAAGGATCGTCCGCACAGGTCGATGGGACCACAACTGCCACCGCCACCGATAGAACAGAACAGAGGGAACGCACTACAGGACAGTCAATGGGATACTTGGAACAGGACTCCAGTGCAAGGAAGGGTGCATGCTGTCACCCGACAGGAGGCAGAGGACTCACCAGACGGATGCCGAGTTGTAGAAGGAACCATGGACCAACCCCGTGTCCTAGTATGACTAGAACGTGCTTTGAATGTGGCCAGCTCGGCCATCAGGCGAGGAACTGTCTGCGTAGGTCCAAAGGAGCACAAGCATCGCTACCGCAGTTAGGGCACTATTAGGAGAGCGAATGGAACATGAATGAACTGAGCTATGCACCAATCAGAGGAACAATATTTTTGAAGTGATTTTATCATAGTAACGCAGCGGAGTTTTGGTTAAGTTTGGAGGACTTCAGTTGATTGTAATAAGGTCGTAGAAAGGAGAATCACTGGCTAGAGTTGTACTCGACTACTTTGCTTATGTGTGACCTTGTGATTATAATTAAAGTGGGTTGGTTCAAAAAGCAACGAGTTGTGTTGAGTGGTTGTTTGGCACAAGGAGTATCTTGTGGTAATGATTTGTTGTCGTGGAGTAACCCAGCTTAATCCGTTAACATGTGGAAGTTTCGAGTTCATTGGGAGTCGAGGAGGACCCTCGATTTCCTTAATCTCATCGCTTAAGGCAACCCGTTTGTTAGACGGGTGTTGCCAAGGTTACTTGGCGATTGTCATAGATAAGACAGTTGAGGAACTGAAGATTGAGGACATCGCAGTAGTTCAAGAATTTCTAGATGTGTTTCCACAGGAATTGTCAGGCCTGTCGTCGAAGAAAGAAATAGAATTCGCAATCGAGTTAGCACCCGAGATAGAGACAATTTCTAAGGCTCCTTACCGGATGTCGTTGTCTGAGTTGAAAGAATTGAAGATGCAAATGCAGGAATTGTTGGATGAGGGATTCATACGTCCCAGTGCATCACCTTGGGGAAGCACTAGTTCTGTTACGAAAAAGAAAGAAGGTTCGTTGCGTCTGTGCATCGACTATCGTCAACTTAATCAGGTAACGATCAAGAACAAGTATCCACTCCCAAGGATCGACGACTTATTTGACTAGCTAGAAGGAGCATCAATATTTTCAAAAATCGACTTAGGGACAAGGCATCATCAATTGAGGATCAGAAAGAAGGACATACCAAAGTCAGCATTTCGTACTCAATACGGCCATTATGAGTTCACTGTAATGCCGTTTGGCTTAACAAATGCTCCAGCTGCTTTCATGGATTTGATGAACCGAGTGTTTAAGGAATACCTAGATTGGTTCGTGATCGTGTTCATCAATGATATTCTGGTATATTCAAGGAGTGCTAAGGGGCACGAGAGTTATCTGAGAATGGTACTCCAGACCCTGAGGACTCATGGATTGTATGCTAAGTTTAACAAATGCGATTTTTGGCTAACTCGTGTTGCGTTCCTAGGTCACGTGATTTCGGGTGAAGGAATCTCTATGGACCCTCCAAGAGTGAAGCAGTTATCAGTTGGCCAAAACTGACAACCGTGTCAGAGATTAGAAGCTTTTTGGGTTTGACAAGTTACTACATAAGGTTCGTGGAAGGATTTTCAATATTAGCGTCACCGTTGACTCAACTTTTGAAGAAGGAAGAGAAGTTCATGTAGATAGACAAAGGCGAGCGTAGTTTCCAAGAGCTCAAGTAGAAGCTAACTACCGCACCTATGCTGACCATACCATCTAGTCTTGGAGGGTACGAGATCTATAGTGATGCGTCGTTTAGAGGACTGAGTTGCGTGCTGATGCAAGATACGCGTCCCATCAGTTGAGATATCATGAGCTGAACTACCCGACGCATGACTTCGAATTCGCAGCAATCATTTTCGCTCTAAAGATTTGGAGACATTATTTATGTAGAGAAAGATTTCAAATCTTCACTGATCATCAAGGTCTCAAATATCTATTCTCTCAGAAGAAGTTGAATATGAGACAACGCCGCTAGATGAAACTTCTGAAGGACTACGATTGTGATATTTTGTATCACTCAAGAAAGGCAAATAAGGTCGCCGACCCTTTGAGTCGGAAGTCTTCTGTCGCACAAATGATGGTTAAGGAATGGGTTTTACTCGATAGAACTCGAGATTCAGTTTTCAAATCTGAGGTAGGCCACCTTTCGAATCTTATGGCCACCTTCATAATTGAGTCGAATGTGTAGATCAAGATCAAAATACTTCAGCCAACAGACCCAGATGTTTAGAAAATCCTGCAAGAGGATACCGATAAGAGAAAGGCAGACTTTCAGAATTTTGAAGACGGAACACTAAGGTTCTGAGGACAATTGTGTGTACTTGACGATGCAGAGCTTAAAAATGAGATCTTATCAAAAGCACATCATAGTAGTTACAGCATTCATCCTGATAGTACAAAGATGTATCAGAATCCGCGTCAACACTATTGGTGGTCCGGTATGAAGGCGGACATCACTAAGCATGTTGCAAAGTGTTTGATGTGTCGATAAGTGAAGACACAGCATTGTAAGCCGAGAGGACTTTTGCAACCTCTCGAGATCCCAGAGTAGAAATGGGAGCATATCACGATGGACTTTGTGACGGGCTTACCAATGAGTCAGAGGAGTAATGTTTCCATTTGGGGTAGTGGTCGACAGACTGACGAAGTCGGCTCACTTTATAGCTGTACGTAAGGCTCTAAATTTGGACAGGCATGCAGATTTATATATGCGTCAGATAGTTCGTCTGCATGGAGTGCCAGTGACAATTACATCAAATTGAGACCCGAGGTTCACAGCTACCAGTAGAGCATTTAGATGGCTCCTTTCGAAGCATTGTATGGCAGAGCGTGCAGAACTTCAGGTTGTTGAGATGAGGTCGAAGAACGAAAGATCACAGGCCTAGAGTTGGTTTAGCATTTAGTGGATGCGGTTGCCATCATCAGAGACAAATTAAAGACCGCTCAAAACCGCCAGAAAAGTTACGCTGATAAGCGTTGAAGGCCATTGGAATTCCAAGTTGGTGGGCACATCTTTCTAAAGGTGTTGCCAATGAGGGGTACTTCGCGCTTTGGCAAGAAAGAAAAGCTGAGTCCGAGGTCCGTAGGTCCCTTAGAGATTCTAGAGAGAGTCGGGATCCTAGTGTATCATCTTGCATTGCCGCCAAGATTGGCGTAAGTGCATAATGTCTTTCACGTGTCAATGTTGAGGACGTATGAGCCTAACCCGACCCACGTGCTAAATCTTGAAGAATTAGACGTGGATGATAGAGTGTCGTACGTGGAAAGCTCGGTTCAGATTATGGATCGGGAAGAACAGGTTTGCGTACCAAGACGATCCCCTTGGTTAAAGTGGTCTAACAACACCACAGGACGGAAGAAGCATCATGGGAAAGTGAAGACTCGATGAGACGACGATACCCCCCACCTTTTGTTTAAGAATTGGTAAAGGTTAAAATTTCGATGACGAAATTTTCATAAGAGGGGAAGAGTTGTGACATCCTGATTTTCAGGTTCTGTTTTCGATTGGATAAATTGGGCTTTTCATCGACGCGCCTATCAGGTGAAGCCGTTAAGGAATATAAACACAATAGACTTGAGAATTCGACCAGAAATCGACTGCTCGACCATGCTAATCTACGAGGGTCATTATGGCACAATTAAAAATTGATCAGAGATCAGAGATACGTCAATTTGACTGAGATGTCTGATCAAAGTATGGGTGATTCTACCTGATTGCAAAATTCTTGTCAATCGGCACTAGATCAATTTTTCTGTCATTTTGGGTACCTTGTGCTCGTATTAGAAATCTCGAGATTTTCACAACAACCGAGAGTTGCCGATGTGTCGAAGATGTACATTATGACTCGAAATAAATCGATTACGGGTCAATTGCGCCAAAAATCCCGGAAAGCTACCCGGTAGACTAGGTCAAGCTAAAATTGTACCAAATTAAAATTAACCGCGAATTTCCAATTTCAAAAATTGAAAGTTCTGTCATGTCACGATTTATTTTAGGAACGTCGACTCATCTTTCAAGGAATTTTCGGCGAGTTCGGGAATTTTAAGGAAAATTAATTCGGACGATTTGGAAAAGAATAGAAATTCGGATGGGCCAAATTGAGTGGATTGTTTGCCTTCAAAGTGAGCTAATTGGTTAAAGGAAATTGTAGAAATCATGTGGGCTTCTTTCTCAGCAATTTTGGACCTCAAATTGGAGGGAAGGATAAAGAAATGGAAGTCCAATTGAATAAAATTCGTAGGCCTGAGGGGCTGTCACGTTTTGGTCTTCATTTGGACTTCATTTGGGACAAATTGGTGTTGAAATTGGCCTTGGATGACTGATTATTATTATTGGTTGAAGGTGAGCTGAAATTGAGGATGATTAAACACTCATTCAAGTTATTTTGTGGACTTCAAACCCCCCCCCCATCCGCATCTCCCTTGGACACCATCTGGTCCCCCTCCGTTCGCACATCTCTTTCTCTCTCTCCCTCTCACTCTCGCGAGTTCTCTCTTCAACCGACAACGCCCCTGTAGCAGTCTTCTATTGCTTTTCTCTTTTGACTTTGTGGGCCCATTCTTATCTCCCTCCCTCTCTCTCTCTCTCACATTCTTCCCTCTTGGCCAACATCCCTCTCTCCTCTTTTTCCCCTACGCACGCCTCTGCCCATTTCCCTGTAGCTTGGTCTTCTTTCATTTTTTCCTTCAAGGCAACCCCTCCATCGAAGTCTGCAGCTCCACTATCTCCCCTTCTGCCAGCGAATTCCCCATGCCAGTGTCACCTTCGCTGACTTCTTGCTTGTTGACTACAGTAGCCCATCTCCTTTTTCCCCTCTCTCACGTGGCCATGAAGACACCAGCGACTTCGGCTTCTCCAGCAGCTTCTTCGTGCGCTAGCCAGTGCACCGAGTTCACACTAGCCCACTGCCTTCACGTCCGCAACTCAGCCCAGTTCTTGGTCGTTCCAATCACAACCCGCACCACCACCCGCGGCCGCTAAGATCAGTCTAAACCGCCACAAGCAACCTCAGCCAGCAAGCTCAACCAAGCATAACCGAAGCCAGCAAGGGTTTATGGACTTCAAGACCCGTTTTAGGATGCTTCCGGGCCTCGTCGGGAGTCACCGCTTCGGAGTTTATCGCTCATCTCCGCCTCTCCGTCCTCATGAACTCATCGGAATTCAAAACCGGTGAGTTTACTCACTAATTTCCGTTTATGGAGTTAATTATGCTTAAGGGTTGATAAGTTTAGGTTAAGCTTGGATTAGGTGGTTAGTTAGAACGGATTAACAATTTAATGATTCGTTATTGCATGTTAGGTGGTTAGAGTAGCGTAATTAGAGACTAGATAAACTGTAGTATTTATCTAGTTAGGTTCGGAAATTTTCCGAGCCCGTTTCGGTATTTATTTAGGCTTTCCGTCCTAAGTTGCATTTATTGGTATTTATTAATTATTTTTGGTAATTATTTAATTAATTATTATTTTTCTGAAATTAAACCGGGATAGCCGGTGATCGGAATTTCGTGTTGATTGCAATGGTGTGGTTGGATTATTTAATTGACTGTTATTTTATGCTAATTGAGTGAAATTTATAATTTTTGGATTTTATCCCAAAATTGAGTATTTTAAATATTTGATTGGGAAACACCGGGCATCCGGTTTACAACGCCAAAAATGTGTTTATGGATTATTGGAATTAGTGGGATTTTCAAAAGGGAAAATATTGTATTTTGGCTAAGGCCAACCGTATACCCACACACGATTATTTTTATCGAATATGATAAAAATGGTGAAATTGCCGAATGATCATAATGGTATACTATATCAGCCTGCGGGCTTTGATATGTCAGCTTTGGATGAGCAATATACCGGTATACTATATCAACCTGAGGGCTTTGATATGTCAACTTTGGGTGAGCAGTATACCTTAGCAGCTTTTGGTGAGCATTGTGAGTATACTATATCAGTCTGCGGGCTTTGATATATCTACTTTGGGTGAGCAGTATACTCTATTAGCAGCTTTTGGTGAGCTATATTATTTATCAGTTTTGGGCGAGTTATACTATCTATCTTCAGCTTAGGGTGAGCAATTCTTGATGTGATCGAACTTGATAGATAGTATTAAATGAATTGATCGAGAGATGGTCTTGATGGCATAGAATCGACTGGGTCGATTAATCGATGACTCAATCTGATTGATGACTTGATTTGATTTGAGTAGAATTGATTGGTTGAGTGATTGAATTGCACTGACTTGCAGGAAGGAACGGAGGCAAAGGTAAGTCCTCTGACTTGTGCTTATGTTTAGGTAGCCCTCGGGGCGTATTTTTTCCTAGTCTGGACTTAGGGAGTGAACTTGCTGAGACATTATCTCACCCCATCGTGGGCTAACATTTTCAGGTCCCTAGAGTGAAGAACCCGGAGCTTGAGGAGGAAGGATCAGGAGCATGAGTAGCTCAGAAGTTCTTTTTAGAAATAGACCTCGTGTAATTAAAGCCTAGACTTAGTCTTTGTTTGTAAACGAGATTGTGGTTTTTATTAATGTGTTAATTTGAAATTTGTTGTCCTGCTTTTCTATCCCACGTTTGTTGGGGTCAGGGGTTTAGAAATTTGCTTCCGCATGTGCATTAAAACGAATGGGTCGGCGACGCGTCCTAGGATGTCGCAATTTAAATCGACCACCGAAGGATGGGCACGCGCTCGGAGGATCGATGTGTGACAAAAAATGGAGCCGGGCCCAAGCCCACATGGGGGGGAAGAAGAAAGGAAGAGGGGCGGGCCGGGCCAAAGCCGACCCGACCCCTAAAATTTTTTAAATTAATTAATTTTTTTTTTTTTTGTTTTTGTTGTTTTTTTTTTTTTTTTGGTTTAAAAATAGGTGCAATAGTACACATCTTTTAATGTGTCGTGCTAATCTTGTAACATATAAGCATCAAATAACTCCGATTTCCAGGAAGAATTTGCTTATTTTCCTTAAATTTCCCCAAATAACCTCCCGAATTGATCTCTTCTCCTGGATCTTACAAACACCAATTCCTCGCACTTTTTCAAACTACAGTGGAGCAATTATTCATCAACCTAATTCCTCGGGCTTAATGAAGTAAACCCAATAATCAATCTCGAAGTCTATGGCAGCCTCGATATCTTTCCATACGATTTTCTAATTGATAAGGTCGCGATATCTACTGGCAGAGCCAAATCTTGCCTGCAAGCACAACTTTCCTAATGGTCGATTGGTTTTCCCAAAGCAAGAGCCACTCAAGGATAGCCACCTAGGCGATTCGAATAAGCTTTTGGTATCTCCAAACATTTGATGAGCTCACGAGCAGTTACTGCCCTTCTGACTCTTCAACTTCTCTTGCAATCCACGGAACTTTAATAATTTCTTTCTTGTCGCACGATAATGCATAACCTTCCAATCTCATGAGTAATTCAATCATGCGTCTCCCCTATGATCCACGATCTCTCCAACCAATGCGTACTCTCGCTATAAATAGTACTTCCCCTTAAACTCATTCATCCCCAAGATTGTCTTCTTCTCTTATTCCCAAAGATGACAGCGCCCTCAGTTGTCTGTCTTGTTCATATTTTCTCAATTGAGGCGGTTGAAGAGTGGAAGCAACTCTAAGGGCGCGTTTGGTAACGTTTCTGTTAAAAAATTGTTTTAGGAAATATAAATAGAAAAAACCATTTCTGTTCCGGAAAACAATTTTTTAATAGAAGAATGTGTTTGGTAAACTTGTTCCTGGAATAGAAAAAGAACAGAAACATGTTTGGTAAACTTGTATATTTTTTTGTTTCTTTTAATTTTTTAATATTTTTACTTTATTTTTCCTTTTCTCTTTTTTTTTTTCTTTTTTTCTTTTTTCTTTTTTCTTCCTTTTGGCCGGTTGCTAGCCTCGGCCATGGCCGGCGACCAGCCGACGAGGGCCAGCGGCCTCGCCTAGCCACAGCGAGGCCGAGCCTTGCCAGGGGCCGGCGAGGTCGCCGACCCTCGACGGCGTCGTCAGCCCTCGATAGCCAATCGCTGCCATGGCCGAGGCCAGCAACTGGCCAAAGAAAAAAGAAGAAGAAAAGAAAGAGAAGAAAAAAAAAAATAGGAGAGAGAAAAATTGTTTTTCAGAAGTGTTCCAGAAACAAGAAACAAGGTTAGGAAACAAGTTTTTCTTGTTTCTTATTTCTGTTCCAAATTTGTTCCCGAGAACAAAAAAATAGATTTGGAACAAAAACGCAAACAAACACATTTCTATTCTTTTTTTTGTTCCAGGGAACAAAAAAACAGCAATTGTGTTCATGAATACAAAAAAAGAACATTGCCAGACAGGCCCTAAGAGTTGCTCTCTAGAGACTTGGCTTCGATAGCCAAGGACAAAAAAAAACGAAAGCTGCGGTGAAGAGTTTCCCCCTAGAGATGGATATTGCTCTTGTTAGCGGTTCCGAGCTAAGAAGCCTACAAGCTTAATCTCACCTAAATCAATGAGAAGGCCATCCTACAGGAAAGGGTCATATCCCTTGATTAACGTGCTGACCTTGTTGCTCATATCATGGATTGGTACCGCAAGGTTATCACCTCGACAGAGAAGAAGCTATCCCGCATTCATGACGAACAAAGCTCGGTTGGGGCTTAAGCTTGCCAAAGAGGAGGAGAAATTTGCAGCTAAGAGATCCCGTGTCAACATTAAGTGTGTCTTGGAGCTGAACGAAAGGTTATTTGACGTAAGGCTGGAAATCTCGATCCTCGGTGAATTCCTTGCCAAAGTGAGGGTTTGTCTGTATGTGCAGGAAGTGAAAGTCGAGACCTTGGAGAAAGAGCAAGACCACTTCTTCGAGAAGGCCTACAAAATGCACCCATCGATAGCCCAGAGCAAACAAGCCAACTCCCACATGGAGGAACATGCGAAGGACTTCCTAATGGCAATCAAGAGACAGCTTACGTCTGTCCCTATCGCCAATCTGTAGCCCCTATTGCATCTTGACCGCTTTCTGCAGGACCTGAGTGTGAAATCCTTATTACTTAGGACTTAATGTATGCCTGCTATTGGGCTGTAGATGCTTTTCCCCTTTCTCTTTTTATTTTGGTTATAGGACATGGTATTGGTTGTCTTTTGAGAATGCAGAATGGTTTGGACTTATATTTCTCCTTTCCACTCCTTCATTTCCCACATTGTCGAGTAGAACAACTTCAAATATTAATGGAACTTGATAACTCTTCCCCCTCTAAACTCATCAATCGATAAGCATTGCCGCTTAAAACATCAATAACTTGATACAGTCCTTCCCAAGTGGAAGACCACTTGCCAAATGTTTCGATTCTGGTGTAGAATAGGAGAACCGTCTTCCAAACCGCATCCCCAACGGCAAAGGACTTAGCCTTCACATGTTCATTATAAGCTCTTGCCACCTTCTTCTTTTGAGCAATCACATGGTCTAGTGCTGTTGATCTTACCTCGTCTAGTTCATCCAATCGCATTTACATTGCTTCATTGTACTCTTCTGGCAAGATCTCACTTTGGAGTCTTAACCCTTAGTGATTACACTGTGATTTCTAATGGCAAGTCCACCTTTTGGTTGTAGGTCAATAAATACGAGCTCATCTTTGTTGTCGATCTCTTCGACGTGTGGTATGTCCATAACACGGTAGACAAAGTCATGTCCTATTCTCTTGTGTTGGCTTACGCATAATATGGTATTGAGTACATTATCTCTATTCCCCTTGATTCTACAAAGTCGAGAATTTTGGTACCCGTGAAGACAGTCCCTTAGTTAGCTGTAATGGTTTCGAGAATGCCAAAGCGATGTATGATGTGCTCCTCGATGAACTCCTTTGCAATCTTCTAGATTATGTTTTTGTATGACACTGCTTCCACCCACTTAGTAAAGTAATCGGTGGCCAGAAGTATGTAAGAATATTTCTTGCTCGATGGTAGGTGTATCTTCTCAATAATATCCATCGCCCATCCCTTGAAAGGTCATAACTTCACTATCAGTAGTCGGGCCATGTTGGATCAAGTCATGTATTTAGCAAGGCCTACATCCTTTCGCATCATCTATACAGTCTTAGGTTATTATGGGCCAGAAATAACCATGACATCTTAACAGCCTTTTCATTTTAATGCCTGCTTGATGAGCTCCACAAATCCCTTCGTGAACTTCGGTCATTGCCAACATCGCATCCCTTCTATCCAAACACCTTAACAATACTCCCTATATGGTATGCCGATATAGAAGTATATATTTTAGTGCTTGCTTTCTCAATTTCTTATCCAAACACCTTAACAATACCCCCTCTATGGTATGCTGATATAGTTCTTCCCTAGAAATATAAATTTTAGTGCTTGCTTTCTCAACTTTTTGTCTCGTGATAGGAGATTCTTCAAATACTCTATTATCGGTATCCTCCAGTCTTGACCATCTCATTTCGCTTTGGCTACAGCAACCATAGTACGTAGAGACAAAAATGGCAATGTTTTTGTCTCGGTTATAGTGTAGGCCAATCCCTCCCTGATACAGTAACCGGATGCCATTTGAGCAAGCTCATTGGCTTCCACATTCTGGTATCGTGGTATGTGTACCAATTCTGAGTCGGGGAATTTAGCTAACAATTATTGTGCTTTGTGGTAATGCTCACCAATATTTTCATTAAAATATTGGTATTCTCCTCTCGATTGTTTTATTACCAACTAAGAATCACCCATTATGTTGATTGATTGTACACTCATGTCAACCAGCAAATAAAGGTCAACTATAAGCGCTTCATATTCGGCTTGATTGTTGGAACATTTAAAATGCAACCTGAATTGGAACTTCATTTATGCCCTCTTGCAGACACAATCAAGATCCCTACTCCTGACACAACTGATGTAAAGGAACCATCAAAGTATAGCAACCATGGGACCAATTGTGCATAGCTTTCGCTTCCAAAGCGTTCAACTTGAACACATGGATACTCCGCAAGGAAATTAGTTATTACTTGTCCCTTTACCGCTTTCATCGGTACATACACTTAATCCAACTCAGATAGTGCGAAAGACCATTTTGCCACTTGGCCTTTTACTATAGGCCTCATAAGCATATATTTAATAACATCAGTTTTACATATCATAAGAATGACAGCTAGCAACAGATAATGCCGCAATTTTGTACATGCAAAGTATAGAGATAAACCAATCTTTGTAACAACAGTATATCTCTTTTCGGCATTGTTCAGCATCCTGCTGAGATAATATGCTGCTTGCTCTTTACCTTCATCATTCCCTTACGCCAACATGCTACCGATTGTTGTATCAATGGCCAACACATAGAGTTTTAAAGGTCTGCGTACTTTTGGCAGCACCAACACTGGAGGACCAGTCAAGTATGTTTTTATCCTCTCGAAGGCACGTTGGTGCTCCTTTCACCAAACGAACTCATCTTGGTATTTTAATTTCAACCAAAAAAAGAAAAACACCTCTATTTTGCTAGATAGGTTAGTCATATATCTTCAAAGAAAGTTTATTTTTTCAATTATCATTTGTAACTATTGTCGCGACTCGATTTCTCCGCTACCGGCCCTCGGGGAAAGGAATTGGGGAAAGGTTAAATTTAGGGATACCTAACCACGAGGGCTCTCTCACAGTTCTCATCCACAGAAGTGTCATCACCTCGCCTCTTGGGCGAACCTCTTGTGAGTTTACTTCATCGCAGTCACGAGCTCTCCCAAGCTTATATCCCGTATGATAGCGGAAGGTATCGTAACCCTACCCTGATGTCACCACATGTCTTGATCGACAATTTTTTTAAGGTCGAAAGGAAACTAGACGTAAATGTGGGTTTAAGGGTACTTTTACAATCGTGATAGCCCTCTCAAGATGAACATCCACCAAAGACTACATCACTTTATCTTTACCGGCTTCATCATCCTGAGTTGCTAAATCATGACCGGTGAACCTTTTCCAAAGGTTCATACCTCTCACGACGGGTTTATTAAATAATTTATTTATTTAAGATAACCTAAAAATAAGACGAGAGTCGTCATTGGCCTTGCTTTTTAGAGTTGGCTAGAGAATCCAATCGAGGGTTAGGAGTAGTCCCTCGATTCTTACGCAACTAGATATCCAGGTTCGGGGACTTGAGTTACCCTTTCAGTACCTAACAATATATCGTGTTACTTGAGGTGTTCATGCATTCCTTTTTACCTTTTCAGGATCGTTTACTCTAAACCAAGTGATCATGCATAGATGGTCATTTTTGTGCCATTCTATTTCTAAAAAAGATAAAAGAAAGCACACTATTGAATTTGAAGTACGGAACAGTAAGTAAACAGTTATGGAAAGCAATAAATCTGTCATGCAATCCTAAAAAAGAAGTAAACTCAAAAGATAAGCAAAAAGAAAAAACTCGCAACTTGTTGGGTGTTTATACAAATGAGAAAACTCGAAACATATGTCAAGGAAGAATTATACAAAATTATAGTCGAAATGGACGTCGACTTTTCACCGTCTTCATGTCCTCTCCATCTTCATAATCTCAACTCAATCTAAGAACTATAACTAGGTACATACAATGGAAAGAAACAATCATACACGTCAAAACGATCAAAAGCACAACATAGGGCCAAGATCAATCAATCAAGTGAAACAAGGTTAAAATCAACCAAATTTGGGCCTCAGAGTCGACCTTTGCAATTCATGCGTAAATCCCTCTAGACACCAATCCAATTCATTTTTATGACTTATAGCCATTGTTGACCACTTGTGTTCTCGCATGGCCAATAACGCTTGTAAGTCCCAAAAAATGTGTTATAAGTGACTTCTCAAGATTTTCCCTCAATGTCATATATTGCTCTTAACACACATCTAAAATTCACATGCATGAGCATGAATTAAACACACGGGTAGGCCTTTTAGACTTTATTTTTCAATTAATCAATCAAGTGAGTAAACCGTCAACGGGTCATTTATTACAAAGGCATACGCCAATCACAGACACAAGCATTTCTAATAAATGACATGACTATATGCATGAGAGGGTACATGTGATGTTTCAAAAAATAAATTTGAAATCATCGCTAATGGAAAGTAAGGTAAGGTTTTTGAGACAAAGTAAAGTCTCAATTATGGAATGCATTTAATTGCCAAGACTAACCCGAGGCTCGCATAAATGCACTCACAGACATCACAAACATTTTAAATACAGTCCAAACCATGATTATCATAATGTCAAATCAAAGTTTAAAAAGATTTGAAAACATTTTGGATTAAAGGATATTTAGGCTATAGAACGCATTTAATTATCAAGGCTAACCCGGGGCTCGCATAAATGCACTCGTAGGCATCTCAAATATTTTGAATATGGTCCAAACTATAACATTTCCTAAGTCAAATCAAGTATTGAAAAAATTTATAAAAATTTGCTTTTGGAAACATCACATGTACCAAAGTGGTTTCAAGGTGTAATTCAAAAAGGCCATTCATTGAAAATCATTTGACAATGAAGATTAAATGATTTGAAACAAATTTCATGAAGATAGATGTCCTAATTCCAAACACGAACTAGCTTAAAATGCCTCGGGCAATCGATCATATGGGTGCAATTTGCAAAAATTCGAGTTTAAAAAGAGAATTGCACTTAATGGCCTAATTAGGGGTCAAATTGCAAATTTACGAAATTCGAGGGCCAATCTGCAAAATCGTGGGAAATTAAGAGCATGGAAGTGAAATTGGGGCGGTGAGGATCCCAAAACCGGTCACCAGAGGTCTAGAATTGGTCAACAAGGGGCCAAACCGGCCTATCGACCGGCGGCTAGTCGGATCAGTTAGACTGGTTCACGCCAGTTTGACCGATTCTTGACCGGTTCTGGCCGGTTCTTGCTGGTTCACGCATTTGTGGTCCTCTTGGGTTCAAAATATATGTAATACATTTTGCCTTCACTTTGAAGCATCGAATGTGCTGGGACTTCGAGATCATGTTGGACCACCTGTCTCCGCACAATCCCACTTTCACTTTAAGAATGTCTCAAGCAAATATTTTGTTCTAAACTCAGGGAATCACTTTGCTTCTTAGAGTTCCCTTTTAGTGCAAGTTGTTGTTGGGTATTTGGTTTCCGACGGTTTGTCTTTGCTTCCCGTAAATGTAAAGGAACGTACTGATACCTTGCTTGGATAGCATTTTGCTGAGCAAGATATAAGGTTCTCACGCGAACACACTCTGGCTTTGCATCTCTCAGGGATAGGTAGACTACACGTCATCCACGATGTGGACGCGGTTGCAGTCAGGAATTTTGAGAGAGTCGAGAGAGTCGAGACGGCCTTTCCGTTTCCAGATCTGTTGTTGTAGAAGAAACTTCTATTTCAGGGAGGTCAGACCTCCCAGTGATGTCCAGCTACTGTTTGAGCAGTACTCCGAAAATGGCACGATGACCATCGAGAACTTACAAAGATTTCTTGTTGAATACCAAAAGTTAAAGGATGCGACCAGAGAGGATGCAATGTCAATCTTACACAGCCTTAGGCATCATATCATGCATAGGAAGGAACTGAATCTTGACCACTTCTTCCGGTATCTCCTCAGTGATCATAACCCTCCGATGGCACCATCACTTCGGGTAATTAGAGTCATCATATATACATTTTGTCTTCAGCTTTGTCAGACAATGAAAGATATTGAACTGGCCTCTGTCCATTCAATTGCTCTTTGCAAGTTTGAATGTATCTTGGCCAAAGCATTGGATTGGCCTTTTCACACCTCGTCCAGATATCGCAAGTGACATCTCTTTGTATTTCAGGTGCACCATGACATGAATGCTCCCCTTGCTCATTACTATATGTATACAGGCCACAACTCCTACTTAACTGGGAATCAGCTAAGCAGCGACAGCAGCTCTGAACCGATCATTAAGGCTCTAAAGAAAGGTGTAAGAGTAATCGAATTGGATCTGTGGCCAGATTCCAGAGGAAAAAAAGTAAAAGTCTGTCATGGAGGGTATGACTGATTAACTCAAAGCATTGTTCTTTTCTTTATCTACTTCTCCAACCATCCGTAGACTTGTCTCCCAAAATTCTAATTGAGAACTTTTTGCCGCCTCCCTAATCTACTAAAGTTTGACAAATTAAAATGTGTATCGATTATCATGGGCATCAGTATTTTCATTCCAAGGGTCATGATCACATAGTAAAAAATCTTACATATATTTCAATGTGCTGCTGAGGTTATGGCCGAGTATCTGCTTGATCTCATATCTGCCGGCAAGTATCTAGTGATCAGTCATCGTGTCAAATTCAAATTGCTTCTTAGTTCTCAGTATAAATTTGCTTCTGTATCTTTGACCAGTAATAGTTTCTGTTGTAGCATGATCTCGAAATATCATGTGGCTTCCTAATCCTTAAACCGAATGGTGTCCCTATAGTTGCAAATTTGCTACTGCTGACTGCAAATTCACAATATTTCAGTTGCTCGGTCCAAAAACCTGTGTATTTTCAAATTGGTTCAGGCAAGAAAGTTAAACAGACTTGTCAATTATCACAACATGAGTCTCTTTACCTTTTTAGTATGCATATACACATGTAGCATCTGATTGATTTCCTGTGTCCTATGCAGTACACTCACTTCTCCGGTCGATCTCAACAGATGTCTAAGTGCCACCAGGGATTATGCTTTTCTTGCATCTGAGTTCCCCGTCGTGATAACCTTTGAAGACCATCTAACTCCACGTCTTCAAGATAAGGTGGCCAAGGTACTTTAGAAAAGGGAAAGTGTACTATTTGATCTTTCTTTTTTTTTGTCCTAAATGTATATTCACCAGGCTCCTTTGCTCCAGATGGTCACGAAGACCTTAGAATCGAAGCTGCATCAACCAGGTACAGACCAACTAGCAGAATTCCCATCGCCAGAATCACTTAAAAGGAAGATTTTAATTTCAACAAAACCTCCGAAAGAGGACCTTGAACGTCAGAGCAGCATGGAAAAAGAATACGACAGCGCCCAGGTGAAACAAAATCTGCAATACTTATGTCTTGTAGGGAACTTTTGTGCCTAGATTAAATTCGGAGGTCTAATTACTGTTTACTAGTCCGAGGAGCTTTCAGACAAAGGTAGCGACCAGGACGAAGAAGAGAAGAATGTAATCCCCGAGTACAAGCATCTCATTGCCATCCATGCCGGAAAGCCAAAGGGCAGACTCACGAATAGTCTAAGGAGTGATACGAGTAAAGTTCGACGCCTTAGCTTGAGCGAACAAGAGCTTGAGGAGATATCACAGGAACATGGACAAGATCTTGTGAGGTAACTCTTAATCCTTGAACTAACCAGGCAACAGGGTTGAGCCTTTGTCCTTCCTTGCCTGCAAAATTTAATGCTTTTGCTTCTAGGTTCACTCAAAAGAATCTGTTGAGGATATACCCTAAGGGTACTCGTTTCGATTCGTCCAATTACGATCCTCTGCTCGGGTGGATGCACGGAGCTCAAATGGTTGCATTTAACATGCAGGTTTTGTTTTCATGACCCAGCTTAGCTTAATTGGAATCGTCATTGATTTTTCCCGTTCTCTATTCATCTACTGGTGCTGCTCAATGTTTATATGTTTTACAACGTGCTCTTTTCACGTAGCCTTACCTTTCCTTTTCTTTTTTGGTCGTAAACGGCACCCTGGTGACGTTTGTTGGAACAAGTTTTAAAGAAGTTGTCTTTGAGATCAGCTTATATAATCCATTCAATTTTGTTTCTCATCGAAGGGATATGGGAAGTATCTGTGGATTATGGAAGGCATGTTCAAAGCCAATGGTCAGTGCGGTTACGTGAAAAAACCGAAGTTTCTATTGGACAAAGACCATATTTTCGATCCTGCAAAGACATTACCGGTTAAGACGAACTTGAAGGTGTGTAGTCCTATCGTGCAAAATGGGTTTTTCTACATCTGCACCAACAAACATTTATATCTGAAAAAGGTCATGCCTGTGGTTGGAAAAAACAGGTGACAGTGTACTTGGGAGAAGGGTGGCATCTGGATTTCAAACCAACTTATTTCGATCAATTCTCGCCACCTGATTTCTTCGTGAGGGTAAGTAGAATAGAGATTCGATTCGTTCTGCTCACAGCCGACGCTTCATGACGACCGGGAGCATGCATGCTCACTTTGTTCAACTTCTGGATATGCATTGCTAGGTTGGAATTGCAGGAGTTCCGGATGATACAGTCATGAAGAAGACCAGAGCAATTGAGGATGACTGGACACCGGTGTGGAACCAGGAGTTCGAGTTCCCGCTCAGGGTTCCCCAGCTGGCCATCCTCAGGATCGAGTGCCTAGAGCTCTACAGAACCGGACACCATGACTATGGCGGTCAGATGTGCTTGCCCGTGTCGGAGCTGAGAACAGGGATCAGAGCAGTTCCTTTGCACAGCCGTAGGGGGATAAAACACCGATCCGTGAAGCTGCTTATGCGGTTCGAATTCGAGGAACCTGATTCTGAAGGGGGAAATGAAGTGGAAAATGACACAGTTGATCAGACGTTTTCGAATCCAGAGGAATAACGAAACCCGAGTTTGGGGTGTGAGAAAACACTAAGAATTGTTTATCCGACCACCTTACTAACGATTATCAGTAAAAATCTTTCGGCATGTAACAAAGTCTCAACTAGAATGCCATATAACAATTTTAGTATTTTTCCAAAAAAAAACTCTAAAAAGGGAAATAATTAAAAACAATAGCTATATTTTTTTCGAAAGAAAATCATGAAATAATAAAATAAAGCAGAAAAAATAAATTTATATCAGTTTATTAAAACACGAGTTGCATTGTCAAAAGACATTAAAATTTCAAGTTAAAAATAATAAATGTTGATTTATGATAGCTCACTTAGCTCATTATCTTCAATTGTATATTATGACACTTCCTCATTTATATATAGACCCACACACTTTACTTCTATAGGCCCTTTCCATTTTGCTTTGCTCACACTTGAATTTTGCTGGTTCTTGCCCTGTTGTCTCATCTGTCGCTGCAAGTATCTTTACAGCTATCTCACTTGCCCTATCTTACTTGGTAGACTAAGTTTAATAGATCACACCCATCACATGCTAAGAAATCACAGAATCAGGATCCATCATGCTCAATCTTATTAAGAAACACAAATTTGCAAAACGGTTTTCACGTCGTGCTGTATTCGGTCTATCATGCTTGCGTCCAATAGCCTTTTCTCTATGACCTTTTCTAATCTATGCTTTTCACTGAACTAGAAAGGCATCGATATCGCCTGTGCTCTTGCCGAGCCTATATCGAGCCCAAGACAGAATGCTCAAGTCTACATCCCCCAAGTCCAGCTCACTTAGCTTTTTTTGCCCTCTTGAGCCAGGTCCAATGGGATAAACTTTCGCCTCAGCCAGCAGGAATGATAAGCGGCCCTCTCGGATTCGTCCGGACAATCATCCTCGCCCACAGACAAGCCATCGAGTAACACGGCCCAACCATCTGAGGCCATTTCGAAGATGGCCCATGCTGCATTCTCGAAGGCTTGCTGCTTGCAATGCATCTTGGACATAGGATTGCTCAAAGCTAAGCACTGACATCACGTCCTCGTTTTCTCGTCTGTCGCCTTCGTGTCCATCAGTCCTGTCCCTAAAACTTCCTGGCAACCCATCAAGATTGACAATGCCTTTTTCCCTTCAGTAGCGAAAAGGAATCTCGTCTTGACTCAAGTCACCGCGTCGTTTTCCTCCCCACTTTGCGTCCAACAAGATGGCTGGCAACTGTTCACCCACTTTTTTCTTGATGACTTTTTCGCTTCGGCAGTGAGGCCGCGTCGGGGGCCAACTTTCACGCGCATCGACCCGTCCATCTTTCCGAGCATTTTACTCCTCAGTGCTTCCAATAAGACTTGAATCCCGAAAGCACGAAGAGAGGCAACTCCCGTCCCATCTAAGTCATCATCTTGTTGGTTGGCAAGGCTTAAAAAAGTCTTTGAGAAAGATCATGGCATGCTCAAGATGTGACTTGTTTGCGCTGTTGTATGGTAGGCATGCTTTGACTCTCATTTTTTTACCCAAAAATTTTATCATAACAAGAAAGAGTTTGATCCATCTAATTTTGATTGACAAGAAAGCTCATCTTAAATAGATAAGATTTAAGCCAACGAATACCCACTAACCTCATAAACAAGATCATGCATGTAATTTACAAAAAACACAAAGCTTTTATTATCCAATGGTACATTGATTTTATACACAACATTATCGATTTTCTTCCTCAAACTTCAATTGATGTCGTGTTATAATTTCCTTCCTTCCTTTTTCTTTTCTCCTCGGACCATATATTCTTCACTGGAGTCAAGAGAAAGTTCCTGCAATCATATATCTCTAATTAAGAGTTCATAAATTATGAACACCACTCATATGCAAACTTAACTAAATATAAATAATACTCGATGTCTATATCCCGTAATCCTTTGAAGTAGATGGATTGGAATGCATAAACGCTTCCAAGATCTCTCTAGAGTCCCATTTTTATCTTCGGTGCACTCTCGATGGATGGCTCGGATTTATCATTTTCCGATCGAATGGCTCTTTACCTCAGCAATGAGCCGTAGAACTCGCTCTGTTATTATCAATTTCATGAGCCTGTTGTTAATTTATTTATTTTTTTCAGGGGAAGCTGTTTTAAAAAGGCCAAAAAAACAAACACAAATTCTGCGGACAAGGACTGCGAAACAAAGACAATCTAGAAACCATCGAAATCCTCTCTCTCTCTCTCTCTCTCTCTCTTGTCATGTCCCTCGTTTTAAAAAGGGAAAAAACCACCAAAAACCCCGAACTTTGCCAACTGTGACACATTTATCCCGAACTTTTTTTTGTGACACTAAAAACCCCAAACTTTAGCCGAAGTGACACATCTACCATCTGTTACCCTCTGTTAAGGTTTTGTGAAAAAACACAATTAAAAATCCTACGTGGCCGCTGACGTGGATGACGGAATACAAATGGTGCTAACGTGGCACCCGTTTAAGAAATAAAACAGCGTCATTTTACATCTAACGTGGCGTTTTTGCTCGGAGCCGAAAGGAGGAAGACCTCGTCCGTCCATCTCTCCCCTCTTCTCGATCGAGAGGGATTGCAGGTGCGTATTCGGGTTTCTCCATCTTGATCGCACCTCCGATCCGTCCTCAATCGTCATCGTTTGTCGTGTGTCCGCTTTTGTTTTGATCTGATTGTTGCGATTTTGATCGGTCCTCGCGATGCGGTCGTCGAGTGATTTTTCGTTAATCGCCCGCGGGTGGAGAAAGTCAACCCTTAATTCTCAAGTCTTAGATGGCCAGAAAAAAACAGAGCTTTTCAATGACCCAATCTAGCTCAATCAATCGCAATCCGCAAGAACCCGACTCGAAACCGAAAGCGAACGAATTCGAACGGACTCAAGATTGACATGCGACAAACTGAGAGCAATCGGAGAGGCGGACCCCTGCGGCGGCGGCAGCAGCGAGCTTGTCCTCGGACCCGCAGGAGAAGGCGCAGAGAGGCGAGCTGGGCTTGTCGGAGGCAGACAGGAAGAGGGGAGACGCGGCGAAGTGGAGCTGTTGATCCATCATTGGCCAGGGACTGTAGACGTCGAGGTCGAGGTCCATGATGGACTCCCCCGGGGCCGCCGCCGCCACGTCGTCGGGCCGCCGTGTCCGGGGCCGTCGTCCTCCAGCTCGGGCATTTTCTCGGGAAACAACGGGATTTTCCGGAAGAGTTCACGAGTGGAGGAGAGGGAGAAGGAGAGAGCCGTGTGGGTGCCGTGAGCGCCGTTTGCATTCCGTCATCCACGTCAGCGGCCACGTAGGAATTTTAATGGTGTTTTTTCACAGAACCCTAACAGAGGATAGATGTGTCACGCGAGTAAAGTTTGGGGTTTTTAGTGTCACAAAAAAAAGTTCGGGATAAATGTGTCACAGTTGGCAAAGTTTGGGATTTTTGATGGTTTTTTCCCTTTTAAAAATGGATTTTATCTTTACCGATCGTCATCGATTGGGACATCTATTATATACTTCAATTGCATTGGTGTGCCTCATTTCAATCCACAACAGGGACATAAAATTAGAATACACCGAGTTGCCTGGATAGACTAATCAGACCCAATTAATTTAAGCGTGGTCAGAGTTGGCGATTCTTGACTCAAAGAGACACGTATCCCGATGCCCCCGACTGAGGTTGGAAACCAATCTGATTGGATACATGTCCAGATGGCCTTTCCTCGAGACAAAATGATATTACTCAAAGTTCGAGTTTTCTGGAAAGTACAATGTAAGCTATCAACATACACATATGGTACTAATGGACCGCCGTCCGACATTTTCTGCCATCGAACATTTGTTTGCCTATTTTGCTAGGACCTAATCCCTAGAATAATCTTATGGTGAAAACGGATTTGTGTTAAAGGCTTCATTTGTTTTATAAAAAATTAATCATTTGAAAAATATTTTCCTTAAAATAATCACTTATACTGTACAAAATAATTAGTCAATAAAAAATATTTTTGTTTTTGATAATAATATGTCTCACGGATTTTTATGAATTATAAAAATATTTTTATTCATTCATTTTTGTAAGTAATATAAATGATCATTTTCAGAACGATATTTTTCAAATCATTCATGTTTCATGAAACAAATGTTATAACGGATAATTCAGGTTTCCAAGTTTGTTGCCGCGATCTCCGAATAGAAACTAGTTTTCTCCATTAGCCTTTTTTTCCCCTTAGTTTAATTAAAGTATTATTCGACCAAAAAAAATTAATTGAGCACGTAATTAACTTTTGATTGACTCTTTACTTAACTTTTTGGCATATTTTTATTAGGCGAAGCAAAACGCTTGCCGCCTTATCAAATTGCCATACGGCAAGCTATGATGAAAAGCACAAAAGCTTCTCGATTACTATCTTTCACGAGAATGATTATTCGTTTGAGAATATTTACGCCTCTAACTTTAGTGCGCGGACAAATAATTTTTGTTATAAGAAAAAAATTCAAATTAAATTTAAGGTTTAATACCACAAAAAATTACAATCTAGTACACATGTAATAAATTTACCTTAAACTAATTTTTTTATTACTAAAAATCTCAAACTGGTACACATGTAATAAATTTACTCCATATTAATTCTTTTGACCACAAAAAATCTCAAAATTGTGCATTTGAGACAAATTCACCCTCTATTAAATTGTATTATGAAGAAGCTAGATTTAACACCTAGAGGGGATGAATAGGTATTAAAAAGAAATCTTGACAAATAAACTTTAAGTAAAATAAATTGCAAGCAAAGTTTGGATGAAGAATAGAATCGGTTTGATGAACACCGGGCTTCTTAACCAAAAAGTGTGCAACGGACTTAAAATAAATAGAGTAAGAGAAGAGAAAATTGCACACTAATTTTATAGTGGTTCGACTTAAATTAAGTCTATGTCCACTCTCCCACGCTAACGATCCTATTAGCTAAATTTCACTATATAATCAATAGAAGATTACAACTTAAGAGTGCAAACACTTAGTGGTAGATTTCTTTAGCTCACTAAGACACTCTTTTTGTGTATTTCTCTCTTCTTTTGTGTATTTCTCTCTTGATTGTAATTTATAATGCTCACAAACGAAGACAGGTGGTTGAGAGAAACTTTAGACTTTGGAATTATAATTTCACGTTTCCCTTCCAACTTGGCCGAATGACCTTCCTTTAAATATTCCTCCATGCAACATTAGCCGTTGACATTTTCTAAAGAAAATTCTTCCAATCAAGCCGTTGGACAGAATCATTCAAGGAGATCTTATGGCCGTTAAAGACAAGAATGGATATTTCACTTGATTATGCTCGCCCATATAATCAAAATCTTGGTTTTCATAAGTGATGCTTCCTCATATAAATTTATTTTCCAGATTGATTTTGTCAATATATAATTTACTCAATCAACGTTTTTTAATAAGGTAGGTAAAATCCTTGGCCAAGAGATAGTCATTGAAGAATTCCAAACAAAGTTTATTCTGAATTTGTGTCGCAACCAGTTCGACTATTCCTCGTTCTAGATACTATATCGTTCGGGCTCATCAAAAAGGAATATACTTCTGGAAAAGTATTGTTAAGAGTCTCTGAAAAATCCTCATAAGTAAAGATGATAGAAGCAGACAATTTTGTCAACTTCAAAACTTGTTAGAAATTTACTCAACATATTAATATCACAAAAGATCATAAAATTAGCATACTTGTGACAAACAAATAATAAAACCCAAACTGCTACACCAAGCAACCATCACATGTCATCCAACTTAGCAACTTAGCGGTAACATTTAGTGAAAACTAATGGATGGTAAATTTATCACGAGTTTATCGGTTTGGGTTTTTAATTTGGGGTAAATTTATTATGAGTGTATCAATTTGAAATTTTTCGTGATATTAATCATTAAAAAGAATGTTAAAAAATACGATTGAATGGAAAATGCATTGAACTTGACAAGGGCCACTGCCATTATCATGAAGGTTGGAAATTATCAACGTCTTGATGGTGGTTGCCCTAGCTGCAGTGTTCGGTCAAGAAATTTTTAGGTGTGAAAACAACATTTTTAGGCTACGTTTAGTCAACCGCATTTCTAATCATTATAGAATTGAATATGATATGATATGAAATCTAGAAGATTTTTTTATATCTTGTCAATTGTTTGATGATTAAATTTTAATATATTTAATCATATCATATATATTGTTTAGTATAAATGACATATCAATATAAATGAACCACAAATTTTACAAACGAAGATAGTAAAAATATCTCGTGACACTTTTGTCCACTTTATTTTTATTTTATTTTCCTTTCTTTTTAAAGTAATTTATTTTTTCTTCCCTTTCTTTCCCTTCCATCATTATCTAATAATTTTTTTGAAATAATAATTTTTTTGAATGGAAAATTTTACTAATACACTTAAAATACTAAAACTCCTAAAATATGTAATAAATATATATTTACCTATTGAATTTATTTTATAAGATAAAATTAAATTCAAATATATAAATAAAAATAAGATTAAATTAAAAAATAAATTGTTGGTTTTCGTTATTTTGAATTTCTTATATTATAATTGAACTATTATTTATATTGAAATATAATTTTAAATTTGTCAATTTAAGAAGTTTTTTATTTGAGCAAAATAACTTTCCTGTTTTAGATATTAGAAATTTTTTCCACTTGTATCTCACCTTCCCCATGGGATAATTTTATCTGATATATATCCCCCTATATCCAACTTTATTATATTATGAGTAAGCACCAAATGCAGGATTTGATCAATTTTATCCCATCCTGAATTTTATCATGATCACCAAATGTAGCCTTATATCTAAATCAAATATACCCGACTCCTTCACAATTGGATCATACTAGCTCTCGCTAAGAATAATTGCAAATTCATCCTTGATGATCAATTCAGGCTCTAGCTCACGTCGTAGTAAATCCTGGTAATAGTAAAGTATTTCATGGATTGGATTTTAACTTATTGAGATTGATTTCTTACCATAAAAAGAAATCTACATATTTATGTTAATTATGGACCAAAAATTAGCAGGGGACGCTGTCTTTGGTATTCGGTGCATTATATTAGTACGTATATTCTACTATTCATGAAATTTGCAATAAAAAATTTTCAGCATTAGGTTATTAAAAAATTTGTCTCGGTCTTAGATAAAATTTATGATTTGTCCTGCATCATCATCACTATTGTCATCATTCTAAAAATCAATTACGAATTTTCAAGCTAAAAATGATTGCACATCATGTAAATGGTTTGAATATTTGGACATCTATATGATTCTTTGCAAAATCTCAATTAAAATAGACTAAATATTTCTTCAATGACAAATATACACATTGACATGACTTCCCAAACACTCTCTTGTTAAAATTTTTATGATTAAAATAATAACATACATAATTGATTTTTCCTTCAGACTATTTAAAAGGGTTGATTCCATCTGAACATATGAAATTCAACGGATCTGACAGTTTGTACCGAATTTATTGTATGATACAAACTCACCTAATGATTTTTTGTATATAAAATGGAACATTCTATGAATATAACACATAACTTATTTCATAGGTTTAGCTATTTCTATGTCTCAAAGACATAGAATCTTTTTATCTCCAGATGTTTTGATAGTCTTACAAGTGTAAGATAGATAAATTAAAAATTTATGTGAGCACCACAACATAATTAGCAAGTTTATATCTATTTTAAGATTTTTCTCGTGCAAGCGATACTCATATATTATAATCATCATATTTTACGACGGCAATAATAAACTAGGCATTCCAATTTTATGAAAAGGGAAAAAATGGAAAATTGAGTAAAATAAAATATATAGAGAGAGAGAGAGGATAAAAAAGGGGACGGGTTCAACCGAACCTAACTTGGTCCCGCTTATTATCCCGTACACTACACCGCATTGGTCAAGACTCGAGAGGGTCAAAACGACTACTTCTTCGACAGCAGGGCCCCGCGGTGACGAACGTCTGTCATCGAGATCAAGGAGGAGACGCCGTCACCCTAGCCTTTTCTTCGTCGAGGTGGGGTTCGACCAATCGATATCCATTTAGATCTCGCTCTCATGACATCTTTGACGGTGCAGGTACGTCCACGTCATCTGCAATGGATCAAAACGCGTATGGCGTGACCTTACCCCCGGGCAAGGAGAAAGGACCTCACGAAAGAGACATAATGGGAAGGAGCCACAAAGAAAAACATTAAGAAAAAAAAAAAAAAATCCTAAACTTTACTTAGAGTGATAAATTTACCCCGAATTTTATGACATAAAAAATTTCAAACTTTACTAACCGCGACACGTTGAGTCCAAACTTTATGGCCAAAAGCATTTTCGTCTTATTTTTTTTGCTCTTTCTATTTTTCCTTTTTTTTTTTTTTTTTTCCTTTTTTTCTTCTTTTCCCTTCCCTCCATCATGGTCGGTGGAGGGAAGCTAGACTTAGGCATCAGGCTGCTCTCGCTGACATTGGGCGAGGGCAACCCGACGCATGAGTTTGGTGAGGGCGGCCCTTGCCAGCATCGGGCGAGGGTCGCCCTTACCTAGGCTTCTCTCCGCCATAGTCGATACAGGGAAGAAAGAAGAAAAAGGAAAAAAAATAAAAGACGAAAATGCCCTATAATTTTATATCATGCAGATATAAAATTTAAGGTTTTTTGTGTTATAAAAAAATTGAGTAAATATGTCACAATTGACAAAATTTAGGGTTTTTTATATCATAAAAAAAATTAGTAAATTTATCATTCGGATAAAATTTTGGGTTTTTGGTGACTTTTTCCCAAACATTAAATTATAACCCATTGCGATGAACTTTTTTTGTGACATAAAAAAATATAAATTATGCTTACAATGACATATTTATCATTAACATTTACTAATTCCATAAATTTCAAAGAAGTTGGGGGCTCGATCCCTCTATTTTCTCTTCTGAGGTGTCAGATCTTTCCTTGTAAAGTTTGACTAAGGGTTGCCTCTTTTTGGTTCCCCTTCCCTTTTCACTCTCAACACCCTTTCGCTCTTTTTGACTTATTTGTCTCCAAGAGTGTAAGCTTTTTGGTGTCGAGATCTCTTTCTTGTAAAGTTCCGTTTAGTTAAAAGTTAATACTAATCTTACCTTACCAAAATAAAAAAAATAAAAAAATCCAAACTTGCATCTATTGACACATTTACCCCCTTCATCAAGGTTTTTTGTTTTTTTGGTCGGCCCTTCGTCAAGGTTGAATTAGATCTTTTTTCAGCAAAAAAAGTCATTTTTATTATTTAAGTCACATGAGTACCGTGTCAAATTATTTTTTTATGACGTCCATATAGGTAGATTCTTAACAATTTTTTTGTTGATAGAACTTTAACAAAGATAAATGTGTTTCACATGTATAAATTTGGAATTTTTTGATGTCACGACTAAAAAAAAAATAGTATTTAGGCTATGTGTCATGGTGAACATAATTTAGAATTTTTTCATTACTTTTGTCCAAAAAATATATTTGTATGGTTCATAGACAATTTAGACTAAGCTCGTTAATGGGATGGGTCGTTGCTTCTCATTCACAAAAGCCGCAACAAGGCTTAATATCACGTGATCGAACTAATTGGTCGTATCATTGGCGCAATTCATATCTCAATTGATTTTCTTATATTTATATTCCGAAAACTATATACAGGACGATTGATTTGCTTCTCTACATGTCGGTATTGCAGGAGCAATACCTCAAAGGACCAAGGGTATGAGCCCGATGGACGATAGCTGTTGGATCACGTGAGTCTCGAGTCCACACAACACAACCGAACGGCTCGGATGACTGGCTGAGCTCACAGACGATCGACGATGAACGAGGTTCACATGTGACCAAATGGCCCCCGAGGGGCTGCGAGGCCGGTTGGCGGGCAGAATCCGACACGTGGACTTCCACCATTCGGGAGAGGGATTAGATATTATTGAAGCCCCCACACGCGCACACACACACGACCAAATTCCGACTTCATTTGGGCGAAATTTCGCATTTGAGTTTCATTTGGATTTCGTGTGCGAGAGAGGGAAAGCCAAGAAAGCAGCCATCTCTCTTGACAGAGAGAGAGAGAGGAGTTCGTTCTTTCATAAGAGGCTGGTTGGCTGGCTTTTTTGACTCGGCGATGGGACGACAAAGGTCGATCACTTCCTCCCTTCCCCCCCTCTCTCTCTAGAAAGCGAGTGTGGAGTTGAAGCTTGATAACCGGAGCCCGCCTGCGCTTGCTCTGCTCTCCGCGTGCCAAGGTCAGTCCCTGGGTTGGGTCGTGTGTTCTTGTTCTTGTTCTTGTTCTTGTTATTGGGTGATCGTTGCTTTCCGTGCGTGTTTTCGAACCCGGGCAGAGCAATCTTTATGCGGGGTTTGATCGTTGCCCGGGTTCTGTCCCTTTTTCGTTCTTTTAGTTTCGAATTCGCCGTTCGCCGATGCGGGTCGCGATTGTTTTCGTCGGGCGTCTCTGTCGATGTGTGTTGTCAAGAAAAGAACTTGGGTCCTGCCCTGATCGTAAGTTTGCTTTTTGTGAGGGTGACTATGTTATTGATGTGTTTGCGTGACTTGGGTTTTTGAGACGGTCGCTGTATCTCGGCATATGGCAGCTCGTTGACGATGACCCTTTTCTCGTGTGTTTCTATGGGATGATTTCGGAACGTCGTATCTTTTGAAAGATTTTCTTTTTCCTCTTCTTTTTCACTCTTGCGGACCTGATTATAACTTTCGGATGCGAATTTTGATAGGGAGTGTTCCTAGGTGCTGAATCTTTCCATGTGTAGCGGTTCAAAAGGGAAAACTACACCGGGAAGCTCTGTAAGGGAGAGTGAATTCGAGAAGCAGAGGATGTCGGCCCGTCAGTTCTCGATCCTGCTCGAGTTATCTGCTGCGGATGATCTGACGAACTTTAAGAAAGCAGTTGAGGAAGATGGCTACGATATCGATGAGTCGAGCTTGTGGTATGGTAGGAGGATCGGGTCGAAGAAGATTGGGCTTGAAGAGAGTGTTGGAAAAAATATGGTTTCGAAAATGGGTTGAACAATTAAATCGGATCGGGTAAGACAATTCGGACTTTGAGGCATGATATCACTTACTTTAAGGATTTATTTGTCCACAACGTTCTTGATGGTCACCGGTAAAAATCTTCCATAATACAACAAAGTCTCAAATGAGAGTATTTCTCCAGGATCTCTCTAGGAAACAATCTGAAAAATGGCTGCAGTTTTTTAGTTTTTTAGAAAGAAGACTCTAAAAATGACAACAACATTTCCTTCCGAAAAATGACAAGTATATATATGAAATAGTCTTGCAACTCTTCGTGAAAATTGCCAAAGAATGAACAAACACCTCTTTTAGAAAATTGCTCAGACAAACAAATGCGACTCATCGGAAGAAGTCGAAAAACCGAACAATTGCAACCTTTCGGGAAAAGTTGTAAAATCGAATAAGTAATTTTTCAAAGGTTGTCTTGAAAAGACACAAAAGAAATTCGGAATAATAAATTTTTTTTATTAATAAATAAATTTCGAATTTTTATTTTTATATTTTATTTCCGAAAATTCTTAAAAGCAAAAGCAACATTTGATTAAAATTAATAACATAACGAAAATAAAAAATAAAAATAATAAAGGGATTAGTCTTAATTAAACCGGGCGCTTGAGACGAGCCAAGTGCGGCAAATAATCGCACCCCGACGCGCGGTATGGTGAGGCCTTTCAAATACCACCCGATTATTCCTTTATTTACTCAAAGGAAATTAGCGACATTTTTAAGCTGGCCACGCCCTCCTATTTTTTCTACGTGGGACAAAGAGAAAATCACTTATTTTGTTTTAACAAACAAAACTCCAACAGAAGGAACTCCCCTCATGATAGCCGCGATGTTCGGCAGTATGTCCGTGCTGGATTATATTATCAAGTCTGGCCGGGCCGATGTAAACAAGGCCTGTGGTTCGGATGGTGCTACCGCGCTTCACTGTGCTGCAGCTGGTGGCTCGGTACAATCTCCTGAGGTGGTCAAGCTGTTGCTTGATTCTTCGGCGAATGCTAACTCCGTTGATGCGAATGGGAAACGAGCAGGAGACTTGATTTCTGAGGTCTCTGGTTCGCCCTCCAATTCGAGAAGGAAGACTTTGGATGTCATGTTGACTGGAGGTGGGACTGCTGAGTTTGTTGAGGAAACTTACAATCTGCCCGAGAATCTGGGTAGTCAAATTGAAGGAAACGAACAAAGAGAGAGTCCAACCGCCCGGGCTTCCAAGGATGGTTCTGAAAAGAAAGAGTATCCTGTCGACCTTTCTCTTCCGGACATCAACAATGGAATATATAGCACAGATGAGTTTAGGATGTATTCTTTCAAAGTGTAGCCTTGCTCGAGAGCTTACTCTCATGACTGGACTGAGTGTCCATTTGTTCACCCTGGGGAGAATGCAAGACGGCGTGACCCACGGAAATATCACTACAGCTGTGTGCCTTGCCCTGAGTTCCGCAAGGGGTCATGCAGGCAAGGGGATAGCTGCGAGTATGCTCATGGTATATTTGAGTGCTGGCTTCACCCAGCTCAATACCGCACCCGTCTCTGTAAGGATGAGATTGGATGCACCAGAAAAGTCTGTTTCTTTGCCCACAAACATGAAGAGCTTCGTCCATTGTATGCATCAACTGGTTCGGCGCTTCCTTCTCCAAGATCATTTTCGCCCGTTGCTGCTTCTCTAGACATGGGATCACTGAGCCCTCTCTCTCTCTCTCGGTTCTTCTTCAGTCCGGATACCGCCAACTTCAACACCACCTATGACTCCATCAGGGGCCTCTTCTCCCCTTGATGGGTCGATGTGGAAAAGCCAAATTAATAGCGCTCCGCCTGGCTTGCAGCTTCCGGGTAGCAGGTTGAGAAGCGCATTGAGTGCTAGAGACATGGATTTAGATGTTGACTTGATCGGTCTAGAAAATAATTACTGTTTGCAGAAGCAGTTGCTCGAACAATTTCCTGATCTGTCCTCTCCTTGTGGTTGGAACAACTCTTCATCCACCACATCGGCTTTCCCTAGAGATGGATATTGCTCCTGTTAGCGGTTCCGAGCTAAGAAGCCTACAAGCTTTATCTCACCTAAATCAATGACAAGGCCATCCTACAGGAAAGGGTCATATCCCTTGATTAACGTGCTGACCTTGTTGCTCATATCATGGATTGGTACCGCAAGGTTATCACCTCGACAGAGAAGAAGCTATCCCGCATTCATGACGAACAAAGCTCGGTTGGGGCTTAAGCTTGCCAAAGAGGAGGAGAAATTTGCAGCTAAGAGATCCCGTGTCAACATTAAGTGTGTCTTGGAGCTGAACGAAAGGTTATTTGACGTAAGGCTGGAAATCTCGATCCTCGGTGAATTCCTTGCCAAAGTGAGGGTTTGTCTGTATGTGCAGGAAGTGAAAGTCGAGACCTTGGAGAAAGAGCAAGACCACTTCTTCGAGAAGGCCTACAAGATGCACCCATCGATAGCCTAGAGCAAACAAGCCAACTCCCACATGGAGGAACATGCGAAGGACTTCCTAATGGCAATCAAGAGACAGCTTACGTCTGTCCCTATCGCCAACCTGTAGCCCCTATTGCATCTTGACCGCTTTCTGCAGGACCTGAGTGTGAAATCCTTATTACTTAGGACTTAATGTATGCCTGCTATTGGGCTGTAGATGCTTTTCCCCTTTCTCTTTTTATTTTGGTTATAGGACATGGTATTGGTTGTCTTTTGAGAATGCAGAATGGTTTGGACTTATATTTCTCCTTTCCACTCCTTCATTTCCCACATTGTCGAGTAGAACAACTTCAAATATTTTCCATTAATGGAACTTGATAACTCTTCCCCCTCTAAACTCATCAATCGATAAGCATTGCCGCTTAAAACATCAATAACTTGATACAGTCCTTCCCAAGTGGAAGACCACTTGCCAAATGTTTCGATTCTGGTGTAGAATAGGAGAACCGTCTTCCAAACCACATCCCCAACGGCAAAGGACTTAGCCTTCACATGTTCATTATAAGCTCTTGCCACCTTCTTCTTTTGAGCAATCACATGGTCTAGTGCTGTTGATCTTACCTCGTCTAGTTCATCCAATCGCATTTACATTGCTTCATTGTACTTTTCAGGCAAGATCTCACTTTGGAGTCTTAACCCTTAGTGATTACACTGTGATTTCTAATGGCAAGTCCACCTTTTGGTTGTAGGTCAATAAATACGAGCTCATCTTTGTTGTCGATCTCTTCGACGTGTGGTACGTCCATAACACGGTAGACAAAGTCATGTCCTATTCTCTTGTGTTGGCTTACGCATAATATGGTATTGAGTACATTATCTCTATTCCCCTTGATTCTACAAAGTCGAGAATTTTGGTACCCGTGAAGACAGTCCCTTAGTTAGCTGTAATGGTTTCGAGAATGCCAAAGCGATGTATGATGTGCTCCTCGATGAACTCCTTTGCAATCTTCTAGATTATGTTTTTGTATGACACTGCTTCCACCCACTTAGTAAAGTAATCGGTGGCCAGAAGTATGTAAGAATATTTCTTGCTCGATGGTAGGTGTATCTTCTCAATAATATCCATCGCCCATCCCTTGAAAGGTCATAACTTCACTATCAGTAGTCGGGCCATGTTGGATCAAGTCATGTATTTAGCAAGGCCTACATCCTTTCGCATCATCTATACAGTCTTAGGTTATTATGGGCCAGAAATAACCATGACATCTTAACAGCCTTTTCATTTTAATGCCTGCTTGATGAGCTCCACAAATCCCTTCGTGAACTTCGGTCATTGCCAACATCGCCTCCCTTCTATCCAAACACCTTAACAATACTCCCTATATGGTATGCCGATATAGAAGTATATATTTTAGTGCTTCTTCTTATCCAAACACCTTAACAATACCCCCTCTATGGTATGCTGATATAGTTCTTCCCTAGAAATATAAATTTTAGTGCTTGCTTTCTCAACTTTTTGTCTCGTGATAGGAGATTCTTCAAATACTCTATTATCGGTATCCTCCAGTCTTGACCATCTCATTTCGCTTTGGCTACAGCAACCATAGTACGTAGAGACAAAAATGGCAATGTTTTTGTCTCGGTTATAGTGTAGGCCAATCCCTCCCTGATACAGTAACCGGATGCCATTTGAGCAAGCTCATTGGCTTCCACATTCTGGTATCGCGGTATGTGTACCAATTCTGAGTCGAGGAATTTAGCTAACAATTATTTTGCTTTGTGGTAATGCTCACCAATATTTTCATTAAAATATTGGTATTCTCCTCTCGATTGTTTTATTACCAACTAAGAATCACCCATTATGTTGATTGATTGTACACTCATGTCAACCAGCAAATAAAGGTCAACTATAAGCGCTTCATATTCGGCTTGATTGTTGGAACATTTAAAATGCAACCTGAATTGGAACTTCATTTATGCCCTCTTGCAGACACAATCAAGATCCCTACTCCTGACACAACTGATGTAAAGGAACCATCAAAGTATAGCAACCATGGGACCAATTGTGCATAGCTTTCGCTTCCAAAGCGTTCAACTTGAACACATGGATACTCCGCAAGGAAATTAGTTATTACTTGTCCCTTTACCGCTTTCATCGGTACATACACTTAATCCAACTCAGATAGTGCGAAAGACCATTTTGCCACTTGGCCTTTTACTATAGGCCTCATAAGCATATATTTAATAACATCAGTTTTACATATCATAAGAATGACAGCTAGCAACAGATAATGCCGCAATTTTGTACATGCAAAGTATAGAGATAAACCAATCTTTGTAACAACAGTATATCTCTTTTCGGCATTGTTCAGCATCCTGCTGAGATAATATGCTGCTTGCTCTTTACCTTCATCATTCCCTTACGCCAACATGCTACCGATTGTTGTATCAATGGCCAACACATAGAGTTTTAAAGGTCTGCGTACTTTTGGCAGCACCAACACTGGAGGACCAGTCAAGTATGTTTTTATCCTCTTGAAGGCACGTTGGTGCTCCTTTCACCAAACGAACTCATCTTAGTATTTTAATTTCAACCAAAAAAAGAAAAACACCTCTATTTTGCTAGATAGGTTAGTCATATATCTTCAAAGAAAGTTTATTTTTTCAATTATCATTTGTAACTATTGTCGTCACTCGATTTCTCCGCTACCGGCCCTTAGGGAAAGGAATTGGGGAAAGGTTAAATTTAGGGATACCTAACCACAAGGGCTCCCTCACAGTTCTCATCCACAGAAGTGTCATCACCTCGCCTCTTGGGCAAACCTCTTGTGAGTTTACTTCATCGCAGTCACGAGCTCTCCCAAGCTTATATCCCGTATGATAGCGGAAGGTATCGTAACCCTACCCTGATGTCACCACATGTCTTGATCGACAATTTTTTTAAGGTCGAAAGGAAACTAGACGTAAATGTGGGTTTAAGGGTACTTTTACAATCGTGATAGCCCTCTCAAGATGAACATCCACCAAAGACTACATCACTTTATCTTTACCGGCTTCATCATCCTGAGTTGCTAAATCATGACCGGTGAACCTTTTCCAAAGGTTCATACCTCTCACGACGGGTTTATTAAATAATTTATTTATTTAAGATAACCTAAAAATAAGACGAGAGTCGTCATTGGCCTTGCTTTTTAGAGTTGGCTAGAGAATCCAATCGAGGTTAGGAGTAGTCCCTCGATTCTTACGCAACTAGATATCCAGGTTCGGGGACTTGAGTTACCCTTTCAGTACCTAACAATATATCGTGTTACTTGAGGTGTTCATGCATTCCTTTTTACCTTTTCAGGATCGTTTACTCTAAACTAAGTGATCATGCATAGATGGTCATTTTTGTGCCATTCTATTTCTAAAAAAGATAAAAGAAAGCACACTATTGAATTTGAAGTACGGAACAGTAAGTAAACAGTTATGGAAAGCAATAAATCTGTCATGCAATCCTAAAAAGAAGTAAACTCAAAAGATAAGCAAAAAGAAAAAACTCGCAACTTGTTGGGTGTTTATACAAATGAGAAAACTCGAAACATATGTCAAGGAAGAATTATACAAAATTATAGTCGAAATGGACGTCGAATTTTCACCGTCTTCATGTCCTCTCCATCTTCATAATCTCAACTCAATCTAAGAACTATAACTAGGTACATACAATGGAAAGAAACAATCATACACGTCAAAACGATCAAAAGCACAACATAGGGCCAAGATCAATCAATCAAGTGAAACAAGGTTAAAATCAACCAAATTTGGGCCTCAGAGTCGACCTTTGCAATTCATGCGTAAATCCCTCTAGACACCAATCCAATTCATTTTTATGACTTATAGCCATTGTTGACCACTTGTGTTCTCGCATGGCCAATAACGCTTGTAAGTCCCAAAAATGTGTTATAAGTGACTTCTCAAGATTTTCCTCGATGTCATATATTGCTCTTAACACACATCTAAAATTCACATGCATGAGCATGAATTAAACACACGGGTAGGCCTTTTAGACTTTATTTTTCAATTAATCAATCAAGTGAGTAAACCGTCAACGGGTCATTTATTACAAAGGCATACGCCAATCACAAACACAAGCATTTCTAATAAATGACATGACTATATGCATGAGAGGGTACATGTGATGTTTCAAAAAATAAATTTGAAATCATCGCTAATGGAAAGTAAGGTAAGGTTTTTGAGACAAAGTAAAGTCTCAATTATGGAATGCATTTAATTGCCAAGACTAACCCGAGGCTCGCATAAATGCACTCACAGACATCA
Organism: Eucalyptus guilfoylei; assembly: GCA_016097605.1. Lineage (NCBI taxonomy): Eukaryota > Viridiplantae > Streptophyta > Magnoliopsida > Myrtales > Myrtaceae > Eucalyptus > Eucalyptus guilfoylei. The sequence goes on from CM027869.1 coordinate 25,231,853, forward strand.
CAAACATTTTAAATACAGTCCAAACCATGATTATCATAATGTCAAATCAAAGTTTAAAAAGATTTGAAAATATTTTGGATTAACGGATATTTAGGCTATAGAACGCATTTAATTATCAAGGCTAACCCGGGGCTCGCATAAATGCACTCGTAGGCATCTCAAATATTTTGAATATGGTCCAAACTATAACATTTCCTAAGTCAAATCAAGTATTGAAAAAATTTATAAAAATTTGCTTTTGGAAACATCACATGTACCAAAGTGGTTTCAAGGTGTAATTCAAAAGGCCATTCATTGAAAATCATTTGACAATGAAGATTAAATGATTTGAAACAAATTTCATGAAGATAGATGTCCTAATTCCAAACACGAACTAGCTTAAAATGCCTCGGGCAATCGATCATATGGGTGCAATTTGCAAAAATTCGAGTTTAAAAAGAGAATTGCACTTAATGGCCTAATTAGGGGTCAAATTGCAAATTTACGAAATTCAATCTGCAAAATCGTGGGAAATTAAGAGCATGGAAGTGAAATTGGGGCGGTGAGGATCCCAAAACCGGTCACCAGAGGTCAGGAATTGGTCAACAAGGGGCCAAACCGGCCTATCGACCGCGGCTAGTCGGATCAATTAGACTGGTTCACGCCAGTTTGATCGATTCTTGACCGGTTCTGGCCGGTTCTTGCTGGTTCACGCATTTGTGGTCCTCTTGGGTTCAAAATATATGTAATACATTTTGCCTTCACTTTGAAGCATCGAATGTGCTGGGACTTCGAGATCATGTTGGACCACCTGTCTCCGCACAATCCCACTTTCACTTTAAGAATGTCTCAAGCAAATATTTTGTTCTAAACTCAGGGAATCACTTTGCTTCTTAGAGTTCCCTTTTAGTGCAAGTTGTTGTTGGGTATTTGGTTTCCGACGGTTTGTCTTTGCTTCCCATAAATGTAAAGGAACGTACTGATACCTTGCTTGGATAGCATTTTGCTGAGCAAGATATAAGGTTCTCACGCGAACACACTCTGGCTTTGCATCTCTCAGGGATAGGTAGACTACACGTCATCCACGATGTGGACGCGGTTGCAGTCAGGAATTTTGAGAGAGTCGAGAGAGTCGAGACGGCCTTTCCGTTTCCAGATCTGTTGTTGTAGAAGAAACTTCTATTTCAGGGAGGTCAGACCTCCCAGTGATGTCCAGCTACTGTTTGAGCAGTACTCCGAAAATGGCACGATGACCATCGAGAACTTACAAAGATTTCTTGTTGAATACCAAAAGTTAAAGAATGCGACCAGAGAGGATGCAATGTCAATCTTACACAGCCTTAGGCATCATATCATGCATAGGAAGGAACTGAATCTTGACCACTTCTTCCGGTATCTCCTCAGTGATCATAACCCTCCGATGGCACCATCACTTCGGGTAATTAGAGTCATCATATATACATTTTGTCTTCAGCTTTGTCAGACAATGAAAGATATTGAACTGGCCTCTGTCCATTCAATTGCTCTTTGCAAGTTTGAATGTATCTTGGCCAAAGCATTGGATTGGCCTTTTCACACCTCGTCCAGATATCGCAAGTGACATCTCTTTGTATTTCAGGTGCACCATGACATGAATGCTCCCCTTGCTCATTACTATATGTATACAGGCCACAACTCCTACTTAACTGGGAATCAGCTAAGCAGCGACAGCAGCTCTGAACCGATCATTAAGGCTCTAAAGAAAGGTGTAAGAGTAATCGAATTGGATCTGTGGCCAGATTCCAGAGGAAAAAAAGTAAAAGTCTGTCATGGAGGGTATGACTGATTAACTCAAAGCATTGTTCTTTTCTTTATCTACTTCTCCAACCATCCGTAGACTTGTCTCCCAAAATTCTAATTGAGAACTTTTTGCCGCCTCCCTAATCTACTAAAGTTTGACAAATTAAAATGTGTATCGATTATCATGGGCATCAGTATTTTCATTCCAAGGGTCATGATCACATAGTAAAAAATCTTACGTATATTTCAATGTGCTGCTGAGGTTATGGCCGAGTATCTGCTTGATCTCATATCTGCCGGCAAGTATCTAGTGATCAGTCATCGTGTCAAATTCAAATTGCTTCTTAGTTCTCAGTATAAATTTGCTTCTGTATCTTTGACCAGTAATAGTTTCTGTTGTAGCATGATCTCGAAATATCATGTGGCTTCCTAATCCTTAAACCGAATGGTGTCCCTATAGTTGCAAATTTGCTACTGCTGACTGCAAATTCACAATATTTCAGTTGCTCGGTCCAAAAACCTGTGTATTTTCAAATTGGTTCAGGCAAGAAAGTTAAACAGACTTGTCAATTATCACAACATGAGTCTCTTTACCTTTTTAGTATGCATATACACATGTAGCATCTGATTGATCTCCTGTGTCCTATGCAGTACACTCACTTCTCCGGTCGATCTCAACAGATGTCTAAGTGCCACCAGGGATTATGCTTTTCTTGCATCTGAGTTCCCCGTCGTGATAACCTTTGAAGACCATCTAAATCCACGTCTTCAAGATAAGGTGGCCAAGGTACTTTAGAAAAGGGAAAGTGTACTATTTGATCTTTCTTTTTTTTTGTCCTAAATGTATATTCACCAGGCTCCTTTGCTCCAGATGGTCACGAAGACCTTAGAATCGAAGCTGCATCAACCAGGTACAGACCAACTAGCAGAATTCCCATCGCCAGAATCACTTAAAAGGAAGATTTTAATTTCAACAAAACCTCCGAAAGAGGACCTTGAACGTCAGAGCAGCATGGAAAAAGAATACGACAGCGCGCAGGTGAAACAAAATCTGCAATACTTATGTCTTGTAGGGAACTTTTGTGCCTAGATTAAATTCGGAGGTCTTATTACTGTTTACTAGTCCGAGGATCTTTCAGACAAAGGTAGCGACCAGGACGAAGAAGAGAAGAATGTAATCCCCGAGTACAAGCATCTCATTGCCATCCATGCCGGAAAGCCAAAGGGCAGACTCACGAATAGTCTAAGGAGTGATACGAGTAAAGTTCGACGCCTTAGCTTGAGCGAACAAGAGCTTGAGGAGATATCACAGGAACATGGACAAGATCTTGTGAGGTAACTCTTAATCCTTGAACTAACCAGGCAACAGGGTTGAGCCTTTGTCCTTCCTTGCCTGCAAAATTTAATGCTTTTGCTTCTAGGTTCACTCAAAAGAATCTGTTGAGGATATACCCTAAGGGTACTCGTTTCGATTCGTCCAATTACGATCCTCTGCTCGGGTGGATGCACGGAGCTCAAATGGTTGCATTTAACATGCAGGTTTTGTTTTCATGACCCAGCTTAGCTTAATTGGAATCGTCATTGATTTTTCCCGTTCTCTATTCATCTACTGGTGCTGCTCAATGTTTATATGTTTTACAACGTGCTCTTTTCACGTAGCCTTACCTTTCCTTTTCTTTTTGGTCGTAAACGGCACCCTGGTGATGTTTGTTGGAACAAGTTTTAAAGAAGTTGTCTTTGAGATCAGCTTATATAATCCATTCAATTTTGTTTCTCATCGAAGGGATATGGGAAGTATCTGTGGATTATGGAAGGCATGTTCAAAGCCAATGGTCAGTGCGGTTACGTGAAAAAACCGAAGTTTCTATTGGACAAAGACCATATTTTCGATCCTGCAAAGACATTACCGGTTAAGACGAACTTGAAGGTGTGTAGTCCTATCGTGCAAAATGGGTTTTTCTACATCTGCACCAACAAACATTTATATCTGAAAAAGGTCATGCCTGTGGTTGGAAAAAACAGGTGACGGTGTACTTGGGAGAAGGGTGGCATCTGGATTTCAAACCAACTTATTTCGATCAATTCTCGCCACCTGATTTCTTCGTGAGGGTAAGTAGAATAGAGATTCGATTCGTTCTGCTCACAGCCGACGCTTCATGACGACCGGGAGCATGCATGCTCACTTTGTTCAACTTCTGGATATGCATTGCTAGGTTGGAATTGCAGGAGTTCCGGATGATACAGTCATGAAGAAGACCAGAGCAATTGAGGATGACTGGACACCGGTGTGGAACCAGGAGTTCGAGTTCCCGCTCAGGGTTCCCGAGCTGGCCATCCTCAGGATCGAGTGCCTAGAGCTCGACACAACCGGACACCCTGACTTTGGCGGTCAGATGTGCTTGCCCGTGTCGGAGCTGAGAACAGGGATCAGAGCAGTTCCTTTGCACAGCCGTAGGGGGAAAAAATACCGATCCGTGAAGCTGCTTATGCGGTTCGAATTCGAGGAACCTGATTCTGAAGGGGGAAATGAAGTGGAAAATGACACAGTTGATCAGACGTTTTTGAATCCAGAGGAATAACGAAACCCGAGTTTGGGGTGTGAGAAAACACTAAGAATTGTTTATCCGACCACCTTACTAACGATTATCAGTAAAAATCTTTCGGCATGTAACAAAGTCTCAACTAGAATGCCATATAACAATTTTAGTATTTTTCCAAAAAAAAAAACTCTAAAAAGGGAAATAATTAAAAACAATAGCTATATTTTTTTCGAAAGAAAATCATGAAATAATAAAATTAAGCAGAAAAAATAAATTTATATCAGTTTATTAAAACACGAGTTGCGTTGTCAAAAGACATTAAAATTTCAAGTTAAAAATAATAAATGTTGATTTATGAGAGCTCACTTAGCTCATTATCTTCAATTGTATATTATGACACTTCCTCATTTATATATAGACCCACACACTTTACTTCTATAGGCCCTTTCCATTTTGCTTTGCTCACACTTGAATTTTGCTGGTTCTTGCCCTGTTGTCTCATCTGTCGCTGCAAGTATCTTTACAGCTATCTCACTTGCCCTATCTTACTTGGTAGACTAAGTTTAATAGATCACACCCATCACATGCTAAGAAATCACAGGATCAGGATCCATCATGCTCAATCTTATTAAGAAACACAAATTTGCAAAACGGTTTTCACGTCGTGGTGTATTCGGTCTATCATGCTTGCGTCCAATAGCCTTTTCTCTATGACCTTTTCTAATCTATGCTTTTCACTGAACTAGAAAGGCATCGATATCGCCTGTGCTCTTGCCGAGCCTATATCGAGCCCAAGACAGAATGCTCAAGTCTACATCCCCCAAGTCCAGCTCACTTAGCTTTTTTTGCCCTCTTGAGCCAGGTCCAATGGGATAAACTTTCGCCTCAGCCCGCAGGAATGATCGGCGGCCCTCTCGGATTCATCTGGACAATCATCCTCGCCACACAGACAAGCCATCGAGTAACCCGGCCCGACCATCTAAGGTCATTTCGAAGTTGGCCCATGCCGCATTCTCGACACGATGTTCCCGGGTCCCCTTTTGTATCTTTCTCTATCCCGGGAGAAAGGAATACTCTCCCATTACTTTACATCTAGAGGACTCCGAGGTCCGAGCGAGGCTCTAGATAGAGCCTTTTAAAATCGACCGAGGACGGTCCAACTATCCGAGGTCATTTCAGGGGTGGCCCATGCTGCATTCTCGAAGGCTCGCTGCTTGCAATGCATCTTGGACATAGGATTGCTAAAGCTAAGCACTGACATCACGTCCTCGTTTTCTCGTCTGTCGCCTTCGTGTCCATCAGTCCTGTCCCTAAAACTTCCTGGCCTGGCAACCCATCAAGATTGACAATGCCTTTTTCCCTTCAGTAGCGAAAAGGAATCTCGTCTTGACTCAAGTCACCGCGTCGTTTTCCTCCCCACTTTGCGTCCAACAAGATGGCTGGCAACTGTTCACCCACTTTTTTTCTTGATGACTTTTTTCGCTTCGGCAGTGAGGCCGCGTCGGGGGCCAACTTTCACGCGCATCGACCCGTCCATCTTTCCGAGCATTTTACTCCTCAGTGCTTCCAATAAGACTTTAATCCCGAAAGCACGAAGAGACTAGAGAGGCAACTCCCGTCCCATCTAAGTCATCATATTGCTGGTTGGCAAGGCTTAAAAAAGTCTTTGAGAAAGATCATGGAAGATGTGACTTGTTTGCATGCTGACTCTTTTTTTTTACCCAAAAATTTTATTATAACAAAAAAGAGTTCGATCCATCTAATTTTGATTGACAAGAAAGCTCATCTTAAATAGATAAGATTTAAGCCAATGAATACCCACTAACCTCATAAACAAGCTCATGCATGTAATTTACAAAAAACACAAAGCTTTTATTATCCAATGGTACATTGATTTTATACACAACATCATCAATTTTCTTCCTCGAACTTCAATTGATATCGTGTTATAATTTCTTTGTTTCCTTCCCTCTTTTTCCTTTTCTCCTCAGGCCATATATTCTTCACCGGAGTCAAGAGAAAATTCCTGCAATCATATATCTCTAATTAAGAGTTGATAAATTATGAACATCACTCACATACAAATCTAATTAAATATAAATAATACTTGATATCTGTGTCCCGTAATCCTTCGAAGTAGATGGATTGGAATGCACAGACGCTTCCAAGATCTCTCTAGAGTCCCATTTTTATCTTCGGTGCACTCTCGATGAATGACTCAAATTTATCATTTTCCGATCAAATGGCTCTTTTACCTCAGCAACGAGCCGTAGAACTCGCTCCGTTATTAACAATTTCACGAGCCTATTGTTAATTTATTTTATTTTTTTCAGGGGAAGCTGTTTTAAAAAGGCCAAAAAAAAACAAACACAAATTCCGCAGACAAGGACTGCGAAACAAAGACAATCTAGAAACCATCGAAATCCTCTCTCTCTCTCTCTCTCTCTCTCTCTCTCTCTCTCGTCGATGAATTCAACAATGGTTTGTAGCGCACATCATGGGAAGGATTGTCCTGTCCCTCGTTTTAAAAATGGATTTTATCTTTACCGATCGTCATCGATTGGGACATCTATTGTATACTTCAATTGCATTGGTGCGCCTCATTTCAATCCATGACAGGGACATAAAATTATAATACACCAAGTTGCCTGGATAAACTAATCAGACCCGATTAATTTAAGCGTGGTCAGAGTTGGCGATTCTTGACTCGAAGAGACACGTATCCTGATGCCCCCGACCGAGGTTGGAAACCAATCTGATTGGATACGTGTCCAGATGGCCTTTCCTCGATACAAAATGATATTTCTCAAAGTTCGAGTTTTCTGGAAAGTACAATGTAAGCTAACAGCATACACATATGGTATTAATGGACCGCCGTCCGACATTTTCTGCCATCGAACATTTGTTTGCCTATTTTGCTAGGACCTAATCCCTAGAATAATCTTATGGTGAAAACGGATTTGTGTTAAAGGCTTCATTTCTTTATAGGAAATTAATAATTTAAAAAATATTTTCCTAAAAATAATCACTTATATTACACAAAATAATTCAGGTTTCCAAGTTCGTTGCCGCGATCTCCGAATAGAAACTAGTTTTCTCCATTAGCCTTTTTTCCCCTTAGTTTAATTAAAGTATTATTCGACCAAAAAAATTTAATCGAGCACGTATTTAACTTTTGATTGACTCTTTACTTAACTTTTTGGCATATTTTTATTAGGCGAAGCAAAACGCTTGCCGCCTTATCAAATTGCCATATGGCGAGCTATGATGAAAAGCACAAAAGCTTCTCGATTACTATCTTTCACGAGAATGATTATTTGTTTGAGAATATTTACGCCTCTAACTTTAGGTGCGTGAACAAATATTTTGTTATAAGAAAAACATTCAAATTAAATTTAAGGTTTAATACCATAAAAAATTACAATTTAGTACACATGTAATAAATTTATCTTAAACTAATTTTTTTATTACTAAAAATCTCAAACTGGTACACCCGTAATAAATTTACTCCTTACTAATTCTTTTGACCACAAAAAATCTCAAAATTGTACATTTGAGACAAATTCACCCTCTAGTAAATTATATTATGAAGAAGCTAGATTTAACACCTAGAGGTGATGAATAGGTATCTAAAAGAAATCTTGACAAATAAACTTAAAGTAAAATAAGTTGCAAGCAAAGTCTAGATGAAGAACAGAATCAGTTTTGAGGAACACCAAGCTTATTAACCAAAAAGTGTGCAACAAACTTAAAATAAATAGAGTGAGAGAAGAGAAAATTGCACACTAATTTTATAGTGGTTCGGCTTAGATTAAGGGCCCGTTTGGTTCGGCTTTTGGGGAATGCATTTGCCAAAATGCAAATACCTTTGGGTGAAGGAGGTTTTCCGAAATGCAAATATCGTTTGGTAAAATTTGCATTGAGATACAACTTTGGCCAAAATAGCGTTTGGTAAAATTTACATTTGTAAATTACTTTCATTAAATTAAAAAAACAAAAAAAATTCTATTTTCTTTTTTGAAGTCCGGCGGCCGGATGGCCGGAGCCGACGGCCGGACCGTCGAATCCGGCGGTCGGATGGCCGGATCGGGCCGCCTGGGTCGCGCGACCTCAGGTGACCGCCGCTTGGGGTCGCGCGACCTCAGGCGACCGCCGCTTGGGGTCGCGCGACCTCAGGCGACGGTCGCTAGGGTCGCGCTGGCGGCCGGATGGCCAGATCTGGCCGCCTGGGTCGCGCGACCCAGGCAACGGCCGCGCGCGACCCAAGCAACGGTCGCCGGGTCGCGCGACCTCAGGCGGCCGCCTGGGTCGCGCGATCCGGGCGGCCGACGCCTGGGTCGCGAGATCCAGGCGGCCGATGCCTGGGTCGCGAGATCCGGGCGTCGCCTGAGGTCCGGCGACGGTCACCGGGGTCGAGCGACCCTCAGGCGGCGGTCGCCGGCGCGCGCCATCCCTTCGCCGGTGGTCGTCGGCCTCCGATCAGCAGCTTGGAGAGGTTGGAGAAGATGAACAGTAACCGAGCTACTTGCATCCCCAAAATACAACTTCCCAAAGCACCTCAACCCTTGCATTCAGCTAAAGTCCCTTAGAGCCACTTGGAGATGCAATTGCATCTCGCCAAAATCGCCCAAAAAACGAACCAAACACCTTTGCATTTGGCTAAGGGACTTTAGAGCCCAAATGAGCATTTGGAATGCTGAACCAAACAGGGCCTAAGTTTACGTCCACTTTTCCATACTAATGGTCTATTGGCTGAATTTTACTATATAATCAATAAAAGATTACAACTTAATAGTGCAAACACTTAGTAGTAGATTTCTTTAGCTCACTAAGACACTCTTTTTGTGTATTTCTTTGTTGATTACAATTTATAATGCTCACAAACGAAGACAGATGGTTGAGAGAAATTTCAGACTTTGGAATTCTAATTTCATGTTTCCCTTCCAACTTGGCTGAATGACCTTCCTTTAAATATTCTTCCATGCAACATTAGCCGTTGACATTTTCTATAGAAAATTATTCCAATCAAGCTGTTTGACAGAATCATTCAAGGAAATCTTATGGCCGTTAAAGACAAGAATGGATATTTCACTTGATTATGTTTGCCCATATAATCAAAATCTTGGTTTCCATAAGTGATGCTTCCTCACATGGAACTTATTTTAGAGGTTGATTTTGTCAATATATAATATAATCAATCAACGTTTTTGAATAAGGTAGGTAAAATCCTTGGCCAAGAGATAGTTGTTGAATAATTCCAAACAAAGTTTATTCTGGATTTGTGTCGCAACATCACTAGGTCTGGTTTTGGACTATTTCTCGTTCTATATCGTTGTGGGCTCGTCAAAGAGGAATATACTTCCGGAAAAGTATGAGTCTTTGAAAAATCCTTAGAAGTAAAGACGATAGAAGCAAACAGTTTTGTCAACTTCAAAACTTGGTAGAAATTTACTCAATATATTAATATCACAAAAAATCATAAAATTAGCATACTTGTGACAAACAAATAATAAAACCCCAAACTGCTATACCAAGCAACCACCACATGTCTTCCAACTTAGCAACTTAGCAGTAATATTTAGTGAAAACTAATGGATGGTAAATTTATCACAAGTTTATCGGTTTGGGTTTTTAATTTGAGGTAAATTTATTATGAGTGTATTAATTTGAGATTTTTCGTGATATTAATTATTAAAAAGAATGTTAAAAAATACGACCGAATGGAAAATGCATTGTTATTGATCAAGGGCCACTGCCATTATCATGAAGGTTGGAAATTATCAACGTCTTGATGGTGGTTGCCCGAACCGCGGTGTTCAGTCAAGACATTTTAAGACTACGTTTAGTTGACCGTATTTCTAATCATTATAGAATTGAATAGGATATGATATGAAATCTATGAGATTTTGTTATATCTTGTCAACTGTTTGATGATTATAGTAATAAAGTTTAACATATTCAATCATATCATATATATTGTTTAGTATAAATGACATATCAATATAAATGAACCACAAAATTTTTTTACAAATGAAGATAGTAAAAATATCTAGCGACACTTTTGTCCACTTTATTTTTATTTTATTTTCCTTTCTTTTCAAAGTAATTTATTTTTTTATTTCTTTCTTTCCCTTCAATCAATATCTAAGAAATTTTTTGAATAGAAAATTGTACTAATACACTTAAAATACTAAAACTCCTAAAATATGTAATAAATAAATATTTACATATCGAATTCATTTTATAAGATAATATTAAATTTAAATATATGAATAAAATTAGATTAAATTAAAAAATAAATTGTTTTTTTTTAATTTCTTATATTAGAATTGAAATATTATCTATATTGAGATATAATTTTAAATTTGTCAATTTAAGAAGTTTTTTATTTGAGCAAAATAACTTTCCTATTTTAGATATTAAAAATTTTATCCACCCGTATCCCACCTCCTCCATAGAATAATTTTATTTGACATATATCCCATTCGACTTTATTAATTCTGAGTAAGCACTAAATGTGGGATTTGATCAATTTTATCTCATCCTGAATTTTATCATGATCATCAAATACAGCCTTATATCTAAATCAAATATACTCGACTCCTTCACAATTGGATCATATTAGCTCTCGCTAAGAATAATTGCAAATCCATCCTTGATGATCGATTCGGGCTCTGGCTCACATCGTAGTAAATCCTGGTAATAGTAAGGTATTTCATGGATTGGATTTTAACTTATTGAGATTGATTTCTTACCATAAAAAAAAAAAAAAAAATCTACATATTTATGTTAATTATGGACCAAAAAATTAGCAAGGACGCTGTCTTTGGTATTCGGTGCATTATATTAGTACGTATATTCTACTATTCATGAATTTTGCAATAAAAAAATTTCAGCATCGGGTTATTAAAAAAATTTGTCTCGGTCTTAGATAAAATTGATGATTTGTCCTGCATCATCATCACTATTGTCATCATTCTAAAAATCAATTATGAATTTTCAAGCTAAAAATGATTGCACATCATGTAAATGGTTTTGAATATTTGGACATCTATATGATTCTTTGCAAAATCTCAATTAAAATAGACTAAATATTTCTTCAACGACAAATATACACATTGACATGACTTCCCAAACACTCTTTAAAATTTTTATGATCAAAATAATAATATACGGAATTGATTTTTCCTTCGGACTATTTAAAAGAGTTTACTCCATTTAAACATATGAAATTCGACTAATCTGACGGTTTATACCGAATTTATTGTATGATACAAACTCACCTAATGATCTTTTGTATATAAGATGGAACATTCTATGAATATACCACATAACTTATTTAATAGGTTTAGCTATTTCTATATCTCAAAGACATAGAATCTTTTATCTCTATATGTTTTGACAGTCTTACAAGGGTAAGATAGATAAATTAAAAATTTATGCGAGCACCACAACATAACTAGCAAGTTTATATTTATTTAAAGATTTTTCTCGTACAAGCGATACTCATATATTATAATCATCATATTTTACAACGGCAATAATAAACTAGGCATTCCAATTTTAAGAAAAGGGAAAAAATGGAAAATTGAGTAAAATAATATATATATATAGAGAGAGAGAGAGAGAGAGAGAGAGAGAGACGGGTTCAACCGAACCTAACTTGGTCCTGCTCATTATCCCGTACAGTACACCGCATTGGTCAAGACTCGAGAGGGTCAAAACGACTACTTCTTCGGGCCCCGCGGTGACAAACGTCTGTCATCGAGATCAAGGAGGAGGCGCCGTCACCCTAGCATTTTCCTCGTCGAGGTGGGGTTCGACCAATCGATATCCATTTAGATCTCGCTCTCATGACATCTTTGACGGTGCAGGTACGTCCACGTCATCTGCAATGGATCAAAACGCGTATGGCGTGACCTTACCCCCGGGCAAGGAGAAAGGACCTCGCGAAAGAGACATAATGGGAAGGAGCCACAAAGAAAAACATTAAGAAAAAAAAAAAAAAATTCTAAACTTTACTTAGAGTAATAAATTTACCCCAATTTTATGATATAAAAAATTTCAAACTTTACTAACCGCGACACGTTTAGTCCAAACTCTATGATCAAAAGCATTTTCGTCTTTTTTTTTTTTTTTTTTTTGCTCTTTCTATTTTTCCTTTTTTTTTTTCATTTTTTTCTTCTTTTCCCTTCCCTCCATCATGGCCGGCAGAGGGAAGCCAGACTTAGGCGTCGAGCTGCCCTCGCTAACGTCGGGCGAGGGCAGCCCGACGCATGAGTTTGGTGAGAGCGGCCCTCGCTAGCATCAAGTGAGGGTTGCCCTTGCCTAGGCTTCTCTCCGCCATGGCCGATACATGGAAGAAAGAAGAAGAAGGAAAAAAAAAAAAATTAAAAAAATAAAAGACGAAAATGCCCTATAATTTGAGGTAAATATATTATGCATATATAAAATTTAAGGTTTTTTTGTGTTATAAAAAAATTGAGTAAATATGTCACAATTGACAAAATTTAGGGTTTTTTGTATCATAAAAAAAATTGTTAAATTTATCATTCTAGGTAAAATTTTGGGTTTTTTGTGACTTTTTCCCAAACATTACATTATAACCCATTGCGATACATTCATGCTGAACTTTTTTTGTGACATAGAAAAATATAAATTATGCTTACAATGACATATTTATCATTAACATTTTCTAATTCCATAAATTTCAAAGAAGTTGGGGGCTCGATCCCTCTATTTTATCTTCTGAGGTGTCAGATCTTTCCTTGTAAAGTTTGACTGAGGGTTGCCTCTTTTTTGGTTCCCCTTCCCTTTTTACTCTCGGCACCCTTTCACTCTTTTTGACTTATTTGTCTCTAAGAGCGTAAGCTTTTTGGTGTTGAGATCTCTTTCTTGTAAAGTTCCGTTTAGTTAAAAGTTAATACTAATCTTAGCTTACCAAAAAAAAAAAATCCAAACTTGCTTCTATTGACACATTTACCTCCTTCATCAAGGTTTTTTTTTTTTTGGTCGGCCCTTCATCAAGGTTGAATTAGATGATTTTTCAGCAAAAAAAGTCATTTTTATTATTTAAGTCACATGAGTACTATGTCAAATTATTTTTTTATGACGTCCATATAGGTAGATTCTTAGCAATTTTTTTGTTGATAGAACTTTAACAAAGATAAATGTGTTTCACATGTATAAATTTGGGATTTTTTGATGTCACGACTCAAAAAAAAGTATTTAGGCTATGTGTCATGGTGAACATAATTTAGAATTTTTTCATTACTTTTGTCCCAAAAAAATATATTTGTATGGTTCGTAGACAATTTAGACTAAGCTCGTTAATGGGGTGGGTCGTCGCTTCTCATTCACAAAAGCCGCAACAAGGCTTAATATTACGTGATCAAACTAATTAGTTGTATCATTGGCGCAATTCATATCTCAATCGATTTTCTTATATTTATATTCCGAAAATCATATATAAGGTGATTGATTTGCTTCTCTATGTGTCGGCATTACAGGAGCAATACCTCAAAGGACCAGGGGTACGAGCCCGATGGACGATAGCCGTTGGATCACGTGAGTCTCGAGTCCACACAACAAGACCGAACGGCTCGGATGAGTCGCTGAGCTCACAGACGTTCGACGATGAACCAGGTTCACATGTGACCAAATGGCCCCCGAGGGGCTGCGAGGCCGGTTGGCGGGCAGAATCCGACACGTGGGCTTCCACCATTCGGGAGAGGGATTAGATATTATTGAAGCCCCCACACGCGCACACACACATGACCAAATTCCGACTTCATTTGGGCGAAATTTCGCATTTGAGTTTCATTTGGATTTCGTGTGCGAGAGAGGGAAAGCCAAGAAAGCAGCCATCTCTCTTGACAGAGAGAGAGAGAGGAGTTCGTTCTTTCATAAGAGGCTGGTTGGCTGGCTTTTTTGACTCGGCAATGGGACGACAAAGGTCGATCACTTCCTCCCTTCCCCCCCTCTCTCTCTAGAAAGCGAGTGTGGAGTTGAAGCTTGATAACCAGAGCCCGCCTGCGCTTGCTCTGCTCTCCGCGTGCCAAGGTCAGTCCCTGGGTTGGGTCGTGTGTTCTTGTTCTTGTTCTTGTTCTTGTTCTTGTTATTGGGTGATCGTTGCTTTCCGTGCGTGTTTTCGAACCCGCGCATAGCAATCTTTATGCGGGGTTTGATCGTTGCACGGGTTCTGTCCCGTTGTTGTTCTTTTCGTTTCGAATTCGCCGTTCGCCGATGCGGGTCGTGATTGTTTACGTCGACCGTCTCTGTCGATGTGTGTTGTCAAGAAAAGAACTTGGGTCCTGCCCTGATCGTAAGTTTGCTTTTTGTGAGGGTGACTATGTTATTGATGTGTTCGCGTGACTTGGGTTTTTGAGACGGTCGCTGTATCTCGGCATATGGCAGCTCGTTGACGATGACCCTTTTCTCGTGTGTTTCTATGGGATGATTTCGGAACGTCGTATCTTTTGAAAGATTTTCTTTTTCCTCTTCTTTTTCACTCTTGCGGACCTGATTATAACTTTCGGATGCGAATTTTGATAGGGAGTGCTCCTAGGTGCTGAATCTTTCCATGTGTAGCGGTTCTAAAGGGAAAACTACGCCGGGAAGCTCTGTAAGGGAGAGTGAATTCGAGAAGCAGAGGATGTCGGCCCGTCAGTTCTCGATCCTGCTCGAGTTATCTGCTGCGGATGATCTGACGAACTTTAAGAAAGCAGTTGAGGAAGATGGCTACGATATCGATGAGTCGAGCTTGTGGTATGGTAGGAGGATCGGGTCGAAGAAGATTGGGCTTGAAGAGAGAACTCCGCTCATGATTGCCGCGATGTTCGGCAGTATGTCCGTGCTGGATTATATTATCAAGTCTGGCCGGGCCGATGTAAACAAGGCCTGTGGTTCGGATGGTGCTACCGCGCTTCACTGTGCTGCGGCTGGTGGCTCGGTACAATCTCCTGAGGTGGTCAAGCTGTTGCTTGATTCTTCGGCGAATGCTAACTCCGTTGATGCGAATGGGAAACGAGCAGGAGACTTGATTTCTGAGGTCTCTGGTTTGCCCTCCAATTCGAGAAGGAAGACTTTGGATGTCATGTTGACTGGAGGTGGGACTGCTGAGTTTGTTGAGGAAACTTACAATCTGCCCGAGAATCTGGGTAGTCAAATTGAAGGAAACGAACAAAGAGAGAGTCCAACAGCCCGGGCTTCCAAGGATGGTTCTGAAAAAAAAGAGTATCCTGTCGACCTTTCTCTTCCGGACATCAACAATGGAATATATAGCACAGATGAGTTTAGGATGTATTCTTTCAAAGTGAAGCCTTGCTCGAGAGCTTACTCTCATGACTGGACTGAGTGTCCATTTGTTCACCCTGGGGAGAATGCAAGACGGCGTGACCCACGTAAATATCACTACAGCTGTGTGCCTTGCCCTGAGTTCCGCAAGGGGTCATGCAGGCAAGGGGATAGCTGCGAGTATGCTCATGGTATATTTGAGTGCTGGCTTCACCCAGCTCAATATCGCACCCGTCTCTGTAAGGATGAGATTGGATGCACCAGAAAAGTCTGTTTCTTTGCCCACAAACATGAAGAGCTTCGTCCATTGTATGCATCAACTGGTTCGGCGCTTCCTTCTCCAAGATCATTTTCGCCCGTTGCTGCTTCTCTAGACATGGGATCACTGAGCCCTCTCTCTCTCGGTTCTTCTTCAGTCCGGATACCGCCAACTTCAACAACACCTATGACTCCATCAGGGGCCTCTTCTCCCCTTGGTGGGTCGATGTGGAAAAGCCAAATTAATAGTGCTCCGCCTGGCTTGCAGCTTCCGGGTAGCAGGTTGAGAAGCGCATTGAGTGCTAGAGACATGGATTTAGATGTTGACTTGATCGGTTTAGAAAATAATTATCGTTTGCAGAAGCAGTTGCTCGAACACTTTCCTGATCTGTCCTCTCCTTGTGGTTGGAACAACTCTTCATCCACCACATCGGCTTTCCCTGAGTATTCAGGTGACATGACTGGAGAAATAAGTAGATTAGGAGTAAAACCAAATAATCTCGAGGATAGTTTCAGGTCATTGGACCCGACCCTCTTGTCTCAGTTACAAGGGCTGTCACTTGATGGCGCAATATCCCAGCTGCAATCTCCTACTGGAATGAAGATTCGGCAGAACATGACCCAGCAGCTCTACTCAAGCTATACTGACAAGCTTTCCTCCTCACCTAGGGCAATGCCGTCATTTGGAACCGATCCTTCCAGAGCTTCAGCGGCAGCCACTCTGAGTTCCAGGTCATTGGCATTTGCAAAAAGGAGCCACAGCTTCATTGAGCGGAGTACAGTGAACAGTCAGTCTGGATATTCATCAGGCGCGGCTTCTCCAACTGCAAGGATGTCTTCCCAGAATGACTGGGGCTCGCCGGATGGCAAACTAGACTGGGGCATTCAAGGGGAGGAGCTGAACAAGCTGAGGAAATCCGCATCATTCGGGCTCAGGAGCAGCAGCAACCGCTTCCTTGCGTCTGCAGATTCTGCGACAGCAACTGTAGGGGAACCAGACATGCCCTGGATTCAGTCCTTGGCAAAGGAAGCCCCGTCACAACATCCTGGCAATTTTGGAGCAGAGCATCAGCAGCAGCAGCAGCAGCAGCAGCAGTATCATCTTAATTCTGGAGGTACTGAGCTGCTTCCAGCTTGGGTGGAGCAGTTGTACGCGGATCAGGAGCAGATGGTCGCCTGAGATCATTATTGGCTTCTTATCTAACCACTATTAGTCATTTCGTTATTGCTTTAATTTTTTTTCTTCTGAGTCTAGTATTAATGTCTAGGATTCGAACGAACTGCAAAATTAAATCTAGAGGGAAGATGGGAAGATAGAGCAGGATGGAAGGTTTCTGCTCGGTCCGAGATTTCTCATAGTCTATAGACTATAGTATTTCTCGTTCTTTTCCGTCCCAATGTTCTTGATTTGGTTCACAGCATGTTTTCTGGATGAGGCTTACAAACTATGTAATCTTGTCTTGCTAAAAGAATCAGAGCTGCACCTGCACCAAAGGTTGTGATACTACCGCCTATTGATGATGATGATAATAATACTTCGGACATTTAGTACCAAGTCCCATGTCTCAATTTCTCGAGCAAAAGTGGTGCTTCATTCAGTCTCTCTTCGTATTGCTTTTACTCCTTTACTGTTCAGGTGCAAAGCTTTGCTTTACCACCTATGTCAAGCTTCAACTCGAAGGTTGCTTTGAATATACGCAGGTGGATGGTTGGAATGACCAAAGTCCAATCTTCCTCCATTATCACCTTTATTATGCATTGGTTTTGCACTTCAGCTTGGTTGGAAAAGTAAAAGCATCTCTATAAAGGCTTTGAGAAAGGTTAGAGAAAACTAGGATCGCCCTTTTGGAAATTTTCTAGGGCTTAAATGGCGGAATTCAGGACAAAAGGGCAGAAGGGGTGAGTCGATCGCTCGATGGGTTTTGTCCTTAAACCACCAAAAGTTGCCAAAAGCTCTTAGCTTGACACCCTTTTCTCCTCTGCCTTTAACCAATATGGCTAGGGGTGGCCACCTGGACATGATTAGGCCGGCAAGACCCGGCATCTTTTCTTACAATTTAAAAAAAAAAAATTTAGTGAAAAGATTTCAAACATTTTAAATTTACTTTTTATTTCAAATATTAAATAATACATGAACAATTATGGAATATTAATGAAAAATACTCATTCAATTAAACACGAATGACAGACAAGTATATCTTCAAATAATCTAAAAAAGAAATGACACATATAACTGCCTTAATAACAATGGTACATAAATTACACCCAGGACAATATCTCCTAAAGTCGGTGCTTTCGGCGTCGCATCACTTGCCATGACTCTGATGATACAGTTTAGTTCTTGTCCTCTTTCTCAAGTTGGAACACATCTGGCTAGAGTTTGTTCCTGCAGTATAGCAAATAGCAAATCTCCACATTTTTTGCAGTAAAGTTGCACATGTTGTCTTCCATGATCCATTGCCTATAAGTCACGAGTCATGGTGAAAAGAATTAGAAAATATAAAGTTATGCTCTGTCACCATTTCATGATAGATTTTAATTTTGCCAACTCTTTTAATGTATTTGGAGTAGTTCGTCATCAAATACACCTCCAACTTATTGGTAGATGAAGATGAAGAGTGTTCCTCTTCTTCTTTCGAAGTAAAGACCATATAGATTTCTAGATATTGCTCGATGAGGATATCATCTCCGTTTGTAGGGTGAAACTCATTGCATCGAACCAATTGGGTTATGCGGCATATGTATTCTAGAGCCAATACCTCACCATCACGAATATCTACTCCATTTGGACCTTCTCACCTAGTTTCAAATATTTGTAATATGGAACAAATAGTGTTTTGATCCTCTCCAACTTGAACGTCGAACTCAAGATAGTGGACACGAAAAAAAATAAACGAGCAAATCTCCTTGTAATGTTTGAGGAATTTTGCTCATAGCTGGTATTGTTTCATTGAAGAAGGAATCACCTCCTTATTGGCCAATTTAACTGAAATCATGTACGTAATGGAATGGCGAGGTTGCTTTTTGGAAAATCTCTGGACCACAAGCATCTGTCAAATCACTAAAAACCCATAGGAAATTCTTAAAGACTTCAACAACCCTCCAATCTTGTTGTGTCAATGGGGGAGACCGATACTTCCGCTAGTAGTGGCATGGAGCGTAAGTATACCGATTTCCCCACGTGCTTTCTTCAACACCTTATAGGTTGAATTTCACCTTGTTCTTACGTTTAGTAGGAAATTCTCAACTCGCCTTCACTAATTCATATGCAAGATGTCTAATTCTTGATGCCTGAGTGTGGTGGATCTCATGTATTGAACCCACCCACTTGTGGTTGCCACAAAATCATAAAAACGATTAAAAAAACCATCTTATGTACCAGTTAATATAGTAACACATGCACCGCACATGAAAGAAAATGCAAACAAGATTTAGCTATTGAACCGGACTTCTGAATAGGGAGACATGATGCTATAATTTTATTACTGATATCAAACTCATTGGTAGTTATCATTATTTTAGATGCCACATTTGGAGAATTATGCAGGAAAATTAACTTCTTATTCATCATTGACTTTATCGCTAGTAATGACACATTTTGTGTAATTCGTATAACTAATCCATAAATTAAAAGCAAAAGATACTCAATAGTTATTTGGTGACAACATAGCACCAACACTGCCCTTCTCTCTTTGTACATGGACTTGGAGTTTCTGGTGTTTGTTGTCCACGAAATTGGTCTGAAAAAAGATTGTAGAGCTATAAACATGTGGTGGCCGAAACAGGAATCTTCGGCGAAGCCAAAAGATTGCTCAATGGTAATACAATAACATGCAAGCTCCTGCTGATTTCTCGCCTCGAACGGGCTTCTAGTACATGGCGATGTACTTGAAGAGCTTCCCCTCAACCCTAGACATCTCTACTTCATGTTTTGCTTGTTGCTTCCTCAAGTGGCCTGTCCCCCTTGACGATTCAGCAAATAACTTGGAGCCGGAAATCTTGCAAACAGCCTTCTTCACGCCATCGGCATCCATCTCGAGTCAAAAAGGCCTCCAAACGTCAGCAAATAATATGGAGCCGGCCATGATTAGGCCGGCACCAACCGGCTGCAAGGCCTGAGCCCCGCATCTTTTCTTAGAATTTAAAAAAAAAAAAAAAAAAAAAAAAAAAAAAAAAAAAAATTAGTGAAAAGATTTTAAAATTTTAAAATTAATTTTTCATTTCAAATATTAAATAATACATGAACAATTATGGAATATTAATGAAAAATATTCATTCAATTAAACACGAATGACATACAAGTACATCTTTGAATAACTTGAAAAAGAAATGACATGTTCAACTGCCTTGATAAAAATTGTACACAAATTACACCCAAGATAATATCTACTAAAGCTGGTGCTTTCGGCCTCGCATCTCTTGCCGTGGCTCTGATGATAAAGTCTTGTTCTTGTTTTCTTCCTCAAGTTGAACACACTTGGCTAGAGTTTATTCTTGCAACAAACAATCATGCTCGCAAATAGTAATCTCTATATTTTTTTGCAGTAAAGTTGCGCATGTTTGTGACCCATTGGCTAGTATGGAACATGGATTCGAATGATACCGTAGAAGCTAGTGGGGCCAATAAGTCACAAATCATGGTGACAAATTGGAAAATGTAAAATGCTCTATTACCATTTCACATTCGATATTATCTTCGTCAACTCTTTTGATGCAGTTGGAGTAGTTTGTTGGAGTAGTTTTTTATCAAATACGTCTCCAACTTATGGGTAGATGAAGATGAAGAGTGTTCATCTGAAGTAAAGATCATATGGATTTCTAGATATTGCTTAATGAGAGCCCCATCTCTATCCGTGGGGTGAAACTCATTGCAATAACCAATTGGATTATACAGCATAGATTCGTTAAAGCTAGTCATTCATGTTGTAGGACACTTGTATCGACAATACGTTTGTCATTGAACAAGTCCCATCACAATTCACATAGTCAATAAATTCAAGTGGGATGATCGAAAACGAAAGGTGTTGCTCTTCACTGCAATATTTAGAATGTGTCTAAATTGTTATAATAAAATAAGAAATAAATAAAATGGACAAACTTTAGAATTAAAGTGATAGACGAACGAGGCTAAGAAGAGCCAAAAAATGAGAGGTGCAGGGATCAATTTGTAGGGGAGGGGAGGGGAGGGGAATATATGATGCTCATCTCCCCGACAGCCGGCAACTGTTGAGCGTTCTACTGTCCATAAAATAACAAAATCCTCGGGCTTGGACCAACCCCGGCCCGATCGTGCCGATAAGGCACGGCCCGTCGGCCAGCCTAGTTTACGCTCATGAATACATTGCAAAAACTGTTCAGCGAGACCAAACCTCCTTGATACTACTGATTTTACCACTTGGAAATAATGTGGAACCAATAGCTCTCACTATACTAAACGCAAAAACCAGGTTAATGACGGGACATAGTTGAATCAACAAACCATTCCAAGATGATAAGACGCACAGATGAAATGTCATCTTACTAATCTGCATTGAGTAAAAAATGCCAAGACTATACAATAACACGTAAATCCACGCCTATTAAGAGAGAATTATACACATTTAAGCATTATTGCTACCATGTCATCAATATTGTAAAGGTGAAGGAGAAAGTATCGATGCTGGTATGTGTCTGAATCAATGAAATCTAAAGTGTTGGACCCTGATGACTATATTCGGCTTATGTCGCGACCAAAAACGAAAGTCGTGAACCAGTTTATGGCCACGTAGAACCTGTTCCTCCAGCTTACCACGCGAGTTAGATAAGCAGAGCGCCAGATAAACCAACTGGTAAATCCTGCTAGGGACAAACCTTTTGCCTCCTGCAAAAGAAAGAGAGAAAAAAAATGTAACTCTAAATTTGTCTGCCCATTGAGCTGTCTGATTACCAGTAAATTCAATCAAAGCTGATTAGATCACCTTGCTCTGCCTCAGGTCCACCAGAGCTTTATATCTCCCAACGGTGGCCATGCTTCCGAGATGCCTATAGACAAAGGGATCTCCTAATGCAATTTCTTTGATGCTGTTTGCTCGCCCTCCTCCAGCTTTAGCCACACTGTTTAGTAACTCTGCTAAATACTTCCCCTGTCTCTCTGCGACCTGCTCATGCAGAAAAGTACCCATCAAATTGCAAAGAACCACCTTTCCGGATACAATCATCAATTGAGCAGATGATATTCTGCAACTGCAGACTGTTAGGATGGCAAATATGCATGGAAATTGCCAATTTGCACCCTGGATTTTTTAGGATATGGCACACTGCACCGTAGATTCCAACATGGCACCTCACAATCTCAACTGGCGTGGGACTTTGTAGAATTTGATTAAGGTCTGTTTGACTAAGCTAATTTTCCCACTTGTTACTTTCCTTTCAAAAATTTGAAGATGGAAACAGATGTTTTAATCTTTAAGTAGTGATGAGAAAATATAATATATGGTTCTACACAAGAGAAAAAGATATATGGTCCTACATCTCAATATTGGTATATATTGAAGGTCTCAAATCATTTGCATTAAAAACAATCAAATTATGAGAGCCACGACATTTGAGAAAAGGTAATTGTAAGAAGTAGAAGTCACGCCATTTTAGAGGGGTACAAAATGTGACACCACAGGAATTTCAGGGTTTTACTGTACCATCTTAAATGCAAAGTGCAGTACTTTGAAATTACTTTGAAATTTAAGGATGAAATACTACATTTCAGCTATAGAGTCCGATGAGCAACAACTCCAAAACAGGTCATATTCTGGTGAGGTTTGTGAATAATCATCATTGGAAAAAGTTAGACATGACCAACGAATGCTTCAGGAAAAAGAGAGGTTACGATTCATATATTTCTCAAAACTAAATGGACATAACGTAATTGTCACTTAGTGATGTGACCTGCCTCTGAAAAACAGATCATTTCCTAAGTTGATCGATAAAGAATGCCACAATCTACTCTTACCAAAATAATGAGTTGAATAAGAAAATTTTAACCCTGCCAACAAACACCTAACAACACAAAAGGACAGAAGCCAACCATCTCGAAAGTTCTGACCATTCTTTATGTGTGATGACTAATCACAGACTATTAAGATCTAAAAGCTCAGGATGCCCACCTGGGCCAAAGCTGGAAGGACTGGCTTGCCAGTACTTTCCAAGAACCCACTGCAATCGCCAATTGCAAATATATCCTGAACAGAAGGAACTCGAAGCCATTCATCAACACCAATCCTGTAAAATCAGATGGAGAGCATCCGTGTACACATGCAGCACACAGCTCCCATGTCATCAGACAGAAAAGGAAGACCTAATATGAAGACTGAAAAATGATATCCAGCGAACACCAAATTGCAGCACAGGAATTTACATGAATGGAACCCAAAAGAAAATAATTTATATGGAAATACTTCATTTGGAGGACTAGAAGCAAACATTTAGACCAATGCTCAATAAAGAGCATGGAGGGAAGAGAAGACATCCAGGTTGATAATAGGATGCACCACTTCCAAAAAAATGTCATAACCTCCTTCTGAATAAAGATTTTAATAGTTTGGTTTAGATTGCCACACGCAAGGAGAACTTGCTCGACCACTCTACCCTATGCTCATTTTCTAATTTTAGTATATACCCCATTGTCTTCTTGCCTTAAATGCCTGTTACTTCACAGAGATTTAGAAGATTGTGGGCATAAAAAGCACATCATACAATTGAGATCAGAGTGCCATGGGGAACAAAATATCTATGAAAACCTGGGCAACATTTATAAGCTTGCAGTTCTTGCGTAGTTGTGTTGTATTTTCATTTTTTATCATCCTTCATTTTCGCATTTTAATTGAACAAACTCATGACTCTCTTTTATAATACCATTAAAACCAAAATTCACTGAATCTTTAGAGTTTTACAAGAAACTACCCTTCACATTGCACTTTTATCATTCCCAAAACTTAAAGCAATAAAACAAGAGAAGTGGAATAAGTTCACCTCCCTCCTGGGGATTTTGGAAGTTGCAGAGATCTCACAAAAGGTGAGGGACCAACACCAGTAGACCACACCAACAGCCCATAAGGAACCTCCGTGCCGTCATTGAGAATTATCTTCCGAGATTTGACATCCTTCACAACACCTTGGACCAAACGAACTCCAGACTACAAATATGAGAATATTAATCGACATATTCAACCAAAATAAATAAACAAAATAGGTATCCCATTGCTTTGCCTCAATGAATGCTTTCAGGAACAAAAATTATTCTCAGCAAGGTTCCTCTTTCAATCTTATGACACGACAGCTCCTTCAGTAGAAGCACCAACTGATAAATTAATTTTTCAATGTGAACATGGAAAGATAAGATAATCAAGATGTTGCAGTTTCTTCTTGCACGGCTAATAAATTCTCTGTATTGGATAACATCACCGACCTTTCTCAGCTGCTTTGTAGCATATTGCCGGAGACGATCATCAAAGGAAGATAATATCTCATTGGCCTGTAATAATGATTGAGAAATTAGCTTTGGGAAAAGGTGAAATGCATTATAATCCAACACTCTTGCTATGGGAAAAACCTCTATTAGTGTAACATGGATGAAGTCTTTCACATGTGCATATCTTTGATGAACATCTCTCATAATGAAATCACTCAGTTCACCACTAAACTCTACACCTGTCGGACCCCCTCCAACAACAACACAATGTAGGAGCCTCCGCTTTTCTTCCTCTGAAATACCTGCATACATGAAAAACTATCAACTACAACCATATCGGGTAAACTGAGTGGCTTGACTAGATACCGCATAAGATATGAAAAAGAAAAGACAGCAACAGCCTTGTAATGATGTGAGTTCAACTGTAATAGCATACCAGGCACATCAGATAGCATCAGGTTTAGGAGCAGCTTCCTACGGATTTCTTGTGCATGGTGCACTTCACGTAGAAATATTGCGTTCTCATTCACACCATGGATTCCAAAAGTTGAGGCCTCTGCTCCTAACGCTACAACCAGCTTGTCATAAGTAATTTTAAACTTCCAAGGCTCTAAACTGCCGATTCCATCAGTTACAGTCTCGCATTGCACCTTCAACGTCCAAAGAAGCACTAAGATTAAGAGTTCACTTACTAGTGTTGATTCCATTCTGGTCATGTAATAAAGTTTCAAAGAAAAATTCACCCTATACGAAACAGAAGCACTAACACAAGAACAGAAAAGGACGATTGAACAGTTCCAATATATTTCTCATGTTCATTAAATGAAATGGGAGCTTCTTCTATCCATGAAATCAGTACATTAAAAAAAAGGGCCCCATATGATACTCAAGGATGAAAGTGACGTACGTCTGAAGCTTCTATGCACAAAGAAATCAGACCACAAGACAACTCAAAGATCCAAGGAATCCAACAAAAAGACCTCTAAAAAGAAGCTAACACAAAATTTTTGCAATGATATTATTAATTTCCTTCCACTCCCACCTTTACTCAAGGCCAATGCAAAACGAGAACCACAGCCCAATCACCATGTCAATTTCATGGCCCAAGTTGTTTGGAGCGCACGGTATAAGTTTGATACCTTCGCCTAGGGAGATCGCCAAAAGGGAGCCCAAGTTTGAGCCTGTTAATATATCCAGTTGAACCCACCTACACTCAAAAGCTTAAGCCAATGAGTTATGAGCTAACTAGGATATACTAACTACTCTGCACTACATCAATTCTCCGCATGCATCCTAATAATCTCCCTCTCATATGCGAGCTCAGCGTTAGGCCCACTCCCCCTTAATTCAAGCAATCTTATGCATTAACTTCCTACGGGCACGCGTTACTACCCCACAACATCCACCTGCTTAGAAACCACAACCATGGACTCTAATACCATTTGTTGGGACAGCGCAGCAAAAATCCAATACCTTCACCTAAGGAGATCACCAAGAGGAAGCCCAATTGCGAGCCCATCAATATATCCGGTTAGATCCATTTTCACCCAAAAGCTTAAGTCAATGAGTTATAAGTTAACTAGAATATATTAACAGCTTTACACAACATCAATTCTCTGATATAGAATTTCTCTAATACAACTTACTCACACGTGCATCCTACCACAATTGGTGATACGAACTAATCAAAGGGAGATTGATCTGCCAAATGAAGCCACATCTAGTCGCTATCGTTGGGAAACAGCTTCTCTAGTTGGAGTACAATAGATTTTAACATTAGTGAAATAGGGATACGATCATGAATAAAGATGTCCAGCACAACAGGTAACACCCGATAGCTCAATGATTTATCTCACTATGCGGCAACTAAAGAAGGAACCCCAAGTCCTAAGTGAGGGTTGACTGTTTCCAGGGTCCATAGAGGATCCCCCTGATGGTAAACCCGTAGTCAACACGTTCACTTTAACACAAATGTTTAGTAGATAGTGGATTGGCTTACGACAAAATGAATGTGCTTGGAACAGATTTACCAATGAGGGATCATGGCTCCATCATCTTAGACCAGGGAAAGAAAGTTAACACGTTTTAAGCAGTTACCAGCACAAAAAAACATAGACACATCTAGAAAGCAAATTCCAGCAAACAATTCATGCATAACCTCAGCAACTTGCCAAATTGTAACTACCACAGTCGCCAACTTGTGGACCTACACTGAATCATACCATGAAGCAGATAAACACAATTTTCGCAGCAACCGACGGCAACCGACAATACTTTAACCATTCTAGACAGCATTTTTAAGATATTTTGTCAACGAGCCCCCAGAGCAAAGTCCTTGAGCACCACTACAAACAAGAATTTGGTATTGCAATCGAGTGAAAGAGTGATGATATCGCACAAGGAACAAACTTTACCGAGCGATCGTCAGGATCGACCCCAGTACACTTGGCGAGGAAGAAATAAGACCCCGGCGCGGTGGAGATGGCGGGCTGGATCCGCGCAATGGGCTCGGCGACGGACCGGAACTCCAGGGTCCCCACGCACGTCGACGCCAGGAGCGGCGTGAACACCATGTGGTTCCGCGGCGACACGCACACCACGTCGTAGGCCTTGGTGTCCAGGCCCTTCATCAGCCGGCAGGCCGCCCAGCCCGAGCCCAGCACCACCACCCTCGGCTTCTCATCGGGCCTCGTCGGGGCCAGGTCCGGTTGCCTAGACCGCACGGCGGCCGCCGGCGCCGGCCCGGCGGCGGCGGCGGTGGAGCTGAAGTGCGAGAGGGACGTGAGGAAGTGGATGGGATTGGTGGGTCGCGCCGAGTTCTTGATGTTGGCGAGTTGAACGAATCTTCCGAACCAGGCCATCTTGGGAAGCTCCGATCTTTCCGCTTCCGCTTAGCTCATCCAGCTCCCAGAAAATGGGGTTTGGTTCGGCAAGACGAGACGTCGTGCTTGAAATGTTCGGACGGGTCAAAACTGGCGTACAGAGACTCAGAGAGAGAGAGAGAGAGAGAGAGGAGGGTTGAAATCTTGAAGCGTACGTGGCGAGAAGATATACTTTCCACGAGTGACCCAGTTGGAACGTAGCATCAACGTATCAAGCCGCTTCGGCGGGACAGTGGTCTCTCGAAGGGAGCATCCTTTCTTGGAATGTCAGGAATCGTTCGACTACCTACGGTCTAGTCACATTCTAACGCGCGTCTCAGTAAATATCACATTTCGGTTTTCAAGTTCCCAACCGCAGTTGAATAACCTGAGGAATCGATCATTCTGATGCGGCGAAGCTATTCGTCCTTAAAGAAAATGTGCTCGAGGGTCAATGACGAAATCATAAGACGAATTTCGCATGTGAAAGCAGGTCGGATTTTAGTGACAGAAAAGTCCGAGACTTTCTTGAAAGAGGTTCTTTAATAAAGTGGGACTTAGTGGAGCATGCAGTGGCCTGTGTAGATTGCATGGCACTTCTTTTGTCCCCCCTTTATGCAGAAGGACTCTGACCCAGAAAAGATAGTACTCGACATTGTTAAATATTTGTAGGACCCAGTTGAATATGTTCTCCCAAGTACCAAGGCATATCGGAAGAAGATAGATCCTAGGATACCCAATTACCCATGTGACGATTCCCACTCATTGGATGTTGAGCAGGAAACTTGTGATCCCCAATCAAGTTCAGGTTCCTAGTTAACAAAGCAAAAACAAGCAGTATATGTCTGTATCAGCTCTTGTTGCTGCTAAATAGAATAATGTTTTAGAACATGGCACACTCAAATTTTTCCATAGTCACTCCACAGAAATCCCGAATGCTATGACTAATTCAGAGGCCAAAACAGAAAGTATCATCTCCTTCAAGAACAATATCCATCACATGCTTCTCAATTACATTGCTGACAAGTTAGGATAAACAGGTTTGCCCACGGCCTTCATGGCAATTCAATCCTCTTTGAAATAGCCGATCATTGGATTGTGGTGAGCTGGCATCATAGCATCGCATGAGCATCACCGCTTCTTAAAACCATACTTCTTGCGTTCGTAGAAGAGATCAGTTTTAGCGCTTCCTAGATTGACGATTTTCGGACACCCATCCCTGTCCTTCTCCTGCTGCGTGCACTCTTTGCAGTAGTAAGCATCAGAGATTCCCACTCCCCCACAGATGACGCAGCGGCCCTGAAAAGAACCATAGTTGCACTCATCACACACGCGTACAAGCGTGCATGGGCGGACGTAGGAATCACAGACGACACACTTGCCATCACATTTCTCGCAGAGTCGTCCAATGGCAATTCCTGGCTGTTTCCTGCACATGATCAAATCAGGATGATGCTTGGCCATGTTCTCTGCAACAAGCCTCTAGCTGCCAAACCTGGCCGGTAGGAAGCTGCAGATATCATAGCCCCACAAAGTTATACTTCATCATTGAACATATAATCAGCAATCAGTTGAGCCAAGAAGAGCTGTGCCAGAAAAAAAAGGGCTCAATAACAAAGCTTCACTACAAAAGGAACAGGCTATCATAGAAAATGATAAACAAGCAAATTTAAACTAATTTGATCATCTAACAATTCATACTTAAAGGTCAAGATCCAGTTCAAAACGAAACAGATTTGCCAACTGAACCAGATAAATACCTACTTCGGCTGGTTCTTGATTGCAGATTGTATAAAATACCAAACCAGACCAGTGACCAAACCAATCTAATTAAAATGCCAAATCCATTTTTGAAATAATGCGAAACTTAACATACATAAGGTTTTGTTTGAACTTCTAGATCTTGAAGTGGACAGAATAAGCTTTAAGGGAGAAGAAATCCCACAAATTTTAAAGACACTGTCATCAAACTGATAGGATAAGCTATCTGAATCTTTTTGTCTTCCCCAAATAGCTTTTGGCAATCAGAAAGTATCCAGACTCTAGTTAGTTTAGTGGCCATCAACTGTTTTGCAAAAGGTGAAAATGCCAGATAGAAACTAGGTGAAACAACATACCGCAAACTACTCTAGATAACAAAAATGAATGGTTCCTTCCTCCCAAAAGAAAAGGAAAGATAAGCCATGGCATTTGACATGGTGAAACAATTTCAGTTACCAAATGCAAATTGATTCGATCATGTGAAATGTGACTAAATAGATATGCAACATTAATTGACTTGATGTTAAAGTGACAGATCATGGAGACTAGATAAATCTTGCTCTCAAAGGACGACAACAAGGAGGAGGCGAAGTTACGCTGGGACCATCCTTGCCCATGACCCTATTAACTTTTGTTGTGACCTGGATTCGGCATTGCAGATAAGATTGATTCGTCCACAGACTAAAGGCAAGTAAAAAATGCAAGTAATCATTTGCAGCAGAAATGACAGACACCATAGGAGTGTCTGGAGTCCCCAAACTCTAGCAATCGAACAAGCACAATCTTCACACCTATGACAGAAAAGAGAAAAGGTGACATGTGCAGCTCTCCCTTCTAATGGTTCAACTTACTCCGCCCTAAAAGTTTTTTCCTGAAGGGCAAACTGTTCCATATCCAAAAAGATGTAATTATAATTCCCAGAAAGAGCTGTAGAAAGACAAGCTGAGAGGTGCAAGCAGAAAGAAGTAGAGAGGGATGGATCAGAACAGCAGTAGAAAAAAGAAAGGGCTTTGAAAAAAGTTCGAGAGAGAGACACATCTCACCTACCCATATATATTTCCAATGAAGTGTGAGTTCAAAGAACCCAAACCTAGACATTACAACTACTTCTATTCACCTTTTTGGAAATTGTCTTATGACCATTAATGAGAAGTTTCTTATTAATACACAGCCGAGGCAGCTAAAACCTATTCCTGCCTGCCTGCACAATGGCTATAGCTTTTTGCTTGTCCTAATCCCAAAAACATGCACAATCTACTACCAACCAGGCACCGGAGCAGGTGATTGTCAGCTCCTCTTGGGACAGAAATATGGGCACACTTAAATTCTTTCTAAAGAACTAGATAACAAGCAGAAATGGTATGAATTATTCAATAAACACAGTCCAATAAAAGTTCCAGATCTAAAACATGCAAAATATGATTGCTCATTGTAAATTCTATCCACTTAAATCAAGTTTGACCAAGACTTTATCCAAACTTCACATTGTTACCATAAAGCTTGAGGAAGGTTTTAGACCTGTAGAACATGCAAATGCAAAATCCGCGACATGTCACAATCCTATTAACTAACTATAGCTCAATTCTACTAACAATTTGAGTCACTGAAAACTATACTAAGTGGAGTAGGAAAGCACGATATACTAGCATTGCAAACTAAGCACAAGACTTCTTCAGGGAGGATGCCGATAAAAAGCTAAATAGAGCAGCAGCAATATCATCCTACATAAGGAGTGTATAAAAACCAATTGTCCAATTTCCAAAGCAAGCCCTTAGCATCTGGCGTTCAAGGAAACTTCGACTTGAAAGCTTTGCACCTCAAGAACCAACTTAAGCGAAATCAAAGATACAAGTTATGACTCAGCGAATGTCCCCATAAGGAACATTTATATTTGGCGACAAAAGGACGCAATAAATATGTTTGCGACTTTCCATCACTAGACCGATACGATGAAACTATGAGATTAAATTTCTTTGTGTAACTTCTTTAAAGTCCACAAAGGAAACACCTGCAATTTCATAGCACTAACATCTCATTGAAACTCAAAGCACAACCTTTTGGGCTTTTAACCCAAAATGAAACAAATACCCAAGTCACTAGCATCCACGTAGCTCATTGTTTCAGGGTATTATTTCCAGCGGCCTCACGGCATGAAAATCAGACACATCTACCAGTATGCACTCAATTATTTGTTTCAGGGTATTACTTGGGCTCAAACAAATCTCATCAGAGCACCTCTGACTCAGCACAGCATAAATGAACTAACTCTGGTGCAGAATGGCAGAAAGTAGATGGCTTTAAAACAAGTATTGGGCTGGGAGCCTAGACGACGACACTATGTCAAAAGGGCATTTAGAAACACACCCAAAAGACAGCCCCACGTTCTTGGACTCATTCTTAAATTCCGCCCATGTTCTCGGAACCAACATAAAAAACGGCCAAGCGAAGCTTTCATGCCGCACCTCCATCGACAAAAGAAATGATCTCGCCCCACAATGGTCACCCCCTCTTCTTCCCAAGGGAACAGAAAGAACAAAGTCCAAACCACCGATGAATCACACTGTTCTCTCCAGCTTAACATGGACAAGACGGAGAAAGCAAGACAACAAGCAAGAGAACCAACCCAGATAGCAAACCGCCCGCAAACGAAAGGACAACTCGCCAAAACCCTAGAACAAGATCCGTTTCATCTACCTACATGCTCAATAATGCAACCGTGGGTGACTAAAAAGACAGACCCAAAAGGCAAAACTACAAGCGCAAGAAGTACCTCTGTCCAAGGCTGATATGTGCGTGCGCGGGAGGGTGATGATCGCCGTCAGCGGTGTCGCCGGCGGTGCGGCGGCTTCAGCAGGTACCTCTCTCTAGTATCACCGACCTGAAAAATGGCACCTTTCTTGAGTTCGGCCTCGTCAGCCTTTGGCAATTTATAGGTGCCTAGCGACGATGTCCAACGAATCCCGACCGTCCATTAAGGTTGTCGCTTTCTTTTTACCTGCTGAATCGGTACCCGGTATCTTACATCGTTTTTCTTATTATCTCTCTTTTCCACCAAATTGAAAAAGTGATTGTGACCGACCAAAAAAAAAAAGTGATTGTGAATTTTATTTTATTTTGTCGAAAGAAACTGATTGTGATTTTTTATATTTAAAAGAAAGTGATTGTGATTTGAGAGGGGAGAGAGAGACCAGATATAATTAACTGGTTGCATCTTCCCTTTCATGATAGAAATGGCAAGAAGCATCCACCTTTTTTTTTTCCTTGAAAAGCTTTGATGATGAAGCCTTAATGTTTATTTGGTAAGCTATGACGTTTTCAAATTAGAATCTTGCCACTTATATTTTTCAGACCTATTCATAATACTCATTACAAAAACAAAATTTTCATTATTTAATTCCATCCGGGGAGACCTTTTCCACACATACCATTTTAAAAATTGATTAGTTGAATCAACTATTTGGATAGTTACTAGATTAAGTACTTAAATTAACCTCCTCTCTCCCATAAATTAGCCATCTTTCTCGGTGCACATAGTCCATTCCGACGATATTGAGTCACCACCCTCTGTCTTCTTTAAATCAAAGCTAGTTGTAATATCGAGGGCTGTGCAAATGTGATCATAACATGCTAAAACCAAAACCGTATTATTAATACTCCATTATCAGAGAAAAAAGGAATCATTTGTTTTGTTTTCTCTCCATTGGAAAATAAAATGGTTAATCATGAGTATAATCTCGCAATTTATGGCGAGTAGTGGGAAATATCTAAGGTTTTTAGGCAAAAAAATATGATAGCATCTCTACAATTTGGGAGTAATCCTTGCAAGAGGGGTGAGGTAGAGAGAGCTTAGAAATTATATTAATTCCTTTCTTTCATTAATTGAGGTCTTCAATGTGTTTAATGACAAAATTGAGGTTTTAATTATTGTCAAAAAAATGCTTTCCAGCTGTTTATCTTCATTATCAAAGATCGATTATGTTCTCTATTCCTTTTATTTTTTAAATATGAGGTTTTAGTCTATGGTCGTAAAATGATAGGGCCGTTTGTGTTTCATTTGAAAAAAAATCAAAATTTGTAATTCCAACATTGAAATATTATAAATTTTATTTTGGAAAATCACGTACAAAATTATATGCCAAATTATAGGGCTATGTCGCATGTTATATAAGTTTGTAGGTACTTGCTAAATTGATGTCAAATTGTCCGAATTGACAAACCTTAAAAAAACAATAATAGTTTGAAAGAAATAAATAGAAAGTAAAGGGGTGCACATGACAAAATTTATGGAACAGTAAATTGATTTACGGCCAAAAATTGATTTCTCAATTTCTATTTTAAAAATTGAGAAGTTAAAAATTTTAACTTATGATTTATTCTTCAAATCTATTTCTAAAATAGAAATCTGTTTCAGAAATAGAAAAATCAAATTACGTTACCAAACGAATTTCTGTTCCAAACCTGTTCTGGGGAACAGAAAAATAGAAAAATAAAAAAGTAGAAATTTTATCATGCGCACCCAAGGTATCTCTCTCTTTTTTTTTTTTTTTTGGTAAAGGTAATGAATATATAGCTTAGGACAAAGATACAAAAGCGACACAAAAAACTTACACTCTAACTATAATAAGTAGAAAAAGTGGAAGGGAGCCGAAGAAAGAGCCAAAGGCAAAGAGAAACAAAAACGGGAAAAAACATAAAGCAACCGACAAGGTCACAAAAACAGAAGTCACAACAGCCAACACGAAACCTTGTCAATTCAAAAAATGAAGAGACCAAGAACAGAGAGCTGAAGTAACTTGAAGCATGAATGCGATCCAAGCAACCTATAGAGTCGAAGTACGGCCTGAGAAAATGGAGGGATGAAAGCTCCAGTTCCTCCGAAGACGCCTGTTTCTCGGGATATCCGGAACATTTGAGAAGGTAAGTGTTTTCTCCTTTACAACTTTAATTAGGTGATTTTTCAACGTAGAGACAACCAAGGCTTCCCCACGGAATATAAAATCATTCATTTTTTTCCAAATCAAGTAACATAAGGCAGCAAAAGAAAATCTAGCAATTCAATAGAAGAAACCTTTACCGGATAAGAATTTAATAGCCCAAGATAGGTTATCCGCCCACAATCTCACTCACCAAGGTAAGTTACATCTTGTTGCCCAAAATAAAGTAAGAGAAGCGGAGATATGGCAATCAAAAAATAGGTGATTGATGGAATCCGAAACTTCATTGCATAACGCACAAATGCAAAAGTCGATTCTTCCATGAGAGAGAAGGAGCTCCTGGGTAGGTAATTCGTTTCTCGTAATCATTCGCACGTTCGTAACGTTTACGTTCAAAACCAAATTCAAAAGCTGTTCCGATTAAACGAATAGAAAAAAGTGTTTAAACAATTTTTGACCAAAAAGATGCGTTTGGTAAACTTGTTCTTAAAAAATGAATAAAACACGTTTGGTAAATTTATGTTCTTTTTTTGTTTCTTTTAATTTTTTAATATTTTTATTTTATTTTTCATTTTTTCCTTTATTTTTTATTTTTTCTTCTTTTCGTCGGCAGCCTCGCCCGCGCCGGCGACGCTTCCGGGGGTCGCGAGGCCTCGATGGCGTCGCGGGGCCCGGCGACGCTTCCGCGGAGGTCGCGGCCCTCGGCAGCGTCGCGAAGTCTCGACGGCCGGTCGCCGGCCATGGCCGAGGTCGGCGACCGCCAAAGAAAAAAAGAAGAGGAAAAGAAGAAGAAAAGAAAAAGAGAGAATCAGCTTTTTTGAAATTAAACTAGAATCTAGGAGCAATATTAGAGTTCCAGATAAGAGAAGCCCAAGGCACCCGATCTTTTTCTGTTCTAATGCAGCCCCAAGCATAAGCCACCAAGAAGGATCCGGAGGGGTCCCGACTTAGGTGTCTCTTAATAATACAAAATCTTAAGAAAATGACGTGTCATTATATATTTATCCAATACGTGCGCAGCTACATCTTGGGCCGCAAGCTTCGACGTGTCCTCAAGCCACTGGCCCAACCGTGCGACCTTCCGTACGCATGCCCGCAGGGGACCAGAACATTTTCGAATAAGGTTTTTTTAGTCCGAGTACGTGGCGAGCGAGACGTACGGCCCGATCCCGCAAATCGGTCAAGCGAATCGCGGCCGTCCGTCGGGTGGGCCCCGGACCGCGCACGTGGCGAGCGAGGCGTCGCGACGCCCGATCCCGCAATCCGTCGAGCGAATCGCGGCCGTCCGTTAAGGCGGCCCCGCGCTGCGCACGGCGGAGATTCGCCCTACGCCTCGGGGGGGGGCCCACTCCACGGGTCCAGTTCTACCCTTTTCGCTCGCTTGCGAGAAAGAGAGACTGAAACTTCGACTGAGACTTGGAAAGAGGGTGGCGACTCCGGTCGGCGACGCTTCCGTTTTCCGCCTCGGTTTTCGGGCTGCTCGCTCGGCGAATTTCTCGCGATCGTCGTCGCCGTTTCTCGGTCGGTGGACAGACGAAGAAATGGCCGGTCGCGTCGACGGGGAGGGACCGAGCGGCGCGAGGAAGGGCGGCAGGAGGAAATGCAAGGCGAAGCTTCTCGTTGGCGAGAAAGTGGAGGTGATGATGCCCGGCTTTCTCTGCGTTTTTTTTTGGTTGTTTCTTTTCTGGGTTCCTTTTTTTGCTGCGTACATCGTCTCGTTTCAGCGTCCCTTCGGTCGTTCACGTCGAACGCGGCAAATGGTGCGGCAAATGGTCGCGTCAAAGCCTTGTCTTTCCCGTTCCTTTTCCTTACTGTTTTTTCCTGGTAGTGTCTCCGTGCGGTGCCGACGGTTGTCGTTCTGTCGTTGGTGATCGTCGAGTTTTTTTAGATGTCGCGAAGCGAGTGTTTTGGTGGGTATGTGTGTCTTGTCATGGCCACGTCGTTCCGGTCGGTTGCCTTTCTTCTTCGCGATCCTCGTCCGCGTTTCGAGTCTTGGCTGGGCAAAGAAAAAAAGGAATAAAGATCCCACCTTTGGACCGTAAATGAGAGTTTACTCGTGTTCCGTTGCATGCAAGGATGAATTTGGGCTCCTTGTCCTTTTCCCCGGGTGGGAACGTGATCGATGGAGCTTGTGCTCTGGTTATATATCCAGGGCTGTGTTGGGATTCTCGCTTTTCTTGACCGCCCACGTGCGAAAAGACGAGGATCATCCGAGTTTCTACGGCATTTCTCTTTGTAGTGATGATGTATGCGTGATGTATGCAGGTAGCGAGTGACGATGACGGTTTCCAAGGCTCGTGGCACTCTGGAGTCGTCATTTCTCGTGGCATTCGAACACGGCGCGTCAAATATGATCACATTCTCGTCGACGATGGCTCTGGCAAACTCGTGGACTCTGTGCGCGTACCACCTGCGGTGGATGGATTAGTCTCTTGCACAGTTGACCAGCATGATTACCGTGCTTCTATAAGGCCAGTGCCGCCTATTTACGTAACTGGTCCATGTGACTTCTCATATGGAATGTGTGTGGATGCGTTTCACATGGACGCTTGGTGGGAGGGAGTGATTTTTGATCATAATGTTGGCGCGGAGAAGAGAAATGTTTTCTTTCCAGAATTGGGTGATCAAATGTCGACTCAACTCACTAATATTAGAGTTACTCAAGATTGGGACGAGATTACAGAGAAATGGCAAAGTCGAGGGACCTGGTTGTTCCTTGACTTAATTCATGTGTATGAGCAGGAATGGCCTATTCCTGTTTCCTCGAAGCAGATATGGTATGATTTGCGGGGAAAAGAAGCCTTTCAAAGGAGTAAGTGGACATCTAGGGATAAGGCCTTGTGGGAGAAGCTGGTGTTGGAAACTATCAAAGAAAACCTTGCAATTGCTTCAATTGATCTTATTCCCTTTTTAGACTTTCCAAGATCGAGAAACTCAATGGAAGAAACTTCTACGCCGTTGGAGTTACCTGAACTGTCTTCTAAATTTAATCACAGTGGCATAACGGCTTGGGATGATCCTCATGCTACAGTGCCATTTGATGGGATGCAAAGCGTGGACAAGACTTATTGCAGTGATAAGTCGGTGAGCTCTGAATATCGTGTTGTTGATGGTGTTTTGAAACTTTCCAGATCTAGTGATGTGGGATATGAGTGCCCCTTTTCAAATGGCACTGTTGTGCGACCTGTAGAACATTTGCATGATCTGGATGCAGTCACTTTTAAGATAGAAAATGGGTTGTCTCATACAAGTGGTGCTGTTTTGTCAAATATAACCTGCCAAACACCACAGGCTTCACGAATTTCAGCTGAAAATTTTCAACAGAGTTTTTCAGTCACCTGTCAAGGATGCTTTGAAAAGGCAAATGAGAAAGCCACAGATTCAAATGGAAGGAAATGCGAAACCTCTTGGCAGCTTGTTGGTCGTGATATGACTTCGCAAGCTGAATGCTGTCCGTATGCTATTACGAAGTATGCATCTAATATAAGCAGGAACAATCGAAATTCTTTAAAGGCAGATGTACGAGAGCACCTGTCATTTCTAGGCTGGAAAATTGAATTCTTGAGGGCCATTAACTACCCCAGGTATAAGTATACCTCTCCCAAT
Organism: Eucalyptus guilfoylei; assembly: GCA_016097605.1. Taxonomy (NCBI): domain Eukaryota; kingdom Viridiplantae; phylum Streptophyta; class Magnoliopsida; order Myrtales; family Myrtaceae; genus Eucalyptus; species Eucalyptus guilfoylei. Next base: position 25,269,309 of record CM027869.1, read on the forward strand.
GGGAAGTGCTATTACTCACTATTAGAAGTCTGTCAAGACTTAAGCAAAGTCAGTGGGAGAATACGTGTTCGAATATCCTCAGGCAATAACGAGAGCTTCGTCGCTTCAGGTGATAATCTTCTCTCGCCTTCAACTTTTGACAGTTGCAACATCAGTACAGGTTGTGGTCCGAGTCCTTCAAAAGCTGTGGCACCATTAAGTATCAGCATGCTCGATGTCAGATCAATATGTAGTCCCCAAGCTGTTGTGCCCACTAACAAGACTGGATCTGATCAGAGTTGCTATACAGAACATAAGGCAACGAGAGTCGTGAAAATTGATGCAAAAAGCCATGTCTTACCTGTAAGAAAGGGGCTAAAGGATATTGATGAGAGAGGAAAGCCCAAAATGAGATGTGATTCATCGAGGAAACGGAGTCATGATTCATTTATTTTGGCGCTTCCTTATCCTGGCAACAATGAATTGTTGGCAGCTGGTTGGGGCGAAATGAAACGCTGGGGTGATAAGCGGCTTAGGAAGAAGAGGATGTTTCGTTCCAACCGTGGAGAATCTCAATTGATTGGAAGTCAAAGTGAAGATTGTTCGACTGCTATAGGTGGATTCAGCTGCAACAGAAAGTCGAGAGACACAAAGCATAAACCTACTGATACTGCCAGGTCGAGAAGTATGGCATCCCGAGCCTTGGTCAAAGTTCGAGGCAGGGGAGCTGATTGCCCAAATCGCATTCGTAGATCAAGCAAAAGGATTCAGCAGGTTGTTCCCAGTCCATCGTGCCGGCATCCACGGAATGTACTGTCTTGGTTGGCAGATAATGATAGAGTTTTGTCCAGAAGAAAAGTATATTACAGAAGGGGAAAGAATCGTGGTACTTTGGCTGAAGGACGAGTAATTTGTGGAGGGATCAAGTGCAGTTGTTGCAAAAAGGTGTTCACCTTACGTGGATTTGCATATCACGCTGGCCGAAATGACCAAAGAATAGCTTCCTGCATATTTTTGGAAGATGGCAGGTCGCTGTTGGACTGCCAGAAGCAGCTATTAAGTGATAGAAAAATGAGTAGATTTACAATCGAGCAACACGATAAGACTAAAAGAAATTGGAAGAATGGCAAAAATGACTGCATATGCTCAGTCTGTCATTACGGAGGGGAGTTACTTATGTGTGATCAGTGTCCCTCCTCATTCCACCAGATTTGCCTTGGCTTGAAGGTAGGTAATTTATTTGATTAATACGAGAATAGTGACGATATTTTTTCATTATTTATTTCCTCGCCCATTCTCTTTCCCTTACTCATGGTATTTGTGGCACTGAACTTTTTTATTTGCTGTCCGCAATAGGAAATTCCTCACGGTGACTGGTTTTGCCCGTCATGCCATTGTGCTATTTGCAGCCAAAGCAAACTTAAAGAAGATGCTATGCAGTATGTGGATGATGAGAGTGCTTTTACTTGCAACCAGTGTGAGCGTAAATGTGAGATATTCAAATATTCAAGCATTATATAAGGCCTGCAAGTTGAACACATGCATATTGATTGATAAGAACACACTTAAAGTGCTTCTTAGCAATGCATTTAGGTACTTCTGAACTCACCGTTTGTTTCTTTCCAGATCACTTAGGGTGCCTAAGGAAAAAAGGAGCAACTAACTTGGAATCTTATTCCAAAAAGGACTGGTATTGCAGCAAGAACTGCAGAACGGTACTCTGAAACTAGGCACTTCTCTTCTGATCTTCCATATCATACCTAAGCCAGTTAGTGCTGATTATCTCACTTTTATCACGACTTGGAAGTGCTATAATGCAATCATAGATACTTTGGGTACTTTCACTCTTGAGTTGCCTGCAAATGGTAACATGCAAATAGTTGACTGATACTGGATAATTGCTAGCCTGCTATTCCAACCTGGCGTCCTTCTCCTCTTTCCATCTAATTTTGGCTGTTCATTGTTTTATTTTTCTGGTTTGAAGTGAAATGAAGTGAAGAGATGATCTTGATTAGCAGTAACTTTATCATTTTTAAAGCTCTGTTTATCTAGATCCTAATGGTCTGTCTTTTGTTGTATCATTGTTTACAGTCATACCTGTTACTGTTCTTTTCCTAAATTGAGAATAAGCTCTGTACATTAGATGTTTGAATGGCAAGTTTTTGTTCTTCTGGAATATCTATCATCTCTAAGTTGTGGTATTTCTTAAAGGCTTTATGATCATAATTGCTGTTGGTCTATAGTTGCATATCTTCTGAATCAAACGCTCTTCATAATGATGCTTAGTGTCTTCAAACAGAATCAATACAGAGGCCCATGGAGTTTGGAATTAGCAAGTAGGTATTACTTGAGTTTAGTATCATGCGGAATAGAAAAGGGCCATGCCCCGGCAGCATGAGAAGCCAATGCCTTTTTTTAGGGAAAATACTGAAAAGATACCTCACCATTGTCACGATGATCACTTATATACCTCTACTTTTGCAAATGTCATGCAAGTTGCTTTTTCTTGCAAACTCTCTTGCTTAGGGTTTCAGTAATTTGGTTTTTTGTCGAGTGTTTTTGGTGGGTGTGAGAATTTAGGATTTGAGAATGGGCATTTTTGGAAAGAAAATGATGATACCGTAAATTTGAACATGAGGATAATTGATGTGAATGTGCAAAGTTGTTTCCAAAGTTACGGAAGTGGTCATTGGGTGAAAGGCGTGGTATGTTTTTGATACTCCCCCCCCCGGTTTAAAATGATGAAAGCCAACTTGATATTTCATCCTCACATCAAGATGCCAAAAATATGCACAATTGCAGGATGGATTCTTAGCTATAGCATCTTCTGAATATGTAATCACTTTTGCAGATCTTTCTTGGGCTTAATAAACTCCTAAGGAAGCCAATTCAGGTGGGCATGGGGAGTTTGACATGGACCCTGTCAAGGTCTATTGATACTGATTACCTTGATGTTCGTGATCGTCATATCGAGTCTGTTATAGAAACTAATTGCAAGCTGAATGTTGCCGTTGATGTGATGCACGAATGTTTCGAGCCTGTAAAGGAGCCCTATGCCAGGAGGGATCTCATTGAGGATGTTATCTTTAGTAGAGGGTGGGAAATTTTGATTTCCTCAAATATGAAAGTTCTTTTTGTGTACATTTACTATAGGGTTAACATTTTCACTATAGTTTGATTAATTCGCTCTTTGTTGTTGTCATTTTGTTAAGATACTGCACATTATTCATAGCATAAGCAAGAAATGATTTACTATCATCTCATAAAGAAATTAAGAAACAATTCCACTGTCTTGAGTTGCCAATGAATAAGACCTGTTAAAGAGGGCAACTGATGTCTAGTTTTAAGGTTTCAATCTCAAATATCCCATTGAATACTCTCATTTGCTAGACAAACGGCCACATTGCATGTGATTGTGCTTGCATTACATGCATAAATGGCTTATCTAACGGTTTTCTAGCACTTTCTGGAGGCAAAAGTTTCTGAGACGATTGGCATTTATTGTATCTTCTTCACTGCTGGTGAAAGGTTCTTTCCTGATTGAGTGATTGTGGCTATTCCAAATTGTTCGTTTGCCTTGATGCCTTCTTGTATCTGCATGCAAAAGTTGCTTCCAGGAAATTGTTCGCTATGTGAACTGCAACCTGATGCCGAAGTCTTCGATAACATGAATGTTCATGAAGGTGTTTTGTCACGAGCTATTTTCTTTGATTATAGGATAAGGAAGCTGAATCAGAAACTAGATGAACTTTCTTCACCTTTATGTTTCATATTGTTGTATGTCACTAATTGCCTTTCTTTGGAGTGTGGATATACTTGCAAAAGTAACTCTGCTTGCCCAATTGGATTAAGAGAGAGAGAGAGAGAGAGAGGGAAAACTGAGAACTTAACACTGGACTTTAGCTCTGATGGATGACCAAAACATCGTGCACGGCGCTGTTACTTCACATTCAAGTGGTACATGTTCTTATGCTTATTAGAAAAACAAAGCAATGTTGCTTAATGATCCCATTATCTTGCGACCTTGCAGATCAGAGCTTAAACGTCTGAACTTCAGAGGATTCTATACAGTATTATTGGAGAGAGATGACGAGTTGATCTCAGTGGCTTGTGTCAGGTAATGAGTAAGAAATTTAGGCTTTATACCCACGTTTTGCTTTATATGGTATTGGATTAGCTGTTAGTCAGCCTGTTATTACTCAAGTATCTTGACTTGTAGAATATAATTTGTCTATGTTCAAGGGTGCTTGGGGACAAGGTGGCAGAAGTACCCCTAGTGGGGACCAGGTTGCAGTTCCGTCGTCGTGGAATGTGTCACATCTTGATGAATGAGCTTGAAAAGGTAACTCTTCTGAATTATCTACATTTGTGCCCACGTATGTACATGTGCATGTGGGGTGTGCATTTTGCTCCCCCCCCCCTCCCTACCCCCAAAAAAAAAAACAAAACCATTGTTTTGGCAGTTTTAACTATTGTCATGCCAGGGCTAGGCTTGGTGTAATGGTAAGATTACTTGTGAGTTTAAGGTTATGGGTATGGCCCATGGAAATAGCCTTTTTGCTAGAGAGCTGGGGAATACTGCAGTGGACCTCACCCAACCATTGCATGGTTTGTAGCTCTATGCACTAGATGCTTTCTCCCCCCACCTTGAACTCTCCAATATCCATACTCGCTGGTGAAGCATGATACTGGGGTCATACAGTTTGATAATCAATTGGCTTGGCAGGCTAGTGAGCGCTCTGCAGTCGATCTTAATAATCTGCTCAAAACACTTTGTTTGGACTCTTTCTATCTGGTGACTATGTAGCCACTAAAAGCTCTAAACGTAGGCTCTAGTTCTACAGGTTTGAGAAGTTAAACCTGGTTTACACTGGGAGAGTAAAATCATGTAACAGAGCTGTGCAAGAAAATTATTTTGGTAGAATGTGCATTCTTCGACGTGTAAGTGGATGTTGTTTAATTTGAGATGTATAAAAAATATCTATATCCCATTTCACATTAATCAGGAGACTATATAGATAGGAGTTGGTAAAACTTAGGGCCTGTTTTATAACACAATTTAATGAGATTAGGTTTCTTCGATAACCCTAATTAGCATTCACTTAAATTATTCAATTAAGTGAAAAATCCACTAAATCTGGTAAGGACTGGGTTACTTAATTCGTTCAGTACAAATAGTTGATGGTAATTGGAATCATTAGATATCTTTGTATTATTATTTTCAGCACTTAAGATTGTCAACACTTAAAGTTCGATTCTTTGATGTTTAGCTCTTTATGAAAGCCCTTAGTGAAGTGTCTTCAGGAGACAATAATGTCTCTCATAGCCTCTTAGTTTTTCTGGTCCATTGTCTCGAGAAACCACGTCAAGTAGACAAGATCATATGGCGAGGTGAATTCGACACTCCACCAACTCTTCCTCTGTCTCTAAATCCATATTCTGTTGATAGTTCTTCCAACTGCTATTTAAAATTGTAAAAACCCGTACCTCCTATCAAATTTTTAGTTGCATGTCATCAATTATCAAGTTAACGCACATCTTTTATTACTTCACTGCCCTCTATTTCCACTCCATCTGTTTGTGAATTCCTTAGACATCCTGGTTGGAAAGCTGCTATGACAAAGGGATGCTTAATTACAGCAAAACAATACTTGAAATCTTATGCAACCTCCCTGCTGATAAGTTTACTGTTGATTGCAAAAAGATTTCATAAAGTGAAATTGACATATAGTTCAATTATCGAGTTGAAAGCGCAATTGTAGCTTAATGCTATACTCTACTCTGTTAAATAGATTATTTAAATATTTTTCTCCACTTGCCAAAATGCATCCCTCAAGTTATTATTATAAGATAATCCCACATCGCTTGTCTGTAGAGCTTGTCTGGGTCTTGCATACATGTAGTTCCCCTTAATTTGATGGTTCAAGTTTCCGGTTGGACATTGTAACATGGTATTAGAGCTAATTTCCAATTAGTGACGCCCCATTTAATATTTCATTTCCTTTATGGTTCCTGTCTGTCCTATTTTCTTTTATCTGTTCCACATGCCATTCTTCATCTGATTTTCACGTGAGAGAGGGTGTTAAAGTAATCTAACTTCACTTGTTAATAACTTAAATATTTTGGATTATATATCCTCAAAATTACTTTGCTGTTTCAGTGGCTTTTACATTAGTTAGGTATAAAAAATTGCTTTCCTGGATGGAGATGAGGAGAAATATGCACGGAGCAATAACTTGCTTTTGTTGCTTAGGGGGAGTAGAGAGCTTAGTTTGTTGACTGAAGAAGTGTACAGAACAATCTTCTTGAGCAAGGTTTGGTAGCTTTAGTGAAGTGGTGGTTAACTTGGCCCTTGGAGATGCTATGTTGATCATCCAATTCGATTAACCAATAGATGTCAATGCTATCCCTTTGAGTTGGTAAATGATGCCATAGAAGAGATTAATTGGAAAGTTGAATTACTTAATGGTTGCAAGCGAGGGCATGCCTTTTGCCATGAGTGTGGTTCTAGCCACACTAGACCTATACTTGGGATCAGATGTACTTATTCGGAGATACATGGAAGGTACTCTAGGGCATGATTTACTTTATGAAAATCATGGTACATCCTCTAATGCTGATATCTAATAGAAGGTTAACCACCAGATACTGTGTATTTGTTTGGGGTAACTAGACGTCGTGGAAAAGCCAGTTGCAAGCTGTTATCACAAGGTCAACTGCTATTTTAGAGTAGGAAGCCACAACACTTGCCACTTGTGAGCCATTCCGTTGAAGCACATGAGGGAGGAGCTTGAACTTACGCATTCTGATCCAATAACCCTCACATGCTATAATCAAGCTGCTATTGATAGGGCATCCAATTCTGTTTGCAGTGAATATGCCAAACATATCAAGGTTGATTGTCACATAGTTTGGCAGAAACTACCTTCTACGAAATGTGCGATTAATAAGATTTTTGGATCAGCTGGCAGATTTATCTGCTAAATTTCAGGGGTTCTAGAGTTTCTTATCTTTAACAAGCTAGGAGCATTAATGCTCCTAGCTTGAGGGGAGTGATAATGTGTGTTTTAGTTTAGAGGGTAATATGTCCTTATGTAGCATCATCTTGTATTTAAATTTCTTCTTTCCTCTACGTACGCTTCCATTAAATTGTCAAATAGAGTGAGTGTAAGCCCACACAGTCTACTCAATGCCTATACTATTTGATTCCATTTTGTACCCCTAAAGTGAAACTCGCTTTATCCCATCTCTCTCTCTCTCTCTCCCTAGATAATATAGTTTGAAAAAAAACGTTAATTTCCCTTGGCATTGTCAATTATCATTTAACAAGGTGATGTGGGGACCAAAGCAAGCTTTTATTCATTGTTCCATCTTCTCTGAATCTCCAGTCCTCCATCCTGAGGTGAGATCATGTTGCACCTGGGCATTCTTACACGGTACTTCCTCTACAAAGTAATGACCAATTAGCCTATTGTGATAAACGTTAGAGCTTTACATCGTGACCTCTTTTGAAGGGATAGAAGCAGAGGCAATTCAAGCAGTCAAATGAAGTTTGTGGATATCTTTTACAATCCTTAAATTGTGGTAATTATTATGCCGCTATACTCTGATCTATATCATTGTAACCACTCAACTTTGGACATTTCTTAAATGTTTCCACGCCATCACTTTGCTATCAGAAACAGAGCACTAAACTTGATGTGGATGTCCTACAGTTATTTGTTCAAATGATGGGCAACTTATCTGCATCAAATTCCAATAGTCTTTTTTTATGGCAAATTGATGGTGTGGAAACATTAGAACATGGCAAGAGTTGTGTTTCAATGGCAAATTGTCAGTGCTAATGAAAACTATACATTAAACAATGGTCCGAGATATTTACTCAAATGGACAGAATCCTGCTGTTGTCAAGAGAGATTGCTGAGTATTGGGCTGAGCATATCAAATACCAGTATTCAAGCTCAACATGTGTGTGGGACAAGCTGCAAAAAGTTACAGGGTTTGGAATGAGGAGGAGAAAAAAAGAAAAAAGGTTGGGGGGGCACCTAAATGTGTCTGTTTGCTTTTCCAGGAAAAAATGAGAGTACTCCAAAGCAACACCAAATTGGAATTCGTTTTTTCATTTCGGCTTTTTCATTAAGATAACTGGATTTCACACCCCCTTGATGCATAAACAGTCATCGCATTTAGAAAGCATACTCACCTCCTGTCAATTAAAGGTGTTCTCCCCTTTCATCCACGACATGTGTATGTATTGGCTAAAAGCTCTTACGAGGCATTAAAGCCACCTTACCAATTCATTCGATAATTTCTAATCTTGAGATGTTCAGGGAGGAGGGTAAATGCTCAATTTGAAAAAAAATCTAGGACCTACCTGCATTTTTATCAAAACCCGATCGGTGTTCGGGCAGTTTACCCTATTCATTAATATCTAACGTCAAGTGATAATGTACCTTTTACATGGAATCGCATTTTGGGTTGACTCGTGTGGAACAGTGGAAGAGATGGAATCTATTCTGCAAAGTTCTACTACAAGCTGCTAGAACAGATTAGTGGTGCTAATATGGATTTTCCTTGGAAAGTGAGGGTTCCAACAAAAGTTCTTTCTAGAAGCAAATTGGGAATGAGTCCTTACTTTAGATAACTTACAAGAAAGAGGCAGAGTAGCGGTTGATCTCTTTCCTCTGCTAAACGAGGGCAGAGACAATGTGGCACCTCCTCCTTCATTGTTCTTGGATGTGAATGGTTTGGTAGCTTGTGCTTGCACTGGGTTAATTATAGGTTATGGAGGTTCTATTGAGCAAGAACTTTTGGGTTTGGCAGGGCATTTATTTAGAACACAACAAGAAAAGGAATACCTTGGTCCTTCTCTTTTTTCGGTTGATTTGGAAGGAGTGGATGTGAGAGCTTTTGATGGAGAGGAATCTTCCTTTTCTCTCTCTCTCTCTCTCTCTCTCTCTCTCTCTCTCTCTCTCTGTTTTTTCTTGGGAAATCGGCTTAAAACACTTTTGGTCTAGTGGAAACTTGCTCATGGATGTAAATATCTTGGTTGATATAGTTGATGATTTATCCTAATATTGGTTTTGAGAGCTGTTTTCTATATGGCACTAGTTTTTGAGCTCTTTTTGCACATGGTTATGGGTTGCACCCCCTTGGTGCCCTATTACTTATTTATCTTACCTATCTCACAAAATTAACGTGTTTTTAGACACTAAACAGAAATAAGTAAAAAGAACATAAGAATTTGTTTGGCTTGGTATCTTGGACTTCAATTTTTGCCAGTTAATATGAAGGGTGGTAAATGTGGGCACTATTACGTTTTTGGTGACTCAATGAAAATGTCATATTAGACTCAGCTTTTCATAAATTGCTTAGAGTCTGTTTGATATAGCTCTAGTTGTACTGGAGTTGTCTTGTAACTTGTGCTTAGTACTTCACATTCTAAAGTCGCATCATTTTGAAGCTGGGTGAGGCAGTTTTCTAAGAGTTGCGGTAAATTTGTAGCAAAGATAGCCTCTTGTTAGTTCTGAATGACTTGGGGAGTAATGAGGGCTTTTCCCCCTTTTTTTTCCCTTTCTTTATCCAGGACTGTTTAATGCTATTGTTCTGATTAACTTTATGTTCTCCCTCGTTTTCCAGAAGCTGAAGGAGTTAGCGGTATCCAAACTGGTTTTGCCTGCTGTTCCTAGTTTGATCAACACATGGACTACTTCATTTGGGTTCACGAAAATGACTTCTTTGGAGAGATTACAGTATCTGGATTATACTTTCCTAGACTTCCAGGATACAACCATGTGCCAAAAGCATTTGTTGGATAGTCCATCAGCAGTCCGCTTCTTCACAGGTATTTGTTGCGATCATTCTTCATAGGAGACCATTTGCAAAGACATATTCAGCGGTAGCAAACCTCTCATATGCAGGTACATCCCCTAAGATCCATGATGCACTGAAAGGAAGCGGTAACAAAAATAAATTGGAAGCATCAACTACTGTGTCAGAAGTATTTCAGGCAGATCAACATGAGGAAAGTGGAGCTGTGGACCAAGGTCATAGAGTGCACATCTCTCCCCTCTCATCTCAGGGAACAAGGTGAATTTGTAGGAGCTATATGGTTTATTAGTGCCAGCCAAAGGGAATAAAAAACAGTCAAACGTAATGCTTGTTTAACTTATGTTAAATCAAGTCAGAGCATGGAAAAAACTATCTTGCATTTTAGTATCTTAGATCACATGTGGAAAACGTTCTATATAATTGGAGAAGGATGAGGAAGAATTGCATCAGATCCTCCTGATAAATATGCTGATTCAGAATGTTTGATAGTTAATCGTCTTGGAGGAAAATGCTTACTTATGTGCTCTGTTGATGAATTTTTGCATATGCTGAGTTGTCTCCCCGGTGAAAGTTCATGCTTTTTTATGCTACACGATTGAAAGTTGGGGTCAAAATTGTCTGCTGGGTGAAAGTTGGTGTCTTTTTTGTTAAAAACTCAGAGTGCTACAAAAATGCAGTATCTAGGGCATCTGGAGATGATTTTACTTGTTAGATCCTGCAATGCCAACTCTTTAGCATCAGTGAGGATGGCCAAAGACCAATGTTGCATCAGAAGCTAAATCTCAATGAAAGTTAATTAGCAATAATTTGGTGTTTTTGGTCATGTGAAATTTATTCATTGGGTGCCATTCTTCTTCTGCTTCATATGCGAGCAGCAATGCAAAAGAGATTTGATGCCTTATGAACCAAAATTGTTCATGAAGCAATTGGCATGGTAAAAACAATCATTTGGATGAGGGAGAAATGTGGCTTGCTTAACATTGATTTTGAGTATGGTTTTTGGCTTGGTAAATCTTAAAATGAATTACCTACAACTAGACTTCTTCATAAGGATATAGGTCTTACCTTTCAATGGTCAGTTTTGGATGTAATAGTGTGCGATTCTAAGGATTTCCACTTTACTTCCTGGGAGATAGGTGGATTCCCCCTTATGGCCATTGTCTTCTCAATCTGAAATTCTTATGCTAGACACCTGGACAACAAGCTAGATGCCCCATTGACATGCCCACCTTTTTAACACATTCTGCTGCACAATCAACCTAAAAGTTTGTTGCTTAGGGAGTACTTTCTTTTATACTATACGGAACTCAAACAGGACTAAACTAAAAGCTAGTTTTATGGAGGGAAACTTCGAAATGCAAGGGCTTTAGCACTCTTCTGATTCAAGGGGGTGACCTTTGTGTTTATGTCATGCCTACAGCTAGGAACTGCACTTGTCTCTTCTGATCAGTCTTTGCTTTATCTTACATTCAACAATTGCAAGTAGAAAATTCCTCCATTTATAATACCTTTTCTCCAGGGTCTTTCCCTAATATGGCATGTGGCTTTTAATAGCTTTTATTGGAAGCATAGCCTATACATCTCACTGACTGCTGTGATTTTTCGCCAGTTTGGATGCAGGCAATGCTGTTGATGGTGAGGGCAGAGTTGTTTCTTCGGCTATAGGGGTATTTGCTTCTCACCAGATAAATTTAATTTTGTTCTTGCATTGAGCGCTGATTTCCAATATGAATTCTGGTCTGCTTCTTTCCCAGGTTAACCAGCCCACTGAACTAGGTAGTGGACCAGGCTTCCCTGAAGGAATTACCGACGGTTCAGCCAGAACGGAGAGCATCAAAGTTTTGAAGTGCTACAAGCGGAGGAAGAAGTTCTCAGTGTGAGATCTGGTCAGGTTGGGATTTATTTGTAACCATGCTTTGTAGTTTTATTGGTCTGGGAAGTTATGGAACCTCTCTCTCTCCCCCCTCCCCTCCCCCCTTCAATGCTAGATTTGAAGGGCTTTTGTTTCTTTTCATGCTGGCCCAGATCATTTTCCAGATCTCAGCTAAGGACAATGATCTGGAAATTTTGGCCTGATAAGCATTTGGCCTTGTGCATCAGACAGTAAATAATTATTGAACACCATGTAATCTCCTGTTCTTTTTCTAGGGGAAAGTCATGATGTGTTCCTTCTTTGGGATTCCATTGATTCAGAGTCATTCTCAGGAAGTTCCCGTTGAAATTGAAGCTCAGTTATGTTATATGGGTTTCATTACATGGGTGAACATTTGAAAAGTGCGTTTGGTTCAGCATTAGCTTTTGATCTCCAAAGCCCCTTGGGAAATGTCGGATCATTTGGTAATTCTGAAGTAGCTTTTAAATGAAAGTTGACGTTGGAAAGGCTAAAAGCCCAATATTAGTAGCAATTAGTATTGGGCTTTCAGCATTTAGCCAAGTGCTGAAACTCATTTTTTCTTCCACACTGTCATCCATTCTTCAAATTTTCGATTTTGCCCTCATCATTATTTTTTTAAATGCGTAAAAATTAAATATATATAAATGCTAATAAAATGAAATTTATATAATTTGTTTTTTAAAAAAAGAAGACCAATCCTTTGTCAGTCCAACGAAGGGCTACGGCTATTGGTGAGCCAGATTTGGCGTCAATGACTGTCCTTGACAGTCCTCACCAGGGTCACGTGACCCTCATCGAAGGTCGCTTGATTGCTTGATCAGGCGACCTTGACTAATGGCCGTCGACGTCAAATCTAGCTCGTTGGCGATCGTAGCCCTTCATTGGATTCATTGGATTGGCGAAGGGTTGGTCCTTTATTTTTTTAATTATATATATGATTTTTTTAGTATTATTATCGAAATTTATATTTAAAAAGTTGTATATATATTATTTTTTTCAATTTTAAACAAATAAAAATTAAAAAAATTAATATTATTCACCCAAACGATCTTTTAAATGTGTTTTTTTTAACGAAACGACAACGCACTCGAAAGAGCTTGATGTAGCAGTTAAACTTATGGTCCATCATTAAAATTTGCCATAATGTACTTGGATCTTTGACTGTCTGAAATGCTTTTGGGAAGGTAGGAGGTTTCATCACGTGCAGATCTAGACTAGAACAGCTCCTGCGCCGATTGTCATTTTGTCTGTTAGTGAAATGTTAAAATATTTGTAATTTATTGGTTTCTTTTCTACCCTTTTCTTTCTTTTGCTGAATATTGTAAAATGTTAATTAAATATGAAAAATACTTACTATCATATCATATAATTTGTCGGGGAGATTGATTGGTCATTCATGGAGGCTGAAAAATTCAAAAGTGATGTCACCTAAATAGACCCGCAAAAAGGTTACATATTTTAAAAATAATCCCAGGCCCCCGGCAAAAGTCTGAACTGTCTGACACTTAATGGGCAATAAATTTTTGAAAATTGAGAACGTAAATCTACAAAAATTAATGAGCTTGGAAGGATTGATTTCTTGTCGATTCAGAAAGTAGGCAGGTTGCCAGGATTTATGGAGAAATTATTGAGTGGTTGCAAAGTGTGCAAAGTAACACGGGATCCTTTTTTACTTATATTCAATAATAGAATGACGTAATAAAAATCTGATTTTTTTTTTCTTCTTCCAATGTTACCGACTTTCCTGTGTTGAACCGGTTGTCGTGCATGGCCGCTGATGCCGCATTGAGGCATCTTTTTGGTTGGCTCTTTAGATGTAACCGTCCATGGCGATCGCCGCCTGATGAATTGTTGTCACCGGCGGTGGCTATTACTCCAAATATACAAGTTTGGTCGGGCTAGATTGAGAAGCACTGGCCCTAGACAAGCAAGGATGATGAAAGGGTGCTTGGCTTGTACGCAGTAGTGTCGGCTTGCATTGCATTACTCGCGATCTTGAGATGTGGAGTCATGGCAACCAAATCTGAACTTCGTCACTTGCAATCCTTACCGTGGAGACTAGATTTGGACTTCATCGCTCACCTTCGTTGCTCAGACTCGTTAACACATCTACAATCTCGGCGACCAAATCTAGAATTTGTTGCTTGTAGTTGTTGTTATCAGTGGTTGGATAAACACCGGTCATTGCTCGTTGCAGTGGGTGGATGGACAAGCAAAACTTACAACCATGGTCGAGGCCAAATTTGGAGAAGTAACGACGGAGCTGATCGTGAGCGATGATGGAGTAGCTTGGGTTGACCCCAAGCGACTGCAGAAGGGATGGAGTTGGTGGTTGAACGAGGTGTTCTTATGTGATGGACGAGGAAGAAGATAAAAATTATATTTTATGTTATTTCACCTTAACAGACATATGTCAATTAGTTATTGGATATGAGTAAAAAAACGCGTGACACTTCAATGATTGACTAATTGGCATTTATCAATTGCTGAGATTTTCATTTTTATTTTGCTTGATTCATGGTTTCGAAAAGGTATCATATATGTCTAGAACCAAATATACATCTATGGGTATGTCGATGTTTCTAATGTACTTTTCTCCTTTATGAAACTCAACATTGCTCTCGCACGACGAATTAAGTTTATCCCTTGTGTCCAATCAAATAAAGGCAAAAGGCTGAACGTGCCGAAATGGGAGAATTCATAGGACGATCACCCTTTTTAAGACAGGATTGCCTCGAGTAGCCACGAGCCTCCGGCAGGAGAACGGTTATGGTTGTGGTTTTGTCTAAAAAGGAAGAGATTCTCGATTACTAGTGAATTTGACTAAGGCACTTAAATGGAATTGGCTGATTGAGCATGGGAAGTACTGCAGTAGTTCTTTCGGGTTGACTTTGAGCACTGGAATAACCCCATGTTTTTTGCCAAACGAAGTAAAAACTAATTACCTTAGAAATGAGAAATGCCATTTCCAAAAACAAAAAGAAAAAAAGAAAAAGTTATTAAAAACCCAACTTATACCAATCGTGACATATTTAACCTACCCAAACTTGTACTTGTACGACACGTTTACTTCTATTAATGATCATTGTTAAAAATTTATCTATATGGATGACTAAAAGAAAACGGTGTTGATGTGACGTTCATGTGACTTGAGTGAAATAAAAATGATGTTATTTTAACTGAAAAATCATTTAACAAAACTTTGAGAGAGGATAAACGTATCACATAAATATAAATTTGGGCTTTTTTTATGTTACAAGAAAAAGTATAGGGTAATTGTGCCACAATGGGTACATATTGGAATTTTTTTTTTTTGGTAAAGGGTAATTATATTGAGCTTTAACCAACAAATTTACAAGATCAGGCACCACAAAAACTTGCACTCAAGAAGACACAACGTCTAATCGAGTGAAAGGGCGCCGGACGCAAAAGACACCGACAAGCGGTGAAGGCAAGCTAGGGCCAAACAACGGCTGAGAGAAACAGCTACGCAGGGCTGGAAGAAACAACCAAAACCCCAACTACCAGAAAGAGAAAAGGCCACACGGGGCCAGGAAGCCCAACCAACCAGCAAGGCACAACAAGGAGAGACAACAAGGCACACAGAGCCTCCGAGTAGCCGGAGAAGATCCACGGAGGAGATGCGCTGATCAAGAAAAAAGGCGGCGAATGCAGAGGATCCACCTGTCTTGCACGGACCGAAAGATCTAGGCTGTCGGGTCAAGCGATAAGAAAATAGAAGGATCTAGGTCCCAGTTCCGCTGCATCCTTCTATTTCTCGGGCAGTCTTCGACGCTTCTAAACGTTAAGGCTTTGTCCTTAACGACTCTGATAAGATGCTTCTTGAGCGCCGGAATCAGGACAGGCTGATCTCTAAAGATGATGTCGTTCCTATACTTACAAATAAGATGGCACAGGGCGCCAAAAGAGAAACGGCCCAGAGAGTGGTAGAAATCCTTACCCGAGAGGAATTTCATCGCCCATCAAAGATTTTCCGGCCAAGTTCTATTCCTCCAAGGTAGATTACACTTCGCCGCCCAAAAGTAAGTGAAAGAAGCCGTGATGCCAATGGTCAGATCTTAGGTGGAGAATCTATTTAATCCCTCTAACGAAAAAAATAATTTAACAAAACTATGAGAAAAGACAACGATAAAGACCTACCTCTCTGTATCAGCATAAATATAAATTTGGGTTTTATTTGGATGGTCTCAACCTCGTGGGAGCACAGCCACGGGTGTTACAAGTAAAGTATAAGTCCATGATCCACACTCGAGGAGGGAGCCGGGTTGGGACGGGACTCGGCCGTAAGAGAGAGAACCGCCTTTGGGGGCACTGAGCCCCTTGACACCTTGTGAGAAGGAGCAATGGGTACATATTGGAATTTTTGGTGTCTCCTTTCCAAAGAAAAAAATGTGCAAAAATTTTAAGACTTTTTGAAAAATGAATGAAGTTCTCGTGCGACTCGTGCTATATATACATATTCTTCGAGCCCGATTATTCTTAAAATCAATGCGAGTTTTTATTCTATTTTGCTGGAATCCAGTTCTCCATTCCCAAAAGCAATGGGACCAACCCTCATTGAGATCTAAGCGAAATCGAAGATCAGCACATGGCCGTGGCTGATGGTGCACCAAAGACCGATCCAATCCCCTCAATTCCTCATGCTGATGATGGACAGATGAGCCTAAACCTGGTGTCAGCCATTTCCTCTCTAAAGGCCTATACAAAAAAAATAAGCGAGGAAGGAAACAGAGATATATATATACACACATATATATAAGGGTCCATATCAACTTCACAAGGCCACCGCCACTAGATGGACTCAAATCAGCTTTTTAAAAACGCCTAAAGCTCTCTCGTGAACCCTGCTTAGCCACCTTCACATGCTCAAATCTTTTCAAACTTCAGAAACCCCACACACCCCCTCAACTTGTATATATTTCTCCTACTACAAGCCACAAGTCACTACATTACAAGGGACATCCTAAAACATCTGTCCCTCTCTCTCCCTCTCTCTCTCTCTCTCTCTCTCCCTCTCTCTCTCTCTCTCTCTGTGTCCATTGCAGCATTCTTCACCATGGCAAGACCTTGCTCTCATGCCATTAAGCCATGCTCGCTTGTGGTGGCGCTATGCCTCTTCTGGCTTCAATGTCACATGGCTTCCTGCTCGGCCTTGCCGAGGACGAGAGCAAGGAACGCCCGGGTTGTGCATAGAAAGCCAATGCTCGGGGCCAAGCAGTACTCCAACTGCTCACTGTATGTCGGCACGTGGGTCCTCGACGACACGTACCCGATGTATCAATCCTCCCAGTGCCCCATCATCGACCCCGAGTTCAACTGCCAAGCCTTCGGCCGCCCGGACTCGGACTACCTCAAGTATAGATGGAAGCCTCTCAACTGTGAACTTCCAAGGTAAGAGACGACTGTAAACTTGTTCTCTTTTTTACGGTGTTTTTCGTGTTTTTCGTTTCTGGGTCTCTTGTTTAGGCATGCGGTGAGTGAAGTGAGGACTTAAGGCAGTGATTTCGCAGGTTCAATGGGCTCGATTTCCTGGTGAGGATGAGGGGGAAGACGGTGATGTTCGTGGGGGACTCCCTGGGGAGGAACCAATGGCAGTCGCTGGTCTGCATGATATCATCTGCCGCCCCCAAAACGCCTGTCCAGAGGATCTCCGGCGACCCACTCTCCACTTTCAAGTTCCTCGTGAGTTCATCATCTTGGCTTCATCCTCAAACTAACGATCTTTGCCAAAATTTCACTGCTCTCCATGTTTACTTGCGGAGGAAAAAGGAAGTTTCAATAATGCTGTGCGCACCGAACATTTCTTTTTCATGAAGTGATGTGGTGGAATCATCGAGTGCTTATTTAAGTGGACCAGAAACATTATGGAACTCAGCTACTGCACAAACGAGAGCCCCACAGTTATTGTTTCTCTAAGGATTGATCACTCTCTAGTGGCCCATGAATACGCACACCACCTGGTGCCTTAGGAAATAGAGATACTCAACAAAAGCTTCTAATCTCCGTTATATTAAATCCAATTAGAATTTGACAATGTCCGGAGTCAAGTTTAGAGGCCGTTCAATAGGGACTTGTCGTAGCATTTACTGATTTGAAACAAGTGCTACGGCATCTGAGAAGGCCTTTCGGCTCCACGCTTTGGTTTTTAGAAAGCCGCTTCCTTCAGTTTCGAGGTGCTGTAACGTTGGAAAATCACGGCACGGCACAGCACGGCACGGGCTCTTTGTGCGCAATTTTGTGGGTATACCAGTAGGTTGTTGTCGGCAACGTGACTCCGGGAGTCAAGTGGGGGAGTACTAGTACTCACGTGGAGAAACTGGGAATCTCAATCATAGAGCAGTCGGTTCCGTGCCATCGTTTTTCTTCTTTTCCCGTCAGTAAAAGCGGTACCCTGCAAAATTAGGAAGTCAACGTCCATCTCTCTCTCTGTGTATTTGTTGGGAGAGTGTAGAGCTCACTGTGATTAACATGGGATTATGTTACAAACATGGCAGGACTATGGGGTGTCGGTGTCCTTCTACAGGGCCCCCTACTTGGTGGATATCGACTCCGTCCAGGGCAAGAGGGTCCTGAAGCTGGAGGACATCTCGAGGAATGCCGACGCGTGGCGGGCTGCCGACGTCCTCTCATTCAACACCGGCCACTGGTGGGTCCACAAGGGCTCTCTCCAGGGGTAACCAAACAAACAAATAACAGTGCATTCATACTTATAATTGAATTCTATGATGAACTACTAAACCTAAGACGACGGTGGCGGCGGTGATGAAGGTGGGACGTGATGGAGGCAGGAGGGAGGTACTATGAGGACATGGACCGTCTGGTGGCGTTGGGAACGGGGCTCAGGACATGGGCCAACTGGGTCGACGCCAACGTCGACAGGGCCCGGACCCGGGTCTTCTTCCAAGGCGTCTCTCCTACTCATTACAAGTAAGCAACCCTCTCTCTCTCTCCCCCTCTCTCCGTGACATAATAATTGAGGTCTGAGCAACTTGTCAAAAGAGAAAATCAAAAGAAGGCTGCTCCAGCTCAGCTCCAAATGGCTAAAAATTCAATCTTGATAGGGGGACTTAGCTGTGCGGATTTGGTTGCCTTTTGCGGCCGATCCTGGGCCCATGCTGAGTCAAATCAGCACTTTGTCTGTCTGGATATCATTCCTAGGGCTGAGGTTAGCCCAAAAAAAGAAAAGAAAAAGAAAAGATAAAAAAAATGCAAAAGGAGAGGCGATGCTCGGGCCATCTCTCGCGCATCTCGACCAGTCGCACCTGGCACCTGCTCGGCCAACCTTATAGACGTACTTCCCATCAATAATTTAGCATCTTGTGGAAGTATCGCACGCGCATTTGCGAGATGCATTTCTGGTCATCGAAATTTCGACGAAACGACTCTTCGAAAATGACAAGAGTCTTGTCTGCAGTTCTATATCTAGGATCAATGAAAGTGGACAGGTAAAAGGTAGGCGGTAATTCGTCTCCATCGCAAGGTCCAGCGCATCTTGTCCTCAAACCCCATTTGACTGTACTAGACAAAGCCAACTGAGAACGAGCCAAAGTGTCGGCCGACCAGCCATGGAGACGCTTAAGACTCCGGGAAATTCTCATGTGGTAGAATGCCGACATTAATAAGCCTTCAAGTGCAGACGAAACGATCAAGCGGTCGAGAAACTTCTCTGCTCTCTCGCCAGCCTAACTCCTCCTGGCCATGGCACTGCCTTTTGTCTGTCCATTTGCATCTGTCGCTCTGCAATAAATGAAACCTAAATGCATGCAATCCGCAGGTTAACGTGATTCATTTGGGTGTCGGAGGATTTCTAGCTTTGAAAACTAGAAACCACTTGTTTGAATTTCGCTAATTATGTAGATTACTCTAGATTAGGCGCACAAGACACTTGACTTAATGGGTTCATAGGATTTCTGCCGGGTCTCCATGCCCGCATCCTTAAATTATGGGATAAAAAGTAATTTCATGTCCATGAGTAATTATTCATTTTCCATCATTGATATAACGTTCATATTAGATTGAAGTTTAACTAAGTTATCTAGAAATGTTACCTAACTGTCTATTTAGTTGATTGACAACTTACCGATCGATTCAATGAAACTGCAGTCCAAGCGAGTGGAGCACGGGTTCAATGGCTACCGTGTCCAAGAACTGTTACGGTGAGACGGTGCCAACGAGCAGCACCACCTATCCCGGGACTTATCCTGAGCAGATGAAGGTGATAAGCGCGGCGATCAAAGGCATGCAGACCTTGGTGAATCTTCTTGACATTACGATGCTCTCAGCTCTTAGGAAGGATGGGCACCCTTCGATCTACAGCGGTGACCTGAGCCCCGAGCAGAGGGCTAATCCCGACCACTCCTCTGACTGTAGCCACTGGTGCTTGCCCGGCTTACCGGACACTTGGAACCAACTATTCTATACCAGTTTACTTTTCTAAACTTTCATATCTTTGGTGTTAAATGTTACAAATACCTCCCAAATAGGACTTGATTCTAGGTTTGAATTACAAGTTCCACTTAAGATGTGCAAAGTAAAAGGGTGTTTTGTTGTAATTAGTGAAGCCAATGCTCAAGTTGGATTGCAGCTTTTATTGTTTAATTGGAAATGTGCTACTTTTCTTCTTCGCTGATTCCATAATTGGAGCTGTCCAAATTTTGGGCTTGCCCAAAGTAACCCAGGCCATGACAAAGAAAAACCCAAAATTAACCGGGAACTAAGGCCAGGTACGGTACGTCGATTTGCGGAACGTTAGGTGACTTGGCAGACTTGCAATACTGGTGAGCATTTAAGTTAGTAGATCATACTAGAGACATAATAACATATCGCCAAATCAAATCACTTCGAATTTCTTTTTTCATACAAATTAGATGTTGAAAGTACTTTGATGAGAAAATTAAATTAAGTTTTTGAACAGGTTAGAAATCGTTTTTGATATCTTTTGCCAAAAAATGAAAACATGCATTGAACATACTAAATCAGAGCTTAGTGTCACGGCCGAGAGTTTCCTTGGCCTCAGAATGACCCGTGGGCGCCTGGCGAGCAGAATTCGCCAAACCAGCCTTCTTTCTATAGTTGTTCCAGCGAACAATACGATGAATGATTCTTCGTGCAAGATCCTACCAAGCCTAACGTCGCTCGAGCGTCTAGTCCATCGAATGAGACAGCAGATTCATTTAGGCACAACAACTGGTTTCGGCCTACCATGATCTTGTCAGGAGAGCGGCATCAGCTCCTGACCAGTTTGTGCACGGGAGGCCTACCCCACCTTCAGAGCTCCTAAGTGAGATAATCCTTTTATCCTAGAACTCCTAGCACCAACCATCCTGACGCCACTCTCACGGACCAGTTGTGTTATACCCTTTTGCCTCTACACTCTTCACCCGATAACCCCAAGCACCACTCATAAGTGTCACGAGTACGGAAGGATTCACGGACCGTGACATTCTCCCCCACTCAATTTCGCAACGTCCTCGTTGTGATATGTTCTGTTGCTTCCTTGTGTCCCTTAACCATTGATGTGCCGCTTTTGGGATTTCACATCGAATGGTCACGCTTGCCCAACAAAACAGGTTTTGCTCCATCGGTAACCTCTTTTAATCTCAGCCGCTCGGCCATTCTCAGTCACCTGCGCTTTTTGGCAAGTGTGGCATTTTTTGCCAACCGCATCTTTTTGGCAACACCATTTCAGCCTAACCAGCATCTTGACCCCAGCAAACCAGATGGAGGTTCTTTCCTTGTTGAAAACGTGGCAGTAGATCTCTTCTTCGAATTCACCGATCGATCTAGAAACGTTATCCCCATTCAGCAAGGGTTCGGTTCTTCTCCAACTCCCTATCAGCTCAACAAGGAACCGACTCATCCTAGTACCATTGCCATCCTAGGAGCTGGGAGCCCAGCTTTGTTTGAGCATCTTTTTGCCCCGGCTAATCACTCTTCGCTCACTAGAACCGGACTAGGCACAAATCAGTTCGACCCGCACTAGAGCGAGAAGTTCGATTCTCCAACTCACTCACTTACTTACTGGAGGGATTCCTGCTCTGATACCATGTGTCACGGGCCGAGAGTTTCCATGATCTCGGAACGACCCGCGGGTGCCTGACGAGCGGAATTCGCCAGGCCAACCTTCCTTCTTTAGCTGTTCCATGAACAAATACGATGAATGCTTTTTCGTACGAGATACTACCACGCCCAGCGTCGCTCAGGCGTCTAGTCCATCGAGTAAGACAGCAGATCCATTTAGGCGCAATAACTGGTTTTGGCCTGCCATGGCCTCGTTAGGAGAGTGGCATCAGCTCCCGACCAGTTTGTGCACGGGAGGCCTACCCCGCCTTCAGAGCTCCTAAGTGATATAATCTTTCTATTCTAGAACTCCTAGCACCAACCGTTCTGACGCCACTCCCACGGATCAGTTGTGTTCTACTCTTCTGCCTCCTCACTCTTCACCCGATAACCTCAAACGCCACTCACAAGTGTCACGAGTATGGGAGGATTCATGGACCATGACTTTAGCATACCATCTCGTTTTGGATCTTAGCTTGGGAACCCAGGCATGGCCCCCCAAGCTCTTGGGTCTAGGCATTGGCTTGTTGGGTC
Source organism: Eucalyptus guilfoylei (assembly GCA_016097605.1). Classification (NCBI taxonomy): domain Eukaryota; kingdom Viridiplantae; phylum Streptophyta; class Magnoliopsida; order Myrtales; family Myrtaceae; genus Eucalyptus; species Eucalyptus guilfoylei. The sequence continues at coordinate 25,291,627 of CM027869.1, forward strand.
CTATCCCAGGGATCCCAGGTACACCACCAAGTCTCAGGTCTAAAGGCAATGGTTGCAATCAACCATTAGGTCCCAAGTCCAGCCGTAACGAGCGTTGGTCTCAAGTCTTAGCAGACCATGTTCTTGAGTTGTATCCTCAAGGTTGGGGCGTTGAGCCCCAACTTCCTAGGGTTTGTACGGCCGCTAACCCTAAGCTTTGCCATTTGGAGCCTAGGTCAAGGTGTTGGGGTCGCGAGAGCCAGGCTTAAGGAATCAAGGACTTCATCCTGATCACGAGTTATTCCTTGAAGTAAACACTATTGGTCTACTTCTTGAAGATTAAAGAATATTCAAAAGCCAATAATTAAAATTGCGAAGAAGCTATACATCATACTACATGTCAAAATTTGAATATTATAAAGTTTCAAGAATCTCACGTTTTATAAGTGCTGTAAAATTTATCAACACTCAAAAGTTAAAAGTAGAAATCATATTCTAGATAAGCTCTTTTTTTTTTTCCCTTTCGAGATGGGAAAACTAAGGAGACTATAGATGTTACGATAGCTCCAATATTTATTTCTCTGCTTATATTACTCTTTCTATTGAAAATTACTATACAACTACTAGAGTTGTGCAATTGGTCTAGTTCCATCTGAAAATAGGACCGGACCGCCCATAAAAATAAGTCTGGTTCCAGATCCAACTTTTTGGAACTAGTATCTAGGTTATGGGTGTTGAACTTAAACATCCACCAACACCCTATTGGGAACGTTTAGAACTTGTTTTTGAAATTGGAATAACATGATCTATTATTCTTATAGGAGCTTAGCTTCCTTATTGCTTTATATTTCTTTTCGTTTTGTATCGATATTTTACTTTGAACCGTTTTAGTAGCTTGTACTATTTTGCTATAATTACCATTTGTCTTGGTTTTTAAAAAATTGAAGGGAAAAAAACACTAGTTGCCAGTTCCAAAATTTTTGAGTTGGTATTGTGCGGGTAAATTCTAGGTTCTAAATGTTGAATCTATGCACCCGCTTGCCCAACTTGGGAATTGATTAAAACCTACTCTTTGAAGTCAGAAGAAGATGATTTATTATTCTTAAAAGAGCTTAACTTCCTTATTACTTTACATTTCTATTTGTTTTGTATCAATATCTTACTTTGAACCGTTTTGTTGCTCGTACTGTTTTGTCATAATTGCTATATGTCTTGGTTTTAAAAAAATGAAAAAAAAAACCAATTTCCAATTCCAAATTTTTGAAACCAGTATTGTGTGGGTAGATTTCAAGTTATGGGTGTTTAACCTATCCACCTATCCACCTTGTAGGAAACTAGTTAGAACCGATTTTTTTTGAAGTTAGAAGAAGATGATTTATTTTTTGTAAAAGAGCTTAACTTCTTTAATGTTTAACATTTTTTGTTTGTTTTTGTATCGATGTTTTTTTACTTTGAACCATTTTATTGCTTGTGCTATTTTGCTATAATTGTTATTTGTTTTGGTTTAAAAAAAATTGAAGCAAAGGAAAAAAAAATTGGTTTCCGATTCCAAAAATGGGAACTGATACTATGCGTGTAGGTTCTCCGTTCTGAGTGTTAAACCCATCCATCCACTAGGGAACCGGTTAAAATCTATTTTTTGAAGTGGAAGAAGATGATTTATTATTCTTAAAAGGTTTTAACTTCTTTGTTACTTTATATTTGCATATGTTTTGTATCGATGTTTTACTTTCACATGTTTTGTCGCTCATACTTTTGTGTTGATTTTTTTTTTTAAATGAAGCAAGGAAAAAAAAAGAAATCAGTTTCTCATTCCAAATTTTTGAAATTGGTATTGTGTGGGTAGGTCTAGGGTTTGGGTGCTGAACCTACCACCCACCCAATCACAGTGGAACGATTAAAACCTATTTTTTTTGAAGTTGGAAGAAGATTATTTATTATTCTTAAAAGAGTTTAACTTCTTTATTGTTTTATATTTATGTTTGGTGTGTATATGTTTTTCTTTGAACCATTTTATCACTCGAACTATTTTGCTATAATTGTTATTTGTCTTGATTTTTTTTTATTTTAAAAACGAAGATAAAAAAAAGGAGACCGATTCCCCAGTAAACCATAAAACTAGACCAAACAAACATGTTAGATTCCAGGCTTCTAGGATTAGTTTCATGATAAATATAGTAGGTTTCAGGTTTCAAGAATTAGGAATTGATTCTAACATGATAGGTTCTTAATTCCAAAATTGTAATTGTTCAATGCCATTGAATTTCACTTTTAAACTATTTTTTACCTTTGTAATGCACGAAGAAAAATCTATGAATTTTAATGATTGATTTTTCTTAAATATGATTTTCTGGAAAACATTTTCTTTTATTATGAATGTGTTTGTTTCACGGAAAGGTTCATGATAAAGAATAATATTTTTTAGGAAATTATTTTTCAAAAAAATGTTTTTTCCCATTTTCAAGTTAGAGAAATAATATCCTAACTTTAAGCAAGCATATTTTATTAGACTATAAATGGTTTTTGTTGACTAATCATTTTTGATAAATCAAATATGTGAAAATCCAGAAAACTAATTTGTGGAAATTTTTTTCACTCAAACAAATGCACCCATGTAAACGTCAATCGGATTGTGTATGATTATTAACATATCTTGTGTTATCGTTCTTCTTTTTGGTCGCTCGTGCTTAGTTTCATTAGTAATATTTATTTAACCATGAACCGTTTTAAACCAATTTGTTATTTATATGTTTCTCTAATTGTAAAATACACAATGTTAATCTCCATTATTTTAGATTATTCTAAAAATAAGTAGAATAAACTTTCTTACTAGAACACAAATTTTTCGGAGGGGGCGCACACTTTTCACTCTTTCTTTCTCCTACAAATAATTAGAACCGAACCCTACTTGAAATCAACAATTTTATTTTGTCTATAAACTGAATCATGAGGGAACAATGTCATTTATCTCCTTTATTATTACCAAACGTGCATATTTCTCGCTGTTTGTTAAAAAAAAAATTTGATCTTAAAAATGGGAGAGGACAAGTTGAAAAACAATACAAGGACTAAATTGAAAATTCTTTCCATAATAAAAAAAATGTGTAGACTTAATTCTATTACGTTTGGTCGTCCGGATTTCAAATTGAGATATGACTGGATAGGATATGAAGTCCTGAAATTTTTTTATATCCTATTAATTGTTTGGTGAATCGTAGTATTTAAGTCGGATATATTTACATTATATCATGTACATTTTTTTTTGATATAAACGACATATCATTATAAATGAACCTAAATGTTCATAAACGGATATGGTGAAAATCTCTCGTAACACTATTCCTTAATTTATTTTTCCTCTTTTTTTATATTATTTTCTTTATTATTTCTTTTTTCCCATTTCATCATTCTTTAAGAAAATTTTATCCAATAGTAAATTGTACTAACATACCTAAAATACAAAAATACCTACAATATATAATAAATATAAATATTTAATTTATAAAGTGAATGTTTATTATAAGATAGAATTAAAGTTGAATATATAAATTGAAATAAGATTAATTAAAAATAAATTTCTAATTTTTAATTTTTAATTTTTTAAATTAGAATTCAACTATTATTTATATTGAAATATAATTTTAATTTTGTTAATTTAATAAGTTTGTTATTCGAGAAAAATAACTTTCCTATTATGGACATTAAATCTTATCCATCTTTATCCCACCTCCCTCATGGGATAATTTTATCCTGCCTATATTCCTCTTATATTCGACTTTATCTTGTCTTGAGCGAGCACCAAACGTAAGATATGATAAATTATAACATATCTCGAATTTTATTCTGACTTCCAAACGCAGCCTAAAAGGTTGCTCAAGGGGACTCGTAAGCATGTTGGTCATCCTTGCTTATAACTAGAATTCGCATCACCACACTCACGCATTTTCTTGGAGTCACTCAAGGAGCGCAATCCTTGTATGTCTTCAGTAATGATCAAGTGTAGAATGAAGAGAGTGTCGAACTTGATAGAAGTTAGCCGAGTGCTCAAAAGATTCAAAAACTCCACTAATATATTAAAAATGAAGGAACGACACCCACATTCTTCTTGCTAGGGTTGGCAATTCGCGTTTGCGGGTTGGTGTCCCTATGATATATACTACAAATTAGGTTGACTAGAGTGCAGTCGTGTCTAACACGAACACTACTCGAAAAAACAATCTTTTAAAACTATCGTGTCCACATAATCATATTAGCACCGACTTGTTAATCAGAAACAAGGTTATATAAATCAATTTCATGTCTTGCGAGTTTGACACGAAATCGACGCACAAATATTTAGACTTGATCTAAGAAAGGGCAAATACCATGAAAAACCCAAAATAGTACTATTGTAATTAATTATTTTACCACCAAAATCATCAAATTAGTAATTTATAATAAATTTACTCTCTGTTAATTTTCGATAAATTGAATTAATACCATAAAAAGTCACAAACTGATAAACTTGTGATAAACAGATGGTAAAATCATAATCTAAGATATCCATCAACTATTACCTGTCATCTAATTAGAATTAATGTATATCAGTTTGGAGTTTTCGATGGCATTAATTCTATGAAAACCCGGCTAGTTTGGAGGTCGCGCGTGCTCAAATCGTGTCGGAAATGGGCTATCCTTATCCCCGGTTGTTCCGATTGCTAATCCCTACATCCAAACACCCCCGTCTCTTCGACAGCGAATCGACAGAAAACCTCTCCCCAAGTTTCAACCCCACGCCACTCTCCTCCCCCCATAAAACCCTCGCAGCCCCCCTTCACCCCGTCTCTCTCTCTCTCTCTCTCTCTCTCCGCCGTTCTCCGTCGCGCCGATCCGATCCGATCGTCTCCCTCTCCCGCCGGAGCTCACACCGCAAACCGCCCCTCCGGCAATGTCGAGCTCCGAGCCCGAGCGCGAGCACCGGGAGGACGAGGAGGCCCCGGCCGGCGACGACGAGGACACCGGCGCTCAGGTCGCCCCCATCGTCAAGCTCGAGGAGGTCGCCGTCACCACCGGCGAGGAGGACGAGGACGCTATCCTCGATCTGTACGATCTCCATCTTCCCCCCACCCACGCGCGATCGTTCTGATTTCCTTACGTTTTTTCAATGGATCTCGAGTGTTTCACGGCGTCTGTCTCTGTCTGCTCGCGATTCCTGCAGAAAAGCGAAGCTATACCGGTTCGATAAGGACGGGAGTCAATGGAAGGAGAGGGGCGCCGGGACCGTGAAGTTCCTGAAGCACAAGGAGACTGGCAAGGTCCGGCTCGTCATGCGGCAATCCAAAACCTTGAAGATCTGCGCCAATCATCTAGGTCCGAGGCTTCGCTTTTTTGATTGATTTTTCCCCCAGTGCGATTGTGCTAGTTGCATTCGATTCTTGGTGGCAGGCCTTTTGATTGTTGTGCTTTTTCGGCTTTTGCAGTTATTTCCACCATGACTGTCCAGGAACACTCGGGCAATGATAAATCGTGCGTTTGGCATGCGACCGATTTCGCGGATGGGGAACTCAAGAACGAGCTTTTCTGTATCAGATTCGGATCAGTTGAGAGTGAGTTTAGCTGGATACTCTGATCTTCTCTTGGCTTTGATGGGATTGGTGATTTAAGCTAATTTTACTAGAACTTAAGGATGAGGATGAGCCCTTCTGCATCTGATTTGGATCGATGGGTGATGCGTTCAGCAAATTCACTGATCTTCTCCTAACTTGATGGCATTGAGAGTTTAAGATAATTTAACATAGATGCCGGTAGGTGTGTGATGAAATGGCCTATGTTCCTCTTTTGCTGGTATTAATGTAATTTGACTTTAGGATGCTGATTCAACTGAGTTCACTGTGCCACATTGCCATAGATTGCGATTCCTCCTGCTGTAGTGTTTCCTTTTTTCCCTTCATTAGATTGGATTTTAACAATATAGATTTATGTGATGCTTAAAAGATTGGGTGACTACCACCAATAGTAAGGCATTCAGGATTAGTCAGCAACTTCTGTACTCATAAGCAATATGATGTAATGGCATCGTTCATGATTCATATAGTTCGAATGCATCTATTCTCCTGTATTTCTGAAGCTATTGCTTTTGTCGTTTGTGTGGGAGTGAGAGGCTTCCTTATACCTTACTTTGGATCTCAAATGTGACATTGGATTCTTGTCCTGTTTGGGCTGAATTAAGCCCTATTGTCTCTTTCTTGCATCTTGCCTTCATTGTTAGCTCCTGAGTCAGTGGGGGCATATGTTGGAAGCCAACTGAGCATCTATTCATTATAGAAGCTCGTTATGTTTCGTCAACTCTTGACAAGTAATTTATCTGACCAGACTATATGAGCACTTCTCTATTCTAAATTTGCAAGTGAAAAAATACAGATTAGGTCTCTATATGCAGCTATTTTTCAATGAATACTATTATTCTCATAATTTCAACTTGTCATAATTTCTAATAAAAATTTATATAGGGATCTGTTCCTTCCAAATGGAACTCACTTTGTATGATGATGTCTATATTTGGGAGCCACTTGTTTACTCGTGCAGAATTTGAGATCAAAAGTTGTGGAGGTGGATTTGGTTATAAGTGTTTTCAAGTCACCATAACCTAACGATTGACCTTGTATGATAGGACTCATGTATACTAGTTATTTGTAATTTCTTTGCAATAACTGAGCATCTCTTCTGCTCGATTTCCAAAGTGCCTTATCTCCTGGTTGGTCTTTGCATATTACAAGATCAACTGTCAAAATGACGAAAATTTTCTCACCTTATGTTCTGATTTACGTTGCAGATTGCAAAACCTTCATGGAAAGGTTCCAGGAAGTTGCCGAATCCCAAAAGAAGAAAGAGGAAAACAAGGATGCTAGTTCAGCTGCTGGACTTCTTGAGAAATTGAGTGTTGAAGAAAAGAAAACTGAGGATAAAGCGGTGGAAGCGGTGGCTTCTGCTTCTGAGGGGGAGAAGGAAACTAAATCTGATGGAAAACCCGATGCAGATAAGAAAACAGAGTCTACTTCCTCAGCTTGAGGGCTTTTGATGTGTTCATCCCTCATTTTACATCAGCCACACAAGGAGGTAGATTTCAGACCTCTTCGCTGCCCATGAGCTCTGCTTATCTTCCTTCTGGAGAATCTTGGGGATTTCTTCATGGACTGGAATGTAGTTGATCGGTCCTTTGATTTCTTGGTCTGTCGGGGGTTGGACGGAGTCATGTTTGCATCTTCAGGGATCCAGTTTGGTGTGCCAAGTGTCCTACTAGGTTTTCTTCATACTATTTACTTTCCTTTTTGTTTTATTGCAGTTGGTCGGTCATGGTCTTCAAATAGTGCACAAAAATGCCTTTGTTAGTTGTGAGATACCTTAATGAATTTGTGCAGTCAGAGTTCGTCATTTTATGGACAGTTGCAATTGTCTCACGTCAAGAGAAATGGTTTGGTCATTGAGGAATATGTAGATTGTTATGTTGCACGTACAAATCTAATATGATCTGAAGAACTAATTTTGCCAAACTGATTGCACCATGCCACGATCTAGGAGGATGTGTTGGCATAGTGGGGGAAGTTCTTTCACCTTGATCGGCTTGATTGTGAGCAGAGGTTGAACGATTGGAGTGCCGCCACACCTGGACTTGGAATCTGTTAAACATATATCCAAAAGCAAGATAGATGCTCAATCTTACATACTCAATGGTCCATGGTGCAATAGCCGATGCACGGTCCGACCGTTCCAAGGACCTATGTCTTGGACTTTGCTTGGGACTGGTGGCTAATGCACCTCTCTTACCGTTGCTTCTCCCCTACCTCGAGAGGTAAATGAGATGAGAGCCTTTCTATTCTGCGAGTTTCACTGCTTGCCTCAGTGGACATTCATGGCCTAAAACTTGGATTGACGTAAGTTAATTCTACTTGCTTGTTTTTTCCTCCGAGCTCCGGAATTTTCACTATGATTTGAAAGTTCAATTTAATGGACTTCCCATGTTTCGCTGTTGAAGTCGTAATCAGATTGTACGACCGAGCCAATAATGGGGAGTGAAGTTTTACTGCAATCTCTAGCACATTGAAGAACGTCCTCAAAACAGTTGCTAAGCTCTGATTCTTTTATGTTTAGTTTGTTTCAAAACTTACATGCATAATTGTCACTTTACCCTCTTGAGTTCGTGATGATTGGAAACTTTGGGCCGGACAGTCTCAATTTCGACCTTCTGGTCGATCCATCTTGATTTTGAATTTCTGGTCAATCGGGCGGGTGGTTTGAGATTTCTACACTGTCATCGTTTCTCCACGGATGCTGACAAGACTTTGGTGGCGAGCAGATACTTTCAACCCTGTTTAAGCTAAGGGCTCCCGCAAGGAAAGAGAAGGCTTTAAACCCGACTTGGTTTCGATAGCATGTTACCCGATCTTCAATCAAGAGATAAGGATACAAGTGATTGGGGTAGTGTATGGAGTCTTGTTGGAATTTTTCGAAAGGCGGATCGGACGTGCTCTAAAATTGTTAAGAAAGCATAATAACGGTATAACCCGGCCCCCGAATCCTTTGTTCTTTTCTTACTTGGCCCCTAATCTCTTTGGTTAATTCCTGGAGGCGCGATTCCATAATAGACACCTAGAAATATATACTTTCTGAACAATTAACTTATAAACAACCGAAAAAACAAAAGATAGAAATGGAAAAAAAAAAAGGACGGTGTTGCCTTGGTGTCCAAGCTTGTGAAATTCGCATCGCACATCAGATCCTCCATTTTTCTCCACTGTAGACACGACGCACCAGCCCGTCCCTTCCCATTTCACGCCTACGTTTCCCTTTCAATGTTTCAGCTCTCCAGTGAGTTCATGCGGAGCAGTCGCCGCCTTACTCTTAAGCGTTTCGTCCTTAAAATCGAATCGATGCGCAACATTTTTTACTCTTAATCTTTCGCATTTATACACGAAATAATGACCACTCCCCAGAAACTAATGCTACCCATCACCACCTCCTTATTCTGTGAAGCTCTCGCCTTAACTCCATGCAATGCAATCTTTCTAATAAGCAAAAGACACAAGAAGGACTACATCATCGATGTCGCTCAAAACATTCTCGATTGACCTAGCTCCTGAAATGTAACCAAAACCATCACAAACACTTAAAGGAGAATTAAGAAAAAAATTATAAACCTATTGCATGAATACCAATTCAATTATAAACTTTTTAATTTGACCAATTTAATCCTTAATTTTTTGATGATTTGCTAATGCAATCATTCCGATCAATTTTAGCGGGAAACCGATGATGTGGCGTCAGTTGTTTTCCATGACTCTGATACCAAAAAGGGGTTATGCCAAAAATAAGAATGAACCAATGCAGGTATTCTATCCCTCACGGTACCTCTCCTAAACCTTACCCAACCGGGATTGACTTTTACCATTCAATTTAACACCTTTTTAGGCATAAGGCTCTTTAGTCTTGGGTTTCTGATGCACACAATCCTCATAGAGGCGAGTGCAAAGCATATTATTAGGAAGATCAAGATTATGCATCAGTGCTAACATAGATAATTTTTGCATTTGTTAAATTTTTTCTGAAAATTTTATTTCTTTTAAAGAAAAATAAATTTTGAAAACGCAAAAATTGTCAATGTCAATGCCGGCCATGCTATATCAGGCAGTTAATATCTACGCTACTAGTGATTTCTGGCTAGAACTGCCCAAAATGACTATACGAGTAAATTATCAAAAGATTCATAATCAAATTGTCTAGATCAAAAAGTCCAAGACAATTAAGTCTAAAACTTTTTCTTTCAGTAGTAATTATCTCTAAACACTTGGCTAAGAAACGTTGATATCCGAATCGTCCGGTTAAGAAATAAATCGAGATATATAGAATCGATTCCGTTAAATTCCTTGCGCGAAGTGCTACTCATCTTTCCAAAACCGGTCGACGACTTGACCCCTACATAACTGCCATCCAAAGGACCGATCCAGCTCAAAAAAAATCCTTCTCCTGACTCGCCGGCGGAGCTCTTCAACAGCGCCTATATCTACGCATTCGCTCCTCCTCATCTACTCCATCTCCGCTCCTACACGATCGCCATTGTTTCGCCACATACGTTCTCGCGATTCCACGACGATGGACTGCATGGTTGCTTCTCCGATGGACTCGTCCACCCCCGGCGCCGACGACCACCTCGCCTGCCCCCCCGCGAACGGCAAGTGCTCCCCCATCCAGAGCTCCCACCCCCCTCGGCCCCGCCTCCTCGTCCGAGGCCACCCTCGGCCGCCACCTTGCTCGCCGCCTCGTTGAGATTGGCGTGGCCGACGTCTTCTCCGTGCCCGGAGACTTCAATCTCACCCTCCTCGACCACCTCATCGCCGAGCCTGGCCTCAACAACGTCGGATGCTGCAACGAGCTCAATGCTGGGTACGCTGCCGATGGCTACGCGAGGGCACGCGGGGTCGGCGCCTGCGTCGTCACCTTCACTGTCGGCGGGCTCAGCATCATCAACGCGATAGCGGGGGCGTACAGCGAGAACCTCCCCATCATCTGCATCGTCGGCGGGCCGAACACCAACGATTACGGCACCAACAGGATCCTGCATCACACCATTGGGCTGCCGGATTTCAGCCAAGAAGTGCGGTGCTTCCAGACCGTCACATGTTATCAGGTAATGAGGGAAACATCAGTTCAGATTCTTAACGTTCAGCACAAATTACATGATCATGTCTTTTCATCCCGGCAAGGAGGAACCATTTTGTAGATCCGAACTCGAGCAATCTCGAAACTGATTCCGGCCGACATACTAATAACTTTTGTGGCACTGCAGAACACTGACCTTGGGATTTGTTCATTCCATTAGAGTCCTTCGTATGATAGTATAGGATTTAGCATGCAAGTGTACGTGCAGTGATGACGGTCTCTGTAATTGTACCGCAGGCGATCGTCAATAATTTGGAGAACGCGCATGAGCAGATCGATCGAGCCATTTCGACGGCCCTGAAAGAGTGTAAGCCTGCGTACATAAGCATCAGTTGTAATCTGCCAAGCATTCCTCACCCCACTTTTAGCAGGGAGCCAATCCCATTTTCCCTGCCGCCGAAGTATGTTCATGTTCCCTCTTCTATAGCTTTCGCTTCGGATCTGGCGATTTCTAGTACTGATCCAATTTGTTTCCTGGGGACATATTGATGATTTACTAGGATGAGCAACAAGTTGGGGCTGGAAGCTGCTGTCGAGGCTACGTTTACCTTCCTCAACAATGCAGTGAAGCCGGTCCTGATTGGTGGACCGAAGCTCCGAGTCGCTGATGCCTGTCATGAGTTCATCGAGTTGGCCGACGCATCCGGCTATCCCATTGCAGTAATGCCGTCCGCAAAAGGCCTCGTGCCTGAACACCACCCTCGCTTCATCGGCACATACTGGGGGGCCGTCAGCACTGCCTTCTCCGCCGAGATTGTCGAGTCTGCAGATGCCTACCTGTTCGCGGGGCCCATCTTCAATGACTACAGCTCCGTGGGCTACTCGCTCCTGCTCAAGAGGGAGAAGGCGATCATCGTGGAGCCCGACCGGGTCGTCATTGCCAATGGCCCTGCTTTCGGTTGCGTCCTGATGAAGGACTTCCTGCACCTGCTCGCGCAGAAGCTGGAGTTCAACTCCACCGCCTATGAGAACTACCGAAGGATCTACGTTCCTGAGGGGATCCCTCTCAAATGCGACCCCGACGAGCCCTTGAGGGTGAACGTTCTCTTCCAGCACATACAGAAGATGCTTTCGCAGGACACAGCCGTGATCGCCGAGACCGGAGATTCCTGGTTTAACTGTCAGAAACTCAAGTTGCCCGAAGGATGTGGGTAAGCAACATTCCTAGTCCAGTGTTCCGGTGTTGCAATAATTGTTGACCTAAAAGGATCTCAAGTTGTGCTGCAGGTATGAGTTCCAAATGCAGTACGGCTCAATCGGGTGGTCCGTCGGCGCGACGCTCGGATATGCACAGTCAGTGCCAGATAAGCGAGTTATTGCTTGCATCGGTGATGGGAGCTTCCAGGTTAGCATGTCTCTCATACGCCCGCCATTGGGAAGTTCAATATCCATGAGTCTGCATCACTTTCCCGTTAGGTCTTTAAATCCTCTCCTCAAGTTTTTGCATCTAAGGACTAATCGAATGTATACTTAGGGTATACCATTCAATCTGCCACATCTAATTCTCCGCATCTTGCAGGTGACGGCACAGGACATCTCGACTATGATCCGATGCGGCCAAAAGACCATCATCTTCTTAATAAATAACGGCGGCTACACAATAGAAGTTGAAATCCATGATGGCCCATACAATGTGATCAAGAACTGGAACTACACTGGCTTGGTGGACGCTATCCACAACGGCGAAGGAAAGTGCTGGACAGCAAAGGTCAGTTCGATTATGATGCCACAGAATGTCATTCCTATCGCGACTTCACTATATTTTCAACTCGTAAATACTGGCGAAAAAGAAAAAACAAGTCAGTGCCCGTCTTTTGTGCAGGTGTATTGCGAACGGGAGCTTGAGGACGCAATCACAACAGCTACGGAGGAGAAGAAGGATTGCTTGTGCTTCATCGAAGTGATCGTCCACAAGGACGACACCAGCAAAGAGTTATTGGAATGGGGTTCTCGTGTGTCTGCAGCCAACAGCCGCCCGCCGAATCCGCAATAGAGTGGCTGCGCTGAGGTTCCAAACTTCTGACATTGTGCCACTTCCTTAGTTCCATCATTTTTCCCTTTTTGTTCGAACTCCTGTTGCATTAGCTTCAATGTTCAGTTCTGGTCTGAACACGATTTGACCATTGCAATAAAAGCTGAAGATTTCCTGTTTCTGTTCCATCACGTTTTCATCGTGCCTCGTCACGTCGAGAAACTGATCACAGTGAATTAGGTCTGCTCCTCAAGATCCAAACTTCTAAATGAGTTGCGACGGAAATCTGCAAGCATTCCTGTTAGAAATAAAGCTCAACCATATTCACTTGTCAGCAGAGACTGGTGTGTTTTGGCAAACAGAACACGTTACATATTGGTCAGATCTGAGAGCCATAGCGATGCTGAATCTTTTCCAGAACCAAGCTTTGGTTTTTAGGGGTCTTAAAAAAGGAAAAATAAAAATAGAAGTCGGTCCTCTTGAAGAGGTAATCAATTTTTTTATTATTCAATTTGAATCGGGCGCACGCTCTCTTCTCCCTACTAAAAACACAGATTACTATCGAGCCTGTTTGTCTGTGTTCTTTTTTTGTTCCACGGAACACAATTTCTGTTCTTTTGTTCCGGGGAACAAAAAAACATAAACACATTTGTTTACGCTTCTATTCAAAATCTATCTTTTTATTCCTAAGAACAGAACACGAGAATACTTTTTGAAGAAACAAAAGAACAAAAACACAAACCTTATTTCTTTTTTTTTTTTTTCTCCTTTTTTTTTTCTTTTTCTTTGGCCAGTCGCCGGCCTCGGCGATGGTCGGCGACCGGCCGTTAAGGGCCAACGACCTCACCGGCCCCCGGTGAGGCTCAGCCTCACCTTGGCTGGGCGAGCTTGAGCTCGCCCAGATCCGACGAGGCCGAGCTTGCCAAGCCACTGGCGAGGCTTAGCCTCGCCGGGCCACCTCCAGGATGGTGTCGCTTGGTGGTGGCCCGGCGAGGCTGAGCTTCGCGTGGCCACAGAGAGGAGCTGAGCCTCGCCGGACCTCGCCTTGGCCTGGCGAGGCTCCGGCGAGTTCGCCGGACGTCGCCCAGCCGGTCGCCGGTCATCGCCGTGGCCAGTGACCGGCCAAAGAGAAAAAGAAAAAAAAAAAAAGAAAAAAAGGAAAAATAAAATAAAAATATTAAAAAATTAAAAGAAATAAAAAAATTATACAAGTTTACCAAACATGTTTATATTCTTTTTCTATTCCAGCAACATAAATTTTGTATAGTTACCAAACGTGTTCTTCTGTTCAAAAATTGTTCCTCGGAATAGAAATAGTTTTTTTCTATTTCTGTTCTCTAAAACAATTTTTGAACAAAAACGTTACTAAACGCATCCCCATATGCTTATTACTGATAATACTTTTCAACACTCCCCCTCAAGTTGGGATGTAAATATAAAATAATCCCAACTTGTTACATAAGAAACTTACTCTATTTCTCCGTAGAGATTTAGTTAAGATGTCTGCAAGTTGATCATCTGTCTTTGTGTATTAAAGAATAATCTCTCATTTTGAACTTGTTCTTGCACAAAATAACAGTCAGCCTCAATGTACATAGTTTGCTCATGAAAGATATGATAAGATGCAATATGAATAGCATATTGATTATTATAATATAACATTGGTGGATTTGATGGTGACATTCCAATATTTGATAGTAACATATTTAACCATAGTAATTTGCTAGTCACATGTGTCATAACTTGATATTTAGCTTCGGTGCTTAATCGGGAAATTACATGTTTTTTTTTTGTTGCTTTTTCCACCAACTAAATTATCTACAAAAAACACACAATAGTCTGAAGTAGATCTCCTATCTAGCTTAGGAAACATGTAGTTTCTCGATGACAAAGAAAGGAAAGGGCTCAAATGAGCAACTTTTGTACCAATAACTTGAGATTGTGAGCCATTCACTAATGTAACTAAGTTTGATAATGTCACACCCCAAAACCATCAAGAATGGGGATGACACGATCCTCCTTTCGCTTGAAGGACACAATCTCAAACCATCAAAATCCAACTCTCCAATAGTCCCCTCGTCTGTATCGCTCTCATACTACTTATCGTTAGCTGAAGAACCTGAACAAGATTAGAAAAATAGAGAGGTGAGCAATCATAATTCAATGAGTAGTGCATCTCTTCTAAATAGATCGAGCATCCACTATGTATATTTACAAACCAAACCACAACCCTCTTAATCTAAATCTGTAATAGAACAAACATATAATGAGAGAATAAGTTATATATGCTTCAACATAGCTATAATATTCATTTCACAATAATATCAAAACAAACATTAATGGTCCAAATTTCATTATTCACACACCAATGATCCATTCCATTGATTAATCTCATGTCACCCATCAATGGTTTATTCCATTGATTCATCTTATATAAAACCACACATCAATGGTTCATTCCAATGACTACTCTCAAATTACACGTCGATGGTCTATTTCATCGATTAAACTCAAATCACATGTCAATTGTCAACTTCATTACCCAAACTCATATCACATGTCAATGACCCACTCCATTGAACAATCTGTTACTCAATATCAAAACATGGTCACGATATAACGCCTTGTAACAAGTCGATCAAAATTCCCCCCTTTGCAAAGTCTCCATCTATTATTAGCTAGTGGCTCAGCTCACAAGAATATCCTAGACTATTATATGCATACTCATAAGCCCCTCATTGGGCTCACAATGATATTGAGCACTCAACCTGATCTATTAATACTAGAAATCCAATCCATAAACAATCTCACATATCAAAATACATTTCACAAATCAATCATCAATAGCTTTCGTAATTTAACTCATTTGTTAGAAATACTTTTCATAAAACATTCTAAAATTATTTCAAGACTCGTCTCATAAATCGATTTAATAAACTGAATCAAATTAAATGCATGTCATAAAGTATTTTACAAATCGATATATATATATAATATTTTTGAATTTGTTCCTTAATCAGAATATATTTTTCCACCAAACAATTCTCACACCATTTACAAATACCAAAATGTAGTAAATACCCGGCCCAAATTTTATGTAACAAACATGCTCACTCATAATTAATAATATATCAAATCTTTATTAATTTGAAAACATGAGTTTATAAATTTTTAGAAGAGATGGTACCACTCACCTAGGAAAGCCGAAAGTTAGCGTATTGCTCGAGTCGATGCACTCGTATTCCTATCAATTAATCGAAAATGATATCAAAATCAAGTAATATGCTACTCTAACTAACGATTCAACTATGCTTATTCGTTGATAAAACAACACCTCACATTAACAAATTGCATATTTAAAGTGATTATTCAAGTTGTTGGCAATGCGAAGCTTGAGCTCGAAACTTTGTCACACCATAACTTTCTCTAAGGAACCCTGTTTCAAATGTACTTACAACCAATAGAAAACTCTTTCAATGTACTACAAGAACCCCAATTTAGCCAACTAAAAATCAAGCCAAAGCCGACGAAATATAGCCCTGAAGTAGTTGGATGCGCACTATTCATCACGCGCGAAAAACTTGAAAATTTTGTTTGGAGTAAACTGTAAGCTAAAATCAAGTTCCATAAAATTTTACGGCTCCACAACATTCAAATTATTATTTATACACACACGTAGCTCAACAACTCAAAAATCAGATTTCGCCACACGAATCTCCTCTAATTCTAAATTTGGAGTCCTAAATTTGAAGCTACTCCGATTGAACGAACGAGAGGTGAGAGTGCTTATGGAACATTGCAATACTTAGTTGAATCAGCTTGGCGAGGCTCCTGTGACAAATGCACGAAGCCCTTTTTTCTTCTTTTCCTTCTTCTTATTATTCTTTCTTTCTCCTTCTCTTTTTTTCCATTCTTCTTTCTCCTTTCCCTTCTCTCTTTTCTTTCCCTTGCACGAGCTCTCTGGTCGTGTCTCTCTCTCCTTCTTTCCTTCTTTTCCCTTTTATCTCCTTTTTCTTTTTCTTTCTTCCTTTTATTTCCTTTTCTCTCTCTCTTTCTTCTTTTTCTTTCTCTCTCACGAAGGCTCTCGGTCTCTCCTCCTCCCCCTTCTTTCGTTTCTTTCTTCTTCTTTTGACAATTCAACTTTTTTTTTTTGATTTGGCCAAAACCCATATTTTACAGATAATAAAGGGGATGTAGAATGAAATAAAGATAGTAGGTTAGAGTTACTAGTCAGGATTGGTAGCTTTGGACAGATTTTGCAGAAAACAAACAAAATGAACTATCTTTGGAGGTTTGTGGCAAAGTTGTCATAGGAGTTGAAAACTTGTTGAGAGCAAACTAATGTATCATATTCAACATGTGTCAATGTAACGGAATCGCCTGTATTTTGCACTGTAGTCGAACTTAGTGGAGTCGATGAGGGAGAAATAATAGTCTTCAGCCTCTGCCAAGGCAACAAGGGTTGGTATGAGCTCTAGGTGAAGAGTATAATACTATGCTTTTGTATATTCGGCTCTTTGACAATGACAGCAATAATGTGAGCCACGACCATTCGTAGAACTAATGGCACCACAAGGACCAACCCTCCATCACGGTCTCCATGACCTCCACTATGAAGAAAACCGTGTCCACAACCTCGACAGTGATGACCTCGACCTCCATGTCCACTAGGACCACGGGAAAACATAGTGTTCATCTCCAAAGCTGGTGTGGAAGAAATCTTCTCAGTGATTATAGAACGGATAGCCTGAGAGAAGACTTCATGTAGGAAGAGTTTGAGATGTAATATGTTGGCGAAGAGATGAATGCTTAGGCCCTAATGCTTTGAGATAAAATATCACCCACGGATCTTCTTGGCATTTGGCTAGAACAGGTGAATCATTCAAGGTAGGAAGATAAGTATCCAATTACTAGCAAATGGTCATGAACCAAACATAATGACCAAATAAAGATTGATCTCAACAATAAATATCAAATAATGCTTCCCACATGTCACATACTCGTGTTATATTATTCTACGCAGAACGGAGTTATGCACATTTCTCCCAAAACTGCCTTAGCAAAGTTACACTGAATAAAGTGATGTTGACCTTAGGATCCCTACTATTCCATGAAAGAGTCCAAATCTTCACATCTCTTGCAATCTAGTCGGTAGCTTTGTTCTCATCAGATGGTATCATAAACGTAAGATAGTCAAGTTGCTTGGTGATAGTAAGATAGACCTTGACTATTTTAAACTAGTACAGATAATTAGTTTCATCCGACTTGATAAATGTTAATTAAAATTGATCAAAAGGGGATCCGGAAGTCGATCCATAAGTCGCCATCAATAAATAAAGAATGTGATCGAGCTCAAAAAATGAATGTCGCAGCAATTAACACTTGAATCCAGTAATCCAATCAACCACACAGTAATTTCTAGAAATAAAAATAAAAATAAAAATAGGGCTTAATCCAATCACCAGTAATCGCAGCAATTCACCGAAACTTCATAAAATCATTTAATTGAAATGCAATGCCAGAACATATAATGAGAAGGCATTTGACTCCTCAAGAGTTTCGTTAGACAGGTCTACAGATGCCATCTATTTATGAGCAATATTACGAATCACCAAAAAATCAGCAACCTCATTCTCAATATTGAAAGTCTGTTCTGATAATTATTTATCGGCCGCAAGCAAAAAGTCTCGAGTTCGATGGCTGTTGGAAGTGCATCTCACCTGGAATTTTACTATGCTCTGGTGACAATTGAATTCTTTCGGTTTCAGACTTGGTTGGGACTTGCGAGTATATTCCAGCTTTTAGCTCGACTATTGAACAGAATTTTTTGGCGAGAAAGTAGATGGACATATTTTGTTCGTACTATATAAAAGTGACATATCAGGGTTTTTTTTTTTTTTTTTAAGGAGAAATCATACTTGGAACAGTGGAGTCAACGCCATCATTTAGAGATTTCTTGGACGGTACTTTTATTTGCAGCAACTCTTCTGGGTTCGCTCTATGATACAGAGAGACGGAAATGAACTTTTGTTAACTTGATTTGTTTGCCATTGGCCGAGAGTTCGAATTTATTGCTGATGTTTAGGCAACAATCCAATAAATCAAAATGCAGAGTTACTGATAATTGTCGGAAAGGGAATTTGAGGAGAGTTGTTCACACACACAAGGGAACTGAGAACAGCTCCATATTCAAAGAAGCCTTCATACGGTACAGAGGATCAATGTCAAATCATTCATATATATTCACTAAACCCCATCAATGACATTCTCTTGATAGCTCATTATCTGTTCTTTGTTAGTTGTCGCTGATCTAAGAATCGGAGGCTCGGTTGTGATTCCGATAGAAGCCTCGTTACTCAGATATACTTTGCCTTTGGTATGCAGATTTCAGGTCCAGGACCAGAGTGCAAATTTGTACATCAACGGACACAATAACTTAACCCAAACGGTGTCGGACTCGAAACCTTTCCGGCTAGCACCAAAACATGATTCAATTCTCACCGTATTTGATTCGTCTCAAGGCAACTTGGAATATGTTCATGACACCCAAGACCAACCCGAATTGACAACACTTTGCTAAGCCTACCTCTCACTCATTGGGTCACACGAATGGACAGATCCAGAAACATCTATTGGTTTGGAGCTGTGCTGGACCCCGACCAAAGCTTCTACTTCAGAATCAACTTTCCACATTTAATCCACCGAAAAGATAAGGCAACGAGGATCTTCATACATTGAAATTACCCGAAACCAAGTGCCAGTAATGCAATGAAATGCCATACAACCAAGGGCTGCCTCAGCAGCTCTCCTGCAATAAATGTCTGCAACTGCCTGCAGAACTGAGAATGAAATCTGAACCATGCAAAGTGAGTGGAAACCAACCAGAAAGAGAAGAGCTAAACATATAAATAGTTTTTTTCTAAAATAAGTTCCCTTGATCATGGGGCATGTATTGGCAGAGAGTTTCGGTGAAAAGAAACGCAAGAGTCTGCATACATTTGAGTGGTTAAGAAACGTCAAGGATTAATTAGGTGACATGTCCCAACCAGTCCACATTTTAAGCCCTCTCACCATTACTTCTATTATCATGTGGCAAGTTGCAGGTCCATGAGGTTCCCTAGTCTTTAGGGAATTCCAAAGAAGGGGTATGAGCAAAACATCTCTGGCTTCAGGGGCCCCACACGGCAAAAACGATGGATCGGATCGAACCATCACGGTTCAGAGATCTAGTATCTCTCTCCCGCTCAGGTTTATCCTTACTTGGCTGTCGGAGAAATTTCGCGGGCACCTTCTATACTTCAGTGAGATTCGACAGAATCTACGGCTTTGGAAATCTCATCCGCCCCTCTGCTGTGAATAACTTCTGTAACTTGGTGAAATTCGATGGAGATCCCATGCTTTTTCAAATTCTTGTTTGCAACCCCTTTGAAGATGTAGTTGAAAAAAATCACCACGGAAGCAGAAGAACTCATTTGCCTCTATTACCAGGGGTAGATGTCCATTGAATGCCCGAAGTTTAAGTGGTGTATAATGAAATTTCCCATGATGGGGTAATTGCTCTAGCCGACCTACAAAGCAAAGTTTTGTCGGAAAGTACAGACGCTTGGGCTTTTCTTGAGTTTAATTGGCTTCAAAGTTTGATATTGGCAGTATTGTCGTCCTCATCAACAGAACATAGTGTACTTACTGTGTTCAATCACATTATAGCCTCCAAGAAATATTTAACGGACAATGGAGTACAGATCTGATCTTCAAGGACGTCCGTGAGAGCATCGCATCACCTTTGGGAAATCAAATGATCGAAGGCGAGATTCTTTGTATGATTGCTTAGTTACAGGAAATGAATCATCAAGTTTAAACAAAATACAAATGGTAGAAGTGTGATTTTGCAGGGTCCAAACAAAATATTTGTTTAAGTCACTCTTGAGCCATAAGAGTTGCACCAACTAATAAATGCTCTGCACTGTACTCTTTTTGTGCCCTCAAGAATGAAAGAGTGGACAAGGTAAAAGTAAAAAGGAAGAAAATCAGTAATATCTCATTCTGGTAGGCAGTACCAATCAGGAGCTTTTTCTTTTCCTTTAATTTTCGACTGTCAGCAATCAGCATCCTTCATTGCACTGCAAATTAGCTTTCCTTCATTTCTCATTATATATTTTCTTCCCCAAATTTCCCTCCATTCCCTTCCATTGCTTCAGAAGCAAAAAATCAGTACATGCCCATTTGCTGCCATAGATATATCCACATCAATTCACATTGGCTCCCATTTAAAGGGCAAGAAAAACTCAGTACCAGATTGACTCTTTTTGCCACCCTCTCCCATTCTTGATCCAACACTTGGAAAAAGGAGGGCAACCGATCATGCTTTCTCACTATTTGTGCAGATAGGATTTTGCAATCAGTCCTCAATCATTTTGCCTCTGGGCCAATCATCATCAGACCCCAAGATTTAAATGTAGAAGAAACTTCCTTGCCTTTGAACAGTAGTTTCCAGGTCACGGCAAATTCAAGAATTTTCTTTTAACAGATGACAAAACAGAACACAGTGAAAGCAAAAAACATAAAATTTAATGGTACACCTACCATGGCTTCCTAGGGACAACTACCAAAAAAAATAAAAAAATCCCCTCGTTGCTTTTGTGACTGGAACCCCAAGGTCTCTCAATTCACCTAAATTTCAATATAAAACACAAAGGTCAACATGCTCATCACCGTAGCCAACCAAAGCTAGACCAGAGAAAGGTCTAAAACAACCTTGTCTGCAACACCTGCAACACTAGCCTTCTGGTGGCCCAGCTGCCATTGCCACCGCATTGAGGGGCATTGTTGTAAACGATCGCTGCTCCTTCACCATTCGGTGAAACATCCCTTACTTGAGAAATAAGGCTATATATAAGGTAAGGAGGTCCTGACGCAACTAGTGTCACTGGTCCTGCCTCTTCTACAGGCGAAAATAGACGACGGAGAGAAAATGTCAAGAGAAGGCGATGACTCAGAGATCGCCTTGCTCAGGATACAACTTGAAGCTTGTCTGGCAAGGAATATTTCCCTGGAGAAAGAAAATCAGGAGCTGAGGCATGAAGCAGCACGCCTTAAGTCGCAGATAAGCTCCCTCAAGGCGCACGACAACGAAAGGAAGTCCCTTCTCTGGAAAAAGATACAGAACTCACTAGAGAGCGAAAATGCGTCTCTGCAGAAACCAACTGCCAAGATAGCGGAACATAATTCACCCGCCAAGAACTTATCTCCGAGAATGGCTTTTGCAGCTAAAAAGGAAAGAGAAGAAAGGATCCCGATTCCGCCACCGAAGCCTATTGGTAACCTTGCTTCCTTTAAAGATGAGAATGGGAAAAAGTCGCCATCGGCACCAGCACCACCCCCACCGCCACCGCCATCAAGATCTCTTTCAGGGATCCGAGCAGTTCGCCGTGTGCCGGAAGTGGTGGAGCTGTATCGTGCGCTGACGAGGAAAGATGCACGGATGGAGAACAAATCCAACCCAACAGTAGTACCCACAGTCACCTTCACTAGGAACATGATCGGAGAGATCGAGAACCGCTCTTCTTATCTCTCGGCTGTAAGTTTTAGCAGCTAACTTTTTGTATGTAAGGGTATTTGACAAATACCGACTTTGGCTCAAAACACATAGTTGTGAACAGATTAAATCTGACGTGGAGAGGCAGGGGCAATTCATCAATTTCCTAATCAAGGAAGTGGAATCGGCAGCCTTCAAAGATATGACTGACGTGGAGGCGTTCATCAAGTGGCTGGATGAAGAACTGTCATCCTTGGTCGACGAGAGGGCGGTCCTGAAGCATTTTCCACATTGGCCCGAAAGAAAAGCGGATGCCATGAGGGAAGCGGCTTTTAGCTATCGGGACTTGAGGAACTTAGAATCCGAAGTTTCTTCATTCCAGGACAATCCCAAGGAGCCCCTCATCCCGGCCCTGAGACGGATGCAAGCATTGCAAGACAGGCGAGCATGTATAAAAATTTATCATCTTCTCCATGTGTCCGTTGAAGATGTTGTTTATTGATTCTGTGATTCCAATTTCGCATTCGCAGGTTGGAGCAAAGTATTAACAACGTGGAGCGGATGAGAGAGAGCACGAGTAAGAAATACAGAGATCTTCAGATTCCTTGGCAATGGATGCTGGACACAGGACTGATCGGTCAGGTAGGTAGCTTTTGAACGGGAAAAACTGGGCAAAATATTGTTGCTACACGACGTATGATCCCAAGTTCAAGTAGGCTGCTGGTTCAAATCACTGACACAATCACCTACAAGAGCTTCCAAATATGTTAATCTCACCACAGAAAATGATACCGCATCAAAATTGTCACTTCACTATAGTTAAGAGCACAGCTTGAGGTGCTTCTCCATTCTCTTGCAGATGAAGCTGAGCTCACTAAAACTGGCGAAGGAATACATGAAGAGGATAGCTAGAGAAATGCGCTCTAGTGAGTACTCACAAGAGGACAATCTTATGCTTCAAGGGGTTCGTTTTGCTTTCCGAGTGCACCAGGTAAACTATGCAGCGAAAAGACACTTTGCCTTTCTATATGTATGGGCGTATCTAAGTTTCGACAATTCAGTTTTCAGGTGGTTTTGATGACGAAACCATAGGTGCATTTGAACTACTGAAGGTCGCTGGCTCGGGTTATCAGAAACAACAAAATATGGCTACAGACTTGTAATCATATGCAGTTGGCAGGTCAGGACCACTATGTAGGCTATTCGTATAGAAAATTTTCCTGTCTTTTCATTTTCCTTTGTTTCAGAGAAGAAGAAAACGGAAACCTCCTAGATTCACTCGCTATAGCTATTGTTATGCACTCAAACAATCTCATATCTTTTGTACATTTCTGGTGAAAATCCAGATAGGAATGAGCTTCTCTGATGAAAGAGCAGTTTGGATGAATTCCGTGTCAAATCTTCTGTTAGGACAAGTATCATCTGGAAGAGAGGATGATTGATTCGTCTAATGTTAGCTAAGCCTAATCTTTTTTAGATCTTACATCAGTAAAAATCTGAACAATCATAGTGGTTTCACTGAGCACATTTAAATGAGTATGTGACTAATATGAATGAGTCAGTTGAACTACTATTGCTAGTTGAATGCATATCAGTCAATCATGATAGGTACAAGTAACTAAAACAGAGCTCGAGTCTATATCACATGGCCATTGTCCTATATGTTAAACCGACTTGGCGTGCATATTGGGTAACTGCAGACTCCAGATGAAGAGGATTCCGTGTAATAGGAATATAGAATAGACGCATCATGTTGTCGGTCACCAATATTAGGGAATTACAATTTCATCGCCAGAACTTTCAAGTCACGTCCAGATTACTGAAGTCAGAGGATGATATTGGTCATCAATAGTTGCAAGCATCATAACCCTTCAGGAATTTTTTTTTCTCTTTAGTCGAAGTTCTTGATAAAGACACTAGCAGTTCATCATCTCTTGGTTAGTTGGCCCTACTGACGAAGAAAACCGGCACAATTGTACCACTGATGCAGGACACAGACTAGAGAAAGTCGAAGAGCGAGTGCTACACTTACAGAGAAATATCGATGGTAAATGTTCTCAACCGTGACAAAATTGATATGGCGTCCTGGGGTATCATATATAATCATCTGAAACACCAGAATTCTATTTGATAATGAACATTTGCCAACATGCCATATCAAGTTATACCCTGTAATCATAAAGCTAATTGAAGACTTACCTCATATTTTCATCCTATATCACTTTTAAGCTGTGAAGCTGTTTATGAGTGGAAGATAGTACAACTTTCTTTACTTGTTATGTAGATTTTAGTTTTGAGGGATTTAGTTAATCATTACAAACACATTGCAGTACTTATCATAGGGCATTAGATAACCTCCAGTGCATTGTGAGACTATCTTAGGGCATTGTTGTCGCTGGAATCTGCAAGGTCCATTGTTACCAATCCCAAGTCCAAGAGCAAAGAGAAACTGCAAAAAGGCCCCGGAGTTTTCTCCTGTTAGCCCGTCCGATGCTAAAGTTAGTCGGCACTCATGGAGGATTGAGAGAGAGAGAGAGAGAGAGAGAAGGGCAGGGCTTCGTAGGAGAATAAGGCATACCACGATTAGATACCATGTGCTTAGGAAATGGACCTCATTGTTTTAACCATACTGCTAGCTAAGATTCAAATTCCCATGGGGCCTTCCAGTGGGTGGTGGACTTATTCTTGTATCTCTGATTCTTTTACACTCAAAAGAACTTCATATGTTTGGAGAGGTCCTGATGCAAACTCCTGCAAGGAGCCAAAAGCATATACGGTATCTCCAAAACTGGACTCCCCACCAAACTCTGAAAGATTCATCTACCATGCTCATCACAAGTATGGAATTTGCGCTTTTGGGAAGGTGGCGAGGCTGTTGCTGGGTCCTCATCCTTAACCAGTTTGGCAAAGAACTGCTCATATAGCACGTTTATGAAATGAGAGCAGTTGTCTGTTGTTTAAGCTTCTGTTTGTTGTTTGTTGCACTCGGGAATTCCTGTTCCTTGCGTTGATGTTTAATGCATAAGAAAAAAAAAAAAAAAAGGGAGCCGATGAATTTGGTTGGCTCGACTCTGCGCGGGTGATTCGTCGCCACCAAAGCAGAACAACTATAGGTTCATTGCATAGATTGGCTTCTTAGTTCTTACCCTTGTGACCTCATCATCGATTTGAAATGCCACCGAAGTTTTTACCCCTATGCTGGAGGCTATTGTCCGCCTCTTGCAGCACGCGTGAATCCTTGAACACCTCTCGTTTTGCCGCATCAACCTTGCGGCGGCTGCATAATGATCACCCCGCTCGCCAGACCGGCTTTGCACTGACCAACAGAGCTCACCACCCACGTCCTTGAGCTGCTGTTGCGCAGTCTAGATTAAGACCCTTCGGAGCATCTACCGGGTCATGAATGTGTCAACGACTCGGTTTGAAGTTCATCATATCAACTCCTCAAAGTTTGTTCACTTCACCCACGTGATGGGCCTGTTGAACTCCAGGAACTCATCAATTTAGCTTGATCACGAAAGAAATGTGATGTGTATAAGGAAGAGCACTAAAAAAGTTTTAAACCTATTGTATTTGTGTTAATTTAATCATAAACCCTTTAATGGTGTCAATTTAGCCATAAATTTTTTAAACTAATGTCAATTTAGTCCTAAACCTTTTGATTTAATGTCAATCAGTATTTCCAGCTAATTTTGACTAGATATTGTTGACATGAATGCCAACTAGCTCATGTAGGTGGATAATTTTTTTTCCTCTCTCTCTGTCCTTCCTTCTTCCACTAGGCAGTGGCTGGCCACCAACCATGGCTTAGGTCAGGGTAGCCTCATTGAGCGTTGCCTAGGCAAATGGCCAAGCTATTGCGATGGTTCTCGACCCTTCTTCTCTCTCCATGGCCGAGCGGGCAGCCTTGTTAAGCGTTGCCTAGGCAAATGTGACACTTGGTGAGGTTGCCTAACTTGGGTGATGGTCGGCCTTGCTGGATTTGGCCTAAGCGAGGGCTCCCATTGTCAAATTCAGCGAGGTCGGCCCTTGGCCAGGCTAAGGTGGCCTCACTAGGCATCGCCTTCGCCTGTGAGACCTAACAAGATCACCCTGGCTTGGGCAAGGTCGGCCTTACTAGATTTGGTAAGGAGAGCCCTTGCTAGGGCTACCCTTGCCCAGGATAGATCGGGCAAGGCCGACCCTCCCCGAGGCTCGACCTTGCCCTGGCCAAGCAAGGCTAGCCCGCTTGGCCATGGGTCAACCTTGCTGGATTTGGCGAGGAAAGCCCTCACTAGGGCTACCCTTGCCTAGGACAAATTGGGCAAGGCCGACCATCGACCTTGCCGAGGCTCGGCCTTGCCTTGGCCAAGCAAGGCCAACTTGCTCGACCATGGTTGGTGGCCACCATCAACCATGGCCACGTTAGCATCGGTAGTGTCGCATAAGTCGGTCGACGTCCACGTTAGAAAAATTTGGCTAAATTTTCCAGAATGATTTAATTGACACCAAATCAAAATATTTAGGATTAAATTAGCATCGGTTAAAAAGATTTAGTATTAAATTAGCACAATTAAAAGGTTTAGGACTAAATGGGTACCATTAAAAATTTATGATTAAATTGATATCAATATAATAGATTTAAGATTTTTCTGATATTTTTTCAATGTGTATTTGCATGCCGATTACGACATCATGATGGCAAGAGGAATTTCAAGCCATTATACCACTCAATCCTCATCGTGGAATGGTCGAATCTGACAAGAAGCTTATCGCTCTTGATCCATCCGCAGTCCTCAACATTTATACATAGGCATTAGGACCTAAATGCCCAATATTTGTGTTTCCACTCGCGAAACACTTAATCAATAATGCAGTGGGGTCCCAAAACTTTTAAATAGGATGATGAAGTCCCATAATTTGGTCTGCACAATCAAATATTTCGGTGAGTTTCGTCCAATTTAAGCAACGAGAAATGTTGATGCAGCACTTTTTAATATTTTTCGAGGATACGTGGCGTTGATGTAACGGGCATCATATAAAAAAGACCCGAAGATGAAAAGCCAAACGAAAAGGTAAAAAATAAGTGGAGAGAGAGAAAGAGAGAGAGAGAGAGATGGGAAGGGAGCCAAAAACCTTGATGGAGTGGCGAAGCACGTAAGGAGGTTGGCAATTCCTAATGAACGCACCCAAATTCGAATTCTAAATCCGAGTCAATTCCGGGCTTTGGAGATCATGGTGATTTTGCCGAGCATGCTCGATAGAATGTCGTGTTTTGAATTTGTTGAATCGGGATGATTCTACTTTTTTGTAGAAACAACATCACAACACCATCCATACTAATAAAATTTCGAAAAATTAGTGTCAAAATCTATTGGTAATAAAATTTTGATTAGCAACTTGTTTATTTAGTAACACGTTGTTACGTTAACAATACCATTTTAGAAGTATCAACACTTGTCGGACTGTTGCAAATCACTGATAATTTCAATAGTTTACCAACATTTATTTATGTAACCTAACAATACATTCAAATTATTATTTTTGGGATGAGAATAGTGAAAATGCTATTACTTTTGTACAACGTTCATTTGAGTGCTATAACTTTTTTTTTTAGCTCACTTAAGTATCACATTGAAGTAAAATCGTTTATGTGAATAGCAACTAGCAAATCATCATATATGGTTTTTTTACGTAACTTTCCATTTCGATGTGGAATTTTAAATATAAATGGAAGTTCAGCGTGGAAAATGTTGTCCACTTGGAGAGAAACGACGTCTTTCCATGCAACCTGCTGTTTCTCTCTTTTAACGGAAACCACGTCGTTTTTATTCGTATATCTTCCTGAAAGGACGATGTCTCACTTGCACTTGTCTTCCTCGTGTTCGTCTCTGTATCGCAAATTAGGGTTTCAATCTCTTTGATCTTCTTCAACACTCGTCTCTGAAGCAAATCAAGCGGGATGTGCAGGGTTGAGGCGAGAGGGAGCAGTTCTGCGACTGATTTGGAAGATCCTATGGAAGAAAGTTGGGCTGGTCCGATCTCCGGTGGAGCGCTGGGCTGATCTGGTCGCTAAGCTTCAATAGCCGTGGAGGTCGCCGGAGCTGCCGACTACGTTCGACGTTGCAGATCTGGGCAGCGGGCGTCGGGAAGAAGTTGAAAGCTTGCTGAAGTGACACCGGTGATGGTCTGAAGCGAGTAGAACAGGAAGTGATGTCGTTTGTCCCGATTCCTTCAACTTGCGGTGTTGTTTAGTATCTCAAATTATAACTTCTGCCTGTTGCTGGCACGCCACGTCAAATGGTTCAATTTTTTTTTCAATGCCACGTTAGTTTTTCTAAAGAGAAAAATCACCGGCGATACTTAAGTGATTGATTTTTTAAATTTATGATGTTTAAGTGAGCGAAGAAAAATTACGACATTAAATGAGTGTCGTACAAAACTTATGACACTATACTATTCTTATCCCCATTTCTTTTCATAGAAAATTACTAACTCTTATTCGAGTCCACTTATTAGTTTACCAAAAGTTCATCTATTGAACCTAACAATATTTTAAAATTAATAATTTTTATAAAAAAAATCGTCAACTTTTATTTGAGTCCTTAATTGTTTGTGATTACCAATTATTTACCAACTTTTGTTTGATAAAGTTACCAACGTGTTATTGATTTAGGCCATTTATTAGTTTTTCATAAGTTAGCTTTACTAAATCTTATTTGAGTGAGTTACCAACATTAATTTGATTGTTTCCTAATTACTAAAGGTGAATGGTTCTAGATTATGTATAAGTTCTATATGAAAACTAGAATCTATTCATTGGAACATGTTCCTCATTTTTAGGAATTTATAATGCATATCATAAAACCTGGAATCTACCCTATTACAAATTTCATGGTCAGTTTCAGGGTCTATCTAAGTTCCATAATTGAACGATTACAATGAATTAAAACCTTTAATGACTGCCACTTGTCATTACAATTCATTGACCATAAAGGCACATGGAAAATATGAATATTAATAAAGTAAAAATCTTAATCATAAAATAGAAGCTTAAATTAGTGCTTTCATATTATATATTCATCATCGAACGGCGTTTAATATTGTAAGATCACATGAAAACATGAACAAAGAAAAATATTAAAATTTATTTCAAATTATAGGTTACAGGTTACGAGTTTCACGTTCCAAGAACCTATCCATCAAAACATGTTTCTCATCTTTTAAAATCTGGAACCTACTTTACATATCTTGGAACTAAAACTTATATGTTCCCATTGATCCAGTTCTCAAGTTCTAGGTTCCACTTTGGAACCATGCTCACCTTTAGAAATTATTGGTGGTTTTATTGAAAGTTATTTGCGGTGTTTACCAACGCTTTCAATTTACCAAATTCTTACAAGAAATCACCAACTCTTATTTAAATACTTTTATTAATGTTTATTTGATTCCTTGATATTATTAGCACTTCCAATACTTTACCAACATTTATTTGTTAAAATTTTCAAATTTAGTTACTGTTATAATAAATTACAAACTTTGAGTCACTACTGATGTTTATTCAATCATTTCGATTATCAACTATTCAATAATTTACTAATAACTTTTTGCACAACTTATCGAGTTATTTAATGTACTAACCATTCTAGGAAATTACCAATTATCATTTGAGTCCACATACCGATATTTATTAGAAAAAATTATTGGCATGGGAATCTATGTCCATTCGCATAATTTTCAAACATACAGACTTTCAATCAATAAAAATGACATAGATAGTCAATGAATTTTGACTCAATGTATAATATAATTTCTGAAATTTTAATTTATTCAATGTGAAACTTGAATTTTAGCCTAATATGCAATATTATCTCCGAAATTTCAATTTATTCAATGTGGATTTGGACTTTTGATATATCTTCATTTACCAGAGTTATATGAAGATGTTCAATATTATACTTGAACTTGAATTAACATGAGGGCAACATTGAACATGCACTAAAAATTTAGGAATCATATTAAATACATAAATTCATTAAGTTAAAGTTTAGAGATCGAATTGAACAAATAAAAAAATTCATGAATTATAATATCAGTCATGAAGTCAACACTTAAAAGATTATTTATGTCATTATCCATGTGCATTCGTGCCAATCCATGCATAGTAGTTGGGATAAAAAGGTTGGCCACCGCTCGTGGCCTTGGTCCCCCCCCTCGAAGAATAAACAACAAGCATTTTCGCAAACACTTGGAAGGAGTGGGAGAGAGAGATACGAGGAGGCCCGCTCGCTCGCTCGATTCTTATCGCGCATGACAAGGCGCACGCGCACGCGCACGCAGACAACGAAGGCGCGCGCGAACTCCTTTTCGCTTCTCTCCATCGCACGTTCCCCTTCCTCCCCGATCTATCCACTCCCTCCGCAACCCGACACGAGTCGGAAGCACCGAATTCGCACCCCTTCACCTTTCATTCTTTCGCCTGTGCTCGTTCGCGTGCGTATATAGAACCGGCGGGGCGGGGGGAGGAGGAGGGGGAGAGGCTTGTCCAGAACGCGGTGCGCGCGCGCTGGTTCGAGGGCTCGTTCCGCAATGGGGACGGGGTCGTCGAGGGGCGCGGACGGCGGGTCGCACGGGGGCGAGGAGCGGGAGGACGAGCAGCTCTACGTCTCGCTCAAGATGGAGAGGTACAAGCTCAAGGGCGAGCTCATTCCCCACGTCTACGGCTCCGTCCCTCTCGTCGGTTCCTGGGATTCTTCCAAAGCCGTAACGTTCTTGCTTCGTCCCCCCTCCCTCGGCTTTTCCCTCCTCCTCCTCCTTTTCTCTTATTTTCTTGATTTGGTATTGCGATTGATTGCTGGAGCGCGGGGTGGCGCGAGCATTTCTCTGTTTTTCATGGGTTTTGCTTTTTTCTTTGTTTGGGATAATCTCCAGCTGAAGATGGAGCGTGAATCGACTTCAACTTGGGAGCTGAGTTTCGTGGTTCCTCCCAATCACGGTATCTTAGTATATTCATGTTCTGGTTTCGTTTTCCCTAAATTCGTTTTCGAGTAAAGAAACTGAGGGTGCAGTTTATTTTTCGATTGCACAATGCTAGTTGCGCCGGCTTTTGGTTTGGTGACACCTTCTAAGTCAGTCAGCATCTAGACTAGTTGGTTTTAGTTCTCAGTGCTTCTTTTCCTCAAATGGGAAGTTTGACTACTTTTTAAAATTGTGATTTTAAGTCGTAAAGGGGCTAACTTTGTCAGCTTTGGTGCTTACAGAGGAGAGCATTGATTTTCACATTTCCTATTATGATTTTTGCATTTCATCCTAATAATAGAGACCCTGGATTTCAAGTTCCTTTTGAAGCCAAAATACAGCAGTGCGCCTGTTATAGTTGAGGAAGGTCCAAACCGGCTCCTCACTGGGGGTCATTTACAAGGGGACACGAGGCTCGCGATTTTCAGTTTTAGTGCTGATGAGGTTCTTGAATACCCCGTTTTCATTAAAGCCGATAGGGTATCTCCATTTGACCTTGCTGCCAGTTGGAGAGCCTATCAGGAGAATCTCCAGCCTTCAACTGTTCGTGGGATCCCGGATGTTAGTATTAACTCAGTGCCTGAGATGGGTATCGAGGTATGTACGCCTCGAACTATATTTCACACTGATTTTTGACAACATAACTTGACCTTTCTTATCGCCTATCTGGATTACCTGTGAATTAATTATATCAAGATGGGATGACCTGTGGATATTTGTTCCATATTCTTAGATAGTCATCTGATAATACCTTCATCTGATTCCGTTCACATGAAAATTTGCTAGCCCGCATATCACGATGGGTGATTAAATTTGGAAATTGCTAAATTATTGAACTGCACACCTTTGTTTCAGATGCGTTGTTGGTAGCTGCATGAGAGGGTAATCTATGATAGAAATGCTATTATATGTAATTATCCTCATGTCTATGCTTTTACCTATGATGGTTGAAAACCTAATGATAGGATCACTGATATCCTGTCCTGTTTTGATTATTGTTGGAATCATCTAAGTTTATCTTTTCTCTGCTCTTTATTTTTTTTCTCCAGAATGGACCTGCAGTTAGTTTGGAGCTTGATCTTGAACATTATGTTATCCCAGCTCCATCAACTTCCACACACTCTGGTTTGGTTTATGCTGCCAACATGACAGAGACTCCAAGATCTTTAACCCGTTCTGGTGTTTTTTCTAATTCTGATGGTTCAGTCAATCCTTCACATTCCATCAAGGATAGTGGTGTTTCTGTTGATCAGCCTGCACCTATAAAGGTTCATCTCCTGACTTATCTTGTGTCCTCATGGCTGGAAACTTGTTACTCCTTCAATGTATAATTTGACTCCTTGTCTTAATTGTATCAAACTATTTGATCTACCACTGTGATAATTATATGTTTATCGAGCGTATGTTGGCAACGTTAGTTCTCATTGTATTTGCCGCAAATCTATTTGCATGAGCACGGATCAATTAGTTGGCTGTACTTTTTGACATCACAATGAACCCATGTGCAGTTACTCTGTCTGTGTAGTGACTGCTTTAGTAGAATTGCACCCATAAAACTCCTGCTCCTTTAGTTCTTATTTTCTACTTTGATTTTGCTAGGAGATGGAGATAGATGTCCCAGATCCAGCTAAGGTGTATTCTGGTTCTGGCATGGTTGAATCAAAGTCCGTTGGAACTTTTTCTCCTTTGCAAAAGCAGGATAGTCATCGGGGACTCTTTGTAGATCGAGGAGTTGGATCTCCCAGATTAGTCAAATCAGCAAGTTCAACTACCTTCAGTTTTGATCTTAAATTGAATACAGAGACCAAGGTTTCTTCAGATTGATATCTTGATTATCATATCATGAGTTTTTTCTGGTGGAATTTCTCAAGTTCGTCTCCTATCATTTAGAATCCAATGCCGGCAGCTGCTGGAGCTGTGGCTGCTGCAGCCGTAGCTGATCAGATGCTTGGGCCAAAGGAAGATAGACATTTAGCAATTGTCCTGGTAATTTCTTTTGAAAAGAATTAGTTACATCACTGATTGATGTGATTGCACCATCCACATGTTTATATAGTTGGTGGGGATAATGGCTGAATGCTGTGTTTTTTGATTTCCCTGATAGACTCTAAAATGGCTTCAAACCACTCATCTAATTACAGTCCTTTTAATTTGTGTCTTCTACTTAGTACTGGTTTTGAATTTTATAAATGGGAGAGTTATGGTTTGCCCCTAAAGTTTTATGTCAGATTCATGTTGCCCTCTAGAGATTAAATTTTTGTCAGTTTGTCACCTTGAGTTTATATTACTGCTTCACTTTGCCTCATTATACTAATTACGGTTGCTTTTTCAATCAGAGGTTTATTGTCTCCTCATGTGACTCGTTTTTTATTTTCATAGATATGCATTTTTACCAAAACTCACCAGTTTGGCCAAAAGTAATCTTCATAAGTTGTAGAAGATTCTGTCTACTTTGCAAATTCTCTGTGAAGCAGCATGGAAGCTTTTTGATGGAAAGGAATCTTATGAGTTCTTAATTCTTCAGGTTGGCTTGCCTGCTCGAGGTAAGACTTTTACTGCAGCAAAACTTACTCGATATCTTCGTTGGTTGGGCCATGATACCAAGCACTTCAATGTTGGAAAGGTATAATTTACTGTTACAACTGTTTATTTAATGGTCCCAGTTCTCTAACTTTCATGAATTACTCCTTTTATTGTCATTTTCACAGTATCGGCGCCTCAAGCATGGAGTTAATCAAGTAAGCTTCGATTTATTGTGCATGTTTGCTTTAGTCTTGGTCTTATTCAATGATGATTCTTCCTATTACTCTGCAAATTGCTTTTGCTGCTGACAATGAGCTGAATAAACATATGCACTAGGTTATCTGATCCCTCTTTGCCTATATATCTTCTTTAGTTTGTGGCTCGTCATATGCTCAGTTTAGATGTCAGGTAGCAGTTTATGCCCTTTAACTTAATAGTGTTTGGTGGGATATGGCACTCAGAAGGTCTTTCTTATAATTTGCATTCTGTAAAAGCTGAACATGGCCATTGTGAAAAAATGTGACTGACTCTTGCTCATTGGATGGCACATAAAGTATAACTAGTTACTTCAGAAGCTGATCCTACTGATCAGATCGAAATTTTTCTGGTCATGTTGTGATTGGGGGTCTAACAGCTTGATTGTATTATATGTTTCTTCCTGCAGTCTGCAGATTTCTTTCGAGGTGACAATGAAGAAGGTGTAGAGGCACGCAATGAGGTGATTGTCTGCACTAGAATTGTATTTGACAAGTAATTAGTAATTTGCTGTTCCAGACATTGTTGAACAATTTGAGGTAATGATGCCTTGTCCAAAGTTGAGTTTTAGTAGTTGAAAAGCTCTAAGCATGGTCACATCAGCCTTGAATGTGCAACCTGCACTGTCCACTGCCACTGGACTTGTTTGGGTTCTGTGATAGTGGGACAGTGCAGTTTGCGGAGTCATCTGCTCGGTCACTACCTAGGCGCTTGTGGTTAATGCAGCACATGAATTGTTTATGACCTTTAGTTCAAAGAAGCTGACTCCCTAGTGGATTCTATTCGGTATCGGTGCTCCTTATAACAATTTAGTTTAAAAATCAAGAACTCATGTTCCCTTTTCATGTCCAAAAACTTGCTGTGGTGGCAGATAAACCTCCCCCTGTAGTCGCAAAGTGGTAAATAATGTCATGCATCCTCATACTTGAGAGTCAATGGAAAAGGAAAAGCAGGCGGGGGAAGCAATAAAAGAAGATTAAATTGCTGTGAGTTGACACCATTGACTGTGTGGAGCCAATTACCATTTAACACTACGAATGTGTGTTGCAGTAAATATCAAATTCCGTCTTTGAATTTGAAATACTGTGAATTCTAACCAGTGACGCGGTGTAACTGCCGTGTGAATACTTATTCTTGGTTATAAACAACTGTTGCCCAATGTGAAGCTGTATGGTTTGAATTGGTCTATAAGGATGCAGGGAGTGAAGATGTTCCTTTTCCTTTTCTCTTCTTTGTCCTCCATCATGCTGACTTCGTTGTTCTAACTTATGGGAGACATCTATTGTGAAACTAGATTTTGGAGGCCAGTAATGTCAACAAATTTTCTTACTTTCTGTCCTGACATACACGTACTAGGTGGCAGCCTTGGCAATGGAAGATATGATATCATGGATGCAGGAAGGAGGTCAGGTCAGTCCATCTGGATCAGATCTTGCAGAACCCACTTTGATTTATTCTTCTTCTTCTTTTTTATCTTCTTCCTGATTTTGCCATTTGTTATTTAATCTCAGGTAGGGATATTTGATGCAACAAACAGTACCAGCAGAAGGAGAAATATGCTGATGAAAATGGCTGAAGGCAACTGCAAGGTACAAGGCCCATATTCTGGCAGATACATAAGAATTTTCCACTATGTTAATTTGTACAGTGAATGAATCTTGTCACCGGAAGAGGACAATATTGACGTTAGGTGCCCAGACTTTGTACTTTGATATAAATGTCCATCATAAGTTTACAAATCTAATGCATGCCTCCATTAAAAATGGGATGCCAGACTTGACTAACAAAATTCACTTTTATGTCACTAAGAAGAGAGGATAAAGAGGCTAAACTTGATCTATCTTTCTGGCTTAGCCGAAGCTGTTTAGCTCTGAATCATAGCTTATCCTCATCCTAATACTTAGATCATGGTTAAGCAACCCCATAAGTGGGAGATATAGGATTCCAACTGCGGGCTTTGAAGACCCAATTGAATTCATCCATCCCCAAGTCAAACTGGTGCTTGCTGTTGCACCAGGGGGCTTTTATCCTTTGATAAAAAAGAGGGGAATCAATACTTTTATAACCATTTTCTCACTCCTTGGGCGCTTCTAATTTCGATAAAGCTACCCAAAATCAGTTGGCAATGTGCAGCAATTGGGCATAAATTGACATTGACGTCCTGCCGGATTGATTGCTTAAGACCTTTGGTCTCTAAATCCTGGAAAAGCAGAAGGCCGGCTGGTCGTTTGCCCTTGGATTTCCTCCTTGTCAATTTCAACCCTCTGCCGAAGATTGGCTGTGTCGATGTCGATACACCAACTCCAACAAGAGTTGGCCCTTTTCTAGGAGCAGCTTCTAGAAAAGAAGAGTAAAAATGGATTACACAAAAAAAAAAAAAAACCTATTTGTATTTATTAGAGACAGACCTTCTATTAGTGATTTATGCCTGGTGTCCATATGGGTTCTGGAGTTAGGTTGGTTCTTAGGTGGGAGACTCAGACAGATTGGGATGCATAATCTTCCCATGAGATGATGTGAGCCAACTTTTTTACTTGCTGCATCATTATTATTGTGTTTCCACTTTTGAATCTCTCTCTCAAAATGCTTGAGTTTATATACAGATTCAGATCCTTGAAGAAAGACTTCAAACAAGGATCAGTGACTTACAGACTTCTCTCCCTTTAAAAAGAAGGGGGTGAGAAGAAACAAATGGTTTTTATACTGTATTGGTACAAAGGCACTTGGCTTCTAGTACAATGATGACTTTATTAGAAACATATACTTATGAGTTTTTTTGCTTGTTCATTCAGTTTGAATGTCCTTGCCATGATGTTGTTAAAGACTGATCTGATTGCTAATTTTTTATGTCTCATTACTTCTTTCTGGCAGATTATTTTTCTGGAGACAATATGCAATGACGAGAGCATTATTGAACGAAATATACGTCT
Organism: Eucalyptus guilfoylei; assembly: GCA_016097605.1. Lineage (NCBI taxonomy): Eukaryota > Viridiplantae > Streptophyta > Magnoliopsida > Myrtales > Myrtaceae > Eucalyptus > Eucalyptus guilfoylei. The sequence continues at coordinate 25,328,510 of CM027869.1, forward strand.
TAAAATTCAACAGAGTCCTGACTATGCTGAAGAGTATGTATGCTTTCTGGAGCTACTGCCATTTCAAATGTAAAAGAACTTCTGGACTTACCACTGGCATCCTTTTGCAGACCAGATTATGAAACCGGATTACGTGACTTCAAAAATCGATTGGCCAATTATGAAAAAGTAGCTTCTCTATTGTCTAGCAGTTGCTACTGGTCAGATTCGTTATGATGAATTTATGATAATTAATGATCTGCGGTGATGCAAATATCACCAGGTTTATGAACCAGTGGAGGAGGGATCTTATATCAAGATGATTGACATGGTTGGTGGACATGGTGGAATTATACAAGTAAGATAGTCTAACTCTCCATTCTTCTGAAATTCAAAGATGCAGTTAGTTACAAGTTTATTTTAGTCTAATATGTCGGTGCTTCTGTTTTATCCATGTTGTGGCTTGGTTGCTTATCCTGTGATTGGAAGTAGACAAATGCTTAGATAGACGGCTTTTTCTGTGTAGTTTTTCTGATACATGGTTGAGCACTGGCAATCCAAACAAGCAAGTTATACAGGCAGAGATCACCAATAGGTGGTTTTATATTTCCAAAATTGAGAAACCTTGATAGTTTCTTGAGCTTGGAAATGGAATGCAATCTTACATACCATCAAAAAAGTTTCTAATATCATCACAGATATTTGAAGATTGATCCTCTAATGTCGATGCTCTTGGCTAATTCTAGTGGATGGGTTTGGCTGGCTGGCTGGATGCTTGTTAAGTTGTACCTCTGACAACTATAATTAGCTTTTTGTCAAGCGATTTTGTTGGGTTTCTTCTTTTTTTTTTCTTTGGGTGGGGGTGGTTGTTTGAGCGGAGAAGGGGAACAGCTGGTTGCAGCTGCTGCTGGAAGTGAAGAGGCACATATATCTATCTGCAGTATGTGTGTGGGACCATATTATTAGCTCCTGTTGTTTGTTTGTAAAAATCAATTACTCCTTTAACAGATTCAAAATTGTTGGTTTACATGGAATCATAGTTAGGTAATCTTGCAGAAAAGCCATTTGTTCTGTGGTTATGATCATTTTGACTTGGGTAATTGAAAGTATGTTTGTCCTTGACTCAGGTGAACAATATCAGTGGCTATCTGCCTGGACGGATTGTTTTCTTCTTGGTATGTACTCGTATGACATCTGTGCTGCTTTTGTTTCTGCCTCTTCATAACATATCATGCAAGCAAGTGGTTGGTTTTGTGGTTGCTGTAGTTCTCATCATAGAGTATCTGCACACATTGTTTGAAGTTTGAAGAGCAAAAGTAGATTAACAATGTGACTATTTTATTCGTGTCTGGGACAATTGTTTGCTGTCTGAAACTTATTTTGAGACTGATTGTATAAGTGGAATTCCAGCATCAAAAACCAAGATCATTTGATCCTGCATTTGCCTCCAAGTTTCTGGGGCCTCTCTTTTTTCAAGGAACTGTGCTCTATATGCACATTGATGATTAAGCAATGTACATCAGTGTGAAGATATGTAAGCAATTCTTCATGTTGAGTATTCCTGCTTAACATCATAGCATCTTACAGTTAAAAATAAAGAAATTATGTTATACTGATATCTGTGCATCTCTTTGTCCCCAATAGTGTCTTTCTTAGAGGATGGTTGTGCTGATGAGAAAGTTCTTAAATTGATATTGCAGGTCAATACACATCTCACGCCCCGCCCTATCCTACTAACCAGGCATGGGGAGAGTTTGGATAATGTGAGAGGCAGAATAGGTGGTGATACTGTCATAAGGTATGTTTTGCTAGTGATCATGACAGTTCATTTTGGTTAGCTAATTCTGGACGAAGTTATTTTGTTACTTCCAGAAGGTTGAAGCAGGTTGGAGATATATGGTTTGCATTTTTGTTAGCCTGTCATGGACCTTTTCTTGTCACTTGTCATTCATCCTGACTGAATGATCTGTTTTCTTCACTTTTATTCTGCTTGGGAAAGCCTTTTAAGAACGGAAGAACTAGTTCTTATAATGTTGTCTAATGTGACTGAGAAACAACAGTAATGCCAATAACTTTATCTGCTTATATGCATTAATTCTCGTTGCAACACATAAGCTGTTCTAGTTCCACAATCTTTTATAAAGATGAGATCCCTTGCACCATTTTTAACTTCCGGTCACATTCCATTGCCAAATAAGGCATGGCCCTAGAGATTCCAGCCAAAAGCAGAAGGAAAATACCAGATTTCATCTACCACTTTGGTGGATAAGCAGACCAGCATGGCAGGGACCATGGCTTAGATGATTGCTTGATCAAAATCATAGTATGAGATGCACTCCAAATAATTAATGATACCTTAATGGGTGCTTTGACATTGCATTGTTATTTCCAAGAATGTCATTGCTGTCGTCACTCTTAAGAAAATGATTCTGTTTAGATGCTGCTTGCATTGTTGTAATGGTGAGTCAATAAACCACTGGCTAGAATATCTTGTTTGTGTCTGGCTGATTACTTTCGTGGTACCATAAGTGTCAGTATCATCTGAGTCATTTGTGGGTTTTGTCCCATGATGAAGTCCATACTACATTGTTCTATTACCTTTATCTTTTAGCATGCGATTGCTGATGATTAATTGATCATTTGGTTACACTTTTCAAAGCATAATACTTCTAGTTTATGTGGCAGTGATGCTGGGGAACTCTATGCAAAGAAACTTGCTAACTTCGTCGAGAAGCGACTGAAGTCTGAAAGAGCAGCTTCCGTAAGCTTCAATGACATCCATAATAAGTGTTCCATCTTGCTCAATCTATATCAATCTAAATTTTTAGGTTAAACATTTGATCTCCCCAAAGAATCTAAATGATGATGGATGCACATCATCATTGAATTCCTTTATTTGGTCTAAAAGGAAAAGTTAGCTTGCAAATGAGGTCTCATGTAAATTTGTTTGACACCAAAACTGATGGGCACTGCCAATCCTGTCACTGGCTAACATTGGCTTTCCTCTATCCTTTGTTCATACTTCAGTGAATAGAGTCAAATTACTAACTTGGTTGTACTTTAAAAGAAGTTCAATATTTCAAGGTCATCCTTTAATTTGTATACTTTTTTGGGGTGTCTATGTTGGTTGCTTATGTGATCTTATTCTATACTCTTTGGACCAGATATGGACAAGCACTTTGCAGAGAACTATCCTGACTGCTAGTCCAATTGTTGGGTTCCCCAAGGTTTGTGAATTTTTGTGCTCAGTCCGCTATGCTTTCTTCATTCTTTGTCAAGGTTTCTGATTACTGATAGAAGTTCTCTGCTACTGCAGATACAGTGGCGTGCGCTAGACGAAATAAATGCTGGAGTATGTGATGGGATGACATATGAAGAGATAAAGAAAAATATGCCTGAGGAATATGAGTATGTTGCATTTTCATATTCCCGCTCATGTACTTCATTCTCTTTTCTTGTTGGTGGAATCCTTTACGAGACAATATACATAATACAGAATCTTATGTCCTCTTGCTACAATACAGGGCACGTAAGAAAGACAAGCTGAGATATAGATATCCCCGCGGAGAATCTTATCTGGATGTTATACAAAGGTTTACAGTCTATGAACTTGCCTAATCATGGAATCATTGTATATTTGAAGTTATATTGGGTCTTCGATGCATCATCTGGGCACAAAAGTAACTCTTCCTCTTGCGGATACAAATAATTTTTGCAGGCTAGAGCCGGTGATCATTGAGCTTGAAAGACAGAGAGGACCCGTTGTAGTCATCTCTCATCAGGTTATACTTTATGTCGCTGAAGTTGAGATTTCTTGCTTGCCAAGTGGTGGTCAGAAGATAATTCATTGCTTTATTTGCAGGCTGTGTTGAGGGCATTATACGCTTATTTTGCTGACAGGCCTCTGCAAGAAATCCCACATATTGAGGTAATGCTCATTTTCTTGGAAGCTAATTCCACCTTTGGTGGCATGCCAACAATTTGGGACGCGACATGTGTTCTAATGCAGGGATCGATATGTGATGGTTTCTTAAAATGAAAGGAATTATGCATCTGTATGGTTAATTGCCAAAACTATTCCAAGAGAGACTTTGCTAAATGCTCTTGCGATTCAGTTTAAAATAGATTTTTGGTAAAGGTGGGAAGTGTAATATCAATTGAAGCAGTTGGTTTATGCTCATGGACTTTTTGGTGGATCTTTTGGTAATCGGTTTCGGTGTTTAATTGAATCAGTAAATTCTTAGCTTAGGCCACGTAAAGCGTTCATTTCAGTAAATTCTTCGCTTAGGCCACGTAAAGTGTTCATTTCATTGTATTCTTCGCACAACTCCCCAGTAATAGCATTGTCGATTCTTTCTTCAGGTGCCGCTCCACACAATTATAGAGATACAAATGGGAGTCTCTGGGGTCCAGGAGAAGAGATACAAGCTGATGGACTAGTTAGGTCAGGTCACTTGTTCTTTTTGGCTAGTTTCTGTAACCATGATGATACTGAGGAAATTTTTCATTTCCAATTATTCTCGAGCCGATTCATCAACAAGATGTAACTCTTGCATAAGTGCATTGTTAAGAATTGAAATCAATGCCTTTAATGTACAAGCAATGAATTACGTGTAACCCTGGATGCAAATCCATCACGGGTGATTTTGCATTGAACAAATTGAATAAGATCAGCTACTGCCTTTGCGAAATCCATTCAAATCCAACACTCTTTTAAGCTTCATCCAGGCCAATTGAATTTCTCGATCACTCGAAGAGATTTATGTAGCAACCCTTGTGGACTGAATGGCGTGTTGTCGCGTCATGACATGGAGTGCTGTTGCGACATGGAGTGCCGTGGCTGCAACTCTACTGGGTTAAAATACCGCTTGTTTTCTCCGCCTGTGTTTAAACTCACAAGCCTGCATGATGAGATGATCCTTTGATGTTCAGTAAGAAAAAAGTGCCATGGTATCTCTCTGAAGAGGGGGGAAAATCACAACCGAGTGGGAGAGGCAAGGCAGGCAGAGACAAAAAAGGACAGGACTCTATTAGTGGAAGTGCCCCTGATCCGATTCCTGAAAGCCTGAAATGGTCTGCTCAAGAGATGGGGTGATCACGAGATCTCCACTCCACCAGTCCTACAAGATCACATCGTGTCGCATGGCATACAAAGTTTTCAAAGCCTGAAGGCACACAGCACAAGAGGTGGTACGCCCTGCTGTCGAGTAGTCAGAAGAAAAGGTGAAACAGACGAAAAGTCTTTTAGGTCTCTGGCTAGATTCACATGGGACCCCTGAAGTGAAAAGAAAGCTTGACTCCCCTGAGCTTTTTGGGTTGCTTGCCGCACTTGCCATGGCATATTCTCGCACTCCTTGACCACACTCACGAGGCGATTTTTACTATGGTTTGAAATTGCAAATGTAGTTTACTCCAAAGATGTGAATTTCGAGAAATTCTAGATGTGCGTTTTCATCGATCGGAAGTCATGTGGACGATTTAAATGGAGATTCATTTGAATCTCATGTTTTGTGGTTGGCATGTGCAACAAAAATTTGCTCTGAGCAGATTTCATTCGACCTTACGGAATAAAACACTCGCTGCATCCCTCCAACCCTGCCCTTACCTTCAACTTTCGATCGAAACCGAGCTTCAAGCGTGCCTCGAGGCTAGGAACACGCGTGTAGCACATGTTATCAGATCCGGAAGACTTGCACACCTAAAGTCCAATAATAGATATTATGCCGTGCTATCACGTTCCCATCGACTTACCTACAACAATTGATAAAGATTAAAAAAACACGACCGTCCAATCCTTAATGGCACGAACTTTGCATAAAGGTCAGAATTGCTGAATCAGAGGATGAACTCAGGGACGATGCACCCTAATTATAATATGGTTGGGGTTCGAGTGTTCTTTTTGGCCTCGGGATCCTTTACCTGCAACACTACCAAAACATTAAACAAAGCCGCGTGCCTCCTTGTTTTCTTGCCGTCGCCTTCACGCCCTTATTTTCCTCTCTTTCTCGGGCGTCTTGGACGATGGAGTCTCTCTTTTGACTTCTCAAGTCCGCACAATCATGCAACCCATCAAATCTCGAGCCTCCCTTTGCCGCCGATTGCACCGTTTCCTGTTCCCCATATGGCATAACATAACCCAAATAATAACATCTCAATTGCGGGCTACGTTCTTTAAGAATTGAGCATATCTTCAATGGCGATACTGTTTGTCATCCGTAGTAGCTGCATAATCAATGTATCAAGCCCTTCTCTGGTGCAAACGCCCGTCGATGTCGATATAGTGACAAAGCAGATTCATTTGCTGTCAATGTCATTGGGTAATGCTAGAAGTGCACTTAGTTCGGTACTGTGAAATCGACTAACAAAACCGCCGGAACAGGATCCTTATATAAGAATTGATGTCAATCGTGTCGCTTCATTACATAAATTGATCTGGTGAATGGGTTCGGACGTCCTCGGTAATTCTCGAAGTTGATTTCGAGGGTTAGAAAAAGGTCCAACGGGCAAGGCGACACCAACTTCATTTTCACGTAACTGTTCTCTCTCTCTCTCTCTCTCTCTCGCTAGTCAATACTATTCGTGGAAGATTCCAACGCTGTCTCCTTTTTAGTCCTCCTCCTCTTCAGTCATCGTTCATCTCTCTCTCTCTCTCTCTCTCTCTAGCTGGAGCATGGTAAGCCTATCGAGCCCATCCCCACCCGACGCGCCGGCGACGGCGAGCCGGAGCCCGAGCCGGAGCCACCTCATGGACACCATCTTCTCCTACGACGGCAACGTCATGCTCGCCGCCATCGTCTGCCTCCTCCTCGTCATCCTCTTCGTCCTCCTCCTCCACTTCTACGCCCGGTGCTTCCTCTCCTCGTCCTCCTTCCCCCGCCGCCCCCGCCGCCGCCTCCGCCCTCCTCCTTCCTCCGCCGCCCTCGCCGCTCGCCTCCAGACGCTCGCCCTCGACGCCGCCCTCCTCTCGCCGTCCCGGGGCCTCGACCCCTCCACCATCTCGTCCATCCCTCTCTTCGTCGCGGGGCCCGAGGGCGGGGAAAAGGACGAGGAATGCGTCGTCTGCCTGGGCGGCTTCGAGGAGAACGACGTCGGCCGGAGGCTGCCGGGATGCGGGCACGGCTTCCACGTGGACTGCATCGACACGTGGCTCCGCTCCCGCGCCAGCTGCCCCATCTGCCGAGAGCCAGTCGTCGCCGACGCTCGCAGGGAGACGGAGAACAAGAACAAGCTCGCGGTGGCGGCAGAGGATGCCGATCCGGCCGGCGCCGCGCAAGAGAGCAGGGACGCGACGGTTCAAGAAGAGACGGGCTCGGGTTCGACGGAGGTCGCAATCGACATTGCCCACGACGGCGGCGGCGGCGACGACAGCGACGCGGGCAGCCCGTCGTCGTCGTCGTCGACGACCCGAACTCAGCAATCGGCGACGACCCTCGGGGATTCGCTGAAGAGAATGCTGAGCAGGAACAGAGCAGAAAACAAGATTCATCCGTCGTCAGCATCGTCCAACGGACCGGAATCAAACGCTTCATGTTAACGTCTCATTCAGAAAAAAAGATGTCACGATTCCACCGATCCAACCACGCTTTCTTGCTCGACTCCTCTCGAGGCCGGATCCAACTGTCGTTACATGTTCGTTCGGGTTTGACTTGGTAGTCCGTGGAAAGCCGAGGTTTAGGAGAGAGGTTAGGTGAGTTTCTTGAATTAATTCGAAGAGGAATCCGAAAAACCCACGACCCGGAAAAGGCCAAGGAATCATGAAGTCATACGTTAGGAGTGTAATCATTTCTCGATGTCGAGTAAATTAAAGGGGCTGTTGAACGGAGCACCGTATACAATTCGCTTTTGCATGTATTTGGGCAACGAAAGTCAATTTTGTCTCTATCAATGGCGGCCGCTGTTGGTACGACTCTCATGTGCTAGCCTGGTTCTTGAGAAGGACAAGAGAGCTCTGACGAAATTTTGTACATCTTTTTTATTGCTTTTCTTTGAATCTTTTAGGGCGTAATTCCAGGCTTTGGGGTCAATGTTTTGCCGACGGTCAGAGGGAAAAAGGGCAGGTATGGTGGGGGACGGAGATAATTGCCTCCATTTCCATTTATTCCTCTCTGCTACGCCTCATTCAATGCATTATCTTGCGGTACATGCCTGTTCTCGTTAGACTTTCGGGCCGACTTAGGCCTTCCCTAGACAAATGCGCCCTTGCTTCTTCTCCTGTTGAAGTTTCGTCTTTTCTGGGGGGTCAAAGATTAGGGGGAATTTACCAACAGGTTGGAGTGAATGGTGGGGTTGCATTTTTAGAGGTATTTTTAGCCAAATGCCGATTGGTTCGGGGGTTCGAATGCGTATGACCACTCGACACTTGCGTGATCGATCGAACAACCGTGGTTCGATGAGCTCCTAAGTGGACTTTGTCTGTCCGACGATAGCTCTACTTTGAAAGCACCGGTGTGATTTCTTTGAGTGCGATAATTCACCTAAAATATGATGTATATTTGGGACGAGCAAACCAAATGTTGGATAAAAGAGATGTCGTCATATAATTTATATCTTTTTGGAGGTATTGGGGAAATTGGCAATCCATTAATCACCATCGACTATGGCATTCCCCGTCCCAACCGTGAGCGATCATAAAGTCATACACCATGACGCCTGGAGTGGCAACAATGATGGGGGTGAGCAGACTAGATCAAATTGAGTCATTGTTTTTCTGTAGGTAGTAATGCTTGTCTTAGTTTCCTAGATGGTGGTGTTCTACTAAATATTGCACATGTTACCACAGTGATTGCTTTGGTAGCACGGCTTTGTTTATTTCATGAAACTGAATAGTTTTAAGAAATATTTTAAAACATTATTGTTAATATTGCTTAAAAATGAATTAATGAAAAATATTTTCAACGTTCACAAAAAAAATTTAGACAAAAATAATTATTGATAATAAAAATATTTTTCATTAACTAATTTTAAGTTATCATTTTAGGAAAATATTTTTCAACTCATTTGTTTTCGGCTTTTATATTGCTATCAGTTTCTTGCTTATGTTAGTTTTGAGTTAATTTGGATACCAAACTGCAATATCAACACCATATGGAAATTCAATGGAAATCGAACTGCCTAACACATTAGGATTCGGGTCGATTTCAGCATACCTAATGATTTGGCTTGGTTTGGCATTTTTACCAAACTGCAATATTAGCAATATCAACACCATATGGAAATCCAAAAATCTAAAAGGGAAGATAAAATGAAGGGTTTAATGCAATTTAGAATAAAATCGAACCACCTAACACGTTAGGGTTCGGGTCGATTTCAGCATACCTAATGATTTGGCTTTGCCAAACCATTATCATTACTTATTTTGTTTTAGTTCAGTTCAACCTCGAAACAAACCAAAGTGCACTGTGCTCACCCCTAACTAATGAGGCTAAACAACCCGGCAGCCCTTAATCTCCGAAGGAAATGGCCTGAACGCCGTCAAACTGCAACGGCAGTGAGTGCCGCCGGCCGACGCTGTCGCAATTCGACTAAAAAGAAAAAAAAACGGAGTAACCAGGGAACGAAGGGCACCCTTCTGATGGGTCAGCCGCGATGGACCCCTGACATGGGGCGGCGAAAAGCTCTACTAGTTTAATGCCGCCCTCCTACTTTCCACGGCAGTTCCACGGCAGGGTGGGGGTGGGGTGGGGTGGGGGGGGGACTTCCAAGTGATCGAAATGCGGACGAAAAATCACGTGGCGGCAAATAATAGTTTCAGGTCAGCACCATCTTCTATGCTCAGAGTCTTAGGGAGAGAGGCTTCACTTCCGTTGACGGCGGAGCTCGATTGGACCGACGGAAGCTCCGTCGACAATGACTTCCCCCAAAAAGAGAAAGGGAGAAAAAGAAAGAGAGATGAAAAGGGTGGTCCCGGCGGGGCTCGAACCCGCGACCTTCGGCTCATAAGACCAACGCTCTAACCAACTGAGCTACGGGACCATTTGTGACTGCATTTGCATATTTATTAATAGATAATTGTTCTTGATCTCGCTCTCTCCCCCCAATTATAGAACACCGGACTTTGGTCAAGAGTCCATTCCAGTTCCAGCTTCTTCCTCTTTGATTCATGAACGGGCATGAGAATGCCTACCCAGCGAGGCACGATACGGTTTGCACAGCCACCTCCCCAGTAGGTAGCTGAATCCTTTATGTTCATGTCCTATATTATCCGAGACAAAAATATAAAGCTTATCAAGAAGAGCTTGTGTCAACATCCAACTCCCCTTCAAGTATAGAAATAGGGTGTGTGCTCAGCCCATCGTGACCCGCAAAATGCTTTCTTGCCCGAGAAAAAATCCAAAAAGAAGGAACTACAGTTTGAGTTTCAACCACTGGGCTGTTCAAATTAGCCATGCATGTTGATGGGAGTGTCTTATTGTCGGGTATGATAAGAAGTTTGATAACCGTGTTGGTCATATTGTGTAAGCCACATTATTGGACGAGTCATGTTCATGTTGGAATAGTTTGAGGGCGTTTATTAGATACGTGTTGGTCATATTGTGTAACCCTTATCTCGATACGGCACAACACAGATCATCTGCCTTATTTGCGCTGCTTCCTACACAGTCCAATGACACTATTACTGATGTCCTCGACACTGGAATGCATTTGACCTGAATTGGTAGACTTACTCAGGGCAATAACCATTTCTTCAAAAACGGCTTGAGAGACCTATGATCACGTGTAGTTCATACATGTATAGTCCTGCCGCGCAACGGCTGAGCAAGGGAATACATTAGGTGAGATATTTGCATAGACATTATTATGAAATTGAAGGAAGAATTTCCATTAGCCACTCCGTCCAGTTTCGCAAAACACCCCCTAAATTTGACAACCGTTTATCAATTATCTCCGTTTGCTAATCGAACGGTGATGAAAGTGATCCGTCGCGGCACATGTGCATCTCACATGCTTAATATCAGTCCGATCGAGAGCATTTTTGTCAAAATACAAAAAAGAAATTGCTTAAAAATTAAATAAAAGATAGAGAGAGAGAGAGAGAGAGGCAGAGGAGGAGGCGAAGGCTCATGTACATCTGATGTTATTAACGTCACACCGATCCCTACCCCCATCATTTTTTCTTCTAGTTAGGCCTGTTAAATGAATGAGTTGGGTCACGTTGAAAATTATCCGATTCAAATTGACACATTTAACTCGTATAGCCCATTTTTATGTAATACAATTATTTTAATAATCCAAACTCGACCTGACCAAAACTTGACCCCAACTCATATTACTAAAACACATCCATATACATACCAAAACATTTAACCTACTTTAAGCTCTTCATAAGAATGTGTTACCTAGATATATATTTTTTAATCAAATTAACTAAATAAAATATGTTAGTAAATAAAAGGAAAAACATAAAAAAACCTAAAGATTGAAATGCACATGAGGAACCAAAAAAGCACACGTGTGGTGACAAAACATACCAGAAAATTACCCAAATGTCCTAAATCTATTGTACTTATGTTAGTTCTTGCCAAAATTTTTAATTTTGTCAATTTAATTATAATATTTTGACAATTTGCCAATTTAACTATTTTAGCCAGTTTTGATCGAAAATCACTAAAGTGGGCATCAACTCGTCTTATATGTGACAACCCATTTGGTGTTGGATAAATTTATCCTAACGTGGATAATTTTTATAATTTTTTTTTTAAATTTCCAAATCCTTTTATCTATTTTATTTTATTTTTCGCTTTTTTCTTTCTTTCTTTTTCTATTTCTTTTTTTCTTCCAAGTTTGATGAAGGTCGTTATCAATCTTGTTGGTCACAAGTGAGGGCTCGTCGACCCTTGCCAACTTGCCAACCACAAGGTCCTTGCTTGCAATTGTGAGGACCATGAGGCCCTTGCCGGTCATGAGGGAGGGTCGGGCCCTCGTCTAGATTTAGTGAGGATCGCAAAGCCTTAACTTAGTAGTTGTTTGGGTAGGGCCCATGACCCTCACCAGATTTCGTAGTAAAAAAAAAGAAAATAAAGAAAGAAAAAGGAAAAAGAATAAAAAAACAGTTTAAAAAATTCAGAAGATTTTAAAAAATAAAAATTATTAAAATTGTCCAGACATATCCAACTCCAGCTTGAGTACTTTGCGCATTATGGAACGGTGAAAAAGTTCTCTATTTTTCACATGGGTTTAAAATGAATAAATTCTCAACCTATTTAAGACTTATCAAAATGCTGGGCACTTATTTCTCGGGCCCATTTAAGCCTGTTTTTAAAACTTAAAAGACAATCCATTTCTGACTACCATCAAACACCTGCCCAGGATTAAAAGAAAAGTGAGAGAGAGCTGGTAACAGTGACCGTTTCTAAAAGGTCAATGGACTAACTTTGGACCCACATTGACATCCATTGCCCTAACAAACCTTCGAATGTCTGAGCCCGGGTTCGAACCGGGGACCTCTAGTGTGTGAGACTAGCGTGATAACCGACTACACCACCCAGACAGGATGTGGTGACTTTTGCTCAAATTAAATATGATATAATCATGTAGTAATCGGACTGCAAACCAATTGCAAGAGGTGGTCTGAATTCTTACCTTTCCTCTTGTTTTGGCTGGGTGAGGTTCATCTTTTACTTGTTTCTGGATTGCAAGTGATGACGCTGAATTTCGATTGCCATTTTAGATTGTCAAAGCACTAACGATAGTGGGAAGGCGTATGGGGCAGATGATGTATAGAAGGTGTAGTCGGTTATCATGCTAATCTCGCACACTATCTCTTGATGAAGTAAAAATGGGGGCTGATGTGCTTTTGCTTGAAATTCAAAAATCACTTTGTCGTTTTCTTTTTTTGTGGGTTCGAAATATCCAATTACTTATTAAAAAGGTTCGTCGTTACTAGCTCTTATTTATTTATTTATCAGAAATAGAAGTGGCAAAATGGGACTAGAACCCATATTTGATTGTGCAGGTTATAAATAGGTTTCCTTAGTTTAAAAAATAGGCTTAAGGGGGCCATGAACTAAATACCCAAACACTTAATAGGTTTTAAATATGTTGAGAATTAGCCCATTTTAAACCCATATGAAAAATAGAGAACCTTTTCACCGATCAATGAGGCGGGTTGATGAATAGTAATCTTTTCTTATTACTCCACATTAGATGAAGCGGAGAAATTTAATTCAATTTGAAATATTTATCGGAGGGAAAAAAGTAGCGCCAAGCATGAGTTTACAGACGTGATACTGCGTATGATGCGTTAGGTAGAAAGTCAGGATTGAGATTTTTCAGCCAAATTGAGACCCAACAGCAAAAAAGAAAATAAGACCACAGGGTGGTCACTGGTATAAATAACATCTTTTGGGGGGGGAGAATCCTGAAAGCACATGGGGAGGAAATGTAATTTACCAGAAAACTGAGTAACAGAAGTAGGAAGGAGCGTGCAGCTTTTAAATTGCGACCGAATTGCAACCGACCAACCGCAAGCACTTATAAACGACAGCACAGATGTCCCCGTCGAGTGTTCTCCCCTTGCTTACTCCTCCTCTGAAAAGTCCCAAGTTTCAACTAACTGTCAGTTCAACCCTCTTCAACTTTCCCCTTTATCTTCCTCACCACATTCCCAAGCCCGCGCGTGCTCGAGGGACGAAGCTTGCCATCTGAGCAAGAGGCACATGGACTAGATGTACTGCAGTGTCTAGATTCAACTCGGGTCATTGTATCTTGTTGATGTAACTAAGTTGTTGCTACCACAGCTTGTGAACAAGAGGAGGAGCATGGCGGTCGTGAAAGACATGTCTAAAGTGGTTCCACTGGAGGACCCGGCCGGCCGAGAGGGCAGGCTTGAGAACCAGATGGGAGATCGAGGCGTTTCTCGGACCCGTGAGGCGGTCGCCAGGGTCAGAGCAGAGGTTGATAAGCTGTCTGAGAAGGTTGGCTTGCATTGTCACTTTGTCGGCCTACGCATTTTTGTCGCTTCTTTTTGTTGAGTGGATTGATTGCGTAATTGCGACACCTTGGTAGGTCGTGTCATTGGAGACGGATCTTTGCGGTGGAAGCCGGGTCGACGACAAGGAATTCGTTGTCTTGACGGAGTTGCTCATGGTGAAGTTGCTGGAATTGGACTCGATCGAGGCTGATGGAGAAGCAAGAGTTGAAAGGCGGATTGAGGTTGGTATTATTGTTCAACCAGACAATACAAATATGTGACATTAGATTAGATAACAAACATGAGAATTTTCGGTTGGTGATCCTAATGCTTATAGATTTGGGCATGACATCAATCTAAGAAATAAACACGAAGATGTCTCTACCGAGATACTGGTGTGATGGATGGTAATTTCAAGCTTTTTTCATGATATAAACCATCCAAAACTCGTTAAAGACCATGCGAGCAAGAGAAAGAGAAGACGAATTTCCGTCAATGTTTAGCTGAAGTGCAAAAGGAATGATGTCAAAGCTGTGTGTTGATGATTTCGTGTGCACAGGTTTGTCGAGTCCAGAGCATTGTGGGAACACTTGACAGTCTAAAGGCGAGAAACACCGACCCTTTGAGCGGAAGCAAAAATGCTGCAGTGGCCGACACCAAGAGCGAGCAGATCGAGTCACGAATTGGAATCGCAACAGTCCAAGGCAGCTTGCAATCTTCTACAAGAGTCACTCTGGACTGGGAATTGTTTGATTAGGGGAACTGATCAGTCGATATATATCTACGTGCAAAGTGAAAAGAATATCGAGCAGACATGCCGAGGATTTGGTTTATGCTTTTGGTCTCCTAAGTCGCATCATCTTATCTTCCTAAGGAGTGGCCGAGTCGCTTCCATTTCATTGTCTGTGTGTTCCGTTCACAAGCAAATCGAAGCATCTTCGTTTTGTTTCAATATTTGAAATGCAGGGTCTGAAATTATGATGCATTGACAGCTGCAGATATAGAGCACGACTGGTTCTTCACTCTTGTTCAGTATTATCATAAAAATTCTGACTATAGCCCAATTCCCAAATGCTTTTATCCTCTTCTACCGATTTGGATGACCCATTAGTCTGCACCTGAATGATCGATAGATTAGCCTGCTGTGCCCGCTTGCTTGCGTTTCATGCATAATTGACGAGCTAAACGAATTTATTTCACCGACATTATCAGTCTACCTTCGAGCCTAGGATCAATTCATTCCAATAATCGGAATTCCTATAGGTCGGAGACTGAAAATAGGGAATTTTCTGGGCAGAGGGACAGCAATCAGGACACAATGTGGTAGATAGCAGGTCCTCATTAGTTGTTGAGATGTTGTGCGGTTGCATGAGACCACAGCTGCTGCAGCTTCCATGGGAAGCACTTGAGAATAAAGGACCATGTCACAAGAACAAAAAACTTAACCACAAAAACATAGGAAAATTACTTTTGGCCAAGAGAAGTACATGGAGAATCACTTACCAATTCATGAAACATACTCATTGTTACCAACCTTGAAACAACAAAAAAGGAGCCTAATATCTCAGTGTCTAGAAACCGCAACCCATTGTTATGTATTGTTCGAGGGCCAATCGAAAATTCGAAGATACATACTTAGAAAAAGGGAAAAAGTACCAAAAAAATTACAAACCTATTGTATTTGATACCAATTTAGTCTTAAACTTTCCAATTGAAATAATTTAGTCCTAAACCTTTTTTCCATTGGTATCAATTTAGTTCATCCATCTAATTTAGATTAGAAATCGCTAACGTAGACACTAATCATCCTATGTAGTACGGCTAGCGCTGAAGTGGATATTTTTTTTTTCCTTTTTTTTTCCTATCCTTTCTCCTTCGCACTATGGCTCATCCTGGCCATGGTCGGTGATTGTTCACAGCCGAGGGTCATCGTCGCTAGATCTGGTGAGGGCATGACCCTCGCAACCTAGGTGAGGGTGGCCCTCGCCGGATATGGCGGTGACTAGTACTGGGGAGAAAGAATAGAAATTAAAAAGGGAAAAAAAGGAAAATTAAAAAAAATTCAAAAAATAGAAAAAGATATTAAAAAATTATTTAGCTCTAGTGTATCACGTAGAATAGTCGATGTGCCACGTTGGATGATTGGCATCCACGTTAGCGATTTCCGTTCTAATTTGGCCGGATGGATTGAATTTATACTAATGCAAAATGATTTATAATTAAATTGATCCAATTGAAAAATTTAGGACTGAATTGATACAAATGCAATAAATTTATGACTTTTTTTTGTACTTTTTCCAAATGAGAGATACAAAATTTTTTTTGATTTACACAAGCAAGATGGATACAGCAAGGCTTCTTATTTTCTTTTTCTTTGTTTGAACATAACTACTCTATGCTTCTTGATTTGCATGCCATAAATCAACCACGCAGGAGGATTTTGTTCATGATCCAACAATTTTGGACAGTGATTAGCGCTTGTTTGGTAATCGGTCAAATAGTAACTAATTTTGTTCTTTTATTTCCTAAAATAAAAAAAAAATATTTTTTTGATAAAATTTTTATTCTCGGTAATAAATCTCGAATAGAATTAAGAAGTAAAAGAAAGTTAATTCTTTGTTCTTGAGAATAATTTAAAAATCTGATCCAAGTAATTTTTTTTTCTCTTTTCTTTTCTTTATTTTTCTCTTCCGCTTCTTCTTACTCTACTTAGTCATTAGCCATGGCAATGGTTAGTGATTGGCTAGACAAGGTTTGGTGACTTGGCTAGATCCTCGCTAGCCATCGACAGGGTTGGCCTCACCATGGCTGGGCAAAGGCAACCTAGCATTGGTTGGGCAAAATCGAGCCTTGCTATGGTTGAGCAAGGTGGACCTCTCGGCGACTGGGCAAGTTGAGCCTCGCTAAGGGCTTGCCTGAGGTTGGCGACTGGCTAGAGGAAGAAAAAGATGAAAAGGGAAAAAGAAAAGAAAAAAAGACAAATAAAGATAAATGTAATAAAATTATTTAAAAATTAAAAGAAATTCTAAGTCATAAAAAATTTGAAAGTCGCACCAAACACATTTTTATTCCGGGAATAGAAATTTTATATAATTACCAAACGCTTTCGAATGCTTAGAAACTCGTATAAGGAACAAAAGTAGAAAAAAACCAATTATGAGGAGATATTGTTCCTGGAAACACAATGTTTACCAAATGCCATATATGTTTAGATAATATATGGGTAAAAATCAATTAGTGAATCTGAAATTTCAAAGTACTATGAAAGATAAAGGTGAAAATCAATCATTCCTCCCGGTCACTAAAGATATATTAAAAGGTAGAACACCATATATGTTTAGATAATAAATGGCAAAAACTTGCATATGCAAATTAAATACAGTTTTAACTTTTAGGAACAATTTCCATTTTGAAAACATCGAAGAACTAACAGAAAATCAATATTAACAATTGGCCGATGTACGGCGGCTTGAATGATGATGTAGTTTAAGGGGTAAATGATAAAACCACGGTCGTACAACAATGGCTAGCTATTCTCACTAAAGCTATGGATCAAATAACTAGCGGCTTAAAGATTATCGTGGCCTTAAAATTATTTCATTTTCATTTATGTATGGAATCATTGTTAACGACATTCATCTAATTCTAATAAAAATTTCAAATAAGCACATCAAGTGCCCTCATTATCTTAAAAAAGAACTCATAATGGATTTTATTTCAAACAAGGTATTAAAATGACCACGGTAGTCTTCAATAAGGGTCCGATTGTGGCGGCTGACCAAATATTTCGGCCGGCCAAGGTTATTTCCATGTAAAGACAGATTTCTTTTTTTCTTTTTATTAATTTCTTTCTCTTCTCCCTCCTTGTTCATCTGTTTCATCTAGCAAGATGAAAAGGAAGAGTTGCTAAAGCAACGAACTTAATGACCCAAGCCGTATGTAAAAACAACCACAACACTGATAGTTCCGGCTGCAGGTGAGGGCCATGAAGCCCTTGCCCGACATTCGGGCAACGTCGTCATGGCTGTAGGCAGGGCTGCCTTGCCCTGCAGATCGCAGCCGCAAACGACGCCACCTTGCCTAGATCTGGGCGAGGCTGGCAGATCTAAGCAAGGTTGGGCGATCACGGAATTTTTCAAGGGCGATTTGGGCTAAGCCACGGCCGACCAATCACGAAATTCTCCTCGCAGAAGCGAAGCACGGAAGCGACCCGTTGAAGTCGATGGACCGCTTTTTCCGTCTCCGCTTTTGGATCTGCTCATGCAAGCTCTAACGGTGAGTTTGCACTGCTCGAAGCAAATTTATGGTTGGATTTTTTGTGAGTGTACGTTCTCTTTTGACTTGCAATTGTGGAGTTAATGATTGATTCGAGAATAATTCTTTGTGGAGTATACATTCCTTTTGTTACCGTAGCCGTGGGCCAGGCTACCTTGCCCAGATCTGGGTGAGCCCAGATCTAACTAAGGCCAGGTGATGAAAGGAATTTTTTTAAGGGCGATTTGGGCAAGGCCATGGCCGGCCGAAATTGCATAAGTGAAGTACGTAAGCGACTTATTGTAGTCGATGGACGGCTGTTTCCGTCTCAGCTTTTGGATATGCTCGTGCAAGCTCTAACGCTAAGTTTGCACTGCTCAAAGCAAATTTATGGTTGGATTTTTTTGTTAATCTACGTTCTCTTTCGAGGCAGCATGGAAATGTTCGGCCGAGATTTGAGACATGATGCTGCAAATGTAGTTGTGGTTTGGGCAGGCACGATGCAGCTGCGGAGGTCCCATGACGAAGAAGAAGATGAATAGGGAAGAGAAAAAAAAAATATATATATATATATATTTGGACAAAAATGCCCTTGATCAGCCAGAGAATTCAGTTGACCGGCGAGATTAGACCCTTATTTAACACTAATATGGTCACTTGAGGCCTTTATTTAAGATACATTTCGCTTTGAACCCTCTTTTGAGAAAACAATGACACTCGGACCCATATTTGGAATTTCCCCCCATGGTCCAATCTTTATTAGCTCTACTTATACTGAAGAAAAAATTGCATTTTCAGTTAAAAGCATAACATCAAACATAAATGTGAACACTATATTTGTTTTGACAATTGAAATAATTCTAATGAAGAACATCTACAAAGTGTGTGCTTAAATATCATTCTTAGAACTGAGATAAACCATACTATAGAATCGGAAAAAAATTGTCAAATTAATCTTAAACCTATTGTACATATTCCATTTCAATCCTAAATTTTCTAATTTTATTAGTTGAGTCTTAAACATTTGCACGAAATTTCAATTTAGTCAAGTTTTGGAGGAGATCTTTGACATGATGCTAGTGATGATTGGATTGCCACGTCAACGATTTCTAGCAATAATTGATTGGAAGGATTAAATTAGAATTTCGTGCAAAACTTTAGGACTAAATTGATAACATTAGAAAGTTTGGGACTAAATTGACATTCGTATAATAGATTAAGACTGGTTGGATAACTTTCCCATAGAATTGCGAGGCGCACAAAACTTGAGCAAATGGTTCATCTTGAATAAACATATAAATAAGCCACGGAGTTCTTAACTCCAAATTGTCTTCATGAAGCTCCATACTGAAAACTAGATCAAGCATAAGATGTAAAGACATAAGGGTTTCGGCTCTTCCAACAAGAGCTTAATTAATAAAGGCATCTTAATCTCATAGCCTATATAAATTATAGGTCGGACGTCCCGGTTGGTCCATGTCCACGAATTGGGCACTTGCCATGCTGCTCTTCCGGAGCTCTTCATAGTTTTGCTGTTCCACAAACACCTTTTTTAGCCTGTCCTCCTCTTTCTTCAGTTGCACATGTTCAGCTGCATCAAATATCAGTCAATTAAATTCTTAATTTCTCCTTTAATATGCGTGCACGCAGAGGGAGAAAGAGAGAGAACCTTCTTTGAACCCGATTTCATGATAAATGAAACCAAGTTTTTGCTTTAAAATGCCATTCTCGACTTGGAGCGAATAGTGTTGTCGTGCCAAATAGCACATCATCGTGGAGTCCCATTGTATGTCGGCCTATATATGTCAAATAAGAAAAGTTTAAAATCATTAGATGCTTGTCATTTTAATCACCTCAAATGCCAAATCTCGAAAGCACGCTAAAATGGAAGATAAATTGGAGGAAGAATTCAATTAGTCGCTAACTTCCAAAGACTGCACTATCCATTCCAGTTGCATCATCCGCCAAGTTTGTTTGAAACGATAGGTTTGAGCGTATTGTCTGTTTGCCAACATCCTGAAAGACACATACAAAAGAAAATTGAAAAAAAAGAAAATCATGACTTTGGATACATTATTATAATGTAAGAGAAGGAAAAATCTAATATCTCCTTTACCAAAAAAAAAAAAAAACTTTACCAAAAAAAAAAATCTAATATCTCTCTACCATTTTTACAATTTCTTTTTTTTTTGGCCCATTTTTCACCAAACATTTAAAATGTCTAGATCATGAAAATGGGCATGGTCGTCCATGCCTACAATTTCGAAATGCATTTGAAGAGTTATGACTTTATGAGCACCTCTTAAGCTTTTCAGGGTCAATGTTGGGGTTTGAAGAGCTTTGTCCTTTCGATCTCTGGCTTGTTGGAGGCAATGGAGGCATCCCTGTAGCGATGGTTCTCTTGTTCTTGTTGTTGGAGTCGTTGAAGCTTTCGATTTATAACTTCGATGAAAAGATTGCCTACAACACATGAATAATAAGTTAGCACAAGATCATTAAAGTCTCAAAATCATTCTCTAGAAAGATCAAAATTAAGAAACAAACTAGTTAACTAGAGATATTGGGATTTGTCTATTTACTCACACCGATTAAGAAAAATGAAGAAGAGAGAAATACAAGTAGTGAGTTTCTGAAGTGACTTCAGCCTCTTATTTATAGGAGAGACTAAAAGGCCCATCTCCCTTGCGTTTTGCAATACCTACATTAATTATCTATGATGTAATTTCATTTTTAGGAAACAGGCTAAACCTTCTGGAAATCCTTGAAATATCCTTGCATGACGACATTGAATTCTCGGTCACTTTTGTCTTTACAGCATGGCCAAAATTGGCATGCATGCTGTCAAAATTAAAATTCTTTGAGCGACACCCATTAATAATGGGGATTAGAAGAATAAGGCAAGAAGTAAAGTTTAGGAAATGTCATTTTGGGAAATATCCATGAGGAAAATTCCTCTTATTCGGCTTGCACCTAAATTAGGAGCCTTAAAAAGTTGCCATCCTTATTTCTTTCTTCTATTGCAGCATGCTAAAAGGGGGAAAAACAAGAAAAGACTCGTGCGTGGTTGGTGGACTTACAATTAGTCAGTGCCCTCCTATGGAAATTTATGCGGGTAAGAATAGCAGGAGTGTCATAATTTTTGTATGGTGCTCATTTAAGTAAGGTAACTTCCAAAAGAAAGCACCAATTTTAGGTTGAGAGACAAATCTAGCCCAAACCTTTTTTTTTTGCCTCGTAAAATGTACCAACTTTAAATCGAGTGGCAAATCTGGCTCAAACATATTTTCTCACGTAAAAAAGCACCAATTTTAGGTCTAGTGACAATTCTAGCCCAACTTTTTTTGTCTAAAAATATTTATCAACTTTCACTTAAAATCCTAAATTTGGCCTTCCCTTAACTTAGATCCATTGATTGTCTTTAGCAATAAATCCATGTGCACTTGCTAGATTTAAAACACTATTCGTTGTCTTCTTTTTGAGCCACAGCTTAGAGAATAATGATGAAATTGTTCGTTGTCTCCTACACTTCACTAGCAATTAAAAAAATCTCTAAATTGAATTTCTCTAGCCAAACTTTGTCATTTTATCGTAATATGAAGCTGTAGACCACCGCCCATCAAGAGACACCATGGACGAGATCCGCCAAGCACACGGCTAGAACCTTTTTTTCCCCGAAACTATGTTAACTTCAAATAGAGAGTTAATGATAGAGGTCAAATTTTGGATAAGGGTGAAAGTTTGTGATTTTTTACGAGTTAAAAAAAAATTAGGGCCAAAATTGTCCCTCAACCTAAAGTTGGTACCTTTTTACGAGATAAAAAAAAGTTTGGGTCAAATTTGTCCTTCAACCTAAAGTTTATGCTTTTTTACCAGACAAAAAAAAAAAAAAAAGTTTAGGCTAGATTTATCCTTTGACCTAAAGTTGGTACTTGTTCTTGGAATTAGTCCCACTTGAGTGCGATAACTTTTTTTTTTTCCACTCACTTAAGTGTGACATTAGAGTAAAATCGATCATTTGAGTGTCACATCCGACAAATCATCTTACATGAACTTTTTTTAAAATTTTTAATTTTGTTTAATTGTCCATGTTAGCGCTAGCAATGCCATGTATGACTACTGTCATCCACATCAGATTTTTTAGTGAGGCAAATCATTGATGATATTTAAGTGATCGATTTTTTCGGATTTGTAACCTTTAAGTGAGCGCCACACGAAAGTTATGACACTCCTAGTGTACTTATTCCAAAAATGCTTATATATGTGTCCATTGAAAGAGTGATTATTTAAATATTTGGGAAAATTATCAATTTAGTCTTATACCTATAGTCATACACATTTGCATAATATTTAAATGTAATCTTTCCTAACAATTGTTGTCACAAATTATGACATGGAAATCAACAAATTGCTCACGTCAGCATGCCACTTATGATGGCCAACAATGACTAGAGACCACATTAGTGATTTTCGATGGCAATTGGTAGGAAAGACTGCATTGTTCAGGACTATATTGACAAAGTTGAAAATATGACTGATTAAGTGGAATAATAAGTTGTTGACAAGAAAATTATGACAATTGTAATTGCATTATAAGACATCCCAAAACATATTTTTTGTCAATTCTAAATGCATCAAAATTTCCAAAGAAAGAACAAAGAAAGAGAAAAAAAAAGGTAAGAAATAATTTTAAATCTGGAACTAGTAAGAGATATTGTGGTCAATTTAAGGTAAAAGGAGTGTCAAAAGTCAAAAAATGGATAGAAAAAGTGCAAGCCTTTATGCATTTATTCTTTTCGCATAATTGTTCATTCAAATGTTAAACCTAACCTTTATATTTGAGTTGATGCGAGTAAAATAATGAGTATGATGGATTTCTAGAGTATCAAGGGTCGTACGGTGGTTGGGAAAAATGAGAGGCAAATGAGGTAATATATAATTAATACTGCTTATGTATTAATATAGAATAATTGTTTTAATAATATTTTAATTTCGATATTTGTTGAAAATTAAATTTAATATATTTTGGATTTTATATGCAATGGGCTTCATTTATGAGAAGTACCTAGTTTTATATATATGGTACCACCTTCTATAATATGTCTCATAAAGAATTAATTAATGCAATATTTGTCTATAAAGTTCATAGGATAGTTGCATTGGCCCTCCCCAACCTTTTCACTTATAAAAAAAAAATATTTAGATAAAGATAGTGGGAGTACCATAACTTTTGTATGTAGCTCACTTAAATACTACAACTCTTTTTTTTCTTCCCCGCAAACTTAAGCACTACATCAGAGTAAAATCGATTATTTGAATGTCATCATTGGCAAATCGTCATACTTTGATTTTTTTTTAATTTTTTTTATTAATTATCCACATTAGCACTGATGATGCAACGTATGAGGACTGGTATCCATGTCGGATTTTCCGATGAATCAATTTGCTGATGGCACTTAAGTGATTGATTTTTTCAAATTTGTGGCACTTGAGTGGGTGAAAAAAAGTTATGGCTCTCAAGTGAGCGTAGCACAAAAATTATGGCACTCTAAATGTACTTATCTCGAAATTTGTGGGACAAGGACATTCCAAGTATTATAGCTTTCGCCACTCACTTGATTGCTGTAACTTTTTTTTTTTAATTTATTATTACTTAAGTGGCATAACTTATGTACAATGTTCACTTGAGTGTCATAATTTTTTTTTTGAATCACTCAAATATCATATAACTTTTTAATTGATCAATTGATTACTATGATTTTTTTAAAAAATTTACCACAAGTGCCATGTCAAGTTGAATTTTCGGTACTTGGGTGAAAGTTTTAAAAGGTCTATGGCATTCAAATGATTGATCGAAAGTTATGACACTAAATAGAATGCATTTTTAAAAGTTATGCCATCTAAATGATCGAAAAAAAATTGAAGCGCTCAAGTGAGTGTCATATACTACTCTCTTCTTAAAATCATTCCCATGAATGAGTTAGTGAAAATTGGAAAATCATTTATACTTTCACAGCTAAGTTGTTTTACTATGTGAAGTTTGCTAATTAAACTATTTTAGATAGCCACAAGTTGACATTTACGCGTGCATTTTCTGTTGAGCAGGCGGTTGGTCAAATGTTGGGGGAAAAAGACGAAGCAAGTAATTACTCAACGATTTTTTAGATACAATTGCCTTTTTTAATTACATCAATTAAACCAAATAATAGTGAGATCAATCAACAATTACTCGATAAGATTACATGCTCCACCAATCTCATTATTTTCTTTCAAGTAGCAATGGGAATGTGAAAAAGAAGAAGAAAGAGTTGGTACAACGCAAGAATTCTAAAAGAGTAATTATAGGATATGCAGCTGGTATAAGAAACGTCTTACTTAAACAGTCTTCTACATCATTGATTTGAGAGAGAGAAAAATTATCAAAAAATTCCTAATCCTGTCACACTTGTGCCAATTTAGTCATAAGCTTTTCAATTTGGGAATTTTTTTTTTTGATAAAAGGTAATAGATATAATGAGGAAAGCTAAAACTACAAAAGATCATGGCACAAAAAACTTGTACTCAAGATGAACAATCATAATGAGTGGAAGTATGCCATGATGTAAAACATAAGGCAGTGCCCAAAAGGGGGCAAACAACAACAAGAAAGGCACGGCTTGAACAACCGGCAAAGAACAAACACCTCAGCGAAGGAGGAGAGAGACGTCGGCTCCAGAGCACCAGCAGTTCCTTGAAGCGTCGGCTGAAACCAGGGTCAATTACGGGTCCCCCGAAAAGATAATGGGATCGATGCCCCAACTCCTTTGCAACCTTCTGTATTTGAAGCTATCCTCAACGTTTCTGAAGGTGCTAGCTCTATCCCTAACCACCTTAAAAAGATGGTTCTTCATAGCCGGGACAGTAAGGGGTTGTTCTCTGAATAGGATGCTATCCCACGACTCAAGGACTGTTTTAAGAGCCTGGCTAGTTTGGAAATATAGGAATAGCATCCTATTCAGAGAACAACACCTTACCGTCCCGGCTATGAAGAACCATCTTTTTAAGGTGGTTAGGGATAGAGCTAGCACCTTCAGAAACGTTGAGGATAGCTTCAGAAACAGAAGGTTGCAAAGGAGTTGGGGCATCGATCCCATTATCTTTTCGGGGGACCCATAATCGACCCTAGTTTCGGCCAACGCTTCAAGGAACTGCTGGTGCTCTAGAGTCGACGTCTCTATCCCTAAACAAGTAAGGGGTTGTTCTCTGAATAAGATGCTATCCTCAGTGTTAAAGGGCCGGCTGAATAGTCCTAAACTTTTAAACAATTTGCCAATTAATCATTCTAGCTAGTTTGGTCGGAAATCGATGATATTGGCATTGGTCATTCCATATAGGATGGCTGATGCTAACATAGCCAACTTTTACAATTTTTTTTAAAATGAATTTATAATTATTTGTTTTTTCTTCTTTTTCCTTCATTTTGGCTAGGGAAGGTTGCCAACCATCAGGCGAGCGCCTGTGTGGCCTTGCTAGTGATAGGCAAGGCCTAGATCTAGTGAGGGTCTTCGTGCCATCGCTAGTAGGGGTGAGCGCGGTTCCCGGGTAGAACTGGGAACTGGATAACCGTATTAGAGGGTCCGGTTCGATTCCCGATTCTAAAGGGATCGGTTCTGGTTAGGGCTCCAAAAGAAGCCCCAAATAGGAAATGCCCCAAATCAAATTCAATTACCCTTCATTCACACTTTCGCGCTCACGTTCTCTGCCTTTGCCCGTAGCCAACGCAGCTTGCCCTCGACGTCGCTGCCGGATGCCAGTCGCCCTGCGTTCATCTCGCCCTTGCCTCCTGCTCCCTCGACGTTGTCACCCTTTGCTTGCCTCGTTGCTTAGCCGCTCGTTGTTGACGCCACCAGCGGACGCCACTCGTCCCCTCGGTGAAGGCCACTCGCCGCTTGTGCAACCGCCCCCAACGCTGCTCACTCAGTCACCCTCGACGCTGCTCCCCCCTGACGCCGCTCGGCCAACCGCCCCCAACACCACTGGCCTAGTCGGCCCTTGACATTGCTCACCAGTTGATGATGCTTGTCGCTCACCAAGCCGGCCCTTGACGCTGCTCGCTAGCCAATGATGATCGCCGCTTACCTAGCCGCCCCTGACGTTGCTCGCCCAGTCGTCCCCAAAGCCGCTTGCCTAGCTGCCATCGATGCGGCTCACCTAGTCACCCCCGATGCCCTTCGCCGAGCCTCCCCTAAAGTTGCTCGCCCAGCCGCACACTTAGTTGCCCTTGACGCCGCTCACCTAGTCACCCCCGACGCTACTCGCCGAGCCTCCCCTGAAGTAGCTCGCCCAGCCGCTCCCCTAGCCCCTGACGCCACTCGCCACTCGTCCAGTCGCCCTTGACGTTGCTAGCCCAGGCGCTGCTGACGTCGCTCGCAGCTTGCTTTTTGTGCCGGTAATCTCTCAGCTAAGTGTCTCCATTTTCACTTTCAGTTAAAGTATCGACTCGCAACTAACCAAAACTATAAGAGAGACTTAACAATGGAAAAGTAGATTTGACCTGGAGAGATTGTGCCATTTTTCCTTCAGCCAAACAAGACGAGGAATGAGGGTGCTAATTAATTTTGTGAGCTAGTTGATTAACACATGCATACAAGCTCATCAATGGAGCAAGTGTCACATATGCATAGACAGAGAAATAAGGTCTAGGGATTCATCTTTGAAAGCTATTTGCAGTCGACAAATGCTGTTGATCAACATGTCTTTTCCTAATTAGATGTGTTTAAAACACCAACAGCTAATTGTATAGTCAATCCAAGCTTCATACTTTGAACTGACCACAATTTCTTGTACTTTTCTGCAGTAAGCTTTCCCAGGTGCCTTGTTTTGCATATCATAGCCTTATTTCCTTCACATGAAATGCAACTTAGGATGCAACGTCCTAATTCTCTACTTGGTACAAAGTTTATGATTACTAATCGGTTAGAGAAATTAACTTTAAGCCAAGCGCTTAACTAGCAAAGATAAAAAAACCAACTATCAAATATAAAACTGAAGAGTTTCATTGGGCACAATATGGAATTGAGTCAATTTTTGAAAACGCTGGAATTTTCAATTAGCTAATTGTGACTTTGCTGACTTATTTTTTAGCAAACGGCCCTTTAATTACTCTCTACATGCACTTCTTGTATATTTTGATGTCCTTTCACCTTGATTCCATGTTGTATAGCTTGTATTTCTATGTGATTGCTTCCTTGATTTGCTGGTATGAATGGAGTCCCCTTTCTATGCTAGATATTCTCGTTCTAGTGGTGTTTCATTTCTAGTTTGCTCTTTATTTTGAAATTTCTAATTATATTCTATTATTGTTGTGTAGTGTGAAGTTAATGTATCAAGATAACACGTCAATGGAGGTGGAGGGATGTGAGGATATGACTCCGATCACGGAATTGGAGTTTTCTGGCGATGAAAATGAAGAAGAGGCACCCCCTACCATGAGTGTCACAAATAAGATACCTAGTTCTCATATTCCTCATGATAAGAAATATACATCCGAATGCTGGAATTATTATTCGAGAATCAATGATAAGGATGGAAAAATATATCAAGTGAAGTGCATTCATTGTGGGTCTGTGCTTAAGTATCGTGTTGCTAACAATACTATTGCAATGAGGAAGCACTTGACTACATGTAAGAGGTTTTCTCGTAATGTAGATAAGAGACAAAAATTCTTTGCACCACGCAATGTCGACATGGCTGGTGAGGCAGGAGGAGATTTTAGTACTGGTAGCGTCTTATCGACATGGTTGTTTAATCAATAATGTTGTAGGCAAATGCTTGCTCTGTTCATTATCCTTGATGAGCAACCTTTTTCCTTGGTTGAACGTGTTGGATTTCGTGAATTTGTTACTGAGTTACAATCTCTCTTCAAACATTTATCACGTTTCACAGTGGCAAATTATTGCATGAAGTTGTATTTATGTGAAAGAACTTATTTGAAGAATTATTTTGGAAAAATTAATTCTAGGATCACACTCACGATTGATACATGGAGTTCCAATCAAAATCTGAATTATTTGTGTCTCACTGCACATTTTATATATGAAAATTAGAAGTTGTATAAAAGAATTATTAACTTTGTGGTGATGCATAGTCACAGGGGTAAGGAGATTAGGAAAATGGTGGAGAAATACATTCAGGAGTGGGAATAGAAAAAAAAGTGTCCACAATTACCGTGGATGATGCTAGCTCGAATGATGTTGCAATTGGCTATTTGAGGGAAAAACTTTCGAAAGAAAGGTTGTTGATATTAGATAGTAGTGTTTTGCACATGAGGTGTACAGCTCATATATGAAATTTGATTGAGAGATGACTTGACTACGGTATGTGACTTCATTGCATGTATTCGAAATGTGGTTAGGTATGTAAGGAGTTCTCTCACGAGAGCCAAAACATTTCAATCTTGCATTAAGAGAGAACGTATCATTTATAAGAGTTCGGTAGTTCTTGACGTTGCCACTAGATAGAACTCCACTTACCTCATGTTAGACACCGTCATTAAGTTTAGAAAAGCTTTCAAAAGGATGGAAGAAAACGATCTATCTTTTGCAAGTGAGCTTAATCATGAAATTCCTAGTGATGATGATTGGGAAAATACAATTATTCTTTCGGAATTTCTAAAAGTATTCTATGATGCCACCAATCAGATGTCGAGGAGTTCATATGTTACTTCAAATGATTATTTTGAAGGGATAGTTCTTTTGTATAGATATTTAAAAGATGCGGTCGATGCTTCGGATCCTAAACTTCAAGCTATGGGTGTGAAAATGAAAGAAAAATTTGACAAATATTATAGAAACTTGGATAAAGTGAATATGATGGTGTTGATTGTGGTTGTGGTAAATCTTAGAGCCAAGTTGAATTATGTGAGTTTCTTGTATGAACAAATTTATGATGATGAATTGAAAATTAAAGAGATGCATTACAAGGTGAAGGATACATTGGAGTGTTTGTATGAATTTTATAAGCAATCTTCTCTCATTTCAAGTGATCAAAATTTTGGTGGCCATAATTTGGATGCAAGTAGTAGTGGTTCCAATGCCAATGTGGGTGGTCATGAAGGAATAAAGAAGTATGACGCCCAAGCTTGGAAGAAAATGTTTTTATACTCGAATGAACAAGGGTGTGATGACAAAAAATCCGAACTTGATGAGTATCTTCAAGAAAAAAATGAAAAAGTTCTTGATCTTGATCTTTTGATGTGGTGGAAGATTACTAGCTCAAAATATAAGATCATTTCTTTGATGGCTCGAGATATTTTGTCCATTCCCGTAACTACCATTGTTTTAAAGTCAACTTTTAGTACATCGGATCGTGTGCTTGATGACTTTCAAAGTTTTTTAACTCCCAAAGTAGTGGAAGTTTTGATGTGCACTCAAGATTGGTTGAGAGTCATTCGTGTACTGATTGATGTTGAAGAGTGCATCGAGAATGCAGAGAAATTTGAGTTGGGTAAGTGATGTCTATATCTTTATATATTGTAATTCTTTTTGTATATTTAATATGTGAATATTTTAGTTAATCTCTTCTTCTTCTTCTTCTTCTTCTTTTTTAGATATGGATGGTCTTAATGAGGAGATTATTGTCGGTAAATAGAATTTATCAGTTAAAGCGGAATGAATATATGTGGTAAGTCCCTTACCAAAAAAATATGTGTGGTAAGTCCATTAGACTTCTCCATTTTTTGCCAATGTTTAAGTGGAATGAATATATTTGTCTTGTTTGTAAAGTGTATCCTCTCTCTCAACCTTTTATCTCTTGCTAGTTGCTACCATAGGCTTTAGTGAAATTTCCATTGTGTGGCATTTGCAGCTCTGACTTCAGCAAAATGATGCAACCAACCTTCTATCTCTCTCTACTACTATTCATTTGAAAAATGAATAATTTGTTTTGACAGAATTGCTATATCCTTTAACGCTTGCAATTAGCAAGCCCTTTTCAATAAATCTTCCAACCATCAAAGTGTGAAGAGCTT
Organism: Eucalyptus guilfoylei; assembly: GCA_016097605.1. Lineage (NCBI taxonomy): Eukaryota > Viridiplantae > Streptophyta > Magnoliopsida > Myrtales > Myrtaceae > Eucalyptus > Eucalyptus guilfoylei. Next base: position 25,358,656 of record CM027869.1, read on the forward strand.
ACTGGTATAGTTCGAAGGCAATGGTTTTGCAAATTCATCACCTCAGTTTCATAATTCAATTGAGCTTTCACCTGCTTCATTGAGCTTGCAGAAGGATCCATTGCACAGTACTTATGGAAATTGTGGAAAAAGAAAGGCGATAGAGGCAGAGGACGATGAAAAGACTCATATTAGTTCTAAGAAACGGTCTAAAGTTGATAGCAGCCTAAATAATCCGATGCAGCATAATGCTAAGCATGATGTGATAGAAGCATTTGAAACTTTGCAGATGCAGCAAATTCCAGAGGTACTCAATTCTCCATTTCCAGTTGGAAACTTTTTATTTTTGTCCTATACTATTTGGAGAAGATTGGTGAACATATATAGTACATGTACCTTGTAGAAAAATGCTGCTTTTAAAAGGTTGTTGGAAAGGTTGATTACAATCATCTATGGACTATCTTTATGATCAACACGGTTGGCCTTCTTAAATCATCATTTTCATATGGTGTGCTATTAGTGATGATAAATCAGTTTTAAAAGAGGACAAGGTCCTAAATTTAATAGTTCCTTCTGTTATACTTGTAAGGGGACCTATAAGTATTTTCGGTAGACAGCTCTGTATTGTGTACTATTAGCGTTTCCACCTCCATACCACAAATTCTGAGAGTGAAACTGTCAAGTTAGGATAGCTCCAGAGAAAGCTTAGGACTAAAGTTGTCATGTTACAAGGGGTTTTCCTTAAAAACATCGAATAGTTTTTGGGGATTGCAGATCTCAAGTTCTAGTCTAAGTTGGATAATTAGTATTGTAGAATACCGGAATAATTTGAGTTAGTTAACTGATGCCAGCACAAGAAAAAATACATCTTTCACCTCATATTAGCAATTTCTTAATATATAGAACACTTAAACCTGCTTTGCCGAGCGGTCTCTACATCAATAATTTAGTTCATAATTTGCATCCACACTAAATGCATGTACTCTGGAGCAGATCTATCATTGCATTTGCTGCTCTATGCTTGTATGATGCAAAATAGTACTGTAAATTTTTTGATCATTTTGTCTCACAAGGTGTTACCTTGGAAGGGCAACATGAAAATACAGGTTCCCATTTGGTGCGTGAAAACCAAGGACAACCTCACTCAAATATTTCTGGTCTATCTGACGTTGCATTTGTAACAAGAATTGAAGGCACCATCAATAAGGAAGGTCAATGCCAGACTAAGGAGATTTTCAATCGGACGGATGAAGAACATTTAGCTTGTTCTGAAAGACTTGAACATAATAGAGAAGCCCATAACCAAAGGGAATATGAGTTCCCTCACCACTCACCTGGTTGCCAATCCATGGAGCAAGTTGGTGTTGAAAGAGAGAGTATTCTACGTATTGTATTCTCTTAATCAAAAAAGGATTACAAGAACACATTCAATATATATATGAGTAACTCTCTCAACATAAGATTAACTATTGACTATTTTACCCTTGTTATTATTTCCTAACACTTCCCCTCAAGTTGGGATGTAGATATCAAACAATCCCAACTTGTTACATAAAAAAATTCACTCTATTTCCTCGTAAAGACTTGGTAAAAATATTTGCAAATTGATCCTCCGTTCTTGTATGTTGAAGAGTAATATCTCATTTCTGAACTTTTTCTCGTATAAAGTGACAATTAACCTCAATGTGCTTGGTTCGCTCATGGAAGACGGGATTGTTTGCAATATGAATAGCTGATTGATTGTCACAATATAATATCGATGGTTCTAATGTTGACATCCCAATTTTTGACAATAACATCCTCAACCAGAGCAATTCACTAGTCACATGTGCCATTGCTCTATATTCTGCTTCTGCACTTGATCGAGAAACCTTATGTTGTTTCTTACTCTTCTAGGCAACTAAATTACCTCCAAGAAATACATAATAACTCAATGTAGATCTTCTACTAGTAGAACATCAAGCCCAATCCGCATCAGAAAAGCTTGTGGTATTTAGGTGGCCATAGTTCTTGAAAATTAGTCCTTTACTTGGTGCTCCTTTCAAGTATTTGATAATTCAAAGCACAACATCCCAGTGAGTAGTTCGAGGAGAACCCATGAATTGGCTTACAACACTAACGGCAAAAGATATATCAGGTCTCGTGACGATAAGATAATTCAATTTACCAACTACTCTCTGATATTTCATTGGGTCACGTAAGAATTCTCCATCTTTTGCATCAAGTTTCACATTGGGTTCCATAGGAGTATCAACCGGTTTTGCTCCAACAAGTCCAACCTCATCAAGAATGTCAAGAACATATTTTCTCTGAGTTAAATTTATACCTATATGCGAGTAGGCAACCTTAATACCTAGGAAATACCGCAAACGTCCCATATCCTTAGTACTAAACTGTGTATGTAGAAATTGTTTGAATCATTGAATACCATCTGAATCACTGCCAGTAATGATAATATCATTCACATATACCACGAGAAGAATACAACTAGCTGAGAAGATAGAATTGAAGACTGAATGATCTATTTGACAACGCTTTAATCCAAACTTGATAACAACATCACTAAACTTACCAAACCAAGCACGAGGAGATTTCTTGAGTTCATACAATGCCTGATGTAAATGACATACCGGATTCTCCCCTTGAGCAAAAAATCCAGGTGGTTGCTCCATATACACTTATTCAGCCAAATCACCATATAGGAATGCATATATATATATATTTTTTTTTTTTTACGTCTAATTGAGGAAGAAACCATCCAAAATGCGCTGGTAGAGAAATAAAGATACGAACGGATGGAATTTTGGCTACAGGAGAAAAAGTGTCATCATAATCAACACCATATGTTTGAGTATATCCTTTAGCGACCAACCGTGCCTTCAATCGATCTATGGTGCCATCAGGGTGGACTTTAACCGTGAAAACCCAACGACAACCAACAAGTTACTTTCTCATAGGAAGGGTAGTAAGCTTTCAAGTGCGATTCTCAATGAGTGCTTTCATTTCATCCTCCATGGCTTGTCTCCAACCAGGATGAGCAAGAGCTTCAATAACACTACTAGGCACAGAAATGGAGGATAAGGACGAGACAGAAGTAGAGAAGGTAGGAGATAAACGATCATAAGACAGAAAGTTGCTAATAGGATGACGAGTATGAAGACAATCAGACAAACCGGAATAAAGTGTACAACGATCCACGGGATGCCCAACATAAGATCGTGTACCTTCTCGAGTAGCAATGGGTTGATCAGGATTAGGATCAGGATCAGGGGATGGCACAGCAACCGATGATGGATCAGATGAATCATGTGATGGCCGTACTTCTGTAATGGGAGTTGTTCCTCGTCTATGGTAAGTTTGATTAGCAAACTGAAATCCTGTTGACGATACTGGAGGAAGTGAGATTGGTGGAGGAATTGGTAAGACACACTTGTCATTGTCAGGAGACATTGTAGAGACTGTTTGAGTACTATAGTATGGCTGGTCCTAAAAAAATGTCACATCTGCAGATACAAACACTCGGCGACTAGTAGGACTGTAACATTTATAGCCCTTCTGAGTTCGAGAGTACCCAATAAAGACACATTTTTTAGCACGAGGAGCCAACTTATCAAGACTTGGAGTCATAGAATGGACGAAACAAACACATCCAAAGACACATGGGGTAATGCAAAGGGAGGACGATTTGGATGTAAAATAGAGAAAGGTGTCTCCCCCTGAAGAACAGAAGTTGGAAGCTGATTAATTAAGAAACATGCTACAAGAACAGCATGGCCCCAAAATGTTTTCGGAAGATGCATGTGAAACATAAGACAAAGAGCAACGTCAAGAAGATGATGATTTTTACGTTCAGCTACACCATTTTGTTGTGGTATATATGAACAGGAAGTTTGATAAATAATGCCATGGGAATCAAGAAAAGGTTGAAAACCAAAGGCAATGGCAAGATACTCTTTGGCTTTATCAGACCGTAGAGTTTTCACAGAAGTATTATATTGATTCAGCACCTCAAAATAGAATTGATGAAAGCAATGAAAAATCTTAGTACGATCTTTTATTAAGAACAACCAAGTCATTCGGGAAAAATCATCCACAAATGTAACAAAGTACTGGAAACCAGATGTATCAGAAACATGGCACGGACCCCACTCAAAGGGACTAGACACACGACTCTGAGAGCAAGAAGGAAAAGAGACTCTATGATGTTTTCCAAACTGACAAGCTTCACACTTAAAAGTACTCACAGACTTGGACTCTGGAAACAATCGTCGAAGAATGTTTGGCGGTGGATGACCAGCACAACAATGCATCCGATAGACATCAGTGGATGTGTGCTTCATAGTTGCTGCAGCTATCACCTTCTTGTCTAGATAGTATAGGCCATTTGATTCATGTCCCCCACCAATCATCTGTCCAGTCCTCAGATCCTGAAAAACACAATGAGAAGCAAAAAAGGTTACGGAACAATGTAGTTCTTTAGTTAATGAACTAACATAAATCAAATTATATGAAAGATTTGAAATGAAGGACGGATGATAAAGAAAGGGAGGAACTCAAATGGGCATCTCCAGTGCCAGTAACTTGGGAAATTGAACCATCAGTTAATATAACAGAGTTGGACACCCCAAGAGGTGTGGAATGTAACGAAGACAACAATTTAGAGTTACTAGCTATATGATGAGTAGCTCCAGAATCTATAACCTAGGAGTCTGACACTGTAGAAAATAAACAGGATGAACTACCTTGAGCTATGTACTAGAGTTGTAGTGGGAGCTGAAGTTCCTGTCACCTGTTAAGAGCGAATCCAAGCCTCATATTTTGCACGTGTCAATGTAACCAAATCTTTTGTATTCTGAACATTAGTAAGATCTGATTGAACTGGTGAGGAAGAATCTTCCACTTCAGCAAATGCAGCAACTATGGGTCGAAGCTCTAGATGAAGCATGTAGCAGTAAGCTTCAGTATGTCCAGCCCTCCGACAATGGTTACAATATCGAGAGCCACGGCTACCAATAATTCTATCATGACCACCACGACTTCCACTCTAAATAAACCCATGTCCAACCAACACTTCAAAGATGACTGGAAACCATCCAACACTTGAAAGATTACTATGCGCATACCAACTAGCACTTCAAGAAGCGATATACTTCAATGAGAATCCATATAAGTATACTGGAAAACAACTTCTGATGCCCTCAATTCGGGTCGATTTTTTATTTTTTTTGGGTTTGGGGTGAAACCCTTGCAGAGCCGAACGAAACCCTTGCAGAACCGAAGGCTTCCGAAATCCTCAGGATATATGAAAAACACATAATCTAGATCACAAGACAAACAAAGACCAAATCGTGCAATCGGTCTTCAATCCCGCCATCAAGAAAGAAGGCTGAACACATATCGATTTTGCTGAATGGGCTTCGGCGATTGACGCTGGGCAATAGTTCTGTCTAGATTTGCAGGACAGGCGCTGATGGGAGGTAGCGGGTGACGACGATTATGCCAATGAGGGGTGGCTACGGTGAGGGATGGATTTGGGTCTGGAGTTCAGACTTTAGAAAACCAATGGACAGATTTGGATTTGGGGACGATGACTGAATGATGATGTGGGTGTTCTTTCTACTCTGCTGTCTAGAAGAGAAGCACACTATGGTGGGGTTGAAGTTTTTTTTTTAACTGTGCTCCGATACCATGTTGAAAGATAGAGTATTCTACGTATTGTATTCTCTTAATCAAAAAAGGATTACAAGAACACATACACTATATATATATATATATATATATGTATGAGTAACCCTATCAACATAAGATTAACTATTGACTATTTATATATGTATGAGTAACCCTATCAACATAAGATTAACTATTGACTATTTTACCCTTATTATTATTTCCTAATAGTCGGAAAGGATCAAATAATGCCTGTTTTTGAGGGATTCATCATGCCAACTGATGATGGATTTAGCTTTGAGAAGCTGGATGTTCAAGATGGTATTACTGAACATGCCAACGCGCAACAGCTACTTTCCAAATTTGCTTCTGTGCATACACCGTTGTCACATTTCTCCACTGCATACAAGCTGCATAAGGCACTGAACTTATACAAGTCAGTTCCAAACGGCCTTCTTGAATATATGGATGTGGGGAGTGCTTTCTATATGAATGAGTGTAATGGGGTGAACAGCTTCTCAAACATAGAAGTAGAGCATGCTCCTTATGGAATATCTGTATGTTTTGGCTGATTAGTTCCATTGTTTTACCCTCTTTTGGTACATAGTGAAATCTCATCGTGCCTTGCATGTTTAGGTGATGGGACGATCCTCACCAAATGACAAGCTTCTGCTTGTGCAAGCTCTGAAGAAACGAGGACATGTAGTTGCTGTTACTGGAGATGGCACAAATGATGCTCCTGCTTTAAATGAGGTTCCAATATTTCGTGTTTATCTTTTATTTTTATGGGAAGGTTCGGATCTATTTATGATGTGGTTATGCTGGCAGCACATTTGCATTACAGCCCAGCTCAATGGATTGGCATTATTGGCCACATTCGCATTATGTTGCTCATTTGTCCATAGGCTCCTAAATTCTCTAGTTGACTGGTAGACAGTCAAAGTAACTTGGGTGCAATAAATGTTATCAAATTGATTTGTACACCTTAATGTGGTCCTGATGTCTTATGGTATATTATAATTGGTACATTACACATATTTTACATTTCCTGCTCATGGTATAATATTCACAGATTGGATATATTTACTCTCTGATATTGCTGTTGGGACGAAAACTTTTTATGGTGTTTAGGCACATATTGGCCTTGCAATGGGTATTCAAGGGACAGAAGATGCTAAGGAGAGCTCTGATATCATTATTTTGGATGATAATTTTGCCTCTGTTGTGAAGGTTAGTACTTGCCACCATGATTAACTTATGATCTCGCATCTCACTGAAATAGAGTGATATTCATGAGGGGCATAATAGTTCCTAGATCTTCTGTCAAATATGGAAATGACGTTATCCTTATTCAACCAACTTACATTCTACCATATACTGATCTTTTGGAGATTCATTAATCTCTTATAATTGAATAAATATATGACCTATGAGACGTAGATATGTGCTGATCTGCATGAGCTGAGATGTAACTTTGCTCTTTTTTGGTCTTTATATTATGTGTTTCTTTCTTTTTTGTTTCAGTCCTTTTTATCTTTGGCAGTATGCATTTAAATACGCGGATGCAAAATGCAGCATGGGATTGCATATAGCAATTTATATGGTGGAAGGAGGGAACAAAATAATATGGTTCTTATTGTGCTATTAATTTTTCTCTTTTTGTGTTTTTTGAGTTCTATCTTGTCGACAACCCTGTTGACGCAAAAGGAGTTTTAATGGAGCTCCTTTTATAGATGAAGTCCTTGAATTTAACCTATCATGGACACCATGCGGTTGTCAGGTGGGGACGATCTGTATATGCAAATATCCAGAAATTCATCTAGTTTCAGCTTACAATTACTTTTGCAGCCATTGGGATAAATGTCATTGCTGCAGTTTCCTCTGGCCATGTTCCACTCAATGCAGTGCAGGTTTGGTCCTCTCTCTCGCTCTCTTTCTCTCTGAGATTCTTTAATTTATTCCTGTACCTATTTGTTTATGTATGAATCTTATGCTTGGCTGGCTTCCTCTTTGGGCAGCTTCTCTGGATCAATCTCATCCAGGACACTCTTGGAGCACTTGCATTGGCCACAGAGCCCCCTACAGACGAACTGATGCATAGGCCACCTGTTGGTCGGAGGTAAAAATTTATTGGTGGTAGCAGATATATCAGCAGTTGAGCTTTGTGTGTGTGAGAGAGAGAGAGAGAGAGAGAGAGAGAGAGAGAGAGAGAGAGAGAGAGAGAGAGAGAGAGAGAGAGAGAGAGAGAGAGAGAGAGAGATTCATGTCTGAATGCTGCACTTGGCTCTCCCATTTATACATTTCACAGTAAGATATATGATGCACTTGGTTGAATCTTTTATGACCAGAGAATTTCAGTCAGATTTAAGCGAAAAGACTATAACTGAAATGGTAGCCAACGAACAGGGTTCAGAAACAGGTTTGCAGATAATGGAGCACGAAGAAGATACATCTTCACGGTTAAGCAGTGCCAGATGCACCAAAACCAATTCTCAGCTTGCAAAAGATTGTTCTGTAACTTCTTCATAAAATCAAGGTCCTTTAGACCAAACTATACATATATCTGCATTGTCATATTTCTTTATGTTCTCTAAACCAAAGGCCTATCACTTTCAGATGTTCATGCTAAAGTCCATAACTACACAAATGGAAAAGTTCACTTTTGCTGATAAATATCGAGCTTCGTACAGTCTCAGCATCCCAGAAGTGCAGACATACTATAATTCGACTGGCTATGGAGACTAGCTCTTATGGGCTGCTAGCTGGCTTTATCATGCAACTGGGGATAAGTCATACTTGGAATATGTTGTGCAAAATGGAAATAAATATGCAAACTTTGGAAGTCCAACTTGGTTTTGTTGGGATAACAAGTTTGCCGGAACCCAGGTAACTTTCTGATTCTCTTCAATCAGCAAATCAGTCATACCAATACAAATGTTGTATCCTTGGAGGAATCTAAAGATGTGTTGCTTCATCTTTTATGATCAAAGATCTGGTTTGACTTGATGAAAGCCTTCACGTAACTATTACACAATAATGCTCACTTTGGGACTCATTTTTGCTTCTTTCTTTTTTATATTTGTTTATTGCTTCACTTGACTAAAAACATGTCTGCCTTTTCTACAGCTGGGCCATGGTGATTTTTCTGCCACAAGTACAAAAGTACTACACATGGTGAATACTCTTGCAGTTGATAATGAGGCAAAGCAAACCATTCAAGGGGCAAGTCTCCTGCTTTCAATGCACTAGCTATTAATTTTGAGAACCCAACTACAAGAAATGTCTCAACTCCACCACTAGTTGTTAGGAAGATCTTTCCAAAGTCTGTCACCCTTGATTCAGCGAAACTGGCTTCCAAATCTTCAGCTATAGCAGCTATCAGTTCCACTTTTGAGAAATCACCACCAATACGAGAAGTCATCATACCCAAATCTCTTAAAGGTACATCATAACTTATAAATTAATGCTTAGGGAAATACATCAACAGCCGACTATTGTTTCTATGGAGTTTTATTTGATCATTTTGTTTTACCGGGCAGTGAGTCTCGAGACACCAAAACAGAATTTAGAGCCTAATAACAAAGAGAACTCATGCTTGGTCGAAGTTTGTTGCTTGCGTAAGTGATTTTCTTGTGTTTGTCACAACAAAAGTTGCTAAGTTGCCATCCTTTTTCTGATCTTGGCTTGAGTTGACATAGAAGCTTTGGTTTGTCTCTTTCCTTATTCGTTATAGTTCAAATTTGAAAATGAAACAAAAAAATAAAAAGAAAAAAGAACCTATTGGAACCTAGAACCGATCCTGGAACTTGTGACAGGGTAGATTCTAGGTTCTTGGTTCTGACAGGTAGGTTCTAGGTTGTAGGTTCCAAAAAATGAGGAATCTGTACCCGAGGGTAGGTTTTGGTTCCAGACGGAACCGGGAACCGCTCACCCCTAGTCGCTAGCCACAATGTCAAAAAGAAAAGAAAAAAGAAGAAGAAATAAACAATTCATTTTTATAAAAAAATAAAAAAAAATTGTCTATATTAGTGCCGGTTATACCTCATAGGACGATCGACATTTACTTTAGTAATTTCGGTTAAAATTGATTAGAAAGACTGAATTAGTAAATTGTCAAAAGATTTCGTCAAATAGGGCTTTGGCTGAAATAAAAACCACCTAGAATCATGCACGCTATGTAGGCAGATGACGTGATGGTTACTAACCATTGGATATTTCTCTTTTCCAAGCTTCAAGGATCAGGCAATACCTTTTCATCCCTTTCCCAGACCAGGGCAAGCCCTTGCTGGCCTTGGCTAGGGCTGGTGACTCTTGCCCAAATTTGGGGTGAGGGCCGCACTCTCCCTTATGCGCGATGCGTGATTCTCGGTCAGACAAGAGAGAGTATCGAGTGACAATCAGCGTATATGAACAAAGAGAAAAGGGAAAGAGAGAAGGCTCATCAGAAATTAAGAAAAAGGGAAGATCGACGAGGCTGGAGCGGTGGAGATCTGAAGAGAATTTTCGGTCAAAGATTGAGGAACAAGAAGACAAGAAAGAGTGAACATTCACCATACGTCCTCGGTGGAGGACATTCAGAAGGCAGAACCTTCGGTATTCATTCATTCACTCGACATTGATCCACGAACACTCGAAACAAGGCTTCGACACACTCGCACGCTTTGATTCACAGCAACACACTCGGGGACAAAGTTCTGAATTTTCAGAACAAAACACGGGAGAAGGGGAGAGGTTTTAGAATATGAGAGAGCACACGGGTGAGCTACGGACGCCGGCGATCTCCGCCATCCCTTTACGGTAATGAGGGCCGGCAGGGCCCGCTGGGAGCACCCTGTGGTTTTTCTTTCCCCCTTCAAATAGATGTTTTTTTTTTTTAAATAATATTATTCTTTATTTTAATGTGATTTAAGTAAACTTTGGGAAAAAAATATAAAAAAAAATGACACATTGGAGAGAGATAATAATAAAAGATACCATGTCAACATTTTTTGTTGGGCAAATTGACGAAGTTAAAGAAGGAATTGATTGCACTAATTTAACAATTTTTAGAACTTATTCCATTTTTTGAAAGTTGAAAGGCAGTGTTAGAAATTCTTGTGTACTTAGACTACATTTGATAGTCAAGAAAAAATTAGAGATATGATAAAATTTATCATGTCATGCGTTTGGTGTCTGCTCAATACAAGATAAAGTTAGATATAAGAGGGATATATGTCAAGTAAAATTATCTCATGGTGCATGTATGATTAAAGTTGATAGAATTTCTAATATCCATAATACGAAAATTATTATTTTTGAATAACAAACTTCTTAAATAATATTTGAATTATAATAAGGAATTCTAAACAACAAAAAATTATAATTTAGTTTTTAAATTTAATCTTATTTTATTTATATATTCGAATTTAATTCTATCTTATAATATAAATTCAATATATAATATACTTATATCTATTACATATTTTAGGTATATTAGTATAGTTTCCTATTCAATAAAATTTTATTAGAGAATGATCGAAGGGGAAAAAAAGAAAAAGAGAGGAAAAATAAAATAAAAAGCAAATAAAAATAAAGCAAGTAAAAGTTTTACGAGAGATTGTTACTATCTCTGTTTGTGACTTTTATGTTCATTTATAATGATAAATCATTTATACAAAATAATGTATATGATGTGATGTGAATATATTGGATTTTATTAGGATAAAGCAAATTCCTTGATTTCATATTTTATCCTATCTAATCCTATCTTGATTGGAAATTTCAAACGACCAAACATAACATTATTCCTTTTTAGAATGGAAAAATAGACTATACATTGTCAATGTAATTTTTTTTTTTTTTACACAAATAGCTTTATCGATCATTGATTGGAGGATTGTGACAATCCATTCATTCCCACTCTCTCAAATCAATATTGTATAAGATTGTTTGAGTAAAACATTTTTTAGACCGACAGTATGCTATAATTACTTTTTTAGAATTCTCGCCCCCTACCATCTCTTTTCTTTTTCTTCTCATTCCCATTGTTTCTTTAAAGAAAATAATTAGATGGGCCGAGCATTACTTTGTTCGGGTATGTAATATTATCGAGTTATCTTGATTGATCTTCCTGTAATTTGATTTAATTAGTGTAATGCCAACAGGAAACTATATCTCGAAGACCGTTAAGTAATTACCTTTTTTTTTTTCTTCCACCGCCAGATTAACTAATTACTCAACAGAAGATGACCGCGTAAATATCCACTTGCAGCTATTAAAAAATAGATTGAACAGTAAACTTTGCATAGTAAAACATCTTATTAGTGAAAAGATAAACGATTATCCAATTTTGACTAATTCATTCTCGAGAATGATTTTGAGAAGAGAGGACCGAAAGTAACATCCCCCAAATCCAACGTTAATTATTGAACTTCATTTTCTTTCCATTTTATGCGGACGACAATTGAAGCAAATAGTTAGTATGGCACATTTTAAGGAACCTAATTAAAGTTCAAACTTTGAAAGAGGGAGCATCCTCGAAGATATTTCCCAAAACATCTCCTAAATTTCCCTTTTTGGCTCAGCCTTTAAATCCCCATTAATAATGCTTTCTGTTGTTTACCCAAAGAAATTAATTCTTGACAGCACGCATACCAATTTTGGCCATGCTATAGTGACAAAAATGACCAAGAACTCATGTCGTGATGCTGTCTTACTTTTGGGGATTTCCGAAAGAAATGGAAAGTTTAGCCCTCTTTCTGGAAATGGAACCATTTCATCAATATATCATCCAGTGTAGGAAAATGCGTAAGAGATGGGCCCACTGCTCAATCGCACCAGTGCCTAGCTTAATACGCTTTAGTCTCTCCTGTAGATGAGAGGCCGGACTCACTTAAGAAGGTCATTACATTTATCTTTCTATCATTCATTTCTCAGTGTGCGTAAAGAAACACCAATATCTTTGGCTAGCTAGTTTGTTCTTTTCTTTTCCTCTGTTTAGAGAATGATTTAGAGACTTTCATTTCTTTTGTGCTCACTTATTGTTGATGCGTTTTAGGAAAATCTTTTTATTGGAGTGATAAATGGAGAGCTTCAACAACTCCAACGACGACAACAATCACAAGACAACCATTGCTCCAGGGATCCCTTTATTGCCTCCACCAAGCCAGAGAATGGAAGGACAAAGCTCTCAAAGCCCTAACTTTGAGCCTCAGAAGCTTATGAGGTGCTTGTAAATGTAAAACCCTTTAAACGCGTTTCAAAATGTTAGACATGGACTGCCATGCCATTTTTATTGACCTAGACATTTCATTCGAAATTGTTGGTCGGGAAAATATGGGCAAAATAAAAAAACAAAGAAATGGTAAAAATGGCGAAGAGATATTTGATTTTTGGTTCTCTTTTATATTCTAATTCTTATGTATATAAAGTGGTGACTTTTTTCAATTTTCTTTTGAGTTTGTGTCTGGCAGGACATTGACAAGCAGGCGATATGATAAAACCTTTCGTCTTAAAAGATTTCTCAGATAATGCAACTAGAATGGACAGTGAACTCTCTTGAATTTAGCCACCAATTTGATTTTTCCACCAATTTATGTTCATTTAGTGTGCTCTTAAGATGAAAAGCATATAATGGTTCTGAAATTTTGTGTTTGATGGATATAGGTTGACGTAGAAAAGGGCTTCGCAATGATGTATTATTGGAAGCGACAACACTATTTATTCCAAGTCGAAAATGACGATTTAAAGGAAAGACTTGGTTTCAGTTATCTTGAAATCGAATCCAAAGAAGGTTCTCTCTCTCTCTCTCTCTGCGTGAATGCGTTTCAAAGGAGACATTAAAAACGTAATTCACTGATATTTGATGCAGCTGAATATGTGAAACTGAAGAAAGAGAAGGACAAGCGAAAGGAAGTGTATGTGGAACAACAGCAAATGTATGAAGAGCTCATGAAGGGCAACATGGCAAATGCTCAATTCATGGACACGGATCAACTGGGACTTCCGACCTACAACTGTATGTAGACAATGAGAATAAGATGCTTCGAGTTAATTAAACTCTTGTTAAGAGACCCCAAATCTCTATGTCTTCTCATTTTATGCTTGATCCAGTTTTCAGAATGTGTATGGATGCTCTATTTATATAAGCTTCACTAAGACAATTCGAAGCTTATAAACTCCGTGGCTTGATATATATGTTTATTCAAGATGAACCATATGCTTAACTTTTGCGTGCCTCCTGATCTTATAGTATTGTATATCTTTGCTCTAAGAATGAGTAATAATTAATATGCATGTGCTTAATAAATGTTCTTCATTTGGATTACATCATTTGTCGAAATAACCTTTACATATTGTTGGGGACAAAATCAATTGATTAGGAAGAGCAATGAAATCGGACTTTAAGGCATAATAACACTCTCTTCAAGGAATTATTTGTCCTACAACATTGCTAATGATTATTGGCAAAAATCCTCCAAAATACAACAAAGTCTCAATGAGAATATCATATTGCAATTCTAGTATTTTCGCGGGATCTCGCAAAAGGGAAACAATTGGAAACTACGGTTGTATATCTTTCAAAAGAAAAAGAAATTGGAAGTTGAAAGTATTAAATAGAAATTTTTTTAATGCATACAATTTTTCAATAAGATTAAGAAGTTATGTCTGAATATATACAACCTTCAAAGGTTGTAAGAGCGCTAATAAGCACTAGGTAGGAATAATAGATTCGAAATTAAATAATTAAAAAATAATTGTCACTCTATTATGAACAATGGCATTGTTTCAACAAGACAAAATGGTTATTTTATAATTATAAATTCAAATTTTAATAAATAAAAACTAATCCTTAATTAGTGCTAAATTTCGTCCACGTGTGCATTCACATCTTTTTAATGTGAGACAGTGCACATCTTAGTTTATTTTACAAATAAATTACCAACAATTCCCACTTTGTTTGTTAAAAAAAGAAAAGGAAATACAACCAACATTTCCATGGGATTAATTTACATATATAAAGGTTTCTTTTGAGTTAAACTTAGTGCAAATATCTCTCAATTTTATAAAAGTTCAAAGTAGCTATGTTTTAAACTTGCAACTTTGATAATAGAATCGGATGTACCACACTCACTTAGCTCTTATTTCAACAAGAAGTTCGTAATTTACTTAACACTAAGAAACAACATCACTTCTAAGCTCATATATGCAAAGTATCTCATGTGTTTCTATTGCTAATAAACACATTACCAATTTACATGATACTTCATTAAAATATAATCCAATCTTCAAAATGTAACATATGATACTGATTTCTTATGCTTGGGTTTATGTCAGCATCAAATAATCATATTCAATAACTCGTTTTTACCCATTGGACCTTATAACTAATGAAATTCTAATATAAGGTAGGGCTACCATTACTAGTAGTTTTAGTCAAAGGGTTCTTGCCCCATCTCTTTTGAGGTTATATTTATCACGTCTCTCAGTAAAGCCTTTGTAAAAAGATTAGCCAGATTCTTACTTGACTTCACATAAACAATTGTTATGATACCATCCTGAATCAATTATCTCACGTACTCATATCTTAAATTGATATGTTTAGACTTATCATTATAAGTGCTACTATAAGCTTTTGCCAGAGTAGCCTAACTATCACAATGGATAAAAATAGGAGGCATAAGACTAGGTTGTAATTTGATGTCAACAACAAATTTCTAATTCATTCAGCCCCTTTCTCAATTGCTACTAAAGCAAATAATTTAGATTCCATGGTTGAGTGGGTTATGCATTTTTATTTCTTGCTCACCCTAGATACAACACATTCACGTGAAAATTCATCCAAAAGTGGAATGCTTATCACCTACGCTTATAGTCTAACTATCATCAGTGTATCTTTCTAATATAGCCAGTTAATTATTATAGAACAATCCCCAATTTTAGTTTTCTTAAGATAACAAAAAATTTTGGTAACAGCCTTCCAATGTTCTATACTTGGATTACTAATATATCTACTCAACTTACACAAGGAATAAGCAATATCAAATTTACTACAATGCATTATATACATTAAAGACCTTTAGCACTCACATGTTCAAGTTGTGCTACTGCTTTACCAGTATTATAATTTAACTTAATACTGAAATCAATTGGAGTATTCATTTTTTTGAAATCATGATGCTGAAATTTATTTAACATTTTTCAATGTAATCACTTTGGCTTAAAAAATAACTCCCCGCCATGTTTATTAAATTTAATACCCAAGATAATATCTATTTCACCCAAATCTTTAATTTAAAATATGGAAGTTAGATACTTTTTAGTCTCAGTGACTCCAATCATATTGATTTCAGGGTCCTCTTGAGATACCCCCACTTCAAGACTATTTCGAGAGGCAACCAATTGAAACTACACATTCGTAGGATGCCAGGCTCATTGGGTCACTGGGTGCAAGCAAAACCTTTGGGAAGAATTACCAAAAAAATCCTAAACCTATTACAGTTATGCCAATTCGGTCATAAACTTTTTTTTTTCCCAATTTAGTCCTAAACTTTTTACAATTGTATCAATTCAGTCTATCTGGCCAAATTTGGCCAATGGTGTTAACGTAGACGCTAGCCAACATTGTCTCTTTGGCAAATGTTAACATAGCAATTTTTAATAGTATTTTATTTTTTTGAATTTTTTATTTTTTATTTTTTTCCCTCTTCTTCCTCTTTGGCCTCCTTACCCGTTATGGCCAACGAGGCTCCAACGAGGGTCACCGGCCACTGGATGAGCCCCATCGGAACCTCTCCAGCCATTGTGAGTGAGAAGAAGCCAAAGAAGAAGACAAAAAAGAAAAGGAAAAAAGAAAAATAAAAAACTAATAAAAATTCGAAAAAATATAAAATATTATTAAAAATTGCCATGTCAACATTTGCTAGACAGCCACGTCAGCGCCGGTTGGTCAAATTTAGCAGGATGGACTAAATTAGCAAAAAGAAGGCTTAGAATTGAATTGGCATAATTACAATAGGTTTATGACTTTTTTTGTAATTCTTCCAAACCTTTGCATCCAATGAGCCCCGTCGAGGGATAGTTATTTTCATTGGCCCATTGACGCTACTCATGAGACTTTGGAGACCATGTCTTAGACGCCCCCGTGCAAGAGGTGCCAAGAAATTGGACCCCGATGCAAAACGAATGGCCCAATCCCTCATCCAAGGGCTTCGAGAACTCCAAATCGACTCCGCCTTTCCCATTGGGAACGAAGCACCCGACTGCGCGAGGAGTATTGTTGCCCATATCTTTAATCGCAATGAACCTCACAAATGAGACCTCTGACGTGGAGAGTTTCTATGACTTTGTACCGTGAGCTAAGACAGGGCAAAAGAACTCAAGCAGAAAAGAGAAAACTCAACAAACCCAACCACCCCACGGTTGCCCAAGGTCAACGAAATATACCAGTAGTTGTGCAACAAGATTACTCAAATTTCCAATGCCTTCCCAGACCACAGAACAATAAATGGTATAAATACCAACTACGGCACAATAAAATCTAGTCCTCTTCAAGGACATTGACTGGACTATATTAAGAGATGCTGAGAATTTTCTCTGTACACGCATCCACACCCCTCGAACATCTCTCTCCGATGATCACCGTGGACGGATATAGGAATACACCGAGACACAGAGCAACAACGAACGACCAAAAAAAAAAAAAAATGTGCTCATATTTTTGGTCTTAACAACAATGAAACGTAAGCAAAATTGAGTCTACACGATTACGAGATTATTAAATCATGTTTATGCCGCGGTTGTATGCTATAATTACTCTTTTACAATTCTCGCTTTCTACAAACTCTTTTTCTTTTTCTTCTTATTCCCATTGCTTTTTTAAAGAAAATAATGAGATGGGTCGGGCATTACTTTATTTGGGTATGTAATGTTATCGAATCATCATTGATTGATCTTAAGATAATTTGATTTTATTAGTGTAACACCAACATGCTATTGTATCCCCAAGGCCATTAGGTAATTACTTCGTTTTTTTCCTACACTAGATCAACTACTTACTTAAAGGAAAATGACCGTGTAAATATCAACTTGCGGCTATTTAAAAATACATCAAAAAACAAACTTTTGCAAAGTAAAACATCTTGTTAGCGAAATGATAGACGATTTTCCCTTTCTAGCGAGTTCATTCACGAGGATGATTATGAGAATAGAGGACGAAAGTATCATCCTCAGACGTCAATTATTGAACTTCATTTCTTTCCATTTTCTATAGACGATAATTGAAGAAAGTAACAAGGATGGCCAATATTTAAGCATCCTAATTAAAGTGCAAACCAAAAAAGAGGAAGCCTCCTCATAGATATTTCCCAAAACGACATCTCCTAAATTTCCTTCTTGGCTCAGCCTTTTAATCCCCATCAATAATGCTCTCTTGTAGATAGCAAACATGGTAACACCAAGAATTGGGTTTTGACAGCCTGCATGCCAATTTTGGCCATGCTATAGTGACAAAAATGACCAAGAATTCATGTCTTGATGCGAGGTTACTTTAGGGATTTCATAAAAAAAATGGAAAGTTCGGCCTTTTCCAAAAATGAAACCACACCATCAATGTATCATGCAATATAGGAAAATGCATGCTGGTGCCAGTTAGCTAAAGACCCATGAGTCTTTCCTATAAAGCAGAGGCCGAGCTCACTTCACAAGCTCACTACATTTATCCGTCTCTCATTCATTTTTCTTAATTGGTGCGCATCTTTGGCTCACTAGTTTGTTCGTTTCTTTTTGCTTTTTTTGGGAATGATGTTGAGATTTCAATTTTTTTTGTGCTAACTTATTGTTCATGCGTTATAGGGCAATCCTTTCATTAAAGTGATAAATGGAGAGCTTCAACAACGAAAACAACGACAACAAGAAAACCATTTCTCTAGAGATGCCTCCAACAAACCAGAGAATGGAAGGACAAAGCTCTCAAAACGCTAACCTTGACCCTCAAGAGCTTCAGAGGTGCTCCTAAATTTTAAAAACCTTTAAACGCGTTTCAAAATGTTAGACACAGACGACGATGCCCATTTTCTTAACCTAGACATTTCATTTGAAAGTGAGGGAGGGAAAAAATGGGCAAAAAAACAAAAAAAACAAAGAAATGGTAAAATGGAGATATTAGATTTTCGCTTCTCTTATATTCTATTTTTTCGTTTAAATAAAATGGTGACTTTTTTTTTTTTCAATTCTTTTGTGCTTGTGTCTTTTAGGAGGTTGGCAAGGAGGCAATATGCTGATACCTTTCGTCTCAAACAAATTTCTCGAATAATGAAACTTGAACAGACAGTGCAAGCTCTTCAAGTTAGTGATCGATTTGATTCTTCCACCAAATTATATTCCATATAGTGTGCTTTTGAGATTTGGCATTTGATGCGATTAAGATGACAATCATCTAATGATTCTGAATTTCTTTTGTCTGATGTATATAGGCTAACGTAGAAAGGGACTCTGTGAGGGTGTACCGTTGGAAACGACAACACTATTTGTTCCAAGTCGAAAATTGCAAATTAAAGCAAAAATTTTGTTTCTTTTCTCATGAAATCAAATTCAAAGAAGGTTGTCTCTCTCTCTTTATCTCTCTTTGACGCGCACTCATTAAAGGAGAAATTAAGAATGTAATTGACCGCTAATTGATGTAGCTGAATGTGCGAAACTGAAGAAAGAGAAGGACGAGCTCAAGGAGGTGTACGTGGGTCAGCAAAAATATGAAGAGCTCATGCAGAGCAACATGGCAAATGCAGAACTAATGGAAAGGCGCATGGACCAACTGGGATTTCCGACCAACAACACTATGTAGGCCATGAGATTATGATGCCATGAGTTAAATTAAGCTCTTGTTAAAAGACCCAAAATCCTTAAGTTTTTTAATTTTGGGCATGATCCAGTTTTTAATATGAGTATTATCTATGAGAACTTAGTTAAGACAATTTAGAGCTTAAAATTTCCGTGGCTTATATACATGTTAATTCGAGATGAACCATTTGCTTATGTTTTGTGCGCTTCACAATTCTATAGTATTGTTTATTTTAGCTCCAAGAATGGTTAATATCTAAGATGCCCACGATTGTTAATTTGAGATGAACCATTCGTCGTGGCTGGGCGAGGCTGCCGGCCCTTGTCGGCTGGTAGCCGACCATGGCCGAGGCCGGCGACCGGCCAAAAGAAGAAAAAAAAAAAAAAAAAAGAAAAAAGAAAGAAAAAAAGGAAAAATAAAATAAAAATATTAAAAATTAAAAGAAACAAAAAAAGAACACAAATTTACCAAATGTGTTTCGGTTCTTTTTTTATTCTCGGAACAAGTTTACCAAACGCGTTTTTCTGGTAAAAAATTATTCCCCGGAACAGAAATAGTTTTTTCTATTTCTATTCCCTGGAACACTTTTTGAACAGAAATACAAACAAACGCACCCTAAATGTTCTATATTGTTTCATTTGTCGGGATAACCTTGTGCATCTTGGCGGTAGAGAGTGTGTCTAGCCAATGGAGACGTCGATAAATTTGTACTTCTTGACTCTTCCAAAGTAACATCATTTGCTTGAATCACTGAAAAACATAGGGATCAAAAATAAATTGACCAGGCTATGTTATATTGTTCCAATTTGTTGGATAAGTGCACCAAAAGTCCTAAAAACTTGTCGCGAAAGTACAGTTGAATTTTAATATTTCCAAAAAGGGCAATCAAATCTCAAAATTGATCAAACTAGTGCAGTCAAGTCATTCTATTAACTTTGTCCAATTAGGCTAATGGAAAATGCCGACATTGCTTTTCTTTTGTTATTTTTCTTTCCTACATGGTATTTTGGTCCAAATCCTAATCTTTTACTGCAAATTTTAGTTTGAGATTACACAACAAGAAATCCATTAGTTTTTTTTTTATTTTTAAAAATAAGGGATAAATGCATTGGAAGTTCTAAAATTTGTCAGGAAAGTGCAATTAAGTCCTAAAACTTTCGAAAAGCGCTATCAATAAAAAGCCTCGATTTGATCAATTTGACAAGTTTTATTATCTAATTGCACTTTTTAAAAATTTTAGGACTTGATTACCATTTTGAGTTTTAGAACTTAATTACACTTTTTGAAAGTTTTAGGATTTTCAATGTACTTATCCCAAAAACAATAAAAAGGACACAAACAAGAAAACAATAAAAAAAGGGTTTGCAACCTCACCTAATTAGGTGATGCCATCGTTGGGAAGGCCTGCGGTAGAGGTAAGCATGGTTTGGGTTGTGTTGATCCAGCATTTAACCAAGGATTCGACCCGCGTAGTGTTGGTTCCCAATTTTTAGAAGTGGGGACTGACCTGTTAAGCTTGGGATTGAGGGCTAAACTGACCCTATGGCTAGTCCAATTCTAGGGTTAATTCAAGATCGCCCAATTCTTTTTTTTTGTTTTTGTTTTATTTTTTGTATTCCTTGAAAAAACAAATGTATTCTTGAAAATTACATATTCATCTACAATGCAATATTGAGCAACCAAACTATAAACACCGGTAGAAATCAAATAGAAATCGACAACTACAAAAATCTCCACTTGCCAAAAGCATCAAACCATAAAAGACAAATATTTGAACGCACACACAAAGTTGGTCCAAGTTGGACTGAATTATAAATACGACGAAAAAGGAGCTAGGCATTTAAGTTATATACTAGTTTTGGAAAATAAATTTGTATTTGACCTCTCGACTTTGCATGATCTCATGCGGGAATGAACAAGAAATATGTTTAAAAACCACGATTATCTTGAACTTATGAGATTCAATCCATGGCTCTAATGAAAATAGCTAGCCATAGACGATAAATTTATAATCAACTTTTATGGTATAATTGTGGTATGTTCGGCTCATCAAGGAAGCGAAGTACGTTAAGCGTCAATCAGGTGCCTTAGATAGGTCGAACCACCATATAAGTGAGGGACATCGATCATAATGAAAATCATGTGTTAAGTTCTACTTATCATTCTTATCTCTCTCCTAAAATTTTATTCAAAGTATTCCATGAAATCCTGTATAATTATACCATTTCTAAAAGTTTTTGCTTCATCGTCGTACGACGGCGCCACTATTGTTTACCACTTTAAATTTTCATGATTGTTTGGCCCGCCATACATAAGCCAATTGCTTACAGTGGACAATCACGGCCATTGCTGATTAACCATTCTTTAATCTACTTCTTGATTCTTGATAATCTCTTAGGGTTCATTTGTTTTGTGAAGAATGAAAAAAGAAAAAAGAAAAAGAAAAGACATTCGTAGAAATAATCACTCACATCGCTTACCAAAATAAATGGATGAAAAAAATTTCATCGTCCAAAAAAATATTTAAACATAAATTATTGTCAATAACGAAATATTTTTCATTGACTAATTATGTCAAATGATATAAGCGATTACTTTGAGGAAAATGTTTTCTAAATTATTCATTTTCTAATAGTTAAATGGAGCCTTAGTTTTTGAATTTTCATTTTTCTTTAGTTCGGCTCCCAACATTTATGGTGTGCTTGTTTAGAGGAAGAATTCATGAGAAAGCAAAATACTATTTAGAAAATCATTTTCTAAGGAAAATGGTTAATTTTCCGTTATTTGGCAATATGTGACTGAAAACGTTTTTTGGCGTTTGGATCTTATTTGAAAAATGATTTCATCTCATGCAAAAAAAAAAAAAAATCATTTTTTTAATAGTTTTTATTGTATTTTATTTTCTTTATTTTCTTATTTTTCTCTTTCCTACTTCCTCCAATGCCAATCGTCAGGCCTCGGCGACAGCCATGACAGGCCACCGCACATCATCAAGGGTCAAAGAGATTGAGCGCATTGCGGCGAGGGTAGGGAGGCTTGAGCTCACTCGAGCCGGGCCTTGCCTACCGGCAAAGTTGGAAGGAGCAGAAAAAGGAAAAAGAAAGAAAAGAAAAGAAAAAAAGAAAAAAGTACACAAAAATATTTAAAATTGATTTTTTAAATAAAATATTAAAAAATCACACATGAGTAATTTTGGAAAATGTTTTCACTTTCCTAATTTTATACATGAATTTTTTCCTTGACCAGAAAATATTTTCGATTAACTTATCATTTTTTGGTAAACCAAATAGGTGAAAGTTTGAAAAACTAATTTCGTGAAAATACTTTCCCTCAAACAAATGTGCCCTTATTTTGCATTGAGATTCCGGATTCAGAATTCTTATTTATGACCTGAACGTTTGTGAAGAGTATCATTATGTCACTGTTAGAATATTTCGTCGGCTGCGTAATCATGTTGTGGTCGAACGCAACCTAATTTAAGAAATAATGTCTCGGTTCAACCGAAATAAAGGGAGAGTTAGAGACTAAATTTCAGGAATTTCAAATTTTAGGGACTGAGATAAGATTCATTTTTGAAACTAGATCCTCAAACTTTATAATCACATATTTAACTTTACCTTTCACAATTCTTGATAAATTATCTACTTAACACATGACCTATAAAAGCCATCCAACACTTGAGCTACCTCGAGGGACGCGTTGGCGTCAAAACAATAGCCTTAATTGGCTATTGACATATTTGATATAACATATATTTCTGTAAAAGTTTATATCTTTCCATAATTTGTGAACCAATACCCAAAATATCCTAACACTTAGACTATGCATTGCTTATGTAAAGAAAATTTTACACAAGCAACCTTGTACATAAATGATTTGAGGGTCATTACTACTAATTCTCTCAAAAAATAATTTCTTGTTTGATGAAACGTTTGCACATTCCTCACAGCATTTTATTTCCATTTTCTGCAGACGACAATTGAAGCAAGTAACAAGGATGGTTGATTTACAAGGATCCTTATTTAAGTTCAAACCCAATAAGAGGAAGCCTCCTCACATATATGTATTTCCCAAAAGGACATCTCCTGAAATTCCCTTCTCGGAGCCTTTTAATCCCCATAATGCTTTCTTTATAGATAAATTCAAGGCAAACATGGTAAGTCCAAAAATGGAGTTTTGACAGCTTGCATGCCAATTTTGGCCATGCTGCAGTGACAAAAATGACCAAGAACTAGTGTCGTGATGCGAGGTTACTTTAGGGATTTCTGAAAGAAATGGAAAGTTCAGATTTTTCTGAAAATGAAATCACCATATCAATATATCATGCATTATAGGAAATCGCATAAGAAATGTCCCCCCTATCCAATCACATTGGTGCCATTTAGTATCTGCTATAAATGAGAGGCCGAAATCACTTCAGCTCACTACATTTCTTTCCCTCATTCATTTTTCTTTGTTAGTGCGAGTAAAGAAATGAATCTCAGTATCCCTGACTAACTAGTTTGGCCTTTTCTTTGGCTCTTCTAAGAGAAAGATTTCGAGACTTTCATTACTTTTGTAATAACTTCTTGTTTATTGTTGTAGGGTAATCTTTTTACTGAAGTGATAAATGGAAAGCTTCAACAACTCCAACAACAACAACAAGAGAGCCATTGCTCTAGGGATGCCTCCATTGCCTCCAACAAGCCAGAGAATGGAAGGACAAAGCTCTCACAACCCTAACATTGACCCTGAGAAGTTTAATAGGTGCTTGTAAATGTACAACTCTATAAACACGTTTGAAAATGTTAGACATGGACGACCATGCCCATTTTCTTGACCGAGATATTTCATTTGAAAGTGTTGGTCGGAAAAGAAATGGGAAAAAAAAACCAAAGAAATGGTAAAAGTGGCGGAGTGATATACGATTTTTGGTTCTCTTAACATTTTAATTCCTATGTAATAAAGTGGTGACTTTTTTTCAATTTTCTTTCGTGTTTGTGTCTTTTAGGACATTGGCAAGCAGGCAATATGGTGAAAACTTTCGTGTTAAACAGAATTCTCGAATAATGAAGTCGGAAAGGACACTGCAAGCTCTTGAAGTTAGTGATCGATTTGATTCGTCCACAAACTAGTGTTATCGTGCTCTCGAGATTTGGTATTGGAGGTGATTAAGATGACAATCTTCTAATGGTTCTGAATTTTTCGTGTTTGATTTATATAGGTTGACGTAGAAAGGGCCTCCATGACGATGTACTATTGGAAACGACAACACTATTTATTCCAAGTCGAAAATGACGAATTAAAACAAAAACTTGGTTCCTGTTCTCTTGAAATCGAATCCAAACAAGGTTCTTTCTCTCTCTCTCTCTCTGCGCGCACGCCTATTAAAGGAGAAATTATAATGTAATTTGTAATATATGGGCTTTAAAACAAGAAAAGAAAATAAAAGAAAAGAAAAGAAAGGGTTGAAAAGTCAAAAAGGGAAGCTGAAGGAAAGTGGAAGAAGCTTCGGCTGAGTTTAAAAAGAGAGAAAGAGGGAGAGAAAGAGAAGAGCAGCGGGCAGAAACGGGGGAAAACGCGAAACAGGGGAGGAGAGAAAGAAGAGAAAGGAAAAAGAGAAAAAGGAAAAAATTTTGGCGCGTTTGTGGTCCGGACGCCTCATCAAGCCGACTCAAGGGTGTTTTGCAAGGCCGGTAAGAAATTGAAGCCTTTAATCACTTACTTGAAGCAATCGCCGCAATTAGGGCTCGAAATTCGGATTTCTTGGGTATTTGTGTGGCGAAGCCCGATTTTTGAGTCGTTAAGCTGTATATTTTTTAGAAATGGTACTTTGGGATGTTGTGAAGCTATGGCATCTTACGGATCGTGATTTGAGCTTGTGGTTTGTTCGGAATGGAATTTTGAAGTTGGGGGCGCAATCTGGTACTGTAGCGAACAGTGTCTTCGAGCCTGTTTTTTTGTTGTTTTCGGTACTGTTTTGGGGCGGCTGAGTTAGGGTTGTTGTTGTACGTTAAGAGAGCTTTCTAAAGACTATAAGACGGCTTGAAACGGATTTTTGTGGAGGAAGTTATGGTGCGACAAAGTTGGCGCATGGGCCGCGCCTAGCTGAAAATGATGGGTTTCCATTAAATTGCGAGCTTTTGTGGCGCATAGGTGTCGTTTTATCGACAAATAGGCCTAGTATAGACGAGTCGTTATGCGAATATTCTTTTTACTCGGCCTTTTGATATTGTTTTTCCGTTAATTGTTAGGAATCCGAATGCGTTGGTTCGTGTGAGCGTCGTAGTTGATTTTTTGGCTTTTCCCAGGTGAGTGGCACTATTTCTTCTTTGTATTTTAAACTCATGTTTTGAGAAACATGGTGGATTATATATTCCATGAGTTGATAAAAAGCATATTTTGTTGCATAAAACAGGATCGAGCTATTACTGCCATTTTTGTTGTTTGAATGGAGTTATATTCCGACTTCGATTTGAATGGTTGTTTGAAAAAGGATTTGTGAGATTCTTTGTGAAAGAATCTTGAAAGGTTTTGGAGAATGCTTTGATATTTATATATCAAATTTTGAGTTGTGATATGACTTTCTTTCTGATGTTGGATTACTGGATATTGTGATTGGTGGTTGGTGCTCAATGTCGCTGTGGACCCTGAGGGGTGTGTGGGTATGCGCATACTATTCTAGGATATCCTTGTGGGCCGAGCCACCGGCTAATAATAGGTGGAGACCTTGCCAAGGGGGGAATCTTGGTCGTCTTGTCACGGGCGTTACGCGTGACCATGGTTAGACATTTGAGCATGAAGTGGTCAATGAAGTGGACCATTGATGTGTGATTTGAGTTTGGTCGATGGAATGGACCATCGATGTGATTCGATGAGATTAATCAATGGATTTGACCATTGATATATGTTTTACGGGATTGACTAATGGACTTGACCATTGGTACTTTCGGTATTTGAGTTATGTTTTGGTATTATGATAAAGTGAGTTATGTTTGTGTTTTAAAATGTGCATAGTGATTTCTCGATCCGCTTGGAAGAAATGTGTTACTCACTGAGCCGTGGTAGCTCACTCCTCTCTTCTACTTGTTTTTCAGGTTCTTCAGCGAGTCGCGAATAGGCATGAGCGTTCGTTCGGGGAGGACTTTTGTGGTGGAAATTTTTGGGTATGGCTTGTGCATAGTAATAGGTTTATAAGTTAGTTTTTGTATAAGGTTTATGTTTTGAATTTTGTGGATTATAGATATGCTCTGATATTGTAACCAAGTGCCCCTTTTTGTCAAATATATATATGTGGATGTATATATGTTGATGTCGGGTTAAATTTTGGTTATGTTGAGGCTGCGTCCTTTGGTAAAAGGACAGCCGGTGTCATGCCCATTTTTCTTGTGAATCGGGGTGTGACATAATTGACCGATATTTGATGCAGCTGAATATGTGTTACTGAATAAAAAGAAGGACGAGCTAAAGGAGGTGTATGTGGATCAGCAAAAATATGAAAAGCTCATGAAGAGCAACATGGCAAATGCTGAATTCATGGACATGGACATGGACACCATCCGGGACTGTCGACCTACAACTTTATGTGGGCCACAAGATTAAGATGATTTGGGTTAATTAAGCTCTTAAGAGACCCAGAATTCTTACGTCTTTCCATTTTATGCTTGATCCTGTTCTGATAAGAGTATGGTTGGTCAATTTATGTGAGCTTAATTAAGACAATTTGGAGCTTAAAAAACTCCGTGGCTTATATTACATGTTAATTCAAGATGAACCATTTGCTTAAGTTTTGTGTGCCTCACGATGCTATAGTATTGTTTTTCTTAGCTTGAAGAAAGGTTATTATTTTCTTTGATCGAAAGAAAATTATATTCATTACTCAAAATTATATATAAGTATATAATTTTCATGATAAATCAAATCCAAATAGAGCAAGAATACTAAAAACAAAGCCAAATACAGCACACGAGGAGAATCAAATGAAGCAATAGCAAAGTTAAGTATATACTCGTTCCACAAGAATGGATTTGTCAAACAAAATTGTAGTTGATACAGGATCTCATCTCTTTGTCAATGACGAGCACATGCTAGAAATTCCTTCTCCAATAATTACGACGTTGCCCATTGGCAATGCATGCCTAGATTCGGTTTCCTCTACATTATCATCGTACGGAGACAACCAAAGTAGATTAAACAAATACAGATCTAACATGTGAAGGAGCAAATCTTCATAATTTAATAAGACGCCAAAACTCGTGTGATTATTATTAAAACTAAAGACAAAAAACCTATACACGAACAGAGCAGAGGAGCGTCGAATCCCCAAAAGCATATTTATTGAACTCCTGGATCTAAATTAGGAGGGGATAACACCCAAATCTAGAACCGAATTAGGAGAGTTCAAACTCTCCAATCGAGAACTAGATCGGGAAAAGAAAACTCCCAAATCTAAAATCGGGAGTGAAGAAAAAATAAGAAAAGAACAATAAAATGCAAACAAAGTCAGTAAAATCAAGAGTGGTTAGTATTTAAAAAGACATGATTGGTCAAATGTTCTTCCCTCAAATCCTTTCATTTGTCGGAATAACCAAGTACATATTGGCTGTAGAGAGCATATCTAGCCATTGAAAGAAGTAGAACATACATATATGACACATTAATAAATTAGGTACTTTCCTAACTCTTCCAAAGTAACATCATTTGCTTGAATCAACTGAAAAACACTAGGGTCAAAGATTAAATTGTTCGGGCATTGTTATATTGTTTGAATTTTGTTAGGATAAGTACATCAGAAATCTTAGAACTTGTAGTAAAAGTGTCATCAACTCTTAAAACTTTCAAAAAGTACAATCAAATTTTAAAATTTATCATATTGATGTAGTCAAATCATTCCTCTAACTATATTCAGTTAATGTAAAAGAAATTACTGATGTGCCTTTTTTTATTATTTCCTCTTTCCCATGCGACATTAAAATTCACTGAAGCATTAAAACTACGTTGTTTTGTTCTAAATCCCAACTTTTAACCCCAAATTTTAATTAAAGAAGTCCAAAAGTGCCACCCCCCCCCCGGCGGGGAAAAAAAAAAAAACCAAAGACACAAACCAAGAAACATTAAAGGAGAAGAAGAAGAAGTGGGGCCTACAATTACACTTGGTGAGGCGGCGCCATCGCCAAGAAGGGCTGGTAGAGGTTGCGGGGACCTCGACCATGTCTGCAATCCTCGCCCAGATATTGCCTAGATCTCGGTGAGGGCCTTCTCTCTCTCATCATCACGTGACTATGATTTTATCTCTCTAGTGCAAGTGCTCTCAGACCTACATGGTAAGATCTTCCTAAGGCGCGAGAATCTCTGAATCGGCCTTGTCGTTCGTGCGACTGTGTCTCGGTAGTTATTATGGTTCTGTGGGGGCGCAAGTGTTTTGCTGTGCTCTAGGGTTCCAATCTCTCACTGCTTCTTTTGAGAGGGTAGCCATAGCTGGGGCCTCAGCCTTAGCGACTGTCCCATCTTAAACAATCCATCCACAAACAACAACGATTCCTCCTCCAAGCTCTTTGATTCTTTACTCGTTCCTTCCTCCAAGGAAAAGAAGA
The DNA here is from genome assembly GCA_016097605.1 of Eucalyptus guilfoylei. Taxonomy (NCBI): domain Eukaryota; kingdom Viridiplantae; phylum Streptophyta; class Magnoliopsida; order Myrtales; family Myrtaceae; genus Eucalyptus; species Eucalyptus guilfoylei. The sequence continues at coordinate 25,387,690 of CM027869.1, forward strand.
GACTTAATGCCTGCCCCCGCTTGGTGTGTGAATGCCGCCGTCGCGCCTCCTGGCTACGCTCTCACTGTGGACGGCTCTCTTCATTCAATGGCAAGCCCCGGTGCTCCTTTACGGCAACAATGGGGCGGCAAGTGAGGTTGGAGGCCCTGTTTTTTCTGTCCTTTTGAGAAAACTTTTGGACGTTTGTTAACCGAATTTAATTAAATTTTAATCTAAATAATTAGGATTTGAATCAAAACTACATCGTTTTAATGCTTTAGTTGACAGCACATAGGAAAGAGAAGATAATAATAATAAAAAAAACCACGTTAGCATTTTTCGTTTGTTTGATTGTACAGAGTTAATGGAAGGATTCAATTGTACCAATTTAACACGTTTTAAAACTTGATTACATCTTTTAAGCCTGTGGTTGTGAGTAGTGCCATAAGGCGTGCTAACTCAGCAATGGACCTCTTACCCACCCTCACTCACCCTAGGCGTAGGAGGCTACTGCACCTACCTACCCAGCGATAGCTAGAACTGTAGCTCTGACGTGGTGTCTACTTTCATCACCATGAAGCCTCCTAATTTCTTGTTTATCTTTGTCTTCCTGATAGAGAGGGAATACAGGGATGACGTTGCAGGGTCTCCCACCTCAAGGCAGATCTCCCGCTTGTTTCTTCCCCCTTGAGCTTTTGAAGGACTTGCTCAGGTCCAAGTCTTACGGGAGGTTATCCCAGCCTTTATCTTTATCGAGGCAAGGGAGCGGCCTCTACCCTCCTTAGTTTTACGCCGGGAGAGAACCCCCGATGTAGTGGCCGGCGCCTACTAGCTGACTACTCCCCACCAAAGGGAGCAGCCCCATCCTTTAGGAACAGGAGCTTCGAGGTCACCCTCCTCGGGAGGGTTCTCCCTTCTTTCTCCTGTAGGCCTTTTAAGAAATTGCCTATTCTTGATAAGGTTTAGGACTTTTGATGCATATATCCCTACTAGCGACCAACCATGGATGAGGATTTTGTCCATAATCCAACATTTTTGTTAGGTGATTGATTCGTTTAAATATGAAAAATTGAAGAATTAAGAAAAAAAATTGATAACAATTATGCTCCATCACTTTGCAGAAAATAATTTTTACAAAAATGTTATTTGGATTTTCTCACGGAAAATGAACTGGTTGGGAAAGACATTATCCATTAACAGAAAGAAAAAAAGAAAATGAAAAAAGAAGGTGTCCTAAAATAGGGGGAAAATGTTTTATGAATTTCAAACAACAGAAAACATTTACCTCACTTACTCCCTCTTATCTCACACCCCTACTAACCCCCATTTTTTTTTTTTGGTCTTTTTTAAAATTTTGAATTTTTTTTTTCTCTTTCTCATTTTTTCCTCTCTTTCCTTTTGTTTTCCTTCTTTCTCGACTGGTCGCTGGTCACAACGACGATCGGCGACCAACCACAGGCGAGCGTTGAGCTCGCTAGCGTCAAGCGAGCTTAGGCTCGTCGATCTGTTGAGACCCAAGGGCAGCAACTGTGAGCCTCACCATAGGCTCAAGCTCGCCTTTGGCTAGGCATCAACCGTCACCGTGGCTGGCAACCTAGCAAAGAAGGAGAAGAAGGAAAAGAAAAAATGAAAGTAAAAAAAAAAAAAGTAGAAAAAAAAAACAATTAAAATTCGATTTTAAAAATAAAAAGAAAATAAAAATTTTATTAAAAGGAGTGAAAGAGGAAAATCAAATTGAATTTTCCATACCAATCGATGGAAAATATTTTTTAGTTCATTTTTAAGTTTTAGCCGAACACTAGAAAATATTATTATCTTTTTGGAAAATAGCTTCCTGGAAAACATTTTCTAAAAACACCACATTTTTTCACGAAACAAATGGAGTCTTAGTCGTTCCTCCTGTTCAATGGCTTTAATCGAACACGGGTGGACCACCATACTTATTTAGAATAATAGGCAAAAACCGCATATCCAAATGAAGTACAACCTATACTGTTGGAAACAATTTCTATTTGGGTATCAAATACCCAACTAAACAATTAATATTAACAATTGGGCGATGTACAATGGTGTTGACACCTGAATTTTCATCAATAGGCTCAATAAAGTTAAAACTCGGGGACTTAGGGATCTTGATCTTGGCATGGCCAGTTTCTTGACAAAAAAAAAAAGTCTTTTAAATGTCTTTTAAGTTTCATTAAAGTTCCATTTGTGTATAGAAACCAAGAGCTCTCATTTCATTTCATTTAGGTGTCATCTTCTAACAAAATCAAAGGTTGACTTTTTGGTCAAATCTAAAAGCTCAACTTTGAGTCAAATCTCCATAAAAAGATATTGATTCTATCTTTACATTCAAAGTTAAGTTTTAAATTTCTGGTCTTTGATAAAAACGATCAAGAGTTGACTTTTTGATCAAACCGAAAACTTTGATTCTTGATTGTAAAATTTTCATAATTCATTGATTTGATTACTTTTTTAAAACGTTTGATCGAACTATCACAATTCAAATTTCAACTCACCAGTCAACGTTCAAACATGAGTTTAGGATCATGGTTAACCATTTACAATAAGATCAACATCACATTTAGGATCCATTCAGCGAAATAAACTCAATTTCAATATCAATTTGAGCACAATTAGGATAATTTGAGAAAGTGAGCATAAAATTAATGAGCTGGAATCAACAGGATCAGGTCAGGTCAACCCTGTTAGGCTCGACACGCCGAAGCCCAATTCGGCCCTTTGGGCGGAACAAATGAATTGGCCGAGCCCATACAGTAATTTAGAGAGATATTAGACAATTGAGAGGCCTCGGGTCAATCCAATTTGACCAAAATTGACCCCAGCCAACCCAATAGTTAACAAATTCCAGCCAATGGGCAGCCTACTCTCTTCATATTTATCAAATTGTCGTTTCCTCAGAATTATCAAAATCTAATTCCATATCATCGATTTTGAGAACCCTAATCATGATCGTCTAATTTTCATTTAATCCTAGTCATAGCGAGTGCCATGTAACCCATCTATGTGTATAAACAAGAGCCAATAGTATCAGTGCTTGCTCATTAATCAAAGAACTATAGCCATTAAATCATGTGATGAGTTGTAAGCTTAAGATTAAATCAATTCAAAAAGTTCCCTCCCTTTCTTAGCATGGTCGGCCTCTCTCTTATAAAACACAATTCATTTAGCAAAATTGAAAAAGAAAAAAATGCGACTCTCTTAAAAGTTCTTTCTCATCGCCGACGTCCCTCTCTCCCGCTAAGTTTCCTCCCTCCACCAGCAAATTTTCAGTGTCCTTCCATCACGCTTGACTTGTGACTAGCTAGCTTGGCCTCTCCTCAAGCTATTCGTGCTGGACCTCTATCATTGCTGTAGCTAGATTCGCTCAATTTGTCAGATTTCGATGATTGTTTGCTGATTCTTACTTCAAAATAGGTCTGCTACACTTTTGTGATGATCATTTCAAAGGATCATCCAAAGATCCATCATTCAATCATAGTCTAAAATTGAAGTTCCAACTTCAATATGTGATTGAATTTCTAGGATGTAATCAAATCAAATGATAGTAGTTGCTAATATAGGTTTTAGTTTTGAAATTGAATGTCAATTGCTTGTTTAAGTAAGTTTAGTGTTTAAATTTCATGTTGACCGAAGTCTTGTTAGATGGAATTTGATGTTGTCTTAGTTGATTGATGATTAATTCAAGTTAGATCATGTATCTCTAAGTGATTCTAGTTTGATGATTCTTAAGAATCATGTCTAGTCTTAGTTAATTGAACTAGAATATAATCAATTCGTTGATACCCTCATGTTAGCCAAAGCTTCTAAAATTGTTTTCAATGATGATTTGAGTGTTAATTGGCTTTAGATGGTTGAGTATTACTTGAATACTGATTTAGTAGCAAGTTGAATTGATTTTCATGGTTGACTCTTAGGATTTGTTGATCTCCCCAGACAAAAGGCATTGGATTTCTACTGCATACTCTTAATAATATTATCCCATATCGCTTAATAATGTTTATTGCTCTTTATATTCATACGATATCTTTCTATCTATCAGTTTATGGTTTTGGATTGATATTTCTAATAATTCTCAAATGAGATTAATTTGTGAAGTTTGATAATCAAATATATGGACTCTAATGTGACGGAGCCTAATCAAAGTAAGACAAGATTTACATTCCCTTCACCTTCCCCATAATGTAGCCTAATAGAGAATAGGATATTACCTTGTCAACAAAGTCAAGCTTTCGACCAATAAAATAAAAAAAAAGTCAAGCTGAGTCGCAGTAGGCAGTCCAATCAACTACCGAAACTCTTCTGACCGTCCGCTAAAACAAGAGCCAGTGGAAATGCTTCAAGCGTGCTTTGGCCACTTCAATCTCCATAGTCACAAAACAGAGTTGAACAGCGGCTTCTCGGGAGTGACCGTATGTCAATGGCTACATCGCCTTGGGAGCCATGACGAGCCAGAAACACTGAAGAAAGTCTATTGAAATTCAGGAAAAGCCACGCTCAATGAAGACTTAAAACTCTGAGGCTATTGTTGAGGATCTGCTCAAGCCCCAGTTCGAGGCTCAAGCACGAGAACATCATGATTGAAGAGCACGAATGTGGCAAGAAATTGGAATATCGATTCCGCGAACCTTAAAGATGAGCGATGAAATTGAGATTGAGAGCTGATTCGCCAGAGATTTTGAGAAAGTTGGTGGAAGATAGAAGTGAGAGAGCTAGAATCTTAAAACCTCCTGTGTTTGGGAGCGTTCCCCCTTTTTCAGTGAATGGAGTTCTCAGGCGTAAACCGTGGCGCTCACCCAAAACTGATGCTGCTAGAAATCAATTTCCAGAAGCAATCGGTGTGTGTCACGACGCAGATTTATCATGAGCGGATATTGCTTCGCTTCGCACGCGTGCTCCTTTCTCGCTCTAATTGCTTCCCTCATTTTCCTTCTTCCATCTCTACTCGCGCATTCCTCGTTTGCCACCGTAGACGAAGAAAGAGAGGGAAAGAGAACGCTATGGGCTAAGCTCATGTAGATGGGCTGAGCTTGTTCAATGGGCTGATGTAATGGATCCGCGTTGGTCCTTTGTTTGTTAATTTTTGTCTATTTATGTAATGTCTATTTCCTTGTTCTTTTCTCTTTTCTAGTTTTCACTTTCTATTTTTTTTTTTAAAAGAATGCTAAATTCATTAAGTAAAATTCAGGTGTCAACACTCAGATAATTATGGCAATGGTCAGTCTCGTTGGGCTGCGGCTTGTCAAGGGCGAGTGTTGGCGAGAGTAACCCTTGCTCAAGCGAGGCTAGCCCTCATAGGCAGTGGCCTGTGCTAGCCACCAGCAAAAAGAGAAGAGGAAGAAAAAGGAAGAAAAAAAGAAAGGAGAAAAAAATTTAACAATTAAAATACTTTTTTTTAAATCATCATTAATGCTAACCATAACACGTAGGACAGTCAATGTCCAACCTTAACAATTTCCAATTTAAATTGGTCGGATGGATCAAATTGACAAAACGAAAAAAAAAAAAAAAGTTAATGGCTAAATTGATCCAATTAAAAAGGTTTAGTTTGAATTGGAACTAATATAATAGGTTTATGATTTTTTGTACTTTTCTCATTATCACTCTCGTCCATACTTCAATCTCCATTTGGCCTACTTTTTAACATCAAACAAAATTTGAACAATATGATTAGGTCAGGATATATTAATTTGAGATCAATGCATTATAATCCTAAAACATGCTATGAAAGTACAATTGAATCATAAAATTTCAAAAAGTGCAATCGAGTTCCAAAACGGTTATGAAGTGCAATTAAGTCTTAAAATTTTCAAAAAGCACAATCAATTCCTAAAACTTGTAAATTTTTTCCCATTAAGTCCTTCCATTTGATTGCACTTTCGTGACAAGTTGTTGGACTTGATAATACTTTTTGAAAGTATTAGGATTCAATTGCACTTTCGTAATAAGTTTTGAAACCTTATTGTGGATTCAAATGCACTTCCATGATAAGTTTCAAGACTCAATTACACTTCTGTGACAAATTTTAGGTATTTTACTGTACCTATCCCTACTAATTTTGACTCATGTTCTTTTGGTGGATTCAAGCAAATGATTTTTTAGGAAGAGTCGAGTAGAGTCCAAATTACTCAATATGTAGTATACTCATCTTCTACTTCTTGGATTGGATCTAAAGACTCTATACAGTCAATATGTGCGAGGTTATTCCAGCAAATAATATAATTTGAATGAAGTACATTGACCAAGCAAAGCACACAAAACTTGGGGAATTGTTTCATCTCAATAGAAGTATAAATAAGCCAATGAGTTTTGAAGCTCCAAATTATCCTAATTGAGCTCACATAGGTAGAGCAATCACACATACTAAAAACTAGATGGAGCATAAAATGTATAGACATGAGGATTTGGCTCTTTAAACAAGAGCTTAAATAACTCAAAGCATCTCAATCTCATAGCCTACACAACGTTATCGGTAGGACATTCCAGTTGGCTCATGTCCATAAATTGAGAATTTGCCATGTTGCACTTCATGAGCTCTTCATACTTCTGCTGTTGTTCCACATACACTTCCTTTAGCTCGTGCTTCTCTTTCTTCAATTCCACATATTCAGCTGCATCAAACATCGGTCAATCACATTTTTAATTTATCCTTTAATACGTGAACACGCAAAGGGAGAGAGAACCTTCTTTGAATTCGATTTCAAGAGAACATAAATCAAGTTTTCGCTTTAATTCGCCATTTTCAACCGATAACAAATCGCTATGCCTTTTCAAATAGTCGATATGTGCGGATTTCCTTTCTACGTCACCCTATATACATCAAACAAGAAAAATTTAGAGCTGTTAGATGCTTGTCATCTCAGGCACCTCAAATGCCAAATCTCAAAAGCGCACTAAATGGAATATAAATTGGAGCAAGAATCAAATCGATCGCTAACTTCAAGACATTGCTTTGTCTGTTCTAGTTCTATTATCCGATAAATTTGTTTGAGAAGATGGGTTTTAGCATGTCGCCTGTTTGCCAACTTCCTGAAAGACACAAACACAAAAGAAAATTGAGAAAAAAAATTCACGACTTTAGATGCATAAAAATTAAAATCTAAGAGAAGGGAAAGTTTTGATACTTCTCCACCATTTCTACCATTTTTGGTTTGTTTTTTGCCCCATTTTTCACCAACACTTTTAAATGATATGTCTAGGTAAAGATATGGGCATGGTCGTCCATTTAAGCACCTCTTAAGCTTTTGAGGGTCTATGTTACGCTTTTGAGAGCCTTGTCCAGTCATTCTCTCGTTTATTGGAGGCAATGGAGGCATTCCCGGAGTGATAGTTCTCTCGTCGTTGTTGTTGGAGCTCTCCATTTATCACTTCGATATATATATATAAAGTTCGCCCTACAACACATAAAAAAAAGTTAGAACAAGATCATTAAGGTCTCAAAATCATTCTCTAAAAAGAGCAAACCAGTTAGCCGAAGACACTGAGATTTGTTATTATTATTATTTTTTTGGTAACCAAGGACAACTGAGATTTGTTATTTACTTGCACTAAATCAGAAAAATGAATGAGAGAAACATACGAGCAATGAGCTTCTAAAGCGAGTTCGGTCTCTCATTTATAGGAGAGATTAATGGGTTTTAAGCTCGCTACCACTGGTGTGATTGGACAATGGGGACCATCCCTCGTGCTTATTCCAATACCTGCATAATATATTTTGAAGATTTAGTTTCATTTTAAGGAAAAATGCTAAACCTTCTCGAAATCCCTAAATTAACCTTGCACGACGACATGAATTTCTGGTCATTTTTGTCTTTATAGCATGGCCAAAATTGGCATGCATGCTGTCAAATTTTAAACAGTGACAGGCATTATTAATGCGAATGATAAGGGCGAGCCAAGAAGGGAAATTTAGGAGGTGTCATTTTGGGAAATACCTATTCTCTTTTTTGGTATGAACTTCAATTAGGTTCCTTAAATGCGCCATGCTACTTACATCTATTGTCCTCGGCACAAAATGGAAAAAGAAAATGTACTTCGATAATTAACATATGATACCGTCCCCGAGGGGGGGTGGTGGTGTTGGAGTCCTTCACTAAGGGTGCGTTTGTTTCACGGAAAACTCAATGATAAAAGAAAATACTTTCCCTAGAAAGCATTTTCCAAAAATACGATTTGTTTTCCTTTGTTTGGTGATGTATAATTGAAAATGTTTTCTACCGTTTGAATCCCATTAAAAAATAATTTCACACTTCATCACAGGAAAAAAATGAATTTTTAATTTAAAAAACTTCAAATTTTTAATATTGTTGTTTTTTATTTACTTTTATTTTCTATTTTTTATTTTCTTTCTTTTTTTATTTCCTTTTTTATTTTTATTTTTCTCTTTTTCCTTCTTCTTGTCCTTCACTCCTCAGCTTCCTCACGCCATCCCTTATGCTTCCTCTAGCAGTTCATTCCCGGCTAGCTTACAAGGGGTGAGCTCCAGCTGTCGGCAGAGGCGGCGAGCTTGCCAGCTGGTCACTAGAGGCTGTGAGCTTGCCCAATCTGGCGAGGCTTGAGCCTCATCGCTGGAGGCCATGAGCTCACCCGATTTAGCGAGGCTTGAGGCTCATCGGCCTCGGGCAAGTTCAAGCCTTATTGTCGAAGGCCATGAGATTGCTCGATCTAGTGAGACCAAAGCTCACTGGCCATCCTTGTGGCTGGTGACAGGTGAAGAAGAAGCAAAAAGAAAAAGGAAGAAAAAGAAAAAGAAAAAGAAGCAAATTCGAATTTTTTTATTTTTATTTTTAAAATGTTTTCCAAATTTTAATTTTTTTAAAAAATAAAAAATTCAAATTCAATTTTTTAAAAAAATTATTTTTATAAGAATAATTGTTTGTAAACCAAGCATCAAATCTAAGCTTTGGTAGATTCGGAAAATGTTTTCCGATCTTTTCAAATGGGAAATCATTTTCTTGAATTTAAGTTTTGCTAGGAAAACGTTTTCCGTTGACTAGGAAAACGTTTTCCATTGACTCATTTTCCTGAGCAACTCAAACACCGGAAAATGAAGAAAATGTTTTCCCCGAAAATGTATTCCGCGAAACAAACGCACCCTAAGAATATGCTTTACTATGTGAATTTTTTTAATCAAACTATTGAGATAGACGCAAAATTACTTATACTTAATACTTAGCTGCGCATTTTCCGTTAAGTAGATAATATTCTAACAGTGAAAAAAAAAATGAGCAAGTAATACCTAAAAGCTTTCGGGATGCAGTTGCTCGTTGGTGTTACACTGATTAAACCAAATTGTGTCAAGGTCAATCAACAATAACCCGATGATGTTGCATAGCCGACCAAAGTAATAGTTACTTTCCTGATTTTGTTTTCCACCATTAGATCAAGTACCTACTTAATGCAAAATGCATTCATAAACATCGACTTGCAGCTATCTAAAATAGTTTTTTTTTTTTTGGTCGAAGAGATAATTCATTTTATATAGTTGGAATATGACATCTAGAGTTTGCAGAATTACAACCAAAACTAACATGACATCCACATGCAATAGCGTCAGCCGCTACAAGGTCTTGCAGAGTAGAAGGAGTGAAGATGTTCCAATTGTGGGCTAGGTCAGCTCGGCCATGGGCTTTTGCGGCTCAGTCAGCAGCTTTGTTGGCCTCCCTTTTGCAGAATCGTAATTGGACGGTAGGGTAAATAGGTAGTAGCGATTCCAGCTCTTCGAAGAGCGCCCTTTCTTCCCATGGCGGCGGCTTTCGCTGTCGAATCGTGTTGATCAAGATCTCACAATCAGATTCAATCACAATATTTTCCAAATGAAGATCCAAATGCCGCAGGTGATGCAAAGTGACGGTGAGGGCCTGCACTTCTGCTTGGAACGCTGTAGCTGCAGGAAAGCTTTTGGTATATACATCTGTGAGGGTTCCATAATGATTTCTGGTAATGCACGCCATTGTGCCTTCTCGATTACTTGGATGATAAGATCCGTCGATGTTGCATTTCAGCTGTCCGCGCTCTGGTGGTCTCCATAGGTGTCCTGTTTCGCCAACCCCAACCTGTAGTCGTTTCTGGCTTTGAGCAGGAGTGTTCTGTATTGTTAATTGTGCCATGGCATCTGCAATGGCTCTATCCGGATCAGGAGGCTTGCGGCGAAAGATCCAATTGTTGTGCATACACCAGATCTGCCACAATACCTGCGCAATCATTTCCAGTCGAGGTAAGTTCTGCGCATTTGTTGCCCGTTCGGTGAACCAGTCATCGAAACGATGTATTGTGTATGGTGAAACTGATATGTTGAGCTGAGGATGACTCCATATTCTGTTTGTCCATGAGCAGAAGAAGAAAATGTGTTCGATGGTTTCCGGGGACTGTTGGTTGCATAGATGGCAGAGGGGGTCATTGGTTATATGACGTCGGAATAAATTAGCTCTAGTGGCTAGAGCGTTATAGCTAGCTGTCCATAAAAAGGTACGTATCTTTGGTGCCGTATGCATAGTCTAGATCTTGCGCCATAGAAATTTGGATGGTTGGTGTGATGTTGAGGTCCCTTGATCGCTTGCTTTGCATGAGGTATTGACAAGGGTGCGATAACTGCTTTTTACTGTGTGATTCCCATCTTTGGTTGTAGTCCATACTAACTGATCAGTAGCATAGGAAGATCTGATAGGGATTTTAGTGATTTCGGCTATTATCGTATCATCAAAAAGTTGTTGAAGGAGAGGGATCTTCCAGTTCTGCTGGTCATGATCAATGAGCTTAGCCACTGTAGTTGGCTCCTCTCTTGCGGCTGGGCCCGCTATCGTCCCTATAGACAGCCATCTATCTTCTCGAATCTTGATGTGCCTACCATCTCCGATCGACCATTGTCTATTAGGTAGAATGGTCTCTCTGGCAAGAAGAAGGCTCTGCCAACCCCAAGAAGGCGTTGAGCCCGTTTCCGCTAAGTCAAATTTCTTGTTTGGAAAATACAGCCCCTTGAAAAGCCTACTACACAATGAATTAGGAGCTTTAATTATCCGCCAAGCCTGCTTACCTAGCATCGCTTTATTAAAAGCCATTAAGTCTCGAAAGCCGAGTCCTCCATCTGCCTTGCTTTTTTTAAGCACTTCCCATTTCTTCCAATGCACCCCGACCCTGCTAGTGTCATTGGTCCACCAGAATCTGGAAACTTTCTGTTCAATGAGCTTGCAAAGAGCGGAGGGAATCTTAAATATGGACATCGCATATTGGGGAATTGCCTGAATTACCGACTTGATTAGGATTTCTTTCCCGCCTTTGGACAGCAATCGCTCTTTCCAACCCTGAAGTTTCGCATTTATTACTTGTATCTACATGCGGAAAACACCAGCAATCCCGTAAGTTGTTTATTTTTGAAGCTTTTTGGAACCAGCACCCAGAATGCCAAGAAATTATCAGTGCTACATGGAATTCATCTCAGGTACGAAAGTCTAGCCTAGTACATAAACTCAGAAAGGTTTCCTTTGCCTTACAAAATTGGAGCCGTTTGCATTTTCAAAACAGTCATCTGAGAGTGCAAGCCTTACAATACCAGCTTCAGGGAATAATCAATCGCCCCTACAATACCAGCAGTGCAAAAGAAGACGTTAACAACATTCGGGAGGAGATACGACACCTTTGGCATCAAGAAGAACAGTATTGGGCTATGAGATCGAGGATTAATTGGCTGAGCTGGGGAGACAAGAATACCAAATTCTTCCACGCAACGACTATTCAACGCCGGCAAAGAAACAAAATATGTATGTTACAAGGTGAGGATCACACCTAGGTGCGGGACGACAAGGCGCTAAAGGAACTCACATTGCAATATTTCACCAAAATGTACACCACCGTCGATCCACGTCACTACGGTCCCATTCTGGAACACTGTACTCCGATTGTTTCTGCAACAATGAATGAGCATCTAATGAAACCAGTTACTGAAGAAGAGGTGAAACAAGCTACTTTTGAGCTGGGGAAAACAAAGGCGCCAGGTCCGGACAGCATGGGTGGCCTTTTTTATCAATCCCACTGGGATATCATTAAGAAGGACTTGATCAAATTAGTGCGGGACTTTTTTTGTTCTGGTTTGCTGCCTACCGACCTCAACAGAACGATAATAGTTCTAATTCCCAAGCTCAACCACCCTGAATATCTAGATCATTTTCGACCAATCAGCCTTTGTAATTATGCATATAAGGTTATCTCAAAGGTTATGGCTAATTGACTCAAACCCTAGCTTAGTGAAATTGTGTCGGAAGAGCAAGCTGCTTTTGTTAGTGGACGACAAATATAGGACAATGTTCTAATTGTCCAGGAGACTCTACATCAGTTTCGTACAAGAGAGCAGAAGAGGAACTTCAATGTCCTACTCAAGACGGACATGCAAAAAGCATACGATAAAGTCGAATGGGATTTCCTAAGGGATTATTTATTGCGGCTGGGATTTCAAGCAAGTTGGGTTCAGTTACTGATGCAATGCATCACCACATCATCTTTAAGTGTGCGGTTTAATGGCGACCAATTACCCTACTTTAGGCCATCTAGAGGTCTCCGTCAGGGCGACCCTCTCTCGCCGTATATCTTCATTTTACTGGCGAATCTTCTTTCAACCCTAATCCACCGTGCAGTTCAGATTGGTCATCTCAAGGGTCTACGGCTAACAAGGTCATGTCCGATCCTTTCACATCTTTTCTTCGCCGATGACTAAGTTTTTTTCCTTAAAGGTACTATGGTTGAATGTCAAAATCTTGCTAGTATCCTGAACCAATATTGTGTGGCAACGGGACAGACTATTAATTGAAACAAGTCTGGTTTATTTTTTAGTAAAAACTGTCCGTTGAGTGTTCAGGACAACTTAGCAGGTGTGCTTCGAATGCCGGTCTTACAGAAGTATGGGAAATATCTTGGTATTCCTTTAGAGTGGGGTCGCTCAAAAAAAGAGATGTTTGGCTGGCTGTTTCCGATCCCATGGCCGGCAAAGCGTACACCTCTGCTTCCGGATATTGAAGACGCTAGTCAATCGTACACAGAACACGGTCCAAGCGTTCCTTTACTAGTTCATCGCCGGCTCTATTATTCATCCAGGTGAAGGAGCAGCCCTTGCTGTCCAATTCCATGAAAGCGCAATCATTAACAAAATTGCGAAAGGAGTTGAGAAAATCGATCAGGCGGACGCCCACCAAGCTTTTCCCACGGATAAAGGATCTCATTAAAGTCCCCGGCACAAATCCAAGGTAAGATATTTACATAGCTGATCCTTCGAGGTTCATCCCATAGTTGCTGTCTATTATGATATAATGACGGAGCGTGAAGACAGGTTATTCGCTGACTCCGATCATCCAGTGAATCATGACAGATCATATCAATATAGTACTCAGAGCATAGTTCAAACTCCATGGATAGATTATCATGCCATAAAACTGCAAAACCCCCCGCAAGACCTGCTGGGTTATGTACAAAAGAGTTATCAAAATGTAAACGTCTCTGCAACTTCTGAATCACATATTCCTGATTTTTAGTTTCCATTAAGAACAGTAAGTCGGGCTTTTCTTTGGCCGTCAAGGCCTTTAAAGCTTGAACTGTCAGGGGATTGCCCAAACCCTGACAGTTCCAACATATTAACTTCATTTGTGCTTTGGTGGCTGTTTAGGGCCAGCCACCGACGCCCATTGATTCGCTTCAGTTGCATCTAGATTTGGTGTATCTAGCAAATGAGTGTCATCAAACTCAGTAAAAGGCAAGTGCGACATATCATAAGGACTATACCTTTTCTGTTTTTTAGCGTTTCCTACCTTAGTGCTGGCTCTGGTAGTCTTATGCTTTTTTGTATTGTGCATTTCTTTAGACAGATTGATGATTCCCTTCTACTTCTCAGCTGGGGAGATTAAAGCTGTTGTGAGAGGTTTAGTCAGTTGCTGCGTAGTCTGTGGAAGTGGCGGCTGAGGTGCAACCTGGTCATGTTGAGGTTGATTTGCTGAACCGGGCGTTATTACTTCAGTGGCACTGTGTGGGTTAGGCAGCAATGGAACAGTTGGCAGCAGAGCAGGAGGTGTCTCAGGTACTGTTTCTTCACAAAATGTGTAGGTTAGGCAGCAATGGAACAGTTGGCAGCAGAGCAGGAGGTGTCTCAGGTACTGTTTCTTCATTTTGTGAGTCACTTTCAGTTGTTTGGTAGAACGCTTGCCAATAAGGACTATGTTCGCGAACCTCAGCTTTCAACCATTGTCCGTATGCCATTTTATCGTGCCCATCTATTTTGGCTTCTTCATACGGATAGTCTGGACAATATGAGGCGTAATGGCCTATTTTCCCGCAGGAATAGCAAAAATGGGACAACCTTTCATATTTGAAATCTAGCCACATTGTACGCCCATCAATGCGTATTAGCTTGCCAGATTGTAGTGGTTCATTCAAGTTTATTTCAACTCTTGCCCTTGCTGCTTTTGAGATCGAATGCTCAAGAAGGTCAGCCTTTATCTCTATTACTTCGCCGACTTGCTTCAGTGCTGTTCTAATCACCTGCTCTGTATTCCACTCTAGCGGCAGCCCAAAGATTTGTACCCAGAACGCACATCGACTAAAATCATAACAATGTAGGGGTGTGTTAGGAATCCATGGTTTAAAGATAACCAGTTGGCTTGCAAAGATCCATGGTCCTCCCGCCATGACTCTCTGTTTGTCAGTGGCGAACTTAAATTTTGCTATATACAGGTCAGCCTCTCGTTGAGATAGCTCGACATGGTCCACTCGCCAAATACGCCTTAATGTACTCTGTAGGGCTTGTAAGTTAATACTAGATTTGGAGAGGACTTTACCTACTAATAACAATTGGCATTCCTCTAGTATTTCTGATGGGGGTGGTGCGTTCCATACCTCGATTTCCTGGGCAGAACATAGCCGCCCCAACCTTTTACATAAAGCTGCCATTCTGGAAGATTCATCACAGTTTTGTGAAGCCATCGGGACAGGGGCCAGAAGCGGAAAAATTGACACAGGGAAGATGAAATATGAAGACAGCAGTACAAATTCAGAACAGAATCACAACAGAAAAGCCTATGAAGTCCCCACCTGAGTGAGAAAGTGATTCGGCACAATCAACTTTAAGAGAGGGTCGGCATTCCATTTTCCTCATCGGTGCACAGAAGATACCTTAGAGACTATCACAGATGGACTTGCAAAAAAGAAGCATGCAAGCTCTCAATTTGCAAGGGCAAGAGTTCAGGGGACGAAATTGGGTACCAATCGAAAGGCCACCTCCACGCAGGAGAAGCGGCGACCCATAAACTCCATCAACGAAATCATCATCTTGTAATATCGGAGGATGAGCAGAAAAGAAAGGTTTGGGTTGTGACGGTTAGGGTTGCGTACAGGAAACTACCATCAAAGGGTAGGCGAAATCTCTGCATGTCGAGAGAGAAAAGCTCTGCATTTCGAGAGTCCATTATGATTAGCAAACTTAGCATAGAAAACATCTTATTGGAGAATGGATGAACGATTTCCCATACAAGGGCATTGACTGATTGTAAGTCCACCAACAATGCATGAGTCCTCCCCCCTCTCCGACGTTAGTTACTGAAATACATGTTGTTACCACTTCTCGCATATGACAATTGAAGCAAGTTACAAGGATGGCCCCGTTTTAATGATCCTAATTAAAGTTCAAACCAAAAACAAGGAAATTTCGTCATGAGTATTTCCCAAAATGACATTTCCTTTCTTGGCTCGGCCTTCTAATCCCCATTAATTTCTCTTTTATATATTTTTAAGGCAAATGTGGTCGCTCAAAGAATTTGAATTTTGACGGCATGCATGCCGATTTTGGCCAAGCTTTAATGACAAAAATGACTAATAATTTTACTGCAGGTTAATTCAGGAATTATTACAAGGATTATTAGCCTTTTTCCTGAAATTGAAACTATATGGCCTACAGTCGAACCATACTAGCGCAAGTTAGCTTAAGACCTATAAGTCTCTCCTATAAATGAATGGCCGAAATCATTTCAGAAACTCACTAATTTTACCTTTTTCTCCTTCCTTTTTTTTTTTTTTTGAATTAGAGCGAGTAAAGAAACTAATTCCAATATCCTGGACCAACTAGTTTGTTCTTTTCTTTTGCTCTTTCCAGAAGATGATTTTGGGACTTTAATGATCTTGCTCTTACTGTTCACTTTTTATAGGCAGTTTCTTACTGGAGGTGGAGTGATAAATGGAGAGCTCCAACAACGACAAGAAGAGAACCATTGCTCTTTAAGATGCCTCCATTGACTCCAACAGGCGACAGAATGCGTGGACAAAGCTCCCAAAACTAACATGATAGACTCTCAAGAGCTTAAGAGATGCTTATAAAGCTATAACCCTTTTTAAGGGTGCGTTTGGCACCAGCTTTGCCACTTTGGGTGTCCAAAGCCCATTTGCTCAAATATTGGGTGTTTGGGAACATTTTTGAAACCTACCTTGAAGGAATGCTAACCTTCCAAAGGCTGAAAGCCTAAGGCAGGTCCTAGGTTGCCTTCGGCTTTTAGCATTTTCGGAAGGCCCGATGCATTGTTCATCTTCCTTTTCATCAGATTCTCATATGTCGGTCGGCGAGGTTGCGATGGGTTGGCGATGGGCTGGAGAGAGGCCGGCATGGTTGCGGCACCTCGGCGACCATCGCCGACCAGTTGCGCGACCCAGATCTGGGTGGCGTCGGTCGCCGCGACCTCTAGTAACCCATGATCTCGCTGTGACCCAAATCTGGGTTGCGGAGGTCACCAGAGGTCGCGACGACCCAGGTCACCCACAATGTCGCCGCGACCCAAATCCGGGTTGCGGAGGTTGCCTGGGTCGCGGAGGTCTCTGGAGGTTGCGGCGACCCAGGCGATCCACAACCTCGCCGCGACCTAGATTTGGGTCGCGGAGGTTGCTGGAGGTCGCGGAAACCGTGACATCCTGAATTTCGACCCCGTTCCGAATATATGAAATGGGCATCTCGTCGACGCGCCAATGGTCCTTTTTCTCTGAGCTGATCACTTACGAGTTAACCAATCTATTGGGTGAAGCCGTTAAGGGATATAACCGCGGTAAAATCCCTAAAAGCTACTCAATAGGTCGGATCAGACTAAATCGCGTTCGGTTAATTTTAACCACGAAATTGAATTTGGTTTCGGGAATCAGACGTTTGAGCATGTCATGGTTCATTTATAGGACGTCGTCTTGTCTTTTGGAGAAATTCCATCGAGTTCGGGATTTTTACGGAAAATTGTTCGGACGTCGCGGAAAATTAACAGAAATTCGTATGGACTGAATTTAAGCGAGTTTGGACTTTCGGTGAGCCTGCAGGTGTTGGGGACTTACAAAAAATCATATGGGCTTTTTCCTTGGCTAAATTGGACGTCGAACGGAGAATTTGTCGAAGATATTGAAGTCTGAAAATCGAAAATTCGGAGCTTGAGATAGAGCTGGAATTTTGGACTTTTAAATTGGATATTCTTGTGGGAATTTAAGCAAGAAAGAATTAGGGACAAGAAGATAATTATGGGGAACATTAGATATTTTTGTGTGGCCTTAAAGGGAGACCAAGCATTCAATTAAAGGGATAGATCTTTGACTTTTGTCCAATTTTTCTTCTAAGCTTGCCGGGCACGCCTCAGCCATTCTTCTCCTTCGCGCGGTCATCATTTCCACGGAACCAGCTGATTTTGTTTTTCTTTCATGTTCGGTTCTTCGAAGCCCACAGCACCGAACTCATTTTCTCCTGCTTCCATCTCTCTGCCACTTGCCAATCTCCTAGCCTTTTTCAGTCAACATTCATCTCCACGAAGCAATTCCACCAAAACAGTCTCCAGGCTGACTTCTCCCTCCTGCTGCCACTCCACGATTCAACCGCACAACTCCACCGAAGTTGAAGCTCACCCCTGCTCCTTCCACCGAGGCCGTCTCCACTGCCACACGTCCTCAATCGTGGCTTGTTCAGTCAATCTACCAGCCTCCCTCGGTGGAATTGTTGACCGTGAAGTACCCTCGACCAGCATCGACGATCGAGCAGCTTCCCATCCACCGAGCTGATTCTCCTCCACGCGTCTTCAGTTTTGGTCGAGCTGCCTGGGTTGTCCGCTCGTGAAGTCAGTCAACGCCAGCCGCACGAAGCAGCTTCCTTCTGCCGTTCGTCCGTGTCTTCAGCTTGCGCAAAGCAGCCCAACTTCAAGCTTCGACCCAGCAAGTGTTGTTTTCCTCGGCCCAACATCTCCGAGAGTTTCGATCCACAGTTTAGCCCAAGAATTCAGCAGCCCATTCAGTCTTCTTTTTCAGCCGTGGATTAAAGTTTTGGCCCAGCCCAAGTCTTCAGCTTGAAGCCCAACTCTCCATCAAGCCCAGATCAGCCCACAAGCTCAGTAGTTGAGCCCTTTCGAAGCCAAGCTATGGCCCGCGAATTCATTTTCGACCCAAGCTCAGTCAGCCCATCTCAATTTGAAGCCCAGTTCAATTTAGTTTCAAGCCCAGCATCATTTGTATTTCAGCGAGGCCCAGCAAGTCTAGCCCATCTGGGCCCGTGAAGCAAGTCGGCCCAAGTTCGGCCGCTGTCGCGTCGCTGTCGCGGTTTTCAATCTTCACTTTGCCAAGTGAGTTTTACTCACTAATGCTTTCTTAGTTTGCTAATTATCCTTAGGGTTGGTTAGATTTAATTCAATGCAATTAGGTGGTTAGATTAATTTAGATAATTAAATTAGAGACTTAATGATGCATGTTAGGTGGTTAGAAATAGACATTAACAAGTAGACATGCCATGTTATTTATTGAACGAGTCTCGGTAATTTTCTGGGCTTGTCTCGGCTTCTAATAAGGCATTATGGGCATAAATTGGATTTTTAATATTATTTATTTAATTTTCGAAATTAATTTTTTAATTATTTATTTTTCCGGAAATTCAACCGGGATGGCCGGTGACCGGAATTTCGTGCTGATTATTGTGGTACTCTCTGTTTGTTTAATTGAGTACCGATTTGTGAAAATTGAGTGTGATTGATGGTCATGGGGATTTATCCTAAAATTGGAAATGTCGTTATTTTAAGGGAAAATAACCGTGTGAGGTTGTGAGTTGGATAGAAAATTGCGTGAGGTTGTGAGTTGGATAGAAAATTGCCAGGTGGGGTCGTGATGCCACCAAGTTAAGAAAATTGCCAGGTGGGGCCGTGATGCCACTAAGTCGAGAAAATTGCCAGGTGGGGCCGTGATGCCACTAAAGTCTAAACTTGTCAAGTGGGGCCGTGATGCCACTAAGTTTAAGACTGCCAAGTGGGGCCGTGATGCCACTCAATCTAAGAAAATTGCTCGGTGGGGCCGTGATTACCACCTATTAATAAGTTGTGTCCTAAGGACCGTGATTCATAATTGGGAATTGAGTGGGAATAGTTGAAATGACCGGAAGTGGTCTCGTTGCTATGTAATCGACTAAGTCGATTGATCATTGCTTTGACATGATGTTGTGAATGGATTGATTGAGTGGAATTGACCGTTGAATGGTTTGATTGAGATGTAATCGACTAGGTCGATATGATCGATGCTTCGATCAGTGATGTGATTGCTTGGATGCCTATTTAGTCTATGCTAACATGTAGGTGGAATCTGAGGCCAATGTAAGTTCTCTGACTCATGTTGTGCATAAGCAGCCCTAAGGTGTATTGGTTTACTAATCGAGTCTTAGGGGGTAGAACTTGCTAAGACGTGGTCTCAATGATTATTGAATAACCATTTTAGGACCCTGATGAGGAGCCTGAGGAGGAGGAATCTGAAGAGGAGAACCCTGATGTGAAACCAGATGGGGAGGAAGATTTTGGAGAAGAAGATGACCACGAGGAGGATCTTGAGTATGATCCTTGATGAGGACTGAGATCCCATCATGTTTTGTCAGACCTTGATTATATGTGGATAAGCGTTAGATCAGATCATTGTGAATAGTATTGCATTATATACTATGAGGTGCTTGTATAAAAGTGTGGTGAATTTCAGTATGAAAATTATAGCCCTACTTTTCTATCCCATTGCTTTATTGTCTGGGGATTTATAATTGCTTCCGCATGTGCTATTGGAAATGAAAGGGTCGGCGATACGTAGTCTTGGGATATTGCATTTTAAAATCGACCAAAGATGAAGGATGGATGCATGCTTGAGGATCGGGGCGTGACAGCGACCTAGGTGACCCACGACCTCGCCGCGACCGAGATCTGGATCGTGGAGGTCACCTAGGTCACGGCATGCGACCTCCACGACCTCGCCGCAACCCAGATCTGGGTTACAAAGGTCATGGAGGTCGCTTGGGTCACCGACGACCTCCGCAGCACGGTGGATTGGGCGACGACACAGTGAGGGTTGCCGCAACCCTCGCCACGCCGTGTCCTCCGCATGGTGACCCTAGCTAGACGCTGCCCTTCGCCGCGCCGCCTCCCCCTCGCTGGACCACCTATCCTTCATCGGCAACTATTATCTCTTTGCCGGCAGTAACTGGCGAAGCCCTGGCCGGCCAACTCTCCTTTTTTTTTTTTTTAAATAACAAAAGTCTTTTGCAAATTTAATTTACCCAAACACTATTTTGCACAAAAATACTTCACAATGGACTTTCACAAATAGATTTACCAAACACACTTTGCATTTTGAAAATCAGATTTAACTCAAAGGCATTTACATTTTCTCAATGACTTTTCCCAAAAGTCTTCCCAAACATTCCATAAATACGTTTTAAAATGTTAGGCATGAACGACATGCTCATTTCTTTTAAAATGTTGCGACAAACAAAACAACCTAAGGAGAGGGGGAGGGGGGCCCGGGGGTGTGAGTGTGGGGGGAGTGAATTAGTTTATCTCAAACTTCAAATAAGTTCTCTTGCAGAAGACAATAAACAATGGCAGATCAAAGGTGACGGGTTCAAGTGTTGCTGACAACTAGTTATAGCTAATAATGAACTAATGAAGACAATAATGAGAAGATAGAGAAGATTGCATGGAGATCTATATGAGTTCGGTTTTATTCCCAAACCTACGTTATCTTTCCAAGGTACTAGCCTCAACATTGGCTAGATTCCAATAGTAATCTTCAAGTCAAATTACAATCAACACTTAATATTCCTATCATTTGATAGATCACACTATTAGGAGAAATGTACTACTACCACTCTTGTACATTTACTTATGACTTGATTACAAAGCGTTAAGAACGCTACATAAAGAAATTTTAGATAGGCAGATGTATATTATTATCATAGAGAGAGAGAATGATGAACAATGCTAAAAAATTTTTATTTTCCATCCGACCCTTTTGAGCTTCTTTGATCATTTTTATATTGACATCTCCAATCCATCCTTTAGAGACTCTTTTGGGACGCAAGGAGCCATTGGGGATTAAGTGGAGTAGTTGGCAAGGTTAGATTGCCCATACAATTCCTTTCAACAACAATTGTAGGATTTTCCAATATGGAGTCTGCTGATTGTTGTGACCTCCCCTAACAGTGAATCACCCTAAGGTTTGGTTAATAAATTACTAAACCTAGACTTAGTTCGTGCTCTTCCAAGTTCATACCAATTCCTAATTTTTTTCAAGTTCTTAACATAGAAATTAATTTTATCTTGGAGTTGCCATTGATATGTTTTTGGTGGGTTAATTAGATACCCCGGTGAGTGTGAGAGAATTACCTTACTTCTTTGAACCATAGATTTAATGAATTCAAAGACAATTATGTTAGATTACTCTAACACCCTTTTAGTACCATTTCATTTATTTTTGAAAATATTTATGCAGGTAGCTTAGACTAAGATACTATAAGCAATGAGTGATCATATGAGTGCGCAATAATTGAAAGTGATAAATTAATTGCGAGAAAGAAATTAAACACATCAAAGCAATCAACTATTCTTTTCTTTTTTTTGGTTTTCTATTATCTCAAAATTAAGACTAAAATATATAACAAGCAATTCTAATTAATTGCATTACCTAGTTCTAATGACATGCAATCTCTAATTAAATCAGCCTAATATGCAAACTACACATGCACATGACATTTTTTTTTTGTATTTTTGTTAAATTTCTAATTAATAAATAGCCTAATCAAACTATCTAAAAGAATAATTATCTAGTGTAGTTTAGGAATTAATTTAAACTAAACCCTATCCTATCTTAAAAAACTATTTCAAACATGGAATATTATTTAAGCATGCAAGGCTATCTACATTATCCTAATCTATTAAGGAAAATCCCATCTAGAATTTATTTTGATTTATGCTACTTTATTCTAGAGTCTATCCTAACGTACTATTTAAATAAAGTATGCAATGTTATCTAAAATCTTATCTGATTTTTTTTTTTTGGTCGAAAAAAACCTTATATGAATTTAACATGCAATCCTTTTGTATTTTTTTAGACACCAAATCAATCAAAATATCATTCAATCAAATATAGTGCTCACCACTAAAGATAGCGTCTAATCAATTCAAATAAGGAAATAACATCCAATCAACTTGATATATTTCGCAAATAAAATCAATATGCTAATCTTAGGTCTTAAAGATAAAGATGTCAATTTAAAATCGCATAATCTAATAATTCCATCTCAAGGGTTAGAGATAGACTTAGATTATATCCACATTGCAAATTAGGAAATATTTGAAGTTAGATGACAATAAGGCCAAATAGGCAATAAAATATTCAAATTCATCTCTAGATAAGAATGTTACCTATTACGCGGATAACTTTCCAAATTTGAATTCAACAATGGATCACCACGATAGCTAGTGGTAGCTCAACAATGTTTGATGAAGGATGACTGGATGAGGGAGCTACTAACCATCTTAGTGAGGTTGGAATGCTTACAGTGGCAGTAGCTTTGACACTATCTCAGTCAGGCAGAGGGAGTAGTGAATGGTAGGTGGTTCGTGGCTCGGTGGTGGCAAGTGTAGGCGATCACTAGTTGGAGTGGGCTACAACATTGGACCTCATGGGAAAGGGAGTTTGGAATGCTCGCAGTGGCAATAGCTTTGATACGCCTTTGACAAATTTATCTCAAACTGGTATATTTGTGAAAAATTTACTCTATGTTAGTCTCCATTAAATTTTACTATCGAATTAATGAGTTAAATAACACATAACAGTTGACTAGTATATCAGTTTGGTATTTTACTTTCTGTTTGTCACAGTTGTACCATTTTTGTAGTTTTTTTTTGTGGTATTAATCCAATTTAATAGAAGGTTGCAAATATATCAATTTAGATTTTTTGGCAGTCGAATAAATTAGTTTGGAGCAAATTTATCACAAATGTACTAGTTTAGAATTTTTTGTGATCATTTGAGGTAAATTTATCACAAGTATATCAGTTTGAGGTTTTTCATGATCAAAAAATTAGTTTAGAGCAAATTTGTCACAGGTGTACTAGTTTAGGATTTTTAAGGATATTAACCCCCCCTTTTTTTTGTCTATCCTATCCACAACTTGCATCTTACTTTTAGACTTTTACTTTGCCTCTTTATAGAGAATGAGAGTCAAATCTCACACTAATGAAACTAGTGCCCCCCCTCCCCGTGCAAATTCCCTTGCCACTGGGCTGTGTACCCAAGGGCCAATGAGCCTTACGTGAAGAAAACTTCAAACAAACGGCCTTATCCATCATTCATTCGAGGGTTGTTACTCTTTATTCTCTCAAATCAATAATGTGCAAGATTGCTTCAATAAAACCTTTTTTTTCCATCAACAATGTATATTATCATTACTTTTTTTAGAATTCTCATTCCCTACCCGCTATTTTCTTTTCCTTTTCCAATTTCCATTGCAATTTGAAAGAATAAAAAAAAGTGAGAAGGACGACCATCATTTTTGTTGGGTATGTAAGGGTGTGTTCAGCAACATTTTTATTCCCCTAAGCAATTTTTGTTTAGAAATACGTTTTTCAATTTCTATTTCTTAGACAAGTTTTTGAGCAAAAGAACGTCTTTGGTAATTGCGCAAAATTTCTATTCTCAATAGAGACTTAACATTTCATATTTGGATAACACTGGACTTTTGTAATGATTTAATTAATCAAGATATTCTAAGATGACCTAAGAAAATCCAATGTAATAAATAGTCAAAGATGGATGGCTGGTAGCAAAAAGTCTCACTAGTTTATAACTCACAATACAATGAGATTGCTAGTAAATTTTTGGGCATTACAATAAATAAATACATAGACCTTTTGTGCTTTTTAGCTACAAGGAAAAGAGCAATGTTGCTTGGAGCTAGAGGTGAGTGGTTTCAAGTTCCGTACAAGTTCTATCTCGAACCTAGAATCTACCCATTGGAATAGTTTTCTCATTTTTTTAAACCTAGAGCTTACCCTCCATACTCTAAAATCTGGAAGCTACCCTATTACAAGTTATAGGATCAGTTCTAGGATTTAACCAGATTCCACCTATATTATTAATCGAATGATTGTAGCGAATTAAAATCTTTAATGACCACCATTTATATTTAGACACATGCAAATAATTAACATTAATAAAGTAAAAGTCTTGTTCATAAAATAGAAGCTCAGACTAATGCTTCTAGATTATACACTCATCAATAGATGACATGGAATCTCGTAAGATGGCGTAAAGACATCAATCAAGAAAAATATTAAAACTTGTTCTAGGTTACAGGTTTCAGGTTTTGGTTCCTCAAATTAAAAAGCTAGTGAAAGTGCTAGTATGAACACCTAGAGGGGGTGAATAGGTGTAAAGAAAAATTTTCGCAAAGAACAGTAGAAATAATTTACTTTTGAAACTGAATCTGAAGAACAACAAACTTTTGAAAATGAGTTTGAAGTACAACAAACTTTGAGCGAGTTCAGATTTTAGCAGTTAAATAGAACTACGAACAAAATAAAGGAGTTCAGCAAAAGAGAATAAGAACACAGAATTTATAGTGGTTCGGCTTAGATCAAGCCTATGTCCACTCTCCCACACTAACAGCATTCTCGTTGGATTCCACTATGCAATCAACAAGAGATTACAACTTTGAGTGCAAACACTTAGTAGTAGATCACACTAACTCACTAAGTCACTCTTTTGGAATTTCTCTCACGATTACAAACGTTTAAGCTCACAAGAGACAAGTGTATGATTGAAGTTGGCTAAGACTTTGGAATTATAAATTTTACACTCCGTCTCTTACTTGCTCATCGGTCCTTCATTTCCTTAAATACTCCTCCACTTCCAAACTAGCCGTTGGACAGTATCTTGAGAATCGTCTTCCAATCTACCCATTGGATAGATCTATATCTAGAAGATTTGGTAGCTGTTGAGTGATAGAAATAGAATCCCAAATTGATTCCGATCGCCCATACAAACAGAATATTGGTTTCCATAAGTAGAGCTTCTTCGTATGGAAAGTTTTTGTCTTCAAGATCCAATTGTCAATCAATTAGATTGAGTCAATCAAATCAATCTTGATGTGGAATCCAAACCAGATCACTAGCTGTTATATGAGTGGGACTTGTGTTACGTTCTATCAAGTTCTGGATGTAAAGTCTAAGAGCAATAGACTTTACAATCTGAGTCTGAGTGCAATAGACTTTACAATCTGGATGTCAGTCTAAACATATTCTGCTTCTGAACAGATTTAGCTTTAAGGTCTGGATATAGTCTGAATAAGTTCAGCTTCAGCATAGAGTCTGTCTTCTGGTTCTTCATTCACGTTCAGTCTAGAATTTGTTAAAGTGGGCAGACTTTTGATGTAGAACAAACTTTGACACTAAAGTCTGGCAGTCTTCAGATTTTGACACAGAAGTCTGGAAATCTTCATAATAGACTTTGCACATGTGTTTCAGTCTTTTGGCAGTCTTCAGATTTTGACAATATCCTTTACATGTTCTATCATCTACATAGTCTATTACTTAACCATTAAACACATTAGTAGTTTTTGATTTATTTTGTCATCTTCAAAACATCATAAGGGACAACTAGAACCTAACCATTGAAATAGATTCTTCATTTTTTGGAACCTGGAACCTACCCCACATATCTTAGAACCTAGAACCTACAGGTTCTCATTGGTTCGGTTCTCAAGTTCTAGGTTCTACCTTAAAACCATACTCACCCCTACTTAGAGCTGTAAGCTTTCACGACCTAACATTATCTCTAAAAGAAAACGACATTAAAAAATTCATATAGTAAAGCCTTAAAAGTTTATTCAATTTTAAATTCAATTTTAATCAAAAGGTTTTCACATTTTTTATGCTAAACTAATTCCTAACTAGAATGAACGCTAAAATATAATAAAACCACTTAAAATCTAATTTCTAAATTATTTCCTAAAATTTCTGATTTTTTTTTCTTTTATGTTTATATTCCGAATAATGGGGACTTTGATGGGGTCAGCTAACCAAACCTTGTGTCATGTAAAGACAAGTATTAAATTACGTTAAGCTTATTTTTTAAAAATGACCTTATTTTTCTTTTTATTCTCGAGAACAAAGAAGTGAGTTTTTTGTACTTCTTAATTCTATTCTAAATATATTCCCTGGCCACTAATCTATTCTAGAGAATAGAATAATTAGTTAACGTTATTAAACGGATATCTATTCTTTTTTTGTTTCATGGAACAAAAGAACAGAAAAGTAAAGGAACAGAAACGTTAACAAATAAGGCCTAACATCATCGAGTTATTATTGATTGATCTTGATACAATTTGGTTTAATTAGTGTAATGGCAATAAGCAATGATACCACGAAGGCTTTAAGGTACTTACTTTCTTGTTTTTTTTTTTTCCAGCTTTAGATAACTACCTACTTAACGGAAAATGCGCACGTGAGTATCAATTATGATTAACCCCGCCGCTATCTCAAATTGTTTGATTAGCAAACTTCACATGGTAAAACATCTTCTTAGTGAGGGATATGACTAATTGTACGTCCACCAACAATGGATAAGTACTATACACATCATATATTAATTATTGAACTTCATGTTTTTTTCCTTCTTCTGCAGACCACAATAGATGTTAGTAGCAAGGATGGCACATTTCTAAGGAACCTAATTAAAGTTCAAACCTAAAAAGAGGAAACTTCCTAATAGGTATTTCCCAAAATGACACCTCCTAAATTTCCATTCTTGGCTCGGCCTTCTAATCCCCATTATCAATGCTCGTCACTCAAAGAATTTGAATTTGACAGCATGCATGCCAATTTTGGCCATGATATAAAAACAAAAATGACCAAGAACTCAATGCGGTCATGCAAAGTTAATTTAAGGATTTGTGGAAGGTTTGGCATTTTTCCTGAAAACGAAACTGCATCATTAATATATCACGCGGGTATTGGGAAATGAACGAGAGACGCGAGCCCCATTGTCCAATCACATCGATGGTAGCTAGCTTAAGACCCATCGGTCTCTTCTATAAAGGAGAGGCCGAACATCAGAGGCTCACAGCCCGTGTATTTCTCTCGTTCGTTTTTCTTTATTAGTGCGGGTAAAGAACAAATCCCAATATCTTTGGCTAAGTTGTTTGTTCTTCTCTTTTGTTCTTTTTAGAGAATGATGCTGAGGCCTCAATGATCTTGTTCTAACTTATTTCTGATGTGTTGTAGGGCAAACTTTTTTTGATTGAAGCGATAATGGAGAGCTTCAACAACAACGACAAGAGAACCATTGCTCTAGGAATGCCTCCATTGCCTCCAACAAGCGAGACAATGACTGGACAAAGCTCTCAAAAGCCTAACATAGACCCTCAAAAGCTTAAGAGGTGCTTGTAAAGTTATAACACTTTAAACGCATTTCAAAATGTTAGGCATGGAGGACCACGCCCATTTTTTTTCCCTAGACATTTCATTTTAAAGTGTTGGTGAAAAATGAGAAAACAAAAAAAAAAATTGTAGAAATGGTGAGCAAATATTAAAACTTTCCCTTCTCTTAGATTATAAATTTTTACCGTCTAAACTCGTGACCTTTTTCATTTAATTTTATTTTGTGTTTGTGTCTTCAGGACGTTGGCAAATAGGCAAAACGCTAAAATCCATCATCTCAAACAAATTTCCAAGATAACGAAACTGGAACAGACAGTGCACTCTCTTGAAGTTAGCACTCGAATTGATATTTCCTCCAATTTATATTTCATTTAGCGTGCTTTCGAGATTTGGCCTTTGAGGTGATTAATATGACAAGCATTTAACAGTTCTAAATTTTATTATTTGATGTATATAGGGTGACATAGAAAGGTACTCCATGGAGATCCACCATCTGAAAAGACAAAGGGATTTGTTCCTGATCGGAAATGGCGATTTAAAGCAAAAACTTGGTTTTCGTTCATTCGAAACTGAATCCAAAAAAGGTTATCTCTCTCCCGCACGTATGGGTGTT
This sequence comes from Eucalyptus guilfoylei, assembly GCA_016097605.1. NCBI lineage: Eukaryota > Viridiplantae > Streptophyta > Magnoliopsida > Myrtales > Myrtaceae > Eucalyptus > Eucalyptus guilfoylei. Next base: position 25,416,022 of record CM027869.1, read on the forward strand.
AAAGGAGAAATTAAAAAGGTGTAATTGATCGATGTTTGATGCAGTTGAATATGTGGAACTGAAGAAAGAGAAGGACGAGCTACAGAAGGTGTATGTGGAACAGAAGCTAAAGTATGAAGAGGTCATGAAGAGCAACATGGCAGATACTCAATTTATGGACATGGACCCGCTGGGACGTCCGACCTATAACTTTATGTAGGCTATGAGATGATGATGCTTTTAGTTATTTAAGCTCTTCTTTATGGAGCAAAATCCTCATTTCTTTACATGAGTGTGGTTGCTTTATTTTTGTGAGTTCAATGAAGACAATTTAGAGCTTAAAAACTCCATGACTTATTTATATGTCTAAAGATGAACTATTTGCCCAAGTTTTGTGTGCCTCGCTTGGTCAATGTACTTCATTCAAATTATATCATCTGTTGGATTAACCTCGTATATATTGGCTGTAGAAAGTCTTTCTATCCAATCGAAGAAGCAGAACATGTGTATGCTTCGCATTGATAAATTTGTACTCTCCTCGACTGATTCTTCCACATTTCACATCATTTGCTTGAACCAGGAGTCAAAATTAATATTTCCTGGCCTGATTTGATTGTTCGAATTTCGTTTGTTGTTATGCTTCAAATGAAAAGTAGACCAAATGGAGATTAAAGTATGGACGTGGGTGCTAACATCATTGCCCTCTCTCTCATAATCACTCCAACTTCTCGACGTTCCATAATCTAGTGCATAAATGAACATGAAATAAATTTGTAGGAAGAAAGTCGGCGGAAGACGACTTACCTCTTTCGATGAGTAGTCAACAATTTACCCCAAAATGATCATTGAATTGCAGATGAATGATGAACAAAAATACTTCACATTGGTTTGAATGTAGTCACAAGGAAAACATCCAATTTCCACAGCATAAATGCCAATTGTTTTCGTAAAGGAGAAATGGAACGTCTTCTTTTTCTTTTATGGAAAGGGGACAAGAAAGGGAGAAGAGTTTCTTTCTGAGCGTATATTTTGCCAACCATTCCAACGATTATCTTTAGAAGAAGTTTATATGACTCCCTCGTACCCTTTCAAAATGTGTCTCTCCATTATAACGTATCAAGACGAAACGGTGCATATTGCACCCCATCATGGACGTACTAATAAAGTACTACATCTCCCACTGGACATGATGGGCTTGATAGCACTCTATCAAGAATATAAGGCATTCAATATTCATCAACTTTAGAAACAATTCATATTGGCAAGTAAGCCGTGCGACCAGTGAGTACACCTGCACTTGGGAGCTCAAATTATGCACATGTTAGGGATGACATAATGGCTACAACCTTAAAAAGAAATAAACAATTGATGTCTCATAGTGCTCCAGACATATTTTGTTACATCAATCCAAGTATACATATCCCTTAAAGGTTATACTTGACTATTCTCATAATACCATGTATTTACAATTATATCAACAACCACAGAAGGCGATATAATTGGTTGACTAGTAAATACATGTGATAGATGTAAAACAACAATAGTCTTTCTTCGCACTCATGTCTCTCTCCATTTTAAAACAACTGCTTTCCTAGACACGTCCCATAAAGCCATATCTATTCATAACCGTCGGTAACATACTAAAGTAGCAATATTGATCTTTCACTTCAAGAACATAGTTAGAAGTAACATAGAGCACAAAATGAGGTAAATTATAAATTACCTAAATGGCTCACACAATGAGTAAATAGGGATAATTTGACTCACTTCCCTTATTGGTCGTACAATGCATATGTAGTATGAATTACATGCTATAGTGGACTGCTCTTTCTATAAAGACATATGTCATTTATTAAATATATACACTATACGGATCTTTGCCTAAAGATAGTCACGTGCTTCTCACGTACTCAAGTTTAGCTTAAGTGCTATATCAGCTCGCTTTCTATAGTGCACAATTAAGTACTCGCATCTGGCATCTTTCAGGCATACATGATTGTGGGACTATCATGTTCGGTCTTATTATATATAAATCACAGACCTCATCTTGACTCCAATCAAGGCGACATATTATTTTATGTACTAAACTTGCTCTTCAGCATTTTTTTGTACATAAAGTCTCATATCAACGTGCTAACTATAGCACTTGAGGTGATTGCTCGTGTGAGTGAGCCAATCATTACCTGCTAACATACTTTTCAATAATATATGTGTGTTTGTGCTAGTCTCATAATGGATTTGTACTTATTGATAAAATATCAAGTCATTAATGAATAAACAAGTACAATACATATATCCATATATACATAAACCAATGATCCTCTACAATAACACATATCACATTTTACGCAACCTAGTGACATCCTGTGAGTCAAGAATATGTCTCTCGGAACAGCCTTCGTAAATGGATCAGCAACCATCTATTAGTTGAAATGTATTGTAGGATCACTTCTCTCTGCGCTATTATATCTTTGATGAAGTTGTTCTTTATGTCAATGTGTTTCGTCCTTCTATGATACTTGGGATTTTTCACATAGGTAATAGCTGCTTGATTATCGCAATAAACTATCACCGATCTTGGAACCTCAGTGACAGTGGCTAAATTTTTTAAGAAACTAGCCATACTACTTCTTGCACTACGACAAAACATGCAATAAATTCTGCCTCCATCGTAGACAAGGCCGTGAATGTCTGTTTCTTACTATTCCAAGAAATTGCACCTCATTGAGCAAGAACGCATATCCAGAAGTTGATTTACACTCATCTAGGTCTCCACCCCCAATCAACATCTGAATAACCTAATAGGCGTAAATCATTCCGTTGGTAACATAACTGATAGTCCATGATGCCTTTTAAGTATCTTAAGATCTTCTTCACTGCTTTCCAGTGTGTTTGGCTGGGATTTGATTGATATCGGCTCATCAATCCCACGGCATAACATATGTTGAGTCGAGTACACATCATAGCATACATCAAACTTCTGACCGCACTAGCGTAAGGAACAATTTCCATTTTCTTCTAAAGTCTTAAGACACATCTTAATACTTAGGCTTTCACCTTGATACCCCGGGATTACAGTACTACATATTGAAATGTTCAAGAATTTTCATTATGTAAGACTCTTGTGACAAAGCAAGGAGTTTTCTTGAACGATCTCTTTCAATCTTAACTCCTAATATATAAGCAACTTCTCCCATGTCCTTCATTTCAAAATTGGAGAACAACCATTTTTTTTATGGTGATAACCAAAATCTTATCATTTCCAACCAATAGAATATTGTCCATATAAAGTGATAAAATCACAAATTTATCTTCGAACCGCTTGACATATACACAGTGATCTTCTTCAATCATTGTGAAACCAAAAGTTGTTATGGCTCGATGAAAACGAAGATACCACTGTCTAGATGATTGCTTAAGGCCATATATTGGGCGATGAAGCTTGCAAACTTTATGCTCTTGACCTTTAGCTATGAAAACTATTGGCTGCTTCATATAGATTTAATCATCTAGTTCTTCATTGAGAAATGTTGTCTTTACATCCATTTGATGTAAATCAAGGTCCAAATGTGCAATAATGGCTAAAATAAGGCGTATTGAGACAAACCTTACAACTGGTGAAAATGTTTTCTCATAGTCTATACTCTCTTGTTGAGTATAACCTTTCGCCACAAGACGAGCATTATACTTTTCAATCGATCCATCTGCCCTTCGCTTAATCTTAAAAACCCATTTGTTCGATTGGGTGGTAGATCAACTAAGTCCCAAACGTGATTTGCCCTCATTAACTCAATTTCATCTTTCAAAACTTTTCTCCATTTTTCCTTATCAGAGGATGAGAGAGCCTCTTGAATAGTCTTAGGCTCGGCATCGTCTTTCTGAGCAATCATAAATGCTTCCCCTTCAATCTCAAAACGACGACGATGAATACTTTTATGATTACTTTTATATAACTGAATTTCTCTTGAATTCAGTTCGCTAGGCAATGCAACACTCACACTAGGTTTTGTATGTTGAGGTAAATCTTTATTTCCCTCTACAACATTAGTGGGTGTGTTATTAGGATCTTCTATTTCATATAATTGGAAGTCCTTATCAATCTCACATCTACTAGGAAAATCGTTCTATAAGAACATGACATCTCGTGACTCAATTTCGGTCATACTTCCATTAGCTTGTTCACCTATGAACACGTACCCTTTGGAGTGTTAAGAAATCTTATAAAGATACATTTATTCCCTCTAGGGTCTAATTTGCCATATTTATAGGAAGAATCATGAACATAAGCTACACATCCCCATGGAAGTAGATTACTTAAGTCTGGTTTCTTACCAGTCCACAATTCATAAGGGGTAGAAGTGACTGATTTTGAGGGCACTCGGTTAAGTACATAAGCAGTAATCAATAATGCATTTCCCCAATAGGAGATAGGTAAATTTGCTTGCGTCATCATAGGCCTAACAATATCCAATATGGTTCTATTCATTCTCTCAACTACCCCATTTTGTTGTGGAGTACCGGGAATAATCAATTGTCGTACAATTCCCTTTTCATCACAAACAGCATTGAATTGTTTAGATAGATACTCATGTTCGCGATCAGTTCTCAATGCTTTTATTGTTTTGTTCAACTGATTCTCTACCATCGTTATATCGTCTAAAGTAATCTAATGCTTCTGACTTATGGGAGATTAGAAAAACATAACCAAAACACGTGAAGTCATCTATGAAAGTGATGAAATATAAGGTTCCATGACTCGTCCTCACGTTCAAAGGACCACAAATGTCAAAATGTATGGGTTGCAATGGAAATTCGACTCTAGTTCCTTTACCGAATGGTTTTCTAGTTGCTTTTTCTGCTAGATAATGTTCATATACGGGTAGATTAACATTAGTTAGTGACTCTAAAAGGCATTCTCTAGCTAATCTTTGCATTATTTGTAATCCGATATGACATAATCTAGCATGCCAAGTACTTGCATCAATCTCAACATTACTAGAATATGCAATTAAAGAAAAACAACCATCGACATTAACATTGTACTGATCATAATCAATGTATAACACTATAAAACCATTTAATACATGACCTGAACCATAATAAACTATTCCAAACAAAATGTCAACACAATCACCATGGAAATTCAATACATAACCTAGGCTAAGAAGAACAACTATGGAAATCAAGTTTCGTCGAATATCTAGAGCATAAAGGACATCATGTAGGAATAGGCTTCGACCACCACGTAAAATTAATTTACATATACCGATACCCTTCACTTCAACTCTTGTGTTATTCCTAACATATATCTATCTTCTTCCAGGCTGTATCTGACGATACTCAACAAATGCTTCTCAGTCTCTAGTTACATGGTCTGTTACTCCTAAGTTTACAGTACACATTGAATGAGATTCAGCAAGTATTATAGTGCTAGAAACAAAAGCATTACTTAAGGTAATTGAGCAATAATGTATCTCTTTCGGTTCAGTGCATTCACGAGCAAAGTGACCCATCTTGCCACAATTATAGCACTTCATCTTGGTCTTGTCCTTCTTCCCACCACACTTCTTGTGTCAGAATGTCTTACCCATTTTAGGTGTCTGATCAGTCTTCTTCCTTTTGTTGTTGAATTGATAAACACTTTTGCGCTTGAAACCCGAAGTTTTGCGCGAACTCGATTCAGCAATATAAACATGAGTAGATGATTTTGCAACCTCTATGTGCTCATCCTCCAATTCCAAATGACGCGCTATATCATCAAAAGTAACAATATTCTCGTTATGCATCATGTTGATCTTCAAATGCTCCCAATTGTCAAAAATGGATCTTATAATAGTCCGAACTTGTTGTTCATTAGTAAGGGAGTGACCTGTCAACTTCAGCTCACTAATCATGTTTGACATCTCCCGAAAATGATGCCTCATAGTTACATTTGGACGCTTTCGGTATGTGTCAAACTTCATGGTGAGTCTTCTCAACTTAGTGGTAGATGTACCCCTAAACTTATCTTTCAAAGCAACCCACATTACTTGAGCTTTATCATAATTTTCAAACTCATACATGAGATCATCTTGCATACAGCTCAGCAATGTGATGCGAGCAATGCTATTTTTCTTCTTCCAAGCTTGATAAGCTTCTAGATCTCTCTTGTGTTAAGCTGAAGTTCCATGTTTAGATTCATCCATAATGTGGTTGTGGGTTTCCAAAACCTCTTGCTCCTCAAGGATGTACTGAACCTTTCGGTACCAAATATCATAATTGTCACCGTTCAGGTTTTCACCCTTATTGAGGTAAGCCATAATGGTCTTGGATACCAAAACCATAATCAATTGCTATAACACATTGACATAATAAATGTAGAATCAATACTAACACACTTTATAGAGTAACACACATATTTAATTTGCAGCAAAGACAAACTAAATTAATGATAATTCAACAAAAGACACAGAAACGAAAGTTCATTATGTTCCCAATCAACTCCTATGTACGATTGTTCTATTATCATTGATTAGTTTAATTTGCGCAAATTTTAAGTTCTAGGTGAGAACTCCTTCGAATTTTACCAACCTACGAACACCCACTAGAAAAAATAATTACATGATCTCATGTAATTTCTACATTTTTCCATTAACACGAAAGGCATAGCATGATGTAAACCAACGTACAAAAAAACAATCATGCAGCAACTACAATCAAAACCATAATCCAACATGTAATGGAAAAACAAGGATTTCCTACCATTGTTCGAATTTTCTTGGAACTAGAAAATTGCAAGTATATTAAACTATATACATGCTATTATCGAACCAAGCTCTACACAACATATATAATACCATTTTCTTGTAAGCAAGCTACTATATTTCCAAAATCATAAGAAAATACAAGTTAAAAATGAATAAACTATGCACTTATATCCTAAAAATACGGGTACTTAGGGTTCTCTACACATTTTTTATGCCTTCGAAAAACTCAAAAATATAAAATAATTATACCACAGTGTAGAGAACATCCATACGAACCAAAACGCCACCAACCACGCTCCAATCCGAGGTCTCATGCGTCCACATGTGCCGCCTGAGTGTTCGGCGCGTGTGCCTTAAAGGCTCCTAGCCGATTCGACCAGTTTGACTGCCGGATAGGTTGATTGGTCCGACCCGTTGACCAGTCAATGGTTGGGTTGGGTCAGTTCGGGTCTTCGATTCGGCCTCGGGTCACGTCGCATTGCTGGTCGGCAACCGGCCAACCAACTGCCGCCAGCGATGACGTCATCGATGACATTATCCAGTGGTTACCGACCATTGGATGACATCACGGATTACATCATGATGACGTTAGCACGCGTCGGTTCACAACGTGCGCATGACGCTCACGCGTAGCGGCTTCTGGCCGTGCGTGTGGGTGCGTTCGGTGTCTTCCAACGGCGCTCGACCCACCGTTGGACTCATCTCAACAAGTACTTTCACCCTGTATATTTGAAAATTTATTTTGGCCGAAAAAATATTCCGAAAAATGGCCAAAACCATACGAGTGTACGCGGCCCCAAACCCATTCTTCACTTTGGTTCGGTTTCAACGATTCAGATTGCAATTTCGAGCAATAAACATCCAAAAAATGTAGATTTCATTCTCTTGATCTCGATATTAAATGGTAAACGAGAAAATTCGATGAAAAACAAGGCAAAAATCACAACTGGGCTCTAATACCAAGGTAGGAAGAAAGTCGGCGGAAGACGACTTACCTTTTTCAATGCGCAGTCAACAATTCACCCCGAAACGGTCGTTGAATTGTGGATGAATGATGAAAAAAATACTTCACATTGGTCTGAATGCAGTCACAAGGAAAACATCCAATTTCCACAGCGTTTTTCGTAAAGGAGAAATGGAATGCCTTATTTTTCTTTGATGGAAAGGGGACAAGAAAGGGAGAAGAGTTTCTTTCTTAGTGTACGTTCTGCCAACCGTTCCAACGGTTATCTTTAGAAGAAGTTTATATTACTCCCTCATACCCTTTCAAAGGGTGTCTTTCCATCATAACGTATTAAGACGAAACGATGCGTATTGCACCCATCATGGATGTACTAATAAAGTACTACAAAATTAAATGCCCACGATTATCTTGAACTTGTAGGTCATCCGATCCATTGCTCTAACAAAAATAGCTAGTCGCTGATGATATTCTAATTATCGCCTTTTTATGGTATGACTATGGTATGTTAGACTCATCAAGGAAGCAAAGTACATATTAGAAGGTCAATCAGGTGCATCAAAATGGCGGAACCACCATATATGCGAGGGACATCGTTTATAATGAGAATTTCGTATTAACTTCTACTTATCATCCTCTACTCTCTTTTGAAATATTATTCATAGTGTTTATTGAAATCCTCTTAAGAATGGCATTTTATAACCACGTGCTTCATAGTCGTATGATGGCACTACTATTATGTATAAGCTAATCTTCATTATTGTCTGAGCCACCGGAGATCGCCCAATTGTTAATGTTGATTGTTTTGTTGGTTCTTTTATACTCAAATGTAAATTGTTCCCAAAAGTTAAGATTGCACTTCATTTGTTTTTCTGGTCATAAGATTGTGCTTCATTTGTATATGCAGGATTTGCCTTTTATGATTCTAAATATATACAATGTTCTACCTCTATGTTCGATTGAAGCCATTGACCGATAGGAGTAACTGATTGTTATCCATATTTGCTTAATTCTTTGATTTTTGTATTTAAACTAATTAAATGCAGGAGAATGGACAAAACCCTCATCCATGGTTGATTTATGGCATGCAAGTTACATATATTTATATAGAACACATTTGCTTCTCCAATCAAGTCAGTCTTGGAGGGATTATAGGGATGGCATTCCTTTTCAATATTATCATGAAAATTCTGATTATAGCCCACTTTCTTCAATGATTCTATCCTCTTCTCTGGATTTTTTTTTTTTGGTCGAAGGAAATACTTTTATTTATATAGGCGGAAACATACACCCTGAAGCTAAAGTGTCCATAGAGGGAAGATCAAGAAGTACAGCAGTACAGCAGGAGGGTGAAGGACCCAGTTTTGGGCCGGAAAAACAGTACACTAGGCCTTCGCGGCCCAGTTGGCTACCCGGTTTACCTCTCGCGGACAGTGCTGCAGCGCTAGGTCAAAGAACTGGGAAATCAGAAGGAACGCCTCCGCAACCAATGGCCAAAGCTCCCAAATTGGCGATTTGCCGTCCCGCACCGCTTCAATGAGAGTAAGGTAGTCAGATTCAATCACCAGCTTAGTATGTTGGAGCTCTTGTCACAGTAGATGGTGAAGGGTGAAGGTAAGTGCTTGATCTCAGTTTCCAGAGCTGATGTCGAGCGAACTGTGTTGGAATAGTAATCTGTAAGCCTGCCTCAATAATCTCTGCAGATACATGCCATCGATCCCTCTATGCTTCCCGGTTGATAGGCGCCATCAATGTTATACTTTAGGGTTCCCAAGTCGGGAGGACGCCAGAGTTGCTCAGGATTCATGGATTCGAGCCCTGATCTCAATCGGGTGACAGTAGGTACAGAGAAGGCTATGGTCTGAGCTACAAGCCGCTTCAACAACAATATGTGGATTTGGTTGCTGATTGCGGAACACGAAGTTGTTGCGCATCTGCCAGACTTGCCAGAGGACGTTTGCTGTGATCTCTAGTCCAGGTAAGTGTTTTGGTGTTAAAGCTCTTTCAGACAACCATGTATCAAGCTGATGGATCGAGCGAGGGAAACTGTGAATATTGAGCTGAGGGTTTGCCCATACAGCTTGAGTCCAAGAGCTGTAGAGAAAAAGATGCTCTATGGTTTCAGGAGTATTCTGCTGACACAGAGTGCAGCAAGGATCCGAGACTATGTGTTGTTGAAATAAATTTGCTCTAGTAGCGAGTGCATTTTGACAAGCCGCCCAAGTGAATGTTTTGATTTTGGGTGCTGTTCTCATTGTCCATATTCTCCGCCATAGAAATCTAGGATTCTAATAGGATGTTGACGCTCTGTTGCTGTTGTGATTTCTTGCTATCTGCAGTATGTGATAGTAGCTGCTTTTAACTGTATATAAACCATCTGTCGTAGCTGTCCAAACAACTTGATCTTCAGTTGCTAGAGGTCGTACTGGAATAGTAAGGACTTCTGCTGTAATATGTTCTCCGAATATACTGAGAAGCAACGATTGGTTCCAAATCTAGTGGATCAGATCAATAAGATCCGCCACCAGCAATGGTTCCTCATTAGTCTTAGGTCCATGGAGAATACCCATCGGTAACCAACGATCGCCTCTTATTCTGATATTTTGACCATTACCCACTGACCAATGGAGATGAGGAAGAATAGCATCTCTGCCCAAAAGAAGACTCTGCCATCCCCAGGAGGACCGATTTCCCGTAGTTGCCGAGAGGAGGTCTTTTGTAGGAAAATACAAACCTTTAAAAAGTTGACTCCATAAAGCCCAAGGCTGCTGTAATAATCTCCAAGCCTGCTTTCTAAGCATGGCTTTTAAAAGCTATTAGGTCACGGAACCCTAACCCTCTGTTATCTTTGCTTTCTTTAAGAAGTTCCCATCTTTGCCAATGGATTCCCTCCTTATTCTGATCATTTCTCCACCAGAATCTAGCAATGCATTTCTCTATAGATTTGCAAATAGACAAAGGTATCTTAAAGATAGACATAGCGTAATGTGGTAGCGCTTGAACAACAGATTTAATGAGAATTTCCTTACCTCCTTTTAATATTAATTTCCCTTTCCATCCCTCCAACTTTGCATTTACTCATGCTATTATCCAAGAGAACATCTCCCTCTTTGATCGACCCCAATCAGATGGCAATCCCAACTACATGCCATATCTTGATAATACAGGCATCCGAAGCTCCGACGCCATGTTATCTTGCAAGCTAGGAGGGTAGTGTTTACTGAAAATCAAACCAGACTTATTGCGATTCACTATCTGACCAGTCGCCATACAATACTGATTTAAGATAGCAGCAAAATTCTGACTCTCCCGAACAGTCCCATCTAGGAAGAAAATTGCATCATCAGCAAAAAAGAGATGGGACAGGGTTGGACACCACCTATTGAATGTAATACCTTTAATGTGTCCCACACTGATAGCTTGATGTAGTAGGTGCAATAAAACGTCTGCCAACAAAATAAACAAATATGGAGATAAAGGATCACCCTGTCAGAGGCCCCGAGAAGGGGAAAAGGAAGGAAGATGCTCACCATTAAATTTCACACTAAAGGATGTTGTGGACACACATTGCATAATCCACTGAACCCATCTAGGATGGAAACCCAATTTAAGAAGGTAGTCATGAAGGAAATCCCACTCTACTCTGTCATACGCCTTTTGCATGTCTGTCCTTAGGAGTGCATTGAATTTTCTCATTCTCTTCCTTGTCTTAAATTGATGAAGAACCTCTTGAACGATTAAAATGTTATCTTGAATCTGTCATCCACTCACGAAAGCCGACTGTTTCTTAGAGATTAGAGAATTCAGCCAAGGTTTGAGATGGTTGGCAAGTACCTTTGAGATAATTTTGTAGGCGAAGTTGCAAAGGCTGACAGGGCGATATTGCTCCAGTTTCTCTGGGTGAGGTGTCTTAGGAATCAATGCAAGAAAGGTGTAATTTAGACTTGGAGGCATCTCTCCTGACATAAAAAAATGCTGCACTAGTAGAAGTAGATCAGCTTTAATAATTTCCCAGTGTTTCTAATAAAATAAGCCATTTAATCCATCAGGGCTAGCGGCTTTTGTAGTCCCCAACTAAAAAGTGGCCCGCCGAACCTCCTCAATAGTGACCATCAAAACCAACTGTCCATTCATTTCAGACGTTACAACCTGTTGGCATTGGTCAAGAATAGGCCCATAATCCCTCGACCCCTTAAATGTATATAACTTTGAAAAGAAATTGGTCATCATACCTTGTAGATTTTGAGGGTCACGAACCCAATGCTGATCATCGTCTTGCAACATAGTAATACGATTTCTTTGTCTTCTTTGAAGCGTGGAGGCATGAAAAAACTCGGTATTCTTATCACCCCATTTCAGCCATTGTATTCTGGAGCGTAGGGCCTAGTATTGTTCTTCCTTTTGCCAAGTCCGTGTAATCTCCTCTCTGATTTTCAATGCTGCCTCTCTATTATAATTTAAGTGCTGTTGATTCATTAGATCCTGCAACTGATGTTGTAAGGCAATCACTCTGGCATGTCCATTAGAGAACTTTTCATGACTCCACTTAGATAGAGCTATGGTGACAGTCTTTAACTTCGAAAGGAAAGCCGAATGTTGATGAGAGATTGAATTCCATGCGATAGAGATAACCTCGCTACATTCAGCATCATCGTTCCAATAAGCTTTATAAAGAAAAGGCTTCTTGTGTCTTTTTGAATGTGTTGAAGTCTCTAGGATCAATGGACTATGGTCGAATCCCACAGTAGGTAGTGCAAACATTTCTACCCCTGGAAACATGATGCGCCAATCCATCGAACACAATACACGATCCAATCTTTCCTTCACAAGCTCTTCACCTTCTCTATTATTCATCCAGGTGTACTTACAACCTTTACTTTTTATCTCCATAAGGGCACAATCGTTTAGGATAGCATGAAAAGACAGCATTCGAGTAAGGTCCGCAGGTCATTTTCCAATCTTTTCCCAAGGATAAAGAATTTCATTGAAGTCTCCAGCACATATCCAAGGGAAGTTATTCACACTGCTGATCTACCGTATCTCATCCCACAAAATCTGTCATTGGTGATAGTTATAGGGAGCATGAAGACAGGTTAGGCGAATGGTTCTATCTTCCTGCAGCATTCTACAAGTCATATCAAACATGTGTTGTGAAGAACTAAGCACTTGAATAGAGACCTGAGCATTCCAAAACACTGTTAATCCGCCGGCGTTCATGATATATGAATTCAGAAAATGTAAGTAGTGCTGAATTTGATAAAGCTTTGCTTCAAAGTTCTTTGTTTCCATTAAAAAGATCACATCGGGCTTTTCTTTGGCCATCATGGCCTTTAAGGCCTGAACTGTCAAGGGATTGCCCAAACCCTGACAATTCCAGCTAATTATCTTCATTTGTTGATGGGTGGCTGTTTAGGGCCAACCACCAAAGCCCATGCTCCCACTTCCTCAGCTGCATAAATAGGTGTTTCCATGAGATTTGCCTCATCATGGTCCTTGATCAGCAAACTTTTTGAGTCGTAGGGGTTGTGTCTCTTCAACTTTTTTAACACCCCTAGCTTCGGTGTCAGTCTCGCATGTTTCAGAGTCTTTTGCGCCTTTGTATCCATGGGTTGAGTCTAAATCCCTTTTAACTTAGCTGCTACAGGTATGATTGATGTGGTAAGAGGAGTGCCTTGCATAACTGTCTGCTGAAGGGGCTGAGTGTCAAATCCCACTCCATGGGTGCTAGATGTGTCGAATGCACAGGACAGAGGTGCAGGATCAATAGGTTCTAGTTGGGGCAATAAAGGGACGTGCTAGAGCTGTGAGGGCGGAGTTTCAAGTACGGCTTCTTCATTTTGATCTAGGTTGTCCTGTGTCGTATAGAAAGTATGCCAGTACGGGCTATGCTCCCTAACCTCAGCCCTAAGCCATTGGCCATAGGCCATTTTTTCTTTGCCTTCTAATTTTGCTTCAGTAAAGCGTATATCCCTACAGTATGTCGCATAATGGCCCAGCTTTCCGCACGAGTAGCAGAAATGCGAAAGATGTTCATAACGGAAATCTAGCCATAGATGCTTACCCTCAATTTGAATTAGCTTCCCTGTCTTTAGAGATTCATGTAAATTCAGTTCGACCCTAGCTCGCCCAGCTCTGGATGATGTCACATCCTTTGTATCGATTCTAACTTCTAAGACTCGACCCAAATGGTGCACCACCCTGCTGATCAGCAGTTCTGTACACCATTCTAAAGGTAATCAAAATACCTGAATCCAAAAGGCACAAGTAGGAAAGTCATAATAGTGTAAATGAGTGTTGGGGATCCAAGGTTTAAGTATGACCAAATGGCTGGAGAAAGACCAAGGTCCTCCTTCAAGAACTTTATGTTTGTCTGTGTGAGAATGGAATTTTACTACGTAGATGCCCGCCTCTCGCTATGATATGTCCACATTTTCAATATGCCAGACTCGCTTTAATGTGCTTTGAAAAGCTGGGAAATTTATGGAAGGATTAGAGAGGATATATCCTATTAAAGTTAAGCGGTATTTTTCCAACTTTTCAGGTGGGGGGAGCATCATCCCAGTCTTCTATGAGCTGTTCCATAGTAAGGCGGCCTAACCTGTTGCATAGAGCAGACAAACGCGAAGAGTCGGCATGCACTTTTGATGCCATTCAATTATGCAGAACAGAGTTCAATACAGGGACGAGCCCGATAAGAAGCAAAATAGAGGTAAAGTCATAAGATCCTCAATCCAGAAGAAACTGAGATCAGAAACGAAGGTAAGGTCCGCCGAGTCTAGCCAATTGTCTAAAAGCAACATTTATACCAAGACTCCCCTTAAGCCGAAATTCCCTATGCAGACTGAAACGCAAAGGTAAATACTTGGCAACTCCTAGCCAACGATAGCTTGGGAATCATCGAGATTATTGCAGATGGAAAAATCGAGGACATGCAGTAGACAAACCAAGTAGAAGCCAACGAAAGCTGGGGGTGTGGGCCGATCTCAGATGACCGATTCCTGGGGAAGTCAGCGAACAGAAGGACCAAGCGCAATCCAACCCATTGCGAACAGTTGAAGAACCCACATCGAACAATTGAAGATGCTAATAACCAAAGAGCTGGAATCAGCAAAGAGCAAGAGGGTTATTAAGGTGTAGAACAGAGAACTACCCGAAGGAAGAAGAGACTCATCATCTTGAGGCAGCGGAAAATAGCAATTGACAACGAAAAGGAGAACGAAAACACCGGGATGAAACAACAGGGGATGATACCAAGATGGGAATGGAACAGGAAGGGGAAATTAGGGTTGAGGGTTTGAAAACAACCATTAAGGTAGAGAAACAACTCTACATGTCGAGAGAGAAGGGTAAAATGTGATTCACTTAGCTCTTCTCTGGATTTGGATGACCCATTCGTGGGCACAGAATTTTTGATAGATGAATGAACTGTTTTGCTTGTCGCGTCTCTTAAATAAATTGACGAACTAATTGCATTCATTTTAGTAACCTATCGGTCTACCTTCAAGCCTATGATCAATTCATTCCGACAAACGGAATTTCTAAAAGTTGGAGACTGAAAATATGGAAATTCTGTGAGAGAATTCGTAATTGGCTTGTATTACTCATTGTACAACGCAAAGATATATACAAGATATTGCTTAGCGGAAAATGAGGGAAATCTACCAATTGTTTCTCACTAGTTATTTGAGACACACCAAATATTTTGCTAACTAAAAAATCAGAAAGCAAATTTTTCCTACTATTCCCCCTCAAGTTGGTGCATAGAGGTTAAGGATGCCCAACTTGCAGATGAGAAATGGACAACAATCATGATAGCTTGTGAAGATGTCAGCTAGTTGAAGTTCAGTGGGTATGTGCTCCATTCTGATGGCGCATGTTCCTAAACAAAGTGGTAGTCAATCTCGATGCGCTTTGTTCAACTGTGAAATATCAATATTGCTGAAATGTGTAGGGTGGTTTGTTGTCCCTATAAAGACCCATTGATTTGTCGTGCAATGACACGAGGCAACAAAAATTTGCAACCAAATCAGTTTGCTAGCAGCACTTGCCAAGGGGTGTCAAAAAGAACCAGCCGACCCAAACCAAAACATGACTTGAACCGACCCATACCAAAAATTTCGGGTATTTTTTGTTCGGTTTTCTTTCAGTTTGCCTAATCGGAAGAGCATGTTTTTTTTTTTTTTTTTTTTTGCAATTTCGGTTCCGTTCAAACCCGAACCGGAACATGGAAGCTGCAGAACATTTTGGGAAAGAGACATCTAACTCACTATACACCTTTAACAAAATACAGGCTTCACCAGTGCTCTTTCTAAATCATCACCGAGTACCGTTACCTGTCGCCCTCGTTTTCCCCTTTCATTCAAAACTCATGCTCCCAACCACACCACAGCCAAAAAAGACATATTGTAAGATATGTAGAAAATGATGTGTAGATGATTAGCATTCAGTCCATAGATTCGGCACCCTCATTTCGGTTCAAACCTGAACCGGAACATGGAAGCTGCAAAACATTTTGGGAAAGAGAGATCTAACTCACTTTGCACCTTTAACAAAATACAGGCTTCACCAGTGCTCTTTCTAAATCATCACCGAGTACTGTTACCTGTTGCCCTCGTCTTCCCCTTTCATTCAAAACTCATGCTCCCAGCCACACCATAGCCAAAAAAGACATATTGGAAGAGATGTAGAAAATGATGCGTCGCAAATGATCCGTAGATGATTAGCATTTAGTCCACAGATTCAACACCCTCATTTCAGATGTTTCCCGCCGGCAATCATCATTAATCATCACGGGGACATTCAAAGCATGAGGCAAAACATGGCAAAAGGGAAGATAGGCAGAGTCAGTCTCAACAAATGATGAGACATACAAGGAACCAAGACTATGCGCTAATAAAATGACCAATGTACGTCAATGCGTCTCGAGACTACACAAAAACGTGAGTTATTTCAGAGCTACGTTTTAGAGGCAATTTAACAAACAATGTGAGTGCGATGAGGGTATTTAAACTGGTCTTAAAATCGAGGTGCCTTTTTGCCTAAGCCCCAAAAAAAAGAAAAAAAAGATGGTCGAGTAACTATCAAAACTGAACAGGTGTCTGTTTACTCAGAAACTGAAGCTTCACATCGCTATTCTTTCTTTCATAAAATGAGACAGAGCCATATCTTCGTACCTTGACAAAGACGAACTTTGAATCAAAACCGATGATTAAACGAGCAAAGAAATGTTCTGAAACTCTCCTCCAGCGACGACGAGTATGAGTGTCGATAGCGAAGTTTCGGCCAAGAACAGGACTCGTCGAGCTTCACAACCGAATAGTAGAGCGAAACAGAGTATCTCTTGCGTGATGATCGAGTGAATATAAGCAGCGATAGAGGGTGCACAGCGGTGACCGTAAAGATCTCAAGCTTCTGCAACAACGTTGTGTTGTACGTCTCAGATTTGTTTGCTCGAATCCTCCACCGAGTTCCTGAACGACTATTTCAAGAGAACATGACAGAACCCGTGTTCTTCAACTATGACCGAGACTTATAGAAGTAGCCACGATGGATGGAGGAGGTAAAGCTTTTTAACACATCGTTTTCAGTCGACATCTCAAAAACTTCAGATTAGACGTCCTAATCGCAAAACTCATTTCTCGTCAAAAAGAGTTTATTAAACTTTCAAGTTCCTGTGTTATGAAATCAAAACATTGATTAACTTTTTGGTTAGCCCTGATCAATTTTTTTCAAAAAATTCGGAATATTAAAAAATTCGCAAATCAACCCCTTTTCACCTTAGTTTGACTTTAGCATCATCAATTTTAAAAAAATCGATCAAAAATCAACTTTTTCCCAACTCATAAATTTGATTCAAAATCAACTAAAAATAAAATTAGTTCATTTCTAGTCATTTTATAAAAAACTTCATTCACGATATTTGATTAAGAGGTCATTCTATCAAGTCAATTTTGAAATTACAGCCTGAGGTAATACCCCCAATTTGAACCTCTATTAGTAGTCTCAACCGATTCTTCATGAATGCTATCAATTAATCAAAACCAAGCCCAACCTTTTGAAGGTAATTCAAATCCAAAGTCAATTATGATAAAATCACACCAATTGTATTCAATTTAACCAACTTGGTGAT
The DNA here is from genome assembly GCA_016097605.1 of Eucalyptus guilfoylei. Taxonomy (NCBI): domain Eukaryota; kingdom Viridiplantae; phylum Streptophyta; class Magnoliopsida; order Myrtales; family Myrtaceae; genus Eucalyptus; species Eucalyptus guilfoylei. The sequence continues at coordinate 25,433,837 of CM027869.1, forward strand.
CTAATAATTGATGAAATCACAAAGGTTTGGTCCAATTAACTCAATTCACTTGACCCATTCTAAACCAACATTCAATTGAACCAATTGAAGTCCAATTTGGCCAATTGAGCTTCAATTGTACACGAGTCTAATTCATATTGCAAATTTGTAAAAAATTGGGGAAATTGAAGCATTGCATGTTGATTCGATCGAACCAAATTAATCTGAGTCATGCCGGATCAACCCGATTGAATTCATTTTGATTCTTATAATTAGAATTCAGCTTAATTGAACAAAATCAAGAAAGTTCGAACAAAATTGAGACAAATAGTGGGCCAGTCCAACCCAGTCAAGCCCGATCCACCCGGTTTGACCAGAATTGATCCAGCTGAGTTTTTCGGCCATTTGCCGAGTGTCCAACCAACATACCATGGCCGGCCGACCAACCCCACTCCATATATGCAAAAAATATCAAAATACCCTCATTTGGGTAAAAATACCAAAATTTCCTTAATTCTTACCATTTAAAATCAACCAATGGGAGCATTCCTTAGTAATTAAGGAATTAATCTTGGTCATTCATCATTAACTTATCCTAGCTATCCATTTGTGCCATGTCATCAATCCTGTGACATAATACAAGCCAATGGGGGTGATTTCTTTAGGGTTAATGAACGATTTTGAGCCATCAGATCAATCCAATGGTTGAGATTCAAATTGAGGAGACTATATAAAATTTTTCCCTCCAAAATTTAGAGGGGGAATTCAGCTAATTATCTCATTCTCTCTCTCGGCCCTATCGAGCTTCTCTAGTTTCTAGTTGTTGCTGGCCGATCGCCAGGCTTTTTTTGGTGAACCTCCAACTCTTAGATCATCTTCAAAGAGTCTTCTAGATTTTCATGGTTGGCAATCATCCAAGTCATGGGCAAATAGTCACGAAGTCGGCCAAGTGAGGAATCACCATGCTACACACTGATGATTCTTCTTGACAGTTGCCATGCCATTTCCAACCAGTAATCGACGTCCCATCGGCCACCGACCCTTGCAATTGTGATTCCTGATGTTTGCTTGACATCCACATGGCCAAAGTTTAACGGAATTGCAATCGGATCATCTTCAATTAGCCAATTTCTTCTAATTGTCCATTCGGAATTTGGCAGCAAGATTGAGGGAACATTTGAGGAAATAGTGTCAACAGATAGAGATGGAAATAATTGCTTATAAACTCAAAAAGTCTACTCATTGAAAAACGATCCCAGGTCTAGTCAGTAGGGTGGTTGGTACCACTCAGATTGCGGCCAAACTTCCTAACCGTGCATGGGCCGGGCTTAGAGCGCGTGAAACTCATCACTATCTTGTAAGGCTGTTCCAGTCCTCCATTCATTGTGCTTCGTGGCCCTATCAACTGGCTTGCCACTCAATTGATCCGCTTTCTGTTGTTAACAAGAAATGACTCATATTCTAAAACGAAGGCATATACAAATAGGATTGAACACACCATATTTCACAAGATGTTAGAAGGTAATATCCAAGCCAACGAAGCCGCCCCTATATCTAACCACCACTCAGCGCGATCACATATTGGCACGTTCATGATGCATCATGATCAAAAGGTCTTAAAAGTACAGCACAAATGCAAAAACTTGGCACGGGAGAACACTTAAGTGTCAAACATTCCGAAAGGTACACCTAAGTGACACTTTCTTTGAAAAATGGAACATTTAAGTGCCAACTTCAGTGAAAGATACCGGAAATCTGACGTGACTTATTTAAATAAAAGGCCAAATAAGTCGGCTACGTAAATCTTCGAAAAGTTGAGTCAGTAAAGAAAAGCCAAAACGACGTTATTTGGCCTTTTATTTAATTTTTATATAAATATAACTATTAATTTCATTTAAAACTAAATTATTTTTTTTTTAAAAAGGATTGCAACACGTTTGGCAAGGGCTGTGCAAGCCCACATTGTCGCCACCCCATTGTCACCGACCTAGGGGTCAGCAACCCTAGCTAACTGGTAGCAATTGCAATATTTTTTTAAAAAAATATATATATTTAGTTTTAAATTTAATTTAATTAATATTTATATCAAAATTTAAATCCGAAGCAAAATAACATCGTTTTTTGCTAATTTAGTTACGTCCGCATGCAAAACGATATCACTTTCGGTTTATCTAGCCACGTCAGCAAATAAAATGATGTCGTTTTGCGCCTTGTCTCGCCGGAAAAATGCTATATCAGTATTTCGGTCCGATTTTCTCACTGTTAGCATTTAACTGATCGATTTTGCTTCGATTTTGATACTTAAGTGTACATTTCCAAACTTTTGACACATAAGTGTCCCCCCATATCAAGTTTTGACACACTAGATGTCTACGTCCCTTTGTTTTTCTTACTGATTTCTTCATTTGTTCCAGAAATTGTTGAGCTCTTCATGGCCAATCCATAGAATCCTTGAAGTTATAAGGTTCTGGATTGCTCAATCGCATGCCGAAACGTCTACAAACAAAGTTAGTTCATTGAACTTAGTTAGGATAATACTTGTCTAGCCAAATTATGAACTTTTATAGTGGCCAATTGTGAGGTTGTAATGCTGAATGAATGTCTAAATCAATGTATGTTTAGCAATTCATGTTTAGGAATCAATGGATGATAGTTCAATGCATGTTAATGCCAATTATTTTGGGAGTTTATCGAGTCATTAAGCTCAATTAGATGATTTGGCCTAATCGACATTATGAAAAAATTTCAATTAGTGAATCGATCCTAACATCCTAAGATTCAAATTTGATGGGTGGTAAGCTGAAATTGGAGGTCGCTTGCTAGGTCATCATAGTCATCTAGAAATATGAGATCATAAATTGAATTTTAGAGTTAGGTTCTATAATTTTCGGTTGTGATCTGACCTTGCTTTGTTCTCAGACTTTTCTAACTTTTTGTGTTCCGAATCTGAAAAACTTGTCCTTATGAAAGTTGCAGTCAACATTTTAATATTTCCACCGACCAAAAAAAAAAATTTTTTAATATTTCCAATGAAAATTTCATAAAATTCCGAAATTTTTTATATGGTACGATGCATGCTCGAAAAAGACGCTCATATTTTGTATAAGATTTGTTCTTTTGTTCCTGCACTGATTGATTTTGTTTTGCACATTTGACATAATTCGAGTCCTTTTTTTGTAAAAACTTAAGAATAACAAGTTTTTCATTGTGGCCTATTTTTTTTTATTATTAATTTGTGGTCTAGTTGAGTATACTAGAAAGTTTGAGGACCATATAGCAAAGCTTAGGGGCCCAATTAGGCAAAAAATCGGAGAAGGTCATTTTCGGCCTAGCGTGCATGATAAAATTTCTACTTCTCTATTTTTCTGTTTCTCTGTTCCCCGGAACAGGTTTGGAACAGAAATCCGTTTGATAACGCAATTTGATTTTTCTATTTCTAGAACAAATTTCTATTCCACAAATAGATTTGAATAAGAAATCAGAAGTTATAATTTTTAAATTCTCAATTTTTGAAATAGAAATTGAGAAATCAATTTATGGCCAGAAATTTTGTTATGCGCACCCTTAAAACTGTTTTAAATTGAGTCATCGGGAACACTTGCAAATTTGACATGGTTGGATAGTTGATTTGCAAAATTTGAAAAACACTACTTGTTTTTTTTTTTTTATCATAATGAAATAGCTCTCTGAAAATTTGGCAAGATTTTGAAATTTCTAGATGTTTTTCCTATATTTTACAAAATTAGGTCGAATTTCGAGTCAAATCAGGAGCAGTCTCGGTATTTGGTCAATTTCAAGTCAACATGACCCAAATTAGGTTAAGTGGCCTCCATTAACTTTAAACTATATACTTCAAGCTTTCTAATGAAACTTGAATCACTTAGTGGGTAGGTCATTAAGGCTTCCAATTTAGTGCAAACATAATTGCCCAAAAATTAGTAAAATGAATTGATCCAATCATTGGCTCACTAATTGATTGTTGATTGATCAAGGCTAACTAGCCTAAATGGATGTCTAGTAAGCTTTTCATGTGATTTTCAAATGAATGATTAGGCCTACGATGCATGTTGATCGATGGGTAGTTTAGTGCGAATGATTAGTAGTAATTTGTGATGAGTGGGTTAATATATCACTTGGTAAATACATGTGGAGGCTAATTATCACTAATCTTAATCAATAAAGCCTAGAGGATAATGAGGTAGCTTGAGGTTAATCGACATGCATGAATAATCAAAGGCTGATCCCTAGGCAATTAAATATTTAATTGAGTGAACTTTGCTAATGCTTTGATTGGATTGAGTGCATTGATTGTATGGTTGAATGAATGAAACTGACACCCATGAATGGTCGGAGGTGACACCCAAGGCTACAATTGAGAAGAACCGAAGGCTGTGGAAGCCCGATGTCCAATCCGGTCTTAAGTTTTGTAATACTTTAAGATAGTTTCAATTAGGTTGGCTTAAACACTTGTAAGTTAATTAATATATCTATTAGGTTCCTATAATACGAAGCCCAGAAGAATGAGGGCGGCAACATGTTATTGTGGTCTTCAATCTCCAATTCTTATGGCAAAGACAAGGAAAAACACAGGAAGAAGGTTCCATGGATGTGCTAAGTTTGATAGTCCAAGTTGCTGCAATTTCTTCATGTGGGTGGATCCAAAGATACCAGATCATGTGAGGGACATGATAGTTGACCTCCTTGAAAGAAATCGAGTATTGTCTGAATCAAGCCAATCGAGGGGTGACGGAGTCGATGTGAGCTCATTGCTAGCTGAAATGAAGACTCAAAAGGCGAAAAATAGACGTTTAAAGGAGGAGCTTACACGAGTAAAGAAAGGAAAGATGCTATATCAATCAGCATTCATTCTATGCATGTGTTATATTGCTGTATTGGTTATATGTAATGTGAAAGTTGGTGGGAAATTTCTAAGTCTTCCATAGTACATTCTTTCTAAGTTTGTAAATTTGAACACTAGTTGTGGATAATTGAGATGGGAATGAAATCTGATGTGAGTTTGTAGTTTGCAAGACCGGTTGCTTGCCATGCGAAGCGAGAAATTACTTTCGCATTGCAAAATGTTGCTTGATTTGTGTGCTTGTCAATAGCACTACATGAGCTATTGCCACCAGAATAAATTTAGAACTTCGAAAAATGGTGACAACTCCCTTATTATGCAATCAAGATTGTTAATTGGTGATTTCTTCATGATTTTAATAACGAGCTTGCCTCAAATGGAATGTGTCAAAAATCAAGTGAAATCAAATCAGTCCGCTACAATACCTAAGTTACCTAATCAAATCTTCCATGAATCATCCAATGCGGGCCACAGAGACCACGTAGAGCAAAACCCCATCATCTAAAATAAAAAATTAGCAATAAGAGGTGGTGGTATCGGTTACCATTAATGCCCCCGAGGAACTCGAGCAAAATGTATGGGAAAGAAGATGACAAAAGTATTGGAAGAATGAAAATTCTGCATGGCCAATTTCAGTAATTACCTATTAACAATCCTGAAGAGCAACCACTTTCGTGCATTATCCAAACCAAAACCAAGCATCACACATAACTCGTTGAAACACGATTCATTGACAAAGCAACATGCTTACATTTTCAGTGCACAAAAGGTTTTAGTGAACAAAATGCTTGCACTTTCAGTGCACAAAAGATTGTGTTCAACAAAATATGCACTTTCAGTGCAGAAAAGGTTCTATGCACAAACGCTACACGTCTCATACAAAAAACCAGCTAATAATTGATATAATTTCACCTAACAACAACAATTTCAGCAAACATATCAATCCAATATGATGGTCTCCGATGGTCCAGTAGGATGAGGCTTCACTTGATTCAGAATTCTGGGGCTTTTCCTTATATATGGTCTCGCAGCGATAGGCTTTGGAGGAGTTGTTGTAGCCTGAGATGACCGAGCCAGAGGTTGTGATAGTGGCTTTGGCTTCATCGCAACATGCTTTCGAGGAGGTAATGTTGCACGAGATGATTGAGATTGGGAACTTGCCTGGGGTTGTGATGGTGCCTTTCGCTTTAAACCAAGATGCTTCTGAGCTATTGTGGCCTGAGATGACTAAGCTTGGGAATTGGCCTGAGGTTGCGATAGTGGCTTTGGCTTCAGCGCAACATGCTTTCGAGGAGGTAATGTTGCACGAGATGATTGAGGTTGGGAACTTACCTAGGGTTGTGATGGTTCCTTTCGCTTTAAACCAAGATGCTTCTGAGCTATTGTAGCTTGAGATGACTGAGCTTGGGAACTGGCCTGAGGTTGCGATAGTGCCGTTGGCTTCATTGCAACGTGCTTTGGAGGAGCTACTGTTGCATGATATGACTGACGTTGGGAAGTGGCCTTGGGTTGTAGTAGTGGCTTCGGCGTCACCGCAATTTGTTTTCGAGGAGCTGCTGATACATGATATGACTGAAGTTGTGCACTGACTTGGGAATGCACCTTTGCTGTTGACGTAGCTCTTGAAACTACCCCTTTCTCCGGTATTAGGCTACATAAGAATGAGCATCTTTTTAGCTTAAGGAGATAAGCAATTGCTATTATAAAATTTTAAAAATATTACTCACCTTGCGAATATGAAGGTTTGTCATAGGATTTGCGTCAACACCCAACCCTACCATTTTCATCCTCTTGGCTTGTGATTCTCTCTGTATCATGTAATTTTCAATGGTAGGTCTTTTAAATTGAAATAATAAAAAATTCATTCAACATGAGAACGTAGTCACAATACATGTATACTTGGGGATTGAGGTATTACTCACCGGAATTTTTTCACGTCTATGCTTAGCCATTATATTGGCCGGTGCACTGCCTTCCCCTTGATCCGAACGAACTTCACCAAAAGCATTGGCCTCACCACTAAATCCTCTAACATCAGCACTAGCATGAGCAGAAGCAGTGGCACTACATTCTCTTACATTTGCACGAGCACTACATTCTCTGACATATGCACTAGCCCGAGCAGAAGCATTAACATGCCCACTATTGTCTCCTATTGAATTGGCATTTGCAGAAGCATTGGCATGGCTTTTGGATCCTCCTTCAGTTACGCTTGTCGTTGCTTTAGCTTTAGCCTGAATATATATTCATAATTATTAAATTGGAACCTTGATATATAAAACTTACAATAATGGTTAGATGACAACTTACTTGTCTTTTTCCGAGCCTTGGACCAGTGGAATTAGCCTGAGATTGAGCATGAGCTTCAGCTGTACTTGCATTGGCATGAGCACTGGATGTACATACATTGGCCCCAGCATTGGCCTGAGAAGCACATATTAAGCATTGATTAACAACATGTTAAAGTGACATGCCCAGCATTAAGATGATCAGTTAGTTGAGGAACTACCTTTTTTAAAGGACATCCCTTGCAGTTATGTCCAATTTGTTTGCAAGCAGAACAAGTCATTTGCTTACCCTCTTTAGTCATTCTATCACCTCTTACAAGCTCAATCGGTTGCTTTCTTCTACTCCTTTTTGGCCTACTAGGCATGTTCTTCATTGGTGGGGGTTGAGGAGCTTCTTTATTGGCTTTATTCCAAAATTTCTATCCTCTCACTGTAGGCATCATGAATTGATAAGCACTTAGATACTTTTCCTTGTTGAAGCACTCAGCTAGATAGTCAGTCGGATCATTTCTCATATGGTGTATTGCACAAATGGCATGGCAACATGGAATTCCAAAATTCCCAAGCTCTACAAGAATAAGTTTTTAAATTCAAATCAACAACATATTTGTCACCACCTTCCGTAATCTCATATCCTTCCTCTCCATTCCATATCAAATGGCAATACCTACTAGCAATTGTATTCTCATGTAACTTACGCATAATCCTTGGACCATAATTTCTAGTCCACCTAGCACATCCATCCCTCTGAGTATGCATTCTATTCATAACCATGATTCTAATAACCTCCAGCATACTCACAATGGCCTTGCACCTAGCTTCCACACACCTACCATTGAAAGCTTCTCTCAGATTATTATCAACGACATCACATTTAATGTCGGTGTTAAAGAAGGCTTTGCACCAATGTTTTGGCTCAATACGGAATAAATCATCATGACCTTTCCGAGTCAGTTCCTTCAACCTCTGTCTATGCATCTCGAAATCTGACATATTATTGTTCTTGACACATCTCCAAAATTGCCTCAGCAACTGTTTTCCTTTGTATTTTTGACCCCAGTTGGAATAAATGTGCCTTGCACACATCCTATGCTCTGCATTTGGCAATAGTTCAGCTACAGATTGGACGAGACCCTGACAATTACCCAAATATATATATATATATATATATATATATATATATATATATGAAATGAAAACAGAAAGAAAAGCATTGTAATGTCACAATCAATTTACAAATGAAAATAGAAAGAAAAGCATACCTTTTGTTGATCACTTATCAAAGCCCATCCGTCACCATTACACATATCGAGGTTTGACTTCAACAATTCGATAAACCAAGTCCATGTGTCCTTATTCTCGATTCTTACCAGTGCCCATGCCACTGGATACATTTGATTGTTGCCATCCCTTCCGATGGCACATAACAACTCACCTTGATCAAATCCCTCAAAAAACATCCATCTAATCCAATGATCTTCCTACATCCAGCCAAAAAACCTTTCTTGCAAGCATCAAAGCAAATGTAAGCCCTATCAAATAATGGTAGAGAATTTGGCAATGGCCTTTCAACTTTCAATTTAAAATTACTTGAAGGGCTTGCAGTGTAAAGCTCTCCCAAGTAGTCGTACATCTGTGCATATTCCTTCTTGTAATTGCCTTGCAATTCCTTCAATACTTTCAGCTTTGTTCTCCTACACCGACTGAAAGTGACATTTACTCCAAGTTGTTCTCTAACTAATTTCTTTAACCCAGGTGCTTTGATTTTAGGCATTGCAGAAATGAGAATCATGAAGTGCTTAGCTAAATAAGTGCTAGACACTCTCTTATTCTCGAAAGTGATACTGCATATATGCTGATTTATATACCTTCTCAAATGAAATGACCCAGTTTTGCTATCAAGAGCACCATAGGTCATCCAGTTACAATTTTTCTGGGCACACCTGGCTCTTACAAAGCTTTTTGTGTTCTTAGTGTATTTGATTGCTCTTTTCTCAGCCACGGAATACTTCAAAATTGCATTTTTGAACTCAGTTGCATCCTCAAATGTCATGCCAACAATAAATTCTGGATTTGTACCACTTTGATCATATGACGGGAACCTACTTCTCCTCCTTGAAATAACATCAACCTCTTCGTCACCCTCATCATTTAAAATTGATTGAAGACTGTCTTCCTCATCTGAATTAGCATACTCTGTTTCGTACCCAGAATCATCTAACGATTGAGCCTCATCCACAATCGGTGGTTGGGAAGTACCAGTTGCCTCACTATAATTTAAAATTTGGAGCCTATGTCTTGCTGAAAATTCCATTAATTTTTTCCTTGCATCAACCAGTTCAAAGTCATCATCATCACTCGACTGTTCCATATCCACCAAATTACGTGCATCATCATCCTCTTCCTCATCTAGATCCCTATTGGCAACTTCAGCCCGATTCCCGTCATCATCAGTATTCCAATCACATTAGACATACCTCTAGTTTCCATCTCAACACCCCCCATCTCAGCTCCTGCCTTTTCATCATCAACATGCTCAACATATAGCTTAATATTTTCATAGCACAGATGATGATAAAATAGATCCATCACATCAAAGTTATCCCATAAATACCTAAGAGTTATTCCGTTTACAAGAGTCTTACTTCCAGGAACTCTGTAAAAGAGTTTCTCTATTTTACACACACCCAAAGCCTCAATAGCTTCAATTATACTAGACAGTGAACTCTTACTTAAACTTATTTCAGCAACATCAACCCTTCCACCTATGTATTCCAATGGTGGGCCAACTTTAAATTTACCTCCATAGCGAACGGTGACATAAACTTTGTTCTCAGCCATTGGACCTACAAGGGAACGGAAACAAAAAGCAGAGCACTTTCAATCATCAAATTATTGAAGCAATGTTCAAGTTCTAAATTGAAGATATTTTTATAAAAGACTAACAATCAATATAGAAATAGCAAATTAGCATAATCCGCTTTACAACCACAATGCAACTACATGATCAATAGTGAGAGCAATGTTCTACTTTGCAGTAATGTTCTAATTTATCGCAAGAATTGGAAAATGCAAAACAACCATAATGCAAAGACTAAAACGCCGCTATAGTGTAGAGAGTAAAACGCCTTTGCAAAACAAAAAAAAAAAATGGTAATATTACTATGACATACCCAAATGCTATAATGTAGAGAGTGATATTTGCATGAGGAGTCACCATCGCCGTCCCCGATGCCGTTGGCTCCGCCACTGAGAGGCCGAGATGCCCACAAGACATGTCTTTGCACGAACTCGCAATCATCAAAGAAGAGAACATAAAGTTGATGTGTGTCAAACTCGAGCTCTCTAAACTCCAAATAATGAAGAAATGAGGACACCAACTGACGTCGTTTTGCATAATGCAGAGATTAAAGCACCTTTGCAAAACAAAAAAAATCATAGCATTACCATGAGATACCCAAATGCTATAATGCAGAGAGCGATACCTGCGTGAGGAGGAGTCGCCATCATCGTCGCTAACCCTGTCGTCGTCCCCGACGCCAATCGCTTCACCGCTGAGATTTTCCAAACTCCCGCAGAGAGGTCTTCACACGAACTCGCAATCGTCAAAGGAAGGAAAGAACACGAACTCATGAAGAGCGTCGAACTCGAGGTCGATGAGGACCCAAATCGCAAGAGAACTACAAATCATCAAATTTGGGGCTTAGGGTTCAGACGAATTCGATTTGGGGCTTAGGGTTCGGACAAGTTCGATTTGGGGCTTAGGGTTCGGACGAATTCGACACTCGGAAAGCGAAAGAATACGTAGAGATGGAGAGGGGAGGGAGAACATGACGGTGAAGAAGACGTACAATAATTAATATAGGTTTGCTAAATAAAATTGATTAGACTTAGCTTCACATTTTAATAAATGGGTAGGGCAGTCTAACTTAAGCTTAGCCTAAATCAACTTGATTAGAATTAGGCTTACCTTAGAATTCTAATAACAAGCTTCTGATGGTTTATATCTTGAGGATCAAATAATGAAGTCATGTAATATTATCAAAACCCGACAAACCTGACAAGTTGCAGGTCTTTTCCATTTCTTATACTTAGACAAATGCATTTCAATTTTTTGGATGTTTACTTAAACGCATCACTTTTGAATACATGAGTTATTTAATCACTTTCCTACAATAGGATTAGAATTAGATTAGAATTTCAATGAACTCCCCACAAAAACATTTGCATAATAAATTAGTGAACTAATAGAATTGTAAATGGTAATCAAGAGCGAATGGCCAATTAGATAACACACTTTCAAGTTAGGTACTGAAATTATGCTAATAGAAACATTAGCGTAAGCAAGTCCACATTCCTAAAATTCTCTAGTTGCGTAAAAATTGAAATAGCACTCCCGCATCTCAATTGGCTTCTAACCGACCCACAATAATGGTTAGTGGCCACTCTTAGCCAAAATCCAATGGACACTCTTTGCCTCATAATGAGATTCGAGGACACTCCTTGTTTTTAGTATGGAAAGGTAGTCCATACATCATCGATGCTTATTCATCATTTACTGAAGGATTGTAGCTATCCATTCTCTCAAATCAATAACGTATAAGATTCCTTGAGTGAAAACTTTTTTTATGTCAACAATGTATGCTATAATTACTCTTTTCAAATTCTCACCCTCTACTAACTGTTTTTCTTTCTCTCCATTGCCATTGCTTCTTGAAAGAAAATAATGAGATAAGTCTAGTACTTTGTACAGGTACGTAATAATATCAAGTTAACGTTGCTTCATCTTACTATAATTTGATTTAATTAGTGTAATTTAGGAAGTACCAACACTTTCCGTGAGCCTTCATGTCGTGTCAGACATTCTGACGCATGTCCGACACTCTCCAACACTTTTGGGTACTATTCGACACTCGGTTAACAGACTTTGGAAAATTCGATACTTGGTCAAATCTCCCGACACTCTCCGACACGGGAGTTCGGAATTCCAACATACGAGTTCAAAACTCTAACATGTGATTCCGACACGCACGGGGTCAATTTAAAAAAATTTCAATAAATAATGGGTGAAAATGTAAATATATAAAAAAAATAAATGGGGAAAGAAAAAAAAAACATAATCTTCTCTTCTCTTTTGACTGTCACTTCCCGTGATACACAATTCACCCTTAAGTTTTTTTTCTCCTCTTCCAACACGCTTTGACATGCGAGTCTAAAATGTGGATTGCTTGTCTTTTTTTTCTCTTCATGTTTTATGGATTATTGAAATAGAGTTAAATTTATCAAATTAAAATAATGAGTGATATTAACGAATGGTGGATTAATGTCTCATTTAAGGCTCTTTTTATTATTTATTTATTTTTGGATTTAATCAAATTAATTTGATTAAGATAATCATAAAAATAATAATTTATCATGTATGTATAAAAATATACATTTAATATGCAACATATTTCAACGTGTCGAAATTCTTTATTTTTTAAAAAACGACGTGTCGGCATGTCGTATAGTGTTATGCCATGTCGTATGTCACGTGTCGATGTCAATGCTACTTAGAGTGTAACGTCAACAGACAATTGTATCCCAAAAACCGTTAGGTAATTACTTTGTACAGCCTTTTCTTTCCACTGCTAGATCAACTACTTACTTAACGGATAGCGCACGCATAAATATCAACTTGCGGCTAATTAAAAATAAATTGGATAGCAAACTTTACATAGTAAAACATCCTTATTAGTAAAAGGATAAACCATTTTCCAATTTTGACGAATTCATTCACGTGAATGATTTTGAGAAAAGAGGGTTTAAATTATGATCCCTTCCAACCCCCCCCTCCCCCCAAAAACAAATCCAAAAAAAAAAAAAAATTCCAACGATAACTATTGAATTTCATGCTGTTTCCCATTTTCATCAGGGGACAATTGAGGCAAGTGACAAGGACAGCCAATTTAAAGGATCCAAATATAAGCCCAAACCCAGAAAAGGGAATCGTCCTTATAGATATTTCCCACAATGGCGTCTCCTAAATTTTCCTTTTTCTCTCAGCCTTGTAATCCCCCTTAATAATGCTTTTCTCTTGTCGATTTATTCAAGACGAACTTGGTAACTCCAAAAAAATTAATTTTGACAGCATGCGTGCTAATTTTGGCCATGCTATAATGAATAAAATGACAAAAATGACCACGAACTCATGTTGTGATGTGGGGGTACTTTGGGGTTTTTTGGAAAGAAATGGAAAGTTCGGCCTTTTTTGAAAATGAATCTCTATCATCAACACATCGTGCGGTATTGGAAAATGCATAGGAGATGAGCCCACCGTCCAATTACATTAGTGGCAGGTAGCTTGAGACCCATCATTCTCTCCTATAAATGAGAGGCCAAACTCACATCAGAACCTCACTACTTTCATCTTTCTCTCATTTATTTCTCCCAATTAGGGTCAGTAGAAAAACAAATCCCAGTATCTCTAGCTAACTAGTTTGTTCTTCTTCTTCTTCTTCTTCTTCATCGTCTTCTTGCTCTTTTTCTGAGAATGATTGTGAGACTTTCAATTCTTTCGTGCTAACTTATTGTTCATCACTCTAGGGATGGCTCCATTGCCGCCAACAAGCGGAAGAATGAAAGGAGAAACCTCTCAAAACCTTAACATCCAGCTTCCGAAGTTTAAGAGGTGCTTGTAAACGTAAAACCCTTGAAACGTGTTTCAAAATATTAGACATGGACGACTATGCCCATTTTCTTGACCTAGACATTTCATTTGATTTGGTGGCTTTTTTTAATATTCTGATTCTTGTGTATATAAAGTGGTGACTTTTTTTTTTTCCAATTTTCTTTATTTTTTTCTTTTGTATCTTTCAGGTCCTTGGTAAGCAGGAAATATGGTGAAATCTTTTATCCCAATGAGTCGTCTCGGATAATGCAACTAGAGTTGACAGTGAAATCTCTTGAAGTTAGCTATCGTTCTAATTCTTCTATCAATTTATGTTCATTCAGTGTGCTCTTGAGATTAGGCGTTCAAGATGATTAAGATGACAAGCATCTAATAATTTCAATTTTTTCTTGTTTGATGTATATAGGCCGATTTGGGTAGGGACTTTGCGATGAAGTACTGTTGGGAATACCACAACTGTACATTCCGAGTCGAAAATGAAGAATTAAAGCGACAAGTCGGTTTCTATTCTGATAAAATAGAATCCAAACGAGGTTCTCTCTCTCTCTCTCTCTCTCTGCTTGCACGCGTATTAAAGGAGAAATTAAAAGATGTAATTGACCGATATCTGATGCAGCCGAATCTGTGGAATTGAAGAAAGAGATCGAGAAGCTGACGGGGGTGTATTTGGGACAACAGCAAAAGAATGAAGAGCTTCTGAAGGGCGACATGGCAAACCAGCTGGGACCTCCGACCTACAACTTTATGTAGGCCATGAGATTAAGATGCTTTGAGTTAATTAGGCTCTCGTTCAGAGACCCAGAAAGCTTATGTCTTTACATTTTATGCTTGATCCAGTTTTTATTATGAGTATGGTTGCTCTATCTATGTGAGCTTAATAAGACGATTCGGTGCTTAAAAACTCCATGGCTTCATTCATATGTCTCTACAAGATGAACCGTTTGCTCTACTTTTGCGGGCCTCGCGACCTTATACAATCGCTTATCTCAGCTCTAAGAATGATTAATGATTATGCGAGCGCTTAATACATGTTCTTCATTCATATCGTATCATTTGTCGGAATAGCCTTGTACATATTGGCTGCGGGGAGTCTATCTAGCCAATGGAAGAAGTAAAACATATGTATACTGCACATTAATAAACCTATACTCTCCTCGACTCTCCCGAAGTAACATCATTTGCTTGAATCAACTAAAAACGCAGGAGTCGAAATCAATTTGTCCTGGCCTGGCCTGATTGTATTTTTTGAATTTTGTTCGACGCTATGCTTTCGCTGAATAAGTATCGTACTAGCGTTCCTCGTTAAAAGTAGACCTAATGGAGATTAGAATTTGGACGTATGTCACGACATTTACACCCTATAATCACTCAAGCGGTCAGCCGTGCGCACATATGTCTTGCATGACGCTATTACATCAACACGTAAAGTTGACGCTAATTTGGCATCTCGACGTTATGTGATCTCATGCATAAATGAACTTCAAATAACTTTAACGATAGGATTATTTTGAACTTTGGAGTAATCTGATCTATTGCTTTAACAGAAATAGCTGACCACTGATGATAATTTAATAATCACCTTTTATGTTATTACTATGGTATGTTAGGCTCATCAAGGAAGCAAAGCGCATATTAGAGTGTCATCAGGCGCAATTAAATAAGTTGAACGACCATATAAGTGAGGGACATCATGTTGTCGTATTAATGTCGAAGATGTCGGACTTGCAATTTTCTATGACAAATCACCGAAAAAATAAATAATGTCAAAGATTTATGTGGTTAACTCCGAATATAATACCTATATCCACAAACAAAATCAGCAACAAATATTCCATTATATCCATTATAATTAGATAATTACAATTACAATCACTCAATGCTCGAATATTTTTCACGTCTAAGTTAAGTCTTAACCTAAAATATTTATAAATAAACAATTCAATTGAATATAAAATATTAGATCGCCCAATTGTTAATGTTGATTGTTTTGTTGGTTCTTTTATACTCAAATGTAAATTGTTCCCAAAAGTTAAGATTGTACTTCATTTGTTTTTCTGGTCATAAGATTGTGCTTCATTTGCATATGCAGGATTTGCCTTTTATGATTCTAAATATATACAATGTTCTACCTCTATGTTCGGTTGAAGCCATTGACCGGTAAGAGTAACTGATTGTTATCCACTTAATTCTTTGATTCTTTGTATTTAAACTAATTAAATGCAGGATAATGGACAAAACCCTCATCCGTGGTTGATTTATGGCATGCAAGTTACATATATTTATATAGAACACATTTGCTTCTCCAGTCAAGTCAGTCTTGGAGGGATTACAGGGATGGCATTCCTTTTCAATATTATCATGAAAATTCTGATTATAGCCCACTTTCTTCAATGATTCTATCCTCTTCTCTGGATTTGGATGACCCATTCGTGGGGACAGAATTTTCGATAGATGAATGAACTGTTTTGCTTGTCGCGTCTCTTAAATAAATTGACGAACTAATTGAATTCATTTCAGTAACCTATCGGTCTACCTTCAAGCCTATGATCAATTCATTCCGACAAACGGAATTTCTAAAAGATGGAGACTGAAAATATGGATTCTGTGAGGGAATTCGTAATTGGCTTGTATTACTCAATGTACAATGCAAAGATATATACAAGATATTGCTCAGCAGAAAATGAGGGAAATCTACCAATTGTTTCTCACTAGTTATTTGAGACACACCAAATATTTTGCTAACTAAAAAATCAGAAAGCAAATTTTTCCTACTATTCCCCCTCAAGTTGGTGCATAGAGGTTAAGGATGCCCAACTTGCAGATGAGAAATGGAAAACAATCATGATAGCTTGTGAAGATGTCAGCTAGTTGAAGTTCAGTGGCTATGTGCTCCATTTTGATGGCGCATGTTCCCAAACAAAGTGGTAGTCAATCTTGATGCGCTTTGTTCAACCGTGAAATATCAATATTGCTATAATGTGTAGGGTGGTTTGTTGTCCCTATAAAGACCTATTGGTTTGTCGTGCAATGACACAAGGGAGGCAACAAAAATTTGCAACCAAATCAGTTTGCTAGCAGCACTTGCCAAGGGGTGTCAAAAAGAACCAGCCGACCCAAACCGAAACATGACCTGAACCGACCCATACTGAAAATTTCGGGTATTTTTTGTTCAGTTTTCTTTTATTTTGCCTAATCGGAAGAGCATTTTTTTTTTTTTTTTTTTTGCAGTTTCAGTTCGGTTCAAACCCGAACCGGAACATGGAAGCTGCAGAACATTTTGGGAAAGAGAGATCTAACTCACTCTGCACCTTTAACAAAATACAGGCTTCATCAGTGCTCTTTCTAAATCATCACCGAGCACCGTTACCTGTCGCCCTCGTTTTCCCCTTTCATTCAAAACTCATGCTCCCAGCCACACCACAGCCAGAAAAGACATATTGTAAGAGATGTAGAAAATGATGCGTAGACGATTAGCATTCAGTCCATAAATTCGGCACCCTCATTTCAGTTCAAACCCGAACCGAAACATGGAACCTGCAGAACATTTTGGGAAAGAGAGATCTAACTCACTCTGCACCTTTAACAAATACAGGCTTCACCAGTGCTCTTTCTAAATCATCACCGAGTACCGTTACCTGTCACCCTCGTCTTCCCCTTTCATTCAAAACTCATGCTCCCAGCCACACCACAGCCAAAAAAGACATATTGTAAGAGATGTAGAAAATGATGCGTCGCAAATGATCCGTAGATGATTAGCATTTAGTCCACAGATTCAACACCCTCATTTCCGATGTTTCCCGCCTGCAATCATCATTAATCATCACGGGGACATTCAAAGCATGAGGCAAAACATGGCAAAAGGGAAGATAGGCAGAGTCAGTCTCGACAAATGATGAGACGTAACAGGAACCAAGACTATGCGCTAATAAAATGATCAATGTACGTCAATGCGTCTCTAGACTACACAAAAACGTGAGTTATTTCAGAGCTACGTTTTAGAGGCAATTCAACAAACGGTGTGAGTGCGATGAGGGTATTTAAACTGGTCTTAAAATCGAGGTGCCTTTTTGCCTAAGCCCCAAAAAAAGAAAAAAAAAAGATGGTCAAGTAACTATCAAAACTGAACAGGTGTCTGTTTACTCAGAAACTCAAGCTTGACATCTCTATTCTTTCTTTCATAAAATGAGACAGAGCCATATCTTCGTACCTTGACAAAGACGAACTTTGAATCAAAACCGATGATTAAATGAGCAAAGAAATGTTCTGCAACTCTCCTCCAGCGACGACGAGGATGAGTCTCGATAGCAAAGTTTCGGCCAAGAAAAGGACTCATCGAGCTTCACAACCGAACAGTAGAGCGAAACAGAGTATCTCTTGCACGATGATCTAGTGAATATAAGCAGCGATAGAGGGTGCACAACGGTGACCGTAAAGATCTCAAGCTTCTGCAACAACGTTGTGTTGAACATCTCAGATTTGTTTGCTCGAATCCTCCGCCGAGTTCAACGACTGTTTCAAGAGAACATGACAGAACCCATGTTCTTTAACTATCACCGAGGCTTATAGAAGTAGCCACGACGGATGGAGGAGGTAAAAGATTTTTAACACATCATTTTCAATCGACATCTCAAAAGCTTGAGATTAGATGTCCTAATCGCAAGACTCATTTCTCGTCAAAAAGAGTTTATTAAAATTTCAAGTTCCTGTGTTATGAAATCAAAACATTGATTAACTTTTTGGTTAGCCCTGATGAATTTTTTTCAAAAAAATCGGAATATTAAAAAATTCGCAAATCAACCCCTTTTCACCTTAGTTTGACTTTAGCATCATCAATTTTTTAAAAATCGATCAAAAATCAACTTTTTCCCAACTCATAAATTTGATTCAAAATCAACTAAAAATAAAATTAGTTCATTTCTAGTCATTTTATAAAAAAAACTTCATTCACGATATTTCATTAAGAGGTCATTCTATCAAGTCAATTTTGAAATTACAGCCTGAGGTAAAACCCCAATTTGAACCTCTATTAGTAGTCTCAACCGATTCTTCATGAATGCTATCAATTAATCAAAACCAAGCCCAACCTTTTGAAGGTAATTCAAATCCAAAGACAATTATGATAAAATCACACCAATTGTATTCAATTTGACCAACTTGGTGATCTAATAATTGATGAAATCACAAAGGTTTGGTTCAATTGACTCAATTCACTTGACCCATTCTAAACCAACATTCAATTGAACCTTGAAGTCCAATTTGGCCAATTGAGCTTCAATTGTACACGAGCCTAACTCATATTGCAAATTTGTCAAAAATTGGGGAAATTGAAGCATTGCATGTTGATTCGACCGAACCAAATTAATCTGAGTCATGCCGGATCAACCCGATTGAATTCATTTTGATTCTTATAATTAGAATTCAGCTTAATTGAACAAAATCAGGAAAGTTCGAACAAAATTGAGACAAATAGTGGGCCGGTCCAACCCAGTCAAGCCCGATCCACCCGGTTTGACCAGAATTGATCCAGCTGAGTTTTTCGGCCATTTGCCAAGTGTCCAACCAACATACCATGGCCGGCCGACCAACCCCACTCCATATATGCAAAAAACATCAAAATGCCCTCATTTGGGTAAAAATACCAAAATTTCCTTAATTCTTACCATTTAAAATCAACCAATGGGAGCATTCCTTAGTAATTAAGGAATTAATCTTGGTCATTCACCATTAACTTATCCTAGCTGTCCATTTATGCCGTGTCATCAATCATGTGGCATAATACAAGCCAATAGGGGTGATTTCTTAAGGGTTAATGAACGATTTTCAGCCATCAGATCAATCCAATGGTTGAGATTCAAATTGAGGGGATTATATAAAAAAAATTCCCTCCAAAATTCAGAGGGGGAATTCAGCTCATTATCTCATTCTCTCTCTCTTGGCCCTGTCAAGCTTCCCTAGTTTCTAGTCGTTGCTAGCTGATCGCCAGGCATTTTTTGGTGAACCTCGAGCTCTTAGATCATCTTCAAAGAGTCTTCTAGATTTTCATGGTTAGCAATCATCCAAGCCATGGGCAAGTAGTCACGAAGTCGGCCAAGTGAGGAATCACCATGCTCCACACCGATGATTTTTCTTAACAGTTGCTATGCCATTTCCAACCAGTCGTCGACGTCCCATCAGCCACCAACCCTTACAATTGTGATTCCTGATGTTTGCTTGACATCCACATGGCCAGAGTTTAACGGAATTGTGATCGGATCATCTTCAATTAGCCAATTTCTTCTAATTGTCCATTCGGAATTTGGCAGCAAGATCGAGGGGACATTTGAGGAAATAGAGTCGACAGGTAAAGATGGAAATGATTGCTTATAAACTCAAAAAGTCTACTCACATGAAAAAGAGATCCCAGGTCTAGTCAGTAGGGTCGTTGGTACCACTCAGATTGCAGCCAAACTTCCTAACCGTGCACGAGCTGAGCTTAGAGTGCGTGAAACTCATCACTATCTTGTAAGGGTGTTCCAGTCCTCCATTGGTTGGGTGCTTTGTGGCCCAATCAGCTAGCTTGCCACTCAACTGATCTACTTTCCATTGTTAACGGGAAATGACTCATATTCTCAAACAAAGGCATATACAAATAGGATCCGGATTTCACAAGATGTTAGAAGGTGCAATCCAAGCCGACGAAGCCGCCCCTATATCTAACCACCACTCACCCCGATCACATATTGGCACATTCATGATGCATCATGATCAAAAGGCCCTAAAAGTACAGCGCAAGTGCCAAACATTCCTAAAGGTACACCTAAGTGCCACTTTCTTTGAAAAATGGAATATTTAAGTGTTAACTCTGGTAAAAGATACCGGAAATCCGACGTGACTTATTTAAACAATATAAGTCGCCTACGTAACTCGTCGAAAAGTTGAGTTAGCAAAGAAAAGCCAAAACGACGTTATTTGGCCTTTTATTTAAATTTAAATATTAATATAAATATTAATTTCATTTAAAACTAAATTATTAAAAAAAAAAAAAAAGGATTGCAGCACGTTTGGCAAGGGCTAAGCAAGCCATCACTATCACCAGCCCATTGTCATCAACCTAGGGGTCAGCAACCCTAGCCAACCGGTGGCAACTGCAATATTTTTAAAAATATATTTATTTATTTTTAAATTTAATTTAATTAATATTTATATTCAAATTTAAATCCAAAGCAAAATAACATCGTTTTTTTGCTTATTTAGCCACGTTAGCATGGAAAACGACATCACTTGCGATCTATCTAGCCACGTCTATATGTAAAACGATGTCTTTTTGCACTTGTCTCGCCGAAAAAACACTATGTCAGTATTTTGGTCGGATTTTCTCGCCGTTGTCATTTAACAGATCAATTTTGCTTCGATTTTGACACTTAAGTGTACATTTCCAAACTTTTGACACATAAGTGTCCCCCCATATCAAGTTTTGGTACACTAGATGTCCATGTCCCTTTGTTTTTCTTACTGATTTCTTCATTTGTTCCAAAAATTGCTAAGCTCTTCATGGCCAATACATAGAATCCCTGAAGTTATAATGATTTTGGATTGAAACAAAGTTAGTTCATTGAACTTAGTTGGGATAATACTCGTCTAGCCAAATTATAAACTTTCATAGTGGCCAATTGTGAGGTTGTAATGCTGAATGAATGTCGAAATCAATGTATGTTTAGCAATTCATGTTTAGGAATCAATAGATGATGGTTCAATGCATGTTAGAATGCCAATTATTTTGGGAGTTCAGAGAGTCACTAAGCTTAATTAGATGATTTGGCCTAATCGACATTACGAAAAAATTTCAATTAATGAATCGATCCTAACATCCTAAGCTTCAAATTTGATGGGTGGTAAGCTGAAATTGGAGGTCGCTTGCTAGGTCATCATAGTCATCCAGAAATATGAGATCAGAAATTGAATTTTAGAGTTAGGTTCTGTAATTTTCAGTTGTGATCTGACCTTGCTCTGTTCTCAGACTTTTCTAACTTTTTGTGTTCCGAATCTGAAAAACTTGTCTTCATGAAAGTTGCAGTCAACATTTTAATATTTCCAACCATGAAAATTTCATAAAATTCTGAAATTTTTTATATAGTACAATGCATGCCTGAAAAAGACGCTCATATTTTGTATCTAAACTGTTCTTTTGTTCCTGCACTAATTGATTTTGTTTTGCACATTCAACATAATTCGAGTCCTTTTTTTTTGGTAAAAAACTTAAGAATAACAAGTTTTTCATTGTGGCCTATTTTATTTTATTTTTTATCTATATGTGGTCTAGTTGAGTATACTAGAAAGTTTGAGGACCACATAGCAAAGCTTAGGGGCCCAATTTGGCAAAATATCAAAGAAGGTCATTTTCGGCCTATAAAACTGCTTTAAATTGAGTCATCGGGAACACTTGCAAATTTGACATGGTCGGATAGCTTATTTGCAAAATTTCAAAAGCACTACTTGTCTGCTTCTTTTTTTATCATAATGAAATAGCTCTCTGAAAATTTGGCAAGATTTTGAAATTTCTAGATGTTTTTCCTATATTTTACAAAATTGGGTCGCATTACGGGTCAAATCAGGAGCAATCTCGGTATTTGGTCAATTTCGAGTCAATATGACCTGAATTAGATTAAGGGCCTCCAATAACTTTAAACTATATACTTCAAGCTTTCTAATGAAACTTGAATCGCTTAGTGGGTAGGTCATTAAGGCTTCCAATTTAGTGCAAACATCATTGCCTAGAATTAGTAAAATGAATAAGTGATCCAATCATTGGCTCACTAATTGATTGTTGATTGATCAAGGCTAATTAGCCTAAATGGATGTCTAGTAAGCTTTTCATGTGATTTTCAAATGAACGATTAGGCCTACAATGCATGTTGATCAATGGGTAGTTTAGTGCGAATGATTAGTACTAATTTGTGATTCGTGGGTTAATATATCACTTGGTGAATACATGTGGAGGCTAATTATCACTAATCTTAATCAATAAATCATAGAGGATAATGAGGTCGCTTGAGGTTAATCGACATGCATGAATAATCAAAAGCTAATCCCTAGGCAATTAAATGTTTAATTGAGTGAACGTTGCTAATGCTTTGATTGGATTGAGTGCATTGATTGTATGGTTGAATGGATGAAACTGACACCCATGAATGGTCGGAGGTGACACCCAAGGCTACAATCGAGAAGAACTGAAGGCTGTGGAAACCCGATGTCCAATCCGGTCTTAAGTTTTGTAATACTTTAAGATAGTTTCAATTAGGTTGGCTTAAACACTTGTAGGTTAATTAATAGGGATAAGTGTTCCAAAAGTCCTAAAACTTGTCACGAAAATGCATTTCGATCCTAAAACTTGCAAAAAGTGCATTTAAGTCCTACAACTTGTCAAAATGTTTCAAACGAGTCCTAAAATCGACGCCGTCTAATTTCTTAACGGAAAAAGCTGATGTGGCCCCCGCGTGGCTTTTTTTAATCGTTTCTCTCTCCTCCGTTGTGAATAGTTTTAAAAAAAAAAGCCACGCATGCAGAACGACGTCGTCTCCTCCTTTCTTCTTCACCACGACGTCGTCTCCCCCTCCATCTATACGTCTTCTTCACAGTCGTGTTCCCCCTCCCCCCTCTGTCTCTACTTCTTCTTTCTCTATTCCAAGTGTCCCTTAAGCCCCAAATTGAATTCGTTTGAACCCTAAGCCCCAAATCGATCTCGTCCAAACCCTAAACCCTAAATCGAATTCGTCCGAACCCTAAGCCCCAAATCGATCTCGTCCGAACCCTAAACCCCAAATCGAATTCGTCCGAACCCTAAGCCCTAAATCGATCTCGTCCGAACCCTAAACCCCAAATCGAATTCGTCCGAACCGTAAGCCCCAAATCGATCTCGTCCGAACCCTAAGCCCCAAATCAAATTTGACAATCTGCAATTATCTTGCGATTTGGGTCCTCATCGACCTCGAGTTCGACGCTCGTCGTGAGTTCGTGTTCTTTCCTTCCTTTGACGATTGCGCGTTCGTGCGAAGATCTCGCTTGTCGGAGTCTCGACATCTCAGCGGCGAAGCGATTGGCGTCGGGGACGACAACAGGGTCAATGACGGCGATGGCGACTCCTCCTCACGTAGGTATCGCTCTCTGCATTATAGCATTTTGTTGTTTTCCATTCTCCAATACTAGTGACAAATTAGAACATTGATGGAGAAGTAAATTATGGTTGTTTATTCATCTAGTGCATATGAAAAGAGAGATGTTTTTTGGAGATTGAAAACAACTCCTAAATCTCTCAAGTAAACACATTGCATTATGCAGAAGTTACTAATATGAAGACGTTATGAAGGAATCATAATATAGCTAATATAATTCTATTAGGTTCCTATAATATGAAGCCCAGAAGAATGAGGGCGGCAACATCTAAATCAAGTGGCATAACTCCTAATGAGGCCAACTCGGAGCCAACATGTTATTATGGTCTTCAATCTCCAATTCTTATGGCAAAGACAAGGAAAAACGCAGGAAGAAGGTTCCATGGATGTGCTAAGTTTGATAGTCCAAGTTGCTGCAATTTCTTCATGTGGGTGGATCCAAAGATACCAGATCATGTGAGGGACATGATAGTTGACCTCCTTGAAAGAAATCGAGTATTGTCTGAATCAAGCCAATCTAGGGGTGACGGAGTCGATGTGAGCTCATTGCTAGCTGAAATGAAGACTCAAAAGGCGAAAAATAGACGTTTAAAGGAGGAGCTTGCACGAGTAAAGAAAAGAAAGATGCTATATCAATCAGCATTCATTCTATGCATGTGTTATATTGCTGTATTGGTATATGTAATGTGAAAGTTGGTGGGAAATTTCTAAGTCTTCCATAGTACATTCTTTCTAAGTTTGTAAATTTGAACACTAGTTGTGGATAATTGAGATGGAAATGAAATCTGATGTGATTTTGTAGTTTGCAAGACCGGTTGCTTGCCATGCGAAGCGAGAAATTACTTTCGCATTGCAAAATGTTGCTTGATTTGTGTGCTTGTCAATAGCACTACATGAGCTATTGCCACCAGAATAAATTTAGAACTTTGAAAAATGGTGACAACTCCCTTATTATGCAATCGAGATTGTTAATTGGTGATTTCTTCACGATTTTAATAACGAGCTTGCCTCAAATGGAATGTGTCAAAAATCAAGTGAAATCAAAGCAGTCGGCTACAATACCTAAGTTACCTAATCAAATCTTCCATGAATCATCCAATGCGGGCCACAGAGACCATGTAGAGCAAAACCCCATCATCTAAAATAAAAAATTAGCAATGAGAGGTGGTGGTATCGGTTACCATTAATGCCCCCGAGGAACTCAAGAAAAATGTATGGGAAAGAAGATGACAAAAGTATTGGAAGAATGAAAATTCTGCATGGCCAATTTCAGTAATTACCTATCAACAATCCTGAAGAGCAACCACTTTCGTGCATTATCCAAACCAAAACCAAGCATCCCACATAACTCGTTGAAACACGATTCATTGACAAAGCAACATGCTTACATTTTCAGTGCACAAAAGGTTTTAGTGAACAAAATGCTTGCACTTTCAGTGCACAAAAGATTGTGTTCAACAAAATATGCACTTTCAGTGCAGAAAAGGTTCTATGCACAAACGCTACACGTCTCATACAAAAAACCAACTAATAATTGATATAATTTCACCTAACAACAACAATTTCAGCAAACATATCAATCCAATATGATGGTCTCCGATGGTCCAGTAGGTTGAGGCTTCACTTGATTCAGAATTCTGGCGCTTTTCCTTATATATGGTCTCGCAGCAATAGGCTTTGGAGGAGTTGTTGTAGCCTGAGATGACTGAGCCAGAGGTTGTGATAGTGGCTTTGGCTTCATCGCAACATGCTTTCGAGGAGGTAATGTTGCACGAGATGATTGAGATTGGGAACTTGCCTGGGGTTGTGATGGTGCCTTTCGCTTTAAACCAAGATGCTTCTGAGCTATTGTGGCCTGAGATGACTGAGCTTGGGAATTGGCCTGAGGTTGCGATAGTGGCTTTGGCTTCAGCGCAACATGCTTTCGAGGAGGTAAAGTTGCATGAGATGATTGAGGTTGGGAACTTACCTAGGGTTGTGATGGTGCCTTTCGCTTTAAACCAAGATGCTTCTGAGCTATTGTAGCTTGAGATGACTGAGCTTGGGAACTGGCCTGAGGTTGCGATAGTGCCGTTGGCTTCATTGCAACGTGCTTTGGAGGAGCTACTGTTGCATGATATGACTGACGTTGGGAAGTGGCCTTGGGTTGTAGTAGTGGCTTCGGCGTCACCGCAATTTGTTTTCGAGGAGCTGCTGATACATGATATGACTGAAGTTGTGCACTGACTTGGGAATGCACATTTGCTGTTGACGTAGCTCTTGAAACTACCCATTTCTCCGGTATTAGGCTACATAAGAATGAGCATCTTTTTAGCTTAAGGAGATAAGCAATTGCTATTATAAAATTTTAAAAATATTACTCACCTTGCGAATATGAAGGTTTGTCATAGGATTTGCGTCAACACCCAACCCTACCATTTTCATCCTCTTGGCTTGTGATTCTCTCTGTATCATGTAATTTTCAATGGCGGGTCTTTTAAATTGAAATAATAAAAAATTCATTCAACATGAGAACGTAGTCACAATACATGTATACTTGGGGATTGAGGTATTACTCACCGGAATTTTTTCACGTCTATGCTTAGCCATTATATTGGCCGGTGCACTGCCTTCCCCTTGATCCGAACGAACTTCACCAAAAGCATTGGCCTCACCACTACATCCTCTAACATCAGCACTAGCATGAGTAGAAGCAGTAGCACTACATTCTCTTACATTTGCACGAGCACTACATTCTCTTACATATGCACTAGCCCGAGCAGAAGCATTAACATGCCCATTATTGTCTCCTATTGAATTGGCATTTGCAGAAGCATTGGCCCGGCTTTCGGATCCTCCTTCAGTTACGCTTGTCGTTGCTTTAGCTTTAGCCTGAATATATATTCATAATTATTAAATTGGAACCTTGATATATAAAACTTACAATAATGGTTAGATGACAACTTACTTGTCTTTTTCCGAGCCTTGGACCAGTGGAATTAGCCTGAGATTGAGCATGAGCTTCAGCTGTACTTGCATTGGCATGAGCACTGGATGTACATACATTGGCCCCAGCATTGGCCTGAGAAGCACATATTAAGCATTGATTAACAACATTTTAAAGTGACATGCCCAGCATTAAGATGATCAGTTAGTTGAGGAAATACCTTTTTTAAAGGACATCCCTTGCAGTTATGTCCAATTTGTTTGCAAGCAGAACAAGTCATTTGCTTACCCTCTTTAGTCATTCTATCACCTCTTACAAGCTCAATCGGTTGCTTTCTTCTACTCCTTTTTGGCCTACTAGGCATGTTCTTCATTGGTGGGGGTTGAGGAGCTTCTTTATTGGCTTTATTCCAAAATTTCTGTCCTCTCACTGTAGGCATCATGAATTGATAAGCACTTAGATACTTTTCCTTGTTGAAGCACTCAGCTAGATAGTTAGTCGGATCATTTCTCTTATGGTGTATTGCACAAATGGCATGGCAACATGGAATTCCACTAAATTCCCAAGTTCTACAAGAACAAGTTTTTAAATTCAAATCAACAACATATTTGTCACCACCTTCCGTAATCTCATATCCTTCCTCTCCATTCCATATCAAATGGCAATACCTACTAGCAATTGTATTCTCATGTAACTTACGCATAATCCTTGGACCATAATTTCTAGTCCACCTAGCACATCCATCCCTCTGAGTATGCATTCTATTCATAACCATGATTCTAATATCCTCCAGCATACTCACAATGGCCTTACACCTAGCTTCCACACACCTACCATTGAAAGCTTCACTCAGATTATTATCAACGACATCACATTTAATGTCGGTGTTAAAGAAGGCTTTGCACCAATGTTTTGGCTCAATACGGAATAAATCATCATGACCTTTCCGAGTCAGTTCCTTCAACCTCTGTCTATGCATCTCGAAATCTGACATATTATTGTTCTTGACACATCTCCAAAATTGCCTCAGCAACTGTTTTCCTTTGTATTTTTGACCCCAGTTGGAATAAATGTGCCTTGCACACATCCTATGCTCTGCATTTGGCAATAGTTCAGCTACAGATTGGACGAGACCCTGACAATTACCCAATATATATATGAAAACAGAAAGAAAAACATTGTAATGTCACAATCAATTTACAAATGAAAATAGAAAGAAAAGCATACCTTTTATTGATCACTTATCAAAGCCCATCCATCACCATTACACATATCGAGGTCTAACTTCAACAATTCGATAAACCAAGTCCATGTGTCCTTTTTCTCGATTCTTACCAGTGCCCATGCCACTGGATATATTTGATTGTTGCCATCCCTTCTGACGGCACATAACAACTCACCCTTGATCAAACCCCTCAAAAAACATCCATCTAATCCAGTGATCTTCCTACATCCAGCCAAAATACCTTTCTTGCAAGCATCAAAGCAAATGTAAGCCCTATCAAATAATGGTAGAGAATTTGGCAATGGCCTTTCAACTTTCAATTTAAAATTACTTGAAGGGCTTGCAGTGTAAAGCTCTCCCAAGTAGTCGTACATCTGTGCATATTCCTTCTTGTAATTGCCTTGCAGTTCCTTCAATACTTTCAGCTTTGTTCTCCTACACTGACTGAAAGTGACATTTACAACAAGTTGTTCTCTAACTAATTTCTTTAACTCAGGTGCTTTGATTTTAGGCATTGCAGAAATGAGAATCATGAAGTGCTTAGCTAAATAAGTGCTAGACACTCTCTTATTCTCGAAAGTGATACTGCATATATGCTGATTTATATACCTTCTCAAATGAAATGACCCAGTTTTGCTATCAAGAGCACCATAGGTCATCCAGTTACAATTTTTCTAGGCACACCTGGCCCTTACAAAGCTTTTTGTGTTCTTAGTGTATTTGATTGCTCTTTGCTCAGCCACGGAATACTTCAAAATTGCATTTTTGAACTCAGTTGCATCCTCAAATGTCATGCCAACAATAAATTTTGGATTTGTACCACTTTGATCATATGACGGGAACCTACTTCTCCTCCTTGAAATAACATCAACCTCTTCGTCACCCTCATCATTTAAAATTGATTGAAGACTGTCTTCCTCATCTGAATCAGCATACTCTGTTTCGTACCCAGAATCATCTAACGATTGAGCCTCATCCACAATCGGTGGTTGGGAAGTACCAGTTGTCTCACTATAATTTAAAATTTGGAGCCTATGTCTTGCTGAAAATTCCATTAATTTTTTCCTTGCATCAACCAATTCAAAGTCATCATCATCACTCGACTGTTCCATATCCACCAAATTACGTGCATCATCATCCTCTTCCTCATCTAGATCCCTATTGGCAACTTCAGCCCGATTCCCGTCATCATCAGTATTCCCAATCACATTAGACATACCTCCAGTTTCCATCTCAACACCCCCCATCTCAGCTCCTGCCTTTTCATCATCAACATGCTCAACATATAGCTTAATATTTTCAGAGCACAGATGATGATAATATAGATCCATCACATCAGAGTTATCCCATAAATACCTAAGAGTTATTCCGTTTACAAGAATCTTACTTCCAAGAACTCTGTAAAAGAGTTTCTCTATTTTACACACACCCAAAGCCTCAATAGCTTCAATTATACTAGACAGTGAACTCTTACTTAAACTTATTTCAGCAACATCAACTCTTCCACCTATGTATTCCAATGGTGGGCCAACTTTAAATTTACCTCCATAGCGAACGGTGACATAAACTTTGTTCTCAGCCATTGGACCTACAAGGGAATGGAAACAAAAAGCAGAGCACTTTCAATCATCAAATTATTGAAGCAATGTTCAAGTTCTAAATTGAAGATATTTTTATAAAAGACTAACAATCAATATAGAAATAGCAAATTAGCATAATCCGCTTTACAACCACAATGCAACTACATGATCAATAGTGAGAGCAATGTTCTAATTTGCAGTAATGTTCTAATTTATCGCAAGAATTGGAAAATGCAAAACAACCATAATGCAGAGACTAAAACGCCGCTATAGTGTAGAGAGTAAAACGCCTTTGCAAAATAAAACAAAAAAAAAATGGTAACATTACTATGACATACCCAAATGCTATAATGTAGAGAGTGATACCTGCATGAGGAGTCAGCATCGCCGTCCCCGATGCCATTGGCTCCGCCGCTGAGAGGCCGAGATGCCCACAAGACATGTCTTTGCACGAACTCGCAATCATCAAAGAAGAGAACATAAAGTTGATGTGTGTCAAACTCAAGCTCTCTGAACTCCAAATAATGAAGAAATGAGGACGCCAACTGACGTCGTTTTGCATAATGCAGAGATTAAAGCACCTTTGCAAAACAAAAACAAAAAATCGTAGCATTACCATGAGATACCCAAATGCTATAATGCAGAGAGCGATACCTGCGTGAGGAGGAGTCGCCATCGTCGTCGCTAACCCTGTCGTCGTCCCCGACGCCAATCGCTTCACCGCTGAGATTTTCCAAACTCCCGCAGAGAGGTCTTCACACGAACTCGCAATCGTCAAAGGAAGGAAAGAACACGAACTCACGACGAGCGTCGAACTCGAGGTCGATGAGGACCCAAATCGGAAGAGAACTACAAATCATCAAATTTGGGGCTTAGGGTTCAGACGAATTCGATTTGGGGCTTAGGGTTCGGACGAGTTCGATTTGGGGCTTAGGGTTCGGACGAATTCGACACTCGGAAAGCGAAAGAATATGTAGAGACGGAGAGGGGAGGGAGAACACGACGGTGAAGAAGATGTACAAACGGAGGGGGAGATGACATCGTGGTGAAGAAGAAAGGAGGAGACGACATCGTTCTGCATGCGTGGCTTTTTTTTTTAAAACTATTCGCAACGGAGGAGAGAGAAATGATTAAAAAAAGCCACGCGAGGACCACGTCAGCCTTTTCCGTTAAGAAATTAGACGGCATTGATTTTAGGACTCATTTGAAACATTTTGACAAGTTGTAGGACTTAAATGCACTTTTTGCAAGTTTTAGGACTGAAATGCATTTTCGTGACAAGTTTTAGGACTTCTAGAACACTTATCCCTAATTAATATAGGTTTGCTAAATAAAATTGATTAGACTTAGCTTCACATTTAATAAATGGGTAGGGCAGTCTAACTTAAGCTTAGCCTAAATCAACTTGATTAGAATTAGGCTTACCTTAGAATTCTAATATCTCGAGGATCAAATAATGAAGTCCTGTAATATTATCAAAACCCGACAAACCTGACAAGTTGCAGGTCTTTTCCATTTCTTATACTTAGACAAATGCATTTCAATTTTTTGGATGTTTACTTAAACGCATCACTTTTGAATACATTAGTTATTTAATCGCTTTCCTACAATAGGATTAGAATTAGATTAGAATATCAATGAACTCCCCACAAAAACATTTGCATAATAAATTAGTGAACTAATAGAATTATAAATGGTAATCAAGAGCGAATGGCCACTTAGATAACACACTTTCAAGTTAGGTACCGAAATTACGCTAATAGAAACATTAGCGTAAGCAAGTCCACATTCCTAAAATTCTCTAGTTGCGTAAAAATTGAAATAGCACTCCCGCATCTCAGTTGGCTTCTAACCAACCCGCAATAATGGTTAGTGGCCACTCTTAGCCAAAATCCAATGGACACTCTTTGCCTCATAATGAGATTCGAGGACACTCCTTGTTTTTAGTATGGAAAGGTATTCCATACATCATCGATGCTTATTCATCATTTACTGAAGGATTGTAGCTCTCCATTCTCTCAAATCAATAACGTATAAGATTGCTTGAGTGAAAACTTTTTTATTTCAACAAGGTATGCTATAATTACTCTTTTCAAATTCTCACCCTCTACTAACTCTTTTTCTTTCTCTCCATTGCCATTGCTTCTTGAAAGAAAATAATGAGATAAGTCTAGTATTACTTTGTACAGGTACGTAATAATATCAAGTTAACATTGCTTGATCTTACTATAATTTGATTTAATTAGTGTAATTTAGGAAGTACCAACACTTTCCGTGAGCCTTCATGTCGTGTCAGACATTCTGACGCATGTCCGACACTCTCCAACACTTTTGGGTACTATTTAACACTCGGTTGACAGACTTTGGAAAATTCGATACTTGGTCAAATCTCCTGACACTCTCCGACACGGGAGTTCGCAATTCCAGCATACGAGTTCAGAACCCTAACATGTAATTCCGACACGCACGGGGTCAATTTAAAAAAATTTCAATAAATAATGGGTGAAAATGTAAATATATAAAAAAAAATGAGGAAAGAAAAAAATATATATAATCTTCTCTTCTCTTTTGACTGTCACTTCCCGTGATACACAATTCACCCCCAAGTTTTCTTTCTCTTCTCTTCCAACACGCTCTGACATGCGAGTCTAAAATGTGGATTGCTTATCTTTTTTTTTCCCTTCAAGTTTTATGGATTATTGAAATAGAGTTTTTTTTTTTTTTTTTTGTCGGTCCTACTCTAATCCTACTCTAACACTCACTCTCAGACTTTGGGAGTCGAAACCCACTCCTGAAATGAAATCGTCCCCACCCCAGTCCCTCCTGAGAAGGTGGGGATTTGAACCCCCCACCTCCCCCTTCCAAGTTGGAAGGGTGGCCACTGGGGCGAACCCTCAGTGGTTGAAATAGAGTTAAATTTATCAAATTAAAATAATGAGTGATATTAACAAATGGTGGATTAATGTCTCATTTAAGGCTCTTTTTTATTATTTATTTATTTGTGGATTTAATCAAATTAATTTGATTAAGATAATCATAAAAATAATAATTTATCATGCATGTATAAAAATATACATTTAATATGCAGCATATTTCAACGTGTCGAAATTCTTTATTTTTTTAAAAACGACGTGTCGGCATGTCGTATAGTGTCATGCCATGTCGTATGTCACGTGTCAATGTCAATGATGTATCCCAAAAACCGTTAGGTAATTATTTTGTACAGCATTTTCTTTCCACTACTAGATCAACTACTTACTTAACGGATAGCGCACGCATAAATATCAACTTGCGGCTAATTAAAAATAAATTGGATAGCAAACTTTACATAGTAAAACATCCTTATTAGTAAAAGGATAAACCATTTTCCAATTTTGACGAATTCATTCACGTGAATGATTTTGAGAAAAGTGGGTTTAAATTATGATCCCTTCCAACCCCCCCCCCCCTCTTCCCCCAAAAACAAACCCAAAAAAAAAAAAAAATCCAACGATAACTATTGAATTTCATGTTGTTTCCCATTTTCATCAGGGGACAATTGAGGCAAGTGACAAGGACAGCCAATTTAAAGGATCCAAATATAAGCCCAAACCCAGAAAAGGGAATCGTCCTTATAGATATTTCCCAAAATGGCGTCTCCTAAATTTTCCTTTTTCTCTCGGCCTTGTAATCCCCCTTAATAATGCTTTTCTCTTGTCGATTTATTCAAGACGAACTTGGTAACTCCAAAAAAATTAATTTTGACAGCATGCGTGCTAATTTTGGCCATGCTATAATGAATAAAATGACAAAAATGACCACGAACTCATGTTCTGATGTGGGGGTAATTTGGGGTTTTTTGGAAAGAAATGGAAAGTTCGGCCTTTATTGAAAATGAATCTCTATCATCAACACATCGTGCGGTATTGGAAAATGCATAGGAGATGAGCCCACCGTCCAATTACATTAGTGGCAGGTAGCTTGAGACCCATCATTCTCTCCTATAAATGAGAGGCCAAACTCACATCAGAACCTCACTACTTTCATCTTTCTCTCATTTATTTCTCCCAATTAGGGTCGGTAGAAAAACAAATCCCAGTATCTCTAGCTAACTAGTTTGTTCTTCTTCTTCTTCTTCTTCTTCATCGTCTTCTTGCTCTTTTTTCTGAGAATGATTGTGAGACTTTCAATTCTTTCGTGCTAACTTATTGTTCATCACTCTAGGGATGGCTCCGTTGCCGCCAACAAGCGGAAGAATGAAAGGAGAAACCTCTCAAAACCTTAACATCCAGCTTCCGAAGTTTAAGAGGTGCTTGTAAACGTAAAACCCTTAAAACGTGTTTCAAAATATTAGACATGGACGACTATGCCCATTTTCTTGACCTAGACATTTCATTTGATTTGGTGGCTTTTTTTAATATTCTGATTCTTGTGTATATAAAGTGGTCACTTTTTTTTCCCAATTTTCTTTATTTTTTTCTTTTGTATCTTTCAGGCCCTTGGTAAGCAGGAAATACGGTGAAATCTTTTATCCCGATGAGTCATCTCGGATAATGCAACTAGAATCGACAGTGAAATCTCTTGAAGTTAGCTATCGATCTAATTCTTCTATCAATTTATGTTCATTCAGTGTGCTCTTGAGATTAGGCGTTCAAGATGATTTAGATGACAAGCATCTAATAATTTCAATTTTTTCTCGTTTGATGTACATAGGCTGATGTGGGTAGGGACTTTGCGATGAAGTACTGTTGGGAATACCACAACTGTACATTCCGAGTCGAAAATGAAGAATTAAAGCGAAAAGTCGGTTTCTATTCTGATAAAATAGAATCCAAACGAGGTTCTCTCTCTCTCTCTCTCTCTCTCTCTCTCTCTCTCTGCTTGCACGCGTATTAAAGGAGAAATTAAAAGATGTAATTGACCGATATCTGATGCAGCCGAATCTGTGGAATTGAAGAAAGAGATCGAGAAGCTGACGGGGGTGTATTTGGCACAACAGCAAAAGAATGAAGAGCTTCTGAAGGGCGACATGGCAAACCAGCTGGGAACTCCGACCTACAACTTTATGTAGGCCATGAGATTAAGATGCTTTGAGTTAATTAGGCTCTCGTTCAGAGACCCAGAAAGCTTATGTCTTTACATTTTATGTTTGATCCAGTTTTTATTATGAGTATGGTTGCTCTATCTATGTGAGCTTAATAAGACGATTCGGTGCTTAAAAACTCCATGGCTTCATTCATATGTCTCTACAAGATGAACCGTTTGCTCTACTTTTGCGGGCCTCGCGACCTTATACAATCGCTTATCTCAGCTCTAAGAATGATTAATGATTATGCGAGCGCTTAATACATGTTCTTCATTCATATCGTATCATTTGTCGGAATAGCCTTGTACATATTGGCTGCGGGGAGTCTATCTAGCCAATGGAAGAAGTAAAACATATGTATACTGCACATTAATAAACCTATACTCTCCTCGACTCTCCCGAAGTAACATCATTTGCTTGAATTAACTAAAAACGAAGGAGTCGAAATCAATTTTTCCTGGCCTGGCCTGATTGTATTTTTTGAATTTTGTTCGACGCTATGCTTTCGCTGAATAAGTATCGTACTAGCGTTCCTCGTTAAAAGTAGACCTAATGGAGATTAGAATTTGGACGTATGTCACGACATTTACACCCTATAATCACTCAAGCGGTCGGCCGTGCGCACATATGTCTTGCATGACGCTATTACATCAACACGTAAAGTTGACGCTAATTTGGCATCTCGACATTACGTGATCTCATGCATAAATGAACTACAAATAACTTTAACGATAGGATTATTTTGAACTTTAGAGTTATCTGATCTATTGCTTTAACAGAAATAGCTAACCACTGATGATAATTTAATAATCACCTTTTATGTTTTTTTTTTGGTCGAAAACACAGCTTGCATTCAAGACAACGGAAGTTTACAACCTGAAGATAAAATCACCTTTTATGTTATTACTATGGTATGTTAGGCTCATCAAGGAAGCAAAGCGCATATTAGAGTGTCATCAGGTGCAATTAAATAAGTTGAACGACCATATAAGTGAGGGACATCATGTTGTCATATTAATGTCGAAGATGTCGGACCTGCAATTTTCTATGAGAAATCACCGAAAAAATAAATAATGAATAATAAATAATGTCAAAGATTTATGTGGTTAACTCCGAACATAATACTTACATCCACAAACAAAATCAGTAACAAATATTTCATTATAATTAGATAATTACAATTATAATAGCTCATTGCTCGAATATTTTTCATGTCTAAAGTAAGTCCTAACCTAAAATATTTATAAATAAACAATTCAATTGAATATAAAAGTCGCATAACAAATCCCCGGGTGTTCGAGCTCGAGGCAAGAGCTTTTCGTGTGGCCAGAAGCGAGAATGTCTTCTCCGTTCTTTTTCTTTTACTGTGCGACGACTTTTTTTTACTGTACGGCTACTGCATGTGCGGCTTAAAGAACACACAAACACGTCCACTGTACGACTTGGTGAAGAAATCCAATTCTTGGTCAACCAGTCAAATCTGATTCTTGTTCTTTCCTTCTTCTTTTTTTTTAAACAGAAACAAATCCCCAACATATAGACATAGATGCCCTTCAAAAGCAATTCTAATCCGATTAGAATTCATTTGGATTTCTTTCCCATTGGTTTAACAAAATTTATCTATGTTTTCAATCGGGTCAAATTCTATAACAGCTCAAAACTCGAGACATAAATTTAATAATTATCCATATCGGCTCAACGATTGAAATCAAATTATGGTACTTATCATCTATGTCACTCTTTAAATGCTCCAACGGCTGCTCACACTCTATAGATGCCAATTGTAGTCAAGCAAAGCTTGAGCTTCGCCAAAGGAATGGACTTAGTCATCATATCTGCTAAATTTTCCGTCCCTTACCCTTTGCTAAAACATCTCAAATGAAATGCTACTTGATGTTGATATATTTCGTTCACTCGTGACAGATGTATTGCATCTTGGTCATCACATTGTATATCAACTTTTTTCTGCTCCATTCCAAAGTCTAAAAGCAAATCTAATAATCATATTGCCTCCTTCACTAGAAAGGTCAGTATAATGTACTCTATCTCAATCGAAAACAAGGCAACATGGTCCTATAAGGACACCTTCCAACTCATTGTGCCTATTGCTAGTGTAAGTAAGTACCTTGCTAAAGACCTGCACTCATCCAAGCCACCAAAGTGATCCAGATCCACATACCTAGAGGTCTCACTGCCATTGTTGTCCCTTCAATACACAATATCAATGTTTGTTGTCACCTTTAAGCATCTAAGGATCCATTTCATATTTTCTCATTAATATTTACTAGGCGCTTTATATAATGGCTAACTATATTCACAAATTGCGAAATATTAGGCCCAATGCAAACAATAGCATACATAAGACTACCCACTATACTAAAATAAAGAACGCAGGCCATATGCTTCTCCTCCTTTTTAGCCTGCAGTGATAACTTATCTGAAAATTTAAAGTGCTTCACAAATGATGTACTTGCTAGCTGCATATTAAAATGTGTTACAATCTTCTCAATATAGTTCTTTTAGGAAAGACTTAAAACTTCTACAATCCTATTATGCAAAATCTCCATACCTAATATTTTCTTTCCAACCACTCAACTGCCTCTTTAGCACGTCAATAATACACATATTTTCTTTTTTTACTGTTATCAATATGTCATCAACATATAATAATAAATAAATTTATGACTCATTATCCAATCTCCTAAAGTAAACAC
Source organism: Eucalyptus guilfoylei (assembly GCA_016097605.1). Lineage (NCBI taxonomy): Eukaryota > Viridiplantae > Streptophyta > Magnoliopsida > Myrtales > Myrtaceae > Eucalyptus > Eucalyptus guilfoylei. Next base: position 25,471,290 of record CM027869.1, read on the forward strand.
AATTATCCATCTCAACTAGGGGCGTGCAACGGAAACCGCCCGAACCGGGACCGGGCCGGACCAGACCGAATCGGCCGATTTTGGGCGGTTCCCACGGTCGGCGGTCCAGTTCCCGGTTCCTAATCTTGGAACCGGCGGCCGGTTGGTCCGGTTCCCGGTTCCAAGGTGGGAACCGGACCGACCGAACCGGACCAAATTTTTTTATATATAATTTATATAATATATAAACACATATACTATATTAATATTATATATAAAACTTATCACAATCGAAATTGCAACTGAGGTAACAACCTCTTATGTGGCCAAGAGACCACCAAAGCTCTTGTTGTTACTCTTTATTTATAGAGAAAACTTACTTGTTAGTTTCATAGAGATTGTCTATAAAACCTAAGCCAAGCACAACCTTTAATCACATTGTTCATGGCTTTTATGCTTAAAATTAAGCGTGAAACACATAAACTGTGATTGATATTCACGCAAATGAAGTTTGAATATTTTGCACGTGAAAACATGTGTGAGTAGTTTTATTAGATTGCCCGAGAATCGAATTGGATTGATCGGTTCGGAGTATGATCGTTCTTTAGTGAATGGTCGTTCTTTAGTGAAAAAGAAAAATGCCGATTATGTTGGACCAAACCGGACTGGACCGAAACCGATGGTCCGGTCCGGTTCCTGGTCCTAGGACCAAACGGTCCAGTCCACGGTTCCCAAAATAGGGAACCGATTCTCCCGGTCCGATTCCCGGTTCCACCTTGGAACCGGACCGAACCGGGAACCGATCACCCCTAATCTCAACTAGCCATGAAAGCATCAAAATGTTTATCATGTTATTTAAAAGACTATTTCAATCTATATAAAGATTTATTTAGTAAGCAAATATAGTAAATCTCTCAAACTACCTCACATAAATCTACTCTTCCGACTCACCATGAAGAAACCCATTATCACATCTAACTCCCTTAACTTGAGATCACGTACAATAACTAAGGTAAGTAATACATGAATAGAAATATGTCTTACCACAAAAGAGAACACCTCACGATAGTCAATGCCTTCCCCCTGTGTACACCCTTCGTAATAAGTCCCACCATACCTTGCTACCTCGACATTAGCAATGCCCTCCTTCTGTTTGTAGGTATACTTGCTTTCAACAATCTTCTGGTTCTTTGGTACTTTTGACCAACTCTCATGTTTAATTTCGATGGAATGATTCAATCTCTTTACTCATAGCCTCTAGCCACTACAACGACTCAAAACTAGCTATTGCCTCAAAGTAAGACAAAGGCTCAACTATCTCTACCTCATCACCTACGGTTAATATATAAGCAATATATGTATAACCATAATATACTAGTGGTTTAATTTGCCTTCTCTATTTGCTCACAGATATAGTAAATTGTAGCCATGTTGGTTGTTTAAAATCATTGACTTTAGGAATTGTGGCATCATCTGCAATCTCTATCTCTATTACCTTTGAGTCTCCAAAGTTTCCACCTGAAACTCCACTAGAAATCTAACACCACAATCTATTTATAATGCTAATTATGTCTCAAGACTCCCCCTTTGAAGTATATTGCAATCTCGTCGAAGATCACGTCTTTGTTGATTAGACAATCGGGTGATATGGGATCAATGCATCACAACCAATAACCTTTCACCTCATGTGCATAATCTAGAAATATGCACTTTTTCGCCCTCAATGCAAGCTTGCCATCACTACATAAGCATACACAGGACATTTGAATACTCGTAATCCGAAGTAATCAACGAATTTCCCAAACCATACTTTCTTTAGGAGTCTTCCACTCAATAACAGATAATGGAGGTCAATTAACTAGGTAAGAAGCCAAATTTACTACTTCAACCCAAAATTTTTTGCCTAGTCCTATAAGTGAAAGCATGCAGTGAGTTCGCTCAAGTAAAGTTATGTTCTTCTATTCTGCTTCGGCCCAAAATTCCTTGACTTTGACTTCCTTTTACCTCTACTACTACTGGACCCCCAATGTTGGTCTCTACGTTGAATCAATAGTCCCTGTGCTACATCATGCGCTGAATTGTCATCCCGCAGCTTCCTTTACCACTTCTTAAAGAACAAAACGAACTTTACTTTTTCACGGTAGTCATAGTACACCCTTGTAGCAATGAATTATAAAGTGATCTCATGACTCTAGCAACATCACAACATATTCTTCATCATCAAGGATCTTACTAACATATCTTCAATCCATCATGAGTTTATTAAACTCATTTAGGTAAGATCTAATAGACGTACCTTCAATGTATCTAAACCGAAATATCTTCTTCAACATGTATGAGCGATTATGCAAACCTTTCATTACATAGAGGGCTTGAAGTTTTGCCCACAGCATTGCAGCATCCTTCTCCTCAACCATCTCTATGAACACCTCATCCGACAAATTTAGCAGGATTATATTCTTTATTTTCTCCATTAACTCTACCTTATTAGCCTCTTTCATCAAGATCGATAACTCATCTTTGTCATCCAATGCCTTGACCAAATCTTGGGTTGTCAATAGCTTGTGCATTTTAACGCTCCACAACCCAAAGTTGTCCTTGCTGTTACTTTTGTTGTGGATATAATTGCAATAGCATAATTTTCCAAATAAAAATCAAACAAACAAAAACCAAAATCAAAATCCAAAAAATCTGATCCCGAGTTCTGATATCAATTGTTGTAATTTTTAATGCGAAAAATATTAAACCTTTCAATTTAATTCAAAGCGAAATCATCGAATAAATAAATTAGGAACAATAAAGGATACCAAAAATATACATGATTCAATCTAAGTGTGCATACCTACATCCACAGAGATAATCAAAAGCAAATAATCTACTATAATCGAAGAATTAGAATTACAATCGCACACAAGTTCGAGTCACACCTAAATTATGTCTAAACTCAAAGTGTTTACAAATAAACAACTCAATAGGATGTAAAACACGCAACCAAATAGCTAAGTGTTTAAGCCCACAACAAAAGCTTTTCATAGGCCGGAAGCAAGAACATCTTCTACTAGCGTCTCTTTTTCACGAGAAAATATTGGATACACTAGTTGAGCCAACTCGGCAAAATACTAATCCATCCATTGGGCGGCACAGTCACATCGGGCCCACCTTACATAAATCTTCCTCTCTCCTCTAGTCAGTATTTTTTTCCTATTTTGCTTATCTCTTGCTTTTTCCTTATCTTCTCCATTGCTTTTTCCCATGGAGCATCCATAGCCATACGCCCAAAACTTCAATGGCCATGGCTTCCACGAGCTTAAGCTCAAGTGTCATTATGGTGGCATGTCAAAGCTCGAGTGACCATGGTTGTAAGCTGGAGATATGGCAGCCATGGTTTCAACCTTGTGCTCAAGCTATCATGGCTACTTCTAACTCGAGTTTAAGTTGGCAACTTTAGGCTTAAGCTCAAACTCCGTCGCCACGAAAGTTGGATGCTCTGTATTGAGTGTCTGTGTCCTTGAGTGTCTCAATCTACTGACCAATGCCACAAGCTCAAAGCTCGAGTCACCATGGCCATGAGCTCAAAGCTCAAGCGGTTGTTGCCATGAGCTTGAGACAAGCTTGAAACTTGAGTGGCTAAGGCTACCCCAAGTTCCGGGGTTGAGGTCGAGCTCCATGGCCAAAGCAGCCATGAGTCTTGAGCTCAAGCTCTAGCCATAGTCATGATGGACACAAAAGGAAAGAAGAAAAGCATGTGTTAAATAGAGAAGATGAAGGATGGAAAAGACGAGGAGAGAGAAATTTATGCAAGGTGAGCCTGACGCAACACGTGTTAGCTAATGAATAGATTTGTATTTTGCTGAGTTGGCCTAGCTAGAGTACCCAATATTCTACCCAATATTCTCCTTTTTCCCTCTGTACGACTCGGTGAAGAAGTCCAAATCTTGGTCAACCGGTCAGATCTGAATATTATTTTTACCCCTTTTTTAAGAGAAACAAATCCTCAAAATATAGGCATCTATGCCCTTCAAAAGCAATCCTAATCCAATTAGAATTCTTTGGATTTCTTTCCTACCAGTTTAAAAATTCGGATCTATATCTTCAACCAAGTTGGATTCCCTAAACGGCTTAAACTAGATATAAATTTAACACATCAATCATAATGAGAATTTTGTGTTAATTTCTAGTTATCATCCCTGTTTCTCTTCTAATTATTTCAGAGTATCCTCTTAAGTATGCCATTCTACAATCGTAGGCTTCACTGTCATACGACTGGCGCCACTATTTTTTACCACTTAATATTCATTACTGTTTGAGCCGCTGTATTTGTTGGTTCTTCGGTACTCAAATGGAAATTGTTCCTAAAAGTTAAGAGTGTATTTCATTAGCAAATACAGGTGTTTGCCTTTTTTTAACATACATAGTGTTGTACCTTTTAACATCTCTGTTCGATTGAAGCCATTGACCGAGAGTTAATGATTGATTTTATTCCATATTTTCTTAATTCTTTGATTTTTCCCATATCAACTAATTAATCAACTTCCAAAAATGCTAGATTGTGGACAAATTCCTCATTCGTCGTTCATTTATGGCATGCAAATTAAGAAGCACAGTGTAGATATGCTTAACCAAATAAATAAAAAATAAGAAGCCTAGCTTCTAGCTGAATCCATCTTGCCTATGAACTTCAGCGAACATACCATTCGCTTTAGATCGATAGTAAAACTGTAAACTAGATTGTGGCAAATTTTTATGCATTTACTAAATCTAAGTTGCTTACAAAATTCTAAGAAACTTGAGGCATATCTTAAAATGGTTTCCATCGATGGATGTCATATGAAACTACATTTAGCACCATTTTATGCTTCCGCGATTTTTGCTCTTTGTATTAGAATGGTGATATATTAGCTCGAGCGCACCTATGCACGATGTTGAAACGACATTAGAATCTTTCTCATGCTACTCACGTAACAAACATTTTACTCATGTCAGATTTACGTGTTCAACAATTAATGTCACGTGATTGTTTTGAATTCAATTTATAGAAGCAGTATCTTTCCTGTGGATTCTAATTAGCAAAACTGATATAAGGTGACAGCATCGAGTTATCCATCTAATAAGTGTCATAATTGGCCTATTACCTTGGTTGACTAGATGAGGAAGATATAGCATAAACAAGAGGATTAGCGTTGGAATGAAAACAAAGGCAAGTCACATATTTTCGAGCTAGGATTTCAAAAGAATGAATGAATGTCAAACATGGGAAGAACCATATTTTGGAAAGATATCTCTATTGTCATGTGTGCACTTTGACCAGATAATAAATCCTTAAACAAGCCAAAAATTCACTTATAAATTCACTTTATTCTCGTGAGTTCAACTGCAAATTAATCCCTCTCTGCGCTTGCTGTTAAGCAGTCCTCGCTGCGTTTTATCATCTCTTGTTGTTTTTCTAGGGGAACGCATCAAGAAATGGATGATGGAAACAAAACGATTGACTTTTTGGCCCTGATGGATCCAACAAAAGCTTCTCCGTCGACTCATTCTCTCCAATTTTCCCCCAAAATGTACCGCAAGAACGATGAAGCCGAAGCTCGCAAACCTACCATTGGTTGCAAGCGACGCTTCCGTCCCCTAAACCTGGACATGGACCCTAAAAAACTTAAAAGGTGAATACTTGTCAACGAGAACATAATTGCACTTCGATTGTTTTTCTCTTTGTTTTCGTCGGTCCATTTTCTAATATATTCGTTTGTAAAAATCTTGTTACAATGATTATGATCTGTTTAGTAACACAAGTATAATATCGTGTATGCAGGATCTTATCGAATCGTGCATCTGCAGACAAAGCTAGGTTGAAGCAGAGTCAGCATCTTTATGGGCTGGAAAGGAAGGCCAAAGCTTTAGAGGTAATAATCTCGTCCACTGCATAATAACGACTAAATAGATCGGCGCACAATTGAGCACCTTCTTATCAAATCCCACATTAAGTATTTAATTAAAAAAAAAATTAAGAGGAGGGTACGTATCGGTCCGTACGTACGACTTATCCCCTAATCCAACACAGGCCTCTAATGGATTAACATAAAGATGAACTTCAACTGTAATTATTGGACAAGGCTTAGCCTATTGGAATGATCTTCATTAGATAAGTTATGAGTTAATTAAGATAAATGAACCGCTCAACATTACACCACATCCCCAATTTGAGACTTCTTTCACCTAACACCCTTACGCACGTAACTCAAACAACTTGATTTGATAAATAGAACATGATGAATGAGAAAAATAAACTAATGGATTCATGTTGGTTTGTCTTGTGCAAATATAGGCACATATTTTGATGCTCTCACCTCAAATAGGCTTCTATCAAAAGCAAAATGAGATGCTGCTGAAGGAGCGAGAGAATTTGAAGCGAAAACTCTCAGATTGCACACGTGATAAACATCGCAGGGAAGGTAATCAACGATCCCTCTTCTTCACTTTCTTATCGTAACTCTCGTTTCGGTATCTATTGAACGATCACTCATATGTTTGGACAGCCGAAATAGAAGAGAACAAGTTTTGGGTGAGAAAGCTACAGTTAACTCTGAACAAGCAAAGAGAGGTTACACCACAGTTAACTCTGTACAAGCAAAGAGAGGTTACACCAACACAGGCAATATACAAAGGCAAAATGGTATCTTTTGAGGATAACAATAACCCAGGTGAGCTGAATAATAGTGTATCTTCACTTGCACGCTGGCTAAATGTTAATATTTTTTCTTTTTTCTATAGTTAGGTTAAGCTACAGATTACTACTTCAAGATTGATCATTTGTCATTAGTTTGGCCCTGTGTTTGATGTACGCCATCCGGATATTACCATCTTGTTAGAAGAAGAGTCAACCCATTATCGAAACAAGCAGTTCAATTTATCTGTATAGTTTGAAATCTATTGGATAAGTACAGTCAAGTTTATATAACAACCATAATAAGTGAGGTCCACAAGGCAATTATTTACTACTGAGCGTTAATTATCCATTTGTACTGACTCATGTATTTACGAACCTGTTGTTTTAGATCGTGCAAGAAAACAATAATCATTTTCTGCTTCATTTGTGAATGTAGTTAACTGAAGAAATGGATATGCGAAAAATAATTGGAATTCTCATTGAAGATAAACATACTATTGCAAGATGCACATCATATTCATCGAACTTTTGTATATCATACTCGTAAAACTTGGGCCATGCTGGGGAATGCGATGACTGGTCATAGATGCAAAATTGAACTATTTGGTGACGTAAATGTTTTTATTTAAGGAGCATAGATTGTATTTCGGCCAGAAACATGAGTATCGAACGTTGACATTATTATAAGATTGATGTCATATTAGCAACTTAATTTTTTATTCTCATGGGATTCAATAGTTTTTAACAATTTTGCAGCTCAAATTGGAAAGAACACAGGGGAGGTGACTAGCAAGCTGAGTGAAATTACAGCGAAGCAGGGAAAGAAGGAAGAAGGACACACATGGATGCCGACTCCTCGGGTACCCAAGATGGTGCCGTCGCTCACTCTCAGTATGGGTCGTTGGTCTGAGCCCCAACCCGAGGCGAACAGTAAATCTAAAGATCCTTTGAGCCTCCGTTTGGGCATTAACTAATAGATTTACCTGTGAAAATCGGTTTGTTATGTGAATGTTTAGAATCCCGATTCGGCCGTTGCTTCTTTCTCATTATGCAATGTAAATTTCATTCGATCGCGCCAGACTTTTAGCATGTATGCTTTTCCGTATTTCTCTTAAATTGTAAGTGAATGCAAGCAGGAAATTGACAAATTTAAGGTGTCTTCAAATACATGCGCATATTTTTCACTCTTTTCTCACTGTATGGAATGCACCTTCGCCTCTGTCTGTTTGCTCCGAAGAATATCAAGCTCATAGATGCTGAATTTTTTGCTAAAATAATTTTATGAAATGGAAGATCAAATTTGTCGGAGCTACCCATTTGTGCTTTAATGGTGACTAATAGACGGCACATTATGGGGTTTACAATTTTTCAACGGACCTCCATGTGGACGACCATGCTGATTAAGACCCAAATCATTGCTATCGTTCGGGCACGTTTTGCATATATGTATCACTCTTGCAACTTCAAACTTTCGGGTTGAAATCTGTAGCAGTTTGGATAATCGTAGTCCTCTCAATTTTGAAGGAGACCGATTCACATAACCTATAAACGTATCTTAATATTGACCATTTGTCTATGTTTTAGGGCTTATACTATGTAATTAATGATCTCTAGGAATCTAAACAGAGCTAAGTACTTGATAGGATTCTGATTTTCTGGGAACTTTGAGTCCATTTAATATATATCTTCATGGAAAACCCGCGAATCCACTCATATATTGGTTTTCTTTTTCTTTTCTTTCTTTTTTGAACATCTCCGCCTGCTTTGTGAGTGAAGATCATGAAGCTTACCGAAGGTTTTAGATACCTCCTGGATGCTAACATTCGAGTTGCAGAATGGTAAAGTAGTCATACTGATTATCTAAATAAGTGATCGTTTTGTGCGTGGATCCTACTAGTTGTCTCAATATACCCAATTAAAGTTTGCCCCTTGGAATGTTAACAAATTCTAGTAAAAAGTCATCAAATCCTAACATCATCCTTTCTAGTGATCTAAGCTTGAGATGCAACGTTAAGAGCATAAAACGAATTAGGATGCATAGAAGAATTTTGATTAAGTTAGCATGACTCTATTATGTCTCAAACATAATAGACAATTATCAGCGTTTTACAATAAACTGTCAAGTGACCTTCTCGGCGTTCCGATTCATGATCATTGCAGACAAAATTGAAGGTAGAGTTGGATATAGATATGTAGAGTGGAGTAAACTAAAGCAGAATTCAACTAAGAATATCAGATTTGATGGACAAGAAAGAACATACAGCATGGCCAACTAACCATTTCTTGGTGTATCATCTTTTTGAGCAAGTACCAACAGGATCTCACCAGAATACACAAACCTAATTCATGGTCAGATCCAGGGTACTCACCAAATTGAGATACTTCGGATAAGTAACATTAGCACTATCGTCACTTTCTTTCAAGCTCTTGAGCTTATCAAAGGGCATGTTGAGATCTAGTGACAAGTCCAGCGATGATGATGATGATGGGCATGATAAAGAAAGACACAGATTGCCATCGACCACTTCACCCTCATTTTGTTCCCCTGAATCATTCCTCCTTACCTCCACAAGCCTCGGCATCTTATTGCTCAAAGACAGATTCAGATCAAGATCACCACCACTGTCACCATGATCAGCCTTTCTTTTCATCGTGCTTCGCTCCCTGTGGTCGCCATCAATATCGATCCTCCAGATCTCATCCTGAGGAGCCTTTCTCATTTCGTGCATTAATTGGTCTTTTGAGGGTTGAATTTGGGTTGACTTTTGCTGTGGATGGGAATGTGTGAGACCGGACAACAATGAGAAATTACTGGAGTCTAGCACCGGGTCTTGAGGTTGTTTCCTTCTTCCTAGCTCAAAGTAGAAGTTGTCTTTTGTGTTTGGATGAGAGTGATGAGACACGTGATTCATGTTGTCACCCATGAAACCTGTGAGTCGGATCCCATTTCGCGCATTTCCCATGGCTACATCAGTCAAATAGGGTCCGCTCATCCAGTTCCGGTCACTGCTCCAGCAAAAATCCCTGCACAGATCGAGAGAGACAGACAGACAGATAGTTTAGTATTGGGATAAGAAGAGCGGTGCACATTAATCCATGAACTATGTCACATGGCAATACTTCCTACCTGATGTTGGAGATCTTACGGTCAAGATTTTGGAGAATGGAGTGTCGCCAGAAGGCATGAGGAAGCTGATCTGCACTCCCCAAGAAATCTTGTCTTGAGTTTATAACTGCAAAAAGTAGGTTTAATAAAATGTTTGAAGGAAAAAAACAATTTACAGAGAAACAAAAAACCTATATGAACTCTAAACATAAATCGACACTGGATTTTTACCTTCTCCTCGATCATTAATCCTCTTGCTCCGATACATCTGTGCCCAACAGAAAAGAAATTAAGTTCAAATCTGATAAGCGATTATTTTTGTTAGAAAAAGATAGTTCTTGTGTATATTTACAATAGGTTATGAGATCTTTTATCACCTGCAAATGGCTCTTGACATGAGCAATACTAAGCCCCTTGATGTTCATCAGCTGCAAGACCAATTTCGGCGTGGCTCCTAGATGAAAAAAAAAAAACCCAAAAAGGAAAAATTTATTTAATTAACATAATAAATCAAGAAATAATCACAAACGGAGAAACAAGAATCAACAAAAAGTTTTTACTTTCTTGACCCCCGAGTCGCTCCACTGCTTGAATGAAGCGAAGGTGAAGCTCGGGAGTCCAACGCAACCTCGGCACTTGAGTTCTCACATACGGCCTCAAACCAGTGCTAGTACCAGAGCTGATTCCGTTCTTCTTGTTATTATTGTTGTTGTTTTCACTGAACTCCTCGACAATGCTGTTGCTCGAGCTCGTGCTGTTCCGGGTCTTGCTCTCGCAGTCCCCTTCCTCCTCATCCTCGCTTCTGATCTCCAATGGAATCACCGCCATCTTGTTCAAACCACCATCATTTTGATCTCCATTCATAGTGGTTTTGCAAGATCAGAGAGACGAACCGGCCCGATGATGACGAGAACCGAGCTTTAAGGGGCTCTTTCTGGGTAAGATTCAACCCCTGGAGAAAGGAGGAGAAGGAAGGTATTACTCATCTGTTAAGTTTGTCTGGTTTTGGTCTGAGAAATTTTTTCGCAATGGCACGAAAGAAAGAGTGAGGTTCCATATGGGAAGCAACAGGACAAACCCTAGCCAGGTCACAACGTGATCTCGGCCACAACAGAGACGCCTGTATTTCAACTAGCAGACTGAGTCCTAATTGTACGTATTCGGTTGTAGATCTTAAATTACATACCGTACATGATTTTTTAACCTTCCTGCAGCTAATAAACAAAGCACATGAGCATGTCCTCGTTCCCAGATGATTCTTCTATAATAAAGTGTGTATTTGGACCGGGTTGTCATATGGAGTGGTGGAAAGGTCCGAGAAACATGCATGATAGGGCTGGTATTATTCAATCTCGAATTCCACGGATATTCTCTCTCAGAAAAACTGCCTTGCGCGTGTATATCACCACGTCTTTAAATATTCGTTTTCCTTCAGTTTGATTTTCTTTTTCTTTATGGGAGAACATCATTCATTGGTTTACTCCTACGTCTCTCCACCTTCCCATATATTTCTCTGAGATTTCTCTGCCGGACTAGGGACCTTCCGAGAACTCCAGACATTAGACTCGTGATGTTCCTGTCTCGAGTGATAATTAGCAATTTCTCAACAGAGATCACAGAACTGCTCCGAAATTGATTCAACAGTCTTGACGGCTCGAGGTCTCAATCTCTATCTACCGAAGTCAATGGTGATGAAGTTAAATGAGCTCTTTTAATCGGTCAGCTTGAGAAAACGCTAATGGAAGGTTCTCACACTAACACAAAGTATGGAAACTAATGGAACCGGTCCATATAACTCTGGCTCGTACCAAAATTGGAGTTAGCAATCAATCGATCATGATCTGTTTTAGCACACCAAGTTTGACATGAGCTCATTAAATTCAATAAAAAAAGACCCAACATATACTATTTCCAAGATACTAGGAAGAGAGTATGCTTCTAGGAAATATCTCATTTTCCTTCAATCTGCTGGGGATTGAGAGGATTTAACTTGATGAGCGTACTCTCATCATCTCTGAACACAGACATTCATCTTCCCGGTTCCCAACCCATTTTAACGTGTATTTTTCCATATACACACTTGAATTAAATAGAGGTATTATGTAGACAACAAGCTCCACTACATCATTCATTAAGCTTTTTATGTACCACTAATTCAATCTTTGCAATGGCGAAATACGCTAGGCATATGTTGAGAAGAGTTGTTTGAGTGCTTCAATGGCAAAGGGAGGGAGGGACAAGATCTTGGGTCCAAACCTAGGATATATTCATCTCAGACTGGTAAAGTAAATTCATTGCAATGAAAAAAAAAATGATGCTTTGCGTAATAGGTTTAGATTTTTTTGGACAAAAAGGATATAATTCATTTGGCAGGGTTAGATCTTCTTCTTTTTTTAATGCAAGAAATATATCTTAGAATAAGTAAGATGCGATTCAAAACTCAATTGGACAGATTAAGCATAGGGATCATTTGTACTGATTGGTGACGAAAAAAATTAAACTTCACTGCTCGAGGACTAAGATATATACTCATGATTTTTTCGTTTCAATCACCACACTATTAACCCCACTGTATAAGTAGGTTTAGGTTTTCTTATGAGAAGGGAGGGAGGGGGAGAAAGAGAGAGAGAGAGAGAGAGAGAGAGAGAGAGAAGGAAGGCGTTGGGAAGACAGCTTGACGATTCTTGCTGTCGGTGTTCACGGATGCTTACTCTCGTGTTTCTTTCCCTTCTTCCCCATCCCGTTGAAACCGCACATAATTCCAACGAAAAAACTGCATTTCTTTTTTGGCCCTTCTCCAAGATTCCACGGCCCCCGAAAGCTAAGAATCACATCACTTTTGGCCCTGACATTCATCAGATTCGATGCTTCCCGCTCTGTCCCTATACGCGATTAGTGTCGCTAGTTCTCACGAAAATTAAGGTTGCTGTAGAGATTGTCCGTTTGATTCATCCTCATCAAATCACTCCATCGTATCCACAACCGTTGGAAGATGTCAACACGCCCCAGAGAACCTCTGAACTTATAAAAGACAAATGAATGAGGACGGCTTTTACCAAAAAAAAAAAGAATGAGGACGGCCTTTCCTTTTTGACACATATATAAGGGAGGTTGTCCAAAGTTGACTGTTGTCGAGACGTTCATAAGTCACTGGCCACTTTAGAACTTAACCTAACATTTGGAAATAAATTGTGGTGTCACGAAAGCGAGCTCCTGAGCTTTGAATTTTTGCTTTTGGTTTTGCCCCGAATGCTGCATTGGTCTTGCTTGGCCTAGTCTGCATGACCAAACGAGAGGGGTGGTAGCCATCGAGATCCATAAAGATCTTTTTGATGTTGGAACTGACAACTCGGGAAATTTAAAAAATTCGAGAAAACCAGAAGAGAAAGTGCAATGATATCGATAACATCATCCATATGGATCCGGGTCATGCGGTTGATATCCCAATACACGCGTACAGGGCTCGGGTAAATTGAGGATATTTTGTCCCAAAGTACTTCTGTTTTTTTTCACTTCGCAAGCACCCCAACCATCACCAATGATAGAAAAAAAAATTGGCCTCTCTCTTAGGAGAAGTACTTGCCGAGATCCAGATCCACATGGAGAGGATCCACCATGATGATCGATTACACGCAGCTCATATGTGGATCCCGCATGATCAATAGGCACGATCAGTTCAGGTGGGTGGATGTGCAGGTCCATGCAACACTTGCCCCTTCTCTTGAGATGTTTCTGAGGATCATTAGAAACCGGACCCTCAACCCTTCCATAATCATCCGATTAAAAAGAAAGTATATCTCGGCCATTGATCATAAAGTTATTTTAAAAAAAAAATCATTTGTTATGACAGTATGTATACAGGAGTCACGACATGTTACCGTCCAAGATTACCCTTGGTAAATCATACAAATGCCCAACTCTTGACTTATTTTGAAACAAGTCGGTATTAAGAGTCTCTCTAGATTGAACGTTGAAATAATTCTCTTTTCGCCGTCCATGGACGATAATTTCTCATACCCTAGATCCATAAAGCATATAAAATGAGTATTACGTGGATGAGGTAAAGATTTTGCCCGGCGACTCTGACCAAAAATAGAGAAACATTGAGATGGTCAATCCTGTCGAATCAGACCCATGCCGGGATGCTCGGCAAGCAGCCATGACGACACATTATTATATAAGAAGAGAGAAAACCCAAAGCATCTTGAGATATCACTCCACCTCAGCCTCACGCAATCGGTGTAGTTAAGTTTCTATTTGTTTCGCGAAAACATTTTCTTTATTTCCTAGCATTTGGATCGCTTAAAAAAAAATTAACAGAAAATATTTTCTTGATTAACTAAAAATCTATATATAAAATTAGGAAAATAGTTTCCAATTTAAAAAATCAAAAATCATTTTCTAAATTATGACTAGACATCACCGCTTGGACTAAAAACTTTACGTTTGGGCATAGAAATGCCAACTCTTATTCCTAGGCCCTTAACAATGGCCCCAAGTCGAGGCAAGTCTACTGAGATCCATTGAGCCCAAGCTCGGGTTTAAAGAGGTCGAGCCAAGAACCCCGATGCTTAATCCCTAGTCCACAAAGGTTGGTTTGGGGACATTGACGCCCATGACCGAGCCTAGGACTCCAATGCCATTGCCTGACTCTTTGACACTTCAACTCGAGTCCACAAAGGTCGAGCCTAAGACTTTGGTACTCATACTGGGATCTCAACACTCGGGGCTAGGTCCAATGAGGCCAGGCTCAAGTCCACAACACCCGAGATTGGGTCCATCAAGGCCGAAACTGTGACTCTAGTGCCAATGCTCAAATCCCCGATGCCCAAGCCCGTGTCTATCGAGACCCCCCCAGGATGGATCTATCGAGACTGGGCCCAAGTCCTCGGTGCCCATGTCCATGTTTATAGAGGTTGACACGCCTAGGACCAAGACCCCGATGCCTATGTTCAAGTCCCCAACACCTAGGCCTGAGTCCATCATCCACAGAGGTTAAGCTCAAGAAATTAGTGCCCATGGTCGAGCCTATGACTTTGATACCGTTAAACAACTCTACAACACCCCGGCCTAGGTCCATAAAGGCTGGGCCTGAGACCGCAGTGCTCATGCCCAAATCTCTTACACCCGAGCCCAAGCCCATTGAGGCTACCACAACACTTAGGCTCAAGACCCCACACTAGGGACCAGATCCATCAAGGCCGAACCATGACCTCGATGCTAGTATCCAAGTCCTTAGTGTCTAGGCCCATTACATGCAGGCTGCGCCTAAGACCTCAACGCCCTTGCTCTGAACCATGGCGCCCTTGCCTAGGTCCCCAGCGCCTAAGCTCAAGTCCCGAGTCCATCAAGTCTAGGTCACAAATAGCAATGCCATCCAAATCAATCAAGGCCAAGCTCGAGACCTTGGCACCCACACTCAAGTCCATCTAGGACAAGCCTGAGACCTTGATGCTCAAGCCCCCAATCCCTAACACCCACACCTAGGTCCATCAAGGCCAAGATCAAGATCCCAGAGCCCATGCCCCAATCCCTAGCGCCCGAGTTGAGGTCCATCGAGGCTGGACTTGAGACCTTGGTGCTCGTATCTGATTCTCCGGCTACCAATGTGCAAGTGTCATGAGCCAATCGTTTGCTATTGAGATTGTGCGGCGACTTAGGCTCTCTTGGATCATTTGGGATCGTTAGAGTGCCTAAATAAAGGCTTTCTTGGGATCAATCGCTCACTCACTTGCTAACCCAGATTATAAAGAGAGAAAGTTTCTAGAAAAAAAAAAGCTCTAAACGAGAGAAAGGAACTTTGATTGTAAAATGGTTGGATGATTACAATAAGGGAGAGGGCACCCATTTTTATACTTGAGGCCTTCAGATTACAACCATTGATCGTCTTTCAGTGTGGCGAATGAGATCGTTCATTCTAATCTACCACCTATCGACATTTATGCCGAGAGAGTTCTAAATCCTCAGCGCAATTATCATGTCGCCCGTCCTTCAAAACGTTCCAAAAGCTTTTGTGGAAATCTTGGGCAATCTTGGGAGGTCTTCCTCGATCATGCACGGTCCCTTGGTCGCAGTAACCTCATTACCATGACACAAGTCACTAGTGCCCGAATAATTTATGTCTATTTAGGAAAATCAAATCAAATTTTCCTTATCAAATAACGGAAAATATTTTCCAATTCATGTTCTAGTTTCAACCTAACACAAGAAAATATTATCATTTTCCTAGAAAAACCTCCTAGAAAACATTTTCGAGAAATGTCATATTTTCCGTGAAACAAATAAAGCCTTAAAAAGTAAATACTTGAATCTAATTCGTGAAGATGCACGGGATTGATTGATATGTTAAATTTCATGGTAAATTAGCTTAGACCCAAAAAAAAAGGCATTGACCATATAAAGAAACTCATATAAGTCAAGCATGTAGGAAAACAAATCCGCATGTCATTACGTTTATTCTGATTCTCTTGATGAAAAATTGGTAGTAACCTTTTCTAAACACATAGAAATAGAAAATCTTGTAGCACGACCAAATTCTAACATGCGCTTTCACTTTTACTCTCAATAAAGATAATCGTTGTAGGTTTACATTCTATGACTTTTATCGATTGACTTATTTTGACATTGCTAATTAACCATAGACAAGCATGAAAAATAAAACGATTGCACACTAAGCTCGCCACACGATGAGACTTTTTAGTGTTTTCCTTTCACGCAATGACATTTTTAGTGTATTGCCTCCTGTATCACTGCATAAGATCATGGAACGTAAAGCCATATTCAACCCAAATGAGAGGTCACTGATAAAGAGCGAAACCCTAAAGAAGGCTGACTCCAAATATTTTTGGAATTTCTTCTTGACTTTCTTCAAGCAAATTGATATTTGCTGCCAAGCATTCCAGCTCATGGGGACAATATCGATTAATAACTTAATCTATATTGCATTCCTTGATTTTCCATGCTTTAGGACAAGTGGTTGCTGTTTCCCTCTAAAGAAAACGAGTGTGGCCCTACTGAAAAGGACTAGGGCAAAAAAATAATGTCTGATAAACAACCGAAAATATTGATTGATAAATCACACATATGTCAAGCTAGAATATGGTGGGAACAGTGGATTTGATCAAGACAGATTAAATATTGATTTGTGCAGAGACGAGATTCGAGATGAATTGGGGAGTTTATCTCTTAGGGTTTTGCCTAGTGTCGCATGTGAGCATTAAAATAGCTTTGGATGTTTTTGTCTGATTCTCGTGGAGACTTGGAAAAAAGAAAGAATTGCAGGATTTCCAATGTAAGGTCAACTCCACAGCAATCGGTTTCCATGTTTTCCTACTCCATACCATTAAAAATTGATTGATTATTTGGATTTATATCGACCTTTTCTCCATATATTATACCCCACCAAAACCCGCCAATAATTTATCATTTCATGAGAAGACGTGAACGCTATTTATGCGGATAAAAAAAAAAAGCATTATTCCAAGAATGAGCATGTTTGTCCTCTTCACACCATCGCCATAACCTTGCCGATGGCCGTAGCCCCATTTTTTTATTATTAAGGGTTTGTTGAGTCGTGAATCGTTGACGAATGTCTTCTAATTTTATTAAGCATGCTTGATAAAGATGTCTTAACTTTAAATGTATTGATTAAAGCGTGTCGCGAAAATGGTTAGGCCCTTGAAAAGTATCCTAGAAATACTCTATGACAAAATGCTAAGCCATCAGGAGCGAGAATTCATGTTCATGAACGGTATCGGAATAGCCGTAAGTATACACGTTTACAAAACTTGGGACTACAGCACATGTGGAAATATTATTGAGGCTGGTCGTCCAACAAAATAATTTAATCATTCCATTATCTGTTGGCCCAAGTGGAGGGGCGTCCTATTGCTTATCATATTTGATTGTTGTCCAGAATTATTGGCTCGACAGCATGAGCTTAAGCATTTTTAGTTATATTATCATAATTTCTTTATATATATATATATATATATATATATATATATATATATTGGCATTAGACCCTTAGTTTCAATCTTTCTTTATTGGTATGTTGAAAATGTAAAAGGAAGACGAACATCTTACTCTTTCTATCATGACATGGAAGATGGATTTTAATTTGTTGAGTAAGAAAAAGAAAGAATAGGGGGAGTTGAGGGGCTCTCAGCCCAAATTCCATGGGCCTGAAAGGGGAAGAGGAATCCAACATGAATATTGGCAAGTCAAGCCCATTTCTCTTTGATCAGCTGCACCCTTGAGCCCAATAGAAGCACACTTAACGCAGGTGACTCTTTTGACTGGCACGATCTGCACAATCAAGCGCTCCTTGTCGCCAATCCACTTTAGGGTGCATTTTGGAGAGCATTTTCAAAATGCTTTGGGCCTTTGAAGACAAGTGTGCCAAAGTTGAAGTGTTCGGTAACGCAATGCCTCTCAAGTCATGTCGGTAACACAATGCCTCTCGTCATGTGAGTTTGGTTCAACTTTTCTAAAAAGTTTTGAGCCTCCAAAGACCCTTGAAGAAATACCAAGGTATTTGACAAGCATTTTGAAATAGCTTTGCGTCAAATATTGACATTGGGAATGTTGAAAACTCAACTGCACTTCTACCCAACATTGCAAAGTAACATTTGCAAAATGTTGAAATTAAGATTAAAATATTTTTTTTCCTTACAAAACTATCATCATCAACTATATAGTTTTTTTATTTTGCCCCTCCTTGCAACTATTCATCTTCTTCGCACAAGGGCGGTTGGCGAAGATTGTGCGACTCAAGCAACCTCCACTAGAGGTGTCGCGACCTCAGGTTACCTCGAGCGACCCTCGCTCGAGGTCATGTGTCCCCAAGTGGCGGTCGCCTGGGTTGTGCGACCTCAAGCCACCCTAGTTGGGGTCACGTGACCTCTATGAGACCCAAGCCCGACATTAGGCATCTCCAATGACAATCGTCGGAGCCAGATCTGGCTCATCGGCAACCGTAACCCTTCGTCAAATCTGGCAAAGGGCTTGAGTTCTTTTAAGTTTTTACCCAACATAATTTGCATTTCTTTAAAAGGCTTTTAAGTTTCAGCATTTGTATTACACCCAAAGCCCATTTACAAAATTGAACCAAACTCATTCATAGTCTAGTGTTTCCAAAGTAGTATTAGCTTTAAGCACTTTTGACATACTTTGACATACTACTTTGTAGGCTCATGGATCCTTAATTCCAACTTCATCTTCGATAATAATTTTCCGTATTCCTATCTCATCTTCATTCCACTGTTTATCATCGTCGTCTCTCTCTAAATCTATCACTCCGAATCTAGGTCCTAGCCTCTAGTCAATGATCGCCAAGTGTCGAGGGCCGCCAAGTGTCAATGGTCACGCATCCATCCTAAGCAAGATCTTGACCTTGGTGTAGGGATAGTCAGTTCTAAGATGGACGGTTCCCCCCTGTAACCAAGAACCGTCTTATTGGTTCTTGGACGCACCTTGGAATGGGACCACCGGTTCCCATATGGGTTCATGGAACTGGTCGATGGAGGCAGAGAAGGAGTAAGGAGGGTGGGCATAGGTCGTTGGGTAGGGTGGAGCAAAGGTGGGAGAGAGTGAGACGAGAGGCGAGGATGAGTACGACAACGATGAGGTGGAACAGGAGTAGAGGCATGATGGTCGAGGGAGAGGCCTGAAGGCGAGGACTATGACGATCAGCTTCTGGCCATTGTGACAGTTGCCGTCCTGGCCGCTGATGAAGTAGAAAGGGCCGGACCGATCGAACTAGAAGACGATGTCGCCGTCGTCCCATTTCTTGATGGAGTTGTGGGCATGGCACTTGTCGTAGCCATCTTTGTTTACTAGCAGCACCGAGTTCTCTCCTTTCTTGTACTTGAAATTGAGACAGCCTATCAAAAAATAGGGACAGAACATAAACATAAGATGCAATTTACCTTCATTCATGGAGACTAACAGAGCCGAAATCCTGGGGACTTATGGAGAGTGTCGTTGATCAAGAACCGGTTTCGACCGGCCCAGCGGTTGTAATCCTTCGCAGGACGAACCACCCAACCATCTCTGCCTCCAAAATAGAGTTGGCAAGCTTGGACTTGAACTAGGGACAATAGAGAACAGATGGCTAAGATGCAGGCGACAAAGAAAGAGGTGAGAGATCCGGGCAAATTCATTGAGATGGTGGAGAAGAAGAGAACGGTGTAATTGAAGCTCGAAAATGTAAAACATGTATATTTCTATTATGTCCAAGTCTAAGTGGCGGTTCCACACATCGAACTGAAAACCGAACCAGCAGTTTGGGTTAGTTTGGTCCGATTTCAGACAATTCTCGAATCTTTTGCACATTCCTACATGGGTGTATCTCGGTCGTGCGAGGCTTCCAAATCCCCAGTAGTGCCCTTTCTTTTTTCCTTCTGTTATTAAATACTTCAAAGTTGCTGTATAAGAAAAATATCTCAAAAGCCAATCATCCGAAAGTTATTTGCTTCGAGTTTATGCACCTTAAAGTCAAAGAATTTTGAAGAAATGACTTTACATTTCCTGAAACTCCCAAATGCAGCCTTAAGTCACATTGAGGTGATTGTTGACCTGAGAAATTCTTCAAAATCTAAATATATTGTAAAAATAAAGAGAGATCGTGACATCCAAACAATCAGCCAACATCAATGGTGGTGACGACTAATAATGGAGGCAGAAATGATGGTTAGTCGATGTCGAGAAGCATGGGCACGTACACTAGTACAAGGAGAAATTCCATTTCTATTCACTCATTAAAACTATCTTGTGCTCATTTTTACAACGAAATTAATGATCCTCTCAAAATACAAAATATCCAATCCAAAGAGAGCAAATATGGAGTAAATCCAAACGCAAGGCATCGACACTATTTCTACAGTTACAATATACGAGATGTGTATAAGTTATAAGTCAGACATGTCTTTATACTCTAAGATCTGTCATAATCATGTAGGGTCCCCTCAAAAACAAACAAAAAAGACATGCCAATTATACATGTTCCCTAGGTTAGGCAGGCAAAAATTTTTAATTGATTGCTGAATATGATTGTGCCTTTGGTGCTCCCAATTGAATTCTCATACGGGCTGAAGGACACGTGATTGCGCGGGGCCTTTGTCCCTGGCCTGCCTTTTCGCAAGTCGCACGGGGTGCACAACACATTTATACCCCCCATAAGACTTTCGCCAAAATTAGATCAATCCATTTAATTGTCCAATCAATGAGACGACGGTCCATAAGATGTGGCAATAATTTAGGGGGAAAATAATATTGCCGAGTGCCCTCCTTCCGAGCCTAAGGCAACGGTGGGTGGACGTCTGGATTATTTATTTATCTTATTTTATTTTAATCATCTATTATTGCATTTTTATAATTTTGGAATAATTATTGCTCCACGTCCCATCATGTGCATCTGCGTCGGAGCTGTAAAAAAGCTTATCGCGTGTCAGATTAAACATAAGCGTCTCGCAACAGAGAGCCAACTTGGAATTCATAAATAGATCTTCAAATTTGTCCATTTGTCTTCCAAATTATATTGGTGGGTCCCGCGAAGATTAGGACACCTAAACCTTGTGATTATTTTTTAATTAATTGTTTTGAAAGTGTCGGACCAGTCCTCCTACAGTGGAGCTAATCCACGAAAGGGGTCGGCAAAAGCGGCCTCCTTGAAAATAACGTGTCCCGTCAGTTATGTTGCACGAGCTATTGTTTTAACCAACAATCATTCAAAATGAGATTTTAAAAACGTTAAAAGATGATATGACTGGTCACGATGTAGATAATTAAATTCGCTGCGTTCCCAAAGCATGAAAAAACTTTAATCAAGTGACCAATCAAGCCTTATCAAGAAAGAGCTTTTCGTGAATTGAAATCAATTAATTTCTTCAAATTCCAAATTCTTCCTAACTTTTAGTATTATATTCCGTGCAATTGTTGCTTCATCCGTTTTAATGAATATTCCATCTTATGTAGTTTTGTGCAAGTTATCAAACATGTTACATGTCTCCACAAAACCCTCTAAACAAGAAAGACAGACAGATCGATAATAAAAGCTTTCGACGCCAAGCAAGTTAGCTAAAAAAATTTAAAAAAAAGTCCAGATGGACAGACAGTGAGCAATTTGAAGGTGGAGACTTCATGTCTTTCTTGAATATTAAATCGGATGGTACTTGAGACCACTAAAAAAAGATTGGAAAATTCAAGAGGATGAGATTAATATTAGCCAATTAATCTCTTCTCATTATTAATCTCTTCTCATTAGAACTAATCTTATAATTAATTGGCTATGCCAAGATATATTATAAGTCTTCCCCAAAAAAAATGAAAAAAAAAAGCAAAAATAAATAAATAAATATATATCTATGCACAAACACACATATGTAGAGAGAGAGAGAGAAAAAACACGAGCGGTTGACCAACTCAAATAATCGGGACGCATGAGGGGCTGCGCTTGGAGGTGGGGCCGCGGTCCGACCGAATCCATCATCGAAATCGAACCGGAGGAGTTAGCGAACTACTCGTCATTTTCATCGTCCTCTCTCTCTCTCTCTTCTCTTTCTCTCTCTATTATCTCCACTCAGCATTCGCCCTTGCCATTTCTAGACAGCAAGCGAGCAGCAGGAAGCCACAGAGAGAGAGAGAGAGGAGACAGCGAAGTGCTGCTGCTGCTGCGTCTCGCCGGCTCCGCCCCTGATCCGCCGCCGCACCGCCCTCCTCCTCCCCCCCCGCCGGACGGCGATTCGCGGCGGCGGCGGCGGCGGCGGTTTCGCCTCCCTCTGCCAGCGAGCTTCTCAGGTGGTAATGAGCACTCCGAACTCGCTCCCCCTACTGATTCGGACCCTTTGCTGATATCTTCTCGAGCTCGGCCGTCGCCCGAATCTGGTCTTCCGAGCTGGAGACCGGCTCTTCCCCGGTCGGTCGGAAATGCGTTTCGCGAAGCTCGTCGATCGGTTCAAGAGCACTCAGGTCCACGCCATAAACCCTCCTCCCGACCCCGCCGCCGCCGCCGCCGCCGCCGCCGCCGCCGGAGGAGGCGGCAAGCTGAACGGGCACTTCCTCAAGTTTATTGGGTCGAAGCCGAAACCGGCTCAATCTGCTTCGGTGGCTCAGTCTCTTCTTCTCGCCTATGGGCTCCCCACGGTCGACCTCATCGAGCCCCCGATCGAACCCTGCCTCAAGCCCATTAATTTCGTGGAGTCCTTGGGCGATGTGTACCGCCGACTCGAGAAATGCTCGCCGTCGGATAGGGTGGCGCTGTGCATCGAGCAGTACTCGATGCTGCGGGGCCTTGGCGACATGAAGCTGCTTCGGCGGTGCCTGCGGGCTGCACAGCTAGGCGCAGCCGATGTGCACGCCAAGGTCGTGCTCGACGCGTGGTTGCAGTTCGAGAGGAGGGAGGATGAGCTGGCGGGTTTCCATCTGATGCGAGGTGGGGATGGGATGTCTGAATGTCAGAGTCCAATTTGATATGTGGTTGTGGTTCTAACTCATTCTGCTGTTGTCAGTATTATGAAAAAATGAATGCGCTGAACAATGTGCATACGCTCGATGGGAATGAGAGTTTTAGCGTGGAGGAAGAGGAGGAAGATGTTCTATTTTGTATTGGTGATGAGGAGGTCCACTGCGTTAGAAGTAAATTTGCAGCTTTATCCCCTCCATTTGCGGCTATGTTATATGGTAATTTTGCAGAATCTAAAGAGGCAAAGATTAATTTCTCTCTCAATGGGATCTCTGCTGAGGGAATGCGGGCTGTCGAAATATATAGCAGGACTAAAAGGTTGGACATGTTTGGTCCCGAGATTGTTTTGGAGCTACTTTCTTTCTCAAATAAATTCTGTTGCGAGGAGATGAAATTGGCATGTGATGCTTATTTAGCTTCACTTGTTAACAGCCTCGATGATGCTTTGATTCTCATGGAGTATGGTTTAGAGGAGACCTCCTATCTTCTAGTAGCATCTTGTTTGCAGGTGTTGCTTAGTGAGCTCCCGAGGTCACTACGTAACCCAGGGGTGATGAAGATTTTATGTAGCCCCGAGGGTAGAGAGAGATTGTCCCAAGCAGGACATGCTTCATTCTTGCTGTACTATTTCTTGAGCCTAGTATCTATGGAGGAGAGTATGGTATCTAACATCACTGTGATGTTATTGGAGAGGCTAAAGGAGTGTTCTACTGAGAGGTGGCAGAAGGCACTTTCACTGCACCAATTGGGTTGTGTGATGCTCGATAGAAAAAATTATAGTGGTGCGGAGCATTATTTTGAGGCAGCATCTGAGTATGGTCATGTTTATTCAATAGCTGGTATTGCGAGAGCAAAGTATAAGCAAGGCCAACAATATTTAGCTCATATGATGATCGACTCGCTCATCTCCAAAAACACAATGGTTGGCTGGATGTATCAGGAACGATCTCTCTATGGCGTGGGGAGGGAGAAATTGTCAGATGCGATTAGTGCGACTGGACTGGACCCTACACTCTCATTTCCCTATAAGTACAGAGCTTTGATAAAGGTGGAGGAGAAGCAGATTAAAGCAGCCGTGTTAGAGATTGACAAAATTATTGGCTTTAGGTTCTTGCCTGACTGCCTTGAGTTACGTGCTTGGTTCTTCATTGCACTTGAAGATTATGGAAGTGCGATGAGGGATGTTAGGGCTCTTTTAACTTTGGAACCTAATTACAAGATGTTCAACGCAAAGGTTAGTGGAGGCCAGTTGGTAGATTTACTCAGCCATCAGGTTCAGCAGACAAACCAGGCTGAATGCTGGATGCAACTTTATGAACGGTGGTCTTCTGTCGATGACATAGGCTCTTTGGCTGTCATACATCAGATGCTAGATATTGAACCTAAAAGGGGTCTTCTCTGGTTTCGGCAATCTCTTCTCCTCTTGCGGTACACATCTCTTCTTTTCACTTCCTTTTAAACTACATTATATATTATTATCATGAGTGTGAACTTTGAGTGAAAAGGCCTAGCCTTTGAATTTGGGTAATGATTTCTGTTAAACTTCCACAGCGACCATCTATGCAATTTAATATGATGAAACAGCTCTTTTAGCCCCTAGCGTGTGTGTCATCTAGAGTTACGGCAAAAGAAATGTCTGGCGGGCATTGCCATACTTCATGCTGTTGTTTAATGCTCTTATAGAAGGTGGAGGGATTTAGAATTCACAGCTTTTGTAATTATGACAGGTTAAATAGTCAAAAGGCTGCAATGAGGAGCTTGAGATTGGCTCGAAATAATTCTATCTCTGAGCACGAGAGATTGGTATATGAAGGATGGATATTATATGACACAGGCAATCGGGAAGAAGCTCTCTCAAGGGCTGAGAAGTCTATTGCTATTCAAAGGTCGTTTGAAGCTTTCTTTCTTAAAGCTTACGTCCTGGCAGACACAAGCTTGGATTCAGAAGCTTCCTCTTATGTTATCCGACTACTGGAGGAAGCTCTTAAATGTCCTTCAGATGGTCTGAGGAAAGGACAAGTGAGTGTTATGAATACTATAGTCTCACTTTTGGTGATATTGCTTGGAAAACTTTTTTGATTGTTTGGCTGGAATGTGTTGCAGGCATTAAACAATTTAGCTAGTATTTATGTGGATTGTGACAAACTCGAATTGGCTGCCACTTGCTATACAAATGCCCTTCACATTAAGCATACGAGAGCTCATCAAGGGTTGGCACGTTTATATCATCTGAAAAATCAAAGGAAAGCTGCTTATGATGAAATGACCAAGCTTATAGACAAGGCACACTATAAGGCATCAGCGTATGAGAAACGGTCAGAATATTGTGACCGTGACATGGCACAACATGATCTCAATATGGCTACGCAGTTGGATCCACTGAGGACCTATCCATACAGATACAGGGCAGCAGGTAATTTTCATGTCCTTGAATGTTGCTTTGAATGTGCCGATTACTCTAATGGAAAGGCATAGTCTACTTCTTGTCTGATAGATTAGGTCTCACCTACTCAAGTAATTTGTTTCAATGTACTTAAATGCCTGCCATCATACTACTCAGGCTCTTAAAATGAACTGATGAGAGCATGAGTCTTTTAATTTTATTTTATTTTGTTTTTGTATTTGGTCCACTGCCAGTACTCACTACGGATCTTTACTTGAAGATAGTCATTATGTGTAAATTATTGCCAAATGTTTCTGATGTGTAAATCAATTTGGAGTTCTTGGCCACTTCATTGTTGATGCGGTTAAAGAAGTTCTGTCTTTTGTGTGATATGTCACAATGAAGAAGTCAGCAAAGAGAAGTAAAGGAAAAGGTATAGTGAATAAAACAGAGAGAGAAAGAGAGAGAGAGAGAGAGAGAGAGAGAGAGATTAGAGATGCTATGCTATTGATGGATGTAATTAAACATTCTATGGTACCTCTTTGTTGTTATCCCATTTCAATTCGTTCCAGACATCTAGTTATTTTCCAATACTTTCATTTATGTTCTGAACTTCTGCCTGTTTTCACGATGTCTCTTGTAACAGTACTCATGGATGACCAGAAAGAAGTTGAAGCTGTTGAAGAGCTTACTAGAGCCATAGCATTCAAGCCTGACTTGCAAATGCTTCATCTAAGAGCAGCATTTTTTGAGTCAATGGGAGATTTCAGCTCTGCTCTCCAGGACTGTGAGGCAGCTCTCTGCCTGGATCCAAACCATATAGAGACGCTTGACCTTTATCATCGAGCGCAAGGCAGAGAGTAACTGAACAAAAGAAATGACTAATTTGTTATGAAAGCTGTCGGCAAGTAAAATTCAATTGTTGACTTTTAGGCGGAAGCCTGAAGGTCCCTTTGGGACAAGAAAACGGATAGATACACTGGAATTGCGATTCACTCAACTTGAA
This sequence comes from Eucalyptus guilfoylei, assembly GCA_016097605.1. Classification (NCBI taxonomy): domain Eukaryota; kingdom Viridiplantae; phylum Streptophyta; class Magnoliopsida; order Myrtales; family Myrtaceae; genus Eucalyptus; species Eucalyptus guilfoylei. The sequence continues at coordinate 25,497,890 of CM027869.1, forward strand.
GCTGCAAATATGCCACGTCTGTGAGAAGGTGTAGTCAGAAAATGAGCAGAAAGAAAAGGAATGGCAAATGTGAAGGCCTGCTGGATAGAGTGCTGCACACATGTCAACTCCTGCAGATGATGGTCACACTGTCGCGGATCAAGAATCGACTCGATGAGAAGTGGAACGGGACTGTGATTTTGATTAGTCATAAAATTATTTTTCTCATTCTAAATAGTACATCCGGTTTCAATACATGTTCTCTTTTAGATAGAAGCTTGTCTCTTCCATTGCTTGTATATAAACATAACTATAGTCTCAAAATTCTGTAACTTTCCGCGAAAAAATCATTTCACTTGATTCTGTTGCAATATTTTAATTCATGCATTCATTAAGAATATTATATATACAAGGGACCAGCGTCGCAGACGAACAGTTAACAAACTTAATTCTATTCTATCGGACAGTTGAGCGAGAGTTCACCGTTACAGACTGCTGCACTTCATGGCTTTGGTCTAAGCTTGCAGATATTTAATGGTTTCTGATGCGTCCGTGGTAATTGGCAAGAAAAGCTGACTCTACATTCATGAGAGGAAAGCTTAAATGCCATGCCAACGCAATCACGACTTGTTTATCACTGTCACATCATGCATACACCTTATTTTGGACTGGGCCAAAATGCCACGTGTGGCTAATTTAGTGCCCTTCTTAAGGAATCACACATTCCTTCATGCAGACATTAGTTTGTCTGCTACTGGTTAGAGGCATTGGCTGTAACCGTGAGGAGGGTTTATCCAGATGGAAGAGCATATCCATGTTTGTTACTGCAGCGAGGAGCACGAGTCGCCGGGACGCCCTTCTCAAAAAATTGCGGCACCTACTATTTATTGAACAAGTCAACTTCCTAAAAACCCGTGAACGGGCTCTGTTCTCTGCGAGTTATGCTGGCTTTTCTCGTGGTACAGCGAACCACTTACCATCCGCGCTTCTCTCATGGTCTACTGCGTTTGATGATGGTGACAAAGCCAAATTCGAATAGCAGATCCGACTCCCAACGTCTCTTTGGCTTCATCCGGGATCGTCGATGATGATTAAGCCAAGGTCAAATGGCTCGATCATCTTTGAGAAAGCCCCCCTCGTTTAGATGGACAGGGGAAGGACCACGGACAACGCGCCATGTGCAACAAGAGTGTGGCCATGTCTTACCGGTGGCGAAGAAAACAAAGGATAGGGCAGCAAATTGGCGACCTGGGGGGAGAGGACGAATTAGAATTTCTTAGATCGGCATAGTTACGCTTGATTGCAGTCGTCTTATGAAGTATGATCTACTTGAGATTAAAAAGGAAAAAAAAAATGAAACATCTATCCATACTTTGATTCCAAGCAGTGAGTTTGGCATTGTGTCAAGGCTGTTCTTTATGAGGTCATAATGAAGGCAGGTCAAATGCCTAGTTCGGCGGCATAGGTTCTTTCCATTTAGGAAACCTATCGGTACCATGATGATTGATGAGACGGCATAACTATAGCAGCAGTTGAGCTCTCCCCATCAATGTATCTTATCTTCTTCCGTTTAATGTTTGACGTTCTTTTGCCACTCCTTTTCTATTTTCCTTGAAGAAAAAAAAAAGGGAAGATCAGATCAAACAATGCAAGCGATGGTTCCTGTTCTTTTAGGTGACAAGTTCACATAAATTCCAGCAATTTGATGCTGATATCATCTTCTAATGAACCTGTCACCATCTCAATTTCATTGCAGCCCAACCCCATCATCATCTCAGCGTGATTTGTTCATATCTACTCTTTCACAAACCCATCTAACGCATTAAGCAACATCATTACAAACCTGCACAGCCGGAGTAATTTTGACTTCATCAACTCCGGGAACAACTGCCACAGTTCAAAGGCGCATCAACGTTCGGGGCGCCCGAAACAACAATAACAACAACTCCAGCAACAAGGTTAAAAGATGTTCGTTCATCAGGAATGTGCCATGGAAACTTCACAGCGCTGGAAAATCTTACAACATCAATCGCTATTACATATGTTACAAGGCCATGTGATAATCGAAGGGACATGGGGCATATTCATAGTCCTACCTCTCCTGTCACGGTTTGTCACTACTTTTCCCATACACGACGATAAAGAAAAGGGAACAAGACACTAAACCAAAAAAAAAAGAGTCAAAAAGTCAGCTTGACTTTTGCTCATCCCACCACCATCCCGTCCCACCTGGTGATGGGGCACCATGCTTGTGCTTTCCCAGTTATTATAGGGCCTATGCTTGTCTCCCCATTAATAATGAGGAAGGAAAAAAAGATGAAATTTTTATCTTCAAGAATTGGAAAAAGCTTGAAGAAGATCAAATCTAAAAAGAGGGTTCAAACAAAAAAGGGAACTTACAATTAGCAGGGCATGATGATTGTATTAAGATAAACCAATCACATCAAATGCGTTCGCATGGCGGTTGCGATCGCAGTCGTCGTCGCGTGTCGATGGCGTCTCGCAGATCATGTGATCGACTTGATTCAGTAGAACGAGAGGGTCGGAAAATTAGAGTGGTGCGCATGTACAGGAGGGGCACTTGACGAGGCCGTTCTCGTTGCAGTCCGTGCAGCTCCGGAAGCCGCTCTTCTCGGTGTAGAGCTTGTGGCTGCCGTCGCACTCGCCGCACAGGACGAACCGGTAGCCGCCGCAGGCGTCGCAGACGCCGGGCTCCGCCGCCGGCACGCCCTCCACCAGCTTCTTCAGCTCCCCGATCTCGTGCAGCTGCCGCACCTCCTCGGCGCCGCCCACGTACCGGCCGCCGATGAACACCCGCGGCAGCGCCAGCTTCCCCTTCTGGCCGCCGCCGCCGCCGAGGATCGCCTGGAGCTCCGCCATGAAGCTGGAGTCCATCGACAGGTCCCGCTCGTCGATCCTCACGCGGAAGCCGCGCAGGATCGAGCGGACGGCCTTGCAGTCCTCGAAGGTCGACCGCACCACGCGCAGGCTCGTGAAGTAGACGACAATGCGGTTGCTGTCGGCCCCGGGGATCGAGACAGGCGAGCCGGGCTGCTGCGCCTTGACGGGTTCGGGCGCGGGCGCGGGGACGGAGCGGGAGCGCAAGAGGGAGGAGGCGGCGGCGACGGTGGGGCGGAGGAGGATGGGGCGGTTCCGGGGGGAGCGGAGAGGGGAGGAGGGCTCGGCGCAGAGGGCTTGGATGTCCTTGAAGGTGGTGCATGAGAAGATGCCGGCGGCGGAGGAGGACGACGGCGACGGCGACGGCGAGGATGGCGGGCCGCGGGCTTTGACCGTCGATCTTTTGGCCCACGGCCGCCACATTGAGGGCGGAGGCAGAATTTTCCCTATCTTTCTCTCTTTCTTTCTTTCTTTCTTTCTTTCTTTCTTTCTGAATCTTCCCGAAACGAAACTCGACGAGGGGTCGGAGGAGGAGCTTAGCTAAGGGCGTGGGAGATGAATTTGGGCACAGTGAAAATGGCGATGGTTAGAGAGAGAGAGAGAGAGAGAGAGAGAGAGAGAGGTGAATGTGGGTGCGTTTTGCTGTTGTGGAAGGGAGAGATTGATGAAGTTTTGGTTGCTTGAAGCGAAGGCATGCGGAAGGAATGGAGGAGGAAGGAAGGGAGAGAATGGTGCGGATTTTCGATAGAGAGAAAGAGGAGGTTGGTTAAGGTAGTTGAGAGAGGGAGGGTAGGGTTAATTGCATTTTTTTTAATTTCTTTTTAAGGTTTTTTAAAATTTTAATATTTTCTTTTTCAAATGGGGTTATTAAAATGGATAGTTTTGGGGATGGAAAAAGGGGAGATGAGAGGTTAATACGATGGATGGGATAATCTTGCCTAATTATAGATCAGCGGTCCTAATTCACTTTCAAAATCAAAGGTCGATTTCACCCCTCGTTTTTTTACTACTTTGACAGCCTGGTCGGATGTCTCTATTATCGCTTCACTGCAGGTATGTGTCTATTGCCTCGGGTAGGTACTAGGTACTGCTGACTGCTACTCCGATCGGGGGATACGTCCTGGTCTAGTGACAGGATCAGCTAGCCGCATCTTCGAAGGTGGAGATTAATCTAATCTTGACATAATTACTTGGAAAATAGAAGTCGCGTAAGAATATTTTGGTTAACCGAATAAATGCAACTCCATCCGCACGTACGGCTTAGCATGAGGCTCTTAGGACGGGTAGACATGGCGGTCGGACCCTCTCGAATTTCCGCGTGCGCATCGACGTGGGTGAGCGAACCGCACCAGAGCAGCGAGAGGCGGACAAAAGGCCAATGCGAAAGGACGGGGGACTGGGGCCCGCTAATTACTACTGTCGAGGGATTTTTTTCCTTTTTTTGACAGTCCGGCATGTGCGAACTCATGCAAAAGTAAAGCGAAAGCCTTCAAAAGCTTCGCGAGGAGGTAACAGAGCGAGTGGATTCTGAAAAGCGCCACATGCCTCGCTCGCTGCCTCAGTCAGTACCCGAAGGAGAGAGGTAGCCTAAAAGTGGTGGAGGAGGATAAAAGCCTCGAAGCCACATGTTCTGCCCTGGTGGGGAACCTGGAAGAGACTCGTACGTTTCATGATGCGCCCCAAAGGGCATCGTATTCCATCTGAAATGATTCCATTCTTGTCACCTCTCCACACGGAGTCGCTCTTTGAATGAGATGCTTCCCCCAGAATAAGCCTTAAAAGCAAACTTCGTAAGCTCCATGGATATACTATTGTCACCTACAGCACTGCAGTTTCCCCCAAAGAAAATCCATGGAAATTAAAACCTGCCCCTCCCAGCATCGGCTGGTATTTAGCCTTGCCTGTTTCCTGCTCGAGCATTTCACAAATTGGACCAAGAAAATCGCGCGCATTGGATATGCCAGCTTGCCATTCAAACCCAGATTTAGGTTGGGCATTCCCCAACTCTTCGGGAAAGAGTTGACATCGTGGTTAAGGCAGGAAATACAACTGAAAAACAGCAAGCACCGAGAATGGCGAATGATGCAACATTGTACTCAAATGGTTCATATCAGTGTAAAATGTCTGTGACCTACTCTTGTCTTACCCTAAAACGTTTTGGGGGACACCTCGTATACTCAAGGAATTTTTTAAGGAAAGTCAAAGCCGCCATGGGACCACCCTAAGACATGGAGAGGATAGAATAGAGCCTAACGGAAGTAAATCGATATTTGAGGGATGTCAATGTCATTGCCCTCATCGTCCTCGCACGCTACCACGACATCCAAGTGGCGACGGTATGAAGGGACTTCCAACTTTGCTACTTCTTTAGCCAGATCCACTACTTTCCTGTCCATTCGCTCCTGATGCCTAGGGAACATGCTATTGTACAGCAAGCAACTTCCACAAGAAATGCTATACGCATTTAGGCCCTTATCTTGAAGCCACTGCATAAGCTCCCTCAAAGTCGGGTTGTTCTTGATGATCCACCTATCCCAAACAGTCCAGGTCAAATCACGGTGTTTCACAGCTTGGGGTGGGACCGGCTCAGCCATGGAGAATAGTGGAAGTGCCAAGTTAGCAAAGGTGTTGCGGTAATCCTCCAACCTGTGCCCTCCATCGAGAACCTTGTACAGCTCCAGACAGACAAGTCCAGTGGCCATCGCGGTCGAGGTTGCGATGGCTGGAATGATTCGTCCAGCAATAAACTTGGCTTTAAGCTTGTCCACTTCTGGAATGCTGTAGTTCCTAGCCCTCATGTTGGCTAATGCCGCTATCAAGTCCATGTGATAGTTTGTATCATCATCCTGTACATGAAAGTCCAATATCTGTTAAGGGCTCTGACTAGAAGGAAAGTTAATATATGAAAGAATTCGTCGAATTCATAGAACCGTTCCAAGAATGGGAGCTTAGCCATATAGAACAGCATGCATAATGAAAAGAGTGATTCCTACATACCTTCTCAAACTGTATGGGTTTCATTCTAAAACCTGGAGGAAGTTTCAAGCGGCAGTGCTCTAATCTCGTGATAAGGTCATTAATAACTGCCGCATCGTCAAGAGATGCTGTAGAGAGACTGGTCGCCTTCTCATCTGTCACAATATTTGCATTTTCCTTTGGCTGAAAGCCTGGAACGATCACTTTACCAACAGCTTGAGCCATTTTCTTGGGATTTTTAGCCCAGTCAGGAACAGGGATCCCGAAGGTCTCTGCTCTCAGTATTGATGCCGCCATAACATAATGAAGGTGCCCAGGATCAGAGACCGAGAACTGAAGTGGACGAGGGAAACGTTTAGGTGCAGACCAGAAAGGAGCTCCAGTGCTCGTTAAAGCATTTTCAGGAAATGTATATGTCAACTGCTTCACACGATTAGTGAAATAATCTTCAAACCTGGTACAGAAGAAGAAATGGGTCAGTCACCAACTTCATGTAAGTTTTCTAGACATTGGTGTGAAAAACGATTGTGATGAATGTGAAAGAAGAGTACTTCAGACGAGCCCAGGAGATGCAATCTTCAAATGTCTCGCATCTTTCCTTGTCAAGGCACTCAAGTACATGTTCCAAAGTGTCTTTCGCCTGTGCATCGCCAGAATTGATCATTGCCTTGGTGTACTCCACTGGATTAGACAAATAAGCATTCACTTCAGCTGGAGTCTTCTCAAGCAAACCCTCAAACTCGGATCTAGCCCAGGTCAGACAATGGTCAATATTATGTGGAAAAGAGTGCAAGGTGCACATTGGTGCTTGTTTCTCTGGAGGGTCTCTTGAGGCACCATAATTTTCAGTAAGATGAGGAATAACCATTTGAGTGTTGCATTTAGCACCAAGTGTTCCTGACTCAAGAAGTGGTTTCTGGAAATATAAGCACTTTTGATCAACATAAAGCCTAGCATTGACATTGTCTAGCGCATTGATCACAACACTCAGATTTTCCCAGAAAGTGTCATCAAAAACATTCTCCGTTTCTGGCCCAACACGATTCTGCAGAGCTTCAACATTAAGACGGGGATTTATTGATGTTGCAGCTGAAGCAGCAACAGTAGATTTGGCCTGTCCAATATTCCAATCACGAAACAGGAACTGTCTGCTGAGATTGCTCTTCTCAATTACATCATCATCGGTGACGGTCAGCTTCCCATGCTTGCCACATGAAACGCCCATGAGGGCAATATTCTTTAGGAATTCACAGCCCAACGCACCAGATCCTACTAAAAATACTTTAGCATCTTCCATTTTCTTTTGCAGCTTGGACCCAAACACGGAAACCTGTGCATCATAACGGCTATTCCGAGGTTTAAGATCATCAAGATCCAGTGGTTCTGTCGGCAATGATTCCACCGAATCAAAGTAGAAAAACTGCAAAGGTTAATAGAGCAATCACAGCAATGAGTAGTCAGACTTCCACACCTTGACAATAGCCGAATCCACTAATACTGTCCGCGTGTTAAAAGTGCAAAAACACACCTATCACCTTGGTAAAAATCTGAAAGGTCCAAAAATATGGACTTCCAGATATACTGTATTCATGGGAGATGAACTCATAAAGTCTCAATCACCTTAACCAAATGAAGCTCATAATATGATCATTCAAGAACTATTCAACAGAAAGGGAAGCAAGAGCACAAATTTTAATTCACAGATTCATGCAGCAAGTGAGAAGACTTTACCTGAAAGAGTGGATGGAACTTCCCTGAGCATGCCTTTACAACCTCCTGACCAACAATTCCCCCAAACATGGCTGCCATTGGATTTAAAACTGCCCTAGAACCAAAAGCAAAGTGCTGGAGAAGTTTTGGGTTGATATCTTCCAATTTCCCATCCCCCAAGCTCTCATTTATATTATTGGCAACAGATATAAGCCTCTGAGCATCCTCTTCTGAGCCAGCAACAGGGTAACGCCCAAACTCTGACACAAACTTATCAAGAGCTTGAAAGGCCAAATGGAGGAGAGGAGGACGATCAAACTTGGAGAAGTCACTCAAAAGAAAATCACCCGGATCTTTTATAGCTTCTTTAAGGGGATTAAACTTCAGCACTTTAGGCAGTTTCACCTGGGTTACTATGCCACCTTTCTCATAAGCTCCATAATTCATGGTATCTTCCTCAAGAATAAAAGAATAAGGCCTGGCACTCTTGATCTTCCTTGGCTTTCCATCATTCAATTCAGTCATTCCATGAACTTCAGAGAATACAACAAGGTCACCATCTTGAAATTCAAGCCTTTCATCATCTACACATGACACTAGGGCAGGATTGTCATTGCTGATCGATGCAATTATGCCTGTATGTGGTTCCTCTCCATCAACATCAAAGACTGTGAACTCTGGTCCAAAATCACAGAATACAGAACCAAAAAGACCTCTAACTTCAGCTTTTATAAAAGAGATAGGAGGTTGATGAGTATGGCAATAATCATCGAATTCGATGGCTTTCAGAAGATCAATATCTGTAAATACAACGGCCTACACCACCCAAAAATGAGACAGACACATTAGCTTTCATCAATTACAAATTGCATTCAAATTGCATGCTATAGTTTCAAAATTTACAATTGATCCCTCAGTATCCCCAGGTGTTTTGCAAGGCATTACAGTTTGTATGAATTGTCACTCCCCTAAACTCTGTTTTAATAAGAAGTAAGGAACAGCAGTTTATTGCAGGGATTTGTCTCAAGAATAGACAGAATACAAGGCATAAATCTAAAAATCTACAACTAAATAAAGGTAGAGGATACAATCAAATTGAATAATATCATCAATGTTCTCATCAGACTCCAGAGAAAAAGATAACTCAAATGCCTCATCAGTCATACATATGCTGAGCAATTTAAATATAGCAGCTCAAACAGCTTTCCCTTCCATTGAATCTGTGCAAATCATCCGTGTGCATAAGTACTACTCGATGTTGTCCGATCAATTTATCAGACCAGCAGATAAAAATTGAGGAGATGTTTAAGAAAAGGTTAATGTTCAATTGGAGACTGATGTATCCATTTCACCAATAAAATGAATGGTCATATCTCAAAAAAGTGAAGTTGAGCAAGGAAACTAGAGTAAGGTTACCCAGTTAACATGAGTCCTCTATCTCTCTCCATAGATGGAGCAGAATTCACTTTTTCAATAAGTGCCCACTCACACTGAAGGAGTGATTATCTATTTGAAGTTCAATTAGGATGCGAAGACACTTCAAATTGTACATAGAGGCACGGTAAAAGTGGATTACCCTATTAAGTTCATCTCTGCATAAAAAGAACAAGCAAGGAAACTTCCTCACACATTCTATGCCACAACATGAATCACATCTTCAAACCCTTGAACTATCAATTGACAAGAAGTAGTACATTAAGTCCCAAGTCCCTTTTTTCTTATATTCACCAACTAAAGCCAATACCCAAGAAACTAGGGAATATCTCTACAAAGACTGCAAATATCATAATATATTATCAAAAGTACAATTCTTCACCAGTCAGTTATGATATAAGTTACGATCCATACAAGGGACTTCCCATGCCTTCACAAATTCAAAGCAGATATATTATGCAACAACAGACGTGTAATACATCAGAACTTAAAAAATCATATCTGTTTGGCATTGCTGTATCTCCTGGTCCTTGGAACTATACACATGCCTTTTGCATTTTCTTGTGCTACAGTATATTGTCACCATGGCTACCACCAGGAGATTTCTCAAGGTGTTGTAGTGATTAATAATTCAAGTGTTTTGCATATGATCTACTACTCAACTTATTTCTTCATCACTAAGCATTCTTGCACCCTAAAACTGATGAAAACCTAGAGAAACTTTTATATAGAAGCCAGAAGCCTCGAACGAGAGAAGTTACAAAAACATGTATTTTGTTTGAGCAAATTTTTTACCACTCTAACTCTGAACTACTGCTTTTGAAAGCCTTATAGATCTCTCTGTTGTAGACTTTTGAAAGCAAAACTACTTTCCAAAATAACACCCAAACACCTCACTCAATTTGTTTGTATAAACTACAGAGACCGGGTATTGATGTCCTGGTATCAATTCCAGATTCTATTGAACTTTCTCAAGGACAAAGGCTCCCAGAAAGAATAGAGAAGTTACACCAAAAAAGATACTTAGTTTTGTATGACCAATCTTCCATCTGTTTTATACTCCAAAATCAACTACAAACTAGTAACATATGTCCTGGTATCTATTTCAGGTTCCATCGATCTCTATCAAGGCCAAAAGCCCCTAGAAAGAAGAGAGAAGCCAGCAAGACAAACGATGCTTACTTTTTAATCACCAATCTTCCATCTACCGTATGACCAACAAAAAAACTTACATCTACCTATCTTCTATGAACAGAATGATAGGGTTTTATTTGTATAGTATGTGACCCAGTTTGGTCATGTTGAATGACATTTGAAATGGGTTGGTTGTGCTTGACAAAGACCTTCGCATGCTCCATTAGGCAGATGATCGGGAGATGGTAGTTTAGAAGGGGCATGGAAGGCGTAGAAGGACATGATATGAGATGATAAGGAAAGGGATGGAGCATTTAGAGCTTGATCAAGCACAATGGTTTAGTAGGATTAATATTGTCAACCTCAGTTGCATAAAGCTTGTGTCGTTGTTACTTTATGTGATCCCAATTAAACATTACTACATCAGATATTACTGATAGTAAGCACCAGTGAATCATACAAACTGCTTGTGATAGTGTTACAATAAGACGCTCACTTTTTTGCTTTAAGACACTATCAATACTCCCGTCAAGAATTATACTCATTAAAGGACACAGCAACGTGTAAAAAAAAAAAAAAAGGACACAGCAACGCTCCAGTTGTCCTAACAAATTAGTGAAGTGTTGCCTAAACCCATAGCCCTTCAGCAATAGCAAGGAAACCACCATTTTCTTGATAGTAAAGTTGGCTAAAAATAACCTCTTCTTACCTCGATGCAGCTCATTCTAATATTAGCACAATAGATATAACTAATCTTTTTGTCAGGTATGACTACTAAGAAGTGCCAACCATCAATAGCCTACCGTGCTCACTTCTCCTCAATCCATGTTTAAGATTGGTTGCAAAGAAAACCTCGGAAACCATGGATTCGAATATTTTTTCATAGTTCCAGATTATACCCAGACCATGTACAATCATCATGACAGCTTAAGAATATAAATAGCAATCATAGCAAACAAACGGCCAAGTAACATCTTTTTAGATAAAAAAACTTCCGACTTCTAAGAAACCCAGGGGTTTCAGTATTTTTCATATTTCATAATTACACCCTCATCATGGGCAATCATCCTGACAGCTTGATAAAATAAGTCGCAATCATAGCAAATGGCCAACCAACATCCTTTTTAGGGAAAAAGTGTCGACTGAAGAGACATGTAGATTACCTGGAAGTCAGAAAGACGCTCTTTTGTCAATTTTGTTGTAAGAGTAGTGACAACCACTGCATTATTGAGCTCTTGCAACTTCTGTACCGAGGCAAGTGCCCTGTTCTTAGCAACATCGTGTTCTGAAAAGAGAAAATTGCCTGACAAATCCCACAGTTGCACCACACCTTCATCATGCAAGGTCACTGACTTGACACCAGCAAGAACAAGATTCTTTGCTGCATGAGTCAAAGTTAAGTTAAGAAACAAATATTATGTCCAGCTCAAGTATATGTATCACATTAACATGCAACACCAATAAACAATAAGACCGAGATGGAATGACCAATAGGCGCAGTCAATTGGACGTATACTCTATGGGCAAAGATAACATGGTTAGTAGGTCACATTACCAACAACTACTGTAATAAAAGATTACTCCATGAAATTTCCCCAAGTCAGAATATTCTCATACAGAACCATATTCATCCTTTTTTCTTGCTTTGGCCAAATAGAATTTGAAGTTTTCTATGGACCTTCTGCACTTAAAGCTGTTCAGATTGTAAACCTCAGTGAAAGGGCAATAGATTGAACATTCGCTAAAAGAAGAACAAGCCACAAAACAGCGATGTCGAAGTAAAAGTTACTGTTAATTTATAATCTATAAGGCTAATTCCCGAGAAATTCCAACATGCTCCAGAGAAGGAAAACGTAGAAAATGAAGCAGATGCAAGTACAACTATGTATTACAAAAACATTAAGTTAATGACTGAAAACGCTGAAACTAATGGTCCAAACTGAGACAAAAACTTCACGCGTCATAATTACCGGATGCGCCGATAAATAGAAGATTAGGACATGCTGAATTGAATAGAATCGCACACATGCCATAACAGGACAGTAACCATCTGCTTCAGCTCATACATACCAATCTCAACACCGAGGCCTTGCATCCCTGAGACCAAGACATTCGAAGCGAAGAGCCGCCGCATAGTCTCGCGTCCATAAACCGCAAGCTGCCGGCTGTGCAGATCTTCGTCGATATCCGTCGGCATCGAGCCGCCCAGAGCCATGATCGGCGCCCCGCTGGTGCTGCCGCTGCCGCTGCTGCTGCTGTCGGCGTTGCTCTTGCCGTTTCCCGTCGCGGTCAGCTCGGGAGGTCCGACGCAGCCGACACGGTTCTTCTTGAGGAAGGAGACGCCGCCCGACGAGGCGGCGGCGCCGCTGCTGCTGCCGACTCCCTCTCCTCCGCTTCCTCCGCCTTCGACGACCGCTCCTTCTTCGCCCGCCCTCTTTCTAGGAAGCATAAAGTGCAGTAAGCTGCTGAACAGGCCACAAAACCCCATGCACACCGTCAACAACAACGACAACCACAACAACAACCACCACCACCACCACAACGACGACGACGACTTCGAAGACACGAAGACTCGCACGCAATCGAATCGAAAACAGGCGGTGGCGGCGCCTCGCTCTAGAGCTAGGCCGAGCAGGATCGGCGCCAGGGCCGCCGCGAGGCACAGCCCCGCCGCGCAGCTGAGCTTGAGCTTGAGCCTGAGCATGGCCGGATTCGATCGTTCAACACGACCGACGCGAGGCGGAGAGAGAGAGATTGATCGCGATTGAAGAAGCGGGATTGATCTAGAGAGAGAAAGAGGAGAGAAGAGAAGAGAAGAGGAGAGAGAAGGGGAGGGACGTACCGATGAGGACGGAGGACGGAGGGCGGAAGAAGAAGAATGGAATCTTCGAGAAGTGAGAGAGACGATGGCGGAGCAGGAGGAGGTGGAGGAGGTGGAGGAGGTGGTTGTATTTGTATCGGAACAGTGAGGGGGGCGTCGTGGTCTTTCTCCTTTGAATATTTTCTGCTTCTCTCCTCTCGAGAAAGGAGATTTTTCGAGGGAGGAGCTCGCGACGTGGCGGGATGCCTGACGGGGTCAGTTTCGGAATTTGGAATGTGCTGGAACCATTTCGGGACGTCCGCGCCGAAATCGGGTCGGGCTCCTCGACCCGGAAACCGGTCTTGCCACGTTGCCATTATTGTTATGCCCTTTTCGAGAGCTTATTTTGTTTGTTATTTTATCGATTTCAAAAGATGAAATTAATTATGACCTGGTCATCGTACGCAAATTCGAATTTGGTATATTTTGTTGTATAATTGGTAGGGGATACATTTATTTTTTTATTAAACAATATGATTATTGACTTAAAAGATTTTAGAGTGTCGTATAATGACTTACAAACAAGATCGACTATTTTAGCGAGTCAAATTTATAAATACGTTATAATTTTAGGATGAAATTTGAGGATTATCCATTCCATGCTAATTCTTTATGTATTTGGAAATTCTCTATTAGCAAAGCTTGAAATGCAGGCATTTCTTCCTCCCAAAAAGATTTTCTATTAGCTAAATTGATCACCAACAAAAGTTCACAACATCACTCTGATGAATGGGAGATCCATCTCTTTAATTGTGAATTCATCGAGAAAATATATGAAATTTCATCTCTTGAGTCCATCTATAAATTATACCAACACAATACATTCAAATCATTGATAGTGTGGACCTCACGATTGAGCTCGCATGATCAATACTTTAGATTCTATCGGTCTACATGATTTTAAAGACCTTCGTCAATAATGAAAAGAATGCAATATAAGCAGCAATGTATGATCGTAATAATAAACGTAATAGCTTTTATCGTCCTACAATTATTGTCCTAAGCAAAGAAGAGATGCTTTGGACACAAAGTTGGGTCCCCCACGAGTGCTGATGGCTTAAAGATAGGAGATTAAAGAAGCAGGCATCTCTCCCCACCAAAGCAACTCTAGCAAAGCACATATTCTTTCTTTTTGCCTAGATTCAAGGCCAAAGCAACCGGGTTAGAATAAAGTAAACAAGGAGGATTATAAAGAAAGATCAAGAAAAGAATTTATAAGTAATTAGACAGGTTTTAGAGTTACAAGTCTTCCGTTATCTGGCATTTGACCTAATCGTACCTAAACTTTTATTTTTAAATTGAACATTCTTCGGACACAATAGCCTATACGGCCCTCAACGTGTGTTCCAAACTTTGGGAAATTAATTTACAATCAAAATGAATATTAGATTACTCGAAAATTCGTAAGATTGGATATTTGACTAAGAATGAGCTAATCATAGATAAATTCAATGAAGTTTTACCTCTTGGCGTCAGATATGAGTCTATTGGATGAATCCATAATTAGACGACAAGTCACGTCATCTCAAATTTTTAGACCATGCTCATCAGTATATAGTAGCTATCTCGTGACGTTGTGTTGGAATGAAGTGAGTGGCAAAACATATACAAGAGCCAATTTCTTTCTCGCGTTTGAACTAACGGCCCTATTCCCTCGTACGTAGAGGGGGATCAATGGGTAAGCACAGGATGTCATGCTGGCCAGAGAACGCTGCGATCGGCACGCCTGGGCTTCGACCCCTGCACCAGCACGGTTGGGCCTGGTTTAATTCGGACTATAGGCCCAATGGGCCGACCTAGGCTCGACTTTTTTTGGTGGATTTTCCCTTTAAGGCCCGCCGTTAAAAAAATTTGCGGGCTCAAAGGCCCAAAAAATTGAACAGTCCCAGTGACCATTAGGCCGAAAATAAAAAAAAAAATTGAACAGTCGATGATCGTGGGGTAAAGAAAAATACTCCATAATTTGTTAGTCCTCACATTATTTCACAGTTTCCCAATCCCCGCTCACATGTTTGACGCTCTTGATCTCTAAAATCATTTGTTGATTTCATTTTTCGTTTTTTGCCTTTTTCCCTACAACAATGTGACTACGCTCTAAGGATCGCAATGAAAAACCACGATGATGATGATGGCCATTTTCTATCATCCCAATTCAATCTAGATTTCAATAGACAAAACTCATTCAAGTTGTTTGATAAGTTCCGCAATGATCACATCGATGCGTTGGCACTGCCTCGGCAGTTAACCTAGTCTAATGATGATGAGATATAAAAACCCGATGATGGGTGAAATCGCCAGGGCGAAATGTCACAAGCTGGTTACTGCTGGAATGCTAACTCGGAGGAAACTGTGACGATAGTTTCAAGGGGAAAAGCAAGAGAGAGAGAGAGAGAGAATTGAGACGACTAGATTCTTTGGATATCAATGTGTAAAGCTTGTGCTGCGACTAATAATGGTCAGCATGTCATGGGGCTGAATCGTACCACGGTGTGTGATGTGTGAGGACAAATTGAACATGGACCAAATGATAACCCGATAAGGTCGGATAACCTCACATTTTCTTAACGGGCACAACTTTCCATGAAAAATAAAAAATAACCCAACCGAGTAATCATCATCGTATGCCAAAATATTCCTTAATGAGTACTAGCATCGACAATTTTATGATTAGTACTTTTTCACGCCGGAGTTACCGATTTATCAAAACCATCGGTCCCTCGAAAGTTCTTTTTTCCTATTCAATCTAAAGGTCCAGATCGCACACGGGACCATAAGAGACGCGCTTCCATCTTTCTAGCTCTCTGCTCAGCTCAGATCAATCTCTGTCCTAACAAAAGTAAAGAAAAGTTCATGATCCCCATCCTCAATATGAAACACCGAGGTAGGGCCTTTGGAAAAAAACATGTCATTACGACTTTTCACCGCCGAGGGCGAGAGACATACAAACCAAGAGGGACCCCCAAGAGCACCCCACAAATCGAACAGCACTTGGAAGATTGTCGTCCCTTATCCATCCTCCTCCCATCTTTTGCCCTCTCTCTCTCTCTTCCCCTTCCCTTTTTTTCTCATGAATCAACCAAAAGTTACACCGCACGACCCGCTGGTCGGATCCCCACGCTGGATAAAGTAATTCCTCGTCGCTCACGTCTCAGTCACAGTCGACGTTTAGTGTCATGATGCGGTGTGTGTAACGTCGCGATTCGGCGATGGTTCATAAAGATGATGAAAATATTCTCCTTTCTGGCATTGAAAGGAGCGGAGAAGTGGATGACGAGGTGGTAAAGGGGAAAAGACCGAAAGATCTATTTCATTCCTCATATGCAAGTTTCGAGCATCTACACCTTTGCGCGTAAGTAGCACCCGGTGATCATGGGTGCAGCATTGGATACAGCTAGATTCTAAATAATGAGAGATCGAGATGCACGACACGGGTTACCTATTATCGTTGCCACTGTTAATATAGTGTAGCAAGAGCGAGAGAATCTCGGAAAACTGAGGGCGCTTCGAAGGACTGTTGTTCCAGCATTTCGTCATCAGATTCCTCAAGAATTGTGGGCAGTCCTTTGGAATGTCCGGCCTGAGTCCGCAAGCCGCGATCCCTACCGCCGCCTGAACTGGAGAATAAGCAGCATAAGCTGCCTCCCCGGTCACCATCTCCCACAGTACCATTCCGAAACTGTAAACATTACTCATCCATGTCTCACTCACACTTTCGGGATCGCCTGCAATTATCTGTCAAAATCAAAACCGGAGTTATTGCATATCTCTTTCAATTTAATCACATAGGCACGTTCAACATTTCTCTTTTCATTTTCCAGTTCGCTAATAGCTGCTTGCAGCTTGTTTCTTCAGAGACAATGCTTATTATTTTATCATAGTTCTGCTCAATCTGTCTATCCTTGCAAACAATCAATGAGATGGAAAATGTATCGAAAATTATTGAACTTTTATGGGTCCAGCACCAGGATCAGGCTGAATCCTATCACTAGTTCCACCAAATAGGAGGCAATCTAGAGCACTGTGACTGAATAATGGATAATGAGGTACAATCGATGCTGGATCCCTATAATACGGCTCTGCCGAAAAGGTCACTGAAATGAAGCTCATTAGGAAGAGAACAAAAGCGCCATGAATGGGGGCTCCACCAATGGACCTAATTCTAATAACAGGTGCCAAGTGCCCACTACGTCTTCTATGGTCGTGGCCTGGAAATGATGGGATTTAGTGAAAGGCATAGAATTGCTTAGGTAATGGTAGACAATTATACACCAGTAACAGCAAAAGCGAAAGCAATAATGAAAGGCGTGGAAGGCATGCTCAATGAATGATGTCATAATGACTAAAGTCCCTTTTGGGAAGCAAGGAATGAGCAACCTTGTAAAGTGCTGCCTCTGTGCACAGAATCTGGTTGAATAACTTGCACAATGACAAGGAAAAAGAGCGAAATAAAGCATGGAATATTTCTCCCGAAAGACATGCTAGATTGAATGAACAAGAGGTGCAGAGTACAGATTTTACGCGGTATGGTAAAATGACAACTGGAAAGCAGGCAACAGGGTAATCCAACCAGTGATAGTCAACTTTAGGTCACACAATTTATATCCAAAAAGTTTGTAATAAGATTTAGCATGTTTAAAGAAGATTGGACAATCCAAAGGCAAACAGCGTGTGATCGAATGAATGCAACTGCCACAAAAATATTCTTGAGTGATACTTCAAAACTTCAATCATACACATGGAAAAAGTTTATCGGGTTAAAGATTGGACAGTTATCCACCGTGACCTATCTACATGTGGACTAACAAAGCTAGTTGAGATTTGCAGCAACATGTGTCGGTGAAGAAATAGCAACATATAAACTGGGCTTGATCCAATTTTTGATGTGTTGGGGATTTTATCTGTGTAGAACACCAACCTAATAGTTAAGACCGTGCTTGATGAGTATAGTGTTTGTAGAAAAGGAGAACAAACATGGTATATTATTTAAGTGCGAATCAGGACTGAACAGTATGATGCAGCAGAATACAAACCTCAGGAGCCAGCCACCGGTAACCATCGGTTTCATACTCCATTGCTTCACCAACACTCTTACAAGCAGCAACAATGCCCATATCCCCCAAGCAGGCATTCCCATGTCGGTCAAGCAAAATTCTCTGTGTATTGAGGTCTCTATACGTGATGCCATGTTCGTTCATAAACTTGATTCCTTCCACCACATCGATTGCGATTCTGACAATCTCCCTGATTTGAAGCTTCTTGCTTTTAAGCATCGAGTCATGAAGAGATCCACCTTCCATCAACTTCGTCACAACGCATAGGCCATGACTTTCCTCTATGCAGACACCAATAAATTGCAGAACATTTTTATGCCCACAAGTCATTAGTTCCAAAAGGTCTTTTCTGAGCTCAAATTCATAGGAGTTCCCCTTATCACAACCCTTGAGCTTCTCGATCCCCACTCTCCTGCCCTTATAGACCCCCTTGAAAGAACTCGGGCCAATCTGATCGATGAATTCGAGATTGTCCGAGTTCAGAAGCCATTTCGCAATCTCGTCCCCGCCCGACTGTATTGTCTGCCACTCATCAACTGAAATGACATATGATGATGTAGGCAGGGGCATCTGAAGCTGAACCTTTGGATACAGATTCTCACTACCATTTCGATAATTCAGTTCCCCCACGTCATCTTCGGCCTGTCCTACTTCTCTACTGTTTGCGGTCTCTTCTTGACAGCCACATAGCCCAAAAGCCAGCTTCACAGTAGCGGGTCTGTGCTTCTTCATGGCCAGCTTCAGGGCATTCTCGATTCGGGTTTTGAACATCCTTTCTTGCTCTGCTTGCACTAACAGAAGCACAATCCCTAGTGTAAACCCCTTCTTCTCAAAGATCTGGATCTTCTTGCAGCAAATGGAGGCATTGTCAAGGGCCCCTGACATCACCGACCACGAGATTGACGAGTTGCAGGCAAATGTGAGCTTAAAAACTGACCCATGGACCTCATCCTGCGACACCTCTTGGATAAGAATCGCGGGACGATCATCCCCCGAAGCCTGCTCCATCAATTTGATATGGAGAAACACATCCTTCATATCAAACCCTGCTTGTGCATAACTGCCCAAAGAATCACCCAACCACAACACATCGCATCAAGAAACATACACGAAAAAAGCGCCCTCGAAAAGTTAAGCAGAGCAAGCAACAACGAATCGAGTCAAGACCAGCTTCGGAATCGAATCAAACCTGAGAGGCAAAGAATCGTAATGCTTGCGGATGTTGGAGACGAGCTTCTCGGGCAGCTGGCTCCCCGGGTACAGCTGGGTCAAGCTCCTCACGACGCTCCCCCACACCATCCTCCGGCAGCCGTCGATCTTGGAGGCCTGCGGCGCCCCGTCGCGCGATGAGTCCAGATTCAGCGAGTTCTTCAGCGACGCGATGGCCTCCGACACGTTCCGGCTGAGCCTCTGCAGCTTCTTCTGCATAACCGACGACGACGACGACGACGACGGCTCCCTCGCTCCCCCGGACGACGCCGCCCCCGCGGCCCCCGCCGGCGACCCCTCGGACCGGTCGTGGGTCCGCATCAGGACCTGCTCCACCATGTCCTCGTCCGTGCTGGCCCGGCTCGACCAGCACTCCAGAGCAGCAGCCATTGGACTTGGGTCGGGTCGAGATCCCGAGTCAGAGAAGTCCCGAATGCGAGCGAGCCAGGAACTCCCTCCCTCTGCGCGAATCTTGCTTCACTCCCCAAGTTCAGGAGAACAGAAAAAAGTTGCTCTTTTGCCGGCATGCATCATCAAAAGAATCATTTTTCCTTTCTGGGTTCCGGATTCCCATTGAGCCCGGCTCGGAAGAACGAATTCAGGAGAGAAAACGACGGTGGTGGTGGTGGTGGTGGTGGTGGATGTATGGATGGTTGGCTTCCTTCGGTGGGGGGCTGCGTTTTATCGATGAGGGCCGGGGGGCTTGGTGATGGGTGGTGATTAGACGGGTGCGTGATGACCAGCGAGAGCGACGCATGTGAGAGCGTTCGGGCTGGCTGTTTTTATACACGCCGCGGTCGTCGTGGTCGTAAACGAATGGGAATTCGAGCTCGGCGATGACGGGCTTACATGCGGGGGGATTGAACGACGATGCATTCGAGAGTCGAGAGTGCCCCCCAAGGACAGCGAGATGTCGCTTTGATACGTCGGACCAAACCGAAAACATTTGACCCATGCTACTGGCGAACCTACTTGACAACCATAGGTGCTGGTCAACAGCCGAGTCGCCTTCAAGAATTTAGCTGAACTCGCGGCGGCTTGGCTAAACAGAATTTTAACCTGACTTTTTAGTTAAGTTAGATTAAAAATTAAAAGGCTAGAAGTTTTTAGAAAAGAAAAGAAATACTGGCGGATTGGGGTCAGCCCTCCTGCTTGTGGTCACCGCTCCATCACCTAGGAAAAGAAAAAAATGGGGGGTCGTTCTTGTGGTCACCGCTCCATCACCGGTGGGGCGTCGGCCATGGCCGGCAATGTTGTTGACACCTTGGCTAACAGGGTTGTTGACGTCTTAGCAAGGGCCAACCCAGAAGAGGAAGAGTTATGACCCTCTAGTGATCGTCGATCGTTGGCCAAACCTGCGCGAGAGCCAGTGACCCTCCATCAAATTTGGGAAAAAGTCGCAACCTTCTCACTGTCCTTGTGAGGGCTAGCAAGTCCTCACCTTTGTTCCATGAGGGTTGCTAGCCCTTGCCAACACCCACAAACTATGAGGGCAACGTCGGCGATGGCTGGCCATAGGAGGAGGGCTTGGTTTTTTCTTTTCTCTGTGCGTGGTTTTTTTTTTTTTTTTTTTTAAGTTTTAAGCTTTTCTTTAGCTTGTCTTTTTTATGATTTTTTCTTTTTTTGGATACTTTAACATAATTTAATTGAGGATTTTTAGTGCATTAGTTTACCTTAATGCCACGTAGGATGTCACGTGAAAGATAAAATATTAAAAAACTAAATATTTTCTGAGTTGAATTAGACGAAATTAGCGGAAATGCTTGATTTTCATAGAATATTGACTCTTGGTTAAGCCGCAAGCCCTCACCAGCCTCTAATAAAGGTCACTTTGTTCAGGTCCTCGCTAGCTACGTGCAAGGTGACCAATGCCCATATCTAGCAAGGACCGGCCTTACTTGTGGCCGATGAGGGTAGCCTAGGCGAGGCTAGCACTCGCTTGTGGCTTTCAAAGGCGGCCTTGGTCGATCATCGCCTAAGATTGGCGATCAAGGAAAAACAAAAACAAAAATGAAAAAAGAAAGGAAAAAGGTCAAAATAAAAAAAGGAAATGATGAGAATACCCTTCATCAACCAGTGAAATCAAGCTCTTTTTAAAGATTGACATGATCATTTCAGATCTTTATTTGAAATTTTCTCTATTTCTTAAGCTAAGGATAGAGTAATTTGAATATGTGTACATTCCATTGAAATATATAAATAGAATACAAGTATGATCATTGCAAGCAGCCCTCTATGATTCTCTTCACATTTAATATTATTATCAATAAAGAAGAAAACAAAGTAAGATCACATGCAACTTTATGGATACTGTGAGACTCGAATGGAATGATAAAAGGGCTTTTCAAAGTACACTAAAAATTATAAAACTTACCGTAAAAGTGCAATCAAATAAAATTTTCAAAAGGTATAATCAAATCTCAAAACCTATTCAAGAAATCTCAAAACCTATTAATATTATTATCAATAAAGAAGAAAACAAAGTTAGGCTTTTTTTTTTATAATAATTATTTGTTGATTTCTAGAAGTCGAGAATTGAGTTGTATTGACCGTTGGATTGAATGGTGTTTTAAAGGGGTTCTGGTGGCACCGTCGCCCCATGGCCAACGGCCCCCAATTTTGGGCAGCAACCCTCGCTGTGAGGTGGGGCAAAAACTATCGAGGTAAAGACGGGATTTTGAGAGGGGGGAAATTTCAATCACTCGACAAGTTAACACTCCTAATCATTTTCGGATAAATGATGTGCACTAAATATACTTATATGATCAGATGTCATTCTTTTATAACAAGAAAACTCGCTACAAACATTGTGACACAACTAAAAGTATGTGCTCGTGAATCGCCTTGTCAAGAGAAAATTGAATTATTAATTGATGTAAAAAGTAATTATTGATACAATATAAAAAATCGTACGCATAGATTTCTAAATTTAAATATTATTTGGGTAAGATTGTTCATAAATTAGATGAGACTCCCATATTAAAATTGAGATAGACAAAAAGAACACAATTATAAATTATGACATGGTTCTATCGGCATAATATTCATAAATAAATTTAATTGTGGATATTTTTGCGACAAAAAAAAAAAAGAGACTATAGTTCGGTCACGACCCATTAAAAATACCCAATTATCATGCGATGTCATATAAAAACATCATCATTAAAAAAAAATATCTTGCGTTCGGGAAAAAGACATTAAGGAATCGACATCGACAGGGATGGCGGGGCGTTGGGGGTTGTGGGTCCCGCCTTCTGTAAGACGTGGTCTGCCATGTGCCCCACCACATGGCACTGCCATGATCGCCAAGGCCTTCGCGTTTATCCGCCGTTGATTTCGGCGCGAGAGAGAGAGAGAGAGAGAGAGAGAGGGGTGTCATTATTTGCGAAATTGCCACTTGGGAAAGGACTCGTTCCCCATCCATCATCAGATGCGGTCGAACGAGGCTTTCTGAATCCCCGGGGGTCCCACCCGGTCGAGTCGCCGAATGGACATGTCTTCCCCCTATTTTTCGATGAGAATTGCTCCGGTGACAAGCGTGTCGAAATCGATCCACAAGCTCTTAGCCAATGTTCAATTCGATCTTTGCACTTCGATTCCGGTCGAATCTGTTCTTGTATTCTCTGATTCGAACTCATTTAGGCTTATAACTGACATCAGAATTCAACTATAATAATAGACTCTCGGCAATTTATTGATTTATGTAGTCATATCAACAAAATTTAAAAAATAAATAAATATAAAAACAGTTCAAAGAGGAGAATAGCTTGTCAAGAATCATTGACCCTAGATAGTGCACAAGGGACACGGGCATCGCTACCCCTACCCCAATACATGCGTGCACACGTACATTATCTCTATTTGGTATTACTGTGTCTTTTCTTAATTTTTCTAGCGAAAAAAAGCAATTAATGCACTAAAACAATTACGAATGCTTTTGATTTTACCTTGTCAAGATCGAACAAAGTGTTTTGAGCACTCCAGTTAGATGCAAAATCAGGAACATGACATCACTTCATATAATTCCAAGAGCTATGTGCCATTTCCAGGTAATTCACACGAGAAAGATCATTCGAGATGAAAAGATGTGGGGTATGTAGAAGTACGATTGGTTGCTTCTGAAATAACTCCTTTCGTTGCAAAAATCTTTTTATTTCAGGTGTACCGCGATTGGGTGCTAAAATGACTCTTGCATGCAAAACGACAATCTGCGGTGTTGTGTCGGATGGTGTGTGGTGTGGTCCACCTTCAAGGGGGCCTCGAGTCTTGTCTAGCCCAGTCTAACCTCAAACACAACAGCCCGGTCCACATTCTTGTCAATGCTGAGCCCCACTCTGCTGACACATCTCTTCTTGGTCCACATTACTGTCAATGTTGGGCCCCGCTCCGCTGACACATCTCTCTATCTCTCTCTCTCTCTCTCTCTCTCTCTCTCTCTCTCTCTCTCATTTTTTCGGCTGATTGAAAGAAGATTTCAACGTGACAATTATCCTTCCCCCCAAATATTTCACCTCTTAGTTGGGATACAACTCTCTTATGACGTCGTGCTAGAGTTGGCCGTACATCATCGTTTAATCTAGTTTCATCATGCGAAATAAATAAATCTTCGTAGCGCTATGTTGATTAACTCTCCGGTCTCAGAGTTTTGGATTGGTGATGATACGGAATAATTCAACTCAAATCAAATATTTTGTGGCGCACATTAAACAATTATGATGATGTCTAGAGAGAATTCTTAGCACTTGTCGTCCGCCCCACTCTAGACATTTTTGTACCCCCATAACTCTTCCCTTTTATCATAATAAGGGTTTCCATGTAAATCTCCGCATCATTAGGATACATTTGGTAACGTTTCTATTAAAAAATTATTTCAGGGAAGCAAAATAGAAAAAAACTATTTCGTTACAGGAACAATTTTTGAACAAATACTTACTAAAAAAAAAAAACAATTTTTGAACAGAAGAACGCGTTTGGTAAATTTATTCCTGGAATAGAAAAAGAACAAAAACACGTTTGGTAAAACTTGTATAATTTTTTTGTTTCTTTTAATTTTTTAATATTTTTATTTTATTTTTCCTTTTTTCTTTTTTTTTTCCTTTTGGTGGTCGCCGGCCTCGGCCATGGCCGGCGGCCTCGCCGAGGGCAAGCGACGCTCCGGCAAGGTCGGCCCCCCTCAACAGTCGTCAAGCCATGACTGAGGCCGGTGACCGGCCAAAGAAAAAAGAAGAAGAAAATAAAGAGAAGAAAAAAATAGGAGAAACAAAAATTATTTCTTGGAAGTGTTCCGGGAAACAAGAAAAAAAATTTTCTTATTTCTTGTTTTACGTTCCAAATTTGTTAGAACAAAAAAATATATTTAACAAAAACGCAAACAAACGCGCGTTTTTTTTTTTTTTTTTTTTTTCCTTAGAACAAAAAAACAGAAATTGTGTTTATAACCAGAAGAAAAGAACACAAACAAACAAGCCTTAGTCTCCTCGAATTCTCTCTCTTTATCTCTTCAACGGGCCAAACCGAGGATTTCGCCACGGCCGAAATTGGGCCGACCTTAAAGGGCTTGAGAAGTTCATTGTTCTAATGGGCCTGGCCCATGAAAGCCACAAAATTCAGTGATGCAGACATTGGGTTGGGCTACTTAACCCGGTACCAAACAGAATTTCCACAAAAGGCCCGCCTTTGGCATCATACCTCTCCGAGGCCAATGTCCTAACAAGTGAGAACCCATACGGACTCGCACATCTAACCGGGTATTGATCCGGCTTCCAGCTTCCCGCTGGTGCATCTGATGAACTTTTGGCCAGTACCTCAAAACCGATGCCATCACGGAACGCACCTTAAGGCCATCGACTATTCCGAAGCAGCAGACGGGCATGTCTTATAAGGCTCATTCACACATCTCGGTCTGAACCCGACCGACTCGACTCCTCATCCGGAAAAAAGGAGAAAAAGACCCGACTGACGACCGACGCATTTCCTAGACGATTGCTGTCGCTTTCACAGCCTCATATTCTGCATTATCTGGATCAGCGAATGGGAGCTTGAAACCTGCCTTTTGTAATCTTTCCCAGCAAGATCAAGATCAAGAAGCAGGTTACATCTTGGAGACAGCTATTTTGACTTTGCTGCGCGGCCCATCATCATAGGATGCAGCATGATGATCTTCGCTTTCGTTGGAAGAAAAACGCTGAGCAAAGCAAGGGCCTATGATTGAGCAAAAAAGTAATAATCTTTCCTTCTTTCTTTCCTTCTTTCTTGCTGCATTAAGAAATTAATTGTCTTTAGAAAACAATTAAAAAGAGAGCTATCTCATGCACATAACACCGCCTTTATTCGTCTTTTTACACGGCCTGGACCATCTTTTATAATTGCTGGCAAAGAGGGTAACAAAAAGAGGGTAGTAGGAGTGGCCGTATAAAGCAAAATCTTCATCGGTACATTAGAATAATGAAGGATAAGTAAAGATGGGGAGAATTTCAAACATCATTGTCACTTTTGTGCACATATGAATTTGTGCCCTCGATTTTCGAAACCTACGATTTACGTCCTCACTTTTGATACACATCGAATTACATTCGGACATATATTAGCGTTTGGTTTTATTCGCAAGATCGTTATTTTTTTTTCTGAGATTACTCCTCTCGCTTTTCTCAACTCACCCCTAACGAAAAGGTCCCTGGCACCGACTGTGGCAACCATGCCAGCCGGGTTATAGATTGCCGGTGGGCTGAGAGCTTGAGTGGCCTTTGCCTATAATCCAGGTGAATTCCATTGATGCTTTGCTTATTTTTATATGCTGGTGCCTACATGCCTTATTCCCTCCTGTTAGGTCAGTATCCTTTTCTTGTCCACACCCCGACAATATCCAACTTTATTTTACATCTCGTGGTCCAAATGTGATCTTTTAGGGACCTGCTAAGGTCCAACATTCAACATAACTTAGTGTTATATTTATGAGATCATTATTTTTCTTCCAAGATTATTCCTTTCACTTTCCTCAACTCACCCCTAATGAAAAAGTCCCCTGGCACTGACTGTGGCAACCTCCCATCACTTCCCCCATCACAATGTTGCTGTTGCTCCATCACCACCCCCTCACGACTCCCAGCCAGGCAACTGCTCACTATAATGGCTATGGAGGAGCCACCATTTCTAGATTAGGAGGAGACTATTGTGGCCTCCGTTCGAGGTTGCATAGAACCATGGTGACATTTGCGTCTCCACAAAGACGGAGAAAAAGAGGAGGGAGAGAGAGGCTTGTTGACCTATGGAAAGAGGGGAGGAGGCCAGGGCAACATTGATCGCAATAAAGGATTAGTGGGGAGTATGGCTCTAAGAGCGCTCGGAATGGCTGGTTCGACGTGCATCGATAGCGATTTACAAAAAGAGACAAAGGCGGGATAAGAGAGAGGCTAAGGGAAAGACAGAGAGAAGAGAGAAGGGTGAGATGGAGTTTGGAGTTTGATAGAAAAACGCATTATTAAAGCTTAGTTTTTATTGCTAATGGTATATAAGTAATTTCCATCATAACCATATATGCCATAGATTCCTACTATATAACATCTTTCATACTTGAAATCCTAAAATTTGTAACTTTGATATTGATAATAGTGGAGATTTTTTCTGTCAAAAGAAGTTTCACTAGTCAAAAGGATATATAAGAAGTATGTAGTCTTCATAACAAAGCAAATTGAAACAGGACAAGGACATTGAAAAGCAAAGGTATATCCAAAAAAATAATGAGGATCAATAGAGCACCAGCAAACAGGTTGCCTAATGCGGTATCACAGTTTTTCCCTCTTTGATTTCGAAATGATTTTCCACATAAAAATTCGTTTGTTTTTTTCTCTTCAAAGATGTGGAATTTTAGTCATGATAGGACTAAATATTTTATAATATACAATTCAATAATTTTATTTATATCTTATTATCTATTTGGTAAATTACAATAATATATTTACATACTTTTATATCTTATCATATCTATTATTTGGTATGAACGGTGTATCTGAAGAAAATCAGAGGAATTAAGAAAGCAACAATTCAAAGGTAAATTTCCCATGAGAAGAATGTTCTTCACTAAAATCCATAATACACATTTTTCTTCTACAATACATACTGCTATTTATATTAAGAAGATAACTAGATTTCATATTCTATGTTTTGAATATCTAATCTTATGGATTGACTAGATCAATCAACTCGCAATTAGAATAATCAAAATCAAATCATATCCCCTACTCTAATCTAATCTTCCGATGTTTCATGAATAGTATTATCAACCTTATTAGCCTCCCTCGAACTGAGATTGGGTAGAAAACCTAGTCCCAATTTGTATCGTAACTTGCAGTGATTAAAGCATGGTAAAGCTTTTGTAAATATGTCAGCAATTTGATGAGTACAAAGAACATACTAAACTTCAAGTAACTTGAGAGCTACTCTCTCTAGAATGAAATGAAAATCGATCTCCATGTGCTTTGTCCTTGCATGAAGGACTGGATTCACTGTCAATGAAATGGTCAAGTGGTTATCACTATAAAGCAAAATCGGATCAATGAGTAGAATACCTAAATCTCTCAATACAAAAGAGACCCATGTAAGATCCGCCATGGCAGAAGCTAAGGCCCTATTTAGCCTCCATTGATAACCTTGACACCTTCACTTCTCGTTTTGCGGACCATGAAATGATATTCGATTCCAAGAAAGTGCAAAATCCGGTCGTTGACCTCCGAGTCTCAAAACAACCGGCCTAATCAGAGTCCACATACCTGTATAAATTTAGTGTGCTATTAGAGTGAAGATAAAGCCCTAGGTGCTGAGTTCCTTTTACATACTACAAGACTCGTTTTAACTGTTTGAAATTGCCATTTGTAAGAGAATGCATTTTTTGACAAATTTGATCTACTCAATAAGAGATGTTTGATTTTGTGATCATTAGATATTGTAATCCACATGCAAGACTTTGACAAGAGGGAGGATCATGAAAAGGTTCCATGTCTTGTATTGTTGGATGAGTTTATAATCTTGGATTTTTGCTTTCTACAATAAATCACCAGCATATTTAGATTGTGTTAAAAATGGATCCAAACCAGTAAACTTGGCTTTAATTATAAGAAAATAGTGAAGTCGTTCGAGATCTTTTATAGAAAAATTTCTGTTGAAAGCTTCTATTAATTCTTGAAGTAGAGATGATGAGCTGCCCATCAATATAATATCATCAATGTATAATAGTACCAAGGTGTGCCGACCCTTGTGAAGAAAAAATAACGATGGATTGGTAGAGCTGCAATGAAATCTTTGTTCTAGTAAAAATCTGTTGAATTTTTCAAACCAAGCTTGCGGAGCTTGTTTCAAATCATATAACGCATTCTTGAGTAAACAAATTGAGTTAGGCATCATAGAACTCACAAAGCCCAGTGGTCGTTCCATAAACTCCGTCTAATTTAACTACCCATGAAGAAACGCATTCTTCTCATCCAGTTGATGAATAAACCATTCTTTAACAATTTCCATAGAGAGGACAATTCTCATAGTTGCCTATTTAACCACAGGACTGAAAGTTTCGGCGAAATCAATGTCTTCCTCTTGATGGTACTCTTTCGCCACTAATTGTGCTTTCAGTTTATCAAGGTTTCCTTCTGCATCCAACTTTGCTATAAACACCCACTTACATCTGACTATATTCATATCTGAAGATCTTTATACTAGCTCTCATGTTTAATTTAATTTGAGAGCCTCCAATTCTTTTATCATAGCTTTCCTCCAACTCGGATGACTTAGTGCTCCTTTAATTATTTTCAGCTCCTTTTGAATCTCATGGGCTATAGAAAGTGTTGGTGTTTGTCTCGATAAACAAGCATATATGCATAAGTAAATTAAGATAAAAAGTCTGATCGCATCGAAAGTAAAACGCTTATACACGTGTTCCAAAGCATTTTCGTGCATTTTAACAAAAACGCATAGAAGAGCTAGAGGGGCTAATCATATTAACCTTGTACCGTGCTCTAAATTTGGTTTAGAAGTTTCTTCGATTTTTGAGCACGAACGTCTGATGTTCTCACAGCAATAGTTCTGACGTTTTTCAGACTCTGACCACAAACATCTGATGCCTTCTAGTAACACCGGTTCTGACATCCTTAGATTCTTGACCACATGTCTGATGCCTTTCGATAATATTGGTTCTGATGTTCTTTAGATGCAAAACGTTTGATCTCTTCGCAGGCTTTGACGTTCTTTAGATCCAGCCCCACAAGTGTCGGGCCTTTAGTTCAGACACACCACCAATCCTCGCGTTGAACAGAAGAGAGAAATTAAGAGATCTTACAACTACAATTGTGCTAGCAATTGCTCTCGTGTGAGTGATTTTGTTGATCAGTATCAACGCTCTCAATTATCGATTGTCGATTATCGATCATCTGGTGATCTACTCTTTGTATTACCATTTATAGCCAGTGCAAATCACATTTAAGTGCATTAACTCTAAATTGTTTTAGAATTAATTCGGCCGTAACTCCCGACGAATGAAGTTTTGTAACCGTTACAGAGCATCATTCCGGACATTTATTTGTAACTATTACAAGTCTTTATTTTGGGTATTAACTTTGTAACTGTCACAAATATTTAATTTCACCGATACTTCTGAAACTGTTTCAGAGCATTAATTGGTTATTTAAATCTAAAACCGTCTCAGATCATTAAACTGCCAATTTATTCCGAAACCATTTCAGATCATTAATGTGACCGTTAAGTTTTGAAACTGTTTCAGAACTTAATGTGACCGTTAAATCTGAAACAGTTTCAGATCTTTAATTTAGCCATTAAGTCCAAAACTGTTTCAGATCATTAATTTGACTATTGATTCTGAACTCACTTCAAATTATCAATTCGGTCATCGAATCTGAGCACGCTTTAGATCTTTGATTCGGCCATAGAGTCTAAAACTTGTTTCAGACTTTGTAAACTCTGAAGCCCCTTCATCAGAACTTTTATTTCTAGCTTGACTCAATTTAATTTGCTCAATTGCAAACACATTTGCAATATTCCCTCTCTTCTTCAAACGTCATTCTAATTGGTTATGGTGTGTGACATCCCTAGATTTATCATTAAGCTAGCAGCAAGACTTGTGCTAACATATTAACACAACCAAGAGAATTGATTGTCCATATCAATCTCTTGTTCCTACAAACCATGAGTGACATCTAACAATATATCATGGCTACCCAGACAGTCATTATGAACTTGTCAGCTTTGGCAACCATGTAATTCGATCCTTCTGTCTTACCATATCCAGATCGAACAAGGCCATGGAATTATTGGTCAAACCACCAATTCAATCATATGCACAAATTTAATTGACATGTATTTCTTCGAGATATGAACCATTCATTCTCGATTACAACCCCGATTGAGGATTTCAATACAATGTCATGATTAGATCGCATAGGACATCAATCTTGTATATCTATATATAACAAGAAGACAGATTTCATATTGTGCACACATGTGCCTTCGTATGTGAACAAACTATGACCATCAAGTATATAGACGGTTCGACAAAGTGTCAATATGCACACTTGTGAACCATAGCCATCCAACATATAGATTAGCATCATGTCTCAGGTTTAACGATCTTACACCTAACCAAAGCATGAATGATCAGACATTGACCTCACTAAAAGCTTCAATGTCGCAAATCGTTCTATTTATGTCACGTTCAGTGAACTTGTCTAAGACAAGCACCCGTGTTCTAGCTCAGATATCACAATACTTAATGACTTGTGGCTTATCATCCCCTCAAGTATCTAATACTGAATGGTGAAACTTGAGAACACACCGATCTCAACAGGATCATCAATATCCTCTCAATAATCCATCGATCGGGAACTATTTAAAGATTCAGCATAACTATAAACCTGCCACATATATTCTTAACACCTTAAGAATAGATTCAATCGTAGCTGATCTTATGGACTTCATTCATATAAATTGGACGATGAATGAAAAAACTTATTTGCCATTAAATTATCCATAACATGTAACTATTACATGGTTGCTTAGGGCATACAGCTAACAAAGAGAACATACTTCGGATTGGGCTTCTTTATTCTTGATTTTAACTTGTCTACATTGGGTGAGTAGAATGTTGTTGAGTGGATGGAACTGGTAAATCACTTGAGGCATAGACTGTTGCTTCTTCATGTGGTTCATAGTTTATGCATGGTTCTTGTGAGCCCAACTATGGTTGCTGCACATTTGTCTCATGAGGTAGCTCATAATTTTGTCATCTAGAGCTGTTATCATCAAATAGAAATCCCATGCTTGTGTGTTATGATGTTTTCCCTTTGCTCACTATTGTTTCAAATTGTCTAGTAAAGAATTTCACCCAATGTAACTAAGTCTGATACAACTGTGAATACCTAGGAAAAAGGTCCCCAATTGATCAAAAAACGAGAATCTTGTCTTATCAAATATCACATAACGACTTACATACACCCTTCCTGTAGGTGGATAAAGACATCGATAACCTTTATGTATTTGACTATACCTAAGAAAAACATAGGTAATGAGTGTGAATCAAACTTTGTTGTAGGTGTGGATAACACTCACACCCAAAGGCTTGAAGAAACCTATAGTCAGGTTTTTTTACCAAAGAGCTTACCAATCGGACTACTCATTCCCAACACTAGTAATGGTAGCAGATTGATGGGAAATGTGGCAGTTAGAAATGCATCGACCCAATAAATCAACGGTACCCTTGCATGATAGAGCATAGCAAGACCCAACTCAACGATGTGCCGATGTTTCCTTTCGGCATTTCCATTCTGTTCTGGTGTGTATGGGTAGCAGACTAACATTATAATTCCTTTCTCATTCAAATGATTAAATAACTAGCTGCTATTAAATTCTCCTCCGTCATCGCATTGGAAAGATCTTATTCAACTTTCAAATTAGTTATCAACAAGATTTTGGAACATGACAAAGATGGAAAAGAACTTAGACTTTTCTTCATTGGATACACCTATTAGAGCAATGAAAAACTATCTATGAAGATTACATAGAATTTAAACCTTTGAAAAGATTCTACTAAGGCAGGCCCCACACATCACGATAGTTTTTTTTTTTTAAGTGGTTTATTAGCTAGAGACTTCGAGATATTAAAAGGTAGCTTGCTGCTTTTTCCAACTTAGCAGTTTTGTCACCTTTGTAGATTTGATTTTATTGTTGTTCTCAAGAAACTTTATTATCTGAAAGTTTGAGTGCCCAAGCCGAAGGTGCTAGATTTCATTACTGGCGGTCCGCTATCTTTGAGAGTACCACGCTTGTGTTTGTGCTTGATTTGCCTCATAAAGGCCCCCGCATTTCTTTCTGAGATTGATTACGAAATCTATCAGATGGTCTTAATAGATACACTAAGTTCATCAAAGATTAGTGAGCAGGGGTAATCGTCAGTTAACTTAGACATCGAAATCAAGTTTTTCTTAATCTTTGAGACCACCAAAACCTCATTTAAAGGAAATGAATGCAGTTAGTAGATAAAGATGTTGAGCCAATATGGGTAATGAGCAAACAAACTCCATTCCCCACCATTACCATATCTGAACCATAGTAAGGAGAGAAAAAATTGAGGTTATGTGATATGGGCCATTGCCCCAGAATCCGGGAATCAATCTTCTCATCGATCATCCTCCAAGTGAAGAGCAACTAAGGCATTTAGTATCAGCTCGCTTTGATAAGAATTATCAAAGTGGTACCAGCAACATAGGGCGTCATCTCCTGACCTCTTGCAAATCTGAAGTTGAAGCTTCGTATTATCCACATAAAACTGTCTATCCAAAGTAGAATTACCACCCACAAGCAGATACTCCTTTAAATCAACAACCTTGGTTAGATTGTTTGTTTAGGGTCAGAAGCCTTGATGCTGAGAAGGTGAATTTGGTATGTAATTTTCACCAGATTGATAACCACCAAATGAATTACCAAAAGATCATGAGGGTCCATAGTTATGGAATCTAGGATAATTTCCAAACCTCCTTCCACGAAAACCATGGCTTCTTCCTCTATTGTCAAACCTGCAGTTCCTTCCTCCAAAACCTTTATCAAAATTTCTTTGGCTAGCAAAAACAAATGTTGAATTGAATGAACCAAAATCAACCTCACTACTCAATTTGGATTGATCAATCTTTTCACCAATAATTGCAAAATTAAGATTTATTTGATTCGGTAAATAATTTTGATGTCATACTTCATATCTTTGGAGCTGAGCAATAACGTCTTCGTCGCTCGGCTCAGGTTTGAGACAATACATAGTTGTCTTAAATGTCTCATAGTGACTTATGAGACCCTTTAAAACATCGAAGACCTTTATGATTTCATCGACCGGTTTCTCGATCATGTTTAACTGGTCACAAATCAATTTGAACTCTTGCAGATACTTGGTTAAGGACCTGTTACGCTTTTGATAGGATTGAAGCTTACCCCTCAATTCGAATTCTTTGGCCAGAAATCTCTGAGTAAAATGATTACACAATGTATTCCATACCTCAAAAGCTTATTCAAGACCGATTATAAGTCCCAGCATATCCTCAGACACAGATCTAGTGATCCACGATGACACAAGTTAGTTGGTACGATACCATTGTTGATACTTTGGATTAAGGGAATCTTCAAAATTTTCCCCTCATGTGTGTGAGATTTTGAGTGGTGGAGGTTGAATTTGACCATTGATGAAAGCCAATAGATCCTGGCTCCTAATGAAGCGAAGAAATTGTGTCTACCATAGAAGGAACTTTCCTTCAGAAAGTTTGATAGTCACAAAGTTTGAGAGATTTACGTGTATAGGGTATGGGGTATCTTGGGTTTTCCGCCATGATTGTGTATATGAAGAATATATGAACTCAAGGAGAACGATGAAAACAAATATGACAAAACTAGCTCTTAGTATAAGGCTCTGATACCATGAAGAAAATCAAAGGAATAAAGAAAGCGATTCAAGGGTAACTTTCCCATGAGAAGAATGTTGTTCACGGAAAGCCACAATACACACTTTGCTTCTATAGTACATACTACTATTTCTATTAAGAAGACAATCAGATTTTCGATTCTACATTTTGAATATCTAATCTTATGGATTAACCAGATCAATTAACCAAAAATTCGAATAATCATAATTAAATCATATCTCCTACTCTAATCTTTCGATGGCAGAATCAATCATATTTGATCTAATCATCCGATGCCATAATCAAATCATATCTTCTACTCTAATCTAATCTTCCGATGGTTCACCAATAATATTATCAACCTTATTAGTATCGATGTAACTAGACATAAAAATGCACAAACGAAAATGGTCAAATCTCTCATGATTCATTGTTAAAGAAAATCACAAATGCACGTGTAAATAACTTATGTCGATCACTCTATAATAATTGTACAATCTAAATCTAAAATAATAAAGGAGCTTGTTGCAACATTCCAAAGTAGAGTTTCAATTATGTCAAGAAATAGAAACGAGCACCAGCAATATCGACGAGGTAGATCAACCAACTCATGGCATAATCTAGTGTGAGAGAGAGAGTGAGAGAGAGTATGATCATTCACCTTTGCGATTTCAAAAAATATGAGAGAGAGAGAGAGAGAGAGAGAATGATCATTCACCTTTGCGATTTCGAAAAATATAGTGCTTTGATTCTCTCGCCACTTTCGTTGAGTGTAGACAACAGAGTTATGGAGGTTAAGGAGCTTATACTCTCTTACTGCTTTGGTTGACGTTTTACGTAAGCTAAAGAGCTACGGAGGAGAATGAGCTACGACTATCTAATCATTTTCTTGGAGTTTTGATATGCACAAGAAAAACTATGGAGCAGCCGTAAAACTTCGACATGAATTAAGATACGAGGGAGAAGGAGAGGAAGCAGGTAGGTTTTCTTTTCTTTTCTTTTCTTTTTTAAAGAAAATTCATTGATTCTCTTTCTTCAAGAATTAGAAAGATCTTTTGAAATTTGAATTTTTTCATTTAAAATTTGGGTTTTTCTATTTCATATTTATTAACCAATTTTTTTTTTTAATTTTCCCTCTCCCTTTTTAAATCTGTTTACTTTTTAATTTCTTTTTTATTCCCTTCCAATATTTCTTAAGTCTTTTTATTAAATAATAAATTATACTAGTATACCTAAAATATCTACTTAATATAAATATTAAATATATATATAATATATTATAGAATAGAAAGAAATACATATTATATAACTAAAAACAATTTTTTTTATTTATTTTGTTATTTCACATTTCTTTTTTTATTAGAATCCAAAAATTATATAAATATGATTATTATCTCAATTCTGATAATCTAAGAAGTTTGTTATTAAGGCTATGTCCCATCCCTCATGAAACATTTTTATCTAGTTTATATTCATCTAATATCCGAATTAATCTTCCCTTAGGTAACACAGAATATGATAAATTTTATCATATTTCGACTTTTATACGAGCTGTCAAACTACCCTCACTGTTATACATGTATCCATCATTCATACGTGATTTTGATTTTATAAATTTTTAGTGTGCACGCTACGCTCTCATAACGGTTGACTGTATAGTAGGAGGATGAGATGAACATATATTTATTTATTTATTTATTTATTTATTTATTGAAAAAAGAAGAAGAATAGAATAGATTGCTCCTCCTCATCCCCCTCCCTTAGAAGAAGTCGATTTGCTTTTTGACGAGTGACGAGAGGGAATCGTCCTATTGGGTGGTGGGGGCAATGCCAAAATGAATACGCATCGTCGGCCTTTTATATTCAAATGGTAAATCAAAAGAGGGAGGGAAGATGTGGGGACATGAAGCGGACCTCTCTCGTCCGAATTCAAAAACCAAGAAGAGAGAGAGAGAGGTAGGGGTCTGGAAGGAAGCCGTGGAAGATGGGTGGAAGGGGAGGGGAGGGGAGAGGGGGCATTGGATGCGCCTTTGTTTTCCATCAGCAAATTCAACAATAAACAATTGCAAAGGGATTGCGCAAGCCGTACGATGCAACCACCATATTCCCTTTCTCTCACTAAAATAATCCTTCCCTTTTTAAACCCCAATAATTGTCCTTTTTCCAAGTTGATTAGTATAATAATAGGGGTGCTTAGTAAATTAATGGCCACGGTCATGGTGGTGTCCTCGTAGGTTGTAGCTCGGATTGCTGCCGTGAGATCAATGCGAACTGTCATCA
Source organism: Eucalyptus guilfoylei (assembly GCA_016097605.1). Taxonomy (NCBI): domain Eukaryota; kingdom Viridiplantae; phylum Streptophyta; class Magnoliopsida; order Myrtales; family Myrtaceae; genus Eucalyptus; species Eucalyptus guilfoylei. Next base: position 25,534,357 of record CM027869.1, read on the forward strand.
ATCTAAGCGAGCAAGGACTCCCCATCACAGACAATGAAAGGGGTAATTATCCAAAAAGTCCTAAACCCGTTTACACGACACTCAATTTAGTCTTAAATTTTTTTAATTTAGCAAGAATGACTATATTTACAAATTATCGAAAGGTTTCAGACTAAATTGACAAAACTGAAATGACTGTTCTACAATAGATTTAGAACTTCATGGACAATGATCCCGACAATAAGGTGTTTGATGGGTGCAAGCAATTCTTTTGAAAAATCAACTAATAGTGAAAGTGCTCAAGTGATTGATAGTAAACAATAAATATATTAATATTATGCAAATAATATATGTATCACTCACTCGAGTGTAATATGATATCACACGATCGTCCAATTTACTTTAAAAGCAAGTATGCTTGTGTTTTATGGCTTGAAAGCATAGGATGGACATCCTTATAGTTTTTCCATATGGTGTTCCTCTGTCGTCTAAAGTAGAATGCATCAACTATAACCATAGTTATGATATAGGATTGCCAAAGGATTGTTGTTTTTTACATAACTTGTGCAAAGTTGGGTGCTTATAAACCGTAGTGAACATGTGTCATGTGTATTTTGAAGGCTATTCTGGAAATTATTTATTGTTCAGATTTGATCATAATACTCATTACTCTTGGATGTCCCACTAGCCACCCTATTAATTGAGCTACCTTGACGCACATGGATGGAGCAATTTGCATGTATTAATCAGTATTAATCAAGTGAAAAGATTTGGATACTAGTGTTATAAATGAAACAGAAACTCAAAATGCCATCGCAAACCCAACTAATTCAGGCACCCAAGCCCCCTCTCTCTTTCTCTCATGCCCGCCTCGCCTCGCCTCGGTGCCTCCATTGACATCTAGATGGCGATGATGACAAGCCTCAGAGCTCATATGATATCTCTGTAAAGGAAACAAGACCATCAATCGAGCAACTATTCGATTTAAGGTTTGATGAAATTCAAATCAAGATCAATAGTGATGGATAGAGAGAGAGAGAGAGAGAGAGAGAGAGAGAGAGAGAGATCGAGAGACCATTACCATTTGCCACCAAGCAAAACAATCGATTGTATGTTTTAATCTCGTGATATATCAAAGCTAATCAAAATCATAAATTGCATAGCTCTAGCGGTTCCACACAAAAGAAACAAAGAAGAAATGGATGCGGTTGGTGGGTCTCTCCCCCCCCCAAATAAGGGACCTCAAATGTGTTCCCGGGTGCTTGTCGGCACTCCATCTCCATCAGGTGAAGTGAAAGAATGCTACACGGCAGTGCCATGATGCCGCTGCGCCCACAAATCCTACACTCGTAAGAGAACAAAAGGAGTCCAAATGGAATATCGTGAATCATGTGTGACTCCAGTCGGTGTCATATTCCGAGACGTTCCTGGATGAATTTGATGCATCTGAGCCAAGCACATCTTGACTCTTTCATCACTTAAATTCCACATGAGGATCACCGACATTAATATTTCGGATGTATTGGGGCCATGTGTACTCGGATCGCCTAAGAATTTGTTTGATATATGAATTTGCATGTATTCACCAACAGGCATTTGCTTTTGGTACCATCAAGAGGTGACTTATGATCTAAGGGTCCGCTTCAAGTGGATCTGGTCGTATCGATTGCATCAATCAATGAGGGCATGATGATTAGGATTGTGGAGGGCCGATGGAGCATTGAAGTCTCTACATTGAGTAGGAATGATGTGTAAGTTATAGGCTTTCATTTCTTGGCCCCAGAGAAAGAGGAAAAGAGATGAATCAATTTCGAGGACGAGTGTAATGGATACTATCATCACACTTCTCTTGCTTCGGTTATTTCTGCGCTGCTAAGGGAAACTCTTCAATCATATCTTTGAAGGGACAAGATTATGTTGGAGCGTAAGAGAATTTTCTGCTAATGAACTGGAGGTCCCGTATTTACACCTCACGAACTGCATAAAAACTATTCTAAATCAAAGGTATTTGCTAAACTGAATCATGGGACTTTTAGAATATTTCATCAATTTTAAGGTAGCTAAATATCTACGTTTGTGCATTTGGATTGTAGATCGATAGTTGAACCTTCATTATTCTTTTAAACATGTGTTGCTTTCCTAGACCCTTTAAAAACGAGATCTATATTCCATTATAGACATAGGAAAATAAAAATTAATCGGTCTCGTGCCCGTGCATTTTTACTAAGTTCTTCCATTTGAAAATTGACACGCTTCTTAGTGCATAGATAAAAGTGATGGGAGAAAAATTGAGAAGACTTGATCTATAAGTGGTGCAGTGAATAGAGTCAATGATGTTACAAATTCACATGGGAACATGGATTTCCAGGAGGTACTTTATGCGGGTCCAACGATCCCTTAGCTTGTGATTAGCGGGTCTATCGGACTAATCTACACACTGACTTCTGTGGGTCCGACAATCCCTTAGCTTGTGATTAGCGGGTCTCTCGGACTAAGTCTACGCAATGACTTCTCAACATTAAAGGTTGAGATTTTATGGTAGTTAGTTATTAGGTACCCATATGTTCAAGATCGAGTGGATGGCTATGTATCAATGGCACTGTTGTCCTAAAAACCACTCATGTATTGACCATCAGAGTACTAGAGAAGCAACATATCTCAATAAAACATGCCCATTTTTATTGACAAACTCATTATCCAAACTCTCTCATTTGATTGAATAGCATCGCTAGCTCCTGTTAAACCAGACATCGGATTGAAGCGCTTCGTGCATATTGATTTCGATCTAAGGGAAGAATTTTTCCGCTGTCAAATAACGGCATTAACTCTACTTCTTGAAAAAATGTTTGTCATTGGTGTTTTCTCGAATCACTCGCATGTAAACTTATTGTGGATGGTAAAATCCTATCAAATGACACATAAATGTCCTCACGACAAAGACCCGGACATTTTAATCCTCAATCTTTGCCTTCTCGTCTCTCCCTGCCTCCCTCAATGGCTGACCCTCCCGTCCTCTGCCGCTATTGAGATGGTTGAAGCCATCATCATCGCGTCTAGATCTGAGCCACCCCTGTCATCGCCGTTGTTTTTGAATTGATGGTGTAAGCACACGCGCATGAATGTCCACAAAGATATTTCCGTTGCTGTCGATGGAGCCAAACGAGAGAGGAAAGGAGGGGGGGGGGGGGGGGGGGGGGGCGAAGACCGTCATGCGTGATTTGTCCTAGTAACAGCATTAAGAGATCTTAGGAGGCAATTTCAAAAATCTACACTTTTCCGACTATTAATGAAGTCTGATTCTTCCTTAAAGACAAAGTCGTCCTTCAAAATTGTTTCTGTCTCCCATGTTAATAAGACGTGTATTAACTTCAACCAGAATCGCATGATGAGATCGTATATTATCTATATAAATATTGAATCGATACAATAGAAACTCGATACCTTCAATTGGGGTAATTAGTAGGATGGACTCTTAGTCCAGGCCATCAACATATTGACTTGATCCTGCTTATACTCAAAAGCTTTAGTCAATACACTTTCAATACACACACACATATATACATATTAATCGCTTCACTTTATAGCATATGTACGATGTTGGACTTCTTTTACCTAACAATTTTATAAGTGCACTTTAACAAATCTCCCTTTATTCGTAAGCCACTCGCATTAAGTCCATTCTTCCTTTTCGTATACTTTCACACCAACATTATCTTAACTCGAGAATTTGCAACTTGGCTAGGTCAAGTTTAGCAGAATGTTTGGTGAGGATAACATCTACCTTTTAAGCTCCACCTCAATTGGTTTGACTTAGCCAAGCTTGGCTGAAAGCCGAGAGATACCACCCACTACCTTGACTAGGTAGATGCATCCAAGATTTTCCTTTTTTGAGATATTCATGAGACACCAAGAGCCACCAATTAATTATTGATTCTGATATCACTTATTGATTATATGCAGTGGAAACTCAATAGTTTCACTCAAAAAAATCACCAAAAGGAAGAATAAACCTAAAGTCTATCAACATATTAAGTTAAATTCACATCTACTTAAAAATTTTAAAAAATAAGTTATGATTCGATTGATATATATATTTCAATTGTTTCACATTATATTAAGTTCTCGATATGATATTTTTCTTCCCTAATACATCGCATGTGCACCTTAGTAATGGCTGCTTCATGGGTGCCATATGAAACGCGCATTTTCCAAATAAAGAAAGGTAATTCACTCTCCGACCACGTGTGTATTCACATGCAGGGACCCAGTTCGCATCACGACGAGACCGTTGTCATGGAAAAACCAAAAAGGAGGCGGTAAATTTTGAGGAGTTTGAGGGGGTTCGCCTCTTCCGATGAGAATCCCATGTCAGTGGTTAATTCAGTTTTCAGGTGAAGGTTGAGGAGGCAGGTGGCAATAAATACGGGAGGGTGACTTGACGTTTGACTGAAGTGCATCCGGACAAAGATCATTCTCACTCTCTCCTTGTGGGTCTGGACACGTGTCGGTGACAAGAGAAGGGGGAAAGCTTTGTGCCCTCGGGAAGGAGACAGCGACGCCACGACCACCATTAGATTTAACCTAGCAAAAGCAACGACGCAATGAGCAACGTCGGACGCGGAGAGATCTTGCAACAGAGGTGGCCGACTTTAAAGAAGTTTGACCTCAGGAAGACCCCATTTATTGCCGCAACTGTTCACGACCATCTTTGATGTCAAGCGCCCCCGCTTACCTTGCCGCTCGACCACGCGCAATGCGTCGTTCGAACTCATCGGCTTATCTCCGGCCACTCTATATAGTGATCTTCCTGTATCGTGAAGATCGAGTGGTACTGTGCTACAGAAAATGGATAATGCTTTACTTACTCGTATGTTGATAGGAATGCGAATGAACTTCTGACCAAATAGTGGTGATCACTTAGCTTGTTGTTATGCACTTAGGGAGCGCACTTAGGGTTCCGAAGTTGGGGTAAGGGGGCGTGGTATTGTTTTCTGTACCCATCTCCCGTCACCATTTTTGGAGTTGTTATGTGAGCGCCACATGTCCATCTTTCATATGATGTGAGAAAAAATCTTAGCTGACCCGTGCTATCCTCCTCGTCTGAGCCACCTCGGCCTTTGCTCGTTGTTCTTCTTCGACAATACCGACGCTTTGGTCGAGGCAACATTAGTACGTACGACATAGGGCGTGCGCTGTGAGCTCTGTGCGAGAGAGGTCTGTTGCGAGCCCGTGTATCCTCCTCTATGCGAGAGAGATCCTCAAAAGTCCATCGGGCCCATTTGATTTGGCAAATGTCATTAGGAAAATACAAATACCTTTGAGTTAAAGGGATTTGTGCAAATACAAATACCGTTTGGTAAATTATAATTTTAAAGTGTATTGTAAAAGGACTTTAGCTTCAATACCGTTTGATAAAAATTACATTTTATAAAGGAGTTTTGCTAGATTTTATATATAAAAAAAGTTTTTTTCTTTTTAAATGTAGCCACCGGTGGCTAGATCTGGCCACCGGCAGCCAGATTTGGCCGCCGAACAGCCTCGCTTGAGGTCCAGCGACCTTAGGTGGGGGTCGCCTGTTGTCGCCGGACCTCAAGCCTCTGTCGCCTGGGTCGCGCGAACCTAGGCGACCACCGCCTGAGGTCGTGCGACTGTCACTTGGGTCGCGCGACGCTTGAGGTTCGGCGACCAGGCGACGCTTGAGGTCACGCGACCGTCGCCTGAGTTGCACGACCTTAGGCAGCGATCGTCGGGTGGTCGCAACCCCCAAGTGGCGGTTGCCGGGGTTGGCAACGATCGTCAGCGCGGACCACTCTTTGGCTGGTGGTCGTCAGCCTTCATTCGTCTCTCCGAAGAAGATGAATAGTACCGGGAAGAAGATGAACAGTACCGAATTTGCATTCCGAAGATGCAACTTCCCCAAGGACCTCAAGAGTTGCATTGGGCTAAAGACCCTTAGAGTCATTTGGAGATGCAATTGCATCTTGTCAAAGTTGTCCAAAAAATCGAACCAAACGCATTTGCATTTGGCCAAGGGACTTTAGAGTCCCAAAGCCCATTCCCAAAGTCGAACCAAACGGGGCCATCTTTCATAAAAATTTTCTTAGAGTGAGATGAATTGGGTTGTACTTGTGAGCACATGTATAAAAAAATCTTTAATTCCATGAACCCTATTGAGTACCTATGCAATTCAGTGGCTATATTGCACGGAGCTTATGACGATTATATGTATGCAACAATACCTGAAAATTGATTCATTATAATACTCATTTCAATGAAATAAATTGTATAGTAAATTGAGTTCATGTTTATGTCAGTGCATCACAACCATCAGACCCACATGATCTAACGAGAATTCGATAAACTCAATAAATAGCTTTGCTCAAGGCGGGCAAATATAATTTTTCTAAAATAGTGGGATGAATTGGGTTATACTTATGAGTACATATATCGGAACTCTTAAACTCCATGTGAGAGAGATCCACATGTCCATGTTTCATATAATTTTTCTATAATAGTGAGATGAATTGGGTTATAATTATGAGTACATATATCAGAACTCTTAAACTCGATGAACCCTATTGGGTGTTTACACAATTCAGTGGCATACTGCACAAAGCTTATGTACTCACTTCAGTGAAATAAATTGTATGGTACATTGGGTTCATGTGTATTTCAGCGCACCACAATCGTCAATAAACTCCATGTGAGGCTCACATAATTCAACAAGAATCCGATACGCTCAATAAATAGCTCTTCTCAAGGCGAACCGAATCAATGAACCAAACTAAATCTAGTGGACACACGTGAAACCTCATCATTTTTAGCGATTCAAATTCAGATAAGTGCCTAGGCTAGGGCTGGAGGGAAGAAGCCGTCAAAAGAGGAAAAAAGAGCAGCCCGTGGCCGAGGGTTGCGGCGCGTGAGAGTGGTGGTGGTGGTGGGGGTGGCGGCGAGTACCAACAGAAGAAAAACGGGGAGTGGCGGGGGCCGCCGGTGGTGAATCGTAAGATGGCAAGCGAAGTCACGTCCACCGCGGTGGTGGGGCCACCGCGTGGAAACGATTGCAACATCGCGATCCTTATTTTTCTTATTGCGCCCGGAATGCTCCCTCCCTCTCCCTCTCCCTCTCCCTCTCCCTCCGTAGCAATTTCGCCCTGTCCCCTTCGTTCACTTCATCTTATACGTCTCTTTTTCACGTCCCATCACACCCCTCTCTCTTTCCTCTCTCTCTCTCTCTCCGTCAAAAGGAAAATCACTCGCTTTCTCGTGAAAAGATACCCTCCTGAGAGCAGCACCCAACCGTCCTCCATAGCTCTGCTTCGGCCCCCCACCTCGACCAGCACCTCGCCAAAGCCACTCCAAGTCGCTGATTGGAAACTGAGGAGGCGTTCGTTTGGCTACTGGGTTGGGTCGGGTTGAGTTTGTCTTGATCGTTCTCGAGTCCGAGCAGGAAGAAGAGATCAGATTCGATCCCGGGTATCGGAATTCCACCTGCCCATGGATTCCGCTTCGG